>CM057457.1:413620000-416120000 GCA_016271365.2 Neoceratodus forsteri | reverse complement strand
AGGAGGAAGAGAGGAATGACAAACTCCCTTTCATTAATTTGGAGGAAGAAGACAGGAATGACAAACTACCTTTTGTTGATGTGAAGATGGAGGAAGGGGACAGTGAGCTCCCTTTTGTTGTTGTAAATGAGGAAGAAAGGAATGATGAACTCCCTTTTGTTGTTGTGAAGGAGGAAGAAAGGAATGATGAACTCCCTTTTGTTGATGTGGAGGAGGAGGAGGAGGAAGAGAAGAATGACACACTCCCTTTTGTTAATTTGGAGGAAGAAGACAGGAATGATGAACTACCTTTTGTTGATGTGAAGATGGAAAAGACTGTAGAGCAAAAGGATCACTTTGAAGTCATTTCCACTGGTAAGTATCATAGATGGATAGATAATGTGTTTGCATGGGATCTCTTTCAGATATGATTGCAAGGAAGTTGGGAAGAAAATGAAAAACAGTTGGAAGGAGACAGAGTATGGAATTACAAGTAGGCTATAATGTTAGAAAGCTTGACAGGAGTAAAGTCAGTAAGTATTTTAGTAATAAACATATTACTGTTACAATTGATATGAGATTATACGGAGACTGGAGTCACAAGGGGCTCGATTTTCAAAGCCCAGAGAATATTGCAAGCCCCTGGTGTGCCGAGCATGTGGCACTTGCAGCTTGTGGATCCTCCCAGCCAGCAATCTGGATTTTCAGTCCTGAGCACCAAACACCACAAGTTAGGCCAGGTTTTCCTTGGTCTAACCTACACCATTTGGGGGTACTCTTTCTATGGGGCTTGAGACAAATCTTTGGTGTAAGCTGCCGCAAAATGAGGAAACTGTCACAACTGCACCTGTTGTACTAAAATCAGGTTTACTTGTGCCAAAGGAGTTTCAATCAATCAAGCCTTATTTTACCAGGCAGACCTGGACGAATGCACATTAAAGTAAACAATATGCAAAGGAAAAAGATGGGTGTACAATCAAGAAATACAATGTGGAAAAGGACATACAGCATAGTACAGCATTAGGCAAGGTCTATACAGGCAAATATACAAGAGGCTAAGAAAACAATATTGTAAATATACATTATTATACAGTATGTTCATGAACAGTTCAGATAAAGGAGTAGTAGGGGTGATAGGAAGAAGAAGGGAAAAGGAGTGATAAACAGGGAATCACAAGGCCTGGGGATGGATGTCCAACACTTATTTCACTGGCCTCTGAAGGGGGCAGTTACAGGATACTATAAAGAAATGAAAGAAAAGCTTTTTGATGGAGGAGGAGGAGGAGAAGGTTGTTAGGGCAGCCAGATTCAGAGTTTTTTGTAATTTGTTCCATAGGTGAGGGAGTACATAGTTTATAGATGCTTTGCCAAAACATGACTTAACTTCAGGAATGTATAAGGAGATAAATGAGAGGCTGCGCAAGGAGTAATTGCCTACAGTGCATAGGGGCAAACAGTCAGAGATATACTGGAGAAGCTTATGTATGATAGCTTTAAAAGTCCAAAAGGTGGCATTTCTTTGTCTTCTGAACTTGAGCAATGTCCAGCCTGTTGCGGAATACAAGAGCAGTAGTGGGTGAGGTATGGTAGAGCAGAGATAAATCTCAAAGCTCAGTGATGGAGTGAGACAAGTTTAGAGAATGTGGAGGCAGAGCCTTGGCCATAGAGAAGTCAGCATAGTCCAATAAGGATAGAAAGGTGGTTTGGACCAGTCTTTCTTTGCGTCATGGAATAGGAGATGCTTGATCCGCAAACAGGCCCAGTCTGTGCCCTAGCTTCTTTGAAAGTTCCTCAATATGGTCAGAGAATGTAAGCCTGTGGTATATCCAAAGTCCCAGATATTTACATTTTGTCACATATTCAGTAGGTTCTCCCAGAAGCGATAGAATCTGCTAAGCTATGTAGGGGAGGTTTTTGACCTGTGGCAGAAAGTGAGGAAAGTATGGCCTTTGTTTTGTTTTTGCATTTAGCCCCATGCAACTGCACCAAACAGGTGTGACACAGGGCTTAATGCAAGCCCTGCATCACCCTTTGAAACTTGCGCCTTTGGTCTCGATTCCAGGTGTGAGTGGGCAGGCAAGTATCTGCATTATAAACATTTGGTAATTCAGAGAAGTGTGACATGAGAAGTGCACAGAGGAGGGAATGGACTGATTCCAGATGTGGGTGAGCAGGCAAGTGTTTGTGTTATAAGATTTGGTCATTCAGAGAGGAGGACGTGAGAAGTGCACAGAGAAGGGAATGCACAGATTCCAGGTATGGGTGAGAAAGCAGGTGTCTCCACTATAAACATTTGGTCATTCAGAGTGGAGGGACATGAGAAGTGCACAGATGAGGGAATGGTCTGATTCTTGGCATGGGTGAGCAGGCAAGTGTCTGCTTTATAAAGGTATGGTCATTCAGAAAGGAGGGACATGAGAAGTGCACGGAGGAGAGAATGGAATGATTCTAGGCATGGGTGAACAGGGGAATCACGTTATTGTATTGAAACCTTTACACCAAAAGACCATTACAGCGACAATTTCGAGCAGATTCAAGATTGTCACTGTAAAGGTCCTGCTGTACACCAGCTGCAGTTTCACTTGCTGGTTTCAAATCACCTCTGACTCAGAGTTGATTATATAAAGATTGGTGGGTGTGGGGGCATAGCCCACCACATGGGCACAGCCCCCCCCAAAAAAACAATGTTATCCTGACAGGTGAAATACCAACTGTTGGTAATTTGACTGTTGCTGTAGAGGATGTCAACAACAAAGTTGTCGAAGCAGGTTGGTGGAAGCAACTGCTTGCAGTTTTATGCATTATAAACATTTGACCATGGTCAGCCCAGTGGCCCTGAGGGCTGAGGTGCTGGACACCTTACCTCATGCTGTGCCGGTGACCCAGGTTTGGGCATGACCTCAGATCACCATGGTGCTGATTGGGGAGGTGGGGGCAGGATTGAGCAGTGGCTGTCCTCTCCTGGGAAGGGGGGGTCACCTGCCCATAGTCCCACAATCACCAGATGGAGGTCTGTGGCAGGCGTACACAGTATCGGTGAGACAGGTAGGGTGGGAGGCATCCCGTAAGATGTGCATGCCTCCACACGCACACGCACATTGGGAATGTATAAGTGGGGATCTTAAAAAGGGAAAAACATTTGGCCATTCAGAGAGGGGGACATGAGCAGCAGTGCGAGGAGGAACGGATTGATTCCAGCGTGGGTGAGCAGGCAAGTGCCTTTATTATAAACATTTGGTCATTGAGCAGGGAGGAGGAGGAGGGGCATGAGAAGTGCACAAAGAAGAGAGTCGACTGATTTAGGGCATGGGTGAGCAGGCAAGGGTCTGCATTATAAACATTTGGTCATTGAGAGAGCAGGGACATGAGAAGTGCACAGAGGAGGGAATAGATTGATTTCAGGTGTGAGCGAGCAGGCAAGAGTCTGCATTATATAGTTTTAGTCAGTGAGAGAGGAGGGATGTAAGGCACATCACAGACATCGATGAAACAGGTTGTTTTTCAGTGTTGAGCAGTTAGATCCTGCCCAGTCTCACCAGTGCACCATACACATGATCATGCCCCATAGGTAGGGTTGAGTAAGCACTTCAGTGTTAAACTCAAGAATTTGCACTTTAATAACTTTCCAACTGTTGAACGAAATTGCATTAAATTTGGT
Organism: Neoceratodus forsteri; assembly: GCA_016271365.2. Lineage (NCBI taxonomy): Eukaryota > Metazoa > Chordata > Ceratodontiformes > Ceratodontidae > Neoceratodus > Neoceratodus forsteri. The sequence continues at coordinate 416,116,363 of CM057457.1, read as the reverse complement.
ATGTAACTTTCTGTGGGGTAGATCTCTTAATCGTGCTAGTTTTGTTGTGGTCAGATGTGCAGTCTCCAAGTTATGGAGAGGTGAAAAAACATATTTTTACCCAATGACTTTGCTGGGATTTTTCTTTGAACTTGTCTACAGCCCAGAGGGTTTGTTTGTTTTGTAAGACATTTTCAGGACAGAAAGGGACTACCCCACAGATGTGCCTTTTACTAGTCTGGTTAAAAATCAATAAGCCATTTTTAAGTTATTGCAATTCAAAAATGAGAAAAAAATAATTTCTGAGCATGCTCAGTAGGCACTTCATTATTGTTATATGATACAAGAGGAATCCTGCACTGTATGAAAAAATTCCTCATTCATATGGCTGCCATCTTGTTTTCAGTTTTGCCTGAAAAAGTCATAATTGGAAACCTGCCAAAATTATATTCTGGGGAGGAACAAAGACGTATTTTGCTTATTGGGACCCCCTAGGTGCATTCTGCACTTTATTGCTCAGAAAATGCCCTTAGAATGTGTTTTATTTAACATTTAAATTCTTTGTTTATATCAATGTCATGCAACACAGGATCTTATTTTGTATGATAAGATTCGAACTAGGATCCTACTTTGTGAGTCATGCAAAGTAGGATCTTAGTTCATATCTCGTCATATAAACTAAGTGCCTACTTTGTATGACTCTGATACAAAGAATTTAAATGTGGATGTCTCGGCCATTTTTCGGTATTTCTCACCACATTTTCAACATAGGCATTTTAGGGCCCCTACCTTATAAACACTGTCACTGTTATTTCATTACTCAGTCTCCGATTGTGATTTCATGGTCACTGCACAGAATCACCTTTCAGAACAGAATAATGAAATGACAGTCCCAGTGTTCACGAAGGGAGGTCCCAAAAAGCCCATGTTGAAAATCTGGTGCAAAAAATCCTGAAAACAGCCGTTTTACAAGTGTGCATTGTACAGTTTCTACGCACACTTGCAACTTCACCAGTTTTTAATATTTTCACACCAGCTTTTCCACATTGCCATTTTTTTCATACCTCCTCATGAACAGTGCTGCTGTCATTTCTCACATCCTGCCAAAAATGTGTTTTTGCATCTCTGGTGCATAATGGAGCAATCACTGTGTGAAATGAATTTTTGGGATGGATTATCAAAATCACAGTGTCAGTGTTCATGAGAAGATTTGCCAAAAACCTCATGTTGAAAATTTGGTTAAAAAATTCCCCCAAATTGCCACTTTACGAGCATGCGTGTGCAGTTTCTATGCTCACTCGTAACTTTGCTAATTTTTCATATGTTCCTTTCTGTTTTTTAGCATTACTGTTCTCCACAACTCCTCATTAACAGTATACAGCTGGAATTTTTCACATCCTGCCCAAAACATGATTTTGCATTGGTGGCACAGAAAGGCACGTTTACTGTGCAAACTGAACTTTTGTGACAGATTAATGAAATGACAGTGGCATTATTCATGAGGTGGGTTCCCCAAAATGCCATGTTGAAAATTGGGTGGAAAAATCCTGAAAATGCCCGAGTTATGTGCGTCCCTTTAATTACAGCGGCTGCTCGAAAATGATTTGAGGTACAGATTTTTTGCTGTCTACATCTTTAGGTGGCATAAGCACCTTTGGAGGTTTCGAACTCGTGATTACAACTGCAGTGAAATGTTTTTCTGTAGTTACTAACGGTTACTGAGATATTGCCAGATTAGTGTTACAATGGTTACTTTTCATGGATATAGGGTTGTGGTGTGTCTGTGCTTATGTGTAAAGAGGGGCATTGCGCTCCTACTTATGCATATCATTATGCAACAGTAGGTAGCGTGAGGAGAGTGCAGGGCCTGGAAGGTGCACACTCCCACAACCACATGGCAGTTATATTATACTTTCTCAAAAAAAAGGAAATTCATTGCAAAAAATTACATTACTACATCAGTTACATTTTTTATGAAAATGTAAAAAGCTAATAAATTCAACATTAGGGTTACCAACCCTACACCCCATTCTCCAGCCTCCACACACCAACAGGTATTGGGGTGTTCCTTGGAGTCATTGAGCCTCTCACCCCGTTGTCCTGTTTGTACCATTTTATCTTGTTTACAGAAGGAATGGGGTGAGAGTAAGGGCTGACAACTCCAAAGCACACCCTGATGCCTGTTGGTGTATGAAGGGTGGGGGGTGGTAGGGTTGGTAACCTTAACATCAAATTTCCCAGCTTTTTACTCTTTAATAAAACCCTAACTGAGGCATTAATATATTTTTTTGCAATGAATATATACATATATATAGTTACACATACCCCCATAATGCAAAGCATCATGGGCTGCATATGCAAATCCTCACAAAATATTATGCTGGTTCAACTTTAAGCAGAACTGCATGGTACTGCAAGACTTCTCACACAATATGCAAAGGGTGCCAACAGAAGACACAGACATGTGTTTTGTTCTGCCAGAACTAATCAGTATGCCTTATCTGTATTATACCCCAGTGGAATGAACCAGCCACCCTAAGTTGGTCTATCTGGGTTGAGTTGTGGTGAGCCCAATGAAAACAAAAAAAAGCTAAAAGACAAAGAACCTCAATATGCGAGCACTAATGCAAGGGTCACCCCAAAAGGCATTGGCCGGGAAGCTGTTTCAAAGAAATACAAAATGCATACTGTGTGAGAAACCTTTCAGCACCATGCAGTTCTGTTTAAAGTTGAACCAGTAATATTTTTTTAGGATTTGCATATGCAGCCCATGATGCTTTTCATTATGGGAATATGTTTGATTTTGTATTTCTTTGAAACCTGGCTTCCCGGCCAATGCCCTTTGGGGTAACCCTTGTCTTTGTGCTTGTGTACTGAGGTTCTTTATATATATATATATATATATGTATTACTTTTTTTAATTTAATGTACTTTATTACATTTTTTAACCAGCATACAGAAGCATAATTAACAGTGTATATGTCAGGAAGCTGCAAATATACAAAAATAAAACCCACCAAAACACTACAATACAAACAATAAACATCCTACTCCCTCCCATCCCCCCAACTCCAAACAATCTGTGCAACTTTAAAAAAGAAAGAAAATAGACTGTCAGTAAAGGGAGAAAAAAAAAGGAGAAAAAAGGAAGGAAAGAGGTACGTTAATAGACTAAGGTTTCCATAGTGAGTAAGGCCAAAAGAGGCTCCCAAATAAGTTGAAAGGTATGCGGTCTATGTTGCATACTCGCTATATGCTTTTCTAACTGAATAGCAAGCAAGACCTCGAAATACCACTTCCAACAGTGAGGGAAAAGTATCCTCCTTCCAGTGTCTTAACATGACCAGTTTTGCCTTGAAAGCAAATAGGACAAGATGGGCTTTACGCGTTCTTGGTGTTTCAGGGGGCTATATAGCCAGTAAGCAACATTCCAGAGTGAATAGAGATTCCAAACCCAATAATGGGTCTCAAGCTTGTTTTATCAATCCCCAAAAGGCCTGAGTATGGGAACAGTCCCAGAGTAGGTGGTACAATGACCCTGGGACCAGTTTACAGTGAGTGCAGGTAAGCGACAGGAGTTGACTTATTCTATGTAGCTTTATCGGGGTATAGTAAAAATTGTGCATAATGTTGAAGCCAGTCTTGTTTAATGTATTTATAAACCAAGACCCACATGTTTTTCCAGAACTCTTTCTCTGATGGGAGAGACAGTGCTTGAACCCAGTAGTAACAAATTCAAGAGGGGAGACAAAGGTCAAGTGCTTGCAGTTGTGTATACACCATGGAGACTGCATGAGGTTGATCTGCTATTTGAAAAATCAAAGACAGGCCTTCCAAGGGCTGCATAGCCCAGGGTTTGGGTCCCAGAAAGCTGAGAATGGTGTTTTTAACTTGCAGGAATTTAAAGATATCTGCTTGCTGAAGCTGGAGTTTATTTTGGAGAGTAGGAAAGGGGGCTAATTCATCTGCTTGGAGAAAGTCTGCTAAGGTACTCTTATTTAAGCTGGCCAGAAAGAGGGAGGTAAAGGATGGTGACCAGTCCAGAAGTGCAAGTTATTCAGTATGGGCTGGGCAGAGGACCGATGCCAGTTCTCTGAGAAATGGTTTTGCACTTGGTGTAAGGCCCTAAGAGACCAGCCTATTGGGAAGGCTTTGAGGGAACGGAGAAACTGAGAGGGGGATGTAAATGCAAGCTCAGGCAATGAGGTACAGAACTTATGTGCCAGATGTCTCTCTATATCTAATCAGATGGGATGATGTGTATTATCTGCTCTTGAGGTGTCCTTTTTGCACCAGAGGGAAATTCTGCTTATGTGCTGAGCCCCATAGTAAGTAAAAAGGGAAGGGAGGGCAAACTCACCTTGTAACTTAGGAGCTGTTAATTTAAAGTACACCCACTGTACCATTTTGTTTTTCCACAGAAAGGTGTCGAACATTCTCTGCAGTCTCATAAACCATACCTTAGGGAAAAAAGAGACCCAGCATACCCAGCAGATATAGTGGTCTCTGTAGAACATTCATTTTCAGAATGTTGATAAGACCCCAGAGAGATACAGGAAGTGCACCCCAATGGTCCAGATCAGATTGCAATACTTGCAGTAACTTGGTAAAATTTTCTTTTACCATGGTAGGCATATCCCTAGTAATATTGATCCCCAGGTATGTTAGAACCTTAGGTTCCCAAACAGGACCAAAAATGTTACAGTCTACCTTCCTAGTATGATTATTGAGAGGAAATATTCTCATCTTGAAGAGATTTAACCTGTAGGATGAGACTGCAGAGAATTGATCCAACTCTTCTAGTAAGACAGGAAGAGAGACTAGGGTCTTCCAGATGTAAAAGGAGGTCATCTGCATATGCCAATAGGGTATATTTCTTTCCTTCTATCTGGATACCCTCAAGAGTAGGGGAAGTGAGTAGCTTATGTATTAAGGACTCCAGGTAGAAGTTAAAAAGAAGAGGGAAGGGGGGACATCCTTGTTGAATGCCCCTCTCTAGGGGAAACGGATCCTAAAGTCACCCATTGCACCACATCCAATCTGTTGGGGAGGAGTAGAGAAGTTTGACCCATTTAATAAAATCATCTGGAATTCCAAATCGACAAAGGGAGGCAAACAGGATTTGTCAGGATACACAATCGAAAGCCTTTTCAGCATCCAGGGAAACCAAAGCTGTGGGGACTTATATTATGCACTTTAATGTTAACCCCAAATTTTCCCACGTTCATAACTTTGCAACTAGCCAGCCCGGTGGCGCTGAGGGTTTGAGGCACTGGACATTACATCTTGCACCACGCCGTCGACCCATGTTCGGATACAGACTTGGGTTGCCGGGGGTTGGCAGAGGAGGGAGAGGATGAAGCATCTTTAGACAGCTCTTCTCTCCCGGGGGGAGGGCTAAGTGGTTGTCCAGTGTCCTTGCTTACCCTAATGGAGATTAGAGGTATTACAGAATGACAGACTAACATGAGAGGCAAGTGTGGCAAATGCCGACAGGGTTGCCATGTGCCATGGCGTCATTGCACTCCACATTTGAGGGAACGGAGAAGCACTCATGGGGCAAAAGTGGGAAAACCCATGGTCTTGTGGAGATGATGAGGGCTCCATTGGCAAGGCCCACATCCCAAGGTCAGCTCAGCGCACCAGAGATCTCATCAGGCACCAACCCAATATCTAGGTAGGGCCTTAAGTCTGCACGGTCACCATAGGTGGGCGAGCCCTCCCCAGGGATAACTTGGTAGCCAAGGGACTGACCTATCTGGACTGAGGTGGGGAGAATGCCAGCAGTGAGGGTTCAGGCAGGGAGGGAGAGGTATTAGCCAAGTGAGCTCCTCGCAAGGATGCCCAATACCACAGAGTGAGAAACAGAATTGAAAAAAAAAATAACTTAGCAACAGTTCAATGAATTTGCACAAAATTTGGAATAGACAGTGCCAGGTGCTATATATCTTGATTTGCCAATTTACTTTCAATCAGATTTGTGGATTTCATGCAGTGAATCGTCAAAAAATGAATTTTGTGCTACTTTTTGCCAGTTTTCCCTGTTTTTTCTTCATCCTCTGCACCCACATTGTTTGGAACTGTGGCTGATATTTTCAGGGTAGATAGAGGTTATCCAATGGAACAATCCAGCACTGGTTTGATGAAAAAGTATTGATCCATTCCAAAGTTATTAAATGTTAAAATTTCAGGTTCTAAGCATGCTCTGTTCAGTCTTTGGGAAAGATGCACAGTTTCAATTAAGGATCTCTGGTCGTAAATGGCTAGCAAAGAGGGATTGCGAAGAGGGATTCAGAAATCTCACAGAATCCTTCTTTGTGATGAAAATCTGTCTTCGTTAGCCACCATTTGTTTTCTCACTTAGTAAGGGGAGAAAACAAAATGTTGTAACATCTCCCATTTTGTTAATTGTTTTGTAACTGAGAAAAAGAAAACAGTCCCCCGACATTTTTTTTTTTGACGTAGAATCCTGCATCCAAATTTTCAATGTAGAATCCTGTATCAAAATGTCTCTCTATTGTCTGACAACATCAGGGTGCCCAATTCCCGTGTCAGCCTATGTCCCCTTTCCATTACTGTGGCACATTGGGAGCCCACTCCAGTGTGCAGAAATATTTATGTTTCCGACACTGGGATGCCCACTCTTGGTGTCAGATGCCCCCCCAAACCCGTATACATGTGTTGCTTCCATCAGGTTGCCCAATCCCTGTGTCAGCATGTATTCCCCCCCCACACTAATGTGGCACATTGGGAGCCCACCCCAGTGTACCCAAATGTGATTAAAAAAAAAAAAAAAACCTGTTGAAGAAAACTATCCAACAATTTTTTTAACCTAAAAAAAGAAAATGGCCCCTCATCATCCCCGAAGCTACCTTCCCCATCCTGACCCTCCCTCTGTGCACCCATCTCCTGCACCCCATCTTACCCTAAACTTACCTCCAGAGGTCGGGCACTGTCATCTTCTGAGGACCGGACACATCCGCACTCTTCCAAGCCGAACTGCAAACTGAAGACTCAAGGTAAGCTACATGTAGTGGCAGTCAGTGGGGTTTTCTTGATATCGCAGACATTTTTAGGAATTTTGACCCCAAATTTTTAACATGGGGTTCTTGGAACCCTACCTCATGAACACTGGCACTGTAATTTTGTTACTCTTTCCTGAAAGGTGATTTCACAGTCACTGCATGGAATCACCTTTTGGGACTGATTAACAGAACAATAGTGTCACTGTTCATGAGGTGCAAAATGGGCTTTTGTAACACCACATTTGGGAATAAAATTCCCCAAAATAACTGTGTTATGAGCGTGCATTGTGCAGGTTCTACCCACACTCATAACTTTGCCAATTTTTTTATATATTCATTCCAGATTTTTAACATTGCCATTTTTTCACATCTTCTTATGAATAGTGCAGCTGTCATTTTTCACATCCTTCCTGAAACATGTTTTCACACCTGTGGCACAGAATGGCATGGTTGCTGAGCAAAAATCAACTTTTGGGATGGATTAACAAAATCACAGTTCAACTGTTCATGAGGGGAGGTCCCAAAAGGCCCATGTTGAAAGTTTGGTGAAAACATTCTCCACCAGTGACAGCGTTACCAGCATGCATTGCACATTTTCTACCCAAGCTCATAACTTCGCCAGTTCTTCATATTTTCACTCCAGATTTTCAACATTATCATTGTTCACACCACCACCTCATGTAATTTTTTAAATCCTGCCAAAAATGTTTTTCTGCCCCTGTGGAGCAAAACAGTGTAACAGTTGCTCAGAACTACAGTTTGACAGGGATGAGAAAGTGTTCTTTACTGGGTACATGTGGTGAGGTGATAAGAAGGTTATGCTGAACATTTTAGGTGAAAATTATTTAAGATGGCACAGTTATAACTGTATGTTACAATTTCAGTACACCTGCTTGTAACTTAACGTGTGGAAGCACGGGGGCCAGAGACCCCTGTGTTTCTACAGCCAAATACATATGTGCATCTGTGGAGGGATGGAAGACCCTGCGCTCCCACAGTAAAATAAAGATACTATTATACTGTCTCAAAAGGTGAGGCAGTAAATTGCAAAACAACTTTGTTAATGCATCAGTTAGGGTTAAAGTGACAAAAGTAGGGAAATTAGATATTTGGGTCGAGCCCCTAACACCCCCACATCCACCTTTCACAGACCAAGTTTCAGGGTGTGCCTTGGGGCCATCGGACCTTTCACCCCATTCTCCTACACTATTCATATCAAGTTCCTTACACAAGGAATGGGATGAGAGTTAGCCCGATGACCTGAAGGCACACCCCAGTACCTGTTGGTCTGTGGAGGGTGGGGTGCAGGTGGGCTGGTAGGGTTGGATGGGGGTTATTAGGGGCTCAACCTTAGCATCTCATTTCTCTACTTTTGCTGCTACAACCCTAACTGATGCATTAATAAAATTTGTGTAGCTCTCTAGATGTGTATAATATATACTGTAATCACCTGATGCTGTGCAACAAGAGGAAGTACTAGTCTATAAAGGTGGAATAGCCCAGGATGGGTAGGCTGGGGAGAGTGGGTGGAATCTAACTGGTCAGTGCTGATAAACAATCTCTTTAACCGATGTACTGTATGTAATGTGCCTTAGTTAGCACCCAGTGTTCCTCTCCAGCCACTAAAGGGACACTTACTGTACAAAAGAGACTAATAGTCAATCCCTGTAATCCCAGTTAATGCACTCCAACACACATTCAAACACACAAACACACACACACAAAAATGTCAGTTCTGGCACAATTGGTCCCGTGTAAAGAAATCATTGTTAATGTGCCCCAACAAGCACAAAATGTCCCATTCTGGTACATTCAGCCCCGGTAACAAAAATAAATTGTATTTCCCCTCCCCATTCACACAGTATGAACAACAGGAAAACATCAGTCCTGAAACAGCAAGCAGAATGTAGTTAAATGTACTTAGCTGCTACTTCAGCCTCCTCTGGTCCCCCCCCCCCGATGCACTCAGGCAGCCAAACTCTGACTCTGACCTTCACGCTGAACTTTTAAAACAGGAGCATTCTTTTCATTACTGTCTGGAATTCAGAATTTCCTACTGCAAATGGATTGTTTATTAGGTTTATAGGGTACTGTGTTATCAGGCATTGCAGCACCTGGACATTAATGAAATAATTAAGAGCTATTTCTAAGTAACTGTAACTTAGCTTCATTTATTATTGCAGTATTGGAAAGGCTTTTTAGTTATATGGGAGTTGGGTGTTGGTGGGTGGGTTTTCTAGGTTGCTGGGAGCGATTTGGTTATTTGGTAAAGAAAAAAGGGGGAGAGGTTTTATAGGTTAGCATAGGGTAAGGTAGTGTTGCATGCATCAATCTCAGGCTCCAAGGCAGTTACTCTGCTTCTCTGCTGAAGGCCCAGCACCCTATTGACCAACATATACCAGTGTTGCAAGGAAGTTTGTATCATGAGGGAGATGAAGAAGAGGGATAGGGAAGTGGAGTGGTACCAAGAGGTGTACTAAGGACCAGGAGATGTCCTAGGGTTAGACAGGTACCAGAGAGAGGCCAGACATGTTTAGTCCCCATCCCCAGGGGACTGTTCAGTATTCACAAAAGAAGATGAGGGGAAGGTACCTAAACAAAACAATAGAAGCACTCTGGACAGGGGGTCGATAATAGTCCATTCATAGAAGAAAGGGTCCTGAGAGAACTCCTAAACCTCAGGGTGGACAAAGCAATGGGGCCTGACAGGATTCACCCCAGAATTCTCAAAGAACTAAGGAGAGACCTAGTGACATCACTGACTACCCTTTTAACAAATCATGGGAGGACGGTGGTACCTGGAGGACTGGAGGAGGGCAGATGTCATTCCTCTTCACAAAAGTGGCAGCAAAGGCAGAGGCAGAGAACTATAGACCTGTTGGTTTAACCTCAGTGGTAGGGAAAATGATGGAATCACTGCTGAAGGAAAGAACTGTTGAGTACCTAGAGGCCAGCGAGGCACAGGACTCGAGGCAGCATGGATTCGCAGTGGAAAGATCATGTCAGATGAACCTAATAGATTTATTTGACAGGGTGACCAAGTAGTAGACAAGGGAGGGGCTGTAGATATGGCCTACCTAGACTTTTGCAACTCATTTGGCACAGTCCCACACAAAAGATTAATAAACAAGTTAGCCACCCTGGGAATGGATCCCAGGGTGCTAGCCTGGGTAACAGATTGGCTGACCAACAGGACGCAGAAGATAATAGTAAATGGAGTACACTCTGAAGAAAGGAATGTTACTAGTGGGGTGCTGCAGGGTTCAGTACTGGGACCAGTCCTCTTTAATATCTTTATAGAAGACATTGCCAAGGGGCTGGAAGGAAATGTATGCCTCTTTGCAGACTATACAAAAATCTGCAACAGGTTTGATACACAAGGTGGGATGGAAAGGATGAGAAGGGACTTGGCAAGGTTGGAGGAATGGTCAAATACATGGCAGCTTGGATTCAGTGCTAAAAAGTGCAAAGTAATGCATCTGGGAAACAAAAACCCAGAGGAAGAGTACACAATGGGGGGAGGCACTAACAACAACAAAAATAGAAAGGAACCTCAGGTAGTCATATCACATGACCGTAAGGTAGGCAAACAATGTGAGAAGGCAGTAAGGAGGGCTGGAGGGATACTGGGATGCATAGAGAGATGCACCACCAGTAGAAAACAAAGTTGTTATCCCTCTGTACAGATAGTTGGTGAGACTCCATTTAGAGTGCTGCATGCAGTTCTGGAGATCTCATCTCCGTAAGGACATAGACAAGATGGCTGTGGTTCAGAAGAAGGCAGCTAAAATGGTGCAGAGTCTGCAACAGAAGCCATATGAGGAGAGACTGAAAGAGCTTAATATGTATACCCTTGAGGAAAAGAGGAAGGGGGAGACATAATAGAAACATTCAAGTACCTCGGGGGAATCATCAAAATCCAGGAAGGGAACTTCTTTGAGAGAAAGAGATATGCAAGAACAAGGGGACACATTTGAAGATGGGGGGAACAACTCAAGGGCAACGTCAGAAAGTATTTTTTCATGGAGAGGGTGGTGGATACATGGAGCCACCTTCCTGAGGAAGTTGTGGGGTCAAAAACAGTGGGGGAATTCAAGAATGCATGGGACAGACATACGGCAATTATAGCGAAGGGTACAAGGAAGTAGGCTGTTGGTTAACCAGAATCTGCAGCTTATCCAATATATAGGGAATGAGCAGACTAGGTGGGCCAAGCGGTCCTTATCTGCCATCAAAGTCTATGTTTCTATGCTTCAGGGTTCCTGCCAGACTGAGTGAGTCTGCAACTGAGTGACCAGCTGACTCTTTGAGTTTCCTTTGGGCAGTGCTGTGTAATGCCAGGCTGTGGAGGAACAGGACCACAATTATAGTGGATCTTGTTTCCTCTCTCGGCTCAGGTTACATTATTGAGACCTGGCTAGGGGATGACTCCAGCACAATTCCAGTTCCACTGGTCCCAGCAGGGTTCTTAGTTGCGTACTGCCAGAGAAGAGACCACAGCGGAAGGACGTGCCATCTGTTTTAGATCTGATCTGAATCTGGTGGCACTCCTAGTGGGGGGTGTAAGAGTCATTTGAATGTATGACTATGCAGGGGGTCTGAGTGCAGACTGCAGGATCCGCCTTGTGTATTAGCCTCCAGGTCACAAAGGGGAATTTCTTCAGGAAATCACATCTGTCATCACTGACCTGGTTTTGGAAGTACCAATATGGATTTTTCTTGGTAATTTCAAACCCTACATGGATGATGAATTTCACAATCTGGTCAGTATTTTCTCCAGAACATGGAAGCTCTGGGCCTTGCACAAGTGATTGTTTCCATGACCTACCAACATGGCCACACTCTGGACCAACTGTTTTCTCTGGGGCTTGAGGTGGGAAGTCTCAAGATTGAAACAGACAGTGGGTCAGACTATTTCTCTATTAGATTCAGTTTCAGGTCACCATCTTGTAGTCCATCCCTGGTGGAGGTGGTTCAACATTGACCTTTGAGAAGACTAGTTCAGAAGAACTTATCGTGATTTTGGACAGCTCGGAAATGCTGGCAGCTTGCACCCAGTGTACAGAGGTGGCAACGGAAGCCTATAATAGCAGAATCACTGGGGCCTTTGACCTCATTGTGACAGTTTGTGTCTGTCCCTTCATGATGCACCTGAGCGTGCTGTCGTTTGACACAGAGTTAGGGCTTTGAAAGCCAGGGGATGAAGGTTGGATTGTTGTTGGAGGAGTTCAAAGATCCTGGACAGCAAATTAGTTCTAGGTGTCCCATTATAAGGAATATCAGAAGGCAGTCACTCAAAAAATGGCAGATTTTCTGCCAAGAGAGATTGCTGCTGGGAGAAACTGGCTTAACTCTTTCAGACTGTAGACAGGCTTCTTTATCTGGTTTGTCTAGAGCCCATGAGAGCATTAACGGCTGTGAAACATGAGGAGTTCACTCCACTCTTCTTAGATAGGGTGTCCTCTTTTAAGGTTGGAATCACTTCAACTGGGCTGGGACAGCCCTGCAGTGCACAGCCTCTTAGTCAAGCCACAGTCAGTGGTCCTGGGAAGGGTTCCACCTGGTGAAGATGAAAGAGGTTTGTGGGTGATCACAGAGCTGTAGCCAGTGTTTTGTAATCTGGATCAGGGTCCAAATGACTACTGTGGGTTTCACTAGACATCCGGCCCAGTATTCAGTAAGACTTCCAATGTTCCCTATCAGATGAGTGCTTCCCAATTGTGCTTAAGTGCACTCTCATGAAGCCACTTCTGAAGAAACCAACCTTAGACCCAGAGATCTTAGAGAATTAACATCCGGTCTCTAACCTTCTGTTTCTGGGAAAGGTTATTGAGAAAGTTGTGCTGCAGCTGGAACCACACCTCATAGCATTTGACATCTTTCAGCCTGTCCAGTTGGGATTTAGGACTAGGCATAGTATTGGAACTGTTCTTGTCCAGTTGCACAATGCCCTGCTCAGGGCACGAGATGGAGGTGATTGGTCAGTTCTTATCCTTCTAGATCTCCCATCTGCTTTTGATAGTGTGGACCATGGGCTGCTTTTGGATAGGCTTAAGGAGTATGCAGGGCTCACCGGTGAAGTCATCCATTGGTATGAGTCCTACCTCAAACACAGAACCCAGAGGCTAGTGTTGGGAAGATTTTCCTCACTCCCGGGGGTTCTGTCCATTGGCATACCCATGGACTCTGTCCTGTCACCCATGCTGTTCACAGTTTATATGCTGCCTCTGAGCATGGCCATTAGACAATATTGGCTATGGTTTCATTGCTATGTAGATATTACCCAGCTCTATATGTTCTTTGTACCTGGGATGGTGAGTGCGGTGGACGTGTTTAACAGATGCGTAACCAAGATTCAAGACGGGATGTCATTGTGCTAACTGAGGTTTAGCCCAGATAAAATCAAAGTTCTAATGATTGAGCCAGGCCATGGGGGGAGGGGCTGCAGTTGGAGAGACCCGGCTATGCCTCAGTTCCTCTGATCTGGTGGCTGCCACTAAGGTGAAACATCTTGGTGTCATTTTGGATGAGGGTCTGCCAATGGAGGCTTAAATGTCAGCAGTAGTCTGCAATGTTTTTTCTATTTGCAAAAAATCAGCCAGATTATGTCCCTTATCCCTCCTGGCAACCTGGTTATGCTAGCACATGCATTTGTGACCTGGAGGTGCAACTATTGTGATGCTTTTTATCTTGTGGTCAGTGGAGGTACACTACACTGCTGCAGAATGCAGAGGTCCAGTTACTAATACAACTTCTAAGACTGTGCACTATGTAATCTACAATGGCTGCCAGTCAAATGGTGTGTCTTTTAAATTGGGTCTCTTAACCTATAAGGCTCTACACAGATCGGGCTCTTGCTACCTGACTAAACTCCTGCATCCCTAGGTGCCCTTTTGCACACTCTGCTCCACTGAAGTGGACCTCGTGGTAGTGTCAAGGTCAAGTCATAAGATGTCTGGAGACTGGGTATTTGAAGTAGTAGGCCTGGTACTTTGGAACTCACTGTTCGGTACTTTTAGAGCCCTTAAGTGAAAGTCTTTAAAAGGGGCCTGGAACTGTATTTATTTCAGCAGGCATTTGGGGTGGTTTGGTATCCTCCACACTCTGGTTAACAAATGTATTTAATGTAGTTTTTTTATTTTATTTTGTTTTGTTTCATTTATTTTATGTTAGAATGCTGAATTATAGAAGTGACTAAAGTTATCCCTGGTTTTGTATAATGGTGCCCTAAGCCTCTAGAAAAGGATGCCATGAATAAATTAATACTAATACTACTACCCAGAGCTGAAATCCAGGAGTGCAGAGCTCTGGAAACAAAGATGCATAGGAGGTGCAAAGATTTACTCCATTGGAGACAAAGGCTCTTCTGCATGCAGTGTCTAGTCTCTTATCATGCATTGCAGTTAAGGGCAAAGATCCTTCAGTCAGCATAGTTGTTTACTTAACAGAATTATGTACAGCTTAATCTGCCAAGGGAGGGGTTTCCCAGTTCTGGCAATTCTCCAGAAATGGATAACATCTCACCTATGGTCTCGGTAGGTGCTTTCTCTGGTCCTTGCCTGCTCATTCCTGTTTTGATAATCTAGTTGCAGTGCACAATGTTTGGAAAATACCTCATTGCATTAGAAGATTCAGACAGTATCAGAATCACACCAAAGCCTCCATGGCCTGTACCTCCTTTAACTGTAATGTACTACAAGCCTCTATTATGAGGTAGGATAGAGATGATACATCAAACAGGGGAGGGATTGGAATCTTTCTCTTAGGCTCTGTCCACTCACCTTCCTCCTTCTCTTTTGAGGGATCCTTTTCCTCAACAGAAAGTACATTCAAGTCAGGATTTTCTTTGTGGCCCCTGCTATCATCATCTTGACCCTTCATATGATCAAGGTCACGGTTTGCCTGTAGAGCTGGAAGATCAGTCTCATACTGCTCTGGTTCACCTGGACATACCTGTATAGGCCCTCCTGACCTGAGGGGCCCACCTTGGGTTTGTGTCTGTGTGTGTGTGTGTGTGTGGGGGGGGTACCCTGCAGAACATCAGTACTCAGAATCTCATTTAAAAGCAATAATAAGGATTTATGCACCTCAGCCCTGCCATTGCCAGTCAGTATACCAGGTGCATATTACCAGCTTGGGAGTTCAACTGAGGAAGGGCCTGAAACCAATATGTTAGATTGTATTACACTGTTAGAGCAATGTGAACCTAAGAGTAAGGGTCTCATCACCTCCTGAATGTCTTACAGTGTTTGAAAACCACACGTCTCTTGTAAGCTGACTTGAGGAGTAATAAACACAAATAAATTCAGAATTCCTGACAGAGATATGCTAATCTAGGTATGATCTATAAAAAGCCTTACCCAGTAAGAAGGATTGCTGTGTTGATGCACCTTAACCCCTCCCCCAAACTGAATAAATCACTGAAGGTAAGGGGGTGAAAAGTTAATTCCCATTGACAGTGTTGGAGCTAACAGAAAAGAAACTTGTGGGAAGTATGAAGGAATTATTCTGACTATCCATCTTGTTTCCCTTTTCTCACTTCTGTATCTCAAGAAAGTCTCATATCCTTTAGTTACCCCATTGGATAGCCTTGTTTCTGTCTGTACCTTTGCTTGCCTCACTGCCTTACCTGCTTTCCTGTTTTACTTTGTACCCATCTGTGTTTTCATCCCTCTGCATTTCTTTTTACCTACTGAATGCCACCCTTTTTCCTTTACCACTGTGGTCATTTCATTAGACCATCATGATGGTCTTTTGTTTTTGCTTTTGCTTGCCTACTTCATGCGGAAGCTGTTTGCCTGAATTATCCCTTCCCTAATGTTTTTTCCCACTGTACCTTTACCCTTCTGTGGCAGTCCTCCCCCACTAGGCAGCCTCAGAGGCATTCTCCTATTTCTTTCTTTTAAAATCCATCATCATAAAGCCCAGGACCCTTGTCTTCATGTGGTTTGCTTTGGCACCTGCTTTAATGTTGAACCAGAATGTACGGTGATCATTGGTCCCTAGATGACCGCCCACTATGATGTTTGCAATGATATGCTTGTTAGTAAGCATGAGGTTCAGCACCACCTTATCCCAACTGGGTACATTGACTAGCTGCCTGAGAAATGTCCCCTGATGTGAGTCAAGTATGGTCCAACCCCTTGCTGAGGCTGCAGCTGGAAGTCTCCAATTCACATCTGGAAGACTGAAGTTACCAACTAGCAGTACTATTCCCTTATCTGCCATCCTTATGACATCTTCCACTAGTGCCTTATCTAAGTTTTCTACCTGTGTTGGAGGTATGTATACTACCCCTGTATGGGTAGTGGCCCAAGTCCCTGTCTCTAGGATGACCCACAGCACCTCCAACCCTTCCTTCTACACCAGGTCCCCCTGTGTTTCTATATCCTTTATTCTCCCTCTAACATATAGAACAACTCTTCCTGCCTTTCCTGTTTCTCCTGAACAGAGAGTAGCCTAGTATGACCATGTTTAGTTATTGTGGCAGAGGTGTGGTACTGTGTTCTTTCTTGTAGTTCAAGGTGCTTTTGGAACTGCTGATTTCTTTTGGTTTAAACTACTACATTTTTTTTCTATTTTAAAAAAAGCTACATCAACTTGGTTTGTTGTCACCTGTTTGTTGTTGCTAAGTAGCAGAAGTTTTTGCATTGTGCTCTGATTCTGTGATAGAATCTGTATTAGAAGGTAGATTATTGTGATTGTAGTTACCTTTTGATGGTAAGGATAAAGAGGTGAGATAGAAGTGTATGTATTTTCAAATATTATAGAGGAACAGTGGCAGGATTTTTAGGACAGTAAATTAATAAAAGGGAACTAGGAGAGCTTCAGTAGCAGACAAGTAGTGGAATAGCAGTATAACTGCAGTATAATGTGGGAGGAAAATGCAGTGGCTGTGCAGCCATATTCAGGCAGATCTTCTGGACACTGAGGTGCTGCCCTATCTGCATGCATCTTTCTGGACTGCAGGATGAGGTAGCCAGACTCAGAGCGGAAGTAAACTGGGTCAGGAGTACCATCACCCCTATCCAGAGACCACTCAGTCCAATGCAGCTACCTCAAAGGATGCAGAGAACGAGGAGTACTTGGATGACAGTGGGCTCAGGGAGGGTTAGACCAGTCAGGCAGAGGCACATCCCAGATCCTATTCCACTCAAGAACTCATATGCCACACTGCCAAACAGGGACAACCAAATAGAGGTACCCAGAGAAATGGAAGGAAAGGATGTGGAGGTTAGCCAAGTGCAAAAGATGGAGATTAGCACCCAGGAGGTGGATAGGCAGAATAGGGCAAAATTCAGCAGAAAGGCAGACAGCAAGGTGAACCAGGGATAAAGGACAACCAAGGAAGGGGCTGGAGTAGAACAGCGAAACAGTCTAGGAGGTCAAATCATGGAAAGTCATGTGCAAATGCCAGGAGCCTTAGCAACAAGATGGAAGATCTGGAGACTGTCATGGTGCAGTCAGACCTGGACATTGTGGCCATCACTGAAACCTGGTGTAATGATAACCACGACTGGGAGCTGGCCATACCTGGCTACAACATATTCAGAAGAGACAGGGCAGGCAGGAAGGGAGGAGGTGGCACTGTATGTGAAAATGACATAAGGGCCACAGAGATCCAGGAGGAACAAAATGGGGAGAGATGCTGTGGGTTAAGCTGGAAAGGAAAATGGGGCCAGCCATCCGCACAGGTGTGGTCTATAGACCACCAGCCCAGGAGGAAGAAACAGATAGAGTTGATGCTAGCCATCCAGAGGATGGCAGACAAGGGTGAGGTAGTACTGGTTGGAGACTCAATATTCCAGACGTGGACTGGAGCATTCCAGCAGCAGCATCAACTAGGAGCAGATTTATCCTGGACTCCCTTCAGGGTGCCTTCCTCAAGCAACTGGTCATGGAACCAACTCGGCAGAAGGCAATACTGGACCTTGTGCTCCAAACAGAGACAGTGTGATGGGGGTAAGAGTGGGGAGCACCTGGGGAACAGTGACCACAGTCACTGTGGTTTGAAATCACAGAAAGAGCAGAACCAAACACACAAAAACACGATCCTGGATTTTAGGGGGCAAACTTTGGGAAAATGGGGAAATACTTGAAAGAAGCATTAAGGAATGGGGCAGGAATCGGGGTTGAGGAACAGTGGGCAGTATTTAAAATGGGGATTACAAGAGCAACAGAATTATGTATTAAGCAGGTTAGCAAGAGGAAAAGGAAGAGAGACCATTATGGTTTTCCAAGAGGTAGCAAAGAAAGTGAAAGCCAAAAGATTGCATTCAGGCAATACAAAAAGACACAGGCAGAAGGGGATAGGGAGAAGTACCAGGAGAAGCAAAGGGAGGCAGGGAGGTCAGTAGGGAAGCCAAAGCTCAGACAGAAGAACACATTGCAAAATCAGTGGGTAGAGGGACAAAACCTTTACAGGTACATAAGTGAAAAAGAAAGGCAAAGGAAGGGATAGTGAGACTGAAGGGGAGGATGGGGCTGTGGGAGGATGACAACAGTAAAGCTGACATATTGAACAGGTAATTCTGCTCAGTCTTTACTAAGGAAGAGGAGGGTAATGGGTCTGAATGGAGTACAAGGGTGAGAATGGTGCAGAAATGGACACAAGTCCCTTTACACGAGAAAGGGTCCTGAAGGAACTGGAAGTAATAAGAGTTGATAAAGCAATGGGGCCAGATGGGGTGCACCAGGGTCCTTAAAGAACTAAGAGAGGTGGTGGCTGAACCTCTTGCTATCCTGTTTAGCCGATCACTAGAAACAGGGAGGTACCCAAAGACTGGAGGATAGCAGATGTAGTCCCCTTATACAAAGTGGGAACAAAGAGGAAGCGGGAACTACAGACCAGTCAGCCTCACCTCGGTAGTGGGAAGATCATGGAAGCACTACTGAAGGAGGGATTGGTGGAACATCTGGTTGTCAATGGACTACAAGACCCAAGGCAGCATGGTTTCACCAGGGAAGGTCATGTCAGACCAACCTCATTGAATTTTCTGACTGGGTGACTAGGGAGGTGGATCAGGGGAGGGCAGTGGACATGGCCTATCTGGACTTCAGCAAGGCCTTTGACACTGTGCCACATAGAAGACTATTGCACAAACTGGGGAATATGGGTGTGGGCAGGACAGTAGTGCGGTGGGTAGGTAACTGGCTGGGCAGCAGGACACAGAGGGTGGTGGTAAATGGCTGTCACTCCACAGAGGGAAGAGTGACCAGTGGGGTACCACAGGGATCAGTGCTGGGACCGATACTATTCAATATCTTCATCAGTGACATTGCACAGGACCTAGAAGGCAGAATTTCACTGTTCGCTGATGACACAAAGCTCTGTAACAGAGTAGACACACCAGAGGTGTAGACAGAATGAGAAGGGACCTGCAGAAACTTGAAGAATGGTCAGCGGTTTGGCAGTTGAAATTCAATGCAAGGAAGTGCAAGATAATGCATATGGGGTACAAAACCCTGGCACAATATATCAGTTGGGGGTGAAGATAGCATGCACCAAGCAGGAAAGGGATCTTGGAGTTATCATCTCTGATGACCTCAAGGCAGGGAAACAGTGTGACAAGGCAGGTAAACAAATAGGATGCTGGGATGCATAGGCAGGGGCATCACCAGCAGGAAAAGGGAGTCATAATTCCACTATACAAGACACTAGTGAGGCTGCACCTGGAGTACACTGTGCATTCTGGAGACCTTACCTACATAAGGACATAGACAGGATAGAGAAGGTTCAGAGGAGGGCAACAAAGATGGTGCATGGATTGCATCACAAGTCCTATGAGAACAGGTTGAAGGCACTGAACATGTACTCCCTGGAGGAGAGGAGGGAGAGAGGGGATATGATAGAGACATACAAGTATCTTACAGGGAGGAACAGGGTGCAGGAATGCACTATTTGTGCTTTAAAAGATGTTCCAGGACTAGAGGGCATGGGATGAAGTTGGAGGAGGACGATTCAGAGGAAACGGAGGAAGAATTTCTTCACAGAACGGGTGGTGGACAAGTGGAACATCCTGCCAGAAGAAGTGGTGGGGGCTGAAACAATCACGGGATTTAAGAATGCATGGGATAGACATAAAGGAATTCTGGAGATCAGGGGTAAGGGGCAACAGACTTCCTGGAAAACATAAACTGAACTTACAAACTTAAATGGGCAGACTGGGTGGGCCATAGGCCCTTATCTGCCAACACTATCTATGTATCTATGTCCCAGTCATGACTGCCAGTGCCCCATGATTCAGTTACAGCCACCAAGTCCAGGCCAACCTCCCTCAGGATGACTTTGAGGTCCAGATTCATTGCATTATCTGCACATGGTATTCTATACCTTACTGTCTCCCTGCCTGCAACCCAACTTTCTTACTTCCTGTGCTGCTCCTTGTCTCTCCCAGTAACCCCTTTTCTCGTGTTACCCTTCCTGCTTCTTGGCTTTTTTTTCACTTTTCTCTTTTTGCATCCTTGGTTTAAATCTAAAGCCCAGGACCCTTGTCTTTGTGTGGTTTGCTTTAGCACCTGTTTTAATGTTGAACCACACTGTACGGTGATCACTGGTCCCTAGATTACTGCTCACTATGATGTTTGCAGTGATATGCCTGTTAGCCTGTGCCCTCAATGTCCTTGCTTTATAGTCTTCTCCTAGGCCATGTAATGCTTTGCTGGTCTAGACCTCATCCAATATAATAGTGTACTCTACTGTCTATCAGAGACCTGCCTTGTACAGAACCTACACATAGCGGTATGCTGACTGCTTTTGGTACCATGCCTGTAAATTATGCTGCCTTGTTCTGTTTTCAGTGTCAAGTCTTACATTGCTATTTGTAAATTATTGTACACCACTGTGCTAAGCCACGCCATTCTCATTTGTAATGACTGTACATAGACTGCTAATGTTGCTAAGCCTACGCCAAATTGTTGTATTGTGACTTGTTATTTAAACTACCAGGTCCATCTTGTAAATGAGCCCTGCTCAATGGTGTTCTGCCTGGCTAAATAAAGATATTGTTTGATTGATTGATTGAAACCATACTTGCCCTCTGCATTGTCTGCACCCTTTCCTTTTTGTGCCCCTGCCTAGGGAGGCACCTTCTCCTCGGTCCGTGCCTCCCTGTTTCTTCATCATGTATCAGATGGGCAATTTCTGCCTCTCTTGTAAACACAGTCATCCCCGGTTAGTTTAAATGATTATCCATGTAACATTTGCACCTTCCACTAAGGACAGAAGTCCTATCCTGAAGGGAGGGGGATGACCAGCAGCATGGTTTCACAGGAGGAGGTCATGTCTGACTCTTCTCACAGAGTTCTTTGACTGGATTAGTAGGGAGGTGGATCAAGGGAGAGCAGTGGATGTGGCCTGTCTAGACTTCAGTAGGGCTTTCAACACTGTGCTGCACAGGAGGCTAGTTACCGAACTAAGCAGCCCAGAGGTGGGGGCAGAGTGATAAGCTGGGTATCAAACTTGTTGAAGGATTAGAGACAAAGGGTGGTGGAAAATTGTAGACACTCAGGGACCAGCTGAAATACTAGCTGGGTGCCAGAAGGACAGGCATTGGAGTGGTCCTCTTCAACTGTTTTTATAAGGAACATTGTGGAGAAGCTGGGGGGGAGGTGTGTCTCTTTATGAATGATACAAAAATCTGCAACAGGATGGACACATATAAAGGGGTGGAGAGAATGCAAAGGGAGCTGAGGAAACTAAAAGAGTGGCCTATGGAGTGGCAGCTGGGCTTCTGTGCCAAAGCCAGCAAGGTAATACATCTAAATGGTGAAACCCAGGAGTTGAGTATAAGAAGGGGGAGAAAAACCACTGTCACCTGGCAAGAAAAAGATCTTGGGGTTATCATTTCTAATGATCAATCACAAGGAGGCTGGTCAGTGTGGCAAAACAGTGGGAAAGGCTAGTAGGGTGCTGGGTTGTATTGGAAGGGGACATCTAATAGGAGGAGGTAGGTGGTACTGCCATTGTTTGGATCACTAATGAGGTCCCACCTGGAATAGTGCTCTTCTAGAGGCCACAACTCTGCAAGGACATTAACAAGGTGAAGGTGATACAGAGAGGGCAAGAAAAAAGGTGTGAGGGTTGCATGAGAACCCATATGTGGAAAGGCTGCAGGAAAACAAAATGTACTCCCTTGGGGAGAGGAGACTGAGAAGGAACATGATTGAAACCTACAAGTACCTCACATGTGTGAACAGGGTGCTGGTGGAGGGTCTGTTTTCAGAGAATAAAAGGCACCAGAACATGGGGGAATGCAGTGAAACTATGGGTGACATTCTGGAGAGATGTGAGAAAATGGCTCCTTCAAAGAAAGGGTGATGAATGACGGGAATTGCTCACCAGAGGAGATAGTGGGGGCAGACTGAGAGATGCTTTAAGTATGCATGGGATTGGAACAGGGACATATTAGATAGAGGAAAGGGGTGAGGGGAGGACACCGGCCACATATAGTCAGTGGTCTCAGAATAAAAATGAAAAATGGAGACTAGTTGGGCCTACTTGTCCTTTTCTGTTGACAATGTCAGTGGTTCTATGATACAGACCTTCACCTTTGTAGCATTCCAAAACCACCTTGGCTGGCCCCCATTCTCCAATGTAGCTAAAGCCCTCTTCTCTGCACCATTCCATCAACCAGTTGTTGAAAGTGCTGCTGCAGAGAGCCCTATTCTCCTTACAGCCATACACAGGTAACTCCTTGATCAGTGCCATTGTACACACTACCTGCATAAGACCCCTACCCTGCTGCAACAAATTCCCCTGCACTACCCCTGCCTCAGTTCTTGCCATGTCATTTGTCTACAGGTGGACAAAGACAGCTAGCTACCACCTATGACCTATTGGCCGAGCAATCCACTGGATCATCTCACTAGCCTACCCTGCTACAGTGCCAGGAGGCACTTTACTTTTCTTTACTCTTCGGCTCTCTCTCCCAAGTCTGTGCTTCCTCTTAGGCTGAGTGCATCTTCCTCCCACTTTGGGTCTTCCTCTTCTGAGGACCCCTATATCATCATAATGCCCTCCTCTTCAGGGTCTTGGGGGACCTTCCATCAGCTTCAGCTAGTGCAGAGTGCAACCACTAGGCTGTTGACTGGACAGCCTAAGTATAGTGATATCACCCTGGTTTTGCATTGACTGCACTGGCTGATCGTCAGGTGCAGGGTTCTCTTGAAGGTGGGCTTGCTCACCTTTAAGGCACTACACAGTTTTGGCCTTGGCTATTTATTGGATCTTCTTACACCTGCCATATAAATCCCTCCCTTTGCTCTTCCTCTAGTGGCTTCCTAGTGATTCCCAGGACAAGTACAAGTTACATATTAGTAACAGAGCATTTAATGTCTCCAGCCCCATCCTGTGGAATTTGCTTCCTCCAGCTGTCAGGGAAGGCCCCTTCCATTGAGGTATGCAAAGCCCACCTCAAGACCCACCTGTACAGTCAAGCCTTCCTGGACTTACTCCTCTTGGCATTAATGTTAGCCTTTATTAGCTGCTGCTGTTCAGGCTTTTGCTGTATTTCAACTATTATTATTAGCATGCTGTTTTATATTTAGCCTTGTTTTACTTTTTGTTTTATCTTTGCTATTGTTCTGTGCATTTTTTATTTGCACGGCACCCAGAACCTCCTGGAATGGGTGCCTAAAAAGTAAAATTTTCCTGGCCTCCTTAGGCACTAACTTGTGTGCCTCTTCCAGTCTGTCCTGTCTCATCACTATGGTGAAGGAATTTTCTGTTGGCATAGGCTGAGGAGTGTGTACCCTACCCATCACCTCAACCCTTCCAGGGCCTACCCATATAGAAGAAGTTTACACAGTATACTGTGTTTTATTCTGCCTGTTCTTGTGTCTCCCCGGCAGAGCCTCTTGCAGACTGTGGCCAATTTTCAGACACCTGCTGTTACTTATATTCAGTGTTCCTTGCAAAAAAAAACCCCCAAAAAAACATGGTGTTAATGCACCAGTTAGGGTTCAGCGTCCAGGATCCAAGACCTACTTTGCCCGAACACCAGCATCCGTCCCACCAGAAGATTGGAAAACCAGCCTCTCCAGGTCCCCAGATGCCGGACCACACAGGGCCAAACATTTTTTGCCTATTGTGCCCCCAGCTGGTACAATGCCCTGAGCTCACTCATTACATCCTCCACGTCACTAGGAGCTTTCAAATCTATGCTTTACTCTCACCTCTCAGCCTCTAGCTCCTGTGACTGCCTTGACTGATTCTTCCCTCATGGCTGTTTTACTAGACTAGGGTATACAGCATTTTTATTTCATCCTGTGTGCAAATCTGTAACAGCTGCCTTTGAAACCTAGGGTCTAGGTGCCAAAATCCCAGTTTGAATGCCAGCACATAAGGAGCCTTAAGCTCATGACACTACCTCGCCTCTGGGCTATTTTCTCTCCAACTGGCGCATTGTAACTGCTGCAGCCAGGGTAAAGCAGGAGTGTAGCTTGAATCCCATTTTCTAACTCAGGAAGAAATCAGAAATAAAAAAGAATTTTCTCAGAGGGGTTTAAACTGTATGCAGGGCAGAGTTTCATAACCAGTGCCCATCCCCCTGTAGAAACGCCTTTTTCCCAGCTGTATAAAAGTGTGCTCACTTACCCCCTTTGTTGTCCACAGACCAGGATCGGGACCCAGGAGGTCATGAGGGGCTGTAACACTGCAACCCTCCCCCAAGACAGACCGCGAGGGACCGATTGCCCTCTTCTGCCCAGAGCAAAAAGTAAGTCCAAAGCCGTTCTGCTTGCCACGGGATCGTTCCTTCCAACACAGGATTTGGACCCCGCCGGCACTGCGCGCCGGCTCCCCACCGCCCCCTCCACCACCCTTGCTCGACACTCCACTATATAGTGGTGATCATGTGAGTGCAAAAACCAATCACCCTACTTTTCCATTAGCCGGTTATACTGTGCAAACCCTAGAGGGCGCACTAATTTCTAAACTCTCCACAATTGACTTTCAACATGTTTTGCAGCCAAATTATGTTAATACAAGCTTCTTTTGTTCTGGCACTGGCTGCCCACTCACTCCCTATTACAGGAAACAGCAATGCCCATTTCCCCTACCCCTACTTAACCAAACCCCTAAGCTGCACTGCAAGTGGATCGTCACAGGCTAGGCTACTTCCCCATCCCACCCCACACCTCATTAACTCACACAACCCCTTCTTCTACAAGCAACATTAGCCAAAGTGATCCAGTCACTTCCCTTACCCTGCAAACCTCTAGAAAATCTCATCAGCGCACGACACTCAAAAATTATTATAAGCGTCTACAGCTAGCTGCACTCAGGCATGCACTCCTACTCCTATTACTACTGGCCGGAGATATCCACCCAAATCCAGGGCCTTCTCTGGATTTCATAAAAAAAAAAAAAGACAGGGAAACGCTGGTCTTCTGCTAACCTCCTTAAACATCCGCAGCCTGCCTAAAAAGCTAACTCTACTACAAGGTTGGGTAGCACAACACTCACCTGACATTCTTGCCCTCTCCGAAACCTGGCTCACAAGAAATGTCCCAGACTCATCAGTTACCCTAAATAACTACACAATTTTCAGGGATGACAGAGTAGGCAAATGGGGTGGAGGTTGCGCTATTTACGCCAGACCACAACTACAACCATTACTCGTCCCCCTTCCACCTCCAATGCAAGGAGCACAAGCCATTACAGTCAAAATCATGGTAGGCTCCCATGGGGAACCGCTGTACATAATGGCGGTTTACATACCCAATAACCAAAAACTAGCCTTTGACTCCATAATGGCCAACATCATGCTACTCCTCCTAGAAGTGAACTCATTGTTCTGGGTGACTTTAATATTAACTGGCTCACTACCTCAGCAGATCCCTTCAAAGATGCTGCTACAGCGCATGACCTCACCCAAGTCGTCCAGACCCCTACCCGGCTAGATCCTAGGACAGGAACACAAACCCTCCTGGACCTAATATTAACAAATGCTCCCAATCATCTCACTAATGTCAAGATCCTACCAGATGTCCTTAGTGATCACTCCCCCCTCTCCTGCCTCTGGTCAAACAAGTGCCCAACTGCTCCACCCAAAATCTCGCTCCAAAAGCATATTAAAAAAGGTGCAATAACCAAGATACTCCACTCTCTTTCTCTCACCGACTGGTCCACTGTCCACTCAGCGCAATCCGTGGATGAGGCACTCACCTTCTTTATCAAAATCTTCAACACAGTATGTAACAAATATGCCCCTCTCTCAAAAAAGATCCTAAAAACCAGAGACACCCCGTGGATCACACAACCCCTGTTGGACCAGATGCACCACAGAGACAACCTTTGGCACAAAGCACTCTACTCCAAATTACCCCATGACAGACAACTATACAGAGAGGCAAGAAACAAATATACCAGGGCCATTAGGCTTGCCAAGGCAAACCACTACAAGCTAGCCCTCACCTCAACCTGGGGCACCGGAAGCAAATTCTGGAGCAATGTCAAAGAACTCTGCGGGAAAACTGTTAACCAAACACCTACCCAAATACTCTCAAATGGTGCCCTCTCTCAAAACCCCTCCACTATAGCCAACATCCTGAACAATTCCTTCACAGCCCTCAGCCAAATCCTCCCACCAAATTTCTTTGACCCACCCCCAAGTGTCCCACTGAACCCCATTCCCAGTCATAACCCCACAACATTTCGGCTCAAAACAATCTCCTGCAGTCAGGCCAAACACTATCTGGCACATGCCCTACAGAATAAAAGGTATAGCAGTGACTCTGTAGACCTAAAAATAATCCGTCTAACACTTGGCATGACCCTCCCACACATCACCAAGATTTTCAACCTATCACTCCATCTAGGGAAATTCCCTGAGCTATGGAAAAGGGGAATTATTACACCTATCCTAAAAAGAGGTGACCCTACGGACCCCAGTAACTACAGCCCCATTACGTTACTCCCCCCACTCTCAAAAGCCCTAGAAAGAATTGTATCAGACCAAATCACAGAGTACCTCACCGGGCACTCCCTGCTTTGCCAAGAACAACGTGGTTTCAGACCGGGACACAGTACCACTTCGGCACTCCTAGAATTCACATCATGTGTGCATGAGGCTCTAGACGGTGATGATATTGCAGGAGCAATCTTCATCGACCTAACCAAAGCATTTGATACTGTCAGCCATGACCTCCTATTATACCTACTCCCCTCCTTCAACTTTGCACCAGACACATTATCCTGGTTCAAGAACTATCTAACAGGACGAACACAACAGGTTAAAATCAATACCACCCTATCCACTAAAACCCGGGTTCTATCAGGTGTACTCCAAGGATCAATCCTAGGCCCCCTACTATTCACTCTCCTTGAACTCCATCCCTAAAGCTTGTAATGGGAAACTTCTGCTCTATGCAGATGACACAGTAGTCTACTGGAAAGACAACTCCCTAAACTCCCTCCAATATAAGCTGCAAACCTACTTCCATGAAGTAGAAGACTGGTTCTCAAAGCACAGGCTCACATTAAACCACACCAAAACAAAATCCATGATCTTTGCGCACCGACAAAGCCCCCATGTAAGAGCCCACCTAAACATCTCCAACAACCAGGGCATCTTAATTGAACAAGTCATGGATTTCAAATACTTAGGCATCACCTTAGACTCATCTCTCACCTACCACGCACACATCAACCAACTGTCCTCCTCACTAAACACTAGACTAGGGATCCTCTACAGGCATAGACAATGCCTCCCACTGCATGCCCTTCGTCTGGCAGTGACCAGCATGGTCATATCCTTGATAGATTACGGAATAATAATATATGGGATGGCTGACCCCACTGCCTTGAAGTGCATCGACCTTGCCCTCAATAAAGCCAGCTGACTGGTCACTGGAAGTGACTACCTAACCCACACCTGCGACCTCTACAAATTAGCAGACTGGCTGACCTTTAAAGGAAGGCTAAAATACTATACCTGCCTCCAGGCTAAGAAAACCCTACTGAAATCTGCACCCTTCGGCCTCCACTCCCTAATACAAACTAACACCCACAGGAGCACCCCAAGGCACCTAACAAACGTGCCCATCCATGTCCCCTATTGAAGGACTGTGTTAGGTCAAAGGTCTTTCACCTACCGTGCACCCACCTGGCTCAACGAACTCCCACTTACTATAACCTAGGCACCAACCTTAGGCCAATTTAAAACCAAAACCATGAGACACCTCATAGCCTCAGAGAAATGTAGCTGCAATTGAGCATCTAACCCTTCCTCGATGCAAGGTTCCTATTTAACCCCCAGTACCTACCCAGAACCTCAAATGTAGTCTCAGACTGAGGATAAGACAATCCATACACCATTTGTTGGATGCCAATCTTGCCTAGGGCTATAAGTAACTAAGTATTGTAACTTACCTTGTAAATGTTTGTTGTTAACTTGTAAAGCAACACTTTGTAACACTAAGCATTGATGCTTGTGCACATGATTCTGTATACTGTGGTCTCACAAAACTACTTGTTTGTCCAGACATGGAGCCTTTGCAAAGGAGTCTTTGACTCAAAGGTTGTAATTCCGAAAATTAATTAATAAATAAATAAAACTGTTTTTTATCTCCTCTGCTCCTTTCTTGACAGAGGCATCTGAGTACCTCTAACTACTCTAAGTCTGCTCCCCTCCCCATATCTCTTCCTTCCCTTCGCACCTTGACCATTCCTCCAATGTTTTTTTTTTCTGTAATGTACTGTATTATACTGGCTTACTGAAACCTTTATAATTTGCTGACCATTCTATGTAACATGTCTTGTTTGTTTGTACATTGATGATGTGGAACTTTTATAAAAGAGCCATTGGCTCAAAGGTAATAATTCCTAGAACAATAAACTAAACTAAACTAAGTGTAAAGTGACAAAAGTAGGGAAATGTGCTCAACTCTAACTCCCAACCCCCACTACCAAGCAACAAAAGAAAGAAAACATATGACAGCCCTGAATCTTGATGAATCAGGGGTCATCTCTTCTGTGGGGCTCTCAGCCCTTATCCTCACCACATTGCATGATCAAACAACATCAGATGTAATTTGTTTTCTTCAGGCAGGGCCAGCAGTCGGTTGGTAGCATGTGGGTAGACACAGTTCTGTACATTTGAAGACAATATCAAAATGGGGCAAGGGCTGAGATCCCCAAGAAAGAGCCCTCCCCTGATTCATCAACATTCAGGGCAGCTGAAACTGTAATTCTAGGGACATGGATATGTTGTTCATCCACACTATCTGGCAGGTTCCTTGCCGCTTTAAATCTTGCCGGAAGGTCTTCAAGCTAGCTCCTCCCACTCACCCGGGTGGTAAAACTCTCGGCTCTGCCCCATGACGCCAGATCTTCCTTACTGCTTGGAAGCTCAGGTTCCCTCCTTAACGTTCTGCGATTAAGCTTTGGGCCTAAAATCCTTCGGTTTGAAAATTTCAAAAAAAGTTAAAAAAAATTATATCTTTACCTTCTCGGTCTTCTTCCTTCGCGGCTGCAATGGACAAATCGACTCCCGGATTTCGGAGATGTCCCTGTGGGCAGAAGATGTCTCGGACGGACCCGCACTCCACGTGCGTTTACTGCCTTGGCCAGGAGCACGACCCGCAGGCTTGCGACCTGTGTTCCTCCTTCTCGGTCTACATCCTCGAGGACCGTGCGTCCCGTTTACAACTAGGGCGTCCCAAAAGAAGATTTCCTCCGGTCAAATCCAAAGAGGCCCGACTGGCGGTTTCCGCGGCTGCGGGATCCGTCGAACAACTGGAGAAGTTGGTTGCCCTCGAAGAGCAGGCGGCCCAGGCTGCGGCTTCCTCTTCTGCGGCTTTCGTTCCTCTATCGCTCGGGGCCTCATACTCAGCTTCCTTTAAGGAGCTTTGCTTGACCCTCTCAACCAAAGGCGAGGGTCCTACTTCTTCGAGTCCGTTTCATCGGTCGAAGAAAACTAAGGGTAAGTCCCATGGGAGCGGGAAAGATCTCCCTCCCCTTGTCGACAATCGACTTCGGTCGAATTTTCGGCTTCGGCCACTGGCTTCACGGTGCCCCCGTCAGGCCAGGTGACTGAGACACCCACCGACGTGGTCGAGATTTTTCTCGACCCGTTAGACGGGTTGTCGGCTGGAGAAGCCAAGAATCCCTCCTCCCCGGTTCCCCCGGTGAGGACTGAGGATACCGTCGGCTCATCTGTCCCTTCGACCCAGGAGCCGTCGGTTTTGTCGACCGAACTGAGGGGATTGCCGATCCTCGGCTCCCCGCCTCACCGACCTCGGCCTAGCCGAGATTCTCGGTCTCGGTCTCGGACATCTTCGCGGTCCAACCCGGCTCCCGTCATTTATGAGCGGTCTCGGTCGGCACGGCGGCAAGCGTGCATCGCGCTCTTCCTCATCTTCTTCCTCCTTGGGCCGAGGGAGGGAAGCGGCGTAAGCTGCGCCGAAAATATGAGGACCTCATGTGGCAACAATTTTCTGGCCAATAAGCCGCTCAGGCCTCTTCCCCGGCCATTAAGTGGTTGCCACCGGACTAGTCGAACCAACCCCTCGTGGTGGTCGAGGAGCCTGTTTCCAGGCCGGTTGTTCGACCTATTCCAGCTGCCCCACCAATTTTGGTGGAACCGCCTCCACCTCAGCCGACAGTTGGGGCTTCGACGAAAGATTCACGGTTGGCCCAGGGCCTTCCCCGCAGGCTGTCGGTCACTCTCATGCCTGACAAGCCTCGGTAAGTAGAGGGTGGCTCAGGCTCCAGGCAGCTGTTCGACAACTCGTTCGAGTTGGACAACGACTCCCTGTACTCCAGGCGTTTGGACTTGGAGTCCTCTGGGGGGCAGTCAGCGTACGATAGCCCTTCATCCTTCCTGGGACTTCTTAGGCTCATCTCAGAATCCACTGGGATGAAGCTTGAACCCGTATCCAAATGGGCCAGATATCCCCTCACCGAGATTCTGGACTGAGGGGATTCTCCCACGGAAGCCTTTCCGGTGGCGGAAGCCATTGTCGGCCCGGCCCTGGAATTATGGCAGTGTCCGGCTTCCTGCCCTGCGCCTTCGGCCAGGATGGCCAGGAAGTATGCGGTCCCTACGGGCTCTCTGTCCGGTTTTTCCGAACACCCCTCGGCTGAAGGGTTGGTCACGGACAGCGTTTTCTGGCGTGCCGGTAATGCCAGGAACGTAGACAAACCGCCCGACAAAGAGTCCAAGAAATTGGATCACGGCGATGAAAGTGTATGCTGCCTCTTCTCTTGGCCTTCATCAGGCCAGTTCGCCGTCCTCATGGCACATTTCTCCCATGCCCTGTTGGGTTCCCTGGATGAGGTTGTCCCTCATCTTCCGCCGACCTGCAGACTACGGTCAAGCAGGTGCGGGATCAGGGCAGGGCAGGGCGGTAGCCAAGCAACAGCTCCAGACTGCTCTGGATATAGGAGACTCTTGTGCCCGGTCAGTGGCGGCCGCTGTGGCCATGCGTCAGCGGGCATGGCTGAGGATATCCACCTTTACCTCGGATACCCAGCATAAGCTTGTGGACGTTCCTTTCCTGGGAACAGACCTCTTCGGCCCTGGAGTGGAAGGCCACCTCCAGAGGATCGAAAAATCCAATGCCACCTTGGATTCGGTCTCATCCGCACAGAGGGACAAGGGTCGTAAGCCCCAGCCTTAGCCCTTTCGTCCCTCTACTCCCGCTGCGCGTCCGGCCCAACAACAGCGTCAGGGCCAGCAGGCTAGACCTTGGTATTCCAAGCCCAAGCCACCAGCTTCCTCAAACAGGAAGCAAGGAGGAAAAGGCCCTGGTGGTCCCCAGGCCGGTTCTTCCTCCAAGCCTGCTAAGTGACGGGCTGAGGGGTGTCACCCCCATCCCCGTCACCTCGTCCCTGGTTCCCCCCGTGGGGTGACGGCTCCGACACTTCCTTTCCGCCTGGTCCGCTGTTACCACGGACAGGTGGGTTTTGGAGGTGGTGGGAAGAGGCCTGCCTCTGGAATTCGAGCAGGCTCCACCCTTCAGAGCCATCGCCCCGCGGGGGGCTTTAGGGTCCCCCGAATCTCTACAGGCTCATCGAGCCGACATCGCGCTCCTCCTTCAGAAGGGGATGATAAAAGAGATAGAGGACCCTCCATCAGAACCAGGGTTCAGTGTCCAGGTACTTCCTGGTCCCGAAACGGATGGGGGGCTGGCGCCCCATCTTAGACCTGCATGACCTGAACAAGTTCCTAAGGTCTCGAACCTTCAGAATGGTCACTCTGGCTCAGATAATACCATCTCTGGAACACGGCGTGTGGTTCTGTTCTCTGGACTTCCAGGACGCGTTCTTTCACGTCCCTATCCGTCCGTCTCATCAGAGATTCCTCCGCTTCAGAGCGGAGGGATCCCTCTTCGAGTTCCAGGCCATGCCCTTCGGCCTTTCTTCAGCTCCCAGGGTCTTCACCAAATGCATTGCAGCGGTGACAGCTTTCCTGCGGTGCCGAGGGGTCCGGGTGTACCCTTACCTGGACGATTGGCTGATAGCAGCCCCCTCCAGGTTGGAGGTGGAGCTGTCCAGAAATCTGGCCCTCCAGGTTTGCTCTCAACTGGGCCTCCTGGTCAACGAGGCCAAGTCGGAACTCGAGCCGAAGCAGGTGATATCCTTCATCGGGGCAGAGCTCGACTCTCTTCGAGCCAGAGCACGGCTCCCGGCGGACAGGGCCGAGGTTCTTACCTCCTTTGCCCAATCATTTCTGGTTGGGCAATCGCACCCTGCCCGGGACTTCCTGTGACTCCTGGGTCTTATGGTGGCCTGTACCAGCATAGTCCGTTGGGCACGCTGGCACATGCGCCCCCTCCAGTGGGGTCTGGCCGGCCAGTGGTCACAGCGTTGCGATCCTCTGGACCAGCACGTGTGGACGACCCAGGAGATGTGGAATGCTCTCCAGTGGTGGACCATTCCGTCCCATCTGCAGGAGGGTATCCCGTTTGTCTGCTCGAGCCGACGGTCTCTCAACGACCGGACGCCTTTGATGGGTTGGGGTGCCCATCTGGGGGAACACCGAGCACACGGCCTCTGGTCCCCGCGGGAGTCCCGATGCCATATCAACCTGCTGGAGCTCCGTGCGGTCCGTCTAGCTCTCACCGCCTTTGCTCCGTTTCTCCGGGGTCAAGTGGTCCGGGTCCAGACGGACAATACCACGACTATGTACTGTCTAAACTGACAGGGCGGGATGCGCTCCATGCTCCTATGCAAGGAAGCTCTCCGCATTTGGTCACTAGTGTGCAGCCTGGAGGCAGATCTCCTGGCCATCCATGTGGCAGGAGCCTCCAATACCCTGGCCGATGCCCTGAGCCGGATAGGGGCTGCATCGCACGAGTGGTCTCTCCTGCCGGAGATAGTTCAGGACCTGTTCTCCCATTGGGGCACACCTCTGGTGGATCTGTTTGCCTCAAGGGAGAACACAAAGCTGAGTCTGTTTCATGCCCCCCCCTCAGCAGGGTTCGCTGCAGGGGGATGCCTTCTCGAGGCAGTGGACCCTGGGCCTCTTTTACGCCTTTCCCCCCGTTCCCCTGATTCACAGGGTCCTGCTGAAAGCGAGGAGGGACAAGGCGCAGGTGATTCTGATAGCCCCAGACTGGCCTCGCCAGTTCTGGTACCCAGATCTCCTCAGTCTCAGCTCCAGGACTCCGCGCAGCTTCCAGCTCGCCTGGACCTGCTCTCAGTCAATCAGGGGAAGGTGTTCCATCCGGACCTTCAATCCCTGCACCTGATGGCCTGGTTCCTGAGCGGCTAGAGTTCCAGACCTTGGGTCTTTCCGACGAGGTCCTCAACGTGGTTGAGGCGTCCCGTAGGGAGTCGACCAGAAAATGCTATGCCTTCAAATGGAAGAGATTCTCCATTTGGTGTCAGGATAAAGGGCTGGACCCTTCCTTGTGTCCTGTGGCAAGCATTTTGGACTATCTATGGTCCCTATCTAGTCAAGGGCTTAGGTCGACGACCCTTAAGGTGCACCTGGCAGCCATTTCTGCTTACCGGGCGCGGGCCGGTCAGCAGTCAGTGGCATAGGAGAAAGTGATCAGGCACTTCTTTAAAGGCCTTGATCACATTTCTCCTCCAGTGCGGGAACCCCCACCTCCGTGGGATTTACTGCTGGTACTGGCAAAGCTCATGGGCAAGCCATTCGAACCTATGCACAGGTGTGGTCTCCCCCACCTGTCATGGAAGACCGCCTTCTTGGTGGCTATCACATCAGCCAGAAGGATGGGAGAGCTCCAGGCGCTTAGCATCGAGTCTCCTTACCTGGTCTTCCACAAGGACAAGGTTGTCCTATGCCCCCACCCGAAATTCCTTCCGAAGGTGGTGTCGGAGTTTCACCTTAACCAGGTGCTGACTCTGCCGGTGTTCTACCCCAATCACACCTCAGAGGCTGAATATAGGCTCCATACTTTGACTCCTAGAAGTGCGCCGCTTATTACAAGGAGCGATGGCTGAAATTGGGAGAGGTTCGCCAGCTGTTTGTCACCTACGCTGAAGCCGCAGACCTGGCAGGCCTGCAGCCAAGCGGATGATAGGCAGATGGGTCACCTCCTGCATAAATCTCTGCTATGAGTTGGCGGGCATGGAGCCTCCCAGAGGGATAAGAGCCATTCTCCACCGCCATACTGCTGCATCGGTGGCTGCTTCCAGGGATGTCCCTATCCAGGAAATCTGCAGGGCTGCTACCTGGAAGTCAGCACACACCTTCATTACCCATTACCACATGACCTTGAGTCACGTCGGATGCTGGTTTTGGGGCCTCGGTTCTCCAATCTCTGTTTCCCAGTGAGTATTTTGGGGTGTGCGCTTGCCTCCCTCCTCCCGGAGAACTGCTAGGAGTCTGCCAGATAGTGTGGATGAACAACATATCCATGTCCCTAAAATACAGGTTACTCACCTGTAACAGGAGTTCTAGGAATGGTATATGTTGTTCATCCACCGAACCCACCCGACCTCCCCTGGCTTCGACGCGACAACCTGAGCTTCCAGCGGGCCAGATCTGGTGTCATGGGGCGGAGCCGAGAGTTTTACCACCCGGGTGGGTGGGAGGAGCTAGCTTGAAGACCTTCCGGCAAGATTTAAAGCGGCAAGGAACCTGCCAGATAGTGTAGATGAACAACATATACCATTCCTAGAACTCCTGTTACAGGTGAGTAACCTGTATTTTCTTTTTTCTTTTGTTGATTGTTGGCTAGTGGGTAAGGAGTTAAGGTTGAAAACCCTAGCACAACAATTCCCTATTTTTGTTACTTTAATCTGAATCATAATTGATGCATTAACAAAGTTTGTTGCAAAGAATTGCCTTACCTTTTGAGAAAGCAGAATCATATCCTCATTTGGGCCTTCATGAACACATCCATATTACAGCAGAAATGCAGGTCACTGTAGGCCCTGTGATTCCATGCCTACATAGAAAGATGCACACATCCATGTGGTTTGAAAGCAAGGGCCCAGCTTCTGTGAATTGAGGAAGGCAGTTTATTAATTTGTTGTAAGTTTTTTTTTTTTTGTGGGCCATGCTTCAAAGAAACAATATATTATGCAGGGCTTGACAAATCCCATAACCCAACATTTGGGACAACCATTTTTTTAATTGAGAACAAGCAGTCAGATATTTACTGGTTGTCCCACAGACTACCAAAAAGTTCCAATTTTTTTGTGTGTGTGTGTACCTGTTTTTCTTTTTCTATAGGGTCCATCACCAGCTGCTAGATATCTGTAACATTTTCATTGCCAGGGCAGTCACCTGATGGTCTTAGTTATAGTCATCTGAGACTGTCCTGACACTTGATGGAATGTGCACCCACAGCCCTGACTGTAGCAGCAAGGGGCAGACAGTGCATTAGTCAAGCACTCAGATTGGGGATGAGCATGAGGAGACAGCAGGGGAGAGAGGGACCTCTGTTGGAAACATGATTGCGATTGGTCCAACACAGCATGACTGATGGGGTAGGCAGCATATTGGTGAGGGAAGACTGCCTGTCAGTCCTGGCTATTGGCCATCGCACTTGTGGTGGAGCTGGCAGTTTCAGTAGCTCGGCACACATTTGAAGAGGCACCATTTCACTACTGACACTGCTAGAGGAGAGAGCTGTTATATTTTGCTCCATTGTTCTTGCTCTTGCTGCAGCATTTGGTGGCAATGCCTCGACTCGCACTTTGTGTGTGTTTTGGGGCCATCACTCATCATCACACATCTACAGACTGAATCTGTAATATACTACTAATACCGGTTTTGGAATTTAGGATACTCACTGATCATCACACATCTACATCCCTTGCTTACAGATGGCAAAAAAATGCTGCGGTTTGGACATACAAAGCTATCTCAAATAAACTGCCCCAGTACATCTCTGTCTGTTTACCTTTGTGCACTCTGGGGAAGCATGCTCTGAGAATCACCTCATATATCTACCTTTATGTTTACAAAGCAAAATCTCACATTGGCAGAGCAACCATCAGCTTTGTGCTCCCTCAACTGTGGAACAAGCTGTAAAAAAACTTTGAAATTAACTCACCCCATCAGCCTAGCAGCTTTTAAATCTCTATATCTACATTATAATAAGGAGTACTGTGCCTGTCTACCCTAAATAGTGACTCCTTTAAGTCCAAGCACTCTCAAATTACTACTGTTAAAAGACTGATCACATTTATAATCGACTCTTTCCTCTCCCCTTTTTCTACCCCCATATCTGTCCCTTCCACATTCCTTTGACCCTGGTTCCAGCTCTAAATTCTCCATACTGTGTCACTATATATCTTTTTATATTAGGTTTTATTTTTGCTTGGTGCACCTGATATTTATTTCTTTATTTATTTATTAAATTTTGGTAACCGGGTGAGCCCACTGGGCCACAGAGGTCCCTTTTTCAGGGGCGACCATGGATTTATGTGACATAAAATACATCAGAAATACAGTACATGTATATGTCATACAGATTTATACATGGTTGTTATGTATATTTCTTTACTTTTATGAAAAATGGTGTCCTATCCAAAACTAGCTGTATCTTCTGTTCCAAACATATGCTACTGTCAATGCTACCTGCTGATACTTTGTATATACTGTATTATTGTATCTTACTTTATTTGTATTATTACTGTTTTCTTGTGTGTTGCATCCCATGTATATTGTCCCTTGTTCCTTGTTAACAAACATAGGTCCACCTCGAAAATGAGCTTGCTCAATGGTGATCGCCTGGTTAAATAAAGACTGATTGATTGATAAATCTGTAACATACTACTAATACCTCTTTTGGAATTTGGGGCTATCACTCATCATCACACTTCTACAGACTGAATCTATAATATACTACTAATACCTGTTTGGGAATTTGCTATAAAAATATAAAATATAAAAGTAAAGGCATCGGGACCAAGTGGGCAGGAAATCAAGTCTGAGAGAGGGAGGATGTGATGTAAATCAAGTCAAGTGGAGAAGATAGATCAAGTCACGTGAAGGAGATATTATTCAAAGGTGTTTTTGCCTAACTTCTGCTGACATCACCATGGGAAATGTAGCACTAAGGAGATAGCTCTGATACATGGACATCTAAAAATGCTACAAAACGTAAGCAACAGCTAAAAAAATCTAAACAAATTACCACAAGGAGTGCTCACAACTAGATGGGTGGATGTCAGAAGGTAAAAGTAAAAGAAAAATGGGTGGATTCAGTGAGATTGTCAGTGATTACTACACACAATGCTGCTGACAGTCTTAATATGGTGGATCCACAGCTTCAGCCTCTACAACCCAGTAATGTAGCCATCC
This sequence comes from Neoceratodus forsteri, assembly GCA_016271365.2. Taxonomy (NCBI): domain Eukaryota; kingdom Metazoa; phylum Chordata; order Ceratodontiformes; family Ceratodontidae; genus Neoceratodus; species Neoceratodus forsteri. Next base: position 416,078,625 of record CM057457.1, on the reverse strand, counting down.
TAACTGAAATAACATCTTTAAGGGGAGAGATCAGTAACTTTAGAGCTGAGCTCAATGCAGAGATAGTAAAAATGGGACAAAAAGTCACGGAGCTTGAAGCACATCAAACTAAGCTAGACAGCTGAACTGACAGACTTGAGCGCCTGGTCATGCATATATTAAACAAACAGAAAGGCCTAGAAGAGAAATGTGAGGATCTAGAAAACAGGTCGAGACATAATCTATGAATTCATGGAGTGCCAGAGGATGAGGAAGGGAGAGAGATGTGTGTGCCTTCATGGATGGATTGTTATGTGAGGTTCTACAGAGAGACCCAACAGTATCTTTAGACAATGAATGGGTGCACTGTGCATTGCTTCCTAAACCTCAACAACCAGACCAGCGCCCACAACCTATAGTCTTAAAATTCTTGAACTACTCTATAAAGCAACAAATACTTACCAAAGCATGGTGCATGAAGATGTCTTAAGCAAAATCAAGTATGTCTTACACTCTAGGAGGAATTTGTTGGTGGGCAAAAACTGTTTTGCAAAAATGGCCTTCACTTGAGTTGCAAGGGGAATTGCTTATTTGGTGAACACATACTCAAGTACATTGATAAACATTTAAATTTCTTGACTTGGGGGAGAGACAGCTTTTCCCTCCTCCCAGAACATAACAGTTCAGGGATTTATTTAACTCCAAAAATTAATTAGCGTTTTGCTCATAAAAGTGCTAAAACATTGTGAAAATGCATAGCACTTGCCTCACTGTGTTTAACAAACATAACACTTCTAGAAAACCTATATAAATACTTTCTGTACAGTTAACATTGTCCCAAGAAAAAAAACTGCTAATCAGTTATTTAAAACCCTGCAGTTTCAGCACATACACGTTGTCAGCTGAAAAATTTGAAATGTTTATATTTCAATGCTAGGAGCCTTCAGAGCAAAATAGACAAGTTAAAGGTCATAATAGCAACTGAAAAAATAGATGCTGTATTGGTCACCAGAACATAGTGAGATGAGGAATCCAGTTGGGATCATTTATTACCAGAGTATATCATATACAGCCTTAACAGAACTAAATTGGGCAGGGGTGTTATCAGGGCTAGAAATTATTTTTTTTGAGATGCTTGTCCGAGGGACACATGGAATGTACATTTTGCCTATAGTTTTACCTGTCCACATTGTTGTGAGGTGAATTTTGAACTTAAAACATAAAATGGACAGTAAAGTGGAAATAGAGAAAACTGTTGCTTTTAGGGGGTTATTTTTCAAGGTAAAACACTGATTGATTCTAGTCTAGTCTATTTCTGAATCAGAACTTGAATCTAGTCTGCAGCCATATGGTCTCAAATGAGGTCTTCTCTTTTGTTTTCCAGATTTGAACCATAGTGTTATGGCATCCTGCAGGTCAAATGTAGCAATGCTAGCATCTGACAGCTTGACACGCATTAGTTCAGATGTAGTCATAGGAGACAGACAGGACCGCCAGTCAGACTTCACTCTGCCCATCAAGCTGAATCCTTTCTCAACCATTGCAGTTTGGGTTGGGATCAGTAGAGCTGTTGTGACTAAGACCAGAATATCAGGGAGTAGCTGTTCATGTGCATCATTATGGAGAATTTTTTGCCAGAAATCCAAATAGTGAAATTTCGGAGACACCTCATTCAGTGATTTTTTTCATAAGTGGTTTAAGCTCTAACCATTGCGCTTCAATCAAGTTTACATTATGATTGTGTTTCTTGAGTACAGTATGTCACTGTAGTGTTCTGTGAGGGTTCTGACTTCCTCATTGCCATAAAGGGCTAGCTGGTGGTCACTATCTGGTAACTGTAATGGGTTAAATATCCTGAATGACCGTAGGACTTTGTCTGTTTTAAAATTGGAAAATCGTGAGTTAATACTTTCAATTGTTGATGAAAGAAGGCTTGTAACATCACGTAACACTGCCTGTTTGGTTCTAGCTATAGAATATCCCCTTTCTAAGTTAAGGAAGATATCAGATCCGCAGTACTGAACCTGAGTAGTGGCTGAGCCTGTCAGTCGACTTGTGCTAGTATCACTGTCAGCTGTGTCAGAGTCAGGGAACAAGAGCAATTCGTTACAGACTTTGTCCGTGGAATCATTTAAGAGATCCCTGAAAAGTCATCTGTTTTCACTGGCATTTGGTTAGTTTATTTTATGGTTATTTCATTGTTTTATGTTTTTATTTATTATTGCTGATGTTTTATTTCTTGTTTTGTATCAGTGCTTTGATTTATTGAAAAGCGCTTTATAAATAAATTTTGATTTGATTTGATTTTTTGAAGTTTATCCTGCACAAGATAGTTCTCTAGCCAGAGCACTGTGCTTTCAACCTTACTGACTATTGTTTCTACTGTTGAGCTGTCTCTCTGTAGAGTTAGACTGAAGGCCATCATGACAGAAAGGTATTCAGCCAGAAACTGAGAAAAGAGGACAAATCTCACAGTACTTATTGTTTTGAACAACCCACTGGCCTGATCTTTTGTTTGCCCTGGTGTGGAAGCAATGTGCTGTAAATGTACAACTAAGGCCTTGTAGCTGGACAGAATAACAGACAGAGCCCTTTCTCTGTGTGCAACCCACCGGGTCCCTGACACATTAACTGGTTTGTGAATGGTGTAGCTCATATTACTGGCTAACTCTTTGAGACCGGCCCAGTTTTTGGGAGACTTATGGTATATTTTATAGATACCCATTAAGACTTCATCTGTTGTTTTCATGTATGGGATAGATGTTGCTGATTGCTTTATAGCAAGCTCCAACTTGTGGGCACTGCACTGAATCCCTAACAAATGAGGTATGTCTTTCAAAATCCTGCCAAACACCCCAGTCACTTTACCCAACATGACGGGTGCCCCATCAGATCCACAAGCAACACTTTTTTCTTTCCAGTACAGGGTGAATTCTAAGGCATCATCTATTGAGTTATAAATGCTTTCACCATTTAGAATAGAGACTGGCTGAAGGGGAAACAAATTTGTTTACTGGATGGAAATTTTCCATTGTTCTAATATAGATTGCCTCCTCTCCTATTACTGAGGCATCAGTGCTCGAGTCACATAAGACAGAGATAAAAGTGTTACTATTAACCAGTTTTGCATCTTTTATCCTTATTGATTCTGAAATAAAATATGTGAACGTTGCTGCCTGTTTGTCACTTCTATAACTGACTCCGACATTTGCACCATTTACATGTTGTAATTCTAAGATGCCAGGGAAATCTGTGAATGGGCGTTCTGAATTAATCAAATAACGAGTTGTTCTAAACAAATGTCCAACTTGTGTCACCTCATTTTTTTTTCCATTTGTATTATTCCTCGTTCTATTGCTGACTTGGAAGGGTCTGTGTTGTACACAGTATTTTTTTCATTAGCTAATTGATAAGGTTTGGAGAGTTCATGTGTGCGTACATTTTCAAGTCTCATGCTCTTACAGCCAGTAATGAAAGTGTTTGTCTCTTTTAAGTATTTTTTGCAATATGAGCAGGTCATGCCCACATCAGCCTCATAAAGTAGCCACTCCCTATTTTTCTTTCAGCTCTCCTGGAAGCCTCTTTTACTTTTTGTCCCAGTTTCCATTATTGGAGTAGCCAGCGTTGCTGCTGGTGTATGAACACTAGCAGTGGCAGTGGCACTACGTGCCGGGGTTAGGTGCTGTTACTGACTCTGTTACTAATGGAGTAACAGGTGGAGTACACACAGAGGAATCCAAGCTTTCTCCTCCTCCCCCTTGGCTTGAAGCTGAAGGCTTTCCATTTGCACTAGACATATTTTTTTTAAATCCAAACTTTAACAAAGACATTTTTCCCCTTTTGGTTTCTGCTAGCTGGGGGGAATGGGGTTACTGTAGTACTGCTAATGACAATGTTTAATTAAGTAGAACAGTACACACACACTACAGTGATGATCAGATAATCTTTTGATGTGACAGTGAAGGTTTGGTTTAGTTTTCTTTTTTATCGCGAGAGAGAGAGAGAGAGAGTAGTCTAAAGTAGAACAAACTTAATTAGCTCTCAAGCTGCCAACTTTTTTTCTCAAGAATGAATCTCCCTTCTCTTTTGTGTTGGTTTTGGTTTTGGTTTACTTAGTTATGTTATCCAAGCCACACAACAGTGTACAGAGTTTGAGAGTGTCTGCCTTCTCTAATTCACACCAGCCTTTCCTTTTATATGGACCACCACCCCCTCCTTTCCTCTCCACTGGCAGTGGCAGAGTAGAATACTTACTCAGTGAAAGTACAGCAGGAGGCAGCAGCTGTTTGTTTTAATAGGCTGGCGGAGGCAGAGGGGCTAGCAGTGGTAGGATGTAGCTACATGAATCAGACAGTATCTTTCAAGCTGCAGCCACCTGGAAGGCTATAAGCTGAGCAGCCAGCTACTTAAAGACTAAGGCAGTTTCAGTGATCTTGAGCTGGTTAGGGTAGGTTTATACTGGGATGCAAAAGAAATGAACAGAGCAGGAGAGTGGAGACTAGAGCTGCTGCAGCCTAGATTTATTCAGCCTCCCTCCTCTCTCCTTCACAGATTACAGTGCCTGCCTGCTTTGTTAGTTTTATACATTTTTTATGAAATAGTTCCCTGCCTCTCCCCTCCATGGCTACACAGAGGACTGTTTGGGAGACAACTTGGGTCCACACAAGACCACACACACTGCTGTCTCAGTCACTGAAGGATGTGAGTGGGATGGTAACACAACAGCCCCTTAAGTCTGTCTCATATATTTTTCTCAAAGTTCCATCTGTCCTGTCCAGTCCAGAATCTCATGGGATATTTTAGTGCCTCTTTTGTTCCTTTCTTCCCCTTGCTTTAAGATATTCTCCTGTCCCACTCCTCTTTCCTCCACCACCACCACTTAGCTCTTCTCACCCAACAGACAGCAGATCCAGGCCTGCCAAAATGAACACAGAAGTCAAAATTACATTTACTTTTTTTGTGTATCAGAATTCAGACAGTTATCAGCACAAAAAAACGAATGAGCCTTGAAAAGGGCTGTTGTGAGTGTGTGTGTATTTAAACAAGCTGCCTCGTGTTGTTTTTCTATAGAATTTGCTCTGTGATCACTCCTCACTCCTCACCATTCAGGCACCAGACAGAAAATGTTTAGCGCGAGTTTGGGCACAGCAACCTCGCATGCATAGTGGCGCGATGCAGATGATTGCAGAACTGAATTTGGCTGCACGCACGGTCCTTCCCAAGCAGGATCGGAATCACTGTCACTCGGTGAAGGTCAGATGACATCCAATAGCAGCAGTCACCTGACCAGACCCAGAACAGCAACGGCAGGGCAAGCGAGCTAGCGGGAGGAGGTGAGTGGCGCCACACTTTCTTGTGGGGCAGGGGCACGTAAGACATCAGGAGGGACCCCAGTGTCAGGACAGGACTCGGCATGGATTCCGCTTGGTCCTAGTGCCACAAATGGATGGCAGCAAGCAGAATTTAAAATGCCTGTTCAATGGACAGGCGAACTGAAAAAATCAGCTGTCCCACTTGAAAACCAGCTGTCTGGGACAGGTGGAAAGCCGGTTATTTCGAGCCCTGGGTGTTGCCATTTTTCTTAAAGATATACTACAAACAGCTGAAATCTCCAATAAAATCAAAACTTCTAAAAATTCCTCTGAATCCATTTGGATCAAAGTAATCTTATATAAGAATAAACATATTATTTTAGGTGTCTGTTACCATCCCCATAGTGCGTCTTCAGACTATTTTGATACACTCATTAAAGAAATAGAAACAGCAAGTTAATTAGGGGGCATAATATTGACAGGAGACTTTAACCTTAGTGATGTAAATTGGAAAAATCAAACAGCTTCATCCAGTTTGGGGGAAAAAAAAAACTACTAAATATATGCCAACAATGTCATCTCTTCCAGATCATCCCATTATGGAAACAACATTCCAGACCTTGTTATTCATAATAAAAATGTTGCTCTTAAAGATATCCCTATGTGTTCACCTATAGGTAACAGTGACCACTGTACTATTGGCTTCACCTTAGAACATATGATAACCATGGTCAATAATAAAACTAATATATATATATATATATATATATACACACACACACACGATAATGCTGATATTACTAGTAAACTCCAGGGTTTTAAATAATTGATTAGCAGTTTTTTTCTTGGGGCATGTACAGAAAACTTTTATATAGGTTTTCTAGAAGTGTTGCAAAAATAGCATCAAAAGGGGAAAAAAACATGTGAATATATATTAGCATCTGAAGCGAACAAGGATAACAGCAAGTTGTTTTTCTCCTATATTAACTCCCTAAAAAAGCCTATGTTAGGTAGGTCCCCTTCAAGTGAATGACATTATAATTCATGACCCCTATGATATGGCTAACATATTCAATACTAACTTTTGTGATATATTTCAAACCAGTCAGAAAGCAAATACGGTTTCAGATTCCCCAGGTAATCATATTACTCTCTCCGAACAAGAGAGCCATGTCAAATTAACAACACTTAAAGGTAAAATCAGTACATCTCCAGATAATATATCTGGTCATCTTCTGTATCTGTTATCAGATAGCTTGTCATTACCCCTTAAATTACTATACGAACAATGTATCAATGATAATTTTGTCCCTGAACTTTGGAAAACCACATATGTAGTCCCCATTTTTAAGAAAGGACCATGGAACAACTGGGAAAACTACAGACCAGTCAGCTTAACCTCGCCAGTGTGTAAAGTCCTGGAAAGCAGAATTAAAGATCTAGCCTCATCTACTCTGGCTATACTGGATAATGAGCAACATGGCTTTAAAAAGAGACATAGTTGCCTAACCAACTTGTGTTTCTATGAAGATGTAAGCCTATGATTTGACAACAGATCTCCTTACAGTGTTGTTTCTATAGATTGCAGTAAGGCTTTTGATTCTATTCCACGTTGGGCTTTGTTACAAAATTTATATTAATTTAACATTAACCACAGCATTGTGAGATGGATAGCAAACTAGCTGACAGATAGAACACAGCAAGTTTTGATAAATGGTCAGCTTTCAAACATCGGTTCTGTCTCTAGCAGGGTTCCATAGGGCTCTGTTTTGGGCCCTTGTTTGTTTCAGGTCTTCATAGCTGATTTAACATACAGTTGTTGTTCTGACACCATTAGATATGCAGATTACATAAAAATTGGTGGTCAGTGCTCCCATCCTGAACAGACTGCATCTATTCAGAATGATTTAGATCACATTTCCCACTGGGTTGGGCAATGGGGGATGAAACTGAATCACAACACATGCAGGGTTATGTACTTGTGAACCAATAATACAAACCACATATACATATTAGATGACAGGGTGTTGACTAGTACTTGTACAGAAAAATATTTAGGAGTTCAAATGACTTCCTTCCCCATTCACAGATAAATGGAACCATTCTTAAAGCAAATAGGGTAATTTGGTCTATCAAGAGAAACATTAAGTCAAGGGATAGAAAAGTATTACTGCCCTTGTACAAAGCTTATGTTGCCCCAGTCTGGACTTTTCCTCCCAATTATGTTGCCCATTTAGGAAATACAATATCCTACAGTTCGAAAAAGTTCAAAGGCAATTCACCAACCTAGTTAAAGGTCTGCATGATACCTCCTATGAAAACAGACGTACTTCTTTGAATTTAATGTCCCTATCACAGGGTGACCTCTTTCTCATGTATGATATAATGCAAGATCCTTTCTTGTTGACGTCATTTGGCTTTGAGTTTAAAAATAATATCTATAACATTAGAGGTTATCCTCTATAGTTACAAGGCAGAAAATTTAATATAATGCCACATAAATATTTCTATACCTTACGGACTGTTAATCCGTGGAATGCATTACCACTGGAGGTAATTACCAGTAGTTCTAAAATCTGTATTTAAGTCCAAGTTGAAAAATGTATTTTCTCTGGCATTAAAATCTGTTATTCTTAATTACAGGAGCATTCATGGCTTTATAGCTCCCTAGTTCCAGAACAATCTTAGTATGAAGTAAAGTGCAATGGGAAGCGCATGTACCTTGACAACAACTATTCTCCAGCAGTCGCAGCTAGACAAAAAGAGTATGCACCAATCCTCTGAATGCTGAAACAGTAACAGCTCAAATTCAACGTGCCATACCCTGTGCATCTCATGGTCATATTCCGAGAAGGCCCACAAAATTTTGAAAACACTGAAGCAGCAATAAAGGTACTCAATGCAAAGGAAATCTTTGTTTCTAGAGACATGGATATGTTGTTCTATCCACACTTACTGGCAGGTTCCTTGCCACTTTAAATCTTGCTGGTAGGTCTTCAAGCTGGCTCCTCCCACCCACTCGGGTGGTAAAACTCTCTCGGCTCCACCTCATGACGCCTGATCTTCTTTACCGCTTGGAAGCTCAGGTCCCTCCTTTGCGCTCTGTGTTTTAGGCCTGGATCCTACCTAGTCAGTTAATCTGACAGTCATACTTAAATTTACTAAACTTCAGTCTTTTTCTTCCTTCGCGGCTGCGCGATGGACAAATCGACTCCTGGATTTCAGCTGTGCCCTTGTGGGCAGAAGATGTCTTGGACTGATCCACACTCCACATGTGTTTACTGCCTTGGGCTCGATCATGATCCACAGGCCTGCGAATTGTGCAAGTCCTTCTCAGTCAATGTTCTCAAAGACCGTGCTGCCAGACTTCAACTTGGGCACCCTGAGAGATGTATTTCTCCAGTAAAGTTGAAGGAGGCCCATTGCGTGGTGTCCGGTGGCGAGCTCGGCTGAGCAACTTTAGCAAATGATCACCCTCGAGGAGGAGGCGGCCCAGGCCGCATCTTCTTCCTCGGATGCGGCATTTATCCCACTCTCCTTGGGCTCCTTCTATTCGGCTTCATTTAAGGAGCTTTATCAATCCCTCTCTACTTAGGGAGAGGGGCCACCAGGACACTCCTCTCGGTCCAAGAAAAAGGGCTTAAAGAGTAAGTCCCACTGTCGACGTTCGTGGGAGTGGGAGAGGTCCCCTTCCCCAGATAGTTGACACTTGACTTCAGTCGAGGTTGTGGCTAAGGCCGCTGGCTTCATGGTGTCCCTGTCAGGTCAGCCAGCTGAGACACCCATCGATGCAGTCGAGATTTTTCTCTACCCATCGGATGGGCTGTCGACTGGAGAAGCCAACAACCCTTCTTCACCGGTTCCCCCAGTGGAAACTGAGGACTTGCTTCTGCCTCCTGTGCTGGAGTCCCTGGTTAAAGTTTCTGAGCCAGGGGGAGGAATGGGTTTCCCATGCTTCCTCCCAGAACCACCCTTGGAAACACCGAGGGTCTCAGTCTTGGTCTCGGACCTCCTCTCCGTCCAACCGATCCCACCAACATCGGCGGTCTCTATCTCATTACCAAGGGAAGTGGTAGCGCCGTTCATCCTCGTCATCGTCCTCCTCGGAGGATAGGCTCTGGCGCAAGTTGCGTCAGCGCTACAAGGATCTGATGTGGCAACAGCTTTTGACCGGGAGCAAGCCGACTCTGTCGCCTTACCTGGCCATTAAGTGTCTGTCACCGGAGTGGCCAAAATAACCCCTCATGGTCATCGAGGAGCCAAACCAGGCACTGGTTGTTTGGCAAAAACCAGCTGCACCACCCATTGTGGTGGAACCCCCGCCTCCTCCACAACCAAAAACTGGGGCTCCAACCAAGGATTCTCGGTCGTGTCATGGGTTGCCCCTTCGGTTGTCCATCACCCTCACTCTCCATCATCCTTGGCAGGTAGAGGATGGCTTAGGCCCTCAGCAGCTGTTTGCAGACTCCTCTGAGTCTGACGATGACTCTTCCCTGTTCTCCAGGCCTCCCGACCTGGAGTTCTCTGGGGGACAGTTGGTAGATGAGAACCCATCCTCATTCATGGGTTTGTTTTGGCTCATCTCAGAATCTGCTGGAATGAAGCTCAAACCCGTGTCAAAGCGGGCCAAGTATCCCCTCACAGAGATACTGGACCGAGGGGATTCTCCTATGGAGGCCTTTCCTGTGGCCAAAGCCATTGTTGGTCCAGCCCTGGAGCTATGGCAGCAGCCGGCTTCTTGTCCAGCTCCCTCAGCCAGGATGGCCAGGAAGTATGCCATTCCCACCGGCTCACTCTTGCTGACTTCATTGGGTTTTGAGTTTAAAAATAATATCTGCAACATTAGAGGTTATCCTCTACAGTTACAAGGCAGAAAATGTAATGCCACTTAAATATTTGTATACCTTAGAATGCATTACCACTGGAGGTAATTACCAGTAGCTCTAAATTTGTATTTAAGTCCAGATTGGAAAAATTCATGTTCTCTGGCATTCAAATTTGTTATTACTAATCACAGGAGCATTCATGGGCTTCATAGCTCCCTAGATCCTAAACAATCTTAGTATGAATCTTAGTATGAAGCAAAGTACAATGGGGAGCGCATGTACCTCGACAACAACTATTCTTCAGCAGTTGCACCTAGACAAAGAGAGTATACACCAGTCCTCTGAGTGCTGAAACAGCAACAGCTCAAATTCAACATGCCATATCCTGTGCATCTCATGATCATATTCCAAGAAGGCCCACAACATTTTGAAAACCCTGAAGCAGCAATAAAGGTACTCAGTGCATTGGGAATCTCCTTTTCACTCCCAGGAAGACCTTCTGTATGCACAGCTGAATCAGCTCTCCAAAACAACACTTGGAAGCAAGTTGCAGGATGGAAAACTCGGTGCCAACAGGGCATCTCCACCCTACAAGATGTAAAGGAACTGCTGCAAAAAATCACAAAGGATCCCCCAATCTGAACTCTACAGGCCATCAACCTTGGTAAAAACAGAGGGTAGTTACAACTGGGACTGCAGGAGGCATAATATACACCCACAAGTTATCAAATTGTTTCGGGGAATCAGGGGAACTTATTGACAGTATGTCATCAGGATAACAGAAGAATGTTACTTATGAATAGATGGTCATGGACTGAAATGTTCAAAGAGCTATGTGTTCCTTCCTCTATTAGTATAGGCTTAGCCTGATCTTGGGACTGAGACATAGGAGCTGGGGGCCTGAAGGGGAGATTAGCAACATAAAAAAACAGGAAAAATGGGTAGCTGTAATATTAAACAAAGTGAGAATTGGAAACCCCTTTTTCTGGGAGCTGAGGGGGCTCTATCTCTCACCACAGCCCAAGTGAGGAAAAAGTTACAATTAAATCCAAGGGGAGTTGGGAGCTGGGGAAAGCAGATACCCAGAATAAGCAGTCCCCCTAAAAGTCACTACTAGAAGAAAGAAACAAAGGTGTCCAGGTGTCAGTGAGCAGATAGCTCACTATCTGTATATACATACCCATGCAACATGCCTGCTTCCCCTGTAGCTTGATACCTTGGTCAAGCCAACCATCAGGGGAAGAGCATATACACCACAAGGGACGGAGGAAACATCTCTCCCTGCTAACACTGTGGCTCTGGCTTACTGTCACAATCACAATAGACTGTGATGGAAGAAGACCACTGTTCAACCGTGACAGAACTCCCCTGGGAGCTATATCATATTCCCACAAAAGAGGTACAAAAGAAACCTCTCCATTTTGAAAGTCACAAGCCTATAACAAATGCACCCAGTTTGAGTGCAGCTTTCTCAGTCAGATATTAAACTTGGTGAAAAAGAAATCTAAATGGTTACTAAGCTCACACACCAACCTTTTGCCCTGTTGGCATTGTTTTAATTGCTTGATATTAAGGGTTAAAATGTTATTTGTTAATTGTTACATAAATTGTTCGTTCCCATGTTTGGGAGACTCCAGAGGTAACAACCAGAAAATATCTGTACAGCTGACAGCTGTATACATCTCCATAGGATTAAAAACAGGGGAACAGTTTGAGCAGTTCTCCACCCCCCCATGGTTATGAGAACTGGTGAATGGAGAGTAGGTGCAGACCAGGGTAGCTATAAAAATGACTATAAATATGGCTAAGCAAACAATAATGTCCCTAAATATAAATGGAATTCATAATCCAATTAAACAAACCAGATTGATGCAAGTAATCAAAAAAGAAAAAAAAAAACAGAAGTAATTCCCCTATAGAAGACGCATATGTCCTTTGGGGAACATGAGAAATTTAACAGATTTTGAGGTTGTAGGAGAAGCAGCTCACAAGTCTGGAAGGAGAAGGGAAGTTGTGGTGCTTATACCAAGGGGAGTTCCATTTGAAATTAGAGAAAAAGTCATAGACCTGGGGGGCAGATATGCAATTGTAACAGGATCCTTCTATGCAAGGCTGGTTACCCTGGTATCAATATATTTGCCCTCTGGTTCCCCCCAAAAAGAGGCAGCTAAATTTTTTACATAACTATTAGCAATGTTAAATGACCAGCTTGAAATGAGAGGCGACCTGAACATCACTCTTGACCCAGACCAAGATACCTCAAGACCACGGGCTCACAGAACCAACCCCTACAGAAATATTTCAGACAGACGGTTTCATCATTAGGCATAGCAGACATGTGGAGACACTGCTTCTCTACAACCAGGAGTATAGACACATAGCAAAATACACATGAGCCGCCTCTAGAATACATTACCTTTTCATGATGGCAGAACACTTGGACACCTTAAGCAACATATGACATGGGGTGACTATCCTGTCAGACCATGCACCCGTCTGTGCCAAATTAGAATTTGGGGTAGGAGTCAAAAGGTCACACTTGTGATTAAACCTAGCACATCTGAGAGCCCCTGAATTCAAAGAGTTGTTACAAGATGCAGTCCCATGTCTTCTCTCAGAGAGTGCCCACCCAGAGGTGTCCCCTATAATATTATCGGACCACTAAATGTGGTTCTCTGAGGAGAAATCATACAATACTCAGCAGGGAAAAAAGGAAGAGGGAAACTAACTATAAGGCACTGCAAGAGGAACTACAAATGTTGCAGCACCTACAAACGCAAAGACACCTGACAATACAAAATCAAATACAAGTAATTAAGCAAAAACTCCAGAAAATATTAGCTCAAAACACAGAGCAACAACTGATGTACTTTAAACATACATATCATGAGGGAGGCCCAAGGGGAGCAAGAAATTTAGCATGGAGGCTAAGGAAGCATAAAATGAGGGCCTGCATCACCAGCATGCAGGACCCAGAAATGGAGAATTTCTACCAGACTGACGGAAGTTAGAAATATTCAAGGAACATGCTACCGAGAACTCTACACACTAGACCAGAACCCCCTTCAGGAACAGATAGATACTTACAAAAACTACCCCTTACTAAATTAAATAAAATACAAGCACAAACATTAATATCCCCAATAACATGACAAGAAATGGAACAAGTATTTTAAAAAGGCCAAAACATTAAAAGCACAGGGTCCAGATGGAAATCCCCACAAATTCTGTAAAAGGTTTTTAAGGCCGAGTTGTTCCAGCCATTATTCTTGGCCTATCATTTAGTTCAGAAAGAGGATCCCCCTCCACCCTCCTGTAGATATGCAGTAGTGGCAGCTATCCTCAAGCCTCAGAAGGACCATAGATGCCCAGAATCATACTGCCCAATTTCAGTGTTAAATGATGATTACAAAATATGCATGTCCATCCTGGCCAAAAAGTTGGAATCCTTTCTTCCTTACATATTGATCCAGGCCAGGTCAGCTTTATTAGTTCCTGACAAGCACACAATGCAGTTAGACAGATATATCTATTAACAGATTATGCTAAAACCCAAAAAATACCCTTGGTTCTTCTGGGGTTCGACATGGAGAAGGCCTTTGACAGGGTCGCATGACTCATCCTCTGGGTTACCATCTCCCATTTTGGTCTTCTGGAAAGTTAATCAAACAACTCCAAAATATATATGATGTGCCTCAGGCCTACTTGAGACTGGATGGTTTGATATCTGACCTCTTCCCACTTTACTGTGGGACGAGACAGGGATGCCCATTATCCCCTCTACTCTTTGCCCTGTATCTCAAGCCCCTAGTAGCATCAATAAGAACTAATTTGAGGGTGGAGGGAATGCTGCTAGGGGATGCCAACATAAAATTTCACTGTTCACAGATGATATTCTGCTGACACTAACCTCCCCAGTAGATTCGACACCAGCAGTATGGAAATAAGTAACTAAATTTGGAGAGCTGGCAGGCTATACAGTAAACGTCAGAAAACAGAAGTCCTTTCACATAATTACAACCTATCAAAAGAAATGAAAAAAGAATATCCCTTTAAGTGGCGCAAACAGGCTATGAAATACATGGGAATTAAATTAACCAAACAGGAGATGCATGTAGAGCTGCTCAGTTACTAACCACTCACGCAACAGCTGGGTGTGGAACCTCTCCTGATGGACTCAACTACCCATAGGACTTCTGGAAAGAGTGGAGACCATTAAACAGAACATTTTCCCCCATATTTTGTTTTACCTTCAGACCCTCCCGATAACACCCACAGAATTTTACTTTAGACCATGGGACAGAATTATCTCATGTTTCATCTGGAAAGGAAAACCTCCCAGGATAAGATGCACTATCCTGCAGCTTCCACGAGACAACGGGGGCCTCAACCTCCTGGACTTACAGAAGTATGCAGAAGCATCTCACTTACAAACCCTTGTATGCTGGGTCAGGGTACATGACACTTCGCTTCCTACAACTCGTACTGTGACTACTCGCTCCGGACAATACACTCCGCCGTCATCTTGCTCCTACGTCAATTCTTGTTATGCCAACTCACTCCCTCTATCTTTTAAAATACTGTTCTACTGATCAAAAAATATGTTGGTGCCTGTCTACATCATTTCTACACCATTCTGCCAGTAGCAGTACCATATACAATATAATTTGTTCTGTGCTCGCTCCTGTCACTTTTAAAAAACAGTATGGTGCCAATAGATGTAACTGCTTGCCTGATGTATTTGCAAATCACAGTTCACCTTGTAACTAATCATGATTGACAGGTGCCATAATTCATTTTAAATCCTAATAGTGTGCTGTATTTCGATGGTAATTGCATCAAAGGGGGAATGAACTGCAATGGGTTACACACCATCAGAAGGGTATCACCGATATAGGCAGATTTCCTGTTGTATTACATCACATGAAGTCCTTATGCTCCACTGAGTTTTGTCTTACTGCTGCCACTAGGGTCTCTCTCTCTCTCTCTCTCTTGCTCCAGGGTAAAAGGGAGGGGTGACAAGAGGCATCTCTCTCATGTTTCATGTAGATATACTTAGCACCCTATTTACTTGGATTTGTGCTTTATGTGTTTCTTACAGTGCAGTAATCCATGCAAGGAACTGTGACCCAAATCCACATTGCTTCAGGCTATATAGCAAGAAATGCCTGCTGCCTCTGTTGAATGCCTTCTCAGTGCTGCTAGATATTGCCAGGTTGATCTGGTTGGAAGTCTTTTACAGCAGTAGAAATATTACGAAGGCACTGCTTATTATCAGAAGAGTAACTCTTTGGAATGAATTACATCTGATTCTAGCTAATCAATTTTCATATGGCTATCATCATGATTTGCTAATATTTAAGTCATAATTTTTCGGTCTCCAGTGATTAATGAATTGGGTCTGTAGGAGCCACACTCCATTGTGTCTTTAATGGGCCTAGGGCTGACTTAGATAACCACATTTTTCCATTCTGTCAGGAATATTTTGTTCTCAATACCCTATCTTGCATTTTCGAGTGGACTTACAATTTCCTGTGTACATATATTGCAAACTCCTGAAAGCCCCTCAAGGTCAGGTGTTTTGCCATTCTTCGACGACTTTGTATTTTCTAATATTTTTTTCTCTGGTTATCAGAGCATCTAATACTTGTTCATCTTGTTCTGAGAGAGTGTGGCACTGTGTAGTCTTAAAATAAATTCTCTAAGTGTCTTACTTCTTTCTGTGGATGTGGGTTTAAATACAGCTCCTCATAATACAGCACACACTTATCTGCAACTTACTTAAGGGAAGTGATAAAAGCACAGTTAGAAGCACTAATCCCTGGAGCTGGAGACTACAATAAAGTTCTAGTTCTAGAATACAATAAAACTCTAGTCCATAAATGAGGTACACCACTTTGCATTTGAAAACGTAAGCCGCCCAGACTGGTAAGAGAAATTTAAATTAAATGCTGAAAAATTGATTTTGGGAGCGAATTCTCATAGGGAAGTGAGTGTCAGAGGAGCAAATTAGCGCTGGGGTGAATTGTCGGGAGCGAGTTGATGCGGGTAGAATTGTCAGGAGCGAGTTGTCATGTTCCGGCTGGGTCAATTCACAATATATGGCCGACTGGAAAACCATACAGCTTACTTGGGGAGACCTGTTCAACTCTGAAGAACATATATTTAGCAATCCCTTGGAGACACACCTCTTAAAATACCCACTTTATTTAAAAAAATTGGCGAAAGATAATTAGGAACTCTCTTACCCAAAAGGAGACATTATACCTCAGAGCCTTTGCATATGATTCAGACTTCTTATCTAACCAAATAGATGGAGGGTTGGCAGGGTGGTCAGAATACAGGGTTAAATTTGTATATCAATTGGTGGGAACCACTGGACTTCTACTATTTATAGCCTTGCAGACAATCTACCACCTCCCCTGGAAGTGCATGCAAGGATATATGCAATTAAAATCATACCTACAGAAATCTGAAATGGCCTTAGCATCAATAAAGCAAAAACACTCTGTTAATCTCACTAATCCATAAACACTTACAGGGGGCATCACCAGAAAAAGTACTCCAAGGTAGCTGGCAGACATTCACCCTCCCAGCCTTATTTATTTGATTTTGGTAATCGGGTGGGAGCACTTGGCATAAGAATGCATATTTTCAGGCACAGCCCGGGAGGATACAAGTTGAAACATACATGAGTATACAAATACATGTGTATACATGTGATGCAGCACGTGAGATATGTAGCACAAAGGGGAGGGGGATCAGCATGCAGTCAGCTTTAGGGTGAGGGGAAACATAGGTCAGCATGATTCAATCAGATACAGGTTGGGCAGTGAAAAGAAAACAAAATGCAGAAAAACAGGCAATTGCAAACAAGAAGTGTATACAGTATGCAAAATAAGTGCCATTATGTGGCCATTGGCCTTAGCAAAGTAGAACAGGGAGAAAAGGGGAGAGTGGTGGGAGGCAAAGGAAGAGGGTAACAGATAAGAGAAACATTTAAAGGAGGGTAATTAAGAGAGGTGGAGAAAGGTGTAGGAGGAGTTGTTGCCTGGCGCGTGGAGGGCAGGGAGAAGGAGTGGCTTAAGGTGGATGAAAGCAAGTGCAGGGGATGGTAGCATGCAGATGGTCATGGTGAAGTCTCTTGAAACTAGCATGGGTGGGAGCCGGATGAATAGCTTGAAGTATGGAGTTCCAGTACTTTGGAACTGTGAATGAGAAAGCTCATGCACCATATTGGTTTTGCATCTGGGGATATGTAGAAGGTCTTGTCAGTTGATCGGAGCCCATAGGAGAGGGGTTGCGAGTGAAGCATAGAGGAAAGGGATTGTGGAAGGCCTGATCTAGCAATACCATCAATTAGAGAGCCATAGGACTGGAGTTGATGGGCAGAGGGGCATGGCCATTCTAGGTCTGCATAGAGCTGGCAGTGGTGTTTGCATCATGCAGATGCAGAGGTATAGTGGCAAGTAGTATCACAGAAGTTGACATAGAAACATAGAAGTTGATGGCAGATAAGGACCGCAAGGCCCATCCAGTCTGCCCATTTCTTTTTCTACCGTATAAATGTGCCATTGGCCTTTGCTCTGTCAATGGCCTATCTATTCATACTCATCTGTATTGCTCCCTTATGTCTATCCCATGCCTGTTTGAAGCCCTGCACTGTATTCATAGCCACCACTTCCTGAGGTAGGCCATTCCATGCATCCACCACCCTTTCTGTGAAAAAGAATTTCCTCACATTCCCCTTAAACGGCCTCCCTCTAATCTCATGTTGTGTCCTCTTGTCCTATTTTTCTTATATTGAAACTTGTTAGACTATCTTTCACCTTGTTAATACCCTTAAGGTGTTTGAATGTATCGATCATATCACCTCTCTCCCTCCTTTGCTCAAGGGTATACATATTGAGCTCCGTTAATCTGTCCTCATATGTCTTCTGATGCAGTCCCTGCACCATTTTGGTTGCCCTTCTCTGGACTGCCTCAATCTGGTTAATGTCCTTGTGAAGGTGTGGCCTCCAGTACTGCACGTAGTACTCCAGATGGGGCCTAACCAGTGTCTTGTAAAGAAGGATTATTACCTCCCTCTTACGACTTGTGATACCCCTACTAATACACCCTAACATCCCCCTAGCCTTACCTATGGCTTTAGAGGTCTGCTTGGATGATTTCAGGTCATCAGTGATGATGATGCCCAAGTCTCTTTCTTCCTTTGTGACTGCCAGCAACTCCCCTCCCAACCTATAGGTGGCTTCAGGGTTTCCCTTCCCTTGTGCATGATTTTGCACTTCTTTGCATTAAATCCCAGTTGCCACTCTTCTGACTATTTTGCTAGTTTATCCATATCTCTTCCCATTCTGCCCACCCCATCTGGATCATCTACTCTGTTGCAGATCTTGGTGTCATCTGCAAACAGACAAGCCTTACCCTCTAGTTCATCGGCAAGGTCACTAATGAAGATATTGAAGAGGACTGGCCCCAGGATTGATCCCTAAGGTACCCCACTTGTGACTTGCATCTCTTCTGACTGTATGCCATTTACCACCACTCTCTGTTTTCTGCTCGTCAACCAGTTTGCCACCCAGTTGACCAACTTCTGACCCACCCCGAGCCTACTTAGCTTATTTATCAATCTTCTATGTGGAACAGTGTCAAAAGCTTTGCTGAAGTCAAGGTAGGTGACATCAGCTGCTCCCCCTTGGTCCACCACTCTGGTTACCCAGTCAAAGAAATCTATGAGATTAGTTTGACAGGACCTTCCTTTGTAAACCCAGGCTGTCTTGGATCCTATGCCCTATGGATTCCAGGTGTTGCACTATCCTTTCCTTAAGGAGTGCCTCCATAATCTTGCCCACTACTGAGGTAAGACTGACCGGTCTGTAGTTCCCGCCTCCTCCCTGCTACCACTCTTGTGGAGGATCACATGAGCCTTCTCCAGTCTTCTGGGACCTCCTGTGCTCAGAGACTCACTAAACAATTCTGCTAATGGCTCTGCTAGTTCCTCCTTTAGCTCCTTAAGTACCCTGGGATGTATGCCATCAGGTCCCATTGCCTTATCCACCCTAAGCTTAGCGAGCTCTTGTAGGACCCTTTCTTTTGTGAAGGGAGTAGTGCTCACCTCCCTCCCCCCCCGTGTCCATGGTGCTCAGCTGTGGGTCCTGCCCTACCTTCTCTTCAGTAAATACTGAGCAAAAGTATATAGGATAGATGCTTTTACAGGGTCCTCCTCCTCACATGCCCTCTTTTCTCCATTGAGCTTAGCAATACCCCCTCTGGACTTTCTCCTTTCACTAATGTATCTTTTAAAAGTCTTGTCACCTTCTTTTACTGTTCGTGCTAGTGTTTCCTCAGTTTGGGACTTTGCCTGCCTTACTGCCTTCCCTGCTTCTCTTAGGGCAGTTTGATATGCCTCCCTATCTTTATCCCACTGTGTTCCCTTATATTTCCTGAAGGCCAGCCTTTTGGCTCTGACATTTTCTGCTACTATATTTGAGAACCAAAGTGGTTTCCTTCTCCTTTTGCACTTCCTTTTCTGTCTTAACACAATGGGATGTTGCTTCAAGTTGCATCCTTAATGCTTGCCCACTTTGCCTGTACCACCTCACCTGTGTTTCTTTTGCCAGGGCTAGCTTAACTCTGTTGGCCATCTTATCAAAGTCAGCCCTCTGAAGTCCCATAATTTTGCCTTGGAATGGGATGATTTAGATGTAGTGACCAAATTGAACCATACCATGTGATGGTCACTGGCCCCCAGGTGACCTTTCTACCTGGAGATCTGTGATCTCTTCCTGTTAGTCAGTACTAGATCTAGGATAGCCCTGTTCTCTTGTGGGGTTGTTGTGCCAGTTGTTTGAGGCCCTCCCTGCAGGGAATCCACCATGTGTCTAGTTCTGGCAGATGTTCCTGCTGGTATTGACCAATCTGTATCTGGCATGTTGAAGTCTCCCATTATCAGAACCTCCCCTTTAGCTGTCATGTTTTGTATATCTTCTAACAGTAATCTGTCTATGTCCTCCCCCTGGTCTGGTGGCCTGTAGACAACCCCGGTTTTTATTGCTGTCCCATTTCCTGTTTCCAGGGTGACCCACAGTTCTTCTGGCTCCTTATGTGTATTCTGAATTTCTGTAACTTTGATATTTTCATTGACATACAGGGCCAGTCCACCCCCCCTTTTGCACCTCGGTCTCTTCTGAACAATACATAGCCAGGTACTGAAGTCTCCCAAGTGTGGTTACTGGTAAACCTCATCTCACTAATTGCTGCTATGTCCAGTTTAGCCTCTGACATGATTGCCTGAAGGTCTGGGATCTTATTTCCCAGGCTGTGAGCATTTGTGTACATGATTTTCCATTGGCCAGATTTCGGTGTGTTAGTTGTCGGGTGAGGTTTGACAATTCCCCTGTGCGTTTTATGGGGAGATGGACCTTTTTTCTTACTTGGTGATGCCAATAAACTGCAAACATGCTGAATCCCTGTTTGAACACTAGCTGAGGGGGGAGGGGTGTTCTTCCATTCAACGATGGGTGTTGCACCTCTCCCCATTTGCTAGTTTAAATATTCTGCAAAGACGTCAAATTTCTGCCCCAATGCACTGACTCCCTCCTTAGTCAGATGCAGTCCATCAAATTTAAAGAACTTTCGCTCCCAGAACTGTTGCCAGTTCCCTACAAATGTGTGTCCTTTTTCCTGGCACCAGCCCTTGAGCCACATGTTTAGCTCCCCTATCTCCCCTTCTTTGAACTTCCATCCATCTGTCCCCCTCTCCCAGACTGGCAGGATCTCAGAGAAGGAGATGCCAGACGAAATGGATGATAGTTTGTCACCCAGCCTGGTCAGGTGTTCTTTGGTCTCCACAACTGACCGGCTGGTGAGTTCATTAGTCCCTATGTGTACCAGGATGTCAATGTTTTCTCCTGCTTTGTGAACAGTTTTAGCAATGCGGTCAGTGTCTCTCCATGCTGATGTACCTGGGAGACATCTGACCATTACCCCTGGTTGGAGATGGGTATCAGCTCCCCGAATCATGGAGTCTCCTATGATCAGAAGTTTTTTGGATTTCCTTTTTTTTTTTTTTGTTTTGGTTCCTGATTTGGGTGAGTTTTATTGTGCTAGCTCCTGTGCTGCAGTGTCCTGCTCTGCAGTGTCCTTTGCCCCTTTATTTGATTTCAGAGATAGAGGCAGATACCTGTTTGTAGTGTTTGTATGGTTTTTGAAGGTAATATGTTGGAGAGCAGGGAGTGATGGAGCACCCGATTTGCCCCTCCTAACCACCTGCCAACCTCCTGGACCAACTACCCTCTGTGGTCGAGATTTTTCTGTTGGATGTTGGAGAAATGGCGGGTGGTTCTTATAGTGTATTTCCTCTTGAATATGAAAGTTGAGGCACTCAATCTCTGCCCATGCTGCCCGGAGCTGAGCTCTAAGATCTCCAATGGCCCAGCATGTAGGACAGTGTTCCAAATCCTGTAAGACTGTCCTTCTGAAAATTGTTCCACAGTACCTGCAGTTAATGATATCCATTCCAGATAAGTTGCTGGGTTTATAACCTAGTCAGGGTAATTAGAAGGCAGAAAATGCAAGTAATGGTTTGATTTTTTGCTTTGTTTTTGTATAACTTGTTATAACAAGTTAAATTACTTGTGCCCCTATAAATGAGCTCACCTTGTGGATGCCTCACTGATCCGCCTCTTCCTGCTGTGTCACAGGAAATGTCACAACTGTGGTACCCTATAAAAGGAGTGTGGTGTGGGGTGGTTGACAATGGGGGTGGGTGGCTGGGCCCTTCCCCTGCCGAAAAAGAAGAACCACAGATGAAAGAACAAGGAGGTAAGAGCAGAAACAATCAGTCAACAACAAACACAGTAACCGTGAAAGCTTATCCTAATGTTAGATAAAACTGTAAAACCTATAAAGCACCACCTGTAATAATTTCAGAGAAGATATACCCTGTAAAAAACACTTTGCTACAGAGAAAAATAAAGCAGTAACAGAAGATATACCTTGCAAAAGACAATTTGAATCAGAAGATTACAGCAGTAATCTGTTAGCACACACCTGTAGGCACACCTTGTAATAATGCAGAAGAAGATATACCAGCAACAACAATTTGAATCAGAGAAAAATAAAGCAATGAAATGTTAGCAACAAACAGTAGCAATCCCTGTGAGTACAAAATAAAAATAACACACAGTAAATCTGCTTAGTCAAAAGAAGTCTTAATCCTTTTCCCTTGCTCTGGCAAGGTTCTCTACTCTGCCTTTCAAGCAATCTTAGAAGAAAAAAGCTCAGGTGAAGCTAGGTGCCTTGGCCAGCAAACCAAGTCTTCTATCATAGGTGGTGTTCCATTTATACAGGGTAGATTTTTTGGCAGATAGGTAGATGTCTGAGCCATAGGCCAAGGCTGGGAGCAAAATGCCTTGTGCCACAGTTAGTATGGCTGATGGAGTGAGGGCATAGCTAGTGTGGTAGGCAACTCCTATCTTTGCATTGACAGATGGTGGTGATGTGCAGCTCAAAATCCAGAGATTCATCAAGAAGAATGCCCAGATATTTAAAAGAGCTGGAGCTGACCAGTGGAGAACCATCATCACATGATATTTTGAGCTTGTTTTGATTTGCTTTGAGTCTGGCAGGTGAGCCAAAGAGCATGGAGTGTGTCTTGTTTGCATTGAGAACAAGGTTGTTCTCTGTTAGCCAGGATTGAATACTTAAGAAGTCCAAGGCAAGAGAGTGGTTCATGTCAGAGAGATTTTTTTACACTGTGGTAAATAACAAGATCATCCATGTAAAGCAGAGATGAACAGGCAGGTGCAAGCAGCGGAAGGTCATTAATCAAGACTGAGAAAAGCAAGGGGCCAAGTATGGCACCCTGGGGAATATCGATATGTATAGGTAGGTAAAGGTAAGTAAAATTTTATTTTTATACAGGTAATACATGTCATTTGGACAAAAAGTCCAGTTTACAAGACAGACCTGTGCAATCCCTATCTAACTTCATACAAAGTTCCATAACAATACATAGACAAACACATCAATAAATAAAACCAAATAATGAAATGCAAAAACATATATAAAAAGAAATTACTTCCTTTATCAGTACGTAAAAGAAAAAATGTTATCAATTTCTACAATGCATTAAAAGAATATTCAACACTTGCAAACATGGATGTTTAATTCCTTTATGGTGTGAACAAATGTAGAATGGTTTGTAATTTCCCTTACATCTACAGGAAGAGAATTACAAAAACTGGCAGCTTGAGAAATTAAAGTCCTATCACTATATTTATTTCGTGATTTCTCTACAGTAATCTTTTTTAAATGAACTGATCTAGTTAATAACATTTTAGAATTTTGTTTCACTGGAAACAGCAGTAATGAAATTGAATGATTTAAACAGTGATGTTTCATTTTATGAATTATGGTTACCCAATGACAGAAATAGTTTATTTCTAAAGGTAGCCAATTCACTTTGCTCAGTAATAAACAATGATGACTATGATAATTCCCCTTTAAAACATATCTGGCCACTTGAAAATAAGTTTTATCCAGCTTGACCAAAAGTGTTTTATTAGTTTTCCTATATATCAATTCACCATATCTTAACACTGGAATAATTAACTGATTAGCCAGCTTTTTCCTATCTATTGTCGTTAAACATTCTGTACTTCTCCTTAAAGCCCCCACCCTTTTATTCACTTTTTTTTACAAACTCTGTAATATGATAAGAAAAAGACATGTGCTCATCAAATATCACTCCCAAATAACTATAATCCTTAACCTGTTCTAATTTAGTTACATTTTCAGTATGAATATAATGTTTATGAATAATATCACTACTTTTTTTAATGAAAATTTCATACATTTCATTTTCTTTGTGTTCATGATCAATTTTGACCTGGTGAACCACCCCTCAATCTTTGAGAAGTCTGATTTCAGATTTGATTGCAATACATCTTCTGTTTTACCAGATGCAGTAATTACCGTATCGTCAGCATATAACCGAATCTCTGTATGTTTGACCACCAGTGGAAGATTATTTATGAATATAAGAAACATAAGAGGTCCCAGGATCGATCCCTGTGGAACACCTCTATTAACATCTCTGCAATCCGATAAGCAACGCTGTACCTCCACCCTCTGAGTTCAGTTACCCAGATATGATTTTAACCAATGTAAGGGACCATCTCTGATACCTATCTCTCGCAGCCTCTCGATCAGTAAGGGGTCACCAGATCAAAAGTCTTCAAAAGATCTACAAAAATTACTGCTGTCTCCATATTATTTCCTAAGGACTTATTTAACAAATCACTAAATTCCAAAAGGGCTGTTGTAGTGGAATAGTTTTTTCAGAAGCCAGATTGTTTTGATGTTAACAAACTATATTTGTTCAAATAATCCATAATCTGTACAGAGATAAGTTTCTCCAAACTTTTTGATAAAAGTGGTGATAAGGCTATAGGCCTATAATTTTTTACTTCGACCACTCCTCCCCCTTTATAGATTATTTTTACTCTACTTTCTTTCTAAGATAAAGGGAAGTAACCAATTTGAAGACTCTAATTAAATAAACAAGTAATAATTGGTGCTATATTAAAAACTGCTAACTTCAAGAACTTGCCTTCAAGGCTGTCATTTCCAAAGGTTTTATGAATATTTATTTTTTGTAGTACTTTATAAACACCAGTAATAGTCAAGATTTTAAATTGAAATGGGGGAGTTCACTATGTGAAGATGTTATTTTGGTTTGTTCCAAATCTTGTTTATAGGAAGACGCTACCCTCTTGGACTTTGTTGATTCCACTGAGGTACTGAAAAGTTTCTATTATGTCTCTCGTCTTCCTTCTACCTTTGAGGAAAGAAGGGAGAGGGGGGACATGATAGAAACTTTTAAGTACCTCAGTGGAATCAACAAAGTCCAAGAGGGTAGCATCTTTTAGAAAAAAAGACATGCAAGAACAAGGGGACACAATTTAAAGATAGAGGGGGCGGTTCAGGGGCAATGTGAGGAAGTATTATTTCACAGAGAGGGTAGTGGATGCATGGAACAGCCTTCCTGAGGAGGTTGTGGGGTCTAAAACTGTGGGAGAATTCAAGAATGCATGGGACAGACATTAGGCAATTCTTGTGGGGGGTAGGAAGAAATAGGCTGTTGGTTAACTAGGATCTGCGGCCTATCCTGTAGGTAGGGAAATGGGCAGACTAGATGGGCCAAACGGTCCTTATCTGCCATCAAAGTCTATGTTTCTATGTTTCACAATTGGGAAGATCAACAAAAAAATTATTTAATACATTAGAAATATCCTTCGGATTTTCAATAAAAATCTCACCATGTTTTAACCTAGTTGTTTCCTCTAAGGAATTACTACCTGGTTTGGTCAATTGCTTAACCACTCTCCAAAAATGTCTCGGGTCAGTACTCATATCAATTTTATTTTTATAATAAGACACCTTAGAAGTTTTGACTAACCTTTTGCACTTGTTTCTGGCGACCTTGAAAAGAATCCAGTCCTCTTCTGATTTAGTTTTCAATGCTTTTTTCCAAATTCTATTTTTAATTCGAATTTGCTTTAATAATCTATCATTGATCCATGGTAGTTAGAAAGATTTTGGTTTTGTTTTAATTTTTGGTGCATGTAAATCACAGATTTCTCCAAAGTCTGGGCAAAATATTCTACCACAGTATCAATATCTGGAATTAGTCTGCAACGATGCCAGTTCATTTATTTATACTTTCCAAAAATCAAGACTCTGAAAACTTTCTATAATCTCTAGACGAATTTTGGCTTTCGTAGACCAAATTTTGCTGAAACTGGGACCAAGGCAAAGTATAGACAAGAGGTCAGATATGGCTGAGTTGAAAACTACAGCCTGTTTCCTATCAATCAGATAACTATTAAACCAGGCCACAATGTCGGCAGAAAAATCTAGGGAATATAGTTTTGCAAGGAGGAGGGTATGATTAACCAGGTCAAATGCCTTAGTTAAGTCAATAAAAATCACACCTGCCAGGAGGCCCGAGTCCATGGCAGCATAGATGTCATTGATGAGTTTTAGGAGTGCAGTGGAAGTGCTGTGGCCGATGCGGGAATCCATGCTGGGAGCAAGAGAGAAGGTTATGCTTCTGAAGATAATCTATGGATTAGGTTACCACTAATTTTTTCAAGATTTTTCTAAGCACAGAGAGAATAGCTATTGGTCAAGTAATTAATGATTTCTTTAGGATCACCCTTTTTAGGAATGGGCATAATTCTAGCTACTTTCCAGATGTTAGGAACTGTGCCATGGCATAGTGATAGGTTAAAGATTTTTGTTAGGGGGGAGGCTATGAGAGGGGCAGCAGCTTTCAGGAGCCTAGGTTCTAAGCCATCAGACCCTGAACTGGTACTGTCAGAGATGTAGAGTAGTAGTTTTAGAACTTCCGCTCTTTTGATGGTCCAGAACCTAAAAAGAGAAAGCATGAGTGGAGGTTCAGTAACCCTTGGGGGGAGCAGTGTGTCCAGAAGGGAAGGAGGCCAGGTAGCTAGATAGGTCTAAGAAAAGGCGATTGAAGGAGTTGGCGATGGTCACCAGATTATTGCAGTGTATGCCATTTTTTTTTATTATAAAATGTTTTATTGATTTTTTTGATTTCCTTTACATATGACAATATTTCCTAGGAAAGCAATCGATTAAGTAACAAAAAATCTTCTTAAGAGGAATATGTCAAGTCCAACTCAAGGGGGGTAATGTCACATTCATATAAAGAAAGGAAAAAACTACAATGGTGAGCAAACCTAAAGTAAATACCTCAAATGACCATACTACAGTATATCCCCCATTATTGTTCATATTATAACCCCCATTAGAAATTACTAAATATAACAAATGCAAGTAAGCAAAACTACATAACAGAGAACAGACTACTTTATGTTAAATCCCCAAACCCCTCTGCAGCATCCACAGCAGTTGACATATCTAAGTCAGAAGATGTAGGAGACTCAGCACTCTCTCCAGACTCTCGTGATTCTCTTATGACTCCTCAGAAATTCTGTTAACAGGTCTATTTCAAAAAATATATATGTTTTTCCTTGAAGTCTAATGTGCACCTTGGCAGGTGCCAGAAGCTGAAATTGTGCACCTAATTCTAGGATTACTTACCTGTACACCAGAAACTTGCGACGTCTCTGCTGGGTGGGGTAAGCAAAGTCTGGGAAGATATTACATTTGAAAGCCTTGTTCATAAGCATTCTCTTCATTCTAGATAGTTTTATAATATGGTCCCAATCTGATTTGAATGCTAGTGAAAAAAACATTGTAGCTTTTTTATCTGTATCCATGGGATCTTTCATTTCTTGATATTGAAGCACTCTAAAAGCCTTGGTTACAAAAGGAAAGTTATCTTGGGGTAAATCGAAAACTTCGGCAAATACTTCTTTTATCAAGTGTTGGGTACTTTCAAATTCACTATCTAACTTCAGTGGCAAACCCAGTATGTGCAAATTACAATATCTTGATTGGTTTTCCAAGCTTTCAGTCTTTCTGTTCAAATATTTGTCTTTAACAAAAGCTGGAGTAGATAATTCATTCACTTTAACAGCATTGGTAAGCTTCTAAATATTCTGAGAATTATTTTGGGTTTGTTTATTTAGTTCAACAATATCTTTGCAGTTGTGCTTAACCTCGGTTTGAATGAAATCCACTTTCGGGCTCAGAGCTTTGAACTTGCAGTCTAGACATTTGATTCCTTGCAGGATCTTGTCAACAGAGTCCCCCATCGACTCCATGGTATGTCTTGATGAATCTAAACATTGAGTTGGGAACTCTACATCCACAATTCTGTATAGCTCATCTGGCTTGGGTATAATCTTTGGGTGTTCCTGGTCATGATCTTCACTCGAACACTGAACAGCAGCTGAAATGTCAACTGCAGTAGGTAGTAATGTGGTTTGCAGCCCTTGAATAAATCACAGTTGAGCCACAATATGAGAGCTTTGGTCCTGTGGTGCTGGAAAGCCTGGTTCAAAACCACCAACAATGCCAGGTGTCTTCTGTCCTCCTGAGCTGGTTTCAGGTCTAAAGGTTTTCTCCAGTGGCTTAATGCAGGGTGAGCTGTATTCTTTAGATGAGCCGCTTTGCCTGTCTTTACATTTAACCGGCATATTTTCAGTTATTGGCTATACAGAACTAATCACTGTGCTCACTAACACTCGTACACAGCCATGGAACATGGAACTCTCTCACAGCTTCACCATATGTTCAGCCATCTTGCTCCTCCCCCCGTGTATGCCATTTAACAGCATATTGCTTGTAGTGTCCATTTGATTAGCTCCAAGAAGTGTTTTTATCATTGACCAGAGCTTCTTGGAGTCGCCTGCAGCTTTTGTTAGTAAGTTTTTGCAGGAGGAGCTTTTTGCTAATCAGATGTTCCTTTTACAAGTGTTTTGTAGTAATCTGTAGTCATTATAGTCAGACTGAAGCCCCGAGGCCTTGAAACACTGCCAAGTTTTGTCCCTCACCCTTATCTAGGTGAGAAGATCTTTAGTTAGCCACTTTGTTTGGGCTGCACGCATATGACATGTTGCATAGGGAGCATGGGTGTCTTGGAGAAGACCAAAGTGAGTGAAGAAGTGCTCTAGGGCATACTGGGCATTAGCTATGGAGTAGATGGGTTGCCAGTCTATCGTGGAGAGATCATGCATAAACTGCATTAAGTTAAAGTTAGCCAGATTACAGAAGGTGATGAGTTTCTGAGGAGGGGATGGTCTACCAGTGGAGTGCCAGATGCAGTAGAATGGGGAGTGGTCACTTATAACATCTGCAAGGGTACCTGCACAGACTATACTGGCAGGGTGGTTGTAAGGGCCTAGTTGATGAGTGTACTGGACCGAGGGGGAGCCATGACCCTAGTTGGGTCAGTAATTAATTGGTGAAAGTTGTGGCCTTGTACTGTGGTGTGAGAGACCTGGTTTGATTTATTGGTCCAGTTTGAGTTGGGTCCCCAAATATATAGGGACTTTATTATGGCCAATGGCATTCTCTGTTTGGGAGAGGAGTTCTCAAGACCAGTGATGCCACTACCAGGAGGGTTATAGGCAAAGACTTTGTGTCATTTCTTACACCCAAGTTGTGAGGTTGCATTAACCACTCACAGTGAGAGGGTGGGTGGGTAAGACATTTCAGGGAGTAACAAATGAGATTTATAGTAGATAATGACACCACCCCCATGCTTTGTTGAGGGCCTATCTTGCCTGATTAGATTGTAATTTGCTATCGAGCAGAGGATATCAAGGGTGAAGGGTTTGAGCCATGTTTCAGATAGGCAAAGGATATCAGGGTTATGTTGAACAACCCATGCCTCGAGTTCCATTAAGTTATGAGGAAGACTTCTAATTTTCAGGTGAACAATGCGGAGGCCCTTGTTGTCCTTCCAGGTTGAATCTGAGTGGGGTAGATTACTTTGGGGCCCTGGGTTTAGTTCAGTATCCCCAGCTAACATTAAGGTTAGGGGTAGTAGGTGCCATAGTTAATGGGGAAAGAAAGGGGGTAGATGGGGTGATATTGCAGAGTGGGGATTTATGCAAGGTGTAGGCTAAGTGGTAGATGAACTTGTATGGAACGAAAAGTGGCAAGGTGGCTAGGGGCATGTGAGATAGCATAAGCATATTGTAGAGCTCTGAGTTCTCAGGATGGGTGTAGTGAAGGTGCATGGCAGGTGGACAGTATAGTAAAGGGAGCCATATGAGGGAAGCAAAAATAAAAACTAGCATGAGTGTTACCCACAGATTTATGGTAATGTTTTTGTTTAGTGCAAGGGTCATTGTGTGGTGGGTATATAGGGAGGATTAAGGCAGAAAACAGACTATTTTGGTTTATAGGCAGGGTTATGTTTGAGGGGGCATGAAATGATTTGAAACATGATTCAGGTTGCCCTCTTCTTGTGGTAAGAAAAAATAGCCTGCTAATGGGAAAGTGAGGAGATAATTAACTTTCTCCTGGGCATAGTCTAGCCAATACCTTATACTATATAACTGATGCCGTCTGGGAGTGGTTGGTAGTGGGTAGATCTGATTTGGACTGTGCAAGGTCAAGAAAGAAGAGCAGTGTTCAAATCCTCACTGTAGCCACCTATTCAAGTAGTTTAGTTTGTGAGAGCTGCTGCCGAGAGGGTTTAGCCATGAGCGGGAAGTTCTGGTAAGGTTTACAGTAATTTGAACTAAGCATCTAGAAACACTCTAAAATCAATGACTCTAGCAGCAGGTAATGAGTTTTATATGAGCTCTGGGGTAGGTTTCAGAAATAAATCCCCTTCCCGTACTATCATTAGTTAAAAACTTTGCTCCTGGCAAGTGCAGATTTTTACATTTCAAGTGCCAGAGGCTGTATCAGGAGATAGAGGCAGGGTTTAGGTCTTAGAAATTAAAAGTCATGAATTCTCTAGTTTCTAAACTATATCAGAAGCAGCAGGCAGGGGTTTTAGGCTTAAAATTTAAAATGATTAATTATATACTTTCAAGTTGCACCGCCTCTTTAGAAGCTGCAGAGGTGGTCATAAGCAATGCAGGCAAGCAGTACACAGAGTCCAAAGCAGCTGAGCCCTACTGTTAGAAACATAGAAATATAGAAACATACCCTTTGATGGCAGATAAGGACCACTTGGCCCACCCAGTCTGTCTATTTCCCTACCTATTGGATAAGCTGCAGATTCTAGTTAACCAACAGCCTACTTCCTGCAACACCCCACTATAATTGCCTTATGTCTGTCCTATGCATGTTTGAATTCCACCACTGTTTTAGACCCTACAACATCTCCAGGAAGGTGGTTCCATGCATCCACCACTCTCTCTATAAAAAAAATTTCCTCACATTACCCTGGAGCCGCCCCTCTATCTTTAAATTGTGCCCTTGTTCTACACATCTTTTTCTAAAAGATGCTACCCTCCTGGACATTGTCTATTCTTTGAGGTACTTAAAAGTTTCTATCATGTCCCTCGTCCCTCCTTTCATCAAGGGTATACATATTAAGCTCTCTCATTCTGTCTTCATATGCTTTCTGATGTAGACCCTTCACTAGTTTAGTTGCCCTCCTCTGGACTGCATCCATCCTGTCTATGTCCTTGCGTAGATGAGGTCTCCAAAACTGCACGCAGTACTCCAGATGGGGTCTCACCAGCTGTCTGTACAGAGGGATAACCACTTTCCTTTTTCTACTTGTGCTGCCCCTCCCTATGCATCCCAGTATCCCCCTGGCTCTCCGTACTGACTTCTCACATTGCTTACCCACCTTTAGGTCATCTGATGTGACCACCCCCAGGTCCCTTTCCATTATTGTTGTTGTTAGTATCTCCTGCTATTGTGTACACTTCTCCTGGATTTTTATTTCCCAGGTACATTAAATTGCACTTCTTTGCATTGAATCTAAGTTGCCATATGTCTGACCATTCCTCCAACCTTGCCAAGTCCCTTCTCATCCTTTCTAACCCCCTTGTGTATCAATTCTGTTACAGATTTTTGTGTCATCTGCAAAGAGGTATACCTTTCCTTCCAGACCCTCTGCAATGTCATCTATAAAGACATTAAAGAGGACTGGACCCAGTACTGAGCCCTAAGGTACTCCACTAGTAACCTCCCTTTCTTCGGAATGCGTTCCATTCACTACTACCTTCTGTGTCCTGTTGTGCAGCCAGTTTGCTACCCAGGCTACCACCCTGGGACCCACTCCCAGGCTGGCTAACTTGATTATTAATCTTTTGTGTGTTATTGTGTGAAATGCTTTGCTAAAATCTAGGTAGGCCATATTCACAGCCCCTCCCTGGTCTATTACTTTGGTCACCCAGTCAAAGAAATTGATTAGATTCATCTGACATGACCTTCCTGCTGTGAATCCATACTGCTTTGGGTCCTGTGCCCCGCTGGCCTCTAGGTACTCAACAGTTCTTACCTTCAGAAGTGATTCCATCATTTTTCCCACCACTGAGGTCAAACTAACAGGTCTGTAGTTTCCTGCTTCTGCCTTGCTCCCACTTTTGTGAAGGGGAATCCCATCTGCCCTCCTCCAGTCCTCAGGTACCACCCCATCCTCCCATGATTTGTTAAAAAATGTGGTCAGTGGTGTCACTAGGTCCTCCCTTAGTTCTTTTAGAATTCTAGGGTGAATCCCATCAGGCCTCATTGCTTTGTTCACCTTGAGTTTTAGGAGTTCTTTCAGGACTCTCTCTTCTGCAAATGGACTGGTGTCAACCCCACTACCCAGAGTGCTTCTATTGTTTGGTTTAGGTAACTCCTCCTCTTCTTATTTTGTGAGTACTGAGCAAAAGTATTCATTCAGTATCTCTGCCTTTTCACTGTCTCCCTCTGCCCACTTCCCCTCTCCTTTATTTATCTTCACTATCCCTCCCTTAACCTTTCTCTGCTCCCTAATGTACCTATAAAAGGTTTTATCCCCCTTCTTAACTGAGTTGGCTATCTTTTCCTCGGTTTGGACCTTTGCTTTTCTGACTGCCTTCCCCACTTCTTTCTGCTTTAATTTATACAGTTCTCTGTCGTGCTCCTTCTGTGATTCCTTATACTTTTTGAATGCAACCTTTTTCTCCTTAACCTTCCCTGACACCTCTTTTGAGAACCATAGTGGTTTTTTATTCCACTTTGTTTTATTTGTTTCACACAAAGGCTTGTTGCCTCCATGATTTCAGTTTTTATTTTTCTCCATTGTTCTTCCACCCCTCCTTTCTGGACATTTGCTAATGCATTCCTCAGGTATTCGCCCATTATGCCAAAGTCAGTCCTTCTAAAGTCCAGTATCTTTGTCTTTGTATGGCTTGTCTCCATGGTTGTATTTATTATGAAGCACACTGTGCAGTGGTCGTTTGTTCCCAGTCTACTGACTTCTAAATTTGTGATCCTCTCTTCATTTGAGAGTACCAGGTCTAATATTGCTCCCTCCTGAGTGGGTTCCACCACTAGCTGTCTATGGCATGCCCCCTGTAGGGCATCAAAAATGACCCTGCTCTTGCATGTGGCTGCAGTCCATGTCGTCCAGTTAACATCTGGCATATTCAGGTCCCCCATCAACAGTATCTCCCCTTTTTCAGCCATTTTGAGAATGTCTTCTATCATTTTCTTTTCCATAGCCTCCCCTTGAGATGGGGGTCTGTATACAACCCCTGTGCAGATTGTGATGCCATTCCCTGTCTCCAAGGTGACCCAGAGTGCCTCTTGTCCTCCCCCTTTACTTTTTAGTTCTGTAGCTTTGATCCCTTCCCTTATGTAGAGAGCTACTCCACCTCTTCTTTTACCTTCCCTGTCCCTTCTGTAGATTGTATACCCTGGTATGTTGACATCCCAGTCATGGTTCTCCATGTACCATGTTTCTGTGACTGCCACAATATCCAATTGTTCCTCTTCCAT
This sequence comes from Neoceratodus forsteri, assembly GCA_016271365.2. NCBI lineage: Eukaryota > Metazoa > Chordata > Ceratodontiformes > Ceratodontidae > Neoceratodus > Neoceratodus forsteri. Next base: position 416,045,126 of record CM057457.1, on the reverse strand, counting down.
TAGGGCTACTAGCTCAGGAAGCTTGTTTCCCAGACTAAGGGCATTGGTACTCATTGCCCTCCATTTAATGTTGGCTTTATCCTTTTTTACCCCATCCCTGCTGTTATTGCCCTTGTCTGTTTTTCCATTTACCCCGGTCCTGCCCTCTATCAAGCTCTGCACCTCAGTGTTTACCCTACTACCTGCCATGTTTTGTGGGGGGGGAGGCTTGAACTTTCCTGCTTCCTATCAGCACCTCTTCCCTTGGCTAGTTTAAAAGCTTGCCAAGGAAGCATTTAAACCTGTCACCTAGGAGCTTGTTTCCCTTCCTGGACAGATGCAGACCAACATGCCAGTATAGACGTTCATCTCTCCAGGTGGACTCCCAGTCCCCAATGAAGCCAAAGCCCAGTGCTCTGCACCAGTTTTGCAACCATTCATTAAACTGCTGTTAGAGGCAGACACAAAAAGGTGCCAAATTCAAAAGACAGAGAGACAAAGGCAGAGTTTGTTTTCCTAGTAATGGCATCCTATAATCTTACCTTACATTTCTGTGCCTTGGGTCAGGTAGGGGTCTGCTCTGAGGGTAACTGGGCCCTTCTCTGGCCTTTAAAGTTAGCACCTCTCCATACTGGAGAGAGTACATGTGGAAAATCAGAAACAGATTTTTCCACACCCCAGCAGTAACAATGAAGTTCTTGGGTGAGGTGGGAGAGAATGTTGGAGGAAGTGTGGGTGCAGAAAGGCTGATCACACACATGTGCTCTGGGTATGCAAATATTAAGACATTTCTGGGAAGATGTAATAAAAAAAAACTTTCAGAAATATAGGATTGCCCAGACCTTTTTTTTAATGATTATATATTTAGACCTTTACAGTGCCAGAAGAGGTATGGATTGATAGAAACACATATCGACAGGTGACTGCACTTGTACTGGCAGCCCATAAGGCAGTGCCTTGGAAATGGTATGCCAAATTCATCCCTACAAGGGACGTGTAGAGGAAATTAGCAATTGAAATATACACCTTAGATAGACTTTCAGCCAGAATCTCTGATCGCACAAGAAAGTTTGACTTGAGATGGCGTAAGTGGGTACTTTACCAGCTAGAATGTGATAAGGTCTTTGTCCCTTAGTTATGCCCCAAAAGGGGATTACACAATGATGAAACCCCTCTCCAGTCACTCGCTAAAGAAAAGGAGATAAAAAAACAGAAAAACTGAAACTTAACTAGTGGCAGAGTGTAATAACTGCAAAGAAAGGCTAAAATAGCCAGACATATGGACACAAACCTGTCATTCCTTATTATATTGATATACATTAACCATAGTAAAAACCATGTCTAGATATAAATTGCAGTGCTTGTACTGGAACTACAAAATTGTAGTCAGTTGTTTTCTGATTTATTTGATGTGTAACTGAGATGGATGTAAAGAATGAAATCTGGAGATGTTTTGAAAAGTTAATAAGAAAAAATGTGTCTGGCCTGCTGACTGTCTGTTGGTGCCTGTAACTTTCAATCTAATCTGCAAAAAACTTAAAAACTATAAAAAAAAAAGAGAAGGGGTTGTTTATGTGTATGTGTAGTATATATGTGTATGTGACTAAGATTGTGTGGACTCAAGTGGCCAACTGGGGAGGTCAGGACATAGGAACTAAAATAAAGGGTGGAGAAACTGAAGAGGAAGAAAACCCAAGCATAAAGCATTTACTTTATTAAGAATTAGATACTGTTGGTAAAGTATTGGGAAAGGAGTGACTTGTGGGTGTGAAACCAAGCCTGCTGTTGGACTGAAAGGGCAGAAGACCTGACAACATCTGTTAGTAATATATATATATATATATATATATATATATACACACACACACATACACATATATATACACATTTTTTTTACCTTAAAAAAACTCACACTCACTACAGTCTACTAGTGGTGGAAGCCATGTCTGTGTGTGTGTGGTGGGGCTGGCTATGTGTGTTGAGACCAGCAAAGAGAACCAGGCTTACCTAACATACAGTAATTTGGGAACAACAACTGAAGACTTAAATCAAACAATATAAAGGAATTGGAAACAGAAGGATTTTATTTTTTTGTATTACACAAAAAGAAAAGTGTAACGTTTAAACCTCACCACCTAACCTAGGTTTGCTACAGTGTGGTGGAAGCAACTTCCACCTGGGGTGTATGTGTGGCTTTGTGTGTAAAAAGCAAGGGTTGTAAATAAGGAACCCTTAACTGGGCACAACTGACAACTTAATAAACTCTATAGAAAGGGGAAAAGTATTGTTATAAAAATAAATAAATAAAACCTAGCTAGCTACATACATTGGTGAAGGGGTGTGTGTGGTGGCTGTGAAACTGAACCTGCCTGCCCTGCCCTATTCTAGTGCCCTTGCCCTGTGAGGGTAGCAGACATTGGGAACAACTGAGGGCTTATTAGAAATAGTAGTATTAAAATGAAAAAAAAAAGCATTTTGGGGGGCTACAGAAAAAATATACCCAAGTACATACCTACCTACCTACTACTAAAGTAGCTACATTGGTGGAGGTGTGTGTGGGTGTGAGACTGAACCTGCCCTGAGAGGGTAGAGGAAAGGAAAAAAGCATGTTCAGGGCTGTAGGAGAAAAAATAACCCTATCTATATTGGTGAAGTGTGTGCATGACTGTGAGACTGAACCTGCCCTGAGAGGGTAGAAGAAAGGGAAAAGGCATTTTGAGGACTACAGAAAAAAATAAACATACCTAGCTACTTTGGTCAAGGTGTGTGTGTTGCTGTGAGACCAAACCTGCCATAAGAGGGTAGAGGAAAGGAAAAGGCATTTTGGGCTGCAGAAAAAAATCCTAGCTACATTGGTGGAGGTGTGTTTGTGGCTATGAGACTGAACCTGCCCTGAGAGGGTAGAGGAAAGGGAAAAAAGTATTTTGGGGTCTACAGAAAAAATAAAATAAACCTAGCTGTACTGGTGGAGGTGTGTGCATGGCTGTGAGACTAAACCTGCCCTGAGATGGTAGAGGAAAGAGAAAAAGGCATTTTTGGGGCTACAGAAAAAAATAAATAAAAATAAACCTAGCTACATTGGTGGAGGTGTGTGTCTGTGTATGTGTGTTTGTGTGTGGCTGTGAGACAGACCAAACCTGGCCTGAGAGGGTAGAGGAAATGGAAAAAGTATATTGGGTGCTTGATACAGAAAAAAAACACCTAGTTATGTAAAATGGTGGAAACGCTTGGGGGGGCACTTATTCTGTGTAGAGTGTGTATTGCCTCATTTACCTGACCAGCAGACAGTGCTAGTGCTACTGTACATGCTAGGTAGTACAAGGCAGCTGTTACTACAACTGAGTACCATACTACCAGTGTCTACTACTAATACAGTAGTACCACACTTGAGTGTCCTATCCTACTACTAGTACTCCCTCCCACTCCCTATTCCTACATACTTTGTCCTGCCCTCTTGTAGTGTTGTAAGCATAAGCACAACAGCTTAAGGTAAACAATTACACAACACAAACAAAAATAACATAAAATAGAATTGTATTGTATATAATAATATCTGAATATTTCACAATTGCACAGAAGTTAAAAAATGCAAAGAAATAAAAGCAAACCATTCTATTTCCCCTTTGGACTGGGTCAGAGACACCCACCATATCATCTTTTTCATTAGGAACAAAAAGTAAAGAGCCGCCTTCTTTACAGTCTGAAAGTCAGATCCAACTCCCTGGCCCTAGTCAGGAAAACAACTAAAATAATGGTTCTTCTCAGTCTGTGTTTATAGACATAACAGTTGAGCAATCTGATTCGACCAGTTTCTGAAATGAGTGAGAATGACAGCAGCATCAGCAGCAGTTCTGTGGTAGCAGTACCATTCATCACATCACGTTCAGTACAGCTAAAGCGACTTTTGATTTTAGATGAGAAAAATGAAACAGTGAACTTAAACACTGAGAAAGGGCTCAAACAGTTCAGCATCACTGGCTAAATCAGTTTACTTAGTTAAGATACGACAACAAATGTGTCATGTACTGCTCCTTCTGTGAGAAATATCACAGTCTTGCGACTCCTGCTTATTCCAAAAAACCTAATGTGTTTGCCACTTGTTCAAAAATTCAGAACAGAGTCATTGAGAGCCCATGAAAAATCAAACCCACGTATAATTTGTGCAAACCAGCATAGTCAAGAAGCTGGTCAACATGCAGTCAATTTTAACATATCTGATACAGCAATATATCATGCATTTTCTCAGATGGATGAAGCCACCAAAAATAAAATGAGGCATTTATTTATCACAGCATATTCCCTGGCTAAAAAGTTGTCTCTTCTCAGATATGAAGTGAATCTGAACATTGCATGAAAAAAATGGGGGTAAACTTGGCAGCAGTTATGTAAATGGGCCAGAGAGTTCTGTAACGCAATATCAGCTGTCATGTCTAAAACACAGATCCAGACTGTCAAAAATACAAAATCTGTTACCGTTCATGCAGATAGCAGCACAGATGCAAGCATAGAAGAGTGGGAAAATGTTTTCCATTGTTTTGTTGATGGCACTGAAAAAAAGGGTACAGCTGTGTTAATTAAAGTTATACCTCTCGAACATTCTCACACAGATGGAGTTTTTAAAGCAATAAGCTCTGCGCTTGAGTCTGTTGAGTGTCGAACTTAATGATGTGAGCAAGTTAGGACCAATTCTCATATCTGCCAACTTTCATGGTGCCAGTGTGATGATGGGCCATACCAGTGGTAGCATAGCAAAACTCCAAGAATGTGCCCCCACTGTAATACCCATACATTGTGTGGCCCATAAACTAGAGGTCTCAACGTCATGAAAAATAAATCCTTTTGTTCAAAAGTAGAAAACACCCTGAAATAAATTTTTAAAATTAACACTACAGCCCCAAGAAACTTAGGGAACTGCAGGAAAAAGCATGTTATACACACTGAGTTGACCTATTTCAGTGTGATAAAACAAGTTTGTTGGTTTGCAAGTATGCATTTTATTTATTTATTTATTTATTTATATTGCAATCAGTTTACAACCTTTGAGCCAGGGGCTCATTTCCAAAGGTACCTCATCAAACAAAGATAGGTGGTACAGATAATACAGGAAGCAGGGTACAAATAATAGAAGAGCATATGTATAAACAGGCACACATAAATGGCAACATGGCTACAGCAAACATAGGTAGTGTAATACACAGAATGTTCAGGTATAGTCGACAACAGGGGGGATTACATGGTTTAGGAGCATAACGGTTTGTCATTGTAGAATGATAACAGCCAAACAGGTCTACTATGTCAGGTTACAAGAAACATAGGGCATGATACAAGAATAGTACAAGTGAATCAATAATGCAGTCAAACAGGTCACATGATAACAGATTACAGGTAGGGCAGCGGGAGGAGTATTACAGATGGGGTATGATCTGTACGGAAACAGGGTGGAATAAAAGTTAAGCAAAGCAGTATCACATGGAATGCTCAAGTCAGTAGAGATACAGTTGGCAGTGGGGGTAGTAGCAGTAGTGAGTAAGAAGTTAGGAAGTGAGGAGATGGAGCTGCCCAGTGGGCATTGTCAGTGCAGAGGAGGGAAGAGCATCCGTTGGGCACAGGAGCAGCAGCGTTGCTGAATAGCTCGGGCTTTTGAGGGCATTTTTGAAGGTGGAGATGGATGGGATTTCAGTGATGGCCTCATGGAAGAGTGTTGTTATACTGCGGGGGCTCTATAGCAGAAAGATCTCTGCCCAAGTGAGGTCCTAGCACGGGAAACCAGGAAGGTGGCTTTGCAGGTGGTCCGGGTGCTGACTAGGGGCTGGGCAGGGAGGAGGGAGGAAGACAGCCCGGGAGGGGAGAGTCCTAGTGGGTTTTTTAGCAATGAGGCACGTGTGGTAAAGCAGGCGTTCGTCGAGGTCAAGCATTGTAGCAAGGTCGTAGAGTTGTCAGGTATGGGTGAGCCTGGGAGCCCCAGTGATTAGCCTGCATGCCTTGTTTAGGAGGAGGCGGATTTTGTTGAGGGCCGACATGCTGGCAGCACCATAGACAGGTAGCCCATAGTCCACCAGGGATAGAATGGAGGATGTAACTGTAAGCCGGAGGGCATCGGGGGGAGACAATTTTTGTGAAGTAAGACACGTTCAGTTCATGCTGTTCAAGTCAACCTGCCCACAGTAGTTCAATATCTCAAATATGTGTCAGACTCTACTGGTGATGATGGGACCAAAGCAAAGGCACTTCTAAGAGATGTACAGTTTGTAAAATCACTGTTTATTCTTCAAGATTTATTGCCAATATTGAAAAATCTATCACTTGAATTTCAAAAGGATGTCCTGCTAATATTAGAAATCCCCCAGCTTGTCAAAATGTGCTTACTCCAGTTGATGAAGCTAAACATAAGACCTGGAAAGTGTATGACATCATTTCTAAACCAATGTAACCCTGTAGAGAAATGCATGAACCTTCTCATTTCAAAACGTAGCAGTGAGGACAAGATTGTTCCTTTTATATTCAAAGAGAACTGTCCAGAAGTAGATTTTATGACTGATCCACAGCTGCACAGTTTAATAGATGCAACAGTATCTTACATTGACCAGCATTTTCAGTTGTTTAGATTTCAACAATTTTGATCTATCACGAGAATAACTTAAACAATTTGGCACGACTGATTTAAGTAATCAGACTACAGTACTTTTGCAACTTTTTTTCTGAACCTCGCGTAACCAGTATAAAGAGGGAGTATTCTGCATTCAAAGCAATGCTCAAGCCTGCAGTTGATAAGCCATATCTGCAAGTTTATTCATGACTACTGTGAGAGAGACTGGCCCAGCTTGTTCACATCCTTGACCTAATAGAAATGTTACTGGCTAGGAGTATGTCTACAGCTACAGTACAAGTCACATTAAACTGTTCCCTCAACTCACTGGTGTAGCATTGTTGAGTTTGAATTGAATGAGTTTCCTAATCTGTGCAGTGTTTAATTCAATGAATTAGTAACATGTTAGTATTGGTTTGCAACTAGCTGTTAGGACTATAAGCTTTATTTTCAGATGAGTGCTTATGAGTTTCATTTCAGAAGGCAGACTAAACAACTCTTAATGAATGCTGTGATATTTATAAACAATGCTCTTAAGGAATGCTGTGATATTTATAAACAATGCCATGAAAATGCATTGCATAAATGCTGCAAAACAGCTACTGCCATATCACTAAACAGGCACAAGTGAGTTGAATAAGCAGTGAAGAATGGTTGGAAAAGAATTAAAAGCTTCAGTAATTCAAGTTGCCACTGCAGTAGAATCACAAAAAAAAATGCTACATCAGTGAGTTGATGGAACAATTTAATGTGACTTGTACTGTACATGTGAGAGGGTATTCTCCATTTAGAATCTTATAAAAACAAAAACAAGAACAAGTTTGGCTGATGACACACTCCAGTCACTTCTGCATATAGCAGTTGAAGTTCCTGCATTAGACAGCTTTGATCCTGATCAAGCTATCAACCACTGGCTACTATCTGATCCCGGCACATGCCATGTTCATGCCCATGCTAGTTTAACTACTAGTTCTGCTGCTGATGCTGATTCTCATGAAAATCTCCCTGAGGCTGCCACTAGTGTCGATGATGATGATGACAGTGAATTTAACGCTCCAGCAGGAGCAAGCTCAGGCTTCCTACTATAATGTTTCCTGATGCTGATGCTGTACTGTCTGCTGCTCCATGATGTTCTCACTGACTGTGCTGTTGGCACCACATGCTAATTCAGTCACAATCCTCTCTATCCTGACAAAAAAAAATGAATAAATAATATTATTCTCCTTATTGCCTATTACAACACTAAATAACTGATACTTCAATAAATATGTTTAGGTTTTCTGTATTTTTATATTTTCCACTAAAAATATGCTATTTTATACATGGACTACCATCTCAAGTACTAGGACAGCTACTTTTTGACAAGCCACTTGTCCATGGGCAAGTACCTAATTTTCAAAATGTGTCCAGCTTTGATATTAAGCACACTTCAACTCTTGGTGGTTGCTTATATATGGGCAAAGAATGTGCTTTTGATTTTCACAGCCATAACTAGGTACATTTTGTTGGCTTGATTTCAAACTTGTTATGGTTCTACTCCAATGGGAGATGTGAACTTTGTGCATTTTTTTATGATAATCAACATAGAAACTTAGAATTTGATGGCAGATAAGGACTGCTTAGCCCACCCAGTCTGCCCATCTCCCTACCTAATGGATAAGCTGTAGATCCTAGTTAACCAGTAGCCTACTTCTTTCTACCCCCACCCCCTAGAATTGCCTTATGACTGTCCCATGCATGCTTTAATTCCACCACTGTTTTTGACTCCACAACCTCCTCTGGAAGTCTGTTCCATGCATCCACAACCCTCTCTGTGAAAAAATACTTCCTTACCTTACCTCTGAGCCACCTCCCATCTTCAAATTGTTCCTCCTTGTTCTTGCACACCTCTTTTTTTTTTTTGAAAGATGCTACCCTCTTGGACTTTGTTGATTCCCTTGAGGTACTTGAAAGTTTCTATCATGTCCCCCCTCTCCCTCCTTTCCTCAAGGCTATACATATTAAGATCCTTTAGACTCTCTTCATATGTCTTCTGGTGCAGACCCTGCACCATTTTAGTTGCCCTCCTCTGGACAGCTTCCATCCTGTCTATGTTTTTGCAGAGATTGGGTCTCCAGAACTGCACGCAGTACTCCAGATGGGGTCTCACCAGCTGTCTGTACAGAGGGATAACAGCTTCCTGTTTTCTACTGGTGATGTCTCTCCCTATGCATCCCAGTATCCACCAGCCCTCCTTACTGCCCTCTCACATTGCTTGCCCACCTTTAAGTCATCTAATATGACTACCCCCAGATCCCTTTCCATTTTTGTTGTTGTTAGTATCTCACCCTCCATTGTGTACTCTTCCCCTGGGTTTTTGTTTCCCAGGTGCATTACCTTACATAGAAACATAGAATCTGATGGCAGATAATGACCGTCTGGCCCACCCAGTCTACCCATTTCGCTACCTAATGGATAAGCTGCAGATCCTAGTTAACCAGCAGCCTACTTCTTGCTACCCCCACCCCTTAGAATTGCCTTATGACTGTCCCAAGCATGCTTGAATTCTGCCACTGTTTTTGACTCCACAACCTCCTCCAGAAGGCCGTTCCATGCATCCACAACCCTCTCTGTGAACAAAATCCTTCCTTAAATGACCTCCGAGCCACCCCCCATCTTCAAATTGTGCCCCCTTGTTCTTGCACACCTCTTATTTTGAAAGATGCTACCCTCTTGGACTTTGTTGATTCCCTTGAGGTACTTGAAAGTTTCTATCATGTCCCCCCTCTCCCTCCTCTCCTCAAGGTTATAGATATTAAGCTCCATAAGTCTCTCTTCATATGTCTTCTGGTGCAGACCCCGCACCATTTTAGTTGCCCTCCTCTGGACAGCTTCCATCCTGTCTATGTCTTTGCGGAGATTGGGTCTCCAGAACTACATGCAGTACTCCAGATGGGGTTTCACCAGCTGTCTGTACAGAGGGATAATAACTTTCTGTTTTCTACTGGTGATGCCTCCCATGCATCCCAGTATCCCCCAGCCCTCCTTGCTGCCCTGTCACATTGCTTGCCCACCTTTAGGTCATCTGATATGACTACCCCCAGATCCCTTTCCATTTTTGTTATTGTTAGTATCTCATCCCCATTGTGTACTCTTCCCCTGGGTTTTTGTTTCCTAGGTGCATTACCTTGCACTTCTTAGTATTGAATCTAAGCTGCCATACATTTGACCATTCCTCTAACCTTGCCAAGTCCCTTCTCATCCTTTCCACCCCACCTTGTGCATCAACTCTGTTGCAGATCTTTGTGTCATCTGCAAAGAGACATGCTTTTCCTTCCAGACCTTGTGTAATGTCGCTTATAAAGACATTGAAGAGGACCGGTCCTAATACTGAACCCTGTGGTACCCCACTAGTAACCCCCCTTTCTTCAGAGTGGAATCCATTTACTATTACTCTCTGTGTCCTATTCTCCAGCCAGTTCTTTACCCAGGCTGTCATCTTGGGACCCACTCCCAGGCTGGCTAACTTGATTATTAATCTTTTGTGTGGGACTGTGTCAAATGCCTTGCTAAAGTCTAGGTAGGCCATGTCCACAGCCCCTCCCTGATCTACTACTCTGGTCACCCAGTCAAAGAAATCTATCAGATTCATCTGGCATGACATTCCTGCTGTGAATCCATGCTGCCTCAGGTCCTGTGCCCCTCTGGCCTCTAGATACCGAGACAATTCTTTCCTTCAGAAGTGATTCCATCATTTTCTCTATCACTGAGGTTAAACTAACAGGTTTGTAGTTTCCTGCTTCTGCCTTGCTCCCACTTTTGTGAAGGGGAATCACATCTGCCCTCATCCAGTCCTCGGTACCACCCCATCCTTCCATGATTTGTTAAAGAGGGTAGTTAGTGGTGTCACTAGTTCTACCCTTTGTTCTTTTGAATTGTGGATGAATCCCATCAGGCCTCATTGCTTTGTCCACCTTCAGTTTTAAGAGTTCTTTCAGAACCCTTTCTTCTGTAAATGGCTGTATCAACTTCTGTATCCAGAGTGTTTTACTGTTTGTTTTAGGTACCGCCCCCTATTCATTTGTAAATACTGAGCAAAATAATTGTTTCATATCTCTGCCTTATCATAGTCACCTCTGACCACCCTCTCTCCCCTTTATTAAGCCTCACTATCCCTCTCTTGGTCTTCTTTCGCCCCTGATGTACCTATAAAAGGCTTTATCCCCTTCTAACTGAGTTGGCTATCTTTCCTCAGTTTGGGCCTTTGCTGTTCTGACTGCCTTCCCAGCTCCTTTGCTTTAACTGATACAGTTCTCTGTCCTGCTCCTTCTGTGATTCCTTGTACTTCCTGAATGCTTTTTTCTCTTGAACCTTCACTGCCACTTCCTTTGAGAACCATAGTGGTTTCTTACATCGTTATGTTTTGTTTATTTGCTTCACACAGAGGCTCGTTACCTCTGTGATGGCAGTTTTTATTATTCCCCATTGTTCTTCCACCCCTCCTTGCTGCCCATTTGCTAGTGCAATCCTTAGACACTCACCCATTTTGGCAAAGTCAGCCCTCCTAAAGTCCAGTACTTTTGTCTTTGTATGGCTTGACTCTATTGCTGTGTTTATTGTGTTAAATGTTCGATGGTTGCTAGTTCCCAGATGGCTACCCACTTCTACATCTGTGATCCTCTCTCCATTTGAGACAACCAGATCTAAGATTGCTCCCTCTCAAGTGGGCTCCAATACTATTTGTCTAAGGCATGCCCCCTGTAGGGCATCTAGAATAACTCCACTCTTTGAAGGGGCTGCTGCAACTGCACTCCAGTTAACATCTGGCATATTCATATCACCCATCAGCAATATTTCCTCTTTTTCTGCCATTGTAAGTATACTTTCAATCATTTCCTTGTCCATTTCCTCCCCCTGAGAAGGGAGTCTTTATACAGTCCGTATGCAGATTGTGGTGCCATTGCCGGTCTCCAAATTTACCCACAGTGCTTCTTCTCCTCCCTGTTTACCCTTTTGTTCTGTTGCTTTGATTCCTTCCCTTATGTAAAGAGCTACTCCTCCTCCTCTTTTACCCTCCCTGCCCCTCCTGTAGATAGTGTATCCTGGTATGTTTACGTCCCAGTCATGGTTTTGTGTGTACCATGTTTCTGTGACTGCCACGATATCCAGATGTTCCTCCTTCATCAAGGTCACTAATTCAGGAAGCTTGTTACTCAGACTACGGGCATTGGTACTCATTGCTCTCCATTTTTTGATGGCTTTACCTTCTGTTGCAGCCTTACACTTCTTAGCATTGAATCTAAGCTGCCATACATTTGACCATTCCTCTAACCTTGCCAAGTCCCTTCTTGTCCTTTCCACCCCACCTTGTGCATCAACTCTGTTGCAGATCTTTGTGTCATCTGCAAAGAGACATAATTTTCCTTCCAGTCCCTCTTCAATGTCGCTTATAAAGACATTGAAGAGGACCGGTCCTAATACTGAACACTGCGGTACCCCACTAGTAAACCCTTTCTTCAGAGTGGACTCCATTTACTATTACCCTCTGTGTCCTATTCTCCAGCCAATTCTTTATCCAGGCTATCATCTTGGGACCCACCCCAGCTGGCTAACTTGTATAATAATCTTTTGTGTGGGACTGTGTCAAATGCCTTGCTAAAGTCTAGGTAGGCCATGTCCACAGCCCCTCCCTGATCTGCTACTTTGGTCACCCAGTCAAAGAAATATATTAAATTCATCTGGCATGACCTTCCCGCTATGAATCCATGCTGCCTTGGGTCCTGTGCCCCTCTGGCCTCTAGGTATTCGACAATTCTTTCTTTCAGAAGTGATTCCATAATTTTCCCTATCACTAAGGTTAAACTAACAGGTCTGTAGTTTCCTGCTTCTGCCTTGCTCCCACTTTTGTGAAGGGGAATCACATCTGCCCTCCTCCAGTGCTCAGGTACCACCCCATCTCCCCATGATTTGTTAAAGAGGGTAGTCAGTGGTGTCACTAGTTCTGCCCTTAGTTCTTTTAGAATTGTGGGATGAATCCCATCAGGCCCCATTGCTTTGTTCACCTTCAGTTTTAAGAGTTCTTTCAGAACTCTTTCTTCTGTAAATGGGCTGGTATCAATTTCTGTATCCAGAGTGTTTCTGTTGTTTGTTTTAGGTACCCCCCTCTTCATTTGTAAATACTGAGCAAAAATATTTGTTTAGTATCTCTGCCTTTTCACCATCACCCTCTGCTCACCCCTTCCCCTTTATTAAGCCTCACTGTCCCTCCCTTGGTCTTTCTTCACTCCCTGATGTACCTAAAAGGTTTTATCTCCCTTCTTAACTGAGTTGGCTATCTTTTCCTCGGTTCAGGCCTTTGCTGTTCTGTCTGCCTTCCCAGCTTCCTTTTGCTTTAACTAATACAATTCTCTGTCCTGCTTCTTCTGTGATTCCTTGTACTTCCTGAATGCTTTCTTTTTCTCTTGAACCTTCACTGCCACCTCCTTTGAGAACCATAGTGGTTTCTTGCATCATTTTGTTTTGCATATTTGCTCCACACAAAGGCTTGTTACCTTTGTGATGGCTGTTTTTATTATTCCCCATTGTTCTTCCACCCCTCCTTCCTGCCTATTTGCTAGTGCTTTTCTTAGGCACTCACCATTTTGGCAAAGTCAGCCCTCCTGAAGTCCAGTACTTTTGCATTTGTATGGCTTGTATGGTAACCAGGAAGGTATGGTAACCAGGAATGGCACTAGTGGAGTCAAGGATCTTTTGGGATAGCCACATCTCAACGACCGGTAGTATGTCCGAGTTGTGTTGGGAGATCCAGGCAATGATGGTATCGAATTTCAGAAGGAGACTGCAGATCTTTATACTTGCCAAGGATAGAGTAGCAGAGCTGTCGGACTTCACTGATGCCAGATTGTGGAGATCCATGGTTGGATTGAATATTTCCCGAGAGAAGTAGCAACAGTAGTATTGGGCAATTGAGAAATGTTTTTAGGTACTTCCTGTTGTGTAACTGTGTCCTCCATTTCAGTGGTAAATTATAAAAATGAGGTTATGGCAAAAGTTAGCAGGATATGGGAATCTGAAGTTCAGCATCCTCTTCTCCTGACCATCAGCACGTGCTGACATCTGACTTTCCTCATACAGGGATTTATTTAACTCTAATAATTGATTAGCGTTTTGCTCACAAAAGTGCTAAAACATAGTAAAATTGCATAGCACTTGCCTTGTTGTGTTTAACAAACATAACACTTCTAGAAAACCTTTATAAATACTTTCTGTACAGTTAGTATTGTCCCAGGAAAAAAAAATTGCTAATCAGTTATTTAAAACCCTGATTATAGGCACCTTGAGTTCTTCCTAGCTGCTCCTCTGGAAGAATTAATATTGTTTTTCATCAAACCAGTGAAATACACCATTCTGGGATAGGCCCTTTCTACTTTGAACATTTTAGACCAAAATTCCAAATTGTCTGGACTGTAGGTTGCGATAAAATACTTGAAACAAACTCTTTCCTCTTTTTGCACAGTATATGGATCTCAAAATATGCACCCTGGACTGAAAAGAAACTTGGCAGTTCAAGAGATAGTGTCTCCCCGACTTAGGATGCAAACTTTGAAATTCTGTTGAACAGGGGCAAAGCTATTGAAGTGCAGAACTAGGGGTTTAACAATAAACAGCCTACTCAACCCTAACTACAGCTTTGTTCAAATGTAATTTATTGTTTGACTGGCAAGACATTACAAATAGACAATATAAAATACATATATTCACATACAATCACATATATTCACATACAAGTTAAAAAAAATAAATAACATTTTCCATCTTCAATTATTGCACTTTGCCCTTGTTATAGTTGCCCTGGTTATAGTGGTGCTACCATGCCACTATAGTTCAAGACAACTATAGAATTGGTACTTATGGGGGATATACATACAAGCTAATGAGCCCATAACTGGCATGAAAATGGCTCTTAGATCCTTGCATGCCCAAGGTCCCAGCATATTAGGCTGAATATGACCCACAGGAACCCTGGTGCTATCCTGTTTGGGCTGTGCTATCCTTGTTAGGCTTCTGTGGGCCATATTCTGTTTGAGGCTGTGTCAGCTAATACATAGTCATTATTTTATTTATTTATTTATTCATTCTCAGATTACAATGCCTTGAGCACATAACAGCTCTCTTTATAAAGATTCCACATTTGTAGGAAGAGTGACAGACATATAATGGATGAGACATAAAATATTGATAAGAAAGTATTTAAAATGAATATGATAAGATATTGATAATTAAAATTAAACTGAATTGGTAGGAAATAAAAAAAAAAACCCAATAAAGCTCCCTTTATTAGGTTATTTTTGATTTCCTACCAGTTCACAGTTTTAATTTTAGTTGCAATATTAACGTCATATTGTTATTTTAAATATGTTCTTGACAATATTTTATAGCCCAAGGTAATTTGTCAAGTAGGTATAGTTAGATCTGGGTGAACAAAATTCAGGTAAGTGAAGATAAACAGTGGAAAGAAGGTGGAGGGTGACAGGAGTGAGGTGAAAGAAGGATCAGAGAACAAGGCAGGAAATAGGGCAGAGTTGTTAGGGTGAAAGTGGTCATTCGCAGAGAAAAGGGGAGAAGTACAGTAGGTACACAAGGGTGTGTCAATACTAATGAGGTAGTGTCATATCAATTAGAACAGTTACAGGAACTGTTAGCTGCAAGATGCTGATGAAGAGTGCCTTTAAATGATCCCAATTTTGGTAAGGAAGAGAGATCTCTGGGCAGTGCATTAAACCATAGTGGTGCTCTATATGCAACAGATCTTTGCCCTTGTGTAGTCCAGCATCTTGGGACAAAGAAGAGTTGATTGATTGACCTATGTGTGTATGCTGGAAGCTGCAAGAATGGTTGAGTAAGTTTATAACACCAGAAAGCAGGAACCCAAAAAGTTCCTTTATAGTCAGCAAGCAGGTTTGATAGTAAATCTTCCAATTTAGCTGAAGCCAACCTGTTTGAACATACAGTTCACATGTGTGGGCAAGGCCTGTTGCTCCAGTAAGAAGTCAGCATGCTTTATTGAGTGCCACTGATATTCTGTGGAGGATAGTGGTGGAAGCAGAGCCATAGATGACAAGACCATAGTCAACAATGGTTGCTGTGGAGCTATAAATAGCACTGTGTCAGCCTGGTCCCATATTCAGACAGCAGGCATTTGTTGTAGTGTGTAATTGAATATTTACCCCAAGCTGTCTGCTCACCAATTGCCACACAGTACTCCTGTCTACACAGCACACATGGCTGTCGCTGAATATGGGGACCTATACCACTTAGATCAGTGGAACCCAAAGTCCACAGGACAGTGGCTACTGGAACTAGTAACATTATGTAAGAAAACATGTTCTGCATTAATAAATGCTTGCTGGGATACTTTCAGTTGTACTGTCTGGCTTTAGTGACATGTTATCTGTATTATAAAAAGCATTGAACTCATTGTATGTGCTTGTTTTGATTACTGTTCATATCTATTTATATTTACAGCTTGTTTGTTTTTCCTGTGTGTACTTTACCCTTTAGATAACTATTCCTACTGGACTAAGTTAACCTGCCGACTGATGCTGTCCTCCCTGGGACTCCCCTCCCCCATCAAAATGAGATGCTGTATCTCATGGGATTGTCCAGCTTGGAGTATTATAATGGTCTAAATTTAAAAAAAATGTGAGTTTGCTTTTTTGTTTTTTTACTTGGGTGGAATCACATTTGTATATTGCAGATAGTTACCAGAGCCAGTCAGAATACAGTTCCATTGCACTGTGACTAGCTGTCATGGCTGTCTGCATTATAAAAACATGTTTTTGTTCTTCACTTAGGGGAATCACATTTTTATAGTACAGTCACTAGAGCCAGTCAGAATACATTTGCTTTGTATTGTGACTGGTAACTATCTGTATTACAGAAATTGACTGGCTCTGGTGACTGCATTACAAAAAAGTTTTTTTTCTGTTTTGACTCAGGAGGATGTGGTAGGAAGATGCAGCTACTCTTGAGGACTGGCCTTGCATCTGTTGCAACAGTTCTACTATTTCTTAGCCTACTGTATCCTTTACAATTTCTAGTCCATAAGGTTGGACACCTATGGGTACCACCTCCCCTTTCTTGACTATGCTATAGTGCTCTCTTTAATGTTCCTTTTCCCTGTCAGGTCCTCAAACAGGGAGGTTATTGTTGTGGCCTCTGAACCAGTGTAAAACAACAGGTTGTGTTCCTCATTTTTAAATTTCATATGTAATGGTACTATGTCATAAAATACCTTGATGTACCATATATATATATATATATATATGTGTATATGAAACCTGTAAATTCTGAAAATACCATGGCACTAGGTATTTTTGATAAAGGTAAAAAGTACTGGGTGACTGTATTATAGAAATTAAGTTACCAGGTAGATATATCAGAAAATTCCTGTTGTGATGTAAATTGCAGATTGTTTGAGAGGCCCTTTTGGTACCATTCATTCCTGCCATAAACTGAGCCAGTCTGAAATTTCATGGTGATTTGCATATGCATCCCATGATGCTTTGCATTATGGGGTATGTGTGATGTGTATCTTTGAAACTTGACTTTCTTGCCAATGCCCACTGAGGTAACCCTTGCTTCCGTGCTTCTACACTGAGGTTCTTTGTCTTTAGCTTGTTTTTTTATCCCTCCCAACACCCAAACAAACAAGACAAACATTGGGATGAAATGGTTTTACTAAAATGTTAGATCAGTGGGTCAGTAGATGCTAAGTGAGAGGAAGGACATGCATAGTCTTTTACTTTGAACTGATGTATTGAAGAAGGGATATGCCATTGCTGATGGTTATCCTCTGTTTTTTAAATAAACATCACAAAGTGATTGTGTCTTGAATCTGAAGCTGTGTGTCTGGTACATCTTGTATCACACAACCCCTCCACAGAGGGGGTGAGATGCAGATATTTTCTACTCTCTCTGACTTTGGTGACAGTCTGTATTTAAAAAAAAAATAGATTTCGTATTATTGGCATAGCTGCAGTCTTTTTGTATTTTGACTGGCTCTGATTGCTACATACCTTACAGAGTTAGTGTACTGCCTGCAGTTAATTGAAATTTTCAGATGTAGTCTGCTATCACTTCTTTTATCTTTTACCTTTTCTGTTTGCTAATTAGATGATTTTCCACCTGGCAGTACTGGGGAGTAGTGTGGAGCAGCACTCTGTTCCTCCCATTACATCAACACAGAGACCACACTGACTATGACATCACTAGTAACCAATGAGAACCATTTCCCACTGCCAGGTTTTACTTTCACATGAAGCAGTAGGGACTGGCTCTCCTGATTACTAGTGATTTCACAATTTCCTGCATTTTCACTGGTAGCTTGTAAGAGTCACTGCTCAGGCTTCAAGGATTGAGATGCCTCAAGGTGTCTGGTCTAATTTCTGATGATGTAGTGGAGGAACAGAACTGACTCCTCCCCAAGTGCTGCTCCACACATCACCCAGTCATGCAAGGTGGAAAATTTTCTAAATAACAAACAGAAAAAATCCTTGCGATATAAGAACCAATAGTTGACTGCATCTGAAAATTACTATTCATCCCAAGCAGTACACTAGCTCTTTAAAACAAAATTTTGATTGTTGTATTTTACTCAAGGGGGGGGGGTAGTTACCGTTGTATTGTGCTATGTCTTTCTTATGTGACAGCCCATATTTTAAAATGGTGATTTTGCTTTGTTTTTTAAACTTAGGGAAAGAGTATCTGCAGCCTGATTTTTTTACTCTGTCCTACTAGAAACATAGAATTTGACAGCAGATAAGGACCTCTTGGCCCACCTAGTCTGCCCATTTTCCTACCTAACAGATAAGCTGCAGATCCTAGTTAACCAACAGCTTACTTCCTCCTACCCCCCACTAGGACTGCCTTATGCCTGTCCCATGCATTCTTGAAGTCCCCCACTGTTCTTGACCCCACAACCTCTTCAGGGAGGCTGTTCCATGCACCCACAACCCTCTCAGTGAAAATATGCTTCCTCACATTACCTCTGAGCTGTCACCCTTCTATCTTCAAATTGTGCCCCCTTGTTCTTGCACATCTCTTTTTCTGGAAGATGCTACCCTCTTGGACTTTGTTAATTCCCTTGAGGTACTTGAAAGTTTCTATCATGTCCCCTCTCTCCCTTCTTTCCTCAAGGGTATACATATTAAGCTCCTTTAGACTTTCTTCATATGTCTTCTGGTGCAGACTCTGCACCATTTTGGTTGCCCTCCTCTGGACAGCCTCCACTCTGTCTATGTCTTTTCGGAGATGGGGTCTCCAGAACTGCACACAGTACTCCAGATGGGGTCTCACCAACTGTCTGTACAGAGGGATAACAGCTTCCTGTTTTCTACTATTGATGCCTCTTTCTATACATCCCAGTATCCCCCCAGCCTTCCTTACTGCCTTCTCACATTGCTTGCCCACCTTTAGGTCATCTGATATAATTACCCCCAGGTCCCTACTCTGACTTTGATTTCTGTCTGCATTTTTAAAATATTTTTTTCCCTGCTGGAAATGTTCTGCATGGCCCTGCCTGAGCTGCTTAATGATCTTTTGTACTGCATCATTACTGTTTTTGATTAGCATACCCTAACTGCCATGTTTTATTACCTGTCAACATACTCCCTTATGACCGTGTACTGACCAATGAGAAGTCAGAATTGGTCAGATCCGTTTTTTGAATATTATCAATAAAAACAATAAATTGAAATGCTGTAAAATAGTAAGATCCAAAGTACTGTATATTATTGTAAAATGAAGATGTCTCAAAAAGCAGATTTTTGAGGTTACATCTCAAGAAAGTTGATGGAGCTCTCAAAATGAATAAGATAAAACAACTTTCAAATGCATTTTCTTATTGTAAGCAAATACTAATTAAATATCTATTTTAAGTCACTAGGAAGTCTGAGTGCAATGAGAGTTGGAGCCAGCAATCATCGATTGAGAATTGCCAGCTGAGTAACGTAGCAGAGAAACCTCATCAGTATCCTTCATGCAAAAAGAGTTTCCTTAGCCTACATCTCATCACTGTAGAACAGATTTATGAAGGAGAGGGGCAATTAAATGTACCAAATATCAGAGGAGTTCAAGCAAGTTAAATGTTGCTAAAGGTACTGATAATAGTTTTACTGTGCAGCAGAAAAATGTAACACACCAAATTCACAAGAAATCATATAAATGTACTCAATGCAACAAGAGTTTTGCCCAGAAGTGTTACCTGATAAAACATCATCGAATTCACTCTGGAGAGAGACCAAGATATGCAGTCAGAAACTAAACTGATGTGGAATAAGGACACACAGGACACACAGATTGTTCCAGTAGTGCTTGGAGCAATGGGACTAATCAAAAAGAACTTTCAGGCACATTTAAATATGCTACCAATACTTGTGACACCTTATGAACTTCAAAAGGAAGCTATTTTGGGGATGTTGCGTGTGCTGAGAAGAGCGCTCTCAGCAAACATCAAAGATTACTACAGTACTAATTTCTTGAGTTTTGAATATGCCTTGGCTAAAGAATGGGGTCCATTCTTGCCACGGTATTAAAAATCCCTAAACATTTGGAGACTCTAACCCCGAGAGAGATATAAAAACAAGAAAAATGTTTCATGCTCACCAATTAATATACAAAAATCAGTGCATGCCAAGATTATACATCCCAAGGGCAGAGGGAGGCATGGGCCTCATTGAGATTGATTACACATATAGATCCACAATAGTGGGGCTGCATACATACATACTGACATCCTTGGACCCAAATATAGCCAAGGTCTTGCATCATGAAGAAAATAAGCCTAAAATGAATTCACTCATCAAATTAGGAGAAGCCTTCAGAAGGGTAGCAGAGATTGATGTCAATCCAAAAGTAGATAAGGAATTGTCAGCAACAGAAAACGCAAAGAATCAGAAAAAGGAGTATAAGGATAAAGACCAACAGAAAAGAAAAAACAATTGGAAAGTCCATAATTATAGTGGAAAATATAGGGAGCTGCTGGAGCAACCACAGGTCGATCAAGCCCTGACCCATGAGTGGTTAAAAAGAGGTGAATTTAGGCCATGAGATGAGAGACTAATAATGGCAGCCCAAGATAGTGGGCTACGCACTAGATGTTTCACAAAATCCATAGAAAAACAGGAGAAACAGACAAGTGCAGGTTCTGTAGTACAGAATAGAAACAGTTGCACATCTTTGGCTGGATGTGAAGTACTCATGGCAGAAGGCCTGTATACTGAAAGACACAACAATGTAGCAAGATTGATCCACTGGAAACTGTGCAAACACTATAACATACAGGTAGCAGAGAGACACTGGAAACATGAACCGCAAAGAATCACAGAGAATGAAGAAGTAATGATCACATGGGATCACCCAATACCAACAGCCAAGAAAGTGGAAGCAAGAAAACCTGATATTGTAATACAAGAAAAGAGAACAAAGGTAGCATTACTGATTGAAATAGCCACCCCTAGTGACTACAGTGTGCTGCGTACAGAGAGACACAAAATCATGAAATACCAAGATATGCAGTCAGAAACCAAACTGATGTGGAATAAGGACAAACACATTGTTCCAATAGTGCTTAGAGCAATGGGACTAATACAAAAGAACTTTCAGGCACATTTAAATATGCTACCAATACTTGTGACACCTTATGAACTTCAAAAGGAAGCTATTTTGGGGACGTTGCGTGTGCTAGAAGAGTGCTCTCAGCAAACATCAAAGATTAATACAGTACTAATTTCTTGAGTTTTGAATATGCCCTGGCTAAAGAATGGGGTCCATTCTTGCCACGGTATTAAAAATCCCTAAACATTTGGAGACACTAACCCGGGAGAGAAATTTAAATATGCTACCTATACTTGTGACACCTTATGAACTTCAAAAGGAAGCCATCTTGGGGATGTTGGATGTGCTGAAAAGAGCACTCTCTGCAAACATCAAACATTAATACAGGACTCATTTTCTTTAGTTTTGAATATGCCCTGGCTAAAGAATGTGATCCATTCTTGTCACGGTATCAGAAATCCCTGAATATTTGGAGACACTAACCCGAGAGAGAGAGAGAGATACAGATATATAGACAAAGACTTCCAGATATGGTAAACATCACAAAGAAAAGGATAACCACACAGAAGTGGAATGTAATGAAAAGTACACAATTTAGTGATCTAGAAAAGCAACAAATCAAAACAGAAGTCCTTGAACAGTTAAGAAAAGAAGGATTTGAGGTAGAGACTCAACCTCCACCAGCATCATCTGGTATGACACTACAGCAAACAACTGCTTAGCAAATGCAGTCACATGAAATAGAACAAGACACACCCATTAAAGTTGTTCAGCAAAGTGAACACCAAGTGTTATGCTTCAATAAACCAACAGAAGTCCCAGTTCAGCCCATACAGAGAGTGGAAGAGCAGGAAATGCCAACTATAGGAACAATCCTCAATCAAGAGGAAGAAAACATGAGAGAAAACCTGCTAGATTTTAATTGAAATGGACAGATACATCAAAGCATATCAAAGGGAAAGATTGCAAAAACTGCACATGACACACACTTAGGGAACAAATAAAACCGATAAATAAGGTTATTGGAACCATTCAGAGGGAGCCATATGATATCACTGAGATAAACAGAATACATTATTGTGCAGCCAGACTAATGACAAATAGAGCAGTGCCACAAAAGCAAGGAATGAAGAACAAAAAGAGAGGGAAATGCAGCATACTACCATGGTGAAGGCGGATAGAGAGGATAATCACAGAGCTAAAAGCAGAAGTATCACTGCTGGAGGAGTTTAGAAAGAGTAATAGATCAAGGAACGTCATCAGGAAAGTGGACGAAATCAAAGAAAAACACTGTATTAATACAGATCAGGACCTACATTTTACCATCTCGAATAACAAACGCAAGATCTCTGATCAAGCTGAGAAGCTTCAAAGATACATAGAAAGGATCAAAGAAAAAACATGAAACAGATGGTTTAGAGAAGATCTAAATAAATGTTATAGGGAGCTAGAAAGAAGACAACCAAAGTAACAACACCACCAAAAAAGAAAGAAATTGAGGACTTCTGGAGAAACATCTGTGAAGACCCAACTGATCATAATAGAGATGCAAAGTGAATACAGGAAGTAAAAGACAATGTGTAGGAAATGGCACTACCAGGGATATGGAGTAGCCTGATGTAACAGCTAAAGAGATAGAAGCAAAGATAAAGAAGGCCTCCAACTGGAAAACCCCAGGTCCAGAGGCAGTACCTAACTTCTGGCTAAAAGTACTGACTTGTCTACACCATAATTTAGCCACCTGTAAAAATTATCTATACACATATCCCGAGTTGACACCATCTGACTAACAACAGGGAATACCATACTTCTTATTAAATCTGAGCCTGCCAGTCTCCCCAAGAACTATTGCCCAATAACCTGTTTGCCAACAACATATAAACTATATACTGGAATCAATGTAGACAGAGTCCACAACCATTTAGATTGCAATAAGCTCATGGCAATAGAACAAAAGGGCAGTAAAAGAAAATCATATGGTACAAAGGATAATCTCTTGTTAAACAAAGCTATAATGGAGAGCTGCAAAAAGTGCTGAAACCTTAGTGTAGCATGGATTGACTACAAGAAAGCATTTGACAGCATCTTGCACTCCTGGATCATGAAGTGCTTAAAGAGCTATAGGATACATCCCATACTGATAAACGTCATCACAACCACTATGAGAAAGTGGCAAACCACCCTGCAAGTAAAGCACGAGAAAGGTCAAATCACCATCCCTAATATAAGCATCCAACGAGGGATATTTCAAGGTGACTCTTTGTCACCACTTCTGTTTTGCCTTGCCCTCAATCCATTAAGTTAACCTAATCAACAACCTCCGTTAAGGATATAGCTTGAACCCCAGAAACAAAAACAATCAACAACTAACATCTCATTTCCTCTTTGTAGATGACCTAAAGCTTTATAGTTCATCCGACAAAGACCTGAAAGCACAACTACAAACTGTTAAGACCATCCATGATGATATACGGATGACATTTGGCCCAGACAAATGTGTCAAAGTAACATTTATTTATAGCAGGAAAGTTAACCCATAAAGAAAACATTAACCTGACAGAGTGCTGTGACATAAAATAACTTGAGTAAGAGGGAGTATATAAATACCTGGGAATAGAGGAAGGGGCAACAACACAACATGTACAAATGAGAGCAAAAATAAGCAAGGAATATTTTAGAAGGTTAAAGCTCATACTGAAAACTGCATTGACAACACAAATTAAAGTGCAAGCTATAAACCAGCTCACCTTTCCAGTGATATCATACAGCTTTGGTGTTAAAGACTGACCACAGAAAGTATTGAACCATCTAGATATAAAAGCAAGAAAACTGCTTCATGCCCACCAGTTAATAGATAAAAACCAGTGCAGGCCAAGATTATACATCCCAAGGTCGGAGGAAGGCATGGGCCTCCTTGAGATTGATCACATATACAGATCCACAATAATGGGGCTACATACATACCTACTAACATCCTTGGACCCACATATAGTCAAGGTCCTGCATCATAAAGAAAATAAGCCTAAGATAACTTCACTCATCAAATTAGGAGAAGCCTTCAGGAGGGTAGCAGAGATGGCTGTTAATCCACTAGCAGATACAGAATAGCCAGCAACAAAAAGTGAAAAAAATCAGAAAAAGGAGTATAAGGACTAAGACCAACAGAAAAGAAAAAACAACTGGAAAGCCCATTATTATAGTGGAAAATATAGGAAGCTATTGGAACAACCACAGGTCAAGTAAGTCCTGACCCATAAGTGGTTATAAAGAGGTGAATTTAGGTCATGAAATTGATAATGGCACCCCAAGATAGTGGACTATGCACAAGATGGTTCACAAAATCCATAGAAAACACAGGAGAAATAAACAAATGCAGGTTTTGTAGTACAGAATTGGAAACAGCTGCACATCTCTTGGCTAGATGCAAAGTACTCATGGCAGAAGGCCTATATACCAAAAGACACAACAACGTAGCAAGATTGATCCACTGGAAACTATGCAGACACTATAACATACAGTTAGCAGAGAGACACTGGAAACAAGAACCACACAGAATCACAGAGAATGAAGAAGTAATTATCACATGGGATCATCCAATACCTGCAGCCAAGAAAATGGAAGTGAGAAAACCTGATATCATAATACAAGAAAAGAGAACAAATGTAGCATTGCTGATTGAAATAACCACCCCTAGTGACTACAGTGTCCTGTGTACAGACACAAAATCATAAAATACCAAGAGATGCAGTCAGAAACCAAACTGATGTGGAATAAGGACGAACACATTGTTCCAATAGTGCTTAGAGCAATGGGACTAATACAAAAGAACTTTCAGGCACATTTAAATATGCTATCAATGCTTGTGACACCTTATGAACTTCAAAAGGAAGCCATCTTGGGGACATTGCATGTGCTGAGAAGAGCGCTCTCAGCAAACATCAAAGACTAATACAGTACTAATTTCTTGAGTTTTAAATATACCCTGGCTAAAGAATGGGGTTGATTCTTGTCATGGTATCAGAGATCCCTAAACATTTGGAGACACTAACCCCGAGGGAGACACTGTTTTGCAGCCAGACTAATAACAAATAGATCAGTGTCACAAAAGCAAGGAAAGAAAAACAAAAAGAGAGGGAAATGCTGCATACCACCATGGAGAAAGCAGATAGAGTGGATAATTATGGAGTTAAGAGCAGAAGTATCACTGCTGGAGGAGTTTAGAAAGGGTAATAGATCAATGAAAGTCATCAGAAAAATGGATGAAATTGAAGAACAACACTGCATTAAAATAGATCAGGACCTAAATTTTACCATCTTGAATAACAAACTCAAGATCTCTGCTTAAGCCGAGAAGCTTAGGAGATACGTAGAAAGGAACAAAGAAAAACACAAAACAGATGGTTTAGAAAAGACCCAAAGAAATTTTATAGGGAGCAAGGAAAGAAAACAACCAAAGTAACAACACCACCGGAAAAGAAAGAAATTGAGAACTTCTGGAGAAGCATCTGTGAAGACCCAGCTGAACATAATAGGGATGCAAAGTGGATACAGGAAGTAAAAGACAGCATAGGAAATAGCACTACAAGGGATATGGAGTGGCCAGATGTAACAACTAAGGAGACAGAAGCAAAGATAAAGAAGGCCCCTAACTGGAAAACCCCAGGTCCAGCCACAGTACCCAACTTCTGGCTAAAAGTACTGTTTGCCAACAACATATATGTGGGATGGTGGGAAGAAACTGCATTGCACGATGTAGATAAGAATCCATATTTTGATAGAGAGTGATATATACAAAAGGTTCATTGATGATTTGTTTTTTTATCTGGAAAGGGACAGAAGAGGAGCTATATGAATTTGTAAAGCCTTTAGAGTCAACTGATGAAAATTTGAGATTCAAAATAAATGTACAAACTAAATTTATACATGTTCTTGATGTCGAAATCAAAAAGCTACAGGATGGTACATCTATTACAGGTTTATATAGAAAATCCACATATCGCAACAGTTTATTGCATGCAATAAGCTGCCACCCCCACCATGTGATACATAACCTCTCCAAGGGACAATATATCAGAACAAAGAGAAACTGTGGTGATGGGCTGTACAATGTAAGAGCTAATGAACTCACAGATAGGTTGTTGGAGAGGGGGTATGGAGTGAGAGAACTCGCAAAAGCACAGGTATATATTTATACAGCTACCAGAGAAGCCTTACTCACTCCAAAAAATAAGAAAAAGAAGATGATAGGTTAACATTTGTTACCACCTTTGGTGCAGGTAGTAGAGAACTCATAGAAATAATCAGAAGAAATCTGTCTATCTTTAGAGGACTACCTGAGTTATCAGGACCACTCAGCTACCCACTGTGCATTTCTTATTGATGAAGTAAGAATATTAGAGACACATTGGTGAGAAGTTACCAACCTAAACTCGTAGATAAACAATATATAAAGAAAAAGTGATGTTCTAGACCATGTGGTAATTGTAGGTTCTGCCCTCTGGCAGAAAGATGTACAGCTTTTTGGAACCCGAGAACTGGAAGGGACATGAAAGTAATAGGCAAAATTGATTGTAATATTGAGGGGTTAATTTACATGTGCAAATGTACCTGTGGTAAATACTGTGTTAGCAGGACAAAAAGGAAACTTAGCGTCTGAGTGAACATGTTACAGCTATTAGAAAGAATTACATAAAATATGCCATGGCCAACCATATTAATCTACAAACTAATAGGAGTGAGTATCAGGTAACAGTGGTGAGAGTTAAAGCTGTGATGAAAGACATAAGAGGAGGCAATTTGGAAACTCTATTGAATCAGAAAGAACAGAGATGGATCTATAACCTAGGAGTTTTAGGACCGCCAAGGTTAAAAGAAAAATGTGTGATTAAAGAATTTCTTATTAAGAGAAAGTAATTTGCTCCTCTATAAGAGAGAGACACCCCCCCACCCGTCACATCCCCTGCACTCTGTATATATTATAAGTGGAATGTATGCTTAAAAATTACCTTGCTAAAAAATTAACTCTTAGGACATTATGGAACATTATCCTAAATAAAGAAAACCAGGGACAAATGTGATGTACCTCTGGATGTATGATGTTTTGAGACATACTTGGTAATAAATGCATGATAAAATGGATGTATTTCAATACATATATACATAAGGTTCTTTAATTATATGTGTTTTTATTTATAGAACATCTGGTGGATGACCGATACTGCAATTGCAAGAACCAAAGAAAAAAAAACGAGATTAAACAAATAAAACGTTTTGGTTTATACTGGGTCTTTAAATGATGCACTGTGTGATGTTCTGCTCTTTTTAATTTAAATAACCCACATGGTGATGTGTTAACAGAAGGATGTATTTGATTGGTTCTTATACATATAAAGAAAAGCTATGTCATTGAATGAATTAATTCTCTGAGGAAGTCCCTGAGGCAAGGGGTGAAACGCAAGAGCACTTGTACTGCAACTGCTATGATGCTGGAATAAAAACTATGTTAATTTGAACTAGATTTTTGTCTCATCTTCTCACTGCAAGGGTGTCTGCTGCACCTATTTTACTTAACTGAACATAGAAACATAGAAGTTGACGGCAGATAAGGACTGCAAGGCCCATCCAGTCTGCCCATTTCTTTTTCTACCTTATAAATGTGCCATCGGCCTTTGCTCTGTCAGTGTCCTATCTATTCATAGTCATTTGTATTGCTCCCTTATGCCTATCCCATGCCTGTTTGAAGCCCTGCACTGTATTCATAGCCACCACTTCTTGTGGTAAGCCATTACATGCATCCACCAACTTTCTGTGAAAATAATTTCCTCACATTCCCCTTAATCGGCCTCCTCTAATCTCATGCTGTGTCCTCTTGTCCTGCTATTTTCTTATATTTAAACATGTTAGACTCTTTTCACCTTGTTTATGCCCTTAAGGTGTTTAAATGTCTCTGATCATATCACCTCTCTCCTCCTTTGCTCAAGGGTATACATATTGAGCTCCATTAATCTGTCCTCATATGTCTTCTGATGCAGTCCCTGCACCATTTTGGTTACCTTCTCTGGACTGCCTCAATTTGGTTAATGTCCTTGTGAAGATGTGGCCTCCAATACTGCACGCAGTACTCCAGATGGGGCCTAACCAATGTCTTGTACAGAGGATTATTACCTCCCTCTTACGACTTGTGTTACCCTACTAATACACCCTAACGCCCCTAGCCTTACCTACTGCTTTAGAGGTCTGCTTGGATGATTTTAGGTCATCAGTGATGATGATGCCCAAGTCTCTTTCTTCCTTTGTGACTGCTAGCAACTCCGTCCCAGCCTATAAGTGGCTTCAGGGTTTCTCTTCCTATGTGCATGATTTTGCACTTCTTTGCATTAAATCCCAGTTGCCACTCTTCTGACCATTCTGCTAGTTTATCCAGATCTCTTCTCATTCTGCCCACCCCATCTGGATCATCTACTCTGTTGCAGATCTTGGTGTCATCTGCAAACAGACAAGCCTTACCCTCTAGTCCATCTGCGAGGTCACTAATGAAGATGTTGAATAGGACTGGCCCCAGGACTGATCCTGAGGTACCCCACTTGTGACTTGCATCTCTTCTGACTGTATACCATTTACCACCACTCTCTATTTTCTGCCAGTCAACCAGTTTGCCACCCAGTTGACCAACTTCTGACCCACCCGAGCCTACCTAGCTTATTTATCAATCTTCTATGTGGAACAGTGTCAAAAGCTTTGCTGAAGTCAAGGTAGGACATCAACTGCTCCCCTTGGTCCACTCATTCTGGTTACCCAGTCAAAGAAATCTATGAGATTAGTTTGACAGGACCTTCCTTTGTAAACCCATGCTGTCTTGGATCCTGTGCCCCTATGGATTCTAGGTGTTGCACTATCCTTTCCTTAAGGAGTGCCTCCATAATCTTGCCCACTACTGAGGTAAGACTGACCGGTCTGTAGTTCCCGCCTCCTCCTGCTACCACTCTTGTGGAGTGGATCACATGAGCCCTTCTCCAGTCTTCTGGGACCTCTCCTGTGCTCAGAGACTCACTAAACAATTCTGCTAATGGCTCTGCTAGTTCCTCCTTTAGCCCTGGTACCCTGGGATGTATGCCATCAGGTCCCATTGCCTTATCCACCCTGAGCTTAGCAAGCTCTTGTAGGACCCTTTCTTTTGTGAAGGGAGTAGTGCTCACCTCCCTCCCCCTGTGTCCATGATGCTGAGCTGTGAGCCCTGCCCTACCTTCTCTTCAGTAAATACTGAGCAAAAGTATCTATTTAGGATAGATGCCTTTACAGGGTCCTCCTCCTCACATGCTCCCTTTTCTCCATTAAGCTTAGCAATACCCCCTCTGGACTTTCTCCTTTCACTAATGTATCTATAAAAGTCTTGTCACCTTCTTTTACTGTTCGTAGCTAGTGTTTCCTCAGTTTGGGACTTTGCCTGCCTTACTGCCTTACCTGCTTCCTTAGGGCAGTTTGGTATGCTCCCTATCTTCATCCCGCTGTGTTCCCTTATATTTTCTGAAGGCCAGCCTTTTGGCTCTGACCTTTCTGCTACTGTATTTGAGAACCAAAGTGGTTTCCTTCTTCTTTGCACTTCCTTTCTGTCTAACACCATGGGATGTTGCTTCAAGTATTGTATCCTTAATGCTTGCCCACTTTGCCTGTACCTCCTCACCTGTGTTTCTTTTGCCAGGGCTAGCTTAACTCTGTTGGCCATCTTATCAAAGTCAGCTCCTCTGAAGTCCCATATTTTTGCCTTGGAATGGGATGATTTAGATGTAGTAGCCAAATTGAACCATACCATGTGATGGTCACTGGCCCCCAGGTGACCTTCTACCTGGAGATCTGTGATCCCTTCTTTGTTAGTCAGTACATAAAAAAAGAACATATAAACTATACACCATTAGTATGCAGCAGCAGGGACTGGGGGTCTAGTGCACATGTGCGGACTGAGGGAGATGGGGTGCTACTGCGAATAGCTGGGTGGCAACATACTGGGGGATGGAAGAAAGGACCTGAACAGAGTGCCCAACTGCGGAAGACTCCAGAAAGAATATATGGCCACAGTAAGTAAATTACACTTCTAAGCAATACTGCTATGAAAATACACACTAACAGCAGAATACAGACACTGTAAATCAAGTAATACAGCTACTCTCGACAGTGATGAAAGCAGGACAAGAGGCATTGATGCCAACAGAGAACTAGTGCAGTCCAGGCAGGAAAAAACATTCTTGAGGCCCCTCAGAGAAACACAGAATAATGCTGGTGGCTACTGTCCACATCTGAGTTTGCCTGAGTCTATCTGTTGCAGTAGGAGGGCAGAAAAAATAACACCCTTATGGAATAAGCTGAGCCTGAAGGGGGGCTCTATTTACCCTAAGGCACCCCGCGGTCCTAACTGTGTGCTCCAGGTGCTTGTTGAAGCTGAGTAGGGCAGGGGAGAGGTCTTGAGGCCTTAAGGCACCCCACAATCCTATCTGTGTGCTCAGAGTGCTTGTTGAAGCTGAGTGGGGCAGAGGAGAGGTCCCAAGGCCTTAAGGCACCCTGTGGTCCTATCCGTGTGCTCTGGGTGCTTGTTGAAGCCGAGTGGGGTCTCTGTACACAGGACATTGTAGTCACTATGGGTGACTATTTCAATCAGCAATGCTACCTTTGTTCTTTTTTTCTATTGCAATGCCTGGTTTTCTCACTTGTTGTTGGTATTGGGTGATCCCATGTAATCATTACTTCTTCATACATAGAAACATAGAATTTGATGGCAGATAAGGACCGCTTGGCCCATCCAGTCTGCCCATTTCCCTACCTAATGGATAAGCTGCAGATCCTAGTTAACCAGCAGCCTACTTCTTTCTACCCCCACCCCCTAGAATTGCCTTATGGGGTCCCATGCATGCTTGAATTCAACCACTGTTTTTGACTCCACAACCTCCTCTGGAAAGTCGTTCCATGCACCCACAATCCTCTGTGAAAAAAATACTTCCTTACATTACCTCTGAGCTGCCCCCCCCATCTTCAAATTGTGCCCCCTTGTTCTTGCACACCTCTTTTTTTTGAAAGATGCTACCCTCTTGGACTTTGTTGATTCCCTTGAGGTACTTGGAAGTTTCTATCATGCCCCCTCCTCTCTCCTTTCCTCGAGGCTATACATATTAAGCTCCTTAAGTTTCTCTCCAAATGTCTTCTGGTGCAGACTCAGCACCATTTTAGTTGCCCTCCTCTAGACAGCTTCCATCTTGTCTATGTCCTTGTGGAGACTGGGTCTCCAGAACTGCACAAAGTACTCCAGATGAGGTCTCACCAGCTGTCTGTACAGAGGGATAACAACTTCCTGTTTTCTACTGGTGATGCCTCTCCCTATGCATCCCAGTATCCCCCCAGCCCTCATTACTGCCCTCTCACATTGCTGCTTGCCCACCTTTAAGTCATCTGATATAACTACCTGTAGGTCCCTTTCCATTTTTGTTGTTGTTAGTGTCTCAGCCCCCATTGTGTACTCTTCCCCTGGGTTTTTGTTTCCCCGGTGCATTACCTTGCATTTCTTAGCATTAAATGTAAGCTGCCATACATTTGACCATTCCTCTAACCTTGCCAAGTCCCTTCTCATCCTTTCCACCCCACCTTGTGCATCAACTCTGTTGCAGATCTTTGTGTCATCTGCAAGGAGACATACTTTTCCTTCCAGTCCCTCTGCAATGTCACTTACAAAGACTAAACTGTGCCTTCACGAAACAATCAGCTAAAAGCTCTGACCTACCGCTGCAATGAGTGCCTTCCTGTCAGCAAGATGCCCTACACAACAGTTTGACAGAGAAAACACCCTGCTAATCAAACAGAGAAACATCCAAGTCAGACACAGGTAAACCTCCCCAGATCCAAAACAGCCTGGTGACTTGTGCTCTGAAAGCAGTCAGCCCCAAAACACGTCAGTTGAACAGAAGAGCAGACACAGAAAACAGTAATAAGCTCCTGTGGGTTGAAACTCTTCCTGCACTGAAAGTCTTTACAATTTTATCAAAAGTAAAGTAAGCTCCACCTCCCTCTGTTGATTGAAAGACTGCCTTTTCTGATAATTCTAAGTTCCTTATTTCACCCTTCAGTTAGAAGTATCCGCCACCTGAAGAATATTAACTTTCCTAAGGAATCTGCTTCAAACCAAAGACAATTGTAAATTGTAAGGTTCACCTCCCTCTGTTGTGAGCACAACTCGCTTTCTTGCAAATCTTAAGTCCAGTGTTGCAGCCTCCAGCCAGAGGTAGCTTCACCTGAAGACTATTAGGTTATTAGGTTAGCTTCATTCTTTGTGGTTCATGTTTTAAGTGCTTCTCTGCTACCTGTACGTTATAGTGTCTGCACAGTTTCCAGTGGATCAGTCTTGTTATGTTGTTGCGTCTTTCAGTATTCAGACCTTCTGCCATGAGTACTTCACATCCAGCCACAAGATGCACTACTATTTCTTATTCTGTACTATGGAACCTGTACTTGTCTGTTCTTTTTATAGATTTTGTGAACCATCTTATCCACAGGCCACTATCTTGGGTTGCTGTTATCAGTAGCTCATCTTATGACTTTAAATTCACCTCTTCAACCACTCGTGGGTCAGGTCTTTATCCACCTGCGTTTGTTGCAGCAGCTTCTTATATTTTCCACTGTAATTATGGGCTTTACAGTTATTCTTTCTTCTCTGTTGGTCTTTGTCCTTGTATTCCTTTTTCTGATTCTTTGCACTTTCTGTTGCTCTCTCTCCAGAATAAATTTGCTGACGTTTTATCAAGTTACGTTTGTGACCAAAACTATTGTCTCATTCTGCACACTTGTTAGGTCTCTCTCTCTCTCTCTTTCTTCAGGGATTTCTAATACTGTGACATGACTGAACCACATTCTTATAATGGCATATTAAAAAAAATCAGGAAATCTGTACTGTATTAGTCTTTGTTGTTTGCTGAAAGCAATCTTTTCAGCACATGTAACATCCCTAAAATGGCTTCCTTTTGTAGTTCATGAAGTGTCACAACTGTTGGTAGCATATTTATATGAATCTGAAATTTCTTTTTAATTGGTCCCATTGCTCCAAGCACAACTGGAATGATGCGTGTGTCCTTACTCCATATCTGCTTGGTTTCTGATTGCAAATCTTGGTATTTCATGATTTTATGTCCCCTGTAAGCAGGATATTGTGGTCACTAGCTGTGGCTATTTCAATCAGTGACCAGAGTGAATTCACTGATGTTTTATTAGGTTGTTCTTACTACCAAAACTCCTGCCACATTCAGGACATTTATATACTCTCTCTCGCTCTCTCACACAGGGTTAGTTTCTCCAAATATTTAGGGATTTCTGATACCGTGACAAGAATGGACCCCATTCTTTAGCCAGGGCATATTCAAAACTCAAGAAATCAGTACTATATTAATCTTTGCTGACAGTGCTCTTCTCAGCATGGGCAATGTCAACAAAATGGCTTCCTTTTGAAGTTCATAAGGTGTCACAAGTATTGGTAGCATATTTAAGTGTGACTGAAAGTTCTCTTTGATTAGTACCATTGCTACAAGCACTACTGGAACAATCTGTGTGTCCTTATTCCACATCAGTTTGGTTTCTTATTGCATATCTTTTTCTTTCATGATTTTGTGTCTCTCTGTATACAGGACACTGTAGTCACTAGGGGTGGCTATTTCAATCAGCAATGCTACCTTTGTTCTTTTTTCTTTTATTACAATATCTGGTTTTCATACTTCCACTTTCCTAGCTGTTGGTATTGGGTGATCCCATGTGATCATTACTTCTTCATGCTCTGTGATTCTTTGTAGTTCATGCTTGTAGTGTTTCTCTGCTACCTGTATGTTATAGTGTCTGCACAGTTTCCAGTGGATCATCTTGCTAGGTTGGTGTGTCTTTCGGTATACAGGCCTTCTGACATGAGTACTTTGCATCCAGCCAAGAGATGTGCAACTGTTTCTAATGTTGTTCTACAGAACCTGCACTTATCTGTACCTTCTGTTCTTTCTTTGGATTTTATGAACCATCTTGTGCGTAGTCTACTATCTTGGGCTGCCATTATCAATCTCTCATCTTGTGACCTAAATTCACCTCTTTTTAATCATTAATGGGTCAGAGCTTGTTTGAGCTGTGATTGTTCCAGTAGCTCCCTGTATTTTCCATTATAATTATGGGCTTTCCAGTTGTTTTTTCTTTTCTGTTGGTCTTTGTCCTTATACTCCTTTTTTTGATTCTTTGCACTTTCTGTTGCTGACCGCTCCTTATCTGCTAGTGTAGTGTAGTCTCTCTCAGGATTAGTGTCTCCAAATGTTTAGGGGTTTCTAATACCGTGGCAAGAATGGACCCCATTCTTTAGCCAGGGCATATTCAAAACTCAAGAAATTAGTACTGTATTAGTCTTTGATGTTTGCTGAGAGCGCTCTTCTCAGCACACGCAATGTCCCCGTGATGGCTTCCTTTTGATGTTCATAAGGTGTCACAAGTATTAGTAGCATATTTAAATGTGCCTGAAAGTTCTTTTTGATTAGTCCCATTGCTCAAAGTGCTATTGGAACCATTTGTGTGTCCTTATTCCACATCAGTTTGGTTTCTGACTGCATATCTTCATATTTCATGATTTTGTTCTCTCTGTATGCAGGACACTGTAGTGACTAGGAGTGGCTATTTCAATCAGCAATACTACCTCTGTTCTCTTTTCTTGTATTATAATATCGGGCTTTCTTGCTTCCACTTTCTTGACTGTTGGTATTGGGTGATCCCATGCAATCATTACTTCTTCATTCTCTGTGATTCTTTGTGGTTCATGTTTCCAGTGTCTCTCTGCTACCTCTATGTTATAGTGTTTGCAGAGTTTCCAGTGGATCAATCTTGCTACATTGTTGTGTCTTTCGGTATACAGGCCTTCTGCCATGAGTACTTCGCATCCAGCCAAGAGATTTGCAACTGTTTCTAATTCTATACTACAGAACCTGCACTTGTCTATTTCTCCTTGTTTTTTCTATGGATTTTGTGAACCATCTTGTGCGTAGTCCACTATCTTGGGCTGCCATTATCAATCTCTCATCTGATGACCTAAATTCATCTCTTTTTAACCATTCATGGGTCAGGGCTTGATCGACCAGTGGTTGTTCCAATAGCTTCCTGTATTTTCCACTGTAATTGTGAACTTTCCAGTTGTTTTTTCTTTTCTCTTGGTTTTTATCCTCATACTCCTTTTTCTGATTCTTTGCACTTTCTGTTCCCAGCTGTTCCTTATCTACTAGTGGATTAACATCCTTCTCTGCTACCCTCCTGAAGGCTTTTCCTAATTTGACGAGTGAAGTCATCTTATGCTTATTTTCTTCCTGATGCAGGACCTTGACTATATGTGGGTCCAAGGATGTCAGTAAGTATGTATGTTGCCCCACTATTGATGATCTGTATGTGTAATCAATCTCAAGGAGGCCCATGCCTCCCTCTGACCTTGGGATGTATAGTCTTGGCATGCACTGGTTTTCATATATTAACTGGTGGGCATGAAGCAGTTTTCTTATTGTTATATCTAGCTGGTTCAATACTTTCTGTGGCCAGTCTATAACACCAGAACTGTATGATATCACTGAACGGGGCAAACTGATTTATAGCTTGCACTTTATTTCATGTTGTCAATGCAGTTTTCAGTATGAACTTTAGCCTTCTAAAATATTCCTTGCTTATTTTTGCTGTAATTTGTACATGTTGTGTTATTGCCCCTTCCTCTCTTCCATGTGAACCCAC
The DNA here is from genome assembly GCA_016271365.2 of Neoceratodus forsteri. Classification (NCBI taxonomy): domain Eukaryota; kingdom Metazoa; phylum Chordata; order Ceratodontiformes; family Ceratodontidae; genus Neoceratodus; species Neoceratodus forsteri. The sequence goes on along the minus strand of CM057457.1, from coordinate 416,009,206 downwards.
TGATGTATTATCAGCTAAATCTCCTGGGCAAACATCTTGCTATGTGACTCAGCATTTATATAGTTTCTCCCTGTGTGAGTGTGGTTATGCTTTGAGGGCACTGTGTGATTAAGAAAAAAACTCTTTATTACCATCTATAAGCAATAACCCACAACAGGGCATGTGTTTCTAGAGAATCTAATTTAACATATACAACACGCAGCATTTCATAAAAAGGTTGCACAAATATACACAATCTAAAAATGAAAGTAATGCACAAGTCTGTACACAATCTTAGTGAGACTACATAATTATATGAAATCATGATATGTCTAGTCAAAGCATCCACTGTGTGATTTAATTAATAAATGTTCTTTTAATTAAAGCATGGAGACATCAGTTAGTGCAGGCCCTGGGTGAAGTGAAAGGTAGCCCTATAGCCATGTGAGTTTTGTGTACCCAGGAAGTGCACCGATTCAAAAGAAACATATGCAAAGGAATGGTATTCTGCTTAAAAAGATTTGTTTTTAAGGAAAAGGGTTATTTTCATTTAGTTATGTTGTTGCCAGGTTGATCAGGTCAGTTTAAAACAAACTACATTTCTTCTGAAGAAGCTTATGGCCTGCTGAAGTTTTTGTGTTTAAAAAGTAGGGAAAATATTTAATAGTTAAATGGAGTTATTTTCATTTAGTTACATATTTTTTCCATAATAGATTTGATTAATTTCCAAATAAAATATAACACAGAAAAGTAAAACCAGCATACAAATTATACAATTTCAAGAATAGATACAGGAATAAAATACTCACAGCTGTTGCATCTAATATAAAACAACATGTTTATGAATCTTGATAATGATCTACTAAATTAAGATTAATTTAATGTGAGGTTTAGCATCAAATAATAACACTCTTATCTAACCAACTCAGGTGCATATACTCTGTTGGGTTCCAAAACAGAGAGCCAAATCATCTGGAAAACTACTTTTTCAATAATAAGATAGCTGATTCTTTTGTTATCTACTAGTGTAGACATAAGAGTAAGTAATTTTCTTAGAGAAGGCATTTGTTTGGATTGCTAGTTACTTAAGAGATACCACTTAAAACTTAGCGATGCAAGACTAATCCAGGTGTGTTTGTAACAGTCTAGGCCACAACTGTCAGGAAAAATATCCAATAAAAATAGAGCTGGGGTAAAGACAGTATGTACTTTATTATCCTTAAAGCATACCACATGGACCTCCTTCCAAATTGTTTGAACTAAGGAACAGTCCCATAAAACATGCAATAGGCCTCCATTTATTTGACTGCATTGCCCATGTGCCAAGTCTCTGGAGAGACCCATGTTGAACAGTTTGAGAGGGGAGTAATAAAAATACAGAATCTGAAACTGAATGAGCCTACCTTGAACCACTTTAAAGCTTATACAAGTCTATTGCCAGGGGATCTACTACAAAATCCCAACAGTCTGACTCCCAAACTCCATAAGCTCGAGTTTAGGAGATTGACTGTTGGAAGATTGACACGGTCTTAGTGCAATGTGGGGGACTCTGACCCCCGCATCCCTGTAACTAAAATAATCAACTCTGAGGGGGAGCAGACCTCGGAGTAGGATAAAAGAATTACAAGGGGCAAATGAGCACTGCACCAAAACTCTTGTCCCAGAACAGAACCTGGGTCTGATGCATGATGCTAGCTGAGCTGCTAGTGGCTAAGCACTCCACGCTATGGGAGCAGCTCAGGCAACCTCAGAATTATCCCCTCTCTTGTCGTGCCTGACTATGGGGTTGGATAGCGGTTCATCACATCCGCTACCTTACCCCTGTCGGCATCAACTTCCATCTGTTGGGCGGGTGAGTGTCAGGTAGCTCAACTCAGGATCCTGAATGTCGGGATTCTGAGACGCAGCAATTAGTAGTGCGACGTTTCCATGTACTTTCATACTCAGGTGCTGAAAAATGTGAGTGCAGTTCTGCCTCCCGGTGTTCTTTTGCTTTTGGAGCTTATGGGGTTTGGGAGTCTGACTGTTGGGATTTTGTAGTAGATCCCCTGGAAATGGCTTGTATAAGCTTTAAAGTGGTTCAAGGTAGGCTCATTCAGAGGACGGCAGCTAAAATGGTGCAGGGTCTGCACCGGAAGACATATGAAGAGAGACTTAAGGAGTTTAATATGTATAGCCTCGAGGAAAGGAGGGAGAGGCGGGACATGATAGAAACTTTCAAGTACCTCAAGGGAATCAACAAAGTCCAAGAGGGTAGCATCTTTCAAAAAAAGAGGTTTGCAAGAACAAGGGTGCACAATTTGAAGATAGAGGGAAGCTGCTCAGAGGTAATTTAAGAAGTATTTTTCACAGAGAGGGTTGTGGATGCATGGAATGGCCTTCCGGAGGAGGTTGTGAGTCAAAAAGGTGGAATTCAAGCATGCATGGAACAGTCTTAAGGCAATTCTAGGGGTTGGGGGTAGGAAGAAGTAGGCTGCTGGTTAACTAGGATCTGCAGCTTATCCATTAGGTAGGGAAATGGGCAGGCTGGGTGGGCCAAGCGGTCCTTATCTGCTGTCAGATTCTATGTTTCTATGGTTAACGATTTAGTTTCACTTAGTTACATATTTGCCAGGTAGGTTAGGGCAGCTTAGTTGTAAACTGTGACATTTCTGTGTAAATAATCAATGAGCAGCTGTGTTTTAGAGGGAAAGTCCCTTCATTCATTTATCCTGTTTGCCTGTGTAGTTTGTAGGCATGCAGAATTATTTATTTCATCAGGTTTAAAAGTATATGATGGCACATAAGTCTGGTGTGAGAAGCTGCTTGACTCCATTGCAAAGGTCATGTCCAGACCCTTGTGAGGCATCCTGAAATTTTGATACTAAAGCCCAAAGAACTTACCCTGCATTAGTCAGTGCTGTTACTGTGCTCTGCAGTCCCTATGTTCTTGTCTTATGCTGGCCATGAAATTTTTTAAGGCATAGTTAGTTTCTTGCAGTTCTCCATAGTTTAAGGTATATCTTGGAAAAACTGGTTTTAGAGAATACAGGGACTTTGCAAGAAATGTAACAGCACTGATTGAGAATATAACTTCTGCTGGCTTGTGCATGTACATATCAACAACTCCCATAATGCCTTGCATGAGTGGGGTCAGGACCTTTGGAATGGAGACAGGTTTTCACACCAAGGCACAATAGACTGAAGCAACCTCATTTATATTTAAATTAGGATGACATTGGGGGACGCAAGACAGGGAATCATTTTTCATGCCTACAAGCTACACACATATATACAGAAAATAAGTTGAGAAGACTTTCCTTTAACCAATGAAGTTTTTAAGTTTAAGTTGTTCAATTTTTTAATACCCATTTTATAAAGCACAGTTATATTTATGTATTTATTTATAAGTTTCATCAGGAAAGACATACTGAGCTGGTATAAGATTGTTTCCAGATGTGTGAGGCGGAAGGGAAGAAGAGGAGAAGAGAACAAATACCAGTACAGATGCATTAACTAGGGCAATAAAATAGGTATAATAAATGAAAGAATACAATCTATGAATGCCTAAGAATAACTTGTCAGTTTACCACAAGTTAAATTGCCGAACGCACAGAAGAACAATAACAAAAATGCAACAGAAAGAACAGGAAGAAATAACTAAAACAATGGGAGGGCACTGCTAGTGTTTGAACTCGAAGGTAAATAAAAAGGAGTCCACCCCATATCAGAAGCAACTCCAGGAATGAATCAAGAAATCTTGGAGGAAACATTTCAAAGCAGGAGAGGAAGGAGCAGAATGAATGGAAGGGGAAAGAGAATTCCATAGTTTTGTTAAACAGAATAAGAAAGCAGCTTGACCATAAATGGAGTCTCCTCTGTGCGCGTTTACTGATGTATTATCAGTATACATGGCATACATCCATACATTGAACATACAAACATACAGAATTGCCAGCAGATACAGGCCATTCAGTCTATCTAGTCTGCTTGAGTGTGCAGCACTTCAGTCCATTAGACTGCAGCTGCCCCCTTCCTTCATATGCCCTTCCCCATCTCCCACCCCCTCCCAATTCATACCCCCCTTTAAATCTGTCCCACCCTGTCTTGAAGCCCCAACACTCTTCAATGACACAACTTCCTCTGGCACAGCATTCCACCCTGCCACCACCCTTTATGTGAAATAGTGCCTCCTCAGTTCCTTCTTGAACCTACCCCTTCCAGCTTCATAGTGTGTCCCTTGGTTTCCCTTCAGATTGAAAATACACCTGGTGTCTACTTTGTTCAAACCCTTCAGGTCCTTGAAGTTCTCAATCATATCCCCCCTCTCCCTTCTTTCCTCCAGGGTATGCATATTGAGCTCTTTCAGTCTCTCCTCATATGGTCTGTCCCCCAACCCCAGGATCATTTTTGTTGCCCTGCACTGTACCCCTCCAGTAGTTTGATGTCCCTTTTCAAGTAGGAGCACCAGAATTGCATGCAGTATTCTAGGTACAGTCTCACCACGGACCTGTACAGGGGCAAGATGACCTCCCCACTTATAGAAGTAATCCCCCTTGCTATGCACCTTAGAATCCTGTTTTCCTTCACTGCTTCCTTCCTGCACTGAGCAGAGTGGTTCATATCCCCAGTAACCAGCACTCCCAGATCCTCCTCCTCCTCCTTGGATTTTGTTAATGGGATACCCTCCAGCCAGTAAGTGTGTCCTGGGTTCTTGCCTCCGAAATGCCTCATTTTGCACTTCTTGGCATTGAAACCAAGTTGCCAAGTGTAAGACCTTTCCTCCAGTTTTACCAAATCCTCCTGAAGTAATTTTGCTCCCTCCCCCATCTACCTCAGCACATATCTTTGTGTCATCTGCAGAGACTGATTTTGCTCTTAATCCCCACTACAATGTCGGCTATGAAAATATTAAACAGAACTGGTCCCAGCACTGAGCCCTGTGGTACACTACTTATTACTACCCTGGGTTTAGATGCCTCCTCCCCCACTACCTTCTGCTGTCTACCCTGCAGCCAGCTCTTGGCCCATCTGATCAATGTCCTCTCTGCTTCCAAACTGTTCAACTTGCAGGTCAGCCTACTGTGTGGCACCAAGTCAAAGGTCTTGCTGAAATCCAGGTGGACGACATCCACCGCATGTGTCCTGTCCAGTGCCCTCATAACTGTCATAAAAATCAACCAAGTTCATTTGGCAGGATCTGCCTGAGACAAACTTGTGCTGCCTGCTGACCTGGAGGTTGTTATCCACAAGAAATTGCACCAGTCTTTCCTTGAGAATTATCTCCCTCAGGTTTCCCACAATTGCAGTAAGGCTTTCTGGTCTGTAATTCCCTGGTTCGTTCTTGGGCCCACTCTTATGGGGAGGTACCACATGTGGTTCTTTCCAGTCCATGGGCATGCAGCCTAACTTCAGAGAGGAATTGAACAGGTCCGACATTGGCCCTGCAAGGACCTCGACCAACTCTCTCAGCACCCAGGGGGTGCACTCCAACTGGGCCAGGTGCCTTGTCCACCTTCATGGACTTTAGGCCCTCCTTCACCCTTTCCACCATGATTTTCCCATCCATTGTTGCTTCTCCCCCCCACCCCCACCTCGCCCTTCTTCTCAGGTACAGGCCCATCCCTCTCTTTGGTAAGACAGAACAGAAGTATTCATTAAAAACTTCTGCCTGCTCAGCCCCCTTTTCTACCCACCCACTTTCCCTCCTGATCCTAACAATTTGATCTTTGCTCTTCCTCTTCTCTCTGATATATCTGAAGAAATTGTTTTCTCTTTTTTTGATCCCTTGCACTAACCTTTGTTCCCTGTCAATGTCCTTCTTCTGGGCTGGAGGTCTATAAATGACTGCCAGACAACACTTGGTCCCTTTCTGGCTGTGCAGTTGCAGCCAGATTACTTCTGACCTGCCCTCCTCCCTATTACATCTGATCCCTTCCCTTACATAAATGGCAACCTCCCTAGCCTTCCCCTTTATCTCTATCCATCCAGAACAGTTTGCACCCTGGGATGTTAGGTCTCAGTCATGGTGTCTGTTTGCCCATGTCTCAGTAATGGTAGCTATGTCCATCTCCCCCTCTGCCCTCAATACCTGAAACTCTGCCAACTTGTTCCCTAAGACTCCTAGCATTTAGTGAAACCATTCTCCACACTGCTCCTATCCTTTCTGCTTCTTTACCCTTCACTTCAACCCATATTTCATCTAAGAGCATATCTATCCCAGTGGTGGTGGGAGGACAATGGGACACCCTCTTCTGGTGATTCCCAGCTCCAGTGCCTCTCCCTACCTAGTTTAAATGATCCCTGTCATTGATGAAATCCTCCAGCTTCTGTTTCAACACCTGTGACCATGCCCTGCTGAGGTGTAACCTATTCCCTGCATAAAGATCTGTGTTATTCCATGTACTACCCCAGTCCCCCAGCAATCCATACCTCTTGGTCCCACGCCATTCCCTTAACTACTTGCAGCATAGTTTTCCCACTTCCTTGAAGCTGTCTTGTACCTCCTCTATCCTTCTCTGTTCCAGATAATTTGTTCCCAGGTGCACCACAATGAGTGGCTTCCCCTCCACCTTCCCCACATATCTGCTCATATTCTACCCCATTCTACTCACTGTCATGCATTCTACCCAGAAGTTACGTTTTCTGGCACCCCTTCCCCCCATCTTATACACTTAAGTATAGAATCCACTTGAATTAGGATTCTCTGATGCTTATCCTGCCCTCCCTCTTGTTGCCCTTCACTCCCCTGTCTGCCAATTGTGAGGCCCTCTCATCCCCCCATCCCAACTCCCCTTTACCTCCTCTAACCTTTGCCCTGTCCTCTCCCCCTCACAAATATGACCAGGGTACTGACTTCCACCTCTGAACTATTTTCCATCTGTGGAACCTCCCCTTTGCATTCATTTGTTGCTCTATTCCCCATGCCACCACCTCCTCTGATATTACTTCCGCGTATCTTTCCTGAAATGTGGTCCCCGACTCTGATTCCCCTCCTCACCCTATCCTTAGCCTTTCCAGGGCTGCCTGCCATTTCTCTCATCCTCCTGCCTCCTTGCTCCTTACTTCCCTCTGGAGAGACTGCATCACCTCGCTGATCCCTCCTGCCACTGTGTCTTTTTGGGGTACTGACTACTGCCTCCCTGCTGTGTAACTTTTCTCCTGTAGCATCCTCTCCAAGCTCCTTCATTGCAACTTCCCTCCGGTTTGTCACCTGGTCTTCTGGACTAGCCAACCCCGAGAATATGTTTGTAGTGCTAATCTCCTTTCCATTAATGAGCCAGTCCCACTTCCCACAGGCTGATATCTTTGCTCTGACCCAGTCTTAGTCATGCCCTTTGTCTGACCCTCGTCCAATCATCTATTCTTTCCCTTGGCTGCACCTGCTTGTGTGGCTCTCCTGCTGTCTCACCTAGTTCCCTTAGTTTTGACTGTTTTGAGCTGTTCTGGATGCCTCATTAGTTTCCTTTCCTGGCTGTGTTCCCCCTATGCTGTCTCCTCCATGACTCCAGTTTCCTCCTCAACCACCCTATTGCTTACCTGAGTTGGTTCACCTGCCAACACACCCTACAGCCTCAGCCCTCCAAGCCACTCCCAGGACTATGACTGTTCCACATCCTTGGCAACATACAACCCTTCCCATCTTCCACCCTATTTGACTGCCCCTGCATATCCTCTCCTCCCATAACCTGGTCCTACCCAACTCCATGTAACCCTTCCCCCACCTTGAACTCCCTATGTATGTTTTTTTTTTTACCAATTATTTTACCAGGTGAGATACACTAAGCTGAAAGCTTGTTTGCAGGTGCAATCTGGGAACACAGCACAAGGAGCACAAGGAAGTTAAGTGACTTGCTCAGGGTCACACAGTATGCAAGTGGGGGCTGTGGGATTCAAACACAGGTCTCCAGATTTGCAGCTCAGAGCCTTAAACCACTGCGCCATACCACCTCCCTATGTACAGGGAATATGTGGCCCTCCCAGTTAGGCTCTTCCCTGTCTACCAGCATGGTCTGCTGTCCTCCCTGCTGACACCCTGCAGATGTGACTCAAGATGAAACAGTCCTGCTTCATGGCACTCAAGCTTCAGGTCACTTGGTCTCCTTTGAAATATAATTGGATCCCCTCCCACTGTTGGTTGGTCTGAGTCATGTGATCACCTCTCCCTCTCTGGTGTATTTACCAACCTCTCTCTCTCCCTCAGTTAAATGTCCCCCTCCTCCCAGCCAAGACAAAATAATTTGTTTGGAAGTTGCACTGTTTAAATCACACAGCCCACATTGTCATCTCATGAAATGTTACCTCAATCCTAAAAGAAAACAAACCGCACAGAGAAAGTACTTATCTTCTAGCTCCAGCTGCCTGCCTCCTTCTGCTGAGTTTCACTCCAGCTGAAAGCAAACAATTGAAAACACTTACATTCAGTACATTTATATTGGTTCTTCCTTATGTGAGTTTGATGATGTATCATTAAGTCAGTCTTCCTGACAAAACTCTTGTTACATTCGGAACATGTGCATGCTGCTCTCCCCTTGTGAATTTGCTGATCAGTTATGAAGCTATTCAATGCAGTAAAATGTTTATTAAATTCAGCATTTATATGGCTTCTTTCAAATGTGAACACACCAATGTATCTGGTGACTATTCTTGACAAATATCTGCACATGTATATATGATCTGGTACTGTGATGAGAATGGACCCCATTCTTAAGCCAGAGCATATTCAAAACTCAAGAAATTAGTACTGTACTAGTCTTTCTTGTCTGCTGAGAGCACTCTTCTCAGCACACACAACATCCCCAAGATGGTTTCCTTTTGAAGTTCATAAGGTGATCACAAATATTGGTAGCATATTTAAATGTGTCTGAAAGTTCTTTTTGATTAGCCCTGTTGCTCAAAGCCCTACTGGAACAATTTGTGTGTCCTTACTCGACATCAGTTTGGTTTCTGATTGCATATCTTGATATTTCATGACTCTTGTGTCTCTACATGCAGGACACTGTAGTCACTAGGAGTGGCTATTTTGATCAGCACTGCTACCTTTGTTCTCTTTTCTTGTATTACAATATCTGGTTTTCTCGCTTCCACTTTCTTGGCTGTTAGTATTGGGTGATCCAGTGTGACAATTACTTCTTCATTCTTTGTGATACTTAGTGGTTCATGTTTCCAGCGTCTCTTTGCTACCTATATGTTATAGTGTCTGCACAGTTTCCATTGGATCAGTCTTGCTATGTTGTTGTGTCTGTCGGTTTACAGGCCTTCTGCCATGAGTACTTCACATCCAGCCAAGAGATGCACAACTGTTTCTAATTCTATACTACAGAACCTGCATTTGTCTGTTTCTGTTTTTTTCCCCCTATGGATTTTGTGAACAATCTTGTGCATAGTCCACAATCTTGGTCTGACATTATCAATCTCTCATCTTATGACCTAAAATTCACCTGTGTTTACCAATTCATGGGTCAGGAATTGATCGACCTGTGGTTGTTCCAGTAGCTCCCTGTATCTTCCACTATAATTATTGGCTTTCCAGTTGTGTTTTTCTTTTCTGTTGGTCTTTGTCCTTATACTCCTTTTTCTGATTCTTTGCACTTTCTGTTACTAGCTGTTCCTTATCTACTAGTGGATTAACATCCATCTCTGCTATCCTCCTGAAGGCTTCTCCTAATTTGATGAGTGAAGTAATCTTAGGCTTGTTTTCTTCATGATGCAGGACCTTGACTTTGTTTTGGTCTGAGGATCTCAGTAGATATCTATGTAGCCCCACTATTGTGGACCTCTGTGTTATCGCTCCATAGTGTGAACTCACTGATGTCTTGTGAGGTGTTAGGCCTGCCTTCCTGAAAAAAGTCCTATTACATTCAGTTTATTTCTGTAGTGTCTCCCCAAGTGAATTCAATGTTTTATGGGGCTACTCTGTGCAGTAAATCTCATGTTACATTTAGTACATATATATGTGTGTTTCACCCATGTGAATCTGTTAATGATTCAAGAGGCTATTCAGTCATGTATAACTTTTGTTACAGTCAGCACATTTATATGGTTTCTCCTCCAAGCAACCTGCTGATGCTGTATTAGATTTTGCTTATGGGCAAAACTCTTGCTACATTCAACAGATATTTTTTTTTCTATCCTGTGGAAATTCACTGATGTTTCAAGAGCAATTCTGTGATGTAAAACTCTTTATATTCAGCAAATTTCTATGGCATCTCCTCCGTGCTGACACAGCTGATGTCTTAGCAGGCTACTCGGATTAGTAAACCTTGTGTTACCTGCATGACTTTGCTGATGTTTTATTAGGTTACTTGAATCAGCAAACCACATGTTACATGTGTCACATTTATATGGTTTCTCCCTTGTGTGAATTAGCTGATGTTCTATTCAACTACTCTGATCAGCAAACCTCTTGTTGCATATGGCATAATTATATGGTCTCTCCTGGGGTTAGTGTCTCCAAATGTTTAAGGATTTCTAATACCGTGGCAAGAATGGACCCCATTCTTTAGCCAGGGCATATTCAAAACTCAAGAAATTAATACTGTATTAATATTTGATGTTTGCTGAGAGCGCTCTTCTTGGCACATGCAATGTCCCCAAAATGGCTTCCTTTTGAAGTTCATAAGGTGTCACAAGTATTGGTAGCATATTTAAATGTGCCTGAAAGTTCTTTTTGATTAGTCCCATTGCTCCAAGCACTACTGGAACAATCTGTGTGTCCTTATTCCACATCAGTTTGGTTTCTGACTGTATTTCATGATTTTGTGTCTCTCTGTACGCAGCACACTGTAGTCACTAGGGGTGGCTATTTCAATCAACAATGCTACCTTTGTTCTCTTTTCTTGAATTACAATATTGGGTTTTCTTGCTTCCACTTTCTTGGCTGTTGGTGTTGGGTGATCCCATGTGGGTGAGAGGACCCAGCTTGAAGACCTTCCAGCAAGATTTAAAGTGGCAAGGTACCTGCCAGACAATGTGGATGAACAACATATCCATGTCCCTAGAAATAACATTTTCTATGAAAGGAAATGAAGGTCACAAGTGGCTGCCAGTTCAAATGGCTCTACTGTAAGTGTTTCTATCATGAAATTCAGATCCCAAGGTGGAATGGGTCTGCAAATATGCATTTCTAAATGTAGCATACCTCTTAAAAATATCTTGGCCAAATGACGTTGATATATTAAATGGCCATCCAGTGGTACATCGAAGACCAAAATGGCAGCCGTGTGTTCTTTAGTGGAGGAGTAGCTGAGACTCTCTGTGAATAGTTTAGCCAGATAGTGTAGGATACTTGCTAGTGGGCAAGAACTGGATCCAGTAATTGGGATGCTGCTCAAATGGCAAAACGTTTCCATTTAGAGTTGCATGTTTCTCTGGTAGCTGTCTTGCGGGCAACAAGAAGGATGTCTGCTACCTTGTCAGAAACCTGTAGTCTGCTTATAAGGGAAGCTTCGGAGCTTAGGCCAAAGTTATAGGTATTCAGGTTGTGGTGCTTCACTGAAAGTCTAGTTTGAGTACCATTCAGCCCTGAAGTGATGCTAGGAGTTGTAGCAGGAGAGACACATGTTGAGGCAATGTGTGGGCTCTGAGGAGTGCATTGGCCAGTTCTCTCATGAATTTCAGTGATATTTTGAGTATGGGAAGACATATAAGTAGAATGTTGTCCAAGTTTGGGACATGGCATCTATAAAGCTTCCCTTTATGTTCTGGATAATGGAGAAGTATCTGAGGAGTGTGTGGTTGATGGGGGATGCAAACAGATATGTTATTGTGGTGCCCCAGGTTAGAAAAAAGATTGTGTAGTATTTCTCTTTGCAGATGACACAAAGATCTGCAACAGAGTTGATGCACAAGGTGGAGTGGAAAGGATGAGAAGGGACTTGGCAAGGTTAGAGGAATGGTCAAATGTATGGCAGCTTAGATTCAATGCTAAGAAGTGCAAGGTAATGCACCTGGGAAACAAAAACCCAGGGGAAGAGTACACAATGGGGGGTGAGATACTAACAACAACAAAAATGGAAAGGGACCTGGGGGTAGTCATATCAGATGACCTAATGGTGGGAAAGCAATGTGAGAGGGTAGCAAGGAGGGCTGGGGGGATACTGGGATGCATAGGAAGAGTCATCACCAGTAGAAAACAGGAAGTTATTATTCCTCTGTACAGACAGCTAGTGAGACCCCATCTGGAGTACTGCATGCAGTTCTGGAGACCCAGTCTCCACAAAGACATAGACAGGATAGAAGCTGTCCAGAGGAGGGCAACTAAAATGGTGCAGAGTCTGCACCAGAAGACATATGAAGAGACTTAAGGAGCTTAATATGTATAGCCTTGAGGAAAGGAGGAGAGGGAGGCATGATAGAAACTTTCAAGTACCTCAAGGAATGAACAAAGTCCAAGAGGGTAGCATCTTTCAAAAAAGAGGTTGAAGAACAAGGGGCAATTTGAAGATAGAAGGGGCAGCTCAGAGGTAATTTAAGGAGTATTTTTTCACAGAGAGGGTTATGGATGTATGGAACGGCCTCCAGAGGAGGTTGTGGAGTCAAAAACAGTGGTGGAATTCAAGCATGCATGGGACAGTCATAAGGCAATTCTAGGGGGTGGGGGTAGGAAGAAGTAGGCTGCTGGTTAACTAGGACCTGCAGCTTATCCATCAGGTAGGGAAACAGGCAGACTGGGTGGGCCAAGAGGTCCTTATCTGCCATCAAATTCTATGTTTCTATGTTTCTAGTTTCCATGCTTGTGACCTAAGTCATGGATTCAGGTGATCTGTTTATATATTGAGATGGTCCAAGTGGTGTGTAACCATAAAAATCAGATTGTATTGTATGATTGGACCAGACTTCTTCATGGTTATTTTGCACAGATAATTAGGATAATGTCCCTTTGCATGCCTTACTGAGTCAGTGGTTGGAGGGTATGTGAAAGTCACATAACAACATCCAAAATTAGTGGATTGGTATGATATTGGGCAGTGGAGAAGATCCACTTTTCATGAATCTGATGTAGGTCTATATATGCCCTTTAGTTTGCTAAAATTATCTCCATTATTAGATTCTATTGGTATATTAGGCCTAGTTGGGATAGGAATGAAGAGTCCACCACAGAAGGGCACCCTGTAGGGTAGGATGGATCCAGATGTGGTGATCTTACTGACCCATACTGTGATACCCTTATTTTAAAAGTGTCTGCTGTGAGTGGTATATTTATGGTATCCATTTCATTGTATAAATGAATATCACCATGAGATGTGTTGTTGACATTAATATTCGGTGTCTGAGTGGCTTGCTGTAATACAGCTTCTTGTTTTAGGCCTCGGCATATAAGACAGGACTGCCTCAAAGCATCTCTGAGGCCTGATCGAGGAGACAGGGGCAGACATTTTGAAATAAATGAGAGGTAGAGGTACTAGGACTGCCAGAAGGCCAGGTCTGGTACGACTTAGATGTAATGGAGGTTCCCCTTACTGTTTGTCCTTTACCTCTAAAGGTACTCCTTTTATTATAATAATTTCCTCTCCTGTTAAAATATTTGTATTGATTACGTTGTTTATAGTATAAGCCTTGTACTGTGTGTAATTGTCTGTCTGAGGCTTGTAGGTCATCCAGAATGGTTTGTGCCCCTGGACCAAAGAGTTTATCACCTTAAATGGAGTCGTTAGCCACTTTATGTTGTATATCTGGTGCAAGGCTGGAAACACTCAACCAGGACTGATGGCATAAAGCAGTGCCTGTGACCAAAAGTTTGGCCGGAGTGTAAACTATATCGTATCCTGATCTTAGGAGATGGGACAGCGATGCAAAGGAGTTGATTATAGGTATCAATTGTTCCTTTTCAGGAGAAGAAGGTAATTTGTCAATGATTTGTAAGGCAGAAGTGCCTAGAATACATTGGTATTTCAGCATATGCCCCATGTAATTTAGTATTCTAATATTTAGGGTGCGGAAGGCAAATGCTTTCTTCCCCACATAGTCAAAGCATCTAGAGCCTTTGTCTGGGGGTACTGTACTTGTATGTTTTGGATTATTAGTGTGATCATGGGTTGCTGTGATAACTACAGCCAGCATTTTAGACAAATATTGATGGTCTAATGGGGTCTGATAAAGTCTGTTCAGTTTACAGGGTAAAATGGAGGTAGTCGTAGTTTGGCTTTAGGACTCTGTGATTGCATTTTGGTACATAGAGATTAGTGGAAGTATAATCAGGACTGGCTCCTCTGGGAGTTCTAGATACTCCCCTATGTCTTTTCATAGTTTATCTTGTTCTGTTGTGAAAAAAACAACTTTTTTTGTATTTGTATCATCAGGTCTGTAAATGAGGGGTCATCAGGGGGTGAAACAACCCAGAAAGGTTGAGCCATATCCTCGTCAAAGGATGACGGTATAGAAGAGGGTGAATCTATGTCCTGAAAGTCTATGTTAGGAGAACTTTCATAATAAATCCCTGAAGGATCCTCCATAATGTGTCTTTCAATATTTGAATCGTACTCCTACATAGGTTCAGGTGGAGGTAAGGAGGGACAGAGTTCCAGCTCTGAACATGCCTTCTTTGGTGAAGGTGGAGACATAGTCTGGGAGGAAGGAAGGGTAGGTGGATCAGGTGTATGATCAAACCCCAGAGTGTAAAACTTTATTAATAATATGTTCTATATTAGGCACCTGCGAAGGTAGCAAGTCAGTAGTTGTAGGTTGTGAGCTTATTGCAATTGGTGTAACTGATGGTAGTGGGCATTGTGGAAGATCAATTTGTGCCTCCTGATAATGTAATGTAGGGTTCATTTGATGAGGGGCTTCTCCCCATATGATGAATGTGGTGCATTCATGAGGTTAAAATTTGCTGGTTTACCCTTTTTTTCATGAGGTGTGACCTCACAGTCTGTTGAAGTGTCCCCATGGGCATATGTAGTAGTCTCCAATGATGGAGAATATGTCTCTAAATGTTTTATGATGAAAAGCGTGCCCTCTCAATGGTGGAATGAGTCCAGTTAACAGGGGGGGCATGGAATAGATGCGTCATTGATGGTGGAACGAGCCCCATCGATGAGGCAGTAGTAAATGCATGCTCTGTCAATGGGGAAAGCAGTCCTATTGATGAGGGAGTAAAAGATATGTGCTCCGTCGACAGGGAAGGCAGCCCCACTGACGGGAAGTGCTTCCTGATAATGTGCCTCGTCGATGGGAAGTGTTGTAAAGAGGCTGTCCTCAACAGGGAAGCATCTTCGATGATGAGGCGAAAACAGAAATGATGTTCCATCAATGGGGGAAGCACTCCTATGTATGAGGAGGCTGTTTTTCTGTGCCCCATCAACGATGAAAGTAGAGAAGTGCCTGCCATCAATGGGGTATGTCTCCTGTTGACGCTGAATGTCTCTTTGATGAGACATTTTTTGCTGAGGTTGCCATTGAAGTGTGGCATGGCAGGACATATGAAGAAGGTATTTCCTTCTTTTTTGTTTTGGAAGATGACTCAGTGGATCAGGAGCCCTTGGTACGAGCCCCCTGAGTCTGTAACAGGGAATTTCTGTCTTCCGTAAAAGTTTTTTAAAGTTGTTGTAACCTTTTGTTTTTGTGGTTACAAAGTTAAGTTTCTGGCAAAAAGCACAGCGAAATGGTGCCGTGTATGAAGCCCAGGCACCCCAAGCTGTAGATGATGGAGGTTCAGTTCTCATCAATGATTGCTTACAGATGACTCAGCAAGCTGCTGTGCAAGCTGAAGCTGGTGGGAAAATAAACAGGATGCCAGGAACCACCCACTTTTATATGCAACAGCCAGGAAATAATGTCATGTGTGGGTGGTTCCTGGTGGGGAGACTGCTGAAAGAAGCTACCGTGTGATAGCGCCACCTGCTGGAACCCCCGAGAAGTAATGACTTACTGCAAGCGACCATTCTGTAGAAAATCAGCTGTTACAGATGAGTAACCTGTGTTTCTAGAGATGTGGATGTGTTGTTCTATCCACACTTTCTAGCAAACTCCTAGCAGTTCAGGAGGAGGGAGGCAAGGTGCAACCCCCCTACTTAGGTAACAAAGATTGGAGAACTCATTGTTCACTTGGGAGCTTAAGCAGCAGGCAGGTAGGAAAGAGAGCTGGAGTTATATTCTGTTTTAACTGAAATATTTGAATAGTTTGTAAATGAAATTAGTTTTGTGTGGTAAAAATTATTACCTTGAATTAGAATTGTTACATTGTAACTTTGGTGGCTTGGGGATAGTTGTCTAGCAGGGATATTTAGAGGGAAATTTAAAAGTGTTGTTTGCCTGGTGTTTGGGGAAGGGACATTAGCTGCAATTACCTTGTCTCTAAACAGGAATTAACTTAGCTTTCATTGTTCACTTGGGAGCTTAAGCAGCAGGCAGGTAGGAAAGAGAGCTGGAGTTATATTCTGTTTTAACTGAAATATTTGAATAGTTTGTAAGTGAAATTAGTTTTGTGTGGTAAAAATTATTACCTTGAATTAGAATTGTTACATTGTAACTTTGGTGGCTTGGGGATAGTTGTCTAGCAGGGATATTTAGAGGGAAATTTAAAAGTGTTGTTTGCCTGGTGTTTTTGGGGAAGGGACATTAGCTGCAATTACCTTTGTCTCTAAACAGGAATTAACTGGCTTTATTGTTCACTTGGGAGCTTAAGCAGCAGGCAGGTAGGAAAGAGAGCTGGAGTTATATTCTGTTTTAACTGAAATATTTGAATAGTTTGTAAGTGAAATTAGTTTTGTGTGGTAAAAATTATTATCTTGAATTAGAATTGTTACATTGTAACTGTGGTGGCTTGGGGATAGTTGTCTAGCAGGGATATTTAGAGGGAAATTTAAAAGTGTTGTTTGCCTGGTGTTTTGGGGGAAGGGACATTAGCTGCAATTACTTTGTCTCTAAACAGGAATTAACTTGGCTTTCATTGTTCACTTGGGAGCTTAGCAGCAGGCAGTAGGAAAGAGAGCTGGAGTTATATTCTGTTTTAACTGAAATATTTGAATAGTTTGTAAGTGAAATTAGTTTGTGTGGTAAAATTATTACCTTGAATTAGAATTGTTACATTGTAACTGTGGTGGCTTGGGGAAGTTGTCTAGCAGGGATATTTAGAGGAAATTTAAAAGTGTTGTTTGCCTGGTGTTTGGGGGAGAAGGGACATTAGCTGCAATTACTTTGTCTCTAAACAGGAATTAACTTGCTTATTATTGTTCACTCGGGAGCTTAAGCAGCAGGCAGTAGAAAGAGAGTTGAGTTATTTTCTGTTTTAACTGAAATATTTGAATAGTTTGTAAGTGAAATTAGTTTTGTGGTAAAATTATTACCTTGAATTAGAATTGTTACATTGTAACTTTGGTGGCTTGGGGATACTTGTCTAGCAGGGATATTTAGAGGGAAATTTAAAAGTGTTGTTTGCCTGGTGTTTGGGGGGAAGGGACATTAGCTGCAATTACCTTGTCTCTAAACAGGAATTAACTTGGCTTTCATTGTTCACTTGGGAGCTTAAGCAGCAGGCAGGTAGGAAAGAGAGCTGGAGTTATTTTCTGTTTTAACTGAAATATTTGAATAGTTTGTAAGTGAAATTAGTTTTGTGTGGTAAAAATTATTACCTTGAATTAGAATTGTTACATTGTAACTTTGGTGGCTTGGGGATAGTTGTCTAGCAGGGATATTTAGAGGGAAATTTAAAAGTGTTGTTTGCCTGGTGTTTGGGGGGAAGGGACATTAGCTGCAATTACCTTGTCTCTAAACAGGAATTAACTTGGCTTTCATTGTTCACTTGGGAGCTTAAGCTGCAGGCAGGTAGGAAAGAGAGCTGGAGTTATATTCTGTTTTAACTGAAATATTTGAATAGTTTGTAAGTGAAATTAGTTTTGTGTGGTAAAAATTATTATCTTGAATTAGAATTGTTACATTGTAACTTTGGTGGCTTGGGGATAGTTGTCTAGCAGGGATATTTAGAGGGAAATTTAAAAGTGTTGTTTGCCTGGTGTTTGGGGGAAGGGACATTAGCTACCATCTTGTCTCTAAACAGGAATTAATCTTGGCTTTCATTGTTCACTTGGGAGCTTAAGCGCAGGCAGGTAGAAAGAGAGCTGGAGTTATATTCTGTTTTAACTGAAATATTTGAATAGTTTGTAAGTGAAATTAGTTTTGTGTGGTAAAAATTATTACCTTGAATTAGAATTGTTACATTGTAACTTTGGTGGCTTGGGGATAGTTGTCTAGCAGGGATATTTAGAGGGAAATTTAAAAGTGTTGTTTGCCTGGTGTTTGGGGGGGAAGGGACATTAGCTGCAATTACCTTGTCTCTAAACAGGAATTAACTTGGCTTTCATTGTTCACTTGGGAGCTTAAGCAGGCAGGTAGGAAAGAGAGCTGGAGTTATATTCTGTTTTAACTGAAATATTTGAATAGTTTGTAAGTGAAATTAGTTTTGTGTGGTAAAAATTATTACCTTGAATTAGAATTGTTACATTGTAACTGTGGTGGCTTGAGGATAGTTGTCTAGCAGGGATATTTAGAGGGAAATTTAAAAGTGTTGTTTGCCTGGTGTTTGGGGGAAGGGACATTAGCTGCAATTACCTTGTCTCTAAACAGGAATTAACTTGGCTTTCATTGTTCACTTGGGAGCTTAAGCAGCAGGCAGGTAGGAAAGAGAGCTGGAGTTATTTTCTGTTTTAACTGAAATATTTGAATAGTTTGTAAGTGAAATTAGTTTTGTGTGGTAAAAATTATTACCTTGAATTAGAATTGTTACATTGTAACTTTGGTGGCTTGAGGATAGTTGTCTAGCAGGGATATTTAGAGGGAAATTTAAAAGTGTTGTTTGCCTGGTGTTTGGGGGGAAGGGACATTAGCTGCAGTTACCTTGTCTCTAAATAGGAATTAACTTGGCTTTCATTGTTCACTTGGGAGCTTAAGCAGCAGGCATGTAGGAAAGAGAGCTGGAGTTATTTTCTGTTTTAACTGAAATATTTGAATAGTTTGTAAGTGAAATTAGTTTTGTGTGGTAAAAATTATTACCTTGAATTAGAATTGTTACATTGTAACTTTGGTGGCTTGGGGATAGTTGTCTAGCAGGGATATTTAGAGGAAATTTAAAAGTGTTGTTTGCCTGGTGTTTGGGGAAGGGACATTAGCTGCAATTACCTTGTCTCTAAACAGGAATTAACTTGGCTTTCATTGTTCACTTGGGAGCTTAAGCAGCAGGCAGGTAGGAAAGAGAGCTGGAGTTATTTTCTGTTTTAACTGAAATATTTGAATAGTTTGTAAGTGAAATTAGTTTTGTGTGGTAAAAATTATTACCTTGAATTAGAATTGTTACATTGTAACTTTGGTGGCTTGGGGATAGTTGTCTAGCAGGGATATTTAGAGGGAAATTTAAAAGTGTTGTTTGCCTGGTGTTTGGTAAGAGCCCTCCCACCCACCCTGTTTTGTATGCCTTCTTAAATACTGAAAAGCCACTGGGGGTTGGGATTGAAGGGCTGAGTATTTCTGTTTGGGACTGAAATTCGAAGCAACAGGAGCTGGTGGGCCTGTGACATCTTATGGTACCTGATGTCTGCTTACATACACTGTTAGTGTGACCGAACACACACTGGACTGTATGTGTTTGTGAGACTTGGGAACGTTATTGGTGGGGCTGAAATTGGGTTTGTAAATAACTACAGTCCGTATAGAGAGAAACTGTACTCAAGGGGAAAGGGACTGAGAAAAGGGGGTGTGCTATTATAAACAGAGGGGGATAATCAAGGGTGGCCATATTCCACCATGGCAGGCATCTTCGGAAGGGTTGTAAGCTGCACAGGCTGTGGGATGGCAATAATTCTAAATTGGGCATGGAGAGAGGGAGGCTGCCCACTCTGTAGACAGCTATCTTGTATCAGGAGTGAGGTATCTTGGTTAAGGAGTAAGCTGTGGGAGCTGGGGGGGTGTCCAAGGATAAGGGGTGTGGATATGGGCAGCAGAAGGGTGGGGCTGAGGGGAGGCTGTGGCAACGCTCTGAAATTACAGGACGTTATGTTACAGCAAACAGGAGGGGGGATATTAGGGACAGAGGACCCTTAGATAGGGAAGTTGATGCTAAGGGAAAGCGTACGGGGTGAACATTCTGAATACAAAGAGACTGGAAAAAGAGTCAGGAAGGGCTGTTGTGCGGAAGCCTAAAACAGCAGACTGTGGGAAGGGAGCTCCTAAGGTGAATAGTGCAAGAGAGGAAGAAGAGGGTCAGTTTAGAGATGCAGTCAGGGGAAACTCGGGTTACTTGATGGAGGCTGACATAGACTGTCACAATAAATGTGAGCTACTAAGCAACCTAGAGGGGGAGGAAGGGGTTGGTGGAAATGAGGAAACTTATACAGAGGCCGGGGGGAGGGAGTTGGATACCCATAGGGCATCACAGACCAGCTATGGAAAGGATAGACATAGTCCCAGAGGGAGAAGGGGAAACATATATGTTAAGCAAATGGGGGAGATGCAACATATTCCAGACATGAGGGAGGAGAGCATGATTGGAAGAAACTGGGAGACAAGGAGGTGGGAGAGGGCCCCTTCAGCTGGGAGGTCAGTACCAAGGATGGGGCCCTAGCTAAAGGGGACCCACAGAGAGCCTCTGGAAGCAGGGTACTATTACAAGGGGAGGATGGTGGTGGGGGAAGGGAAACCATCAGGGCCAGGATAAATGGTTCAGATATGAGAGGGTTAAA
This sequence comes from Neoceratodus forsteri, assembly GCA_016271365.2. Taxonomy (NCBI): domain Eukaryota; kingdom Metazoa; phylum Chordata; order Ceratodontiformes; family Ceratodontidae; genus Neoceratodus; species Neoceratodus forsteri. Next base: position 415,988,579 of record CM057457.1, on the reverse strand, counting down.
GGGGCACCTATTCAGAGGGGTTTGAGTTAAGTGGGAAAAATAGCAAGGAAGGCAGAAAGGGAGGGTGACAAGGGTCTCTAATAAGGCAGGAAGACTCCTATGAAATTGAGATCATGAATAAAGGGGGGAAGGGGGGCTGAGAGGTCATAGTGGAGGTAACCATATAGATGATGGAGGTGTTAAGGTTCTGTTACTGGGAGACTCGATGATTAGGGGTATCCATTGGGAGGGACAGGGGGGTGGATGCCATAGCCAGGTGAAGGTAGTGAGTATCTCTGGGATGACAGTGCACAGAGCAAAGTTCATGGTGTATGAAATGGTTAGGGATTGTGGAGGGAAACCAGATTTCCTGGTGCATTTGGGAACTAATGATCTAGAGGGAAATAGCATTTTGGAAATCCAAGCAAGGTTCCAAGAACTTGCCAGAGTCTGTCGGGATAATGGATGCAACATTTCCTTTTCAGAGATATTGCCAGTACCAAAGGCCTCAGTGGACAAAAAAAAGAAGCTTACAGAGGTTAATGACTGGCTCAGGAAGTGGGGTGAAGAGAATGGGTTGGGGGTGTTAGGGAACTGGAATGGAGTTTGGGAGGATAAGGGACTATATGCCAAGGACAGGTTTCATCTTGCCCCATTAGGGAAGGAAGTCCTTAAACAGGGGATGGCTGACTACATACAAGAAAGGTGGGGTTTAAACTTGTAAGGGGGGGAAGGGATGAGGGAGGGGCTGACCAGAAGCCCTCTCCTCCAGATGAGGGGAGTAGCCATCAAGCCCAAGAGGGGAGGGAAACAGACTGGAGGTGGAGGTTTCAGGAGGAGCAGGGGGAGGATGGAAGTATAAGGAATCTGGGTGGGGTTAGACAAAGAGGATCAGGGATAAGGGGTGGGGGTTGGTGTTAGTAAATGCCAGGAGCTTGGGAAACAAGTTGCCGGAGTTCCATGCCATGCTGTTCGGGGGTGGATGTGGCGGTGGTCACGGAGCGTGGGCCAACAAAACCATGACTGGGACCTAAATGTACAGGGTACACTATGCTTAGGAAGGATAGAAAGGAGGTCAGAGGGGTGGAGTGGCTATGTTCATTAGAGATGATATAGAAATTACTATGGTAGAAGAGGCAGAGGAACGTGGAGGCCTTATGGGTCACCTTACGATCCCAGCAGGAGATAAGGTCAAGCTGGGAGTAGCATATAGGCCCCGGGATGAGTGATGTTCTAGGAGGATGGTTTGCTGAACATCATTGCCCAGTGTGGTCAAAAGGGGAAGGAGTGGTGTTGATGGGGGACCTTAATATGCCAGGTACAAACTGGGGAACCATGTCCTCTAGGGTGGCCAAGGAGCAGAGGCTGCTAGATGGCTTCCAGGATGTGTTCTTAACACAGCATGTGATGGAGCCCACAAGGGAGGGCATGTCCTGGATGTGTTCTGGCAGATGGGGATCTGTTAAGGACATAGTTGTACAGGACCCCTGACTGGGAGTGACCACAATACTGTCTGGTTTCAAATAAGCATGGGGGGAGGGTGAGATCTAGGACACTGGCAGTGGACTTCAGGGGGCAGACTTTATGGGCATGGGAAATATTCTCAAGGATCACTTGAAGGATTACCTCAATGACAAGTGTGGAAAGGAGATGGGAGGTCATAAACGGGGACTTCATGGGGCAGTCAGGATCTGCGCTAAGTTGAAGCGTAGGGAGCAAGGTCACGTAAACCATGCTGGTGGTCCAGTGAGGTACAGGTAGCAGTCAGAGAAAAGAAGGCGGCCTACAAAAAATATAAAACAACAAGAGGGATAGGGATAAGGAAATGTACCAGCTTGCATCTAGAAAAGTCACCAGTATGGTGAGGGGAGCAAAGTCCAATAAAAGACAGCGGGCTGGCACAGGGGACATGGAGGAAAAGGGTTCTTCCGTACATTGGGGAGCGGAGAAAACTAATGGCCATCTCAGCAGATTGAGATCAGAAGGAGGGTGGGTGGAAGAGGCGAGGACCAGGCAGAGGTATTTAATGAGTACTTTGCCTCTGTGTTCAGCTAGGGAGGATGGGATATCTACAAAGCAAGGCATGAAGGGGATAGAAGCGGCAGGGAGTGGGATCAGGGAGCAACAGAAATGGAGCAAGAGGGAGGAAAGGTACCCCAGGGTGTCACATCTGGATAAGGATAAAAGACCAGTAAGGGGAGGGGACGGATGATGCTATCTCCACCAAAGGGTGTGGGGTTAGCCCTCAAGGCCCTAAAGAAAACAAATCTCCAGGGCGGATGGCATTCATCCCTGAGTACTATGGGAATTGGCGACATACTGGCTGCACCTGGCAGAGCTTTTCAGCAGGTCACTTGAGACAGGAGGTACCTAGTGATTGGCGAGAGGCACATGTGGTACCAATCCATAAAGGGGGGTCAAGGGAAGTACCAGGTAACTATAGACACATCAGTTTGACCTCGGTGGTGGGAAAATTAATGGAGAGTTTACTAAAGGAACGATTGGGGGTGTACTTGGAGGAGGTGGGAGGTCTGGATAGTCGGCAACATGGGTTTGTGCCTGGTAGATCATGTCAAACCAACCTTGGAGTTCTATGAATGGGTAACATCAGAACTGGACAGGGTAAGCCTGTGGATGTATTATTCTTGGACTTCAGCAAGGTTTGACTCTGTCCCCACAATGGTCTGGTGGAGAAACTGATGGGGTTAGGAGTAGGCCTTTGATGGTCAGATGGATTGAAATGGCTAGCTGGACGCACTCAGAGTAGTGGTCTGTGGGAGCCTCAAACCCTAGAGAGGTTGGTAGTGGGTACCACAGGGCTCGGTCCTGGGTCCGATCCTGTTTAATGCATACATATCGGACATCAGGAGGGTATAGGGTGTGAAATGAGTCTCTTCGCTGGATGACTCCAAGATGGGAGCAGTAGTTGAGGGAGAAGAGGAGGGTGGCCCTGCAATGGGACCTGGACACCCTGGAAAGCTGGGCTCACACATGGAAATTAAATTTCAATATCACCAAGTGCAAGGTGTTGCATCTTGGTCGGGAAACTCTAAACACAGGTACACCCTGGGAGGAGGCGCTGGAGGCCTCGATAGGGAAAAAGACCTAGGGGTCATGGTGGATACATGTATGAATAACTCTGAGCAGTGCAGGAGAGCAGCTAGCAAGGCAAACAGGATGTTGGGATGCATTGTAAGGGGATCACCTCTAGGAGCAAGGAAGTGATTCTGCCGCTGTACAATGGACTGGTTAGACCACACCTTGAGTACTGTGTACAGTACTGGAGACCACATTTGAAGAGGGACATACAGCTCCTGGAGAGGGTACAGAGGAGGCAACAAAGATGATACGAGGGCTAGGGATTTGACTTATGAGGACAGACTTGAGGAGCTCTGCCTGTTTTCATTGGAGGAGAGGAGAGACAGGGGACATGATTGAGGTCTTCAAGTACCTCAAGGGAATAAATAGGGTAAACATGGAGGGATCTTTAGGCTAAAGCAGGAGGTATCACCAGAGGGCATGGTTTGAAGTTGGAAGGTGGAAGGGTGAGGGGAAAAGAGGAGGAGGTTTTCACCGAGAGGGTGGTGGACCCTTGGAATGCACTGCCTGGTGAGCTGGTTCAGAGATCCACAGTGGAGGGCTTCAAGAGAGGGTGGGACAGACACAGAAAGTGGATGTATCAGATGATGGCCTGTCCCGAAGGGGTGGGGATGGATGATAGGGGTTTCTAGAGAACAAGGGATGGGAGGGTCTCGGCACCCAATTAACGATCTAGGTTCGAGCAGACTCGATAGACCGTAAGGCCTAATCTGCTGGCAAATAGTATGTTAGTATGTAACTGAGGCCCCAAAGCCAGTATCCCAGCGTGACTGAAGGTCAATATGATAATGGGAAATTAAGGTGTTTTCTGACTTCCTGGTAGCAGCCCTGCAAATTTCCTGGATAGGGATGTCCCTAGAAGTAGCCACTGATGCAGTGGTATGGCAGGTGGAATGAGCCCTTAGCCCTATGGGACGCTTCCTACCCCCTAACCTATAGCAGAGATCAATGCAGGAAGTGATCCACCTGACAATTGTTTTCTTGGCTGCAGGTCTGCCAAGTGCGGCTTCAGTGTAGGTGATAAACAGCTGGTAACCCTCTCCCCGAACTTCCTCCATATGCTCTTTGTAGTAGGTGAGCGCTCGTCTTGGGTCCAAAGTATAGAGCTTGTACTCGGCCTCTGAGATGCAACTGGGGAAAGTACACTGGCAGAGTCAACACCCGATTAAGATGAAACTCTGACACCACCTCAGGAAGGAATTTTGGGTGGAGCGCAGGACAACCTTATCCCTGTGGAAGACCAGGCAAGGGGACTCCACTGAAAGTGCCAGGAGCTCCTCGATCCTTCTGGTTGATGTAATAGCTACCAGGAAGCTGGTCATCCAAGACAGGTGGGAGATACTGCACCTGTGCATTGGTTTGAATGTCATGTCCATGAGCTTTGCCAAAGTCAGCAATAAATCCCATGGAGGTGGAGACTCATGCACCAGAGGAGATATGTGATCTAGGGTGAGATGCAGCAAAATGCAGCTTCACCATATGGGAGTGTGCCAGGTTCAAATGTAATATGTGACCTAGGCCCTTGAAAAAACACCAGACCACCTTCTCCTGTTCTGACTCATGACTGGCCCACGCCCAGTAAGCATAAATGGCTGCCAAGTGCACCTTAAGAGTCTGCGACCAAAGTCCCTACTGGAGAGGGACCACAGGTAGTCCAAAATGCTAGTTATAGAGAGGGCAAAGGTCCAACCTTTGTTCTGACACCAAATGGAAAATCTTTTCCATTTGAAAGCATAACATTTTCTGGTCAGTTCCTTGTGGGATGCCTCAACAACCATGAGGACCTCGGTCGAGACCCACAGCCTGGAACTCTAGCTGCTCAGGAACTAGGCTGTCAGGTGCAGGGACTGAAGGTCCAGATGGATGACCTTCCCCTGACTGATGGAGTGCAGGTCTGGGCATACTGAAAGATGGCTCAGGAACCTGTTGCTGAGGCTGAGGAGATCTGGATACCAGAACTGGCGTGGCCAGTCTGGGGCAACTAGGATCACCTGTGCTTTGTCCCTCCTGCCTTGAAGAGCATCTTGTGGATCAAGGGAAGTGGATGGAAGGCATAGAAGAGGCCTGGGGTTCTTGGCCTTGAGAAGGCATCGCCCTGCAGTGAGCCCTGCTGAGGGGTTGGGCATGGAACAGCCTCAGCTTCATGTTCTCCCTGGAGGTGAACAGGTCCACCTGAGGGCTGCCACAGTGAGAGAACAGATTTTGTATTACCTCTGGATGGAGGGTTCACTCATGAGATGTCTCACCCATCCAGCAGAGAGCACTGGCCAGCTGATTTGAGGCTCTTGCCACATGGATGACTAGGAGATCTGCCCTTAAGCTGAGCATGAAGGTCCAAGTACAGACAGTTTCCTTTCACAGGGGCAAGGAATGCATCCCACCCTGCTTGTTGAGATAGTACATGGTCGTGGTATTGCCCATCTGGACCTGGACCACTTGACCCCAAATCAGTGGAGTGAATGCAGTCAGGGCTAGTTGAACCTGCTCCAGCTTCAGCAGGTTGATGTGACATCGGGACTTCTGAGGGGGATCAGAGCCTGTGAGCTCTGTGCTCCCCCAGATGGGCACCCCAACCTATTAGAGAGGCATCGGTCATCAGGATGACTGTCGGTTCAGATGGAAAAATGAGATGCCTTCCTGGGACTGGCTACTACTGGAGGCTGTCCCACATCCTCTGAGTCACAGGGACCAGCTGGCCAATTTGACCTGAGCACTGAGACCACTGGCTAGCCAGTTCCTATTGGAGGGAATGCATGTGCCAGTGGGCTCATCAGACCACTCTGGTGCAGGCTGCTGTGTATCCCAGAAGGTGAAGGAAGTCTTGGGCAGAGCGCAATTGCCCAACCAGAAATGATTAGGCAAAGGAGGAGAGAACCTCTGGCTTGGCAAGAGTCACATGCAGCCTCGAAATGAATCACCTGCGATGGCACAAATTCTGACTTGGTCTCCATGATAAGGAGGCCAAGCTCAAAGCAAGTCTGGTGGACCAGATCCCTTGACCACTTCACCTCCTGCCTGGAGGGAACTGCTATGAGCTAGTCATATAGTTAGGGATAAACTCTGACCCCTCAGCACCTCAAGAAAGCTACCATCACAGCAATGATTTGGTGAAGACCCTGGAGGGCAATACGGGGCTGAAGGGCATGGCCTGGAACTCTTAGAGCATTCTCTCAGATCAGAAGTGGAAGAACCATCAATGGGATGGATGAATTGGGATGTGAAAGAATGTTTCCTGAAGATCCAGGGAGCAAACCACCTGCCTTGCTCCAGGGATGGTACAATCTGAGCCAGTATTAGTGAAACCTGAGAAACCTGTTCAGGTCATGCAGATCGAGAATAGGGCACCACCCCCCTATCCATTTTGGTACCCAGAAGTACCTGGAAATAAACCCCGAGTCTTTCAGGGATTCTGAACTCTACGCATGACCTTTCCTTTGGAGGAGCTGAGCGATGTCGACTTGAAGACACAACTGAGTGACAGCAGACACCAAATCTTCCCTTGAGGCTTGGCTTGGCTTGGGGGATACTGGTCAAATTCCAGAGACAGACCCTGACCAACCACTTTGAGTGCTCATTTGTCCACAGTGATAATGGACCAAGTGGAAAGTAAGTGGTGGAGGCCCCTCATGTGATGACCCAGGGAAGGTGTGATGGGATTAAGGGTGTCAACCCAACCCAGCAAGCTTAGAAGAGGCCACCGGGTTCCTTCCCTCCAGGCTTTCTGACCAATGAGGGCACCAACTTGGCCTGCGGTCCCCAGGTTTGAGCCTGCTGACCCTGCTGCCACTGTGCTCATTTAGCCACAGGAGTGGAAGACTGAAAGGGCTTATATTTTTGGTGCTTGGGGTCCTTGTCCTTCTGGGCAGATGTCAAAGAGTCCAGGGTGGCACTGGACTTCTTAATTCATTGGAGGTGGCCCTCCACACTGGTGCCCGAAAAGGGGACATTTTCCAACTTGTGTTGGGCATCCTCCGTAAAGGTAGAAATCCTCAACCAAGCCCTACGGTGCATGGCTACTGCAGCGTGACAGAGCAGGCACATGAATCATCAATATCCAGAGCCATCTGGAGTTGTTGCTACATCTCTGCCATCTCCTGGTCTTGGATCTGCTTGACTGTGGTTTGGAGGTCCAGCGGGAGGTAAGGAATCACCATGTCCAAGAAGCTCAAAAGGGCATGGGAAAAGTGTGCCATCAGTATGGGTGAGCTAGCCTGATGAAGGCTGAATGAAGAGGCAGCATAGAGTTTTTTAGCCAAATGGTCCTGTTTCTTGGACTCTTTATCCAGTGGTCTATCAATGTCTTCTGAATTGCCTGAGCACTGAAAATCGGAGTCAGCCACCAGTCCCCCAGCTGGGGATGCTCCAAAAATCCTGAAAGAGAACTGGTAGAAACCACATACTTGTGGGCCATCCGGGCACAGGCAAGAGGTAAGATGCTGCCAAAGATCCAGTGCTGGACTGACAATGGCCTCGGCCACAGGAAAGGCCTCCATAGGAGAGTCCCCTTTGTTCGGAATCTCTGTAAGGAGATATAGACCCCATTTTTGGACCATCTCAAGCTCCAGCCCTGTGGACATGGAGATGAGCCGAAGAATTTCCATGAACAAGGTGGGTCCCTCATCCATGGAAAGGCCTCCCTGAGGATTCCACATTGATGGGATGTGAGTGCAGCTAGGAGTCTTCAAACTCTGAGAAGTCCACATAAAGCAGGCATCCACCAGAGTCGCACTCAATCCACTTTGGGTGGTTGTAAAGTCAAGTCCTGATCCCAAGAGCATTGACATTGAGTCTTCCCTTTTATTTATTCCTTGTTATGAGAGCATGAAATATGTGATTCACAAGGACCGTCTCAGTTGGTAGAGAGGAATTGGCACAGCTCTTTGAAGGAAGTCGAATAAGTGGAGCCCAATTGGAGTGGAACAAAGGCCAAAGCCGAAGAGGAACTAGCTGCAGCCTGGGCCACCTCCTCCCTGAAGGCCTTAACCTGTTCAAGCTGCTCAGTGGACCCTGCAGCCATGGAGACCACCCAAAAGGCATCCTTAGACTTGACCAGTGGGTAACACTTCTCCAGTCACCGTAGCTTGAGTCAGGCAGCGCGTTCCCCAGAACCAACGGGTGAAAGGACAGGCAGATATTGCAGGCCTTCATATTGTGGTCATGTCATAAGCAATACACATGAGGCAAGAAGGTCAATGTACAAAATCTTCTGCCAGCAGGGGCACCGGAAAAACCCAGGAACAGCTTTTTCTTCCATTGCGAGAGCAAGAGAAGTAACCACAGATGAAACTGAATTGTTTTAAGGTAAGTTTTGGAAGCATATCCGAAGATCTGAGAACCAGGGCCTACCACACATGGGGACGCTGAGGAAGGAACCTGTACCATCCCATGGAAAGGAAGATCTGACATCATGGGGTGGAGCAGAGGGTTATACCACTCAAGTGGGTGGGAGGAGCCAGCTTGAAAATGCTCCAGCACCTCTTAAAGGGAAAAGCAATCTGCCAGAAAGTGTGGATAGAACAACATATCCACATCCCCAGAACAAGCTTTTGTAATTAGGAGAGGCAGGAAGTGGGTGGGGCCATGTAGACCCTATAAAGTAGGATGACCTGGGGGCAGGCATGATTAGGAGGTAGGTTGGGTGGGTAAAACATTTATTTCTGCTTCCTGTAAAAACAATCAGTGATGCCTTTTCAATGTACTAAACCCTTGTTACAGCAACTGCACAGAAAACCAAAGTGCACCAAGAACTGATAGGATGGAAAGGAAACTGTTTTTTATGTTAAGGAAGTGTGGAGTAATTGTTCCAACCACTCATTATGCTGAAAGAGTAGCCACTGGCTGTGTTTAAGCATACTGTAGTGAGAGTGGAAAGAAGCCACCTCGGTGGAGAAAGGAGACAGACTGCATTGCAAGTGGGATTCACCCAGGTAGAACTGCAGCCAAGGAATCCCTGCTTCTGCACCTGTTGGAGTCTGTCTTGCAGGTGGTGAAGACCAGTGAAGCTCAGAAGAGAGTAGGGTTAGGGGCTGGATTCTTTTACATCTAAACTCCCTTCCACAAGGGAAGTGTTCATCATCTTCAAATATTTTCTACGGCAAGCTCAGTGTCAAGCTCTACCTTTCTTTCGCACCCGACCAGGTAGGCGCTCTCTCGGTCTTTAACAACTGCCTGAAAGAAATCCAGGATTGGATGGATTCCAGCTGGTTGAAGTTGAACTCAGTAAAGACTGAGGTGCTGGTTGTGGACCCAGGTCACTGGATGGGTAGGCCAGGGCTTGGTTCGACCTCGGAACTTTTTCTTGGTGGCATTTCATTCCCAACCTCTGAACGGGTGCGTAACCTTGGGGTACTTTTTGACGAAGGGCTTATCCTGCATTCGCAGGTGTCAGCTGTCATCAAATCTTCCTTTTATCATCTTAGGAATATCACCAGGGTTAAGCATCTTGTTCCGTCTGGTAACCTTCCTACTTTGGTCCACACCTTTGAGTCCTCACGCTTAGATTATTGCAACTCCCTCTACCTGGGGTGGAAATCTACCACCTGCAGCTGGTGCAGAATGCAATGGCCCAGGTTCTGATGGGATCTGCTCGGACTTGTCATATTAGCTGGTGCTGCATGAACTGCACTGGCTGCCAGTACAGTGGCGGATCACCTTTGTCAGTTTCAGTGGCTCAGTAGGTAGCACACTCGCCTCTGAGGCCGGGAGATCAGAGGGCTGTGGGTTCAGTTCCCACATCTGGCACTTGGGTTAATATCCCAGTACTGACATTGCAGTGCAGCATGAGAGGGGTGCTGCACTGTTGAGGTGCCATCTTTCGGATGAGACGTTAAACCAAGGTCCCATCTGCCTGGATTGGTGGTAGTTCAGGTGGATGTTAAAGATCCCATGGCACTTCTCGAAAAGAGTAGGGGAATTTCCCTGGTGTCCTGGCCAAATTTCCCTCATTCACTAAAAAAATACCACCAACAGCTTAATCTGGTTCAAGGTCAGTTGGCATTCATCTGTATCCCCCTTCCCCCGGGTCGTGCCTGAAAATAGTGAGAAATTGTCTAGTGCACTTACCCGGTCAACAAAAGCTAAATAAAAAAAATAAAATAAATAAAAAATTGGTTTATTGACTTTTAAAGCCCTACACAGACTGGACCCGGATTACCTGAAAGAGCTCCTTGTTCCTTATTGCCCCTGAATGATCACTCCGCTCGGCCAATGAGGGGTTGCTAGAGATTAGATTAGAAACATATAAGTTGATGGCAGATAAGAACCACAAGGCCCATCCAGTCTGCCCATTTCTTTTTCTACCTTATGAATGTGCCATTGGCCTTTGCTCTGTCAATGGCCTATCTATTCATATTCATCTGCATTGCTCCCTTATGCCTATCCCACACCTGTTTGAAGCCCTGAATTGTATTCATATCCACCACTTCCTGAGGTAGGCCATTCCATGCATCCACCACCCTTTCTGTGAAAAAGAACTTCCTCACATTACCCCTTAATCAGTTTCCCTTTAATCTCATGCTGTGTCCTCTTGTCCTGTTATTTTTCTTATATTGAAACATGTTAGGCTCTTTCACCTTGTTAATGCCTTTAAGGTGTTTGAATGTTTCAATCATATCACCTCACTCCCTTCTTTGCTCTAGGATATACATATTGAGCTCTCTTACTCTCTGTTTTATGATGCAGTCCCTGCACCATTTTGGTTGCCCTTCTCTGGACTGCCTCAATTTGGTTAATGTCCTTGTGAAGGTGTGGCCTCCAGTACTGCACGTAGTACTCCAGATGGGGTCTAACCAGTGTCTTGTAAAGAGGGATTATTACTTCCATCTTCAAACTTGTGTTACCCCTTCTAATACACCCCAACATCCCTCAGACCTTACCTACTGCTTTAGTGGTCTGCTTGGACGATTTCAGGTCATCAGTGATAATGACACCCTAGTCTCTTTCTTCTCTTGTGACTGTCAGCAACTCCACTCCTAGCCTATAGCTGGCTTCAGGGTTTCTCTTCCCTATGTGCATGATTTTGCACTTCTTTGCATTAAACCCCAGTTGCCACTCTTCTGACCATTTTGCAGTTTATCCAGATCTCTTCTCATTCTGCCCACCCCATATGGATCATTTACTCTGTTGCAGATATTGGTATCATCTGCAAACAGACAAACCTTACCCTCCAGTTCATCTGCAATGTCACTGATGAAGATATGGAAGAGGACTGGCCCCAGGACTAATCCCTGAGGTACCCCACTTGTGACTTGCATCTCTTCTGACTGTATACCATTTACCACCACTCTGTTTTCTGCCAGTCAACCAGTTTGCCACCCAGTTGACCAATGTCACCAGCTGACCAACCCCGAGCCTACCCAGCTTATTAATCAATCTTCTATGTGGAACAGTATTGAAGGCTTTGCTGAAGTTAAGGTAGGCAACATCAGCTGCTCCCCCTTGGTCCACCACTCTGGTTACCCAGTCAAAGAAATCTATGAGATTAGTTTGACAGGACCTTCTTTTTGTAAAGCCATGCTGTCTTGGATCCTGTGCTCCTATGGATTCCAGGTGTTGCACTATCCTTTCCTTAAGGAATGTCACCATAATCTTGCCCACTCCTGAGGTAAGACTGACTGGTCTGTAGTTCCCTGCCTCCTCCTTGCTACCACTCTTGTGGAGTGGGTTCACATGAGCCCTTCTCCAGTCTTCTGGGACCTCTCTCGTGCTCAGAGACTCACTAAACAGTTATGACAATGGCTCTGCTAGTTCCACCCTTAGCTACTTTAGTACCCTGGGATATATGCCATCAGGTCTCACTGCCTTGTCCACCCTGAGCTTAGCAAGCTCTTGTAGTACCCTTTCTTTTGTGAAGAGACTAGTGCACACCTCCCTGCCCCATGTGTCCATGGTGCTGAGCTGTGGGCCCTGCTTTATCTTCTCTTCAGTAAATACTGAGAAGTAGTATCTATTTAGGATAGATGCTTTTATATGGTCCTCCTCCTCACATGTCCCTTTATCCACTTTGATCTTGGCACTACCCCCCTCTGTTCACGCTAGTGTTTCCTCAGTTTGGGCCTTTGCCTGCCTTACTGCCTTCCCTGCTTCCCTTAAGGAAGTCTGATATGCTTCCCTATCTTCATCCTGCAGCGTTCCCTTATATGTCCTGAAGGCCAACCTTTTGGCTCTGACCTTTTCTGCTACTGTACATAGAAACATACAGTTTGACAGCAGATAAGGACTGCTTGGCCCACCCAGTCTGCTCATTTCCTACCTAATGGATAGGCTGCAGATCCTAGCTAACCAACAGCCTGCTTCTTCCAATCTCCACCCCATAGAATTGCCTTCTATCTGTCCCATGCATTCTTGATTTCCATTTTTGACTCCACAACCTCTTCAGGAAGGCTGTTCCATGCATCCACAACCTCTCAGTGAAAAAACACTTCCTCACATTACCTCTGAGCCATACCCCCTCTATCTTCAAATTGTGGCCCCTTGTTCTTGCACACCTCTTTTTCTGAAAGATCCTACCCTCTTCGACTTTGTTGATTCCCTTGAGGTATTTGAAAGTTTCTATCATGCCCCCCCTCGAGGCTATACATATTAAAATCCTTAAGTCTCTCTTGATATGTCTTCTGATGCAGACCCTGCACCATTTTATTTGCCCTCCTCTGGACAGCCTCCATCCTGTCTATACTTCAGATGGGGGTCTCACCAGCTGTCTGTACAGAGGGATAACAACTTCCTGTTTTCTACTGGTGATGCCTCTCCCTATGCATCCCAGTATCTCACCAGCCCTACTTACTGCCCTCTCACACTGTTTGCTCACCTTTAGGTCATCTGATATGACTACCCCCAGGTCTCTTTCCATTTTTGTTGTTGTCAGTATCTCACTCCCCATTGTGTACTTTTCCCCATGGTTTCTGTTTCCCAAGTGCATTACTTTGCACTTCTTTGCATTGAATCTAAGCTGCCATACATTTGACCATTCCTCCAACCTTGCCAAGTCTCTTCTCATCCTTTCCACCCACCTTGTGTATCAACTCTGTTGCAGATCTTTGTGTTGTCTGCAAAGAGACATACTTTTCCTTCCAGTCCCTCTGCAATGTTGCTTATAAAGACATTAAAGAGGACCAGTTCTAGTACTGAACTCCACGGCACCCCACTAGAAACCCCCCTTTCTTCAGAGTGGACTCTGTTTACAATTACCCTCTGTGTCCTGTCCTGTTCTCCAGCCAATTTTTTACCCAGGTTACCATCTTGGGACCCACTCCCAAGCTGACCAACATGTATATTAATCTTCTGTGTGGGACTGTGTGAAATGCCTTGCTAAAGTCTAGGTAGGCCATGTCTACGGCCCCTCCCTGATCTATTATTTTGGTCACCCAGTCAAAGAAATCTATTAGATTCATCTGACATGACCTTCCCGCTGTGAATATATGCTGCCTTGGGTCCTATTCTCCTCTGGCCTCTAGGTACTCAATTTTTTTTTCCTTCGGAAGTGATTTCATCATTTTCTGTGTTTGAGAACCAAAGTGGTTTCCTTATTCTTTTGCACTTCCTTTTCTCACTAACACGATGGGATGTTGCTTCAAGTATTGCATCTTTAATGCTTGCCCACTTTGCCTGTACCCCTCACCTGTATTTCTTTTTGCCAGGGCTAGCTTAACTCTGTTGGCCATCTTATCAAAATCAGCTCCTCTGAAGTCCCATATTTTTGCCTTGGAATGGGATGATTTTGTTCTAATGGCCAAATTGAACCATACCATGTGATGGTTGCTAGTACCTAGGTGACCTTCTAACTGGAGATCTGTGATCCTGTCCCTGTTAGTCAGTCATAGATTTAGGATAGCCTTGTCTCTTGTGGGTTGTTATGCCAGTTGTTTGAGGCCCTCCCCCTGCAGGGAATCCACTATGTGTCTAGTTCTGGCAGATGTTCCTGCTGGTATTGACAAATCTGTATCTGGCATGTTGAAGTCTCCCATTATCAGAACCTCCCCTTTGGCTGTCATGTTTTGTGTATCTTCTAACAGTAAGGTGTCTATGTTCTCCCCCTTGGTCTGGAGGCCTGTACATAACCCCAGTTCATATGGCTGTCCCATTTCCTGTTTCCAGGGTGACCCACAGTTCTTCTGGCTTCTTATGTGTATTCTGAATTTCTGTAGTTTTGATATTTTCATTGACATAAAGGCCAGTCCACCCTTCTTTACCTCGATCTCTTCTGAACAGTACATAGCCAGGAATTGAAGTCTCCCAAGTATGGTTACTGGTAAACCATGTATCGCTAATGGCTACTATGTCCAGTTTAGCCTCTGTCATTATTAACTGTGGGACTGGGATCTTATTTGCCAGACTGCAAGCATTTGTGTTCATGATTTTCCATTGGCCAGATTTTGGTGTGTTAGTTACTGGGCGAGATCAGACGTTTCCCCTGTATAACGTATGGGGAGCCGGATCTTTTTCTTTACCTGGTGATGCAAATGAACTACAAACATGCTTAACTCCTGTTGGCCACTAGCTAAGGGGAAGGGGTGTTCTTCCCATTAGACATATGGGGTGCTGCATCTCTCTTCACATTTGCTAGTTTAAATATTCTGCAAAGACGTCAAACTTCTGCCCCAATGCACTGACCCCCTCCTTCATCAGATGCATTCCATAAAATTCAAGAACTTTGCTCCCAAAACTGTTGCCAGTTCCTACAAATTGTGTCCTTTTTCATGGCACCAGCCCTTGAGCCACATGTTTAGCTCCCCTATCTTCCCTTCTCCAACCTTCTGTCCATCTGTCCCCCTCTTCCAGACTGGCAGGATCTCAGAGAAGAAGATGCCGGATGAGATGGATGATAATTTGTCACCCAGCCTGGTCAGAGTGTTCCTTGGTCCCCACAACTGACCAGCTGGCAAGATCATTAGTCCCTATGTGTACCAGGATGTCAATGTTTTCTCCTGCTTAACAATTTTAGCAATGTGGTCAGTGTCTCTCCACGCTGATGTACCTGGGAGACATCTGACCATTACCCCTGGCTAGAGATACGTATCAAGTCCCCGAATCATGGAGTCTCATATGATCAGAAGTTTTTGGGATTTCCTTTTTGCTTTGTTTGTTTTGGTTCCTGTTTTGGGTGAGTTTTGTTATGCTAGCTTCTGTGCTGCAGTGTCCTGCTCTGCAACATTCTCTGCCCCTTTGATTTTGGAGATAGAGGCAGATACCGGTTTGTAGTTTTTAAATGGTTTGTGGAGGTGATATGTTGGAGAGCAGTGAGTGATGGGGCACCAGATTTGCCCTTCCAAACCACCTGCCAACCTCTTGGACCAGCTACTCTCTGTGGTCGAGGTGCTTCTGTTGGATGTTGGGGAAATGGCGGGCGGTTTTTATAATATATTTCCTCTTGAATATGCAATTTGAGGCATGCAGTCTCTGCCCATGCTGCGAAGAGCTGAGCCCTTAGATCTCCAATGGCCCTGCATGTAGGACAGTGTCCTACACCCTGTAAAACTGCCCTTCTGAAAAGTGTTCCACGGTGCCTGCAGTTAATGATATCCATTCCAGATAAGTTGCTGGGTTTATAACCTGGTCAGAGTAATTAGAAGAAAGAAAATGAAAGTAAAAGTTTGATTTTGTGTTTTGTTTATTTTTGTATAACTTGTTATAACAAGTTAAATTACTAGTGCCCCATAAATGAGGTCACTGTGTGGATAGCTCTCTGATCTGCCCCTTCCTGCATTGCTACAGGAAATGTCATGACTGTGTGGGTGTGTTTGAAATCTTCTGGAGCGAGAGCATTTATGCATGCAACCCCTACCCTTTGGAATTCTCTACCCCTTCAGTTACGGGAATGCACAGCTGTGGAGGAATTTAAGCATGCTTTACAAACTTTTTTGTGGCACCAGGCATTCAGTGATTGATCTTCCTAAGGATGAATGGTATATTGTTGTTTTAATGTTAATTGTATTAATGTTTGTTTGAATTGTATTGTTTGATTTGTTTTTAAATTATTAGGCACCTTGGTTATAAGATAAGGTGCCTTATAAAAAAAGTATTATTAAGTATCTCTTATACTAACCAGGAGGTTGCACCTGAAATCAGAGTTGGACAATTTTAAGTCTTAATTAGGCTGCTATATGAGGAAGAATTGCTAATAATGGAGACTGAAGCTTTCCATAACTAATGGGAAAACATTTTGATACCCTCATAATGATGTCAGTAGAAATTCTGCATAGCAGAAATTGTGTAAATAATAAGGGTGTTGGTTCTAGGTGTAGGAGAAAATGACATGATATATTTATGAATATTGTATTATAATTTGCCAACTGATTTTAAAATAAAAAGTTCTTTGATTTCTGCTTAAATTCCATGGGATCTTTAACTTCCACCTGGACATCAAGAAAAGATGGACAGAAGGGACATCTGTTTAACATCTCATACAATGGCTAGCACCTCAGCATCAGTGTAGTATATCCCATACCCAGGTGCTACACTACAGTATTAATACTGAGTATTACATCAATTTCCTGCTGTGGGGCACCAGCCTATATCCTTCTGGCCTTGAAAACCAAAAAAGTTTCTAGCACACACAAACCCATAAGAAGGATACCATGCCACAAATTCTTAAAACAGCATTTTATTCAAAGCCAAACCAGGCTCCAGCCTGACATGTTTCGGATTATTCATCTTTCTTCAAAGGCTGTGGTGTGGCATCCCTCTTATGGGTTTTGTGTGCTAGCAACGTGTTTTCCTGTTTGAGTAGTTTCTTTAGCACCACATCCTTGTGCATACTCCTAGTTTTGAAATCAATCTGGCCTTCCAGCCCCAGAGGCAAGCATGCAACCCAGAGTCAATAACACTGAATATCCAACATGTTCACAGAAACAAAGAACTGGGGTATTGATGAGGACTGGATGGCCCCTCAATGCCCCCCTTTCACTAATCCAAAGACAGTGTTCATTATCTCTGTATAGGTGAGAGTAATGACTATTAACCATTCACTCCAGAGCAAGAAACAAATTCAAGTTGCAGAAGAGCAATTTCATTGTTCCTCAATTAAGGGTCTTGATCACAGCCATTAAAAATGGCATTGTGTTACAGAGCTATAATTTTAATATGGTTCAAATTAGTATCTAAAATGCGTTTTTTCTTGATTTATGTGATGAATACAATGTCTATTAAAGAGATCATATTGCTGGCACCAAAGAATTGAATGGTTATTATGAATGACCCCCTCAACTACTAAGGGTGGTATCTCCCACAAAAGATTACATGCTGGCAGCAGAATCTGGGCTGCTGGAGGTGTCTGACGGGATGGCAGTTGGTGGTGGCTACAGGCTAGTGGGTGTTGGCTACTTACTGCAAGCTTCTTGTGCATGGATCTTTGATCCTCCTCACTTTGCCAGCCCTAAGCAACCTGAGTGCATTCCTGACCCTGGGTCACTGGTATGCAGTAGGAAGGTGCCCAGTGCATCAGCCCTCCACGCTACTGGGCTAGCATGCTAGGTGCACTTTGAGGACCACTGACCTTAGGCTCGATTGAGAGATGGACAAGTAATCCAGGATGCTAGCCACAGTGCACGAGAGGAGGTTGAGCTCCCTGCCCTGGCACCAGATGGAAAAGGGGCTCCCATTTGAAAGCATACTGCTGACACATTGACTCTTTTTGAGAGGCCTCTACAACATGGAGGATCTTGTCAGAGACCCATAGGTTGGAACTCCTGCCATGCAGGAATCAGTATAAATGGCAAAAATGGCAGACTGCAGGTAACTACAAATCATGTCATATACTCCTATCATCACCGTTATGTTTCTTTGTTGTCAATAACAAGAAAAACTAGTAATATTTGGTGTGTATATTTTATTTTTTATTTTATTTATTTTTTGTTGACGGGTAAGTGCACTAGACAAATTCTGCCTATTTTCAGGCATGACCAAAGGGAGAGGGATACAGATGAATGACAACTGATCTTGAACCAGATTAAGCTGTTTGTGGTAATTTTAGTGAATGGAGAGAAATTTGGTTAGGACACGTGTGAAATTCCCCTACTATTTTCGAGAAGTGCCACCTGATCTTTAACATCCACCTGAACTACCACCAGAACAGGTAGATGGGACCTCAGTTTAACGTCAAATCTGAAAGACAGATTCCCTTTATATTAGCTCTGTCTTAATGTGGCTCTGTGATTTGCAAGCTGTAGTACATCATAGCACTTGCTATCAGAACAAGAGAGGTTACAAATGCTTACATCTTCTGTTATTGCCTGCTTGGTGTTTTCCTCTGTACTAGGTCCTCCTGCACCCTTGTGCATTCAATAGAGGTCAGGACTGGGGCTGGAGTTCAGGACCAGGGTGGGAGCCTGGGACAAACAACCCACTGTCCACCAACTCTAGTGGCCTGTTTCACAGCTGCTGTTGTGGGTGGTCTCTCTCGCTGATGCTCCCCTGCTCCCAATCCAATACTGGCTACGGCCACCAGTCTCTCTCCCCAATGCTCCCCTGCAGTTCATTTACTGAGAGACGTGGCCAGTGGTCATTATAAAGTTGGCCACACTCTCAAATCTGGCACTTCTCTTTTGGATTGGCTCCTCCAGAAGCCATGTACAATACAAGCCACAAAA
This sequence comes from Neoceratodus forsteri, assembly GCA_016271365.2. Lineage (NCBI taxonomy): Eukaryota > Metazoa > Chordata > Ceratodontiformes > Ceratodontidae > Neoceratodus > Neoceratodus forsteri. The sequence continues at coordinate 415,969,920 of CM057457.1, read as the reverse complement.
ACTGTTCCATCAATGCACTGGTGTAGTATTTTTTGTGTGATGCTACTGCAATGGCAGCTTGAACTGTTGAAGCTTTCAACTATTTTCCAACCATCCTTCACTGCTTATTCAACTAACGTGTAACTGTTCAGTGAAATGGCAGTAGCTGCATTTTCATGGCATTGTTAATAAATATCACAGCATTCCTTAAGAGCACTGTTTATAAATATAAATATCACAGCATTCCTTAAGAGCACAGTTTATAAATATCACAGCGTTCCTTACGAGTTGTTTGGTCTGACTTCTGAAATGAAACTCATAAGCACTCCGCTGAAAATAAAGCTTATAGTACATAACAGCAAGATGCAAACCAGTACTAGCCTTTTAATAATTCATTGAATTAAACACTGCACAGATTAGGAAACTCACAATGCTACATCAGTGAGTTTGAGGGAACAGTTTAATGTGACTTGTACTGTACATGGCTCCTGGAGAAGCCAATCCAAAAGAGAAATGCCAGATCTGAGAGTGCGACTGACTTGTACTATAGTGTATGGTGGAACATCGTTTTCCACCGAAATCCATTGTTTTCAAAACCTTGTAGTCACACACTAGTGACATTCATAGTGCAACAGAATGATGTTTTCTACTGTACTGTGAATGTCACACTGTGTCCTCGAGCAGCATTTGACAGTTAGGGCTCACTCCATAGACAGGACACATGGGGAAAGCAGCAATGCAGGCGGCAGTACTAATGTTTAATGTTAAAACATTCACAATGTAAAGTTCTTTTTTCCTTCTAACTGATTTTTCCCAAAAAATGATGTTCCACCATACACTATAAAGAAAAGTGCATGGGAAACAGTTGACAACAGGGCATCTTTCACCTCGTTGGCACTATGACGATGGATTACCTCTCGAGCTGCACTCTCAAGGTAATCCGTCGTCATGGTGCCAACTCGGTGAAAAAATAGCCCTGTTGTAAACTGTTCCCCATGCACTATCCTATATGTAATCACAGTGCCTTCAGTGGATTGGTGCTGGGTCCCCATACCCAATTAACTCCTCTGGGACCCAACTCAGGCTGTTTTGCTTCAAATAATCTGTTCTCCACCAACTCTAGTGGCGTATTTCACAGCTGCCACTCTGGGTGGTCTCTCTCCCAGATGCTCCCCTGCTCCCGATACAATCATGGCTACAGCTACCAGTCCCTCTCCTATGTAGTTCTTTACTAAGAGTGGCAGCTAGCGGTCTTTAAAAATCCAGCTGCACTCTCAAATTTGGAGCATCTCATTTGGATTGGCTCCTCCAGGAGCCATGTAATCACAGCTCTTTAAGCAGATTGGTGCAGGTTCCCCTGCCTGACTGGCTCCTCCAGGACCCAGCTCAGGCTATTTTGCTTTAAACAACCCACTCTCCACCAACTCTGGTAGCCTCTTCCACAGCTCCTACTCTGGGCAATGTCTCTCCCCAATGCTCCCTTGCTCCTGATCCAGTTGTGGCCACGGTGACCAGTCTCTCTCCCCGATGCTCCCCTGTAGTTCTTTAATGTGCTATATCTTGTGACTATATTAATGTCGTATCAAATGGTTTTAGTCTAGTTGCACTAGTGTTAGCTGGTATGTGTTTTCCCTTCAACTGATTTAGCTGTTTTAATGCGGCACTGTTATTTGCAAGCTGTAGTAAATCACAGCAATCACCATCAGCACAAAAGGGGTTATAAACACTTTTTACATCTACTGTTGCTACAAATCCTAGAATCTCCTGCAGCTGGCCTTAGAACAGTATGCAGCAGTGAGAAGTTCAGTAACCTGCATTGTATGTTAGAGTTTACATAAGTTCTGATACTTGGTTTGCTGGTCCTGTCATCCTCCCTGGGCCACGTACAGTCACAAAGGGCTAACTGGTGATTAAACAAAAGCTCTATCATGCACTATAGACTGCTGATTCTCCCACTGCCGCTTACTGTTCTGATGTCAGCTGCAGGGGATTCTGGAATTGGTAGTAATAGAAGGTGCCAACCTTAAACTAATTATAATGATACAATCTAGTATGTTATAATAAACTAACATGGTGTAATTATTATTTAAAAAAATAAGGGGTTTCTGGTACCATGATAAGAATGAACCCCATTCTTAAGCCAGGGCATATTAAAAATTCAAGAAATCAATACTGTATCAGTCTTTGATGTTTGCTGAAAATGCACTTCTCAGCACACGCAACATCACCAAGATGGCTTCCCTTTGAAGTTCATAAGGTGTCACAAATATTGGTGGCATATTTAAATGTTCCTGAAAGTTCTTTTTGATTGGTCCCATTGCTCCAAGCACTATTGGAACAATCTGTGTGTCCTTATTCAACATCAGTTTGGTTTCTGATTGCATAGTTTGGTATTTCATGATTTTGTTTCTGTCTTTACACAAAATACTGTAGTCACCAGGGGTAGCTATTTTGATTAGCAATGCTATCTTTATTCTTTTTTTCTTGTATTGCAATATCTGTTTTTCTCACTTCCACTTTCTTGGCTGTTGGTATTTGATGATTCCATGTGATCATTACTTCCAGAGTGAATTTGTTGATGTTTCATCAGGCTATTTTTCCAGGAAAACCACTTGTCACATTCAGCACATCTATATGGTCTCTCCCTTGGGTTAGTGTCTCCAAGACTTCAGTGAATTCTCTGATGTGTTTTTAGGTTATTCTTCTAGGCAAAACTCTTGCCACATTCAGCACATTTATATGGTCTCCTTGAGGTCAGTGTTTCCACATATTTAGGGATTTTTAATACCATGGTAAGAATGGACCCCATTCTTTAGCCAGGGCGTATTCAAAACTCAAGAAATTAGTACTGTATTAGTCTTTGATATTTGCTGAGAGCGCTCTTCTCAGCACAAGCAACATCCCTAAGATGGCTTCCTTTTGAAGTTCATAATGTGTCACAAGTATTGGTACCATATTTAAGTGTGCCTGAAAGTTCTTTTTGATTAGTCCTGTTGCTCCAAGCACTATTGGAACAATCTGTGTGTCCTTATTCCACATCAGTTTGGTTTCTGACTGCACAGCTTGGCATTTCATGATTTTATGTCTCTGTACGCAGGATACTGTAGTCTCTAGGGGTGGCTATTTCAATCAGCAATGCTACCTTTGTTCTCTTTTCATGTTACGATATTGGGTTTTCTCACTTCCACTTTCTTGGCTATTGGTATTGGGTGATCCCATGTGATCATTACTTCTTCATTCTCTGCGATTCTTTGTGGTTCATGTTTTTAGTGTCTTTCTGCTGCCTGTATGTTATAGTGTTTGCACTGTTTCCAGTGGATCAGTCTTGCTACATTGTTGTGTCTTTCGCTATGCAGGCCTTCTGCCATGAAATACTTCACACCCAGCCATGAGATGCGCAACTGTTACCAATTCTGTACTACAGAACCTGCATTTGTCTGTTTCTCCTGTTTTCTCTATGGATTTTGTGAACCAGTTTGTGCATAACCCACTATCTTGGGCTGCCATTATCAGTCTCTCATCTCATGTCCTAAATTCCCTTCTTTTTAACCACATATGGGTCAGGGCTTGATCGACCTGTGGTTGTTCCAGTAGCTCCCTGTATTTTCCACTATAATTATGGGCTAATTGTTTTTTTCTTTTCTGTTGGTCTTTGTCCTTATACTCCTTTTTCTGATTTTTTGCACTTTCTGTTGCTGACTGTTCCTTATCTACTTGTGGAATGACATCAATCTCTGCTACCCTTCTGAAGGCTTCTCCTAATTTGATGAGTGAAGTCATCTTAGGCTTATTTTCTTCATGATGCAGGACCTTGGCTACATTTGGGTCCAAAGATGTCAGTATGTATGTATGTATGTAGCCCCACTATTGTGGATCTATATGTGTAATCGATTTCAATGAGGCCCATGCCTCCCTATGACCTTGGTATGTATAATCTTGGTATGCACTGGTTTTTGTATATTAATTGGTGAGCATGGAACATTTTTATTTTTATATCTAGTTTAACACTTTCTGTGGCCAGTCTATCACACCAAAGCTGTATGCTTGGTTTATAGCTTGCACTTTATTTTGTGTTGTCAAAGCAGTTTTCAGAATTAGCTTCAATCATCTAAAATATTCCTTGCTTACTTTTACTCATTTGTTTGTGTTGTGCTGTTGCTCCTTCATCTATTCCCAGGTATTTATACACTCCCTCTTGCTCAAGTTCTTTTATATCACAAACCTCCACTAGATTCATGTTTTCTTTATGAGTAAACTTTCCTGCTACAAATGTTGCTTTGGCACATTTGTCTAGGCCAAACGTCATCCATATGTCATCGGAAAAGGTCTTAACAATTTATAGTTGTTCTTTCAAATGTTTGTCAGATGAACTATAAAGTTTTTGGTAATCTACAAATAGAAGGTGAGATGTTAGCTGTTGATTGTTTTTGTTTCTGGGGTTCAAGCTGTATCCATAGCCCAGGATGTTGATTAGGCTACTCAAGGAATTGAGGCAAGGAAAAACAGAAGTGGTGACATAGAGTCACCTTGAAATATCCCTCATTGGATGTTTATATTTGGATGGTGATTTGACCTTTCTCATGATTTAATTGCAGGGCAGTTTGCCACTTTCTAATTGTTGTTGTGATGAAGTTTATCAGTGTGGGATGTATCCTGTAAATCCATAAACACTCAGTGATCCAGGAGTGTAGGATGCTGTCAAATGCTGTTTTTCAGTTGATCCATGCTGCACTAAGGTTTTGGCATTTTTTGCAGCTCTCCATAATGGCTTTGTTCAACAGGAGATGGTCCTTTGTACCATATGATTTTCTTGTATTGCCTTTTTGTTCTATTGCCATGAGTTTATTGCAGTCTAAATGATTGTAGACTCTGTCTGCATCAATTCCAGTATATAGTTTATATGCTGTTGGCAAACAAGTTATTGGGCGATAGTTCTTGGGGAGACTGGCAGGCTCAGATTTAATAATAAGTGTAGTGTTCCCTGTTGTTAACCAGATAGGTGTCAACTCAGGATGTTCATATAGTTGTTTGCGGTGGCTAAATCTTGATGTAAAGATGTTAGTACTTTAAGACAAAAGTTGGGTACTGCATGGGGTTTTCCAGTTGGAGGCCTTCCTTTTCTTCGCTTCTATTTCCTTAGCTGTTATGTCAGGTCACTCCATAGCCCTGGTATTACCATTTCTTGTGCTGTCTTTTATTTCCTGTGTTCCACTTTGCTTCCCTGTTATGTTCAACTGGGTCTTCATAAATGCTTCTCCAGAATTCCTCAAATTTCTTTCTTTACCGGTGGTGTTTTTACTTTGGTTGTTTTCGTTCCCAGCTCCCTATAGAATTTCTTCGAGTCTTCTTTAAACCATCTATTTTGCATTTGTTTCATTGTTCCTTTCTACGTATACCCTGAGCTTCTTGGCTTGAGCACAGATCTTGAGCATGTTATTTGAGATGGTAAAATTAAGTCCTAATCTGTTTTAATACAGCATTTTTCTTTGATTTCATCCACTTTCCTGATGACTTTCATTGATCTATTACCCTTTCTAAACTCCTCCAGCAGTGATACTTCTGATCTTAGCTCCATAATTGTCTCTTCTATCCACTTTTTCCATGGTGGTATGTTGAATTTACCTCTTTTTATTGCTCTTCATTCCTTGCTTTTATGGCACTGCTCTATTTGTTATTAGTCTCGCTGCACAATCATGTATTCTGTTTATTTCAGTGACATCATATGGATCCCTCTAGATGGTTCCAATAACTTTATCTGTTTTGTGTGTTCCCTGTGTATGTCATGTTTAATTTTTACAATCTTTCCCTTTGATGTATTTTGATATATTTGTCCATGTCGATTAAGTCCAGCAAGTCTTCTCTCATGTTTTCTTCCTCTTGGTTTGGGGTTGTTTCTGTAATTAGCATTTCCTGCTCTACCACTCTCTGTAAAGGCTGAACTGGAACTTCAGCTATTTTGTTCAGATATGGCACTTGATGTGCACTTTGTGTCTTTAGGAAGTGTGTCATGTTTTGTTTCATGTACCTGTATTGGCTGAGCAGTTGTCTCTCTGTAATGGCTTACCAGATGATAATGGTAGAGGCTGAGTCTCTACCTCAAATCCTTCTTTCAGAGTGAATTTGCTGATGTATTATCTTGTCACTCTTCCGTGCAAAACTCTTGTCACATTCAGTACATTTATATGGTCTCTCTTGGGGGGTTAGTGTCCCCAAATGTTTAGGGATTTTTAATACCGTAGCAAGAATGGACCCCATTCTTTAGCCAAGGCATATTCAAAACTCAAATTAGTACTGTATTAATCTTTGATGTTTGCTGACAGCGCTCTTCTCAGCACACGCAGCGTCCCCAAAATAGCTTCCTCTTGAAGTTCATAAGGTGTCACAAGTATTGGTAGCATATTTAAATGTGCCTGAAAGTTCTTTTTGATTAGTCCCATTGCTCCAAGCACTACTGGAACAATCTGTGTGTCCTTATTCCACATCAGTTTAGTTTCTGACTGCATATCTTGGTATTTCATGATTTTGTGTCTCTCTGTACTTGAGCACACTGTAGCTAGGGGTGGCTATTTCAATCAGTAATGCTACCTTTGTTCTCTTTTCTTGTATTACAATATCAGGTTTTCTTGCTTCCACTTTCTTGGCTGTTGGTATTGGGTGATCCCATGTGATCATTACTTCTTCATTCTCTGTGATTCTTTGAGGTTCATGTTTCCAGTGTCTCTCTGCTACCTGTATGTTATAGTGTTTGCACAGTTTAAGTGAATGCGCTGATGTGTTGTCAGGTTCCCCTTCCAGGCAAAATTCTTGCCACATTCAGCGCATTTATATGGTCTCTCTCCTGAATGAATTCTCTGATGTGATATCAGGTCATACTTTTGGTTAAAACTCCTCTTGCATTCAGCACACTTATATGGTTTCTCTCCAGAATGAATTCTCTGATGTTTTATCAAGCAATTCTTAAGGTGAAAGCTCTTGTTGCATTCAATACATTTATATGGTCTCTCTCCAGAGTGAATTCGCTGATGTATTTTTAGATCACGCTTATGTGCAAAACTCTTGTCACATTCAGTACATTTATGTGGTCTATCTCCTGAATGAATTCTCTGATGTGATATCAGGTTACTCTTTCGATTAAAACTCCTCTTGCATTCAGCACATTTATATGGTTTCTCTCCAGAGTGAATTCTCTGATGTTTTATGAAGTAATTCTTATGGCGAAAGCTCTTGTTGCATTCAATACATTTATATGGTCTCTCTCCAGAGTGAATTCGCTGATGTATTTTTAGGTCACCCTTCTGTACAAAACTCTTGTCACATTCACTACATTTATATGGTCTCTCTCCCAGAGTGAATTCGCTGATGTGCTGGCAAGCTACCCTTCTGGGCAAACTTCTTGCCACATTCAGCACATTTATATGGTTTCTCTCCAGGGTGAATTCGCTGTTTTATCAGGTTACTTTTTTGTCCTACGGTCTTGTTGCATTTAGCACATTTATACAGTTTCTCTCCAGGGTAAATTTGCTGATGCCTCATGAAGGTACTCTGGGCTGCACAATTCTTGTCACATTGAGCACATTTGTATAGAGTCTTGTGAATTTGGTGTGCTGTAGTTTCTTGCTGCACAGTAAAACTCTTGTTAGTACATTTAAATCGATTTAGCTTGCTTACACTACCCTGATATTTGGTACATTTAGATTGCTTGTCTCCTTCATGAATCTGTTGTTGTACAGTGATGAGATGTAGGTCACGGAAACTGTTCCTGCACTGAGGGTAGTGATGGGGTTTCTCTGTTGTGTCACTCAGCTGGCAATTCTCAAATGATGATTTCTGGCTCCAAGTCTCATTGCACTCAAACTTCATGCTCACTAAAAAAAAGATATTTAATTAGTATTTTCTTACTATGAGGAAATATATGCGCCAGTTGTTTTTATCTGAATTGTTTCAACAGCTCTGTCAACATTCCTGAGATTTAATCTGAGAAGTATGTTTTCAGGCATTCTTTTAAAAAATGCAGTGCTTTGGATTAAATTATTCTTTGTGCAACATTTCAATTTATTGTCTTTAATGATAATTTTCAAAATTATGGGTCTAACCAATTCTAGCTTTCCACTGATCGATACCTGCTCATAAGGAAGTAAGTTGACAGGTAATAAAACATGGCAGCAGAGGTATACTAACCAAAAAAAGTAATACAGGACAAAAGACTAAGCAACTCAAACAGAACCACATGGAAAATGTCCACATAAAATAAATTACATTTTCAAAATGCAGACAGTAACCAGAGTCAGAGCAGGAGCAAGTAAAATATAAATCTGCAGCTACCCACTTTCTAAGTTAAAAAAGAAAAGCAAAATCACAATTTTTAAAATGCAGGCAGTCACTTAAGTCAGACAGATCACAATGCAGCTGCAACTAACCCATCCACTGAGTAAACAACAAAAATATATTTTAAAGCAGGTAGTCAGCAGAGCCAGTCAGAATGCAAAGCAACTTCATCTATCACAAAGTATTCTGACTGGCTCGGTGACTGCCAGCACTATAAAAATATGATTCATTAACAAAAGTAGGGAAATGTGGTGTTAGAGTTTCCAACTATAATTCCCAACCCACTACCTCCTAAGCAGCAAAATGAAAACAAAAATACAGTTTTGACTGTCCTGAGTATTTGTGAATCAGTGGGAGGCTCTTTCTTGGGGATCTCAGCCCTACTGCTTAGAACATTTTGATATTGTCTTCAAACAAACATAACTGTGTCTCCCCACGTGCTGCCAACAAACTGTGGGCCATTGCTGAAGAAAACAAATCCCATCTGATGAAATTTGATAATGGGGAGTAGGATCCTCTGTTGGGGAGGAGCTTGAGCATTGTGCTGAGCATGTATAGAGAGAGGATCCTTGATATGAGAGAGAGAGAGAGAAAGAAAGTTAGTTGACACCAGTGCTCACTTTTTGCTGTGGAGAAGCTCACTGGAGTAAGTGTGCAGGAGTGCTGAAAAGCTTATCCTTATTTTCAAAAAAGGTATGCCATTGTTGTCTTACCAAATATAGGGGTTCAGGACTCTTATTTTGTTTTAAAGATTAAGGCTGATGACCCACTTTAGGGACCTTCCCTTTGGAAATTGTGACTTAAATATAGAAGCTATATTGAGGATAAAATGGTCTGAAATATTGTAAAGTTTGGAGGTGAGAGCCTTGAACCCTGAGAATGCACTCCAAAAACAAGAAGTCTGGGAGTGTGAGCTGAACGCCAGATAAGATGGATGACTGAAGTTTGTGCTGCTGCCTCACTGCTCCATTAAACTTTACCAAAGCCACATACAATTGTAACTATAAGTGCACAAATACTTTGATTTGTTGGCGGAACATCCAGTTGAACTAATTTCTTAAACAAATTAGTTTAAAATACATTTTAAAGTTGTTTTTCCAATGTCTATAACTCAGCTGTTCACTGAAGCAGGATGGTGACACCTACTGCTAAGCAAGGTATGGATAGTTTTCAAAAGGCTATGGCCATTGGCTCAAATACAGTAGACATCATTACAAAGTCAGACATACGAGAGGTTAAAGATTTGGTGACCAGCCACACAGCAGCTATCATGGACATGAAGGATGGTATAGGGCTTTTAAACATTGATAATGAAAAATATCTAAAAGAGCAAATAAATCTGAATAAAAAATAAAGCAGCTCAAAAACACTATTAGTTATCTTGAGCAGAAAACATACCATCAAAAAGAACAAATACACTACCTAATGAAAACAATTGATGACATTGAGAATAGAGGGAGAAGGAACAACATTAGGATAGTGGGTGTCCTTAAAGAAGTGGAGGGTAACAATATGGTGGAGTTCCTGAAACAATTTCTACTAGAATTGCTGAATTATTACTGGACATAGCCCATAGAAATTGAAAGGGCACACCGAGCTTTGTCAGTAAAACCAAACCGGGGGTTGGGGGTGGAACTATTACTGCAAATTTTCTAAGATATTCTGGTCAAAGAAGAAGTAATGAGGATTGTTAGGAGTCACTACATTTTAAACTGGAGGGGGCACTGGATTTACCTTTTTCAAGATTTCTCAGAAGTAGTAGAAAAAAAGGGCTTTCTTTGAAGTGAAATCACATCTGCAGAAATTGGAAATTCTTTACTATTTCAAGTATAGAAACATAGAAGTTGATGGCAGATAAGGACCGCAAGGCCCATCCAGTCTGCCCATTTCTTGTTCTACCTTATAAATGTGCCATTGTCCTTTGCTGTCTGTGGCCTATCTAATCATACTCATCTGTATTGCTCCCTTATGCCTATCCCATGACTATCTGAAGCCCTGCACTGTATTCATAGCCACCACTTCCTGAGGTAGGTCGTTCCATGCATCCACCACCCTTTCTGTGAGAAAGAACTTCCTCACATTACCCCTTAATCAGCCTCCCTCTAATCTCATGCTGTGTCCACTTGTCCTGCTAGTTTTCTTATATTGAAACATGTTAGACTATTTCACCTTGTTAATGCCCTTAAGGTGTTTGAATGTTTCGATCATATCACCTCTCTCCCTCCTTTGCTGTAGGGTATACATATTGAGCTCTGTTAATCTGTTCTCATATTTCTTCTGATGCAGTCCCAGCACCATTTTTGGTTGTCCTTCTCTGGACTGCCTCAATTTGGTTAATGTCCTTGTGAAGGTGTGGCCTCCAGTACCGCACGCAGTACTCCAGATGGGGCCTAACCAGTGTCTTGTAAAGAGGGATTATACCTCCCTCTTACGACTTGTGATACCCCTATTAATACACCCTAACATCCTCCAGCCTTACCTACTGCTTTAGAGGTCTCCTTGGATGATTTCAGGTCATCGGTGATGATGATGCCCAAGTCTCTTTCTTCCTTTGTGACTGCCAGCAACTCCCCTCCCAGCCTATAAGTGGCTTCAGGGTTTCTCTTCCCTATGCGCATGATCTTGCACTTCTTTGCATTAAATCCCAGTTGCCACTCTTCTGACCATTTTGCTAGTTTATCCAGATCTCTTCTCATTCTGCCCACCCCATCTGGATCATCTACTCTGTTGCAGATCTTGGTGTCACCTGCAAACAGACAAGCCTTAGCCTCTAGTCCATCTGCAATGTCACTGATGAAGATACTGAAGAGGACTGATCCCTGAGGTACCCCACTTGTGACTTGCATCTCTTCTGAATGCATACCATTTACCACCACTCTCTGTTTTCTGCCTGTCATGGGTTGAACAAATCAGGTCACACAGGAATTAACAAATGTGGTACAAACATACCTAAATGGTATGATTTTTATTAAACAAACAAAAAATATAAATCAAAAAAAAACAGCTTACAGCAGCGAACTTCTGATAATAAACAAATAAAATAAAGCTTGAAAACAGCACAGCTTCCCTGCCAAGGGTCTAGCAGTGGAACATAATCTTGTGCAGTATAACAGAGAGCAGGAGGTCCTCACGTGAACGCTCCCTTACAGCATCTGACCTGAGGATCTAGGCTGGCTTCTTTTAAAGAGTGGAGCTCTACCCCTTAGCTCAAAGCCCCACCTAATTATTAAGCTATTTACAGGAACATTTCTTATTTCTTTGTACAATCAATTACATAGAATTTACATAAATGAAAGGCATAACAAATAATCCGTTATTATGACATCAACATAAACACCCTAATGCTCTGTCAGATATGACTGCACATTTCTTGCAGAGTGGGCTGCATTATAGACAACTCCTCCCCTTTTCTAAAGGTAACCTAGGAGCTGCAGCATATAAAAGAAGGGAGAAAGGTGCTGCTGACTTTCTATAGGAGACAGCACCTTGCAGTGACACCAGCACTGATTGGAGACATGAAACTCCTGGGAGTTGTGTAAGTAGACCACATTTTAGTTCTTCTCTAATATCCTGTATTTTAGTTAATTTGCTAACTGTTTAACCTTTTAAAGAACAGGATATTCCAATCTGCACCTGTACATATCCTAAAGAAAAACATTTAAACTGGCATTGGTAATTTCTTAGTTTGACTGTCAATCCCAGCTTGCTTTTTACATTGTGAAAAAAATACCTTTGCCTACCAAGTCTGTTTACAGACCTTTAGTTAGTTTCATTCTTTAAGTCTGTGCAGCTCATTTAGACCATTTAAGGGCAATGCAGGGGAAAAAGTGTTTATATTTAACTGGACCATGATGTAGAAGAGCAGAAATAGGAAGGGGAAGAAAAATAGTTTCAATTGTAATACACAGCGTCAGATGGCCAGTCTGACTGCATCATATTCTGTATGTTTACACAGAAAAGGGGATTAGAAAGAGACAGAAAGACATAAAAAAGGAGTAAAGTGCTGTTGCGCAACAGTCTTTGGAACAGATATAGGAGAGAAGAAAACGTCAGGTTCAGCTAAGCACTATTCACATGGGGGTTCAACTACCACATTTCCCCTCTTTAAGAACAAACCAATAATTTGGTTTGAAGACCACATCTCTTTTCCACAACATAAACCCAAGGAATGGGATGGGACTTCCACCCACCCTCACAGAGTCCCACCCAGGGCACCCTATAAACATAAAATAAATACAATTAACATTGTTCATTGTCATACTTTGCCCTGGGGTTGAAATAGGATACTGTATCCCATTCTAGATTAAATTTCCTTAAGCACCATATCTAGAAAGGAAATCTGCATTTTTATGTTTGCTGCCTGGTCTATGCTTAATCTCAAAATGATAGGGCTGTAGAGCCAAGTACCAGTGGAGAATGCGTGCATTTTTATCCTTCATCTAGTTAAGCCAGCATAAAGGGCTGTGATATGTAATTAAAGTAAAATGAGTCCCCCATAGACAGAATTTCAATGTCTCTATAGCCTATTTAATTGCTAAACATTCCTTTTCTATTGTAGCATACTTCTGTTCTCTGGGATATAGTTTCCAGCTGATGAATAAGATGGGGTGCTCTTCTCCATTGATATTTTGACACAACACAGCACCTAGACCAGTTTCTGAAGCATCTGTTTGTAATTCAAATGGTTTATTAACATCTGGAGATTGTAACACTGGTGCTGAACACAGTACAGCTTTTATTGTCCTTAAAGCTAAATCACAAGCAGGTGACCATGGGATTTTATTTAGGACTTGTTTCCTAGTCAAGTCAGTCAATGGGGTTGCAATTGTGGCGAAATCAGGGATAAAGCGTCTATAATAACTAGCTCAACCCAAGAAAGATCTCACTTGTTTTTTTGTTTCTGGGACTGCACACTGGGCTACTGCCTCCACCTTCTCTATTCCCGGACGTACTATTCCATTACCCAAAACAAAGCCCAAATATCTTGTCTCATTCATGTCTAGCATACAGTTGGAAGGATTAATAGTTAAACCAGCTTTTTTAATAGTATATAAAACATTAGACAAATGGGTAAGATGTGTTGACCAGTCTAAACTGAAAATCACCACATCATCCAAATATGCAGAACAATAGGAAGAGTGATCATTCAACAATGTATCCATATATCTTTGGAAGGTGGCAGGGGCCCCATGTAAGCCAAATGGCATATAAGCAAACTGGTATAACCCCTTAGGAGTGCTAAAAGCTGTTTTTTCTTTAGACTGTTCTTCCAAAGGGATCTGCCAATAGCCCTTTGTGAGATTGAGAGTAGAGATGTATTTTGCCTGTCCAGTGTGATCTAATATATCATCCACTCTAGGAATTGGATAGCTATCAAACTGAGATACTTGACTGAGTTTACAGAAATCGAGACATAAACGGATACCCCCTTCCTTTTTAGGTACAATTACCATATGGGATGACCATGGACTTCTAGAAGGTTCAATAATATTTAATTTCCGTAATTTCTCAATTTCCTGTACAACCTCAGACCTACTTCTTTCTGGCAACTGACATGCCTTTTGCCTTATTGGGACAGAATCAGTTTTAATCATATGTACTACATCAATGGCTTTACCTGGGATAGTTGTGAAAACTTTTGTATAATGTTGTAGTACATTTTCCAATTCTGCATGTTGCTGACTGGTTAAATTTGAGTTAATATGTACATCTCTAATAGTTTCCTCTGATTCAAGCCTTTTATAGGCAGAATCTAATTCAGTGTCTGAACTACTGGGCATAACATAAAGGTCAGCTTTAACATCAGAAGTAAGTCTCTCATGCCATTTCTTTAAGAGATTTGCATGATAGATGGGTGTACACTGCCTCCGGTATCTCAACTTGGTAAGTGACAGGACCAGTCTGGGAAACAATGGAGTAAGGTCCCTGCCATTTCATTAACAGCTTGTTGTCATTGGATGGCAATAATAACAGTACCTTTTCCCCTGTAGAAATTGTTTTTCCCGAGTTTTACTATCATAATAGCATTTCTGCTTAGTTTGGGCTACCTTATTTTGTTCATGTGCCTTTTTTGTGTACTGCACTAGTCGCTAAGATTAACCAAATAGTCTAGGATATTGGTATATTTCACTGTGGTCTCTCCCTCCCAAGTTTCTTTAACTATGTCAAGAGGTCCCCAGGGGTTTCTTCCATACAGCAAAGTGAATGGTGAAAATCCTGTTGAGGCTTGTGGGACCTCTCGGTATGCAAACAGGAACAGGGGAAGATATTGATCCCACTGTTTACCTTCTTCATCCACAAATTTCCTAATCATACATTTTAATCAAACTGTGTGAGAGGCCTTTCAGCACCATGCAGTTCTGCTTAAAGTTGGACCAGCATAACATTCTGTGGTGATTTGCATATGCAGCCCATGATGCATGGCATTGTGGGGGCATGTGTGATTTTGTATTTTCTTGAAACTTGGCTTCCCAGCCAAATGCCCTTTGGGGTAACCCTTGCCTCAGTGTTTATGCACAGAGGTTCTTTGTCTTTTTTATACATTTTAATGTCTGATTAAATCTTTCTGTAAGACCATCAGTTTGTGGATGGTAAGGGGTGGTTCATAATGTAGTAATTCCTAAAGCTTTGTACAATTCAGTGAGTAGTGCAGCATTAAAATTTGTACCACGATCCATCAGTATCTCTTTAGGAATACCTATATGACTGCAGAATTCTACTACTTTTCTGCTATTTTTGAGGCTGTAACGCCTCAAGTGGAAAAGCTTCAGGATATTTGGTTGCATAATCACAAGGACAAGTATGAATCTATTATCTCACTGCTTTTACTAATGGTCCTACCACATCCATAGCTATTCTTTCAAAGGGTTGAGCTACAACTGGTAGGGGCATTAAGGGTACTGTCCCTGTGAGTCATCTGGCTGATTTGCTGACAGGAAGGACATCATCTGCAATACTCAGCAACATCCTCCTGGACCAGGCCAGAAGAATCATTGCAATAGTCTAGCAGAAGTTGGTCTCATCCTGCATGTCCAGCACTAGGGATATCATGCTAAAAATAAAGATCTTTTTAAATTTCTGTGGTACCAGCATTTGTTCTATCTGTTCTTGTGTTTTAAGATTTATACATATTCTATATAGAATTCATTCTGTTGTGCAACATATGGTGAACCCAAAGGTACTTGTTTGTTAAGCTGTTAAAAGAAAGGGTTAAGTGTATTGTCATTTTGTTGTTCAGTTTTAATATCTACAATATGATATTGAGGCATGACATCACCAATCCCATTTTGTTTTTGTTTCCAGTCTTTCTGTAATAATTTCTTTTCAGCCTTTGTTTTTTGTGGCCCTTTACTCTCTTCAAACAAAGAATCACCAAAAGAAAATATAGGGTCCTGTTGTATTAGTTGTGACTGAGCCCTCGTGGTTACAGCTGATAAGGCAGTGTCACATGAGGTTAAAAGGTCATTAAAGGCTGGAAAATCTTGACCAATAATCAAAGGCAACAAGTAAAGTAGGCACAACTCCTAATGTCATAGCAGCACATGTCTGTCCATTTATACATACTTGTGTTGCAGTTAGGTACTGATGCACATCCATGGATACAAATTACACCAGTGGTTTAGTACTTAATAACTTGTTATCTAGTAGGTCAGCCCGGATTATACTTTGTCGGCTCCGAGTCCACTAGCCCTTCTACTTGAGTTCCATTTACCATAGTCTTTACAAAAAAGTTCCCCAAGTTCATAGAAGCTAGGTATGCAGACTTTTTCTTTGGGCAGAAACAGGCTATGTGTCCCTGTCCATGGCAATAATGGCATTCTATGGTGGATTCAGGTTTTTTTGATGCCATCTCCCGACCTTCCCCTTTAGTCTTAACAATCCCTATCCCAACTGATGAAACAATAAGTCTTACCATAGTGGTTGTGGTTGTTGTAGTAGGAATGACATTTTCTGTTCTCCTGTACCCTATTTGTACCGGTTGTTGTGCAGATAAGAAATCCTTGGCTAGGGTAATTGCAGCTTCAGCATTATCAGGATGGTGTTCCCTTACCCATAATTGGACATCCGCAGGCATAATCTGTACAAATTGCTCCAACACAAATTGCTCAATGATGGCTGGTACAGTCTTTCCCTCAGGTTGTAGCCATTTGTGACACAAGTCATTCAATCTGGTATAGGTCTCCCGAGGTGGTACATGGGGTAAATGCTTTAAAGATCGAAACCTTTGTCTATATGCTTCTGTGTTAATGTCATATCTTTATAGTATCTCCTTCTTTACAGAGGCATAATCATTAGCAATATGGATATCCATACAGGTGTATGCCAATTGAGCTTGCAGATAGATATAGGCAAGTCTTACCACCCATTGGGTAGCAGGCCAATTACAAGCCTGTGCTACACGCTCAAATGTTGTATATGCCTCTATCATCAGAGGGAGTCATTTCATAATTATATGTCTCTGGATTTGTATGGGCAGCCTTGATCAGCCCCAATAATGTAAGAAGCCTGTATTGTGTCAGCCCACCTCTGGTCTTGTCGCTTTTTTCAACCTCTTTTCCTCAAATCTACTCTCTTGAAGGTGTTCCATCTCCATCCAACGATAGCAACCAGCAAAGTAAATCCCTGAGGTCTTCAGGGGGAGTTCCAGCTGTTCTTCTTCTGGCCTTCACACCTCCCTTCCATCTTCTGTATGCCCTGTTTAATCTTTAGGACGTGTGGCAGCAGGTAATCCTTCAAGAAGTCGCTCACCAACAGCAGCCACTTCGGTTCTGGTCAAAACCCTGATAAGGCACCAGCTTTTTGAGTTTCATGTGCCATGTACTGCTGAAAACCACTTGTGACCTATATACTATGTGCAGCATCTTTAATGGAGTCATCCTATTCCTTTGTGATCTCCCATTTACCCCACTTCTGTACCAAAATGTCGTGGGTTGAACAAATCAGGTCACACAGGAATCAACAAATGTGGTACAACATACCTAATTGGTATGATTTTTATTAAACAAACAAACAAACAAAAAAATTAAATCCCCCCCCAAAAAAAGACAGCTTTCAGCAGTGAATTTCTGATAATAAACAAACAAAATAAAGCTTGAAAACAGCACAGCTTCCCTGCCAAGGGTCTAGCAGTGGAACATAATCTTGTGCAGTATAACAGAGAGCAGGAGGTCCTCACGTGAACTCTCCCTAACAGCATCTGACCTGAGGATCTAGGCTGGCTTCTTTTAAAGAGTGGAGCTCCACCCCTTAGCTCAAAGCCCCACCTAATTATTAAGCTATTTACAAGGAAAATTTCTTATTTCTTTGTACAATCAATTACATAGAATTTACATAAATGAAAGGCAATAACATAATAATTATTATGACATCAACATAAACACCCCAATGCTCTCACAGATGACTGCACATTTCCTTGCAGAGTGGGCTGCATTATAGACAACTCCTCCCCTTTCTAAAGGTAATCCAGAGCTGCAGCATATAAAAGAAGGGAGAAAGGTGCTGCTGACTTTCTATAAGGCAGCATCTTGCAAGGGCACCAGCACTGATTGAGACATGAAACTCCTGGAGTTATCTAATAGACCACATTTTAGTTCTTCTCTAATATCCTGTATTTTAGTTAATTTATAACTGTTTAACCTTTTCAAGAACAGGATATTCAATCTGCACCTGTACATATCCTAAAGAAAACATTTAAACTGGCATGTAATTTCTTAGTTTGACTGTCAATCCCAGCTTGCTTTTTACATTGTGAAAAAAACTTTTGCCTACCAAGTCTGTTTACAGACCTTCAGTTAGTTTCATTCTTTTAAGTCTGTGCAGCCTATTTAGACCATTTCTGCACATTTAAGGGCAATGCAGGGAAAAGTGCTTATATTTAACTGGGCCATGACGTAGAAGAGCAGAAATAAGAAGGAAGAAAATAGTTTCAATATAATACACAGCCAGATGGCCAGTCTGACTGCAGCATATTCTCATGTTTTACACAGAAAGGGGGATTAGAAAGAGACAGAAAGACAAAAATGAAGGAGTAAAGTGCTGTTGCACAACAGTCTTTGGAACAGATATAGGAGAGAAGAAGAAAATGTCAGGTTCAGCTAAGCACTATTCACATTGGGGGGGGTTCAACTACCACACTGTCCGTCAACCAGTCTGCCACCCAGTTGACCAATTTCTGACCTACCCCGAGCCTTCCCTGCTTGTTTCAATCTTCTATGTGGAACAGTGTCGAAAGCTTTGCTGAGGTTAAGGTAGATGACATCAACTGCTCCCCCTTGGTCCACCACTCTGGTTACCCAGTCAAAGAAATCTATGGGATTAGTTTGACAGGACCTTCCTTTTGTAAACCCATGCTATCTTGCATCCTGTGCCCCTATGGATTCCAGGTGTTGCACTATCCTTTCCTTAAGAAGTGCCTCTATAATCTTGCCCACTACTGAGTTAAGACTGACTGGTCTGTAGTGCCCTGCCTCCACCCTGCTACCACTCTTGTGGAGCGGGATCACAGGAGCCTTTCTCCAGTCTTCTGGGACCTCTCCTGTGCTCAGAGACTCACTAAACAGTTCTGATATTGGCTCTGCTATTTCTAACCTTAGCTCCTTTAGTACCCTGGGATGTATGCCATCAGGTCCCATTGCCTTGTCCACCCTGAACTTAGTGAGCTCTTGGAGGACCCTTTATTTTATGAAGGGAGTAGTTCTCACCTCCCTCCACCTGTGTCCATGGTGCTGAGCTATGGGACCTGCCCTACCTTCTCTTCAGTAAATACGGAGTAAAAATATCTATTTAGGATAGTTGCTTTTATAGGGTCCTCCTCCTCACATGCCCCCTTTTCTCCTTTGAGCTTAGCAATACCCCCTCTGAACTTTCTCTTTTCACTAATGTATCTATTGAAAGTCTTGTCACCTTCTTTCACTGTTTGTGCTAGTGTTTCCTCAGTTTGGAACTTTGACTGCCTTACTGCCTTTCCTGCTTCCCTCAGAGCAGTTTGGTATGCCTCCATATCTTCATCCCGCTGTGTTCCCTTATATTTCCTGAAGGCCAACCTTTTGGCTCTGACCTTATCTGCTACTGTATATGAGAACCAAAGTGGTTTCCTTCTTCTTTTGCACTTCCTTTTCTGTTTAACATAATGGGATGTTGCTTCAAGTATTGCATCCTTAATGCTTGCTTTATTTATTTTATTTATTTAGTTTTTGTTGACCAGGTAAGTGCACTAGACCAATTCTGCCTATTTTCAGGCACGCCCGGGGGGGAGGGGATACAGATGAATGCCAACTGACCTTGAACCAGATTAAGCTGTTGGTGGTATTTTTAGTGAATGAGGGAAATTTGGCCAGGACACTGGGGAAATTCCCCTACTCTTTTCGATAAGTGCCATGGAATCTTTAACATCCACCTGAACTACCACCAATCCAGGCAGATGGGACCTCGGTTTAACGTCTCATCGAAGATGGCACCTCCCAGAAGTGCAGCACCCTCTCACACTGCACCACAGTGTCAGTACTGGGATATTAATCCAAGTGCCAGATGTGGGAACTGATCCCACAGCCCTCTGATCTCCCGGCCTCAGAGGCGAGTGCGTTACCTACTGAGCTACTGACACTTAATGGGTTTATTAGTGGTACTGGTTCCAAGTGGTCACCCATAGAACTGTGAGTACCCGGTATAAGTGTGGGATATTATTGAAACTTTATCAAGCAAGGCCTCAATGCAAATACTCAACAATAAATTAAATGGCTTTAAACACTATCTCTTCTCATGCCATGTCTCCTTGCTGTCAATCTGCAGGACCCATGGAACAAGCTCCTACGCATGCCCAGCCTACACTAGTACAAATCCCTCCGAGCTTGGCTCAGGACTCACAGCAAGTTAAGATATGTACCTCCATACCTTATGCATCTGCAGTGAGGGATACGACTCAAAATACCCCCAAAACTGCTTTGCTCTCTTCCCCATCAACAGGAAAAAGTAAACCGGCATGAAACAGATACTTCACTCACCACCAATTACAGCCCAGGTTCACACCTAAGAAATTGCAGACAAATCGCAACACAGAAGAAGGAAGCTCCTTGATCTCCACAGTTAAATCTTATACCAAAACAAATGAGAACATTACTCCAGAAGCTGCTGAGCCTCTTAAGATGTTAATGAACTAGGAAGTGACATTATTGGCCAAATGTCACAGGAAATGCAAGCTGGAACTGTTTACTAGCATTAACATCTGATGGAGGCTCTTTTAGGAAGATTATTTTGTCTAATGGGCTAACTTTAATCTTACTAATCTCTTTTGACAACTAATATTTTATTACTTTGTTTCTGTATTTATTTGGTAGTTTCCAGGTTTTGCAAAGTTATGATATGCAGTTCCATATAACATCACAAACCAGGTCCATTTAAATCTTGAGTTAAGCCATTTTAAGGAAGCTGAAGTGAGCTGGTTATACAGTAAGGAGGGCCACAAGAGTTTTGAATACCTAGTAGAACAGATCATTTCTACGCTTAGCTCTGTATACATTCAAAGCCCTTGAACATTTTATTTAGTTTCTCTGATCACCAGACATATAAACCATTAATCACTTTTATTTTTTTGGAACATACAAATTAGTCCAAATGTGCATCAGAATTCAAGTGTTATGATAGCTATTCCTCTGTAGTCATAATAGCCCTTTTCTGGCTAGCTGATGATGCATGCTCTACAATACTTCTATTCTGTATACCACATTATTGACAATGTTTTATAAAGTGAAACATGAGTCTCTGGATGTTTTCAGGTTGCTTGTTCATGCTGTTGTCTCTAATGTTAATCCTAGTAACTTTAATATTGTTTTAAAGTGACTCACAAGCTTCCCGATGTCATGTTTGCAGATCACCTTCCATTCACTGAGTGATGCAAAGCTCAGCTGCCCTGAAGTTAAGTATTAAATATATTCAGATGCTTAGTTTTTTAACATGTTTGTGCCACAGTTGTCTCTGCATGTTTTTTTCTTTGTTTGAAGTTCACACATGTGTAGTGCATCCACATGCATGAGTGACATCAGCACAGGGAAGGTGTTCTCACTGCTTGTTTATTCATCTTTCATGGACCCAGTCTCAGTGAGTGCAGATCTAAAACTGAACTGGCAAAAATTACAGCACTGATGACTGAAACTGTTTGTTATATTAGCATCTGATGTGGATACTTGCTTTTGGGATTGCAGAAGTGGTAATTTCTCCTGATTTTCAATTTTACTCATCTAACTAAACTCTGTGTCCTAGGTCCATCGGTTCTAGGAACATCACAATCTACATGGCCTGACTACAGTATTACAGTTTTGGTAAGTGCTGCAAGTACAAAATTATAACAAGTCTGTATAAAAAAATTATTTTTTTAACTAAGTGGAGCTGTAATCTGTAGCGTATTGGGACACAAAAGGATGACTTCTGAACTGGGCAGATCTATAAAATGCAGTAAACTTTTCATTATTGGTACATAGAGGTCTGTGTTAAATGGATGACTTTTTCAACAGTTCAGAATTGTAATATGCAGTAAGAGTATAGAACTGAGTCGCTACAGTCCAATCAGGAGAACAGTGCAATAAACTGTGTATTTTGTCAAGTGCTGCTTCTAGTGTGATTCTCAGTAAACTGTCTTTGCTATTGCATTTCTGATTGTCACCATCATTACAGACGTTTACATTTTTTCCCATGCTCTTGTGTTTTTAGGACTCATTGTTGTTCTTATCCAAGCACCATAACACTGATCACCGAATGATGCTTAGATGTGCATGAATAATGGGACATAGGTGCATTGAATTGTTTCTCCAGCTTGTCAGCTCCTTGCTAAGTTTATAAATGAATGCAATAAAATCAGTCATATACTGTACATAGTTATACTTTACATAGTTTACAGAGTGTCTCAAAATTAAACACTTAGTTTTTTAACATTTTAACATACAGTCTTTATTTATAATTTGGATTATAGCATCACTGTATGTGCTCCAGAGCATCACAGGGATTTATTTAACTCTAAAAACTGATTAGCGTTTTGCTCATAAAAGTGCTAAATCTTTGTGAAAATGCATAGCTCTTTCCTCACTGTGTATAACAAACACAGCACTTCCAGAAAATCTATATAAATACTTTCTGTACAGTTAGTGTAGTCCCAAGAAAAAAACTGCTAATCAATTATTTAATACCCTGCATCAGCAAAAGAAGAGACTGCAGTTGCTATCCTCTCCCAACACTGAGGTACCAATGTATGGCTTCTATGGTGTTATACTGCAAAGTGTGCTAGTCTGTTTGGCATACTTAGGGAATAAAGTCTGAACCAAAATATGGGCTACACAGCAATGACTGCAGGAAGTCTACACAATGCTCCATGACATTGGTAAGGCATGGAGACAGATATAGTGCAGCCTCTGTTGTATTGCTGAACACTTTACCCATGTGCACCAGAGAGCCACTGTAATGGAAATAATAGAAAACACAAAGCGGCATTGCCGACAAATATGGTAATGAAGTATGGTGACTATAAGTGAGGAAGGGTGGTTCAAATACAGTCTAACACTTCAGTACCTACCGCAAAGATATGTCCCTTTTTGTAGTGGACCAATCAAATGGTACTTTGGCTATTTAAACATAAATGCAATCTCTTTCTCCATGAAAAGGGTTTTGGTAGTGTCATTTTTAACCTTGGGGGTGGGGGACGATCAACGACTGTACTGCATTTTGCCTCAGTCCATAATGCACCTGGAGGCACACATGTAGCGGCAACAAGCCAATGCCAGGATGGTATTACAGATGTTTATGCAGACACTAATGACAGCTGCAGTCTCTATAGTCTCTGAGTGCTTAGAGGTAATACAAAAGCTGGTCAATAATTTGTAGTTTTAAATTTATAACATGCCGTAAACAGGGGAACTAAACGACTTCAACACGCTACTCAATCACTCATACCTCTAAATGGGAAAGCACAAGCAGGCCCCCACCCCAAACACACACATACACAGAGAAGAAAGCTATAGCATAGACCCAGTTAGCACTAGGGCACAGACAGACCCAAACAGTATAAATAATTTAGATAATAAAAGTTCTTTTGCAGTATTTTCTAAGTGTATGTGTGCAGCTGGGGGTTTGAGGTGGCTGGGCTACAAGATGCCAACATAATTTCCACCCTGTGTTCCATCAGAGTGAGTGAGTGACTGATGCATCAGTTGGCGGAGGTCACTACTAACTAGTCACCAGGTGAGGAATTTGGACAAATCAGATTTGGACAGATTGTGAGCCATTTATCCTGCTCAAGCAATGCCACCAGATCAGGCCATGCTCTCAGTGTCAAGCTGGAGTGGCTAACAAATCATTCACATAGGGAACGCAATCAACCCCCACAAAAAAGAAATATAAAAACCCAGGGTACTATCACTAGCTTTTGTGTGTAGGCAGATCGATGCGGGAAGTAACAGAACACACACCATACCTCGATTTTACACAGTAAAATGATAGCAATGACAGGAACCAAACCATAGCACTAAGTAGCAAAATATAATATTAACAGTCCGTGTTGCTAAGTCTGCTCTCACTGCTGTACTGGAATGGATCAGGACTACTGCTGTGACTACCTGTCCTTACTGCCCACATCATTCTGCTGCTGTCATAGGTTGTCCCTAAGAATCTACTATACAGTGCTGTCAAACTGTGGCACTAGGTCAGTGTCTGAAAGATCCTGTTAGTGCAGAACAACGTAATGCTTTCATCATTGGACCCCAAAATGAACTGTTTGACATTGTCATTGTCGATGCTGCATGCTGTGACCAAGAGTTCTGTTATCAAGACAGAATTGCTGTGACCAGAACAAATTTTAATTGCAGAGCACAGATCTCCCTGTGGTGACATTGCAAAGGTAATGAGTGTCAA
This sequence comes from Neoceratodus forsteri, assembly GCA_016271365.2. Taxonomy (NCBI): domain Eukaryota; kingdom Metazoa; phylum Chordata; order Ceratodontiformes; family Ceratodontidae; genus Neoceratodus; species Neoceratodus forsteri. The sequence continues at coordinate 415,945,725 of CM057457.1, read as the reverse complement.
AGATCACCAAATACAGGCTCCAATACACAATATGATACTTCCTGATTTGTGAGGGTGAAAACCTGATTTAATTTGCTAAAATAGGCTATGCATCTATCAAAATACATTGCAAATCAGTTCTATATGCAGTCACCTTGCAGTATATGTGTCCATATATAAAATCTTGGTAAATCGCTTTAATCACGGAAACGAATAGCACAGGCTCTACTGGATGTATCTCAGAGCTCTTGTGTGGGTTAGATTGTCTCTGTCTGTAATACAGGAGCTGTGGCATATGAAACATTAGATATTAACATGAGTAAACAAATATTGTAGTCTATATGTGCCACGGGGTCATGGGGAGCCATGGCAGCATTTGGATCAGATTACATGGACTGGAAGAAAGTAAACTGTAAGAATAAGTCTAGCTTTGAATATAAATGTGGGTCAATTTAGCGACATATGGGTTCAGGGAGCTGTAACTAATATGTAGTAATCGAGACTTTAACATTTAAGGAAACTCAGTCAACGAATGCTAGCAATAGGAATACCAGCTGTGTGTTCTTATTGTCCTGAGTACATGTCTAAGTTTGTATCTTTGACAACCTGTCTCTAAATGTTTTTGAACAAAAAGTTTCGTTACGGAAACTCTTCATAGTGGTGGAATACTGAGGTGCTGATTCTGCTGAATTTGAGAAGGGCCTTTCAGAATGGTAGACAATTTACAACAGAATACATTATTCTATAGGTAGGCTATCAAACCATTAACAATGAATCCTGCCCATTTGCAATCTAATTCTGCTGTGCATTGGTCACAATCAAATGCTATTATTATGCAGAAAAATATGAGAATGAGTGATGAGGTGACTTCTTATAGGTCCAAGAACAAAAAAGAAAACGCCACAGAGTAAAGATGATTCTTCTAGTTATTATAGACTGCTAGTTAAAACAACTACTTGATGGTAATTTTGTTTTATTTAATTAAACTAAATTGTTTTATAACACTGCTCAAGTGCTTTGCACTTATAGTGTTATTATGTTCTAATACTTTTATATTGTACCAAAGAAGTACATATTAACATAGTGACGTTTAAATTACTTAACTTAATTTCCAAACTTGGTTTGTTTGTTTTATATATAGATAGTGTGTGTGTGTGTATATATATATATATATATACATACACACACACACACACACACAACACACACATGCATATACACAGGGCTAGATATTCAAACCAGTTGCACATGGCGCAACCAAGTTGTGCTGACACAAGTCCCGAGTTGTGCCACCAGGCAATATAGAAAGCCACTCCGCAGTGCAGCCAAAACCCATTGCACCAATGTGCAACTGTAATGTATGCGTGCAAGCACATGGAGCAACCCACATGAATATTAAAATAATGGCATATTCAACAGGAAAGCAAAGCACAAGTGTGGAGCAAACATCAAATTGCATCAGGCAGACTTGAGCATATAAAAACAGGCTCAAATACACAGACAGCAGATGTGTAACAGTGTGCACAGAGACAGAGTGCAAGAGAGAAAGATGGAGAGAAGCAGACAGAGTATGAGAGAGTGAGAGAGACAGACACAGAGGGACAGATGGAGGGACAATATGCCACAGGAAGCCAGGAACAGGCACAGTGAATGAGCGATGGACAGTGGCCCATTCCTAATGGAAGCCATAATGAGGGGTGTGAGAAGGCAGGAGGTGTGGCCAATGAAGGTCCTAGTGGCAGTATGCCCAACACAGGTGGTACCGTGCCAGGGTCACGTTCAAGAACATACGAGAGCAACGGAGATAGTGGGTCAGTACACGCCTGAACAGGGCAGTTCTGAGGCAGCTATGTGAGCTGTTCAGTGAGGAGATGCAGGCACCCACCAGGCATAGTCATGCCATATCAATGGGGACCAAGTTGACCGCAGTGATATGCATGCTTGCTCACACGGCACCTTCCAAAGACCCACAGGGGCACCACAGGTATCACACTAACAGCCACATCCCGCCTCCTCACCCAGTTCCTCAATGCACTGCTGCCACATGCTTTGAGTACACATTTCCCCAGCACACAGGCAAAGGTACAGCAAACATCAGGAGTTCTACCAGTTGGCGCATGACATAAGCGTCATTGTGCCACTGACTGCACACATGTTGGCATCCACACCTGGCCCAGAGGGTCCGATGCTACATAAACCGAAGGGGTATCCATCCATCAACTGCCAGGTGGTGTGCAATGCCACAGGCGCATCATCAATGTTTGCACCACACATTCCGGGGAGTGTACATGACAGATGGAGATCTCTTTGTGGGAAAAGTACCAGAATGGGGGCATTTAAGAGGATGTGAGGAAACACTCTTCACAGAGGGTGGTGGACACCTGGAACAGGCTGCAAGCAGCTTGTAGTGGGAAAACAATTTTAGTGCTAGTGACCAATCCCTGGAAGAAATAAACAAATATTCATAATTATTAATTGTGTTTCCAGTTGAATGTCTTCCCTGTCTTATTTTCCGTACACTACCTGATCCTTTGTCTTTTAAAGTTTTCTTTTTGGTTGTTTATACAGCAGCTCAGTGTTCCTTAACTCAACTTCATGATCCCTGTTTCAGTCTCCTCCACCACAGACTGCACTGTTCAGATTCACAAGTAGTTATTGCTGCTCTTCAGAGTTTTGGGACAAGAACAAAGGTCATCTATCCAATGAAACCAGTTCCCACCTCTGCAGCCCCTGTGGTTTGCATTCTTACCTAGCTGTGATCCCTCTGTTAGTCTCCAAAACCATAAACTCACTTTGTTCAGGAACACGGTTATCTTGTTTTTTCACAGTTTGGGATAGAAAATGCGGTTGTCAATCCACAAAAAACAGATACTGCTGGCCTTTCTCCAGCAGTTTGTAGAGGCTAAGGTTTACTTCCTGTCTTCCCTGTTATGTCCCACCCCAAACACTCCAAACAACTCATTAATATTCATCGTGCATCAGGAGGAGCGAGAGGAACGGGTTGCAAATTTTCTGATTACATGTTAGCAGATGCTGTTTTGACTTGTCACTGTTGGAGAAAGTGCTTTTTTTTTATTCAGAATCTGGTGGTTGCAAGGTACATTGAGGTAAACAAAGCTTATTTCCAGGATATCCTGAGCTTTAAACTAGGAGTGAGAGATAGGCGGTGTCCGTCCTTTTAAACAACTGATGACTTAAAAATATTAGCGTATATAATCTTTAGATTCAATTCAGAGTATATCACCTTTTTGTAGTTTACTGTTTATAGTATCAACTCTCAGACTATCCACTATAAAGTGAGATGCAAGTCAGCAGTGTCCATTTATAGCCAGCTGATGCTCAAAAATAATTAGAAGATACAGTCTTTATTCTCAAGTATACCATATTTTCTTATAGTAGTTTCGGTCTCAGTATTATTGGTCTGTTAATGGCTAGAGTTGTATGGTGTGGTTACATTTCAGAGTCGGACAGAAATGACAACACACTGATAGCAGTTACAGACAGGAGCACCAATATGCTGCAGATTGAACTGTGGTATTGTTCTCCTAGTTCAAGGATTCTGAGGTTGAAGAAGGAAGTTACTTGAAACTTCCTTGGTTTTTGAACTTATCAGAGGCAGTGTTGAGACTGAAACATGGATCATGAGTTTATAATTACTGATTGTAGGATTACTGTGTTGTAGAGTTTTAAAAAGGCAGAACTGGGCAACATGGATCAGCTTTAGGTTTCAAATCAAAATATTTAATTTCTACAAAAACAGAAATTATTGCTAGTTTAAGACAACTCTTTCTTTGTTTTGTTTACCTTCTGACCGTGTATTACTGCTGCATTTGTGATTCTTACCTCACTCTGCCACCAGTGGTAACCTATAGACTGCAAGGGGAGTTGCAGAGGAACCTTGTTTTCTGTGGACATGGTCCCATTGTCTCCTGAATCCAAAGATCCTAATGAGTCTGAACAGTGAAGTTTTAATTACTGTGGGCTGGAGTTAAAGACTGACTGAGGATCATGAAGTTGAGAGAAGAAAATTGTTTACCTATGTTGAAAACAAAAGGCAAGCAGAAACTGTGCAGAGTAGGGTTATTTTATGCATACAAGCAGGCAGTATTTCAAAGGCTTTTGGCTTTGCCAAACAGTTTTGTTTATTTATTATACTTTCTTTGGGTCTCAAGATTCGGTTACATTTGATATGCCTCATTAACCTCCACCTACAAAGGTAACCTTATTTTTGTGTAGGTGGTGAGGTGTGCCCAGACCTCCCTAGCATGTCTAGGGGTATCACTAGGGTTATGGTCACCTGTGGTCCTCCATAAGAAACAGCATTTACTTGAGCCAGCCCATGGCACCAGGCTAAGGCATTAACCTGGCCACTGGCTACTTGGTTCACCCCCGGTGCGGGACATCAGAGCAGAAGCCGGAGAAGATATCCAGAGCATCCTTGGACGCCTCCCATGGGGTGGGTTGGAGTGCATCGCATTGGTTGCCCTGTGTTGAGTTTGCCAAGACATGTTTTATGGCATGGATGACCACATGCCACATGCCACCATGCATGATGCCAGCGCACTCAGGTGGCAACAGAACAAGGAAAAGGCCACCCAGTGCCTGGATGAGTCACCTCCCTCACTGCTTATAGTCAGTTTCCGCTGATGCTGCACCTACCCCAGTAATTTGGGCTGGTGTCGTTGGGCACCGAGCCAGTCTTCCCCTGGCCCCTGCATAGGGGTTCTACCAGTGATTGATGGCACCAGGACAACTAGGTTAGATAGCAGCAGCTGAGAAGTCGGAGCTGTGGAAAAGGGCTTAGCTGCCTGAAGGAATGTGTAGCTGGTCTGCACATCAGGCCATACTAGATGTGGAAAAAAAATAAATTTACTGACCTCCCACTGTGTTGACCTAGGCATCCACAAACACATGCAGGCTGCCTAGACTGTGAATTTATAAGAAGTATAACTTAGAAAAACAAATGAAATGTCCAAAGTGGAATTATTTGTAAAACACAGATGATCTTTTTTCTTGAGCTCAGATGTTGTTATTCTTTTTCCAGCTGACAGTTCATTTGTCGTTACTGTAAGGTGGTATTTACTGACGCTTGTGTCTGGAAACAACTCTGATGGGGTACTTATTCCACATCTTTCTGGCCTTAAGGAAGCCCATTTACTCCTGGGGATCCTGCTGAGATTGAGTGGACAACCTAAACAGACTTTCGGTAGCCTATTTTCTTTAGACATAAGCCACTGAGCTAATTCATAGTCTCTCAGCTGTCAACATTTTGGTGCCAATCTGATCCAGTGAGGGTTTCTTTGGGGATCTACTCTGTCCTTCACAAAGCACATCCTTCCTGATCCTCTCTTCCACTTTTTTATTTTACTTCCTCAGTCACAGACCCAAGCCCAACTGAGCATAGCTGAGGTGCCTACTGGGCACAGCACTATCTTCTTTATGGGCAGAATGGCTCACCCAAACATTTTCTGGAGGTAGCACTCCACTGCTGACTGAACTGGCACCCTTATCAGGATGATTGTGTGGGCACTGCTGAGTGCCACCCAAACCCTGTACATCAAGTAAAGATTAACTATCACCTCAGATCTTTCTGTTGTAGCACTCTCTTGCACACTGTTCCTGAGTGTCACCCAAACTGTACATCAAGTAAAGATTAAATATCACCTCCGATCTTTAGCCCACAGCACTTTTGGCACATCTTTCCACAGACAGACATCTGAACCATTTTACAAAATTGATTTTTCCTTGCAGAGGGCAGTCCCTTTGGCCTTTGTTTGATGGCATCTGCCAGCAAATGAGTTTATTTTCATGATGACAGCCTCTACTGAGAAACTTACAGACAGTGGTGTGTATCACTGTGTGTCAGCACCAGCCTCCCACACTCTGGCTCAGTAGAATCCATGCCTCCATTGCAGACAACACTGACTCCTCTTTTTGGAATGCCAGGCAGATCAGCTGACCCTGTCCTTCAAGGGCATAAAAACTGACATCACACTCAGAGGCTGAGAGACACCCTTAAAATGATCTTCACATAACCCCTAAGGGGTACATTTGTTTGGACATTCCTCCCCTTTCCCATTCACTTAACCTTCCTCCTGGTGGGCACTGCATTTCTTGACCAGGATACAGACCCTCCTTCCATCACTTGGCGATTCATAGAATAGATTGTTAGATCCATAGAAGTGTGACGGCAGAAAAGGATTGACAGGCTCACCCAGTCTGCCCATTTGTCTAGTTTTCTCTAGGACATGCTTTCCCCACCCTCAACATTCCCCTGTGGCTGTCCCATGCCTTTTGAAGTCTTCCAGTGTTTCTTCTCCAACCATCCCATCCGACCCTATTCTAGTTATCCACCACCCTCTCTGTGAAATAGTACTCCTAAAGTTGGCCTTGAACTGCCCTCTGGTCCACCTGAAAGCTATGGCCCTCATCCTCTTATTTCCATTCAGCTGGAAGATGCTTTCCACTGGCACCTGGTTTATACCCTTATGGACTAGGCTGTCTCAATCATGTCCCCTCTCCCTCCTCTGTTCCAGGAGTACATGTTTTAAATCTCTCAACCTTTCTTCACAGGACAGGTGGTTGAGGCCCTTTAACATCTCTATTGCTTTTCTGAACCTGCTCCAGCCTCCCTACATCCTCTTGAGGTATGGCCTCAGAACTGGACCCATATCCCAGATGGCTCTAGCCAACTGGGTGTACAACGGTACTGTGACCTCCTTTTTCTACTGGTGATCCCTCTTGATGCATCAGCATTCTGCTGCTCTAGCCACTGCACTCTTGCAGTGCCTTTCCACCTTCAGGTCCTCTGATATCGTGATGCCTAGGTCCCTTTCTTGTTCCGCTCCTCCAGATCTGTGCTCCCATGCTGTACCCTGCCCTCTGATTCCTGTAAAACAAGATGCATGATTTTACACTTTTCTGTGTTGAATGAAAGCTGCTACTGCTTTGACCATGCTTCCATCCTCCCCAAATCTCTCTCATTCTTTCTACCCTTCTGAGTGTCTGCCCTGTGACAGAATGGGAAGGAAAGAGTTAATGGTTTTTCTGTAGATGCCTTATTTTTTAGCAGTGTGGAAAAATACACTGAGGCTGAAATCCTCCCAGCAACCAGGCTGAGGAATTCCTAGCTGCTAGGTATAGAGCTGGGTCATAAATCTCGAAAGGACATCTCCAGACACACACAGACCTTGCTAGACACGGACAGGGCAGTTTGAATGGATTGATCATTCAAATATAAACTTAAGGTGAAAAGGAATATAATTGGTCACCAATAGGTGTTCACCTGATTGGGACAATTAATAGATACATGTTCGTTAGTTGGTGCATTTAAGGGGAGAATAGGAATGACCTAGTCTCCATAGACTATATAGTTTCGTAAGACAGAGAACTGCTCTCTGCCCTGGAAGCTGTGAGGGGAACATAAGCTTGGAGCCTACCTGGCATGTCCGTGGGAGCTGGCAGTTAGAACAGGGTCCAGTGTCTCTTGTAAGGACAGGGAAGGGTAAGTTTAGTGATAGTATATTTCAGTAATAGCCTTCTTCTTTGCCATCTGTTGTTTAAAACATTTGTTTACTTTTCCTGTATGAGTGTTATTCTCTGTGTTGTAAATACATTTCCTGTAATTGCTCATTTTGCACTTTCTGTTAAGTAAAATGCTATTTATTTGCTCAACAGTTGTGACTTGATGTCATTTTTCTAAGGTAAGATTTGGTTTTCCACTGCTAAGGTAAACTCTGTGCAGCATCCGTCACCTGAAAGAGACACTACCAGACTTTAACTTGTGCAATTGCATCGTGGGATTTTTCAAGTTTGTACACTTGAAAGAGGTGCTTGAAGAAAGTCTGCTGGTGGTGGCAGTACACTGAGGACACACCTCTCTAAAACTGTTTCAGCCGTAGAGAGGTGGGTTGTCGCACATTGGTTGGCAGTGGTGGGTGATGATAGCGGATCGCGTGAAGCACACTGATACAGAGCTTGCCAGTGGAACAGTTACCCATTTCAAAACAGGATATACAAGAGGATACATTTGTACAACAGTTTTATTTGTTTCTAGATAGTACAGTATAGTGTAGCAGTAGAGAATGAGCTCCGTACTGTAGGACTCACTACTGTGCCACAGCTTGTTGAAAGGTGCCAGGAAAGGGATTCAGCCTGAAAGTCTGAAGCAAAAGAAAAAGGCAGATCTCATAGCTACTCTCTTGGCACATGATCTCGAAGAGACAGTCGTTGGGGTGAGTCAGGAACTGAGGCGTAGGCCCCCAAATCAGCTTGAGGCACTGCGACTGCAGCTATTGCTGCAAGACAAGGCATTGGAGGCTTAAAGACTGGATGCTGAAGCAGCAAGAAGGTTGTGCAGACAGAGAGAAAAGAAGTGAATTACAGAGAGAAAGAATGACAGCATGAACTCCAGAGACAACAGCACGAGAAGGAGATGATGACTCCTCGGTTACAGCAACCGTGAGTAATGGTGGAGTGAGCTTACCTCATGAAGCCAAAATGAATTCTAAATTGTTCCCTCAGTTTAAAGAGGAGATGACCTTGATTTGTTTTACGGTCATTTGAGAGCTTATGTAATCAATCAGTACCAAATAAGGCTTCTGGTCAACTTATCTCACACCCTTGCTGACGGGAGAGCGCTGAATGCATTTGCTAAAATGAGTAATGTAAGACTATGTTGATTATGATAAAGTAAAACAGTGTTGTTGGAAACATTTTGAATTAACTCTGAGGCTTATAGAAGAAAATTTAGGAGTTAAAGAAAAGCTCAGAAGACAGTTATGAACTGCAGGTTAAACTGTATACTTACCTGATAGGTGGATGGAGGGGCTAAAGCAACTACTGTGGAACTGATTAAAGATGTATTGGTGAGAGAACACCCTTAAAATTGTACCTGAGACATAAATGCGTGTGCTCATAGACAGGGCATGCGCCACTTCCACAGAGGTGGCAGGAAGTGCTGACAAGTATCTGTCTAGCCGGCCACACACACAGCGTAAGTCTTATGGTATGGGGGCAGCTTTTATGGGTATAAGGGATCCCCAAGGGGCAGCCCAAAGGAAACCAGCCTGCACCTGAGCCCAAAGTAGAGCCCTCTGGTTCTAAGGGGACTCAAGAAATAGGTCCCAAGAAATGTCATATTTGCAATCATGTGACACTTGAGATATAACTGCCTCAGAAACTGGTTGGGGGGCAGAGATATTGGGGCTGGGGTGATCAAAAGGGCACTTGGTGTTTGTAGGGTGTGTTCAGTCTGAAGAACCACTCTCCTGTATGAGAATCTATCGTCCCATTACAGTTAATGGAATAGTAACACAGGGACTATGGGACACAGGTGCTAACATCTCTCTGGTAAGGCAAGATCTCATTCGGGCAGAGCAGATCGTGCCTGGGAATACCTGTCTCGGCATTCACAGGGCCACCAGTCCCATTACCAATGGCTAGAGTCTTCTGAGCTGGGAAGGGGCCAGTGTGGTGAAAAGGAGGTGGAGTTGAGAGGACCTACCTGTAAGTACTGATTGTGGGGAAGGATTTGGACCCCAGTAAAAACTGGTGTGTGTTGTAACTCTGAGTCAGGCACAAGGGCAAGCTTCTGAGGGGAGGGTTGACTCTGGTGGTCCAGCCACACCCTCAGCAGCTGAGGAAGTGTCCAGCACAGGGCGGGGTGGCGAAGCTGCAGTCCAGAACCCCAGTCACAAATAAAGGAACCCACAGGACTTCCTTCAGAGGCACTGGGAAGGGAAGTCAGACGAGGGCAGCTGAGTGTTGCACAGCTTAACTGACCCTACCCTGGAAAACTGAGGAAATAGCTCATAGGGCTGAGCATTCTCGGGGTAAAGAGTCCATTTACTGGGATAATGGGCTGTTGTACAGAGAATGTACAACAGAGGAAGGGCTAGCTGGTGAGGTACTCCAGCAGCTGGTAGTCCCTAAGGTTCACCATCAGCAGCTTTTGGCCCTGCACATGATATCCCTTTTTCAGGGCATTTGGGAGTGAGGCACACCAAAAGTGCCTCACCAACAATTCTTCTGGCCTAGTATTGCAAGGATGTGGCAAATTATTGCCGGATTCTGTCCACAGTGCCAGCGGTAGGAAAAATGGGGGACAAGTCCAAGGTAGCTTTGTTGCTCCTGCCCACTTATTGATGAACCCTTCTGCAAAGGGTAGCAGGACATAGTGGGCCATTGAGCACCCCAAGTCACACTGGCAAGCTGCATATCCTGGTAGTTGCAGATTATGCCACTAGATACCCAGAGGCAGTGGCCCCAACATCCTCTGAGGTAGGACCAGTGGCAGATGCACTGTTGGAAATATTTAGCCGGGTGGGCTTTTCCCAGGAGATACTGTCAGACCGGGTGCCAATTTTATGTCAGATTAATGAGTAGTTTGTGGGAGGTGGGTAAAGTAGTTTCAAACCTCCCCATACCATCCCCAAGCTAATGGTCTAGTGGAGCTATGAGATTCAACCCTTAAGACCATGCTAAGGACTTTGTTGACCAGCATAAGAGAGACTGGGACAAATATTTGCCTTCATCTCCTATTTGCATACAGGGAAGTCTCACAGGAGTCCACAGGGTTCTCACCTTCGAAAGCTCCTGTTTGGTCATAGGGTGCGGGGCTACTAGATTTGATTCGGGACTAATGGAGGGTGACCGTGTCTTCCCAAGGGGAGTCTGTTTGGAGTATGTCCTGAACTTTGGACCCGCTTTAGGAGCTCAAAGGGTGGGTTTGCTCAGAGAGCATCCCGGCCACTGCACAACAGCGCAGAAAGTCTGGGTATGACTGCTGTGGCTCCAGCCAGAGAATATGAGGTGGGACAGCTGCAAGTGATGACACTCATCCCCGTCCGATAGAATAAGTTGCAGGCAGCATGGGAGGGGCCATTCTCCATTGTCCAAAAGGTTAGTGACGCCAATTACATGATAGAGCTCTCGGACAGGAGATGCAAACGCAAACGTGCATCATAAAGTTAACATGCTGAAGCCCTACCATGACATAGAGGAAATGGTCCTCACTGCATGCAGTGCTCCAGAGGAGGAATGAGGTAGATCCACTGGTGGACCTACTTGGGAGGCCAGGGTGCATCCTCTGTGGACAGCCTACCTCTCCTCAGAACAGCTGACACCCAGCCCAGGTGCAAGAAATTAGGTGTGCTGAGAGAATTTGAAGACATGTCTCACAGGGAAACCAGGGTACACCACGATGGCAGAGCACCATGTGATACAGGGACCCAGGATCCCTGAAACAGTCCCCACAGGGTACCTGGAGCATGTTAAGCAGACTGTGAAAGAGGAGTTCAAAGAGATGCTGGAACTGGGGTAATCCAGGAATCTAGTAGCCCCCTGGGCATCACCCGTGGTACTGAACCCCAAAAGAGATGGCACCACACTTATTCTCATGTGGACTACCGGAATCAACAGCTGCACGGAGTCTGGATGCTTATCCCATGCCCAGAACAAGATGAGACCTGAGCGACTGGGGAGCTAATATTTGGACCACAATAGACCTAACAAAGGGCTATTGGCAGGTGGTTCTGACCCTTGTACAGGGAAAGATCAGCTTGTTACTCCATTTGTTTCTATAATGTAATTTAAGGTATCTCTGAAATGAAGAATGCACCTGCAACCTTCAACGGCTTGTGAGATCACATTCTGTCTGGGGTGGTGAGTTTGCATTGGCTTATATGAATGATATAGCCATATATAGCCAGATTTGGGATGAGCACATCAAGAATGTGCGGGATGTGTTCCACAGGTTAAAGAAGGCAGGTCTGATAGTCAAGGCAGAGAAGTGCCAGATAGGTATGGCAGAAGTATCTCACCTTGGGCACCGGGTGGGTAGTGGCACATCCGTCCGAGCCTGCCAAGGTTGATGCTATCCTGGCCTGGCCTACTCCTACCACAAAGAAACAGGTCAGGGCATTTCCAGGGACTTGGTGGTACTACCGAAGGTTTGTTCTCGCTATAGCTGATTCGGCTAAGCTTCCTGACAGACCCAACCAAGAAGGGAAAGCCAGATGCAGTGAAGTGGTCAGAAGGCTGTGAGGTTGCTTTTCAGGAGCTAAAGAAGGCCTTTGGTAGGTCCAGCTGTATTACTAGCCCTCAATTATAGATTAAAGTTTATGGTTCATGGGATGCCTCAGATCATGGTTGGGGGCTGCTGAGCCAAGTTACTCAGCAGGGGAGGAGCACCCAGTTGTGTACCTCAGCCAAAGGCTTTTGCCCAGAGAGGAGGCACGCCACAATTGGAGAAGGAATGCTTGGGAATAGTGTGGCTCCTTCAGAAGCTGCAGACTTACCTATATGGAGAGAATTACTGTGGTCACAGATCATAATCCCCTGATTTGGCTTCATAGGTCCAGTGACAAAATGGTAAACTACTACGCTGAGTTTGGTACTGCAGGCATACAACATGACCATACAGCATCGCGAGTGGCAAACAAAATGCAAATGTGGATGGGCTATCTAGGCAGGGCTAATGGCCAGAGCTGGATACTTTGGGCCTCTCAGTAATTAGATGAACGGCTGTGTCACTTGGGTAGCCCAAGGACACGCCTTCATTATCTGGGGGAGATGTGACAGAAATGGGAAGGAAAGAGTTAATGGTTTTGATTCTTAGATGCCTTTATTTTTTTAGCAGTGTGGAAAAATACACTGAGGCTGAAATCTCCAGCAGCAACCAGCTTGTGGAATTCCTAGCTGCTAGATAAGAGCTGGGTCATAAATCGAGTGGACATCTCCAGACACACACAGACCTTGCAGACACGGGACAGGGCAGTTTGAATGGATTGGATTATTCAAATATAAACTTAAGGTGAAAGGAATATAATTGGTCACCAATAGGTGTTCACTCTGATTGGGACAATTAAATAGATACATGTTAGTTGGTTGCATTTAAGGGGAGAATAGGAATGACCTAGTTCCATAGACTATATAGCTTCTGTAAGACAGAGAACTGTCTCTCTTGCCCTGGAAGCTGTGAGGGGAAACATAAGCTTGAGCCTACCTGGTATGTCCGCTGGGCTAGTTAGAACAGGGTCCAGTGTCTCTTTGTAAGGACAGGGAAGGGTAAGTTTAGTGATAGTATATTCAGTAATAGCCTTCTTCTTTTGCCATCTGTTGTTTAAAAACATTTGTTTACTTTTCCTGTATGAGTGTTATTCTTTGTGTTGTAAATACATTTCCTGTAAATGCTCATTGCACTTTCTGTTAAGTAAAAGCTATTTATTTGCTCAACAGTTGTGACTCTGATGTCATTTTTCTAAGGTAAGATTTGGTTTTCCACTGGCTAAGGTAAACTCTGTGTAGCATCCGCCACCTGAAAGAGACACACTACCAGACTTTAACTTGTGCAATTGACGGTGATTTTCAAGTTTGTACACTTGAGAGGTGCCGAAAGAAAGTCCGGCTGGTGGCAGTGAATACCCGAGGACACACACCTCTAAAAGCTGTTTCAGCCCAGAGGGAGAGGTGGGTTGTCGACATTGTCACCCTATTGCAGATTTTAATATCATCTGCAACTGACTCACACCCCCTCAAGGCCCTACACTGTCCCCACAACAGATTGAACAGTAGGGGCCCCAATCTCGATCCCTGAGGGACCCTGGCCAGACCATGCCCTCTGGATGCCACCTCATTTATAATGACCCTCTGCCTCTTGTCCCCCAGCCAGCTTCCCACCCATTTAACCACCCTCTGCCCCAGCACCAGGTATGACATTTTATACAGCAGTCTTCTGTGGGGCACGGAGTCAGTTGCCTTTTTGAAATCCGGATAAGCAACATCTACTACTCTCCCCGATCCAGTTCCTTGCTGACTGTGTCAAAAAACTCAATCAGATTTGTTTGACAGGATCTGCCCCTTGTAAAACCATGTGGACTTGGATCCATCAGGCCTCTTTCCTCCAGATAGTTGGTGATCCTGACTTTCATTAGTTTCTCCCTGACCTTGCCTACCATCGATGTCAAGCTCACGGGCCTGTAATTTCCCACCTCCTCTGTCCCTTCCCCCTTATGCAGCGGGACCACATTTGTCTGCCTCCAGTCTTCCGGTACCACCCCAAACTCCAGGGACTTATTGAATAGTGCAGTCAATGGTACTGCCAGTATCTCCTTTAGATCCCTTAACACCCTCGGGTGCATCCCATCTGGCCCCATTGCCTTGTCAGCCTTCATACAGCCTAGTTCTCCCAAAATTTCCTCCACCTGGAATGGACTTTTATCCACTTCCCCTGCCTTAGCTTTTCCTGCTCTGCTGCCTATGCCTTCTTCTTCCCTAGTGAACACGGAGCAAAAATAGTTGTTTAGTAGTTCTGCTTTTTCCCTGTCCCCTTGTATCAGCTCCCCTTCTTTTGTTTTTAACTGGTGTATTCCCTGCCTAGTCTTCCTCCTTTCACTGACATATAAAAAAAAGTCTTATTCCCTTTTTTGACCCCTCTAGCTATGCGTTCCTACGTCTGTGCCTTTGCCCTTCTTACCTCCACCCTGGCTCACCTGGTATCTTCCCCAGTCTACTTCCGCCTGCATTTTCCTTGAACTTCCTGAAGGCCTGTCTCTTTGCCTTTACCTTTTTTGCTACATCCCTGGTGTACCAAGAGGTTTCCTCCTCCTCTTATTTTTGCTTGCTGCCTTGGTGCATAGGTCAGTGGCCTCCACAATAGCTTCTTTTATCCTCCCCCACATTTCCTCCACATCTGACAACTCCATACAAGTACCATACATTCCTTTGTCTTCCCTGCACTCTACCTTTTTGAGCTATGTTAATCCTGCCCTGACTTTATAACCTCTCTCCCCACACTGTTTTGTACTTACTGTTGTTACCTGCATTTCCTTGTCATTTCTTCTGATGTCATCCAGCGGCTGGGAGTCTCCGGCGGGAGAACTGAGGATTGTGGGGGGAGCACCTCCTTATGTACTATGTCTGACATTGGGTGCGGGACCGATGTTGAAGGCGGTCCCTGTTGAAGACTGCTAGCTAGAAAATTTCTGTGGGGTCCTGACGCCTGACGGCTTCAGTCCTAATGGTGTAACCTGCTGCAAGAGCTTTTCTCAAAGTGCCTGTGACTGGGATGGCACAAATAATTAATGAGCCTACATGCCCGAACAAAAAGAACCCGAATAATAGTACCCTTTTAGATGTCACATTAGTTAATAAGCCCTGCCTATTCACTCATTCTGGCACCTTTTTCACTGATGTCAGTGACCATTGTTTCATTGCTGGTATTAGATCAGTTCATAACTCAGTACCATCAGCTAAATTTAGCACAAAAAGGTCACGGAAGAACTTCGATCAGTTTGCATATGTCAGTGACCTGAAACACTTTTACTCTGGCAAGACTTCTTCTTAGCCAACACGGTTAACTTAACATGATATATTTCATGAAATTCTGATCAGGGCACTAAGCAGACATGCCCCAGTGGTAACTATTCATGTAAGGAACAAAGCTTATCATTGGTTTTTGGCCGAACTGAAGGCTGCATTAGTAGCAAGAGACAAACTCTGGAAAAAGGCTTGCAGAACCAAGTTGGACACAGACTGGTGCCAGTTCAGGAAGCCGCGGAATTTCTGTACAAAAATGATCAGAGTAGCGAAGGCTGCTTTCTACTGTAAAGAACTGGACTCTGCCACTAAATTCTCTAAATTCTGGAGTACTATTAAGGAAATGTCAGGGCACACACCTGGCAGCTCCCTACCTACAAACATCACTTCAGGGAACATTGCCATATGTGAGAAAAAGGGGATTCTTGACTCCTTTAACAATCATTTTGCTATAGCTGGTCTTGCATTTGACAACTCTCCTGCATGTCTAGCTTACTCGCAATTAGGAGTACAAGATGATGACTATGATGTTCCTGCTCCTGATTTTTGCTTCCAGCCTTTATCTCTGAAAGAGGTCAAGACCTCCTACTTCAGCTGACTCAAAGAAAGTGAGGGTGCTGATTCACTAGATCCCTACTTCATTAAGATTACTTGTCATGTCCTAGCTGTGCCAGTCACTCACTTTTTTAATCTGTCTTTGTCGCAAGGGCTTATTCCCTCAATATGGAAAATTGCGCATGTCATTCCTTTATTTAAGTCAGGTGACCCCTTGTGACCTGAACAATTACAGACCAACATCTCTCTTGCCAGTTCTATCAAAACCTATAGAAACAATAGTGAGTACCCTGCCCAGGAGTTATCTTAAATAAAAAAACAAAAAAACTCTTAAATCCCTTGCAATCTGGTTTCAGAACAAGACACTACTATTTCAGCACTTGCTAAAGTGGCCAATGATTGGTACCAGGATCTGGACAGTAAAAAATTAATCTGTGCCATATATTTAGACCTAAGCAAGGCTTTTGGCACTGTGGATCTCAGCCTGCTTCTCTCATCATTGAGGAGCATAGGACTGGATACAGTATTACTGCTTTGGTTCAATGATTACCTCTCCAGATGTTTCCAGCAGATTAAGGCTGAGGGTGAGCGCTCTCAACTAAAACCTCTCCAGAGAGGAGTGCCACAGGTGTCTATACTTGGCCCCCTACTATTTGCTAGCTATATTAATAATATCAATTATAGCATATCCAAGGCAAATATACATCTGCTTGCAGACGACACAGTTCTGTATCTTAGTCGCACGACTTCTGAAGCTGCCTGTGCAGACCTCCAGGATGAATTCAGCCATCTTCAGAATCAGCTCTTATTCAAAAAACTCCTCTTAAATGCCAAGTAAACAAAAGCAATGCTTTTTTTGCCCTATAGTCGTACTATGAATATGGTTAGTACTGCAGCGCTACCTCAGATCACCACAGTCCTCAGGAGAAAACCTGGAGTTTCTCACAAAATTCAAATACCTGGGAGTGTGGCTGGACCAAAATCTTTCATTTTCAGAGCATATTGATGACTTGCTTAAGAGGCTAAGGCAGAGGCTGGGCCTCTTCTTTAGCATTAACCAGTTTTGGACTACAGATGCTAAAAAAAGTGCCTGGTCCAATTCCTATCACTGGTTGACTATGCAGACTTCTATACAGTCAGTGCCCAGAAGCTTCCCTTGCTAAACTGGACACGCTTTTATTACAGAGCTATTAAATTTATAACGGGCCTTCCTCTTTCTACCCACCACTGCTTGCTGTTTGCTACCATAGGGTGGTCCTCTTATGTTTAGAAGAAATAAAATGTGGCATTTTGGACTCTTAGAGCTGTCACACAAAGCTTCCCCATTATATCTCTGACTGTCTCCCGCTGAGCACAGCAGGAGCTTATGCCTTAAGAAGTGCTTCTTCTTTCACATTTTGTATTCCCATGGTCTCTTCCCACTTTGGTAGAGCAGCATTTAGTTTTGTACTGCCAACCTTATGGAATAAATTGCAAAAATCTCTGAAATTGAGTGCACCCATCAACTTGGATTCCTTCAAGACCTTATTTGATTGTACTGTGATGGAACACTGTAACTGTTTCCTTCACTCTATAACCTATCCTGAGTCCTAGGCTCCCAGCTCTCAGCTGCCTTCAGTGTAGACTAGAGTACTGCTGGCCCTATGGATCCATTCCAGTTTGTGAGCAAACCCTTTAATTTCTTGCTGCCCAAGTAGGCTGCAACTGTACACTAGCTACCTGTATCTTGGCTTAGGCCCCCTGCTTCCTCCCTCTGCTCTCCTGTACCTCCTGCCCTCCCAGCTCCTCACCATTATTTTCCCTTCTGTTTTACTCTGCTGCTGCATTGAACACCTACCTTGTATTATTGTTTCTTATGATGCTCTGTCACTGTTGTATTTAATCTATTGTGTCCTGGTGTTAACCAGGCCATCCTATAAATGAGTTTTGTATTTTATTATTGCCGTAATGCTGTATTGTCACTGTTGTTTTTAACTTTATTTTGATTGGCCTTAACCAGGTCCATCTTGTAAATGAGCTTTGCTCAACAATGTTCTCCTGGATAAATAAAGATTTGATTGATTGATTGACTGACTGTGGGATACTGAGAGGCATCACCAGCAGAAAACAGGAAGTTGTTATCCTCTGTACAGACAGTTGGTGAGACCCCCATCTGGAGTACTGCATCCAGTTCTGCAGACCCCATCTCCACAAGGACATAGAGAGGATGGAGGCAGTCCAGAGGAGGGCAACTAAAATGGTGCACAGTCTGCAAGAGAAGCCATATGAGGAGAGACTAAGGAGCTTAATATGTATACCCTTGAGGAAAGGAGGGAGAGGGGGACATGATATAAACTTTTAAGTACCTCAGTGGAATCAACAAAGTCCAAGAGGGTAGCATCTTTCAGAAAAAGCGATGTGCAAGAACAAGGGGACACAATTTGAAGATAGAGGGGGGATAGCTTGGGGCAATGTGAGGAAGTATTTTTTCACAGAAAGGGTGGTGGACACATGGAACCACCTTCCTGAGGAGGTTGTGAAGTCTAAAATGGTGGGAGAATTCAAGGATGCATGGGGCAGATATAAGGCAATTCTTGGAAGAAATAGGCTGTTGGTTAACTAGGATCTGCAGCTTATCCAGTAGGTAGGTAGGGAAATGGGAAGATTAGGTGGGCCAAGCGGTTCTTATCTGCCATCAAAGTCTACGTTTCTATGTAAGCCATTCTGTATTTATTCTAAAAGAGCTTCATTCCTGGCACTCCACCCCATCCCCAAACATTTCCTAATCTGGTAGAATATCCTCCATCATGACTATGTTTCCAGAGTGGTTGCCCTTCTGATATGGTCCTTCAGGTGCCCTGCAGCCCTCCTCAAACTGATTTGTTGATCTTTATGTACCACCACCAGCATTCTTCAGTTCTTACCTACTTTATCTATCAGCAAAACAAAAAGTAATTCTGTCCCCACTCCCCCAAGATTCTTATCTTCTTTTGCTTTTACGCAGTCTCAGTGTATTGCATAACCCCTTCTCCTGACCATTTTCTTGTCCATTTAAAATAGGGCATATTGGGGTAGTGAGGTCTCATTTGGGATATTGTGCTGCCCACATTTCCATGATGTCTGCGTCCAGCTGAGCTTGCATCACCACTGCCTGTAGGTCCCCCATTTTATTCCCAAGATGCCTGATGTTCAGACAGATGACTTTCTACTAGCTTGGTCTCTCTCCCTCACTTGGCTCACTCCATCTCCCCTTCCCAATGTCATTATTCCATCTCTGCTTCTCCTTTGTCTGGCCTACATTACAGTTTCTATCTATCTTCACTTGTTGTGGGAATGCCAGCAAAGCCTCTTAGTCTTTTAGACTGTAACTTTGCCCATCCCTATCCTGTTCTGTGTGTTGTGAAACCAAGAGCAATTAAACCTGTTTCATGTCCTTTCAGGTACCAGAAACCTTTGAAGATGTTACTGTTGATTTTCTGAAGAGGAATGGAAGATGTTAAGCAAACAGGAGAAGGAGCTTCACAGGAAGTGATGGTACAGAACTATGAAACCATGGTTTCAGTAGGTAGACCACCTAGTTTCAAAGGAGGGATCTTTATTCTGAGGGAGATGGGCTTACATTTAACAATTTAAAGTCTGATGGCTTGCTGGGAGAAAGGATGAAAAGAGTGGCTTAGGGGCTCCATTGTGACATTCCTGTACCTTACTAAAAAAAGCAGTTGTGAATTACATTGACACATAGAAACATAACATTTGGGAACAGATAAGGACTGGTTTGCCTACCTAGTCTGTCAATTTTCCCTGCCTATATTATCACTGCAGATCCTACTTGATCTGTGGCCCATTCATCCCACTTCCCTTACCATGAGATTCTCTTATGCCTATCCCATGCATTCTTGAACCCCTAGCCTTCTGTCTTCATTTTGGGACACACTGTGTTATGAGAAGGAAGGACTCTGTAGAAGATGAGAATATAGAACTTGAAAGCAGAAGGCCACTTGAACTATCTGTTCTGCCCTTATCATTGTCTAACTGATGATAAAGTCCCCTAGTCATCACTCATCTTCTCTGTCCTGTTTTTATCCTTGATGCTCCCCTCACTATACCCAAGTGTCTATCTTAATTATTCTTGAGCCTTTCACTGACCACAGGAGAGGGGAAGAGGATTGGAGGACAGGTGGAATTATAGATGTTTAACTGCAGGGATATTTGTACAGGGAAGAGGAGAAGCTATTTTATTTGGTAACCCCTGAAATGAGTGACTCAAATTGAGCAACTCAATTTGAGCACCTGGGTTAAGAGTGACCGTGAGAACAGCGAGGAGAAATAAGTGACTGGAAAACATGGCTAGGTACTGTATGGTGACTGAGAGTTAATGAGAGAAGGATATAGAGGTTTGTTTGGGAGTGGATCCAAGCGGCCATCTGGCATGGTGGTTAAGGCTACTGTCTGCAACAGTGGTGATCCGGAGTTCAGAACTGGTGTGAGGTTTGTTTTATAGTGGTTGGTGGTGTTGGGAATTTTTGGGGGTTATTTATCCCCAACTTTGTTTACCCCTGCCCACTGGTTGCTTCCCCCAACATCGTCCACCTGCACACTGCTACTCCACTGAGTAGATGCCTACCATGTTTGCCTCTTCTCCCAGTGTCCATCTCCCAAAGTTGGTTATTTAGAAATGGGGTGGGGCAAAGCCCCTCTGCATAAAAAGTAACTTTAGGTATCTCCCCTGCATGTTTTCTGTTCTGCCATCACTTTTTCCCCCCAGTGGCTATAGTGCTGATCGCTGATTTTGTATTCATCGATTTGTGCTCACTCTTTTGCAAGTCACGATTAAATCTCAGCTCTTATCACATGGCACCATTTTACTCTGTTGGTTCTATATTTTTTGTTGCATTTCAGTTAACAGTCCATCTAAAATAGAGGAGCAGAAGCGAGTTGGAGGACAGGCCACTGTTTCAAACTTTCATTGCAGGAGATAGCTGTGCCAGGAAGTGGAGACATCATTTTCTTTTTTTTACAGCTGGAATCTTTCAGCTGCATAGAACGGGAATGTGGTCAGCAGCACAGCACACCTACACCCAATTGTTCTTTTCCTCATGGTCAGAGACAGGTAGCCTTAGCTTGCAGTGATCCCCAGAGGTTGCAGGGCTAACTGTTCTCTGCTGTGAATATTTTTGTGTGGTGTTTATGTGGCTGGGATAGCTAACTGGTTGCAGCAGTTTTCATGGAGGTTGTAGAGAGGAGCTGTGGGCAGCAGCTACTGGATATACACTACTGTGTCCTTTTCCACAGCTGTAGTAGCTGATATTTAAAATCCAGAAGTCACTCTGCACTCACCATGCAAGCATGAGAGAAAGTAGTTGTTGCAAAAGTTTTTTTTATTGCAGTCTGCCCTGACATACAATATATCTCCATTCAAAATACTTTGTTGCTCCCAAAACTGATGTCTCCACAAAACTGAACCTTCTCCCCAGTGCTTCAACCAGGGGGTAGTCTTCCTTATGGGGTGGAGACTGTGCAGTTAGCCTTTCCTTGAGTAGCCATCATGAAGAACACTTGGGGTGCCACCTGTGTTCATTTTAATATATTACAAGGATAAACTTAGATTATTTAAGTGGCTCTGGAAGGCTTCCAACCTGTGGCCTTATCTAACATGTTTTTAATGTTCTTAATATCAACATTGTTATATGAAAAAGGGAAAATAAGGTTAAAGAGGAGGAACTATAAAAGGGTGGTGTTGAACTGCCATTGTAGTTATAAATTGCCATGCCTCAAATAATTTAAACTACTACTTTTTAACATACTAACTTTCTAAGTTGCACTCTATTTTGAGTTGACATTGTTAAATATAATAGGATACAAAGAAGATTGTTTTATGAGACAGGTCTTTTTAACCATCACTTAAACAGGTTACATATTGTGGATCAAAATTAATGTTTTTAGATGCCCTTCTTGTGGGTATCTGAAAATAATTTTGATTCCCATAACTCAGCAATTTTGATTTCAGATTAGAACACGCAATACAAATTGCAAATACAAGTTTCAATGCATTCCAGATTTCTGATCTTGTATTTTTTCTTATTGTTAGATGTTTTGCACCAAAGTCTTCATTACATTGTGGAATTCTAGATGGGTTTCTGGGCCGAGGTAGTGATCACATCCTTCATTTATTTCAAGGCATATTTTAGGATGGGGATCTACCAGTCCACAGTCAGATTCCACAGAGAACTGAAAAAAGAAAACAGCTTGGTGGAATTTAACTCATTGCCTCCACAGGCTCACTCTGAAATTACGCCACTTGCCTCCTGAATCTCCTGTATACTTTTAACAGTGAATCCTGGGCCTTTCTAAGCAAAATCAAGCCATAGTCAACATGTCACAAACAAATGCTAATAGCTCAATAACTGTACATGTTAGACACAAAGTATGAGTGGCAGATTTATTCAGCACAAAATTGCCTTTCCAATGGTGGCATGCATGTAATAATAAGTAATTTTGTTTTTTTTCTATGCTGGTCGAAAGAGCAAACTAAATATTTTTTTCACTAAAAAAGGGCAACATAAGCCATTTTTTGTTGGAAAATATGTAAACTATCAACACCACATTAAGCATACAGACATTAGATGGTGTTTTAATATTATGTTTGTTAAAAAAAGATATATTTTTACTATAAAACATAATTTTTCCCCATTTTAGTCAAGGTGCTTTGGTGAGATTTGAGAATGAATCTCAACCACACACATCATATCACAAACAAATGTATAACTCCAAAAGGATACATCATACACACAAAATATCAGCATGAAAGTTGATGAGCACAAAAATGCCTTTCCAATGGTGCTATGCAACCAGTTGTAATCAATACAATTTTTATTTTATATCTGCTGAAGTGCCAGAAAAGTGAATTTTATTCAAGCTGCTTAGGTAAATCTTGATGGAAAACATGTCAGCCATACACACCATACCATAAACAAATGTAAATAACTCCTAAAGTATACATGATATACACAAAATATCAGCGGCAAAGTTGTTCAGCACAAAATTGTCTTCCCAATGGTGGTATGCAAATAATAATATGTAATTTTGTTTTTTTTAAGCTGGTTGAAACAACAAAAAAAATTTTTTTTTTTTACTAAAAGAGGCAACATAAGCCATACACACCATACCATAAACAAATGCAAATAACTCCTAAAGTATGCATGATATGCACAAAATATCAGTGACAAAGTTGTTCAGCATAAAAGTACCTTTCCAACAGTGCTATGCAGTCAAATATATATTATATTTTGTTACACTATATATTAAAATATATAAGTGACTTCTCCAGACGTTTCAAGGGCACACTGGGAGTCAGTAGCCGACTTCTGCAGACGTCCTCAGGACACACCAGTGTATTTTACTGGCGACTACAGGCGTCTGCTAGGAGACAATAAGTTAAGGCGTTACATTTTATCTATGTTTTTCAAAATGGTTTTAAATCCCACTCTGATTTTAAATCTCTAGATTGTAATGTGTTCAGCATGAACATCCAAAAGCTTTCCTACCCCTTGTGTTACTTTTAGCTTTCTATATGGCCGTGAACTTAATGCCCTCTATCCTATTATTGTGTTCTCTAGGAAATGTCTCGCCACAGGTTTATTTATCAAGCCACCTTTAATGTTACAGATGCTTCCTGTACTCTGTTTCCCTGGTCTTACTGTTCTCCCAACATACATGAAGTTACAGTGACACCATATAGCACACATGACCTATGTGCTGCTACACTTTAGAAAGCTTTTGATCTTTACACTGTGCTCATAACTATCTGCTTCAAGTGTTTCCTTGATTGCAATGTTCACAGAGACTGCATCTTCCACATTTAAACATCCCTACTGGGGTGGGGGTACCACATCCTCTGAGTCTCTTTGGGTGACTTAAACCTACTGTGAAACGGTTTGTCCTTTAAATTTTCAGTGTTTGAAAAGGTGATTCTGGCACTTCCTCCAAGTTCATCTGATTAAAATGGGGTCATTTAACAGAATGGACAGTATTTTCTCACTATAGCCCCTATTTGGCCTGCTTGGTTGCTAAACTGAGTCACACAGGTGGCTGGTTGTTTATCTGTTGGATTGATTTGTCTAGTCTGATCATTATTGATTTTCTGGTTTTAGAAGAGTATTCCTGTCCTCTTTGTTAGCTCTTTTCTAAAGCTGAATCAAGGCTTTCCTTCTTGTAGCCTCTATCCACAAACCTCTGATACATTTCTAATGACTGTCTCTCAAAATTTAAATTTTTTTTGAACAATTTCTACATAATCTTAAGAATTTTCCATATGAATTTAATTAAGGAATTCAGATATGAGCTATCAGTTCTTAATAAGCCATTTGCTGCTGTTGATATTTTAACATTTTTAGAGTGTACCTTATTGTTTTCATCTATAATGAGGGTTAGGTCCAACACACCAGCAGCTGATGTACTCTTCGTGTATGTACATTTTAAATTGATGTTATTTTTATTTAGCCATTCCATAACATTTGTCATCCCTTCTTTGATCCCTCCAAAACACACAGTATATTATCTTGTTCCATCATTTTATATTTTTTAAAAAGGGATTTATTTCTTCAGAAAATATATTGGTGTTTTCCCGGGACTCCAGGAAGAGTTGGGCGTAGCTTGGGCCATTGCTGCTCCCATCGCCATGCCGTGTAGTTGTAGAAGAATATTCCCCATCAAATTCAATTAAAATTGTGGGTTAGGACAAATATTAAGGCCTCCAGGAGAAAGTCAGTGGGGGATTCTCTGTTTCTGAGGTATCTGATCATAAATTCAGAACATGCTGCTAAACCATCTCTGTATTTGATACTTGTGCACAGTGATTCTATGTCAGTGCAGAGCCAACTATATTTTTATCCCATTCAGAATCTTCATATTTGTCTAGCACATCCATTGTGTCCTTTATATGAGGTTATGTCCGTGAGACATTTTTTGAGGAGAAAGTCTATGAACAGACTTAGTTTGTCTGTGAGGGAGTCCATCCCCGATACTATGGGGTGTCCATGGGGGTTCTGTAATTGTTTATGAATTTTAGGAACAGTATATAGTGTGGGTGTGACTGGGGTATTGTTCCAAATGTATTTTAATGTTTCCACTGATATATAAGCAACAGTTTTTCTTTTAAAAGACCTGGTAACTCTTCTTTGTAATCATATGTTGATTTTTAGTGAATTTTCTATATTTACCGTGTCTTTTAGTATTTCCTTAACACTTTGAAATATCTTCGGGTCCATCATCTCCATGTTACCCCTTTATCTCCCTGCTTTATAACTACCTTAAGTTCACTTAGTTCCTTCAGTGCTTTCCTTCTGGGCCACTCAGGTTATTTCTATTGGGCATTATTCTTAAGTGTTTTGTCCACTTCCTTGAGTACCACAGTTTCAAAGCTCTTAATGGGCTGATTACTAGTATTTGGTCAGAGATAGGATGATGGTTTGAACAGCTTTTTCTGTAATTTCTTAACACATTCATTGACATTCCGTCATCCTGTCCCTCATTTTCACTATCATTTTCCGTTTCACTCAAACACGCCTGCTCTCCAGTATTTGTAAATCTTCATTCATTTCACTGGTCATTTCACATTCTGTTTCCACATGACTCTCACTTAAATCAGTTAATAGATTTACCGTATCCAAGTCAGCATGTTCCTCCCCCTCCTCACATCAAGCTGCACTCTACAGTATATCAAACCCCATTTCTGCTAGTTGTTTTCTCCTGTGGTATTCTCTTAGCCTAATCTTTTTGAACAGTTTAAATAAATCAACCTGTGTCTTGAATCTATCAGAGTTCCTGGCTGGAGCAACATGTAAACCTTTCTGCAGAATTGTTATTTTCAAGTCAGTTAATGTTTGCTTCTTCTTGGTACTTCTCCTTAGCTCTTGATCTTGGCCTGCCTTTTCTACCCTCCTTGTTTTCTAAATGTTTCTTTTTCCATTTTGTCCGTGTTTTGTTGTCCACTTAAAGGGTCTTTGCTACCCCTGGTTTTGGGCTGTGTTCTCTTTCCTGTTCTTTCAAAGTTCACACTTTTCAGGGACCTTGATTGCCCTCTGCTCTATGATGTGGTTCTCCATGCCAGGAAAATGTGTTCCCAAGCTTATAGATATTCAGGTTCTCTTTAATTTAGATTGCCTTTTCCTTATAAGACCTGCTCATATTTATCAAGTTTATTTTTCAGGTGCTCTGACAGTGGTTTAAAATCGCATGGCTTTTAAATGTACAGTTTTCAGTTTCTGATGAATCTTACCATCCCCATCTCACCTCTTCACATTTTCTCCATTTTCTGCTATGTTATTTCCGCCTCCTTTCTCCAACCCACCTGCCCCTAGGTACTCTACCTTTATAGGCTGCCATCCAAGACAATGGTTTGGACTTCCTGCTCATAGGCAGGATGGGGGGTTACACTTGCTAAATATATCAGTATAACTAGACCAATTTGGGATTGGACTCTTCCAGGGGGACAGAGAAGTAAAGAGAGGAAAGAAAAGCAAGAGAAGTAGCCAAAGCACAAAGAAACAAAAACAAAACTGGACTAGCATCTAGCAGGTCAGGCAGATCTAGAAGGGGTCAAAAATAGTCAGGCAAACAGGAGTCAGATGGTAGGATAGTCCTTTAAAAAGTAAAGGAGGGAGTCACTGATATTGGGGAACTAGTATTAACAGGGAGGCCTGCATAGAGCAGGGGAACTGAAGTAGTGAGCATGAGTCAAGATACAGGAATCCTGCATAGTTGGTAGGGCAGCAGTTTTAGGAGAGCATTCTGGATCACACAGTGCTGCCCTGAGTGCAGAGGTTGCCTATCTCCGCCAAGTTGGCCAGGATTCAGGAGACACTCACTCCTCCCAGAGGTCTCCGTGTCTGCATCCAACACCTTTGAGGTTTCCAGAAGGAGAAATGGATGGACCACAGTGGGCTCAGGGAGGGTGTAGGACATGGGTCTAAAGCACATCTCCCAAGCAGTCTAACTTAGGAACTCCTAAGCTGTTTTGCAGGAGTTGGAAATCCCCACAAAGGCACCAGAGGTAGAGACCAAGGAGAATGAGCTGGTCTTCCATATCTGAACCCAAGGGGTGTGGGGTAGAGGACCCCAAAGTAAGAGGAAGCTACTCCTGGTGAGGGACTCAGTTGCCCAGGAAGTGGGCTCATGGACAAGTAGCGGAGGAGAGAGAGGTGAAGTGCCATCCAGAGGCACAGCATGATGGAAAATGAATCCAGAGGATTTCAAGGGTGGTAGTAAGGAGGGAGGAGTTGGATGTCATTGTCCATCTGGGGACAAATGACCTGGCTGGGGAGAAGGTAGAGGTAGACAGAATACAGGAGTAGTTTAAGGTTCCCGAGGAGGGGCCTAAAGCAGGTAACAAACTCTGTTTGACCTCGGAGGTTCTAGCTATCCATGGCATAGGGGAAACTAGGTCACTCTGTATCCAGAAGTTCATCTCATAATTGAAGGAATGGTGTGGAGATGAGGGCTTTGGCTTCATGAGGGTGTGGGGCCCCACTTAGGGGATGTGGGTGTATAGTGGTGATGGCCTACATCCATCCAAGGAGGAGACCATGGTTCTGAGGATAAGTTTAAATGCTCATCAGTAAGCATTTAAACTAGCCAAGGGAGTGGTTGGAGGAAAGGTAAGAATATTCCACCTCTTAGGAGCACAAGAACTACAGGGAACCGAGAAGATGAAAGACATACAGAAGGCTCAAGTCATCACAAGGACAGAGGACAAAGTGGGTTAGATCAGAAAAGAGAAACGTATATGGGAACAGAGCAAGGGAAGGGCAACACATCCTGGAAAGCCATGTGTACAAATGCTTGTAATCTGAGTAACAAGTTAGGTGACCTAGATGACAAAGTTCTTTTTGTTACTATTTTGTTTTGTGCTTTCAGGTTTTTGTTTTGGGTTTAAAGGGCAAAAACAGTAAGGACAGGGGGTTAAAAGGGGTAAGACCATCAAAAAATGGAGGGCAATAAATACCAATGCATGTAGTCTGGGTAACAAGCTCCCAGAACTAGTGGTATTGATGGAAGAGGGACACCTGGATATTGTGACAGTCACATAAACATGGTACACAGAGAACCATGACTGGGATGGCAACATACCAGGGTGCTCAATCTACAGGAGGAACAGGGAGGGTAAAAGAGGAAGAGGAGTAGCTCTCTACATAAGGGAAGGGATCAAAGCAATGGAACTAAAGGGTAAATAGGGAGGAAAGGAGGCAGTGTGGGTCACCTTCGAGATAGGAAATGGCACCACAATCTGTATGAGGGTTGTATACAGACCTCCTGTCTCAGGGGGAGGAAATGGACAAGAAAATAATAAAAGGCATTCTTAGAATGGCAGAAAAAGGGGAAGATATTGTTGATGGGGACCTGAATATGCCAGATGTTAACTGCAGCCACATCCAAGAGCAGGGTAATTCTCAATGCCCTGCAGGGGGCATGCGTCAGACAGCTAGTGTTGGAACCCACTCAGGAGGAAGAAATCTTAGACCTGGTACTATCAAACCAGGATGAGAGAGATATTGGATTTAGAAGTGGGTAGCCATCTGGGAACAAGCTACCACCAAACAGTGTGGTTCACAATAAACACAGCCATAGATTCAAGTCACACAAAAGTGAGGATATTGGCCTTTGGGAAGGCTGACTGTGGCAAAATGGGGAATGCCTCAGAAAAACATTAGCAAATGGGCAAGAAGTTGGACTGAGGAACAAGTGGAAACAATCAAAGCTGCCATCACAGAGACAATTAGCCTTTGTGTGAAGCAAATAAACACAACAAAATAAAGGAAAAACACTAGGGTTCTCAAAAGAGGTGGAGGGAAGTTAGGAGAAAAATATAGCATTCAGGAAGTATAATGAAACACAGAAGGAGCAGGACAGAGAACTGTACCATTTAAAGCAGAAGGAAGCAGGGTAGACAGTGAGAATAGCAAAGGGACAAACTGAGGAAAAGATAGCCAACTCAGTTAAGAAGGAGGATAAAACCTTTTACAGATACATTAGGGAACGAAGAAAGACCAGGGAAGGGATAGTGAGGCTTAATAAAGGGGAGGGGGTGGGTAGAGGGTGACAGTGATAAAACAGAGATACTGAATGAATACTTCTGCTCAGTATTCACAAAAGAAGAGGATGGGGAGGTACCTAAACTGAATAATAGAAGCATACTGGATAGGGGTCGATACCAGTCCAGAAGAAAGGTACAGAAAGAGCTCTAAAACTGAAGGTGGACAAAGCAATGTGGCCTGATGGGATGCACCCCAGAAATCTAAAAGAACTAAGGGAGAAATAGTGGCACCCCCTACCATTTTAACAAATCATGGGAGGACAGTGTGGTATCCGAGAACTTGAGTAGGGCATATGTGATTCCCTTCACAAAGTGGGAGCAAAGCAGAGGCAGGAAACTAGACACCTGTTAGTTTGGCCTCAGTGGTAGGGAAATAATGGAATCACTTCTGAAAGAAAGAATTGTTGAGTACCTAGAGGCCAGCGGGCACAGGACCCAAAGCAGCATGGATTCACAGCAGGAAGGTCATGTCAGATGAATTTAATAGATTTTTTGACTGGTGACCAAAGTGGTAGACCAGGAGGGCTGTGGACATGGCCTACCTAGATTTTAGCAGGCATTTGACACAGTCCCAAACAAAAGATTAATGAACAAGTTAACCAGCCTGGGAGTGGGACCCAGTGTGGTTACCTGGATAAAAAATTGGCTGGACAACAGGATGCAGAGGGTAATAGTAAATGGGTTACTAGCGGGGTACCTCAGGGTTCAGTACTGGGACAGATCCTCTTTATTGTCTTTATAGGTGACATTGAGAAGGGACTGAAAGGAAAAGTATGCCTCTTTGCAGATGACACAAAGATCTGCAACAGGGTTGATACACAAGTGGGGGTGGAAAGGATGAGAAGGGACTTGGCAAAGTTGAGGGAATGGTCAAAAGTATGGCAGCTTAGATTTAGTGCAAAGAAGCACAAGGTAGTGCACCTGGGAAACAAAAGACCAAAGGAAGAGTTCACAGTGGGGGGCAGCATTTACGGCAACAAAATGGAAAGGGACCTGGGGGTAATCATATCAGATGACCTAAAGGTAGGCAAGCAATGTGAGAAGGCAGTAAGGAGGGCTGGAGTGATACTAGGATGCATAGGGAGAGGCATCAGCAGTAGAGAAGATCTGGTCAGAGCCAATATTGCTATGGAGAGCTTTTAGGAGTGTCAGGAATTGTGAAAAGAATATGTGGTGCTCTTGTTGCACCGGAGTTATCTGTAATAAAATACGGCAGCGATTACAGTATTGCGCATGCGTGACTAGCACATTTGGAGTTTTCCCCAGAGTTGGGCTTGTACAACATGGCAGTGCTGACATAACTACGTGTAACAACCCAATCCCCTGGGATCACTAGAATCCCATTATACTATTCTTAGGCAGGTAGAAAAAGGCAGCTGGTGGGGAGCTCATTAGGGTCTTTCTACATAATGACATCATTGTTTACTCAATTAGCCTGATTGAAGGATGATTATGTCATTTAGAAGTCTCATGGCAGCATAACCATTCTAAAGTCAGCTGCTTTGGCATGGTGTCATAATGTCTCAAGACATTATGCCACATGGCAATATCATGCTGCCAATACAGCATGATATTGCCATGTGCCCCCCAGACCCCACCCACTAAAGATTCTCAACTCTGGGGGATCCAACTGGGAGACACAATTTGTGGAAAATAAAATGTCTGAGACCGAATCAAACACGTCCCAGACACAGTGCCTGGGTTCCAGCTGCTGTGTGTCAGTCCAGTGAGCCACAGAAGCTGCTTGGTAGAACCCTTCCCAGCAGAGGTCTTATCCTCTGTCTGGGAGTGTGTGAATGGTGCAATACTGTGTACAGCAGTATACGCAGTATTGCACCATTTGCTGTTATAGACAGCGCTGTTTCGGGTTAGCTATAATGTCGTACGCTATTAAGTGTACGACATTATGACCTGGTAGGAACTGCTCTTGGGAGCTTAGAACATTTATCAAGTAAGTTCAAGTGTGGCAGTCAGAGTGGCAGGAGGTCTGCCACTGGGACTCTTTCAAATGGAGCCCTGGTATTTCTCACCCTAGTTTGGTAAAATCTTCAGTTTGCCTGTGAAGTGGTGGAGACTGTTTGCCTGCAGGACTCTTTAGTTTCACTCCAGGGGGAGTGAGAGGGACTACAGTTCTTATGGATTTGAGGGCAATCTCCTGAAGGTCCTGAAGGTCACAGCTGCCTTAAGGAAGAACAATGAGTAGACTCTTGACAGCTACCAGAGAAAGAAGAGTGCCTTTGTTCTTCCATGACTGAGAGGAAAGAACAACTAATCTGTGAGTACAGAATTTGAGACTGTTCTTTGAGTGAGATGTCTGAGATGTGTGTGCCCTAGATAAGGCCAGATCACACCAGTCGGGACCCCTTTCACCACAACTGTGCTGAATTTAAGGTTAAAGTTGGGAGTCTTTAGCAATTCATTGGGAACTGGAGACTCATTTGGTGTAACCCTGAAGAAATGGCAGAAATTGTTTGAGGCAAAGGGTGGGAGGAATGCCATCTGGAGTTTCATGCAGGGCTAACTGGTTCATGGACGGACACCAGTGTTCCCTGAGTAAATACCATGCACCAGGAGAATTTTAAAGTGTGTGGCACATCCCACAGATATACACTTTGGAAGAGAGATACAGATGTTTTTGTGGAAAACAGTACTGCCTAGCAAAGTGCCCTGCAAAGGAGAGTGTGCCTGTAGTGCAATGGTAAACCTTTGGGAACCACCCTTGCTTTAAGTAACATCTGTAAATAAAGCCATACTGCAAAATCCCAGTTACTGCTTTGAACATTCCACTTATTGCTTCTAGTCTGAACATTATTGGGGCTCCTCAGCAGTTAGGTCTAGTATACACCTAGTATCCCGTTCCCTGGACCTGTGTGTAAAGAAAAAGGTCAATTTTAGTAAGTACCACCACCCCCATCCTCTAGATAATGAACCTGGTATACACTGCAACACTAGAGGTGGTACCATGTGTGTAGTTCTGCCAAAAGTAAATGATATGCCATGAAGTTGGCAGTAATTCTTTTAAGTGGAGAGTCAGCTAGCCAAAGGTGGTGTGGGGGTTACATATGTATGTACGATACCCACGCATGTGCACTTTAAGTCATTGCCACCATGTTGCACACGGCAGTCGTCACTTCTGTAGTTGCAGAAAGAAAATGTAGTGTGCCAGGAAGTGGGTATGTTTATGCTGCCTGTGGAGGGGAAGGGCTGCATAAACAGAATCACTGGAAACTATGCCAGAGCATGTGGCAGAACATCAGACAGTGGTCCAGTTACGTGTTTCCACAGTGCTCTTAAAGAAATCTGACAATGGCATAACATCTATGGAGCTTGGCCCACACAGCCGTAAAAAATCAGACTCAGGAACAGACCATTAACAAACTAAAGATCTAGTTGGGGACTTGCTTGTCATCACAGTCACTTTCTCATTTGTCTCTAGGCAGTAATTTCTGGTAAATGTGACTTAGTCGTATTGCTCTCAGTGCTGGTAGACTACGTCTGGTTTTTACCTGATTGTATTAGGCGGGGAAGTTGCTGTCTTGAAGTGGTAGCTGCTGGTGGTGGCATACTGTGAAAAAGTGGTCCCCATACTCATCCACACATTTTAGAATGATTCTCCTTGTTTTTGTTATAAAAATCTGATCCCTTTAACACAAAAACAAGGAGTCCGTATGGCCCCACCCCACCTCCTTTCGATCAATCAAAATCTTTATTTATCCAGGCAGGCACGATTGAGCAAGGCTCATTTGCAAGGTGGACCTGGTCATGAATACATCAAAGTACAGTACAGAAGTCCTGTACAACATTGCTTCAGGGGTCAGCACAGGCACGCCTTCATTGACCTCTAAAGCTTTGAGTTGGTAAACCACAGCCTCCTCTTGCATAAAATGTGCCTCGTGGCCTGGACACCCATGCACTAGGTTGGTTTGCAAGTTACTCTCTGGCCATACCCAGAGGGTCAGGTGGATGGACAATGTCTCCCAGACTGCACCGCCAAAGAAGGGGTACCACAGGAGTCCTATACTCGCCCCCTCTTCACTCTGTTCATAAATGATCTGCACTTACACTGTGGGAGCAGCAGCTTCATCCAATACACTGACAATGCTGTCATTTACCGAGCTTCCCCTAATGTAAAAGAACTGGAGAAAGCCCTTCAAGAGGACATCCTTCAGATGGAGGATTGGCTCACTTTGAACAAAATGGTACTAAACACCAGCAAAACCAAGGCTATGCTGTTCGGGCCTAGATCCCTGGGATCTGAGCAGTCGACGCTCCTTCAACTGCAGTCCAGAGGGGGAGACAAACTCGAAGTGGTTACCTCTACAAAGTACCTCAGTCTAACCCTTGACCAAAGCTTCACTCTAAAAAATCATGTTGACCAACTAACCAAAGCTATCCATGTGAAACTCGGTATCCTCTATAGATTAAAGGACCAGATTATCCCTGAAGCCAGGGTAGCCATCGCAACCAGAGTCCTACTCCCTAAGCTCATCTACGCAGCCCCAGTTCTCCAAGGTGTGGCCGCTACGGAACTTGACAGGCTAAAGACCTTATACAACAAGATTGCCCGGTTTGCTACAATGTCCCACCCTAGAACCCACCACTGCGAGGCCCAAGTTAGGGCTCAGGTGGCCGTCACTGAAGCCCGCCTCATCTACCCAACTCTTTGCCTGACATTTAAGCTACTGGGCCCTTCTCATCCCCCAGCCTCAAAGGGCTAGCTGTGGTTAAATCCAATCTGAGGTGTCTCTGCACCTCAGGACAAACTCTCCTCGAGGTTCCTAAAACAAGGACCAAAGCGGGTCCAGGTCCTCAAGGCTTACAGCCCCTTCCATCTGGAACAACCTCCCACTTGTGGTATGGGAGGCAGGATCTGGCTTCTGCTCCAAACTTAAAGCACAGTTGTTTCGATAGGAGTACCTGCCAATGCCTTAGGACCTGACCCACATCACTGCCTCCCTACTTAGGAAGGCATGCTTTATTGTTACCCATACCCCCATCCATCTAATCCTCAGGAAGGCATCCTGACTCTAGGCAAATTAGCCATTATCTTGTGCACTCCCAAGTTCTACAAGATTTATGCATGCATAACATTTGTAAATATCTAATCTAGATGTCC
Source organism: Neoceratodus forsteri (assembly GCA_016271365.2). Taxonomy (NCBI): domain Eukaryota; kingdom Metazoa; phylum Chordata; order Ceratodontiformes; family Ceratodontidae; genus Neoceratodus; species Neoceratodus forsteri. The sequence goes on along the minus strand of CM057457.1, from coordinate 415,911,688 downwards.
CATGGACTGTATGTTCCACACCTCCTACCTGATTGTAACCCTATGGAATATTTAACTGTCTAACATCATGTCACTTTTCAATTTGTTCTGTTCTGTTTACATGTATGTAACTTTTACCTCCAGGTCGCCCTGAAAAGGGACTCCTGGGCCCAGCGGGCTCACCCAGTCAACAAAATTCAATAAATAAATAATTCCTTCTGTAGTGAAGGGAAGTCCAGCCTAATGATGAGTACAGGGAGCAGAGGTGTGTGGAAAGTGGAAGGCCAGTAATGAACCTGATAGCTCTGTGGTAGAGGGTGTCCAACTTAGCCAGCGAGAGGCAGTGCAGTGGCTGTAGAGCAAGTCCACATAATCTATTAAAGATAAGAAGGTAGCTTGAATCAGTTGAATCTTGGCCTCCTTTGTGAGCAGGTGGTTAATTCTGTAGAATAGTCCTAATCGTTGTCTTAGTTTCTTCTGTAGTTCTTCGGGATGGTCGGTGAAGGAAAGTTTATGATCAAGCCAAACTCCTAGATATTTGAATTTAGCTACACACTGTAGTGTTTCTCCAAGAACAGTGGTAATTTGTGGGATAGACCCCCCTCCAGCAGGAATTGTGCTTCAAGTCAGGAATGACGTTTTTATGGGTTTGCATCAGATGTACAGTGGCAGTCATAGATGTATAATAATAATGTTAAACAGTAATCAACTTTATGTAAAAGCTTTTTCTTTCTTTGTATGTGTGCTTGCTTAATGTTGTCAATACCACTCCATCCGTTTTGTTTTCTGCCTCTGGATTTCTGTGCCCAAAGTGCATTATTTTACATTTTGTGTTCAGGACAAAAAGGCATTTCAAATGAGGGTAGTCACTAATCTAAATTTTTTGTAATTTCTTTTTAAATAGCCAGAAAAACAAAACTGGAAATACAGGTAATAAGATGACCATATTTTACATAATATAAGGAATTCAGATTAGTGACTACCATCATTTGAAAGGTATGTTTGTCCTGAACAACTATCAGGCTGGTTGTGTTTGGCACCTGGAATAGTTTTAAAGAAATCTAGTTTTGTTTGAATGTGTACACATTTCCTAAGAATTCTGCACAGTGCCATAGGGAAGATTCTCAAAGGAAAAGCAGTCTAGAATTCTGTCTCCAATGTTCTAAACACACAGTGGGTCTGAATGAGTTAAATGGGACATGAATGTATTATTTATGTGCAGCTGTTTGAAATGTCTGTATTTTCATAAAGTATATTCGTGCTCTAAAGGATCCCTGTTTAACTGTGCTTTGAATAAAAGCTGAAGCTATCAGTTGTGTTTTGTTTTGGTTTTAGGTTGTTAGAACTGTTATTTAATACAACAGCAGATTAGGTACATATGGACACATGTTGATACATTTAGGATAACAGTATCTCAATTGCAAGGGGGTCTGTGTTAGGTTTGGGGGTTGAATGTACACAAACTAGTCATGTTACAGAATTGCAGATATATTATGTTTAATAATTATTGAGTAGTATGGACTTATTGTACACAGAGTTGAAAAAAAATGTATCTGAACAGTACTTACATTGTGTAAAATTTGATACCACTGTAAAACAGCTGGTGAATGCTTAATTTACACTAGGGCAGGTTGTCTTCTAACCTATTTTTACTTAACACGATATATTTTCTTAAGACTTAACATTGTTTACTATGTATTGCTTAAGCTTGTTTTCTTTGTGGTTTTTAATAATTGTCATTTACTAATGCTATCACAGACACACACACAGATGGTTTTAAAATGAAGCTTCAGTTGGTTTATAGCTTTTCTCAGGGAGTGAACTTTCAAGTCAGTGACATTTGACCTTGTGATAGCTTTTTTATGGAACTTTTGCTGTCTTTATATGTTTATGTTGTGTTTTTTAATGCAGTTTTAACCAATGGTGTCTTTAACTTTTCATCTTTTTTTTTTATGGTCTGGGATTTGAGAAATAATGTTCTTTTAAAACAACTGCCAGTGTTTTATCATGAAGGATTCTGTGTAATCTGAAAGCTAAAAGACCTTGTGTTCTTTTGTAACAAATTGTTTTGGTCCAGTAAAAAGTATCAAATCAGGAGGTCACATGAGGGCGGTCTAAAGAGCAACAGCATGCCTCCGAGTCTGCACTGCCCACAAACAATCGCATTAAATACCACTAATTCATGCCCACATTTAGATCTGCAAGTGATAATTTTTACAGGAGACTTACCCGTCCTGAACCTATGTAAAGCATGGAGGTATATATGAAGAAAGACCTCCACGGCACCCTCCTCCTCACACCAGAGAAGGACAAGGTCACTAAACAGCCTAAACAACAGGCCTCAGGCTCACCTAAAATCCACCTGCAGACAGCACTGTCAGAAGAGAGAGATTCCTGGAGATCATGCAACCAATGCAGGGGACCATTTTTACCATATCGGTAGATCTTCAGCAAATAAAATCTTCAGTGGAAGTGCTAACAATTAGAGTAGGCGACTCTGAAACTAGACTTGTTTCCCTGGAAAGAAAGCAGGGGAACGCTGAGCAGGAAGCCATGAACATCAACCAGAGACTTAAGAAACTTGAGGAGAAGCTCGAAGATTTAAAGAGGCGCAGCAGGCGCAATAATCTTAGTTATTGGCATACCTGAAAAAGAGGAAGGCAATGCACCCATCTTATTTTTACAGAAATTCTGTGAAAAATAGCCAGCTCGTCACCAAATGGAGCCACTATATCATTGAAAGGGCTCACCATGATCTTGCCCCTTCCCACTCAGCTCTCTGCCCAGGTCCCTAATTTTTAAGTTAAATCATTTCCAGAATAAGCAGCACATTTTGGCTAAAGTTAAAGATCTTCAGGAATTGCAGTGGGAGGGCTATAAAATCTGTATAACCCAGACCTACCCCAGTCAGTCAGTGTCAAGTGACAAGAATTGCATCCGACTGTGTGAAAGTTAATTGCTGTTGGAAAACCTTTCAGAGTTAAATATCCAGCAGTGTTACAAGTAAAGCACTGTGATCAATAGCTGACCTTTGATACCCCAGAGCAAGTGATGCAAGATCTTAAAACTCTGCTACCAGACCTGTTCAAGTGAGGTTTTACTCAGTAGCTGGGAGTTTATCCTTCGTGCTGGCAAGCTGTGAGTATGCAGCGTTTTCTTTAAAGCATAACTACTGAAGAGGTTTCTCTTGTGGTCCTCAAAGTGCTGTGAATCTCAAAAAATGACTGAGATTTAGCTCAGAAGCCTTGTAGCTCATAAAAGAAGATGTCTACCTCTTTCTAGTGTCGGAATTTATCCTGCAGTGTCAACAAATTGTACCTGGCTAAGGAATTTCCTTTTTGAATGGTGCTGAGGATCTGCCATTGGAAATCACCTGATGTAGGCTGGTCTTGATCCCAGTACCCTTGTTCAGAAGCTTATAAAGTGGCACCAGTGACTTTGCATGGCTGCATTTCCTTCTAACAGGAAAAGAATAGTATCTTGTTTTTGGTAGAGACCCGACGTTGATTTATGTTGGGGAGATCACTTGTAGGCTTTATAGACTCGAGGCCTAGACTTACTAACTCTGTTGGCATGTGTCTTAACCCCCCTATCATTGAACTACCAGTGCTCTATTATGGTGGGCCTAGTTTTCACAAACAGCACCAGACTTTATGTTAAATGTAGCATGCCCACCATTTGCATGTTTTTCCTATTATTGTCTTAACCTGATGATAGGAGTCTTTGTTTTCTGAGTGCTTTGGATGCAGCATTAAGGGTACAACAGTGCACTGAGGTATATATGCTGGGCTCCTATCATAGTAGTCATTAATTTAAGCTATAATATTAAGTTGCATAAGATGTTTGTGGGGGGGGTGAGGCTAAGCTGGTGGCTGTTTTCAGACTTGCTTAGAAACATCACTTGATGGTGTAATTGCAGTAGTGTGGTCGATAAGAACTGGGGGTTGTAATTTTGGGTGGGAGTGTTCATGTTAAATGTGTTAAGAGTTTTGGAGTGGGGAGGGGGAGGGGCATTGGGGTATGGGATGATACTCTTAGTGTTTTGCATGATTCTTTATTGCATACCGGGGGGATGCCAAGTACTATCACTTTATCTTTTCTAGGGTAAATAGGGGCATTTTACAGAGGGTGTTGGAATCATCTGTGCACACATCCTATGACTCTTATGTAACCTAGTAGCATGGGAGGTCCTTACCCTTTTGTAAGTTGGAATGTTAGGGGGGCCCATGATAGATGCAAAAGGCAGATGATATTAAAATATATTTCCCACCTTAAGGCCGGGATTGCCTGCCTGCAAGATATATCTCTCTTACGAAGAAGTTGAGCGGAGCAGGCCTTTGGCTTGGGAATATCCACAAATCACAGAGTGGTGGAAATCCTGGTTGCAAAGACAGTCTCATTCAGATTACACCAGGACGTGTGAGACACCAATGATTGCTACATCTTGCTTCAAGGGACATTAGAATCACATCAGGTGTTACTGGGAGCTATTTTTGATCCAAATACAGACTCGCCTCAATTCTTCACCCATCTTTTAGGTCTAACCCTCCCAAATTAACAGTGTTGGGAGGGGACTGGAATGTTGTTCCCAAACAGAACTGGACAGATCAGACCGTAAAAGAGTGGACTATCCCCAGCTCAAGGAGCCTTAAGAGATCTCATGCAGGGGGCTGTTGTTGTAAACATCTGGCAAGTATAAAATCCCACAGATCAGCAACATACATTCTTTTCTACCCCTCACTGTACCTACTCTCACATAGATTATTTTCTTATAAACTCATTTCCCTTACCAGGCATAATTGACTCTGTCATACATGCCAGGGTTTTGTCTGATCTACCTGCTGGGACCTGGAGTTAGATGGGATTTTCTGTGGCATTTGAATAACCAATTACTCCAGAGGCCTGCCTCCTCAGTCACAGAAAACCCCAGATATATAGGTACAACTGGCAGACCTTGAAGCTATTAGAAGTGAGCTAACCGAATGGGACTGGGACACTGAATTTTGTGGTTGACCATACATAACATGTGGGAACCTAAGTTCTAAAATAAAATCTGGTCCAGAAGCATGTACCCACTAGAAACAAATATAGTGAATAAAAAAACCCTTTCCCCATGGTTAACTGCAATGGTCAAGAAGTCCATCAAAACAAGAATAGGTTGTTCAAAATGGCCAGATTAAGCGGGATGAACAAAGCTGGGACAATTATGAAAGCTGCCTTAGGGACACAAAAAGAAGATCGAGCAAGCAAAAGGGACCATGAACGAATTGGCAGTTAAGGTTAGGGATAACCATAAGTCCTTTCATATGTATATCAACAACACAAGGGGAACAGATAGAACATTTGGCCCACTAGTGGATCAAAATATGAGACTGATTAAAAATATCCTGTCTTGTGCCCATACCCAAGGGTTCTGGCTTGGACCAGCAGGTAGGCCGGTCACTATCGGAGGTTTGTCCTACTCGAGCGGTGTTATGCAATGCCAGGTCTATTAAAAACAAGACGGCTATTATAGCTGATCTTGTTGAGTCATCTGACCTGGCATGCATCACCGAGACCTGGCTGGATGAAAATGCTGGGCCTGTATTAGCTGCAGCAATTCCGGCTGGGTACTCGGTGATACACCGCCCGAGGCAGGATCGTAGGGGCGGGGGTGTTGCCATGTGTTATAAGTCAGAACTGGGTCTGGTGGAGGTGCCAGCGGGAGTCACCAGATCCTTTGAGTACATTGTGGGCGAGGATGTGGGGTGCAGGATACTTCTCATATACCGTCCACCAGGTGATGAGAATGTTTTTCTGCAGGAAGTCGTAGACTTCATTGTCGACCTAACATTGGGGTCCCCAGATGGTTGGTTCTGGGGACTTCAATGCCTGGTCGACGATAGATCCTCGGTTTGGTCAAGATTTCCTCCAGTTGATGATATCACTGGGCTTCACACAGGTGGTTTCCTCCTCGACCCATGTGGGTGGACACTCATTGGACCTGGTGTTCCTTCTGGGGATGGGGATATCCGACTTGGTGGTGGAACTGGTTGGATGGTCAGACCATCACTCCATTAGATTCAGTTTTGAGGCCACCCGTGTTAGGGTCTGCCCCCACGAAGATGGTTCAATACCGCCTTTGAGGGGCGATCCCAGAGGACCTGATGGCGGTGTTGGACCTATCAAGCTACCGATAGATTGCATGGATCCAGGTGATCTGGTACATGCCTATAATGAGGCGGTAACAGGGCCCTGGATTCTATTGCACCAGTTCGTGTTCGTCCCTTACTCCTCGCCCCAGGTCTCCTTGGTTTGATGAGACCATGAGGGAATTGAGGAGAGTTGGGCGAAGGCTGGAGAGGCGCATGAAAGTCCGTTGTGATGATGACAAGCTTAGTTTGATGGACCATTATTTGTTCTATCAATCCGCAATCTCTCGTAAGAAGGAAGAATTCCTGTCCAGAGAGATAGCTGCTGCACAGAATAGACCGCTCAGCTCTTTCGACTGTGGACAGACTGTGCAATCCAGTCTGTCTTCAGCCCAGAAGAGCCTTATCTCAAGAATGGTGAGGAGCTTGCTCTCTTCTTTGCAGATAAGGTTGCCAAAATCAGATCGGACATTCGCTCTTCCCTCCTAATGGGAGCAGCGGTGGTCATCAGGAGATGTCAAACACCCAGTTGGAATGGTCTGACTTCAGCCTTCCATAATTGAGGATGTTGTGATGATCATCTCGAGCACTGCGACCGACCTGCTGTGATTTGGACCCTGGTCCCACGCGCCTCTTAGTGGGTTGCGTGGATAAGATTGGCCTAGTCCTAGCTTTGATCATATGGAAGTCTTTGGAGAGGGGGATTTTTCCAGATCCCCTCAAAGAGGCTATAATTAAGCCCCTTTTAAAGAAACCCTCCTTAGACCCATACTGTCTAGCAAATTACAGGCCAGTCTCTAACTTACCCTTTGTGGGTAAAGTTATTGAGAAAATGGTCGCAGTGCAGTTGGAGGATCATCTGACCAACAACAATATCTATGATTCGTTCCAGTATGGATTTAGGAAAAGGCATAGTACCGAGACAGCGCTGGTACAAGTACTAAATGACCTCCTAATGGCAAGAGATCGTAGGACCCGATCCATCTTGGTACTACTTGATCTCTCTGCAGCGTTTGACACCGTTGACCATGGTGTGCTGTTGGAGCGCCTGCGGTTAGTCTGTGGACTGTCTGGTACGGTCTTCAGATGGTTTCAATCTTACCTTGAGGGCAGGACTCGAGAGAGGTGTCGGAATTTTTCCTCAGCATCATTCTCCTGCCCTGTGGGGTACCGTAGGCTCCATTTTAGCACCCGTGTTGTTTTCGTGTATATGCTACCATTGGGGTGATTATTAGATGGTACAGTTTGGGTCTTCACTGCTATGCAGATGATACCCAGCTGTATATGTCTTTTGTGCCCGGTCAGGACGCTGCCTTGTCGGTATTTAATAACTGCCTTGAAGAAATCCAAGAATGGATGAATGGGAGTTGGCTGAGGTTAAACCCAGAGAAAACTGAGGTGTTGGTTGTGGATATAGGTCGCTGTGAGGCGGATCTGCCAGAGGGATCACCCTCAGGCCTATGGCTTGGAGGTGTCCAGCTGACGACCTCAGACCAGGTGCGAAATCTTGGCGTAGTACTTGATGACCGTTTGACACTTAAATCCCAGGTGTCAGCAGTCATAAAGCCTTCCTTTTTTCATCTGAGGAATATTGCCAGGGTGAAGCACTTGGTTCCTCCAGAGGACCTTCCAACATTGATCCACGCCTTTGTTACCTCCCGGCTTGACTACTGTAACCCCTATACCTAGGGCTATCGGGGCTGAACTGCCTGCAGTTGGTGCAGAATGCGGCAGCCAGGCTGTTGACTGGAGTTTCTAGATCCAGTCACATAATGCCTGTGCTCCGCGGACTGCACTGGCTGCCAGTGTTTTGGTGAATTACCTTCAAGGTCGGTTTGCTGACCTATAAAGTCCTACATGATCTGGGACCTACCTACCTGAAAGAGCTCCTGTGCCCCTATAGTCCCTCTCGTCCCCTCCGATCCACTGACGAGGGATTGCTAGAGATTCCCAGGGTACGCTTGAAAACATCTGGTGCTAGATCATTTAGTTTTATGGCACCTACCCTGTGGAACTCTACCTCGTCAGGTGCGAGATTGCCCATCCGTCCTTAGTTTTAAAGGAGCGCTGAAAACACACCTTTTTAATATAGCTTTTAAGGATTTTTATTAATCTGATTTATTATATTTATTGTTATATTTATTTGTATAGGCGCTTTGATTTTAAGAAAAGCGCCTTTTAAAAATAAAGTTGAATTGAATTGAACACCGAAATGACAGTAGAGTGTAATAATTACTTCACTTCTGTTTTCAATCAGAATAATACCAATATCACTACAAATCACAATGACCCCAATCTTAGCATTATTATTTCAAAAGAGGATGTTAAGAATAAACTAAAGCAGCTGGACCAATATAAGACACAAGGCCCCGACCAGATACATCCCAGGGTACTTAAGGAGCTGGCTGAGAAGTTGTCAGGACCGGTATCACATCTTTTTCAGAAATCGGTAAATGAAGGAATGGTCCCTGAAGCATGGAAATTGGCTGAGGTCATTCCCATCTTTAAAAAGGGCTTAAGGCATGAGGTATCTAATTATAGACTGATTAGTCTGACCTCAATATTGGGAAAAATATTGGAAACTTTCCTAAAAGATTACATTACCAATTTCCAATACATTTCAGGTAACATGGACCTAACACAGCATGGTTTTGTAAAGGAGAGGTCCTGTCAAACCAACCTCTTAGAGTTCTACGGGAAGGTCAGCAAGGCTTTGGATGAGGGAAAGTCCATGGATGTCCTCTATTTGGACTTAGCAAAAGCCTTTGACAAAGTCTCCCATGACAAATTAATAGAGGTTATGATAAAACAGGGTTTACCGGGAAATATTACCCTCTGGATTGAGTCATGGTTAAAAAATAGGAAGCAGGGAGTATGTATAAAAAGGGAATATTCAAATTGGGTAAATGTGACCAGTGGGGTCCCACAGGGCTCAGTTTTGGGTCCCATACTGTTTAATTTGTATATAGCAACTAAGTGCCTACTACAGGATGTCTGGTTATCTGAATTTGCAGATGACACCTGCATTGGTAACATAGTAAGAAATAGGGAGGATGCTGATGTACTGCAGTCTGCCCTTGCAAGCCTAGAAATGTGGGCTCATGACCATGGCTCAGTATTCAGTAATACCAAATGCACAGTTATGCACCTGGGGAGATACAACAATAAATACCAATATCAACTAGAGAATTTAGACCTAAGTGAGGTATATGAAGAGAGGGACCTCAGCATAAAAATTACAAATGACCTTAGTTTTAGATCCCATTACAATCAGCTTATAAAAAAAGCCAGCAGCATACAATTCTGCATAAACAGCAGGGATTTATTTAACTCTAAAAATTGATTAGCGTTTTGCTCATAAAAGTGCTAAATCTTTGTGAAAATGCATAGCTTTTGCCTCACTGTGTTTAATGAACACAGCACTACCAGAAAATCTATATAAATATGTTCTGTGCAGTTAGTATAGTCCCAAGAAAAAAACTGCTAATCAATTATTTAAAACCCTGAATAGACACATCAGTAGTAGAAGCAAAGAGGTGCTGCTGCCCCTGTATACCTCACTGGTGCATCCTTATCTGGAATACTGTGCCCAATTATGGGCCCCTGGGGATAGCGGAGACATAAAAAGCTTAGAAAAAGTACAAAAAACAGCCACGTGTAGAATATATGAGGCACAGGGATTGTGCTATGAGGATCGGCTCCAGACCGTGGGTTTATATTCATTAGCATATAGAAGAATGAGAGGAGACATGTGCTTTGTCTTTAAGGCATTAAATGACACTGACCTATGGGAGCAATTAAATTTGGCATTAAGGGACCAGGTATATAATACCAGAGCACACCCTCTACAAATTTAAAGTGAGAGAGTAAACACATTTGGGAGAAAATATTGTCTAACTGTGAGGATTACAAAATTTGGAATGAGCTACCACTGGATATAGTGACTAGTAAAACAATGGATGAATTTAAACATAAACTGATGGATACCTGCTTAGTAATAAAATCTTTGAGTACAACTGATTTTATGGTGAGTGTATGGATCTTTGATCTTCTAAATTACTCTGACAAACCTATGAAACCTATGAAAGCCAATATGGGTTCAGTAAACAGAATAGACACAGTGTGGGTGGCCCTTAAATGCTCCCTAAGGGGGGAGCATATTTGTCTGGCAGCAACCAGATCCCACCAATCCTGGGTGCAAGTTGAAGTATTGCTTAGTTCAGTTCAGCATGTGGAACAGTCCCTAACTCATCAGTCCTCTAATAAGGAATGGGCCAGTTTACATAAACTACAAGCTCAGTGCTCGGACTTGATGGCTCAGAGAGCCAAGCTATCTCTTCATCATATAAAACTTAAATATCTTGAATATGGTGAAAGGGCTGGCAAGCTTTTTGCAATTTGACTTCACAGGCAGAAGCCACTCGGTTCATTCCAGGTCTCCACCTTACATGTAATGGCCTGTAAACACCCCAGGATATAGCCTTGGGGTTAGGGACACTTTCAAGAACTTTATTCTGTAGATCTTGCCTCACGGCCCTCTGACAGAGACATTACTGAATATGTTAATTCTGTTGACCTCCCTGAGTTATCCCTTCCCGACACTGTATCCCTAGGTACCCACATTAGTATAAGGGAAATACAACAAGTCATTGAGCAACTTCCCCCAGATACATCCCCAGGCCCAGATGGCCTATCAACTAATTTATATAAATCTTGCCATTCAGTGTTAGCCCCTTTATTAACAAATGTTTACAATCTCTGGTATGAAGAAGGAGTCTCTGATCCTAGTTTTCTGGAAGCCCTGATCCCTCTCATCCCAAAACAGGGGATAGACCCCTTATATACTCAATAATTATTGTCCCATTTTGTTACTTAATTCGGATCTTAAAATGCTAGCTAAAATTTTGAAACCATGAAGTGATGTAGTCAAAACTCCCTTTTTGGTTCCATGAAAGGAACTGCACAGAATGTTGCCCATACAAAGAAAACCATAGAAAACATGACTGGCAGCTTCAGCTTTTATTCAGGCACAGCAAAATAGGGATCCTTTAGAGGCGCAAATACAATTTATGAAAATAGAGACATTTCAGATAGCTGCACATAAGTAATCAATTCCTGTCCACTTTAAATTAAGCAGGACAAGAGATGAACAAGATGGTCTGGTCTAGAATTGGCTGAGTGGTTTGCAAAACTGAGGCTGTTTAGAAGTGCAATAGGAGTTATGCCAAACAAATGTAAATATCTCTAAATATATGCAAGTTAGAGATAAAAAGCCAGCATGAAAGTTGCTCAGGACAAAAATACCCTTTAAATGAGCCTATTCATTAAGCTGCAGTAATTATATATTTTAAACTATGGCCATCTGATTACCTCAGTTTTCATTCTTCATAGGAGTTATGCCAAATGGATGTTATTATCTCTGAAAGTATACATATTACACATAAACAAGCAGTATGAAAGTTATTCAGGACAAACTACCTTTCCAATGAGCCTGTTCATGAAGCTTCATTAATTATATTGTTTAAACTATGGTCATATGATTACCTGAATTTTTATTTTTCTTCACAATTTTCACCTTTTGGATGACTATATTTAAGAATATCTGACAAATTCAGATTAGTGTCTGCCCTCATCTGAAAGGTCATTTTGGCCTGAACAACTTTCATGTTGGTTGTGTATTGGTAACGTGTACACTTTCTGAGACATTTACATTTATTTGGCATGACTCCTCCTGTGTTTACTGACAGGGGGGAACATGAGGCTGTTTGGAAGTCCATATTTTACAAAATATAAAGAATTCAAATGAGTGACTACCTCATGTGAAAGGTCTTTTCATCCTGAAAAACTTTCACACTGGTTGTTTTTTCACACCTTGAATAGTTTTAAAGATATTTAGATGTGTTTGGAATGTGTGCATATTTACCCTCAGAGAAAAGCAACTTGGAGTTCTGTGTCCCATCATTCTGAATGGAAAGATGGGGGTATTTCTTTAACTGTCATAGAGATTTGCAGTCATGGAAGGAAACACTGAGAAGTACTAAAAAATGTGTTCCATGGCAATCCCATTTTTCTAGCTGAAGAAATATGGCTGTACGCTCTGCCCACAGACATAAAAAAAGGACATTGTTATCTCTCTGTACAAACAGTTGATGAGACCCCATCTGGGCTACTACATGCATTTCTGGAGACCCCATCTCCACAAAGACATAGGATGAAGGCAGTCCAGTGGAGGGCAACTAAAATGGTGCAGGGTCTGTACCAGAAGCCATACAAAGAGAGACTAAAAGAGCTTCATATGTATACCCTCAAGGGAAGGAGGGTGAAGGGAGGCATGATAGAAACTTTCAAGTACCTCAAGGAAATCAACAAAGTCCTAGAGGGCAGCATCTTTCAGAAAAAGAGATGTACAAGAACAAGGTGGCACAATTTGAAGATAGAGGAGGGGACAACTCAGGGGCAACATGAAGAATTATTTTTTCACAGAGAGGGCGGTGGACACATGGAACAGCTTTCCTGAGTAGGTTGTGGAGTCAAAAACCATGGGAAGATTTAAGAATGCATGGGACAGACATAAGGCAAATCTAGTGGGAGGTAAGAGGAAGTAGGCTGTTGGTAAAACTAGGATCTGCAACTTATCCAGTAGGTAGGCAAATGGGCAGACTGGGTGGGCCAAGTGGTCCTTATCTGCATCAAAGTCTGTGTTTTTATATAGAAAGGGATAGAGGAGCAGTGGACAACAATCAAAGTAGGAATTCAAATGGCAATACTCCTCTGTATCAAGCAGATTAGCAAGGGGAAGAAAAAGAAGAGACCACTGTGGTTTTCACAGGAGGTAGTGAAAAAGGTTAAATAAAAAAAATATAGCATTTTAGCAATACAAGCAGACACAGGAGGAAGAGGATAGGGGGTGTTACCAGGTAAGGCAAAGGGAGGTGGGAAGGTGGTTAGGGAAGGCAAGGCACAAGCAGAGGAATGCACAGCTAACTCAGTGGTAAGGGGGAACAAAACCTTTTATTTATTTATGAGCACATCAGAATTCCAACCCTTTGAGTCATAGGCTTGTTTCCATAGGCTCCACGTCATGATACAAAGAGAAAAATACAAATAGTAATGAAAATTGAAGGAACAGGTAATACATACGATGGAGAACATTGAATACAGTTAGCAGGTTGATAATGTCATTCAGCAGATGAACTTCAGTCCCATACAGATAGTTGCTATGCAGTTGTTAACATGTCCATTAGCAGAATGAGCTGTATTCATATACAGTCGGTAGCTAGGCAGTTGTTAATGTACAAGCACAGTGACTTCTTATCAGGTACAAATGTGCTGTCTCAGGAGAGAACATTGTCAAGATATTTAGAATACGGTGCATGTATATCAGTGAGAAAAGAAGAAAAGGGAGGGATTTGTGAGTCTGTGGGGAGCAGATGGGGGGAGGGTAGAGGATGATCACCAGAAGGCAGAAATACTGAACAAATACTTCTGTTCAGTTTTTACAAGGAAGGGGCCAGAAAATGGGCCATCAATAAGGGTAGAGGATGATCACCAGAAGGCAGAAATACTGAACAAATACTTCTGTTCAGTTTTTACAAGGGAGGGGCCAGGAAATGGGCCAGCATTAAGGGCAGGGAGATCACCTAAATGAATCCAGTTCCCTTTGCAAAAGAAAGGGTCCTCAAGGAACTGGAGGTAATAAGACTTGCTGCCAAAAAATGCAAGAGAGTTGAGAAGAGTTGATAAGGCTATGGGTCCAGATAGGGTACACCCCAGGATACTGAGGGAGCAAGGGGAGGTGTTGATAGGGCCTCTGACTACCCGGTTTAACCTGTCACTGAAGACAGGGGATGTACCCGGGGATCAGAGGACAGCTGATGTAGTCCCTCTCTTACAAAAGTAGTAACAAGGAGGAAGCAGGGAAGTACAGACCAGTCAGCCTGACCTTGGGAGTGGGTAAAATCATGGAACTACTACTGAAGGAAAGAATAGTGGAGCATCTGATTTTCAATAGCCTGCAGGACTCAGGGCAGCATGATTTCATGGGAGGGAGATTGTGCCAGACTAACCTCATTGAGTTGTTAGACTTGGTAACCAGGAAAGTAGATTGTGTGTGTGTGTGTGTGTGTGGATGTAGCCTACTTGTACTTCAGCAAGTCCTTTGACACCATACCACACAGAAAGCTATTAAACAAGCTGGGAAACATGGGGGTGCGCAAGAAGGTAGTAAAGTAGGTGGAGAATTAACTGAATTTATTTATTTAGTTTTTGTTAACCAGGTTAGGTGCACTAGCCAAAGTTGACTATTTTCAGGCACGACCCAGGAGAATACATACATAAAATGAGATGACATTATACAATACATAGTATATAGTACAGGTGTATAGTATATAGTACAGGTACATAGTGTATAATACATAATATGTTACAAAGGGTGGTGGTAAATGGCATACACTCTGCAGAGGGAAAGATAAGTGTGGTACCACAGGGATCAGTGCTGGGTCCAGTCCTCTTCGTGTCTTCATCAGTGACATTGCAGAGAGTCTAGAAGGAAACATTTGCCTGTTCACTAATGACACAAAAGATCTGCAACAGGGCGGACACACCAGGGGGAGTAGATAGAATGAGAAGAGATCTAGAGATCTAAAGAAGCTGAAGCACTGGTCAAGGGATTGGCAACTGAATTTCAATGCCAAAAAATACAAGATAATGCATATAGGTAGGGATGTAAGTTTGTCATGGATGAGGTTTTAATGACTCATTGTTCATGAAATCATTAATAAACAGTAGTAACTGCTATGGCACTGTCATTGCTACATTCTGATGACATTAGTGAAAGTCATGGAAGTCCTGAATAAAGATCAAATGTCATGGAATCAATGATGTGTATGACTGTCATGACAAACTTACATCCCTATATATAGGACAAAACCCCTGAAGTTGCATATAATCAGGAGGAAGGGAGAAATAACATGCTTTGAACAGGAAAGAGACCTGAGAGTGATCATCTCTGATGGCTTCAAGGTAGGCAGGTAGTGTGACAGGGTGGCAGGAAAAGCAGGCAGAATGCTGGGATGCATTGGCAGGGGTATCACTGGCAGAAAAAGGGAGGTGACAGTTCTACTCTACAGAACACCAGTGAGACTGCACCTCAAGTACTGCGTACAGTTCTAGAGGCATTATCTATGAAAGGACATAGATAGGTTGGAGGCCATTCAGAGGAGGTGGACAAAAAATGGTGCAGGGACACTGCAGTCAACTTTGTTACCCCCATAGAAATATGATTTTTTTTGTTTTACTTTTTATTGAATTTTTCAAAGTACAGACATTGACGCACATAACATTTACCACAAACAGAGCCACAGCGTACAGTCCCAGCCACTAATGCCACAGACATCACATTCTTATATCACAGTATACAATGCACAGAGTTCCACAAAGGCCCACCAGACAAGGAAAAAAAAAACAAAAAAAAAAAAACCACAACTCTACAACCCATGAAATTCTAAAAATTGTGTACATATGTCCACATCATTTCATACATTGTTGCATATGACTGTCTCCTATTTTTGTTTGTATCATTTAATACTCCAATTTAATTCCCCAAATACCCTTTCCTCATACCACACATCTCCCTTGCACTACTAATTCTAGAATAGAGGACCCTTCAGCTTCTCCTCCATCTTTAGGCCCCCCTCTGAACAATCAAAGCTTCTTCCATAGACAGGGCTGACAGCAATGGAGTACACATAGATATGAAAGCAGCCAGTCTCCCCTGTGCCAAATATATCCTTCTTTCCATTGCTAGGGCACCAATAATTGAAGCCCGCCACTGCTCAACGGAAGGGTCCCTCGCTGATACCCATGTGTTTAGAATGGCTTGTCTGGCCTGAGAAAGTACAATCCTGACCCATCTCTTATATGGGGCCCAATCCTCTCCCTCTCCCTCTCTCATTTCTATACCAAATAGTAGATCTATCGGATGCAGAGGGATCTCCATCCCCATTGTTTCCTTCATATTCTGTACCACTCTTTTCCAAAATATCCGCAAGTGGGGACAGGTCCAGAAACAACGAAGGTATGTACCCTTTTGCTCTTGGCATCTGTTGCGCATATCTGTTATCTCTGCTCTGTACCTGTGCATTACCGCCGGTGGGTAGAATAGTCTATGTATAAACTTGTAGGCCAATTCTTTATATTTATTAGAGGTGAAGAGACCCATATGCATCTCTAACATAATTCCCCAATTATAGTCAGTAATCAAAAGTCCCAAGTCCTTCTCCCATATCTCCTTCATACTTTTAGTCAACCCCCAAAGGCTCTCTCTAAGTATGTGCACTGCCTTCCCCATCATACCTTTAGGGTCTCCCCTGGCTCTAAGCACCAAGGTCTCTATGTGCTGCAGTGAGAGAGATCGAGGGCCCCGCCCTCTCAGGCTCATACAGTAATCTCTAGCCTGAAAGAATCTAAACATATGACTGCTCGGTATTCCCCTACTCTCCTTTAACTCCTGGAAGGATCTTATACTTGTTCCTCCAACGAGGTCCCCCACACTTTGTATCCCTCTATTGTTCCATTCTTCAAAGCCCCTACCCCCCACTCCAGGACAAAATAATGGATTTTTATTCAAAGGTAGGAGCATCGTTTCCGCCCCCCGGGCCCCTACCATCTTCTTAATCTGCTCCCAGCTATGTAGTGTCATGAGCACCAATGGATTTATTCGGCTCTGCACTATGTATGCTGTCTTCCCTTCCCTGGCTAAATAAACTGACAACCTGCCCTGCCCTTCCATCTCCTCTAAATTTATCCAGCTGGCTACTTTTGGCCTAGCCACCCAATCTTTCACTACTCTCATTTGTGTAGCCAGATAATAGCTCTTCAGATCTGGGAAATTCAATCCCCCGTCCTTTATGCTCAATTTTAGTTTCCTCAAACTGATCCTAGCCCTTTTCTCCCCTCCATAAAAAAATCAGAGAAGCTCTTTTCTAGCTTCTTCTTATCTTTCTTACTAAGCCCCATGGGGAGCATTTGTAGCAAATATAAAATTCTCGGCAAAATATTCATTTTAACAGGTTCATGCGACTAATCCACGATATTGGCAATGCTCTCCATCTCTTTAATTCCACTGTCATCTCACTTAGCATCGGTCCAAAATTTAGGTCTTATAAATCTGAGATAGTCCTGCCAATATTCATACTCTAGATACTTAAAGCTTATCTTAACTTCCTTAGTCCCCACGCCTTTACATCCCTTAAGGCTCCCTTTCCCAAGAGCATAATCTCTGATTTGTCTAAGTTTACCTTGTACCCTGATAACATTGAAAAGTTTTCTATCATATCTAGCAGTAGTGGGACAGATCTTTCCGGTCGCTGAGATATAGGATCAAGTCATCCGTACAGTGACAACTTATGTTGTTGGCCTCCCTTCCAGCCACCCTCTATATTTATATTCTGTCTAATAGCCACAGCTAAGGCTTCAATTGCCAGATCAAACAATGGTGGGGAAAGAGGGCATCCCTGTCTCGTCCTGAATAGGCTGAAGCTCTGTGATATGACCCGTTAACTAATACTGCCGCCTGCGGAGAGGCGTACACTGCCCTCACCATGTTAATGAACTCCCGCCCAGGCCAAATCCTCTCAAAACCTCAAAGAGGAATCCACACTGATGCGGTCAAAGGCCTCTCAGCATCCAGGGCCAAGAGCGCCGCCAACCCGGACGCTAAGAAGAGCCACACACCACATTCAAAACCTCCTTACATTATGGTATGAGTATCTCCTTACGAAACCTGTCTGGTCCGATGTACTATATGGGGAGAAGTCCTCTAGCTGTCCGCCAACACCTTATCATATATTTTAGCATCAACAGTAGGGATATGGGCTGATATGCCGCACCCTGTGGATCCTTTCCCTGTTTTGGTATAACACAGATCGTTGCCATTCCCATGGGGGTGGAGCGGATTACCCTCCGGCTCCCAGAAGACTTCCCAGAAGAGGTCCACCACTCCCGACCCCACTGTCTTGTAAAACTCTACTGGGAGTCCATCCGGTCCCGATGCCTTACTGCCCTTCAGAGCCTGTATGGTCTTCCTTATCTCCTCTTTAGAAATTTCTTTGTCTAACTCCTCTCTTTGTTCTTCCGTGATCCTCTGAAGCTTAAGCCCATCCAGGAAGGCCCTCGTGATATCCACCTTGTCCTCTCCCCCACTGCTATACAGATCTTGGTAAAATTTCCTCAACCTTTCCCCAATAGCCTGCGGATCTCTTAGCAGCGCTCCCCCCTCTGTTCATATCTCCTGAATTCGTGTCCTTACTCTCCTCCCCTTAACAAGATTCATCAGCATGGGACCTGGCTTGTTGCCCCACTCATAGAAATTTTGCTTCACAAACCAAAGCTGGGATTTTGCCTGATCGGCCAGCATACTGTTTAACATCTCCCTGGCTGTCATCAAAATCTGAGCGCTCCCCTCATCTCCACTGACTACCCTACGATCTAAGTCTTTAACTTGCGGGAGTAACTCGTCATACTTTTTGGCCTGTTCTTTCTTGTGTCGCGCACATACCCTATAATAGCCCCTCTCAAGTAAGCCTTCCCTGCATCCCAGTAAACTTGTTTAGACAGGGCCGATCTCTGTTGAATGCCACATAGCTCTTAATTGTTCCGTCAAGAATTTCCAAACTCTTCCTTCCCCATCAGGTACAGGGGGAATCTCCATGTACCAGGCCTCATCTGGTTCACCTCCATCTCCAGCGTCATTGTCACCATGGCGTGATCCGAAACATGAATCGGTTCATGTCTCACTTCTACCATCCTATGGTACCACTCTCCATCAATATATATGTGATCTATCCTTGACCAGATTTTGTCGGGGTGAGAGAAGAAGGTAAATTCCCTACTCTTTGGGTTGGCTGTACGCCACGCGACTATTAAGTCTAGCTCCACTAAACCCTCCCGCCATTGCTTCATACACCTCCTCCGCCGCCCTTCCCGTCCGAGTGATCTAGTATGAATCTGGAGTGCAATTAAAATCCCCACCCATAATCAATCCTTGAAATTGTTCTCTCATTAATAACTCGAGAATATCCTCATAGAATGCTGGCTCAAATACTGCCGGGGCATAGACACATCCCAGTGTTACCCGGGTGCCATATAGAGTTCCCTCTACGAATACGTATCTCCCCTCTTTCTTATCTTGTACCACCCTAGATACTTTCAGTGGGAGATGTTTGTGTATCAGGATTGCTGCTCCCCTTTTGTGAGAAGAGAAGAAAGCAGCATAACATGCTCCCACCCAGTTCTTTACCAGTTTCTGGTGTTCTAGAGAGGTCAGATGTGTCTCTCGTAGCATAGCCACCTGAGCTTTCACTCTTTTAAGGGTTGTGATCATGGAGGCACGTTTAATTGGCGAGGAGACCCCACCTTACATTCCAGGAGACTATTTTTACCCTTTCCTTTGGGCCCATCTTATTTCCGAGAACCCCTTTGCACCACTTATTTCCACCTGTACCTTCCATACTCTCTGGTTATGTGGTATTTCTCTATCTACTCCTTCTGCAAGTGTGGACTTAAAAAGTAGTTTACACATAACATTCATAACAGAACATTTAAACTCCCCCCCAACCTATATACAATATCAACTTCCCACCTTCGTAACTCAGCATACAACATTTTGATATACAGTATGTTCCCTTCTGTAATCGATTACAGGGTTTGATTCTGGAACATTTTTATGAACAACCTTGTCTCCCCAGGTCGTGAAACATCTAATGACCATCAGTTCTCCTCTGGAATTTGAACCACACAGAGCACAACATTAGTCTTCCTTCAACAGGCACCGAGGATTGGGTCCTCTTTACCAATCCCCATCTCTCCTCTCCATGTCTACCCACTTTTCTCCTCATTTTATCCCTTATCTCTGGCACCCCAATGCCCGACTCTAGAGGGGCTGACAACTCCCACCTCATCAGGGCATCCGACTCTTCACGCTGACTGGGTTAGGCCCATGCAATCCAAACACCGTGTGAGCCTCCTCCACCCAGCTATTACACCTTCTGTTATGCTAGGGAGACGACAGGCAAGTGCTCCTTCCACCCACCCCCACTTCGTTAAACCCCTTCTCCCTTCAAATCCCTCATTCGAGCCTGTTCTTCCTTTAATGTCAGGCCTCGCTGTACTATTCCAGCCATCAAGGCTGTCTTCTTCTTCCATCTGGGCAGCCGAGCAGGCCGCACGAATCAAATTCAGTGTGTCAGACCCTCCCTGCCCAGCTCTCCTTATCAGCTTACAGTGTCTTGTCAGGGCAAACACTGTCTATATAAGCCTTTCTATCAGTTCCGGAACGAGACACCAAAAAGACCAGGGCCTCTAGTCCTTCAGGGAACCTCTTGTTAATCCTTTGCCTTCCCAAAGTCCTGCAAACAGTCCATTTCCGGACGGGGGCTACTGTAGGATTAGTCCTCCCATCCACTCATCCGGGGTTCATATACAGCCCTTCTCCTCTCTCTCCAAAAACTTTTGTCTTCCAATATAACTCTGTGTGTGGTCAATAACTCCAGAACTATTTACAAATTTAGCCAAATGAACTCTCCGTTTCAGATCACCTCCCTTCCTTCAATTGCAAAACAGATAATCATCCAGTCTTCTTCTGCAGCTCTGTTACAAACTTATGTGCTTTCTCCACTTCCCAGAAACTATACATTGCCCCCTCATGCTTTATTTTAATAGTTGCTGGAAATATCATAAACCATTCAAGCTTCAGCTTCTGACACATGGCAATCACATCATTGAATTCTCTTTTCTTCCGCCCACCCTGACAGAATGATCCTGGCTGTACAAGCACACACCCCTCATATCTCAGCTCCGATATAGCTCTGTAAGCCTTCCATACTTCTTGTCTGTCTTGAAAATTGTGAAACCTAAAAATCACTTGCCTTGGGTGTTGACCATTCTGGGGCCGTGGCTGGACCGCACGATGCGCCCTCTCTAGTTTGTAGCCCCCTCCTTTAGGTTTCAGGCCCAGCAGTGTTGGCAGAGTTTTGGAACAAAAACCCAGGATATCCGCACCCTCCTTGCCTTCAGGTAGACCTCGCAGTTTTAAGTTAGACCTCCTGTGGTAATTTTCCTAATAGTCCAACAGCTCCCTCATATCGAGTAGTTGCTTCTCTAATTCCCCCACCTTCTTCTCCAGGGGATGCAGCATATCCTCTGTGGTTTAAACGTGGCCCTCCAACTCCTCCATTATTTCGTGCTGCCTCTCCACCTGTGCTTCCATTGCCACCAATCTCCCCTCGATCTTATTCTCCAGCCTCTCAAATTGTGGGGTGAGTGCTTCCATGAACTGATCTTTTAATTCTCTGCCGATCGCCGTCATTTCTGCTGCGAAATCAAATCGGGCTTATACTGTTTGTCTGCCCTGCAGCCGGGGTTTCTTGTTGTTCTTAGCCCCAGAGCGCTATGATTACTCGCCGTCGAGACTATATACTCATCCATAGTTGTTTCAGCCAGAAGGTAATCTATAGTTTATGCTGAATTTGCCTTGGATTGTGATGGATTTTCACTTTATAATTGCCCGAGGTTCGGAGCTCGACCAAGGCACGTCTTTATGCCATGAAGCGATCATGTGACCCAATATGAATGTTTTAATCATGTCCTCTCTCCCCTCCCCACCCTGGTTTGCAGCAAGTACATCTTAAGGTCCACTAGCCCTTCTGTGTAGGATGTATCTTGATATCCCTGACTCACCTAGTGGCCTTCCTGTGGACTGACTCCACTCTATCCCTGTACGTCCTCATGTAATGATAGCTGAACAGCATGCAGTACTCTAGGTGGATGTCACAGACTGATTCTCTCAAAGAGTTCAGCTTGCATTGCAATCAGATTTGACAGCACTTTAAATATCTGAATGGGTTAACTTGATATGCCACCACCATCCAGCTGTAGTATCACTCAGGTACCTCTCGGTCCAAATCCACAGTACTACAGTACAGTGCTCTTTCCCAAAAGGCAAGTGACCCCTTTCATCACAGCTGTGGAAACTTTGAATTACATGTGGTAACTGTGTCCTGTCTCTTTGGAAACAGATAGTAGGTTTGCCAATTTACCCTGATTATGTATCATTGAAAGGACTCTGCCACAGAAAGCATGAAGTATATGCAAATAACATTTAATACTACATTATTTACATATGTTACAGCATAATACACAATTGTCACAGAAGTGTTCTCTCAGAACTCAGTCTGCACTGCTGCCAATTGTCACAATCCTTCAGATGCCTGAAAGGGTTATCATGGTATGCTGTGGTATACTCAGCATGACTCTCACTCAGGGTATCTTGAGGTCCAAATCCCACTATAGCCACTCCTCACACAGTAACTGCTCTTTCCCAAAGGGAAAGTGACCCATCCTTTTTCTCCACAGTTGAGAACACTTTGCATTAGGTATGGTAATTGTAGCCTCTGTCTTTGGAAACAGATCACAGACTTGCCAGTTTAACCCTAGATGTCTATGGCTGGAATAACTCAGTCACAGAAAGTATGAAGCATATAAAAATAACATTTAGTACTACATGATATTTACATATGTTCTAGGACAGTACACAATAAAGACTATCGGAAGTACAGTATTTCTACAGAGTAGAGCTGTGTGGAATATACAATTATGTCTGTGGAATGCCTGTGGAATTACCACTCCAATTCTGTGGATTTTTTTTTGGAATTTGTGCAAACATTCTGTGGAATTTCACTACATTTTTAATTTCAGTTATATTGCTCTTTTAAAACTATGCATCCAAGTTTCACCTAAATTAGTGTGTAGAGAGTTGGCAATGGCTTACATACAGTATGTGTACCACATTTCAGGGTTGTAGTCTGAAAGGGGGAAGAATTATCAGAGGCCAAACATTTAATCAGAATTTAATTTTTAGTTACTTCAACCTAATTTTAAAATTTCTGATTCAAATGTATCCAATGTTTCAGAATTTAAGGAAATGTACAACATGAGAATGTGCACCATCATTTAAGTCTCACGTTTCAACAGGGGCCAAGTCATAGGTAGCCAAAGTTTGCCAACATTTAGATATCTGCTATTTTAGTGTAGTTTTGATAGTATTCATTGAGAGAAATAAAATCTGACAGGTATACAGGTTGTCACTTCATTTATATATGTACATAGTTTCACATTTCTAGCTTCAAATGGGACTGAGCTATATCCTGCCAAACATGTTGCCAAGATATACTGTAAATCTCAGTTATTTCCAGCCAGATTTGAAACATTAAAACAATTATTCCACAGTCATTTCTGACGGTTAATATTTACAGCTATAAATGAGGCTGAAATAAAAGTAGTCAGATGTTCACAAACTTCAGATTTATAAACTCCTGATACTTAAAAACTAGAGAATATAATTATATTAAATCTGGTAGGTTCTTAGACCTTACAAGGAGACTGTGTGTGTCAATTTTATTAATTGCTTGCTGCCACAAATTGCAAATTAATATCTGTACTTAAAGTCAAATTCCATTTGTCTTTGTGAAAATTGTGGAATTTGTAGAATTGGAATTTGCTAATTTTACTTTGCCTTATTGGGGGATTCAAATTAAAGGATAGGGACATGTGAGGCAGGTAATACAGTGGGGACACCAGGTTCAGGAGTTAGATGCATAGTTTCATGGCACAGCAGTGACAAGCCTCTGAGTTGGAACAAGGAAGCACAGAGTGTCAACAATTCCAACCTGAATAAGGGATATATATGGGTTACACCCAGTAAATTGATGATCCAGGGAGCCTGATGTACATGCAAGTCTGGGACTAGAGGTACTTAAAAAGATATAGTGGGGGGAGACAATGTCTGGGGCACTAAGAAGGAAGAATTCTGGCTATTCCAACAGGCTAGGTTGATAGGAAAATGAGTAGGTGACTTTGTTTAAGGAATTTTGTTACTGTAAAGAATGAAGAGGATATCAGTGGTCTCAGTAGTTCTACTGAGTCAATCTGGCTATGCTGGGGGTGGGGGGCAAAGATTTACCCAGAGAGGAACAGCAGGACTGCAAAATGCTCAGCATTGCTTATCAAATGAAGTAGGGATATATGCATTGTGAATGTTAAATTTGACAGAGAGAATTCTGGATGATTCTTCTATATGTTACCATAAATATCTCAGAAAATGTTACTAGTATTTCTTTTGCTATAAAATTAAACCTGCTAAACCAATTTATCCAGTTGTGTTGGACAACTGGATGCATGTTGGTTATGCATGTCAATGTTAAGTCTATGCCTGCAAGAGGAGAGAAGTTACAAACATCCACATTTTTGAGAGTTTTCACAACATTTTGCAAATATTTACACAGCAAACATTTGATCCCTGTAACCTAAACATCTATAATCCAATTATTTCCATATTTAGATGGTTCTATAGCCATTACAAAAAGATTATTAATGCTCATTTGCAAATGTCTAGCTCAAACAGTGCCTGAGGTATATGCAAATAATAGTTTTCATGAAATTTCCTACAATACACAAAATTACAGATTTTAAGCACATATAATTTTGAGACGATGCATCCTAATATCATGACATTTAACAAATTTTTAGAACACCTATCATCAAGTAATCTTGCCAAATTTAAGATCTCTGGACCAACATAGGACTGAGGTATATGCAGATACAAGTTTTCTTGAAATTTCCCACAAAAAATAAAATGACAGATTTTGAGCACCAATGATCCTGAGGCATTCCATCCTAATGTCATGTAATTTAGCACATTGTTAGAACACATACCATCAAGTACTCATGCCAAATATAAGATCTCTGGTCCAGTAGATGACTGAGGTATATGCAGAAAAACAGTCATGAATTTTGCTGGCCAGCAGGCGCAGCAGTAATGCTACGACTACTGATGCCAACAACTCGGGTTCGGTAGCAAGCCCTGGTTGCTGAAGGGCCAGCCAGGGGGAGAAGGACTGAGCACCCAAAGGGCTATTCTCCACCAGGGGGGTGGGCTGCTGTCTTTGCTGCCATACCACCACCTGGGTGTCTGCAGTTGGTGCTGCAGCAGAAAGATGCAGAATGGCAGGCAGGGGCACACATTGACAGAGGACCAGAGTGAAGGCATGTCTCTGCATGCCTACATCTCATTGATCCTTTCTGAGTGCCGACATCTGCAAGGGACAGGGTCCAGAACACTTGGAAAAAACATGTCTGGGCCAGATGATCTCCTACACCAGCAACTGAGAAAAGTCAGAGTGTAGCTCCAGCTGCATGCTCTGTTGAGGTTTCATAGGGGAAAGGAGCCCCCCACCACCCCACCCAGGGAGTCATCTGGAATGACGAGAATACTGGAGTGGGGCACTAATGGAGGAGGTTCCTCCAATCCTCGTGGTGCAACTTGTGTGGTGTATTGGGGGACCCTAAGGGAAGAACAACATGTAGCGATGAAGGGAGGATAAATAAAAAGTAAAAAAAAAAAAAAAATCATGAATTTTCCCACAACAAATAAAATGACAGTGTTTGAGTGCCTATACTTTTGAGACAATCCATTGTACTTTCTTAGCATGCACATAATTAGAACTCCTCCCAGACATGACACATTCCAGATTTCAGAGCTGTAGCTAATTAGACAGCCAAGTTATAGTCAAATTAACAAAGTTTGGACACAATTCTGTGAATTTCACAAATGTCATCAAATTCTGTGAATTCAGAATATTCTCATTCTGTACCACTTTACTAATGAGATGAACATAAATGCATCTGAAGAGATGACGATCATACAGAAAACAAATTGAGAGAATAAGGTGTAGGGCTCTTGTAAGTTTGAAGAGCACAGGGGTGCAATAATATTTAAGTATGGAGAGAACAGGGAATACAGGAATATGTACAGTAAGAATGGACAGAATAGTGATGCAGGAATATGTAACTGTAGAGAGAATGGGAGTGCAGGAACATGTAAATATGGAGATAACAGACAGTGTAGGAATAGGTAAATAGGTTGAGAACAGGGTGCAGGAATATGTAACTAGGGAGTAAATGGGTTCAAGAATGTGTAAGTCTGGAAAGCACGGGTGCAGGAATGTGTAAATTTGGAGAGAATGGGATGCAGCAGTATGCAAATATGGAGAGATCATGGAGTGCAGGAATATTAAGAATGGAGCAAACAAGGGATGCAGGAATATATAAATATGGAGAGAACAATGGGTGCAGTAATATGTAAATATGTTGAATAACAGTGCAGGAATATGTAAGTATGACTAGAATGGGGGTGCATAAATATGTAACTGAAGAGAACAAGAGGTGCAAGAATATGTAAGTATGGAGAGATTGGGGTGTAGAAATATGTAAGTATGGAGAGTACAAGGGATGCAAGAATAGGTAAGTATGGAAAGAACAAAGGATGTATGAATATGTAAGTATGGAAAAAAAGGGGTGCAGGAACATGTAAGTAGGTAGAGAACAGGAGGTGCAGGAGTATGTAAATATGGAGAGAACATAGGATGAAGGAATATGTAAGTATGGATGGAACAGTGGGTACAGGAAAATGTATGTATGGAGGAGATAGGGATTGCAGGAATATGTAAATATGGAGAGGACATGGGTAGCAGGAATATGTAAGGCAGAGAACAGGGGGTGCAGGAATATGTAACTATGTAGAGAACATGGTGGGTGCTGGAATATGTAAGTATAGGAAAAACATGGGATGCAGGAATATGCAAGTATGGAGAGAACAATGGTGAACATATATGCAAGTATGATGATGGCACGGGGTGTTGGAGTATGTAACAACTGAAAGAGCAGGGGTGTAGGATTATGTAAAGATGGAGTGAACAGGAGTACAAGAATATGTAAATATGTATGGAACAGTGAGTGCAGGGGATTTAGGAATATGTAAGAATGCAGTGAACAGGGAGTACAGGAATATGTAATTATGGATAGAATGGGAGGTGCAGGAATCTGTAGGTAGGGAGAGAACGGTGTGCAGGAATATATCAGTATGGAGAGAACTTGTGCAGAAATATGTAGGAAGGGGAGAACGGGTGCAGGAATGTGCAAGTATAAATAGAATTGGGGATGCAGGAATATGTAGGTAGGTAGAGAACAGGGAGTGCAGAGATATGTAGGTAGGGAGAGAACAGGGTGGTG
This sequence comes from Neoceratodus forsteri, assembly GCA_016271365.2. NCBI lineage: Eukaryota > Metazoa > Chordata > Ceratodontiformes > Ceratodontidae > Neoceratodus > Neoceratodus forsteri. The sequence continues at coordinate 415,884,455 of CM057457.1, read as the reverse complement.
AACAATATGTTAAGAATGTGGGCAGGAATATGTAAGATGGAGAGAACATATGGTAAGCATATGTAACTAAGAAGAGAACATGAGGTGCAGGAATATGTAAATATGTAGAGAATATGGGAGGAAGGAATATAAAAGTATAGAGAGAACAGTGGTGCAGGTATATGTAACTATAGAGAGAACACGGGGTGCAAGAATATGTAAGTACGGAGAAAACAGGAGGTGCAGGAATATGTAAGTATGGAGAGAACAGGAGGTGCAGGAATATGTAAGTATGGAGAGAACAGGAGGTGCAGGAATATGTAAGTATGGAGAGAACAGGAGGTGCAGGAATATGCAAGTATGGAGAGAATAGGTGCAGGAATATAGAAGCATGGAGAGAACAGGAAGTGCAAGAATATGTAAGTATGGAGAAAACACGAGGTGCAGAAATATGTAAGTATGGAGAGAACAGAAAGTGCATGAATATGCAAGTATGGAGAGAATAGGTGCAGGAATATATAAGCATGGAGAGAACAGGAAGTACATGAATAGGTAAGTATGGAAAGCACACGGGGTGCAGGAATATGTAAGTATGGAGGGAAAAGGGGTGTAGGAATATGTAAGTATGGAGAGAATATGGGGTGCTAGAATATGTAAGTATGGAGAGAACATGGGGTCCAGGAATATGTAAGTGTGGAGAGAAAAGGCGGTGCTGCAATACATTTATTTGTTGTTTTTATTTAGAGTTAGCGTACTGCCTTAAACTAATATTAGATTTTAAAATCAGCCAACCATTATCTTTTATATCTGAGGTACTTTTTCTTTTCCATTTATTCAATTAGAAGGTTGCTTTCCTGATGTTAGTAGGTGCGATGTGTAGAACAGCACTCTGCCTGGCAGCTGACATATCTTCCCCCCACTACATCACTAGCATTGTGACCTCATCGACTGTGACATCACTACTGCTGAAGAACAGCCACTCAGTAGCTGCCAGGTCAGTCATCTGTGATGTCACTGTCAGTGAGATTACAATGCTGATGATGTAATGTGGGACAGTAGAGCTAGATATGTCATCTGCCAAGCTAAGAGCTGCTTCACACATCCAGCAAAATACTGTGGCACAGAAGATGTGCTGATGAGCAAAAGGAAAACATAAAATACTTTAGAAATAAAAAGTTACAACTGACTACTTCATAAAATTCATATTATTTTCCTATCTGCCTGTTTTGGCTTCACCAGCTCTTTAAAATCTGGTAAGACCTTGGATCAGTAGCCCATTCACAAGGGCAACCAGAACATATAACAGTACAAAGCATACATGTGACAAATAATGCAAGTAATACACCAATAAATATACAAATACACAGTCAAATATGTTTAGCTATAGAAACAGGTACATTGACAATTAACAGTGAAGTAGTGTTAAGGTGTGTTTAAAACTGTTAACTATTGTATTACATGTATCAAATAAAGACTGAGGTAGAGAACTGTAAAAATATGGCAATTAGTAAAACTTTGTTATAATGGACATATGATGGAATTGATCTATTAATTTCTTTTGTTAGTGTAGTTATGATTCTTTTATAAGTTCTACTATTTGAATGTGGATGCAAAATATGGCTTCCCTGTCACATGTCCAGGCAGGTCTTAAGGGGAATACTGCCAGCTGCATGGTGTAAGTTTCCCCTGAGCTCATTTGAGCTACAGACCCTGGTAAATGTGAGGGTGCAATTTTAAACACATTAACCATCCTGCAAACCAGGGTAAAAAAGCTTAACAAGGGATTTTCTAAGTGTAAAGACAGGCCAGTTGGCTCAGATGATGTCTTACACATACATACACACACACACACACTCTCACTCATTTGGAGTAGGGTGGTAGAAAACCTTTACTTCTAGGGAGAGGCCAATCCTCACAGCCAAAGGAAATAAATTAGGGAGCTGAGGGTCGTCTCTCTCTCCCTCTCTCGCTCTCTGACACTCAGAATCTGCACAAGGGGGCTCTACGCTACAGTAGATGCACCTCTACTGAATACTGTTGAATGTTGATTTATTTGAAACTGTTTTCCACCTGTTAAAAACTTGCAGAAACATCAGGGGGCTAAGAACAGGGTTTGCATTGCTCCCTGCCTTATAACTCTGCTGTGTGGACTGTGGGATAGTGGAGGGCTGATTGAGTGCTGTCAGAGATCTGTGGCACTAATCTCTCTCACTCCCTCTGTTACAGCGCCTATATACTTGCTCTAACTACTGGCTCCTGATTTCATGCTTGGAGAAGCCTTTTTAAAGGCTAATACTTTTAGTTTTAAACAAATTTGAACATAGCGCGGTACCGGAAGTAGCGGGAGAACGCACTTCCGGTTATCGCAAATAAAAGGACTCGGCCAGCGAGTGGGGCGAAGCGCAGCACGGGCAGCGCGCTGGAGACGCACGCGCGAGAGACAAGCTGCCTGCGTATGTCTACCGTGTCCACCGGGACTACCAGGACCAGGCAACCCCACTAAGCTACTTTTAACTGAGGTAATAGACATTACTATTTACTAAGTTAGCACATTTATTAAGGCAAACATGAAGAGAGCAAACAAAATGTGTTTGGAATGTAAAATGTACACTACTGGCAAACAAGATCCAAAATTCTTATGTAATAAATGTATTCTAATTGGGGAACTACAAGAGGAAATTAAAAAAATTGCAGCCAAGTGAAAATATGAGTTCCGACATTAAAGCACTTGAAGAATACATTGATCACATGTCACTACTTGTAGAGGGCAATACCTCCACCTCTAATTGTCTGAGAAACTCCCTTACTAGTGATGCACCACTTAACTGTTTACCACTTTCTATCCTGGCTGAATACCCAACAAACTCTTCAACTCCTCTAATCACCACCACTAAAAACCCAGTGGATTCTCCCTCACAGCCTATGAACTGGTCTCTAGTTTCCCCAAAAACTCATATTAAAAATAAATTTGCTACCAAACCATATATGGTACCACTCTCTAATTCTTTTGAACCCCTCAAGGAATTGGTTGAAGAAGCATGCAATGACTCCTTAGACACTGTCAAACATGGACAAGATAAACCAAACATGAGTAATTACAAGGTATTACAGAGTGAACTATCTGAAGTCTTAGCATTTAAATCTCCCTATAACACAATCCCCCTGAACACTACTTCTGTGTCTCAATCTTTACATATTTCTGATACATTTTCATCACAAAAACAAATATATGTACTGGGTGACTCTATAACAAAATACATCGACCTGGTAGTTTGTAATCCTGATAAAGTAAACCGGACTTGTTCTAGCTATAGAGGAGCCAAAATATCTAACCTTACTTTAATGGTCAAAAACATTCTGTCAACAGCTGGAAAAAAAAACTTTAGTGGTTACCCATGTTGGTTCTAACAACATTAAACAATCCCCACTTCATCAGATTAAACAAGATTATGTAGCTTTATGTAATGTTCTAACTGACTACGGCTGCAGTATATGCCTGTCTGAAGTCCTACCTATTCCAAAAGCAACCAGATACATTAACAATAAAATAAAAGCTTTAAATGAATGGATCCGTAAGTGGTCTTATAGACAGGGCATTGGCTGCTTAACCCACTGGGAGGTGTTTGAGGACAGACCTTCACTCTTCTGTTGGGACGGTCTACACCTCAGTAGAAGAGGTAGTTCAATACTGGGGCAAAAGATAACTAATTTCATAAACAGTCATTTAAACTAATAGGAAAGGGGGATATGGGGGCTACACCCATTTCTTGTAAAAACTGTCCAGGTATACCCCATCTGACTAACTTCAACATCCTTTCTTTAAATGCTAGATCACTTACAACCACCAAACTTGCTGAACTTGCAATCTTTGCTAAAACTTCAAACTTAGCCTTAATAGCAATTACTGAAACATGGGGGAATACGGCCAAAATGTGGAGAACAGAAATCCCTGGCTTTAAACATTATTTTAAAAACAGAATAAATACAAAAAAAGGTGGCGGGGTTAGTCTGTATGTTCGCGATGACATTCCATCTTATGAATCATCAACTATCATACATTCTGAAAGTATTTGGGTCTATATCAGGCCCACTAGTACCCACCAACTTCTCATAGGTACTTGTTATCGTCCCCCTTCATCTGATATTGATCAAACCAAACAACTCTGTAGTGAAATCTCTCAATTAGCCAATAAAGATCCAGTTCTTATTCTGGGGGACTTCAACCTTCCCAGTATAAGCTGGGATACTCTTTCTGGAACTAATAAACATGACGAACAGTTTTTGTCAGTTATAATTAATCTGGGACTAATCCAATGTGTAAATCAACCAACCAGGGAGAAAAATATTAGATTTAGTCATAACTAACCCTGAGACTCATATATCTGACATTCAATTACTTAGCCCCTTAGGGAATAGCGACCACCTATCTCTTTTTTTCTCCATTCAACTACCTCTCTTACCTAAAACGAACAAACTAAAAATAAAACAATATAACAGGGCAAACTTTACAGCTATTAATCAACAGATAAAATCTCTTGATTGGGAACAAATAATGCAACCAATGAATACTGAAACAGCTTGGATCTATTTAAAAACTAAGATTTTGGAACTAGAAGAAAAATTCGTCCCCAAAAAATTTAAGTATAACAATAAAGGGAAAATCCCCTCATGGTTTAACAGTAATATTAAAACTTTAATTAAACAGAAAAATAAATTATTTATAGCCCTAAAAAAATGTTCATTGGACCGGATAACTAGCATTCTTTCAAAATATAAAGAGGTGGTCAGACAATTAAAGAAATCCATTTTGTTAGCTAAACGTAATTTCGAATTTAAAATTGTACACACAAAAGATAACCATAAGGCATTATATACTTACCTAAACGGTAAAAAAAGTAACAACAACATGATAGGTCCTTTGGTATGTAATAACTCGACTATAACATCTGACATTGAAACAGCTTCTGAGCTGAACAAATACTTCGCATCTGTATTCACGCCTGAACTTATTAAAACTACTTTTACTACAGAGGATTTTAAACTTGAAACATATGCAACGTTGTTTCAAGATATCAAGTGGGTCTTTGAAACTCTCAAACATTATATTAGCTCTGGCCCAGATAACATTAGTTCCAGATTTCTTATAGAAACCAAGGATACAATATTTCTCCCTCTGACTGTTATACTCAAGAAATCTTTGCATGAATTCTCAGTCCCAAATGACTGGCGTACTGCTACTGTTACACCTATTTTTAAACAAGGCTCTCACTCCAAAATTGAGAATTACAGACCCATCAGTTTAACATCTATACCGTGTAAACTAATGGAAAAAAAATTATCAAACACCAACTTGAAAAAGAGATGTCTATGTTAAACATTAATGATGAATATCAACATGGCTTTAGATCTGGTTACTCATGTACCACAAACTTGATTAGTTTCTACAATTATATTAGTTCCAATTTAGACTAAAATACCTACAGATGTCATTATCTTAGATTACAGTAAAGCCTTTGATAAAGTATCACATAGCATTTTGATTAATAAACTAAATCAACTTGTTTTTCAGCTCCTATTATATCCTGGATTAATAACTGGTTGTGTGATAGAACACAGAGGGTTAGAGTGAATGGGGTACTCTCAGACATGGGTATCGTGGCAAGTGGTGTCCCACAGGGCACCATTTTGGGTCCAGTATTATTTAATCTTTTCATCAGTGACATGCATATCTCACCTCACAACACAATGGTTAAATTTGCCGATGACACTAAACTCGGAGGAATGGTAAATACCCCTACTAATTGTCATAACTTGATCTTGGATCTCTTACTAATAGAGCAATGGGCCAGTACTAATAAGATGCACTTTAATGTAGCCAAATGTGCTGTACTACATTTTGGGAAAGACAACCCCAAACAAAAATACTATCTGAATAACAGTATAATTAGGGCATCTTCTATAGAAAAAGATTTGGGTATCATGGTGAACGACAAACTATCATCCTCATCCCACTGTTCAAAAATTGCAAATCAAACAAATGCTTTACTGTGTAGAATTAATAAAACATTCATCTCCAAAACAGAGGAATGCTTATTGTCACTGTACAGGTCACACATAAGGCCATATCTTGATTATGGATCACCATTTTGGAACTCTTACTTAAAGGAAGACATAAATAAAATCGAACAAGTACAACACCGAGCCACCAGATTAATACCACATTTTACCCACCTAGAGTATAACACCAGATTAAAAAAAAACTGGACTACACTCCTTGGAGTGAAGATGAACCAGAGGTGACCTTTTACAACTGTATAAAATACTTAAATCACCCGAACAAATGAAACTTTGTGGTATTACCTATTCAACAAGAAAAATAGTACCAAGATTGCATGACAGACAACTAGAAATTCAAAAAGTAAACAACAATAAGAGATTAAACTTCTTCACTATTAGATCACCCAGATTATGGAACAAATTACCACAAGACATTAATTCAACAAATATATCAATATTTAAGAATAAATTAGATAATTGAATGAACAAACAGGACCTGGGTGAATGATCCATCAATATGGAGGGCAATCTCGATGGGCCACTGGCCTACTTTTGTCCAAAAAACCAAGTAAACCAAATAATACTGCAGGTAAGGAAGTGTCTTCTATAGCTAGCAGTAGGTAAATAGGTTTTAAATAAAAAAAGTTCAGATTTTTCTATGCATCAACTGTCTGAGTAACTTGCTTTATTTTCTGTTCCCTAGTAGAATTGAAACCTTTTGTATGACTGTAAATATATCCTGTTTGTAAATACTTGTATTTCTTTTACTAAAGAGTCTATTTTTGATAGAACCAGTGACTGTTATTTTTAAAAGGTCATTTTTTATTTCTGCTGAAATCTGTTAGTCTGTCTCTGAAGGGCACTCTATCAACTGTTATTGTGTTGACCTTCCTCACCATGAGAAAGAGGGAAAAAGGGTGGTTTCCTGATTCCAAGTAAAAAGTGGGTGGTGGCAAAAGGTTTAAAGACCAAGACAGAGAACTACCCTGTAAGCAAAGGGCTCAAGGGGCAGTTTTTGTCACAGCTGGTAACAGTGGTAAGGGATCTGTGTTATAATTGTGTTTTGACCAATTGATGTTTTCATCCTGGTAGCAGTAAACTGATAAAGAAAAGATTATTGAGTGAAGATGCTACTAACATGTTTTTAAAAAATTGAATGACATGATGAAGAAATGAGATCAAGAGTAACATTCTTCTTGAAAGTACCTAAATGCAATAAGTAACTTTTTTCTGATGGAAGCCATCCTACCCGTTCATACAAGTCACAGTGGTGAGTGCAATGTTCAACTGAGTAACATAGAGGAAATATGGAGAGAACATGCAGTGCAAGAATGTGTAAGTATGGAGAGAAAGAGGAGTGCAGGAATATGTAAGTATGGAGAGGACATGCAGTGTGGGAGTACTAAGTATGGAGAGAAAAGTAAGTGAGGGAATATGCAAGTATGGAGAGAACATGGTGTGCAAAAATATATGTGTGGAGTGAACAGGGGGTGCAGGAATATGTAAGTATGGAGTACAGCTGTGTGGAATGAGACAATTATGAATTTGTGGAATTTAGATGACATTTTGTGAAATGTTACAAAATGTTGTTGGAATTTTAAAATGTATCAATCTGGTCATAACTCATAAGAACACAAGACTTTGATGGCAGATGGGGACTGAGTGGCTCATCAAGTCTGCCCATGAACCTAACCCTCCTCCCCTGTATTTTACTGTTTTTATTGTTGTTTTTACTGTAGTGCCGGTCCCATGCATGTTTAAATGCATTCACTGTCTTTGCTGCAGCCACCTCCGGGTGCAGGCTGTTCCATGTGTCTGTCACACTTTCTGTAAAAAAAAAAAAAAAAAAACCTTCCTGATTTTGCCTCTGAGCCTTCCCCCTCTCAGGTGTAGGTTGTGCCCTCTTGTATGCACCTCTCCGTTTGCATGGAAGAGGTTGTCTACCTGAACAGTGTTTATACTCTTTATGAATTTGAACATTTCTATTATATCCCCTCTGTCCCTTCTCTGTTCCAGGGAGTACAGATTTAGGTCTTGGAGTCTAGACTTATATGGCTTGTGATGGAGGTCCTGCACTATCTTTGTGGCCCTTCTCTGAATTGATTCCAAGCACTCTGTGTCCTTCTTCATGTGGGTCCTCCAGAACTAGAAGCAGTACTCCTAGTGTGGCCTCACCAGGGATCTATAGAATGGAATGATCACTTCTTGTTTCCTGGTAGTCCTTCCCATGCCTATACATCTGAGGATGCTGCTTGCTTTTCATGCTGCCTTTTCACATTGATTCCCTACTTTAAGGTCATCCAGTGTGATTACACCTAAGTCCCATTCAGTCCTGGTCTCTTCAAGTCGATGCGCAGCTAAGAAGTGTTGAGTTCTTGGGTACTGTTTTCCCATCTATTGTGCTAGTGCTCTGAAATTTGGCATGCTTAGTTTTTGGGAGGTATTCTAATAACATGCCCTGAAAGTAGGACGGATTGTCTCTTAATCATTGGTGCTCAAAGTTTGTCATTTTAATTTTGTGTGGGAAATGTTATAAAAATGTTTATCTGCATCTACCTCAGCCATCTGTTGGGCCAGAGATCTTAAACTGGTGTGATTAGTTAATGAGTGTTCTAAAAATACTCCAAATTTCATGACATTAGGATAAATCATCTCAAAATTATACAGTAGGTGCTCAAAATCTGTAGCTTTATTTTTTTCTGGGAAATGTCTTGAACATTGTATCTAAATATACCTCAGCTGTTTAATGGAATAGAGACCTTAAATTTGGCATGATTACTTGCTGATACTTGCTGATTGGTGTTCTAAATATGTGCCAGATCTCATGACATTAGGATGCATTGTCTCAGATTTATACGTGATCAAAGTCTGTCATTTTATTTGTGTGGGAAATTTAATGAAATTCATTTCTGCATGCACCTCAGGCACCTTTGTAGTTAGACATTTATAAATGAGCAAAAATTACATTTTTTTAGTGGTCATAGAATTGTCTAAATATGGAGTGAATTGAAATAAATTGGAGGTGTTCAAAACTTTATTATGTAAATATTTGAAACATTTTGTGAAAACTCTCAAATGTGGATGTTTGTAACTTGTCTGCTCTTGCTGGCATAGACTTCACATTTTACATGCATATGCAATGTCATTGTATGCTGGTGTCTAACATAACTGGATAAATTGGTTTATAGTTTTAAATTTACAGTGGGGGGGGCAGTGGAGCACAACAAAATATTGATAATAGTTTCAATATTGTTAATACAAATTTTGACCCAGGTCCACCTTTCAAATGAATCTTTCTAAATGGTGCTTCACCTGGTAAAAGAAAGATGATTGATTGATTATAGTTTACCAAATATTTAGGGGTGCATGTAGATGAATCATCCAGAATTATTTTTGTGGAATTCGACATTCACAATGTGCATACCACTACTTCATTTGATAAATGTTTAAATATTTCAAATCTGGTTAAATTTATTTTTTCCAAAGATAAATTTGGATATGCTGTTTTAAAATTAGAGAGAAATATCTGAAATTTAAATTTTGGCAAACTGCTTGACAAGCTAAAGCTTCGGACCATTTCAGGCTAGAAATCTGAAACTATACACACATATAAATGTATCGATTTCCTGCATACTTTTACAATTTCATAACATTTCTATTAATAATTTCAAATTCATACCAGATAACAAATCTAAATTTTGGCAAAATGTTTGGCAACCTATAACTTGGCCCCCTTTAAAGCTTGAGACTTACAACATGGGTAGGTTCTCCATATTTTATGTTTCTCTAAATCCAAAAACTGTGAAGAAATTTGGATAATACATTTTAAAATTAGATCAAAATAACTGAAAATTAAATTTTGATTTAATATACGGCCACCTATAACTTCGCTCCCTTTCAGCGTATGACTCTAATGTTTAGTAAACTTATGTAGGTTGGTACTAACTGTCTACACACATTATTTAGTGTCGGTTGGATGTATACTTTTAAAATTGGTGCAAAATAATCACAATTTTAAATTTGGCAGAATTACTTGCAATCTTCACACAAACTCAATGAAATTCCTTATAATCAGAATGGTAACTCCATGGGCATTCAACATGCAGAATTTTATATTCTGCATAACTGTAGTATGGAGAGAACATCAGTTGCAAGAATATGAAGGTATGGAGAGAATGGGATGCAGGAATAATACACATGGAGAGAATTGGGACATAAGTCTATGTAAACATGGAGATAACAGGGGTTTAGGAATATGTAGGTATGCAATGAACCTGGCGTGCAGGAATATGTAAGTATGTAGAGAACAAGGATCAGGAATATGTAAGTATGGAGAGAACAGGGGTGGAGGAATATGTTAGTTTGTAGATAACAGGAAGTGCAGTGCAGGAATATGTACATATGGGGAGAACATGAGGTGCAGGAATATGTACAGTAAGTATGGAGGGAATATGGTGTACAGGAATTATGTAAGTATGGAGAGAACAGGGAGTGCATGAATATGTAAGTGTGGAGAGAATACTGGGTGGAGAGATATGTAAGTATGGGGATAGCAGGGAGTGCAGGAATATGTACAGTATGGAGAGAACATGTCATGCAAGAATATGTAAGTATATAAAGAATATGGTGTACAGGAATGTAAGTATGGAGAGAACAGGGAGTGCACGAATATGTAAGCATGTAGAGAAGACTGGGTGGGCGGGTGGAGGAGTATGTAAATATGGAGGGAATGGGGAGCAGCAATATGTAAGTATGGAAAGAACAGCGTGTGCAGGCATATGTAAGTATGAAGAGAACATAGGGTGCAGGAATATGTAAGTATTGAGTGGACAGGGCACTCAGAAATATGTAAATATGGAGACAACAGGGAGTGCTTGAATATGTGAGAATGGAGAGAATATGGTGAAGGAATATACAGTATAAGTATGGAGAGAAAGGGGGTGCAGATACACGCAGTTATGGAAAGAACTTCAGCATCTCCAGACATGAAAACCATGGGGATTGAGGAGGTCATCCAGGATGGAACCCCAAGGGCAGATGCAAGGAGAACGCACAGGAGGAGGAAGCAAATCCTGGTTGGGGACTCCATTGTCTGGGGGATTGAGCTGGGGTCAGGTAGCAATGGTAAAAGGGAGGTAATGTGTCTACCTGGAGGCACAGTTTGAAAGGAAGGCAAGTGAATCCTTAGGATTGCAAGGGCAGTAGCAAGGAAGGAGGAGCTGGATGTCATTATTCACTTGAGGACTAATGACCTGGCTAGAGAGGGGACCGATTTAAGAAGAGTACAGGAAGAGTTCAGGGAGCTCTGGAGGAGTCTTGCGTAAATAACACACACTGGCATTTTCTCTGAGGTCCTACCTGTCCATGGCAAGGGGGAAGGGAGGGACATCTGCATCATTGAATTCAACAAATGGCTGAAGAAATGGTGGGGAGAGATGGGGTATTTTTTGGGGGGGACTGGAACCTCACCTGGAGGAATAAAGGACTATATTTTCCAGGTAGCCTGCATCTATCCAAGGGAGGCAAAGGTATCCTGTCTGAGAAGTTGAAGTGTGTCCTTAGTGATCATTTAAACTTTCCAAGGGGAGGCATAGACAGTCAAGGGGATTATCATAGCGCCCCTGCCCCCACAGGACATAACTGGAAGCCCTGAGAACCTAATAACTAGCATAATATCTAACCATAAAACTACCATGGTTACAATGGGGGAGAGAGCAGCAGGTACATCACTGATATGGCACAGGGCAAAGACTAGTAAACAAGGAACATTAAGGTGGTACACAGAGTGGAAGGTCATGTGCACAAATGCCCGTGGTCTAGGAAACAAAATCCCAGGCCTAACGGCACTGATGGCAGATGCAAATCTGGACATTGTGGCTGTTACAGAGACATGATATGCAGGGAACTATGACTGGGATACAGCCATACCAAGGTATACAATTTTTAGAAAGGATAGGGAAGGGAAGAGGGGAGGAGGGGTTGCTATGTATGTAAAGGAAGGGATTAAAGCCACAGAGGCTCAGGGATCCAGGGAAGAAGCAGAGGCATCGTGGGCCACTCTGGAGTCGGGGAACAAAACAACCATCCGTGCTGGAGTAGTTTACAGGCCTCCTGTGCTGGGGGAAGACACAGATCTAATATTAGTGGAAGCCATCCATAATATGGCAGCCAAAGGGGAAGTACTACTAATGGGCAAGGCCCCTAGAATTCTGCGGCCACAGAATTTTTCGCAGAACTTGCAGTCTACCACAGAACTTCTGCGGTGCCGCAGAATTCACTCTTCTTGTTCATTTTTTATTAATATTTCTGTTTTTCCATAGAATCTGGTTCCCTTTCCCTCTTTTTATATCCTAAATCCCCTATATGCTCAGAATGTGATGTTATCATTGCTATAACATCATACATTATCTAATGAAATGGCTGCAATCTGCAACAGAAATGAACAGTCACTTATCTACCACAGCTCCCACTGCCAGAGACGGTAGCAGAGCACATCACGTATTATGATATTTGCTCAACCTGCACTACAGCCTAATACAATTTTCAGTCTTACATTATTGCACTAGGGACAACTTAAACAAAACCTTGTCAATAGCACAGACCTGTTAAGTCCATACCTCACTTTGTACAAACTTATTTGTGTCTTTAAGGTATAGAGATGCCATCTGAAATGAATAACTGGTAAAATGAATTTAGCTGTAATTTTTAAGAAAAATAAAGTAATTATGCCCAGTAAAGTGGAATATAATAATGTGTAGACCTGTTGAAAGAATAGACCTGTTAAATAATTGCACTGTACGCATTTTTGCCAGGGTTATTGATTACATATTGTCACTGGTTGATAGAATCACATAAAAGTTATGGAGAAATGTTGTGTGCAGGGACAGCTGTTGGGCCAGAGGGTAGCATGCTGTGTTTCCATGCCGGCAACTCCGGTTCAGAGATTAGCTCTGGGAGCTGGCTGGACAGCACAAGGATTGGTGAAACACATCATTGCTCGGAGCCTGGGAAGGTATGGTGCAGTGTTCTGTCACATGGTGGACACATTGTGCTGGTCTGGAGAGCTCTATCTCACAATCAGTTCACATGCATATCATGGCCTGATGGTGTTACGTAGTGTGTCAGGGAAAGCAGGTTGACATCAAAAATGAGTTTTGCAATAACTCCTCTATTCCATTTCTAATGGGACCTGTATGAATGAGGATGCAAGTTCATGGAAATTAATGTATGTATATATATATATATATATATATATATATATATATATATATATATATACACACACACACACACACACAGTATCTCTGTCTCTCTCACCACACACACACACACACATTTGTATGTATGTTACACATTGCATATAAATATGTAAGTGATACACAGTGGGTACCTCATGAGTGGTGTAGAAAGCACATACAAATACTGTATATAAGTGATAGACAGTGGAAACCTCATTAGTGGGATAGATAGCATGCATATAGAAATACCTTATTTATCACATAAGATCCCCTCTGCATATGTCATTTATTTAACAGGCTAGGACCTTAAGGGAGAGACATTTGTTTTGCTTTTTTAGGCATAAAATTATTTTTATAATTCTGTTATTTTTTGAACTAGTGTTACTGTGCTTTCCACCATCCTGATTGCTATAAAAACTGCCATGAAAGTCAAGTCAGGATGACAAGCTGTCACTGATGTGGTAGTTTGTTAGTGCCTCAGAACTTCCACAGAAATTACAAACCACCTCCGCAGAAGTTCTGCGGCAAATGGTAGTCTTGCCGCAGAACTTGGCCCCACTGTGCCGCAGAAAAGTAGGGGCCCGGCTAATGGGTGACTTCAACATGCCGGATGCAGATTGGAATACCCAGACTGAAAGTACATCAAGGAGCAGGGACCTCATGTCTGCCATGTATGGGGCAAACCTAAGGCAGCTGGTGGTTGAGCCAACCGGGGGGGGCTGTACTGGACTTAGTACTGACAAACAGGGACAGAATCATGGATGTTGAGGTGGGCAGTCCTCTTGGTACCAATGACCATAGAACTGCATGGTTTAGAGTCATCACATTGGCAGAAGAAAGCCATTAAAAAATTAAGATCCTAGATTTCTGGTGGGCCATGGAGATGGGGGACTAGTTCAGAATTGCCCTGGCAGCAGAAGATATGGGGGGAAGGGTACAAGAACAGTGGCTTAGGCTCAAGACAGCCATAGCAGGAGTGACAAGTCTGTGTGTCAGACTGCTTAGCAAAACCAAAAGAAAGAAGTGGCCACCTTGGTTCTCCAAGTCAGTAACCAAGAAAATTTGAGAAAAAAGTAAGGCATTCAGGAAACACAAAGAGACATAGAAAGAGGAAGATCGACTAAAATATCTGAAGAAACAGAGAGAGAAGCTGGGAAAGCAGTCAGTGGGGCTAAGGCAAGAATGGAGAAAGGAGTAGCACCGACTATTAAGAAGGAGACAAAACCTTCTTCCATTATATTAGCTAGAGGAAGAAGACCAGAAATGGTATTGTTAGGCTGAAGAAGGTAGAGGAGGGTGGGTGGGAGGACGAACTTGAAAAAGTTGAGTTGCTGAACAAATATTTATGTTCAGTATTTACCAAGGAAGAGGCAGGGCAGGGGCCAAGACTTACATGGAAAGATATGCGGGGGAGAGGTGGACACCAGCCCATTTATGGTGGATAGAGTCTTGGAGGAACTAGGAAAAGTTAAGACAGACAAGGCAATGGGGCCAGATGGGATTCACCCTAAAGTGTTGAAGGAACTCGGGGAAATCCTAGCAGGTCCTCTGACAACCCTCTTCAATCAATCACCAGAGATGGGGGGGTACCTGTGGACTGGAGGAGGGCAGAGGTAGTCCTTCTTCACAAGACTGGAAGTTGGGAGGAGGCAGGCAGTTACAGACCTATAAGCCTGACCTCAGTGGTGGGGTAGCTGATGGAGTCCCTGCTTAAGGAGAGGGTAGTGAAGTTCCTGGAGTCAAGTGGTGCAAAAGCCCCAAGGCAGCAAGGATTCACTGAGGATAGGTCCTGTCAGACTAATCTTAACAATTTCTTTGACTGGGTGACCAGGGTGGTGGATCAGGGAGGGGCGGTGGATGTGGCCTACCTGGATTTCGGTAAGGCCTTCAACACTGTTCCTCATAGAAGGTTGCTTAACAAATAGGGGAATCTGGGTATGGTCTCTAAAGTAGTAAAATGGGTTGGTAACTGGTTAAAAGGCAGGACCCAAAGGATGGTAGCAAATGGCATAAAATCAGAAGAGGGAAAGGTGATCACGGGTTCCACAGGGATCGGTGCTGGGTCCAGTTCTGTTCAATGTGTTCATAAGCAACATTACAGAGGGACTGGAGGGTAACGTATGCCTGTTCACAGATGACACCAAGATCTGTAACAGAGCTGACACACAGGAGGGGTTAAATAAAATAAAACACAACCTAAGACTACTTGAGGAATGGTCAAGGTTTGGCAGTTGGGTTTCAACACTGAGAAGTGCAAGATAATGCACCTGGGACACAGAAACCCAAGACAGGAATACAGTATGCCCCCCAGGTTCTATCCACACAAGTCAGGAGAAAGACCTGGTGGTTATTATATTCAATAACCTGAAGTCAGCCAAACAATGTGAAAAAGCAGTGGGGAAGGCAAAGAGAATGCTGGGGCGCATAGGAAGGGGCATAACCAGTAGGAGGAGTGAGGTAGTGTTGCCACTGTATCAATCACTGGTGAGGCCTCATCTGGAATACTGTGTCCAATTCTGGAGACCGCATCTCAGGAAGGACATAGAATGGAAGCAGTCCAGAGAAGAGCAGCAAAAATGATACATGGACTGCACCACAAGCCTTAAAAGAAAAGAATCAAGG
Source organism: Neoceratodus forsteri (assembly GCA_016271365.2). NCBI lineage: Eukaryota > Metazoa > Chordata > Ceratodontiformes > Ceratodontidae > Neoceratodus > Neoceratodus forsteri. Next base: position 415,868,559 of record CM057457.1, on the reverse strand, counting down.
AACTAAACATCTATTCACTGGAAGAGTGAAGGGAGAGAGGGGATATGATAGAGACTTTCAAATACCTTAGAGGATTAAACGGTACAGGGAGGAGCATATTTCAAAGATGAAAGTGCATAAGAGCAAGGGAACATAACATGAGACTGGAGAGAAGGAGGGAGGCTTGGGGGAATGCTAGGAATTATTTTTTCACAGAGAAGGTGGTGGATCCATGGAACAGCCTACCAGCAGAGATGGTGGAAGTGAAAACAGTACAGGTATTTATAAGTGCATGGGATAAGCATAAAGGCACCCTGCTGTACAGCAGAGCAGGGGAAAGGCAGTTCACATAAGAGTAGGGCTTGCCAAACCAAGGAGGGAAATGGGCAGACTAGGTGAGCTGTATGGTCCTTATCTGCTGACAGATTCTATGTTTCTAACAGGGTGTGCAGGAATATGTAAGTATGGAGAGAAGATGGGGTGCAGGAATATGTAAGTATATTGAGGACAAGAGTGCAGGAATATATAAATATGTGTAGAATGGGGTGCAGAATTATGTAGGTATTGAGAGAACATTGAGAGCAGGAATCTGTAACTATGGAAAGAACAGCTGGTGTAGGAATATGTAAGTATCGAGAATGGGGTGAAGGAATATGTAAGTATGGTGTGAACAGGGAGGGCAAGAACAAGTAAGTATGGCAAAAACAGGAGGTCCAGGAACATGTAGTATGGAGAGAGCAGGTCACGATATATATGCAGATATGGGGAGAACAGGGCAGTAATATGTAGTATGGAGAGAACATGGGGTGCAGGAATATAGAAGTATGGAGAGTACATTGGGTGCATGAATATGTATCTGGAGAGAACACCTGGTGAATGAATATGTAACTTTGGAGGGAACAGGGTACTGGAGTATAGGGAGAACAGTGGGTGCAGGAATATGTAAATTCAGCAAGAACAGGTGTAGAAATATGTTAATATGGAGAGAATCTGTGTGCAGGAATATGTACGTATTGAGAGAACAAGAGGTGTAGGAATATGTAAGTATGGAGAGAACATGAGGTTTAGGAATGTGTAAGTATGGATAGAACAGGGGGTGCAGGAATATGTAAGTATGGGGAGAACAGGAGTGCAGGAATATGTGTGGTAAGTATGGACAGAACATGGGGTTTAGGAATATGCAAGTATGGAGGGAGCAGGGACTACAAGAATACAAAAGTGGATAGAACAAGTGTGGAGGAAGATATATGGATGGATGGTGAGCTCATGGGTAGAGGAATAAATAAGTCTGGATATTTGTCATTTTTGCCTCCGATGATTCCAATCTTTATCCATAACTTTGTGATAGAATCCTTCTGTGGTTATTCATCAGTATTCAATAATGAACAGCAACAAGTAGAATGCAGAAATTCTTGAGAGGGTTTTTTTGTACAAAATAGGCACTACTTTATTTTGGGTCCCCACTGGTCTGTTCCCCATCACATGGCACTACATTAAAATAGAACATAACCCCTGCTGCATATCATCATTGGGGTGCATTAACAAACAGCACAGTGTTTCAGGGTCAGAATGTCATTATACTTCCAATTATACTGCCTTTTCAAGCTTTCAGACTATGGTTATTGTGCCTTCACCACACGCTACTAATGTTCTTCTACAAATGCAACCAAACCAACTGCTTCCGTGTGACACATCGTCCTACCAGCCAATGATTGCACACACTGGCCAGCATGTTAGGTAGCACATTATCCACAACATCCCTGAACAAGTCTTCCACCAGACACCCCCAGGAGTATGTGAAAGATGCAGAAGCTCACCAAAATGTTCACCACCACTCACCAGCATGTCCTAAATGCTCACTTACCATCATGGTGTTGACTACTCACCAGAACAATAGGACTAAAACTACTAACCAGCAAGACCCGACTGCTCCTAGCACCTGGAAACTGACCAAACATTGCAAGATACAGTCACTCCTAACATGACGGCAACTGCTTACCACCCGACCACCCCATCACAACCTTAAGTACACTTTGAGAAAGCAGAGAGACTTCAGTGCTGTTCGGTAATGTAGATTGCTCTCCCTTCCTCTTCTCCCAGAAAGATACATGAAGTCACAGAGACAGCAGAGATACACCCACTCTTTTGGGGGGATTATTTTAGCTAATGTACCTCAGGGTGGTTGTTGAAGCCCTTTGGGATCGGGACTTGGACCCATTCCTAAGTACATTAGCATAGCATAATCACACCTCTGTCATGCCTTATTCCTTACTTGTCTAGCTCTGATTATAAATGAAGGCTATATTACCTTTTTTACAGTACATTACCGTAGCATAATCTCCCCTCTGTCATGCCTCATTCCTTACTTTTTTTTTTTAGTCTTTGGTAACCGGGTAAGGCCCACTAGGCACAAGTGCCTGTTTTCAGGGGTGACCTGGGAGCACTGGGCGGTTGTGACTTGCTCAGAGTCACATAGTATGCAAGTGGAGGTTGTGAGAATCAAACTCCGGTCTGGTCTGCTGGATGTGTCAAGCTCATTCACAGCTCATTCCTCTAACCTCTAGGCTATACTGCCAGCAACTTGTCTAGCTCTGATTATGAATGATGTCTGCATTACCTTGGTGCAGTACATTACCATGGCATAATCCCACCTCTGTCATGCCTCATTCCTTACTTGTCTAGCTCTGATTATGAATGACGTCTGTGTTACCTTGGCACAGTACAGTACCGTGGCAGAATCCCACCTCTGTCATGCCTCATTCCTTGTCTAGCTCTGATTATGAATGACGTCTGTCTTACCTTGGCACAGTACAGTACCATAGCATAATCCTGCCTCTGTCATGCCTCATTCATTACTTGTCTAACTCTGATTATGAATGACATCTGTGTTACTTTGGTACAGTACAGTATCGTAGCATAATCACACCTCTGGCATGCCTCATTCCTTACTTGTCTAGCTCTGATTATAAATCATGTCTGTATTATCTTGGTACAGTACATTACCGTAGCATAATCACACCTCTGGCATGCCTCATTCCTTACTTGTCTAGCTCTGATTATAAATGATGTCTGTATTACTTTGGTACAGTACCATTGCATAATCCCACCTCTGTCATGCCTTATTCCTTACTTGTCTATCTCTGATCATAAATGACATATGTATTACCTTGGCTATTTTTTTACTGTACAGGCTACAACATCTCAAAGGAACAATTGTTATTGCTTATTAACACGGATGAGGAAGTTCCTTTTGGTGATGTGAAGGTCGAAGAGATAGCAGAAGAGGAGGCTCACCTTGAAGACACTTCCAGTAGTAAGTAGATGGCTGGATAATGAGTTTATGTGAGAATTTTCCAGCTGCAATTGAGGGGGTTAGGAAAAATTGGGAAACAGTTACAAACTGGAGGGGTAGAAATTATACGATTACAAATCAGCAGGGAGAATAATAGCTGGATAAGAAGGAGAAAAACAGTAAGAACTGTTAAAAGAAATGGGTCAATGTTATAGTGGATATGGGATGGACTGGGAGCTGGAGCACATGACAGAGGTTTGAATTTGTGGGGTCTTCAATGCAGCAGTGGGTGAGCAGCCAGGAGTCTGCATAATAAACACTCTGTTACTGGGAGAAGAGGGACTTGTTATGTCCTGAAAGGAGTGAATTACTGTAGACATGACGAGAGGAGATAAAGGCTAGAAAAAGGGTTTCAGCAGAGAGATCTAGCACTAGGGAGTGATAGTAAATGTAGTATTATAGACATTTTATTAAATCAGTCAAGGATTCAGAAATGAAAATAGCAGAAGAGATTTTTAAATACTGCTAGTGATAGCAATTATTTGGACACGTGTCTATATTAAAAATATTTTACAAATACATCTGAGGAAAGTGAATAGAACTCTAATCCAAAGTCTGGAATACCTTTGTATTAAAAGTAAGTCAAATTTTATTTGTAAAGTGCACTACCTCGGAGGCTCTTGGTGTTATACAAAAATAATACATAGAATAAAATACATCATCCCAAAGTTAAAACAAAATAGGGTATCATATATAACAAATAATGTATGATCAGTCTAATAGTAACTGAATTAATGTAGACTCATTAAGAATTTCAGTAAGTCAGTAGTTCAAAGAAACTGCCTGCTTAAATAGGTAAGATTTTAGACCCCTTTGAAAGGATTCCACTCACGGGGCCTCTCAAAGACCTTGGTAGTGAGTTCCACCGGTCAGACAGGCAACTGAAAAAGCACGCTCACCAGATGATTTCAGTTGGATCCTGGGAACTGCAAGGGGGCTTTTCTCAGAGGAATGGAAAGAGGGGCTGATAGGGAGACAGTAGATCACACAGGTAGCTAGGACCCAGGCCATGCAGGGCTTTACAGGTCAGTAAGCTAACCCTGATGCCAATCTGCCACGTTGCTGGCAGTCAGTGAAGACCATGTAGGACCAGCCTGATATGTGAGAATGGAGAGAACAAGGGGGTGCCAGAATATGTAAGTATGCAGAGAACATTGGGTGCATGAATATGTAAGTATGGTGAGAACAGTGTGTGTAGGACAATGTAATTATGTAAAGAACTGGGGGTGCAGGAATATGTAAGTATGGAGAGACAGGGATTGCATGAATATGTAAGTATGGAGAGAATGGGTGCAGGATTATGTACATGTGGAGAGAACAGGAGTGCAGGGATATGTAAGTATGGGGAGAAATAGGGGTACGGGAATATGTAAGCATGGTGAGAACATGGGGTGCAGGAATATGTAATTATGGCAAGAATATGTAGTAAGTATAATTAGAACAGTGAGTGCAGGAATATGCAAGTATGGAGAATAGGGAGTGAAGGAATATATAAGTATGGAGAGGCTGTTGGGGCTAGTGGTATTCTTTGTGGCTTCTTATCAGAATAAACTTGCACCTGCACACTTACTTCCAAACCACGAGTGCCAATTCTCTTTCTTGTTAGTAATAGGTAAGCATGGAGGGAACAGGAGTGCAGGAATATGTAAGTATGGAGAGAACGGGGTGCAGAAATATGTAAGTATGAAAAGAAAATGGCCTGCAGGAATATCTTAGTATGGTGAGAGCAGGGGGTACAGGAATATGTACGTGTGGATAGAACTGGTGTGTAGCAATATATTAGTATAGATACGGAAGTGCAGGGATATGCAAGTATGGAGAGAACAGGGGAATGAAGAAATATGAAAGTATACAGAGAACAAGGGTGCCAGTGCAGGAAAATGTAAGTATGGATAGAACTGATGTTTAGGAATATGTTGGCATGCCATCAGCACAATGAAATTTTGATAGTGAAGACCACCACAGTGACAGAACTCGCCTGGTTACTGTGATAGTCTTGCTTCACACTGCCGCTCTCTTTTTGGGTGTTGTGCCCCCACCTTGAACCAGCTCCAGCTTGGAGTTGGTTATCTAGAGATGGGGGTTATGGGGGGGCAAAGCCCCCTGCAGAAACACACTTGGTTCCAACGGGAACAGTGCCTACTGTCAGCCTTATCCCTGTCCGTGTCAGGGATGTCAACAGCATTGCTGTCATTGTTGCATGGTAGAACTAAATATGTTAGTATAGAGTACAGAGGTGAAGGTATATGCAAGTATAAAGAGAACATGGAGTGCAGGTATATACAAGTATAAAGAGAACAAGGAGTGCAGGAATATGTAAGTATGGAGAACAGGGAGTGCAGGAATATGTAAATATGAAGAACAGGAATATGTAAGTAGTAAGTATGGAGAATGGGGAGTGCAGGAATATGTAAGTATGAAGAGAACAAAGGGTGCAGGAATATATAAGTATGGAGAGAACAGGGGATGCAGGAATATGTAAGTATGGAGAGAACAGGGGGTGCAGGAATATGTAAGTATGAAGAGAACAGGAGGTGCAGGAATATGTAAGCATGGAGACAACAGGGAGTGCAAGAATATGTAAGTAAGGAGAGAACATGGGTGCAGGAATATGTACATGTGAAGAGAACAGGAGTGCAGAGATATGTAAGTATGGAGAGAACAGAAGTGCAGGAATATGTAATTATGGAGAAGACAGGGGGTTTAGGAATATGTAAGTATAAGAATGTAAGAACATAGGAAAACAGCCAGCAGAAGGAGACCTATCGGTCTAGTGTGTCTGCTCGAGATAATGATTGATTTTGGCTTTAAGTTTCCAACTGTGCCCCCAACCCCTCTCTTTCCCCCTGAATTTCCTTGTCTTATTTGTGATGCCATGTGGCATTCCTATATGTTTACCCCAGGCTCTGCTGAAGGCTCCCATTGACCTTGTGTCTACCACCTTCTCTGGCAGCTCGTTCCATGCAGTCACCACCATCTCTGTAAAGAAATGTTTCCTCCCGTCCCTCTTGAAATTTCCCCCATCTGTTTTAAGCTGTGCCCTCTAGTAGTGATGTTGGCCCTTTTGTTGAATAGGCCCTCGCATTCCATCCTGTTAATTCCTTTCAAGTACTTAAAAGTCTCAGTCATACCCCTTTCTGCCTGCTCCTCTTCTCCAGAGTGTATGTCCCTAGGTCCCATAACCTCTCTTCATATGATTTATCCTGCTGCCCTTCTGGACCCCCTCCAGCATGTTTATGTCCTTCTTTAGGTGAGGGTGCCAATATCTTACTCCGTACTCCAAGTGTGATCTCACCAATGACCTGTACAGTGACAGAATAACCTAGCTCTTTCCATTGCTAAATCCTCTTGCAATATATCCCAGCACCCTATTTGCCTTTGCTACTGCCTTTTTGAATTGAGCCAAGTGTTTCAGGTTACTGGGAATGACGACTCCCAGATCCTTTTCTTCCTCCGATGGTGTAACCTGAACCTTCCCAATGTAGTACTCCACTCTCGGACTTCTTGCCCATATTTGCATCACTTTGCACTTCTTGGCATTGAACCTGAGCTACCATATCCTTGACCATCTCTGTGGTCTATCTAGGTCCTCCCTCAGCTTCTTTATCCCATCCTGAGTGTTCACCCTCCCACAGAGCTTGGTGTTGTCTGCAAAATGCACATCTTTCCCTGAATGCCTTTCCCTAAGTTGCTAATAAAGACATTAAACAACACTGTCCCTAACACCGACCCTTGTGGAACCCCGCTGGTGACCTCCCTGGTACTTAAGAAAATCCTCCCCACCCACTACCACTCTCTGTGTCCTAACGCTCAGTAAGTTATCAACCCATCTAACCAACCTTTCCCCCACCCCCAAGTCCCTCAGCTTCATTATTAGCCTTTTGTGTGGCACAGAGTCAAAGGCCTTGCTAAGGTTTAGGTACATGATATCCCCTGCCTAGTTTTTGTCTACTGTCTTGGTGACCCAGTTGAAGAACTCAATCAAGCTTGTTTGACACAACCTGCCTGCCACGAACCTATGTTGTTTACTGTCCTGCAGACCATTTTTCTCTAAGAACTTGATCAGGCTCTCCTTTAATATTGTCTCCATTAATTTACACACAGTTGAAGTTAGGCTGACTGGCCTGTAGTTTCCAGGGTCTTCCTTAGGACCACTCTTGTGGAGTGGCATGACATGTGCTGTCCTCCACTCCACTAGCACCACCCATTTATCAAGAGATTTATTGACTAGAATTGTCAGTGGGCCTGCCAGCTCCTCTGCCAACTCTTTTAGTATCCTGGGGTGTACGCTATCAGGCCCTGGGGATTTCTCCACCTTCAGTGCCATGAGCCCCTCCCTCACCCCATTCTATCCATATGGCCCCTGTTGGGTCTTCACCAGCCCCCACCCTTCTCTTCCCACTGTATGGTACTGGACCCCTTTTTCTTTGGTAAAGACGGAGCAAAAGTATTCATTTAATACTTCTGCTTTTGCCTCATCTTCCACCACTGTTTCCCCTTTCTTGAGGATGACTATGCCATCATTCTTGTCTCTCTCTCTTCTTTAATGTAGTGAAAGTAGGGTTTGTCGCCCTATTTTATCTCTTCTGCTATCTGTAGTTCCTCCTTTGCTTTTGACTGTATTACCTTCCTTTTTGCTATCTTAGCTAGCCTTTGGTACTCCTCGTCCTCTACCCTTGCTGTCTTTCTACTTTTCCTGTATGCTGCCCTCTTATCCTTCACTAGCTTTGCCACCTCTCTGTTAAACCAGCTTGGTGGTCTAGCTCCTGCCTTCTTGTCCTTCATTTTTATGCAGCTGTTTATTGGTATTCTGTATAGCCCTTCTGATTGTGTCCCATAATTCCTCTACCCACAAGCCTTCCTGTATGTTCCCCATTAGAGAGTACCAGGTCTAGAACTGCTTCTCTCCTGATTGGACTGGTCACATATTGCATCATGAATCCATCCTGGATCACATCTGAGATTATTTAGCTTCTAGTGCCAGTTGTGGCTGGTTTGACTCAGTCCATTTTGGGCAGGTTGAAGTCTTCCATCACTACTATCTCCGCCTTCTCTGCTGCATTTGTCAACTGAGTGAAAATTTCTTGTCCTTGTCCTCTCCCTGACTGGGTGGTCTGTGTACGACGCCTATTCTTATCTTCCTACCTGTATTCATCTGGAGTTGGAGCCATAGTGCCTCAGTGCTCCCTCTTTAAATGTCTTCCTCTCTTGCACATACAATAGCTTCCCTTATGTTGCCTGTCTCCCTGTAACATGGGACTGATAGGTCCCAGTCATGGTGTGCTGTTGACCAGATCTCTGTAATGGTGATGATATCCACCCTGCTTTCTGCTATGAGTGCCCATTGTTATGCCATTTGTTCCCATAACTACACGCGTTCAGCACCACCACCCTCCACTTTGTCCCTGCTGTGCCATTTTTCTGACCTAATCTGTCCAGTCTTTCTTACCCCCTTTCTTCTGTTTCGAGTTCCATCACTGATCCAGTTGTTTTCTCTTTGTTAATACGGGGGTAGGTGCTTCAGCCTCGCCTTTTCTGTCCTACCCCCTTAGCAGTTTAAACCCAGTTCCCTTGCCATATATGCCTCCATTTTAGCTTTGATTTTTTTATTCCCTTCCCAGCTCAGGTGTAATCTAGCTCTGCCATAGAGTCCCTCTCCCAACCATGTATCTCCTCAACCTCCTATAAGACTGTACCCCTCTTCCTTATACCACTAGCCTAAGTATCCATTAAAGTCCTCTAGCCTCTCTTTTTCTAGCTATGCTGGCCCTTGGTACTGGAATTATCTCTGAGAAGGTCAGTGAGTTCACAGATTGCCTGCATTCCACAGCTAAGTCCATAAATCTATGTTGCACCACTCTGATCTCCTCCCTGGCTAAGCTATTGGTCCCAATGGGTAGTACCAAATCCGCTTTCCCCCTCCACCCTTATCAGCTCATTTATCTTTTGTGTTGCTTTACACAACTGTTGTCCTCCTATGTGGCTCCTCAAATCTTCCCCATTGTATTCCTTTTATTATTGAGTCCCCATAGACTAATATTTTATTCTTTCCATAGTGACCCGTTTCCAAAATATGAAGAGAACAGGGGTGTTGGAATATGTAAGTATGGAGAGAACAGGGGTGCAGGAATATGTAAGTGGAGAGAACAGGGGTGCAGGAATATGTAAGTATGGAGAGAACAGGGGTGCAGGAATATGTAAGTATGGAGAGAACAGGGGTGCAGGAATATGTAAGTATGGAGAGAACAGGGAGTGCAGGAATATGTAAGTATGGAGAGAACAGGGAGTGCAGGAATATGTAAGTATGGAGAGAACAGAGGTGCGGGAATACATAAGTATGGAGAGAATAGGGGTGCAGGAATATATAAGTATAGAGAATAAGGAGTGCAGAAATATGTAAGTAAAGCTAGAACGGGGTGTAGCACTATATTGTTATGGAGAGAAAAGGGGTGCAGGAATATAAGTATAGAGAGAACAGGAGCACAGGAATTTGTAAGTGTGTAAAGAACAGGGGGTGCAGGAATATACATATAGAAATTAGTAATTTGACTTCAGAGGTGACTGATTTTTATCTATAATTTTGCAACAAAATGTTTTGTGGTTATGGACCATCCTCATTCAGTTTTCAGCTATAAGCAACAACTCGTACAATGCATATATTCTTGGAAAAGTCTTTTTTTGCCTGTATGTAGCCCTGATTATAAATAACATTTGTATTATATTGTGATTTTTTAATGTTCAGGCTACAACGTCCCAAATGAGCAATTGTTATTGATGGCTGAGAGGGATGAAGAACCCCCATTTATTGATGTGAAGGTGGATGAGGGGGATGAAGAACTCCCTTTTGTTGATGTGGAGATGGATGAGGGGGATAAGGAACTCCCTTTTTCTGATGTGGAGGAGGAAGACCAGAATGACAAACTCCCTTACATTGATGTGAAGGAGGAAGAGACTGCAGAGCAGAAGGATCACATTGAAGTCATTCCCACTAGTAAGTATCGTAGCTAGCTAGATGATGTGTTTATATTGGATTTTTTTCAGCTATGATTGAGAGGAATTTGGGGAAAAAAAGGAAAAATGTAGAGTTGGAAGGGGGAGAACTATAGAACTATAAGTAGGTTATAATGTCAGAAAGTTTGAAAGGAGTAAAGACAGTGAGTGTTTTAGAAAGAAATATGTCAGTGTTATAATTGACATCGGTCTCAATTCCGGGCTTGGGTGAGCAGGCAAGTGTCTGCATTATAAACATTTGGTCATTCAAAGAAGAGGGACACAAGAAGTGCACAGAGAAGGGAATGGACTGATTCCAGGTGTGGGTAAGCAGGCAAGTGTGTCTGCATTATACACATTCAGTCATTCACAGTGGAGGGACATGAGAAGTGCACAATGGAGGGAATGGACTGATTCCAGGGGTGGGTGAGCAGGCAATTGTCTGCATTATACACATTTAGTCATTCAGAAAGGAGGGACATGAGGAGTGCACAGAGGAGAGAATGGACTGTATTTAAGCATTGGAAGTGATGATGACTTAAGTGGTGTTTTAAAGGTGATAGTGAATCAATTAGTTATTTTATTTTATTATAGTGCATTTCCACTGAAATGTTCAAGGCACAGTACAGTATTTTAAACTACAGAAACACTCTACATTGAAATACTGTCAAAATGAGAGGAGAAGCCAGGCAGAAAAAGGTTTTAGCTGCAGAGGAATATAGGAAGTGATGAACTATGTGGTGTTGTAAAGATATTAGTAAATCGATAAATTATTTTTATGTCAGTGGGGAAAAACTCTGACCATGCCATTTGGACCCAGAAAACTGAGCATAGATAGAGGTAAACTCTTGCAGATCTCCTTTGTGTGTGCCTAGTTGGATATAGTAGACAAAGTAAAGTACCTTGGTGTCTAGCTTGACTAAGAGCTTAGTTTCAGACACACAGTGAGCAAGCTGTAGAAACATAGAAATACAGACTTTGATGGCAGATAAAGACCGCTTGGCCCACCTAGTCTGCCCATTTCCCTACCTACAGGATAAGCTGCAGATCCTAGTTAACCAACAGCCTATTTCTTCCTACCCACCACAAAAATTGTCTTATGTGTGTCCCATGCATTCTTGAATTCTCCCACAATTTTAGACCCCACAACCTCCTCAGGAAGGCTGTTCCATGCATCCACCACCCTCTCTGTGAAAAAATACTTCCTCACATTGCCTCTGAACTGCCCCCCTTCTTCAAATTCTGCCCCCTTGTTCTTGCACATCTCTTTTTCTGAAAGATGCTAACCCTCTTGGACTTTGTTGATTCCCTTGGGGTTCTTAAAAGTTTCTATCATGCCCCCCCTTTCCTAGAGGGTATACATATTAAGCTCCTTTAGTCTCTCTTCATATGGCTTTTAGTGCAGATCCTGCACCATTTTAGTTGCCTTCCTCTGGACTGCCTCCATCCTGTTTATGTCCTTGAGGAGATGGGGTCTCACCAATTGTCTGTACAGAGGGATAACAACTTCCTGTTTTCTGCTGGTGATGCCCCTCCCTATACATCCCAGTATCCCTCAGCCCTCCTTACTGCCTTCTCACATTGCTTGCCTACTTTTAGGCCAACTGATATGACTACCCCCAGGTCCCTTTCCATTTTTATTGTTGTTAGTACCTGCTCCCCCATTGTGTACTATTCCCCTGGGTTTTTGTTTCCCAGGTGCATTACTTTGCACTTCTTTGCATTGAATCTAAGCTGCCACACCTTTGACCATTCCTCCAACCTTACCAAGTCCCTTATCATCCTTTCCACACACACCCTTGTTTATCAACCCTGTTGCAGATCTTTGTGTCATCTGCAAAGAGGCATACTTTTCCTTCCAGTCCCTCTGCAATATCACCTATAAAAACATTAAAGAGGTCCAGTCCCAGTACTGAACCCTGTGGTACCCTGCTAGTAGCCCTTCTTTCTTTGGAGTGGACTCTGTTTACTATTACCCTCTGTGTCCTGTTGTCCAGCCAATTGTTTACCCAGGTTACCACACTGGAACCCACTCCCAGGCTGGCTAAAATGTTTATTAATCTTTTGTGTGGGACTGTGTAAAACACCTTGCTAAAGTCTAGGTAGGCCATGTCCACAGCCCCTCTCTGGTCTGCTGCTTTGATCACCCAGTCAAAGAAATCTATTAGATTCATCTGACATGACCTTCCCAATGTGAGTCCATGCTGACTTGAGTCCTGTGCCCCATTGGCCTCCAAGTACTTAACAATTCTTTCTTTCAGAAGTGATTCCATCATTTCCCTATCACTGAGGTCAAACTAACAAGTCTGTAGTTCCCTGCATCTGCCTTGCTCCCACTTTTGTGAAAGGAAATCACATCGACCTTTCTCCAGTCCTCAGATGCCACACCATCCTCCTGTGATTTTTTTAAAAAGGTAGTCAGTGAATTCTGGGGTGAATCCCATCAGGCCCTATTGCTTTGTCCACCATCAGTTTTAGGAGTTCTTTCATGGCCCATTCTTCTGTAAATGGACTGATATTGACCCCTCTATCTACAGTGATTCTACTGTTTGATTTAGGTACCTCCCCCTCCTCTTGTGATATCTGTGAGAAATTTAACCAGGCTACAAGGAGATACAAGCAAGTATTTGGTTGAGGGAAACTCAGTGGACATAGTCTTCCTGGATTTCCGGTACTATTCAATATCTTCATCAGTGACATTGCGCAGGACCTAGAAGGCAGAATTTTACTGTTCGCTGATGACACAAAGCTCTGTAACAGAGTAGACACACCAGAGGGTGTAGACATAATGAGAAGGGACCTGCAGAAACTTGAAGAATGGTCAGGGGTTTGGCAGTTGAAATTCAATGCAAGGAAGTGCAAGATAATGCATATGGGGCACAAAACCCTGGCACAATATATCAGTTGGGGGTGAGGATATAGCATGCACCAAGCAGGAAAGGGATCTTGAGTTATCATCTCTGATGACCTCAAGGCAGGGAAACAGTGTGACAAGGCAGCAGGTAAAGAATAGGATGCTGGGATGCATAGGCAGGGGCATCACCAGCAGGAAAAGGGAGGTCATAATTCCACTATACAAGACACTAGTGAGGCTGCACCTGGAGTACACTGTGCAGTTCTGGAGACCTTACCTACGTAGGACACATAGACAGGGTAGAGAAGGTTCAGAGGAGGGCAACAAAGATGGTGCATGGATTGCATCACAAGTCCTATGAGGACAGGTTGAAGGCACTGAACATGTACTCCCTGGAGGAGAGAAGGAGAGGGGAAGGATAGAGACATACAAGTATCTTACAGGGAGGAACAGGGTGCTGGAATGCACTATTTTTAAGTGAAAAGATGTTCCAGGACTAGAGGGCATGGGATGAAGTTGGAGGAGGACGATTCAGAGGAAACGTGAGGAAGAATTTCTTCACAGAATGGGTGGTGGACAAGTGGAACACCCTGCCAGAGGAAGTGGTGGGGCTGAAACAATCACGGGATTTAAGAATGCATGGGATAGACATAAAGGAATTCTGGAGGTCAGGGGTAAGGGGCAACAGACTTCCTGGAAAACATAAACTGAACTTACAAACTTAATTGGGCAGACTGGGTGGGCCATAGGCCCTTATCTGCCGACACTGTCTATGTATCTATGTATCTATGTATCTATGATTTTACAAAGGTGTTCAATAAACTGCCTCGTAAACAATTGATAACAATACTGGAATCTGTAGGGATACCAGCAAATATAGTGGCCTGGGAAACATCATGGCTATCTCAGAGGAGACAAAGAGTGTGCATAAGAGGGGCACTTTCAGATTGGGCAGCGGTGCCCAGCAGAGTACCACAGGGGTCAGTGCTGGGGCCATGCCTGTTTAACATATATGTTTCTACATTACAATATAGTGATGAGAAGGTATGGCTAACTAAATTTGCTGATGACTGCTGACTGGGGGTGAAAATAACTGCTAAAGAAGATAGCATAACTTTACAGAAAGCACTGGATTACATACATACTTGGTGCACAAACTACCAACTGCACCTAAACACTGCAAAATGTACCATTATGCACCTTGGTTACAAAAATCAGCAAGCAAACTATCAGTTAGGAAACATAAAACTAAAAAATACAACAGAAGAAAAGGATCTGGGCATAACCATATCAAACTACCTCAAATTTGGCCAACATTGCAATAAAGTTAGTAGAAAAGCAAATAGGGTTTTAAGCTGCATTCTAAGGCATATTGCCAGTAGAGAGAAATCAGTGATGATCACACTGTATGGCTTATTGGTAAGGTCCATACTGGAGTATGGGGCCTAGGTCTGGTCACCATATCAGAAGAAGGATGTGGCTAGATTAGAAGGTGTACAAAGAAAGGCCATGAGACATATAAAAGGGATGGAAACAAAAGACTACCAAACAAGACTAGGCAGCTTAAACATGTTCACACTGGAATACAGGAGATTAAGAGGTGATATGTGCCTACTGTACAGATCCCTAACTGATCAGGATCTGAGAGACTAGGATTAACATTTAAGTGTAAGAATTATAACACAAGAGCACATGGGTTTCAGCTGTCAGGCGAACATTGCAGAACATGGAAGAGAAAGATGTGGTTTAGTCTCAGGGTGGTAAATACATGGAATGAGCGAACAAACTCAGCAGTAGAAAGTTCCTCTATGGATGTGTTTAAAATCTAAACGGATGGATTCTTTTGTAGGGTTTGATTACTACGGTGAGCACAATGGTTTAAAGTCTGCAAGCTCGGTATGACCCGATACACCTATGATGCCAAAAGGAGGTTCTTAAAACCTTCATCACTGTCACAGCCATTGAAGCTGTTGCCAAGGCCATGGTCCCCTATCCAGCTTCTCACTTAACAGCTGCTGCCAGGAATTCTTCCCAGCATTCTTCAAACCTTTCATCTATGCAATCATCAAGATCAAATAATACAGACAAAGAAAAGTTGATGAATCACCACAAGCACAGGGGGACATGGCTCCTGCTTCACCAGTGAAGGTCTCCATTAAAAGAGAGTAATTCCCCATTATCTCATGCTCTGGCAGTGACAACTACTGCCCCACCTGATCATCGATAAGATATCTAGGTCAGGGGCTGGCTGAGCAGCACAAGGATTGGGGGAGCACACCACTGTTCTGAGCTGAGAAGGTGTAGCACAGTGTTCTGTCACACAGGGGACACATTCTGGTGGACTGGAGAGCTTTATCTCACAATGGATTCACATGCATGTCATGGCCTGATGCTGTTATGTAGTATGTCAGGGAAGCGGGTTGGCATGAAAAATGAGTTTTACAATATCTCCTCTAGTCTATTTATTCCATTTCCAAAGGGACCTATATGAATGAGGATACAATTTCATGGAAATTTAAAAAAAAATATTGATACAATATTTCTCTCCCACTATATATGTATATATTCACACACGCACATTTGTATGTGTGTTACAGATTGCATATAAATATATAAGTGATACACAGCAGGGACCTCATGAATGGTATGGACAGCATGAGTATAGAACTACCTTATTTATTACATAAGGTCCACTCTTCATTTATGCAATAGACTAGGACCGTAAGGGATAGATTTTTATTGTTGTTGCTTTTTAGACCTAAAATTATTTCTATAAGTCTGTTATTCTTTGAACTAGTGTTGCTGTGCTTTCCCCCATCCTGATTGCTATAGCCATTGCCATGTATGTGAAGTCAGCTTGACAAGCTGACACTGTGATGTGGTAGTTCGTTAGTGCCGCAGAACTTCCACAGAAATTACAAACCACCGCCGCAGAAGTTTTGCGGCAAATGGTAATCTTGCCATAGAACTTGGTCCCAATGTACCGCAGAAAAGTATGTGCCTTGTCTATAGGTGGGGGAGCATAGTAATTGTAGTTTGTGCATGCAGTAAGTCATGATATAGATGTTTCTGTATCTGGGGGAGCATGGTAATTGCAGTTTGTGCATGCAGTAAGTCATGGTATAATGATACAGATGTTTCTATAGGTGGGGGCATGGTAATTGTAGTTTGTGCATGCATTAAGTCTTGATCTGGATGATGTAGATGTTTCTGTAGCTGGGGGTGCATGGTAATTGTAGTTTGTGCATGCAGTAAGTCATGATCTCGATGATATAGATGTTTCTATAGGTGGGGAGCGTGGTAATTGTAGTTTGTGCATGCAGTAAGTCATGATCTGGATGATATAGATGTTTCTATAGGTGGGGAGCATGGTAATTGTAGTTTGTGCATGCAGTAAGTCATGATATAGATTATATAGATGTTTCTATAGGTGGGGAGCATTGTAATTGTAGTTTGTGCATGCAGTAACTCGTGATATAGATGATATAGATGTTTCTATAGATGGGGTCATGGTAACTGTAGTTTGTGCACGCAGTAAGTCATGATGTAGATGTTTCTATAGGTGGGAGGGGAGCATTGTAATTGTAGTTTGTGCATGCAGTAAGTCATGATAGAAATGTTTCTATAGGACCAGACTCATGAGATGACTTATGATTTGCTTTTGTAAGTGTGATGCAGTATTTCTCTTCATTTTTGTATCTAAAACTGTGCTAATATGGTATTTATGTGTATATAAAAAAATTGTAGACTGGCCCGGTGCCACAGAGGGCTGAGGTGCTGTCAAGTGCCTCACCTGTCATCATGCCAGTGAACCAAGTTCGGGAACCAGTTTTGGTCACTGGAGGTCAGCAGGGGTAGGGCAAAGAGGAATGAGCAGCCACCTGGCAGCATCTCTTCTCTTGGACTAGGGTGGTGGGCCTACCTAGCACTTGGCTACCACCAGGTAGAGGCGTGTTGCCAGCATATATGTATGGGAGGCAGATGTAGGTTGAGATGAATGAAGCCTCAGTTCCAGAATGCATGTGTGCCTATGTGTGCACGTATCTTCTGTACTGCTGTGGCTTCAGAAGCTATAGAAAAGAAAATCATGGTGGAGAACTGAGCAGACCAGGCTCCATGAAGCCCTATACAGACACCTAGACCCACCCTCCCACTTCATCTAGAAAGGCAGTTCTAGGTATGCATTCTCTGGAGGGAAGGGCAAGGCCTCACAGGGGAAGGAAGAGTTGTGGGGGGTGGGGAGGGGAAGCTGCAGATGAACTAACCCCAAGTGAGTAGGGATAGTACAGGTATCTGAGGACATAGCTGAGTAGCCACCCAGTCTGGCTCCAGAGGATAAAAACCTTTATGGAAAAGAGAAAAAAACAGTTGAGTCTTGCTTCTGCTTAGGACTGCTTAACACCTTACAGTACCATTGGTTCTTGACTAATCCTGTGCACATTTCAGCTTCAGAGTCCCAGCTTTTCACCACATTTCAACACCCACATGAGCAGCCATTGGGGAAAAAGAAAGAAATGAAGGGAAAAAGGAAGATCAAAGGCAGCAGGAAGGAGAAGTCAAAGAAAGGAAAGGAGGATAAGCCACAGGACAGCAGGCCAGACAATGTGGTGAAAGAAGATCAGAGACCAAAGGAGAAGGCAAGGATTGAACAGCCCAAACACAAAGCTGGTGAGCATTTACATACTAATGATAGAGGGTAATACTGAAAATGTACAAGGGCACTGATTTATTGTGATTAAAGCAATGAAATTCAATTTTTTAAGACTTGCATGGGATATGTCATTCAACACAGAAAAGTGCTGTGTTACACATTTCGTAAGACAACTAGAACCATCATTATTATCTGAGTAGTAATATCGTAGCAAGTGTTGATCAGGAAGGGAACCTTGGAGTAATTGTAGACCTTGACTTGTCTTTTCCGATGCATATCAAATCCATCTGCAATAAAGCTAATAGAATAACAGGAAATATAAAAAAGAACATTGGTAGTAGAAACGGAGATGTTATGGTTACTCTGCATCGGGCGTTGGTGAGGCTACATCTGGACTGCTGTTTGCAGGTTTGGTCACCAGCTTGCAAAGGGCAAGAAATGGCACTGAAGAGGGTAGAGCATACATTTACTAAGTGCATTTATGGTATGGAAGGGCTGGATTACAACAGTAGGTTAACATCCCTAAGTCTGTATAGTCTCAAACAAATGAGGCAGCAGGGAGATCTATTATTCTACAATATACTGGAGGATTCACATCTTTGTATGCACATGGGTTTGGAATACAAAGAAAATGTGCATATATAATACTAGAGGCCATGATATGCGAATAGCTGGGAAAAGGTACAAAACAAACCACAGAGGGTCGTATTTCACAGAAAGACTGGTGAAAACTTGGAACACATTTCCTGATCTAGTAGTTTCAGCTAAAAGCATTAATGCTTTAAAAATTTTATTGGATAACCACATGTTAAACAGGAACTAATGTTCCACTGAGTAGTCGGGGAATAGGCAAGAAGGACTGCTGGTCTGTTCCTATTCCTACTTACCTTAGTAACCTTAGTAAGAAATTACAGGACATATGAATATGCCAGCAAAAACAGACCTCCTGGTCTGTCAACATCTGCTCAAGTGTGCAGCTAGTGCGCCTAAGTTGCAACTGCCCCACCCTCTCCCCTTTTGTCCGCCGTCGGCTGGTCTCCTATTTTTCTGTCTTAATTAGAACTGACCCAGTTGCCAGGATATAGGGCTTGAAAAGTTTTATGATTCCTATAGGAAGAACATTTTTATACCACCATGGTGCTAAAGTTGTAAAAAAAACCTTTGCTGTTCCTTCGTAAAACAGGAACTGCTCAAGATCAAAGAGGAAAGGCTTGATTAAAGACTGTCCTAATTTGGGGAATTAGTTTTTGCTTAAGTCACATTATTTAAAATACCTCCTGATTGGACATCATGTATGAGTTTTTTTTATATTCTGAAAGGAGGAGCTAGATGGCTCATCGAAAAGGGTGTGGGGAGACACAGTTTAAACTATACTGTGCCTGAACTGTTTGATATAGTCCATCTTGGGAAAGAGAAACACACAACTCTCTGATAAGCACTTAGAGCTAATACATTAGATAGAAAAGTATCTAACTGTATGTTGGTAGGAGTTTGTAATTTTCTTGTTTTCTTGTAAGTGATTGTATACTTTGTGATATAGTGCTCTGTGTTTACATTTTTCTTATTTTTATCCATTTCTAGTAAAATCTTTATTTGAAAGATACTGCCTGGGTTTTCATAGTTTTTTTTTTTTTTGCATGTGTTGTATAGAGGGTTAAGACTGACAAAGCAGTTCAAAAGCTTGATGGTGTTACTAAACTGGGAAAAGGTAACAATATACTTAAGGTCTTTTACAGAGTTTTAAGGGTTCATTTTGGAAGCCGGGCTGGGTGCCCCTGGCGTAAGATTGTACCGCAATCCCCGAAGAGAGTACAAGTCTGTGCCTGTGTATTGGATATGCTAGCATAAGGTTCACCATTTGAATCCCCCAAGAACTTGAGACTAAAGGTGATTCAGACCTGCAGGCAGACAGGAGGGTTACCCTGTCTGTTACCTGTTCACACTCTTGTGCTCGGAGGTTGGCACTCTGGGAGCAAAGGGCCTGACCTGCTGAGTGCATCTGTGACTCTCAGTGGTTAGTTTAAATGTTTCTTCAGTGAACGGGGGGGGATGAAAGGCAAATGTGAGGCAGCAACTGCTCTTCCCCACAGGCTGAGATGGAAGGTAGAAAAATCACAAGAGAAAGTATTCCCACCAGAATGCAAGACAGTCAAGGTAGCAAGGGAGAGGGACTGAAGTGTGTAAGGGAGGAGGGCAAAATGGAGTCAGTGTGGGTACAAATCCAAAACACTAGCAATAGGACACTAAGGATGAAGGTGGTGTACAGGCTGCCTTCCCAAACAGATGAGTTAGAGAGGGAATTAGCAGGCGGATCCGAAGGGCCTGCTAGAAGGGGTGTGTGGTGATAGTGGGGGGCTTCAACCTGCCAGGAGTGGATTGGAGTACCACGGCCACCATAAATAGAAGGGAGCAGGTATTACTGGACACCTTCCAGGATAACTTCCTGATGCAGTTGATAGGTGAGCCAACCAGGGATGTGAACACCCTTGACCTCTGCTGACTAATGAGGAGTCTGTGAGGGGACTGAGGGTGGATGAACCACTGACAGGGAGTGACCACTGATCAGTATGGTTCCAGTTAAACATGAGTAAAGAAGGGGGTGGGATCAGACACGAAGTTCCTCAACTTTAGGAAGGCCAATTTCAAGAGGATGGGTGAGGTGGTACAGTGGTTCCTGGCCAGAATTCAGCCTAATATGTACATGAACCAGAGGTGAAAGCTCATAAAGCTAGGGATAGTAGAGGCAACCAAACCCTGCTGCAATGCCCAGAGAAAAAAGGCTAGGGCTAAGAAACCTAGCTGGGTAAGCAAGGTAGTCATGGACAGGGTAAGGGGTTAAAAAAGCCACCTTTAGGAGTTACAAAAAACTGGTAGGGAGAGGATAGGGAGGAATATCTTAATGAAGCAAAGGAGGTGACCAGGGCAATAAGGGCAGCCAAGGCATCCATGGAACGATGGTTGGCGCAGGACATGAAAGAGGGGAAGAAGGACTTCTTCAAGTACATCAGGGAGAAAAGGAAGTGTAATGACCAGATTATAACTATTAAGAGGGAAGGGAAATGGGTGGAAAATAGGGTCGAAAAGGCAGAAGCACTTAGTAAATACTGAGCAGAAGTATTCATTAAGGAAAAGGGGGTAGGAACAGAGGGGATGGGATGACAGTTGGGGAAAATCACAGAAGGTAGAATGCTGGAGGCATTAAGGGCACTGAGGGTGGACAAGGTGCCAGGGCCAGATGGGGTTCACCCAAGGGTACTGAAGGAGCTAGCAGAGGTCCTGGTGGGACCCTTGGCAGGCCTATTTAATGCATTACTGAATTTGGGATGCATGCCTCAGGATTGAAGGATGGCTTATGGAGTTCCTTCCACGAGAGTGGCCCCAAGGATGAACTGGAGGACTATAGACCAGTGAGCCTCACATCCATTGTGGGAAAACTAATTGAGACAATCCTGAAAGAGAGGCTGGTGTCCCTGCACAAGCTCAGAGGGCTATGGGACAGTAGACAGCATGTCTTTGTCATGGCTAGATCCTGCCAGACCATTCTGGTAGAATACTATGACTGGCTGACTAGGCAAATGGACATGGGCCTTGTGATGGATGTCCTGTACCTGGACTTCAGCAAGGCATTAGACTTGGTGCCACATGGGAGAATTGGAAGAAAGCTAGAAGGCACTGGGGCAGGCACGAAAATGGTGGGTTGGGTGGCAAATTGGCTGCAGAGAGTTGTGTGGGAGGGGAACTCTCATCCCCAAAGGCAGTGATGAGCGGGGTTCTGCAGGGATCGGCGTTGAGGCTAGCATTATTTGGGAAATTTATTGCAGATATTTCTGTGGGCACTAAGAGTAAGATCAGTATATTTTCTGATGACATCAAGATAGGAGTGGTGGTGGATGACCTAGGGGTATGGCAGGGGTAGCAGGAGTATCTGACAAAGCTGGAGACCTGGTTGGATACTTGGCAACTGAGGTTAAATGATAAGAAATGCAGGGTGTTTCATTTTGGGACAAAGAATCCAAGGAGAAACTATCAATTGAGGAGGACAAGAATCTGGGGGTGCTCATTATGGGATCAGTGAACAACTCAGCTCAGGGTAGGAGAGCAACAGCAAGGGCAAACAAAATGCTGGGTTGTGTAACCTCTTGGAGGGGGTGGTGATTGTGCTGTTGTATAGATTGCTGGTTAGACCTCACCTGGAGTACTGTGTACAGTACTGGCACCTGTACCTGAGGAAGGACAATAAATTATTTGAGGGGATGCAGTGGAAAGCAACAAAGATGATCCAGGGTCTGGGGAACTTAACATACAAAAGCAGGCTTAGGGAGTTGAACATGTACTTACTGGAGAAGAGGAATGATGGGGGGATATGACAGAGACCTTCAAGTACGTGAGAGGAATAAACAAGACTGGTACCAAAGAGCTATTCAGAGTAAGGGTGGGGAAGGACACTTGGGTTCATGATATGAGACTGGAGGGTGGAAGGTTCAGGAGGAAAATGAGAAGACACTTTTTTACAGAGAGGGTGGTAGCAGAATAGAATGCACTGCCAGTAGAAGTGATAGCCTGTAGAACGGTGGGCTGTTTCAAGAGAAGCTGGGACAGGGCAGAAGGGAGGGTCAAGGGAGGGAGGGGCAGCTGCAGAATAGGGATAGTAGCTGCAAAATCAAGCCGACTCGATAGACCAATAGGACTTTTTCTGCTGGCTGTTTTCGTATGTTTGTAAGGAAGAGGGCAATGTGGCTATAAATCAGGGAAGCAAGAAGGAAGGAATAAAGGAGACATTAAGTGAAGAGGTAGGTCAAGAGGAGCAACACTTGGGGGGGGTTTGAAGAGCCATGTGCACATTGCAAGGTGTCTGGGAAATATAATTCTAGACCTGGAAGCCATCATGGCAAAGATTAGCTAGGATTTAGTGACCATAACAGAGTCAAGATGCACTGGCAGCCATAAATGGGACATGGCCATACTAGATTATTCTCTGTTCAGGAGAGATAGGAATGGGGGGCATTGTACTATATGTAAGGGAGGGAATCAAGGCCACTGATGTGCAGCGGCACCCAGAGAAAAAGGGGTGGCTGGAAGTGCTGTGGGTCACCCTGGAGACAGGCACTGGAGCCACTATCCCCACAGGGGATGGTATACCAACCTCCAGCCCAGGGAGAGGAGTTGGATACGGCACTTGGCAAAGCCACCATCATGATGGCAAGTAAGGGGAAGATGTTGCTAGTCGGTGATGTCAGCATGCCAGATGTGGATTGGAACCTTCCAACTGCAGCTTCAGCAAGGAGCAGGGCCATCCTTGACTTCCTGAACAGGGCTTTTTAGGGTAGATAATGAGTGAGCTCACTTGGGATGGGACAGTGCTGGACATGGTGCTTACAACAGGGAATGGGATTACAGAAGTCACAGTAGGCAGTTCCCTTGGTGCTAGTGATCACTGTAGTGATATTTAGCATTAAGTCAGGAATAGAGGCAAACCATATGAGGATCAGGGTTCTGAACTTTAGGTGGTCAGATTTTAAAGAAATGGGAGACTGCCTTATAAACTCCTTCGTAGGGTTGGATTGCCAGCAGGAGGTACTGTGGGGGAAAACAAGGTAGAACATAATTCAGGCAACCAGTCTCTACATAAAAATAGTAAGTAAAGGCTGAAGGAAAATAACACTGTTGATGTTCTCTAGCAAAGTGGCCACAGTGGTAAAGGAAAAAAGGGAGGTATTCAGGAGGCATAAGGAAATGCAGAGGGAGGAAGATAGAAAGGTGTTCCGAGTAAAACAGAGATAAGCTAGATAAGATGAGTACTGAGGGAGCAAAGGTACAGACAAAGGAAAGGGTAGCTAAAGGTGTAACAACAGGAACAAGACTTTCTTCAGGTAAATAAGGGAGAAGAGGAAGGCACCCAAGGACCACCTGGGCCACTGCCATTGCCTCAAAGGTTGCCAAGAAAGAGGAGCGGTTGGACCACAGTGGGCCTCAAGAGAGGTGAGGTGTGGAACAGTGGCACATCCCTCCAGTCATACCTCTCCACAATTCATATGCTGTTCTTGCAAAGTGTGGTTCCTCTATGGAGGCACCCAGAGTGGAGACCAAGAAGGATGTTGGGAACATCCACAGAGGAGACCCACAGGAGAGTGGCATAGGACCCCACAGGGAAGGAAGCTACTCCTGGTGAGGGACTCCATTGTTAGGAAGGTAGAACTAGGGGAGGAAGGGGAGATGGAGGAAAGGTGCTTCCTGGTGCCATTGACTTGGAGGGACAGGGAGCGATACTCAGGATTACTGGAGCAGCTGCACAGGGAGGGAGTTGGATGTCATTGTCCACCTAGGGACAAATGACCTGGCTAAGGAAAGGATCAGAGCAGTGCAGGAAGAGTTTGTGGAGTTGGGAGGGGTTAGACAAGTAGCATGCACGGTAACCCTTCTTGGAGGTGCTGCCTGTCTATGGCAGGCATGAGGCTAGGGTGCTCCACACCATGGGATTCAATCAGTGGTTGAAAAACTAGTGCAGAGCTCAGCAATTTGGCTTCATTGTAGACTGGGGGTCCACCTGGAGGGATGCAGGCCTGTACTGGCATGATGGTCTGCATCTGTCCAGTAGGAGAACCAGGATCCTAGGTGATAGGTTTAAATACTTCATTGGCAAGCATTTAAACTAGCCAAGGGGGTAGGCACTGTAAAGGAGCAGGGAAATCCTAGCCCCCCCAAAAAAATCAGGGTACTAAGTGAGGGAAGCACTAAGATAGAGATGTCAATAGGGAGAAGTGCAGGGGTAAATGGAGAAAATGACAAATGCAGTATGGACAGGGATGGGGCAAAATAAGGTTAGGCCATCAAGAAATGAAGGGTAGTGAGTACCAAGCTCCCTGAACTGATGGCCTTGATGGAAGAGGGATGCCTGGATATCGTAGCAGTCACACAAATATGGTGGCACAGAGAACCATGACTGGGATGTTAACATACCAGGGTACACAACCTACAGGAGAGAGATGGAGGGGAGAAGAGGGGGCAGAGTAGCTCTCTATGTAAGGGAAGGGATAAAAGCAACTGAACAAAAGAGTAAACAGGGAGGAGAGGAGGCACTGTGGGTCACCTTAGAGACTGGAAATGGCACCACAATCTGCATAGGGGTGTATACAGACCCCCATATCAGGGGAAGGGAATGGACAAGGATATGATAGAAGGCATCCTTAGGATGGCAGAGAAAGGGGAGATACTGTGGATGGGGGACCTGAATATGCCAGATGTTAACTGGAGCACCTTTGCTGCAGCCACATCCAAAAGCAGGGCCATTCTCGATGCCCTTCAGGTGGCATGCCTCAGACAGCTAGTTTTGGAACCCACTCATGAGGGAGCAATCTTAGACCTTGTACTCTCAAATGGGGACTGTGAGAGGATCTCAGACCTAGACGTG
Organism: Neoceratodus forsteri; assembly: GCA_016271365.2. Taxonomy (NCBI): domain Eukaryota; kingdom Metazoa; phylum Chordata; order Ceratodontiformes; family Ceratodontidae; genus Neoceratodus; species Neoceratodus forsteri. The sequence continues at coordinate 415,843,325 of CM057457.1, read as the reverse complement.
GGTAGCCATCTGGGAACAAGTGACCACCAAACAGTGTGGTTCATGATAAACTGATCTACAGAGTCAGGCCATACAAAAGTGAGGGTTCTGGACTTCAGGAGAGCTGACTTTGGCAAGATGGGAGAGTGCCTTAGAAAAGCACTAGCAAACAGGCTAGAAGGAGGGGTGGAGCAACAATGGGGAAACATCAAAACTGCGATCACAGAGGCAAAAATCCTTTGTGTGAAGCAAATAAACAAATCAAAATGAAAGAAAAAGCCACTATGGTTCTCAAAAGAGGTGGCGTTGAAGGTTAGGGAGAAAAAGCTAGAATTTAGGCGGTATAAGGAAAAACAGAAGGAGCAGGACAGAGAACTGTACCAGTTAAGGCAGAAGGAAGCAGGGAGGGTAGTCAGAATAGCAAAGGCCCAAACTGAGGAAAAGATAGCCAACTCTGTTAAGAAGGGGGATAAAACATTTTATGGGTATATCAGGGAGAGTAGAAAGACAAAGGGAGAGATAGTGAGGCTGAATAGAATGGACGGCGGGTGGGCAGAGACAGACAGTGAAGCATCAGGGATACTGAATGAATACTTCTGCTCAGTATTCACAAAAAGGAAACATAGAAACATAGACTTTGACGGCAGATAAGGACTGCTTGGCCCACCTAGTCTGCCCATTCCCCTAACTACAGGATAAGCCGCAGATCCTAGTTAACCAACAGCCTATTTCTTCCTATCCCCAACAAGAATTTTTTTATATCTGTCCCATGTTTTCTTGAATTCTCCCACAGTTTTAGACCCCACAACCTCCTCAGGAAGGCTGTTCCATGCATCCATTACCTTGTCTGTGAAAAAAATGCTTCCTCATATTGTCCCTGAACAGCTCCCCATCTTTAAATTGTGTCCCCTTGTTCTTGCATGTCTCTTTTTCTGAAAGATGCTACCCTCTTGGACTTTTGTTGATTCCACTGAGGTTCTTAAATGTTTCTATCATGACCGCCCTCTCCCTCCTTTCCTCAAGGGTATACATATTAAGCTCATTTAATCTCTCCTAGTATGGTTTCTTTTGCAGACCTTGCACCATTCTAGTTGCCCTCCTCTGGACTGCCTCTATCCTGTCTGTGTCCTTGCAGAGATGGGGTCTCCAGAACTGGATGCAGTACTCCAGATGGAGTCTCACCAACTGTCTGTACAGAGGATAACAACTTCCTGTTTTCTGCTGGTGATGCCTCTCCCATGCACCCCAGTATACCCCAGCTCTCCTACTGCCTTCTCACATTGCTTGCTAACCTTAAAGTCATCTGATATGATTACCCCCAGGTCCCTTTCCCTTTTTGTTTTTGTTACTACCTCCCCCCCCCATTGTGTAAACTTCCCTTGGGTTTTTGTTTCCCAGGTGCATTATGTTACACTTCTTTGCATTGAATCCTAGCTGCCATACTTCCAACCATTTCTTAACCTTGCCAAGTCCCTTCTCATCCTTTCCACGCCTCCTTGTGTATCAACCCTGTTACAGATTTTTGTGTCATCTGTAAAGAGGCATACTTTTCCTTCCAGTCCCTCTGCAATTTCACTTATGAAGACATTAAAAAGGACTGGACCCAATACTGAACCCTGCAGTACTCCACTTGTAAACCTTCTTTCTTCAGAGTGGACTCCATTTACAATTACCTTTTGTATTCTGTTGTCCAGCCAGTGTTTTACCCAGGCTACTACCCTGGGACTCACTCCCAGGCTGGTTAATTTGACTATTAATCTATTGTTTGGGACTGTGCTAATGCCTTGCTAAAGTCTAGGTAGGCCATGTCTACAGCCCCTCCCTGGTCTGCTACTTTGGTCACCCAGTCAAAGAAATCAATTAGATTCATCTGACATGACCTTCCCGCTGTGAACCCATGCTGCCTTGGGTCCTGTGCCCCACTGGCCTCTAGGTACTCAACAGTTCTTTCCTTCAGAAGTGATTCCATCACTTTCCCTACCACAGAGGTCAAACTGAGTGGTCTATAGTTTCCTGCCTCTGTCTTGGTCCCACTTTTGTGAAGGGAAATCACATCCGCCTTTCTCCAGTCCTCAGGTACCACACCATCCTCCCATAATTTGTTAAAAAGAGTAGTCAGTGGTTTCACTAGTTCTTCACTTAATTCTTTTAGAATTCTGGGTGAATTCCATCAGGCCCCATTGCTTTGTCCAACTTCACTTTTAGGAGTTCTTTCAGAACCCTTTCTTCTGTGAAAGGACTGGGATCGACCCCCCTATCAAGAGTGCTTCTGTTAATTGGATTAGGTACCTCTCCCTCCTCTTTTGTGAATACTAAGCAGAAATATTCATTCAGTATCCCTGCATTTTCACTATCCCGTCTGCCCACCCACCGTTCATTCTATTCAGCCTCACTATCCCTCCATTTGTCTTTCTACGCTCCCTGACGTACCTATAAAAGGTTTTATCCTCCTTCTTAACCAAGTTGGCTATCCTTTCCTCAATTTTGGGCCTTTGCTATTCTGACTTCCTCCTTGCTTCCTTCTGCCTTAACTGGTACAGCTCTCTGTCCTGCTCCTTCTGTGTTTCCTTATACTTCCTGAATGCTATCTTTTTCTCCCTGACTTTTCCTGCCTCCTCTTTTGATAACCATAGTGGCTTTTTCTTTCATTTTGATTTGTTTATTTGCTTCACACAAAGGCTTATTGCCTCTGCGATGGCAGTTTTGATGATTCCCCATTGTTGCTCCACCCCTCCTTCTATCCTGTTTGCTAGTGCTTTTCTGAGGCACTCTCCCATCTTGCCAAAGTCAGCCCTCCTGAAGTCCAGTACCCTCACTTTGTATGGCTCGACTCTGTAGCTGAGTTTAACGTGAACCCACTGTTTGATGGTCTCTGTTCCCAGATGGCAACCCATTTCTAGATCTGAGATCCTCTCACTGTCCCCATTTGAGAGTGCGAGGTCTAAGATTGCTCTCATGAGTGGGTTCCAAAACTAGCTGTCTGAGGCTTGCCACCTGTAGGGTGTCAAGAATGGCCCTGCTCTTGGATGTGGCTGCAGCAAATGTGCTCTCAGTTAACATCTGGCATATTCAGATCTCCCATCAACAGTATCTCCCTTTCTCTGCCATCCTAAGAATGCTCTATCATATCCGTGTCCATTCCTCCCTGACCTGGGGTCTGTATACAACCCTGTGCGGATTGTGGTGCCTCTTCCAGTCTCCAAGGTAACCTAAAGTGCCTTCCTCCTCCCTGTTTACTTTTGTTCAGTTGCTTTATCCCTTCCTTACATACAGAGCTACTTCTCCCCTCTTTCCCCTCCCTGTCTCTCCTGTAGGCTACATACCCTGGTATGTTAACATCCCAGTCATGGTTCTCTGTGTACCATGTTTCTATGACTGCTACGATATCCAGGCATCTGTCTTCCATCAAGACCACCAGTTCAGGGAGCTTGTTGCTGAGGCTATGGGCATTGGTACTCATTATCCTCCATTTCCTGATGGCCTTACTCCTTTTTGCCCCATCCCTGTCCTTCTTGCCTTTGTCACTTTCTCCATTTACCCCTGCCCTTCTCCCTATTGACATATCTATGTTGGTGTTTACTGCACTTATTACTGTGACTTTTTTGGGGCGGCTAGGATTTCCCTGCTTCTTTCCTGTGCCTCCCCCCTTGTCTAGTTTAAATGCTTACCAATGAAGCATTTAAACCTATCGCCTAGGATCCTGGTTCCCCTCCTGGACGGATGCAACCCATCATGCCATTATAGGTTTGCATCACTCCAGGTGGACCCCCAGTCCCCAATGAAGCCAAACTCCTGAGCTCTGCACCAGTTTTTCAACCACTGATTGAATCCCATGGTGTGGAGCACCCTAGCCTCTCATACGCCATTGACAGGCAGCACCTCCAAGAAGGTTACTGTGTGTGCTACTTGTCTAAGACCCTTCCCCAATTCCACAGACTCTTTCTGCACTGCTCTGATCCCTTCCTTAGCCAGGTCATTTGTTCTTAGGTGGACAATGACATCCAGCTCCCTCCCCTGTGCAGCTGCTCCAGCAATCCTGAGGATTCGCTCCCTGTCCCTCCAAGCCATGGCACCAGGCAGGCACCTTACCTCCCTCTCCCCTTCCTCCCTCAGTTCTAACTTCCTAATAATGGAGTCCCCCACCAGGAGTTGTTTCCTTCCTCTGTGTGGTCCCATGCCCCCCCATGGGTCTCCTTTGTGGAGGTTTCCAACATCCTCCTTGGTCTCCACTGTGGGTGCCTCCATAGAGGAATCACACTTTGCCGGAATGGCATAGGAATTGCGGAGAGGTATAACTGGAGGGATTCACCCCTGTTCCACCACCCTCACTCTCCCTGAGCCCACTGTGGTCCAACCGCTGCTCTTTCTTGGCAACCTCTGAGGCAATGGCAGTGGCCCTGGTGGTCCCTGGATGGAAGAGGAGGTCCCATAAATCCTGGCCAACTCATCCTGGAGATAAGTATCTTCCCCTGTCAGCCCAGAGAGGTGCCTGCAGATGGGACAACACCACATCCTCCAGAACGTCTCCCAGAAGACTACCGCTCCACAGCCATTGCACTGCACCACTCCCATCATGTCTTATTTCTGGCTCCTTCACTATTGTTTGGAATCTTTACTCTTTTCTCTGTTTTTTTTTTCTTCTCTCTCTACTTACTTACTGCTTCTGTGCCCTTTAAGTTCCTGATTGTCCTGTTCTGAGACAAGAAGATCTTATATTTCTCAGTAGACCCCTTACTTGCTTAGAGGCAGACCTCCAGCAGCTAGAGGGTGCTGGAGAGCTACTCTTGCCCTTCTAGGATGGTGTGTCTTTGGTGGCTCTGTGATCACTCACTTCCTGCTCCCAAACAGGAAGTTCCTGTTGTCAGTCAAATCCTGTGCCTATAAAAGTAGACCTGCCTTTGGGTGGGGGAGGAAGGTGGGCAATATAGTTTTTTAGAAGAGTGTAGAGAGTAGAAGAGTTCTACTTCTTTAGTCCCAGTAGAGAAGTCCAGTCACACAGCACTCCTTCCTTCTGGTGTCCTCTGCCAAGCCTCTGACAGAATCTTTCTAAGGCAGTGTTTAAATCTAGTTTCCTTCTAGCTAAGCCACTCCCCCTACTTACTAGATCTTTCTACAAGTAATTTAAACTGCACAGCAATCAAGCCCCTTCAGCCACCTGAGATTTACACCTAGACAACTGTTCAAAGGAGGAGGGGGAGGTGCCTAATCCAATTAACAGAAGCACTCTGGATAGAGGGGTTGATCCCAGTCCTTTCACAGAAGAAAGGGTTCTGAAACAACTCCTAAAACTGAAGGTGGACAAAGCAATGGGGCCTGATGGAATTCACCCCAGAGTTCTAAAAGAATTAAGGAGAGAACTAGTGACACCAGTGACTACCCTTTTTGACAAATCATGGGAGGATGGTGTACCTGAGGACTGGAGGAAGGGATGCGATTTCCCTTCACAAAGTGGGAGCAAGACAGAGCAGGAAACTACAGACCTGTCCGTTTGACCTCTGTGGTAGGAAAGTGATGGAATCACTTGAAGGAAAGAATTGCTGAGTACCTAGAGGCCAGTGGGGCAGCAGGACCCAAGGCAGTATGGGTTCACAGCGGAAAGGTCATGCCAGATGAATCTAATTGATTTCTTTGACTGGGTGACCAAAGTAGTAGACCAGGGAGGGGCTGTGGACATGGCCTACCTAGACTTTAGCAAGGCATTTGACACAGTCCCACACAAAAGATTAATAGTCAAATTAACCAGCCAGGGAGTGGGTCCCGGGGTGATGGCCTGGGTAAAACATTGTCTGGACAACAGAACACAGAAGGTAATTGTAAATGGAGTCCACTCTGAAAAAAGAAGGGTTACTAGTGGGGTACTGCAGGGTTCAGTACTTGGTCCAGTCCTTTTTAATGTCTTTATAAGTGACATTGCAGAGGGACTGAAAGGAAAAGTATGTCTCTTTGCAGATGACACAAAAATCTGCAACAGGGTTAATACACAAGGTGGGTGGAAAGGATGAGAAGGGACTTGGCAAGGTTGGAGGAGTCGTCAGAAGTATGGCAGCTTGGATTCAATGCAAAATAATGCACCTGGGAAACAAAAACCCAGGGGAAGATTACACAATGGTGGGGAGGTAGTAACAACAAAAATGGAAAGGGACCTGGGGTAATCATATCAGATGACCTTAAGGTTAGCAAGTAATGTGGGAAGGCAGTTAGGTGGGCTGGGGGGATACTGGGTTGTATAGGGAGAGGCATCACTAGCAGAAAACAGGAAGTTGTTATCCCTCTGTACAGACAGTTGGTGAGGCCCCATCTGGAGTACTGCATCCGGTTCTGGAGACCCCATCTCTGCAAGGACATAGACAGGATGGAGGCAGTCCAGAGGAGGGCAACTAAAATGGTGCAGGGTCTGCAAGAGAAGCCATATGAGAAGAGACTAAAGGAGCTTAATATGTATACCCTTGAGGAAAGGAGGGAGAGGGGGGACAAAGCACATCTTCTTGACCTGGAAGGACACTACTACTTTATTCAGCTGTGAGCTGTGTGAGAAATTCTATATTGCACTTGATATCTGCAACAACGTGCACTTTTGCTCAATTCTGTGGGAGGTGAAACTAACTACCCTTGGTAATTGCTTTTTATTTACATATCTATTTAGTGTTTAACCAAGCAGGGGCTTGCAAACTCTATTTATCTTGTGAGTAACTTCAGAAGGATTTAAATACTGCATTTGGGTAGACCCTTGGAGGTAGCTAGATTGTCTACTAGGATTTTCTGACAGTTAAACTATTTTTAAATTTACAGGTGGCTGAGGAGTTGAAAAAGGAGCTTGCAAACTCTACTTATCTTGGAAGTAACTTCACAAGGGTTTGAATACTGCATTTTGGTTGTCCCTTGGGGGTAGCTGGATTGACTACTAGGATTTTGGGACAGAGACTATTTTTAAATAATTTACTGGTGCGTAGGAGTTTGTGATAGTTAAACTATTTTTAAATAAGTTACTGAAGGTTAGTTGAATTACTGTAAAGGGCAGTACTCACCAGGGTGGTGGAGCAGTGGTGTATTTGATTATTTCTAACAGTCACCTGTGGTTGTGGACTACCCCCCCCCCAGGTGTGGTATTTCCTTTATAGCCAAAGTTCTGACATCACTTCCTCAACAGGTCTTGGGGCAGAACTGTCATATTCTTAATAGCCCATCACAGTGCATAAAGGGTAAGTACACACCACCAAAAAAAAAATATATATATATATTACGTATTGTATATTATAAGGGAGAGTGACATGTGGGGAGTGGTGCAATGCACTGGCTGTAGGGCAGCAGTTTTCCAGGAGACATTCTGGAAACTGTGCTGCTGTCCTATTTGCAGGCAGCTGTCACCTCTAAGGGAGGAGATTGCCCACCTCCAGGCTGAACTGGCAAGGACTAAGGAGGCCTCCCCCACCCAAAGAGCACCACTGCCACAACCACTGCCTCCGAGGTTGCCAAGTATGAAGAGCAGTTGGACCACAGTGGGTTCTGGGAGGGTGCAGATGGTGGAACAGAGGCGAAGCTCCCTAGTTGTACTTCTACATAAATCATACGCCAGTCTGGCAGAGCAAGGTTCCTCTATGATGGCATCCTCAGTGGAGACCAAGGTGAATGCTGAGGACATCCACAAGGGAGACCCACAAAAGGGTGGCAAGGGACACCACAGGGGAAAGAAACAGCTTCTGATAGGGGACTTAATTGTTAGGGGGCTAGAACTGGGGAAGGGAGAGGAGAGGGAAGTAAGGTGCTTGCCTGGTGCCATGGCTTGAAGGGACAAGAAGTGAATCCTCACAATTGCAGAAGCAGCATCACAGAGAGGGAACTAGATATCATTGTCACCTTGGGACAAATGACCTAGCTAGGCATGGAATCAGTGCAGTGCAGGATGAATTTGTGGAGTTGGGGAGGGCCTCTGACATGTAGCAAAGCACGGTTACCTTCTCAGAGGTGCTGCAGTCCATGGCAGGGGTGAGGCTAGGGTACTGCACACCATGCAGTTTAATGAATGGTTGCAAAACTGGTGCAGAGCACAGGGCTTTGGCTTCATTGGGGACTGGGGGTACACCTGGAGAGATGAAGGTCTATACTGGCATGATGGTCTGCATCTGTCCATGAAGGGAACCAAGCTCCTAATTGACAGGTTTAAATGCTTCCTTGGCAAGCTTTTAAACTAGCCAAGGGGGGAGGTGCTGATAAGAGGCAGGACATTTCAAGCCTTCCCCCACAAAACATGGCAGGTAGTAAGGTAAACACTGAGGTACAGAGCTCAACAGAGGGCAGGACAGGGGTAAATGGAAAAATAGACAAGGGCAATAAGAGCAGGGATGGGGGGAAAGGATAAAGCCAACATTAAATAGAGAGCAATGAGTACCAGTGCCCATAGTCTGGGAAACAAGCTTCCTGAGCTAGTAGCCCTGATGGAAGATGAAAAATAGGATATTGTGGCAGTCACAGAAACATGGTACACAGAGAACCATGACTGGGATGTCAACATACCGGGGTACACAGTCTACAGAAGGGACAGGGAGGGTAAAAGAGGAGGTGGAGTAGCTCTATACTTAAGGGAAGAGATCAAAGCTACAGAACTAAAAAGTAAAGGGGGAGGACAAGAGGCACTCTAGGTCACCTTGGAGACAGGGAATGGCATCACAATCCACACAGGGGTTGTATACAGACCCCCGTCTCAAGGGGAGGAAACAGGCAAGAAAATGATGGAGGACATTCTCAAAATGTCTGAAAAGAGGAAGATACTGTTGATGAGGGACCTGAATATGCCAGATGTTAACTGGATGACGTACTGCAGCCACATCCATGGGCAGAGCATTTCTATACCCTGCAGGGGCAGAGACCTAGACAGCTATTGTTGGAACCCAGCTCGAGGAGCAATACTAGACCTGGTACTCTCAAATGGAGAGAGGATCACAAATTTAGAAGTCAGTATACATCTGGGAACAGTGACTCTGCACAGTGTGCTTCACAATAAGCACAACCATGGAGACAAGCCATACAAAACAAGGATACTGGACTTTAGAAGGGCCGACTTTGGCAAAATGGGTGAATACCTGAGGAATGCACTAGCAAATGGCCAAAAAGGAGGGGTGGAAGAACAATGGAGAAAAATCAAAACTGACATCATAGAGGCAACAATACTTTGTGTGAAACAAATAAAGAAAACAAAGCGGAGTAAGAAATCACTATGGTTCTCAAAAGAGGTGGCAGGGAAGGTTAGGGAGAAAAAGGATGCATTCAAAAATTATAAGGAATCACAGAAGGAGTACGACAGGGAACTGTATCAATTAAAGCAGAAAGAAGTGGGGAAGGCAGTCAGATTAGCAAAGGCCCAAACCGAGGAAAAAATAGCCAACTCAGTCAAGAAGGGGGATAAAACCTTCTATAGGCACATTAGGGAGCATAGAAAGATTAAGGGGAGAATAGTGAAGATTAATAAAGGAGAGGGGAGGTGGGCAGAGGGAGACAGTGAAAATGCAGATACACTGAATGAATACTTTTGCTCAGTATTCACAAAAGTCGATGAGGAGTTACCTAAACCAGACAGTAGAAGCACTCTGGGTAGGGGGGTTGACACCAGTCCATTTACAGAAGAAAGAGTCCTGAAAGAACTCCTAAAACTCAAGGTGGACAAAGCAATGGGGCCTGGCCAGGATTCACCCCAGAATCCTGAAAAAGAACTAAGGGAGGACCTAGTGACACCACTGACCCACAGTTTTTAACAAATCATGGGAGGATGGGTGGTACCTGAGGACTGGAGGAGGCAGATGTGATTCCCTTCACAAAAAGTGGAAGCAAGGCAGAAGCAGGAAACTACAGACCTGTAAGTTTGACCTCAGTGGTAGGGAAAAATGATGGAATCACTTCTGAAAGAAAGAATTATTGAGTACCTAGAGGCCAACGGGCACAGACCCAAAGCAACATGGATTTACAGCAGGAAGGTCATGTCAGGCTGAATCTATTGATTTCTTTGACTGGGTGACCAAAGTAATAGACCAGGGAATGACTGGATATGGCTCACTAGACTTTAGCAAGGCATTTGACACAGTCCCGCACAAAAGATTAATAATCAAGTTAGCCAGCCTGGGAGTGGGTTCCAGGGTGGTAGCCTAGCAAAACTAGCTGCACAACAGGACACAGAAGGTAATAGTGAATGGAACACATTCCAAAGAGGGGGTCACTAGTGGAGTACCTCTGGGCTCAGGACTGGGTCCAGTCCTCTTTAACCTCTTTATAGGTGACATTGCAGAGGGTCTGGAGGAAGGTGTCTCTTTGCAGATGACACAAAGATCTGTAACAGAGTTGATACACAAGGGGGGGTAGAAAGGATGAGAAGAGACTTGGCAAGGTTGGAGGAATGGTCAGACATATAGCAACTTAGATTCAATGCAAAGAAGTGTAAAGTAATGCACCTGGGAAACAAAAACCCAGGAGAAGAGTACACAATAGCAGGGGAGGTACTAACAACAACAAAAATGGAAAGGGACTTGGGGGTGGTCATATCAGATGACCTAAAGGTGGGTAAGCAATGTGAGAAGTCAGTAAGGAGAGCCAGGGGGATACTGAGATGCATAGGATGTGGCATCACAAGTAGAAACAGGAAAGTGGTTACCCCTTTGTACACACAGTTGGTGAGACCCCATCTGGAATACTGTGTGCATTTTTGGAGACCCCATCTACGCAAGGACATAGACAGGATGGAAGCAGTCCAGAGGAGGGCAACTAAAATGGTGCAGGGTCTGCATCAGAAACCATATGAAGAGAGACTGAGAGAGCTTAATATGTATACCCTTGATGAAAGGAGGGACAGGGGGGACATGATAGAAACTTTTAAGTACCTCAAGGGAATCAACAAAGTCAGGAGGGTAGCATTTTTCAGAAAAAGAGATGTTTAAGAACAAGGGGGCACAATTTAAAGATAGAGGGGTGACGGCTCAGGGGTAATGTAAGGAAATTTTTTTTCACGGAGAGAGTGGTGGATGCATGGAACTGCCTTCCTGGGGAGGTTGTGGGGTCTAAAACAGTGGGGGAATTCAAACATGCATAAGACAGACATAAGGTAATTGTAGTGGGGGGCTGCAGGAAGTAGGCTGTTGGTTAACTAGAATTTGCAGCTTATCCAGTAGGAAGGTAAATGGGCAGACTGGGTGGGCCAAGTGGTCCTTATTTGCCATCAAAGTCTATGTTTCTGTGACATGATAGAAACTTTTAAGTACCTGAGTGGAATCAACAAAGTCCAAGAGGGTGGCATCTTTCAGAAAAAGAGATGTGCAAGAACAAAGAGACACAATTTGAAGATTGAGGGGGGGGATGGCTCAGGGGCAATGTGAGGAAGTATTTTTTCACAGAGAGGGTGGTGGAAGCATGGAACAGCCTTCCTGAGGAGGTGGTGTTGTCTAAAACTGTAGGAGAATTCAAGACTGCATTGGACAGACATAAGGCAATTTTTGTGGGGGGTAGGAAGAAATAGGCTGTTGGTTAAATAGGATCTGCAGCTTATTCTGTAGGTTGGGAAATGGGCAGACTAGGTGGGCCACGTGGTCTTATCTGACACCACAGTCTTTGTTTCTATGTTAAGGGGAGGACATTGAGGATAAGAAGGGCAGTAGCAGGGCTTGGGGGGGGAGAATGCACAGAAGAGGACCAAGGAAAAGCAGAGATACTGAAGAGGTACTTATGCTCTGTCTTCACTATGGAGGAAGAGGGAAGGACTGCCAAGGAACAACAGGAACAAAAGGGGAGTGGATGATTTCCTTTTCAAAGGAAAGTGTTATGAAGGAACTTGCTGCTGTGAAAATATACAAAGCTATGGTACCAGACAGGATACACCCAAGGGAACTAAAGGAACTCTGGGATGGTGCTAGCTGCCCCATATATGGCCTTATTTAACAGCTGTCTAGAAACAGGCACAGTTTGGAGGACTGGAAAAGGACAGACTTGGTCCTGCTACATATGAGTAGCAGCTGTGAGAAGGCTAGCAACAATAGTTCAGTCAGTTTTTTGCCTTAGTTATGGTGAAATAGTGAAAATCCTGGTTTTTTTTTTCCATTTAATATACTTTATTTCCATTCATGTGCAAATATGGTAACCACCGTGCAAGGATACAAAAGAAAACAGACAAACACATTTCATCCTATAACTAACAGTATCCTTCACTGAGTGATTCAACCTAAAACCATTCCCTTCCCTAACCCCCCTCTCCCCCCTACCCATTTTATGTTCCCCACCCCAAAACTCCCCTCTGGACAGCTAAAGAAAACAACCTAAAAGAAAGCCCAGTTCGTAGGGAGGAAAGGGACAAAAATAAAACTAAAAACCACGCCCCTTTAAAGATAAAAAATACTTAATTCCCCTATTTAGCGGCCACACACAAGGATAGTCCGGCAAGCTATCCTAAGTTCCATAAAGAAAGTAATGCCCTTAGAGGTTCCCAGATAGTCTGGTAATATTGTAATCTCTGTCTTACTGAGGCTATGTGTTTTTCTACTTGAATGGCAAGCAAAATTTCCCGATACCACTCCAAGAATACAGGGAGGGTGTCCTCCTTCCAGTGCCTAAGCATTACTAGCTTAGCTATAACCACAATTAGTGTCATGTGAGAAAATTCAAGGAAAGATGGAATATCATCAGTACAGTGGTCTGGCAATATACTGTAGGTTTGTGGGGCTGAGAGGTTATTCCAGATTAATCTGGTGGAATTCTTCGATTTAGTGACCACGGAAATAGATCAGAGGAGGTCAGTTGACTTCGCTTATCTGGACATTAGCAAGGCCTTTGACACTGTGCTGCACAGTAAACTGATGCAGAAATTGAGTAGCCTTGGGGTGGGATCTGAAGTAGGAAACTGGGTTAAAACATGTAGAGGCCACACCTCTGAAAGAAAATGAACAGGGTGAAGGGGGGTGGTGCAGAGAGAGCAATCAAAATGGTGTGAAGGTTGCATGAGATTCCTTATGTGGAGAGGCTACAGGAATGCAACATATATTCCCTAGAGAGGAGAGGAGAGAGAGATGGGACGTGATCTGAACAAACAAGTACATCACAGGTGTGAATAAGTTGCCAGTGAATGGTCTGTTTCAGAGAAAAGAATGCACCAGAAGATGTAGGCATGCAGTGAAGCTAAAGGGGAATGTTTAGGAGAGATGTGAGGAAATCACTTCTTCACAAAAAAGGGTGGTGGATGACTGGAACAGCTTGCCAGAGGAGGTAGTGAGGGCAGAAACTGTGGGGAGCTTCAAGCATGTGTGGAAGGTATCTGGTTAAAACTGTGTGGACTGAGAAAGTGAAAATAGAACTTCATATGGTGGTTTTACTGGAATTTCTGTAACAAGTTCTGAAGTTCAATACAGAATTCCTTTTGGGAGGATTTTCCCTAACAAATTCTGATGAAACTGTTTGAAAATGTGTCCTCTTGGAGTTGTAAAAGTTAATTTATGTGGAGTCCAAGGTTGCTGTGTGGAAAGCATACTCCTGAGTCCTCTGATTTACTCCACTTAATGAATAAAACTCCATGGTGATACATTTTTAAACATTTTCTGCATAATTTGTTAGGGAAAATCATTCCAAAATAAATTCTGTATTGAACATCGGATGATGATTGTACCAGAATTTCGATATCATTTTCTAATGTTCGATATAGAATTCATTTTGGGAGGATTTTCCCTAATGAATTATGTAGAAAATTTTAAAAAAAATTCATCACAATGTAGTTTTTATTAGTTAATTTATGTGAAGTAAATCAGAAGACTCAGTGTATCCTTTCGACACACAGGCTTGGACTCTACATAAATTATCTATTACAACTCCAAGGAGGACACATTTTCTAATGGTTTCAGCAAAATTTGTTAGGGAAAATCCTCCCAGAAGGAATTCTATATTGAACTTTAGAACTTGTTACTGAACTGGTAAAACCACCACCCAAAGTTCCATTTTCGCTCTTCCAGTCTGTGTGGTTTTGATCTAGTTCCTGTGTGGGATAGGCGCAAGGGCATATTAGGTAAAGGAATGGGGGAGAAAAGAACACCCATGACCACATATAGTCAGTGGTGTCAGAACAGGCAGGGAAAAGAGGCAGACTAAATGGGCCAACCTCCCCTTTGCTGCCAACACAGTCAGTGTTTCTATGATGCAGGCCTTCACCCTTGTAGAGATCAATAACCATCCAGACTGGCTCCCAGTCTCCGGTGTAGCTTAAACCTGTTCTGCCAACACAGTGTTTCTGTGATGCAGACCTTCTCCCTTGTAGACGTCCATAACAATCCAGGTTGTGCCCAGTCTCCAGTGTAGCTTAAACCTGTCCTGTTCTGCCAACACAATCAGTGTTTCTGTGATGCAGACATTCACCCTTGTAGAGGTCCTTAACCATCCAGGCTGTCCCCCAGTCTGCAATGTAGCTTAAACCTGTCCTGTTCTAACAACACAATTAGTGTTTCTGTGATGCAGGCCTTCACCCTTGTAGAGGTCCATACCCATCCAGGCTGTCCCCCAGTCTCCAGTGTAGCTTACACCTGTCCTGTTCTACTAACGCAATCAGTGTTTCTGTGATGCAGACCTTAACCCTTGTAGAGATCCATACCCATCCAGGCTGCCCCCAGTCTCCAGTGTAACTTAAGCCTGTCCTGTTCTGCTAACACAATCAATGTTTCTGTGATGCAGACCTTCCTCTTGTAGAGGTCCATAACCATCCAGGCTGTCTCCCAGTCTCCAGTGTAGCTTAAACCTGTCCTGTTCTGCCAACACAATCAGTGTTTCTTTGATGCAGACCTTCACCCCTTGTAGAGGTTCATAAGCATCCAGGCTGCCCTCAGTATCCTGTGTAGCATAAACCTGTCCTGTTCTACCAACACAATCAGTGTTTCTGTGATGCAGACCTTCACCCTTGTAGAGGTCCATAACCATCCAGGCTGTTCCCCCAGTCTCCAGTGTAGCTTAAACCTGTCCTGTTCTACCGACACACAATCAGTGTTTCTGTGCAGCAGACCTTCACCCTTGTAGAGGTCCATAACCATCCAGGCTGTCCCCAGTCTCCAGTGTAGCTTAAACCTGTTCTGTTCTGCCAACACAAACAGTGTTTGTGCTGCAGACCTTCACCCCTGTAGAGGTCCATAACCATCCAGCCTGGCCCCCAGTCTCCAGTGTTGCTTAAACCTTTCCTGTTCTGCCAACACAATCAGTGTTTCTGTGATGCAGACCTTCACCTTTGTAGAGGTCCATAACCATCCAGGTTGGTCCCCAGTTTCCAGTGTAGTTTAAGCCATCCTCCCCCTGCACCATTTCTTCAACTAGTTGTTGAAAATAGTGGTGCAGAGTTCCCTAATCTCCCCTTGACCATACACCGGCAACATGAACGTACAAAGAAGCCAGCAGAAGAATGCCATTTGGTCTATCTAGTCTGCTCATATTGCAGGGTCCCAGCATCAGCTACTGTCCAGGGAGCAATGAGTATGAATAGATAGGCCATTGACAGAGTAAAGGCCTATGGCACATTCAGAAGGTAGAAAGAATGGGCAGACTGGATGGGCCTTGTGGTCTTTATCGGTTATCAACTTCTATGTTTCTATGTCCCTGCCCGCCTCCCCACTCCTCCCATCCTCCCTACCCATGGTCCTTACCATCCCCCTATGCCTGTTCTAGCCTCTCTTGAAGCTGCCCACTGTGTTCAATGAAATCACCTCTTCTGGCAGCACATTTCAAGTGTCTTCCACCCTGTCTGTGAAGAAGTGCTTCCTGACTTCCCTCCTAAAGCTCACATCCTCTAGTTTAAGACTGTGCCCCCTCCTGTTATGGTTGCCACCCAGCCTATAGAGACCCTACTATCCACCTTATTTATCCCTTTCAAGTACTTGAAGGATCCAATCATGCCCCCTCTTCCTTGCTCTCTCTCCCTCTCTCTCTCTCTCTCTTTCTCTCTCTCTCTCTCTCTTGTCCTCTGGGGAGTACGTGTTCAGTGCCCTCAACCTCTCCTTGCATAGCTTATCCTACTGACGTGCTGTCATCTTTGTAGCCCTCCTCTGCGCCTTCTCCAGCAGGTTAATGTCCTTTTTGAGATGTGGGCACCAGTACTGAACTCCATACTCTAGATGTGGCCTTACCAGTGACCCGTACAAGGGCAGTATAACCTTCTTTCTCCTTCTATGATCCCCCCTAGCTATGCATCCCAGCATCTTGTTTGCCCTTGCTGCTGCTTTCTTCCACTGCATGGAGTGATTTGGGTCACTAGTGATCATCACTCCCATACCCTTTTCCACTGATGCAGAAACCTGGACTCCACCCAGGGACTACTCTTGTCTTGGGATTCTTGGCTCCAATATACATAATTTGGCATTTCTTGGCATTGAAGCTAAGTTGTCAGATCCTGGACCACCTCCTCAGCTTTTCTAGATCATTATGTAGATGCAGGTGTGTCCACTCTCCGGCAGAGCTTGGTGTCGTCCACAAATAGGCACATTGTTCCCTTATTGCCATCCCCAATGTCATTCATGAAGACATTGAACAACACCAGTCCCAGCACTGAGCCCTGCGTGACCCCAGTGGTGACCTCTCTGGAGCCAGATAACTCTGCCTCCACAACCACCCTCTGAGTTCTGTCCCTCAGCCAGTTTTGCGCTCAGCTGGCTATCTACTCCTCAGTCAGTGCCACTGAACACACTATCTGCTTCAGACCACTACCCAGTTGCTAGACATTATCATGCACTACTCTTACCCCATCCTTTGCTGTGCCTTTTGTCCCCAGGGGACAGTAGCATCTAGCAAAACACAGTTGCACATATCTCAATATGGCAGATTCATGGGAAACATGCAGATCCCCATAAAATAATTTGGAATGGCTCAACTTTAAGCAGAATTACATGGTGCCAAATGGCTTCACAATGCTACCAGCAAGAGCTAAAAAGCATCAGACACAGACACATGTTTCATCCTTATTAGGACTCATCTGTGTGCCATATCTGTGTCTCAGCCCAGAGGAAGGGTGTCAGCTGTACTTATGATGGCCTAACACGTTTGAGTCATGGAAAGCCCATAGTAGAGAAGCAATACAAAAGACATACTATATGTATATGCTTCCCATAATGCTTTGCATCATTGGGGTATGTGCAGGAGTGTTTTGCTTTGAAATTTGGCTGTATCTCCAATGCCCTCCTAGGGTAACGCTTGCCTCAGGGCATTTGCTCTGGGGTTCTTAGCAATAGCAAAGTCCTAGTGGTATGCTAGGCATATTGGTCAGACTAGGTGGGTCTGACAGTCCTTTTCTGCTGACACGTTCTATATTTCTTGTCATTTGTAATGCTTTTCTAATGACATTTACCTGCCACTTATGACCTGTTGGCCTGGCAGTCCACTGGATCAGCTTACTATCACACAAAGTTGAAGTTCCAAGAGACACTTTACCTCTCTCTACTCTCCAGCTCTCAACCAAGTCTATCTCCCTAATGAATCAGGTGGGGCCCTTTTCCTCCCACCTTGGGGCCTTCCCTTCTGAGGACCCCCCACATCCTCCCTAGCCACTATTTTAAGTGCCTCCTTTCAGCTGTCCTGTCCCACCAATATGGTTAATGAATTTTGTACTGGCACAGGCTGAGGAAGGTGTGTACTAACCACCACAACCACCACCCATCCAGGGCCCACAGTGGTCTGGCCATTATGCCTTTCTCTAGGCATCCTCTGATGTACTGGTGGCATCCTTGGTGGCCCCTGGGTGGGCAAAGGATTCTTTTCAAACTTGCCAGCTTGTCTTGGAGTCCAGCAATCTCTGTCTTTAACTCGGAGAGGTGAGTACAAATGGTGCAGCACTGCAGTCTCTAGAAGTTTTCCCCAAAGACTGTGACTCCACATCTGTTGCACCACTCCCATGTCATTGCCTGTTTCACCCCTTTTTCATTTGAAGCTACCTTGTCTGCTTCTGCCTTCTATCTATGCTTATTTACTGCTTCTCCTTCATCAGAGTATCTGAAACGGTTTATTACCTTACCCTCGCTAGGGTGTTTCCTGTTTTCCCTTCTGTCTACACTTACCAACTACTTCCCCTTCATTAGAGTATCTAAAATGTATTTATTACCTTATCCTCACTAGGATGTTTCCTATTTTCCCTTCTGCCAGCATTCTTGTTAGCTGCTTTTCCCCAGTACTCCACTGCCTCATTTTTACGGCTGCAGTGGGAAGAACCTGGAGATGTTTTGCATGTACAAAATGGCTGATGTCATGTTTTCTGTCCGTGGAACTGACCTTTAGGTGTAAATAATCTCCTCCGGCTTACCCTCCTCCAAGAAATGTTTTCCACCCTCAAATAAATACGCTGTCATGTTAGTCAATGGTTGCACAGCACTATTTTCTTTCTTAAATGGGAGGTACAAGAACTGGAACCCGAGTAGTGGGAGGCAGCATTCATTTTTTTTGGGGGGTGGGGAGTAAGATCCACCCCCACCCAGGATGCTCCTAAAGATCCACCCCCACCTTTTTTTGGTTCATGTAGGAGGGGCATGAGGTGGATCCTATCATGTTGGAACAACTGACTATCAGAGCTGCCTGGGGAAGTAATTAAGGAGTGCCTGAAACTGCATCTAGGCATATCCTCCCCATACACACACACACATACACACAGGCATCATTATTTATTTATTTTTTTTTTTAACTCTAAGCATGTCAATGTTTGGCTGTAGCAGAATGACAGAATGGGCAAGTTGAGCATAAAAATGAAATAGAAAACAATGCATCAAGCAGGTGCCTTTTCCTTTGTCAGATACATGCAGGCAAAAAGGTTACAAATCCTGTATGACAAGTCCATTATATGGATGTTTTCCATGTAAAACAGAAATGTTGTTATTGTCATGTCTGTAGCATCATTTGTAGCCAGTAATTTATTATTTACAAGTTACTGTAAACAACAGGTTTTAATTCAGAAATCCAGTCTTGATAAATGTGTTTTTTAGCAGTTCTGTAAGATTTATGTCTCTCTGATACAGTGCATATCACATAAATGAAAGGGGCTTGCCTAATTGTTGTTTGCATGAGAAGTGGATGTGACAGTGGCATGCAAGAGTGAAGTTTAACAATTGTTTTTTGGTCATTCTGGGATCTGAAGTTTAACAGTGATGTGCAAAAAGAATAAAGTCTTGTGTTTTGTGCATTTGAATAGGTTTAGTGCTTTAAAGTTAGTGTGTGTGTATGTATAGACATACATATATATACATACACCCACACACATACATACATACAGTACATACATACATAGTGTCTTGGGCACCTGAAAAGGAAGTAGATAGAACTGAAATAAATGCAATTCTGATGATTTATGTGTAGGATTTTAAGTGTAGTTCTGCCTAGGTCACAGACACATAAGCTATAAAAAGTACATTTAAGGATGGATATATTAGTCAAAGCTTGTAGTAGCAAAATAAAGCAAGAAAAATAATATATTGTGGTTTTTGTTTCCTTTCAATTTTTTAACCAGGAGTGGCACACTAAGCTGAAAGCTTGTTTACAGGGCAACCTGGGGCGCATGAAAGTTAAGTGACTTATTCAGGGTTACCCAGTAGGCAAGTGGGGGCTATGGGATTCAAACCCAGATCTCCAGATTTGCAGCTCAGAGCCTTAAACCACTGTGCTATACTGCCTCCCTAGTTATGGCAGTCATCTGTGTTATGGTTCATAATGTTGATGTAGTAAGCAGCAGTACATTGCATCGCAGGTGTAAAATGTCAGTAAGTAGATCATGCAATATAGACGTGCTGAGCGGTTACTGAAGCAAGAAATGCATTTAGGATAGTAAAATATTCCTGTTAGAAAACTGATAAATGTGTGGCATTTGCATCTCAATGTCAAGGAGGTCCTTATGGGGTGTAAATATACACAATATAAAGTAGTTATAGTTTTTAAGTTGAGTAACTGCTTTGTACTACTACTGTTACTAAATTTAAATTATTCTATGAAGGAAATTTAAGTTTATGTAACTGTCTGTAAATGTATTAAAACATTAGGTAGCACACTCGCCTCTGAGGCCGGGAGATCAGAGGGCTGTGGGTTCAGTTCCCACATTTGGCACTTGGGTTAATATCCCAATACTGACACTGTAGTGCAGCATGAGAGGGGTGCTGCACTTCTGAGGTGCCGTCTTTCGGATGAGACGTTAAACCGAGGTCCCATCTGCCTGGATTGGTGGTAGTTCAGGTGGATGTTAAAGATCCAATGTCAGTTATCGAAAAAAGTAGGGGAATTTCCCCGGAGTCCTTGCCAAATTTCCCTCATTCACTAAAACTACCACCAACAGCTTAATCTGGTTCAAGGTCAGTTGGCATTCATCTGTATCCACCTCCCCCGGGTCGTGCCTGAAAATAGGCAGGATTTGTCTAGTGCACTTACCCGGTCAACAGAAACTAAATAAATAAATAAAATGTACTTGTCCTTATAATGTAATGCATTAAATGCTGTTGCTAGGTTAAGAAGTAACGTAACTGCAGTAGAGATGAAAACATTGGGATGCATAAGAATTTGGAAAAAGTATACATTAGCAAGAGCAGCGTCATGACTTCACCAATTGTTTTATAGTTTCACTCCAGATTTTCAACATTACCATTTTTTTACACCTCCTCATAAACAGTACAGCTGTAATTTTTCACATCATGTTCAAAATGTGTTTTTGTACCTCTGGTGCCAAATGGCATAGTCAGTGTGCAAAATCACCTTTTGGCTAATGAACTGATAGTGTTACTGTTCATGCGATGGGGTCACAAAAAGCCCATGCTGAAAACATGGAGTGAAAATACCAAGAAACATCCAGGGCATTAGGGTTTCTGACCATAACACCCTTTTCTGTAGGGTCTGACAGGCATAATGGGTGTGATTTGGGCTTGTCAACAGTAATGTTCATGCCATTCCACCCCCATCCCCACCCTGTAGTCAGTGACGGGTATCGAGTTGTCCTTTTGACTCTCTTTGACAATGTTCACTCCATTCTCTTATACTTTACCCATTTCAGAATATTTTCTTATGGAATGGGGTGAGTGTAAAGTTTGAATACCCCAAGGCACACCTCAACACTTATTTGAGTCTGCAGGGTAGGATGAGGTGAAATGTGTGAGCTTTATGGGCAGTGACCCAAAGACACACCTTAATGCCTGTCCATCTCTGCGGGGTGGAGTTGGCATCACTTCAGTACTTCACTGCCATTCCTATTCTGCTTGTCTGTCTGTCTGTCTCTCTCTCTCTATAATATATATATATGTTTATGTAATTATCTGTCTTTCTGTCAATTGCATGTATTGCTATTTATACCTGCAGTATTTCTAAAATAAACCTGTATATCACATCTGCCTGCACTTTGAGCACATACTTATGAAACTGCATATTTGTACTCCACTTCTGCATCTGAACTCCATGTGGGAGCCCTCTACCGGAATAAAAATTGCCTACCCCTGCCAACCAGGCAAGAAATAGTCCAAAGAATGATTCTCCCTATTATTGACTATGGTGATACTGTCTACTATGCGGCCCCTCAAACCTCCCTAGCAAGACTAAACCCCCTATTTAACTCCTTCTGCCGTTTTTTGCTGGACCGCCTTCCCAACACCCACCACTGTGTCCTCTACCAATCTCTGAACCTCACCTCTCTACACAACAGAAGATCACTTCACTGCGCTAAAACCGCGGCCAAGTTCTGGTCCCAGTCTCTCCCTTCCTACCTGTCATCCTCCCTAACTGCCCTACCCCCACCATCCTACGTGCTCCGTAACATCGACGCCAGGCTCCTGCATATCCCACATAGATCCACCTGGTCCGGCCAGGGAGCTTTCAGCTTCAGGTTGCCCAAATTATGGAATTCCCTGGGAGCTGATATTAGACACTCCACAAGCACTCCCCAACTAAATGCGCTTCTCAAAGCGCACTTCTCTACCACCTGCTCCTGTAACCCCCCCTAAACACCCTCTCACTCCAGTACCCTCCCAGTCTTAAAATCAAATCTGGTCTCTCCACTGTTTGATCTGCTACCCTGTAAAAACTGTATGTGTACTATAATCTGCCTACCCTCAATTGTTTCCATGCCCATTATGTATACTATTATACCTATGTATATTGTTTCTGACTGTATCATGTTCCACTGTATGTTGTGTTCAGATTGTATCATGTTTCCACTGTAACCCCCTACCCCCAGGGCGCATCTGGAATCGAGCGGTACTCTGCTCAGCATGCCTTCCTGGTAAATCTCTTAAATAAATAAATAGACCTCATACTCTCCTAATATTCCCATTATCACAAGCACAACTGCCTTGCCCTTATCAAAAGTGACCCCCTCTGAAAGTTACTATTGCATTTTCTCTGCTAACAGTCCATCATTACACCTGATTTCCTGACATCAACACATTGCTTAAATATAAATTAAATCACCTAATGGACAAAAACCCTGTTTCTCTAACAAACAAACAAAAAAAAATGTAAATAATCTCAAGGTAGAATATTTCCCAACCATTGCTTTTTCATGTACCATCTTGGGGATTTGCATATGTTTACCATGATGCTTTGCATTATTGAGGTATGTGCATTTGTGTTTTCTTTAAAATTTGGTTATCTGGATAGTATCATCCGGGATAACATATACCTCCGCGGCATTTGCTCTTGGGTTCTTTTGTAAATCTATATTGCTTCCTATTCCTTCCATTAAAATGTACACCTCCATATATTTTGCTAGTAATGTGTATGCCTTCCTTAGAACAGAAACTAAAACAAATCTTACTACTTAGAAATCATTATGTTGTTTCTCCATACCTCCTTAACAATTCCACACAACTTCACTAACTTCATTATGCAGCCGTGGTGGATCTGATCAGATTTTGTTATATCTGGCTTCCTCCTTCTCTTCCTCACCCTCCATAACATGGATTTATCACCTTATTTTCAGTCAGGTGGTGTGGTATGTATATTTACAGGATGCATACACACAGAGGGGAGAAATAAGTACTGTAATTGCCTCAGCTGTGACTTGAACCCAGACCACCTGGAATATTGTTCCAGTCATGCTTACTAGCTGTGCCACCAAGGCAACTAGAACCTGGGTTGTCCCAGAGTGCACATTACTCTTTCTCCAATGCACAACCTGCTGCTGCACAAATAATCACTATATTTTCAATCAAGAGGGTGCAGTGTGCATATTTATGGAATACATATAAACAGACCCAGGCCACCTGGAATACTGTTCCGGTTGCGTTAACCAGCAGCAGCACCGAGGCAACTGGAACCTGGGCTGTCCTGGAACACATATTACTTTTTCTCCCAGTCCCAGCTGAGGCACTTACTTCTTCCTCACCTCTGTTTGTGTATTTATCACCTTAACCTACATAGGTGTCTCCTCCTTTTCTTCCGCTTGCAGTTACCTGTACTTAAGCTCTGCTATTTCATATATGATAAGTTTACACAGCACTGTGTTTTATCGTACTTGTTTTTGTGTCTTCCTGGTACAGCCTCTTGTGGACTGTGGCCAATCTGCAGATACCTTACATTCAGTATTCTTTGCAAAATGAATTACTATGTTAATGCACCAGTTCGGGTTCAGCATAAAAACAACAAAAATAAAGAAATGTGTTGTGGTTTCCAAACCTAACTCCCCATTGCCACTCCACCCCAGGCAGCAAAAGAGGAACAAATTACAGTTTCAGCTGTCTTGAATGTTGGCAAATCATGGGTGAGCTCTTCTTTGGTGCTTTAAACCCTCACTCCACTACATAATCAAACAGACAAAGTCAAAAAGAGTTTGACTGGCAAAAAGCCTTTACAAAATGTAAAAGATACTGCAGTTCAATACAACTCTCATTAAAATATATAAGTCACATCAATTGGTTTGACATTTACAATTTCTTTGTAATAAATGTAAAATATGAATAGATCCATTTCCTATACTCTATACAAAATTTCTCAATCCTAAAATTATTTCCAAAGTCATCAGTTTTCTTTCTATTCTTTGAAATATCTACAAATGTACTGCTGATAAATATCCTACAAGCGTGTTTAATATATCAACATCAACAGTAGCAAATGGATAACTTAACATAAGATCGGGAGGAAGGCCAAGACTCACCAAGTTTTCTCCAAGCCACTTCTTTTTAGCTTTTGTGTGGATAGGGCACAGTAAAATACATGTTTCAAGTCATCTTCTAGTCCATTCCTACACACAGAGGAGATCCATTAACCTTTCCCTCTTTTATCTAAAGTGTGTATATTTAGCTACATAAAGCTCTAGTCAGAACCTTGTGATTAATCGCTTACTTTGAGGGTTTGAGATTTTAAGTGGATATGGTCTAATTGATGTACTATTTTAATTTCTTCATACCATCTGTAAAATTTTAGATTTTGGATTCTTTTTAGATCCTTTGCAATTGCCAAATCCCTAACTTTCAGTTTTACTATTGAGGAAATTTCTTCTTTTGGTCATATGTAAATTTCAGAGAGAAGGTGACCTAGTCCCTTTGGGTAAAGTTCTTTTTGAATCAGTTTTAATATTTGAGGAAATAAAGCCTAAATTTGTATAAGTAATTTCTTCTTCCAGACACCATCTAGGCATCCTGATCTCTGAGAGATGAAAAAGTCACAGCATAAACAATACTTGTTTTTCTATTACCATAGTTTCCGGAGAAACATATCCAAATTCCATCCTGAGAACTTCCTCAGAAACTGATTATAGTACCATCAGAATATAAGGATACAAACTGTTAATGATGCACTAAGGATCTTTTAAATTTGAAGCACCCCATACTTCTGAAACATACAAAATACTAGCCTTCAGTTTAGCATTAAGAACCCTAAGAATTCCCGTAACTGCACCTTTACCTGGTTTGGACTTAATCATTCTTAATGCGCAAGGTGCCACTTTAACTTTAGACTGTGTAAGCAAAATGTAAATCTTCCTGAGTTATTTTGCACAAAACACATATATCGATCGCTCGTCAACACCCGCATCATGAAGAACAGTACAGCAACAACATCGACAGGTCGCTGTACTGTCACTGCAGGATGCGGCACTGCTTTCTGGGGGTCTTGCACTGTCTTCCTGAATCAGCTCTGGCTCGGAATTGATTTCTTTAATTACGGGGGGTGCAGGGGGCAGAGCCACCCACATGGAGGGTTCAAGGGTGAAGCCCCCTCCTAGGAAAAAGATGTCTACAGTGAACAGTTCTATGCCTACCACACTTGCAGTCAACATACAGCCATTGCTGTAATGTCAGTCGACAATTAAACTGTCCAACTGGCATCGTAGAACCCGCAAAACTTGATCTTAAATAATAGTAATATTTATCAGTTACAATTCTTTCATGATTTACAACTGCTTTAGGCATTAGTTTTGATTTATTACAAAATATTACTACCTTTGTTTTTTCTTTGTTTATATTTGGGCCATCAACTTCGCACATTTCTGCAGTTATCTGGCTTCCTTTGAAGTGCCAGAAAAGATGTAGAAATCAAAACTAAATCATCCAAGCCAGCCCCCTGGCCCAGTAAAGCTGACATCCTGGGTTCGGTGATGGACTTGGGAGTCAAAGGGCTGTCCTGGGGGGGAAGGTCTGAGCATCCCAGGGACTGCTGTCCTCCTCTGGGGGAAGGGGGAAAGAATGTCCAGTGCAATGTGGACCTCTGCCGAGTATACCACCATGGCAGCCACCACATGTCAAGGGGCCGGGGCAGATGCTGGCATCATTGCATGCTCCCACCCCTGTGGGAGGGAGACTCCAAAATGCCAGCCCACTAGTGATGGCTCCCCATCTCTGCCACCACTCCTGCTGTAGACCAAGGTCCACCGGGGGGCCCCACTCCTGTGTCTTCACCCTGGGGGGACAAGCCAGGGCCAGCAACCAAGGTCCTAGGGAAAGGGCACCCATCCAGGGGGGGTAAGCCTGGGGTTGGGGGGTGAGCAAGCAGGGAGTCTGGGTCCTCCAGTCCCCAGAGGAAAGGAGCAAAAAAAAATAAATCATCCAAATATGCCAAGTGTGAAACTCTTATTACTTCCAATTTTTGGTGAATGATATTCAGAATTATAAAGATCCTTCAAAGTAGGATTAATGAATAAAATGAACAACGTTGGGGCAAGTATGCATCCCTGATGAACTCCTATGTTCATATTAATTTTTGCTGTTGTCAGTCCCTGTTGGTTATGTTATATTTGATTCCAAGTATCCTTATGCAGTCTAATAAGAATGTCCAGAAGGGTATAATCAGGACCCAGGTTCTGCAATTTTTACCATAGAAGCTGGCTACTTACACAATCAAATGCTGCAGATAGAGCCACAAAACAAAATAACTTACTTTTTATGTTGACTTGCACTTGTGCAAGCAACATCTTGTGGTAGTAGGAGAAATGCAGAGGTATATCAGTGTTGGCGAATGCAAGGCATGCTTTAGTAGGTGCATCCCTTGTTCCCTAATTAGCCAGCAAGCTAGCGCTGACACAAGAATTGTGTAAATTGGACACAACTTGTAAGAAATGTGCCACTGCAATCAGACTCAAGCTAGTCATGCAACAGCACAGATGACACCTCCCATCCGTGCTTTTCCTGGTGAAACATTTCAATAAACATGGCAATGGCAGGCAATCTGCAAAGAAAGCCAACATCAGAGGTGCAATCCCCATGTTTGCTTGTTCGCAACCTCCTCCCACGTTATGTGGCACACTGTGAGCACACTCCAGTGTGCCTCCGCCGCTCACAGAAAGCCAACCTCATCGGAATGTTCCTCCTCCTGCCCCACCCCCATTGTGTGGCATACTGGGAGCCACACCAGTGTGGCTAACATCACCCCCCTGAAAGTTATGGGGCACACTGGGAGTCCACCCCAGTATGCCCAACATTTGTTTTATTACACCTGTAAAGAAACAAAACCATCCCACGATGCAATGTCTGTTTTTTATACCTGAAAAAAAGAAAACGTTCCATTGTCCACGACATCCTCTCCCCCAACCTGCACCCACCCTCTGCACATTCTCTTATACTGCACCAGTCTCAGCATATTTCCTTATGGAATGGGGTGAGCGTAAAACCCGAAGACCTCAAGGCACACCCTAACACTTGTCAGTGTCTGCAAGGTAGGGTGAGGTGAAATGGCATGAATGTTATGGCCAATGATTCAAAGGCACACCCCAATGCTTGTCAATCTCTGCAGGTTGGGGATGGGGTTGGCATCAGTTCAATACTTCACTGCCATTCCTATTATGCATCTCTCTGACTCCTGCATTACCAATGCCAATGCCAGCAAGATAACATTCGGCATTGACAAATACTTGTTTTAACTGTAACATATTTCCATATCAAATGTTTTAAAACAAAACAATGCTGAATCGTAGATCTAACAGCTCAAAAACCATTCTGATATTCACTTAATATTGAATTATCACTATTCCAGTAGTGGATTTGATATAATTTTACTAAATACTTTCTGTGACATGTCAATCAGATTTATAGGTCAATACATTCTGGGCAGGGACCCTGGTTTTCCATTTTTACCGGTAACACTGGTAAAAATCACGGAATCCTGCCTGGTATGTGGATTTTGAATTCTTATACCAGTGCCTCACGGAAATTGCATCTCACTGCACAGAATCCCTAAGATTTCAGCATATTTTTACATTTTTTCATTTTCTCTTTCTATGTCCCCTTCTTACAGTATCAGTCTCCACTTTTCAGAGATCCCTAGGCTGGGTATCCCCTAACTTCAACCCAGGTAATGCTCAGGAGCTCCTGTGAACCTGCTCCCATCCTGCCTGGGTTGTACCCCCCCAGGTGGGAAGGGAGAGGACCCCAGCTCACCCCTCCACAGTCCTTTAATGTGTGTCAGGCAGCCCATTGGGTCTCTCATGGAACCTGGTTATGAAGTCTGGGGCAGCTGGGTCCCTTCTACCAGCAGCCGATGTGGGGTGATTGTTACTGGTTTTCTGGTCTCTGTCCCTGAGGGCAACGGCACTCAAGGGGATCCAAGGAGGTAGGGCACACAGAGACATGCTGCTGCTCCAGATCCTGGCTAGTTTCCTCTTTTCCCGATTGCTCTGCAGCCCTATTGTACCACCATGCGTGGTCACCTAGGTGGCAGTAAGGCAGCAGAACCTGAAAACAGCCTGAGCCACTATCTACTAGCTAGCCCCAGACCTAGAAAAGTGCCTTACCATAACCACCACATGGCATGTGGTGTCATGCCATGTGCACCCTGCTTCTGGGCCTCTTACAGGCCTTACCATTCCTACCCAGGCCCCCACCATGGCCACAACACAGCCCCAGGAGCCTTAATTCAGGGGAAAAAAGGGGGTTTTACAACCCCCCCATGCAGTGTGTGACGTCACGCCACGTGGTCCGTACAGCGCTCCTTCGGCCCAGCTTCAGGGCCTCCTCCAGCCCTCTTATTCATAGTGGGTAAACGAAAAGCCTCCACCCAGTGCCACCATAGCCCGAAAACCAGGGCAAGTGCTTTACAACACCCTACATGGCGTGTGCCCTACATGCCAAGCAGTCCATGCCTTCAGGCCTCTCCCAGGCCTACCATTCAGCCTCCAGGATCAAGATGGCCCCAAAACGACCACCAGACTACTAGAAAATGAGAAAATTAGGGGTTTTACGCTCCTCCATGCAGCGTGTGATGTCACGCCACATGGTCCCAGGTCGCACTCGCTCCCCCCCCAGCTTCCAGTCCTCTTCCAGGCCTCCTAATCCTATTTGGTAACAAAAAAGGCACACCAAGCATCATAGCCTGAAGCACAAATGCCTGTGCTTCCACACAAACCTTTACATGGCTTGCGACATTCACGCCACGCAGCCTCCCCCATTCAGCCTCCAGGAACCAATATGGCCACACAAAACACCCCCAACCAGCGTACCAGAAGAAGCAAATGGGGTTTTTACAACCCCCCACACCGTGTGTTACTTCATGCCACGTGGCACCCGGATCGCTCTTGCCCCCCCAGCCCCACGGCCTCTTCCAGGCCTACTGTCCCTGCCAGACAGCCACCAAAAGGGAAATAAACTGCTACAACCATCCAGAAGCCAAGGAAAGCTACGTTAACCCCCCCATGTGGCGTGTGGTGTCCCCTACATGGCCCTGCTCTTGCTCTCTCTCCCCTGTCTCAGGGCTTTCAAAACTTTTACTGGCCAGCAAACCAGGCCACCACGGGAACAAGAAACCCCAGATCATAGCAAACAAAGAAACAGGCTTTTCACAAACCCCCCCACGTGGCATGTGCCTTGCACCAACGTGGTCCTGGGTCGCTCTCTCCACCATACTCTGACCCCCACCGTTACTCACTACGCCTTCATTTCTTCAGCTGTATATTGCAACTTATTTCAATCTTGCTACTGTATACCTTTTCCTTTTTTTTTTTTTTTTTTTTTTATATACATCACATCTCGTCCTGCAAATCAATTACTTGTTTCTAGGAACATGGATATGTTCATCCACACTTATTGGCAGGTTCCTTGCCACTTTAAATCTTGCCAGAAGGTCTTCAAGCTGGCTTCTCCTGCCCACCCGGTGGTGAAACTCTCGGCTCCGCCCCATGACGCCAAATCTTCCTTACCGCTTGGAAGCTCAGGTTACCTCCTTAGCGCTCTGCATTTTTGACTGGTTCCTGGAAATTTCAGTCTTTGAAATCAATTAGAAGTTTTTCTGAAACTTCGATCCTTTCTTCTTCACTGCGGCGATGGCTCATTTTTTTCTCCGGCCCCAGGAGGCGCTCGGTTAATTCCTCCAGGAGATACCTGCACTCCTCGTCCGTTTACTGCCTTGACCTGGATCATGATCCTCAGCTTTGCGAGTTTTGTTGTGCCCTTTCGGCCAGCTCTCTGGAGGATCGCGCGGCCCGTTCGGGGCTTGGGCACCCGGTAGATTTTCCCGCTCTGGAAAATCCCTCGGAGATTTGTTGGGCAGTGTCCACTTTGGCTGCTTCTGAGCAGCTCGATCTTCTTCCCTCCGGGAAGGGGTGGCTTCCCTTCCCTCCCCCTCGGTCACGGCGCTTATCCCACTCTCCTTGGGTTCTCCTCATGCAGCTTCATTCAAGGAGCTTCGTCAGTCCCTTTCCTTGAAGGGAGAGGGACCTTTGGGACCTGCCTCTCGGCCCAAGTCCAAGGAGCCGCAGGCTAAGTCCCTTTGTCGGCCCGGAAGGGAGCGGGAGAGTTCCCCCTCCCCTGCCGACTGACGCTCAACTTCGGTCGAGGATGCGGCTTCAGCCACTGGCCTCATGGTGTCCCCATCAGGTCAGCCGGCCAGGACCCCCGTCGACGTGGCCGAGTCTCTCAACCCATCATCTGGGCGGTTTTCTGCTAGTGCCGCCATCCCTTCGCCGTTCCCCCTGGTGGAGGCTGAGGTTCTGCCGGTACCTTCAGGTCGGCAGTCCTCGGCCATTTCTTCTGAGCCGAAGGAGGAGCGGGCACATCCCGCTCCTTCCCAGGCCTGCCCTCGGTTCCCCCGAGGATTCGGGTCTCGGTCCTCCTCTCGGTCTAGCCGCTCACGCCGACCTTGGCGTTCTCGGTCGGGGCACCGAGTCAAGTGGCATTGCCGTTCTTCCTCGTCCCCCTCCTCAGATGAGGGGTGGCTTCGATGCCGTTGGCGTCGACATTACGAGGAATTTATGTGGCAGCAGCTGCTGTTGTCTGGGAATCAATCGACCCCGATTCATTCCCCGGCTAGTAAGCAGCTACCGCCCGGTCGGCCGACGCAGCTGCTCGAGGCAGTCGAGGTGCCCTCTCCGGGGCCGGTTGCTTGTCCGATCCCTGCTGCCCCACTGTCCTCAGTGGATCACAGGCCAGGCTATGACCTGTCCCGGAGGTTATTTGCTCCCCTCACTCCCACCCACCCTCGGCAGACGAAGAGTGACTCAGGCCTGCGGCAGCTGTTTGCAGACCCCTCAGAGCCCGAAATCGACTCCGCTATGTTTCCTAGCAGGGAGGACCCATGGTCTTCCCTGGAACATTCTGTGGACGACAGCCCATCGTCCTTTATGGGTCTGCTCCAGCTCATCTCGGAATTCACCGGGATGCAGCTTGAGCCCGTTTCCAAACGGGCCCCTTACCCCCTTATGGAGATTCTAGACCGAGGGGGTTCACCCTCGGAGGTCTTCCCGGTGGCTGAGGCTATCGTGGACCCAGCTTTGGAGCTCTGGTGGTGGCCTACTTCCTGCCCTGCGCCTTTGGCCAGGGTAGCCAGGAAGTAGCCTGTCCCTGTCTGTTCCCTGCCCGGTTTCTCGGAACACCCCTCGGCTGAAGGGGTAGTCACCAACAATGTTTTCCAATGTTTTGGAAATGCTAGGGATGTGGATAGGCCCCCTGACAAGGAGTCCAAAAGGATGGACTATGTCGGGCGCAAGGTTTATGCTGCGTCCTCCCTAGGCCTCCATCAGGCCAGCTCAGCGGCACTGATGGCACACTTCTCCCACGCCCTCTTGGGCTCCCTGGATGAGGTCCTCCCTCATCTCCCGACCGACCTGCGGACCATGGTCCGGCGGTTGCGGGACCAGGGTAGGGCGGTGGCGAAACAGCAGCTCCAGACGGCTTAGGATCTGGGCGACTCCTGTGCCAGATCGGTGGTGGCTGCAGTGGCCATGTGCCGCAGGGCATGGCTGAGGTTATCCTCTTTCTCTCTGGAAACCCAGCACAAGTTGGCGGACATCCCCTTCTTGGGGACTGACCTTTTTGGCCCTGGAGTGGAGCGACACCTCCAGGGGTCCGAGAAGTCCGATGTCACTCCAGACTCGGTCTCTCCCACCCGGAGGGACAAGGGCAGCCAACAGCCTTTGCGTAAGCCCCATTGCCCCCCAGCCCCTGCGTCTCGACCGGCCCAGCACGAGGGCCAGCAGGCATGCGCTGGGTGGCCTGTCGCCAGACCAGCGTCTTCCTCCAAAAGGAAGCAGGGAGGTAGGGATCTGAGAGCTCCCTTGGCCCCTTCCTCCATCAGACCTACTCAGTGACGGGCTAAGGGGCGCTGGTTCATGCGTCCCCCTAGTGGGGACTGGCCAGCCAGCAGTCACAGTGCTTAGTTCCTCGGACCAGTTTGTGACTACAGCCCAGGAGTTAGGGGAACGCTCCCTCTCGGACCGTTCCAGCTCCTGCAGGAGAACATCCTGTTCGTCCGCCCTGAGCCAACGGTCTTCTCCGACCGATGCTTCTCGGATGGGTGGGGGTGCCCATCTAGAGGAATACAGAGTGCTTTGCCTCTGGTCCTCTCGGGAGTCCTGATGTCCTTCCTACCTGCTGGAGCTCCAGGCGGTCCTCTTAGCTTGCACCGCTCACTCTGTTTGTACAGGTTCTAGTGGTTTAAGTCCAAGCAGGACAACACCACGACCATGTGCTACCTACCCCGCGAGGTTCGGTCGGGCCCCTTACCTCAGCGAAAGGAGGTTCTCCACATTGGGTTTTTCACACAGCCGGAAGCGGTTTCCCAGCCATGTGATGGCAAGAGCCCCCGGCACCCTGGCTGATGCCCTAAGCCGGTCATAGGCTGCGCCTCTCGAGTGGTCTCCCCTGCCGGAGGTAGCACAGGATCTTCTCTCCCTCCTTCCCTCCAGGGAGAATACGAGGCCGAGACTGTTTTATGCCCGCCCCTTCAGCAAGGTTCGCTGTAGGGGATGCCGTTGTGGCCGCGGACCCCGGGCCCTTCAACGCCTCTCCCCCATTTCTCTTGACCTACGGGCAAGCCGAGGAGGGTCTAGGCACAGGTGATGCTGGTAGCCCCAGACTGGATTGCCAGCTCTGGTATCCAGCTCTCCTCAGTCTCAGCCCCAGGCTCCCGAGGTGGCTTCCAGTCCGCCCAGTCCTGATCTCTGTTTTCAGGGGAAGGTTTTCCATCTGGGCCTTCAATCCCTGCACCTGAAGGCCTGGTCCCTGTGCAGCTAGGGGCCAGGCCTTGGGTCCTTCGGCAAGGTCCTTGACGTTTTCGAGGCGTCCTGCTAGAAGTCGGCCAAACATGCTCGCCTTCAATTGGAAGAGTTCTCCATTTGATGAGGGGATAGGGCTTGGCCCTCTCCTGTCCCTGGGTGAGCATTCCGGACCATCTGCAGTCCATTCTTTGAACTAGGGCTTCGGCCGATGACCCTCTAGGTGCTTCTGTTGGTCACCTCTGTCTTCCGGGCGCGGGCTGGAAGGCAGTCAGTGGTGCAGAAAAGGTGGTCTGGCCCTTTTCTAGGCCTCGATCACACCTCCCCTTTGGGGGAAGAGTATTCCCATTTCTGTGGGATCTTCACTGGTATGGGCTTAGCTCACGGGCAAGCCGTTTGAACCTTTGCACAGGTGCGAGTTCCCGACCTGTTGTGGAAGAACACCTTCTTGGGGCTACTCTGCCATCCAGAAGGAGGGGAGAGTTCCAGGCACTCCTTTGAATCTCCCTATCTGGTCTTCCAGAGGGACAAGGTTGTCCTGTGCCCCACCCGAAGTTCCTTCTGTAGGCGGTGGCGGAGTCTTTCCCTAACTGGGTGTTGTCTCTGCCGGGGTTCATCCCCATTCACGCCTCGGAGGCCATATATAGGATCCATGGGGACCCTATTTAATGCTCACCTACCCAGGGAGCGTAGGGCTGAAGTTCGGGAGAGGTTTGCCAGCTGTTTGTCATCTACGCTGAAGCCGCACCTAGCAGACCTGCAGCCAAGTGGACGACGAAAGGGTGGGTCACCTCCTGCATAGGCCTCCGCTATAGGTGGTCGGGCATGGAGCCTCCCAGAGAGATAGGTGCTCATTTTTACCCGCCCTTCCGCTGCATCGGTGGCTGCTTCTGAGGATACTCCAGTCCAGGATATCCGCAGGGCTTCCGCCCGGAAGCAGGCTTTACCGTTTCCCCTTCCACATCAACCTTGGGTCACGCCAGGATGCTGGTAGGGGCCTCGGTTCTCCAGTCTTTATTCCCTAAGTAGGGGGTGTGCCCCTTGCCTCCCTCCTCCTGGAGAACTGCTAGGAGTCTGCCAATAAGTGTGGATGAACAACATATCCATGTCCTAGAAATACAGGTTACTCACCTGTAACAGGAGTTCTAGGAATGGTATATGTTGTTCATCCACACGACTCCACCAGCCTCCCCAGCTTGGCCAGCAACCTGGCTTCCAGCGGCTAGATCTTGGCCATGGGTGGAGCTGAGAGTTTTGCCACCAGGTGGGTGGGAGGAGCCAGCTTGAAAACCTTCCGGCAAGATTTAAAGTGGCAAGGAACCTGCCAATAAGTGTGGATGAACAACATATACCATTCCTAGAACTCCTGTTACAGGTGAGTAACCTGTATTTCCTTACCTCTCTCTCCTGGTGAAACAAACCTAAAAGAATTGCCAATCCGACATGCTGCAGTTAATGTTTATCCAAAACTCCAGCAAAAGTGGCTGAGGCCCCCTTGTGCTGTCCTTTAAGTACCTCCCTATCTCCCTCCCTTTCCTGTTTGTCTGTCCATTGTTCTGCCCCCCCTTAGCCGCTCCCCTTCCTCCCCTCCCCTTCTGAGCACAACCATCTTAAGCATGGGAGCAGGGGTGCACCAGGACAACCTGGTCTGCCCTCTAAAAGGGGCAAACTCCATTAACAGAGGTTCTAAAGCCAATATAAACAACAGAGGTGAAAGGGGAGCATCCATGTCTAGTCTTTCTATAAATATCAAAGTTATGTGAAAGTACCCCATTCACTTTAACTTTATCAGATATGTGGTTATATAGAATTTTCACCCAGCCACAAAACTTATCCCCTAAATTGTACTTTTTCAAACTGCTTTGTAAATATCCTTCATTCTATCTGATCAAAGGCTTTGTTAGCATCTAATGATAGAAGAAAGGGTTTATGGTCCGACTTCTTTGCATCATAAATGGTATCCATGGCCTTCTTAGTCAAGTCAGCACTATTTCTTCCCTTCACAAAGCCAACTTGATCAGAATGTATTAGTTGGGAAATGACTCAGTTTAGTCTATTTGCAATCATTTTTGCCACAAATTTACAATCAGTATTAATCAGAGATATAGATCTGTAGCTATCTCATCTGGTAAGATCTTTGCCTTTTTTTGTAGTACACTTATGGCTGCCTCTCTCATAGAAGCTGGTAAAATAACTGATGCAAGGGACTTAGTGAAACCTCTGTTTAAAAGGGAAGCAATATCCCATATCAAGGCCTTGTAAAATTCCCCTGAAAACCCATCTAGGCCTGGTGCTTTACCTGCTTGTGTAGATATGGCTGATGTAATTATTTCCTCCTTGGTAAATGGTTTGTTGATTGCAGCTTTAACTTTCTCAGAAATAGTCGGCATTTTGATACTATTTAAAAAGGATTTACGCAATCCTTCATCATATAATACGTCTGACTGATATAAAGTAGCTTAAAATCTTTCAAAGCTTTTGTCAATTTGAGTTGCTGAATTTACCACTTTATGTTTGCTAACTCTAACTAATGCAGTTTTTGTAGTCTCTGTACTTTTTCAGAGTCTGTGTGCTAGTAACATTCCTTGTGCTTTACCAGACTCCCAGTACTTCTACCTCAATCGAAATAGTGCAAATTCAGCTTTGCGATTATGGATAGTATGAATGGAGTATTTTAAATCTACTATTTCTGAGTATAGCTGTGAGTCTGAACAGCCGGACTGTACATATTGTGATTCTTTTAGCTTAAATTCGGCTTCCATCTTGGTTCTTCATTTAGCAGTTTTTCTTATAGCTGGCAAAAGAAATAATGTGGCCTCTCATATAGACCTTTAAAGCATCCCACATAACCCCATTCGTCACCTCCCCTTTATCATTTAGCTCTAGAAATTGTTTGATTTCTGAGCTTAACATTTTAACAAATTCTTTGTCTTTCAATAGGCTGATATTGAATCTCCATGTCCTTTTAGGTCTAGGTAGCTCTGCTATCTGAGTCCCAACTGACATTGGCATATGATCTGAAATGCCAATGTTTCCAGTGTTGCTGCTAAAGAGGCCACATAATAACTCTTTAGAGATCAGTATGTAATCCAGTCTACTATATGAGTTACGTCTACAAGACCTAAAAGTGAATTCTCTATCTTTAGGGTGTATAACCCTCCATGAGTCAATAAGGCCCATTTCCTCACAGAATTTAGTAAGAGCCTTAGAAGAACTTATTTGTTAAGTTGTCATTCTTGAGCTTCTATCTAAAAAGGTATCTAACATAGAGTTCAAATCCCCTGCCAAAATTATAGATTTAGGATTAACTGACCCAAATTTGTCCACCACAGTTGCAAAGAAATCACCCTGGGTGTCATTTGGGGCACATACGTTAGCCAGCGTGATGTCTATTTCATCAATTTGAGCACTGATAATGATAAATCTACTTTTTGGGTCCTCTAACTGAGAATTAATTACTAAATTCAGTTTTTATGAAATAAGATTCAGACTGTTCTACTTTTAGAATTGTATGAACTACATACCACTGTACCCACCCAGGTCTTTTTTATTTCAGTAGTTCATCCCCTGTGAGGTGCATTTTCTGAATAAATGCTATGTCAGTTTGTAACGATTTGAGAAAAGCTAGAACCTTGGTTCACTTTATAGGGCTGTGACAACCCTTGATATTTCAAGAGACTCTCTAGAACAGTTTTCTGCTCTCTTTTGACATTTTGTTGCTATGGAGATAACAGATTCCATACTAAATTCTTTATCAATATATTGTGGGCCAGATATTCAGAAATGTGCCAAAGGCAGGCGTAAGTCCAGCACAGCACAAATCAGATGCGCCATAGCTCCGCAGATGCCACATTCAGATGTTGCACAGGCTGCACTGCACCAGCGCAACACGACTGAATATGGCAAACATGTGCCACGGCACAACCTGAGATGCACTGGCACAACCGCGGAAGTGCAGAGCAGACCTGCGCAGCAACACTGGGGGGCAGTGCACATAGAAGAGACCCAGAGACATAGCCAGGGAAGCACAGTGGTAATGGCCACAGGACCCCCCCAAACAGCAGGGTACACCAGTGCACACACAGGCACTCAGAAACCATACCCCAGAAGACAATGGTGGCATGGCCAGCAGGTGACAGGAGAGGACAATGGCCAATGCAAGGCTGGCAAGAGTGCCCCCCCCGGCCACCAGCCAGCATGCTGTGCCCACCCCATGTTGCAATGGCAGTCCACTCCCAGGACCATGGAGCCAAACACACCCATGCCCCACATGCACACTGGTAGCCCACACGCTGGGCAGTGAACGAGCCAGGACCCAGTCAGAGCACCAAACCACATGGGATGGGGTGCCAAACAAGGGATGCAGAAGCCCCCATCCCAGCATGTGGACACGTCCAGAACAATGACCATGGCAGTGTGCAACCACTATGCACACATCTGCTTCCCACCCCTGACCACATCCCCATGGATACCCTGAAGCCACACAGCACACTCATCGAAATGAGGGATGACCCCCACCACAACGTGACACACCACTGAGCACAGCAGGGAACCACGGTAGCACTACATGTCCCCAAGCAAACACCACCAACAGACTCCAGAGCATGCAGCATGGCACCATACATCACCTGCAAAGCAGACATGGACACAGGCATGTAGGTGAATATGGTTTATAAAAGAAGAAAGTGAATAACAATTCAAAGCAAGAGGGGTGAGGGACAGGGTAGGTACAACGATGGATGGGTACATGGAACAGGGTCTGTACAGCAGGAAAGGGCACTGTAGGGGGACAGGGGCAACAAGGGTAACTGGGGCAATATACATTGAACATGATCGTTGTCCACAGCCGGACACCCCACCACGCCTCCATCCACGCTTGTCTGCTGCCATCATTCTTCTGATTGCAACCACCACTTCCAGGATATTGGAGACCACCAGCAGAATCTGACGCAGGAGCCATATCTGAGTCCTCAGAAGCTGGCCGCCTGACACCTGTGGCATGGGAAAGGACAGGTGATCAGTGCAGTGGCCCAGGGAACCATGCCCACTCACAGTGCGCAATGGTCAGTAGGAGCACACACCCCTGGAGAGCCCGGTATGGACACCCGCAGGAGGGGTCAATGGCAGCTAAGAACATGGCATACCACGGTGGTGCAGAGAGTCAGACGTCACCACGCAGTGGCCACAAAACCACACAGTGATGGTCACATGGCACACAGCTACAGCAGCACTGCCGGAAGCATCTGTGCACACGCCCACCTCACCAACAGCCATCACACAGGGCCAACAGATGGGCCACAGTGGTATGCATGATGGACTATTCGACACACAAGCTGTCAAGGCACAAGGCACAGGCGGCCATGGCCATACCCACTTCCCACTGCTACCCACCATGTACATTGAGAATGACCATGACATTGCTTACCTACCCCTCTGCAGTGCAGCAGGTGCTGGTTGACCACCATCAGGTGTGCTACCCTGTTCCGTTCTGCCTCCACCCTGGCCCACCTGGGGTCCTCCAGCCCTGGGAAGGGAAAGAAGAGAGGTGGACATCAGTACACAAGCATGCCAGCTGTCCCCCCACCACACAGCCCGCTACACACTGTGCGTGCCCCTGTCCATCTCATGGCCCACATGCCAGCACAGCCACAATGCATGCAGCAGCTGAACATGACGTGCGGCGGTGGGCACGATGACAGTGTACCCTACTGCGGGACATGCCAGGAAGTGATGCTAACACCACAGTACTGTACCAGGGCAGGCATGCAACATGCATACACCTTCCTGGCTGTGGCACTGCACCACGCAGGACGTGGGCCTGTAGCTTCTGAAGGTGATCAGGGTCCCTCCACCGCAGGTCACCATAATGGTGCCTGCACTGTTCAGGTGTGCATGGCACATCTGTCCTCCTCTCCAAGGCCTCCAAGACAGACTGCCACACCAGGCTCCTGACCTGCTGCAGAGCCACCTTCCCATAAAGCTGCCCTCAGAGGGCTGGACAACAGCCACGAAGTTCACAACCTCAGTGTCCGACCAGTTAAGGGCATGTCTGCCAGTCCTCTGCGCCATTTGTCAGCAGTCAGATCAGCAATGAAAATGCACAACGCACATGTCTGCTACAGGTGCAGGATGCATGATAGGCTATGCACGACTGCTAGTACGCAGCATGTGGATGCCCACCAGGATGCGCAGTGTGGGGCCATTGCACAATGGTGGGCATGCGCACTACGCCATGGCCTTGCAAGTTCACAGGGTCACAGGTCACCACCCAGTATGCAGTGCACAAGTGCGCGATAGTGTGCATGCCAGGATGTGCGAGCATGCTCAAAGCTGTATATGCACTGCATGATCCATGCCGTTGCATCATGTGGCCCATGCGTGTTGCACGATCATACTGTGAACATGTCATGCACATGCACACCACGGCTTGACACACTGCACATGCGCAAGTATTGCACCTCGGGGTTCCTCCAGTGCAGCATGACTGCGCATGGTGAAAGTACACGATTTTCAGCTGTGGTATGCAAATATCCTCATGAGTCAATGCACGGCACAATAGGGAGCATTAGCATATCATTGTAATTGCACTCACCCTCATCTGCATTCATTGAGCCATAAATGCACCATTGAACAGCACAGGCCACATACCGGTATTACAACCTTTCAAGTAAGTGACTGGAAACATGGCTTAACAGAGGCCTGTTACAACTCTGCAACTGAGTGGTGTACCATTCACTGCTGCCACTAACCTACACAGGTGTCCTGTTGAGTGAGGAAGCTGCGGAGCAACAGGGGTCTGTACTCAAGTGCAGGCCCAACTTTACTGCTTCAAAGACCACTGCCCTGTATGAGGCCTACATGGACAGGGAGGACCTTCTCAGTGGTGCCATGGGCACATCGCAGGAGTGGGTTGTAGGTTGGGATGAGGTGGCATGGTATGTCAACACCCACGCCAACACCATTGCACACCCCAGGAGTGCAAGAAAAAGATTGGCACCAACAGGAGGTGCATAAAGCAGAAGCTAGATGCCATCCGGGCATCCCACAGGGTGACTGGTGGTGGGCTAGCTACAGTGCCTTCTATGATGGCCTTGGAGGAGCTGGTGGCACCCAGCATTAGCCGAGCATCGGTGGAGGGTGTGTCCGGTAGTGGTTTCCAGATGGGTGGCAGCCCCTCACAGCATGATGAATACAAGTGGGACTGTGTGTGTGTGTGCTGCACATGTATGCCTGTTGACATGCCACCGGCCACTTGCAAGTGTGTCTGTGGATGCACAGTGGACTGCAGTGCCAGCTGGCAATGTCTTCATGCTGGGGGGGGTCACGGTTGTGGGGGAGGATGATGAAGGAGGCCATGGGGGGCCCTGGACAATGTAGCAACACTGACCCTCTGTTATTGTCTTGCAGCACCAGTACGCCTCTGGGCTGGGGACAAGGTGGAGGTGGATGCTGACACGGATGCCCACCCATCAACATCAGCGGGCATCCAGAGCAGGGACAGGCCCTGCCCTGGCAGTGCAGGGCATGTGGACATGCTGGACATGGTGTCTGATGATGCCCTTGCTGGGATCCTGGACACTGACAGCCTGGAGGTGCTGTTTGCAGAGACCCAGCTAGGGTTGTCATCAGACACCGATGACAACATCACTATGTTCATGGACAGTGTAAGGCCGTTGGGGGCAGAAATGCCCCTACCCACTACACAGGCACCATCACGGCCCAGCACTGCCACAGTGGCTCTACAGCCACCCCCAGCCATGCCGGGGCTGCGGTGTGTGGCGCCACTGCTGTGTCTGGTGTGGGTGACGGAGGTGTTGGTGGCACAGCAGAGGCACGGGGCACTGATCAGCAGATGGTCAGGCAGCGGCAGCTGGATGCAGGTGACACTGGGCAGCGAGGCATGGTTCACACCACCGGTATACCTGACACAAGCGTACCCCCTGTACAACCCACTGTGCAGCGTCCACCTGAGCGGGAGGCTGTGCTGCATGCTAAGATACCCCCTGCAGCTCAACAGGAAGCTCAGATGGCCCAGGATACCGAGCGGCTGGCAGAGCACTCCTGGTTACTTTGGGCATCCATGGAGAACCAGGTGTTGCTTGCCTCTGAGGTGTGCGCACTGCAGGCTGATGTGCATCTCAAGACTGAGTGGCAGGAAAGGAGCATTGCACAGATTATTGATGAGCACAGACAGATGCAGGAGGCCATGATTGGTGCCATTGTGACTGGGCTGGCATCACTGGTGGCCACTGGGCTCAGACGTGTACAGGGGACACCCCGCAGTGCACTCTCCACCCCATGATCCTGGCATCTGGTGACTCCCAGCACAACGGATGCCAGGGTCTGATGTCAGCATCCCAGGCACACCCCCCGGGGCAGGCCTGTTTGGCTGCCTCTACTCCCCTGCATGGACACTGTCGTAATCCTACACATCAACCCCTGAGGGGGGCAACAGACACATGATGCACAGCATGCAGCTACTGCTCAGCCATGGCATGGCCACCCACATGGCCATGGCGGTCGTGAGACTGTGCAGTCATAGTGCTGTGTGTGCTGCCCTACCCTGCCATCTGCCACTGTTGCCACACAGACACGTGGGTGGTGATGGTGCAGCATGAATGCGGTGGCACACCTGTGTGTTGTGCCACATGACTCCTGTGTGTTTGGACCATGCTTCT
This sequence comes from Neoceratodus forsteri, assembly GCA_016271365.2. Lineage (NCBI taxonomy): Eukaryota > Metazoa > Chordata > Ceratodontiformes > Ceratodontidae > Neoceratodus > Neoceratodus forsteri. The sequence continues at coordinate 415,801,823 of CM057457.1, read as the reverse complement.
GGGATGTGTGGTATGGAGGTGATGAGGGCTGCTCACCACTCGTGGTGCCTGTGCATCGGTGTCATGCTTCTGATCCATGCCATGTCCCACAATGTGTGTGCGTGTGTGTGTGCGCTTACATGCGGGTGTGTCTCCCTGTGTGCATGCCAGTGCTACGTGTGTGTTGCCACACACCTGTGTGTCAATGGCTCCACTGTGTGTGGTGCGTACCAGTGTTTGCATGCCATCCACTGTGCACACCCATGCCACAGTGTGGAGTACTGTCCTGTGATGCCCATGCTAGTGTGTTTGTATACTCACCTGGGTTTCCTGAAATGCTCCCTTGCAATTGTGTTCCTGTGCTGCCTTACCTCCTGCACTGCTCTGGGGTCTCTTCTTCATGGGGAAGGCTGCCCACCACCCTCCAGCCCTTCATCACCATTGTCCCTGCTACTGTCGCCCTCCTCAGCCCTGGCAACTAATCCATGGTCACTGGCCATGTTGTGCAGGATGCAGCAGGCCAGGAATATGCCACAGGCTTTTGATGGGCTGTATTGTAGGGCACTGCCAGACCTGTATAGGCAACGGAATCATGACTTAAGCATGCCAAAGACATGCCCAATGATATTGCACATGCTGGCGTGAGCCTCGTTATATCTGTCTTCTGCTGGGGAACAATGGTCTCCGGTAGGGGGTGAGCAGCCATGCCCTTAGGGGGTATGTGCTGTCGCCTGTGTGGGAGATGACATTTGGTTAGTCCAGTGCTGTGCTGCCCCATGCTCACTCTCTGCCATGGCAATGGCCTGCCCTCCGTGCCTGCCACCCCCCCGTGCCTCACAAACACACTGGCACATGTCCTACTCACCAACAAGGTGGCCCGTGGGGATGTCTCCCCGCTCAAACCTATGGCACAGCATGGAGCTGTGCCTTTTGAAGGCATCATGTACACTCCTGGGGTATGTGGTACAAACATTGATGATGCGCCTCGTGGCATTGCACATCATCTGGCAGTTGATGGATGGATGGATACCTCTTTTGGTTTATGTACATCGGGCCCTCTGGGCCAGGTGTGTGGATGCTGACGTGTGTGCAGTCAGTGGCACCAATGACGCTTGTCATGCATGCCAACTGGTAGAACTCCTGCATGTTTGCTGTACGCTCTGCCTGTGTGCTGGGGAAATGTATGTACTCCAAAGCATGTGGCAGCAGTGCATTGAGGAACTGGGTGAGAAGGCGGGATGTGGCTGACTGGGTGATACCTGTTGTGTCCCTCGTGGGTCTTGGAAGGTGCCTGTGGCAAGCACACATATCACTGCGGTCAACTTGGTCCCCATTGATATGGCATGACTATGTCTGGTGGGTGCCTGCATCTCCTCACTGCACAGCTCACATAACTGCCTCAGAACTGCCCTGTTCAGGTGGTACTGACCCACTATCTCCGTGTCTCTGTAGTTCTTGAACGTGACCCTGGCACGGTACCACCTGTGTTGGGCATACCGCCACCAGGACCTTCATTGGCCACACCTCCTGCCTCCTCACACCCCTCATTATGGCATCCATTAGCAATGGGCCACTGTCCATCTCTCGGTCACTGTGCCTGTCCCTGGCTTCCCGTGGCATACTCTCCCTCCATCTGTCCCTCTGTGTCTGTCTGTCTCTCTCACTCTCTCCCACTCTGTCTGCCTCTCTCCCACTCTCTCTATCTTACTCTCTTGCACTCTCTCTCTCTGTGCATACTGTTGCACATCTGCTATCTGTGTATTTGAGCCTGTTTTTATATGCTCAAGTCTGCCTGATGCAATTTGATGTTTGCTCCACACTTGTGTCTTACTTTCCTGTTGAATATGCCATTACGCCATATATTCATGTGCATGCCCCCATGTACTTGCACCGCATACATTATAGTTGCACATTGGCGCAATGGGATTTGCGCTGCACTGCAGGTCGCTTTCAATATTGCCTGGTGGCACAACTTGGGACTTGCATCAGCACAACTTGGTTGCACCATGTGCAACTGCTTTGAATGTCTAGCCCTGTGTATGTATGTATAGATATGTATACACACACACACACACACACACACACATATATATATAACAAACAAACAAGTTTGGAAATTAAAGTTAAGTAATTTTAAACAGTACTATGTTAATATGTACTGTAGCAGGTACAATATAAAAGTATTAGAACCTAATTACACACTAAGTGCAAAGCACTTGAGAGCAATACCAAAACAACTTAGTTTAATTAAATAAAACAGAAATTACCATCTAGTAGTTGTTTTAACTAGCAGTCTATAATAGAAGAATCATCTCGCCTCTGTGAAGCTTCTTTTCTTTGACTCTAGGACTCCATAAGAAGTCACCTCATCACTCATTCTCATATTTTCTCTGCATAATAATTAAGTTTGATTAACACCAATGCACAGTAGAATTAGAGTTACAAATGGGCAGGATTCAGCTTGGTAAAGGTTTGATAGCCTCCCTGTAGAATAATATATTCTGTTGTAAATTGTCTACCATTTCTGAAAAGGCCCTTCTTGAATTCAGCAGAATCAGCACCTCAGTATTCTACCACTATGAAGAGGTTTCCAGTAACAAACCTCTTAGTACAAAAACATTTAGAGACAGGTTGTCAAAGATACAAACTAGACATGTACTCAGGACAATAAGAACACACAGCTGTTCGGTATTCCCTATTGCTAGCATTCATTGACAGAGTTTCCTTAAATGTTAAAGTCTGATGTACCATAATTAGTTACAGCTCCCTGTAACCCATATGTCACAAATTGACCCACATTTGTATTCAAAGCTAGACTTATTCTTACAGTTTAATTTCTTCCAGTCCATGTAATCTGCTGATCCAAATGCTGCCACGGCTCCCCATGACCCTGTGGCACATATCGACTACAATATTTGTTTACTCATGTTAAGATCTAATGTTTCATATGCTGCCATAGCTCCCTGTGACACAGAAGAGGCAACTGACCCATAAGAGCTCTGAGATACCTCCAGTAAGAGCCTGTGCTATTCGTTTCCATGATTAAAGCGATTTACCAAGTTTTTTATATATGAACACATATACTGCAAGGTGACTGCATATAGAACTGATTTGCAATGTATTTTGATAGATGCATAGCCTATTTTAGCAAATTAAATCAGGTTTTCACCCTCACAAACCAGGAAGTATCATTTTGTGTATTGGAGCCTGTATTTGGTGACCTTTGACACTCATTACCTTTGCAATGTCACCACAGGGAGATCTGTGCTCTGCAATTAAAATTTGTTCTTGGTCACAGCAATTCTGTCTTGATAACAGAACTCTTGGTCGCAGCATGCAGCACGACAATGACAATGTCAAACAGTTCATTTTCAGGGTCCAATGAAGAAAGCATTATGTTGTTCTGCACTAACAGTGATCTTTCAGACACTGACATAGTGCCACAGTTTGACAGCTGCTGTATAGTAGATCCCCATAGGGATGACCCTATGACAGCAGTGAGAATGATGTGGGCAGTAGCGCAGGTAGTCACAGCAGTAGTCCCGATCCATTCCAGTACACCAGTGAGAGCAGACTTAGCAACACGGACTGTTAATATTATATTTTGCTACTTAGTGCTACGGTTTGGTTCCTGTCATTGCTGTCATTTTACTGTGTAAAATTGAGGTATGGTGTGTGTTCTGTTACTTCCCGCATCGATCTGCCCACACACAAAAGCTAGTGATAGCACCCTGGGTTTTTATATTTCTTTTTTTGGGGGGGAGATTTCGTTCCCTATGTGAATGACTTGTTAGCCACTCCAGCTTGTACTGAGGCATGGCCTGATCTGGTGGCATTGGCATTGAGCAGGATAAATGGCTCACAATTTGTCCAAATTCCTCACCTGGTACTAGTTAGTAGTGACCTCCCGCCAATTGATGTATCAGTCACTCACTCTGATGGAACACAGGGTGGAAATTATAAGCAGGCACCTTGTAGCCTAAATCCACCTAAGCCCCAGCTGCACACATACTTAGAAAAATACTGCAGCAAATAACTTTTATTATCTGTAAATTATTTATATTGTTGGGTCTGTCTGTGCCTCTAGTGCCAAATGGTCTGCTTCTAGCTTTCTTCTCTGTGTATTTGTGTGTTTGGGGGTGTGGGGTCTCTTGTACTTCCTTTAGAGTATCAATGATTGAGTAACGTGTTGAAGTCACTGGTTTCCCTGTTTACGGTGTGTTATAAATTTAAAACTACAAATTATTGCACCAGCTTTGTATTACCTCTAAGCGCTCAGGAACTATACAGACTGCAGCTGTCATTAGTGTCTGCATAAGCATCTGTAATACCATCCTGGCATTGGCTTATTGCCGCTACATGTGTGCCTCCAGGTGCATTATGAACTGAGCAAAAAATGCACAGTACAGTCGGTGATCGTCCCCCACCCCCAAGGTTAAAAGTGACACTGCCAAAACCCTTCTCATGGAGAAAGAGACTGCATTTATGTTTAGATAGCCAAAGTACTGTTTGATTGGTCCACTACAAAAAGGGACATATCCTTGCGGTAGGTACTGAAGTGTTAGACTGTATTTGAGCCACCCTTCCTCACTTATGTCACCATACTTCATTACCACTTCAGTCTGTGTCAAGCCGTTTGTGTTTTCCCATTATTTCCATTACAGTGGCTCTCTGATGCACTTGGGTAAAGTGTACAGCAAATACAACAGATGCTGCACTATACTGTCTCCCATGCCTTACGATGTCATGGGCATGTGTAGACTCCTGCAGTCATTGCTGTGTAGCCCATATTTTGGTTCAGACATTATTCTCTAGTACGTTGAACTGACTAGCATACACTTTGCAATATAACACCATAGAAGTCATACATTGGTACCTCAGTGTCGGGAGATTATAGCAACTGCAGTCTCTTCTTTTACTGATGCTCTGGAGCACATACAGTGATGCTATAATCCTAATTATAAATAAATACTGTATGTTAAAATGTTAAAAAACTAAGTGTTTAATTTTGAGACACTCCGTAAACTATGTAAAGTACAACTATGTACAGTATATGACTGATTTTATTACATTCATTTATAAACTTAGCAAGGAGCTGACAAGCTGGAGAAACAAGTCAGTGCACCATGTCCCTTTATTCATGCACATCTAAGCATACATTGGTGATCAGTGCTATGATGCTTGCATGAGAACACCAAATGAGCCCAAGAAAACACAAGAGCACAGGAAAAAATGTGAACGGTCTATATTGATGGTGACAATCAGAAATGTAGTAGCAAAGGCAGTTTACTGAAGCAATCACACTGGAAGCAGCACTTGACAAAAATACACAGTTTATTGCACTGTTCTCCTGGGACTGGATTGTGCAACTCGGTGCTTATACTCTTACTGCACATTACAATTCTGAACTGTTGAAAAAGTCATCCATTTAACACAGACCTCTGTGTACCAATAATGAAAAGCTTACTGCAATTTATAGATCTGCCCAGTTCAAAAGTCATCCTTTTGTGTCCCAATATGCTACAGATTACAGCTCCACTCAGTTAAAAAAATTAATTTTTTTATACAGACTTGTTATAATTATGTACTTGCAGCACTTACTAAAACTGTAATACTGTACTCAAGCCATGTAGATTGTGATGTTCCTAGAACCGATGGATCTAGGACACAGAGTTTAGTTAGACGAGTAAAATTGAAAATCAGGAGAAATTACAACTTCTGCAATCCCAAAAGCAAATATCCGCCTCAGCTGCCAATATAACAAACCATTTCAGTCATCAGTGCTGTAATTTTTGCCAGTTCAGTTTTGGATCTGCACTCACTGAGGCTGGATTCATGAAAGATGAATGAACAAGCAGTGAGAAAGGTGCAGTGGGAACACCTTCCCTGTGCTGATGTCACTCATGCATGTGGATGCACTGCTCATGTGTGAACTTTAAACAAAGAAAAAAAAAACATGCAGAGACAACTGTGGCACAAACATGTTAAAAAACTAAGCATCTGAATATATTTAATACTTAACTTCAGGGCAGCTGAGTTTTGCATCACTCAATGAAGGGAAGGTGATCTGCAAACATGACATCGGGGGAAGCTGGTAAGTCACTTTAAAGCAATGTTAAAGTTACCAGGATCAACGCTAGAGACAACAGCATGAACAAGCAACTGAAAAACATCCAGAGACTACATGTTTCACTTTATAAAACATTGTCAATTAATAATGTGGTATACAGAATAGAAGTATTGTAGAGCTGCATCTATCAGCTAGCCAGGAAAGGGCTAATATGACTACCGAGGAATAGCTATCATAACACATTGAATTCTGACACATTTGAACTAATTTGTATGTCCCAAAAATAAAAGGGATTAATTGTTTATATGTCTGGTGGTCAGAGAAACTAAATAAAATGTTCAAGGGCTTTGAATGTATACAGAGCTAAGCGTAGAAATGATCTGTTCTACTAGGTATTCAAAACTCTTGTGGCCCTCCTTACTGTATAACCAGCTCACTTCAGCAACCTTAAAATGGCTTAACTCAAGATTTAAATGGACCTGGTTTGTGATGTTATATGGAACTGCAATCCATAACTTTGCAAAACCTGGAAACTACCAAATAAATACAGAAACAGAGTAATAAAATATTAGTTGTTAAAAGAGAATAGTAAGATAAATGTTAGCCCATTAGACAAAACAATCTTCCTGAAAGAGCCTCCATCAGATCTTAATGCTAGTAAACAGTTCCAGCTTGCATTTTTCTTGCGACATTTGGCCAATAATGTCGCTTTCTAGTTCGTTAACATCTCAAGAGGCTAAGCAGCTTCTGGTGCAATTTTCTTATTTGTTTTGGTACAAGATTTAGCTGTGGAGATCAAGGAGCTTCCTTCTTCTGTGTTGCGATTTGTCTGCAATTTCTTAGGTGTGAACCTGGGCTGTAATTGGTGGTGAGTGAAGTACTGTTTCATGCCGGGTTTACTTTTCCTGTTGATAGAGGAACAGAGCAAAGCAGTTTTGGGGGTATTTTGAGTCATATCCCTCACTGCAGATGCATAAGGTATAGAGGTACATATCTTAACTTGCTGTGAGTCCTGAGCCGAGCTCAGAGGGATTTGTGTTAGTGTAGGCTGGGCATGCGAAGGAGTTTGTTCCTTGGGTCCTGCAGATTGACAGCAAGGAGACGTGGCATGAGAAGAGATAGAATGTTTAAAGCCATTTAATGTATTGTTGAGTATTTGCATTGAGGCCTTGCTTGATAAAGTTTCTATAATATCCCACACTTATACCGGGTACTCACAGTTCTATGGGTGGCCACCTGGAACCAGTACCACTACTAAAGCAAGCATTAAGGATGCCATGTGGGCAAGCATTAAGGATGCAATACTTGAAGCAACATCCCATTATGTTAGACAGAAAAGCAAGTGCAAAAGAAGAAGAAAACCACTTTGGTTCTCATATACAGTAGCAGATAAGGTCAGAGCCAAAAGGTTGGCCTTCAGGAAATATAAGGAAACACAGCGGGATGAAGATAGGGAGGCATACCAAACTGCCCTGAGGGAAGCAGGAAAGGCAGTAAGGCAGTCAAAGTTCCAAACTGAGGAAACACTAGCACGAACAATAAAAGAAGGTGACAAGACTTTCAATAGATACATTAGTGAAAAGAGAAAGTTCAGAGGGGGTATTGCTAAGCTCAAAGGAGAAAAGGGGGCATGTGAGGAGGAGGACCCTGTAAAAGAATCTATCCTAAATAGATACTTTTGCTCAGTATTTACTGAAGAGAAGGTAGGGCAGGTCCCATAGCTCAGCACCATGGACACAGGTGGAGGGAGGTGAGAACTACTCCCTTCATAAAATAAAGGGTCCTACAAGAGCTCACTAAGTTCAGGGTGGACAAGGCAATGGGACCTGATGGCATACATCCCAGGGTACTAAAGGAGCTAAGGTTAGGAATAGCAGAGCTAATATCAGAACTGTTTAGTGAGTCTCTGAGCACAGGAGAGGTCCCAGAAGACTGGAGAAGGGCTCATGTGATCCCGCTCCACAAGAGAGTAGCAGGGTGGAGGCAGGGAACTACAGACCAGTCAGTCTTACCTCAGCAGTGGGCAAGATTATGGAGGCACTCCTTAAGGAAAGGATAGTGAAACACCTGGAATCTATAGGGGCACAGGATGCAAGACAGCATGGGTTTACAAAGAAGGTCCCACAAACTAATCTCATAGATTTCTTTGACTGGGTAACCAGAGGGTGGACCAAGGGGGAGCAGTTGATGTCATCTACCTTGACTTCAGCAAAGCTTTTGACACTGTTCCACATAGAAGATTGATAAACAAGCTGGGTAGGCTCGGGGTGGGTCAGAAATTGGTCAACTGGATGGCAGACTGGTTGACGGGCAGAAAACAGAGAGTGGTGGTAAATGGTATGCAGTCAGAGATGCAAGTCACAAGTGGGGTACCTCAGGGATCAGTCCTGGGGCCAGTCCTCTTCAGTATCTTCATCAGTAACATTGCAGATGGACTAGAGGGTAAGGCTTGTCTGTTTGCAGATGACACCAAGATCTGCAACAGAGTAGATGTCCAGATGGGGTGGGCAGAATGAGAAGAGATCTGGATAAACTAGCAAAATGGTCAGAAGAGTGGCAACTGGATTTAATGCAAAGAGTGCAAGATCATGCACATAGGGAAGTGAAACCCTGAAGCACCTATAGGCTGGGAGGAGTTGCTGGCAGTCACAAAGGAAGAGAGAGCTTGAGCATCATCATCACCGATGACCTGAAATCATCCAAGCAGACCTCTAAAGCAGTAAGTGGCTGGGGGATGTTAGGGTGTATTAATAGGGGTATCACAAGTCGTAAGAGGGAGGTAATAATCCTCTTTACAAGACACTGGTTAGGCCCCATCTGGAGTACTGCAGTACTGGGAGCCACACCTTCACAAGGACATTAACCAAATTGAGGCAGTCCAGAGAAGGACAGCAAAATGGTGCAGGGACTGCATCAGAAGACATATGGAACAGATTAACAGAGCTCAATATGTATACCCTAGAGCAAAGGAGGGAGAGAGGTGATATGATTGAAACATTCAAACATTTTAAGGGCATTAACAAGATGAAATAGTCTAACATGTTTCAATATAAGAAAACTAGCAGGACAAAAGGACACAGCATGAGATTAGAGGGAGGCTGATTAAGGGGTAATGTGAGGAAGTTCTTTTTCACAGAAAGGGTGGTGGATGCATGGAACGATCTACCTCAGGAAGTGGTGGCTATGAATACAGTGCAGGGCTTCAAACAGTCATGGGATAGGCATAAGGGAGCAATACAGATGAGTATGAATAGATAGGGCACAGACAGCAAAGGACAATGGCACATTTATAAGGTAGAAAAAGAAATGGGCAGACTGGATGGGCCTTGCGGTCCTTATCTGCCATCAATTTCTATGTTTCTATACTTGAAATAGTAAGGAATTTCAATTTCTGCAGATGTGATTTCACTTCAAAGAAAACTCTTTTTCTACTACTTCTCTGAGAAATCTTGAAAAGGTAAATCCAGTGCCCCTCAGTTTAAAATTTTGCGACTCCTAACAATCCTCATTACTTCTTCTTTGACCAGAATACCTTAGAAAATTTGCAATAATAGCTTACCCCCCCGATTTGGTTTTACTGACCAAGCTCGGTGTGCCCTTTCGATTTCTATGGGCCATGTCCAGTAATAATTCAGCAATTCTAGTAGAAATTGTTTCAGTAACTCCACCATATTGTTACCCTCCACTTCTTTAAGGACACCCACTATCCTAATGTTGTTCCTTCTCCCTCTATTCTCAATGTCATCAGTTGTTTTCATTAGGTAGTGTATTTGTTCATTTTGATGGTATGTTTTCTGCTCAAGATAACTAATAGTGTTTTTGAGCTGCTTTATTTTTTGTTCAGATTTATTTGCTCTTTTAGATATTTTTCATTATCTATTTTTAAAAGGCCTATACCATCCTTCATATCCATGATAGCTGCTGTGTGGCTGACCACCAAATCTTTAACCTCTCGTATGTCTGACTTTGTAGCGATGTCTACTGTATTTGAGCCAATGGCCATAGCCTGTTGAAAACTATCCATACCTTGCTTAGCGGTAGGCGTCGCCATCCTGCTTCAGTGAACAACTGAGTTATAAACGCTGGGAAAACAAATTTAAAATGTATTTTAAACTAATTTGTTTAAGAAATTAGTTCAACTGGATGTTCCGTCAACAAATCAAAGTATTTGTGCACTTATAATTACAATTTTATGTGGCTTTGGTAAAGTTTAATGGAGCAGTGAGGCAGCAGCACAGACTTCAGTCATCCATCTTATTTGCCATGCTCAGCTCACACTCCCAGACTTCTTGTTTTTGGAGTGCATTCTCAGGGTTCGAGGCTGTCACCCCCAAAGTCAGTACTGGAGCTTTACAATATTTCAGACCATTTTATCCTCAATCTAGCTTCTATATTTAAGTCACAATTTCCAAAGGGAAGGTCCCTAAAGTGGGTCATCAGCCTTAATCTTTAAAACAAAAAAAAGAGTCCTGAACCCCTATATTTGGTAAGACAACAATGGCATACCTTTTTTAAAAATAAGGATAAGCTTTTCAGCACTCCTGCACATTTACTCCAATGAGCCTTTCCACAGCAAAAAGTGAGTATTGGTGTCAACCCTCTTTCTTTCTTTCTTTCTTTCTCTCTCTCTCTCTCATATCAAGGATCCTCTCCATACATGCTCAGCACAATGCTCAAGCTCCTCCCGAACAGATGATCCTACTCCCCATTATCAAATTTCATCAGATGGGATTTGTTTTCTTCAGGAATGGCCCACAGTTTGTTGACAGCACATGGGGAGACACAGTTCTGTTTGTTTGAAGACAATATCAAAATGTTCTGAGCAGTAGGGCTGAGATCCCCAAGAAAGAGCCTCCCACTGATTCACAAATATTCAGGACAGTCAAAACTGTATTTTTGTTTTCATTTTGCTGCTTAGGAGATAGTGGGTTGGGAATTATAGCTGGAAACTCTAACACCACATTTCCCTACTTTTGTTAATAAATCACATTTTTATAGTGCTGGCAGTCACCCGAGCCAGTCAGAATACTTTGTGATAGATGAAGTTGCTTTGCATTCTGACTGGCTCTGCTGACTACCTGCTTTAAAATATATTTTTGTTGTTTACTCAGTGGATGGGTTAGTTGCAGCTGCATTGTGATCTGTCTGACTTAAGTGACTGCCTGCATTTTAAAAAATGTGATTTTGCTTTTCTTTTTTAACTCAGAAAGTGGATAGCTGCAGATTTATATTTTACTTGCTCCTGCTCTGACTCTGGTTACTGTCTGCATTTTGAAAATGTAATTTATTTTATATGGACATTTTCCATGTGGTTCTGTTTGAGTTGCTTAATCTTTTGTCCTGTATTACTTTTTTTGGTTAGTATACCTCTGCTGCCATGTTTTATTACCTGTCGACTTACTTCCTTATGAGCAGGTATCGATCAATGGGAAGCTAGAATTGGTCAGACCCATAATATGAATATTATCATTAAAAACAATAAATTGAAATGTTGCACAAAGAATAATTTAATCCAAAGTACAGCATTTTTAAATGAGAATGCCTGAAAAACATATTTCTCAGATTAAATCTCAGGAATGTTGACAGAGCTGTTGAAAAAATTCAGATAAAAACAACTGGCACATATATTTCCTCATAGTAAGAAAATACTAATTAAATATCTTTTTTTAGTGAGCAGGAAGTTTGAGTGCAATGAGACTAGGAGCCAGAAATCATCATTTGAGAATTGCCAGCTGAGTGATACAACAGAGAAACCCCATCAGTACCCTCAGTGCAGGAACAGTTTCCGTGACCTACATCTCATCACTGTACAACAACAGATTCATGAAGGAGACAAGCAATCTAAATGTACCAAATATCAGGGTAGTGTAAGCAAGCTAAATGGATTTAAATGTACTAACAAGAGTTTTACTGTGCAGCAAGAAACTACAATACACCAAATTCACAAGATTCTATACAAATGTGCTCAATGTGACAAGAATTGTGCAGCCCAGAGTACCTTCATGAGGCATCAGCAAATTCACCCTAGAGAGAAACGGTATAAATGTGCTAAATGCAACAAGAGCGTAGGCAAAAAAAGTAACCTAATAAAACAGCTAATTCACCCTGGAGAGAAACCATATAAATGTGCTGAATGTGGCAACAAGTTTGCCCAGAAAAGTAACCTGGTAATACATCAGCAAATTCACTCTGGAGAGAGACCATATAAATGTACTGAATGTGACAAGAGTTTTTCACGGAAGAGTAACCTAAAAATACATCAGCTAATTCACTCTGGAGAGAAACCATATAAATGTATTGAATGCAACAAGAGCTTTCGCCATAAGAATTACTTGATAAAACATCAGAGTATTCACTCTGGAGAGAAACCATATAAATGTGCTGAATGCAAGAGGAGTTTTATCCAAAAGAGTAACCTGATATCACATCAGAGAATTCATTCAGGAGAGAGACCATATAAATGTACTGAATGTAACAAGAGTTTTGCACAGAAGCGTGAACTAAAAACACATCAGCTATTTCACTCTGGAGAGAGACCATATAAATGTATTGAATGCAACAAGAGCTTTTGCCTTAAGAATTACTTGATAAAACATCAGAGCATTCACTCTGGAGATAAACCATATGAATGTGCTGAATGCAAGAGGAGTTTTAACCAAAAGAATAACCTGATAACACATCAAAGAATTCATTCAGGAGAGAGACCATATAAATGTGCTGAATGTGGCAAGAATTTTGCCCGGAAGGGTAACCTGGCAAAACATCAGCGCATTCACTCTGGAAAGAGACCATTTAAATGTACTGAATGCAACAAGAGTTTTGCACAGAAGAGTGACAAGATAATACATCAGCGAATTCACTCTGAAAGAAGGATTTGAGGTAGAGACTCAGTCTCTACCATTATCATCTGGTAAGCCGTTACAGCAGACAACTGCTCAGCCAATACTTGTACATGAAACAAAACATGACACACTTCCTAAAGACACTCACAAAGCGCACATCAAGTGCCATATCTGAACAAAATAGCTGAAGTTCCAGTTCAACCTTTACAGAGAGTGGTAGAGCAGGAAATGCTAATTACAGAAACAACCCTAAACCAAGAGGAAGAAAACATGAGAGAAGACTTGCTGGACTTAATCGACATGGACAAATATATCAAAATACATCAAAGGGAAAGATTGCAAAAATTACGCATGACATACATAGAACACATAAAACAGATAAAGTTATTGGAACATCTAGAGGGATCCATATGATGTCACTGAAATAAACAGAATACATGATTGTGCAGCGAGACTAATAACAAATAGAGCAGTGCCATAAAAGCAAGGAATGAAGAACAAAAAAAGAGGGAAATTCAACATACCACCATGGAAAAAGTGGATAGAAGAGACAATTATGGAGCTAAGATCAGAAGTATCACTGCTGGAGGAGTTTAGAAAGGGTACTAGATCAATGAAAGTAATCAGGAAAGTGGATGAAATCAAAGAAAAATGCTGTATTAAAACAGATCAGGACCTAAATTTTACCATCTCAAATAACAAGCTCAAGATCTCTGCTCAAGCCAAGAAGCTCAGGGTATACGTTTAAAAGGAACAATGAAAAAATGCAAAATAGATGGTTTAAAGAAGACTCGAAGAAATTCTATAGGGAGCTGGGAATGAAAACAACCAAAGTCAAAACACCACCGGCAAAGAAAGACATTTGAGGAATTCTGGAGAAGCATTTATGAAGACCCAGTTGAACATAATAGGGAAGCAAAGTGGATACAGGAAATAAAAGACAGCACAAGAAATGGTAATACCAGGGCTATGGAGTGGCCTGACATAACAGCTACGGAGATAGAAGCGAAGATAAGGAAGGCCTCCAACTGGAAAACCCCAGGTCCAGATGCAGTACCCAAGTTTTGGCTAAAAATATTAACATCTTTATATCAAGATTTAGCCACCTCAAAAAACTATACGCACATCCTGAGTTGACACCTATCTGTTTAACAACAGGGAACACCACACTTCTTATTAAATCTGAGCCTGACAGTCTCCCCAAGAACTGTCGCCCAATAACCTGTTTGCCAACAGCATATAAACTATATACTGGAATTGATGCAGACAGAGTCTACAGTCATTTAGACTGCAATAAACTCATGGCAATATAACAAAAAGGCAATACAAGAAAATCATATGGTACAAAGGACCATCTTCTGTTGAACAAAGCCATTATGGAGAGCTGCAAAAAATGCCAAAACCTTAGTGCAGCATGGATCAACTGCAAAACAGCATTTGACAGCATCCTACACTCCTGGATCACTGAGTGTTTATGGATTTGCAGGATACATCCCACACTGATGAACTTCATCACAACAACAATTAGAAAGTGGCAAACCACCCTGCAATTAAATCATGAGAAAGGTCAAATCACCATCCCAAATATAAACATCCAATGAGGGATATTTCAAGGTGACTATGTCACCACTTCTGTTTTGCCTTGCCTCAATCCCTTGAGTAGCCTAATCAATATCCTGGGCTATGGATACAGCTTGAACCCCAGAAACAAAAACAATCAACAGCTAGCATCTCACCTTCTATTTGTAGATGACCAAAAACTTTATAGTTCATCTGGCAAACATTTGAAAGAACAACTACAAATTGTTAAGACCTTTTCTGATGACATATGGATGACGTTTGGCCTAGACAAATGTGCCAAAGCAACATTTGTATCAGGAAAGTTTACTCATAAAGAAAACATGAATCTGGTGGAGGTTTGTGACATAAAAGAACTTGAACAAGAGGGAGTGTATAAATACCTGGGAATAGATGAAGGAGCAACAGCACAACACAAACAAATGAGAGTAAAAGTAAGCAAGGAATATTTTAGATGGTTGAAGCTAATTCTGAAAAAACTGCTTTGACAACACAAAATAAAGTGCAAGGTATAAACCAACTCGTCCTTCCAGTGATATCATGCGGCTTTGGTGTGATAGACTGGCCACAGAAAGTGTTAAACCAGCTAGATATAAAAACAAGAAAAATGTTCCATGCTCGCCAATTAATATACAAAAACCAGTGCATACCAAGATTATACATCCCAAGGTCGTAGGGAGGCATGGGCCTCATTGAAATCGATTACACATATAGATCCACAATAGTGGGGCTACAAACATACTTACTGACATCCTTGGACCCAAATATAGCCAAGGTCCTGCATCATGAAGAAAACAAGCCTAAGATGACTCCACTCATCAAATTAGGAGAAGCCTTCAGAAGGGTAGCAGAGATTGATGTCATTCCACAAGTAGATTAGGAACAGTCAGCAACACAAAGTGCAAAAAATCAGAAAAACGAGTATAAGGACAAAGACCAACAGAAAAGAAAAAACAATTAGAAAGCCCATAATTATAGTTGAAAATACAGGGAGCTACTGGAACAACCACAGGTCAATCAAGCCTTGACCCATATGTGGTTAAAAAGAAGGGACTTTAGGTCATGAGATGAGAGACTGATAATGGCAGCCCAAGATAGTGGGCTATGCACAAAATGGTTCACAAAATCCATAGAGAAAACAGGAGAAACAGACAAGTGCAGGTTCTGTAGTACAGAATTGGAAACAGTTGCGCATCTCGTCGCTGGATGTGAAGTACTTCATGGCAGAAGGCCTGCATAGTGAAAGACACAACAATGTAGCAAGACTGATCCATTGGAAACTGTGCAAACACTATAACATACAGGCAGCAGAGAGACACTAGAAACATGAACCACAAAGAATCACAGAGAATGAAGAAGTAATGATCACATGGGATCACCCAATACCAATAGCCAAGAAAGTGGAAGCGAGAAAACCCGATATTGTAACACGAAAAGAGAACAAAGGTAGCATTGCTGGTTGAAATTGCCACCCCTAGAGACTACAGTGTCCTGCGTACAGAGAGACAAAATCATGAAATGCCAAGATATGCAGTCAGAAACCAAACTGATGTGGAATAAGGACACACAAATTGTTCCAATAGTGCTTGGAGCAACAGGACTAATCAAAAAGAACTTTCAGGCACACTTAAATATGCTACCAAATACTTGTGACACATTATGAACTGCAAAAGGAAGCCATCTTGGGGACGTTGCTTGTACTGAGAAGAGCGCCCTCAGCAAACATCAAAGACTAATACAGTACTAATTTCTTGAGTTTTGAATATGCCCTGGCTAAAGAATGGGGTCCATTCTTACCACGGTATTAGAAATCCCTAAATATGTGGAAACACTGACCCCAAGGAGACCATATAAATGTGCTGTATGTGGCAAGAGTTTTGCCTAGAAGAATAACCTGAAAACACATCAGAGAATTCACTCAAGACTTGGAGACACTAACCCAAGGGAGAGAGCATATAGATGTGCTGAATGTGACAAGTGGTTGTCCTGGAAAAATAGCCTGATAAAACATCAACGAATTCACTCTGGAAGTAATGATCACATGGAATCATCAAATACCAACAGCCAAGAAAGTGGAAGCGAGAAAAACAGATATTGCAATACAAGAAAAAAAAAGAATAAAGATAGCATTGCTAATCAAAATAGCTACCCCTAGTGACTACAGTGTCCTGTGTAAAGACAGAAACAAAATCATGAAATACCAAGCTATGCAATCAGAAACCAAACTGATGTTGAATAAGGACACACAAATTGTTCCAATAGTGCTTGGAGCAATGGGACCAATCAAAAAGGACTTTCAGGAACATTTAAATATGCCACCAATATTTGTGACACCTTATGAACTTCAAAGGGAAGCCATCTTGGTGATGTTGCGTGTGCTGAGAAGTGCATTTTCAGCAAACATCAAAGACTAATACAGTACTGATTTCTTGAGTTTTTAATATGCCCTGGCTTAAGAATGGAGTCCATTCTTATCATGGTACCAGAAACCCCTTATTTTTAAATAAATATTACACCATATTAGTTTATTATAACATACTAGATTGTATCAATATAATTAGTTTAAGGTTGGCACCTTCTATTACTACCAATTTCAGAATCCCCTGCAGCTGACATCAGAACAGTAGGCAGCAGTGGGAGAATCAGCAGTCCATAGTGCATGATAGAGCTTTTGTTTAATCACCAGTTAGCCCGTTGTGACTGTACATGGCCCAGGGAGGATGACAGGACCAGCAAACCAAGTATCAGAACTTATGTAAACTCTAACAGACAATGCAGGCTACTGAACTTCTCACTGCTGCATACTGTTCTAAGGCCAGCTGCAGGAGATTCTAGGATTTGTAGTAACAGTAGATGTAAAAAGTGTTTATAAGCCCTTTTGTGCTGATGGTGATTGCTATGATTTACTACAGCTTGCAAATTACAGTGCCACATTAAAACAGCTAAATCAGTTGAAGGGAAAACACATACCAGCTATCACTAGTGTAACTAGACTAAAACCATTTGATATGACATTAATATAGTCACAAGATATAGCACATTAAAGAACTACAGGGGAGCATTGGGGAGAGAGACTGGTCGCCATAGCCAGTATTGGATTGGGAGCAGGGGAGCATCAGCGAGAGAAACCACCCACAACAGCAGCTGTGAAACAGGCCACTAGAGTTGGTGGACAGTGTGTTGTTTGTCCCAGGCTCCCACCCTGGTCTTGAACTCCAACCCCAGTCCTGACCTCTATTGAATGCACAAGGGTGCAGGAGGACCTAGTACAGAGGAAAACACCAAGCAGGCAATAACAGAAGATGTAAGCATTTGTAACCTCTTTTGTTCTGATAGTGAGTGCTATGATGTACTACAGCTTGCAAATCACAGAGCCACATTAAGACAGAGCTAATATAAAGGGAATCTGTCTTTCAGATTTGACGTTAAACTGAGGTCCCATCTGCCTGTTCTGGTGGTAGTTCAGGTGGATGTTAAAGATCAAGTGGCACTCCTCGAAAATAGTAGGGTAATTTCCCAGGTGTCCTAACCAAATTTCCCTCCATTCACTAAAACTACCACAAACAGCTTAATCTGGTTCAAGATCAGTTGTCATTCATCTGTATCCCTCTCCCTTGGGTCATGCCTGAAAATAGGCAGAATTTGTCTAGTGCACTTACCCAGTCAACAAAAAATAAATAAAATAAAAAATAAAATATACACACCAAATATTGCTAGTTTTTCTTGTTATTGACAACAAAGAAACAACGGTGATGATAGGAGTATATGACATGATTTCGAGTTACCTGCAGTCTGCCATTTTGCCATTTATACTGATTCCTGCATGGCAAGAGTTCCAACCTGTGGGTCTCTGACAAGATCCTCCATGTTGTAGAGGCCTCTCAAAAGAGTCAACGTGTCAGCAGTATGCTTTCAAATGGGAGCCCTTTTCCATCTGGTGCCAGGGCAGGGAGCTCAACCTCCTCTTGTGCACTGTGGCTAGCATCCTGGATTACTTGTCCATCTCTCAATCGAGCCTAAGGTCAGTGGTCCTCAAAGTGCACCTAGCATGCTAGCCCAGTAGCATGGAGGGCTGATGCACTGGGCACCTTCCTACTGCATACCAGTGACCCAGGGTCAGGAATGCACTCAGGTTGCTTGTGGGCTGGCAAAGTGAGGGAGGATCAAAGATCCATGCACAAGAAGCTTGCAGTAAGTAGCCAACACCCACTAGCCTGTAGCCACCACCAACTGCCATCCAGTCAGACACCTCCAGCAGCCCAGATTCTGCTGCCAGCATGTAATCATTTGTGGGAGATACCACCCTTAGTGGTTATGGGGGCATTCATAATAACCATTCAATGCTTTGGTGCCAGCAATATGATCTCTTTACTAGACATTGCATTCATAACAGAAATCAAGAAAATACACATTTTAGATACTAATTTGAACCATATTAAAATTATACCTCTGTAACACAATGCCATTTTTTAATGGTTGTGTTCAAGACCCTTAATGGAGGAACAATGAAATTGCTCTTCTGCAACTTGAATTTGTTTCTTGCTCTGGAGCGAATGGTTAATAGTCATTACTCTCACCTATACAGAGATAATGAACACTGTCTTTGGATTAGTGAAAGGGGGGCATTGAGGGGCCATCCAGTCCTCATCAATACCCCAGTTCTTTGTTTCTGTGAACATGTTGGATATTCAGTGTTATTGACTCTGGGTTGCATGCTTGCCTCTGGGGCTGGAAGGCCAGATTGATTTCAAAACTAAGGAGTATGCACAAGGATGTGGTGCTAAAGAAACTACTCAAACAGGAAAAACACAGTTGCTAGCACACACAAACCCATAAGAGGGATGCCACACCACAGCCTTTGAAGAAAGATGAATAATCCGAAACATGTCAGGCTGGAGCCTGGTTTGGCTTTGAATAAAATGCTGTTTTAAGAATTTGTGGCGTGGTATCCCTCTTATGGGTTTGTGTGTGCTAGAAACTTTTTGTTTTCAAGGCCAGAAGGATATAGGCTGGTGCCCCACAGCAGGAAATTGATGTAATACTCAGTATTAATACTGTAGTGTAGCACCTGGGTATGGGATATACTACACTGATGCTGAGGTGCTAGCCATTGTATGAGATGTTAAACAGATGTCCCTTCTGTCCATCTTTTCTTGATGTCCAGGTGGAAGTTAAAGATCCCATAGAATTTAAGCAGAAGTCCAAGAACTTTTTATTTTAAAATCAGTTAGCAAATTATAATACAATATTCATAAATATATCATGTCATTTTCTCCTACACCTAGAACCAACACCCTTATTATTTACACAATTTCTGCTACGCAGTATTTCTACTGACATCATTATGAGGGTATCAAAATGTTTTCCCATTAGTTATGGAAAGCTTCAGTCTCCATTATTAGCAATTCTTCCTCATATAGCAGCCTAATTAAGACTTAAAATTGTCCAACTATGATTTCAGGTGCAACCTCCTGGTTAGTATAAGAGATACTTAATAATAATAATATATGTATTTATAAGGCACCTTATCTTATAACCAAGGTGCCTAACAATTTAAAAACAAATCAAACATTAATACAATTCAAACAAACATTAATACAATTAACATTAAAATAACAATATACCATTCATCCTTAGGAAGATCAATCACTGAATGCCTGGTGCCATAAAAAAGTTTTTAAAGCATGCTTAAATTCCTCCACAGCTGTGCATTCCCATAACCGACGGGGTAGAGAATTCCAAAGGGTAGGGGCTGCATACATAAATGCTCTCTCTCCAGAAGATTTCAAACACACCCACACAGTCGTGACATTTCCTGTAGCAAAGCAGGAAGCGGTGGTTCAGAGGGCTATCCACACAGTGACCTCATTTATGGGGCACTAGTAATTTAACTTGTTATAACAAGTTATACAAAAACAAACAAAACACAAAATCAAACTTTTGCTTTCACTTTCTTCTAATTACTCTGACCAGGTTATAAACCCAGCAACTTATCTGGAATGGATATCATTAACTGCAGGGAACACTTTTCAGAAGGCAGTTTTCAGGGTTTAGGACACTGTTTACAGGGCCATTGGAGATCTACGGGCTCAGCTCTTGGCAGCATGGGCAGAGACTGCATGCCTCAAATTGCATATTCAAGAGGAAATATATTATAAGAACCGCCCGCCATTTCCCCAACATCCAACAGAAGCACCTCGACCACAGAGAGTAGTTGGTCCAGGAGGTTGGCAGGTGGTTAGGAGGGGCAAATCTGGTGCCCCATCACTCACTGCTCTCCAACATATCACCTCCACAAACCATTTAAAAACTACAAACAGGTATCTGCCTCTATCTCCGAAATAAAATAAAGGGGCAGGGGATGTTGCAGAGCAGGACACTGCAGCACAGAAGCTAGCATAACAAAACACCCAAAACAGGAACCAAAACAAAAAAAAGGAAATCCCAAAAACTTCTGATCATATGAGACTCCATGATTTGGGGACTTGATACGTATCTCTAGCCAGGGGTAATGGTCAGATGTCTCCCAGGTACATCAGCATGGAGAGACACTGACCACATTGCTAAAATTGTTAAGCAGGAGAAAACATTGACATCCTGGTACACATAGGGACTAATGATCTTGCCAGCTGGTCAGTTGTGGGGACCAAGGAACACCTGACCAGGCTGGGTGACAAATTATCATCCATCTCATCTGGCATCTTCTCTGAGATCCTGCCAGTCTGGAAGAGGGGGACAGATGGACGGAAGGTCAGAGAAAGGGAGCTAAACATGTGGCTCAAGGGCTGGTGCCATGAAAAAGGATACAAATTTGTAGGGAACTGGCAACAGTTTTGGGAGCAAAAGTTCTTTGAATTTTATGGAATGCATCTGATGAAGGAGGGGGTCAGTGCATTGGGGCAGAAGTTTGACGTCTTTGCAGAATATTTAAACTAGCAAATGTGAAGAGAGGTGCAGCACCCCATATGTCTAATGGGAAGAACACCCCTCCCCTTAGCTAGTGGCCAACAGGAGTTAAGCATGTTTGTAGTTCATTTGCATCACCAGGTAAAGAAAGAGATCCGGCTCCCCATACGATGCACAGGGGAAATGCCGGACCTCGCCCAATAACTAACACACCAAAATCTGGCCAATGGAAAATCATGTACACAAATGCTCGCAGTCTGGCAAATAAGATCCCAGACCCACAGGTAATAATGACAGAGGCTAAACTGGACATAGTAGCCATTTAGCGATACATGGTTTACCAGTAACCACACTTGGGAGACTTCAATTCCTGGCTATGTACTGTTCAGAAGAGATCGAGGTGCAAAAAAGGGGCGGTGGACTGGCCCTTTATGTCAATGAAAATATCAAAACTACAGAAATTCAGAATACACATAAGAAGCCAGAAGAACTGTGGGTCACCCTGGAAACAGGAAATGGGACAGCCATATGAACTGGGGTTATGTACAGGCCTCCAGACCATGGGAGAGAACATAGACACCTTACTGTTAGAAGATACACAAAACATGACAGCTAAAGGGGAGGTTCTGATAATGGGAGACTTCAACATGCCAGATACAGATTAGTCAATACCAGCAGTGACAGCTACCAGAACTAGACACATGGTGGATTCCCTGCAGGGGGAGGGCCTCAAACAACTGGTATAACAACCCACAAGAGACAAGGCTATCCTAGATCTATTACTGACTAACAGGGAGAGGATCACAGATCTCCAGTTAGAAGGTCACCTAGGTACCAGCGACCATCACATGGTATGGTTCAATTTGGCCATTAGAACAAAATCATCCCATTCCAAGGCAAAAATATGGGACTTCAGAGGAGCTGACTTTGATAAGATGGCCAACAGAGTTAAGCTAGCCCTGGCAAAAAGAAATACAGGTGAGGGGTACAGGCAAAGTGTGCAAGCATTAAAGATGCAATACTTGAAGCAACATCCCATTGTGTTAGTGAGAAAAGGAAGTGCAAAAGAATAAGGAAACCACTTTGGTTCTCAAACACAGAAAATGATGGAATCACTTCTGAAGGAAAAAAATGGTGAGTACCTAGAGGCCAGAGGAGAATAGGACCCAAGGCAGCATATATTCACATCGGGAAGGTCATGTCAGATGAATCTAATAGATTTCTTTGACTGGGTGACCAAAATAATAGATCAGGGAGGGGCTGTAGACATGGCCTACCTAGACTTTAGCAAGGCATCTGACACAGTCCCACACAGATTAACATACATGTTGGCCAGCATGGGAGTGGGTCCCAAGATGGTAACCTCAGTAAAAAATTGGCTGGAGAACAGGACAGGACACAGAGGGTAATAGTAAACAGAGTCCACTCTGAAGAAAGGGGGGTTTCTAGTGGGGTACCGTGGAGTTCAGTACTAGAACTGGTCCTCTTTAATGTCTTTATAAGCAACATTGCAGAGGGACTGGAAGGAAAAGTATGTCTCTTTGCAGACGACACAAAGATCTGCAACAGAGTTGATACACAAGGTGGGGTGGAAAGGATGAGAAGGGACTTGGCAAGGTTGGAGGAATGGTCAAATGTATGGCAGCTTAGATTCAATGCAAAGTAATGCACTTGGGAAACAGAAACCCAGGGGAAAAGTACACAATGGGGAGTGAGATACTGACAACAGCAAAAATGGAAAGGGACCTGGGGGTAGTCATATTAGATGACCTAAAGGTGAGCAAACAGTATGAGAGGGCAGTAAGTAGGGCTGATGAGATACTGGGATGCAGAGGAAGAGGCATCACCAGTAGAAAACAGGAAGTTGTTATCCCTCTGTACAGACAGCTGGTGAGACCCCATCTGAAGTACTGCATGCAGTTCTGGAGATCCAGTCTCTGCAAAGACGTAGACAGGATGGAGGCTGTCCAGAGGAGGGCAACTAAAATGGTGCAGGGTCTGCATCAGAATACATATCAAGAGAGACTTAACGATCTTAATATGTATAGCCTCGAGGAGAGGGGGTGACATGATAGAAACTTTCAAATACCTCAAGGGAATCAACAAAGTCCAAGAGGGTAGCATTTTTCAGAAAAAGAGGTGTACAAGAACAAGGAGCCACAATTTGAAGATAGAGGGTTTAAGGCTCAGAGGTAATGTGAGGAAGTGTTTTTTCACTGAGAGGATTGTGGATGCATGGAACAGCCTTCCTGAAGAGGTTGTGGAGTCAAAAATGGTGGAATTCAAGAATGCATGGGACAGATATAAGGCAATTCTCGGTGGTGGAGATTGGAAGAAGCAGGCTGTTGGTTAGCTAGGATCTGCAGCCTATCCATTAGGTAGGGAAATGGGCAGACTGGGTGGGCCAAGCAGTCCTTATCTGCCATCAAATTGTATGTTTCTATGTACAGTAGCAGAAAAGGTCAGAGCCAAAAGGTTGGCCTTCAGGACATATAAGGGAACGCTGCAGGATGAAGATAGGGAAGCATATCAGACTTCCTTAAGGGAAGCAGGGAAGGCAGTAAGGCAGGCAAAGGCCCAAACTGAGGAAACACTAGCATGAACAGAGTAGGGGTAGTGCCTAGATCAAAGTGGATAAAGGGGCATGTGAGGAGGAGGACCATATAAAAGCATCTATCCTAAATAGATACTACTTCTCATTATTTACTGAAGAGAAGAGAAAGCAGGGCCCACAGCTCAGCACCATGGACACAGGGGAAGGGAGGTGTGCACTAGTCCCTTCACAAAAGAAAGGGTACTACAAGAGCTTGCTAAGCTCAGGGTGGACAAGGCAGTGAGACCTGATGGCATATATCCCAGGGTACTAAAGTAGCTAAGGGTGGAACTAGCAGAGCCATTGTCATAACTGTTTAGTGAGTCTCTGAGCACGAGAGAGGTCCCAGAAGACTGGAGAAGGGCTCATGTGATCCCACTCCACAAGAGTGGTAGCAGGGAGGAGGCAGGGAACTACAGACCAGTCAGTCTTACCTCAAGAGTGGGCAAGATTATGGCGACATTCCTTAAGGAAAGGATAGTGCAACACCTGGAATCCATAGGAGCACAGGATCCAAGACAGCATGGCTTTACAAAAGGAAAGTCCTGTCAAACTAATCTCCTAGATTTCTTTGACTGTGTAACCAGAGTGGTGGACCAAGAGGGAGCAGCTGTTGTTGCCTACCTTGACTTCAGCAAAGCCTTCGATACTGTTCCACAAAGAAGATTGATTAATAAGCTGGGTAGGCTCAGGGTGGGTCAGACATTGGTCAACTGGGTGGCAAACTGCTTTACTGGCAGAAAACAGAGTGGTGGTAAATGGTATATAGTCAGAAGAGATGCAAGTCACAAGTGGGGTACCTCAGGGATTAGTCTTGGGGCCTGTCCTCTTCAATATCTTCATCAGTGACATTGCAGATGAACTGGGAGGGTAAGGTTTGTCTGTTTGCAGATGATACCAATATCTGCAACAGAGTAAATGATCCATATGGGGTGGGCAGAATGAGAAGAGATCTGGATAAACTACAAAATGGTCGGAAGAGTGGCAACTGGGGTTTAATGCAAAGAAGTGCAAAATCATGCACATAGGGAAGAGAAACCCTGAAGCCACCTATAGGCTGGGAGGGGAGTTGCTAGCAGTCACAAGGGAAGAAAGAGACTAGGGCGTCGTCATCACTGATGACCTGAAATCGTCCAAGCAGACCACTAAAGCAGTAGGTAAGTTTAGAGGGATGTTGGGGTATATTAGTAGGGGTAACACAAGTTGGAAGAGGGAAGTAATAATCCCTCTTTACAAGACACTGGTTAGGCCCCATCTGGAATACTGCATGCAGTACTGGAGGCCACACTTTCACAAGGACATTAACCAAACTGAGGCAGTCCAGAGAAGGGCAACCAAAATGGTACAGGGACTGCATCAGAAAACATATGAGGACAGAGTAAGAGAGCTCAATATGTGTATCCTAGAGCAAAGGAGGGAGTGAGGTGATATGATTGAAACATTCAAACACCTTAAGGGCATTAACAAGGTGAAAGAGCCTAACATGTTTCAATATAAGAAAAATAACAGGACAAGAGGACACAGCATGAGATTAGAGGGAGGCTGATTAAAGGGTAATGTGAGGAAGTTCTTTTTCACAGAAAGGGTGGTGGATGCATGGAATGGCCTACCTCAGGAAGTGGTGGATATGAATACAGTTCAGGGCTTCAAACAGGTGTGGGATAGGCATAAGGGAGCAATGCAGATGAATATGAATAGATAGGCCATTGACAGAGCAAAGGCCAGTGGCACATTCATAAGGTAGAAAAAGAAATGGGCAGACTGGATGGGCCCTGCGGTCCTTATCTGCCATCAACTTCTGTTTCTAATCTCTAGCAACCCCTCATTGGCTGAGCGGAGTGATCATCCAGGGCAATAAGGAACAAGGAGCTCTTTCAAGTAATCCGGGCCCAGTCCGTGTAGGGCTTTAAAAGTCAATAAACCAGTTTTAAAGGTGATCTGCCACTGTAGTGGCAGCCTGTGCAGTTCACGCAGCACCGGTGTAATATGATAAGATCGAGCAGATCCCATCAGAACCTGGGCCATTGCATTCTGCACCAGCTGAAGGCGGTAGATTTCCACCCCAGGTAGAGGGAGTTGCAATAATCTAAGCGTGAGGACACAAAGGTGTGAACCAAAGTAGGAAGGTCACCAGACTGAACAAGATGCTTAACCCTGGCGATATTCCTAAGATGATAAAAGGAAGATTTGATGACAGCTGACACCTGCGAATGCAGGGTAAGCCCTTCATCAAAAAGTACCCCAAGGTTACGCACCCATTCAGAGGTTGGGAATGAAATGCCACCAAGAAAAAGTCCCAAGGGCGAACCAACCCCTGGCCCACCCATCCAGCGACCTGGGTCCAAAACCAGCACCTCAGTCTTTCTTGAGTTCAACTTCAACCAGCTGGAATCCATCCACTCCTGGATTTCTTTCAGGCAGTTGTTAAAGACCGAGAGAGCGCCTACCTGGTCGGGTGCAAAAGAAAGGTAGATCTTGACACTGAGCTTGCCGTAGAAAATATTTGAAGATGATGAACACTTCCCTTGTGGAAGGGAGTTTAGAATGTAAAAAAATCCAGCCCCTAGCCCTACTCTCTTCTGAGCTTCACTGGTCTTCACCACCTGCAAGACAGACTCCAACATGTGCAGAAGCAGGGATTCCTTGGCAACAGTTCTACCTGGGTGAATCCCACTTGGAATGCACAGTCTGTCTCCTTTCTCCACTGAGGTGGCTTCTTTCCACTCTCACTACAGTATGCTTAAACACAGCCAGTGGCTACTCTTTCAGCATAATGAGTGGTTGGAACAATTACTCCACACTTCCTTAACATAAAAAACAGTTTCCTTTCCATCCTATCAGTTCTTGGTGCACTTTGGTTTTCTGTGCAGTTGCTGTAACAAGGGTTTAGTACATCGAAAAGGCAGAACATCACTGATTGTTTTTACAGGAAGCAGGAAGAAATGTTTTACCCACCCACCCTACCTCCTAATCATACCCACCCCCAGGTCATCCTACTTTATACGGTCTACATGGCCCCACCCCCTTCCTGCCTCTCCTAGTTACAAAAGCTTGTTCTAGGGATGTGGATATGTTGTTCTATCCACACTTTCTGGCAGATTGCCTTTCCCTTTAAGAGGTGCTGGAGCATTTTCAAGCTGGCTCCTCCCACCCACTTGAGTGGTATAACCCTCTGCTCCACCCGTAATGCCAGATCTTCCTTTCCGCTGGAAGGTACAGGTTCCCTCCTTAGCGCCCCCATGTGTGGTAAGGCCCTGGTTCTCAGATCTTCGGATATGCTTCCAAAACTTACCTTAAAACAATTCAGAGTTTCATCTGTGGTTACTTCTCTTGCTCTCACAATGGAAGAAAAAGCTGTTCCTGGGTTTTGCTAGTGCCCCTGCTGGCAGAAGATGTTGTGCATCAACCTTCACGCCTCACATGTGTATTGCTTAAGACATGACCACAATATGAAGGCATGCAATATCTGCCTGTCCTTTCACCTGTTGGTTCTGGGGACCACACTGCCTGACTCAAGCTGCGGTGACTGGAGAAGTGTTACCCACTGGTCAAGTCTAAGGATGCCTGTTGGGTGGTCTCCATGGCTGCAGGGTCCATTGAGCAGCTTGAACAGATTAAGGCCTTCAGGGAGGAGGCGGCCCAGGCTGCAGCTAGTTCCTCTTCGGCTTTGGCCTTTGTTCCACTCCAATTGGGTTCCACTTATTCGGCTTCCTTCAAAGAGCTGTGCCAATCCCTCTCTACCAACTGAGAAGGTCATTGTGAATCACATATTTCATGCTCTCATAACAAGGAGTCAAAAAAAGGGAAGACTCAACGTCAACGCTCTTGGGATCACGACTTTACTTTATGACCACCTAAGGTGGACTGAGTGCGACTCTGGTGGATGCCCACTTTATGTGGACTTCTCAGAGTTTGAAGACTCCTAGCTGCACTCACGTCCCATCAATTTGGAATTCTCAGGGAGGCCTTTCCATGGATGAGGGACCCACCTTGTTCATGGGCATTCTTCGGCTCATCTCCATGTCCACAGGGATGGAGCTTGAGATGGTCCAAAAATGGGGTCTATATCTCCTTACAGAGATTCTGAACAAAGGGGACTCTCCTATGGAGGCCTTTTCTGTGGCCAAGGCCATTGTCAGTCCAGCACTGGATCTTTGGCAGCATCCTGCCTCTTGCCCTGTGCCCGGATGGCCCACAAGTATGTGGTTTCTACCAGTTCCCTTTCAGGATTTTTGGAGCATCCCCTAGCTGGGGGACTGGTGGCTGACTCCGATTTTCAGTGCTCGGGCAATTCAGAAGACATTGATAGACCACTGGATAAAGAGT
The DNA here is from genome assembly GCA_016271365.2 of Neoceratodus forsteri. NCBI lineage: Eukaryota > Metazoa > Chordata > Ceratodontiformes > Ceratodontidae > Neoceratodus > Neoceratodus forsteri. The sequence continues at coordinate 415,773,529 of CM057457.1, read as the reverse complement.
CCAAGAAACAGGACCATTTGGCTAAAAAAGTCTATGCTGCCTCTTCATTCAGCCTTCGTCAGGCTAGCTCACCCATACTGATGGCACACTTTTCCAATGCCCTTTTGAGCTTCCTGGACATGGTGATTCCTCACCTCCCGGTGGACCTCCAAACCACAGTCAAGCAGATCCAAGACCAGGAGATGGCAGAGATGTAGCAACAACTCAAGATGGCTCTGGATATTGATGATTCATGTGCCTGCTCTGTCACGGCTGCAGTAGCCATGCACCGTAGGGCTTGGTTGAGGATCTCTATCTTTACAGAGGATGCCCAACACAAGCTGGAAGATGTCCCCTTTTTGGGCACCAGAGTGGAGGGCCACCTCCAATGAATTGAAAAGTCCAGTGCCACCCTGGACTCTTTGACATCTGCCCAGAAGGACAAGGACCCCAAGCACCAAAAATATAAGCCCTTTCAGTCTTCCACTCCTGTGGCTAAACGAGCACAGTGGCAGCGGGGTCAGCAGGTTCAAACCTGGGGACTGCAGGCCAAGTTGGTGCCCTCATTTGTCAGAAAGCCTGGAGGGAAGGGACCCCATGGCCTCTTCGAAGCTTGCTGGGTTGGGTTGACACCCTCAATCCCATCACACCATCCCTGGGTCCTCACATGAGGGGCCTCCACCACTTCCTTTCCACTTGGTCCATTATCACTGTGGACAATTGAGTACTCAAAGTGGTTGGCCAGGGTCTGATTCTGGAATTTGACCAGTACCCCCCAAGCCAAGCCAAGCCTCAAGGGAGGATTTGGTGTCTGCTGTCACTCAGTTGTCTCTTCAAGTCGACATCGCTGAGCTCCTCCAAAAGGAGGGTCATGCGTAGAGTTGCAGAATCCCTGAAAGACTCAGGGTTTGTTTCCAGGTACTTCTGGGTACCAAAATGGATAGTGGGGGCTGATGCCCTATTCTCGATCTGCACGACCTGAACAGGTTTCTCAAGTTTCACTAGTACTGGCTCAGATTGTACCATCCCTGGAGCAAGGCAGGTGGTTTTGCTCCCTGGATCTTCAGGAAACGTTCTTTCACATCCCAATTCGTCCATCCTATTGATGGTTCTTCCACTTCTGATCTGAGAGAATGCTCTAAGAGTTCCAGGCCATGCTCTTCAGCCCCTTATTGGCCCCCAGGGTCTTCACCAAATCATTGCAGTGATGGTAGCTTTCTTGAGGTGCCGAGGGGTCCGAGTTTATCCCTAACTATATGACTGGCTCATAGCAGTTCCCTCCAGGCAGGAGGTGAAGTGGTCAAGGGATCTGGTCCACCAGACTTGCTTTGAGCTTGGCCTCCTTATCAAGGAGACCAAGTCAGAACTTGTGCCATTGCAGGTGATTCATTTCATCGAGGCTGCATGTGACTCTTGCCAAGCCAGAGGTTCTCTCCTCCTTTGCCTAATCATTTCTGGTTGGGCAATTGCGCTCTGCCCAAGACTTCCTTCACCTTCTGGGATACATAGCAGCCTGCACCAGAGTGGTCTGATGAGCCCACTGGCACATGCATTCCCTCCAATAGGAACTGGCCAGCCAGTGGTCTCAGTGCTCAGGTCAAATTGGCCAGCTGGTACCTGTGACTCAGAGGATGTGGGACAGCCTCCAGTAGTGGCTTGTCCCAGGAAGGCATCTCATTTTTCCACCCGAACCGACAGTCATCCTGATGACCGATGCCTCTCTAATAGGTTGGGATGCCCATCTGGGGGAGTACAGAGCTCACAGGCTCTGGTCCCCTCAGGAGTCTTGATGTCACATCAACTTGCTGAAGCTGGAGCAAGTTCAACTAGCCCTGACCGCATTCACTCCACTGATTTGGGATCAAGTGGTCCAGGTCCAGATGGGCAATACCACGACCATGTACTATCTCAACAAGCAGGGTGGGATGCATTCCTTGCCCCTGTGCAAGGAAGCTGTCCGCACTTGGACCCTCATGCTCAGCTTAGGGGCAGATCTCCTAGTCATCCATGTGGCAAGAGCCTCAAATCAGCTGGCCAGTGCTCTCTGCTGGATGGGTGAGACATCTCAAGAGTGGAACCTCCATCCAGAGGTAATACAAGATCTGTTCTCTCACTGTGGCAGCCCTCAGGTAGACCTGTTCACCTCCAGGGAGAACATGAAACTGAGGCTGTTCCATGCCCACCCCCTTAACAGGGCTCACTGCAGGAGCATGCCTTCTCGAGGCCAAGAACCCCAGGCCTCTTCTATGTCTCCCATCTACTTCCCTTGATCCACAATATGCTTCTCAAGGCAGGAGGGACAAAGCACAGGTGATCCTGGTAGCCCCAGACTGGCCACGCCAGTTCTGGTATCCAGATCTCCTCAGCCTCAGCAACAGGTTCCTGAGCCATCTTTCAGTATGCCCAGACCTGCACTCCATCAGTCATGGGAAGGTCATCCATCTGGACCTTCAGTCCCTGCACCTGAGAGCCTAGTCCCTGAGCAGCTAGAGTTCCAGGCTTTGGGTCTCTCCAACGAGGTCCTCATGGCTGTTGAGGTATCCCATAAGGAATTGACCAGAAAATGTTATGCCTTCAAATGGAAAAGATTTTCCATTTGGTGTCAGGGCAAGGGGTTGGACCATTTGCCCTCTCCCATGGCTAGCATTTTGGACTACCTGTGGTCCCTCTCTCAGTAGGGATTTTGGTCGCAGACTCTTAAGGTGCACTTGGCAGCCATTTATGCTTACTGGGCGTGGACCAGTCATCAGTCAGAACAGGAGAAGGTGGTCTGGTTAATTTTTTAAGGGCCTAGGTCACATATTACATTTGAACCTGGCACACTCCCATATGGTGGAGCTGCATTTTGCTGCATCTCACCCTAGATCACATATCTCCTCTGGTGCGTGAATCTCCACCACTGTGGAATTTATTGCTGACTTTGGCAAAGCTCATGGACATGACATTCAAACCGATGCACAGGTGCAGTATCTCCCACCTGTCTTGGATGACCAGCTTCCTGGTGGCCATTACATCGACCAGAAGGATCAAGGAGCTCCAGGCACTTTTGGTGAAGTCTCCTTACCTGGTCTTCCACAGGGATAAGGTTGTCCTGCGCCCCACCCAAAATTCCTTCCTAAGGTGGTGTCAGAGTTTCACCTTAATCGGGTGTTGACTCTGCCAGTGTACTTTCCGCAGTTGCACCTCGGAGGCTTTCAGAAAAAGACTTGCAAGAACAAGGGGACACAATTTAAAGATAGGAGGGTGGTTCAGGGGCAATGTGAGGAAGTATTATTTCACAGAGAGGGTAGTGGATGCATGGAACAGCCTTCTTGAGGAAGTTGTGGGATCTAAAACTGCGGGAGAATTTAAGAATGCATGGGACAGACATAAGGCAATTCTTGTGTGGAGCAGGAAGATTTAGGCTGTTGGTTAACTAGGATCTTCGGCCTATCCTGTAGGTAGGGAAATGGGCAGACTAGATGGGCCTAGCGGTCCTTATCTGCCGTCAAAGTCTATGTTTCTATGTTATGTTACAAGCTCTATACTTTGGACCTGAGATGAGCGCTCACCTACTACAAAGAGCATATGGCGGAAGTTCTGGAGGAGGTTCACCAGCTGTTTATCACCTACATTGAAGCTGCACTTGGCAGACCTGCAGCCAAGCAAACAATTGTCAGGTGGATCACTTCCTGCATTGATCTCTTCTATAGGTTAGTGGGTAGGAAGCGTCCCATACGGCTAAGGGTTCATTCCACCTGCCATACCACTGCATCAGTGGATACTTCTAGGGACATCCCTATCCAGGAAATCTGCAGGGCTGCTACCAGGAAGTCAGAAAACACCTTCATTTCCCATTATCACATTGACCTTGAGTCACGCTGGGATACTGGCTTTGGGGCTAAAGTTCTCCCAATCCCTGTTACCTAAGTAGGGGGTTTGCACCTTGCCTCCCTCCTCGTGCACTGCTAGGAGTCTGCCAGAAAGTGTGGATTGAACAACATATCCACATCTCTAGAAACACAGGTTACTCACCTGTAACAGTTGATCTTCAACAGAATGGTCGCTTGCAGTAAGTCATTACTTCTGGGAGGTTCCAGCAGGTGGCGCTATCACACGGCAACTTCTTTCAGCAGTCTCCCCCACCAGGGACCACCCACACGTGACATTATTTCCTGGCTGTTGCATATAAAAGTGGGTGGTTCCTGGCATCCTGTTTATTTTCCCACCAGCTTCAGCTCGCACAGCAGCTTGCTCAGTCATCTGTGTAAGCAGTCATTGACGAGAACTGAACCGCCATCATCTACAGCTTGGAGTGCCTGGGCTTCATACACAGCACCATTTCCTGTGCTTTTTGCCAGAAACTTAACTTTGTAACCACAAAAACAAAAGGTTACAACAACTTTAAAAAACTTTTATGGAATTCCCTGTTACAGACTCGGGGCTCGTACCAAGGGCTCCTGATCCACTGAGTCATCTTCTAAAACAAAAAAGAAGGAAATACCTTCTTCACAAGTCCTGCCATGCCACACTTCAACAGCAACCTCAGCAAAAAATGTCTCATCAAAGAGACATTCAGCGTCAACAGGAGACATATCCTCATTGATGGCAGGCACTTCTCTACTTTCATCGTCGACGGGGCACAGAAAAACAGCCTCCTCATACATGGGAGTGCTTCCCCTGTCGATGGAACATCATTTCTGTGCTCCCCATCTCATCGAAGATGCTTCCCTTGTTGAGGACAGCTTTTTTACAACACTCCCCATCAACAAGGCACATTATCAGGAGCACTTCCCGTCAAAGGGGCTGCCTTCCCCGTCGACAGAGCACATATCTTTTACTCCCTCATCAATAGGACTGCTTTCCCCATTGACAGAGCATGCATTTACTACTGCCTCATCGATGGGGCTCATTCCAGCATCAACGAAGCATCTATTCCATGCTCCCCTGTTGACTGGACTCATTCCACCATCGAGAGGGCATGCTTTTCATCATAAAACATTCAGAGGCATATTCTCCATCATTGGAGACTACTACATATGCCCATGGGGACACCTCAACACAGACTGTGAGGTCACACCTCATGGAAAAAAAAAGGGGTAAACCAGAAAATTTTAACCCCATGAATGCACCACATTCATCATATGGGGAGAAACCCCTCAACAAATGAACCCTACATTACATTATCAGGAGGCACACATTGATCTTCCACAATGCCCACTACCATCAGTTACACCAATTGCGATGAGCTCACAACCTACAACTACTGACTTGCTACCTTCGCAGGTGCCTAATATAGAACATATTATTAATAAAGTTTTACACTCTGGGGTTTGATCATACACCTGATCCACCTACCCTTCTCTCCTGCCAGACTATGTCTCCACCTCCACCAAAGAAGGCATGTTCGGAGCTGGAACTCTCTCCCTCCTTACCTCCTCCTGAACCTATGGAGGAGTACGATTCAAATATTGAAAGACACATTATGGAGGATCCTTCAGAGGAGATTTATTATGAAAGTTCTCCTAACATAGACTTTCAGGACATAGATTCACCCTCTTCTATACTGTCATCCTTTGATGAGGACATGGCTCAACCTTTCAGGGTTGCTTCACCCCCTGATGACCCCTCATTTACAGATCCGATGATACAAAAAAAAGTTTTTTTTTGTTTTTTTTTACAACAGAACAAGATAAACTATGAAAAGACATGGGGGAGTATCTAGAACTCCCAGAGGAGCCAGTCCTGATTATACCTCCAATAATCTCTATGTACCAAAATGCGATCACAGAGTCCTGAAGCCAAACTATGACTACCTCCATTTTACCCTGTAAATTGAACAGACTTTATCAGGCCCCATTAGACCATCAATATTTGTCTAAAATGCTGGCTGTAGTTATCACAGCAACCCATGATCACACTAATAATCCAAAACATACAAGTACAGTACCCCCAGACAAAGACTCTAGACGCTTTGACTATGTGGGGAAGAAAGCATTTGCCTACAGCAGCCTGAATATTAGAATACTAAATTATATGGGGCATATGCTGAAATATCAATGTATTCTAGGCACTTCTGCCTTAGAAATCATTGAAAAATTACCTTCTTCTCCTGAAAAGGAACAATTGATACCTATAATCAACTCCTTTGCATCACTCTCCCGACATCTCCTAAGATCAGGATACGATATAGTTTACACTTCGGCCAAACTTTTGGTCACAGGCACTGCTTTATGCCATCAGTCCTGGTTGAGTGTTTCCAGCCTTGCACCTGATATACAACATAAAGTGGCTAACGACTCCATTTAAGGTGATAAACTCTTTGGTCCAGGGGCACAAACCATTCTGGATGACCTACAAGCCTCAGACAGACAATTACACACAGTACAAGGCTTATACTATAAACAACGTAATCAATACAAATATTTTAACAGGAGAGGAAATTATTATAATAAAAGGAGTACCTTTAGAGATAAAGGACCAACAGTAAGGGGAACCTCCATTACGCCTAAGTCGTACCGGACCTGGCTTCTGGCGGTCATAGTACCTCTACCTCTCATTTATTTCAAAATGCCTACCCCTGTCTCCTCTATCAGGCCTCAGAGATGCTTTGAGGCAGTCCTGTCTTATTTGCCGAGGCCTAAAACAAGAAGCTGTATTACAGCAAGCCACTCAGACACCGAATATTAATGTCAACAACACATCTCATGGCGATATTCATTTATACAATGAGATGGATACTATGGCCTGGATATTCAAAAGGGTTGCGTCATGCGCAACACCAAAAATGCACCATTCTGCGATATTCAGAAGGGGCCAGTTGCGCCACCGAAAACATGCTGAGCAACAGCGCAATGGAAATGAAGGGATGCGCAACCGAAGGGGGCGGGTCCATGCATAAAGTGCGCAATGCGATATCTGAACACTTGCGCAATGCGCAAGAGTGGCTCAGCCGGAGGATGCGCAGTACCGGATGTGAGCCAAAATAAAAAGGCTCAAGGGAGCGGCGCAAGAACCCTAGCAGGCCGCAAACTGGGGGAGAGAGACAGAGAGAGAGAGACAGAGACAGGAAGGACGAGAGGGACAGTGGGTCCTGGAGGACAGAGAGGCCAGTGGGGTGCCGGTGCAGTGGAAGCAGCAGTGGGGGCAGTGGGGTAACACAGAACAGCAGCTGGGGGCAGAAGCCAGGAGATGGACAGTGTCAGCTTCCACATGGAAGCTGTAATGAGGGGTGAGACAGCATGCTGCAGGGGGCGTGGCAGCGATGGGGCCCGTCGGCAGTATGCCCCGACAGGCGGTATCGTGCCGCATCAGCTACGAGCTGCACAGATGTCGAGATTGTGGCCCGGTACCGCCTGAACAGGGAATACTGAGGCGGCTCAGCGAGCTGTGCAGTGATGTGATGCAGGCACCCTCACGGCGGAGTCATGCTCTGTCCGTGGAGACCAAGGTGACAGCCTGCATGTGCCTGCTCACCACGGGCACCTTCCAGAGGCCGACAGGGGACACCACAGGCATTACACAGTCGGCCACGTCACGCATCCTCACCCAATTCCTCAGCGCACTGCTGCCTCATGCTGCGGAGTACATCCATTTCCCCAGCACTGCGGCAGAGCGTACAGCAAACATGCAGGAGTTCCACAGGGTAGCACATATGCCTGGCATGCTAGGGGCCATAGACTGCACCCATGTGGCCATTCGCACGCCACCTGGCCCCAATGGCCATGCTTATCGGAACTGAAAGGGCTTTTCCAGTGTCAACTGCCAGGTGGTGTGTGATGCCACTGGGCGCATCATCAATGTCTGTGCCACACACCCTGGTGGAGCACATGATGCCTTCATATGGCACCAATCTGCACTGTGCCATCGATTCGAGAGTGGGAACATCCCCACGGGTCATCTAGTGGGTGAGTACACATGTATGGAATGCAAACTCTGTGCAAGGGTGGGAATGACACAGGTGCCATGGTAGTGGCACACAAGGATATGGGCATATGGACCTGACATGACACTGATCTCCACTATCTCCACACAGGTGACTGTGGATACCCACTGTGTCCCTGGCTGCTCACACCATACCGGCGCCACCACCCAGTGCAGCTCGGTTTCAATGAGACACATGCACGCAACACGGAACATCATAGGCGGGTGTTTGGGATACTCAAAGGCACGCTTCGATGCCTGGACACCTCCGGTGGAGCCCTACAGCACAGCCCCCAAAGGCCTGTGGGATATTCCTGGCCTGTTGCATCCTGCACAACATAGCCAGACCATGGGATAGCCGTGACAGGTCCAAGAGGGGACAGCGATGGGGACGCCAGTGGCGCGGTGATGTGGGTGATGAGCAGCCCCCTAGGACGGAGGGACACCGACTGACACGGCAGGCCCAGCTGCACGGGACACCATTGCAGAAGAGCACTACGACAACACAGGTAAGTCAAGGGACATGTGCAGGCAACACTGTCCATGCGAAACCACAGGCACACAGGGGAACACACGTGCATGAAGGTCAGGGAGTTGAAGGGTCCAGGCATACCAACACACCATCAGAGAGGGTGAGCACTCATATGGACACACACACACAGGCAGCATACAGGGGCAGCAGCACAGCACTCGTGAAATGACATCGCCAACACACAGCACCACCAACCACCCCACCACCTGGACTGTCCACGTGTGTGTCAGGACCTGGGCAACCTTGCCTTGGTGTACAGTGCAATGCAGGCATCATCATGCACACGCATCTGTGGACAGCAGTTGGGAGAGTGTGCAGGTGGTCGATGTCAGCAGGTGAGCAGAGCACCCAGCAGTGCACTGCCCACCATGACACACTTGCACACAGGGCGGCACCAGACAGGGCCTGCATTGGGAGACAGCTCAGTCAGGGCACTGTCCCATGGCCACCACGGATGCGTGGGTGGCCCGCCTGTGACCTAGCAGCACTGGCAGGCTGAGCAGGGGACATCGGGTGGTGCTAGTGCACCACCAGGGGTCCCAGTGCACGACCCGCGACCTTGCCCGCACAGGGGTCTGCATCCTGCCAAACAAACTTGCACCAGGGGTGCTCAGGATGCCACAGCAGAACCCGGCATCGACAGGCCTGGTGTCGCACGACGCCGGGAACGGGGAGTGGAGTGTGCACTGTGTGGGGTGCGTGGTACAGGGGCACCTGACAGTGTGGTCAAAGCGTTGGCCACAGAGACCACTGCCTGGGTCAGCCTGTCAATGGCAGCGGTCACATCCGTCTGCATAAGGACCATCTCGGCTCGGTCCCGAGCACACTCCCTGCTATGCCGCTCCACGGACACAGACAGTGCCTCCACGGACCTTGCAACCCGCCCCTGCAGCTGTACCGACTCCTGCAGCAGGCGGGTGTGCACTTCCAATGGGTACTGTGCCCCAATGGCATCGTGACCCCCAGGGTGTGGATGGTCCTGGTGCACAGCACCCCTTGAGGGTGGCCGCTGTTCGCCAGGACCAGGTATGGGCGGATCTAAGGGCGTGGACAAGTGCCACTGTTTGGCGCTGTCCCCAGGCCTGGTGTGCAACTGCTGCTGCCGCCTCCAACTGCTGAGCCCCAGGTCCACCTGTTCCACCTCTGTGCTGTCAACAGTGCCAGACACCTGCACAGCCACTGATGCTGCCCCACGGTGCTGACAGGCACAGCCTGTGACTGTGCCAGCATGCTGGTACACAGGTGTGAACCAGGATGGCCCAGGGGACGTGCTGGCCTGCCATGTGTCCGTCGTGGGACACACACTATCACTGGCCATTGCAGGCCTGCTATCATCAATGGTGCCGGCAGCGTGCCACTGCCATAGGCACAGCAGGCTGGCATACCTGCATGCCAGACTGCTGTGACACAGGCTGTGCACCCCTGCACCCGTATCACTGCCGCGGGGTTGTTGGGCCAGCCTGCATGCTGCTGCAGTGCCTGCAGGCTGGTGGCGGAGGTGGATGGTCCCTCCTCCAGGTCCAGCAGGTCTGCCTCACTGTCTGCACCCACCACCACCACCGTCTCCTGCAGGCAGACAGGATCTGTAACAGAAAGAGAGTACATGTGAGTGCATGTGAACAACAGCCCCCCCCAACAACATCACCATGTCATACCGTGCAGTGATGGGCTTCCACCTGTCTGGAATCCTCTGCCTGGAACACCCGCAATGGCACTCGGCTGCATGGCCTTGACCAGTGTCTCCTCAGTCGGGGTCAGCTGCAACACCACTGGTGGTCCCCCACCAGTGCCAGCACGTGCCACCCTGAAGGCTGCCACCTTCTCTTTCAGCCTCCTGCGGTCAGTCCCCATCTTCTTCTGGCATTCCTGCACGGAGCGCTGGTGGCTTCCGTGCAGGTTGACGGCCCGAGCTACCCCCTCCCATGCAGCTGCACGCTCCTGAGGGGTGCCCCTCCGTCCACTCAAAAGTGGCTCATCCTCCAGGTAGGCCTGGAAGAGGGCCTCAGTCTCTGCCGTGGTGAAGTTCGGCCTCCTCCTACGCCCGCCGTCCACAGCCTCAGCCTGGTTCTCGTCAGTCATGATGATCTCTATCGGTGGAAGTGGACACCTGTCACTGTGCAGTCCACAGCATTTCCCCATGAGCATAGCTGCCGGCCGGGGGGGCAGAAGCCCCCCCTTTCCTCTCCGCATGGCAGATACTGATGGAAAGGGTGCCCTCTGTCCCTTTCTAAGTGCCCTCATCATGCTCAGCCCCTCAACCTATATCATCCTCCAGCACCCCTGCCCATGAGCATTGTCCTGAGCATCACACAGCATGTAACTCATCTCTCACCTGCAACAACCAAATCTGGCCGCCACAACCCAGTGGCGCATTTTATAGCGCAATACATGCAAATGAGTGTGGCTCAACTTTAATGACATGCTAATCGCGCCACTGCGCCTTTGAATGGCTGATCGAATGATTTGCATATGTCGGCTAAATATCGTGTATTTGCGCTTAGCGCAATACGGAAGGTCCGGCTGAGCTGATGGCGCATGTTTGTGGCTGTGTGCTACACTGCATTGTGCATGCCCAGACAGGTTACGCATGCATTGATCGTGCTGCAGACCTGCTGAGCACGATAGGCGATTCAGGCCATGGCCACCATTGTGCCAGTGGCGCTACAGCACTGGGCACTATATGGCGCTGTGACACTTCTGCGCGATAGTCCACTGTGGCACTGGTGCTGTGCTTTGCAGTCGCGCAGGATGCCTATACATCCTATGGCGCTGTGCGTAGCCTTGCGTCATTGCCGTGACTCTGTATGCCCTCTGACCCCTGGCGCTGTTGGCATGCCATGTGTACGTCCCTATTGCGCTGTCTGGTGACAAGCGCCATATATAAGTAATGGTAGCTGTTCGAACAGCCGATTGGAGCCTGTGCTGGTCTATTGTGCAACAACCCGCGGGGTTACAGCGCAGCGGGCGCCATATTGCCTGCTGTAAAGTTGGTGCCATGGCTAGGAGGAGGCGGTGTCTGGAGTCCGCTTGAAGTGGCCAACCTGGTGGCCCTGGTGAACCCCACTGTGAGGCTGTATGGTGAGGCCCCCTCACCATGCCTAGGACCATGTGTGGCAGCAAGTGGCCACTGACCTGGTGGGGGTCACTGGCGGGGCGGTCTGCTGAGCAGTGCGGCACCGGTACAGTGACCTCCGCCGGAGGGAGCCGGACCTGTTGACGCGGCTGCGTTCACGTGCCAGGCGGGGCCTGGTGCCTAGGCCACGTGAGTGTACCATCTATGCACCTATATTCTCTGTAGGGGTGTGTGTGTGCTTGGGTGGCTGTGCATAGGTGTGTCTGTGTGCAGCTGTGCGATGGATGGTTATGGCTGTGTGGGCAGGCACTCTCACTGGGGCAGGGGGCACTCTGCTTTTGAGTCACACTGATGTTTGTCTCACCATATGTCTCCCACAGGCCGGATTGTGGGGACACCGGACGACGGTGATGTGGGCCATGCCAGGGCCCCGGTGCCACAGGATGTTGTGCCACAGCAGCAGCAGCGGCATCAGCAGCGTCAGACGAGCTGCTGGAGGAGTGTGAGTATCATTATCATGGATGCTATTGCATGCTGGGGGCAAGACCACCAACCATGCTGGACACAACCAAAGGGGCGTCATAGTTCCACTATACGAAACACTAGTGAGTCCCCACACTGGAGTACAGTGTACAGTTCCGGAGACCATACCTGCATATGGACATGGACTGGGTGGAGAGGGTTCACAGGAGGGCGACATGGATGGTGCATGGATTGCATCACAAGTCCTATGCAGACAGGTTGACGGAACTGAACATGTACTCCCTGGAGGGGAGGAGGGTGTGGGGATATGATGGGGACATACAAGTATTTTACAGGGGAACAGAGTGCAGGAAAACAATATTTGTAGCGTAAAGGATGTTCCAGGACTAGAGGCATGGGATGCAGTTGGAGGGGCTCGTTTAAGAGGAAACATGAGAAAGTATTGCTTCACAGAATGGGTGGTGGACAAGTGGAACACCCTGCCAGAGGATGTGGTGGGGGCTGACTTGGTCTGAGGATTTATGAATGCATGGGTTAGCCATGAAAGGAATTCTGGAGGTCAGGGGTGAGGGAACGGACTTATAGGACAACAGAGTGAGCGTGCAAAGCCAAATGGCCAGACTGGGTGTCCCATAGGCCCTTATCTGCCGACACTGTCTATGTATCCATGTATGTAGGCATGACACAGGTGACCTGCATCACAGTGCAGCATCACGACCACGTCTGTGTATGCATCACAGGTGGTCAGGCATGCACTGGGCACATAGCTGTGTAACTGGCATCGCACCACATTGCCACATCACTTGACAGCCTAGTTTGTACTGTGATTGACGTGGGCAGTGTGTGTGGGCGGTGGTGTGCATAGCTGGTGCCGCCTGTTTGTGATGGCCATGTGCATGTTCACTGTGGGTGGGTGCATGCCATCACAGGTGCAGGACATTGGGTTATATGGGTTGCAGGTTGGGTGGTGTTCAGGGTTGTGGTCAGTCTCAGCCATTGACTGTTCCCATTTTCCTAGGCCTCGGGGTGCTGAGGCCATGTCCCAAGATCTGGGCGCTCACCCAGGTTGAGACTACAAAACCGGAGCTCCTGCAGCCATACAGCGCCAGGGTGAACAGCGGCGGCGGCACAGGAGGGGACGCCAGCAGGGGAGGACCAGGAGCCAGCTGGGCGTCGAGCCCACATTCCTTCCCACTTCTCCCATCTCTTTCACCCTGCCTTCCCTCTCAAGTTTTTATTCCCTCCCCTTGAACACCCCTGCCTTTTACCGTCCCCCAACTTGTACATAGTTTCACCTGTTATTGTTTATATGTTGTTTTTAAATATACATTTCTATTTTGATACAACTGCTGTGTTGGTGTCTGCTTTGCAACTGGCTATGGGTGCTCCGTTGCAGGGGTTCATGCCATCTGGGCTGCTATGGTCCTGGGTATATGTGTGTGTGTGTGTGTGTCCATGGGGAGGTATCACCAGTGGCGGCTCTACACCAGGGCCCGCCAGGGCACGTGCCCTGGTAAAAAAATGCTGTGCCCCATATGGTGCAGAGCTTCCCCCATAGTAACAATACATCAGTGCCCTGGCTGCCATCTGTTGTGCCCCAGCTGTGCCCTGGTAACCATTTGTGGCTGGAGCCGCTAGTGGGTATCACCAGCATGGCATTGCCTTTCTGTTGGTCTTGCCATCTGCTGCCACCCACTGCTGGGTGCACAGGGTGGGTCTGGCTGGTATGCTTCTCTGCAGCATGGGGTTGACGTGTGGCACGGGGTGCATGGTGTTTCCTGCAGTGCCTGTCACTGCACATGAGCAGTGTCTTGGGGCACGGTGCACAGTGTGCTGTGCGTACGGGGGGGACTGATGTGCATTGTGGTTGTCAACCCCCTGTGTGTGGCACTCTCTGCCTGCCAGTGGTTGTGCTGGGGTGTCATGGCTCTGCTATGCTTTAGTTGGCTTGTCCCCATGGGCACGTGGATCATCCGTCCCACCCCCAGTGATGCTGTGCTTGGGGTGTGCCAGTGTGGTGTGGGTTCTGCAGTGAGTTTCTGTGCCCATGTGTGGCATGGCTGGTGGTGGGCCCCAGCCTGCCTCCCTGGATGTGCAGTTCCATTGCTCTGGGGGGGGCTGTGCTTGCGCTATGGCAGCTCTGCAATGCTCAGCTGAGTTTCCATGGTTGCGCCATAGCGCAGCATTTTGGCTCAGCTTCTCCTTCCTGGTTGCGCGATGGCGCAGTATGTGCGATATTGAGACGTTGGTTGCTTGCGCAATTTGCTCTGCTCCATGTTTGAATATCGCACCTGTTGTGCATTTTCGCAACTGGTTTGCGCTTGCTCCTACTGTTGCGCCAGTTTTCAGCGCAGTTTGAATATCCAGGCCTATAAATATACCACTCACAGTGGACACTTTTAAAATAAAGGTATCACAGTACAGGTCAGTCAGACCATCACATCTGGATCCCTCCTACCCTTCAGGGTGCCCTTCTGTGGTGGACTCTTCATTTCTATCCCAACTAGGCCTAATATACCAATAGAATCTAATAATGGAGATAATTTTAATAAATTAAAGGGCATATATAGACCCACATCAGAGTCATGGAAAATGGATCTTCTCCACTGCCCAATATCATACCAATCCACTACTTCTGGATGTTGTTATGCGACTTTCACATACCCTTCATCCACTGACTCAGTAAGGCATACAAAGGGACATCCATCCCAATTATCTACGCAAAATAACCATGAAGAAGTGGGGTCCAATCATACAATACAATCTGATTTTTATGGTTACACACCACCTGGACCATCTCAATATATTAACAGATCACCTGAATCCATAACTCAGGTCACAAGCATGGAAACTACACAATCTTTTTCTAACCTGGGGCACCACAATAACGTATCTGTTTGCATCACCCATCAACCACACACTCCTCAGATACTTCTCCATTATCCAGAACATAAAGGGAAGCTTTATAGATGCCCTGTCCCAAACTTGGACAAAATTCTACTTACATGTCTTCCCCCTACTCAAAATATCACTGAAATTCATGAGGGAACTGGCCAATGCACTCCTCAGAGCCCACACATTGCCTCAACATATGTAGTCTCTCCTGCCACAACTCCTAGCAGCACTTCAGGGCTGAATAGTACTCAAACCGGACTTTCCGATGAAGCACCACAACCTGAAAGACCTATAACTTTTGGCCTAGCTCCCGAAGCTGCCCTTATAAGCAGACTACAGGTGTCTGACAAGGTAGCAGACATCCTTCTTGCTGCCCGCAAGACAGCTACCAGAGAAACATGCAACTCTAAATGGAAACGTTTTGCCATTTGGGCAGCATCCCAATCACTGGATCCAGTTCTTGCCCACTAGCAAGTATCCTACACTATCTGGCTAAACTATTCACAGAGGGTCTCAGCTACTCCTCCATTAAAGTACACATGTCTGCCATTTTGGTCTTCAATGTACCACTGGATGGCCATTTAATATATCGACGCCATTTGGCCAAAATATTTTTAAGAGGTATGCTACATTTAAAAATGCCTATTTGCAGACCCATTCCACCTTGGGATCTGAATTTCATGATAGAAACACTTACAGTAGAGCCATTTGAACTGGCAGCCACTTGTGACCTTCATTTCCTTTCATAAAAAATGTTATTTCTAGGGACATGGATATGTTGTTCATCCACATTGTCTGGCAGGTTCCTTACCACTTTAAATCTTGCTGGAAGGTCTTCAAGCTGTCCCATTTGTTTTGGAGAAAGTGTATAAATGCAAGGATCTGTATTCTTTTCCTTTTCTGTCTCTTCTGTCTGGTTGCGCAACCACATTTTCCTGTCAGATTTTGGACTTGACCAGCCTGAACACTTACGCAATCCTTTGCCTCACTGTCTCTGTTTTCTCTTGTTGTCTGTTTTTCCTCCCTTGCATATTTATATCTGTTAATATAAAATATATGAGGATCAGTGTATGGAAATGTAGCTGATAATGGGATCACTTTTATTTAGAAAATTGTGTTACTGTTGAAGTGTATATATTTATAATCTGAAATAACTGTAAAAAGCTAGAGGTCATTTGAGTGCAAATGCCTGAGCCTTTGCAAAGGCTGTGGAGAACTCAGGAAGTTTTCAATGTTCTAGCAGCTCCTGAAATTGACAACAAACAGGATAGTTACAAAGGATGGGGGTTGAAAAAGTCTTATAAAAACAGCTAAGCTGAGCTGCAAGGGCAATTTTCTTCCCCCCAAGAAAGATTTTTTCCAAGAGATTTTATTTTGCTTCTGTATATAGTTATTCTGAACAGGTTTATTTAATTTTATGTTATTGTAACTACAAATACACAGTTTGGTGGATTTGTACAACTGCTTCTGGGTTTTCTGTCTGCTTTCTGACCTGTGCCTCGATCACAGATGGTGTTAAAAGTGGGACTTAAGCCATGCATACCCCAAGACAGGGGATTTGTGTGTGCGTACTGGACCTAGTGCCAGGGAGGCACAGAGGAAAGTATGGATTCTGCAGCTGAAGTCCAGTCTGAGATTGCACAGCCAGCACAAGTCATGGAAAAAGAACAGGCAATGACAGAACCTAAAATCCTGATGGACTTTTTGAAATGGTGGGCTATAGTATACAACAAAAAGAGACTAAGACAGAGAGAAAAAGAAATTCAATGGTTAGAAGCATTGAGGAGAGAAGAGATGCAGCAACAGGAGCAGCAGATGAGAGAAAAGATGCAATGACAGGAGCAGAGATGGTTGGATGCCTTACGGACTATCGAAGGCAGAGGATCTGGCACAGATCCAGATGAGCAACAAAATGCAAGCAACCTAAAGGCCATTAAACTTACGAAGTTATGTCCCTCAGATGATATTGAGACATACCTGACAACCTTTGAAAGAGTTGCCACAGCCTGCCAGTGGCCAAAGCAGCAATGGACAATCAGACTGATACCTTATCTGACAGGGAAAGCCCAGCTTTCCTACAGCAGTATGGACATTGCACAGTCAGAAAACTATGACCTGGTGAAAAGCAAAATCATGGAAAGGTACAACATCTCCAGAGAGACCTACAGGCAGAGATTTCGATCACTGAGGTACAACTCGGTTGACAATCCTCGAGAAGCCTTTGCCTGACTCTGAGAACTCTTGATGAAGTGGATCTAACATGAGAGCAAAACAGTCCCACAGATCATTGACACACTTGCCCTGGAGCAATTCATCAACATCTTGCCTATAGATGTGCAGCTGTGGGTAAAGGAACACCGACCAGAGAATGAGGAAAAAGCTGTTTCTTTGGATGTGGACTACCAAATGGCCAGACAGATGCCACAGCAGCGAGGTGACAGCCAAGTACCGGTAAGAAACTCTTTTTTCCCATTTAAACTCCAGGCCTGCTAAGAACTCTGGTGGGGGTAGCAAATATGTGCCAAAATATGTTATTTGCCATAACTGTAATAAGCCAGGCCATTTTGCAAGAAACTGACATAATAAGGAGAGTGGCACTGGAGCAGATTTGTCCTTGGCAAACTGGGGCAAGTACCTCACAGATGTGAAGGTGGGGAATAAGGCTATAAAGGGACTCATTGATTCAGGAAGCAGACAGACCCTAGTGCATGTTAAAGTGCTGGGAAAACACTATGCAAAGGGACCAGGTACTGGTGTCATCTGCATTCACGGGGACACTCAATACTGTCCAACCACTCACATGACTCTGACCATTAAGGGTGTGTCACACCAAATGATAGTGGGGGTAGTTACCTGTACCTGTGATTATCAGAAATTATTTTCCAGGATTTACTGAGTTGATCAAAAAGGGAGTAAGTCCTGATGCTTCAGCAGCTGTAGTGACATTGTTCTTTGACTTGGGGATTGCACCCTTGCCAGACTGCTGTATAGATTTTACTGGCCGAGATTTCATGAAGATGTTGCTACCTGTTGTAATTCCTGTGCTGAGTGTCAGAAAGTAGCCCCAGTCACTAGAAAATACAAGGTTCCCCTGGTTCCCCTTCCCTTAATAGATGTGCCTTTTGAGAGAATTGCAGTGGATGTGGTTGGTCCTTCAGACAAAAGTAAAAAGGGTAATATATTTCTCCTGGTAGTATGCGACTATGCTACTCGATACCCAGAAGCAAGAGAATTGCAATGGACGTGGTTGGTCCTTTAGACAAAAGTAAAAAGGGTAATAGATTTATCCTGGTAGTATGCAACTATGCTACTCGATACCCAGAAGCAGTTCCAATGCATACTGTTACAATCCCAAAAGCTGCAGCAGAGCTAGCCAAAATTTTCAGCAGAGTGGGCATTCCTAAAGAAATTATTACTGATCAACATAGTAATTTTGGTGCTGCACTGCTTAAGGAGCTATATAGACTGCAAGGTATCACCCTCAGAGAGACGGTCTTGTTGAGTGTTTTAACCAAACCTTAAAACGCATGTTAAAAAGGTTTGTAAAAGGGGAAAGAAAGATTGGGACCATTACTTGCCTTAACTACTTTTTGCTTACAGAGAAGTGCCACAGGCATCAACAGGGTTTTCACCATTTGAAATGCTGTATGGTAGGCAGCCAAGAGGGCCACTGGATGTGATAAAGGAAATGTGGGAAGATAACCTCACTCAGAAACAATCTATATCTTCTTATATGTGAGCCCTAAGAAAGAAGCTGGCAAAATATGTTGCAATTGCCTATAGTAATCAGGAAGAGGCTCAAAACCAGCAGAAGGTATATTATGGCCATGGGGTAAAAGAAAACGTTTTCGAGCAAGGTGAAAAGATTTTGCTGCTGTTACCAACAACAGAAAATATGTTGTTAATGAAGTGGCAAGGGCCATATAAAGTTCTGAGAATCACTGGCACTGTTAACTATGAGATTGAGATCCCTGACAGGAAAAATCCTTCTAAGATATATCACATGGCAAAAGCTGCCTTGCTGGTTTTACCAGAAACTGATAAGGAAGATATTGATGTAGCTTATGATAGACTGGAACAAACTGTAAATGCTGATGTTGTAAAGGTGAATGTTTCCTTAACCTCAGAACAGACTACAGACATTCGTACTGTGTTAAAGACATTTGGCAGTACTTTTACCATGGTACCAGGCCAAACAAAAGGGGTTGAGGATGTAATAGTGACAAAGAATGCTCGTCCTATTAGGCATAAGTCATACAGGTTGCCAGAGTGGTTAAAAGCTGATGTGGTTAAGGAAATACAAAAAATGAAAGAATTGGGTATCATTGAGAAGTCAAGGAGTGCTTGGCCATCTCCCATGGTAATTGTAAACTAAAAAGAAGGGGGTGTTAGAATCTGCCTTGATTTCAGGAAAATTAATCAAGTGCCAGAATTTGACAGTTATCATATGCCCAGAAAAGATGATTTGGTGGACAGACTGGGAAGTGCAAAGTATATCAGTACCCTCAATCTCATCAAGGGTTACTGGCAAATACCTTTAGCAAAATAATCCAGAGATAAAACTGCATTTGCCATCCTTACAGGATTCTATCAGTTCACCACCATGCCTTTTGGTTTACATGGTGTGCCAGCTACATTCCAGTGGTACACAGATGTAATTTTATCACCTCACACTGGTTATTGTGCTGCATACCTGGATGATGATGTGGTGTACAGTCCAGACTGGAAAAGTCACATGGAACACCTATGTGCAGTTATCCAAGCTATCAGAAATGCAGGTTTGACAATTAATTCTACTAAATGTGCTTTGGGCAGGCAGGAAACTAGATGTTTGGGCTACATGTTGAGAAATGGAGAAGTCAAACCAGAGATTTCTAAAGTAGAAGCTGTAGCTAACAGTCATGTAACTAAAACAAACATGTCAGGTCATTGTTAGGGCTAGCTCGTTATTATTGGAGATTTGTTCCCAATTTTGCAGAGTTAGCTACTCCCCTCACTGAACTCACAAAGAAACGGTATACAAATAATGTGAAATAGACAAGAGTGTGATGAAGCTTTTCAAGCCATAAAGGCTGCATTATGTTCAGTGCCTGTTTTAAGAAGCTCAAACTTTGAGAAACCATTTCTGCTACAGACAGATGCATCTGAGGTAGGCCTAGGTGCTGACCTAAGTCAAAATATAGCTAGGAAAGAGCATCCTATTCTGTATATAAGTAGGAAATTGCGTGACAGAGAGAAAAAGTACTCCACTATCGAAAATGAGTGTTTAGCAGCAAAGTGGTCCATGGAGTCCCTCAAATTTTATTTGCTAGGAACTGAATTTGTTCTTGTAACTGATCGCAATCCTCTCTGTTGGCTTAACCAGATAAAAGATCAAAATTCCAGAATCACATGGTGATACCTAGCACTGCAGCCATTTAAATTCTCTGTGATTCACAAATCTGGTAAAAAGAATAGTAATGCTGATTTTCTGTCAAGGTATAGATCAGGAACTGAGGGTTCTGATGGTTAAAAAAAACAAACTAATGTATGGGTTTGAACTGTACTTTCTGCTGTACTGTTAAAAATATGGATGCAAATGTGCTTAATGTCTGAATGCAACAAGTGTTATTAGAAAATAAAGAGTTTTGGAAACCTGTTTAATAAAACAGGCTACCTCTTAAAGAGAGAGAGGTGTATATGAGACAGGGTGGAATAGGACCCTGTCCCATTTGCTTTGGAGAGTGTTTAAATGCAAGGATCTGTATTCTTTTCCTTTTCTGCCTCTTTTATCTGGTTGTGCACAGTGCTGGCCCTAGCTATTCTGGGGCCCTGTGTGAACCTTCTTGCTGGGTCCCCATATCAGAAGTTGTGAAGCCACCAAGGGACATCCTCATCCCTATCATGGCCCCCCGTAGCTTCATTTTTAGCTAGTTTTTGCCATTTTTACAATTTACCTAAATTAGTATATATAGGACCAGGAAGAAGGAGGCCAACTGGAAAGCTGAGGGTTTTTTTTTGGGGGGGGGCCCCTCTGCTCCTGGGGCTCTGTGCAAATGTACAGTTGCAAGCCCCTAAAGCCGACTCTGGTTGCGCAACCAAATTGTCCTGTGAGATTTCAGACTTGATCAGCCCGAACAGTCTTGCAATCCTTTGCCTCACTGTCTCTGTTTTCTCTTGTTGTCTGTTTTCCTCCCTTGCATATTTATATCTGCTAATATAAAATATATGAAGATCAGTGTATGGAAATGTAGCTGATAATAAGATCACTTTTATTTAGAAAATTGTGTTACTGTTGAAATGTATATATTTATAATTTGAGATAACTGTAAAAAGCTAGAGGTCATTTGAGTGCAAATGCCTGAGCCTTTGCAAAGACTGTGGAGAACTCGGAACATTCTCAATGTTTTAGCAGCTCCTGAAATTGACAAAGGACAGGATGCTTGCAAAGGGTGGGGGTTGAAAAAATCTTATAAAAACAGCTAAGCTGATCTGCATGGGAGATTTTTTCCCTCAAGAAAGAGTTTTTCCAAGAGATTTTATTTTGCTTCTGTATATAGTTATTCTGAACAGGTTTGTTTTATTTTATGTTATTGTACCTACAAATAAACAGTTTGGTGGAATTTTACAACTGCTCCTGGATTTTCTCTATGCTTCCTGACCTGTGCCTCGACAACAGTGCTGTAGATAAAGACAAATAAAAAATTTAAAACACACTTTACAATCTAAATGTTAAACTCCATAAAAGTACCAAATAATAAAGCATCAATTTTCTGATTAAATATTCAATTTCAGGAACTGACTGGGTATGCTATATTAAACAAGTATGTTTTTAAAGCCATCTTAAAACTCGGAATGGTCAGGCACTCTCTTACCCATATAAGGTAGAGAATTCCACAGGGTCAGGGCCACAAAAGCAAATGAATGGGCCTCCAATGTCTTTAAACAAACCCTGGGAATCTCTAGCAATCCCTTGTTGGTGCATCAGAGAAGATGGAGGGGGTGTTAGGGGCGAAGAAGATCTTGTAGGTAATGGCGTCCCTGGTCATGTAGGTTTTTATAGGTCAGCAACCTGACCTTGAAGGTTATCCACTACTGCATTGCCAGCCAGTGCAGTCCGTGGAGCACAGGTGCTATAGGACTGGTTCTATAAGAACCAGTCCATAACCTGGCTGCCACATTCTGCACTAGCTGCAAGCGGTAGATATCAACCCCCAGTAGCCCTAGAAAAAGGGCATTGCAGTAGTCAAGGTGGGAGGTTACGAAGGCATTAACCTACACTGGAAGATCATTAAGAAGAACCAGGTGCTTCACCTGGGCAATATTCCTAAGATGGTAAAAAGAGGATTTGATGACAGCCGATGCCTGAGATTTAAGGGTCAATCCATTATCAAAAATAACACCCAGTTTCCGCACCTGATCTGAGGTAGTCAGCTGAACACCCCTGAGCCAAAGCCCAGACGGTTGTCCTACCGACAGACCAACCTCCTGATGATCTGGGTCCACAACCAACACCTCAGTTTTAGCAGGGTTCAACCTCAGCCAGCTGGCACTTATCCAGTCCTGGATCTTGGACAGACAGTTGTTAAATACCGAGAGGATCACTTCTTGTCTGGGCACAAAGGACATGTACAGCTGAGTGTCATCTGCATAACAGTGAAAACTCAGACTGTACCGCCTAATGATCTCTTCCAATGGCAGCATGTACACTGTGAACAACATGGGTGACAAGATGGAGCCCTGCGGTACCCCACAGGACAGGGGGAGAGTGGCTGAAGAATGAATTACAGACACCACTCTCTGAGTCCTACCCTTGAGGAAAGACCAAAACCATTTGAAGACCATTCCCAATAGTCCACAGATGAACCTCAGGCACTCCAGCAGCACACCATGAAAAGTAGCTAACAACAATTCACATAGACCATCACAGAAGATTAGGCTTTACACCCATATCGGATGGGACCGCTAGGAATCTGTCTGTGTGGTATAATTAACGACCACAAAAATTGCCCCTGCACACAACAAAACAGTAAGCACCTTCATTTGTTTGTATTTTTTGCCTGTTCCCTGTTTTTTTTCAGTACAGCTATTCATGTAAAGGACTGTGGACAACACAAAAGGTGTACCCCAAAACAGTTGGCACTACATGTTGATATAGTGACTTTGTGCATACCTTTTAACTACAGTTTCTTACTGTAAAGAAGCTTTCAGATGTCTCTAGTTTGTGCTGTTTTATAAAAACTAAATTTACCGAAAAGCTCCAATACATCGTGAGTCCACTACACACAACTGCTCCCCCCCCAAATGTCTAAGATTGTGCCTCTAACAAGCAGCACCAAATAATAAAGCTGAATCTAGCGGAAGCAAAATGTGATGATCTGCAAGCAAAATCTGCCTGTTCTGACCCTGTGCAAACAGGATACCAAGTGCTGTTTATAAGCTAATCAGAACAGTACAAGTTTTGTATTGGCTATAGATACAGTCTGCAGCTTGGAGCACACTGCCGCCTAAAGTGCTACCTCAACCAGCATCTAGGAGAACTATTTTTATTTTTTTGGACATTTACAAGGAATTCTTTAACTGTTTGAACTATAATGATTACAAGGTTCATATCCCCCTACAGTCACTGGAGCAATATGGACATATGAAGTAAGTTGCTTCACCCACCCATATGCTAAGATTTAGACCATTCCAGTTGCAAAACTGAGAAAAAGCTGGAGACCCCACTGAAAATGAGATGCTGCCCCTCAGTAGGAACTAACATGGTGAAATATTGTTTTTAGTGGAGTCTTGTTTATTGCCCATTTTACGGCAGACTGCCTTGAAGGACAGGAAGATTGTCACTTGCCCAAAGTCTCAGACAGGGAGCCAGTGACTGTGGTGCTCTGTACACACTCTGGCTTCTGTCTCAGACCCTCAAAGAATTAACAAGGGGTGACAGGAGGGGAAGAAAAAAATGGCGTGAAATAATATACATTTTACTTAACAAATGAGCACAGGCTATTGCCTTAACAGTTTACAAAGGCTCTTAAAGAATCAGCAAAAAGAAATTTTCTCAGCTAAAACACACACACACACACACACACACACACACCTTAACTGATGTGGTTTCCCACAGTTGAATTATTGCAGTCAGTTGTATGATTCCTGGGCATACCTTGCCCCTTGCTGCCGTGGCTTACTGAACATAGCCACTGACTCTATCCTGAAAGCTCAGGCGAGCCGTCAGCTTCCTAAGACAGGAAGCCCTCCTTGGGCATACCTCGCCCCTGCTGCTGCGGCTCACCAAACCAAGCTACTGACTCCATCCTGAAAGCTCAGCCAAGCCACCAGCTTCCTAAGACAGGAAGCCTTCCTCAGGCTTACCTCACCTCTGCTGCTGTGGATCACTGAATCGAGCCACCAACTCCATCCTGAAAGCTCAGCCAAGCTACCAGCTTCCTAAGGCAGGTGAGAAGCCCGACTCTGTCCGAGAACTGCTCAGAGTCCCAATTGGAGCAAACGTGGGAACTGCAGCAACCCACTAGATGCTGCGGGCACCACCAAATCCCTCATTGGTTCCACTCTAAGCCTCAAGGACTTGATTTTAAACTACTGCCTTGCAAGCTACTGGGGGCGAATTTAACCTAGTTTTTCAGCCCTCCCAAGCACCTACTCCTGCCACCACCACACTTTAAATATGCTAATTCCCCACCCCTAAATCTAATACTTTACCTATTGGCTACCCTTGCCTCACCCTGCAGTCAATCATACGCTGTAACTGTCTCTTAGCTTTTTCTCCCTTGCCGCTCCAGAGCTCCTAACTTGCTACCCGCTCCTCGAGATCTAGAGAAATGTTTCCACTGCTCGGAAACCTGCTGCTACTAAGTATCATAGCTATCAGCCACCCTCATTCTCTCTAACATATGTCAACCTCCCCATAGCTACGGCCCCCTAATATGCCAAACCTTGCACGGCTCCTTTACTCCTCCTTCTTTGCGAGGTCTCTCATCACCCATATCAACTTGGTCCCACTCTCCTATCCACCCCTGTCCCTTTCTCTTCCCCCTCTTGCACTCCTTGTTTATTCTTCAACAAATTACTTTTCAGCTACCCACCCGTGCTCGATCATGGCCGCTACCTAGATGGTGCTCGCTCACCTCACAGTGTAAACAACTGATCTCCCACTTCTTAATCATTACCCTCCTGCTTTTCACAGCTGGTGATATACATCCCAACCCAGGCCCTATGCAGACCCTTCCCCTAACTAACTCCGCAGTCCCATCCCCTGATGTGTCCACTACCTCAAGTCACATTGGTGGTTCCCTACCCCATGGGCCTTGACTCCTGCAACTAAATATTAGAAGCTGGGCCTTCGAATTTGACCTACTTCAGGTGATGGCTGTCCAATATGCCCCTGGCATCATCATCCTCTCCAAAACATGACTAAATAATAATATGACGGACTCCTCAATCATTATCCCAGGCTACACTATCACCCGTCAGGACGGAACTAACAGAAGATGTGGTGTTGACATCTATATAGACTCAGACATACATTTCTCAGTAGTCCTAGCTAAGGCTGAGCCATGAACCTATGAGCTGCTAATTTTACAACTGGCCCTCCCCTTCTCACTCCCGATTTATATTGCAGGAGTATACTGCTGTCCTGGTACACCATCCGCAACTGTCACTGACCTCATCACACATATCAGCTCTCTTACTCCAGCAGGCGAACTATATATCATGGGTGACATCAACCACAATTGGCTAACTCTGTCCCTTAACAAAGTCTGTACTGATATATCTGCCTTAAACCTATCACAGATCATCACCAAGCCAGTCAGTCAGTCAGTCTGACTTTTGATTTGTCTGAAGCAGAGAACCTTGCAACACTGCAAATAACAAACTATAACTTCATTTAGGAGCTGGAAACTTGGTAAGGCTTAATATTGTAAAACAGGGGAGCTACACTTTCTACAAAAAGTGTCATTTTTTTCCCTTATTGGCATTAAGCAGAGAATTGCAGGATTCTATTAAAAGTGTAGTAATTTTATAACCAGAGGGAGTGAGATGCAACTGAATTTGCTTGATTGTTGGGGTTGAGACCTAGGATTTAGGATATTTTTACAACATTTTAAAAGTGTCCTGCTGGCTGAGTAGTTAAGTTGTTATCTCTGGTTTCACTGAAAGATTTTGTGTATTGGAATTAGACAGCAGCCTGCCTACATTGAAAGGCCTGCTTACATCACTGGTGTCACTAGTCAATCAGTTGGCTCTGGGTGGGGTTTATCACTGCTGTTTTAAGCATCCTACACAGTTAGAAGCCAGTCAGTCTGACTTTTGATTTGTCTGAAGCAGAGAACCTTGCAAAACTGCAAAGAACAAACTATAACTTCATTTAGGAGCTGGAAACTTGGTAAGGCATAATATTGTTAAACAGGGGAGCTACGCTTTCTACAAAAAGTTTCATTTTTTTTTTCCCTTACTGGCATTAAGCAGAGAATTGCAGGATTCCATTAAAAGTGTAGTAATTTTATAACCAGAAGGAGTGAGATACAACTGAATTTGCTTGATTGTTCGGGTTGAGACCTAGGATTTAGGATATTTTTGCAACATTTTAAAAGTGTCCTGCTGGCTGAGTAGTTAAGTTGTTATCCCTGTTTTCACTGAAAGATTTTGTGTATTGGAATCAGACAGCAGCCTGCCTACATTGAAAGGCCTGCTTACATCACAGGTGTCACTAGTCAATCAGTTGACTTAATTCTTAAGCTTTTCAGTGCAGGAAGAGTGTAAAGCACAGCTGACTTATTTTGGGACTGACCACTTTCAGAGTACAAACCACCAGGCTGTTTTGGGGCTGGGGAGGGTTACCTGTGTCTGAGTTGGATGTCTGGATTTTTCTCTGTTTGATTAGCAGGGTATTTTCTCTGTCAAATTGTTGTGTAGGGCATCTTGTTGACAGGAAAGCACTCATCGCAGTGCTGGGACAGAGCTTTTAGCTGATTGTTTTGCGAGGGCACAGTTTAGGCCCAACCCCTTCCCACCCCTCACCTCACCCACTCCTGGAAATAGTTCCTTTATATCTGGGGTTCTGACATCATTTCCTTAAGACTGCAAGCTGCATATCACTATCATATCCTCTCTAGCACACTGCACTGACTATATAAGCATACGCATTGTATAATATATATATATTTATATATAACAAACCAATCTCACACACACACACACACACACACACACACACACACAAAGAAAAAAGTAGATAAACATGTGGGGAGTAGTACAATGTAATGGCTGTGGGGCAGCAGCCTTCTGGGAGTCTTTCTGGAGGCCGAGATGCTACCCTATTTACAGACAACTCTCTGCCCTGAGGGAGGAAGTTGCCCATCTTCAGGCCATGCTGGACAGTAGTAAGGGAACCTTCCCCCAGGCCACACTGGAGGGTAGGAAGGGAACCTCCCCCATCCAGAGAGCACCAAAGCCACCACCACTACCTCAGAGGTTGTGAAGAAAACACAGCAGTTGGACCACAGTGGGCTCAGAAAGGGCGAGGATGGTGGAACAGAGGCACACACAGTCAGTTGTTCCACTCCACAATCCATACACCATTCTGGGGGAGCATAGCTCCCCTATGGATGCACCCACAGAGGAGACTATGGAGGCTGAGGACAGCTGTCACAAGGGAGGCCCACAGGAAAGAGACAGGACACCACAAGGAAAGGAAGCAGCTCCTGGTAGGGGACTCAATTATTAGGGGGATAGAACTGGGGGGAACAGGGAAAACTGAAGTAAGGTGCCTGCCTGGTGCCATGGCTTGGAGGGACAGGAAGCGCATCCTCAGGATCACGGGAACAGCTGCACGGGATGTCATTGTCCACCTAGGGACAAATGACTTGGCTCATCATGAGATTAGAGCAGTGCAGAAGGACTTTGTAGAATTAGGAAGGGGCCTAAGACAAGTAGCACACACAGTATCCTTCTCAGAGGTGCTGCCTGTCAATGGCATGAGTGAGGCAAGGGTACTTTGCACCATGCAGTTTAATGAATGGTTGAAAAAATGGTGTGGAGCACAGGGTTTGGCTTCATTGGGAACTGGGGTTCCACCTGGAGGGACACCAGCCTATACTGGCAGTATAGTCTGCTTCTGTCCAGGAAGGGAACAAGTCTTTTGAGCAATTGGTTTAAATGCTTCATTGGCAAGCTTTTAAACTAGTCAAGGGGGGAGGCACTGATAAGCAGCAGGACAATCCCAGCCTCTCCCACAAAACAGGGTACTAAATGAGAAAAATACCAAGGTAGAAAGGTCAGTGGGGATGCTGCAACAAGGTAAAGCCATCAAAAATGGAGAGCAATGAGTACCAATGCCCATAGTCTGAGTAACAAGCCTGAATTAGTGGCCTTGATGGAGGAGGAACATCTGGATATCATGGCAGTCACAGAAACATGGTACACATTAAAACCATGACTGGGATGTAAACATACCAGGATACACTATCTACAGGAGGGACAGGGAGGGTAAAAGAGGAGGAGGAGTAGCTCTTTACATAAGGGAAGGAATAAAAGCAACAGAACAAAGGGTAAACAGGAGGAGAAGAAGCACTGTGGACAAATTTGGAGACTGGCAATGACACCACAATACTTTGAGGGTTGATACAGGTTCCTTCTCAGGGGAGGAAATGGACAAGAAATGATAGAATGACGCTTAGAATGGCAGAAAAGGGGAGATATTGCTGATGGGTGATCTGAATATGCCAGATGTTAACTGGAGTGCAGTTGCAGCAGCCACTTCTAAGAGTGGGGTTATTCTAGATGCCCTACAGGGGCATGCCTTAGACAACTAGTATTGAGCCCACCGAGAGGGAGCAATCTTAGACCTGGTTCTCTCAAATGGAGATGAAGAGAGATCACAGATGTAGAAGTGGGTTGCCATCTGGGAACTAGCAACCATCGAACAGTATGGTTCATAATAAACACAGCAATAGAGTTAAGCCATACAAAGACAAAGGTACTGGATTTTAGGAGGGCTGACTTTGTCAAAATGGGTGAGTGCCTAAGGAATGCACTAGCAAATGGGCAGGAAGGAGGGTGGAAGAACAATGGGGAATAATAAACTGCCATCACAAGGTAACAAGCCTTTGTGTAAAGCAAATAAACAAAATGAAACGAGGTAAGAAACCACTATGGTTCTCAAAGGAAGTGGCAGTGAAGGTTCAAGAGAAAGAAAGTATTCAGGAAGTACAAGGAATCACAGAAGGAGCAGGACAGAGAACTGTATCAGTTAAAGCAAAAGGAAGCTGGGAAGGCAGTCAGAACAGCAAAGGCCCAAACCAAGGAAAAGATAGCCAACTCAGTTAAGAAGGGGATAAAACCTTTACAGGTACATCAGGGAGTGAAGAAAGACCAAGGAAGGGATAGTGAGGCTTGATAAAGGGAGGGGTGGGCAAAGGGTGACTGTGAAAAGGCAGAGATACTAAACAAATATTTTTGCTCAGTATTTACAAAGGAAGAGGGAGATACCTAAAACAAACAGTAGAAACACTCTGGATACAGAAGTTGATACCAGCCCATTTATAGAAGAAAGGGTTCTGAAAGAACTCTAAAACTGAAGGTGGACAAAGCAATGGGGCCTGATGGGATTCATCCAGAATTCTAAAAGAACTAAGGGTAGAACTAGTGACACCACTGACTACCCTCTTAACAAATCATGGGAGGATGGGTGGTACCCGAGGACTGGAGGAGGGCAGATGTGATTCCCCTTCACAAAAGTGGGAGCAAGGTAGAAGCAGGAAACTACAGACCTGTTAGTTTAACCCCAGTGGTAGGGAAAATGATGGAATCACTTCTGAAGGAAAGAGTTGTTGAATATCTAGAGGCCAGAGGGGCACAGGACCCAAGGCAGCATGGATTCACAGTGGGAAGGTCATGCCAGACAAATCTGATAGATTTCTTTGACTGGGTGACCAAAGTAGTTGATCAGGGAGGGGCTGTGGACATGGCCTACCTAAACTTTAGCAAGGCATTTGACACAGTCCCACACAAAAGATTAACATACAAGTTAGCCAACCTGGGAGTGGGTCCCAAGATGACAGCCTGGGTAAAAATTGGCTGGAGAATAGGACACAGAGAGTAATAGTAAATGGAGTCCACTCTGAAAAAAGTGGGGTTAGTAGTGGGGTACCGCAGGGTTCAGTATTAGGACCAGTCCTCTTCAATGTCTTTATAAGTGACATTGCAGAGGGACTGGAAGGAAAAGTATGTCTCTTTGCAGATGACACAAAGATCTGCAACAGAGTTTATGCACAAGGTGGAGTGGAAAGGATGAGAAGGGACTTGGCAAGGTTAGAGGAATGGTCAAATGTATGGCAGCTTAGATTCAATGCTAAGAAGTGCAAGGTAATGCACCTGGGAAACAAAAACCCAGGGGAAGAGTACACAATGGGGGGTGAGATACTAACAACAACAAAAATGGAAAGGGACCTGGGGTAGTCATCATCAGATGACCTAAAGGTGGGCAAGCAATGTGAGAAGGCAGCAAGGAGGGCTGGGGGATACTGGGATGCATAGGGAGAGGCATCACCAGTAGAAAACAGGAAGTTATTATCCCTCTGTACAGACAGCTAGTGAGACCCCATCTGGAGTACTGCGTGCAGTTCTGGAGACCCAATCTCTGCAAAGACATAGACAGGATGGAGGCTGTCCAGAAGAGGGCAACTAAAATGGTGCAAGGTCTGCACTGGAAGACATATGAAGAGAGACTTAAGGAGCTTAATATGTATAGCCTCAAGGACAGGAGGGAGAGGGGGGACATGATAGAAACTTTCAAGTACCTCAAGGGAATCAACAAAGT
This sequence comes from Neoceratodus forsteri, assembly GCA_016271365.2. Taxonomy (NCBI): domain Eukaryota; kingdom Metazoa; phylum Chordata; order Ceratodontiformes; family Ceratodontidae; genus Neoceratodus; species Neoceratodus forsteri. Next base: position 415,742,854 of record CM057457.1, on the reverse strand, counting down.
CCAAGAGGGTAGCATCTTTCAAAAAGAGAGGTGTGCAAGAACAAGGGGGCACAATTTGAAGATAGAAGGGGGGCAGTTCAGAGGTAATTTAAGGAAGTATTTTTTCACAGAGAGGGTTGTGGATGTATGGAACGGCCTTCCAGAGGAGGTTGTGGAGTCACAAACTGTGGTGGAATTCAAGCATGCATGGGACAGTCATAAGGCAATTCTAGGGGGTGGGGGTAGGAAGAAGTAAGCTGCTGGTTAACTAGGATCTGCAGCTTATCCATCAGGTAGGGAAATGGGCAGACTGGGTGGGCCAAGCGGTCCTTATCTGCCGTCAAATTCTATATATCTATGTAAGCCTACCAGCCTTAACCTTAAGTCTGGCGCCACGTTGGTAACCCAGGTTCAGGAACAAGCCCGGGCCGTTGGGGGTCGGCAGGGAGGGAGAGAGGATTGAGCATCCAAGGGACTGCTCTCCTCTCTTGGGGAGGGATCCAGGGATAGTCTGGTGCAGCACTGGACCCGGGTGGAGACCGGCGGCACTGCTATGTGTGCCTGGACTTGCACAGTAGGGGGTGGCGTTGGACAGCTGCCTTTCTGACAGGGCTTGGAGCACCTATGTTGGAGCTGGGTGGCATTACACATCCTGCATCAAGGGGGTGTAACCACAACATAGGAAAAACCCGGTTCTGAGGATCAGATGACGGCACTGATCCTCCATGCCCAATGCCGGGGCTTTCCTAGCTTGCCATCAATATTCCCAGGCCCACTCCTCATGCATTGCCAGAGTCTGCCTTGATAAGTGCACCACAAGTAGGAGAGGGACCACCCACCCTGGATAGGGTTAGCCGGGGGAGCTGGCATCAGCGAGGAGGGAGTAAGGAAGCATAGCACTGGATCCTCAAGCAGGCAGGACAAGGATGGGATGCCTGAGAGAGGACCTCAGAGCTGTGATGGGAGCGAAAAAGAATTGAAAAAAACCCTCAAGTCTGGCAACCACTCACTTATCTACTGGGCCTCACCACCCACCCACCCACCTCGACTGGATCCCCTCAAAGCAGCCTTACTACCTGACTCCCTGAGTGACCACTAAATCATCTACCTAGTCAGCAAAATCTACCAACTCAAAACCCTCCCAAGTTTCTAGTCCAGCACTCCTATAAATCTTTCATTTCTACCCCCTTGCTAGAAGACCTACCCCTAGTCAACTGGGGCTGCTCCACTATGAACTGCTCTATTGATAATGCCCTCCTACACTTCTGAAGCATGTTCCTCAATGTCTGAGACAGATACACCCCACTGCATCGCTCCAGGGTCTGGGTAAACCACCCACCATGGATAAAACCAGAACTTATAGTATGCCAAAATACCTTCGACAAGACTTGGAAAGCTCGCAAATCTTCCCTCCTCCCACATAATTACAACACTTACCGTATGCTATGCAATAAATGTACCAGAGCAACTCATCTAGCTAAAACAGACTACTTGAACTCTACCTTCCAATCTAATATAAATAAACCATCCAAATTCTGGAAGGTCATTCACTTCCTCTTCCTCTTCTTCCCACCTGCAGCCAATCCCACTCCACTCCTACATGCAAATAACTCTCTTCTCTTGGATCCCCATGCAGTTGCCACTGAGTTCAACACCTACTTCTCCACATGTGCTTCTACTCCTTTCCTTCCTTCCCACCCTTGCACTACCTGGACCAACCTCAGAAATTATGAAACCAAATGAGCCTAGCACCTTCTCCTTCATAGTCATCTCTCCAATCAACCCTGTAAATGCCTTACTAGTCCTCAACCTATTGAAAGGCAAATCTCCTGATGGATTGGACACCAAACTACTCTACCTATCTGCTCCTACTTTTGCGACCCCACTTGCCAACCTCCTAAATCTATCTTTTGCCACTTCAAATGTCCCTCAGACCTGGAAGCATGCCATTGTTCTGCCCCTCTACTGCAAACTACTGCCCTATATCTCTCCTCCCAGCTCTTGCTAAACTCCAAGAACACCTTGTGCTTGCCCAACTAACTTCCTTTCTCTCTGACTCCAACTTCTTCACACCCTACCAGTCTGGATTCAGGAAGAACCATTCCACTGCCTCTTCCCTGACAAGGCTTTCTGACACCATCCTCTCTGAGATGGATAAATGTTAAATCATCTCGGCCATTTTTGTTGTCCTAGCTAAAACATTTGACACTGTCTCCCATCCTCTCCTGCTAATGTGCCTATCTGCATCTGGACTCAGTCAGCCACCACCAACTGGTTCAGTGCATACCTCACAGGTAGAACATAATCATTCAGAATTGCAGATTCCACCTCCTCCCCTCTCCCCATGAATACTGGTATCTTCCAGGGATTGGTACTCTGCCCCATCCTTTTCTCTATTTTTTCTTAATGACCTGCCACTAATCCGCTCATCTGCGTCCATCCACATGCACACAGTCCTATTCACCTCCGGCCATACCCCTGAAGAGATTGCTACCAACCTTCAGGCTGACTTCAACAAAGTTCACCTCTAGTTTAACTCCCATCAACTCTCCCTTAATGCCAAAAAGGCAGTCTCCATGACCTTTGGCACAAGACAGAGACTGTCCAGGCTCACAGCCCTCCCCTTCTTCCACACCCTTGACGGGACAGTCCTTGAGGACACCACTACATTTAGGTATTTAAGGTTTTGGCTCGACCAACATTTATTCTTCTCTGCACATGCTGATGCAGTTCTGAAGAAATTGCACCCCAAGCTCAATGCCCTTTACAGAAATAGCAGTTGCCTCCCACTAACTGTGAGATGAGAAGTTGTGCTGAAGATGATCCTACCTACCTTTGATTACTGAGATGTAGTCTACAGTGACATTCCCAAGTCTACCTTAACCAGTCTACAGTGACATTCCCAAGTCTACCTTAACCAGACTGGACCCCCTTTCAAAGCTTTCTGTTGCCTTGCACTTGATGCCCCCGCATCCATCACGGTGAGCTCTACCATTCACTAGCATTTCCATCCCTTGAAAATCGTTACCAACTGCAATGCACAAAATTTGTGTCGAAATCCTGGTTTGGACCCCTCCCATCCAACCTTACCACCATGCTATCCTCACCCCCCCACTCCCTCTCATGACCTTAGATCCTGCAACTCTTGTCTGTTGTTAAATCTCTCAGCAGTGTACCTCCATAGGCCAAGGCACCTTCTCACATTGCCTCCCTAAACTCTGGAACACTCTCTCTCACCAAATCTGCCTCTCCTCCTCAACTCATTCCTTATTTACCACCCTGTCAAATTACTTTATGATTAATTGCTCTTGCAAATGATACCCACATGATACCTATCCCCCTATGACCCCCTACCCCACCATTGCGTGACCAGTGGCACCCAGCAATTGCTACAAATGCTAGCTTATTGTACCAGCTATTGCACTTATCATTTATTGTCATAACTGCACTTATTAATCCATGTCCTTAATGCCTCAGTGCCCAATATGTGTGTGTTATGGTGAGTCATGTAAATCAATTATGTTAACCTTGATCTATGTTGTAAATCCATACTAAATGTAACTCCATGACTTCCGGTGTCATCACGGAGCACCTAGGAGCTTGAACTCAGATGCCCATATCTCAACTTTACCTTCACTCTTCCAAAACCTTAAAAAATGCATACAAAAATGCCTTTAAACTCAGGAGGAGGACACACAAATCAACACAGAGGCAGAAACCAGAGTAAAGGGAAATTCAAGACTGCGGATAGCTTGAGATTGGCAGAGGAATCGCTCAGTCAGTCGGTCTCACCTATTACCTCCCATGCAGCCACCTATGACATGGATGGAGAAAATGAACATCTGTCACACTCCTGGCTTGAAACCTTATTGAAAGAAATGAGAGAGTCTCATGAAGAGAACAAACAGGAGTTTCGAGCAGTTTGGAAGCAACTTATGATAAAGGATACCCAAATGGGACAAATGGAGGACTGGGTAGCAGAGATGGAGGATAATGCAGCCCAGCTTTCCCAGATTATACATTCCCTGGTGGTGCAGATGGGAGAACTTCAGGAAAAGTGCTTAGACTTTGAGTGTAGGTCTTGAAGAGACAATTTACGTCTGTATGGCCTACCAGAGGGCATGGAGCTGGCTCCGATGGGGCTTTCATTGAAAATCTCCTTCAAGACATTTTGGAGCTACCAGCCACATACACCCTCCATATTGAAAGAGTGCACCACTTATTGCAAACCAAACCAGCAGACCCCACAGTTCATCCACGATCAGTAGTCTTCAAAATCAGTTCTTATAGCAACAAAGAAGACCTTTTGTGATGGGCTTGGGTTAAAAAAGACATATCTTACCTTGCCCACAGGCTCTTCCTAAACCACGACTACTCCCAGGAAATTCTGCAGCAGCCACTACGACATCTCCCTATTATTCGAATTCTAAAGGAAAAGGCAATTCATTTCCACACTCCCTATCCTGCCAGGCTTCGAGTTTTTGGGAAGATGTAACCAAAATACATTTAACAGTAGAAGAAGCGATTGCAGCCCTAAAAGAAAAACAAATCCAGATACCAGACACTAGGAACTACAATGAGGGATGGCGCAGACAGTAATGGCAGCGCACAACAGGAAGAAAAAGATCTGGCTTCAAAATACTGGAACACGCTGAGGCCTTGAATTGGATCCAGCAGCTTCTGTCCAAAAAACACACTGCAGAGGACAAACCAACTTGAGGGGACTCTAAAGTGACTTGTTAAATGGCAAACTCTCACACGGATTGCCACCCTCCATTTTACAATCTCCTAACTCTCAGCTAAGTGTTATCTTTCTAACTTTCTCTGCGAAATGGAGACCAGACTACAAGCTGGGAAGGGAGGTGAGGGAGAGGAAACCATTTAATGATTTGGTGGCTAGTATAGCAGCAAGCAATTGCCACTACATATTTCAGCCTGATGATTTCCCCACTGTTAGGTTTCTTGGGACATATCAGGCAATTTAAGATGATATCTCAGAGCTAGTGCTAAATAGTTATGAGTGATTTAATAAATGCTGTGATATTAATTGATCAGATGGGGAGGAGGAGGGGTGAGGACAATGGGTTTATTAATCAACATGTCAGCCTCAGATAGATCATCCTAAAAGGTAGGTTTGTTTTTGATTCCCATTTGCACTCCCAGAAGGTTTCTGATCTTCCTACCTCCTCTTATTTGGGGGGGGATGATTTAGGGGTTTCTTTTCGTCAGCAGATCTGTAAGCCACACATTTCTCTGTTCTGCCCTATGAGTAACACAATAAGTATTTAAAAGTTGAGTTTCAGGTGCGTGATGGTCCTAGAATGCACCCTGTGACCAGTTGTACCTATTGGTACATTCTGTGTAGTGCTCTACTACACTTTAGCACTGGAAGAGATCTTCCAGGAACGGAAGCGCAAGCATACCTCCTCAATCTTCTTATAACCGAGAGGACACAGAAGCTAATCTGTTTTTTTAGCCTCTAGCCTTGAAAGCACAATGTAAATATAGTTGTTAAAGTTGTTTTTCTTGTTATTATCTTATCTTTGCCTTGTTGGCATTTTTGTCACTCCAGAGATATTATGGGCTAAAGGAATCCCAGTATCTTGCTTCTATTTCACAAACACAGATGGGTTTAAAAGGAACGGAGGGAGGAGCGAACTTTTAAACCCAGGGGGAGGCTACCATCGTGGGAGATCTTCTCCTTTCAAATGACAGTACAAACATGTATGATATGCACATATAATGTGCATGGAATCTCCAACCCAATAAAGAGCAGCAAGCTATTCCAATACTTAAAAAGATCAGAAGCAGATATCTTGCTGTTACAAGAGACCCACTCATCCCAATCCGAACATAAGAAATTTGAGAAATATGGATTCTCCCACGTGGTGACCTCCTCCTCCTACAAGGTTGGCCATCAAAGAAGGACGGCAGTATTAATGGGGTATCCCCTTTGAACTGTAAGATCAAATAGCTGACAAGGAGGGATGATATGTAATGCTTAAGGGCACTTTGGATGGCCAGAACATGACCACAGCCTCCATTTACTTACCTCCAGCCACAGAGTTCACCTTCTACAAGTCCTACTTTCTTCACTTGGCATAATGGGCAGAAGGGCATGTGATTATTTGGGGGGACCTCAATCTTAATATTTCTGCTGGGATGGGACCACAGTCCCTGGGGGGAAGTAACTAAAATTACCAGGGAAGTTGGGAAATTATTCAAAGAGCTGGGATATGAAGATGTTTGGTACCTTTTAAATGGCTCGACAACCAGACATACTTTTCCCCCCAGGTTTATGGTACTTACTCCTGCTTAGATTTTTTTCTTTCATCCCGGGAGCACATGAGATCTCTTCAGAAAATTTGTACCGGGGGCTTTGTCTTCTCCAACCACTTTCCAATTTTTTTTAAGGTTCAAACAAGTTCACCTAGGAAAAACACCTTTTGGAGACTGAATTTATCTCTTCTCAGAGATGAAGGGGGTGAGAGGGGAAATCGAGGAAACAATAGAATAGGCCTTGAGGGACAACGATACAAAGGATATCACTCCTGCAGTTTTGTGGGATACTATTATAGCCATCCTACGAGGGAAATTAATAGGGATTTCTGCCCATAAAAAGAAGCAGCAGGAGGATCAAAGAACTCTACTGGAGGATAAAATTAAAGATTTAGAAGAACAGCAATGCCAGCAGGTGAGCAGAGTTAGGAATCAACAGCTAGCAAAACTTAAAAAAGAATGAAACAGTATACTGGATTACTCCACTGAACAAAAATTAATCTATTCAAGGCATAAATATTATGATGGAGGGCCTAGATTCCTGAAACTCTTAGCTGGTCAGCTGAGGGCTCTAAGGGCCAAAGCTACTATCCTCAGGATTAGAAACACCCTTTCCAATGAGCAGAAGAATTACTTTTCAGGTATTTCGAAGGCCTTCTCATTCTATTATTCCCAATTCTACACACCGGGCCCTAGGGCCTCAGAACAATCTATCTTTGACTTTCGCTCTCATGTACATCTGTCCAACCCCCCAGAACAACAGAGGTCTATACTAATTCAGCCCATAACTGCCAGTGAGATAGAGACTGTGATAGGGTCCTTGAAGACAGGGAAATGCCTTGGTTCTGATGGACTCCCAGGAGAATTCTGCAAGACATTCCCTAAAACTATAATACCCATGTTAGAAAGAGTATTCTCTTTTATATCCTCTAAAAAAAAAGAATCATCCCTCCTTCCTGGAACAAAGCCATAATTTCAGTTTTACCCAAGCCAGGCAAGTATACCTTATGCTCATCTTATAGGCCTATTTCTGTTTTAAATACAGATGATAAAATATTTACCTCTGTTTTAGCTAGATGTTTAATTCAATTTGCCCCAAATATAATACACCTTGATCAGTGCAAGTTCATTCCAAGAAGACAAGTCCAAGATAATATTATACAATATCACACATGCCCTCACAATGCAAAGCATCAAGGGCTGCATATGCAAATCACCACAGAATGTTATGCTAGCCAAATGCCCTTTGGGGTAACCCTTGCCTCAGCATAACCCCATTGGGTTCACCACAACATATCCAAGACACACTGTCTTAGGGTAGCTGGTCCAGTCCACTGGGGTGTCAAGCAGACGAGGCATACTGATGAGTCCTGGTAGGATGAAACACATGTCTATGTCTTCTGTTAGCACCCTTTGCAAACTGTGTGAGAGGCCTTTCGGCACCATGCAATTTTGCTTAAAGTTGGACCAGCATAACATTCTGTGGTGATTTGCATATGCAGCCCATGATGCTTTGCATTGTGAGGGCATGTGTGATATTGTATTTTTTTGAAACTTGGCTTCCCAGCCAAATGCCCTTTGGGGTAACCCTTACCTCAGTGTTTATACACAGAGGCTCTTTGTCCTTCAAGATAATATTAGATGTACTATTTACCTTGTTGAGCACATAAAAAAACAACCGAAACCAGATCTTTTATTAAGTTTAGATGCCAAAAAGGTGTTTGATATGGTATCTTGGGATTTTCAGCGTGGGGTCCTTGCCTCTTTTGGTTTCCTGACACAACTCTCTGATGTAATATGCAAATTCTATAAGACCGCCAAGGGCTACATTAGATCAAATGGGCACATCTCTGAGAGTTTCCCCTGTATAGAGGAACCCGGCAGGGATGCTCCATATCCCCCCTTGCTGTTTGCTCTCTTTATAGAGCCCCTTGCACAATATATTAGAACCTCCCCAGCTACAAAGGGTGTCCAGTTAGTGGACACAGAACACAAACTGACACAGTTTACAGACAATATCCTAGTCAATTTATCTGCTCCAGAAGCTTCAATGCCAGAACTACTTAAAAGAATTCGGGACTTTTCCGAACTGTCAGATTATTTCTTAAATGTGAATAAGTCTGAAGCCCTCCTTTTTCACTTTATCCCCTCCCCTTCTCTTCCCAATCAGTTCAAGATAAAGTTGGATCAACAGGCTCTTAAATATTTGGGGATTACAATACCCAAAAATGTATCTCAACTTTTTTCCTTTAACTATACCCCATTAATAACAAAGTTAAAACAAGATATTAGGAGGTGGAACCTCCTCCCAATGTCTTTTTATTCCCGTACTCTCTCTCTAAATATGAACGCTATACCTAGACTTTTTATATCTTTTTTTAATGTGTCCCTTGTACAATAACTCCAAAGGATATCTTCAAATGGCAGAGGGCGTTTCTCACTTTCTTATGGAACAATAAGAAGCCCTGAGTTAACCAAAACAAACTCTGCCTACAAAAGGGACTGGGAGGAGTGGCTGTGCCTTTGCTACCTTCTTACTGGATAGCATCTCAAAGAAGATTAGCGTTGTTGTTGGGAAATGTCAGTTATCATGCCCACTGGAAACAAACTGACCTGAAGACCACTGTATTTTCCCCTGCAGGTTTCCCTTGTTGCCCCTTCTTTATTAAAACAAGCTAAACAACTAGTACCCAATGCTACAGCTGCTGTTTTGGAGGGTTGGTAGAGGGGCCTACACAGCAGAGCAGTCCAGAAACACCTTTGGAAATACCAGTGGTATATAGACTCCCCACAGTTTTTCCCCTAAACAGCATAGACACTGGTACATGAGACAGGCAGTTAAGGGTATGACGGCCCCCAGGCAACTCCTTAGAGGGAATGTGGTATTAAGCTTTGAGGAGGATCAGATTAAATATGGCTGAATGATAGGGGAAAGACTGTATTATTAGCAAATGAAGAACTACATAAACAAGCATCTTAAAAAACAGGAGACTGACTCTCAGGTTCTGGAGGATCCCACTCCCTATACTCAAATATGGACTTCACCACAGGGGGAACAGTCCATCTCCAAAATATGTACATTTCTGATCCTTTTACTCTCCCACCACACTGAGCTAGTTAAAGTAACCTGGGAACGAGAGCTTAATATAACTATAAATGCAATGGAATGGTCTAGGGTCTGGAGGGGAGTATGGTCCGTTTTCTCCTCACCCACCTGGAGGGAAATTATGTGGAATGTGTGCATTCTGTTCTTTCTGGTCCCCACTGTGGTGGTGCACAGGGTCACGGAGGCCCCATCGAGCTCTTGGAGAAGATGTGGGGAACAAGCAGCCACACATAGTCCTATTTTCTATCTTTGCCCTAAATTACATAATTTTGGTCTCAAAGTTCCCTGCATATCTTTGAGATGCTGGATACCCCACATCCCCTGACAAGGGGGGCATTGTCTTCTGGGTGTGCTGGGGGGGGGATGAAGGGAAAATATATATTTTATTTATGGTCTATTCTATTATATGCCACCTATAAATCAATAACCAAGAAGTGGTTGCAAAAGGACCCCCCCCCTTGATATTGGGCTGGAAAACATAAATTTCTGGTATCCAGCATAGTGAGGAGATATCCAGTGCTCTCCGCAACAGAATGGAGTCCTTTGTTACATGGTGGATGAGATGGGAGCTCTGTCAGAACCAGATCTAGTAATCTCATTCTGGCAGAGGAAACTGTCTGAGTCTGAGATGCACCTAAATGAGGGAGCTCCAGATGACCGCCTGTGAGAATCCCCCCAGTCGGTTACCTTACTTCCCCTTAGGTAGATAATACAAGTATTGCATTAGCCATAATTAGCCCTGTGATCTGCAGATGGTAATTAATACAGTAACCTGTCTTTGCCTTTATCTCTGTTTTTTAAGTAAAATAGGTATGATTCCGGGATAAGTTAACCCAAGGTGTATTGTTTGTTGTTTGAATATGTTGTGATAATGTTAAAAAACATACTTATTGTGTTGCAGACGTGATATGTACTATCGTGTAGTCATCTTTTGACTGTGTAAGTTCAGAATTTAAGTGTTGAACTAAATGTACACAAAAGTCAACTTTTATTTAACAAAGGAAGTATAAAAAACAAAATAAAATGTAACCTCATGTTAAGCTTCAATACCATGTAAAATGTCATACATAATTCCTTGTAACCTGCTTGTTATATGCTCCGCAATGTACCCCACCCCCCCCAGGTCACACCATGAGACAAGCATCTTTTTGCTCTGTGTGCCTTTCCTGGTGAAATATTTAAATAAATAAATAAATAGAACCGCCACTCAGTTGGCTGTTCAGTCCCGTAAACACTCAAATTGTGTGTGCTTAGATACGATGGCCATGTGAAAAAGAACAATTCTTCTTTACTCTTTCTTGGGAAACAAAAACCCAGGGCAAGAGTACACAATGGGGAGTGAGATACTAACAGTAAAAATGGAAAGGGACCTGGGGGTAATTATATCAGATGACCTAAAGGTGGGTAAGCAATGTGAGAAGGCAGTAAGGAAGGCTGGGGGGATATTGGGATGCATAGGGAGAGGCATCAATAGTAGAAAGCAAGAAGTTGTTATCCCTCTGTACAGACAGTTGGTGAGACCCCATCTAGAGTACTGTGTGCAGTTCTGGAGACCCAATCTTCGCAAAGACATAGACGGAGCAGAGGCTGTCCAGAGGAGGGCAACCAAAATGGTGCAGGGTCTACACCAGAAGACATACGAAGAAAGACTAAAGGAGCTTAATATGTATACCCTTGAGGAAAGGAGGGAGAAGGGGGACATGATAGAAACTTTCAAGTACCTCAAGGGAATCAACAAAGTCCAAGAGTGTAGCATCTTTCAGAAAAAGAGATGTGCAAGAACAAGGGGGCACAATTTGAAGATAGAGGGAGGACGGCTCAGAGGTAATGTGAGGAAGTATTTTTTCACAGAGAGGGTTGTGGATATATGGAACAGCCTCCCTGAGGAGGTCATGGAGTCAAGAACAGTGGGGGAATTCAAGAATGCATGGGACAGACATAAAGCAGTCCTAGTGGGGGGTAGAAGGAAGTAAGCTGTTGGTTAATTAGGATCTGCAGCTTATCTGTTAGGTAGGAAATTGGGCAGACTAGGTGGGCCAAGCGGTCCTTATCTGCCGTCAAATTCTATGTTTCTATGTTTATGTTCAGCGAGGGCTCAGATTTCAGCTGGGAGCCCTCTATTGAACTTTCACCTCATGCTGCTGAAGTTGCTCCTCCCCTGACCGTACTTGCACACACAGCGTTTACCCAAGACATCCGTTTCTCCATGTTCAATGATGGCTCAGATTTCAGCTGGGAGCCCTCCACTGAGCTGTGTAGTGTCACCCTGTATCTATCTTGAAGTCGCTCCTCCACCAACTACATATACACACACACACACACACACCACACGCACAGTTTAGCCTGCAGTTCTCTGCTTAAGAAGTCTCGCTCTCTGCTGTCCTCTCACATCATGTGCTGCCATCAGCACCTCTACCTTGCTGCATTTTAAAGCTGCATGCATTAATTGTGATAGAACAGGCATGAATTAACACCCAGCACCCCCTTATTTTGAGCCCTATTAAATTAACAATATTGATAGCTTTTTGGCACTGAGGATTAAGGCACTAGATGCCTTATCTCGCACCATGCTGGCGACCGGAGTTCTGGAACAAGCTTGGGCCACTGGGGATGACAGGGGTGGGAAGGGATTGAGCATCCAGAGGACAGCTATCCCTTCCCAGGGAGGGTGTAGGGCCTTGTGTCACTCCCAAGCACCCTCTGGCAGTTGTCAGGGAGAGCCGTGGCATTAGCGTCACAGCCGTATGGCAAGGGGGGCAGAGCTTGGCAGGTGCTTTTCTCCGATGCATGTCCAGTGCTTCATGGGAGAGAGGGGCAGGGAGAAACTAATGTAGAAAACCCCCTTCTTGCTGGTAGGCAAAGGTAGGCTTAGAGGTGCCTTAGCACCACGTCCAACACTGGGTCAGAGCTGCTTTCCTGGGGATCCTCCGCAGCTGTCCCCAGCCTTACACTATAGATAGAGCACCAGGGAGAAAGGTGATCCTTCCCTCTGGGGGACTCAGATCCAGAGCAGCTTGGGAGGCAGTCTGCAGAGATCCAGCAGGTTGTAGGAATCGTAATCAGAGCTTCAGGTGGATGCGAACAGCTGGGGACAGCTGAACAGCTTAGCTGGAGAGAGTCCAGCACAGTCATGGTGACAAAGTCTACAAAATAAATTATAATATACACAGAAATGTGACGGCAGAGAAAGGCACCACGGTCCTTCTAGTCTGCCCAACACCCTACCTCCCCCCTTCTGTTATGCTTCCACCCTCTTTTCCCAATCCCTTAAATCTATCCCAAGCCTTCTTGAACCCCTCCACCATTTCAGCTGCCACTACCTCCTCCTCCGGCAGCTTATTCCAGGCCTTCACCACCATCTCTGTGAAAAATAGCCCCCTGACATTACCTCTGTATTGCCCACCTACCAGTTTGAGGCTATGTCCCCTCGTGTTCGCTCCCTTCTTCAATTTGAACAAGCTGTTACCCTCTACCTTATTTATTCCTTTCAGATACTTAAAGGTCTCAATCATGTCCCCCCTCTCCCTCCTAGCCTCCTGAGAGTACAAATTCAGCCCTCTCAATCTTCCCTCATAGGGTACATCCTGTATCCCTCATACCATTTTGGTTGCTCTTCTCTGCACCCTGTCCATCAGCTCAACATCTCTTCGTAGGTGAGGCCTCCAGAACTGCACCTTATACTCCAGATGCGGCCTAACCATGGTTCTGTATAATAGCATTAGCATCTCTCTCTTCCTGCTGTTAAAACCCCTTGCAATGCAGGTCAACATTCCATTTGCCTTTCCCACTGCCCTACTACACTGGCTGCCCACCTTGAGGTCATGTGATACCATAATCCCCAGGTCCCTTTCTGTTTCCTTCTCCTTAATCACTAACCACCCAAGGGAGTAAGTTTTCCTCCCATTCTTCCTCCCCATGTGCATCAGTGAGCACTTTTGTGTATTAAACTTCAATTTCCAGGTGTCAGACCACCTCTCCAGGTCCCACCTCATGGCTTGCACCCCAATAGGTGAATCTACCCTATTGTAGACCTTTGTATCATCTGCGAACAGGCACACCAATCCCTCCAGACCCTCCGTTAGGTCACTAACATAGTTGTTAAAGAGTATTGGTCCTAGAAATGACCCCTGTGGCACCACCCCACTGGTCACCATCTGTTCCTTGGAATGTGTCCCATTTACCACCACTGTCTGACTCCTTCCCTTCAACACACCATCACCCACTAAATTTATAAATGTATACAAAACGTAATATAATTAGAAAAGCAGAACTAAAAAATCTTAAATGAGCTGAAATAAGATGAGTCTGGTCCAAAAAATCATGTATTGATAGTCCATAGGGCTCCCACCACCTAGGACAAAGACTGGCTCTCTTCAAGTCCTTAAAGTAATTTGTACTCCAAGGTCAAGAGTCAAAATAAATTTGAAGCAGTTTTACCCAGGCACTCCCACCTCCAAGGGAAACTACAGAGTCACTGTACAGTCAGTTCCTTAGCTCTCACTACCAGATACTAAAATAATATATGGACTGTCACCACCATGAAATGTTGGAAACATGAAAAGTAACTATGTCCACACCATTTAGAAACAAACCAGTTTAAATTAAAAGATGACACAAAAAGGAGTACAAATCACTCTGTACTACCAGTAGAGTCAAAAATGTAACTGCAGTAATCAGACTTTAACTTGCTGCAATAGCCAGGGAAATAAAGCAAGCGGAGAGACTGAATGGGAGACAGTTCAACCAAGCCAGGAGCTTCAGGAATAAGACACCACTCCACATAAACCAGAATGCTGGACACCTCTTCTGGACACAGGATGCCCCTCCTGGTACCCGGAACCTCCTCCAGACCTTAACACTGCCACAACTACTCAACAATGGCTGCACAGCAAATCAGAAGCACCGCAAATGCAGCCGCCCACCGGCACCAGTACCACAGCACACCACCAGATCAGGGACAGAGGACCAGAATAGGCACTCCTCAGTGCTTTCCACTTCTGCCCATGGGTCACAAAGGTGCTTCTCTCACGCTAATCCATTTGGGAAAGTTGCCTGGCAACAATCGCTTAATTCTGCTTCATCTCCGGCTGCTCTTCTTCCATCTCAGTTGTGCTCCCAGGCTGTTCTCTTTAACTCTAGCATCAGAATAACAGAGGAGCAAAAAATCACTCCCTCCAATCCAGCTCCATGTAACCAATTTTATGAAAGACTGGAATAGTACAAATCAGGATGCTGATTATACAAGCATGTCTCAGATTCTATATTTTTCAGCCCCAGACTTCAAACTGAAATCACAAAATTTAAATAATAAATCTGAGCAAAATATACTGCAGATAACTTTAAATAAAAACAAAGCTCCCTCACTACTAAACTTCAGGTTGGCTCAGCATAGCTACAGGTGTTGAGGCCAGGAAACAATTACTTCTCTCTTTTTGCATCCTTGTTTTTATCCTCCCTGTCCTCTGCATTTTCTTTACCTTTTTCTTTTTGTGCTCCTAGCTTAGAGCAGTTCCCTCATCTTAGACGATTCTTCCCCTGCTTCTTCATCTTGTAGATGAGGGGCAGTTCTTGTCTCCCTTGTCAATACAGCCACCCTGAGCTAATTTTAAAGGGTCTTGCAAATAATATTTAAACCACCTACTAAGGACTGAGGTCCTCTCTTGAAAGGATGTAGGACCATGGGCAGCATGGTTTCAAGGGGGGGTAGTCATGTCTCACTGTTCTTATAGATTTCTTTGATTGGGTTACTAGGGAGGTGGATCAAGAGAGAGCAGTGGATATGGCATATCTGGACTTCAGTGGGGCTTTCAACATTGTGCCACACAGGAGGCTAGTTATCAATCAAGCAATCAGTCAATAGACAGTTTATTGCTCAACACAAGGTCTTTATAATTATTAGCGTACGAAACACAGTGACTTTTTTTCTTGGAACAGATAGTCCCATTTAAATGAAAAATAGTACATGAGATTACAATTTCAAGGATAATAAAAAAAAACTGCTAAGTCTGTGCAAGATGACTTTATCCTGTGAATTAAGTAAATTAAAATATAGTCCAGGGGAAGACAGAGGCCTGATGAACTTTGTCCCAACCAAAACCTCCTATGTTTTTCATGTATGGGACATATTAAGAGAATGTGTTTCAAGTCATCTGGAACTAAACTGCATTTACACATTCCATCACAAATATATTTTCATTTTTGACTGTAGTAAACATACCTACAACTGTAAATTTCAAGCCTAAATCTGGTAATTATCCTTCGAACTTCAGGATCTTCCAGTAGTACTACATAGCGCTCTAACCAGTGAATTGTTTTAAATTGTTTATACCAATTGAAGTTTTTATAAGTTTGTAATAGTTCCTCCATAGGTCTGTAATATATTTGGGATAATACGTGACCTAGCCCCATTAGATATACATAGGTGGCAATATACGACATTACTGGAAACATCATCTTTCTTGTTGACTTAACAAAAGTAATAGCGTTCCTACTGTAAGCACATTCTAGGTATTCTTGATTCCTAAAGTGTAAATAACCTTAATAGAAATATTATCTTTCGACTGGCCCTGTGGCGCTGAATGTTGAGGTGCTGGATGCCACACCTTGCACTACGCCAGCAACCCAGGTTTTGGAATGAGCCCAGATCATCAGGGGTCAGCAGGGAAGGGATAGGATTGAGCATCTGTAAGACTGCTGTCCTATCCCTGGGAAGGGAAAAGGGACTCCATCGCACTGCAGAGGCCCCTGGTGATGACTGGGGGGCACTATCAGCACTGGTGTACGTGGCATAAGTGTGGCAGATGCCAGCATGTTGTGCTTGGATGTCATTGCTTGTCTGCATTCCAGTGGGCAATGGAGAAATACGTCTGGGCATGAACGAGTAGCATGATGGCCATGCTTGGTGCACCTGGAGGTCTGTTGTGGAATTGCACCGAGAGGGTCAGTCTTGGCCTGGCTAGGTAGGCATAGGGGGCCTCCCAGCAGGTCAGTTATGGCTCTACTGACCCCCCATTGGCTGAGTTAGCCTGCTGCCCTCTGGGTGGGTGAAGCTGGTAGCTGGATGCCCCCACCACTCACTCCGCAGCAAGGCAGAAAAAACATTTGATGATAAAAAAAAGAAATATTATCCTTCTTTCTATCACATATGTTATTAGTGGACATTGACCTAATTCTGCTGTAAGTATTGGGGCAGGAATTCCCTGTGGGACTTTTTATTTATCTGAACTTGTAGGAGCTCCCATTTCTCTGTAGCCCAAATTTCCAAGGCATGTAATAAACTAGCCCTTATTTTAGCTTCTGTAACTTTTAATAGCCCTTTTATTGACCCACTCCCCAAGTGTACTGAAAATGTCTTAAAGACATTTAATGCTGCTATTAGTTTGTGTCTTATTCGTTTTTGGTATTCTGCCCAATTGGTGTCTTGTGTAAAATAGATAGAGAGAACTTTTGACGGTGTCTATTCTTTCATTATCTATATATAATTTTGGGATATTCTTCTTTTTATGGCCAAGCACCAGCAAATTCATTTTACTTCTGTTGATTATTAATTTATTTTCTCTACACATTCCTGAAAAATTATCAATTTTCCTCTGCAGTCCTAACAATGAATTTGATATTAGTACAAGATCATCTACAAATGCTAATTCTGATATTTTCCTATTTTTAAAATTAGGGGAGTAAAATTCTAGGTTATCCATATCTTCAGTTAGTGAATTTACATGTATGTTAAACAAGACTGGGGCAAGAAGGCAACCCTATCTGACTCCTAGATTTGTTTTAACTTCTTTTTTTTTAAATCACCTTTTTGATTGAATTTTATATTTAACCATGTATTCTGGTGGAGCCTTACTATAATGTCAAAAAGGGCATGATTCATATTATAAAATTTCAACTTATACCACAGTAGGGCTCAACTATTAGAATCAAATGTCATTTTGAGGTCAACAAAACTGCATTAAAGTTTCCCTTTTTTACTTTCCTATAGTTCCATATCAGATGCAACAGGGTGTAACAGTGTTGAATAGTTGACCTCCCATCTCTGAATCCATTTTGTATTTCATTACGTATGTTCATCTCTCTGTCCTTTTTCAAAGCCTATCTAGAATAAATCTGCAAAAAATCTTCTATGATGTGCCCAGAAGAGATATTGGTCTGTACATCTGTGGGTCTGAAGAGTCTCCTTTTTTCTCATATATAGGGCATATCAGGCTGCCTTTCCAACTACTCAGTATCCCTTCACCTGGTAAAGTTTTTTTGAACTTTACAGGTATGTGAAAAATGGGAACCCACCAGTCCTGAAAATATTTATATACTTCTGCTATGATTCGATTTCGGCCTGGTGCCTTATTATTTTTTAGGCCTTGTATTGCTATTTATATTTCATAATGGTCTATGTAAATCGGATAAGGATGATAATACACCTTTGCATGAGACATTATAGATATATTTTGATCCTGGGAATAATACAGGTTATAAAAAACTCTTCCCATTTATTATCTGTAACATGAGTCTCAATTCCACTACTATATTGATGGTATCCTTGAACGACCATGGTAAAACATTTTTCATTATTTATTTCTTGAACCACCTGCCTTAACTTATTCCATCTTCTTAGCTAGTATTTCCTTCTCTCTTTTTCTAATATTTCTCTATGTTTTTTCCTTTCTTTATTAAATTGCTCATGACTTCCTTATTTGGATTTTTATTTGCTATTGTAACCTTTTCATTTATTTTTTAGGTTGATTGCACATGTTGCCTCAGCTTTCTCCACAAGCAGGTTGTGGAGGTGTGGCACTGTTGTGCCCAATGCCCCCCCCACATGCAAAGGCTTGTACCCCATCCCCCAATGCCATGGCATGCTGCTGCTGACACTAGTTCAGCCAGCATGCCACAACCTTCTAAAAATCAGCCGCTGCAATCAGGGGCTGCCTCATCATTGCAGCGTCAGCCATCCGCTGCAATGAGGGAATGACCGTCATTGTAGGGTGGATGGATCCTGATATTGTTTGTGAACATTGCGGGGTTGCCGCCATGTTCACAAACAATATAACCCCTTCCCACATTATATTTGTTGACAGGGAGCCCACTCCCGTCAGGTATTCTTGTAACCCCCCATTGTTCCTGCCGATGGGGTGCCCAATCCACATCGGCATAATGATTATCTCCCCCTTTTGTTCCTGCTGATGGGGTGCCCAGTCCCTGTTGACATAATGATACCCCCCCATTGCTGTAGCCAAGTGGGTGCCCAATCCCCCTCAGCTCCTGCAGCTCCCGCAGCTCCCCTTGCCTTGTTTGCTGGCGGGGGTGCCCAATCCCCCATCAGCTAACCCACCCACACAGGTGGCACTCTGGAAGCCCACCCCAGCATGCCAAAGCACCTGTTAAATCAGAAAACGGTCCCCCAATGTCTTATTTTTGTTTCAACCTGTAAAAAAGGAAATGGTCCCTCATAGTCTTCCTGCCCCCTTACAACCCGCACCCACCCAGTGCGCAACCTGCCTCCCCACACCCCCCATACTTATCTCTGGAGCTCGGTGTGATGCTCTTCGCTGGACCAGGAACACATCTGCACTCTTCAAAGCCGACCGCAAACTGGGGAAATGCCAGTAAACTGTATAATGTAATAAATAGGGTTTTTTCAACTTTAGTGCATATCTCGGGCATTTTGGGGAATTTTTTCACCAAATTTTCAACATGGGTTTTTTGGGATCCCTCCTCATGAATTCTTGAACTGTCATGGTGTTAATCAGCCATGAAAAGTGGTTTTGTGGTCACTGTGCAGAATCACCCTTTGGGGCTGATTAATGGAATGACAGTGCCAGTGTTCATGAGGTGGGCTCTCAAAAAGCCTATGTTGCAAATTTGGTGGAAAAAATCCAAAAAATTACTGTTTTACGAGTGTGCGTTGCGCAGTTGCTATGTACGCTCGTAACTTCGTGAATTTATAAGATTTTCACACAAGATTTTCAACATTGGCATTTTGTCACATCTCCTTGTGAGCAGTATAGCTGTCATTGTTCACATCATGGCTGAAATGTGTTTTCGCTGTTCCAGCACAGAATGGTGCAGTAACTGTGGGGGAAGTCAGTGTTCAGGATAGATTAAGAAAATGACAGTGACACTGTTCATGAGTAGAGGTCCAAAATGCCTAAATTGAAAATTTGGTAATGATACTCCATAAAATGACTGTGTTACGAGCGTGTGTTGCGCAGTTGGCACGCACGCTCGTAACTTCGCGAATTTATATTTTCACTCCAGATTTTCAACATTGCCATTTTCCCACACCTATTTATGAACAGTGCAGCTGTAATTTTTCCCATCCTGGCCAAAATGTGTTTTTTTGCACTTCCAGTGCAGAATAGAGCGGTCGCTGTGGGAAATCTCTGTCCGGGACAAATTAAGAAAACGGAAATGATACTGTCAATGAGCAGAAGTCCTAAAATGCCTATGTTGAAAATTTGGTGATGAAAGCCCATCAGTTGACTGTATTACAAGTGTGTGTTGCACACTTTCCATGCTCCCTTGTAACTTCGCAGATTTGTAATATTGTCACACCAGATTTTCAACAGTGCCATTTTTTCACACCCCCTGATTAGCAGTACAGCTGTCATTATTCACATCCTGACCGAAATGTGTTTTCACAGTTCCTGCACAGAATAACATGGTCACTGTGGGAAGTCAGTGTTTGGGACAGATTACGAAAATGACTGGCACTGTTCATGAGCAGAGGTGCTAAAATCCTTGTGTTGAAAATTTGGTGATGAAACTCCATAACATGACTGTGTTACAAGCATGCGTTGAACTGTTTCCATGCACCCTTGTAACTTCGCAAATTTGTATACTGTCACACCACATTTTCAACAGTGGCATTTTTTCACAACTCCTTATGAACACTACAGCTGTCATTTTTCACATCCTGGCTAAAATATGTTTTTGCACTCCTGCCGGACAATAGCACAGTCACTCTGGGAAATCAGTATTTGGGACAGATTAAGATCGACCGAGTGAGGGGGGAGTGACCGAGCTTAACTGAGCTCTGTCGGGACTGCTGTGGATTTTTTTGTGGGCAGACAAAGACCTCAACACAAGAGCCCAGTACAAAAGGGCAGCCTGCAGCACTGGGAGAAACAGAACGAGAGAGCGAGTGAGGGAGGGAGAGTGAGTGAACTCACCAAAACGCTGTCAGGACTGCTGCAGATTTCTTTGTGGGCAGAAAAAGGTGTAAATGCAGGCAGGGGCCCAGTACAAAAGGTCAGCCTGCAGTGGTGGGAGAAACAGTATGAATGAGTGAGACAAGGGGACTTAGTGAGCTCAATGGAGCTCTATCAGAACTGCTGGGATTTCTTTGTGGGCAGAAAAACGCACCAATGCAGGCAGGAGCCCCATACAAAAGGACAGCTTGCAGCACCAGGACAAACAGAATGAGTGATGAGAGAGGGAGACTTCACAACCTCAACGGAGCTGTGTTGGGACAGCTGCAGATTACTTTGTGGACAGACAAAGGTGCCAATGCAGCTAGGAGCCCCATACAAAAGCACAGTCTGTGGCACCAAGAGAAACAGAACGAGCGAGTGACAGAGCGGTAGTGAGCGAGCTCAACGGAGCTCTACTGTGACTGCTGCAGATTTTTTGTGGGCAGAAAATGCAGCATCGCAGGTAGGAGCCCAGTACAAATGACCAGCTTGCAGCACTGGCAGAAATGGAATGCGAGAGTGACAGAGAGGGAGTGAACGAGCTTAGTGGAGCTGTGTCAGGACTGCTTCAGATTTCTTTCTGGCCAGAAAAAGCCACCAATGCAAGCAGGAGCCCAGTACAAAAGGGCAGCCAGTAGCACCAGGAGACACAGAACAAGTGAGTGAGGGAGAGTGAGTCAGTGAGCTCAACGGGGCGTTGTTTGGACTGCTGCAGATTTGTTTGTGGGCAGAAAAAGGCAGCAATGCATGCAGAGGCCCAGTACAAAAGGGCAGCCTGCAGTGGCAGGAAAACCAGAATGAGTGAGTGAGTGAGTGAGCTCAACAAAGCCGTATTGTAACTGCTGCAAATTTCTTTGTGGGCATAAGAAGGCAGCAACGAATGTAGGAGCCCAGTAGAAAAGGGCAGCCTGCAGCACCATCAGAACAGAATGAGTGAGTGAGAGAAGGGGAGTGAGCAAGCTCAATGGAGCTTTGGCAGGACTGCTGCACATTTCTCTGGGGGCAGAAAAAGGCACCAACAGAGACAGGTGCCCAGTACAAAAGGGCAGTCTGCAGCGCCAGGAGAACCAGAATGAGTAAGTGAGACAGGTGGAGTGAGCGACCTCAATGGAGCTCTGTCGGGACAGCTGTGGATTTCTTTGTGGGTAGAAAAAGCCACCAACACAGGCAGGAGCCCAGTACAAAAGGGCAGCCTGTAGCGCCAGGAGAAACAGAATGAGCGAGTCAGAGAGGGGGAGTGAGCCACTTCAATGGAGCTCTGTCAGGACAGCTGCGTATTTCTTCCTCAGCAGAATAAGGTGCCAAAGCAGGCAGCAGCCCACTATAAAAGAGCAGCCTGCAGCACCGGGACAAACATAGACTGAGCCAGTGACAGAGGGCCACTGAACAAGCTCAATAGACCAACACAATCAACATTCGGCATTGACAAATGCTTATTTTAGCTTTTCTACAGTATTCATTGATCCATACATTTTGCCTTGATTTCCTGATATTTGACTGATATAGAAGGGGGTATATATAAACTATTATACAATGGCAAGAAAGAATCTTGGACTGTGATTGGTCAGTTTGGGGCTGGACCCATGCCGTTATCCCAGCATAACGCCACAGGTCTTGTCTCAGCACTGTGAACCCATTAGGATGACCATTATCATCTACTCTTTTTTTGCATCTCCTCTTAAGAAACAAAAATATTTTTCCACACTAATAAAACATTCTTTAAAATTAATTTTTCTATTTTATATATAACAACAAGCCATTGCATAATAGGAATAATGCACTCCAGGGTGCAGCCTTGTGCCCAACCCCCCAGCACGATACACACCCTGTCATGCATTATTACATAGATACATAGTGTCGGCAGATAAGGGACTATGTCTCACCCAATCTGCCTATTTGAGCTTGTAAGTTCACTTTTTGTTTTCCGAGAAGTCTGTTGCCCCTTACCCGTGACCTCCAGAATTCCTTTATGTTTATCCCATCCATTCTTAAATCCCATGATTGTTTCAGCCCCCTCCACTTCCTCTGGCAGGGTGTTCTACTTGTCTACTACCCATTCTGTGAAGAAATTCTTCCTCACATTTCCTCTAAATTGTCCTCCCTCCAACTTCATCCCATGCCCTCTAGTCCTGGAACATCTTTTTCGCTTAGAAATAGTGTATTCCTGCACTCTGTTCCTCCCTGTAAGATACTTGTATGTCTCTACCATGCCCCTCTCTCCCTCCTCTCCTCTAGGGAGTACATATTCAATTCCTTCAACCTGTCCTCATAGGACTTGTGATACAATTCATGTACCATCTTTGCTGCCCTCCTCTGAACCTTCTATGCCCTGTCTATGTCCTTATGTAGGTAAGGTCTCCAGAACTGTACACTGTACTCCAGGTGGGGCCTCACTAATGTCTTGTATAGTGGAATTATGACCTCCCTTTTCCTGCTGGTGATGCCCCTGCCTATGCATCCCAGCATCCTATTTGCTTTACCTACTGCCTTGTCACACTGTTTCCCTACTTTGAGGTCATCAGAGATGATAAGCCCAAGATCCCTTTCCTGTTTGGTGCATGCTATATCTTCACCCCCCCCCGACTGATATATTGTGCCTGGGTTTTTGTGCCCCATATGCATTATTTTGCACTTCTTTGCATTGAATTTCAACTGCCAAACCCCTGACCATTGTTCAAGTTTCTGCAGGTCCCTTCTCATTCTGTCTACAACCTCTGGTGTGTATTCCTTTGTTATTTTCTGAAAAATAGAATAATAGATAGTTGACTATGTATTACAAGGCAGTTAGACCATTGAGAGGTTTAGGGGACTTGAAACCTCGAGAGCGAAGATTGAGAGGTTCCCAGAGTCCCCTAAACCTCGAGATGGTCTGACTTTCTTGTAATAAAGAGTCATTTATCTGTTAATTGTTGTAATATATGGATGTAGTTGTACAAAAACATGACTTTTTTGATGTGAAACAGGCTCGCCGCCCGCCGCAGTGAAGACACACTGCCTCGGAGCTGCACATAGCACTAAAGACTCTGTCTCACTCGTTTTAAAAACATGTTGTTTAGGCAGTCCCACCATTAGTTTTTTTCCATCGTTCTGTGAATGCAGGATCAGGCAGATACTCTGTTAAACTGTATGGTTGAAAAAAAAACCACAAATTAAAATAATGAAGTTCACGAATTTCTCTCGCTAAGCAAGAAGAAACCACTGCCATGTTTTTTAATTTGTTCGGCCAGTCTCAGAAAAAAGCTGCCAATGGGGATGCATGCTGTCACTATGACTATGCAGGAAGGGACGTGGCTCCATGGCAACTGGGTTTCCTGCCAGGCAGAGTTGCACATGCGTTGTGGCATTCTGGTGATAATACTATCGTTTGTTGGAACTATAGTATTATTGGCAGTGAACTGTGATATTATGGGAATGGAGTGTCCTGTGCTATGAATTACAAGGATTTTTTTTCAATAGTTTTCAGTGCTATTATTTTGATGATCCATATATTACGTTATATGGATTTGCTAATATTTCCTGTCTGTAATCATCTGGATAACCTGTATATAAGTAAGGACTAAGCCATGAGAAAGGATGGGGCTGCTGTGGGATTAATCCATGGTTGGGGGGGTTGGGATGTGAGTCCAAAGACCGAGTGCCTGCAATGATCCAACCATGGATTAATTCCACAGTAGCCCCATCCTTTCAAGTGGCTTAATCATCTTGTAACATGGCAATGGTTGTAGGACTAATATTCTCTGATTAAATGAGAACAGACAGACGGATTCAGTTTTGGAATGCTTTATGCTAAGCTGTTAAGTGGCAGAACACAGAGGGTAGTGGTAGGTGGGGAATCCTCCAGTACCAAGGAGGTCACCAGCAGGGTTCCACAGTGGTTGGTGTTGGGCCCGGTATTGTTTAATGTCTTACTAGTGACACTGGGGAAGGCATTCACTGATGACAACAAGCTCTGTGGGAGTGTGGGCACCCAGGAAGGGATACAAAAACTGAGAGGGGCCCTAGCTAGATCAGGGAGATGGTATTGGATATGGTAGCTTGGTTCAATACCAGAAAGTGCAAAGTGATGTGTAGGATGGCAAAGTACCCAAGAGCAGAGTACTACATATTTTTCAACAGCCCACAGCCCAAGTGGGGCTCACCAGCTGTAGGAGCAGCCTCTGAACCCCCACCCAGCTGGCCATTACCTCAACATCGACTCGCCAGTCCACCAAAGGAAGATAAAGCCGTTAACTGGAGTGCAGGACCTCTACTCCTGCTGCACCTCTCAATGGCAGCTGCCACCTGCCACTCTTGTCTCAGAAAACATCAGTCTGCAGCTTGACTGGGGCTTACCAGCTATAAGAGCAGCCTCTGAACCTCTGCCCAGCTGGCTGCTACCTCCACATCGACCCGCCAGTCTGCTGATGGAAGATCAAGACCTCAACTGGAGCAGAGCACCTGTGTTCCTGCTGTGCCTCTCAACGTCAGTCACTGCCTGCCCCTCTCAACTCAGGAAACATTAATGCACAGCCCAAGTGGGGTTTACCAGCTGTAAGAACATCCTCTGAACCTCTGACCGGCTGGCTACTACCTCCACATCGACCTGCCAGTCCACTGACAGAAGAATGAGCCCTTAACTGGAATGCAGCAGCTCCACTCCTCTTGAGCCTCTCAATGGCAGCTGCCGCCTGCCTCTCCTGACTCAGGAAACATCAGGTATGGTCCCTGGCTCCTCTGGTGACTACACAGATTGAAAGCCGCTAATCATATTAGACAATTGCAGCAGGCTGCCCATTGACTGCTGTAGCGCTTTAGATTTCTATCTTCAAAACCAGGTGCCAATTTGTTTTGGCGGCCCCTAGACTGACTCTTTGTATTTTGTCAAGTTAAGTGTTCGAATCATGTCCATTCTAAGTTAATCCTTGTATGACTAAAGTAACTCGGTGACTGCAAAAAATGTTCTTCTAGTCTCTACTGCTTAACCACAGTGTTTCTGTTAAATAGAAAGTATTCTGTTTAATAGGTGTATCCTACTGCATAGTTTATAAAACTTAAATCGTTACTATTGTTGTCTGTAGGGTAGTGTTCAGCTGTTTATAGTTTCTGCTCTAAATACCTTCTTCCCGTGCTTGTCCTGGCAAGACATTGTTTCCACTCCTGCTCTCACCTTTTTTCTCAACCCACATTGCTACTCTCTCTAGTGCTACCAAACAATATATATACATACATTATCCCTGCTGTCTGCCCTTTACTGTCCTGTTCTTCACCTCCCACCAAGGCCTCACCTCCCCTCTGATGCATTTATCCTTCCTCCTTCTGCCCTGTATTACTGGCCTTTTGCCCTGCTAATTTCTCTTGATAACTGGTGCCAGGAGTTTAGCTTCCCATACCACCCTCTCCTACACATCCCCCTCAGCCTGATTAGTACCTCTTCTTAGAGCAATTATCTCTTCTTAGTCACTCTGCTCTTCCTGCCCTGTTTTCCCTTCCACTGTCCCCTCCTGCCTACTTAATCTCTCTGTCTCTCCCCTTCCCTTACAGCCCACTGCCCAAGTGGGGCTTACCAACCATAGGAGCAGCTCCTGAACCTCCACCCAGCAGGCCACAATCCTCCACATCAACCACCTGTCCACCAATGGAAGATCGAGCCCTCAACCAGAGCACAGCACCTCTGCTCCCACTGCGCCTTTCAATAGCAGCCACCGCCCACCCCTCCCAACTCAAGAAACATCAGGTACGGTTCCTGGCTCCCCTGGTGATTACATGGCTTGAAAGCCACTAATCCTATTGGACAATTGGCACTGCAGCAGGCCTCCTATTGGCTGCTGTAGTGCTTTAGCTTTCTCTCTTCAAAACTGGGCACCACTTTGTTTCGATGGCCCCTAGACTGACTCTTACACTGTATTTTAGTCATGCCTATCCTCCCTGGCCCTACCTTTAATAAATGCTTAGGGATCCCCACCCACAGCCTGTTACTGGTCAGTCTGCTATTGTCTTCCCTACACACTTTCCCCTTAAATGAACACCCTACCTTAGCCCTTCCACTTATACTCTCCCCCACAACAAAGCAGGAATAGTCTAGTGTGGCTTATCCTGTCTGTTTCATCCCTAACATGTCACAGCTTCACACAGTACTTCCCTGGGGTGTTATCAGGGCCCCTACTTTTCTGCGGCACAGTGGGACCAAGTTCTGCAGCAAGACTACCATTTGTCGCAGAACTTCTGCAGCCGTGGTTTGTAATTTCTGTGGAAGTTCTGCGGCACTAACAAACTACCACATCACAGTGACAGCTTGTCAACTGGCTTCACTTTCATGGCAGTTTTTATAGCAATCAGGTTGGTGGAAAGCACAGTAACACTAGTTCAAAAAATAACAGACTTATAAAAATAATATCATGCCTAAAAAATCAAAACAAATGTCTCTCCCTTAAGGTCCTAGCCTGTTGCATAAATTACATATGCAGATGGGATCTTATGTGATAAACAAGGTATTTCTATATCCATGCTATCTATCCCACTAATGAGGTTTCCACAGTCTATCACTTATATATTTGTATGTGCTTTCTACATCACTCATGAGGTTCCCAGTGTGTATCACTTATATATTATATGCAATCTGTAACATACAAACAAATGTGTGTGTGTGTGGTGAGAGAGACAGAGATACTGTATATGTGTGTGTGTGTGTGAGTGTGTGTGTGTGTGTGTGTGTGTGTGTGTGTGTGTATATATATATATATATATATTTATTTTATTTTTTTTAATTTCCATGAACTTGCATCCTCATTCATACACGTCCCATTAGAAATGGAATAGAGGAGTTATTGCAAAACTCATTTTTGATGTCAACCTGCTTTCCCTGATGCACTGCATAACACCATCAGGTCATGACAAGCATGTGAACCGATTGTGAGATAGAGCTCTCCAGACCAGCACAATGTGTCCACCATGTGACAGAACACTGCACCATACCTTCCCAGGGTCCGAGTGATGTGTTCCACCAATCCTTGTGCTGCCCAGCCAGCTCCCAGAGCTAATCTCTGAACCTGAGTTGCCAGCACAGAAACACAGCATGCTGCCCTCTGGCCTAACAGCTCTCTGCACACAACATTTCTCCATAGCTTTTAGGTGATTCTATCAACCAATGACAATATGTAATCAATAACCCTGGCAAAAATGCATACAGTGCAATTATTTATTTAACAGGTCTATTCTTTCAACAGGTCTACACATTATTATATTCCACTTTTCTGGGCATAATTACTTTATTTTTCTTAAAAATGACAGTTAAATTCATTTTACTAGGTATTCATTTCAGATGGCATCTCTATACCTTAAAGGCACAAATAGGTTTGTACAAAGTGAGGTACGGACTTAACAGGTCTGTGCTATTGACAAGGTTTTGTTTAAGCTGGCCCTAGTGCAATAATGCAAGACTGAAAATTGTATTAGGCTGTAGTGCAGGTTGAGCAAATATCACCATGCCTGATGCGCAGTGCCACCGTCTCTGGCAGTGGAAGCTGTGGTAGATAGGTGACTATTCATTTCTGTTGCAGAATGCAGCCATTTCATTTGCTAATGTATGATGTTATAGCAATGATAACATCACATTCTGAGCATATAGGGGGTTTAGGATATAAAAAGAGGGGAAGGGAACCAGATTCTATGGAAAAACAGAAATATTAAAAAATCAACAAGAAGAGTGAAGTTCTGTGGTATATTGCAAGTTCTGCACAAAATTCTGCAGCTGCAGAATTCTAGGGGCCTTGGGTGTTATGCTTCTCTCCCTCCTGTGTCTGCACTGCCACCTGTGCAGCATATCCCCTCAGTACTCAGCTCCACTCCTAACAGGGGCATCACCAAATGTGCACTCTACTGTGACGCTGTCCTATACCACCACTCTAACCACTCCTCTGCTGGAACTAAGTAAAATGAGCATACTGGATGATCTTGACCAATATCCAAGGTGGTTGTACCTGATGACCCTTTATCTTAGGCTGTTAAGCTCATCCACATTAAGGATGGACACTCATCCTATCAAAATCAGTTCAGACCGAGGAAACTTGGATCTAAACTACTGAAAAAATATTTCAGCTGGATAGCCCTTCTACTCCTGTTACTTTCTGGAAACATCCACCCCAACCCAGGACCACTAACATCCCCGGCAGGAACTCCAGGCAATACTGGTCAACCTATAATGAGCACAAATAATATATGTAGTCCTCCCCAAAATGGACAATTTACATGCCTGTACACAGCAACGTATACGCCAGACACACTGTCAGTAGTTGAGACCTGGT
The DNA here is from genome assembly GCA_016271365.2 of Neoceratodus forsteri. NCBI lineage: Eukaryota > Metazoa > Chordata > Ceratodontiformes > Ceratodontidae > Neoceratodus > Neoceratodus forsteri. The sequence continues at coordinate 415,714,019 of CM057457.1, read as the reverse complement.
TGTCCCCCAGTATTGCAGATGCCCCAGTTCTTGATCCCAGGATACACTGTGTTCAGGGCAGATTGCTTTACCAAATGTGGTGGTGGATGTATAATCTACCTCAGGGACTACTCACAGGCTCATATCCTACGTTTGCCTGACATGGGGTCCAATATCGAAACTCTAGCAATAAAAATATTCCTTGGAAATCACAACAGAACCTTTACTGTCCTCTCTGTGTATATTTCACCAGGACAGAAAACCTCTGGGTTTGACTCCTTAATGCTGTGTCTTGGCACCCTTAACCTCAATACAGAAACTCTGTTACTAGGGGATTTCAATGCCAATCAGCTGTCCCCAGCAGAAACTCCCTACAAGAACACTGTGTCTACACTACACCTCTCTCAACTTGTCACCTCACCCACCAGGGTAAACTATAAAACTGGCACTTCCACATTGCTCAACTGGATTCTATCTAATTGGCCTTAACACATTTCTGAGACCACTGTCCTCCCTGATGCACTTAGTGATCACTCACTTGTTTGATGCCGGTGGTCCTGTTCCTACTCCAAACCCCCTACTAGGGCCGTCACAAACAGAGTTCTTAAACAAGGTCACCTGGACCTACTCAGAACTGACCTGTGTCAGTTTGACTGGTCCCAAGTTTACATCTCCAATACTGTTGATGCAGCCCTCCAATGTTTCATCCAGCTCTTCAATGCAGTCTGTGATAAACACGCTCCAATAAAGAAACATAAAATAAAAGAAAGTAGCAATCCCTGGTTCTCAGCTCTGCTTCTTGAAAGTCTATAAGCCAGGGGTCGCCTTTGGTACCGAGCCCAGGAAACTGGTAATCAGGTCGAAATCCAAAATTACAAAAAAGCTCAAAATGACTGCATTGGAGTAGTATGTGCTGCAAAAAATCAATGTTACCAAGTTGCATTCACCAGGTCCTGGAATGACAGTAGAAAATTCTGGCAAACTTCAAGGAAGTTACGGAAAAAGAGAACAAGTCAGCACCTATGATGCTCAATATTGATGGCCTACCAACAATAAACCAGGTTACAATTGCAAACACTTTCAATAAAGCATTCACTGATCTCTCAGGAGTTCTACCCCTGGACTTCTTTCTCTCTACTCAACCCACTGCTCCTGTGAAAACTGAGGTCCAGCCACCTGTGAACCCTCCATTTTGTTTCACAACCATCTCTTTAAAGGAAGCAGGAAATACTTCCTTAAGGTCTTGGGAAAATCACACTACAGCGGGGACTCCCATGACCTAAAATTTGTTGCTGTCACCATGGAAGACATTTTGAAGCCCCTTACTTTCAAAATAAATGCCTCACTGAGACTCTTGCAGTTCCTGCAACCTTGGAAAGTGTCTCTAGTGATTCCAGTCTTCAAGAGTAGCGATCAATCCTCACTGAGCAGCTACAGACCCATTTTGATTCTCCTGCCCTTAAAAACATAGAATCTGATCTGATGGCAAATAAGGACCACTCGGCCCACCTAGTCTGCCCATTTCCCTACTTAACGGATAAGCTGCAAGTCCTAGTTAACCAACAGCCTACTTCCTCCTACCTCCCACTCGGTTCATAAATTCATAGGTTATTTTCAAGCCAGGGATAGAAAATACTAACCAAATAGGCTTGCCTTCCATATTTAAAAATTAACAAAAAATTTGCTATTTCCATAATGATCATCTATTACCTTTTTAAATGAATTTATACTAGAACTATTTAATATCTGTTTAGGTAAACTATTCCATGCCCTGACCACTCTTAAACTAAACCAATGTTTCCTGAAATTATACACCCAAATTTGTTGATGCAGTTGTTTAGTGTGCTTTCTTTTGCTAATTCTTCCATTATTGAACATAATTCCCACATCATTTAACAAATCAACATCCTCAATATTTTTAAATAGAAAACATAAATCACCCCTCAATCTACGGTAATATAGTGAATAGAGGTTCAAATTCACTAGTCTTTCCCAATATACTTTGCCTGTCTGACCCTTTATTTGTTTTGTCAGTCTTTTTTGAACTTTCTCAATGGAAAGTATATCTTCCCTATTGTAAGGAGCCCAAACCCTCACACAATATTCCAAATGCGGTCTAACCAAGGCTACATACAAGGGAATCAAAACCTCCCTCCTTCTACTTGCAATATATTTTAGTATGCAATTTAGAATCTGAATAGCTTTCTTTAATTGTTTTCGATGATGTACCCTAAATTTTAAATCGTTTGTAATTATAACACCGAGGTCTTTCTCTTCAGCAACCACTCCCAAATTAGTATTATCTAAGTGGTAAACTGCTTCATTGTTTTTCTTACCCAGGTGCATAACCTTGCATTTGGATAGATTTAATTCCAATTTATTCAGGTTTGTCCATTTATTAATTAAATCTAACGCTTGTTGTAGTGCAACTATTTGATCATCATTTGATGAGACCACACCCAGTCTACAATCAACAGCAAATTTGTACATCCATACATTTATGTTGTTAATTTGTAATGAGGCAATGTACAAATTAAACAAGAATGGCCCCAACACTGAACCCTGTGGCACGCCGCTAGCAACAGGGGCCCATTGTGAGTATTCTCCATTTACAACCACCCTCTGCTTCCTATCCCATAGCCAATCTGAAATCCATCTACAGATATTACTAGGCAACCCTAGGTTATCCACTACCAATAATAATTCTTTATGGGGTATTTTATTAAAAGCCTTGGAGAAGTCCAGGAATACCACACCCACAGGGTTCCCAGCATCCATCTCTCTATTCACCTTTTCATAAAAGGACAACAAATTTGTTTGACAGGATCTGTTCCGTACAAAACCATGCTGGACTGGATCAACCAGGTCATATTGCTCAATATGTTCCACAAGAATATTGATTATTCTCTCCAAGAGTTTCCCTAGTATCGCGGTCAAGCTAATAGGCCTAAAATTACCTGGGTCTGTGCTTGGTCCTTTCTTTAAAATAGGCACTACATTAGCCAATTTCCAATCTTGGATAACAGTACCAGAATTTATTGATTGTTGGAAAATATAAGTTATGGGATGTACCAGCATATCCGCTAGTTCTCTCAGTATCCTGGGATGTATACCATCAGGGCCAGGGGATTTATTAATGTTTAAATCAATTATCCCTTTATAAATATTTACTGGATTCAAAACAATTGTCCCAGGTTCAAAGGGTCTACTTGTACAGTGGGTATATGGGTCTTTATGTTGATATACAGAACAAAAATAATTATTCTGAACATTTGCTATTTGCTGATTTGTTGCTCGGTGACCCTCTTTGGTAAGAAATGGGTCTATACTGTTAGGGGTCTTCTTTTGGTTATTAATATATGAAAAAAAAGCTTTTTTATTATCATGGACTCTATTAGCTAAATTTGTTTCGTATAAAGCTTTAGCTTTTTATAGCTATTTTAACTTGTTTCTGAGTTTCTTTGTATTCCACAGTTAATTTATCATTCTTTAAAACTTTCAACTTTTGTAGAGCCTATTTTTTGTTTAATAATTTTTAATTCGGCAGTACACCAAACAGGTTTAGTAGTTTTATTCATATCTGGTGTTTAATAATTGTGGGGACAAAATCATTAGTTAGTTGGTCAATTTTTGATGTAAGGGAATCCCATGCGTAGTGTACAGATTTGTTGACAAAATCCAGTCTACAATCCCATTTACCCAGTTCCATTTTCATCTTATGGTAATCACCTTTTCCAAAATTGAATTTAGTAGTGATTCTTATAGGTTTACTACTATCCATTTCCTTAATATTAAATAATACTGTGTTGTGGTCACTGTTACCTAGTGGAGGACTTACATTCACTGATTTGACTACCTCCCCCATATTTGTAAATATTAAGTCAAGGTTATTATTACCTCTGGTACTCTCAGGGACTAGTTGCTCTAATCCCCCTTGATCCATTACATCTATATATTGCCTGTCCAATGGGGAGAAGCCAATACCTTTAGTCCAATCTATGTTAGGTAAATTAAAATCTCCAGTCAACAGAATTCTTTTTGAGGAGTCCAAATTACTAAAGATACCTAACAAGAACTCATCGTCTAGAATGCCTTATGTCTGTCCCATGCATTCTTGAATTCCCCAACTATTTTTGACTCTATGACCACCTCAGGAAGGCTGTTCCAAGCATCTACAACCCTCTCTGTAAAGAAATACTTCCTCACATTACCTCTGAGTCATCCCCCTCTATCTTAGAATTGTGCCCCTTGTTCTTGCACATTTCTTTTTCTGAGAAATGCTACCCTCTTGGACTTTGTTGATATGTTTGAGGTGTTTGAAAGTTTCTGTCATGTCCCCCCTCTCTTTCCTTTCCTTGAGGCTATACATCTTAAGCTCCTTTAGTCTTTCTTCATATGTCTTCTGGTGCAGACCCTGCACCATTTTGGTTGCCCTCCTCTGGACAACCTCCACCCTGTCTATGTCTTAGTGGAGATGGGGTCTCCAGAACTGTACACAGTATTCCAGATATGGTCTTACCAACTGTCTGTACAGTATCCAAGGTCCTTGAGAGGACTGCCACTGATCAATCTGTGGAATACCTAGATAAATATAACATACAGTGTATTGAACAGCATGGCTTCTGTAAAGGTCATAGCACCATAACTGTTCTGCTCGAGTTTACAAACCACATACTCAACTCAGTTATATGTGATAATAGATAATAGCCATCGCTGAAAGGTGATCCCAATTACCCCAACAGCAGTATTGCTGAAAACATTTTCGGCAATATGCAGTTAAAGGTGACCAGGATAACTGTGCATGTGGGGGGGAGGCTGTGCCCCCCACACCCCCTATCCCCTATCTAAATATTCTCAGCTCCAGGGAGGTGCATGTCAAGGAGGGGGGCACAGCCTGGTTTTAAAAAAAAATTAAGTCCTGCAGTCACGGGATGTAGCAAAATTTTACCCGTTCCCAGTCTCGAACAGAGAACTTGCTCCATTGGAGCCAGCCACCCTACCCACTACACCACACAGCTGGCACGGTGGAAGCAGGCACACTACAGGGTTACCTATAACCCACCCTACCCTTGCCATCGCAACAATAGCTGCCCCAGTAGGATCACCCATGATGATAGTGCCCTAATATGGGTCGCTGTTACAATAGTCACCCATATGCGTTCGCTATCATCATGGTATACCCACAACTCATTTAAGAAGGGTGACCTGGTCAGTGAAACTTACATTGACCTATCAAAAGCATTCAGCATGGTCTATCATGACCTTCTGCTTGAGCAGCTGGTGGCTGCTGGCCTCTCTGGTGACACAGCTGGATGGTTTAAGTACTACCTTTCCAACCAGACCCAGCAAGTTAGGATCAACAACATCGTATGTGGTAGCAGACCTGTCCACTCTGGTGTATCACATGGCTCTATATTAGGTCCCCTAATGTTCAACATATTCCTGACTCAGATACCGCATGCCTGCCACTGTAAGATCTTGCTATATGCAGATGATGCAGTCCTATTTTGTAATGACCCTGACACTAACACCCTGGTGCACACCCTACAGGATAATTTCACTGCAGTAGAAAGATGATTCAAGGACCAAAAACTGGTCATGAATTATAAAAAAAATAAATAGATCTATGATGTTCTGCAGTCCACAAAATAGGCACCGAATGCACCCTGTCGTCATCTTAAATATTGATGTGGTATCCCTGGACCAGGTAGAGCAATTTAATTACCTGGGGATCACAGTCAATAGCTTCTTGCCCTTTGTCAACCCCAGACAGTGACATAAAGGCCCTTGGCATACTTATCAGCGTTCTGTAAAAGCATAAGCACTGCCTGACCCCCGAAGCCCTTAACCTGGCAATCTGCAGCTCAGTTGTCTCCGTAGTGAAGTATGGAATAGTAATTTATGGATCTGCAACAAACGTAGCTTTTAATAGCAACAAAATGGCATTAAATAAGGCATGCTACCTAGCCACCAGCTATGAGCGATACACACACTTGTGATCTGTACACCTGTGCCACTGGCTTCAGTTTTATTTATTTATTTATTGAAGTGTTTCACCAGCAAAGGTACACTGAGCAATGTAATGCTCATCTCACAGCTCATCCTGGGGTAAAGGGGAGTGTGATATAAAGAATAATAAGGTGTAGACCCTGGAGTCAGTTGAAAGAACAATTATGACTGACTTACAACACATTATGACTGATTTTTTTCAACCAGTTTAAAATTTATGACTGCAACTAAATAAAGAAAATTCAACTCATTTTTTCAACTTCCGCCATTCTTTTCTCAAAATTGAACATCCTACAGAAGCAATTGGCCCACTCTGGATAATACAGTATTCAGGTGGTGTTACCCACATCCCCATGGGTCCCCTCACTATGTGGGCCCTATTACAACTGCATGCACCACAGACCCAGAGCAAAGCCCGCCCTCCTCTGTGCTGTGAAACTGGCTGAGAACCAAGATCTCATTGCAAACAAGATACCAGGGTAAAGAACAGTAAAGAAAACAATACCTTAGGTAAAACACATATAACCACCCTGTTCCCTGGGGTTACTGGAATCTCATCAGTATTAGACCAGGTTGGGTCTCTGGGCAGCATGTCGGTGATTTTTTAGAAATCCCCTCCTGGCACATGGCTCATTGTTTACTTAGCTAGGTAGAAAATAAGGGGTGTCATTTAGAACTCTTGCCACAGCTTAATCCTTTGCCAGCTGGGGAGGGAGTTTAGAATCTTGGGTTCAGTTGGTCAGTGTGTAGTGTTCAGAGTGGAGCTCTGAGTGTAGAGGTGCGTGCTCACTTCCCTTAGGTTGGGAGAAGGATCTCTGGTAATTTTTCACACCCTAGAGAGTGAGACAATAGCCTTTCTATGGGAAGAGGTGGAGACCTGTGTAAATGAGACCCCACTGGGTAATTATTTTGTGAAAGTAAAATGGGACTGAGAAATCAGTAGGTCCAAGGGGCAATCCCATGAGGGACTAGAAGACTAACCAGCTGCCCAGAGCAGGAACTGACAGAGTTTATGACAAAAAGCCATGGATTTGAGGGAAGAAAAGGTTTTTCTTCATTTAGTCCCAATGTCTGTTACAGAGGGACAAACAAACCATGAGTACAGTTATACAGCTTTGTTCTAAGGGAATCGCCTGGTGGTGTATGTGCCCAAGACAAGGCTAGATTATGCCACTCTTGACCCCAGTGTTACCACAAAGATGTGCTGAATGAAATGCATTTTCTCAGTGTGGAGGCCTTTAGGAATCCAGGTGGGGTTGAAGGAGCCAATATGTGTCCTGGAAGTAATGGCAGAGGCTGGCTTGGGGCAAGGTGGGCAGACCCTCACCTGTAGCCCAGGTCAGGGCTAACTGGATACCTGAATGGGACAATTTGCTCCACAGGTGTTAACATAGCTCATCTCATCAGGAGGATTCTGAATTTGAAGTGTGTGGCAACCCTTAAATAATAGGCACTTGGAGAAAAGAAAGTCTAGAGATCCCTAGACAGAGGGATGGACATCTCGTTCTGTAGAGAAGTAGATGTGTGCAGCTACCCAGAGCAGGCATTCTTGCCCATCTGTTCCATAAAACCTTAAAAGGCTTCATCCAACCATCCCAGAGTTTTACTTTCTATCTTACTTGGCCCTCTGCTGTTTGGGGCTTCTACCCATGTACTTTTCCCTTCTGTTCTTAACCTATACACATCACGCTTTCCTTTTGTTGATTGCACATTATGCCTTAGGGAAATATATATGTATATGTATTCTGATGCCATTGCACACTTTATGCCCTATTTATATATGTATGTATTTCATATATAATTTTGCATCCATACTGTATAACCTGTGCTGCATTACATTTTTGTTTATACCATCACAGCTTTGTAATATCTGTGTCGTATTGTACCAGCATTGTTTTTCACTGCCCAGGTCCACTTTGTAAATGAGTTCACTCAATGGTGCTTCACCTGATAAAATAAAGATTGATTGATGTGTGAAATGCCAGTACTCCCTGTTTTGGAGAAAGCAAAGTGTTTTTGATGCAAAGTTATACGTCCTGTAATGACAGTATTACAATCTGGGGGAACCAACCAGTTTCTGCCTACCATGTGTAGAAATGAAGTCATATGATACAACCCCAATTTTCTGGTATTGGACACAACATCTTTGAGTTCATGTAAAATGTTTATGGGGCCCCTCAGATAGAAGACACAGCATAGCCATGGCACATTTCTCCCAGAACTCAAGATTAAATATAAATGTTATTTTGCACTCTAACCCCCTGACCTCTTAGATGCTGTGCCAAGTATTTACCCCAATGCCAGAGGTGATACTTATTTTTTGCCAATGTGTGGTTTGTTGCCTTGTCTGTGTACAAGTTAGGGAGTCCTGGTTGCAAGATGCTACTCCTGGCTGGGGTAAGGGTTGCACACATCTAAGCCACAATTTTCAGTCCACAACTATCAGTTTTTCTTTCTCCACCCCAGTCTTTTTTGTTTATGGTTATCTCTTCCTACTCAGACAAGCTGCTATTACAAACAAACATACGTACCAACGTACAAAATTGCCATCAGATCTCTATCATACCCCCCCAAATGATGGCTGCTGTTTCAACTCCACAGAAAGGGGAACATAACAAACTTAAAAATAAAGAAACAATAACAGTGGCCAAACTTGTTCAAAATTAGAAATAAAGTGCACAGGGGTCAATTGCAGGCATCTTCACTTCAGGAAATATTATTGATGATAATCATATAACTACTGCTAACCCCAAATGTTTAAAACCTGTCAACCAGACTATCTGAAGTGCATATGCTGACCTAATTTACATGCAAACATATAAACCATACTGCAGTACTAGTCCAAGACAAACTGTATAAGCAGACACATTCAACAGTGCATTTGACTGTATTTTGTACTGGTAAGTGTAATTGAAACCTCTTGGAATTGGAACCACATTGCTGGCTTCGATGCCCACACATTTAGAGTACTCATCAAGCAGGATTTGTGTTTACTGTATTCACTAACCAAGGTCTATCTACTTCTGCCTTGCTCCCCAATATCCTAATTCCCTTTGTTAATGTCCACCATTTTTCCCACTGTTTGCACTTTGCAGCAGCATATTGATTGGTTTGTTTGTGATGACAGCTGACATTATGGCATGGTTAACTTTCTAACTCGGCCACACAGAATATTTTAAATTATCAGTCTACATCAGAAAAATCACCTTTACCAACTTGTGTACCATAAATCTAATGCAGTGCATCATACTCACAAGGACAAACATTACAGGAGCTTTTCTATTTGTGTTCCTTGTACATAGTGGCTTAAGGAAACAGCTTTCTATTTGCAACTCTGCATGCCTTTTGCTTATGGCAGAATAGGCATCCAGAAACATAAAAAAACACAAACAACAATATCTCTTTTGTATTTTAAAAATCAATTAGCAGAACCCAGACTGTAACAAGAAAGCAGCAGGCATGCACTGGCAGCTTACACTTGACTTGAGTGAAATGGTACAGTCTATCAGTCTCTCTTTCTCTCTCACCTGGGTAGCCAAAGTTCTTTCTCTACAGAAAAAATTTCAGTAGCAATCTCTACCATTTTATTTAACTTCTTTTTTGGACCAAACCATCTATAGTCTTTAGTGATTTCATTGGCCCCCCCCCACATTTGCAAGTTTGGCCGGTTGCTTCTCCACAGCCCTCCCCATTCCCATTTCTCATTTTACTGATCACTGGCTGCACTGCCAGAGGTACACTCTGGCCACCCTTTTTATCATGGCCTCTCCCCTCTGCCTTCCCCATCCCTTACCAGCATAACAATGGGCCCCACCTCCTCCTCATGGCATGCCAGCAGCTCTGACAGACTCAAAACGCTAATTCTTCAGCAGTTTACATGGGGGGGGCAAGTTAGCTACTAGTCTTTTTCCTCCCTCCTCATGCCAGCAGCCCTGAAAGGACAAACCAATCAACTGACTGACTCACCACCTAACACTGCTGAAAAAAACCTGTATGTGGTGGTCATCCATGTATCGCTCAGTGCTCACTCCTCTCTTACTCCTCCTCGGTGCCCGAAATTCATCCTTCTCTCCTACTGCTGACACGAATGAATGAACCGAGTGGCAAGTGCAGAGTTGCAGACTGCATTGGATGAATTCCTTGTATTGCAGGGTGCGCAATCCTGGCTTCTCCTCCCTCTCTCTCATTGAATGAGTTTTCAAGCTGCAGAGCCAGGGACACACTTGGTTGGTGGTTGAGTTTCTCCACCAAAGTTTGAAATGGCAAGATGTAACAGTGTAAATAATTTAAAAAAAAGCAAATTGTACTGCTGTGGAACCTCTGAGATTACTCTGTGGGCAGGACACTGTCAGGCAAGCAAGCCAGCTGGAGTCTGACTTTTGATAAATATGACTTCCCAGAATTATGGCTGCAATTCAAGGCAATTGCAACTAACTGCAACTGCCATGAATTGCGGTCCACAATTCCGACTGCCGACGGTGGCTCTAGGGTCTAGTAAGGTGCCAGCAATTACAAACATATAATATCATTACAGAGGCATAATACATGGAATACTTAATGACACACTAAGAGCAACTAGAGAGGAATAACATGGAATAAAAATAAAACACACTGTAAGTGCTAGGCCTATTTAGGGCAATATGTGCAGGGTAGCTGGAGAGTGGAGCAGAGTGAAAGCTAAGAGGCCAGAGGGGGTCATGAACATGCACAGTTAGCTGTTAGATACTGTAGTTGAGCACAGCATAAGTAAGGGACCCAAGGGGGGAGGAGGAGGAGTGGCAGATCTGGGGCAGGAGAATGTTCCACAGTTTAGGCAGATGGTATAAGAAGTGTTTTTGTCCAGAGGAAGTAGATCGACTGGGGATTGATAGGGTGCATGTGTCAATGGGTCTCAGGGAATATAGGGAAGGGGAGGGATGGCAAGGGTGGAGTACAGGTAGGGGGTAAGAGAACTGAGCCAAAATTTAAAGATGAACCTAGCACCGTGTAGCGCATGACAATTTTGGAGGGTAAGAATGTTTAGAGAGTGGTAGAGGTCACAGTGATGAGTGAGGGGAGAGGCATCAAGAACAAAGCAACAGAAGGAGTTGTAGAAAGAATCCAGTCTAGCAAGGAAAGACTGGGGGGGGCAGCACCATAGACTATGTCGCAGTAGTCCATTATTGGCATGATCATCTTTAATACAAGCTCTCATCTGGTGGGGAACAGGATGCAGCTGCAGTTTCTGAAAAGGGCACCAAGCTTGGGCCTAAGGTTTTTCAGAATGGCATTGATGTGAACTGAGAAGTTAAGGTACCTGTCCAGCCAGATGCAGAGATACCTGAATGAGGAAGGGTACTCAAGAACAGTCCCATCAAGGGTGTGAAAAGTGGGTAGATGGCTTAGCCTAGCAAATCTCAGTCTTGTGCAAAAGGTCATGGAGACAGTCTTCTTGGCATGTAGAAAAAGTTGATGTGAACTAAACCAGCATTGGACATTTGTGAAGTCAGACTGGAGCCTGGTAGTCACATGAATGACAGATTTCCCAGATGTAAATAAAACTGAATCATCAGCTTGCATGTGTATACTAGATGCAGTGTAAACCAAGAGAGATCATTTAAAAAGTTGGAAAAAAGAGTGGGGCCAAGCACTGAACCCTGGGGACACCAGTGCTTACGGGCAGAGGGAGGGCGGTGACATCAGTTATTTGTACTGATTGTGACCTACCAGACAGGTAAGCATTGAACCAACCTGTAGCAGAGAGGGAGAGGCCAGCTGCTGTGAGACTGTCCAGGAGGAGAGGGTGGGAGACAGTGTCAAAGGCTTTGACTAGGTCAACAAAGATGGCCGGGGTAATGTGGCCTTTGTGAAAACTGGTGTAGCTGGTGTTTGTTAGCCATAGCAGAGAAGTGGTGGAGGAATGGGATTTCCCAAATCCAGACTGAAAAGGTGTGAAGAAAGCTGAGTTAGAGAGAGGAAGGAGGAGAGCTGGTTAAGGACTATGTGTTCTTGTAGTTTAGCTAAGATTGGAAGGAGTGAGATAGGCCGATAGTTACCAGGGGAGAAGGAGTCACCGCCCCTTTGGGAGATGGAGAACAACAGTATGTTTCCATACTGAAGGAACAGTGGATGTCAAGAAGGAAAGGTTTAGAATAAGTGAAAGTGGGTAGGCAATAGCAGGAGCAGGGAGAGAGAGAGAGAGAGAAGCCTTGGGTCCAGGCTATCAAGTAAGAAGCCTTTCTTAGAGTTTAATGCAAGGATATCCTGAAGGGTGGGGAGAGGAGGAGGGGGCTAGGTGGGGGGGAGGGAGACAAGGATAATGGACAGAGGGGAGGCAAGAGGTGCTGTAGTGGAAGAAAAGACCTTTGGGGGGGGGAGAGATGAGGACACTTGGCCAGTGGTGGAGCTAGAGAGGGTGTTCAGGAGGGTAGAGGTGCAGGCAGCAAAGTGAGAGTTAAAATATTCAGCAGTGGCCATAGGATCCAAAATGACAGTGAGGTTATGCTTGAAGGTGGGGGCAGTGGATTGGTGGCTGGAGAGAAGAGGGAGTGGACAACCTTCCAGAATTTGGTTGGGTGCTTAGTGTTTGATAGGAAGATAGATTTAAAGTGTTCCACTTTGGCCAGATGGATTGCTTTAGTGCAGCCATAATAGAGCTCACAGTAATGTTGGTGATCCCTAGGGCAGAGGGAAGCTTTGGCCCAGCACCACACAAGGTCACGGGCATGTTGACAAGCCAGAAGCTCGGGAGTGACCCAGGGGAGGTGTACACCTCAGACACGGGTTTTATGGAGCGGAGCATGGGTATTTCATATATGGAGAAACTTATTACTGAAAAATTAATAGGTGAAATCCACTCAGGCTGTCATGGAGAGAGGGAACTAGTCAGTAAGTGTGAGGTCGTGAAGCAGGGAATGCAGATCTAGTGCACCGTAGGGTCTAGGGAGGGTGGTTTTAGGTGGACGTTTAGGCCTATGAATCTTATGCACCACAGAGGTCATGTGATGGTCACTTATATAATCAGGTAGTAGCCCAGAGGCCACTATCCTATGGGGGTTAATGGTGAGGACAAACTCCAGCAAGGAAAGGTTTAAAGTTTTATTGTTGATCCAAGTGGGTTCCATTATAAGTTGAGAGAGATTTAAGGATTCGAGTGTGGAATGGATGTTAGCCATTGATGAGGCCAACCAATTTAGGTTGAGGTCACCCAGGCTAAACAGAGGCCAGTGACAGTGGCTTGTGGCTGCCCCAGGTGACAATAGACCCCAGCGACAAAGACAGGTGCAGTGCAGGGATGGGAGATTTTAAGGAGTGCCTTGTATGAAGTTGGGACAGTGGAGGTGTAGGTAGGTATGAATTAGAGGGAATTGGAGGTAAAGACAGTTACACTGCCTCCTCTCTCTACCCTGTCCTGTCTGGTGATAGTGAAGCTAGGGATCAAGACATCATGGTCTGGAATATTATCAGACAACCAGATTTCAGAGACAACGATGATATCTGGTGAATAGGCAAGCACCATGGTCTGTAGTAGGGTGATTTTAGGAAAAAGACTTCTTATATTCAGGTGGATAATTTTAAGGCCATTGGGGAGGGCTAGGGGGTTGATTGCAAATAGATCAGTGGTCCAAGGCTGTACATTTTGCAGGCCAGGGTTAGGGTGAATATCACCAGCTGCTAGGAGGAGCAAAATGAGATGGTGGAGCATGCTTACCTTATGTGAGCTGAAGAGAAGCCATTTTGCAGATTTAGGTGGGAGTGAAAGAAACATAGGAAAGGCAGCTATCCTTAGACGTGTGAGGGGCATGTCGATTACCAAGGAGACAGATGCACAGAGGTGCACTGGGCAGTGTAGGTGGACTGAGACATCAGAGAAGTGCGACATCCTGGGGTGTCTAGCTGAGCTGTTATCCACAGTCAGAAGGGATGTCAGGGCTGAGGTACCACCAGAAGGCCCCGTTTAATTGATGGGGAGCAGTAGTAGAGCTATTATACAGAGAAGTTACCCATGTTGGAAAGCCTGCCAGGACTACATTCCTGTTGGTAGGATAGGCTTGTTAGTGGAGCAGTGTATAAGGTGTACCAGGGTGCAATAGGCTGTGGTTTGATGGATTTGGCATAGAGTGCAGCTATTTGGTGCCTCTAGCGGTAGGACAGTATAAGGAATCAATGAGAAAAATGGCTGTTAGAAAAAAAATCATGGGTCACAAGGTAGATTGTAGCTATATATGTACACAAGTGTCGAGCTAGGGCAGGTGGGTGGGGAGCCATCATGCAGCACCAGTGGGGAAAAATTTTGTGTGGCGGTACCTTTGAGAGCTGAGAACTGGGAAAGAGTATGCAGGTGGTGGCTGAGGAAAGCCGACTGTCTGGGTGCCGCTTCTTGGTCCATGGCAGCGGATTGAGAGCCCTAGTCAAAGGCAGGCAGCTGGGAAGAGAGGGGACACAAGAGAGTGTTTAAGTACACAGAAAGGAGGTAGCGGGGGTAGCAGACACAGGAATTAGCAAGACAAAGGAGAGGGCAAGGCACCCAAGTAGCTAAGTACTAGCTTAAACTGAATCTGCAAAATTAGCTCTCTAAAGAGCTATAACACTTAAATACTTTACAATTTATAGATCATCAATCACAGTAAAATGTGAGTTACGTACAAGTTTTTTTCTTTTGTTTTAAATAGAAAAAAGTGCCAAAATGGCAACAGAGAGAGAGAGAGAAGATAGTGGCAGCCAATCAGTGAGTAGCTTAGAGAAGCACTTGCTGTCTGATTGGTCCTTGTGTGGCTGTACCTTCGAGAGGTGAGAGCTGGGCAAGAGTATGTGGGCAGCATCTGAGGAAAACCGACCGTCCAGGCACCGCTTCTTGGTCTGCAGCAGCAGACTGAAAGCCCTGGTCAAGGGCAGGCAGCTTCAAGAGCTGAGAGTTGGGGAAGAGTATGCAGGTGGTGGCTGAGGAAACTGGCCATTTGGTGCCACTTCTTGCTCCATGGCAGTGGATTAAGAGCCCTGGTCAAGGGCAGGCAGCTTTGTGAGCTGACAGCTGGGCAAGAGTACGTGGGTGGAGGCTGAGAAAAGCCCACCATCTGGGTGTCACTTCTTGGCCCGTGGCAGCGGATTGAGAACAGAATCAAATTCCAGACCTGCCTACTGGCCAGAAAAGTAAGTCTAGATATTATGCCTGTCAGAGTCTTGAATCTCTTCACCCCCTATGAAATTATCCATCACACTAGAAGTTCATGGAGTATGGCCTTCAAGATTCTGAGATACTGCACTTCTCTAGGTCAGTGAGCTTT
This sequence comes from Neoceratodus forsteri, assembly GCA_016271365.2. Taxonomy (NCBI): domain Eukaryota; kingdom Metazoa; phylum Chordata; order Ceratodontiformes; family Ceratodontidae; genus Neoceratodus; species Neoceratodus forsteri. The sequence continues at coordinate 415,698,768 of CM057457.1, read as the reverse complement.
TGCCCATCAGGTGCCTAAATGGCTTAACAACCTGCCTGAGGATATCACTGCTACGTCTGCACTAGGACCTTTTGAAACGTGACTTTAGAACTTTTCTATTAGCCACTGTCCACTACCATTGCTTCATTTAGAGCCTCTGTCCAGCCTCACTGTATTCATACCACTCACCCCCTACCTCTGCTTACACATTCCCCACCCTGAAAAGTCTAATAGTTCCTCCCCTTCTCCCACCCTCTGCACCTGTTCTCTCTCCTCACTCTGGAAAGTCTCTCCTCCTGGTACTCATCTGTTGGTCTTGTTCCAGCCTATACCTGGCTATTTTTGAAATCAAGTACCTGCATCCGGTGGCTGGGCTTGGCTTTATTACCTCACATGACACCCTTGGTAAGCTTTCTCAGTTGTCGAGGTCCACCTTCTGGGCAGGTTCTCATGCTCTTTCCCCCCAGTGTAGTTGTCCTTCCTGCCATCCCCAACCCTGTGCTTACCCCTCCCACTTGCACCTTTCCATTCCATTCTCATTCCCAGTGGTTTGTCCGTTACTAAGTATATCTGTATGTTATCTCATTTTTAAGGCACACTGCCCTGTAACTACTTGTTGTATACCAAACTGTAAATTTGTTGTATGTATCCTAACTGTTTGACATGGAACCTATGTAATGAGCCTGTTCTCAAAGGTTTAATCCAAGAAATTCAAAATAAAAATAATTAAATAAAAATAGTGAAAGTTCAGGTAGCTGTTTCTGAAGAGGAAAAGGACTTAGGGATGGTTCGTACTAGTGATGTGAAACAGTCCCCTCAATGCAAAAAGGCTGTGGTGAAAGCAAACAGGATGTTGGGATGTACTGTAAGGGGACTTAGTAGTAGGCACAGCAAGGTTATTTTATCATTGTATAGGTCACTGGTAAAGCCACATTAGGAATATGGAGTGAGGTATTGGCACCCATACCTATAAAAGGATATTAACATGTTGGAGGGGGGTCCAGAGGAGAGCAACTAAAGTGATATGGGGACAGCAGAATAGGATGTATGAGGAGAGGTTTGGAGCCCTATGGATGTACTTTCTGGAAGAGGAGGCAGAGGGGGATATGACAGAGCTCAGCAAAGACAGCCTGTACTCCATTATGCCAAAAAACATGACAAACACACAAAATACTTTTCAAAGCTTTAATGCAGAATTATTGCTCTGTGCCTAATGTGTCCACAACTACCATTCACCCCAGCACTTTGGGAACTAACCCTTCTTCAGGGGATACAATAGAGACCTTCAAATACCTGAAGGGATTAAACAAAGTGGGTTGTGGGGTATCTTTTCAGTAAGAGAGACAATACCACAACCAGAGGACATAGCTTAAAGCTGGCGGTGGTGGTGGTGGGGGGTAGATGCAAAATGGATGTGAGAAACACTGATGTACAGAAAGGGTGGTGGTTGTCTGGAATGAGCTACCAGAGGAAGTGGTGGTGGCTAAAACAGTGGTCTCTTTCACAAGATCCTGGGACAAACATAAAGGAGAAACAGTGGGACTAAGGAAGGGGAAGGGGCTTGGGAGAGGGGGAGGGACCACTGTCACTGGGGTAAGGGTAAAGCAAGGACCCTGCATCAAACTGAGCAGACAAGATAGACCGTGTGGTCTCCTGCTGGCTACTTTTGTATGTTTGTACATTTATTTGCCAGGGGAGGAGTTTCCCAGTTCGAGGAATTCTCCTCAAAAAAATGGATAACATCGTATCTGTGGTCTGAATAGATGATTTATCTGGTTTAAGCCTGTCATTGCTTTTTAATAATCTAGTCTCAATACACAAAATTCGGAAAGCACTGCTGCAATGGAAGATGCAGACTGGGGGTGCAGCACACAAAGTATGGAAAGCAATGGTGTAAGGGATCGCAGTACACAAAGTTCAGAAAGCACTGCTGTAACAAAAGATGCAGACTGGGGTTACAGTGCACAAAGTTTGGAAAGCACTGCTATAAAGGAGGGTGTAGACTGGGGTTACCACCTGGACATTTCTTACTGAAACATGATTTTTCACAGGATAATATATAACCTCAACCAATGCAACAGACTTTTTTCTCTAAATAATCAGAATTAAGACTACATGTTGCAGTTTTTTAGGTGTTCCTTGTGTTTCTTTTAATTTTAACGTATGTTAGTTCAGGTATTCTAGTTTTTACAACATTTAGACGAAGGTCTGAAATAGTTTTTTTCTACTATAATGTCAGGGCATGTAGTATTTTTTCATGTTTTTTCACAGGGCACTGTTGCACAAATCTGGACTGTCCTATGAAAATAGGGACAGGTTGTAATCCTAATACAGACATTATTAGATTCATGTCCAGAGCCCCTATTGCCTGTACCTCGTTTAACTGTTATGTCCTACGCACCTCCATTATGAGGTGGGATAGAGATTTTGCATCAAATGGGAGGGATTGGAATCATTTTCTTAAACTCATATTCACTCACCTTCCTCCTCCTTTTCAGAAGAGTCCTTTTCATCAAAAAGTGTGTTTGGGCATGGAGATGGTTGGGGCTTGGTTATATTTATCAGTTTTTATCTTCAAAAGGCATTGTTTCTTTTAATAAACATCAGTGGTACCCTGAACTCCTGGATCAAGACTTCTTTTCTTACCTCCAAGTGAGAAATTATATTCAGACAAAGCTCAGAGGTATCTAGGTTACCCACACCCCGGTCTCCCCTTTTTACCCCATCAAGGGACTTGGTAGGAGGTCGCCTTAGGGGGCATTTAATATGGTGCCTGTATAAAATCTTAAGGGAAAACCTTGACAATTCATCTCAAACAGTTCTAGAGGGATGGAACAGTGATTTGGGTCTCTTGGTGCCCTGGGACCAGTGCCAGATTACAACACTACCTGCCATTAAAATAATGTCCTCCAATACTTAGAGAAATTGTGTGGAAATGTCATAGCAGGTTCTTCCACTCTCCAGCAGACCTGGTAAAATACCTCCCACCCTCTTACAGAATTTGTTTGCAGGACTGTAAGTGTAATTTGGCAGATCAAGGACGTATTTTTTTTAGAGTATTGTACATATTTGAAGCGGAGCACTAGATCAGCCAGAACAAAAAAAGACCTACAACCAGGTCTCAAGTTAAAGCATTTTATTCCTGATACAAAAAGCTAAAATTCAACATGGGCAACAGTAGCACCCCTCCACCAATGTTTCACGTAGCTCTTATGCTTTATCAAGGTGAGGAATTTTTTCTACAACATATTTTTTTTAGCTGTGCTCTATCCCGATGCCCTTTTGGTGCTCATTGCAAGGGGAATTGTGGGGCTGCTTGGGAGAGCGATGGAACTCATAGCAGAGATATTTCTATTATCAATTGACCCAGACCATAACTCCTCATGGTGTAAAACATTGCTGCCCCTACATCTCCAGCAGCCAAAAAAGCAGTAACATGCAGGTGGATGCCCCGCATAACCCCCATAGTCCCAGCGCGGTGAACATTTTCCTGGATATATATATCTCCTCAAAGGCTTGATGGCAGGTATCAATCAATCAATCAATCAAAATCTTTATTTAATCAGGCGTACATCATTGAGCATAGCTCATTTACAAGATGGACCTGAGTGGTCAAGAAGTGCAAGTGTTATTACATTGACAAGGGTAGCATAAACAGTAATACAATGACAGGGATAACATAAACAGTAATACAATGACATAAGTGCTACTATATAACAATATACATATGTACAAGGCACATTAAAACTTTTAATCTGTGAGACAGAAGGCAATAGGCACATCAGGAGTAATATGTAGATTATAGGACCTAGCAGGCATTTTGAGGGTGAATCTTGGGACTGGAAATGGGAGTTTTATCAGCATATAGGAACACGAAAAGAAAAGGGGGGTAGGTAGGGCCGGGGTTTAGGCCTTGTGGAAGCAGTTGTAGAGTTCTGGGAATAGGGTGGTGAATAATATTTTGAAGGATATTAAGGGTAGGAGGTTATTTAGCTTCATGGTTTTTTGGAGTGAATTCCAAACATTTGCTAGTGAGTAGCTGATAGCAGCCCTCCCAAACTGGGTGCAGACATTGGGGACCTTAAGAATGATAATTTTGCTGATCCTTAGGTTGTATGGCCTAGAAGTAATTTGAGTAAAACAGTCTGAGATATAGGTAGGTAGCTTGCCTGATAAGGCTTTGAATATCCAAATTGCAGCATTCTTATTTCTTCTGTGTTGTAATGATGTCCAGTTAACTGCCTTGTAAAGGGAGCAATGATGGGTGCTGAAGGAAAGGTCAGTAATGAATCTGATGGACCTGTGGTATAGGGTGTCCAGTTTATTTAAGAGGGGGAGTGAACAATGTCCGTACAGAAAGTCAGCATAGTCAATGAGGGATAGGAATGAAGCCTGGATTAATCTTTTTTTGGAGTCTCTGTTGAGGTAGTGCTTTATTCTAAAAAATAAACCAAGCCTTTGTCTCAGTTTCTTTAGTAGCTCCTCAATATGGACAGAATAGTCAAGCTTGTTATCAATCCAGACCCAAGGTATTTGAAGTTATCAACGAATTCCAGCTTCTCTCAAGTAAGGTGGTTAGTTGTAGGGTGGTGGATGGCGGGTAGTGGCAGAGCAACTCTTTGAGGAAAAGAACATAGCTTTTGTTTTTTTGGCATTTAGAAGTAGTTTTTTATCCAGTAGGTTGTGTTGTAGGATGGAAAATTCAGATTGTAGCAGTTCACAGGCTTTAGATAATGAAGGATTGCTAACATATAATACAGTATCATCAGCAAACAGATGGATGTTGGATTGAGTGAGGTTAGCATCAATATTATTAATATAGATGGCAAAGAGGATGGGGCCAAGAATAGAGCCTTGCGGTACACTTCTTAACAGTGGTTTTAAGGTGGATAGGTAGTTTCCATTTTTTACCAGTTGTGACCTATCTGATAGATAGCACTTGAACCAATTGAGTGAAGGAATCCAACCCTAGTGAGCCAAGGGAGGTGATTAATGATTCATGATCCACTGTGTCAAATGCTTTGCTCAAATCCAGGAACACACACAGGTACTGTTCTTCTTATCCATAGCAATCTGCCAGTCATTGGTTACTTTGCTAGGGCTAAAATGGTGCTATGCCTTGATCTAAATCCTGATTGTGCTGTATTTAGGAGGTTATTGTTATCCAGGTAGACCCTTAATTGTGAGTTTACTAACTTTTCGAGCATCTTGGATAGAACTGATAGGATGGAAATGGGCCTGTAATTATTGAGGTCCATGGGATCACCAGATTTGAGTAAAGGAACTACTTGAGCTGTTTTCCAAGTGGAGGAATGGATCCAGTGGTGAGGGAAAGATTGAAGAGATGAGTGAGGGGCAGATAAGACTTGAGATGCAATCTTGAGGAAGTAGAGGGTCCAGGAGTCTGTACCTGCACTTTTGAAGTATCTAAATTGGAGAGGAGATCTTCCACTTCTTTCAAGGATATTGGGTTGAAGGAGAAGGTTGATGTAGCCTTTGACCCACGGTGGATTGAAGGTTCAAGGAAGATCTCAGGAGATTTGCAGGTGAAGAGTCAAATGCTAGTCCAGCTGTGGTGAAGTGGTCATTGAAGGTATTTAGGATTTCTTGTTTGTCCGTAATTTCTGTGTTATTTAGTAGCAGTTTGCAGGTTAAGGCAGGAGTAGAGTTTTGGCCCAAGATACCCTTTATAGTTCCCCAGAGCCTGGTTGGGTTATTATAGGAGGCATCCAATTCAGCTCTATAATAGGCAGCTTTGGCAGATCTTATTTGTGTTGTACATGAATTTCTTGCGTTTCTGAAATTTAGCCAGTCTCTGGAATCCTTAGTTTTTCTTGCCTTTTTCCACAGTTTGTCTCTGGCTAGCAAGGCTGTTTTAAGATCAGTGGTGTACCAGGGGCAGGACCTTGCTTTAGTTCTGATATTGGTGAATGGTGCATGAATATTGAGAGCATTAGTGATAATGTCCTTTAAGATCTGGAGAGCTGTTTCCACCGAGGTTGTAAGGTAGAAATCTTGCCAATATATTTTGTTACTCAGGTCATGGAGGTATCCTGGTATGTTGAACTTCTTTTTTGACCTTTTGAGGGCCAAATTCAGCAGGGTTGGGTGGCTTGAGTGAAGATCTTATGCCAGCTATGGGACAATGGTCACTTACATCATTCAGTAGTACTCCTGCATGCGTATACAAGTGAGGCTTGTTTACCAACATAATATCCAGGAGTGAGCTGTTGCTAGAATTTTTTAGGTTAACCCTGGTTGGGTCTTTAATTAGCTGTGTAAAGCCATAGGTGTCACAAAAGGTTACCAATGGTGCAGATGCATTAGATAGCCAGATTAAATTCAAATCACCAAGGATGATGGTATCTTCAGGGCCTAGATTGGTTATTGACCCCAGGTGAGATAGTAATTTGAGGCCTGCTGAGGGGGGCCTATAGCAGCCAATCAATTTAAATGAAAACAAGTTAGGAAGGATATTTTGATTGACAAACATTCAAATTCCTTTGGTTCGGATGTGATGATGAGGCAGGTAGCAGCGATGGTGTCCTTAATGTATGGCCACCCCACCACCCTGGAAGGGCAATCTGCTCTGAAGAGCTGATGGTTAGTAAGGTTTACAACACTGTCTTTGGTCGAAGGTCTGAGCCAAGATTCAGAGATGACCAGAAAGTCAGGCAGGGTATGTGCCACCCAGGCCTGTATCACGGAGAATTTTTTAAGAGGCTGCAGGCATTGAAGTGTAGGAAGCTTAGGCCATTTATAGAGGATAGATCAGCAGGGAAAATAAACTTTCAATGGGGCCAAGGATTTATTTCAATGGTACCAAAAGATCAGAAGGTAGAAGATTAATTTGAGGAGGGCACCAAGGGACAGGGATAGTGAGTGGTCAGAGCGTTTCCTCCTAATCCTGGGTGCCTGCTGTGAGATGAGTGATGGTCCTGGTATATAGGTGCAATTTTAACATAGCATAATAATTTAATGGACAGGCATAGTGGGTTAATAAAAAGCCATGATACAAGTAAGGTGCCAGGGCTGTGCTGAATTGTTAGGGTGGCCTTATGTGGATATCCCAGAGGTTGCATTGTAAGCGTGGTTTGGGGTGAATAAGGAATCCGTGGTTGGCCATTGTGGATAGCAGAAGTGGGCAGGTCATATTAACTGAGTTATTTATCTTGACACTGGGCATAACATTAATATCATAAGGGATTGGGTGAGATGCGAGGCTCAGGAGCAAAAGGAAGCAAAGTAGCCTTGTGGAGGTTAGGTATGGGTTAAGGGAGGAAGGGAAAGGGATGTGGGCGTGGATTAAGAAATGGCAGGAGAAAGTGTATAAAAGGAATCTACCAGGAGGGGGAGGGGGCGGGCAAAAATTTTGCGGCTTTGCCCGTACCTTTCTGCCTGCTTCTCCCGGCCTCCTGGAACCCTTGGTCGGCTGCACAGGCGCCGCCAACCCGCTGGCGGCTCGGAGCCCCTCCGCTCCCTGGACCTCGAGAGCTGCGCCTTCTTTCTGCCTGCTTCTCCCAGCCTCCTGGAACCCTTGGTCGGCGGTGCCCACTGGCGGCTCGGAGCCCCTCCGCTCCCTGGACCTCGAGGGCTGCGCCTTCTTTCTGCCTGCTTCTCCCGGCCTCCTGGAACCCTTGGTCGGCTGCACAGGCACCGCCGACCCGCTGGCAGCTCGGAGCCCCTCTGCTCCCTGGACCTCGAGGGCTGCGCCTTCTTTCTGCCTGCTTCTCCCGGCCTCCTGGAACCCTTGGTCGGCTGCACAGGCACCGCCGACCCGCTGGCAGCTCAGAGCCCCTCCACTCCCTGGACCTTGAGGGCTGCTCCTTCTTTCTGGCTGCTTCTCCCGGCTTCCTGGAACCCTTGGTCAGCTGCACAGGCGCCGCCAACCCGCTGGCGGCTCGGAGCCCCTCCGCTCCCTGGTTCTCGAGGGCTGCGCCTTCTACAAGGTGGATAGACTTGATCCCTTCAAGATTAAATGGCAGAGATGGATAAGTTGTATGCTACAAAGAGAACCTGACTTTGTGCCATGAAATTGAGGGTTTCTCAGAAGCTGCTGGAGTGTCTCCCTTGCCATGATGAATAATTTAATAATGTTAATGGCAACTGAGAGATATGTTGAATTACATAGATTCTCATATAGATTCTTAATTGGCCATACAATGAATTCTGTAAAAAAATGAGGGGGCTTCATATCTTAAAGGTAAATTGTCATCTCAAGGATTGGCCTATGATTCTTACTGAAGTCTCAGTGTCCTCCTCAGTTACTGTATTTTAGTCACTTTATAAGAGACAGGCTGTCAGATACTAAACTGTCTTATATGGATATATTTTCCTGACTTATAAGTTGCTTTGTTTAATAAAAATTATGTATTTTTTTTAAATTACATTTGGATCAGGATTTTCTTCATGGGACCCAGTATCATCATCTTGACCCTACAGTATGGTCAGCATCATAGTTAACCTACAGATCTGAGTGAACAGTCTTGTCCTGTTCTGGTGCACCTGAACATGCCTGAATGGCGCCCTCTCACCCGAAGGACCCATCTTGGGTTTGGGTGTGTTGGTTGTGGGCATGCCCTGCAGTACATCAGAACTCAGTAACTAAGAGCAATAGAAAGGATTTGTGCAACTCAGCCAACCCACTACCAGTTGGTATAGCAGGTGCACTACCCCATCTTGGGGGTTCTTCTGGGGTGACTGAAATTGACATGTTAGATTCTGTTGCACAGTTGTGGCAGTATGAGTCTAAGGGTGGGGGTCTCATTACCTCCTACAAGTCTTACAGTGTATGAAAATCACAGATCTCTGACAAGCCATGGTGCCACTGGCTTGAGGCTTGAGGAGCAACAAACAAAAAAAATCAGAATTGCCCAAAGATATGCCAGTGAACATGGGGTCTTTAAAATCCTTTGCCTAATAAAAAGGATTACTGTTTAGATCCACTTTAGCCCCCCAACAGAATAAATCTTTGAAGGTATGGGGAAACATGTGTCATCAACCCACTGGTAGGTCAGACCCTCTGCTCCCACAGTGCCAACCTCCAAACACAGTATTGTGAACAAGTAACAGAACAGGGTAACCCTCCTACCTGCTTGTGGGTCTGAATCACCTTTCATCTCTGGGGGGACAAGTTTTGGGGGGATTCAAATTGTGAACCTTATGCTAGTGTACCCAAATGTACAGGCTCAGATAATCTGCTCTTCGGGGGGGGGGGGGGTGCCAGATATCTTTCGCCAAAGGGCACCTAACCAGGTATCCAAAATGAATCCTTAAAACTCTATAAAATACCTTAGGTATATTCTTACCTTTTCTCAGCTTATAACACCATTAAGTTTATGAATAGTTTTGTCAGTCTTAACCCTCCATACATCACATGCAAAAGAAAGAACTTGGAAGACACATCAGGCAGTCTCTTTAAAATAAGAAGTTTACTTAAAAATGGATAAAAATATGTAAAATGTAAACACAGAACACTATATCACAAAGCATACAATCACTTAAAAGAAAAGAAGGAAAAGTGCAAACTCCTACCAACATAACATTTACATCTGTAAATGACCCTCTGAAACTGTAACCTGACTTGTCTCACTACAGTGACTCAGGGTCCTCTAAGATCCTAGAGATAGTAACCAACAATGTAAATACAGTGTACTGTGACCTATGTATAATATTTTCAAATGTAATGTTTGTGCTTTTGCACTGATGTGGAGCCTTTGCAAAGGAGTATATGTCTCAAAGGATTGTAATTCTGATTTTTCAATAAATATAAACATACAGTTAAACTTTTTCTATCTAATGTATACCTCTACCAGTGCCTTAGTTAGATCTGAGATCTTGTTTCTTAGAAGTCCAAAAAGGAATGTCTCAGTGGAAACACAGAATATAGTTAAACTCTGTGTTTCAACCCCTCTTCTGTGTCATCTAGCTCCTCCTTTTAGAATATAAAAAATACACAAACAGGATGTCCAATCAGGAGGTATATCAAATCAGGTGGCATCAGCAAAAACTCATTTCCCAAATGATGACTGTCTTTAATCGTGTGTGGTTTCCTGTTTCCAAGGACATCAAAGGGGTTTTAAAGCTTTTTAACACCATAGTTATAATCTTAAATGTATAACACATTGGGAAGAATACAATGGAAACTGTGACATGTACAGTCAAGATGGACTACATTTAAATAAAGTAGGATCATGATTTCTCAGCCTCCAGTTTAACAACGCAATAGATGCAAATTTAAACCATTAAATGGGGGAGAGGGTGCAACTGTTATACACAAAACACGTTCAGCAGAATATACTTCTGTAAGCAATATGTGGAACAATAATAATGATTGCAAAAACAATAAAAAAACAAAACTAAGAAAAAAAAAAGAAAAGGATATGAAAACCACCAAGTCAGGAAGATACTACACAAAGTGAAATTGATAATAACAAAGTTAAAGTTAAGGGAATACGAATTCTACTAACTAATGCTCGTAGCTTAACAAATAAATTAGATGAACTAAGATATATTCTTGCTAATAAGGAAATTGACATCTGTTGTATTACAGAAACATGGTTGACTGAAAATGATTGGAATTCTGAGATAAGCTGTTTTACAAAATTCTTAAAAAACAGACAAAATGTTAAAGGACGGGGGTTAGCTTTATACATATCTAATAAATACAATTGTCATGAGATAATATATGAGGACTCTCCAACTGATATACTTTGGGCCAAAATCAAATTCGGCAATGAAACCTTAACTATAGGCCTTTGTTACAGATCACCTAATTTAAATCAGGAAGATAACTAAATCTTCTTGAAGCAGTTAGACAATATCGAAGTGAAAAAAGACTTAATAATTTTGGGTGATTTCAATTTCCCAAATATAAACTGGGAAACACTTGATACGCACAGTACTATTGAACGGCAGTTTTTAGAAATTACATTTAAACACGGACTGGATCAATTAGTAACTATACCCACTAAGAATTATAATATACTTGACCTTTTTTTTGACAGTGATCACAACATGATTGTATGTGACGTCTTAAAACAACCAAATTAAAACAAAGGAATAAGTAAGTTTAAAAATTATCATAAAGCCGATTATAAAAACATAAAAAAAGTACCTGACTTCATGGGAATGGTTAAAAGACCTAAGTAATCTTGACTTCGAACATGTGTGGGAAACAATACAGACCAAAATAGATTACTGTATAAATACCTGGGTACCTGAGAGAACAAAATATGATAATAATAGCAAATGAAGAGTTCCCATGTAGTGGTCTAAGGATATAAAGCGTATAATAAGAATGAAACATCGTGCCTATAAAAAATACAGTAAGACTAAAAAGGCTTCTGATTGGGGCATGTTTAAGATACTTGCCAAAAAACTAAACAAATAATTAAAAAATCAAAACAAAAAATGAAAATAAATTTAGCCCAAGACTTCAAAGACAATAAAAAACAGTTTTATAACTATATAGGTTCATTAAAACAAACGTACAGGAATTGGACCACTAAAGGTAAATGATGAATTAATAACTAACGAAAAAGAAATGGCTACTAAATTTAATCATTATTTTACAAGCATATTTAATCCAATGGATTTTACTCATCAAGATACATTACAATCAAATATTAAATTATTCTTTCTTGAACAAGACACATTAGAGGCCATTAACAAAATCAAATGCAATACATCTCCAGGCCCTGACAATATTCACCCCCAAGTTCTTAAAAGAGGAGGATAAGTCCACCCAGAATGTGCAAAAGCATATGTTATGTAAAGTGTTTTGATATGTATGTTAAGTCCTAGTGTGGCCTTCCCTCTGTCTGCCATTAGGAGTTTTTCCTAAATTAGTCTGCTAGCTATATGGTAGTTTTACAACCCCTGGGGATCTTCATCACAAATAGGTTTAGTGGCTTTCATTCTCCTACGATGCACCCTGGCTTATGCGACAGTGATGTAACTATGCCCTTAGATTTAGCAGGGTCTGTCACAGCTCACAAAGATAATACTTCTTGCAGAGAGTCACACTGCTACATTTTGGGTGAGTGTAATCATTATTATTTTTTGATATTGGTACCTTGTTCTGCTATGTTACAACCTATAAGGTGATGTTCAGTTTTTGCTAGATAGTACTGGTACAAAAAAAGTGACTGAGAGGAATAGAGTAAACAAGTGACATGATTCACAAACACACACACACACACACACCCACAAACACAGCAGGACAAGGTACTAATATCAAAAAATAATAATGATTACACTCACCCAAAATCTAGCAGTGTGTCTTCTCTGGAAGAAGTATTTTCTCTGTGGTTGAGCTGTGACAGACCCTGTAACAAGACACTGGTCTCCTGCAGGAGCAATTAGACATCACATCAAAGGGCACTCTGGGAAGACTTTCTGGGACAAGAGGCCATAAAAGAAACCAGAATAGCAACATCCAAGGGCAATACAACAGTTAGGGAAAGTTAGAAAAAATAGTTCTCACAGCCAGAGGAAAAGAAAACACTGGGAACTGGTTAGAACACAGAAAAAAGACTACTACATATCTTTTTTCTGATTTTAACATGGAGTTTTCCTTTGAAAGTGGTATCAAAGGAACTTGCTGGACCATTTACCTATTTGTTCAATATGTCTATAAATAATGGGAAAGTTCTTCAGTCTTGGAGAGAAGCAAATATAACTCCTATACACAAGGGAGGTAATAAACAGTTACTATCTAATTATAGGACTATCAGCCTTACATCACTTGTCAGTAAAATTATTGAATGGTTAATACATGTTAAAATGATGAGAAGGGACTTGGCAAGGTTGGAGGAATGGTCAGAAGTATGGCAGCTAGGATTCAATGCGAATAAGTGCAAAATAATGCACCTGGGAAACAAGAACCAAGGGGAAGAATACACAATGGGGGGAGGTAGTAACAACAACAAAAAAGGAAAGGGACCTGGGGGTAATCATATCAGATGACCTTAAGGTTAGCAAGCAATGTGAGAAGACAGTAGGGAGGGCTGGAGGTATACTGGGATGCATAGGGAGAGGCAACAGCAGCAGAAAACAGGAAGTTGTTATCCCTCTGTACAGACAGTTGGTGAGACCCCATCTCGAGTACTGCATCCAGTTCTGAGACCCCATCTCCATAAGAATAGAGAGCAGTCAGAGGAGGGCAACTAAAATGGTGCAGGGTCTGGAAGAGAAGTCATGAGGAGAGACTAAAGGAGCTTAATATTTATACCCTTGAGGAAAGAAGGGAGAGGGGGGACATGATAGAAACTTTTAAGTACCTCAGTGGAATCAACAAAGTCCAAGAGGGTAGCATCTTTCAGAAAAAGAGACATGCAAGAACAAGGGGACACAATTTAAAGATAGAAGGGGCGGTTCAGGGACAATGTGAGGAAGTATTATTTCACAGAGAGGGTAGTGGATGCATGGAGCAATCTTCCTGAGGAGGTTGTGGGGTCTAAAACTGTGGAAGAATTCAAAAATGCATGGGACAGACATAAGGCAATTCTTGTGGGGGGTAGGAAGAAATAGGCTGTTGGTTAACTAGGATCTGCAGCCTATCCTGTAGGTAGGGAAATGGGCAGACTAGATAGGCCAAGCGGTCCTTATCTGCCGTTAACATCTATGTTTCCATATTTAAAATCTCCAATCATCTTAAAATGTCCAATTGTACGGCCATTTCCCAGCATGGCTTTACTACTGGTAAGTCATGTTAAACAAACCTTATTAGTTTTTTCAAACCTGTTAGTGATGCCCTAAATAAGGGCCTTCCAGTGGACATCATATTCTTGGATTTTGAAAAAGCATTCAACACTGTTCCCCATAAATTTTTGATCAAACAACTTCATAATATAAATTTGGACATGCACTTAATTAAGTGGATATCAGCAAGGTTATACAACAGACATCAAAGGGTGGTTGTATGAAGGCATAAATCCAACTGGAGCCCTGTCACCAGTGGAGTACCGCAGGGATCTGTTCTTGGGCCTTTACTTTTTAATATAGTGATAGCAAGTATGCAAACAATGAAAGAAGTTTGGATAAATAAATATGCAGATGATTGCAACTTGGGCTATATTGTGAACACTACTGCATCTGCAAACACTCTCCAAGATAATTAAATTAACATCATGGGCAGTAAACAATAAAATGAAATTTAAACCAGCAAAGTGTAAGGTAATGCATATGGGGAACAATAATAAGAGACACCCATATTTTATTCAGAATGTGAAACTAACAATCACAACAGAGGAAAGAGATTTAGGTATAACTATAACTGATAACTTAAAATTTAACACCCATACCAATAAAACTATTAAAAAATGTCACAAGATTATAGGTTGTATATTGAGACATATCAAAAGTAGGGAATTATCTGTCATCTTGCCCCATACACAAGCCTGGTTCATCCACATTTTGACTATTGTGTTTCATTTTGTGCTCCAGCTTCCATTGGCTATTTAAACATGACAGAAAGAGTTCAATGAAGAATAACTAAAAGGATTGTTAATATGTCCAAACTTGATTATGGTTCTAGATTAAAATCTTTAGAGCTTTACTCTTTGAAGTACAGAATACTAAGAGGCAACTTAATCTATACTTACAATGCATACAATAACGATTACTTGTTAAACACAATAGGATTGGAAAAGTTTTCAATATATAATCCCACTAGATCCCACAATTCAGAACTAAAATCATCCTTATGTAAAATCAATAAATAATCTAGATTTTTTACACACAGAATTCCTCCAATCTGGAATACATTGTCTAGTAATATTATAAACAGCGAAAACATAGAACAATTTAAGAGAAACCTTGATAAATATATGGGTGACAATAAATTTTCCTTACACTGCTAATTTAGCTGGTGGCAAGTTCATAAATGGGCATGTGCCTTCTGAATTTGTATCAATTTATGAATAGTGGGATAACATATTTTTCATCTAAGATGTCATAAATGTTTCTGATTTTCATCCTCTGGCAGACTCATAAAGTCCCATTTTGTTTCCACTTCAAAGAAGCAACAGGTCATAAAATGCAATTTGTCCTGGAAGTTAATTACATTACAGAGATCTCCTGTTTAGTTACACATCCTGTAGTTTTACTGAAACCTGGTGGTGAGGAAGCACCCCTAGCCCATCTGTCTTATGGAGAAAATCACATACTACATTTTTATATTACAAAATCATAGAACAATCATAACCAGCTGGCCAAGTGTCACTATGTGTTCATTACCATTGACTATGTTGGAGCTAACAGAAAAGGAAATTGTAGTCAACATGAATTAATTTCTTCTTTGGATCCCATTGCTAGACTGTTCAAGTTACATGGTTTACACAGTTTAGTAAGGTAAAAGAAGGCCATAGGACCCATCGAGTCTTTATCAGTCTCCTGTGTGGCACAGTGTTGTAAGCATTGCTGAAGTTCAAATGGACTATGTCCACTGCCCTCCACTAATCTAGATCCCTGGTCACCTACTCAGAGAAATCAATCACCTTCATCCTAATTGAGCATCCCCAACCCACTAGTTCCATGTTGCCTTTAGTCCTGTAGCCCATTAGAATTAAGATACTCTAACCTCTCCTTTAACAGGGTTTCTGTTAGTTTCCTCACAAACTGAAGTGAGACTGACTAGCCTGTAGTTGTCTGTCTCCTCCCTGTTGTCACTCTTCAGGAGTGGTGCCACATTTGCTCTCTTCCAGTTCTCTGAAACCGAGCCTGATTCCAGTGACCTGTTGAATATGGTCATCAGTGGTGCAGCAAGCACTTCCATGAGTTTCTTTGGTATCCTTGGATATATCCTGTCTGGTCCATTGGCTTTGTTTACTTTCAGATCTACAAGTCCCTTCAAGACTCATTCCATTGCAAATGGACATATGTCCACCTCACCCCCTCCAAATGTTTCCTGCTGCTCCCTGGTCATTTGTCCCTCATGGCTCATGGAATAAGATGTCTGCATACAAGAGAAGAATCTGAAAAAAAGCAAGTCCAAAATCCTCTTTGTACAGCCCTAATCCTATTTCATATGTCCTATTCATCTTTTATATGGCCATATGGATGAAAATCATCTCGCAGAAGAATTTTTATATGCTTTATAAACACATTTCCAGGTTGTTGTTTTTTTTAACTAATTACAGAATGGAGCTAAGCCAGTTCCATTTAACAAGTATATGTGTTGGTGTCAGCTGGGTATAATTTTTATGGGTAAAAGAAACAGAAACAAGATGGCCACCATATGAAAGGATATTTATTTTCTTACAGAAGAGGATTACCCTCAACATAAAAGAGAATCTTCATTTCTATGGCCAGATTCTTCTTTCATATAAAACATCTGTCCAACACACTCTCCAGAGAATGCTCAGAACTGAAATGTCAAATCCTTATAGCTCTGGAATGGATTCATATTTATTTTCACCAAACCAATGGAAGGCACCATGCTGGGACATCACCTTTCCACCCTGAAAATTATAGACCAAAATTCCAAACCCATCTGTTTGTAGGTTACAACAAAAAAACAGCAAGAGACAATTGATTTTCCCCTTTTTGCATCTTGGAATCTCTACTTCTGGCTAGAACAAAACTTGACAGTTCAAGAGACTTCACCCACCAGACCATGCATGCAAATGTTTGTGCAATTCCATTGAACCAGTAGTGAAGCTATTAAAGTACAAAACTAGGGACTTAACATAAAACAGCCTACTCAACCTCAACTAAAGTGATGCTACCATGCCACTATAATTCAAGACAGCTAGAGAATTGATGCTGCTCTGTCCATAACTGGCATGCAAATGGTTCTTAGATCCTTGCATTCCCAATGGTCTCATTAATATATTAGAGCTGAATATGGCTCAAGGGAACCCTGGCACTATTCTGTTAGGGCTGTACTATCCTCATCAGGCTGTGGGTCATATTCTGTCTGGGCCTGTGTCAGTGCAATGCATAGTCATGATACACTGTGCAACCTGGCCCCATATTCAAATACTTGGCATGCTCTTTTTGCAATGAACTAACTGACTAAATGTTTACCCCCAAGCTGGCTGTGCACGAATTGCCACACAGGACTCCAGTCAGCACAACACACACAGCTGGTTCTGAACATGGGGACCTATATCTTTTAGCTTGGTGGAACCCAAAGTCCACAAGACAATAGCTGCTGAACTAGTACCATGTAAGCCAAAATGCTCAGCATTGATAAATGCTTATTTAGTTAGTGGGGAGAGGGGTTCAGTTGTACTGTCTGACTTTAGTGACTTGTTAGCTGTATGAAAAAAGCATTGAAGCCACTCTGTGCACTTGTTTTAATTACTGTTTGGATGTACTTACATTTAGAGCTTGTTTATTGTCCTGTGTATATTTTAGCCTTTAGGTATCTATTCTTGCTGGACCATGTTAACCTGCTGACTGCCGCCATCCTGTCTAGGACCCCCTTGGGGTTAGCCTGCTTGGAGCAATTTCAGATGAATAAAGAATTAAACATGTGCTTTTGTTTTTATTCTACTTGACTCTGGTAACAGTCTGCATTTTAAAAATGCATTTATTTTTACTCAGGTGAACATTGTTATAATTCAGATAGTCACCACAACCAGTCAAAATATAGTTGCATTTTACTCCAACTAGCTCCAGTGGCTGTCTGCATTATACAAATGCAATTTTGTTTTTTACTAACCGGAATTAAATTTTTAGACACCGTCACCAGAGTCGGTCAGAGTACATTGGCATTTTATAGTGACTGGCTCTGGTGACCATCTGTATTACACAAATGTGATTCTTGCCTTTTACTTGAAGGTGGTGGAAGCTTCACTTGCATTGTATTCTGTCTGCCTTTAGTGACTGTCCACATAAAAATCTGATTTTTTTTACACAGGAGAGGGAGTAACTACAATTGTATTGTACTCTGACTTTGGTGACTACATGCATTTAAAATAAATTATTTTTGCTTGCTTTACTTAGGGGAGGTAGTTGCAGATTACTATTTTACTCTGTCCTACTTTGACTCTGATTACTGTCTGCATTTTGGAAATGTAATTTACTTTTGTTATGTGCTGGACATTTTCCATGTGCTTCTGTTTGAGTTGCTTAATAATCTTTTGTGCTGTATCATTACTGTTTTTATATGCCTCCTGCCATGTTTTTATTACCTGTTGACATACTCCCTTGTGATCAGGTCTCAACCAAAGAGAAGTCAGAATTGATTAACCCAATTCTTTGAATACTGTCAAAAAAAAAAGTCGCAGAAAGAATAATGTAATATTTTTAAATAGTTATGTCTGAAAAGGCACATTTATGTGGTTACTCACAGGAAAGTTGATACAGTAGAGATGTCTTGAAAATATAAGACAAAGCAAAAGTGTAGTAATTTTATAACCAGAGGGAGTAAAATAGAACTGAATTTGCTTGATTGTTGGGGTTGAGACCTAGGATTTGGAAGGATATTTTTGCAACATTTTAAGTGTCCCGCTGGCTGAGGAGTGAGTTAATTTTATCCCTGGACTCAGTAGAGTGATTTGTGCAGGAGACGAGGTCTAGTAAATTGTGGTGTTAGATGAAGTACCATAAAGGGCAATACTCACCAGGGTGGTGGAGCAGTTGTGTATTTGATTGTTTCTAACAGTCACCAGTGGCTGTGGACTACCCACCCACCCTACCCCACCCCACCCCCCAGGCATGGCATTTCCTTTATAGCCACAGTTCTGACATCATTTCCTCAACAGGCCTTGGGGCAGAACTGTCATATCCTTAATAACCCTGCACAGTGCAAAAAGGGTAGGTACACACCACAAATAATTAAAAAGACATAAGGGAGAGGGACATGTGGGGAGTGGTGCAATACACTGGCTGTGGGGCAGTAGTTTTCTGGGAGACATTCTGGAAACTGCATTGCTGTCCTATTTGCAGGCAACTGTCAGCTCTGAGGGAGGAGGTTGCCCACCTCCAGGCTGAACTAGCAAGGACTAAGGAGGCCTCCCCTTCCAAAGAGCACAACAGCCACAACCACTGCCTCAGAGGTTGCCAAGTATGAAGAGCAGTTGGACCACAGTGGGTTCTGGGAGGGTGTGGGTGGTGTACTAGAGGCGAAGCCCCCTAGTTGTACCTCTACACAAATCATATGCCATTCTGGCAGAGCAAGGTTCCTCTATGATGGCACCCTCAGTTGAGACCCAGAAGAAAGCTGAGAACATCCATAAGGGAGACCCACAAAAGGGTGGCAAGGAACACCATAGGGGAAGGAAACAGATTCTGATAGGGGACTCTATTGTTAGGGGGTAAACCTGGGAAAGGGAGAGGAGAAGGAAGTAAGGTGTCTGCCTGGTGCCATGGCTTGGAGGGACAGGAAGCGAATTCCTCAGGATTGCAGAAGCAGCATCACAGGAGAGGGAACTAGATATCATAGTCCACCTTGGGACAAATGACCTAGCTAGGCATAGGATCAGTGCAGTGCAGAATGAATTTGTGGAGTTGGGGAGGGGCCTCAGATGGGTAGCAAGCACGGTAACCTTCTCAGAGGTGCTACCAGTCCATGGCAGGAGTGAGGCTAAGGTACTGCACACCATGCAGTTTAATGAATGGTTGCAAAACTGGTGCAGGGCACAGGGCTTTGGCTTCATTGGAGACTGGGGAGCTACCTGGAGAGATAAAGGTCTATTCTGGCAAGATGGTCTGCATCTGTCCATGACAGGAACCAAGCTCCTAGGTTATAGGTTTAAATGCTTCCTTGGCAAGCTTAAACTAGCCAAGGGGGGAGGTGCTGATAAAAGGCAGGACATTTTAAGCCTCCCCACAAAACAAGGCAGGTAGGAAGGTAAACACTGAGGTACAGAGCTCAACACAGGGCAGGACAGTGGCAAATGGAAAAATAGACAAGGACAGTAAGAGCAGGGATGGGGGAAAAAAGGAAAAAGCCATTATTAAATGGAGGGCAATGAGTACCAATGCCCGTAGTCTGGGAAACAAGCTTCCTGAGCTAGTAGCCCTGATGGAAGATGAACAGTTGAATAATGTGGCAGTCATGGAAACATGGTACACCAAGAACTGTGACTGGGATGTCAACATACCAGGGTACACAATCTACAGAAGGGACAGGGAAGGTAAAAGAGGAGGTGGAGTAGCTCTATACATAAGGGAGGGGATCAAAGCTACAGAACTAAAAAGTAAAGGGGAAGGACAAGAGGCACTCTGGGTCACCTTGGAGACAGGGAATGGCATCACAATCTGCACAGGGGTTGTATATAGATCCCCGTCTCAAGGGAAGGAAATGGACAACAAAATTATGGAGGACATTCTCAAAATGGCTGAAAAAGGGGAGATACTGTTGATGGGGGACCTAAATATGCCAGATGTTAACTGGATAACCGGTACTGCAGCCACATCCAAGAGCAGGGTCATTCTCAATGCCCTGCAGGGGGCAGGCCTTAGACAGCTTGTGTTGGAACCCACTCGGGAGGGAGCAATATTAGACCTGGTACTCTCAAATGGAGAAAAGATCACAAATGTAGAAGTCGGTAGACATCTGGGAACAAGCGACCACTGCATAGTGTGCTTCACAATGAGCACAACCATGGAGACAAGCCATACAAAAACAAGGATACTGGGCTTTAGAAGAGCTGACTTTGGCAAAATGGGTGAATACCTGAAAAATGCACTAGCAAATGACCAAAAAAGGAGGGGTGGAAGAACAATGGTGAAAAATCAAAACTGCCATCATAGAGGCAACAAGCCTTTGTGTGAAGCAAATAAAGAAAACAAAGTGGAGTAAAAAACCACTATGGTTTTCAAACAAGGGTGCAGGGAAGGTTAAGGAAAAAAAGACTGCATTCAAAAAATATAAGGAATCACAGAAGGAGCATGACAGGGAACTGTATCAATTAAAGCAGAAAGAAGTGGGGAAGGCAGTCAGACTAGCAAAGGCCCAAACAGAAGAAAAAATAGCCAACTCAGTTAAGAAGGGGGATAAAACCTTTTATAGGTACATTAGGGAGCATAGAAAGGTTAAGGGAGGGACAGTGAAGATTAATAAAGGAGAGGGGGAGGTGGGCAGAGGGAGACAGTGAAAAGGCAGAGATACTGAATGAATACTTTTGTTCAGTATTCACAAAAGAAGATGAGGAGGCGTTACCTAAACCAGACAATAGAAGCACTCTGGGTAGGGGATTGACACCAGCCCATTCACAGAAGAAAGAGTCCTGAAAGAACTCCTAAAACTCAAGGTGGACAAAGCAATGGGGCCTGATGGGATTCACCCCAGAATCCTAAAAGAACTAAGGGAGGACCTAGTGACACCACTGACCACGCTTTTTAACAGATCATGGCAGGATGGGGCGGTACCGGAGGACTTGAGGAGGGCAGATGTGATTCCCCTTCACAAAAGTGGGAGCAAGGCAGAAGCGGAAACTACAGACCTGTAAGTTTGACCTCAGTGGTAGGGAAAATGATGGAATCACTTCTGAAAGAAAGAATTTTTGAGTACCTAGAGGCCAGCGGGGCACAGGACCCAAAGCAGCATGGATTTACAGCAGGAAGGTCATGTCAGATGAATCTAATTGATTTCTTTGACTGGGTGACCAAAGTAATAGACCAGGGAGGGGGTGTGGATATGGCTTACCTAGACTTTAGCAAGGCATTTGACACAGTCCCACACAAAAGATTAATAATCAAGTTAGCCAGCCTAGGAGTGGGTCCAAGGATGGTAGCCTGGGTAGCAAACTGGCTGCACAACAGGACACAGAAGGTAATAGTGAATGGAACACATTCTGAAGAAAGGAGGGTTACTAGTGGAGTACCTCAGGGCTCAGTACTGGGTCCAGTCCTCTTTAACATCTTTATAGGTGACATTACAGAGGGTCTGTAGGGAAAGGTATGCCTCTTTTCAGATGACACAAAGATCTGTAACAGAGCTGATACACAAGGGGGGTAGAAAAGATGAGAAGGGACTTGGCAAGGTTGGAGGAATGGTCAGACATGTGGCAACTTAGATTCAATGCTAAGAAGTGCAAAGTAATGCACCTGGGAAACAAAAACCCAGGAGAAGAGTACACAATATCAGGGGAGGTACTAACAACAACAAAAATGGAAAGGGACCTAGGGGTAGTCATATCAGATGACCTAAAGGTGGGTAAGCAACGTGAAAAGTCAGTAAGGAGAGCCAGGGGAATACTGGGATGCATAGGAAGGGGCATCACAAGTAGAAAAAGGGAAGTGGTTATCCCTCTGTACAGACAGTTGGTAAGATCCCATCTGGAGTACTGCGTGCAGTTTTGGAGACCTCATCTACGCAAGGACATAGACAGAATGGAAGCAGTCCAGAGGAGGGCAACTAAAATGGTGCAGGGTCTGCAGCAGAAGTGATATGAAGAGAGAATGAGAGAGCTTAATATGTATACTCTTGATGAAAGAAGGGACAGGGGGACATGATAGAAATGTTTAAGTACCTCAAGGGAGTCAATAAAGTCCAGGAGGGTAGCATCTTTCAGAAAAAGAGATGTGTAAGAACAAGGGGGCACAATTTAAAGATAGAGGGGGGACAGCTCAGGGGTAATGTGAGGAAATTTTTTTTCACAGAGAGAGTGGTGGATACATGGAACAGCCTTCCTGAGGAAGTCGCTGGGTCTAAAATAGTGGGGGAATTCAAACATGCATGGGACAGACACAAGGCAATTATAATTGGGGGTTGCAGGAAGTAGGCTGTTGGTTAACTAGAATCTGCAGCTTATCCAGTAGGTAGGGAAATGGGCAGACTGGGTGGGCCAGGTGGTCCTTATCTGCCATCAAAGTCTATGTTTCTATGTAACCGACACAGCTGTTGTAAGAAAATACTAACTAAATATCTATTTTCAGTTAGCAGGAACTCTGAGTGCTATGAGAGTTGAGAATTGCCATCTGAGTCACACAACAGAGAAATCTCAGCAGTATCCTCAGTGCAGGAAGGGTTTACATGACCTACAGCTCATCACTGTACAACAGCAGATTCATGAAAGAGAGGAGCAGCTGAGTCACACAACAGAGAAACCTCATCAGTATCCTCAGTGCAGGAAGAGTTTACAGGACCTGTTTTTCACCACTGTACAACAGCAGATTCATGAAGGAGAGGGGAAATTTAAATAAGAAGTAATGATCTCATGGGATCACCCAATACCAACAGCCAAGAAAGTGGAAGCAAGAAAACCCGATATTGTAATATAAGAAAAGAGAACAAAGGTAGCATTCTTGATTGAAATAGCCACCCCTAGTGACTACAGTGTGCTGCGTACAGAGACACATAAAATCATGAAATACTAAGATATGCAGTCAGAAACCAAACTGATGCGGAATAAGGACACACAAATTGTTCCAGTAGTGCTTGGAGCAATGGGACTAATCTAAAAGAACTTTCAGGCACATTTAAATATGCTACCAATACTTGTGACACCTTATGAACTTCAAAAGGAAGCCATTTTGGGGACGTTGCGTGTGCTGAGAAGGGCGCTCTCAGCAAACATCAAAGATTAATACAGTAATAATTTCTTGAGTTTTGAATATGCCCTGGCTAAAGAATGGGGTTCATTATTGCCACATTATTAGATATCCCTAAACATTTGGAGACACTAACCCCGAGAGAGAGAGAAAGAGACCAGGCTCAGATGGAGTGATGAAGTGAGAGTGGCGAATCATTGGTGGAGCAATCTGTGACACCAGTGACAAGCCACAGTTATTTCGTGCTCAAGCCTTGGTGAGTACCTTCACGCGGTGGGCCCTGTTTTAACAGAATCTCACCAAGGCGATACTACTGTATAGACAATAACTAAATAGTATGGAAGGAGAGAAAAATGAAACTAAAAGCTGGGTGCACAGATCCCAGCATAAAAAGTGACGAACCCTAGCCTAGGCACTAGGGCAAGGGTTGGACGATGTGATAGTGCCGCATCCTCGAGTAATAATACCACCCCTGCCACAGTGTCAGACCATGGAGAACAGGGTCCCACAGTGGCAGCAGAAGCCAGCAAGCCACAAACAGTAAAAAGACTGTTAGGCCAGCCAGAGGACTGCAAACAGTTAAGTAGACTTACGAGGACAAACTAGAAATAATGTATTGTTATTATTATGCAACGCACCCTGAATTTCCAGTAAGAGGATATACCACCAGACTTCAGAGCAAATTGCAGCAGAGAGGAATAGTTGCCACAGACAAACTGAACAGTGTGACAGATGCTAACTTTAGATCCCTAATAGGACAAATAAAAACAAAAAAGTACATAGATGAGATTAACTTGAGCAGACTACAGAAGGAAGCAGGTGAAGAGGTAGCAAAAGAGAAGGAAGAGGTACCAGAGGCTTTCATAGCAGGAAGAGCAGATACATGGGACACAGCAAAGAAAAGGGATCTGATATGGTGTAGCATTTATGCCAAGAAGAAAGCAGCTCTTACCAGCACAGCAACAAAAATTACAGACATATTCAAACAGACATATAGACAGAGACATCCAGATATGGCAAACATCACACAGAAAACAATAACCACACAAAAGTGGAATGTAATGAAAAGTGCACAGTTTAGTGATCTAGAAAGGCAACACATCAAAATAGAAGTCCTTGAACAGTTAAAGAAAGGATTTGGGGTAGAGACTCAGCCTCCACAACTATCATCTGGTAAGCCGTTGCAGCAGACAACTGCTCAGCCAATACTGGTACATGAAACGAAACATGACACATCTCCTAAAGATACTCAGCAAAGTGCACATCAAGTGCCATATCCGAACAAAACAGCTGAAGTTCCAGTTTAACCCATACAGAGGGTGGAAGAGCAGGACATGCTAATTACAGGAACAACCTTAAACCAAGAGGAAGAAAACATGAGAGAAGACTTGCTGGACTTAATTGACATGGACAAATATATCAAACTACATCAAATGGAAAGATGCAAAAATTACGCCTGACAGACACAGTTAGGAAACACATAAAACAGATAAACAAAGTTACTGGAACTATCCAGAGGGATCCATATGATGTCACTGAAATAAACAAAATACATTATTGTGCAGCGAAACTAATAACAAATAGAGCAGTGCCAAAAAAGCAAGGAATGGAGAACAAAAAGAGAGGGAAATTCAGCATACCACCATGGAAAAAGCAGATAGAAGGGACAATTATGGAGCTAAGATCAGAAGTATCACTGCTGGAGGAGTTTAGAAAGGGTAATAGATCAATGAAAGTCATAAGGAAAGTGGATGAAATCAAAGAAAAATGCTGTATTAAAACAGATCAAGACCTAAATTTTACCATCTCAAATAACAAGCTTAAGATCTCTGCTCAAGCCGAGAAGCTCAGGAGATACGTAGAAAGGAACAATGAAAAAATGCAAAATAGATGGTTTAGAGAAGACCCGAAGAAATTCAATAGGGAGCTGGGAAAGAAAACAGCCAACATAAAAACACCACCAGTAAAGAAAGAAAGTGAGGAATTCTGGAGAAGTATTTATGAAGACCCAGTTGAACATAATAGGGATGCAAAGTGGATACAGGAAATAAAAGACAGCATAAAAAATGGTACTACTAGAGATATGGAGTGGCCTGACTTAACAGCCAAGGAGATAGAAGTGAAGATAAGGAAGGCCTCCAACTGGAAAACCCAAGGTCCAGGTGCAGTACCCAACTTCTGGTTAAAAAGTATTAACATCTTTGCACCAAGATTTAGCTACCTCAAAAAACTATTTATACACACATCCTGACTTGACACCCATCTGGTTAACGACAGGGAATACCGCACTTCTTATTAAATCTGAACCTGCCAGTCTCCCCAAGAACAATCGCCCAATAACCTGTTTACCAACAACATATAAACTATATACTGGAATCGATGCAGATAGAGTCTACAATCATTTAGACTGCAATAAACTTATGGCACTAGAACAAAAAGGAAATAAAAGAAAATCATATGGCATAAAGGACCATCTCCTGTTGAACAAAGCCATTATGGAGAGCTGCAAAAAATGCCAAAATCTTAGTGTAGCATGGATCGACTACAAAAAAGCATTTGACAGTATCCCACACTCCTGGATCACTGAGTGTTTACGGATCTACAGAATACATCCCACACTGATAAACTTCATCACAACAATGACAAAGTGGCAAACCACCCTGCAATTAAATCCTGAGAAAGGTCAAATCACCATTCCAAATATAAGTATCCAACGAGGGATATTTCAAGGTGACTCCTTGTCACTTCTGTTTTGCCTTGCCCTCAATCCCTTGAGTAGCCTTATCAACAACCTAGGCTATGGATACAGCTTGAACCTCAGAAACAAAAACAATCAACAGCTAACATCTCACCTTCTATTTGTAGATGACCTAAAATTTTACAGTTCATCTGACAAACATTTGAAAGAACAACTACAAATTGTTAGGACCTTTTCTGATGACATATGGATGACGTTTGGCCTAGACAAATGTGCCAAAGCAACATTTGTAGCAGGAAAGTTAACTCATAAAGAAAACATGAATCTGACAGAGGTTTGTGACATAAAAGAACTTGAGCAAGAGGGAGTGTATAAATACCTGGGAATAGATGAAGAAGCAACAGCACAACATGAACAAATGAGAGTAAAAGTAAGCAAGAAATATTTTAGAAGGTTACAGCTAATTCTGAAAACTGCTTTGACAACACGAAATAAAGTGCAAGCTATAAATCAACTCGCCCTTCCAGTGATATCATACAGCTTTGGTGTGATAGACTGGCCACAGAAAGTGTTGAACCAGCTAGATATAAAAACAAGAAAAAAGTTTCATGCTCACCAATTAATATACAAAAATCAGTGCATGCCAAGATTATACATCCCAAGTGCAGAGGGAGGCATGGGCCTCATTGAGATTGATTACACATATAGATCCACAATAATGGGGCTACATACATATTTACTGACATCTTTGGACCCAAATACAGTCAAGATCTTGCTTCATGAAGAAAATAAGCCTAAAATGACTTCGCTCATCAAATTAGGAGAAGCCTTCAGAAGGCTAGCAGAGATTGATGTCAATCCACAAGTAGATAAGGAATTGTCAGCAACAGAAAATGCAAATAATCAGAAAAAGGAGTATAAGTATAAGGATAAAGACCAACAGAAAAGAAAAAAACAATTAGAAAGCCCATAATTATAGTGGAAAATACAGGGAGCTACTGGAGCAACCACAGGTTGATCAAGCCCTGACCCATGAGTGGTTAACAAGAGGTGAATTTAGGCCATGAAATGAGAGACTAATAATGACAGCCCAAGATAGTGGGCTATGCACAAGATGGTTCACAAAATTCATAGAAAAAACAGGAGAAACAGACAAGTGCAGGTTCTGTAGTACAGAATTAGAAACAGTTGCGCATCTTGTGGCTGGATGTGTAGTACTCATGGCAGAAGGCCTGTATACTGAAAGACACAACAATGTAGCAAGATTGATCCACTGGAAACTGTGCAAACACTATAACATACAGGTAGCAGAGAGACACTGGAAACATGAACCACAAAGAATCACAGAGAATGAAGAAGTAATGATCACATGGGATCACCCAATACCAACAGCCAAGAAAGTGGAAGCAAGAAAACCCGATATTGTAATACAAGAAAAGAGAACAAAGATAGCATTACTGATTGAAATAGCCACCCCTAGTGGCTACAGTGTGCTGCGTACAGAGAGACACAAAATCATGAAATACCAAGATATGCAGTCAGAAACCAAACTGATGTGGAATAAGGACACACAAATTGTTCCAGTAGTGCTTGGAGCATTGGGACTAATCAAAAAAGAACTTTCAGGCACATTTAAATACGCTACCAATACTTGTGACACCTTATGAACTTCAAAAGGAAGCCATTTTGGGGACGTTGCGTGTGCTGAGAAGAACGCTCTCAGCAAACATCAAAGATTAATACAGTACTAATTTCTTGAGTTTTGAATATGCCCTGGCTAAAGAATGGGGTCCATTCTTGCCACGGTATAAGACATCCCTAAACATTTGGAGACATTAACCCCAAGATAAACCATATAAATGTGCTGAATGCAGCATGAGTTTTGGCCACAAGATTAGCCTAATAACATATAAGCAAAGTCACTCTGGAGAGAGAGAGAGAGACCATATAAATGTGCTGAATGTGACAAATGTTTTGGCCACAGGAGTCACTTGATTAAATATCAGCGAATTCACTCTGGAGAGAGAATATCATCTGGTAAGCCGTTACAGCAGACAACTGCTCAGCCAGTATTGGTACACGAAACGAAACATGACACACCTCCCAAAGACACCCAGCAAAGTGCACATCAAGTGCCATATCCGAGCAAAACATCTGAAGCTCTGGGTCAACCCATACAGAGAGCGGAAGAGCAGGAAATGCCAATTACCCGAACAACCCTAAACCAAGAGGAAGAAAACATGAGAGAAGACTTGCTGGACCTAATTGACATGGATAAATATATCAAAATACATCAAAGGAAAGACTGCAAAATTATGCCTGACATACACAGTTGGGAACAAATAAAACAGATAAACAAAGTTATTGGAACCATCCAGAGGGATCCATACGATGTCACTGAAATAAACAGAATACATTATTGTGCGGCAAGACTAATAACAAATAGAGCAATGCCAAAAAGCAAGGAATGAAGAACAAAAAGAGAGAAGTTCAGCATACCACCATGGAAAAAGGATAGAAGGACAATTATGGAATTAAGATCAAAGTATCACTGCTGGAGGAGTTTAGAAAAGGTAATAGATCAATGAAAGTCATCAGGAAAGTGGATGAAATCAAACAAAATGCTGTATTAAAACAGATCAGGACCTAAATTTTACCATCTCAAATAACAAGCTTAAGATTTCTGCTCAAGCCGAGAAGCTCAGGAGATACGTAGAAAGGAATAATGAAAAAATGCAAAATAGATGGTTTAGAGAAGACCCGAAGAAATTCTATAGGGAGCTGGGAAAGAAAACAGCCATTATAAAAACTCCACCAGTAAAGAAAGAAATTGAGGAATTCTGGAGAAGTATTTATGAAGATCCAGTTGAACATAATAGGGATTCAAAGTGGATACAGGAAATAAAAGACAGCATTAGAAATGGTACTACTAGAGATATGGAGTGGCCTGACGTAACAGCTAAGGAGATAGACATGAAGATTAGGAAGGCCTCCAACTGGAAAACCCCAGGTCCAGATGCAGTACCCAACTTCTGGTTGAAAGTATTAACATCTTTGCACCAAGATTTAGCTACCTCAAAAAACTATTTATACGCACACCCTGACTTAACACCTAGATGGTTAACGACAGGGAATACCACACTTCTTATTAAATCTGAACCTGCCAGTCTCCCCAAGAACTATCGCCCAATAATCTGTTTACCAACAACACATAAACTATATACTGGAATCGATGCAGATAGAGTCTACAATCATTTAGACTGCAATAAACTCATGGCAATAGAACAAAAAGGTAATAAAAGAAAATCATATGGCACAAAGGACCATCTCTTGTTGAACAAAGCCATTATGGAGAGCTGCAAAAAATGCCGAAACCTTAGTGTAGCATGGATCGACTACAAAAAAGCATTTGACAGTATCCCACACTCCTGGATCACGGAGTGCTTACGGATCTACAGGATACACCCTACACTGATAAACTTCATCACAACAACAATGACAAAGTGGCAAACCACCCTGCAATTAAATCATGAGAAAGGTCAAATCACCATCCCAAATGTAAGTATCCAACGAGGATATTTCAGGGTGACTCTTTGTCACCACTTCTGTTTTGCCTTGCCCTCAATCCCTTGAGTAACCTAATCAACAACCTAGGCTATGGATACAGCTTGAATCCCAGAAACAAAAATAATCAACAGCTAACATCTCACCTTCTATTTGTAGATGACCTAAAACTTTACAGTTCATCTGACAAACATTTGAAAGAACAACTACAAATTGTTAAGACCTTTTCTGATGACATACAGATGACATTTGGCCTAGACAAATGTGCCAAAGCAACATTTGTAGCGGGAAAGTTAACTCGTAAAGAAAACTTGAATCTGGCGGAGGTCTGTGACATAAAAGAACTTGAGCAAGAGGGGAGTGTATAAATATCTGGGAATAGATGAAGGAGCAACAGCACAACATGAACAAATGAGAGTAAAAGTAAGCAAGGAATATTTTAGAAGGTTAAAGCTAATTTTGAAAACTGCCTTGACAACACGAAATAAAGTGCAAGCTATAAATCAACTCGCCCTTCCAGTGATATCATACAGCTTTGGTGTGATAGACTGGCCACAGAAAGTGTTGAACCAGCTAGATATAAAAACAAGAAAAATGTTTCATGCTCACCAATTAATATACAAAAATCAGTGCATGCCAAGATTATACATCCCAAGGGCAGAAGGAGGCATGGGCCTCATTGAGATTGATTACACATATAGATCCACAATAGTGGGGTTGCATACATACATACTGACATCCTTGGACCCAAATATAGCCAAGGTCTTACATCATGAAGAAAATAAGCCTAAAATGACTTCACTCATCAAATTAGGAGAAGCCTTCAGAAGGGTAGCAGAGATTGATGTCAATCCAAAAGTCGATAAGGAATTGTCAGCAACAGAAAAAACGCAAAGAATCAGAAAAAGGAGTATAAGGATAAAGACCAACAGAAAAGAAAAAACAATTGGAAAGTCCAAAATTATAGTGGAAAATAAGGGGGCTACTGGAGAAACCACAGGTCGATCAAGCTCTGACCCATGAGTGGTTAAAAAGAGGTGAATTTAGGCCACAAGATGAGAGACTAATAATGGTAGCCCAAGATAGTGGGCTACGCACAAGATGGTTCACAAAATCCATTGCAAAAACAGGAGAAACAGACAAGTGCAGGTTCTGTAGTACAGAATTAGAAACAGTTGCACATCTTGTGGCTGGATGTGAAGTACTCATGGCAGAAGGCCTGTATACTGAAAGACACAACAATGTAGCAAGATTGATCCACTGGAAACTGTGCAAACACTATAACATACAGGTAGCAGAGACACTGAAACATGAACCTCAAAGAATCACAGAGAATGAAGAAGTAATGATCACATGGGATCACCCAATACCAACAGCCAAGAAAGTGGAAGCAAGAAAACCTGATATTGTAATACAAGAAAAGAGAACAAAGGTAGCATTACTGATTAAATAGCCACCCCTAGTGACTACAGTGTGCTGCGTACAGAGAGACACAAAATCATGAAATACCAAGGTATGCAGTCAGAAACTAAACTGATGTGGAATAAGGACACACAGATTGTTCCAGTAGTGCTTGGAGCAATGGGACTAATCAAAAAGAACTTTCAGGCACATTTAAATATGCTACCAATACTTGTGACACCTTATGAACTTCAAAAGGAAGCTATTTTGGGGACGTTGCATGTGCTGAGAAGAGCACTCTCAGCAAACATCAAAGATTAATACAGTACTAATTTCTTGAGTTTTGAATATGCCCTGGCTAAAGAATGGGGTCCATTCTTGCCACGGTATTAAAATTCCCTAAACATTTGGAGACACTAACCCCGAGAGAGAAACCATATAAATGTGCAGAATGTGACAAGAGTTTTTTCCAGAAGAATGGGCTATAGTGGAAAATACAGGGAGGTACTGGAGCAACCACAGCTCGATCAGGCCCTGACCCATGAGTGGTTAAAAGGAGGTGAATTTAGGCCACGAGAGGAGAGACTAATAATGACAGCCCAAGATAGTGGGCTATGCACAAGATGGTTCACAAAATCCATTGAAAAAGCAGGAGAAACAGACAAGTGCAGATTCTGTAGTACAGAATTAGAAACAGTTGCGCATCTAGTGGCTGGATGTAAAGTACTCATGGCAGAAGGCCTGTATACTGAAAGACACAACAATGTAGCAAGATTGATCCACTGGAAACTATGCAAACACTATCACATACAGGTAGCAGAGAGACACTGGAAACATGAACCACAAAGAATCACAGAGAATGAAGAAGTAATGATCACATGGGATCACCCAATACCAACAGCCAAGAAAGTGGAAGCAAGAAAACCCAATATTGTAATACAAGAAAAGAGAACAAAGATAGCATTGCTGATTGAAATAGCTACCCCTAGTGACTACAGTGTGTTGCGTACAGAGAGACACAAAATCATGAAATACCAAGATATGCAGTCAGAAACCAAACTGATGTGGAATAAGGACACACAAATTGTTCCAGTAGTGCTTGGAGCAATGGGACTAATCAAAAAGAACTTTCAGGCACATTTAAATACGCTACCAATACTTGTGACACCTTATGAACTTCAAAAGGAAGCCATTTTGGGGACATTGCATGTGCTGAGAAGAGCACTCTCAGCAAACATCAAAGACTAATACAGTACTAATTTCTTGAGTTTTGAATATGCCCTGGCTAAATAATGGGGTCCATTCTTGCCACAGTATTAGAAATCTCTAAACATTTGGAGACACCAACCCCAGGAGAGACCATATAAATGTGCTAAATGTGACACTAGTTTTGGCCACAAGAGTCACCTGATAAAACATCAGCGAATTCACTCTGGAGCTTCGGGGTGATAGACTGGTCACAGAAAGTGTTGAATGAGCTAGATATAAAAATAAGAAAACTGCTTCATGCTCACCAGTTAATATTCAAAAAACCAGTGCATGCCAAGATTATACATCTCAAGGTCAGAGGGAGGCATGGACCTCCTTGAGACTGATTACACTTACAAGTCCACAATAGTGAGGCTACATACATACATACCGAATGACATCCTTGGACTCAAACGTAGGCAAGGTCCTGCAACATAAAGAAAATAAGCCTAAAATGACTTTGCTTAAAAATTAGGAAAAGCCTTCAGGAGGGTAGCAGAGATGGATGTCTGTCCACTAGTAGATAAGGAACAGCCAGCAACATAAACTTGGCTAGTAGCTAAAGCTAATAGTTGCCATCTCAAATACATAATTCAAAATATTCCTACAGGATAGTTCCTTAGAACATGCAGAAACTGTAGTGATGAGAAGTTTGAACAAGTTGCTGCTGCACTAACTTTGAGACTAGTTCAAAGAGATTACAATAGCAGGGACATTAAAGCTAGCTATAAGGAAACTAGAAACAGGGAGAGAGATTCACTATTAAGGGAAAATGCCACAAACAGTGATTCATCAAATTCTAATGACTTAAGATACAATTTATGACTTCCTATTCTACCCATGCTGGGGTAGTAGAGAAGTTTATTTAAAAACGTTAGACAGTTTTGGGCAGTGATCCAGGTTTGAAAGAAATTGCAGCCCAACCCCCACACATGGCTTATAGAAAGGTACCTACCCTGAGTGCTAGATTCGTTCATAGACACTTTGTAAATGCTAATCGAAATAGTGGTAGTTGGCTTAACTGTGATGCAAGGAGAAGCTTTCAGTGCATAAGATGCACTGTGTACACCCATATTAAACAGGGTCAACGTTTTCTGAATTTGAGTATTGGTAAGACTTATGACATACTTCAGTTGATCACATGTGATACAGACGGTGTCTTTTATTTGGCAACATCTAGTTGTAATAAAATCTATATTGGCAAAACAAAAAGAAGCTTAAAACCCCGAGTAGGGGAGCATATCAGGGCCACTGCTAAACAGGATCTTACTTATGCCACTGCAGCATATGTTGCCAGTTCCCAGAATAGTGACACCCATGTCTTCAGATTAATGGGTATTGACAAAGTTAATCAAAAACCAAGAAGGGGCAACTTTAATGTTCCTTTGCTGACTAGGGAAGCATTTTGGATTCTTAACTTAGAAGCAGATAAAAATTTGGGTTGAAACTATGGTTTTGAATTGAAGCCCTTTTAGAAGAAGAAGAAGAAGAAGAAAGGAGTAAACTGTTTACTTGTACAACAGTTTGTGAATTTCAAAGTGTGGTGCATTCTGAATTTAAAGTGGGGTTTATCCATATGTTATTATACTATGCCATAATGCGGCTGTAAATTGTCTCCCCTCTTGCTTGTCCTTCCCCTGTTCTATTTTTTCCCTCACTATTCCCTTTTTCCCTCTGTCCTTCATTTCCCTTCCCCCTTGCTCCTTTCTCTTCTTTCTTTCCCTTTTAGTGTGAGAGATGCTTACACTCATTTTTTTTTTCATTTATGCTGTGTTTTCACTGGTTTATATATTATTCTAGCTTATTTGGGGTGTTAGTAAGATATATGAATTAGAGTTTATGTGTTAATGTGCCAGTTATGTTTTTAACCAATCAGATGCTTGAAATTACATATGACATCATACTAAGAATCACTTAGAATCAGAGGAGCTAATGAGGAAGAAACTCATAAACAGCTCCCATTATCATAAAATATAATAATCTAGTTTGCCACCCATAGATATATATTTATCCAGATTATTGTTGAAGTTATTTCCATTAAGACTTGTTACTACATTTCCAGGGAGTTTGTTTCACAGATTTTCTACACGTTGAGTAAAGAAGTATTCGTGTTTTTTGTTTTTATAGTGATTAAGTCAAATTTGCAGAGGATGACCCCTTTTTGTAATGCCCTGATTTTTATATTCAATGTTTAATTCAGTCATTAAGGATGGATTGCTCATTATATGTCAATATAGTGTCAGTGGCTCAGTAGGTAGCACACTCACCTCTAAGGCTGGGAGATCAGAGGACTGTGGGTTCAGTTCCCACATCTGGCACTTGGGTTAATATCCAAGTACTGACACTGTAGTGCAGCATGAGAGGGGTGCTTCACTTCTGAAGTACCGTCTTCCAGAAGAGACATTAAACCAAGGCCCCATCTGCTTGGATTGGTGGTAGTTCAGGTGGATGTTAAAGATCCCATGGCACTTATCAAAAAAGAGTAAGGGAATTTCCCCGGTGTCCTGGCCAAATTTCCCTCATTCACTAAAAATACCACCAACAGCTTAATCTGGTTCAATGTCAATTGGCATTCATCTGTATCCCCCCCTCGCCCCGGGTTGGGCCTGGAAATAGGCAGGATTTGTCTAGTGCACTTACCAGTCAACAAAAACTAAATAAAATAAATAAATAAATAAAATATTATAAAAGAGGAGCATGTCGCCCCTTTGCCTTCTTATTTCCAGGCTATGCAACCTTAGGTTAGCTACCCTCTCATTATATGGAAACTCTTTCTGATTTTTTGTTGTTCATGTGACTCTTCATTGCACTCTCTTTCTAATCTGGTAATCTCAGTGTTTGCATAGGGATTCCAACACTAGCTGCCATAGTTTAGATATGGTCTGACATATGATAAATACAATGGCATTAAAACTTCAGTGGTACTACTTTTGATATTTATTTTATTAGCCATCAGCATTCTATTTGCTGTAGCTATTGCTACAGTACAGTCCTTTTTAAAGTCCATCATGCTATTGATTATAATTCCCAGATCCTTTTCAAGTAATTTTTGTGGTGTTGCATACTCATTAAGTCTGTGTGTGTGTAACTGGTTAAGTCTTCCCACATGTAGGCTACAGCATTTATCCAGATTCAGTTTAATTCTGCATCTGGTGGTCCAGGAGGCAGTAGCATTAATGTCCTTTTGTAGTGTGATTATTTGGTCTTCACTTTTACATGGTCCACCATGTTTTGTGTCATCGGCATATGCAATGTGGTTTTAATTGTGCATTTAACTGCTAAACATGGGTGAATATTTTAGTCTTTGAGAAATTATACTATTTTACCTGAAACACATTAGGTTTTTCATTCCATATTTAAGCCTTTAATAAAAGTATTAAATCCTTATTTTTGAAGACTGGTAACCTTGTATTTTTGAGGTAGTGTGTGCTCAGCTTTTTTCTTGCATGTATGTGTTTTAGCTTGGGAGCACCACTTTCCTTGTGCAAAATTACAGCTTGTTGCAATATTTCAGAAGGCTGAAGCTCCTACTGAAAACTGTTTTGAGAATATGGAATAAAGTGCAATCTATAAACCAACTCACCCTTCCATTGATATCGTTCAACTTGGATGTGATCAACTGGTCACAGCAAGTGTTGAGCCCACTAGATATAAAGACAAGAAAACTACTTCATGCTCACCAGTTAATATATAAAAAGCAGTGCATGCCAAGATTATACATTCAAAGTTCTGAGTGAGGCATGAGCCCTCCTTGAGATTGATTACATATCCAGATCCACAATAGTGGGTCTACATACATACATACCTACTAACATCTTTTGACACAAACACAGTCAGTGTCCTATAGCATGAAGAAAACAAGCCTAAAATGACTTCACACATCAAATTAGTAGAAGTCCTCAGGAGGGTAGCAGAGATGGATGTTAAATCACTAGTAGATAAGGAACAGCTAGCAACAGAAAGTGCAATGCATCAGAAAAAGGAATATAAGGGCAAAGACCAACAGCAAAAAAACCTGGAAAGCCCATAGTTACTGCAGAAAATGCAGGGAGCTACTGGAACATCCACAGGTTGATCAAGACCTGACCCATGAATGGTTAAAAAGAGGTGAATTTAGGTCATGAGTTGAGCCCGAGATAGCAGACTATGCACAAGATGGGTCAAAAAATCCATGGAACAAAATGGGAGAAGCAAACAAGTGCAGGTTCTGCAGTACAGAATTAGAAACAGTTTTACATCTCGTGGCTGGTTGTGAAGTACTCATGGCAGAAACAGACAAGTGTAGGATCTGTAGTACAGAATTAGAAGCAGTTGCACATCTCGTGGCTGGATGTGAAGTACTCATGGCAGAAACAGACAAGTGCAGGTTCTGTAGTACAGAATTAGAAGCAGTTGCGCATCTTGTGGCTGGATGTGAAGTACTCATGGCAGAAACAGACAAGTGCAGGTTCTGTAGTACAGAATTAGAAGCAGTTGCACATCTCATGGCTGGATGTGCAGTACTCATGGCAGAAACAGACAAGTGCAGGTTCTGTAGTACAGAATTAGAAACAGTTGTGCATCTTGTGGCTGGATGTTAAGTACTCATGGCAGTAGGCCTGTATACTGAAAGACACAGCAATGTAGCAAGATTAATCTACTGAAAATTGGGCAGACACTATAACATACAGGTGGCAGAGACACAATGAAAACATAAACCACAAAGAATCAGAGAGAATGAAGAATTAATGCTTACACTCAGTACCAACTGCCAAGAAAGTGGAAATGAGAAAACTAGATATTGTAATACAAGAAAAATGAACAAAGGTAGCACTGATGGTAGTAATAACCACCCCTTGTGATTACAGTGTCCTGCATACAGAGAGACACAAAATAATGAAATTCCAGGATATGCAATTGAAAACCAAACTGATGTGTAATAAGGACACACAAATTGTTCCAACGGTGTTTGGAGCAATGGACTAATTGAAATGAACTTTCAGGCTCATCTAAATATGCTACCAATATTTGTGACACCTTATGAACTGCAGAAGGAAGCCATCCTGGGGATGCTGTTCATGCCGAGAAGAGCACTGTCTGCAAACATAAAGACTAATACAGCAAGCAACAAGCAAGCAACATTTATTTATTAAACGCTATTCCAGCAGACCATAGCGTTTTACAAGAATAAATAAAAGCATCAATAAAAACAAACAAATAAATATATAAATCGTATTCCTAAAACAATAACAGAAACAGAAGGATTTCAAATTTGAGCAAACGCTGAGTTAAAAAGATTTTTAATCTGAGGCTGGCCACAATCAGCATGACTGGTTTACAGTGTGGCAGTACTGGCAGCCAAGAAAATTAACTAAACAGTCTGTTTTGGGCTGTATACACTATCCTGACACTTTGAAAGCTGACTAGACAGGAAGTGGGGTGGGAACTGTAGATCCCAAGCCAGGTCAGTGGAACTACACATTTGTTAGGGGGTCTGTTTTAAGTGAAAGATACTCCTGCATAAAGTACTAACTGTTGCTGAGTCCTTTTAAGGGCCTGTGTAGTGTTTTTGATGGGAAATTTTATATTTTTGATTCTGCACTTGCTCCAGGGTAGTCACATGATTGTGACCACTTCCTGGATCCCCACAATACTTAAGCAGCTCCTCCAATGAGTGGGATGATTTTTAATCTGAGGTTGTCCACAAGCTGTGTGACTGGTTTACAGTGTGGCAATACTGGCAGCTGAGAAAATCACCTGAGCAAGCTGTTTTGTGCTGTATGCACTATCCTGACACTTTGAAAGCTCACTAGACACGAAGTAGGGTGGGAACTGTAGTTCCTAAGCCAGGTCAGTGGAACTACACATTTATTAAGAAGGGCTGTTTTAAGTGAATGATACTCCTGCATAAAGCACTAACTATTGCTGAGTCCTTTTAAGGGCTTGTGTAGTATTTTTGATGGGAATTTAGAGATTTTTAATTTTGCACTTGCTCCAGGGTGGTTACTTGATCACAACCACTTCCAGGATCCCCACAGTACTGAAACAGCTCCTCCAGTGACTGACATGAGCAGGGTGTGCGTATGGTCACAGCAGATGGAGACATGTGCAGAGACGCGTGCATCTTGTGAACAACTAGTGTGACCAGTGGGAACAGCAGGAACAACAGGTATATCATACTGTAGCTAGGGATAACAAACACACTTAGAGTATATATTACAATAAACACCAATGCAAACATAACACCCACCCAGCAGCAACGTCAAATTTATGTCATGGGGGATTCAATCATTAAACACACTGGCAGAGCAATTTGTAATCCAGACAAACAGAATCAAACCTGCTCAAGTTTTAGAGGGGCTAAGGTTTTAGATATTTCAAC
This sequence comes from Neoceratodus forsteri, assembly GCA_016271365.2. Classification (NCBI taxonomy): domain Eukaryota; kingdom Metazoa; phylum Chordata; order Ceratodontiformes; family Ceratodontidae; genus Neoceratodus; species Neoceratodus forsteri. The sequence continues at coordinate 415,660,066 of CM057457.1, read as the reverse complement.
TATGATTCCAAACATCCTCTCTGATGCTGGTCCTAATCCTCTGGTTATAATCCATGCAGGCATCAATGATATAAACCGTTATAGTAACCAACAACTAAAACAGGACTACGTTGCATTAAATAACGTATTAGTAGAGAAGGGCTGTACCATCTGTTTTTCTGCAATTCTCCCAGCACCGAGAACAACTCCCAATATAATTTACAAAATCAAAACCATCAACGAATGGCTGAGAAAGTGGTGCCTTAAACAAACTATCCATTGTATCACCCATTAGGAAAGGTTCTATGACAGGGACTACCTCTTCTGCTGGGATGGTCTTCACCTCAGTAGAAGGGAGAGTGCCCTCTTGGGAAAATCCATATCTTCTCCAATAAACTTTCTGACCACACAGCCTAATTTAAACTGATTAACTGGGTGAGAAAAAGAATCGCCCTTTTTCTCTAATACTTGGGAATAATAGTAAATCCATAACCAATCATAATATTCTAACATTCAATGCAAGATTGTTAAATAATCTTAAAATGTCTGAACTGGAGACTAAATGCATTCTTTGTGATCTAAGCATCATAACTGTCATCAAAACATGGTGGGACCCTACCTCAGCATGGATCAAAGATATCCCAAACTTCAAACTTTATCATAAAGACAGAATAAATAAAATGGGAGGTGGAGTTTGTCTATATGTTTGTAATGACATACCTTCTCATGAGATTCCTGAACTATCCGATACAGAATCTGTCTGGGTTTCCCTCCATCCCAATAATCAATCTAAAATAACAATTAGTGTTTGCTATCATCCTCCATCCAATGATTTATTGGATACTCAATCTCTGATTAACACTATCACACATATGGCAGTCATGAAGGACATTGTGATAGTTATTTTAACATGTCCAATATTAATTGGGACAATAATATTGGTAAACCGATCATGAGAAATTGTTCATCTCTCTCATAACTGACACTGGCCTTGAACAATTAGTATGGGCACCAACTAGAGGCAATAACATGTTTGATTTAGTCATTACCAACTTAGAGGCTAACATTTCTGATATTCAAATTGTAAGCCCAATAGGTAGCAGTGACCACAATTCAATTCTATTCAGTCTTAACTACGTAACTACACTTACTAACAATTGCACTACTTACGTAAATTATGAAAAAGCAAACTTTACAAAAGTGAATGATGCTCTGAATAAAAATAACAGGAGGAAATAATTTGATGGTATTAATATCAACGAAGCATGGGAGAAATTAAAAAATACAATTCTAAAACTTGAACAACTATATGTTCCTATTACGTGTAAATATAACAAAAAGGGCAAGATCCCAATTTGGGTTACAAGATCTAGTCTTAAGCTAATCAGAATAAAAGAAAAGTCCTTTAAAAATGTAAAACCAATCCAAATCAGTCTAACAGCCTCAATTATAAAAATTCAGTTTGATCTTTAAAGAAAGCAATCAAGCAATCCAAAAGCAGACTTGAATTAACTTGGCACACTCCAAAAATAATAAAAAAATCACTATTCTCATATATCAATAGTAAAAAAGGTAATACCAGGTCAGTGGGTCCTATATGCATAAATGGAACAACTATAAATAATCCTTCTGCAATAGCAAATCATTTCAATAAATATTTATGTTCTGTTTTTGGTGTTAGTGGGTCATTATCTATAATAAACCCAAAAACTTGATTTATCCATCATCTTCTCCAAAGAAGATGTTATTGAAGCCCTATCGTTTGTTGATGGCATTCAATCAAAATTCATAAAAGAAACCTTATTATCTTTAGTCGTCCCCCTGAGATTGCTATTTAACAAATTCATGTCTGACTGTTAAATTCCCAATGACTGGCATCAGGCTGTAGTAATACCTATTCATAAAAAAGGTAGTAGAACCAATGTTGAAAAGTTCCGACCCATAAGCCTTACTTCCAGCCTAGGCAAAGTCATGGAATATGTTATTAAGAAATATCATGAACTTGAAATTTAATGACTTGGACTGTATGATCATTCTCAATATGGATTCAAATCTGGACATTCATGCATCACAAACCTTATTGCCTTTTATAATAATATTAACCTATTGCTTGACAACAATATTCCCTCTGATATAATTCTACTTGATTATAGTAAGGCATCGCATTCCAAACTAATCAACAAACTACACTCTTTAGATTTCAATACCAAACTCATTAACTGGATAACAATTTGTTTGACTAACAGACCATAAAAGGTTAGATTAAATTCTGTTGATTCACAAATTGGCCGTGTCACAAATGGTTTACCCCAGGGGTCTGTCTTGGGTCCTACCCTATTTAATATCTTCATTAGTGACATGACTCTCAGATGTGCAAACTTTATTTTGAAATTTGCAGATGATACAAAAATTGGTGAAGAGTAGATAATCCAGAGAGTACTAAATCACTTAAACATGACCTATAATCATTAGAAACATGGGCACATGACAATTTCATGGAATTCAATGTGGACAAATGCGCTGTTCTTCACTTAGGAAAAACTAATCCTATGAACAAACACTATCTAAACAACTCATTAATTAAGTCATCCACAAGTGAATGTGAACTAGGGGTTCAAATCAGTATGAAACTACCTTGATCATTACATTGTATAAAAACTGCACACTTAACTAATATTACCCTGAAAAAAATTTAAAGAACATTTATTAATAAAACTGAAGACTGCCTTATCCCATTGTACAGAGCCTATATTCATCCACACCTGGACTCTGCATCTCCTAATTGGAATCCATTCTTGAGATGTTACATTATTAGACTAGAACAAGTTCACAGAAGATTTACAAAAATGAATACTAAAATTTCACACCGTGATTATGAAACTAGGCTAAAAACCACTGGTTTATCCCCCTTATATTTAAGAAGGTATGGGGTGATCTTTTACTTACATTTAAAATATTAAAATCACCTATTCTGATGAAACTGTGTGGACGGTCCCTAGCCTCCATATGTATAGTGGGTAAGGTCTATAATAAACAACCAGTTATCCATTGAGCAAAAACTAACAAAAGAGACAACTTTTTCTATATTAGAGCATCAAGAGCATGGAATCTTGTTACTATAAGAACTTGTTAACTGTACCAATTTTGACACTTTTAAAAATCAACTTGATATTTGGCTAAATCATCATTATCCCACCAATTAATGACCCACACTGGTGGAAGACAATCTTGATGGGTCTTATGCTTCCTTTTGTCCTATAACATCCAGTAATCCAGTAATATCTGAAGAAGTAAGCCATTATGAAGCAGCAAATGGTATAGTTAGTTACTGGAGAGATAAGAGTCAGTGGCTCAGTAGGTAGCACACTCACCTCTGAGGCCGGGAGATCAGAGGGCTGTGGGTTCAGTTCCCACATCTGGCACTTGGGTTATTATCCCAGTACTGGCACTGTAGTGCAGCATGAAAGGGGTGCTGCACTTTTGAGGTGTCGTCTTTTGGATGAGACATTAAACCAAGGTCCCATCTGCCTGAATTGGTGGTAGTTCAGGTGGATGTTAAAGATCCTATGACACTTATTGAAAAGTGTATGGGAATTTCCCCGGTGTCCTGGCCAAATTTCCCTCATTCACTAAAAATACCACCAACAGCTTAATCTGGTTCAAGGTCAGTTGGCATTCATCTATATCCCCTTCCCCTGGGTCATGCCTGAAAATAGTCAGGATTTGTCTAGTGCACTTACCCGGTCAACAAAAACTAAATAAAATAAAAGTGTCAAGTGTCAGTCCTGTGGGTTATTTAGTGCAGACCCAGGCAGTAGTTTTGAGATATTTATAAGAGCTGGTAGAGCCAGAGTAAATAGAATCAAGATGTATAATAACTGGCTTAGAAAATAGTGCCTGGAAAATTATGTAGAATGTCTTAAAACATATGAGGACTTTATTGACTGCTGGGATATGTACAGCTATGATGGGCTGCACCTGAATAAAAAGGGAATCAAGAAACTAGGGAACATATTCTATTGCACAATAAATACAGCAAAACAGAACCCAAGAAACTAACAGAATGGGAGAGATGGGGGTAAGCCCTGTGTGAGGACAATGACCACAAAGTAAAATAGGAAAGTGATCAGACATCTTAAAATTCTGCAAACAAAAGCAAACATCAAAAGGGATCATTTGGAGCTGCTGTTAATAGAACATGATGTTGATATACTGTAGTGGCCATTACAGAGACTTAGTGGGATGAGGAGTCCAACTTGGGGTAGATAATACCGGGTTACAAGACATTTAGCAAGGAATGGGAAGGTAGGAAGGGAGGTGGGGTAGCTATGTTAATCAAAGAACACATCATATGTAAACAAGTACATGTGGAAGCAGCTCAGTTAAGATCAGTAAACTGTGTAGAAGACTGTAAAAAACTGAAACTGGGGGTACTATACAGATTCCCTTACATAAACAGTCAAGATCATTTGATGCTTTTAAACAGTGTCAATAACATAACCAATGTTAAGGAAGTTGTGTTGATGGCAGACTTTAATGCCCCAGGAATAAACTAGCAGATGGATAGAGCATCTAACCACCAAGAAAAATAATTGTCAGATGTCTGCATATCAAATGGACTATATCAAATGGTTGGCAAACCTACTAGGCTGAACTTGAATATCTGTATGCCCCCCCAAAAATTTTATACAACGAGGGAAATTGCCAGTGTGGTTCTCTCAAAAGTTGTAACAACCAGACAGCAAAAAAAAAGAAGATGTATAAGGCAATGAAAAGTGACAACACAGAATACAGGGGCCCGGATATTCAGACTGCACCACAAAGTAGCGCAATAGCAGCGAAGGCCAAGGTGCTCTTGTGCAACACAACTGATTATTGTGCCAACTGTGCCATGGCGCAAACAGGGATGTGCAGTGGCACCGGGCTGATGCGCAGTAACACAACCAGGGATGCGCAGTGGAGCAGGGCAGTAACACAGTAGCACAACCAGAGATGCGCAGGGACAGGATGCAGGGGTGCACCACCAATGGAAGCCATGGGAGGAGGAGTATGCAGCAGACCAGACAGCGCCCACTGCACCCCATGAACTGCAAACCTGTGGTGAGCTGGATGAACCACCAGTCCATGAACACCAGCACCGAATCCACAGCTGCGGCATGGTGCTCCAGCACATCCCCTGGCAAGCAGTGACCACAACACAAGGAAGGCCAGCCACCCAGTGCCACCCCATCTGACCAATGTAGAGCACACCCTGCACAGCGATCCCCAGACACCCTGCCCAGGAGCAGTGCCCAATAGTGCATGACATCTAATGCATGCCAGCACCCCCACTGTAACAATGCAACCCTGTGCACCATGGAGCCATGCATGGTAGACCCATCATGAGCACCCCATAGCAGGTGGCACCAGCCACCGACGCAACAACTGCAGACACAGTGCTGCCCAGCATGGCCTCCCCATGGCATGGCAGAGAGGTTGACCCTGCATTGGTACCCGAGGGACCCCGCATGTGACAAGGCCTGCCCTTGACCCCACCACCAACAGGACAGCACCCCGCACACACACCCAAGCACACACCCTATCCTAGCACTGGCCCCAACAACCAGCACAGCTGCCCACAGTGGGGCATGGAGGCATGTGCCACACAAGATGCAACACAGGGCACAGACAAACACCCACCCAGACCCAAGGGCACCCCAACACAGGGACACAATAGTGGGGCAACAAATGCCGCTGGCGTGCAACCACTGATGCTGTGTACCCACAGCTTGCACCCCACCATGGCACAGGTGTACCAGCCATCCTGCACATGCACCATGAAGCTGTCTGCCGCCAGCATGCATCTGGAGCACAAGTGACAGACATCCAACCACAGACCCTGCAACAGACGCCAGCAAAAACATGGGGGAGACAACAACAGTATAGGCCACAGTGCCACCCGAGGCAGACATGCACCATACTGGTGACAGGAGGCAAGCCACCATTACGCCATGGCCAGAGGGTGGCCAGCATGGACAGCCACCAATGACATGCCAGCAGACCATGCATACCACAGACATGCAAAGGGGCCAGTTGCATGGACCATGGACATACTGACAGGGGTGCCAGAGACACAGCGTATGTACCAGGGACCACTGCACACACACATCCAGTGCACAGGGAACAACACATGTACCACAGATAGGGACCAAGTCCCCCACACACATCATAGGCAGGTCCCTGCTGGACACACACACCCAGGCCTGCACCACCCCCGATGCCATGCACACCACTGCAGCCAAGCACCATAAGCCCACTGCAAATCAGAGACCACCACAGTTGTCATAACAAATAAGTCTATATTACAGTAGTTTAACAATATACAAAACAGAACAGAAAACTATTTACAATGTGGGGTGGAAGGGCCACATACCAGGTGGGGGTGGACATGGGACAAGGGTGTATAACTGGGAGTGGGATGAAAGGGATGTGAGGGTTAGTCCAGGGGGGAAATGAACAGCAGGGGCACAGTGGTCCTAATGTCGACCCCTCTCCCCACTATGATCTCGGTGTCTCCTCCTGTGACACCATCCTCCACCCTGCTGCATCCTTTGGAGCAGCTCCAGGGTGGTCCTCACCAGCTGCAGCAGCTCCTGGACACTCCGCTCCAGTACAGTCCAACATTGCCCACCTAGGACAAAGGAGCAGAGTCATTACACGTGACTGGCCAGACCCCTGCAGCCCACCCAGTGTGCATGGCATACAGCCATGGGCCATGCCCCTGTGATGGCAAGCAACCACCCACAATGTCCATGCCCACTTGCCCTGCCTACTCAGGCACCCACAGCCATGCAGAATGCTGCACCCACCCACTGCCCATGTCCCACACAGCACCTCAGTGGCCGTACAGTGACATGGCTATGTGGTGTGAAGGCAGTGGCACAGCCATGTACCCAGTGCACACACGGACCACCTGTGATGCCCACCCACACATGCAGTGCCATAGGACAGTGCTGAGTGCACCATGTGGCGTGCATGGCAGTGGGGCCAAGTGCTGGTAGCCACGCCCCGCCACCATCCCTGCAACCCAGCATGCACAGATGTAAGAGAAAACATGGCACTCACCTGCATCCAGGCCAGCAGAGCATTGCTGGCCCATGGCCCCTCCACTGTGTCCCTGCTGCATCAGCAGTACACCCACTCGGTCCTGCTCAGCCTGTGCTCGGGCCTGCCTTGTCCTATGGTGCTCAGTACAAGCCAGTAGCAAAGCCTCCCCAGTGTGTGCGTGCCCACACAGCCCAGCCATGATGCACCTCCACCACCACCCCCACTAGACGGCTCCCACCCCCCTGCAGGGTGGTCCTATGCACATCGCAATACCTGGACAGATGGACACTACCAGTGTTTGGATGGAGCACCAACCTGGCCATGGCATGGCACCTCGCTGGGCGTGTGCCTGCAGATGCCCCAGTCAGTCAGGGTCCTTCTGCTGTAGGTCGCTATACCTGTGGTGACACTGCTTCTCTGTCCAGGAAATTCTGGTTGCCTCTTCCAGGCTGTCAGATACCTCCTGCCACACAGCACTATGTGGCTTGTCCAGGGGATCCTGCCCAAATAGGGCACCAGCATGTGGCTCAACTAGGGCCACCAAGTTGGCTAGCTCAATAGAGCTCCACACCTGCGCTGTCCTACGAGGCTCCTTCAGTCAGTATTGCAATCAAAATGGTGCTCTGTAGCGCACATGCCCCATGTGCGGAGGCAGTACAGTACTGCGCTGCCAGTCCCTATCGTGCTGTCACTGAACTGCATGATAGGGGGACAGCCGTGTGGACGTATGGTGCCTAGGGGAAAAGATCAACCACAGGGTCAAGGGTCTGTCTGCACACAGAGCACCACAGCACTATTGGGATGCCCTGCGTGTAGTGCTGTAGGGTACTTGTGTGTGACGCCCTGCAGTGGCCTACCAAGCTGTGGCTGTATGGTACCTACGGTGCTCCAGGGTACAAACACCACACTGGCGAACAGCACACTAGCACCACAGGCACAGTGGTGGCCATGTCCTGCACTGCCTCCCATGAAACATAGAAACATGACTTTGACGGCAGATAAGGAATGCTAGGCCCATCTAGTCTGCCCATTTCCTTACCTACAGGATAGGCCACAGATCCTAGTTAACCAACAGCCTATTTCTTCCTACCCCCCACAAGAATTGCCTTATGTCTGTCCCAGGCACAGCACATCAGCAGCGCCACACGCATTGGCGTCAGCACCCCAGGCATGCACCGTGCGGTGCCAATTGTGCATGTCACAGTGCTGTGCCATAGCCTGAACACTGTCACCAACATTGCGCAAGGCACAACAGCATGATATTCAGCCAGCATATGCAAATCAGCTCATCAGCCATTCCACAGCGCAACCATTGCATTAGTATCCACTTACAGTTGCGTCTCGCCTCATTTGCATGCATTGCGCTATATAAATGCGACATGGGGCTGCAGAGGACATAGTTAGGTATTGCAATCTATTGTGGTGGGTTGCATGCTGTTGAGATGTGGGGACTGTGGTTTGTGAGGGCTGAAATGGACTACACAGATCAAGGTAACACCTGTCATTCCCATAGGCTCGATCATGACTGAATGTGAGGAAGAGGAGGAACAGGGATGGGGAGAAGGAGGAGGCCTAACTTCAACCAGACTGAATCACATGCCCTGTTCGAGGCATATCTTGACAGGGAACCGCTGCTCAGTGGACAGCAGAGAACACCACAGGCCCATGCTGTGGCGTGGGCTGAGGTGACACGTGCCATGAACCAGCATGCCAGCCACCAGCAGTCCATGCAAGAGTGTAAGAAGAAGGTCGTCATGGACAGGAGGCAGATCAAAGACAAGGTGGCTGCCATTAGGGCTGCAGGTGCTACCACCATTGGGGGCCAGCCGGATGTACCATGCCTGATGCCACAGGAGGAGCAGGTGACCAGCAGCAGCATGCGGTGTTGTGCCATCTAGGGTGTTCCTAGTGGTGGCTTCCAGATGGGTGGCAGCCCATAACTGCATGGTAGGTCCTGTGCTGTCACTGTGTGGGTGGTGGAGGGAATACCAGAGGGCAGGGCAGAGCCACTAACGCTAATGTGTTCCCTTACAGCTCCTGCACATCTACATGGGTCAGCAGCGGTGGGTGTGTCCACTGAGGGGGATGCCCTGGATATGGAGGATCGCCCATCCACCTCCACAGGTGTCTGAGGGACTGGACTAGTGCATACCTGCACATCTGTCCGGACTGATGAGGGTGGTGTGGGTGCAGATGAGGCCCTGCCTGTGTCCCAGCATGACAGCACCCATGGTATCAGCATGCTGGCACATGGATTGATTCTGGATCCAGCATCAATGGTGATGATGATGGATCAGATGTCCCAGACAGTGATATGTGTGGGACACAAGATGGTCTCACAGCAGGCAACGGCAGAGGTGTTGCCTTGGGTGGTGCCGCCATGGAGGCCTGCATAACATCACAGTCCCAGCCTGTGCCTGTATGCCCCAGTGGGGCAGCACTGGTGTATGTACAGGCCAGTGGGGCTGTTGCAGCTGCTATGGCAGTGCCGGTGAGCCCTGGCAATTGGCAGTCAGGGGGCAGTGCCAGCAGTCAGCCAATGGCGACGTGGGGACAGTGTCAGGGGAGCGGTGGCAGTGCACCACATGTGGATGTGCCCCGGAATGACTCTGGTGAGCAGCACCCATCATCAAGGGGTGCTGGCCAGCAGGGCCAGGAACACCACGAGGGGCAGCATGCTAGACCAGTGGATGACCTCTTTGATGAGCACAGCCATCTACTCCAGGCTTCAGTAGATCAGCAGATGTGGCTCATGATGGCGTTGGATGCACTCAGTGCGGTTCTACACCAGGTAGAGAAGCAGCACAGCAGGGACCATAGTCTGCTCCTGGCAGAGATGGCCTGGCAGCGGGCGGATGTGAACACTGCCACTGACAGGCAGACCAATGCATTGACAGCTGTCAAGGCCACATTGGGCACCTAGTTCAGTGCCCATCCGCTGTAGACACCGCGCAGTGTCATGTCCACTCCCCGTTCCTGGTGCTGTGCGATACCTGCTATGTCGACACCGGGTTTGGCCATGAGCATACCGAGCACACCTGATGCGGGCATGTTCAGTGGGCTGCAGACCCCTGCGTGAACACAGTTGCATTCACGCAGCGTCACCCCTGGGGGACCATCGGTGCCATACCATGAGGCCAATGGTCAACCTGGCATGGCTGGCAGGTCTCAGCGGGGCCGCCCACGCATCCGTGGTGGCTGTGGTACTGTGCCGTGTGACTGATCTGTTTCCCACCATGGCCACTGTCTGCCACTGCCCTATGAGCAGTGTGGTGTGCATTGTGCAATGCACGGGTGGGGTACCTGTCCCTGCACACACACGGTCCCTGTGCACACCCTCCTGGCTGCTGGCCACTGTGGTGTGTGCATGATGATGCCTGCGTTGCGCTGTCCACCAGTGTGCAATGGTGCCCAGCATCTGAAGCATGCACAGTGATGGCCACTGGGCATGGTAGTGTGTGGACCTGTGTGGGGGTGGGGGTGGCTACTGGGGTTGGTGTGCCGTCTACTCATTGTGCATGTCTTGTGGTGTGTGTGCGTGTGTGTGCACATGTCATATTAGACCCTGCCCATCCCAGATGCCGTGTGCGGTGCCATACTCAGACCCATTCCCTTACCGCTGTCCACCCCTGGTGTCCTGCCCTGCCTGTCTGTGGGCTGTGCCCTTGCCCTTGGTGGTTGCGCATGGCCCCATGACCTACCTGTGTTGACCAAAGTGCTCTTCTGTAATGGTGTCCTGGTGCAGCTGTGACATCTGGATCAGGCGGGGGTCTCTTCACCCAGGGGTGCCTGCCCATCACCAGCTGCACCGGCATCCTCATTGTCCCCATCGCTTCCCCCTCTTTGATCTCTATAGCTATCCCACAGTCGGTGGCCATGTTGTGCAGCATACAGCAGGTCAGGAATAGTCCATAGGCCTTTGAGGGGCTGTACTGTAGGGCACCACCAGATGTGTCCAGGCACCAGAACCGTGCTGTGCCTTCAGCATTCCGAACACCTATTCGATGACATTGTATATTGTGGCGTGTGCCTCATTGTACCATAGCTGCAATGGGGTCGTGGGGCGCTGGTATGGTGTGAGCAGCCAGAGACATAGCGGATAACCACTGTCACCTGTGTGTAGAGGGTGGACATTAGAATGGTGGTCTGCATCGTTATGCCATGGGCCAACAAGGCTGGTACCCATGGCACCTCTGACTATGCACCCCTCCACATCTGCTCATGTTGTCCTGCGTGATATGCATACTCACCCACTAGATGACCAGTGGGATATGTCCCCACTCTCAAACCTGTGGCACAGTGCAGACTGGTGCCAGATGAAGGCATCATGGGCTCCCCCAGGGTGCATGGCACAGACATTGGTAATGCACCCCCTGGCACAGCACACCACCTGGCAGTTTATGCTTGCGTACCCCTTGCAATTGATGTATGCCACTCCCTCTAGGCCAGGTGGTATGTGGATGGCCACATGGGTGTAGTCAATGGCCCTGAGCATGTCAGGCAACTGTGCTACTCTGTGGCACTCCTGTATGTGTGCTGTGTGCTCCGCCTGTGTCACCTGTGTGCTGGGGAAGCGGATGTACTCTGCAGCATGTGACAGCAGTGCGCTGAGGAATTGTGTGTGTAGGTGTGACGCAGCCGACTGGGTTATGCCTGTTGTGTCCCCTGTTGGTCTCTGGAAGGTGTCCGTGGAGAGCAGACACATGATGGGTGTCACCTCTGTTGCCACTGACAGAGCATGGCTCCTTCGTGTGGGTGCCTGCATCTCATCACTGCACAGCTCACAGAGCTGCCTCAGGATCACCTGATTTAGGTGGTAACAGCCCACAATCTCTGTGTCAGAGTAGTGTTCAAAGCTGGTGTAGGCTTGGTACTTCCTGTTCTGGGCGTACCGCCGCTGGGCCCTTCCATGCCCATGCACCCCTGCTGCCTGCCTTAGCACACCAATCATTACCGCCTCCATCTGGAAGGTGGTGCTGGCCATGTCCCTGGATGGTGTCCCCCCTGGTGGCTGTTGTCCCATTCCCCCCGCTGTCCATTCCTGATGCTCCCCCTGCACTGGGTACACCTCCAGCCTTTGGCTATGGCTGTCCTGCCTCCTGCAACTGCCCTCAGTCCACTGTAGCACTCCACAGGCTTAGCTGCACAGTGGTACAGACTCACCCACTACTACCCTGTCTATGGCTTAGTTCTGGTGGGCCCTGTCCTGCTCCTGCCCAGTCCTACACACTGCTTCCTTCTGTACCACCCTGGCTCTCTGTCACCACGCTTCAAACTGTGACTTCCCTTTTGCGTTCTTGCACCCCTCTCTTGCTCCCTTTTTATTTGGATCATTTCCGCTGTTGCACAACTTCTGCTTGCTCCTCTACTGCGCACGGCGCATGCTGTTGAATATTGCACTGCACATGTTATTCATGGTTCTTCCCCCTACGATTGTGCGTGCATTCATTACTATTGTACTCTGGCACGTTGCTTATTGCACTGCGCAGCCACCTCCTGCTGAATATCGCATAATGGCGCATTTCCGTACTTGCGCTGGCACATCCCTGTTGCGCATGACACAACCCTTCTGAATATCCGGGCCAATGTCTACAAATATAGACAACGATTAAGAATTATGAAAAATATGATTAACAGGCACAAGAAGGCTGCTGTATTTAGGGTGGCTCATACAAAAGATGGTGGAAAAACATTGTTTGCTTATATAAAGAACAGATCTGAATGTCGGTCAATTGGACCACTCAGGTTAAATGGGAAGGATATAGACAATCCTATAGAAATGACAGAGGCCTTTAATTCCTATTTTGTTTCCATTTATAATCCAGACCAAACAACAACCTCTTCCACGGTAAGTATGGGTGACATAGAGTACATTACTAAACAAGAGATTATAGAGAAGTTACATAAGCTAGACAACTATGTTGGCTAGTCCAGATGGACGTCATCCAAAAATGCTCCATGAGATCAAGGAGTGGCTAGCAGAACCCATGTATCATATCTTCAAGTCATCTCTCAATAGTGGAGATGCTCCCCTTGATTGGAGTATTGCTACAGTAGTATATACAAAAAAGGATGTAGGTTTGAAACTGGAAACTACAGACCCATACGTCTTACATCCATTCTAGGAATGGTATTAGAATCACTTATTAGAGATAGGCTAGTGACAGAATTTCAAAGCATGGGATTAATATATAAGACCCAGCATGGATTCGAAAAGCAATGTTCATGTCTAACAAATATGCAAGTTTTCTATAACAAGGTTAGCCAGCTTTTGGATGAAATAAAGCCAGTGGACATAGTCTTCCTGGACGTCAAAAAAGCTTTTAATAAGGTGCCTCATGACACACTAATAAGTAAAATGGTTGCTCTGAGTATCAATAGTACACTAATACAGTAGGTACGAAACTGGCAGGCCGATAGAACTCTGAGGGTAAAGATTAGGGGACACCTGTGAGGTTATGCAAAGGTTTCAAGTGGTGTGCCACAGGAATCTGTGCTGGGTCAGTACTGTTCTCCCTGTTTATATCTGATCTTAATAATGATATTGCAAATGAATGCAGTAATGTGCTGATGGCACTAAAATTTGTAATGAAGCTCTTGCAGTGAACATGCAGAAATACGTCAGAATGATGTGAATAAGCTACAGGAATGGGCAGTGAGAAACACTGGAATTCAGCACAGAGAAGTGTGCAGTAATGCATCTCGGAGCAAATAACAGAGGGTCTGAATATCTCCTAAATAATACAAGGTTGAGAGTGGCTGAAACTGAGAAAGGTCTGGATATCATTATAACTAATTACCTCTCCTCTGCAAACCACTGTATAACAACTGTGAAAAAAGTTAACAAGATCATAGAGTCTATTAGGAAATCTTTTATAACCAGGCACAGAGCATGACTTTTACCACTCTATAAAAATCTTAGGCCCCGCTGGAATTATTGGAGCCAGTTCTGGAGCCCCTGTCTGAGAAAGACATCGATATCATGGTGAGGGTACAAAGACAATTAACTAGGATGATATCAGGCCTGCAACGTAAGACCTGCAATGAGAGCTTACTGTCTGTAGTGTTGTATCCTCTAGAATTATGAAGCTCTAGAGGAAACTTACTCTTCATGTACCGTATATTTAATGATAAGGAGCTGCTGTCAAGCCCGGGCTCCGTAACAGCAGACAGAAATGTCAAACTATGGAGTCACAATAAACAACTAAAATTGTCCTACTCAAGAAGTAACTGCAGACGATCCTTCCTTACCCAAAGAATATTTACCCTTTTGGAATAAACTGCCTAGAGATATAGGGGAAGCAGAAAGCTTTCAGATGTTTAAGCGAAAACTGGAGTCATACTTACTAGGTACAATACAGGAATTTATATACCCCCAATGGGGAGCAGGTCTTATTGGTTTCTAGCCTTCTACCTGTCTAACATTATTTATTTAGTTTTTGCTGACCAGGTAAGTGCACTAGACAAATCCTGCCTATTTTCAGGCATGACCCGGGGGGAGGGGGATACAGATGAATGGCAACTGACCTTGAAGCAGATTAAGCTGTTGGTGGTATTTTTAGTGACTGAGGGAAATTTGGCCAGGACACCGGGTAATTCCCCTACTCTTTTCGATAAGTGCCATGGAATCTTTAACATCCACCTGAACTACCACCAATCCAGGCAGATGGGACCTCAGTTTAACGTCTCATCCAAAAGACGGCACCTCAGAAATGCAGCACCCCTCTCATGCTGCATTACAGGGTCAGTACTAGGATATTAACCCAAGTGCCAGATGTGGAAAATGAACCCACAGCCCTCTGATCTCCCAGTCTCAGAGGCGAGTGTGCTACCTACTGAGCCACAGACGCTGACATACTGAGTATGTCACCGAGTATGTGATTTTAAAGCAGATTTAATGGCCTCAACAGATGGGCATAGATATAGAAACACAGACTTTGATGGCAGATAAGGCCCACTTGGTCCCATCCAGTCTGCCCATTTCCCTACCTATTGGAAAAGCTGCAGCTTCTAGTTTACCAACAGCCTCCTTCCTCCTACCCCCCAACTATAATTGCCTTATGGATGTCATGCATTGTTGAATTCTCCCACTGTTTTTGACCCCACAACTTCCTCAGGAAGGCAGTTCCATGTGTCCACCACTCTCACCATGAAAAAATATTTCCTCATGTTGTCCTTGAGCTGTCCCTGCTCTATCTTTAAATTGTGCCCCCTTATTCTTGCACATTTTTTTTTCTCAAACATGCTACCTTCTTGGACTTTGTTGATTCCCTTGAGGTACTTGAAAGTTTCTATCATGCCCCCCCCCCTTCCTCAGGGGTATACATATTAAGCTCTCTTAGTCTCTCTTCACATGGCTTCTGATGCAGACCTCGCACCATTTCAGTTATCCTCCTCTGGACCACCTCTATCCTGTCTATGTTCTTGCTGAGATGGGGTCTCCAAAACTGCACACAGTACTCAAGATGGGGTCTCACAAACTTTCTGTACAGAGGGATAACAACTTCCTGTTTTCTACTGGTGATGCCTCTCCCAATGCATCCCAGTATCCCACCAGCTCTCTTTACTGCCTTCTCACATTGCTTGCCTACCGTAAGGTCATCTGATATGACTACTCCCAGGTCCCTTTCCATTTTTGTTGCTGTTAATAACCCCGCCCCCCATTGTGTACTCTTCACCTGGGTTTTTGTTTCCCAGGTGCATTACTTTGCACTTCTTTACATTGCATTGAATATAAGCTGCCATACTTCTGACATTCCTCCAATCTTGCCAAGTCCCTTCTCACCCCCCCCTTGTGTATCAACTCTGTTTCAGATCTTTGTGTCATCTGCAAAGAAGCATACTTTTCCTTCCAGACCCTCTGCGATGTCTCCTATAAAGACATTAGAGAGGACTGGTCCCAGTACTGAACCCTGCGGTACCCTACTAGTAACCCCCCTTTCTTCAGAGTGAGTTCCATTTACCATTACCCTTTGCATCCTGTTGTGCAGCCAAGTTGTTACCCAGGCTACCACCCTGGAACTCACTCCCAGGCTGGTTAACTTTATTACTCTTTTGTGTGGGAGTGTATCAAATGCCTTGCTAAACTCTAGGTAGGCGATATCCACAGCCCCTCCCTGGTCTATTACTTTGGCCACCCAGTCAAAGAAATCTATTAGATTAGTCTGACATGATCTTCCTGGGTAGCAGCCAAGAAAAGCACCAAATGAATGGCGCAGTTTCAGGAGGCAAGGTAGAAAGCACCACAACAGAAAGGGTGACCACACAGAAAGGTGGAACAATAGCACAAGAGCGAAAAGCTCTGCAGCTCAGTAACAGAACCCCATGCACAGCTAACAGCAGAACCGTGAGCACCAGCAGGCCATCAGGCAGGAAAGGCACCATCGGCAGGGAGACACATCTGAACGATGAGCACAGGACAGCGTGCACAGCAGGCCATGGCCAGTGGTGGTAGCAGGAGGCAATGAGTGGGTGACGGGTAGGCCACATGGGGACAGCACAGCCATAGAGGTGCACGCAGAAACTCACCACTGACGGCGCATAGTGCAGAGTGGCAGCTATATGAGCCCGTATCACCCAGCAGTACTAGGGCCACACACATGGACAGGGCGCAGTTCAACATCTCCAACCCCAGTGACAACACAGCACACACAGACACCACACCAGACAGCATAGGGAGGGATGGAGCATAGAGTACAGCACAGGGGCAACATAGATGGCAGTGGCAATCCACGGTAAGCATGGCCCACAGACATGGCAGTGATGGGGAATGGGGCATGGCACAACGCCATTAGATATGCAGCACAGGCAGAAAGGGGGCATGGCCCGGAGGAAACTGGGCAGGGGCACCCAGCACCAATATCAATGTCAGTCACAGAACACCCATCAGATGTGTCAGCATCTACATCATGGAGGTGCATTACGTGCAGAGTCAGAAGATCAAACCCATGGATGTCCACAATGGCTTTGTGTATCACAGAGATAAGAAGGGACCTGACAAAGTATATTGGAGGTGTACCGAGGTGAGGAAGTACCACTGCATAGCCCCCCTGCACACAGCTGAAGACATGGTGGTAACCACCCACAAGGAGCACAATCACACCCCTGATGCGGTGGACGTGGGCAGGTAGTGAGTGATGGGAGTGCTGTGAGACAGGGCACGATGTATCATGGATACTGCTTCACAAGTCATTGTGGCAAGCACGTCGGGTATCCCTGAGGCCTTGGCTGGTCCCTTACCAGGAATGCGTCTGCTTTGCTGGACAGTACAGCATGTGCGACACATGGCCCATAGCTGGCCGACCACCCCACAGTCCGTTGAGAGCCTTATCATCCCAGAGGAGCGCACCCTTGCAGCAGATGGCACACACTTCCTCCTGTATGACAATGGGGGGGGAGCGAGACCGCATCATCATCATCTCTGCCACGGACTGTGGAATGCAGCAGCTGGCCAGCAGCACGGACTGGTTCATGGATGGCACATTCAGGGCATACCCAGCCCTGTTTGATCTTCTCTACACCATACATGCCATCCAGTCAGACACAGTTCTGCCCGCAGTCTATGCCCTGACATAAACCAGGTGGGCACAGACATACATCAGACTGCTAGGCCAGCTCAAGCTGCACAACCCAGCCATAACACCTGCCAAAGTCCTGATGGATTTCAAGTGTGCCAGCTGGTGCTGGGTCACCACCGTATTCCCCAAGGCATGGGTCAGGGGCTGCTTCTTTCACTTCACCTAGGCCCTGTGCCACAAGGTGCAGCAGCTGCCAGATATACTGGCATGGTATACCCATGACCCTGACTTTGTGCTGCATGTTCAGATGCTGCTGGTGTTGGTGTTCCTGCCACCTACCGACATGCCAGTAGTCCTCGAGGGGCTCAGGGAATGGGAGTACATTACCACCAATGCCTCTGCTGGACTATGTGGAGGACACGTGAGTCGGCCGGCCCACCAGGCGGTTGGGTCGCCATCGTGCCCCATTCCCGGTCAAGCAGTGAAACTGCTATGACGCCACCCTCCAGGGCCTGGTGAGAACAAACAATGTGGTGGAAGGGTGGCACAGGGCCTTTAACACCTGGGTTGGTGCCTGCCACCCCAGCATCTGGCACCTCCTTGAGTGCCTGATGGATGAGGAGCGAATTACAGCTGTGCGGTCCGAGATGCTGTTGTCTGGGGCGGAGATGCCACAACCATGGAGACAGTATCAGGATCCTGATGCCAGGATCCACACCATCATGCCCAACTACACCACTAGAAGCCACTATGACTACCTGCATGGGCTGGCACACAACTTCATCTTCCATGTGTGACCTGCTGCAAGGTCGCCCCTTGCATGCACCAGCTGCTGCTGCCAATGTCCATCCCTGGGCAGTGTGGCCCTGTGCAGCACTGCATGGTGTATAGTGTGTGCCCTCCAACACCACCCTGCATGGTCATCATGCTTGCCAGGGCCCTTAAGCGTCTGTCACATGCTGGGGGAGCCGGCATCTGCATGGTGGGCTTCTGCACTACCCCTTGGCTGCACCCCCCTGGCATTCTGGCCATCCCCCTATTCCACTGTGCATGCCTGTATGCTGGGCTCCCCTGTCCCTGGGTGGCAGCTCACTGCCATGCCTCCCTTGTGGTCATGCCCAGCTCAGCCATCCCTGGCTGCTCGTGCTCCCTGACTCTCTCTCTCTCTCTCACTGTGAGGAGTCCTTCCTAGCTGGTCAATGCCATGGCTTGCTTTGTCCTCTCTGCCTAGCTGGGCACACCATGTGCTTGGCACCCTTCCAGCTGCCAACTGCTGCTGTCGCCCTTTCAGGTGGTCAGCGGTATTCTGCAGTGGCCTTTGTGGCGTTCGCTCCTTCTCCCTCACTATTGCGGGTGGTGCGTTAGCAGGTGTGCCCATATAACATAAAACCTCTTCCTGCTGTGAATCCATGCTGCCTTGTGTCCTGTGCCCCACTGGCCTCTAGGTACTCAACAATTCTTTCTTTCAGAAGTGATTCCATCATTTTCCCTACCACTGAGGTCAAACTAACAGGTCTGTAGTTTCCTGCTTCTGCCTTGCTCCCACTTTTTTGAAGGAGAATCACATCCGCTGTCCTCCAGTCCTCAGGTACCACCCCATCCTCCCATGATTTGTTAAAAAGGGTAGTCAGTGGTGTTACTAGGTCTCCTCCTAGTTCTTTTAGAATTCTGGGGTGAATCCCATCAGCCCCATTGCATTGTCCATCTTGCATTTTAGGAGTTCTTTCTGGACCCTTTCTTTTGTAAATGGGCTAGTGTCAACCTTCTTGCCCAAAGAGCTTCTATTGTTTGGTTTAGATAACTCTTCTTCTTCTTTTGTGAATACTGAGCAAAAGTATTCATTTAGTAGCTCAGCCTTTTCACTGTCTCCGTCTTCCCACCTCCCCTCTTCTTTTTTAAGGTTCACAATCCCTCCCTTGACCTTTCTTTGCTCCCCAATGTACCTATAAAATATTTTACCCCTTCTTAATTGAGTTAGCTATCTTTTCCTCAGTTTGTGCCTTTGTCATTTTAACTGCCTTACCTGCAGCCTTCTGCTTTAACTGATACAGTCCTCTGTCCTGCTCCTTCTGTGATTCCTTATACTTCCTGAATGCTATAATTTTCTCCCTAACCTTCCCCACCACCTCTTTTGAGAACCATGGTGTTTTTCTTTTACTCCATTTTGTTTTCTTTATATGTTTCACACAAAGACTTGTTTAAGTCTATGATGGCAGTTTTGATTTTTCTCCACTATTCTTCCACTCCTCCTTTCTGGCCATTTACTAGTGCATTCCTTAGGTATTCACCCATCTTGCCAAATTCAGCCCTTCTAAAATCCAATATCCTCATTTTTGTATGGCTTGTCTCCTCAGTTGTGTTTATCATGAACCACACTGTCTGGTGGTTGCTTGTTCCCAGATGGCTACCCACTTCAAAATCTGTGATCCTCTCTCCATTTGATAGTACCAATTCTAAGATTGCTCCCTCCCCAGTGGGTTACAACACTAGCTGTCAAAGGCCCACCCCCTGTAGGCATTGAGAATGACCCTGCTCTTGGATGTGGCTGCAGTAAATGTGTTCCAGTTAACATCTGGCATAGTCAGGTCCTCCATCAACAATATCTCCCCTTTTTCAGCCATTCTGAGAATGCTTTTCATCATTTCCTTGTCCATTTCTTCCCCTGAGATGGGGTCCTGTATACAACCCCTGTGCCGATTGTGGTGCCACTCCCTGTCTCCATGGTGACTTACAGGTGAACCACAGTGCCTCCTGTCCTTCCCATTTATCATTTAGTTCTGTGGCTTTGATCCCTTTCCTTATGTAGAGCTACTCCTCCTCTTTTACCCACCCAGTACCTTCTGTAGATTGTGTAGCCTGGTATACTGACATCCCAGTCATGGTTCTCCATGTACCATGTTTCTGTGACTGTCACAATATCCAGGCATCCCTCTTCAATCAGGGTCACTAGCTCAGGAAGCTTGTTACCCAGACTACAGGCATTGGTACTCATTGCCCTCCATTTAATGTTAGCATTATTCTTTTTTGCCCCATCCCTGCCCTACACTCTCTAATCCGATAAGGTAGAGAATTCCATAGGGTCGGGGCTGGGAAAACAAATGACCTTGCTTAAGATATAGTCAGATGAACCCTGGGAATGTCCAGCAACTCCTCATTGATGGAGCAGAGAGAATAAAGGGGGCAGTAGGGACCAGGGAGGTCTTAAAAATACCATGGTCCCTGTCTGTGTAGGGCTTTATAGGTCAGTAATCTGACCTTGAAGGTGATCCACCACCACACCAGCAGCCATTGCAGGCCTCAGAGCACAGGTATGACATGGCATGATCTGGACAAGCCGGTCTACAACCTGGCTGCCACATTCTGCACCAGCTGCAAGCAGTAAAGGTCCAGCCCCAGTAGCCCTAGACATAAGGCATTGCAGTAATCAAAGCGGGAGGTCACAAAAGTGTGGACCAATGTTGGAAGATCATCAAGTGGGACCAGATGTTTTCTTTGGTGATGTTCCTCAGATGGTAGAATGAGGTTTTGACAACGGCCGACACCTGAGACTTCAGAGTCGGCTCATCATCTAACCCAACACCCAGATTACGCACCTGGTCAGAGGTTAACAGCTGGTCACCTCCCAGCCAAAGTCCAGAGGGTTTCCCAGCTGCCTGTCCCTCTATCTGATGACCTGAGTCCAAAATCAACACCTCAGTCTTATCTGGATTCCACCTGCTTGAGCTGGCACACATTCAATCCTGGATCTCAGAAAGGCGGTTATTAAAGACTGAGAAAGCATCATTATGCATGGGTACAAAAGAAGTATACAGTTAAGTAGTATCTGCAATGCAGTGCAAACTCAACCCTTACCATCTAACAGGGGATGAAAAATCCCCAAGTCCGAAGTTCGGGACTTAAGAACCAGCACTCGGACTTGAACTGCTACAACCCTAGTCAGTCCGAGGGACTTGGCTGTGCAGTTCAATCGAAACTATCTTGTAGTGTCTCTTGATTCCCCGAGCATGCTTGCTTCCGATCCCCAGGAGCATACTTACCTCCCCGGCCCCAGGGGCAACACCTCCCGATTCCCCGGGCTAGCTTACCTCCCAGTCTCAGCAGCTGCTCGGAGCAATTCGTGAAGTCCCGTCTGGAGATCAGGTGTCTCGTACACACCCGAAGTCTCGCGGAGTAAGACAGGGTTGCGAGAACAGCCACCGGGAGATCACATGTGTATCCAAATGGTGATCATGTGGTGGCTGTTCTACGCATGTCTGTCAGCAAATTTTCAGCGCGCCAAATCACTCCTGTGCAGACTGCCAGACTGAACAGACGTTCAATACCGTCACCACTTACTGCAGCATAGCGCTATTTTGATCCAGCTCCTACAATTAAATCCTGACTTTTTAGGAGTACCAGCGGGCAAAAAAATTAATATTTGAAATTTGGGGGCTATTTTTGGTTGGTACTAGTTTTTGAGTCAGTGAAGTCACAATTTTTCTGGGCTGAAGCAAAACCTATTAGTTTGAGTCAGAGAAGTCACAATATTTTTCTGGGCTGAAGCAAAACCAGCAGCTGTTAGTTATTTGAGTCAGAGAAGTCAAATATTTTTTCTGGGCTGAAGCAAAACCTGCATCTATTAGTTATTTGAGTCAGAGAAGTCACAATAATTTTCTGGGCTGAAGCAAAACCTGCGTCTATTAGTTATTTGAGTCAGAGAAGTCACAATAATTTTCTGTGCTGAAGCAAAACCTGCGTCTATTAGTTATTTGAGTCAGAGAAGTCACAATATTTTTCTGGGCTGAAGCAAAACCTGCAGCTGTTAGTTATTTGAGTCAGAGAAGTCACAATATTTTTTCTGGGCTGAAGCAAATCTTGCATCTATTAGTTATTTGAGTCAGAGAAGTCACAATAATTTTCTGGGCTGAAGCAAAGCCTGCGTCCATTAGTTTGAGTCAGTGAAGTCACAATATTTTTCTGGGCTTGAAGCAAAGCCTGCGTCCATTAGTTTGAGTCACTGAAGTCACAATATTTTTCTGGGCTTGAAGCAAAGCCTGCATCCATTAGTTTGAGTCAGTGAAGTCACAATAATTTTCTGGGCTGAAGCAAAGCCTGCGTCCATTAGTTTGAGTCAGTGAAGTCACAATATTTTTCTGGGCTTGAAGCAAAGCCTGTGTCCATTAGTTTGAGTCAGTGAAGTCGCAATAATTTTCTGGGCTGAAGCAAAACCTGCATATTAGTTATTTGAGTCAGAGAAGTCACAGTATTTTTCTGGGCTGAAGCAAAACCTGCGTCTATTAGTTATTTGAGTCAGTGAAGTCACAATAATTTTCTGAGCTGAAGCAAAGCTTGCGTCCATTAGTTTGAGTCAGTGAAGTCACAATAATTTTCTGGGCTGAAGCAAAGCCTGCGTCCATTAGTTTGAGTCAGTGAAGTCGCAATAATTTTCTGGGCTGAAGCAAAACCTGCATATTAGTTATTTGAGTCAGAGAAGTCACAATATTTTTCTGGGCTGAAGCAAAACCTGTATCTTATTAGTCTGAGAGTGAGAGAGAGGTCAATAGAGTCTTTTCTGGGCTGAAGCAAAACCTGCATCTATTAGTTATTTGAGTCAGAGAAGTCACAATATTTTTCTGGGCTGAAGCAAAACCTGCATCTACTAGTTATTTGAGTCAGAGAAGTCACAATAATTTTCTGGGCTGAAGCAAAACCTGCGTCTATTAGTTATTTGAGTCAGTGAAGTCACAATAATTTTCTGGGCTGAAGCAAAGCCTGCGTCCATTAGTTTGAGTCAGTGAAGTCAATATTTTTCTGGGCTGAAGCAAAACCTGCATCTTATTAGTCTGAGAGAGAGAGAGAGAGGTCAATAGAGTCTTTTCTGGGCTGAAGCAAAGACTGCGTCTATTAGTCTGAGTCAGTGAAGTCACAAAATATTTTTCTGAAGTTATCAGTGTGTCACTAAAAAAGTTTGCAGAAGCACACCTCCCTTAATGTGACTGATAAATAAAACATTTCATAGTGGCATCGCCTTATCTCATTGTCAGTCATTTAGACATTTGTGTTCTGTCTGTCTGCCCTTACTTGCTAACCTATAAGCCAATACTTCTGGGCCATAATAGTACCCGTCACGTGTATTTGCATTCTTGCTCATAAAAGTAAACATTTCTATTACAAAAACTTCTAATCTTACCCAGAGCAGTTTCTCACAGCAAAATGAGCTTATTAAAATTTGGTTTCTCAAAATCTGGTGGAGCAAGTACTAGTAGTGCTACAACATCCAGTTCTGCTAAACGTAAAAGTTCTGACGATGGCCTTACCAAGGATCTAAGATATGACAGAGAAAAAAGGTCAGAATTTCCGTCCTGAATGGAAAAAAAAGAATTTCCATGGCTGCATTACAGTGAAGAAAAATCTGTAATGTACTGCATATTTTGTAAAGCCTACCCCCAAATCTGTGACCCTAACTCGGCTATGGTAAAAGGTTCAGGAGATCTTAAGTTAGACCCCATAAAGAGGCATGATTTGATGAGGGAACACATCACTTGCACAAAACATTACTTAAAGGATACTGCTAAAGTACCACCCATTTGTCTGTCAGAAACTGCTCTGGGTCAGTCATTTCAAAAAAGACACATGACAACAAAAGAAGTTGAGAAATACAAAATTTTATTTAACACTGCATACACCGTGGCAAAGAATGGGAAACCTTTTTCTGATTTTGAAATCATTTGTGAGATCCAGCATAAAAATGGTTTAAATGTTGGGAACAACTACATGAACATAGCAGGTTGCTGCTTGTTTGTGGACAACATAGCTAAAACAATACATTCAGCAATAATTGAAGAGGTAAAAAATGCCTCCTTTGTGAGTATTCTTGCAGATGGAAGTACAGACCACTCCATCGTTGAACAAGAAACTGTCTACCTGAGATATGTAGGTGCTAACTGTTTGCCAGTCACACATCTAATATCTGTGTTACCACTGAAACTGCAAGTGCTGAGGCGTATTTAATGCTATTGAGAAAGCCTTACAATCAGTGGGTTTGCCATTACCAGAACTGATAGGCAGTGCATCCAGCACTTGTATGTGTTAATTTTGATGGTGCATCAGTTAATCTTGGTGAACGGACAGGAGTCATTACTAGACTCAAATCACTTTTGCCAGACATTATTGGCATTCACTGTGTTGCCCACAAACTTGAACTTGCCATTTTGGATGCAAATAAACATTTCAAATACATGGCCAAATTTGAAGAGTGTTTAAAAGGCATTTTCAGTTTTTATTTTTGGTCCCCAAAGCGCGGAGAGAACTTAAAGAAATTGCTGAAGTTCTCGATGAGCATCTTACACATTCACGGCTTGTAAAGCAAATCAGGTGGCTAGCAAGCAAAGAGAGAGCAGTTGTGGCATTAGAAAAAACCTGGACATTGTGACAATGCATCTGGAGCACAGATTTGTGGATGGCAACAGGGCAGAGGATGCTAACAGAGCTAAGGGTACCTGAAGGAACTAACCTCTATGCATTTCATTAAAGTTCTTTATTTCTTATTAGATTTTTGCCAATTGTTGCTAGATTATCAAAACTTTCCAGTTGTCAGACTACTTAATTGTTGAGATACCAGAACATATAGAGAAAGCCATTCTGCAGCTAGAAGCACTTAAAAGTACTCCTGGAAAATATCTTACAAAATTCCAGGAACAGTATAACGCAGAAGAACATAATGTTTGGCAAAACAAAAGTTCACGGAACACCTGGAAGTGAAGCTGAACTTCACACATTTGTTAACGATACTGTCACGTACATCCAGAAAAGGTTTGGTGTTCTCTCAGAGAAACCTTTGTCTTTACTTCAGATTTTGAATTATCACAACTGGCCACTGGAAAAGGAAGATCTAGCAACATTTGGCAATGCTGAACTAATTGAACTCATCACAGATAGCCCTTTCTCTTCTCACTTCTCAGAACTTGATAAAGATTCTGCTATAGATGAGTGGGTGCAGCTGAAGTTATATCTTTCTCGATTCCGAACCAAACCTCTCATAACTATGTACCAGTTGGTGTTACAAATGAAAATTGGTGAGCGTGGCCGGACTCCCGAAGGGCCCTATGCAAAAAGCTTATTAAGAATCTGCTCACGATTTCCCTTCCACAAGTGAATGTGAAGAGGATTTTCAAAAGCTAATTTCATTAAAAACAAATTACGAACAACCCTGACACAACAGTCTTTGAGAACCAGCTGCTTATCATGACTAGGACCATCCGTCTCTGAATTTGATCCACTGCCATCAATAAAGTACTGGCTTGACAGTAGTCTGGGTACTATCCATTCCTCTGGTCACAAATGTCCATCAAGAAGAAAATCAGCCTGAAGCAAGCTGCAGTACTACTGCTGTCTTATAATATTCTCTCTGCCTCTCTGTAACCTTTCTCTGACTGTCATTGGAGCATCCTAAAAGGGGGAAAAAATAAATAATTATTTTTTTCTCGTAATAATATGAAAAATGTTACGACTTACTGGATCCTGATATGGACTTACCCAAAAAAGGGACCATAAGTCCTGGACTTATGCATCCCCAAAAAATTTTTCAACCCCTGATCTAACAATGTTTCCCAACAGGAGTATATACATCACAAACAACATGGGTGAAAGCACCAAGCCCTGCCATACCCCACAAGGCAGGGGATTACAAACAAAAAATAGATTCCACTCTCTACACCTTGCCTGTGAGGAAAGATTGAAACCATCTGAGGACTGTACCAGACAGTCCACAGAGTAAGTGCAAGGGCTCTAGCAACAACCCATGGTCCACAATGTCAAATGCTGCAGACAGATCAAGGAGAACTAAGATGGAATGACTCCTTCAATCTCTCACTATCAGGAGCTCATTAAGTACCCAAACTAATGCTGTTTCAGTAATATGCCTCTTCCTGAAACAGGACTGGAGTGGATCACAGATATTGTGGGTTATAAGATGCTCCTTGAACTGCAATGTGATTACCTTCTCAATAACCTTACCCACAAAAGGCAGGTTTGAGATAGACCTGTAGTATGCGAGACAGTCAGGGTTGAGAAAAGATTTCTTTAGAAGGGGCAGACCACTGCCTCCTTCAGGGTGCCCAGAAACACCCCAATCTCTGACAAACACCCGACAATCTATGCGAGGACCAGTCCAGTCACCTCCTCCCACCCCACCAGGAGGTGTGCTGGACCTGAGTCCAAACTCCAGTAAGTCAGTCGCAAGATCTGGATTATCTTCACAACATCCTCGCTCGCTAACTGGTCAAAGTTGGACCAGGCTGACTGGGTAGCTGCAATCTCCCATCAATTGCCACTTTGCCCATTTGAGTGAGCTGTGTAGATCTCTGACCTGATGGTGCCAATCTTGCCCATGAAAAATCAAGCAAACTCATCACACTTCAACTGTGAAAAAGCTCCCCAATTCTGGAGGCAGGCTGAATTGCACAGCATGTCCATGGTATGGAAGAGCTGAATCAGTCGATTTCTCATAGCTGCAGTCTCCTTAGACAAGAATTCTGCCTTCTTATGGGATATTGCAGATTGATAGTCCTTACAATGTGACATCAATATGTTTGTCATCAATCAGACCAGATTTCTGCCAGCATTGCTCCAATCATCTTCCGACTCTCCTCATCTCCCTCAAAGTCCCATCAAGCCATAGGGACTGAGGGAAAAGAGTGAGGGGACAAACTTGGACAGAAGCTATAGAGCACGCATGTGAGCAACCACGGCAAGGTGCATGAAGAGAAATGGAAAATGGAGCTGACATGCTGCATGATAGCCCAACTGTGCTGGTACCCCCCCTCCAGAGTCTACATATTAGTTCCTGGGAGGAGTCAATGCTCCATGCCACAGCACAGCCAAGGGGGGGTCCATGGGGGACCTTCTGAGGAAGGACTGGTGTGAGGATGCTGGGTGAGTGAGCCCCTCTGAGGGAGGGGCCGGAGACACCTGCCAGCCACACAGGAAGGAAGGATAAAATATATATGCCCTCACTTCCAACTAAAATGGTGCAGAGGTTGCATCAAAAGACCTATGCAGAGAGTCTGAGGGATCTCAACATGTACACCCTAAAAGAGAAGACAGAAAGAGGGGACATGAGAGACCTACAAGCACCACATGCAGTGAACAAGGTACTGTAAGAAGGGGAGTCTCTTCCAAATGAGAAAGAGTAACAGGACCAGAGGACAGCAGATGAAACTGGGGGGCATTCAAGAGTGCTGTGAGGAACTGCTTCTTTACTGAATGAGTGGTAGACACTTGAAACAGGCTGCCAGCAGAAGTGGTGGATAAAAAACAGTGATGGACCTCAAGCATGTATGGGACAGATATAGGGGAATATTAGTAAATAGGCAGCGAAGAGGGAGGGCTGCTGTGGATCACGTAGGTCTGTGGAGGCAGCCTGTGCAGGGACCTTCTGGAAAGTCTGTCTGGGCCAAGCAGTCCAAACAAATTCTTTGTTTCCATACCTTATGGCTCTGGGGACCCCCAATCACCTATTTGTAACTGTCTTAAATATACATGGGTTTCCAGTGGTCCTCCACCTCTGCCTGAAAATCCCATAGCTGTGTTGAATATTCCTAGTAGTCTAGTGTTCCTCATCATAGGGACATCTGAACCCCCTATTAAGGACCTTTATCCCCACATTCACATCCCCGAATCGCCTAAGCTAAACTACCATAATAGTGACAGTGACCAGCATAGCCTTCTGCTCACCACATCAATGCACTAACCATCTGACTGTCAATGAATGACCATGAGTCCTGTAGAAAAGCTGTCTGAAAGACAGTGCTCAATAGTTAGTGCTGCAGAGAAAACAGGTTACTCACCTGTAACAATAGTTCTAGGAGTGGTATATGTTGCTCATCCACACTTATTGGCAGTGTCCTTTCCCTTTGAGATGTGCCAGAAAGTCTTCAAATGGGCTCCTCCCACCAACCCGGGTGGTATATCCCTCGACTCTGCCTCATGATGCCAGATTTTGCCTACTGGAAGCAGAGTGTGTGTGTGTGTATGTGTGTGTAGAAGCTGGGGAAGTTGGGTGGGTCCCTGTGGAAGAACAACATATACCACTCCTAGAAAATACAGTTACATAAAACTTATTGTAACAGTAGATGTTCGAGGAGCGTCTCTTGCAGTAGGTAGTACTTTTGGGTTACCAGCAGAGGTTGCTGTGGCACATGGCAACTATTCTAGCAGTTTTTTACAAGGGACTGCCCACACATGACATCAGCTTCCTGTTTCCCACAGTATATAAGTGTGGGTGGTCCCTAATATCCTCAGGTCCCCTTGCCAGATTCAGCTTGCAAAGCAAGGACCAAGAGGAACCCGAGGTACCGAAGGAATCCCAACCCAAAGTCACTGGACCAGAATTTTCTCTCATAGAGTAGGAGTGGGATGGAGGGTGTGGACAGACCTCTTGCAAGAGACACTCTTCGAACATCTACTGTTATTCTAAGTTTTTATGTAACTGTATATTTTCCAAGGAGTGGTCTCTTGCAATAGGTAATACTTTTGGGATGAATCCCAAGAAGTAATGTCCATATGGGAGGACAGTTATGATAGAAGACCTTATAGAACTGTGCAGCCAAAAGCTGCCTTACATCATGAGCTAATATCCAAATTGTAGTGCCTTGTAAATGAATGAAGTGTGAACCAGGTAGCTGCATTGCGGATATCTGAAATGGAGGCTCCTTTAAAGCAAGCCACAGTAGTGGCCATAACTGTAGTGAAACGGGTTTGTATTTTTTGTAACAAAATGTAATACAATTTGCCAACCAACAGGATAGGGTTCTTTTAGCAACTGGGAGTCCTTCCCTTCGGAAGTGACAGCCACTAGGAATAGGGTTTTCCATGAAAGGAAATGGAGATTGCAAGTGGCTGGTTCAAACGGTTCAAGAGTCAATTTTTCTATTGTAACCCCCCTGCAAATGGGGGTTCCCAAAAGACTTCCAGGAGCTTGCTTGAATGCTCCGAGCCTGAATGGTGTTTGGCATTTAAGCCATTTATCTATGAGTGTTTTTAGAGCCTCTGGTACTGTCTCTTTAAGAGCTGTCTGCTTGCAGACATAATTAGTTTGTATGGGGGGGACTATGTGTTTCTCTGCTTGAGTCCCACTCGAGCTGCTGCCAATTCACTCCATTTTTGCAGTCACTAGGAGTGCAAAGGGAACCCATCTGAAAGATGCAACTGTTTGCCAGAAATCATTTACAGTAATAATGAAAATACAGTTTGTCTAACCTGCTTTTCTTTACAGTCAGAACTGTGTTTGCCTAGTTCCCCATTCTAGTTTTGAACTGCTGAACTGGACCAATCAGTGTGGGTTAAGGTAGCTCTAAAATGATGCCTGTGGACGAATCAGAACTTGGACTCGTAATCTGAGCCAGCCACAAGAGGATTGTATGGGCAGTGACTCTGGGAAATGTAGTTTGGACTTTGGCACCTTTTTGCACCAACAAGGGGAGGCTATTGTGAGTGACAGCCAATCCAGCCAAGAACTGGGAGGAACTAAAAGGAAGTGCCCAGTTTTGTCTACTGGAGTTTCAGTTTTAGCTCTGGCAGTGAAGAGGGAAAGTGCTCTGTGCTTTTTTGGTGTGCAGTTTTAGTCGGAAAGCATGTAAGGCCCGAGTTTCGGTCTGCAGCTTGTGTAACTGCTTGTTAGGACTGAATCCATCCTGTGAAGAGAATCAAAGGATATCTGAAGAGTAGAAACCAGGCTCACCCTGTAGAAGACTGGAGAAATTGCTGAATTGCGCTCGGTCTGTCAGGAACTGAATCTGCTGTGTGTTCTCCTGGGTATTGTGCAGTAATTGCGATCGGGATAGAGAAGCAGCCTGCCTGGTATAGTACTTTCCTTTTTTTCCATATAAATGTGTGTAGAGCTTGTGGGGACTCACGTTTAAAATACCCTGTACAGTGAATCTAGTGCATGAATCTGCAAGTAAACCCCAGCTTAATCCGGACTACATCCATTTGCTCTGGACTGCCGTGGGGTCCAGTCACAAGGACCTTGTCCACATGGTCTGCTGCTCCTGGCAATCCAGGACAATCTACCTTCCATTCAGTTTCAGCATTGAATTTGCGAGTACAAATCAGGGTAGCTCCCTGCCATCATCTAATTGCAAGTATTCCATCTGATTACTTTTCCTTTCTTTCTCCACGAACTGAGCGTACCGGCTCTGGATTACAATTTGGGTATTGTGCATGCATTTTCCATCTTCAGGGCCCCAACCAGCTGCATCAAATAGGCTAGCCTCTTATTGCCTGGGTACCCAGTAAGAGTGACATTTGGGACATTTGGGATTCTCAAATATGTGCACAGTATTGTCATTATTAATGCGTTTAAACTAATTAACCTGATTTCCCCCATCCTTGTTATATCCCCCTAAACAAATCAGATCTGTTTGTTTCAGCAAAGTTACACTGCCTGAGGTATTAGTCTATGTTAAAGTATTGTACTGTGATTGTTGCACTGTATCATCTTATTTTACAGGGAGTCCCAGGAGTCACAGTGCCTGAATCAGTCCTGGGGTTAAGTGTATACTGTGAAGGTAATTCTGATATACTGTGTGGGCCACTTGTGGGAAGAAAGGGGGGTTTCAGTGTCCCAGAGGGCTGTGACCAAGTTAGTTTAACTGTTGCAAACCCTGACCTCTGGGTGGAGGAACCCGCCATCAGATCCAGGCCCCTCAACCTGTTAGTGGCAAATCAGGCAGGGGTAGTAGCCCTTGGGATAGCACCATCTAGGGGTTAAACTATCATAAAATTAAGATCCCCTAGAGGAGTAGGTCTTCTAATAGGAGTCTTTATATGTAACAATCCTCTTAAAAATATCTTGGCTAGATGATGTTAGTACAGTAATCTGCCATCTAGAGGTTTATGGAAATCCAAGATGGCAGCCAAGTGGACTTTGATGGAAGAATAACTTAAACCTGACTCAGATAACAATGTTAGGTAGTCTAGGACTTATCAGTGGATAGAAATAAGGATCCAATGATAGAGAATCAGACTAAAGAGTTTCCATTTGGAATTAAATGTTTCTCTGGTTGCTGGTTTATGTGAAGCTAACAGAATACTGGCAACAGGGGGAGGACACTTGTAATCTGGTTATGAAAGTGTCATCAGGAGCCAAGCATGAAGGTGTAGAGCCTACAGATTGGGGTGTAGGAGAGACCCATGACATTGAGTCAAGAGGGATGGTCTGATTGGTAACAGAAAAGGTTCTCATACTGACAGCTGATGGAATAGGGGAAACCACATTTGGAGAGGCCACATTGGAGCTATGAGTATCATTGTGGTTGGTTCTAGTTGTAGTTTCAGTGGAGTCTGTAGCAGGAGAGGGATGGGGGGGCAAGCACATAAGAAGAGTCCTGTCCATGGTTGGGACAGGGCATCTATAGACCATCCCTTTTTGTTCAGGATAATGGCAAAGTAATTGGGGAGACAGTGATTCACTGGGGAGTCAAACAGATCCAGCTGTGGAGTTCCTCAGAGGTTGAAGATTTCTTGGAGTACTTGTTCGTGAAGTGTCCATTCATGAGAGGAGGACTGGTGATTGAGCTAGTCTGCTAACTGTGGACAGCAAGGTTCTCCATGCATATTGTATGTGATTTTGTACCTCCTTGCTTGCTGAGGTAAAATACCACTGCAGTGTTGTCTGACTGAATCAGCAATGGACCCAGTGACAGATAGGGCAGGAATGCCTGAAGGTCTAGATGGACCATTTTCATCTCTAGGAGATTGTTATATGAGAGTGATGGGGAGAGGCAGTCCACTGGCCTTGTGTCTGATAAGAACCTAAGTCTGCACCCCATCACTCCAGGGAATCATCCTTGCTTAATATATGTGTGGGAGGGAGGGACTGGATTGGCATCCCTTGATTCAGATTGGTTAGGGTTATCCACCTTGTCAGGGTTGACTTCAGAGAGGGAGTGACCCTGAATTAATTTTTTCAAACTGTCCTGTTTTTTGGGACCACTGATTCTGGGGGGTCCACTGGAAAGGTCTCATGTGAAGATGGGTGAATGTCACCACAGGGATGGCAGCAGACATGTGACCCAGAAGGTGCAGCATATTGCTGTATGTGACTATCTTCTGAGTCTGTATCTGTGATGCCACAGATATAGGTGTATCCTACCGAGCAGGTGGAAGGTAGGCTCTGGCTGCAACTGTATCTAGGACAGCTCAAAAGTAATAGAGGGACAGTGTTGGATTTGAACTAGACCAATTGAATGTGATCCCTAGATCTTTGAACATGTTCAGGGTAGCATCTAGGGAGCCAAGTAGAGCTACTTCAGAGTCTGCTTTGATCAGCCAATCATCTAGCTATGGAAAGATGATGTGCCCTTTTCTTCATAAAGAGCCCCTGACACTATAGTGACAGCTTTGAGAAAATATAATGTTTAGCACAAGTGAGCTTATATTTTAATAGTTTTTCTGTATTTCTCATTCTTCTTTATTACTAAGGACATTTGCATGTAAACAGGATCACTGCCCTATCTGTTCTGGCTGC
This sequence comes from Neoceratodus forsteri, assembly GCA_016271365.2. Taxonomy (NCBI): domain Eukaryota; kingdom Metazoa; phylum Chordata; order Ceratodontiformes; family Ceratodontidae; genus Neoceratodus; species Neoceratodus forsteri. The sequence continues at coordinate 415,626,976 of CM057457.1, read as the reverse complement.
TTGCCTACATATGACATCCAGTTCTGTTTTTGACATCACATTCTGTTGTTATGGGAATAATTATGATGCCATAAATGGGGAATTATTTATTTTACTTATTTATTTATTTAAAAGTTGGTAACCTGGAAAAGCACCATGACCAGAAACTCATTTCCAGCTGCAACCCGGATTATGATGTCATATGTAGGATAGCAGAAAGAGCAGATGGGGTCTAAGGGACAGTAAGACTCTTTCATACAGCTGTCCTTGGTAATAAAGAAAAAAGGCAAATAATTATAGAAAATACATGAAATATAAACTGAACTGTCTAAATCTCAAATTTTTCCAAGTTTTTCTAATGGTGTCAGGGGCTCTTTAAAGCTGCAGCCATCACCTCAAGGCATTTGATGAACACTCTGGGGGCAAAAGACAGGCCGAAAGGGAGTGCTCAAAACTGATAGTTTTGACCCAGTAGGTGAAAGTGTAGACATGTTTGGTGGGCAGGATGGATGGGGATATGTAGGTAGGCATCCTTTATATCTAGGGCACAAAGCTAATCACCTTGTTTCAGGATAGGCATGATAGCGGTTAGACTTGTCATGTAAAAATGTTTGTACTGGATGTAAAGATTCAGTTGTCTCAGGTCCAATGTTGGTATGAGGTCTCCTGTTCATTTGGGTACTGGAAAGAAGTGGGAGTAAAATCTCTTTTGATGTTCTGAAAGGGGCACTTGTAAAACTGCCTTTTTTGGCTAAAAGGGCCCTCAATTCCTCTTGAAAGATGGGTATAATATTGCTATGGCAAAGCATTTGGTTATGTCTGAGGATCTGCAAACATTTGTCCATGCCTTTGTCACCACTTGGTTGGATTACTGTAATCCCCTTTACCTGGGGCTACCGGGAGTGGCTATTCGCCATTTGCTGCTAGTGCACAACATGGCAGCCAGGTTGTTAACTGGAACCCCTCAATCCAATCACATGACACCTGTGCTGCATGAATTGCACTGACTGCCTATTCAATGGCAAATCCCTTTCAAGGTTGCATTGCTGACATATAAAGCCTTACATGAACTGGGACCCCAGTACGTGAAAGACCTCCTACTTCCCTATTACCCTGCCTCTCACTCTGATCCTCTGACGAGGGATTGCTAAAGGTTAAAGAGCACCAGCTCTTTGGAACTCTCTACATCGTCAGATACGTGAAAGCCTGACCATGGAGGGATTTAAAAAATCTCTTAAAACACATTTTTCAAGACTGCTTTTGGGGGGATGTAAATGGTTTTATAGTATATGTTTTTATAGTAATTAAGCATTGTTTTAGATTTTATTGTGCTGTATTGTACAGGAGTTTTGAACACTGGAAAAGTGCCTTTTATAAATAAAATTATACTTATATAGTTATATAATGCTTATATATGGTCTGGAGGATAACAGATTATCTGGGGAGGCAAAGGGGTGGGGTGGAAGTGAACTCCAAAGTGTGACCCTTCTTTATAATCTGAAGTACCCATTTGTCTGAAGTGATCATTTGATAGTCTAAAGTGATCATGTACCAGGCCTCCAGATGGAGAGCAAAATGAGCCCCCACAGCCTCCAAGGCCTGTTCAAGGAGGAGGAAGAGGGAAAGCCCTATCAGGTCATTGGGTGATGGGCTGTCCAGTGCCACCAGGAGGGCAGGCACAGGATCCCTTGGCAGCAGAGGTGTTGCTTATGGTGGATTGGGTACAACCTCTGAAGCCACCTCGGGAATTAGCCTTGTATTTTCCACCTCTGTTGGAATAAGAGGAGTATTGAGTATGGTAGGTTGTATGTGGAGTATGGTACATGCCGTGAACTGTATGTAGGGTTCTGCCTGATGCCTGCAGGTCATCTAGTAATCCTTGAGTACCTGGCCCGAATAGCTTGGACCTGTTAAAGGGGGCATTAGCTACTTTATGTTGTATATCAGGTACAAGACCTGAAATGTGAAGCCAAGCATGGCGACACAAGGAAATATCAGTAGCTGATAGTCGGGCTGAGGTAGCTACAGCATTATATCCTGACCCAAGTAGGTGATGGGAGAGAAGAGTTGCTAGTTGACACTGTAGCCAATAACTTTTGCCTTTCTTGTGAAGGAAGGAGTTTATTGATAAGTTCAATGCCATAGTTGTCCCCATCTCTAAAGCTGTTGACCCCCTATCCCCTGACAACTACAGCCCTATCTCTATACTTTATCATTTTAGCAAACTCCTTGAAATGGTAGTCCACCGCCAGCTCTATGAACACATAGACAAATCAGACTTGCTTTGCCCTCAACAACATGGCTTCAGAAAACATCACGGCACCACATCTTCTCTGACCCATTTCACCAATCATGTCCTCAAGAACATGGACACTGGGAACACCACAGGTGCCATGTTCATTAACCTAATAAAGACCTTTGACCTGGTTGACCACAACTTTCTTCACACCAAACTGATGAACGTTGGGTGCTTGGTTGGTACATTTTCATGGTTTCATAGCTACCCCTTGGACAGATCTCAATCAGTTAACATTGGAACAACTACCTCCACAGCCATCAAAGTATCCACTAGTGTTTACCAGGGTTCCATCCCATCCTGGGTTCTCTGCTATTTTCCCTTTTTTTAATATCCTACCTGCAGATAGCTTCTTATGCAAAGCCCTGCTATACACTGATGATTTAGTACTCTATCACAGCGACAAATTCTTGGAAATTCTATCCACCACCCTCACCTAAAACTATGGGGCAGCCTTGAAATGGTTCCTGACCAACAGGCTACTAGTCAATGAAAACAAAAACCTTAAGCCATGTCCCAATTTTTTTTAAACTCTCCAAAACGAATTCTTCCCTCATACCTCAGAGGCAGGCCTTGCCATAAGTGAAGGTAACCTTCCCCTATTAGATTACTATGCCCCTATGTACTCTCATGCATCTTCCTCCCTGGGCACATGACTAAACACTACTTACAATAATATCTGTAGACCCTACTCCATACACCATTGCACCTTGTATCAGTCCCTAGGATGGCTTCCCTACTAGGAAGAAATAACAATGTCCTTGGCTGTTGCTAACTTTGCTTCTAGAGCAAAAAGCAACTAACTAAAAGAAGCAACATTTTCTTATTAATTTAACACTTATATCTTAGCAGGAGTCAGTGTCTGTTGAGATTAAGCAAACAGATACTTTATTAGAAGTAGAAGGGGTCTTATTTAGGGTTTAAAAAAAAAGAAAGAAAAGAAAGAAAGTCAGTGTGTGTTCTCTACTGGGAAAGGTTCTGTATCAGTTTACTTTGCTAAACCAGTAGAAGGAGAGAGAGAGAGAGAGAGCTTAATTGGGGGTGTGGCATAGACACTATAAAAGCAGGTGACTCAAATTACAACTTCCTGTTGCTAGCCTTTTTTCTTACTAATTGCCCTCCATCCCACCCACCCTAAGCCAGTTGTACTTTTATAGTCACTGGATTTGACTGTCAACAGAAACTTCCTGTTTGGCAGTGGGAGGGAAGGATCATAGAGAAACATTGGTTTTGTCAACCCTAAAGGAAAAAGTAGCTCACTCCCCCTCCATATCTGCTGGTGGTCTGACACTGAGCAAGGAAGAAGGAGGCTACTGAAGAAAATTGGAAGTTACTGTCCCAGAACAGGAAGGGTGAGAGTTGTAAGGAGAGGAGAGAGTAAGCATACAGAGAAACAGGTCGGGACACAAAACAAGACATGATAGGAGTGGTGCAGTGCAATGGCTGTGGGGTGGCAGTGTTCTGGGAGACATTCTGGAGGCTGTGATGCTTCCCTATTTGCAGGCACCTCTCTGGTCTGAGGGAGGAGGTTGCCTGTCTCCATGCTGACCTGGCTACAATTCGTGAAACCTCCTCCCCCACCCAGGGATCACCAGGGCCAATGCCACTACCTCAGAGGTCGCCAAGAAAGAGGAGAGGCTGGATCAGGGTGGGCTCAGAGAGGGATAGGGTGGTGGAACAGAGTTGCATCCTTCCAGCTGTACCTCTCCACAATTCATTTGCTTTTTTAGTGGATAGTGGTTCCTCTATGAAGGCACCTGCAGTGGAGACCAAGGAGGATGCTGGGAACCTTCACAAAGCAGACCCACAGGAAGGTGGCATGAGACCCCAAATAGGAAGGAAACAACTCCTGTTGGGGGACTTGATTATTAGGGGGGCAGAAATGGGGAAGGAAGGGGAGAGGGAGGTAAGGTGCCTGCCTGGCACCATGGCTTGGAGGAACAGGAAGCGAATCCTCAGGATTGTGGGAGCAGCTACATGAGGGGGGAGCTGGATGTCATTGTCCACCTAGGGACAAATGACCTGGCTAGGAATTGGATCAGAGCAGTGCAAGAGGAGTTTGTAGAGTTGGGGAGGGGCCTCAGACAAGTAGCACATACAGTAACCTTCTTGGAGGTGCTGCTTGTTTATGGAAAGGGTGATGCTAGGATACTCCTCACCAGGGAATTCAATGAATGGTTGAAAAACTGGTGTGGAGCTCAGGGTTTTGGCTTCATTGGGGACTGAGGATTCACCTGGAGGAATGCAGACCTATACTGGTGCGATGGTCTGCCTCTGTCCAAGATGGGAACCAGGATCCTAGGTGAGAGGTTTAAATGCTTCATTGGCAAGCATTTAAACTAGCCAATGGGGAGGCACTGAAAAGGAGCAGGGAAATCCCAGCCTCCCCCCACAAACAACAGTAATTAGTGAGGTAAACACCAAGGTAGGGAAGTCATTAGGGAGCAGGACAGAAGTAAATGTAAAAAAAAGGCAAAAGCAGTAAGGACAGGAATAGGGCTAAAAGGGGTAAGGCCATCAAAAACTGGAGGGTGATGAGTACCAATGCCCATAGTCTGTACAACAAGCTCCCTGAACTAGTGGCCTTGATGGAAGAGGGTTGCCTGGATATCGTGGCAGTCACAGAAACATGGTACACAGAGAACCATGACTGAGATGTCAACATACCAGGATACACAATCTACAGGAGGGACAGGGAGGGTAAAAGAGGAGGAGGAGTAGCTCTTTATGTAAAGGAAGAGATCAAAGCAACAGAGCTAAGGAGTAAACAGGGAGCAGATGAGACACTCTGGATCTCCCTGGAGACAGGAAATGGCACCACAATCCGCATGGGGTTGTATACAGATCCCCATCTCAGGGGGAGGAAATGGACAAGAAAATGATAGAAGGCTTCCTTAGAATGGCAGAAAAAGGGGAGATATTGTTGATGGGGGACCTGAATATGCCAGATGTTAATTGAAGCACCTTTGCTGCAGGCACATCCAAGAGCAGGGTTATTCTTGATGCCCTACAGGGGGCACACCTCAGACAGTTAGTATTGGAACCCACTCGGGAGGGAGCAATCTTAGACCTGGTACTCTCAACTGGGGATGGAGAAAGAATCTCAGATTTAGAAGTGGGTAGCCATCTGGGAACAAGCGACCACCAAACAGTGTGGTTCACGATAAACACAGCCATACAATCAAGCCATACAAAGGCAACAGTATTGGACTTTAGGAGGGCTGACTTTGGGAAAATGAGAGAGTGCCTCAGAAAAGCACTAGCAAACAGGCAAGAAGGAGGAGTGGAGGAACAATGGAGAGTAATCAAAACAGCCATCACAGAGGCAACAAGCCTTTGTGTAAAGCAAATCAACAAAAAACAACAAGGAAAAAAAAATGCTATGGTTCTCAAAAGAGGTGGCAGGGAAGGTTAAGGAGAAAAGGATAGCATTCAGGAAATATAAGGAAACACAGAATGAGAAGGACAGAGAACTTTATCAGTTAAAGCAGAAAGAGGCTGGGAAGGCAGTCAGAGTAGCAAAGGCCCAAACCAAGGAAAGGATAGCCAACTCTGTTAAAAGGGGGATAGAACCTTTTATAGGCACATTAGGGAGCAAAGAAAGACCAAAGGAGGGATACTGAGGCTTAATAAAGGGGAGGGAATGTGTGTAGAGGGTGAAAATGAAAAAGCAGGGATACTGAATGAATATTTCTGCTCAGTATTTACAAAGGTAGAGGAGGGGGAGGTACCTCAACCAAGCAAGAGAAACACTATGAAGACGAGGGTCGATACTAGTCCATTTACAGAAGAAAGGGTTCTGAAAGAACTAATAAAATTGAAGGTGGACAAAGCAATGGGGCCTGATGGGATTCATCCAAGAATTCTAAAAGAACTAAGGATAGAACTAATGACACCACTGTCTATTGTCTTTAACAAATCATGGGAGGATGGGGTGGTACCTCAGGACTGGAGGAGGGCAGATGTGATTCCTCTTCACAAAAGTGGGAGCAGGACAGAGGCAGGAAACTACAGACCAGTTAGTTTGACCTCAGTGGTAGGTAAAATGATGGAATCACTTCTGAACAAAAGAACTGTTGAGTACCTAGAGGCCAGTGGGGCACAGGACCCAAGGCAGCATTGATTCACGATGAGAAGGTTGTGTCAGACAAATCTAATAGATTTCTTTGACTGGGTGACCAAAGTAGTAGACCAGGGAGGGGGCTGTGGACATGGCTTACCTAGATTTTATCAAGGCATTTGATACAGTCCCACACAAAAGATTAATACACAAGTTAGCCAGCCTTGGAGTGGGTCTCAATGTGGTAGCCTGGATAAAAAATTGGCTAGACAACAGGACACAAAGAGTAGTAGTAAATGGAGTCCACAGTGAAGAAAGGAGGGTTACTAGTGGGGTACCGCAGGGTTCAGTACTGGGACCAGTCCTTTTTAATGTCTTCATAAGTGACATTGCAGAGGAACTGGAAGGAAAAGTATGTCTCTTTGCAGATGACACAAAGATCTGCAACAGGGTTGATACACCAGATGGAGTGGAAAGGATGAGAAGGGACTTGGCAAGGTTGGAGGAATGGTCAAATGCATGGCAGCTCAGATTCAATGCAAAGAAGTGCAAGGTAATGCACCTGGGAAACAAAAACCCAGGGCAAGAGTACACAATGGGGGGTGAGATACTGACAACAGTAAAAATGGAAAGGGACCTGGGGGGTAATTATATCAGATGACCTAAAGGTGGGCAAGCAATGTGAGAAGGCAGTAAGGAAGGCTGGGGGGATACTGGGATGCATAGGAGAGGCATCAATAGTAGAAAACAGGAAGTTGTTATCCCTCTGTACAGACAGTTGGTGAGACCCCATCTGGAGTACTGTGTGCAGGTCTGGAGACCCCATCTCTGCAAAGACATAGACAGAGTGGAGGCTGTCCAGAGGAGGGAACCAGAATGGTGCAGGGTCTGCACCAGAAGACATATGAAGAAAGACTAAAGGAGCTTAATATGTATACCCTTGAGGAAAGGAGGGAGAGAGGGGACATGATAGAAGCTTTCAAGTACCTCAAGGGAATCAACAAAGTCCAAGAGGGTGGCATCTTTCAGAAAAAGAGATGTGCAAGAACAAGGGGACACAATCTGAAGATAGAGGGGGGACGGCTCAGAGGTAATGTGAGGAAGTATTTTTTTTCACAGAGAGGGTTGTGGATGCATGGAACAGCCTCCCTGAGGAGGTCGTGGAGTCAAGAACAGTGGGGGAATTCAAGAATGCATGGGACAGACATAAGGCAGTCCTTGTGGGGGGTAGGAGGAAATAAGCTAGCAGTATAAGTTCATATATCTCGTCAAATGTTAAATTTCAGCCAATCAGAGCGTGCCACGTCATTTGACAGGTGGGCATGGCCTAAAACGGACCAATCAGAATCGCTCCGTGTTAAACCAGAAGTCCCTCCCTAAATTGCGCTAGCCCCGCCCCCTTCTGGCGGAAATGACATGCATTCGATCCCATGTCCGGCCCCTTGCGCAGGAAATGACATGCGTTCGAACCCCGTGCCCTGACCCTTTCGCAGGAAATGACCTAACAACACCATTTTGTAAGCGTCTTACGCCCCTCATTCTCGTACACTCCTCGAACCCCTGCCAGACCATCCTGTCTCGAACCTGAGTCCCACCATGCTAGGTTGAACTCCTGTGTCCCCTCCTTTCTCCTGCACCCCCACCAGCCTGGTTCAAATGCCTGTCCCCTGCCCCTCATTCTCATACACTCCTCGATCCCCTGCCAGATCATCCTGTCTCGAACCCGAGTCCCATCATGCTAGGCTGAACTCCTGCGTCCCCTCCTTTCTCCTGACCCCCACCATCCTGGCTCGAACCCCTGTCCCTCTTCACCACCATGCTCCTCCCACCCCAAAAAATCAGTTAGTGTTTATGTAGTGGTGTGTGCCCCTGTATGGCCTATTGTATAACTGCAGGGGCATGTGTGTGTTTTTGATTAGGATATTTTCAGAAAGAAGTATCTTGGAGGGAACCTGATGGTCAGAGGTTTCACAGATCTGTGTGGAGACCCCCACCCCGAGGGAAATTCATCTGCCTGTGTGAGTACCCTTTTTCTGTTTTTGTAACAGTATACAAAATTATTTAACATGCATCTGTAGGACTGTGTCAAACTTGCATCAAAAGGATAGCTTATGTAAGCAGCATGTAACATTTATAAGCTAAAATGGGGACCTCTGTGTAAATAAGATGGTTCAACAGTTTTCTCTGGATAGCATTGCAACAATCGCTAAAAACTAATTATTTATACTTTTGTCATGAATTAGAAAGAATAAAACTATATAAGAAAAAAGGAATACACATACCTATAGTTCACCCCCCCCCAGCTCTGTGTAGTATCAAGGAGAAGGCTGAAATGAAATGTGTGTGATATTTATAATGTTTTGAAAAAGGGGGGTGGGGGCTACAACAGATGTACCTCTGACACGTTACCATGTATAGTATGATGGGGTGTGATGATGGTTTTACCAAGGGGCAGTCCATCTTGCTAAGCGTTATATAAACCCTCTATTTGAAGCCAGAAGGCACAGCTTTTGAGAGATTTCTCAGATTCTGTTTTAGAGACTTGGAGCAGATTATCAAAAACATCAAGCAAGAAGATGGCAAGCGCTTCTCATTTCAACATCCCTGTAACAGGTCAGATTGTCATACCACCTAATGAAAAATTCAACCACCCTGTAACATGCCAGATTGTCACACCACCTAATGAAAAGTCTGGAGATGAAAAGCCAAGCAAGAAGATAGCTGTTGGGGCCCCACAACCCAAGCCAATGTATGTGTACTCATGTGAGGTGTGGAACGAATGCCCCACACAAGTCTTGTTGAGTGGAAGAGTGTCTGACATAAAAAGAAACTCACTGAACAGTTTGGGAATCAGAAAATCCTAAACCTGACTGTCCTTCTGAAGAGACACCACTGCAAGACCTTGAAGAGTTGCTGGGTGTGAATCTGATGCAGAAAAGAAGTTACTATGAAACCAAAAACAGAGAGTGACAAGAAGGGGAGCCAGAGATAATGGTCAGTGAGACACTGCCAAAAAGCATCAGAGAAAGTTGTGAAAAAGAAATGCAAGACAGAGCCAAGAGGCGCTCTGACCAAGAGGGTGATGATGATGATAATGCAGCCACAAGCAGTCAGGCCCAGGCTAAGAAAGAGAAAGATGAGAAAATGAAGAAAAGAGTTGCCTTGATGAGGTAAATGCATTTTAACATTTAAAAAATGTGAGTGGTTACATGGCATAACCTGGGAGATGAGTTAGCAGTAGAACTAAATCTTACCTATAATGAGTCAGAGGACCAATGCTGTTTTTGTTTTACTTTAATAGACTGAAGGATTGCGATGGAGCAACAGTCATATTCGGACAGCATGGATTCTCGACTTTCCACAAATCTACTGCTCGACTGTCTTTGCTGTGTGAAAGATACAAATGTGGTTGTTAATGAGATGTGTGAGAACCAGTATGTTAGAAATACAGAGAGCGATAGAATGTTTCAAAATGTCACAGAACAGGCTGTGATCACCAAACAACCCTCTTCTTCTACTGAGATTAGACAGGGGACCTCATGTGAAAAACCAGGCCTTAGTAGTAAACCCCCCAAAACTGACAACGATATGTATTGTAAGTCAGTTATATTATACCATCCATTGGTGCAATTGCTTCAGTGATATAGAGGGTAATACATTGTGAATTGGTCGATTCCTGTCCTGGGTGTGAGATAGATGATCCGAATCAGAAAAACCATTCATGTGTCCTTGATGACTTAAGGTCTAAAGCATACAGAAATGTTTCTGAAGCCATACATATAGGACAGCTCATGCCCGTGATCTTGGCAATCGCTATGAAGCATCAGGGGTTAAATATGACCAATTGTACCCTGGAAACTATAAGTCATGTTTTAAATGATGTGAGAAAATCTGATGACCCCATGTGGTTAATTATGCAAATGTTACAGCAGACAGACGGTGAAATTAAAAAAGATGCCTGCCGTCTGGTCAGCAAAGGCTCCTTTAAAAAATTTCTAAAAATAAATTCAGGAACAATGTTTGTATTGTAAAAAAATTACCCCAACACCTGCCCCACATCCCATCCCCCAAAGTACTACATGGAAACATTTCAGTACCAAAATGTGTCATTTTATTTTTTACAGATAATCATGCGGGATGCAAGTACAGAGAGAATCCAAAGGTTTATGTATCTGATCCTAAGCCATTACTGTCATCCATCACTGTTTGGTTCACCTCAATATGACATTTGCCTTTGTGAGATACATGCAGCCTATGAACTGATGATGTTTGCCTTCCAGAAGTATGGGAGGATACAGATAAATATATAAATGAATCTGTGTTACCACTTGTAGAAAATGTTAAAGTGATTGCCGATATATTCATGGAAGACAATGAATGTCTTTGTGGACTTTATATCATGGTCATCATAGCCATGTGTGTGTGTACTACAAAGCAGAAAAAAACTTGTGATATTGTGCATGTTGTTAACCTGGCTTCTCTGCTTGCTGAAATGACCCACTGGTCAAAAAAGGACCCTTTAAAAATTATATAGGAAATTCAGGAACACTGTTTACATTGTTAAAAACATTTTACCCCCACCCCACCCCCACCCCATCCCAAAACTGTTACTTGTTACCATTTTAATATTGTTCATATTGTTACCCTGGCTTTTACCACTTGCTAAATGTATGTTTTTTCCAGAGTATACAACGATGGGAAACACCCTGTCAGTGCATCCAGGGGCTTATTTACCAACTAGTCAGACACAAAGCTAAACAACCTGGTTTAAATCTACCTACAGGACAAGCACCGTCTGTACTTTTAGAGACATGCCAGAGGTCTTTTGATGGTCTCCCAGAGGGACCCAAAAGGAAACTGTGGATTATTTTAAGGATGAGGGGCTACTCTTGAGGAAGCAATGTTTAAAATTGCTATAGAGTCTATGCATAACCCTTATGATGTAATACACTTTTGTGGTTTTATCTGTACTGTTGTTGACTTTTTAGTGTTTAGTTTGCAGAACGGGGGGTCTGAGTCTGACATCATAAATTTTGCTTCTTTTATCGCTTTTGTTGTGTTTCATAAACCAGATTTAGCATATGCTTTTCCTAAATAGTGTATTATAATGTACTTTCAGATGGAACGTACTGGCATGCTCCCAATATTCCAGACAGTCTTGATGTCTACAATGTACCATGTGATAAAGGACATTTTAAAGGAACCTATATACTTTGGAAAGCAGCCTGCATTAAATGTCTGTTCTGAAGATGCTGCTGCTTCACTGGCAGAAAACACACTGACTCTGATTAAAGAGTTGCCACCCCTTGTATGGAGACTCTATGTTGACGTAATGGAAAACAGTAACCGTAGAGCAGTATGCAAGGTGAATGTCATTTTAGATGTAACAGAGTGTCTTCAAAATCAGCCTTGTTATTTTGAGTGGTGTATGGCATATGTGTGTATGTATTGTGCATACCTCATCACTAAGGGTGAAGTGGACAATGCCAATGCTTGTGTAAAACATGCAGCTCAAAAGTTGCTGTTTTGGGGTATTGTGAAGCGTAAAAAATTGAAGAGTAGAAAACAAAATTATTATATAATCTGTTGCATGCTTACCATGTGTTATGCCTTTTGTATGTAGAACCTATATGCATTAGTTGATGTATTATAAAGTAAATATTCAAATACTGTTATGACGTGTGTATTTATAAATAAAATATAATCATGCATTGCCCTTTGTGGTTGTCATAGTGTTATGCCTTTTGTATGTAGAACCTATATGCATTAGTTGATGTATTATAAAGTAAATATTCAAATACTGTTATGACGTGTGTATTTATAAATAAAATATAATCATGCATTGCACTTTGTGGTTGTCATAGTGTTTTTAAAAGAACAAAAAGAGCACATACTTTATTTTACTGGTGACAAGAGTTTTGCTAGCTAGCAGATGTGTCGGGGTGTTGACGAAAGGAGATGAATGATCACCTGTTCCAGAATATATATTTTAATGCAAAAAAAGTGAGTAGTTTCACAGGGGTGACTCAGCTGTATAAGGCTACAAAAAAACTTGATAAAGAGGTCACCAGGAAAGGTGTTGCAGAATGGCTTGCGAAGCAGGACCCCTATTCATTACACAAAGCAGCCAGAGTCTGATTTAAGAGAAATCCTGTCATTGTTTCTGACATAGACAGACAATGGCAAGCTGATTTAGTGGATATGAGTCAATATGCAAAGTACAATAATGGGTTTAAGTACATACTGACGTGCATCGATGTGCTGTCCAAGTATGCCTGGGTAGTGACTTTAAGAGACAAATCAGGCAAGGCAGTGATGCAAGCCTTTAAAACTATTTTTAAAAGTGGACACACACCTCAGAAGTTGCAGACTGATCAGGGTAGAGAGTTTCTAAATGCTTCCTTAAAGAACCTATTAAAACAAAATAAAATACACCATTTTTTGACGAATAATGAAGTTAAGGCCAGCATTGTAGAAAGATTTAATAGGACACTGAAGTCATACATGTGGCATTACTTTACAGCCCAGAATACTCGGAAATATACAGATCTGTTGTCAGACCTGGTGCACAGCTATAACCATACTTATCACAGAAGCATTAAACACAGACCTGTGGATGTTAACCCTTCCAATGCCCTGGGTGTATGGAAGATCCTATACAGTAATTCTGTTCTTGGCAAAAACAAAGGGTACCCTTCAGAAAGATGATCAGAGACTATCTAAGCTAAAGAGGTGTTTGAAAAGGGATATGAACAGACATACACAGATGAGATATTTATTGTGACAGAGGTCTTAAAGACACAGAGGCCCACCTATAAGCTAAAAGACTATCAGGGGGAAGACATTAAAGGTACATTTTATGCAGAGGAGCTGCAAAAAATTGAACCTGATGAGGACCATGTGTACAGGGTGCAGAAAATCCTGAAGGAGAAAAAGCGTGGCAGAAAAACTTGGTATCTGGTAAAGTGGAGAGGGTGGCCCGATAAATTTAATAGCTGGGTTGAGGCAACACAGGTTCAGGACATTAGAAGCAGATAAGGCTTAATATGCTCAAAAATGGATTTTATATCACATTGCCCAGCAATGCATCGCACATGTTCCCCAATACTAAATCCACTTTTACTGTAAAGTTACCACAAACGCTTGAACTACCTGGTGAATGGGAAGTGGGCTTAGCAGAAATTCAGTACCCTCATACCTGGGACAATGTGCCTGCACAGAAAAATAGGTTCAGTATGTTCTATCAGCCTCTAAATGTAGCCCACAGTAAAACACCACCAACTGGACCCTTTACTGAGTCGGCAGCATTTAAAATCCCATCGGGCTATTATTCTAACATGGCTGGTGTTACTGCTCAAATTAATAAAAGCATATTTGAAGTAAATGAACTGCCAGTGGTTTTGGAACAACTAACCGTCGGGAGAGAAATAAGAGTTGACAGTGACATCAAATGTATTTTGTTTATGCATGGGCAGTTACAGTACCTTTTGGGTTTTAGCAGACTCGAGGTAGGTGTAGGAAAGAATCTAGCAAAGAACCCTCCAGATATTAATGGGGGATTTTACAAATTATATATATACACTGACATTATCATACATGAAATAGTGGGTGACAGTCTAGTGCCTTTGCTGAGATGCGTACCGTCAGGGGCCAAGACAATGAGATAGTGACCGTGACCTACGATAAACCCCATTATCAAACAGTCAGTAAACATCAGATTGATACAGTCACTATTGAAATAAAGAATGATCAAAATGAACCTGTACCATTTCAATTTGGAAAGGTGATCGTGAAGTTGCATTTTCGCCCCCAGAGAGTGCTCTAAAATTTAAACAAGGATGGTGATTGTTCGACATTATGGGGACCCTGCCTTGTACAGAAGCTATTACAAGGCACAGGCAGGATATGGTCTGCCAGGCTTTCATGGATTTCCTACTATGTATGGTTCTGGTATAGGAGGGATATTTCGTAGTCTGTTCAGAAAAGCAGTTCCATTTTTAAGAAGGGGGTTTGAAATTGCAAAACCACATCTACAGACAGCTGCTAAAAATGTTGCAAAGGATGTTGTGGGGCATGTGACTGGTGCTGTCGCTCAAAAGATGTCAGGGGGTGATAAGCCTACTCCAGGGTGGCTCAGGGCTGATTATATTCAAGAGAGGTAAAAAGAGAAAGCGCAAAGTACACCCTTCGCTTCTCATCGGCCCCCCCGGCTACTTTAAAAGAGGTGTTTCAAAACGCAAAACTTCACATAAAAGAAAACGCTCAAAGGCAAAAGGATCTTCAAGGGGTCATAAAAAAAACAGAGACCTGTTCTAAAAAACATGGCTTTCGTGCACTGTGGTTCTGAAGAATGCACAAAATCAGAACTTGACTTGTTTGCCGTTTCTCCCACACAGACAAGCATTGAAAAAAGCATTTATGTAGAGATACCCCTCTGGCTGCCCTTTCAGAAAACTCACCAATTGAATTTTATATAGCAGGGACTGGTGAAGACTATTTGGATCTAAACAACACACTTCTTTACCTGGTTTGCAAAATCAATGAGCGGATGGTAGTGATATACCTGCAGCGGCCAAAGTGTGCCTTATAAACTACCCAGTGGCAACCATTTTCAGTCAGCTGGATGTGACTGTCGGTGATCGGCTCATCAGTCAGAGCAATAAATGTTACCCTACAGGGCTGTCATAGAATCTGTGCTGAACTTCAGTGAAGAGACCCTTTCTACACAATTTACATGGAGGGTTATTTTACAAAGACACCCCAGGAAACATGAAATCACAGACAGAGATGGTGATAATGTAGGTTTTAATAAAAGAAGCTCCTTCACACATCTCAGTAGAGGGTAGAACTGCTGGGACACTTGCACACAGACTTGTTTTTTCAAGAGAAACTGATGCTGAACGGCGTGGATATTAAAATTAAACTGACACGTAACAGGGACAGCTTCTACCTGATGAGTGGAGATGCTGAGCCTTATAAGTTAAAAGTCATGGCCGCCTCTCTGTTTGTCAAAAGGGTTAAAGTGACCCCCAGAGTCCGTCTGGGACACTCAGAAGCCCTGCTCACCTCCAACGCTAAATAACCTATAGACAGAGTGGGTATGAAAGTGTTCAGCCTCCCTGCAGGCAGCAGGGTCTGTAACCAAGATAATTTGTTTTTGGGACAGTTGCCAAAAATGATGGTCATGGGATTTGTTGACAATGATGCTTTTAGTGGTTCCTATACTAAAACCCTTTTAACTTTAAGCATTATAACATTAATTTTGTGGCTCTGTATCTGGACGGTGAACAAATTCCGCTAAACCTCTGCAGCCAGATTTTAGAAATGGAATGCTGTGAGAGAATATTTTAATCTAGTACTAGTGGCGGGAAATCTATGAAAGATCGAACGCTTTAGTTAACCATCAGGAATTTACCCAAGGGTACACCCTGTTTGCCTTTGATCTCACTCCGGACCAAGAATGTGCTGATCATTATTCTTTAATTAAAACTGGGAACCTCAGAGCTGAGATCAGATTTGCAGAAGCCCTTCCACAAACAGTTAATCTCATTATCTATGCAGTGTTTGATAATGTCATTGAGATAAACCAGAGAAGAAATGTCATTTTTGATTATATGTGATAAACCAGCAGCTGGAAAAAATTGTAACCAGTGACACCCACATCCGTGACTGCTTTCTGGGTGTGTTTCCCTGTGATCTGCTACCCAAGGAGAGACTGAGAAACCTTCCCGCAGCACTAGTCATCAATACTGACCCCCATGACCTCCCTGGACAGCACTGGTTAGCCGTATACATTTCAGAAAATGGGGCTGGGGAGTTCTTCAACAGCTACGGTTTTCATCCTGACAATCATGCACAAACTATTGGATTTTTTTTAAACAGAAATGCAAACAACATTTTGTACCAAAACACACAGTTACAAGATACCCTTTCTACCACCTACGGATTTACTGCATATTTTCTTACACCACAGATGCAAAGGACTTTCTTATGATCAGATTTTAAAAATGTACTCTAATGATTTGCTGAAAAATGATGCCATGGTAACTAGTTTTGTACGTCACTTTTCCAGACATCTAAACATGTCAGGGCATGTATCAGTGAGGTGGCAACATGTTCAGACTTGTTTGTCTTGTAATGAATTTAAAATATGCAGCAGCTTGTAATTTTATTCAAAACCAGTCACTTATAAAAATCATATATAAACACTCATAATTGTGTGTCTCTGTTTGCTGTGTTTAAACTGTGGGGGGGCTGTGTTTAACGTTTTCAGATATGCAATGTCTTCAATAATGACAAAAATATATAAAATATAAAGGTGTTTATTGTAAAAAACTGCCAATAAAATACAACAAAAATCAGTGGTAACATCATGGATAAGATATGCAATGTCTTCAATAATGACAAATATATAAAATACAAAGGCATTTATTGTAAAAAACTGCCAATAAAATACAACAAGTATCAGTGGTGACATCATAGATATGATATAATAAAACAAAAGCATCTCCTGTTAAAAAATGCACACTATATACGCCATAGCCCTGAGGTAGAATTATAAGCACATCTTTCTAAAAATATGTTAACATATTTAACTATGAAGTAGGCTAACATGCATCAATATAAACACTTTTTTGTAAAACAGGATTACATATTCAGTATGAGGTAAATGGCTAACATAGGTTGTCACAGCAGTCACTGAGGTAGGATTACATATTTAATATGAGGTAAAATGTTCAACATATGCTGTACACAACAGTCACTGAGGTATCTAACATTCATACATAGAGATTGCATTTTAAGTTTACATAGTGAGCCACACAGGTTTCTTAAAAGACTTTTGTCTTTTGGACGTCACTGACCATTGGCTAACTGGAGATGGCTGTGGCTGTTTTGCACCAGCTACCAATTTCAGCCTTTCCACATAGCTCCTGTTTGCTGAGTGAGCAAACACTGAGGTGGGTATGTTAGACTCAGCCATTGCTTTGACAAAAACATCCCAGCCCTTTGGCTTTCTGTGGTCAGGGATTGCATGAGTGGCTGTAGCCGCTCTTACTAAATCGACCATGTGAGACCCAGAAACAACAGTGCCTTTATACATTAATTCACCCTTATCACTCCAAAACACAATATCCTTATTCTTGGCCATATGCTTTAACAAAAGTTCAGCATTGGTTTTAGACCGATGAGAAACACTACTTAAAATGTCTTTTTCCATAGTACTAGGTACAGAAGCTGTCTCTGCCATGACTGCAGGGGGGTCAGACATTGATTCATTTTCAGGCATGAGTAATGTCAAACTGGTTTTAGCTTGTTCTCCTTGTCTTACCAAAGTCAGATAGCTGTAACACAGCAGAGTACATTTGGCTTTGTCATAGTCTGATAAATCAGTCCGGGACAGTATAGCTCTCATGTCAGTGTCCAAACTGTTAGTTGCAACTGTTCTCATATCCTGATCAGGGTAATTAGTTTTAATGTGATCCATCTGTTGTTTAGGTACCAAATACATTTTCTGTGTAAAATCCATTATCTGTTAGCCAGCAGGCCTGTGATCAAAGGGATGGCAATTCCTAGCAGCGTTCCTATAAAGCCACCAGTCTGATTAACTATTTTCTTTTTCCTTTTTAAGGTTATTTGTTTATCGCTTAAAGTTTTAATGTCTCTCCGTTTTTTTTTCAGTACACCTAACTGCTTTGCTGACAGTGGAATACTTCCTCTGAGAGTGTTTAAGGCTATCTCAGCTATAGCTGATATCAGATCATCAGAGGCTGAACATAAAATAGCTTTTCTTAAGCTTGGAGGCCCTTTTACTAGTAACTTTAAAACAGACAGATTTCTCTGCAGTCTTTTTGACATAATGACAGTACAGTATCAAATATTTTTAGAAGCAGAATGTGTATTTTTCATGACATATGCCACAGGCCAGTCAGGGGGAAACACCCCACTACGCAGTCTATATTCATCTGGTGTATTGGATCTTAAATCAACCAGTAAATAGCCATGAGGCTTTCTTGTGGCATCTTCAAAAGCTTCTAAGAAAAATTTTGTCTGACCAGGATACATTTGTCTAGCTAGTGTTGTGATCTGAAGCTTGTCTCTGGGGTTTTTAAACAGAATCATGTATTTGGCATTTAGTGTGATGGTCCTGCTTTTTTTACCTTGACAGAACACATTCTGGACAATTAAAAATATTGTCAATTGTTTATGATGACTGTACTTGGTAAACCCATATTCCACTTCACTATTTTGACAGGCAGAGTCCATCAAATCATCTATAACGACAAAATTTACCTTTCCAGGGTAAGAGATCATTGTCAGCTAGTGACATCGGTAGCCCTCCACAAATTTAATCTGAGGGAACTTTAATAGCAATTCATTATACAAAGGTTGCCAACAGCTGTAGAACCAGACAATATTTTCAGGCTTGTGTGATAAAGTGGCATCAGCATGTTCCAACAACTGTTTTATAAAGAAGCTCTTCCCACTATTAGAGGGGCCATCCAACAGACAAGTAAAGGGATGCTGCAACCTGATATCCATTTTTCACAATCAGTATCCGTAAGGAAGTGTTTTAAAATTGTCTTGTAAAACTCGCTTGTCATAAACTACTCTCTGTGTCTTGGACAGCGTTTTTGTTTCAAGGGACCACTGCTTTTTATTCCTAACAATGCTGGGTTGACTCACGGTAATTTCTTTAGAGATCTGTGACCCCGTATAGTCAAAGACCAGGTCCTTCAGACTTTCAAAATTAATGTGTTTACTGCTGGCTACATTAAGGGTAAACCCTTTCACTTTAAGAACAACCTCACCACTGGACAGCCTGTAACCGTACATTTTTGGGCCTGCAGAAACGAACTCTGTAATGTGTTCATCAGCAGGAACTTCACTGGTCAGCTCCCCTAAATAATTGCCCAGAGGTGGGGTCCAGTCACCCGGTCTGGACACAAAAATGACAGAGTCTGTGTCGTGGTAAAGGCACCTGTCCTGTAACCTATCTAGCAGGTTGTAGAGTTCGACTCTGGCATATGCCGTTGTAAAACTAGCTATAAATATGTTGATATTATTGGAATTTGTGTAATGATCGCTGGTATATTTCCAGCTTAAGCATGCTGTTTCATCATCGATGAAAAAGCACGATGAGATATCGTGATATGGAATGAAAACATATTGAAATAATTTCTGTGGGTCTGTTACTATGCTCGTTGTCGGTAAATTAGCTCTCTGCCCAAATTTGCCCCAAAGAGAATTTAAAAACAGTTTAGATATCTGTCTTCTTGCAGGGTTAACAGTTATGGCTGCAGGGTTCAAATGTACATTTTCCCTTTCAAAATACTGTTGTATGTACCTGACTTTATCCTCTTTAGTTTTGACCCATGAAGGGGAAACCAGATGCCTCTTGCTTGCCTTTTAGATGCAGCTTGATGTAATCTGCAAAAAAGCTCTGTGCATGACTCTTTAAAATGCCAAACTTCATAAATGTTAATGATTTTGTAGCCTTTCTCCAGTGCCAGGTTTAGTTCTTTGGTACAGTAGGTACCTGTAAGTGACCGTTGCTCATTATCATGTGTGCATGATGTTGTTTGAAGTCTATTTTCAGCGCATGCACGACATAATGTAAACACAAGCTTTTTACCAATCCTGGATGGCAGCACTGGAAAGAAAAGACCTCTAGGGGGTAAGACTTTTACTTTTGCTAAACCAAAGTACTGAGTGAGGTCATCAAAATTGTCATAAATTATGTCAGGATGACCGACTGGATACTGTTTGGTTTTGTTAACAAAAGGGTAGAGGCTGGTAAAATCATAATAGTGTATTTTCTCATCAGGCTGTGTCTTATAGTACAGACAAATGGCATTTGTTCTCCTCCAAACAGTGACTGCCTAGGTTCGAGTGGCTGTGGTAGCTGCCTGTCTCTCAAAAAATTATTCAAACCCTGATCCGTGGTCAGCAGTGCTTTCCATTCATGTTCCCAAAATACTCTAACTGCAAAACCCTGTCTTTTTAGAAAATGAAATTTGTGTGTGGACCGATTAAATAACTGTCCAAAACTAGTCCCTGTCATGTGGTTTCTATCTTTCTCACAGTAACAGATGTTGCAGCCATGAAAAAAACAACCATTAAATTCAAATGCTGTGGGTATTCCATTTATGACTGAATAGCCATCCAAAAAGTACAGACCCACCTTAAATTCACCACCCCTTAGCGCATGCTGAATAGAAATGTTTTCTTTCTCAGATATGTACATAAGCCACTGAATAGCAGGTGTGGAGTACCTCTTCAATTGTCTGTGGTAGCTGTCTGGGGGGAGAACAGCAACAGAGCATTCTTTCAAAAACAGAAACCTGTACATCGCCATAGAAATTGAGGCTATGGTGACGTACTGGAAGGGGTCTAAGGATACTGTTTCATACTCCACTGTATCATCATCTGACTGTTTTAAAATACTTTTCCTAGTCATCTCCAGTACTTCATTTCTAAATCTGACACAAGCTTTTCGAAGAATTTCAACATCTAACTAACAATAGTAGCGAAGCTCTTTTCAGATTAAATTCTCTATGTCTGTTAGCTAGGTACCATTGCAAAAACTCTTGCTTTTCTGCAGGCAACATATATTCAGAACCATAAAACTGAGCATCGGGCAGGGGTCCTACATAATTTTCATTAGCCTTGGTGTTAAAAAATTGGGGGAAGTAGCCTTTAGCAATCTCATTCTCAAATCCAAGGGCTGCAGGGATTTTGCTAGTTTAAAAGGAAGAAACAATGGCTGTCAATAAATCTGATGTGTAGGGATGTCACTGTGACACAGAGTACTTTTCCTCCTTGTGTGAGCAATTTAATATCAATTCTTTCCTTGACTAGCTGGCTAATGATAAAGTAACTGTCATAGCCTTTGGCATTGTGTGTTATAAATGTGTAGTGTCTAAATGGGGCATCAATAAAATGTCCTACAAAATCTTTTATGCAATCTTCACCTTTGAATTCCCAGGACCTCTTCCCATCTAACTGCTTAGCATACACAAAATTTGGTATGTGCACCCCCGTTTCTTGTGTGGCTTCAAAGTCAAACACTGTATATTTCTCAGTGCTTTTTACATCTGTGAGTGGTGACATGTAACACAGATGCTTGTCTGCTGTCATGAAAGAACCACATCTGCTACACTGAATCAATTTACATGTATGAGATCCCTTGTAAAAAACAAAACATTGTTCACACAGTTTCATGGATTTACAAGACCCTGTATCGCCATCAGCTCTAGCTAAATGTCTTTCTAGGCATGCTGAAGACCTACAAATCTTCTTACATTTGTGATAAGATACTGTGCCAATTTCCTTTTCAAGACAACATGGGTCGAAACAAACTTTGCACTGTTGTGCACAGATATGATTTCCCTTATGGCTGTAGGCTACATCACAATATTAGCAGAGGTACAAATGCGCTATGAATTTTTACATTAGTGATGCCATAAAATGTTTTCATGTAATAATACAAACAGTGTTTTAGGAAATCTTTCTGGACCTGTTGAAAATGTTTGCCAGTTTCCTTCATTATGATATAAAATCTTAATTTTGACTCCTAAAAAGCGTTCAAACTGTGACACATCACTAAAAGTGACAGGGCTTTGGTCTGACAAACCTAGCTCAGCATACAATATTTTAGCCTTGTTCAACAACTGACTGTCACTCATATGTGGATTTAAGAGTGCGAGAATGGAGCCACCGAAACACAAACTATTGTCTCTGTTATTTAAATCAATCAGGTATCGTCTCTTTTTTTGTAAAATCCTGCTATACAAGATGGAGCTCAGTGTCTGTCTCCCCCCCGACCCCTGACCCCTGGTGGTTTCTGATGGTCGTTATCACAAGATGTATAGAGGAATCAGCAATTACTTCAGTATTGCTCTGTAGCATATCAGCTATCTGATCTAAGAAGGTTGCAGCATTTAGTTCATTTGGACTTGTCTTTCTTGAGAACAAGGGGTGATTCAAAGAAGCAGCATTTAATCTTACCTGTATAAAATCACCATATTGTGTTTTTCTCTTCACGCTGTCTAACAAACTTTCTATAGCCTGGTGCATTGCAGCAATAGCCTCTGTAAAAGATTTTATTTTATCTAGATTTATAAACTTATATCTTTGATGAAATTCTGTAGCATTAAATTTTTTTAAACTGCGTTCATATTCCTGTACAGCTTCTAAATACACTGTAGGGGGCGCCCTGTTAGCCTGATCATCATCATCATCATGGTTTTCTAATTCAGACTGCAGACCATTTGTAGCATTCTGTAACAACCTATGCTGTAATATTTTCCTGGCATGTTTTACTTTTCTGATCAACTTTTCTCGTATTGTTTTATTTTTAACCCAGATTTTTCTTTTTTGACCCCATTTGTTATTTTTTTTCATTTTGCTAGTGATGCAACCCTTTGTACTCAGTTTATGAGAGCTTCTGTGCTTTCACTTTGTATTTTGTTCTTTGTTTTTGGCAACTTTTTCCTCCAAGCCCCTGTACTTTTCATACATGTGGGCTGCACTAAGCATCATCTTCATTTCCCTGATTGAGAATTTAGAAATATGGACTAAACCAAGCACACTGTTCAGTACAGTAGCTGAACTTTTAAAAAGCTCAGATTTAAGCAGCTGATGATCGTAATCCTCACTAGATAATCTGCCCTCAATTATCAAGGCATTAAACAAACAATCAATTGTTTTAAAAATATAGGCTTTCCCAATATTGATCATGTCAATGTCACTTTCTTGAAACCTTTGGGCAGAAACTCTTGAACCGCTGCTCCTAGATGGCTGTACAATGTTTATTAGCTTATTTGGTTCATTTACAACTGCAGAGACTCTTGAACCACTGCTCAGAGATGGCTGTACAATGTTTATTGGCACATTTGGTTCATTTACAACTGCAGAGACTCTTGAACCCCTGCTCGTAGATGGCTGTACAATGTTTATTGGCACATTTGGTTCATTTACAACTGCAGAGACTCTTGAACCACTGCTCATAGATGGCTGTATATCTTGTTCAGTTATGCTATATGTATTCTGGTCACTGACACCAGTTGAAATTCTGCCATGCCTTTGAAAAACATCACATTCATGTAATGATCTCTTTTTCCCTCTCACACCTGTAGGGTTTGTCTGTGAGGCTGTTTAAAAACAGAAAATAAACCCCTGTCACTACTTCAGTATTTTAAAACTTTTATAAGACAACATTTAAACTCTAAAACCTGCAGCATCTACTATTTCTAGATAAAAATACACACCTTCTGTAGCAGTAATCTGGGGATTAGCCAGCCTCACCCCTCCAGGGTTTCTCTGTGGAGCTATTTAAAAAACAGAAAATAAGCCCCCTGTCACTACTTCGGTATTTTAAAACTTTTATAAGACAACATTTAAACTCTAAAACATGCAGCATCTACTATTTCTAGTTAAAAAATACACACCTTCTGTAGTGTTCAACTGTGTATTAGCCAAACGATTAAATGTTTGGATAAGCTCTTCATCAGGAGTCCACGGTTCCATAGCTAATTGTTGAATATTTTTAATTTTTAAGCTCAAGACAAAAGGACAGAGCGAGACTACAACAACTGCTACTTGAGCTTCCAGTATCTTGAAATGCTTATATAAAAATGACTCAGACCCCCCTCCTCACCCCAAGTATGTGGCAAGTAGTGAAAAACATCTGGCACTGTCCATCAGACCAACAACCCCCCATTCTCCAAGGGGGATATATAAGAACCTATGCTAGTCAATGTAGGCTTTTGTTTCTCACTTCCTGCGACAGCTGGAAGGCATTAAGAAATTCCTTTCTGCTAATAGGCTGGTCACAGTCTAATTAAAAACAGATACTTTTTTATCAATCTTAAAACACAGAGAGGCAGTGGAGTGCAAGCCTAAGTTATGCTTTGAAAAGTCAAAACAGAAATTTTGTCTTTTTTAAACAGCTGCGTCCTTTAAATTAGTAATTCGGTAAAACTGCTTGCATACCACTAATCAGAATATAAATCGTTGTAACATATCATTTATTTTTCTATTTAGTACTACATGACTTTTTAATTTTTTGATAATGTAACTATAGACATATAATTTATTTTTCTATTTAGTACTACATGACTTTTTAATTTTTTGATAATGTAACTATAGACATTTTGCAACAAAAGCATAAAGCTACTTTTTTACAGACCCCTGTAATCCCAAAAATTTTGAGACACACGTTTCCAAAGAGAATCAATAGGCCTTTGTAGCCATGGCTGTGTAAATGAACAACAGATGTTTTGTCACGTCTTAACAGACAAAGACCCCTACCACACAGCCAACAGGCCCGTGAGCTCTGAAAAGTCCATCTATATTTTAAACATCCACAAAAAGCATTGCTTTTTCCTATGTGCTTAATGAGGGACGGACACACATACACACATACACACACACACAGCTACCAGGATCCAAAACCCCCATCTATATTTTAAACATACATAAAAGACATTGCTTTTCCTACGTGTCTAATGAGGACACACATACACACACACACACACACACACACACAAAGTGTGTATTTTTTCTAACGACTCTAAGCAAAGCTGTATATACATTTTAAGACTGTGTGCTTTAAAATTATTTTGAAGAGAAACATTATCATTTTACATTCTGTCTTTTCTTTGTAATATATCATTTTTCAAAACATTATAAATATCACACACATTTCATTTCAGCCTTCTCCTTGATACTACACAGAGCTGGGGGTGAACTATAGGTATGTGTATTCCTTTTTCTTATATAGTTTTATTCTTTCTAATTCATGACAAAAGTATAAATAATTAGTTTTAGCGATTGTTGCAATGCTATCCAGAAAACTGCTGAACCATCTTATTTTCACAGAGGTCCCCCGTTTTAGCTTATAAATGTTACATGCGTTTACATAAAGCTATCCTTTTGATGCAAGTTTGACACAGTCCTAACAGACTCATGTTAAATAATTTTGTATACTGTTACAAAAACAGAAAAAGGGTACTCACACAGGCAGATGAATTTCCCTCGGGTGGGGTCTCCACACAGATCTGTGAAACCTCTGCCGATCAGGTTCCCTCCTAGATACTTCTTTCTGAAAATATCCTAATCAAAAACACACACTGCCCTGCAGTTATACAATAGGCCTACAGGGGCACACACCACATAAACACTAACTGATTTTTGGGGTGGGAGGAGCACAGTGGTGAAGAGGGACAGGGTTGAGACAGGATGGTGGGGTCAGGAGAAAGGGGGGACAAGTGTTTGAGCCAGGATGGTGGGGGTGCAGGAGAAAGGAGGGGATGCAGGAGTTCAACCTAGCATGGTGGGACTCGGGTTTGAGACAGGATGGTCTGGTAGGGGATCGAGGAGTCTACGAGAATGAGGGGCCAGGGACAGGGGTTCTAGCCAGGCTGGTGGGGGTGCAGGAGAAAGGAGGGGACGCCGGAGTTCAACCTAGCATGGTGGGACTCGGGTTCGAGACAGGATGGTCTGGCAGGGGATCGAGGAGTGTACGAGAATGAGGGGCGGGGGACAGGGGTTCGAGCCAGGCTGGTGGGGGTGCAGGAGAAAGGAGGGGACGCCGGAGTTCAACCTAGCATGGTGGGACTCGGGTTCGAGACAGGATGGTCTGGCAGTGGTTCGAGGAGTGTACGAGAATGAGGGGCGTAAGACGCTTACAAAATGGTGTTGTTAGGTCATTTCCTGCACAAGGGGTGGGGCACAGGGTTCGAACGCATGTCATTTCCTGTGCAAGGGGCGGGACACGGGTTCGAATGCATGTCATTTCCGCCAGAAGGGGCCGGGGCTAGCGCAATTTAGGGAGGGACTTCCGGTTTAACACGGGGTGATTCTGATTGGTCCGTTTTAGGCCACGCCCACCTGTCAAATGACGTGGTACGCGCTGATTGGCTGAAATTTAACGTTTGTCGAGATATATGAACTTATACTACTTAAGCTGTTGGTTAATTAGGCTCTGCAGCTCATCTGCTGGGTAGGAAAGTGGGCAGACTAGGTGGGCCAAGCGGTCCTTATCTGCTGTCAGATTCTATGTTTCTATGTTTCTTGGATGCATCATAGATAATGTCATTAGAAATGGTAACCGGTTACCGTACTCAATCCTCCTCAAGCACAAAGCCACTCACAGATGCCTCCAGCAAATCTCAGTCCCACCTTTAAAAGTTCCTAGGATTTCCACATATTTGGGTAGTAAAACTATGTCCTTTGCAGCTTACACACTTTGAAACAAACTCCCCTCCTCCATCCGTTCTCTATACTAGTGCCTCACTTCTAAAACACACTTTAAACCCTGTTGCTGGCAGAAGCCAAATGTTCTTGCTCAGCTAGGTAAGCTATGAATGACAGTCCTTCCTCCACTCCTGGGCCCAAACTATCCTGTTACTCTGAACTGGATATTCTGAAGACTGCCTGACTGGGAATGGGATCATAATGCTGCACCCCAAAATACCGCAGCAATATACTGTACTGTCAAAACAGTGCGGCATATTGCTCAGTGGCAATTCTGTATGTTTTGTGAGGGGCTCTGACCCATGCACACCCTGTTATGAAGAGACTGTGCCCCCAGGCCCTGCAACTTAAATAATCAACTCAGGGGGCTTGAAATTAGATATCACATTAAAATGCAAAATAAAAAAATATCCATGTATCTCGGACCAGGATTTGAAACCTGATCCACAGATGCACTGCTTCAATTGCTGCCTGCGGCTTATCCTGTCGAGCCACAGCAACTGCTCACAAACCCTCCTCCCAGCAGAGGTTTTATCCTCTTCCAAGCAAAAGCAAAAGGGTGCACAACTGCTATTTCACAGTTTTGTGCCCTATCGTTATATATGATCGTGTTGTCTGCATTGCGCAATTTTGACCTGCTCTGTATTGTATATGGTATATTGACCAAGTAGGATCTGACTGCACCTTTGTACATAGTGCACTTTCACTTTACATTACTGTATTGAATTCAGTTTGTGCATTTTGCATTCCAGTGTAGTCTTATACCTTATCTGTACACTACTGTATTCAAAGCATTCAATGTATTTCTATTTTGTTTTATCACCTGCCCATTCCTAATTAAGGAATTGTATTGTCTGTATTCCCACGTGCCATCTTCATGGCCAGTGTTATGCCTGAAAACAGTCCATGGGATCAGTGCAACTTACCCACTAAATAAATAAATAAGGTAGGATTTCAGCCTCTAGAGCATGCTCAGTGTACATCTGAAAGTGAGCTCTTGGTCAAGCCAGACACCAAGGTACTTTACTGTGTATTCCATTTATAACTGAGAATCCATAGAGAAGCAGATCTGTGTCCACTTTTCTGGGTCCAAATGAATGGTCCTATTTTTTTCCATTAAGATAAAAATAACGTGATTAATCGATTTACTACTGTCTATGCAACACTGCTTGGTCAGTCACTTAACATACTAACATATTAAAATGCCAGCAGAATATCCCTAACAGTCTCTTGAGTCTGCTCGATTTTCAGCACCTGCACTGAGGGTCAATTTTAGTGTCCCCCCTTCCCCCTTGGGTGTACTGTCCCCAGTCCCAGATGTTCCACCTGTACTGGGCCTGGTTAGATTTACTCTTCCCCAGTACCTATCCCATCCCCATTTAAACCTGTCCACAGTCTCCACCTCTACCAGCTCCCTGGGCAGTGCATTCCATGGCTCCACCACCCTTTAAATGAAATAACATCTCCTCCTCTCCCCTCTGAGCCTGCCCCCTTCCAGCTTACACCCGTGACCTCTTGTTGCCCCACCCTCCTTCCTTTGGAGCACCCTGACTGGGCCTTTTTAGTGATCCCTTTTATGTACTTAAAGACCTCTATCATGTCCCCCCCTTTCCCTCCTCTCCTCCAGGGTGTACATGTCGAGCTCCCTGATCGTCTCCTCATAGGTCCTCTCCCCTAGGCCCCAGATCAATTTGGTTGCCCTCCTTTGGACCCTCTCTAGGAATGTAATGTCCCTTTTTAAATGTGGTCTCCAAAACTGCACACAATATTCGAGGTGTGGCCTAACCAAGCAGTTGTACAATGGAAGGATCACTTCCGCCTTTCTACAGGTAATCCCCCTGGTAATGCATCCCAATATCCTATTTGCCTGGCCGATGCCCTCCTACAGGTCTCTGAGTTGTTCATTTTTAAAATCTACCACTACTCCCAGGTCCCTCTCACCCTCCGTGACTTGAATCATGTCTCCTCCCAGGGTATACCCCTGGCCTGGATTTATGACTCTCAGGTGCAGAACCTTGCACTTCTCCACATTGAATTTTAGTTTCCATTTTCCTGACCATCTTTCCAGAGCCTCCTGCTGCTTGCCTACTGCAAGGCCACCCTGCGCTCCTCTTCATCCACCACTGCACCCAGCTTTGAGTCATCTGCAAAGAGACTCATCTCACTCCTGATGTCTGAGACATAGGCATTGGACAGGAGTGGCCCCAGCACTGACCCCCTGGGGAACCCCACTAGTAACCCACCTTGGGGATGAGGCTAACCCTCCAACCACTACTTTCTGAGTATGCTCAGAGAGCCAATTTCCTATCCATCTTAACAACTGTCTCCCTACCCCCATTTCCTTCAGCTTAGCCAGCAGTCGACTGTGGGGTACTGAATCAAATGCCTTGCTAAGTCCAGAAAGAGGACGTCCACTGACCTACCCTGTTCCAAGGCTCTCGTCACCCAGTCATAGAACTTAACAAGGTTTGTCTGGCAGGATCTTCCCATAACAAAGCCATGCTGCCTATCATCCAAGTACCCAGTTTGCTCCAGTAAACCCCCTAACCTTTACTTGACAATACCCTCCATCACCTTGCCGACCACCTATGTCAGGCTAACGGGCCTGTAATTTCCTGCCTCCTCTCTTGATCACCCTTGTGGATCGGCACAACATTGGCCACCCTTCAGTCTTGGAGCACCCACCCAGTCCACAGAGAGATGTTGAAAAGCTCCACAAGAGGGACTGCCAGGACATCCACCAGTTCCTTCGGCACCCTGGGATGTATCTTATCTGGCCCAGGTGCTTTCTCCATCTGAAGGGACCAGAGGGATTCCTTTACTCTCTGTACCAGGATTTCAGCCTCCACATCTTCCCTCTTTTCACCCTGCACTGCTGGCTCCCCACCTGTTTGTGGTGGCCACTCCCTTTTCCCAGACCCATCAGGGCCCCAGGTCTCCACCGGTCCTACCCCTTCCTCTGGTTTTCCCCCATTCCCCTGCAAGACCTAGCTCCTCCATCCCCCTGGTAAACACTGAGGCAAAGTACTCATTTAGGACTTCTGCCTGTTGCCCTACCCCCTGTGCCCAACCATCCCCTACCCTTATCTTGCTGATCATCCCTCTTACTTTCCTTTTTTTTCCCCTATGCATCTAAAGGACCCCTTGTCCCCCCTTCAGATCCCACTGGCCAAGGACTGTTCTTTTTTTGCCTTAGCTGCTCTCACCACTCTGGTGACTCTCTTGGCTGTCAGCTCATATTCCTCCTGATCCCTTTCACTCCTTGAGCACTTGAAGCGCCTATAGGCCACCTTCTTCTCCATCACCATCTACTGTACCTTCTGGGTCCACCAGCAGGGTTTTCTGACTTTACCAAACTTATGCCTTTCCCTTGTGCAGGATCTGGTAACCTCCTGTATTCCCTTCCTAATGATCACCCTCCTGCTGTCAGCATCCATATCCAGCCTTATCCTGTCCAGATGATCTTTAAGGATCCTTCCCATCTCCCTGAAGTCTGCACCCCTAAAGTTGGCTACTACCATCCTTGTTCAGCTTTCTTCCCCCCACAAGGTCCTGGAAGAACCAAACCATGGCGCGATCACTCCCCGCCAAAGGATCCCTCACCTCTAGGCCCCTAATCTGATCACTGTCTGCCAGGACCACATCCAGTGTCCAGGCCTCCCTAGTTGGCTCACCCACCTGTTGTGTCAGAAACACATCCTGGAAGACATCCAGCAGGGTCTACTCTTTGGCCACTGGTGATGTCATAGTCCCCCAGTCTGTTCCTGGCATGTTGCGGTCCCCCATTATCACTACCCTTCCCTTTCCCAATTCACAGTTTCCCTCAAGATTTGCCACCAAACTTTCTTCCACTTCCAAGACTTCTCTGCATGATGCTTATTCAAAAGAAAGGAGGGGACTAGAAAAAGAGAGTGTAAGCTAAGATTAGAAGTGGGAAGACATAAGGTGAATGTGAGACAGCATTTCTTCACAGAGAGGGTGGTGGAAGTCTGGAATCAACTGCCATAGGATGTGTGGGGGTGGAAATGGAGGAGAGATTCAAGAGGGCTCATGATACATGAGATAAATAAAGAGGGGCTAGGGAAGACTAAATGGGCCACCTGGGTCCTTTTCTGCACTTAGTTTTCTGTGATTCTGTAAATCTCTGCAGATGAAACCTTTTTCTGTATGGCCTCTCCTGTCATGTTGCTAATATTTCAAAGCAGGCTTTTTCTGTAGTTTAAAATACTGTACTGTGCCTTGAAAATGATAATGGAAATGCACTATATTAAAATAAAGTGATCAATTGATTCACTATAATTTTTAAAACCCTGCTTGAGTCATCATCACTTCAAGATTTAAATGAAGTCTATTCCCTCTTCTGTGTACTTTTCACATCCCTCCTCTCAGAATGACCACATCCTCATAATACAGACACTTGCCTGCTCACCCACAAATGGAATCAGTCCATTCCCTCCTCTGTCCACTTCTCATGTTCAGCCTTTGTGAATGACCAAATGCAAATAAAGCAGGCACATGATTGCTGACCCATGCCTGAAATCAGTCCATTCCCTCTTTAGTCTACTTCTCATGTCCCTCTTCTATGAATGACCAAATGTTTATAAAACAGACATTTGCCTACTCACCCACACCTGGAAGTAGTTCATTCCTTCCCCTATCCAATTCTCATGCCCCTTCTCTCTGAATGACCAGGTGTTTATAATGCAGACATTTGCCTTCTCCCACATGCCTGGAACCAGTCCATTCCCACCTCTGTGTACTTCTCATATCCCTCATCTCTGAATGACCAAATGTTTATAATACAGATACTTCCTGCTCACCCACACGTGAAATCAATCTATTCCCTCCTCTGTGCACTTCTTATATCCCTCATCTCCAAATGATCAAAATGTTCATAACACAGATACTTGCCTACTCACCCATACTGGAATAAGTCAATTCCCTCCTCTGTGCATTTCTCATCTCCTTCCTCTCTGAAAAACCAAATGTTTATAATGCAGACACTTGCCTGCTCACCCACACCTAGAAGCAGTTCATTCCCTCCTCTGTGCATTTCTCATATCTTTCCTATCTGAATCCCCAATTGTTTATAATGCAGATACTCACCTGATCACTCACACTTCAAATCAATCTATGTCCTCATCCTTTTACTTCTCATGTCCCTCATCCATGTAATGCAGACACTTGCTTGCTCACCCATGTCTGGAATCAGTCCATTCCCTCCTATGTGCACTTCTTATGTCCCTCATCCATGAATGACCAAATGTTTATAATGCAGACACTTG
This sequence comes from Neoceratodus forsteri, assembly GCA_016271365.2. Lineage (NCBI taxonomy): Eukaryota > Metazoa > Chordata > Ceratodontiformes > Ceratodontidae > Neoceratodus > Neoceratodus forsteri. The sequence goes on along the minus strand of CM057457.1, from coordinate 415,595,097 downwards.
CCTGCTCACCCACACCTGGAATCTTTCCATTCCCTCATGTGTGTATTTCTCCTGTCCCTTCTCTCTGAATGACCAAGTGTTTATAATGTAGACACATGCCTGCTTACTCACACCTGGAATCATTCCATTCCCTCCTCTGTGCACTTCTCATGTCCCTCTTCTCTGAATGACCAAATATTTATAATAGAAACACAGAAATATAGACTTTGACAGCAGATAAGGACCGCTTGGCCCACCCAGTCTGCCCATTTCCCTACCTAATGGATAAGCTGTAGATCCTAGTTAACCAACAGCCTACTTCTTCCTACCCCCACTCCCTAGAATTGCCTTATGACTGTCCCATTCATGCATGAATTCCACCACTGTTTTTAACTCCACAACCTCCTTCAGAAGGCCGTTCCATGCATCCACAACCCTCTCTGTAAAAAAATACTTCCTTAAATTACCTCTGAGCCGCCCCCTCTATCTTCAAATTGTGCCCTTTGTTCTTGCACACTCTTTTTGAAAGATGCTACCTCTTGACTTTGTTGATTCCTTGACGTACTGAAAGTTTCTATCATGTCCCCCCTCTCCCTCGTTTCTTCAAGGCTATACATATTAAGCTCCTTAAGTCTCTCTTCATATGTCTTCTGGTGCAGACCCTGCACCATTTTAGTTGCCCTCCTCTGGATAGCTTCCATCCTGTCTATGTCTCTGTGGAGATTGTGTCTCCAGAACTGCATGCAGTACTTCAGATGGGGTCTCACCAGGTGTCTGTACAGAGGGGTAATAACTTCCTGTTTTCTGCTGGTGATACCTCTCCCTATTTATCCCGTATCCTCCCAGCCCTCCTTGCTGTCCTCTCACATTGCTTGCCCACTTTTAGGTCATCTGATATGACTACCCCCAGGTCTCTTTCCATTTTTGTTGTTGTTAGTATCTCACCCCACATTGTGTACTCTTCCCCTGGGTTTTTGTTTCCCAGGTGCATTACCTTGCACTTCTGAGCATTGACTCTAAGCTGCCATACATTTGACCATTCCTCTAACCTTGCCAAGTCCATTCTCCTCCTTTTCACCTCACCTTGTGCATCAACTTTGTTGCAGATCTTTGTGTCATCAGCAAAGAGACATACTTTTCCTTCCAGTCCCTCTGCAATGTCGCTTATAAAGACATTAAAGAGGACCGGTCCTAATACTGAACCCTGCGGTACTCCACTAGTAAGCCCCCTTTCTTCAGAGTGGACTCCATTTACTATTACTCTCTGTGTCCTATTCTCCAGCCAATTCTTTACCCAGGCTGTCATCTTGGGACCCACTCCTAGACTGACTAACTTGTATATTAATCTTTTGTGTGGGACTGTGTCAAATGCTTTGCTAAAGTCTAGGTAGGCCATGTCTAAAGCCCCTCCCTGATCTACTACTTTGGTCACCCAGTCAAAGAAATCTATCAGATTCATCTGGCATGACCTTCCCGCTGTGAATCCATGCTGCCTTGGGTCCTGTGCCCCTCTGGCATCTAGATACTCGACAATTCTTTCCTTCAGAAGTGATTCCATCATTTTCCCTATCACTGAGGTTAAACTAACAGGTCTGCGGTTTCCTGCTTCTGCCTTGCTCCCACTTTTGTGGAGGGGAATCACATCTGCCCTCCTCCAGTCCTTGGGTACCTCCCCATCTTCCCATGATTTGTTAAAGAGGGTAGTCAGTGGTGTCACTAGTTCTACCCTTAGTTCTTTTAGAATTCTGGGATGAATCCCATCAGACCCCATTGCTTTGTCCACCTTCAGTTTTAAGAGTTCTTTTAGAACCCTTTCTTCTGTAAATGGGCTGGTATCAACTCCTGTATCCAGAGTGTTTCTATTGTTTGTTTTAGGTACCTCCCCCTCCTCATTTGTAAATACTGAGCAAAAATATTTGTTTAGTATCTCTGCCTTTTCACAGTCACCCTCTGCCCACTCCCCTCCCCTTTACTAAGCCTCACTATCCCTCCCTTGGTCTTCCTTCACTCCCTGATGTACCTATAAAAGGTTTTATCCCTCTTCTTAACTGAATTGGCTATTTTTTCCTCGATTTGGGCCTTTGCTGTTCTGACTGCCTTCCCAGCTTCCTATTGCTTTAACTGATACTGTTCTCTGTCCTGGTCCTTCTGTGATTCCTTGTACTTCCTGAATGCTTTCTTTTTCTCTTGAACCTTCACTGCCTATTCCTTTGAGAACCATAGTGGTTTCTTACATCATTTTGTTTTGTTTATTTGCTTCACACAAAGGCTTGTTACCTCTGTGATGGCAGTTTTTATTATTCCCTATTGTTCTTCCACCCCTCCTTCCTGCCCATTTGCTAGTGCATTCCTTAGGCACTCACCCATTTTGCCAAAGTCAGCCTTCCTAAAGTCCAGTACTTTTGCCTTTGTATGGCTTGATTATTGCTGTGTTTATTGTGAACCATACTGTTCGATGGTCGCTAGTTCCAGATAGCTACCCACTTCTACATCTGTGATCCTCTCTCCATCTCCATTTGAGAGAACCAGGTCTAAGATTTCTCATTCTCGAGTGGGTTCCAATACTAGTTGTCTGAGGCATGCCCCCTGTAGGGCATCTAGAATAACCCCACTCTTTGAAGTGGCTGCTGAAACTGCACTCCAGTTAACATCTGGCATATTCAGATCACTCATCAGCAATATTAATGTCGACACTTGCCTGCTCACCCACATCTGGAACCAGTCCATTCCCTCCTCTATGCACTTCTCATGTCCCTTCTCTGTGAAAGACTAAATATTAATAAAGCAAAAACTGCCTGCTCACCCACACCTGGAATCAGTCCATTCCCTCCTCTGTGCTCTTCTCATGTCTCACCTATCTGAATGACTGAATGTTTATAATGCAGACATTTGCCTGTTCACCCACACCTGGAATCATTCCATTCCCTCCTCTGGGCACTTTTCATGTCCCTCTTCTCTGAATGACCAAATGTTTATAATGTCGACACTTGCCTGCTCACCCACACCTGGAAGTCAGTCCATTCCCTTCTCTATGCACGTCTCATGTCCCTTCTCTGTGAATGACTAAATGTTAATAATGCAAAAACTGCCTGCTCACCCACATCTGGAATCAGTCCATTCCCTCCTCTGTGCACTTCTCATGTCTTATCTCTGTGAATGACCAAATGTTTATAATGTAGACATTTGCCTGTTCACCCACACTTGGGATCAGCATGGGTCAGCAGGCACAGTTAAATAGGAGAGCTGAACATGCAAGATACAGATTGGTCAATACCAGCAGGAACATCCACCAGAACAAGATACACAGTGGATTCCCTGCAGGGGGAGGGCCTAAAACAATTGGTACAACAACCCACAAGTGAGAAGACTGTCATGGATCTAGTACTGACTAATGGGGAAATGATCACAGATCTCCTGGTAGACGATCACCTGCGGGCCAAGGACCATCATATGGTATGGTTCAATTTGGCCACTAGAACTGAATCGTTCCATTCCAAGGCAAAAATATGGGACTTCAGAGGAGATGACTTAAATAAAATGGTCAACAGAGTTAAGCTAGCCCTGGCAAGAAGAAATCAGGGTTTTAAATAATTGATTAGCAGTTTTTTTTCTTGGGACTATACTAACTGTACAGAAAGAATTTATTTATATGTTCTAGAAGTGTTGTGTTTATTAAACACATTGAGGCAAGAGATATGCATTTTCACAAAGATTTAGCACTTTTATGAGCAAAACGCTAATCAATTTTTAGAGTTAAATAAATCCCTGAGAAATACAGGTGAGAGGGTTAAGGCAAAGTGGGCATTAAAAATGCAATACTTGAATCAACATCCCACTGTGTTAGGGAGAAAAGCAAGAGCAAAAGAAGAAGGAAACCACTTTGGTTCTCAAAAGCAGTAGCAGAAAATATCAGAACCAAAAGGTTGACCTTCAGGAATTATAAGGCAATGCAGCAGGATGAAGATAGGGAGGTAAACCAAACTTCTATAAGGGACACAGGGAAGGCAGGAAGGCAGTAAGGCAGGCAAAGGCCCAAACTGAGGAAATACTAGTGCAAACAGTAAATGAAGGGGACAAGACTTTCTATAGATACATTAGTGAAAGGAGAAAGTCCAGAGAGGGCATTGCTAAGATCAAAAGGGATAAGAGGTAGTATGTGGAGGAGGACCAAGGAAAAGCATCTATCCTAAATAGATACGTCTGCTCTATGTTTACTGAGGAGAAGGTAGGGCAGGGCCCACGGCTCAGCACCATGGACACAGGAGAGAGGGAAGTATGCACAAGTCCCTTCAAAAAAGAAAGGGTCCTACGAGAGATTGCTATTTCAGGGTGGACAAGGCAATAAGACCTGATGGCATACATTTATTTAGCTTTTGTTGACCGGGTAAGTGCACTAGACAAATCCTGCCTATTTTCAGGCACGACCCGGGGGAGGGGGATACAGATGAATGCCAACTGACCTTGAACCAGATTAAGCTGTTGGTGGTATTTTTAGTGAATGAGGGAAATTTGGCCAGGACACAGGGGAAATTCCCCTACTCTTTTCGATAAGTGCCATGGGATCTTTAACATCCACCTGAACTACCACCAATCCAGGCAGATGGGACCTTGGTTTAACGTCTCATCCGAAAGATGGAATCCCATGGTAATAATGGAGCTAAGAATGGAACTAGCAGAGCCATTAACAAAACTGTTTAGTCAGTCTCTGAGCGCAGAAGAGGTCCCAGAAAACTGGAGAAGGACTCACATGATCCTGCTCCACAATAGCGGCAGCAGGGAGGAAGAGGAGGCAGAGAACTACAGACCAGTAAGTCTTAACCTCAGTAGTGGACAGGATTATGGAGGCACTCCATAAGGAAAGGATAGTGCAACACCTTGAATCCATAGGAGCACAAAATCCAAGACAGCATGGATTTACAACAGGAAGGTCCTGTCAAACTAATCTCTTAGATTTCTTTGACTGGGTAACCAGAGTAGTGGATCAAGGGGGTGCAGATGATGTCACATACCTTGACTTCAGCAAAGCTTCTGATATTGTTCCATGTACAAGATTGGTTAATAAGCTGGGTAGGCTCAGGGTGGATCATAAGCCAGTCAACTGTGTGGCAAACTGGTTGGCAGGCAGAAAACTGAGAGTGGTGGTAAATGGTATACAGTCAGAAGAGATGCAAGTCACAAGTGGGGTATGTCAGGGATCAGTCCTGGGGCCAGTCCTCTTCAATATCTTTATCAGTGACATTGCAGAAGAACTGGAGGGTAGGGTTTGCCTGCTTGCAGAGGACACCAAGATCTGCAATAGAATAAATGATCCAGGCTGTCCCAGTGGCACTAAGGGTTGAGGTGCTGGATCCCACACCTCACTCCATGCCGGCGACCCCGGTTTGGGAGTGAACTCAGGTTGCTGGTGGGTCAACTGGAGGGGAGATAGGTTTGAGCATCCCATGACAGCTCACCTTATCCAAGGAGGGTTGAGGCCAAAGCCTGCAAACTTGCCTGACTCCTAGCGGAGGCTCGGAGTACTGCAAGCCCTAATGGCAGGGGACGGGCAGCCACTACACAGCGTGGATGTCGACACTGTGCGCCTTGACATCAGGGGACTGCACCCTGTAGGGGAGGGAGGAAAGAGGAAACACAACTGTCAGCTCCAAGAAGACGGGCTTCCCGGAGCGTGCTTCCAATGTGCCCCACTCATCAGACCTCCTCCTTGACCTGACGAAATGAAGGATTCTAAGAGTGACGGCACCCCACTCAGTGGGGGAAACCAAAGCTCTGTGGAGGATCGAGAGGTAGGTCTGATGGCGGAGAAGCTGGAGGAATACTCCTTGGATGCCCTGAAGGGTCGGAGCTGTCAGGCAGTACAGGAGTAATAAAGAGAAATTTCAAAAAAAATAATTGATGATCCAGATGCGGTGGGCAGGATGAGAAGAGATCTGGAAAAACTGGTAAAATGGTTTGAAGAGTAGCAACTGTGGTTTAACGCAAAGAAGTGCAAGATTATGCAGGGAGTTAATGGCAATCACAAGGGAAGAAAAATACTTGGACATCATCATCACAGATGACCTGAATTTATTCAAGTAGTCCATTAAAGCAGTAGGTAAGGCTAGAGGGGTGTTGGGGTATATTAGTAGGGGTGTCACAAGTTTTAAGAGGGTGGTAATAAAGCCCTCTTTACAAGGCACTGGTTAGACCCCATCTTGAGTACTGCATGCAGTTCTGGAGGCCATTCCTGCACAAGAACACTAACAAAATGGAAGCAGTCTGGAGAAGGGCAACCAAAATGATGCAGGAACTGCATCTGAAAACATATGAGGACAGATTAACAGAGCTCAATATGTATACCCTAGAGCGAAGGAGGGAGAGATGTGATATGATCGAAACATTTGAACATCTTAAGGGTATTAACAAGGTGAAAGAGTCAAATATGTTTCAATAGAAGAAAAATAACAGGACAAGAGGACACAGTATGAAATTAGAGGGAAGTCGATTAAGGGTTAATGTGAGAAAGTAATTTTTCATAGAAAGGGTGGTGAATAAATGAAACAGCCTACCAAAGGAAGTGGTGGATATGAATACAGTGCAGGGTTTGGAACAGGCACATGATAGGCAAAAGGGAGCAATACAGATTAGTATGAATAGATAGGCCACTGACATGGTAAAGGCCTATGGCACATTCATAAAGCAGAAAAAATGGGCAGACTGGACTGGTCTTGTGGTCCTTATCTGCCATCAACTTCTATGTTTCTATTCCCTCCTCTGTGCACTTCTCATGTCCCTCCTCTCTAAATGACCAAATGTTTATAATGCAGACACTTGCCTGCTCACCCACATCTGGAATCAGACCATGCCCTCCTCTGTGCACTTCTCATGTCCCTCCTCTCTGAATGACCAAATGTTGATAATGCAGACACTTGCCTGCTCACCCACGCCTGCAATCAATGTGAATAGCTTGATTTTTAAAGGGTGATGCAGGGCTCACAATAAGCCATGTGTCACACCCATTTTGTGGTGCAGCTGTGCCAAAGTCCTTTGACACCACTAAACCTGATTTTAGTACATTAGGCACAGCCGCTGCAGTTTCCTCATTTTATAGCAGCTTGCACTAAAGATTTGGCTCAAGCCAAATAAAAAAATGTCCCCCAAATGGTGCAAGTTAGACCAGGGAACAGTTGATCTCACTTGTGCTGTTTGGTTCTCTTGATTGCAAATCTCAAGTGCTGGTGGGAAGAATGTCACAAGCTGTGAGTGTTACAGGCTCGGCATACCAGGGGCTTGTGGCATTCTCGGGGCTTTGAAAACTGAGCCCCATGAAACTCCAATCTTCTGTCACGTGCACCAGCTACCAATATAATCTCTTATCCATTATAACATTGACATGCTTCTTCCTAAAATACTCACTGGCTTTACTCCTTTCAAGCTTTCTGATGTTATGGCCTACTTCTAATTCCATACTCTCTCCCCTTTCAACTCTACAGGTTTTCCTTTTCTTCAGAACTTCCTCTCAATCACAACTGAAAACAAAATCCCATATAAACACATTATCTAGACATTTATGATACTGGTGGTAATGACTTCAAAGTCATCCTTCTGCTCTGCACTCTCTTCCCCCTCTACATCAACAAATGGGAGTTTGTCATTCCTCTCAACAAATGGGAGTACGTCATCCTCCTCTTCCACCTTTGCAACAACAAAATGGAGTTCCTCATCCCTCTGACAGCATTAACACGTGCTCATTTGGGATGCTGTAGCCTGTACATTAAAAATCACAATACAATACAAATGTTATTTATAATCAAAGTTACATAAAGGTAAACAAAAAGACTTTTCCAATAATATATGTATTGTAGCAATTGTTGCTTATAGTTGAAAACTGACTGATGATGGTTCATAATCATGAATCATTTCATCACAAATGTATGGATAAAAACCAACCACTTCTGAAGACAAATGGCTAAGTTCTATAATTATATATAGTTGCACCCCCTGTTTTCTCCAGGCTTACAAATCCCTTCACTCCTCTCCTCTCTATTCTTGCATATTTCTGCACCCCTTTTCCCTCCATATGAACACATTATTGCACACATTTTCTCCATACTAACATGTTCCTGCATCCCATGTTCTCTTCATACTTACATATTCCTGCATCCCATGTTCTCTTCATACTTACATATTCCTGCACAAGTTCTCTTCATACTTACATATTCCAGCATTCGTTCTCTTCATACTTGCATATTCCTGTACCCTGTTCTCTTAATACTTACATATTCCTGTACACACTGTTCTCTTCATACTTACATATTCCTGCATCCCATGTTCTCTTCATACTTACATATTCCTGCACCCATTCTCTTCATACTTACATATTCCTGCATCCCATGTTCTCTTCACACTTACATATTCCTGAACCTGTTCTCTTCATACTTACATATTCCTGCACCCGTTCTCTTCATACTTAGTGGGACATGTGGGGAGTGGTGCAATGCACTGGCTGTAGGGCAGCAGTTTTCCGGGAAACATTCTGGAAACTGTGTTGCTGTCCTGTTTGTAGGCAACTGTCAGCTCTGAGAGAGGAGGTTGCCCACCTCCAGGCTGAACCAGCAAGGACTAAGGAGGCCTCCCCCTCCAAAAGAGCACCACCGCCACAACCACTGAGTCAGAGGTTTCGGAGTAGGAAGAGCAGTAGGACCACAGTGGGTTCTGGGAGGGTGCGGGTGGTGGACCAGAGACGAAGCCCCCCAGTTGTACCTCTACACAAATCAGATGCCATTCTGGCAGAGCAAGGTTCCTCTATGATGGCACCCTCAGTGGAGACCCAGAAGAATACTGAGGACATCCACAAGGGAGACCCACAAAAGGGTGGCAAGAGACACCACAGGGGAAGGAAAGAGCTACTGATAGGGGACTCAATTGTTAGGGGGTAGAACTGGGGAGGGAGAGAAGGAAGTAAGCTGCCTGCCTGGTGCCATGGCTTGGAGGGACAAGAAGTGAATCCTCACAATTGTAGAAGCAGCATCACAGGAGAGAGAACTAGATATCATTGTCCACCTTGGGACAAATGACCTAGCTAGGCATGGGATCAGTGCAGTGCAGAATGAATTTGTGGAGTTGGGAAGGGGGCCTCAGATGGCTAGCAAGCACAGTAACCTTCTCAGAGGTGCTACCAGTCCATGGCAGGAGTGAGGCTAGGGTACTACACACCAAGCAGTTTAATGAATGGTTGCAAAACTCAGGGCTTTGGCTTCATTGGGGACTGGGGGTCCACCTGGAGAGATAAAGGTCTATACTGGTATGATGGTCTGCATTTGTCCACAAAGGGGACCAGGCTCCTAGGTGACAGGTATAAATGCTTCCTTGGCAAGCTTTTAAACTAGATAAGGGGGGAGGTACTGATAAAAGGCAGGAAAAGTCAAGCCTCCCCTCACAAAACATGGCAGGTAGTAGGGTAAACACTGATGTACAGAGCTCACACAGGGCAGGATGGGGGTAAATGGTAAAATAGATAAGAGCAATAAGAGCAGGGATGAGGGAAAAAAGGATCAAGCCAACATTAAATGGAGGGCAATGACTACTAATGCCCGTAGTCTGGGAAACATGCTTTCTGAACTGGTAGCTTTGATGGAAGATGAACAATTGGATATTGTGGCAGTCACAGAAACATGGTACACTGAGAACCATGAATGGAATGTCAACATACCAGGGTACACAATCTACAGAAGGGACAAGGAAGGTAAAAGAGGAGGTGGAGTAGCTCTATACATAAGGGAAGGGATCACAGCTACAGAACTAAAAAGTAAAGGGGGAGGACAAGAGGCACTCTGGGTTACCTTGGAGATGGGGAATGGCATCACAATCTGCACAGGGGTTGTATACAGACCCCCGTCTCAAGGGGAGGAAATGGACAAGAAAATGATAGAGGACATTCTCAAAATGGCTGAAAAAGGGGAGATACTGTTGATGGGGGACCTGAATATGCCAGATGTTAACTGGAGGACATGTACTGCAGCCACATCCAAGAGCAGGGTCATTCTCGATACTGCAGGGCAGACCTTAGACAGCTAGTGCTGGAACCCACTCGGGAGGGAGCAATACTAGACCTGGTACTCTCAACTGGAGAGAGGATCACAAATTTAGAAGTCAGTAGACATCTGGGAACAATCGACCACTGCACAGTGTGCTTCACAATGAGCACAACCATGGAGATAAGCCATACAAAAACAAGGATACTGGACTTTAGAAGGGCTGACTTTGGCAAAATAGATGAACACCTGAAGAATGCACTAGCAAATGGCCAAATAGGAGGGGTGGAAGAACAATGGAGAAAAATCAATACTGCCATCATAGAGGCAACAAGTCTTTGTGTAAAACAAATAAAGAAAACAAAGCGGAGTAAAAAACCACTATGGTTCTCAAAAGAGGTGGCAGGGAAGGTTAAGGAGAAAAAGGCTGCATTCAAAAAGTACAAGGAATCACAGAGGGAGCACGACAGGAAACTGTATCAATTAAAGCAGAAAGAAGTAGGAAAGGCAGTCAGAATAGCAAAGGCACAAACCAAGGAAAAAATAGCCAACTTGGTCGAAAAAGGGGATAAAGCCTTTTATAGGTACATTAGGGAGCATAGAAAGGTTAAGGGAGGGATAGTGAAGATTAATAAAGGAGAGGGGAGGTGGGCAGAGGGAGACAGTGAAAAGGCAGAGATAATGAATGAATACTTTTGCTCAGTATTCACAAAAGAAGATGAGGAGCAGTTACTTAAACCAGGCAATAGAATCACTCTGGGTAGGGGGGTTGATACCAGTCCATTCACAGAAGAAAGTGTCCTGAAAGAACTCCTAAAACTCAAGGTGGACAAAGCAATGGGGCCTGATGGGATTCACCTCAGAATCCTAAAAGAACTAAGGGAGGACCTAGTGACACCACTGACCACACTTTTTAACAAATCATGGCAGAATGGGGTGGTACCTAAGGACTGGAGGAGGGCAGATGTGATTCCCCTTTACAAAAGTGGGAGCAAGGCAGAAGCAGGAAACTACAGACCTGTAAGTTTGACCTCAGTGGTAGGGAAAATGATGGAATCACTTCTGAAAGAAAAATTGTTGAGCACCTAGAGGCTAGCGAGGCACAGGGCCCAAAGCAACATGGATTTACAGCAGGAAGGTCATGTCAGACTAATCTAATTGATTTCTTTGACTGGGTGACCAAAGTAATAGACCAGGGAGGGGCTGTGGATATGGCCTACCTAGACTTTAGCAAGGCATTTGACACAGTCCCACACAAAAGATTAATAATCAAGTTAGCCAGCCTGGGAGTGGGTCCCAGGGTGGTAGCCTGGGTAGTGAACTGGCTGCACAACAGGACACAGAAGGTAATAGTGAATGGAACACATTCCAAAGAAAGGGGGGTTACTAGTGGAGTACCTCAGGGCTCAGTACTGGGTCCAATCCTCTTTAACATCTTTATAAGTGACATTGCAGAGGGTCTGGAGGGAAAGGTATGCCTCTTTGCAGATGACACAAAGATCTGTAACAGAGTTGATACACAAGAGGGGGTAGAAAAGATGAGAAGGGACTTGGCAAGGTTGGAGGAATGGTCAGACATATGGCAACTTAGATTCAATGCAAAGAAGTGCAAAGTAATGCACCTGGGAAACAAAAACACAGGAGAAGAGTACACAATAGCAGGGGAGGTACTAACAACAACAAAAATGGAAAGGGAACTGAGGTGGGTAAGCAATGTGAAAAGTTAGTAAGGAGAGCCAGGGGGATACTGGGATGCATAGGAAGGGGCATCACAAGTAGAAAAAGGGAAGTGATTATCGCTCTATACAGACAGTTGGTGAGACCCCTTCTGGAGTACTGCGTGCAGTTTTGGAGACCTCATCTACGCAAGGACATAGACAGGATGGAAGCAGTCCAGAGGAGGGCAACTAAAATGGTGCAGGGTCTACATCAGAAACCATATGAAGAGAGTCTGAGAGAGCTTAATATGTATACCCTTGATGAAAAGAGGGACGGGGGACATGATAGAAATGTTCAAGTACCTCAAGGGAATCAACAAAGTCCAGGAGGGTAGCATCTTTCAGAAAAAGAGATGTGTAAGAACAAGGGGGCACAGTTTAAAGATAGAGGGGGGACGGTTCAGGGGTAATGTGAGGAAATTCTTTTTCATGGAGAGAGTGGTGGATACATGGAACAGCCTTCCTGAGGAGGTCATTGGGTCTAAAACAGTGGGGGAATTCAAACATGCATGGGACAGACACAAGGGAATTACAGCGGGGGGTTGCAGGAAGCAGGCTGTTGGTTAACTAGAATCTGCAGCTTATCCAGTAGGTAGGGAAATGGCCAGACTGGGTGGGCCAAGTGGTCCTTTTTTGCCGTCAAAGTCTATGTTTCTATGTTTCTATATTCCTGCACTCATTCTCTTCACATTTACATATTCCTGCACTCGTTCTCTTCACACTTAGATATTCCTGCATCCATTCTCTTCATACTTACATATTTCTGCACCCGTTCTCTTCATACTTACATATTCCTGCACTCGTTCTCTTCATACTTACATATTCCTGCACCCGTTTTCTTCATACTTACATATTCCTGCACTCCCTGTTCTCTTTATAATTACATATTCCTGCACCTATTGTCTTCATACTTACATATTCCGGCACCCATTGTCTTCATACTTACATATTCCTGCACCCGTTGTCTTCATACTCACATACTCCTGCACGCCATGGTCTCTCTATACTTACTTATTCCTGCACATAGTATTATTTCCATACTTACATATTCCTGCACTCCTTTTCTCTATACTGTACTAATATAGACCTACACCCTTTTTCTCTCCATACTAATACCCGGTTCTATCCATACTTACATATTCCTGCACTCCTGTTCTTTGTACTGTGCTAATATAGTTCTGCACCCTTTTTGTCTCTCTATACTAACACACTCTTACACCTGGTTCTATCCATATTTTTATATTCCTGCACTCCTGTTCTTTGTACTGCACTAACATAGTCCTGCACCTTTTTTTCTCCATACTAACACATTCTTACACTGTGGTTCTATCCATACTTGCATATCCATGCACTTCTGTTCTCTGTACTGTACTAATATAGTCCTGCACCCTTTTTTTCTCCATATTAACACACTCTTATACCATGGTTCTATCCATGCTTCCATATTTCTGCACTCCTGTTTTCTTCATAGATATATGTTTCTGCACAGTTGTTCTCTGTATACTTAGATATTCCTTATTTATTTTACTATTTATTGATGTATTTGTTTGTTTGATTACTGGGCAGGTCTGCTGGTCCAAGAAATTTTTCAGCCACCACCCGGGCCATTGAGAATGGCATAGGAATACAGCAAGTACAAAAGGGTGTAGTGCAAGGCATACAGAAACATCAGTAGGCAATGAAAGTACTAGATCTTTACAACAATATACAAAATAGCAACATAAATGATATTTAGAATAGCAACACAATAAATAATTATAATATAGACTCTAGGAGTCACAGGCAAGTTGTAGTACAATTAAGGCATGGGGATGAAGGATATAGGGAAAAGGGGGCACCTAATGTTGTATAGGTGTTGACCCAAAAAGTGAAGGGGATGTAAGAAGCATTAAAATCAGCCAGAAGAGCAGAATCATAGGGTGATGGACAGAAGGTATGACCTGAGAAGAAAGTTGAAATGGCCCAGTGAGCCTGAGGTTCCAAGCGGGGGGGGGGGGGCAGACTATTCCAGAGGAAAGGAGCCACGGACAAGAAAGACTATTTGCCCATGCAAGTGGAGCCTCAGGAACAGTCAGGCTTGGGGCCAGCAGTGAAGCAGCTCTCCTGGAGAAACACTTTAGGCTGGAGGAGGGAGGAGATCAGAGAAGCAGCTCAGTTTCATATGGCCTTATTGACTGTGCTGGCCAGGAGGTAGTAACGTCTGTCTGGTGGGGGGAGTCAGCCAAGGGCCTGATAGAGTGAGCAGTGGTGGGTGGAATAAGGGGCCAGAAGGGCATAATGACAGATGCTGCTATAGGTGGTGTTTAGTCAAGCCTGTTTTGTAGAGGATTTAAGGGTGAAGATAGAGGTGTAGTAATCAATCAATGGGAGGTTGCATGTTCCTGCACCCCTTGTCCTCTCCATACTAACATAGTCCTGCAGCCCTTGTTCTCTCCATACTTATATAGTCCAGCAGTCACTGTTCTCTCCATACCTACACAGTCCTGCACCCACTGTTCTCTTCATACTTATATATTCATGCACCCTTGTTCACTCTATACTTACATATTATTGCACCTCCTGTTCTCTCCACACTTACATATTCCTCCACTTTTGCAAACTTACATGTTCCTGAACCCCATATTCTATCCATTGTGACGTATTCCTGCACCCATTTTAATGAATAACTTAATAATTCTGTGCTGTCTTTAATTGCTGCAAATTTTATCTTAGCTTGTCTGACTGTCCTGTAGTTGGTTGAGGGGTGTTAATTGTCTGGCCTTTGTCCTCAGCTACGTGATAACTGGAGGTGGGGCTTAATCAGAGTTGAGGTAGCAAGTGAGTTTTATTTTCTCAGAAGAAGCCAGAAGGGGAAGGAAGGAAACATATTCAATTCAGTGCTTTAGAGTAACTGGTAATTGCTATTTTTCTTTTAAACTTAGATTGTGGGCTTTTAGTGACACTGTACTTTCTTTGTTGTCTTTACTTAGAATTGTTTTTGGGCTGTTGAAAATTTAAAACGTCATGGTGGTGTAATTCTGTGCTGTCGTTAATTGCTGCAAATTTTATCTTGGCTTGTCTGACTACCCTGTAGTTGGGTGAGGGGTGTTAATTGTCTGGCCTCTGACCTCAGCTACATGATAACTGGAGGTGGGGCTTAGTCAGAGTTGAGGTAGCAAGTGAGTTTTATTTTCTCAGAGGAAGCCAGAAGGGGAAGGAAGGAAACGTATTCAATACAGTGCTTTAGAGTAACTGGTAATTGCTATTTTTCTTTTAAACTTAGATTGTGGGCTTTTAGTGACACTGTGCTTTCTTTGTTGTCTTTACTTAGAATTGTTTTTGGACTGTTGAAAATTTAAAACGTCATGGTGGTGTAATTCTGTGCTGTCTTTAATTGCTGCAAATTTTATCTTGGCTCATCCCCCCTTCCCCCAACTCTTAATTATATTCCCTGTTAAATCTGATTGGCAGGAGCTAAACACAGGGTATAGTAAGGGGTGTGAAGTAGGAGGGGCATAAGGGAGAAGAAGCCCACCCTCAGTACGATAAGTGTTTTGACTCATTTATTTATTTATTGGTTTCTTTTCTTTTTTTTTAAAGAAAATTATCTGAGGATCAGTGGCAGGATTTTTAGGACAGTAAATTAATAACAAGGGAACTAGGAGAGCTTCAGCAGCAGTCAAGTAGTGGAATAGCAGTATAATTACAGTATAATGTGGGGAGTGATGCACTGCAGTGGCTGTGGGCAGCCATTCAGGCAGACCTTTCTGACACTGAGGTGCTGCCCATCTGCATGCATCTCTCTGAACTGTGGGATGAGGTAGCCAGACTCAGAGCGGAAGTAAACTGGGTCAGGAGTACCATCACCCCTATACAGAGACCACCCAGTCCAATGCAACTGCCTCAAAGGATGCCGAGAACGAGGAGCACTTGGATGACAGTGGGTTCAGGGAGGGTTAGAGCAGTCAGGCAGAGGCACATCCCGGATCCTATTCCACTCAAGAACTCATATGCCACACTGGAAAACAAGGACAACCAAATAGAGGTACCCAGAGAAGTGGAAGGAAAGGATGTGGAGGTTAGCCAAGGAGGTGACCTCAGTGGGGAAAGCAGTGGACCCCAGAGGAGGAGGAAGCAAATCCTGGTGGAGGACTCCATCATAAGAGGGATCCAGCTAGGAACACAGGAGGAAGAGGAGGACAGGGAGGTGAGGTGCCTACCAGGTGCCATGGCATGGAGGGATGGAAGGAATCCTGGGAAAGGAAAATGGGGACAGCCATCTGCACAGGTGTGGTCTATTGACCACCAGCTCAGGAGGAAGAAACAGATAGGGAGCTGATGCTAGCCATCCAAAGGATGGCAGACAAGAGTGAGGTAGTACTGGTTGGAGACTTAAATTTTCCAATGTGGACTGGAGCATCCCAGCAGCAGCATCAACTAGGAGCAGATTTATCCTGGACTCCCTTCAGGGTGCCTTCCTCAAGCAACTGGTCATGGAACCAACTTGGCAGAAGGCAATACTGGACCTTGTGTTCACAAACAGGGACAGTGTGATGGGGGTAACAGTGGGGGAGCACCTGGGGAACAGTGACCACCAGTCATTGTGGTCTGAAATCACAGAAAGAGCAGAACCAAACCACACAAAAACGCGTATCCTGGATTTTAGGGGGACAGACTTTTGAAAAATGGGGAGATACTTGAAAGAGGCATTAAGGGGAATTGGACAGGAACCAGGGGTTGAGGAACAGTGGGCAGTATTTAAAATGGGGACTACAAGAACAACAGAATTATGCATTAAGCAGGTTAGCAAGAGGAAAAGGAAGAGGAGACCATTATGGTTTTCCAAAGAGGTAGCAAAGAAAGTGAAAGCCAAAAAGATTGCATTCAGGCAATACAAAAAGATACAGGCAGAAGGGGATAGGGAGAAGTACCAGGAGAAGCAAAGGGAGGCAGGGAGGTCAGTAAGGGAAGCCAAAGCTCAGACAGAAGAACACATTGCAAAATCACTGGGCAGAGGGGACAAAACCTTTTAAAGGTACATAAGTGAAAAAAGAAAGACAAAGGGAGGGATAGTGAGACTGAAGGGGGAGGATGGGGGCCACATGGAGGATGACAACAGTAAAGCCGACATATTAAACAGGTATTTATGCTCAGTCTTTACTGAGGAAGAGGAGGGTAATGGGTCGGAAGGGAGTACAAGGGGTGAGAATGGTGCAGAAATGGACACAAGTCCCTTTACACGAGAACAGGGAGCAATCTTAGACCTGGTTCTCTCAAACAGAGATGGAGAGAGGATCACAGATGTAGAAGTGGGTAGCCATCTGGGAACTAGTGACCATCGAACAGTATGGTTCACAATAAACACAGCCATAGAGTCAAGCCATACAAAGGCAAAGGTACTGGATTTTAGGAGGGCTGACTTTGCCAAAATCGGTGAGTGCCTAAGGAATGCACTAGCAAATGGGCTGGAAGGAGGGGTGGAAGAACAATGGGGAATAATAAAAACTGCCATCACAGAGGTAACAAGCCTTTGTGTGAAGCAAATAACGAAACTAAACAATGTAAGTAACCACTACGGTTCTCAAAGGAATAAGCAGTGAAGCTTCAAGAGAAAAAGAAAGCTTTCAGGAAGTACAAGGAATCACAGAAGGAGAAGGACAGAGAACTGAATCAGTTAAAGCAAAAGGAAGCTGGGAAGGCAGTCAGAACAGCAAAGGCCCAAACCGAGGAAAACATAGCCAACTCAGTTAAGAAGGGGGATAAAACCTTTTATAGGTACATCAGGAGCGAAGGAAGACCAAGGGAGGGATAGTGAGGCTTAATAAAGGGGAGGGTGGGCAGAGGGTGACTGTGAAAGGCAGAGATACTAAGCAAATGTTTTGCTCAGTATTTACAAAGGAAGAGGGGAGGTACATAAACAAACAGTAGAAACACTCTGGATACAGAAATTGATACCAGCCCATTTACAGAAGAAAGGGTTCTGAAGAACTCTAAAACAGAAGGTGGACAAAGCAATGGGGCCTGATGGGATTCATCCCAGAATTCTAAAAGAACTAAGGGTAGAATTAGTGACACCTCTGACTACCCTGTTTAACAAATCATGGGAGGATGGGATGGTACCCGAGGACTGGAGGAGGGCAGATGTGATTCCCCTTCACAAAAGTGGGAGCAAGGCAGAAGCAGGAAACTACAGGCCTGTTAGTTTAACCTCAGTGGTAGGGAAAATGATGGAATCACTTCTGAAGGAAAGAATTGTCGAGTATCTAGAGGCCAGAGGGGCACAGGACCCCAGGCAGCATGGATTCACAGCAGGAAGGTCATGCCAGACAAATCTGATAGATTTCTTTGACTGGGTGACCAAAGTAGTAGATCGGGAGGGCTGTGGACATGGCCTACCTAGACTTTAGCAAGGCATTTGACACAGTCCCACACAAAAGATTAATATACAAGTTAGCTAGCCTGGGAGTGGGTCCCAAGATGACAGCCTGGGTAAAAATTGGCTAGAGAATAGGACACAGAGAGTAATAGTAAAATGGAGTCCACCTGAAGAAAGGGGTTACTAGTGGGGTACCGCAGGGTTCAGTATTAGACTGGTCCTCTCAAGTCTTTATATGTTTACATTGCAGAGGGACTGGAAGGAAAGTATGTCTCTTGCAGATTACACAAAAGATCTGCAACAGAGTTGATGCACAAGGTGGGTGGAAAGGATGAAAAGGGACTTGGTAAGGTTAGAGGAATGGTCAAATGTTGGCAGCTTAGATTCAATGCTAAGTGCAAGGTAATGCACCTGGGAAACAAAAACCCAGAGGAAGAGTACACAATGGGGGGTGAGATACTAAAAACAACAGAAATGGAAAGGGACCTGGGGGTAGCCATATCAGATGACCTAAAAGTGGGCAAGCAATGTGAGAGGGCAGCAAGGAGGGCTGGGGGGATACTGGGATGCATAGGGAGAGGCATCACCAGTAGAAAACAGGAAGTTATTATCCCTCTGTACAGACAGCTGGTCAGACCGCATCTGGAGTACTGCATGCAGTTCTGGAGACCCAGTCTTCGCAAAGACATAGACAGGATGGAAGCTGTCCAGAGGAGGGCAACTAAAATGGTGCAGGGTCTGCACTGGAAATATAAGAAGAGAGACTTAAGGAGCTAATATGTATAGCCTTGAGGAAAGGAGGGAGAGGGGGCTGATAGAAAACTTTCAAGTACCCTAGGGAATCAACAAAGTTCAAGAGGGTAGCATCTTTCAAAAAGAGGTGAGCAAGAACAAAGGGCACAATTTGAAGATAGAGGGGAGCGGCTCAGAGGTAATTTAAGGAAGTATTTTTACAGAGAGGGTTGTGGATGCATGGAATGGCCTTCCGGAGGAGGTCGTGGAGTCAAAAACAGTGGTGGAATTCAAGCATGCATGGGACAGTCATAAGGCAATTCTATGGGGTGGGGGTAGGAAGAAGTAGGCTGCTGATTAACTAGGATCTGCAGCTTATCCAGTAGGCAGGGAAATGGGCAGACTGGGTGGGCCAAGCGGTCCTTATCTGTCAGCAAATTCTATATTAAAGGGTCCTGAAGGAACTGGAAGCAATAAGAGTTGATAAAGCAATGGGGCCAGATGGGGTGCACCCCAGGGTCCTTACAGAACTAAGAGAGGTGGTGGCTGAAACTCTGGCTATCCTGTTTAGCTGATCACTGGAAACAGGGGAGGTACCCAAAGACTGGAGGACAGCAGATGTAGTCCCCTTATACAAAAGTGGGAACAAAGAGGAAGCAGGGAACTACAGACCAGTCAGCCTCACCTTGGTAGTGGGGAAGATCATGGAAGCACTACTGAAGGAGAGATTGGTGGAACATCTGGTTGTCAATGGACTACAGGACTCAAGGCAGCATGGTTTCACCAGAGGGAGGTCATGTCAGACCAACCACATTGAATTTTTTGACTGGGTGACTAAGGAGGTGGATCAGGAAAGGGCAGCGGACATGGCCTATCTGGACTTCAGCAAGGCCTTTGACACCGTGCCACATAGAAGACTATTACACAAACTGGGGAATATGGGTGTGGGCAGGACAGTAGTGTGGTGGGTAGGTAACTGGCTGGGTGGATGGACACAGAGGGTGGTGGTAAATGGCTGTCACTCCACAGAGGGAAGAGTGACCAGTGGGGTACCACAGGGATCAGTGCTGGGACTGGTGCTATTCAACATCTTCATCAGTGACATTGCGCAGGACTTAGAAGGCAGAATTTCACTGTTCGCTGATGACACAAAGCTCTGTAACAGAGTAGACACACCAGAGGGTGTAGACAGAATGAGAAGGGACCTGCAGAAACTTGAAGAATGGTCAGGGTTGGCAGTTGAAATTCAATGCAAGGAAGTGCAAGATAATGCATATGGGCACAAAACCCAGGCACAATATATCAGTTGGGGGTGAGGATATAGCATGCACCAAGCAGGAAAGGGATCTTGGGGTTATCATCTCTGATTACCTCAAGGTAGGGAAACAGTGTGACAAGGCAGCAGGTAAAGCAAATAGGATGCTGGGATGTATAGGTAGGGGTATCACCAGCAGGAAAAGGGAGGTCATAATTCCGCTAAACAAGACACTAGTGGGGCCCACCTGGAGTACAGTGTACAGTTCTGGAGACCATACATACGTAAGGACATAGACAGTGTAGAGAAGGTTCAGAGGAGGGCAACAAAGATGGTGCATGGATTGTATCACAAGTCCTATGAAGACAGGTTGAAGGAACTGAACATGTACTCCCTGAAGGAGAGGAGGGAGAGAGGGGATATGATAGAGACATTCAAGTATCTTACAGGGAGGAAAAGGGTGCAGGAATACACTATTTTTAAGCGAAAAAGATGTTCCAGGACTAGAGGGCATGGAATGAAGTTGGAGGGAGGATGATTCACAGGAAACATGAGGAAGAATTTCTTCACAGAACGGGTGGTGGACAAGTGGAACACCCTGCCAGAGAAAGTGGTGGGGGCTGAACAGTCACGGGATTTAAGAATGCATGGGATAGACATAAAGGAATTCTGGAGGTCAGGGGTAAGGGGCAACAGACTTCTAGGAAAACATAAACTGAACTTACAAGCTCAAATGGGCAGACTGGGTGGGCCACAGGCCCTTATCTGCCAACACTGTCTATGTATCTATGTATATTCCAGTACACCCTATTCTCTCCAAACTTAGATACCAAGCTGGTCATGTGTGGCCTTCAATGACTGCCAGTGAGGTGACAGATTGGTTTCATGGTCCATTTACTAACCCATAAATCCCTAAACAGCCTGGTTCTAGGCTACCTAGTGGATCTAGGGGATGGGGCTGGGTGGCTGGGCCCTTCCACTGCTGAAGAACAACAACAACCATGGACAAAAGAAACAATGAGGTAAGAGCAGAAACAATCAACCAACAACAAATTCAGTAGCCCTGAAAGCTGAGCCTTAGGCTACAGTACTCTCTGTCTTTACTAGCCAGTAAGATGGTGGCCACGCTGGGACAGCCACTAACACACAGCAGCATCACGGAAGATATTTTTTGTTATGTTTGTTAATTCTTTAATTTTTTTTTGGTTAACTTTTTCTTATTTGTCAATTTGAATCATTTTAATGTTATCTCAGCATTAGTTAGTTAGTGGCAAAGCAGTGATTTTTATTAAGTGTTAGAAGTAGATTTTGGATCTAAGATCTAAACCAAGCTGCATATAGTTATAATAATTGCATTAAATTGTCTGTTCTCTGAGCAGCTGATATTTACCGTGGGAGTTATCTTCACCTAGAATGAAGAAACACTTTTTTGCCTTTTCTTACCTGGTTGCCAGGCCTGGTTCCGAGATGAGGAGGAGTTGGAGAGAGTTGATTTGGCAGTCTCGAGTGAGGCATTCCTGTATGGGAGTCGGGAGTTTTAGAGTCAAGTTTGAGATGTGGTTGGCACCTGCTGGAACAGAATCATGGGGGTCTTGTTCTTGGAGGTGTCATTGGGCTTGGGACCTAAGCCAAAACTGTTATGTTGGCATTTTGTCAATGGAGGAAGAGACCTGCCAGTTTTCCTGTATCTGGGCCCTTGTTTCGCTTATCTCCTACCTGGATTGGGTTGGTCCTGACTTGAACCCAAGGAGGGATAGCTGGGGTGGTTGGCTGTGTGGGAGATTGGGTCTGGTGCCATTGGAGGGTGAACATTACAGTACTCTGGTCTCCTTGGTCTTTGGGGGGGATGGACTGGACAGCCTGTCCTATGCTGGGACCTAATTGCAGCCTAAAGCCTCTGACAGCAGCTCCTTGGGGGATGATTAGGCTGTAGTATTGTTTTGGCAGAGAGAAGACTCCAGGGACCCCCGAAGCCCTGACTGTGTTGGGAGAAACTCCAGCAAGAAGAAATTTCATTAAACAGATGGTCAAACTCTTTCCTTTCCTTTTCTTTTGAACCTGGTGGCAGTTAGAGTGCCCTGTTTGATCTGAACAAATTTGTTAAGCTGTTTACTTTCCTCCTGACCTATGCTGGAGATAGGGTCAGGAGGCAATATTTCTCATTTCTGGTGAGGTCAGTGCTCCCCAGAGGTTAACAATTACTTATTCCAGAGAGTGGGGGAATGGAAAGGAGTGGGTGGATTGGGATAGTGGTAACGAAGAGACGCCCTGGGGCAAAATGGGTTCAGGAAAGGGGTCCTCCTTGCCTGGTTCCCATACCCAAGGGCTCTGCCATTGTTAGGTAAGAAACACAGTCTTCCTTGGTTACTCATTCTACTCAGGTGGTGTTGTGCAATGCCAGGTCTATTAAGAACAAGACTGCTTCAATAGCAGATCTTGTTGGGTCATCAGACCTGGCATGCATCACCGAGACCTGGCTGGATGAGAATGCTGGTTCAGCGTTGGCTTTAGCAATTCCAACTGGGTACTCAGTGATACACTGCCTGAGGATGGATTGTAGGGGAGGGGGTGTAGCCATCTGTTTTAGATCAAAACTGAGCCTTGTGGAGGTTTCATTCAGGATCACCAGCTCTTTGAATGTATCATTGGCGATGGTGTAGGGTGCAGGATTCTTCTTATCTACTGTCCACCAGGAAATGGGAAAGTTTTCCTGTAGGAAGTCGCAGACTTCACTGTTGACCTGGTACTGGAATCCCCCAGATGGCTGATCCTGGGGGATATCTGTAACTGGGTGGATGAAGAACTTTTGCAGTTTGGTCAAGTCTTCCTCCAGCTAATGAGTTCATTGGACCTTAAACAGGTTGTTACCTCCTCAACCCATATTAGTGTTCATTCATTGGGTTTGGTGTTCTTCCTGAGGATGGAGATATCCAATTTGGTGTTGGAGCCAGTCAGTAGACTGATCATCACACCACTGGGTTCAGCTTCATGGCTCCCCATTGTAGGCCTGTCCCTGCGGAGAGGATACAGTACTGCCCTTTTAGGGGTGTTACCTCAGAAGGTCTAAGGGTGGTGCTGGACCCGTCTGGTGTACCAAGTGAATGCATGGATCCAGGGGATCTAGTGCTTGCCTGTAATAAGGTGGTAGTGGTGGCCCTGGATTCCACTGCTCCTGCTTGTGTTTGTCCCCTCAGTCTTCACTCAAGGTCTCCCTGGTTTGATGAGACCTTGAAGGAGATGAGGAGACTGGGTCGAAGTCTAGAGAGGAGCTGGCAGAAATCAGACCTGGAGTGTGACAGACTTAGACTTGATGGGCCATTATGGGGTCTATCAATCAGCAATTACCCATAAGAAGACAGAATTCCTATCCAGGGAGATTGCTGCTGCACAGAACCGACCAGCACAGCTCTTCCGGACTGTGGACAGATTGTGTAATCCAATCTGTCTCCAGCCTGGGTGAGCTTTTTCACAAGAATGGTGTGACAAGTTTGCTCGGTTCTTCACAGATAAAGTTGCCACAATCAGATCCAGCATCTGTCTGACTCCCTCTGATGGGAGCTGCAGTGGCCAGCAGGAGATGTCGGGCACCCAGTTTACCTGGTCTGATTTTTGCCGAACCGCAATCATTGACATTGTGATGGTTGTCCAGACACTGCGACCAACCAGTTGCAGTTTGGATCCAGGCCCCACACGCCTTCTGGTTGGATGCATGGATGAGATCATCCCAGTCCTAGCAGAGATAGTCTGTAGGTCTTTGGAGAGGGGGTTCTTTCCGGATCCCCTTAAGGATGTAGTTGTTGGCCCCTCCTTAAAAAGCCCTCCCTTGACCCGGACTGTCTGGCAAACTATAAACCTGTCTCAAACCTACCCTTTGTGGCTAAGGTTATTGAAAAGGCGATTGTGTCATAGCTGGATGATCATTTGACCAGCCATGATGTCTATGATTCTCTCCAGTCTGGATTTAGGAAGAGACATAGTACTGAGATGGTCCTTGTCTGGGTACTAAATGACCTTCTAATAGCGAGAGATCAGAAGACCCATTCCATCTTCATCCTCCTTGAGCTCTCTGCAGCATTTGACACTGTAGACCATGATGTGCTGTTGGAGCACCTGTGGTTCATTTGAGGACTGTCTGGTATGGTCCTCAGGTAGTTTTGATCTTTCCTCAAGGGTAGGACCCAGAGAGTGGTGTCTGAGCTTTATTCCTTGACTCCTATCCTGTGGGGTGCCACAGGGCTCCATCATGTCACCCATGTTGTTTGTAGTCTTCGTGCTGCCAGGTGGCACAGTCTGAGTTTTCACTGCTATGCAGATGATACTCAGCTGTACATGTCATTTGTACCTGGTCAGGATGTGTTTCTCCTTGGAATTTAACAACTGTCTAGCCAAGATCCAGGACTGCATGAGTGTGACCTGGCTACGGTTAAACCCGGCTAAAACTGAGGTGCTGGTTGTGGACCCATATTGTTGGGAGGCGGTTTGTTGGCAGGACTACACTCTGGATTATGTTTCAGGGTGTTCAGCTGACTACCTCAGACCGGGTATGGAACCTGGCATTATCTTTGATGACAGCCTGACCCTTAAATCCCAGGTGTCGGCAGTTGTCAAAACCTCTTTTTATCATCTGAGGAACAGCACCTGGGTGAAACATCTGGTTCCTCCTGATGATCTTCCGGTGCTGGTCCACGCCTTTGTTGCCACCTGCCTTGACTACTGTAACGCCCTTTACCTAGAGCTACTGGGAGTAGATATCTGCCACTTGCAGCTAGTACAGAATGCGGCAGCCAGGCTATTGACTGGTACTTCTAGGACCAGTCATATAATGCCTGTGCTCTACGGACTGCACTGGCTGCCAGTATAGTGGCGGATCACCTCCAAGGTCAGTTTGCTAACCTATAAAGTCCTACATGATCAGGGACCTAGTTACTTGCAAGATCTCCTTCGCCCATACTGTCCCCTTCCCCACCTTCTCCAATCTACCAACAAGGGATTGCTAGAGATTCCTAGGTCCATTTAAAAGACATCAAGGGTTCGGGTTTGGCTTTGCAGCCCCAATTCTCTGTGGAATTCTCTACCTTGTCACGTGCGAGATTGCCTGACCTACCAGAGTTTTAAAGTTGCACTTAAAGATTATTTATTTAGTCTGGCATACCCACATTTTTAGGCTGCTGTTGTAATTTATTGAGTTTTAAATTTTTAGATTTTATTAATTTAACTGATTTGCTATGGTTATTTATGTTTTATATATGTACAAGCGCTTTGTTTATCAGAAAGGTGCGTTTTACAAATAAAGATTGGTTTGATTGATACCTGCAAGACCTACAGTCTCCTCACCAGCTCCCCCTTTCCATTCCTCTGAGGAGGGCCTCCTGGCAGTTCCCAGGGCCCTGACTGAAATCATCTGGTGAGCATGTTTTTTTCAGTTGCCATTCCAACCTTGTGGAACTTGCTTCCAAGGTCTTTGAGAGAGGGCTCCTCAGTGGAAGCCATTCAAAGGGGTCTAAAATTCTAGTTAAGAAGGCATTTTCTTTAAACTACTTAATTGCTAAAATTCCTAATAAGTCTAAGTTAATTCTTTTCAGTTATTATTAGATTGGATCATATGTTATCCCATTTTTTTAAACTCTGGGATGATGTATTTTATTCTATGTATTATTTTTGTATAGTACAGACAACCTCTGTGGATAGTGCATTTTATAAATAATGTTTTCATGACATACTCACTTTTAATATAAATGTATTCCAGACTTCCTTGGATAAGGAGTATATTCACTTTCCTCAGATGTATTTGTAAAAGATGTTATTATTGATTCATGTCAAAAATATTGGCTATCACGAGTCATATTTTAAAATCTCTTCTTCTGAGGATATTTTCATATATGAATCCTTGACCGATTAAATAAAATACCTGCAATACTACATTTACCCTCACTCCCTATTCCTAGACCTCCCTTGTGCTGAGGATATTTTCATTTATGAATCCTTGACTGATTTAATAAAATGTCTGCAATACTACATTTACCGCCACTCCCTGTCCTTAGAGCCATCTGCTGCTAAGGATATTTTCATTTATGAATCCTTGACTGATTTAATAAAATGTCTGCAATACTACATTTACCGTCACTCTCTATCCCTAGACCCCTCTGCTGCTGAGGATATTTTTATTTATGAATCATTGACTGATTTAATAAAATGTCTACAATGCTACATTTACTCTCAATCCCTATCCCTAGACCTCTCTGCTGCTGAGGGTATTTTCATTTATGAATCCTTGACTGATTTAATAAAATGTCTGCAATACTACATTTACCCTCACTCCCTACCACTAGACCTCTCTGCTGCTGAGGGTATTTTCATTTGTGGAGGGATTCAAACATGCACTAAAGACATATTTATGGTATCAGGCATTTGGCAAGTGATTTCTCTTTTAATTGTATTAGCTGTTTTATATTATAAGTTGTTGGAATGTCTGACATGTTGTTTTATATTTTGTTAGGTGCCTTGGTTTTTGTAAGGTGCCATAGAAATAAAGAATATCATTATTATTATTATTATGAATCCTTGCCTGATTTAATAAAATGTCTGCAATACATTTACCATCACTCCTTATCCCTAGATCTCTCTGCTGCTGAGGATATTTTCATTTATGAATCCCTGACTGATTTAATAAAATGTCTACAATACTTAATTTACTGTCACTCCCTATCCCTAGACCTCTCTTCTGCTGAAGATATTTTCATTTATGAATACTTGACTGATTTAATAAAATGTCTGCAATACTACATTTACTCTCACTCCCTATCTCTAGACCTCTCTTCTGCAGAGGGTATTTTCATTTATGAATACTTGACTGATTTAATAAAATGTCTGCAATACGACAGTTACTGTCACTCCCTATCCCTAGATCTTTCTGCAGCTGAAACCCATTTTCTTGCCTACATTGTCTCTCATCATGGCTACAGTAATTCACTCCTCTCAGGACAGACCAAGTCCCTCCTCTCTCAATAACCAAACAATGATGTGATCCATTGAGAAAGGAATATTGTGTCCTCTGAAACATGTCTGGAACCTGTATACACATGGCACTTTGTGAAATAAAATGAAGCACTTTTTGGAAACTGTAAGCAGTCCTTTCATTCAAGGGTGGTGAGTGCAGGATTTGTTTGTACAACTTTAAACAAAATAATTATAATGCAGAGACCTGGCTGATCACCTACTGCTGGAATGAAGACCCCCAAGAATTCAAGCTTCTATCATGTGCTTCAACTCCTAGTCAATTCCACATCTACTATAAAACTGACCAGTTTCTTTTAGCAGTTCTTATTGGATTTCTCCTTCTCATCTAACTGTCTTCCCTGGTGATTTGTAATCTAATTTCTACCCCTCCAGTTCTTAAATGTGTTTCCCAATGCTTCTTAACCCCTCAACAACAGTTCAGTTGACAAATTCCCTTATAAACCTATTATTTAGCCATCTACTTACTGCTGGGAGTGTGTTCAAGGTGATCCTCCTCTTGTGCCATCCTTTCCACCTTCACATCACCAAAACAAACTTCCTCATCCTTCTCAATAAGGAGTAACAATTGTTCCTTTGGGATGTTATAGCCTGCAGATTAAAAAAGAACCAAGGTAAGACAGATGTAATTTATAATCAGAGCTAGACATGTAGGGAATAAGGCACGACAGAGGTGGGATTATGCTATGGTAATGTACCAAGGGGCAGGTTTGAGACCCGATCCCAAAGGGTTTCAATAACCACCATGAGGTACATTAGCTCAAATAATGCCCCTGAAGGAATGGGTGTCTCTGTGCTATATTTGTGACTGCATGTGTCTTTCTTGGAAAAGAGAAAGTGAGAGAAATTTACATCCTGAACAGCATTGTAGTCAGAGAACAATTAACATTATGGAACAGCATTGTATTTGGGCAGCAATTTACATTACTGAACAGCATTGTAGTTGGAGAGCAATTAACATTACTGAACAGAGCTGAAATTCCTGCTTTCTCACAGTGTACTTAAGGCTGTGCCTTGAGCAGTCGGGTGGCAAGTAGTTGCAATCATGTTGGGAATTACTGTATTTTCTAACTTTTTGGTCAGTTTCCAGTTGCTGGGAATGATCGGGTTTTGCTCGTGGATAGTTATGGTCATATTGTGCTGGTGAGTAGTTGTGGTCATTTTGTGCTGGCGAGTAGTCAACACCATTTTGGGTAAGTGAGCATTTAGGTCATGCTGGTTAGTGATAGCAGACATTTTGGTGAACTATCACATCTTTCACCTACTGCTGGGAGCTCCTGGTGTAGAATGGGAACAGAGATGCTGTGGATAATGTGCTACCAGATGTGCTGGCTGGTGTGTGCTACCACTAGTTAACAGAATGATGTATCACAGGGAGGCAGTTGGTTTGGCTGCATTTATGGATGAGCACTAGTAAGGTGCAGTGCAAGGCACAGTAACCATGGCCTAAAGGATTGACGAGGCAGTATAATTGGGAATATAGTGATATTTTGACCCTGAATGGTTGTGTTCTCAGTTAATGCCCCAATGATGATATGCAGCAGGGATATGTTCTGTTTTAGTGTAGTGCCATGTGATAGGGTTCTGACCAATGGGGACCTAAAATAAAGCAGCTCCCATTTTATAATATAAAATATTATTCTCAAGAATCTGTGCATTCTACTTGTTGCTGCTCATTAGTGAAAACTGATGGATAACCAGAACAATATTACATCACATGGTAGGCTGACCAGCAAATTGAGCAACCTAGGAGTGCAGAAGACACTTGTTAGATGGGTCAGCAGATGGCTGTAGGATAGACAGCAGAAGGCAGTAGTGGTGGGAGGGTGAGGTATCTGAGCCCAGGGCAGTAACAAGTGAGATCTCACAGAGCTCAGTGCTGGGAACAGTGCTATTTAACATTTTCATTGCCGATATCACAGAGGGGATAAAAAGTAAGATCAGTCTCTTTGGTGATGAGACCAAGATCTGTGCTGAGGTTGATGAGGAGAAAGGTGATGCAGTACTCCAAGAGGATCTGGCAAAACTGGCAGAATGTTCTAACCATACTTCTCAACTGTCACACATTATGAGGTACATCACTCATTTTATCTCTCAGAAATCCTTTGTCCATCATGGGGAAGGTGATATTCCACATTCCCCACTGAGATTTTAAAGCAGAAATTCATAATAATCTAGTATGCTTAGTTATACAAAAACATTATCAACATTAGTGCACTGATAACTATAGTGTTCTAAGCTTCCAGTGCCATGTTAGACAATGTGTCACACATTTTGCTCATTTGTCACACATTGTGTCACACATTTTGGTGGAGAATGTTTGAGTGGTATGATTCTAACACACGGGTTCAATGTCAAGAAGTGCAACATCATGCACTTGGCAGCCAGGAACCCCAGAAATAGTTATTGGTTGGGTGCAGTGCAGTTATCCAGTTCAAAGGAGGAGAGGGATCTGGGTGTACTAGTGAAAGGGGAAATCAACCCCTCAGCCCTGTGCAGGAATGCAGCTGTAAAGGCCAACAGAATGTTGGGGTACATTGCAAGGGGAATTACCTCTAGGAGAGGGGAATTCATCCTGCCCCTGTACAGGTTCCACATGAGGCCACACATGGAGTATTGTGTGCAGTACTGATGCCACAACTTGAAAAAGGACATCAAGCTATTGAAGGGGGTACAGCACCAGGCAACAAAAATGATACTGGGATTGGGAGATAAACCTTATGAGGAGAGACTGAGAGAGCTCAATATATATTCCCTGAAGGATAGAAGGGAGATTAATGATTAACCTCCACCTCAGAGCAGATACAATGACTGCAGTTAGTGTGGTGTACCTGCCACCCTCCTCCTCACCCTATGACCTCTTCCTTGATATCAAGATCTCCCCCCACCAAGGGAGGGATTGAACAATCCTATGGGATTTCAATCTACACTGCCTGTCTCCTCACTGTGACTCCACCAAGGAATCCAGTCTTGGTCTTGGCCTACACCAACTCATCCCTGAACCTACCAGAAACAACTACAAAACTGGATCTTAGTCCCTCACTGGTTGGGTCCTGGTCTTACACCCCCACCATGTCACCACCTCCAGAGTTCTTACCAACTTAGTCAGTGACCACTGTGCTGTCTTCTGCCAATGATCCACAAAAACATCCACCCTCACCCACACAAATTCATCCAAACCAGGCAACTGAAGAAGCTGGATGCCTCTGAGTTTTCCAGTGCTGCTCCAGTCTAAGACTATGACTTCACAGAAAACATTTCTGACATCTACAAAGTGCTTGAAGCCTTTAGCAATAAGTTCCTTTGCCTCTGTGACCATTACATCCCGCTTAGAAAAATTTGGGTTAAGGGTTCTAGGCAAGAATGGGTCACCCCCCTGAGCTTCGCAAACTAATGAGGGCTAGAGACCAAGCCTGGAATTTGTATAGAATACACAACCCCCCCCCCAACTCCTCCAAGCCTTCAAAACCCTCAGGAACAGGTGTAACTCTTCCACAAGATCTGCTAAATCCTCCTTCATCCTAGAAAAACAACATGCTGCCCAGGGGAACCCTAGGAGGACCTGGAATATTTTTAACAACTTTATTGGTAGGGAAATTTCTGAAGATCATATTTGTCTTACCTCTGAAGGGACAACCACCAC
Organism: Neoceratodus forsteri; assembly: GCA_016271365.2. Taxonomy (NCBI): domain Eukaryota; kingdom Metazoa; phylum Chordata; order Ceratodontiformes; family Ceratodontidae; genus Neoceratodus; species Neoceratodus forsteri. The sequence goes on along the minus strand of CM057457.1, from coordinate 415,564,388 downwards.
TAAGCCAAGTGAAATAACCTCCCTTTTCAATAAATACTTCAGTGACCTCAACCAGTAAAAGCCCAGCTCTACTCCTACCTCATTTAGCCCCACATTGCTCCCAGTCTCCCATCCTAAGTTCCATTTCAGGTACCTAGCCCCTGGTGAAGTGGTCAGGTTAATCAGAACAAATGACCCAAGACCATCCAAGGGCACCAACAACATTGACTTCAGAGTTCTCCATCTTGTCTGTGACTCCCTGGCCATCCGTCTCACTAACATCCTCAACCATGCCCTCTGCATGAGGCCATTCCTGAAAGTTTGGAAGTGCGCCATTATTAAACCTCTTCACAAATCTGATTCCAAGGATCTAGTATCCAACTACCGTCCCATCTCCCTCCTTGCCCCTCTCTCCATAATTTTAGAGAAAGTGGTCCACAGGCAAACCTCAGAATTCCTCTCCAAATACAACCTGCTCACAGAGGCCCAGAATGGGTTCCATGCTTGACACAATACTGAAAATGTCCTCATCAAGTTCACCCACTCCATAGACAAAGCTAACAATGAAGGCCTCTACACCAGTGCTACATTTGTCGACCTCACCAAAGGCTTTGACCCCATTGATCATGAAGTCCTCTTCCATACCCTGGCTGGCCTCCATTTCTCACGTGAGATCTGCCTCTGCTTCAAGGATTACCAAATGGGCAGATCCCATCACACCATTATTGGCGGTGTCCTCTCTGAGACCTGTCCCATCAAACACGACATCCTCCAAGGGTCCATCCTGGGCCTTCATCGCTTCTCTCTGGTCAATAACTCCCTGCCTGACATCTGCACCACCTCAGAACCTATTCTCTATGCTTATGATGAAGCCTTTTTCTGTCAGGACAAAAACCCCAACGCTCTCATTTACAAACTCCAATTTGATTTCAGCAGACTTCACACCTGGTTCATGTCCAAGGGTCTTAACATAGAAACATAGAATTTGACGGCAGATAAGGACCGCTTGGCCCACCCAGTCTGCCCATTTTCCTACCTAACAGATAAGCTACAGATCTTAATTAACCAACAGTCTTGTACTCAACTCCAAGAAAACTAAGTTCATGATTTTCTCCAGGCCCTGCAAACACCTTGACTTTGGCCTCTTCCTCTATGACAACTTTAGTAACGTCATTGAAAGAGTCAGTGAATTCAAATACCTTGGCTTACTCCTGGATAGCCACCTCAATTTCGATGCTGACACTAGCCTCACAATCAGAAAAGCCCACCATCACCTCAGTATCCTCTACAGAACCAAGCATTACCTTAAAAGGGAATCCAAATCCCTCTTAGTTTCCAGCTTCCTTCTTCTTGTCTTTGACTATGGTTGACTTGTCTCCCCTCCTCTCCATCAAAAGTTTCTCCAAACTTTGATGCTCCTACCACAATGCTATCTGCTTTGCCTCTGGTCTCCCTAAACTCACACACCACTGACCTTTATAAGCTCACCAGTCAGCCCTCCCTTAAGGCCTGCCTCAACTGCAAAGATGGCTACCTTCTTCTTCAAATTCTCCAGTGGACTGCTTCCTGATTGTCTCACTTCTCTCTTCCAGACAGCCACCTCCATCACCAGGACCATTAGACTGTCCTCCACTCTCTCTCTTTCACTCTTCCTTTCTGCCAGACCACACTCTCTTTTGTGGGACCTAAACTCTTCAACTCTCTCCCTCCAGAACTAAAACTCTGTTCTTCCACAAATGCCTTCAAACACAAAATCAGGAGACATTTCTCTGCCACCTGCAACTGCTCACAGCCTTAACCTGGCTCCCATTCGGCACTTTTTTCCACTCATTCTTTGGTTATCCACCTCAGGCACTTATTCTCTCTTTCTAGCACTTCTAGTATTGTTAATCCACCTAGCCTAGTTTTTAGATTGCTCTTAATTTTTTTTGTTTCCCAGTGTTATGATATTATTAAACCCTCACTGAATGCTTAATGTCACCTTGTATTTGTTAATTCACCAATGGTAGTTCATGGCTTGCCCTTTAGTCTATATTATCCTAAATTCATGTACCATTTTATTAACCCTCTATTTTAGTTAACTGTTTAAGCCTATGTTATGTCTCATGATTGTTGTATGTGAATGGATGTTTGTGTAAATGGGCAGCAGTGCTCACATACATTTCCAGTATAACCAATAAAAATGAGAGAATAGGGCCACTGGTGTATGGGGGAACAGTTGGTGCAGGAATATGTGAGTACAGAAAGAACAGGGTGTAGGAATATATAAGTATGGAGAGAACAGGGTGCAGGAAAAAGTAAATATGGAGAGAACAGGGGGTGCAAGAATATGTAAGTATACTGAGAGTAGTGGTTACATGAATCTGTAAGTATGGCAAGAGCAGGAGGTGCCGGAGTGTGTATGGATGTATTTATGTATAGCGAGATTGTAAGTTGAGCAATAAATAAAGTCTGGAAATTAGTAAATTTGCCTCTAAGGATTCTGATCTTTATCCATAACTTTATGATTCAAACAAAATTGCCAGGAGATGGAGGCCTATCGGTCTGTCTAGTCTGCTCAAGTCTGCAGCACTTCAGTCTTTTAGACTGCAGCTACCCCCCTTGCCTCTCCCCCTCCTCACTGATTTTGTCCTTGTATCCTTTATTCCTACTCCCTACTCCCCCATGGCTTGAACCCACCCTCTGAACCTGTCTCACCCCCCTTTGGAAGTTACCCACTCTCTGGTGTGATATCACCTCCTAAAGCAGCATGTTTCACTCTGTCACCACCCTTTCAATGAAATAGTGCCTCCTCTTTTCCCTCCTGAATCTGCCTCTTTCCAGCTTCAGACTGTGACTTCTGGTTTCCCTTCCACCTTTTAATGTGAAAATGCTTCCAGTGCTTACTCTGCTCATGCCCTTCAGGTATTTGAAGGTCTCAGTCATATCCCCTCATCATTTTCATTTCATTACATATTTTTCTACCCAGCGTTCTCTCAATATTTATATATTGCTACCTGTCATGTTCTCTCCATATTTACATATTCCTGTACCCTTTCTCTCCAGACTTACATAAATATTTCTGTACCCCTGTTCTCTCCATACTTATATATTCCTGTAGCCCTGTTCTCTCCATACTTACACATTCTTGCACTGCTGTTTTTTCATAGCTATATATTCTTGCACTGTTGTTCTCTCCATACTTACACATTCCTGTAGCCCTGTTCTCTCCATACTTACATATTCCTGCACTTCTGTTCTCTCCATACTTACATATTCCTCTACACAGTGTTCTCTCCATGCTTATTGTAAAGGAGTGGGATAACAGATGGGCATAACAACAGTTTTTAGGTGCAACCCACTTGTTCTTGTGGGAATTTTATTTTTTCATTAAAGAAAAATTAAAATAAACTTTGCAATACTTCTTGCTAATGAAAATAAAGAACTAATTCAAATACAGCAATACGGTAACAATAATTCAAGGCTCTTTGTGTCAAACTAGTTTCATTTCCTCAACCACTGGTGCACAGTCAGTAGCAACTGACACCTATCTACTGTTTGGTAGAACAAGAGGGCATTTTATACCCCCCCATAGTCAGGTAATTTAGCCCTCTTTTTAATTTATATAGTGGCTGAAGGGGAAAATTGCTTAACCCAGAAAGGCACACTAATCCAAAGCATGCTTCCAGGTGTAAACTGGGAGCACAAGGAAGTCAAGTGACTTGTTCAGGGTCACACAGTATGCAAGTGGGAGCTGTGGGATTTAAAGCCAGGTCACCAGGTTTGCAGCTCGAGCCCTAAACCTCTGTGCTGTGCTGCCTTCTTGGCAGAGGGACAACTAAAGCTACCCTTCATACAGGCATGAGGTTGAAAGTAAATAAATGACCCCAGAAAAAAAGTAAACTTCAAGATAAAGTGGAAAACTTTCCATTATCCTTGACTGACAGATGTGATAATATATATATATATATATATATATATATACACACACATACACATACACATATATATATACACACACACACACACCCCACTGGGGGCCACTGCTGTCCTAAAGAACACCTGGATTGGCATTCTCTTTCAATCACTGGTACAAGTAGGACAGGCTTTTTATGTCCCCAGCATTACTAGGCCCAGATATTACCTCTTGTATGAATGGTGTTTGTAGTAACTCATAACAACAAAAGAAAACTGCTGGACTTTATTGTGGTACACAGAAGCATTTTGTGACACTACAAATACATATTTGTTTCTTTTATTTTTATTTGCTAGGGTGAGTTGTTGCAAGGATAATATTCCCCTGTGAAGAGCATGAATATCCCATTTTACAAAACAGCAGCTATTAGCCACTTAAATGCTCTACCTTTATAATATCGTATACTGTGACTGCCGATGGCTGCAAAGCTCAGCTGCTGGCAAAACTTTTCATTTTGGCCTTTGTCAAGGGCTGACTTTGTTTCTGATGCAGGTATCCCTCTTAATATATTTCTAGAGAGGGAACCTGCTTTACTTGTATTAGTAACTCCTGTAGACAGAGGGGCAGCCTGGCTTTTTTATACTTCGACAGGTGCCAGGCTGCCGAAAACATTGCAGTCTCGATGGGGTACCTGGAAAGAGAGAAAGCACTCCTGAGAGTGAGTGCAAGCAACACCTCTCCTCTCTGTACCAGAATATACCCATCTAAGCGGGGCAGAAACAACAAGAGATGCCTTAGGGATGGTTAAAGGAGCCGCAAAGGGAAGGGGCAAGTCACTAGCATTTATATAAGTAAAATCGCAAGGTGTAGTAGCAGCTTAGCCCCAAGCTTTGGATCTTTTGCAATTTACAGGCAGCAAAGCCACTAACAGTGGGCTGAAGAGAGGGATCAGTCACAAGCAGCATTAAGTAAACATCTCATTGTGCAAAGCAGCTCAGCCCCACAACAGGACCCTTAGACCTTTTTTATCTGTAGCAGCAGCACGTTGCTATACAGAAACAGGGCTACTGAGAATGTAGGGGCAAAGGAGCCATACCACTTATTTTTCTCTCTTTGGATACACATTAGAAATGTACTCACAATGGACTGGAAGCAGCACGGAAGGGAACACACAGGGAAAAAGGGCTGTTGCTCTTATCTTTTCTACCATAGTAACAATAATATTTTTAATTTTAAAAAAATGGGACACATAAATAAATAGGGGAGCATTTTTTCCATTATTTAGCTAGCTACTCAGCTCCAAGAGCTGTTGTTACATCTTTATTCATAAACAAGCAGCCCTAGGCACTTTCAGGGCCATTCTGCTTATTTTGACTCTGGGGGTCATGCTACACTTGACCTCCCATAAGCTGAACCAAAGAGGAGACAGGGAATATAAAGAAAGGGACAGATTCAGAGAGACAGGTTCACCCAAAGGTTGCCTGTCTTCTGGACTAGATAATATAGCAAAGGTAAAGAAAAGAATGGGTTGCAACCAGAGTGTTTTTAAAAATAAAAAAGTGGCTAATTTAGTGGCAGGGACTTCCTCGTTGCACTTACATATTCATGCATTCCTGTTCTCTCCATGCTTACATATTCCTGCATGCCTTGTTCTCTCATACTCACAGATTCATGCACTCCCTGTTCTCTTCTTACTCGCATATTCCTGCCAACAATGTTTTTTTCCATACTTACATGTTCCTAAACTCCATGATCTCTCCAGACTAACATATTCCTGCACCCCTTTTCTCTTCATACTTATATATTCCTCTCCCCTGTACTTTAGATACTTACAAATTCCCAAACCCCATGATCTCTCCATAATAACATATTCCTACACCCCCTCTTCTCTGCATACTTACTATTCCTGCACCTTCTGTTCTCTCCATACTTTCATATTCCTGCAACCTATGTTCTCCCATATTGCAAGTGTCAGTGGCTCAATAGGTAGCACACTCGCCTCTGAGGCCAGGAGACCAGAGGGCTGTGGGTTCAGTTCCCACATCTGGCACTTGGGTTAATATCCCAGTGCTGACACTGTAGTGCAGCATGAGAGGGGTGCTGTACTTCTGAGGTGCCGTCTTTCAGATGAGACGTTAAACTGAGGTCCCATCTGCCTGGACTGGTGGTAGTTCAGATGGATGTTAATGATCCCATGGCACTTATCAAAAAGAGTAGGGGAATTTCCCCGGTGTCCTGGCCAAATTTCCCTCATTCACTAAAAATACCACCAACAGCTTAATCTGGTTCAAAGTCAGTTGGCATTCATCTATATACCCTTCCCCCGGTTCGTGCCTGAAAATAGGCAGGATTTGCCTAGTGCACTTACCCAGTCAACAAAAACTAAATAAATAAAATAAAATAAATAGAGTTGTGCAGAATATAAAATTACACCTGCAGTATGCCCACAGAATTCTTCATTCCAATTTCATGGAATTTTGCCAAATTTTAAATGTCAGTTATGTTGCTCTTCATTTAAACATATGCCTCCAACTAACATCAAATAAGGTGTGTAGACCATTTGTTAAGGCCTACATAAAAGTCCCAAACATCAGAGTCATAGAGTAAAAGGGAGTGAAGTTATGAGTGGCCAAACATTTAATTAAATTGTAATTTTCAGTTATTTCAATCTTATTTTAAAATGTCATATCCAAATTTCTCCACAGTTTCAGGATTTAGAGAAACGTTCAGCATGGTACTGTATGTTCACCATGTTTTAGGTCTCAGGCTTTAAAGGGACTGAGTTATAGGTAGCCAAACATTTTGCCAACATTGAGGTGTCAGTTATTTCAGTATAATGTTGACATGACTCATTGAAATGTTATAATTTTTTACAGGTATAGAGATAAATAATATATTTATATGTGCACACAGTTTTTGATTTCTAGCTTCGAATGGGACTGAGTTATAACCTGCAAAGCATGATGCCAAAAGTTTAATTTCTGGCTTAAAATTGAGTTGTCTGTGATTAAAGAGAGTGGTCTCTCACTGGCGTCGCTGTTTCATATCAGGCCGGGTGCCCTTCTCTTAATTTTGAAATCAACCCCCATTGCAACATCGGTCAGAGTACGCTCCCAGATATGTCTCTTTATGAAATATAATCACACCTTAGACTTAGCTCAACCTATCGGGGGTAACCCAAATTTAAAAATAGATAATAAGCCAATCACGCCTAGGTGGCTTCCTCAATTGGATGATGCTAAGCTCTCTCAGCTTGTTACCCTGGACAATTCCATGGCTTTCAACTATTGAAATACTAAATAATTTCAACATTCCTAGTAAACTTGTGTTTAAAGTTTTTCAGTTAAAACATCTAATAGTGAAGGTGTTTGGGCCGAACCCGCCCCAAAAAAGTATGAAAACTCTCCTGGATGAACTCTCCCTTATGTCCGGTATGGCATACTCTGTGTCCAACGTGTATAAAATTTTATACAATTATAAGTACCCGATTAGTTTTGCACCTTAGAGGTACTGGGCTTCATGTTTTCCTGATCTGGAGATAGACTGGACAACTTTGTGGTCGAACTGCCATAAATACACTACACAGGATAGATTACGCCTTACACAATTTCATATTTTACATAATGTATATTATACCCCCCAAAAAATAAATAAGTATGGGCTTATTGATTCACCCATTTGCTCCCATTGTCAGCAGGTAGAGGGTTCACTGTTTCACATATTTTGGGCATGTGCTAAGGCCTCCACTCTCTGGAAGGACATCCAACAGAAGATGGACTCCTTGTTGGGTCTTTCAGATATTCTCACCCGGTCACCCCTGAGGTATACCTCTTAGGTGACTATACCGTGATTCCAGTAATTGCTAGGTGATAATATATAGCATTGATTTCCCTATCGGTAAAAAAAGTTATTCTCCGTCATTGGAAAGATGATGGAGATATTCCTTATGCGGAATGGCTTAAAGAATTGTTAGCCAATCTCAGGATGGAAAAAATGGTGGCAAGTCTTAGTAACAGAATGAATAAGTATAAGAAAATTGGGAACCTTTTCACACGCTGCTTACCATTTAGCATGTTGCATGCTAGTCTCAAATTTAGAATTTGATAATTCACTTAATAAGTTTGAGCTGTGCTGAATGGGGAGGGGGGCTTAGTATGGGGTGGGGGAATAGGCTTGAGGGGGAACAGCTCCAGTGTATGCAGTGATGTACTGTCTCTGGTTTCATTTACGATTCAGAGTATTATGACTGGATCTGTTCTTTTTGTTCTAAAAAACAATAAACTTTGATTTGAAAAATAGAAATAAATAATATATTTATATGTGCACACAGTTTCTGATTTCTAGCTTCAAATGGGAGTGAGTTATAGCCTGCAAAGCATTTTGCCAAGATTTTAATTTCAGTTATTTCCCTCTAACTTTAAAACAACATTTCCCAATTTAACCAGATTTGAAACATATACATATTTATTAAATGGAGTAGTGATATGTGCATTGTGAATGTTAAATTCCACAAAAATAATTCTGGATGAATCGTCTATATGCTACCATAAATATTTGAGAAAATGGTACCAATCATTTTTGTTTGCTTTTTCCTCTGCAAACTTAAAATTGCTAAATCAATGTATCCAGTTGTGCTAGACATCAGCATACAATGACATCAGATATGCTAGTCAAATGTTAAGTCTGCACATGTAAGAGCAGAGAAGTGAGAAACATCCACATTTTTTCAGTGTTTTTACAAATATCTGCAAATATTTAGGTTCCGATATTCAAACGTTCCCTGCAAAATCATGCACGTGCCTGCACTGCGCATCTGAGATGTGCCAGCCCCAAATAATGAGATATTCTGAAGACATGCCATGAGATGCGATTGTGTATGTCCAGCTGAATATCCTAAACATGTGTGATTGCACAGCATGAGGTGCGCAGCACAGCAGATGACCTGAGCCCTATGCGGAGTATGGGGAAATATATGACGTAAAGCCACTTGCACAGTGCACAAAACTGCAGTATTCAGCTGGGATATGCAGATGGCCTCATTGCACATTCCAAGCCCATCTCTCACATACACATCTCATTACTGTAATGTATTTTGTCTATCAGCATACCCTGGGCATGCTGTGTTTCAGCTCTGCAGGACTATCCTAGCACTCCACAAAGATGAACAAGAGTTACTGCAGCCTAGCAGGCAGGTGTGTTGGAATGTTTCTGCGTAGGTGGGTGGAATGCATTGGCCTGGGTACAATGCTATTACTGACAGCCAGGTACAGGGATGGACTGAGGTACAGGGGGCCCTCCTGGATAGTGGCCACAGGGTTCTCCCTAGACATGCAACAAGGGAGGGCACAGGGTGACACAGTCTGATTTGTATACTACATGTGTGTGGTACACCAGCTTCATATGTAGTGTACAGTCACCTACAGTGCCCCCCATGACGGAGGATCATGGTGATGACTACAAGGAATGGCGTGTGCAGAGGATGACCAGGTACCCTTTTTGGGTGGGTCAAACTTGTGTGCACCTATGGTGTACCACTGTGGGTGTGTGCCACAGGTCAGTCCCGGACCTGTGATAGGCTGCCACTCCTCCACCAGACTACCTGGGCACCATTACACCAGATGGCATCATGGGTCCATGCCACCTCCAGGTGACACCCTGCAGGCTGCATGGGTGCAGGTCATGACCCCAGGTACATTTGCTACATTGTGGCAACCAACAGCACTGGCGTGTGGCTGCTGGTTGTCTATGTCCAGCATGCAGTGTAGGAGGTTGCTCTCTGGATTGTGCCTGTGGTGACACAGTGCCTATGGCTCTGGATGTGTCCATCCTGGCACGACTGCTGCATGTGGGTGCTCGAAGAATGTTCCGGTGCACCTCTGAGTGCTGCCTCCAGATGGCCTGCCTGTGGGTGGCTGGCAGATATAGGCCATCATTTTGTATGCCTATCTTTGGGCGGCTCATTTCTGAGATGCGCGGAACATGCCTCACATTTTGGCTGAATATAGGGATGCACAACATATTCATGGGAAACCCCCTTTATTTGTGTTGCACAAATTATTTTTGAGTGATGGCTCATCCGGAGATGCATGACACATCTCTTCCTTTTGAATATTGCACTTCTGTGCATTTTCTGAGATGTGCCATGCATCTACATCTTGGGCCGTGAATCTCCTTTGAAAATGTGGGACTTACATAGTAAAATTGTTAACCCTGTAGCCTATAATTCACTATTCCCATTCTCTCCAAATTTATATGATTCTATAACCATTAAAAAAGGTTATTCATGGTAATTTACTCATGTCTGGCTCCAAGGGTGCCAGAGTTATATGCATATACAATGTTTCCTGAAACCAGCAGTAAAAATAAAATGACAGACTTTGAGCACATATAATTTTCAGATGATGCAGTAAAATGTCATGAAATCTGGCACATTATTACAATTCCTATCATAAAGCAATCACACCAAATTTAAGATCACTGGCTCAATTTCCAGCTGAGATACTGTATATTCAGATGAAAATGTTCTTGAAATTTCTCATAAAAATGAAATGATAGTTTAAGACAGCACAGACAAGTTTAACTCTAATTGGCTCCCTCTTTTTGAATATATTGAAATTAAAGATGGTACCCCAACATTAGATCAATATTTATTAGCTTAGCAAAATATCACCTGCTCTTCACCTATTAAGGGGGTTCTGTGCTGTGTGTTAGTCTGTAGGGGCCAAGGTAGATGCCCTTCATCCTTGGAATTATTAATCTATTGGCAATTAGATTAAGCACCAGTACTGAATCTATTTTATTTATGAAGGATATATTTTGTTCTTTTTTCCTTAACCAGGCTCCCACAGTTTCCATAGTTGTGAGACTGTTATAGATCATAAATGTTGGTACCTATCAAGTTATGTACCTGATATATTAGCTTTTTATTGTATTGAAATAGGACACATTAATAAGTACACCATGTAAAGCAATTGTTAATCCATTACTTAATGTATGACTAGATGTAACAGTCATAAGCTCAATATATTTTGGTTACACATCCAGGATTAGTAAGTAAAGGCATAATTTGTAACTCGGATAAGGCATTGCTGGACATCAGGAAATGGACATTCTGGATTGAATGGCTAGATGATGCATTGCCTGTAAAAATAAGGACTATTAGGTTTAACAAGCATTAATATGAGCTAACTGTGCATGTTGATTTTATTACCCGACATTTGTCATATGGGACATTATTTTTTGCATGCTTACATTATGTACTCAGATTGCTTTCTTATTCTGTCCTATAAAAGATGATAAAATATTCAAGTTCCAAAAACATAAATAAAATAAAATGATAGACTTGCAGCATCTATAATTTTGAGATCGGCCATCCTAATTTCATAATATTTGACATGTCACTGGAACTACTCCCAGTGCATAAACTTCCAAAATGTGAGAGCTCTAGCTCGCAAATCAGCCAGATTTTGAGCACATTAATGCATTTTATAAATTATGCAAAATTTCAATGAAATTCCACAAATGTTCATGGAATTTCACAAAGTTTTGTTGAAACTCCACAAATCTGGAATTTTCTTATTCTGTGCAGCTCTACTGTTCATTCCAAACCTACATATTCTGTACCCCTTGCTCATTCCATATTTGCTTATTTTTGCATCCTATGCTCTCTCTATACTTACATATACCTGCACCACTATTCTCACCATACATTTATAATCCTTCATCAGATGTTCTCTCCATATTTACATATTCCAGCATCCCATGTTCTCTGTAGACTTTCATATTCCAGTACACAAGAGTGGTGACCGTACCACCTATGGTAATTACAGATTCATCTCCATCCTTTCTGTGCTGTCTAAAGCATGGGAACGGATAGTTGCCGACCAACTGGTTGACTACCGTGATAAATATTGACTCCAATGCCCTCAACAACATGGGTTTTGACAAGGGCATAGCACCACAGCAGCACTACTGGAGTTCACAAGCTTCTTATATAGCTCCTTGGACCAGGGTCACATGGCTGGTGCAGCTTTTATCAACTTAACAAAAGCCTTTGACACAGTGCACCATACCTTCCTATTTGATTGGCTTGCAGCTGTAGGCCTCTCTGATGACACCACTGGCTGGTTCAGAAACTAGCTGCACAATCAAATGCAGCAAGTGAAGATCGGTGATGCCAGTTCTAACTGAAGGCTCGTCTGCTCAGGAGTTCCTCAAGGGTCCATACTAGGGCCACTCCTGTTTAATATCTTCCTCAACCAAGTCCTCACTGCATGTCAGGGTCACATGCTGCTACACACGGATGACACCATCATTTTCACCAGCAATCCCAACCCCGACACCATCAAGGCACAATTTCAGCAACACTGTGGAAGTTGAAAGCTGATTTAGAAACCACAAACTCATAATGAACAATAAGAAAACAAAAACAATGTTATTCTCCAACCCTCAAAATAAGAACAGGACCTTTCCCTTACCATCTGTAAAGCCATGGGTGCCTCATTGGAGCTCATCCCTCAGTTTAAGTATTTGGGTGTTACAATTAATACCTTGTCTTTTACTCCATATATAGACAATATACTGGGTTTACATACTGGGTTATGGACTGAAGAAGGAACATCTGCCCATATTAACCAACCTCCTGCATCAGCGGGTCCTAATACATCCCCTATTCAAAAGATATTTATCCATTTGTTTCTTAAACATATTCAAGGTATTACTTTCCACCATACTATTTGGTAATATATTCTAGAGTCTACAAGCTCTCCATGTGAAGAAGTTAAATCTCATGTTTTTATTTGAGGTGTCAAGCTTTATTTGTTGTTTATGGGTCCTCAACCCACCTGGTTTTTGTTGTATTTTAATTTCTAAATCTTGCATTAAATCTTCATCCTGCATAATTTTATACATTAACAATAAAACTCCTCTCAATCTCCTATTTTCCAAACTAAACAAACTTGATTTTAGTAACCTTTCTTTATAATTTAGCATCTTCCACCCACCCACCATCTTAGTCATCCTATGTTGAATCCCCTCCATTTTATTTATTTCCCCCTATAATGGGGGCTCCACAATGGGAGCCCATAATCCAAATGTGGTCTTATATGCTGTATGTACTATATAGCGGAAGTAAAAATGATGCAGATTTGCCTGAAAATGATCTTTTAATATTTCTAACCATATAGTTTGCTTTTCTAATAATGCTTGAACGATGTTCAGTAAAATTCAAATGCTGATCAATACAGTCCCTCTCACATTCAACGTTCTTCATTATTTCCTTATATAATAAGAACTACTGTTTTTTATTTAGTTAACCCATGTGTAAAACCAAACACTTATCCACACTAAAGTGCATATCATTAACCTTTGCCCAGGCTTCCACCTTTTTCAAGTCCTGTGCCAACTATAACAGTATTGACTGGTCTTCCCAATTTCGTATTGTCAGCAAATTTAGCAATCCAACTGTTTACTTTCTTGTGTAAATCGCTTATATATATAGAAAACAGTGTGGCAATGTTGTCATATCAGATAGGTCTCACCCTGGGCTACACTATAAACACAAACACTGCCTAACCCCGGAGGCCCTTAAGCTTATCATCCATTGCTTGGTTGTTTCACTAGTTGATTATGCCCTGGTCAGCTATAGAGCAGCCACTGACACTGCCCTCAGCCGAATCAGGGTAGCTCTAAACAAAGCCTGCTGCCTCCTTACTGATGCTGGGCACATGGCCCACACTTGCAACCTCTACTCCCAAGCTAAATGGCTCCAGATCAATCACAGCCTCATGTACCAAACCTATTAGCCAAAAAAGATAGTTTCAAACTGCTGTCACCAGGGGTGTTGAAGCTCCTTTCCCCCTCTAACAACCAAAGACAAATTAGAAGTGCAGAGTGTCAGCTCTTTAGGATCCCTCGCTGTCCTACCTCCCTAAAACAAAGGTAATTTGCGCACTAAGTTCCACTCTGGTTCAACTCCCTCAGCAATGAAGTAATTTCGCCCCTACTCTGGGCTTGTTTAAGAAGAAGCTGCAGTAACATCTAGTTGCTAATGCCAGCTGTGCCTGCTTCTGCTAACCTTCCTTAATACTGGACCTAGCACTTCAGCACCCCTACTCACTGACTTGCTGCATTTCATATCCCACAATCCCACTACCTTTTCTCATTTTCCTTCCCACTTACCCAGCTCCCATCTCCCTCATACATCTCTCCCCTGGCTCCCATGCCTACCCTCTGTACCTCCTCTGCACCCTCTCCTACTCACCCCTCCCCCTCGCTCCTCCTCCTGCCATAATACCTCTACCTCTTCCCCTTCTCATTTCCCTCTACACACCCCACATGTCCACCCCTATGTCTAATCTTTACCCATTTGCTACATGACTCCCCACCCCAGTCACTGCTTCTTTTTCTCCCCTCCCTCCTACCCCACTTACCCATATGACAAGCAGTCCAGCTAGCAGCATAATCTGCACCTCTCTGTAACTTCCTTGACATGGAATCTATGTAAAGAGTTTCTAGCTCAATTAGTGCTTTCCATGATTTCAGTAAATACAAAATAAATATTCCTGCATCCCATGCTCTCTCCATACCTACACAACATATACCTGCACCACTGTTCCCTCCATAGTTTTATATTCCTGCATCCCATGCTCTCTCCATACTTACATAACATATACCTGCACCACTGTTCTCTCCATAGTTTTATATACCTGCATCCCATGCTCTCTCCATACTTACATAACATATACCTGCACCACTGTTCTCTCCATACTCTTATATACCTGCATCAGATGTTCTCACCATATTTACATATTCCAACATCCCATGTTCTCTCCTCAGTTACATATTCATGCACCATATGTTATCTTTATATTTACATATTCCTGACCCCTGTTCTCTCTGTACCTACATATTTTGCACCCTGTTCCCTCAATACGTACATATTCCAGCACTCCCTGTTTGGTGCATACCTACATATTTCTTACCCCCCTGATCTTTCAGTATTTACATATTCTTGTACCTCCTAGTCTTTCATGCTTGCATATCTCTGCACTCACTGTTCCCTACATACTTACATATTCCTGTACCCCTAGTCACTTCATACTTACATATCCCTGCACTCACTGTTCTCTACATGCTTACATATTCCCATACCCCTGTTCACAATACAATTACATTTTCCTGCACTCACTGTTCCCTGTATACTTACATATACCTGTACTCCTGGTCTCTCTACACTTCTATATCCCTGCACTCACAATTCCATACATACTTACATTTTCCTGTACCCCTGGTCTCTCCACACTTACATATCTCTGCACTCACTACTCCTTACATACCTACATATACCTGCACCCCTGTTCTCCAGACTTGCATATTCCTGCTTCCCTGTTCTGTCTCTACTTACATATTCCTGCACTCCTGTTCTCTCCATACTTACATATTCCCGCACCCATGTTCACTCCATACCTACATATTTCTGCACTCACTGTTCCCTACATACTCACAGATTCCTGCACCCCTGTTCTTGCTGTATGTACATATTCTTGCACTTAGTGTTCCCTCCATACTTACATAGTCCTGTACCCCAGTCTCTTTACATATACATATCCCTGCACTCACTGTACCCTACATACCTACATATTCCTGCAACCCAGTTCCCTCCATACTTACATATTTCTGTACCCCTGTTCTCTTCATGCTTACATTTTCCTACACTCACTATTCCCTGCATAATTACATATTCCTGCATCCCTGTTCACTCCATACTTACATATCCCAGCACTCACTGTTCCCTACATAATTACATATTCCTGCAACTCAGTTCCCTCCACACTTATACATTCCGGTACCCCTGGTCTCTCCACACTTACATATCCCTGCAGTCACTGTTACCTACATATTTACATATTCATGTGCCCCTGGTTTCTGCACACTTACATATCCTTGCACCTATGTCTTACATATTTTTGCACTCCACTGTTCCCTCCATACTTGTATATTCCAGCACCCTATGTCCTGTCCATATGTACATATCCCTGTGCCCGTTTTCTCAGTTGCTACATATTCCACCGCCACCTGCTCTTTCCATATGTACATATTCCTGCACATCCTGTACTTTCCATACTTACATGTTATTGCATCAACTATTGTCTCCATGCTTACATATTCCTGTACCTCTATTTGTTCCATTTTTTCTGTGTGATCTCTTTCATCTCAAATGAATTTATGTTTTTCTCTGTAGAAATACTGTATTTCCCATGTAGTGAGATGGCATTTGACATTCAAAAATGTACCCTGGGGAACAACTAATTCATGTATTTCATGGCATTGAGCAAACAACAAAGTACTAAAAAAGCTTGTTGGCAATCCTAAATTTATTGGGATTGCTGTAATGATGTCATTAATAATCTGGTTCTATTCAGTCACGTACATCTGTTTTTGTCTTAATTTGGTGTTATTTGGTTTTTAGCATATATTGGCACTAAATTGCTCTATTTACAATATCTGCTTTAATATTTTATTTTACTTAATATCTGCTATTATATAGTATTTGCTTTATGTTTAAATTATTATACATTATAAAGTGTTTAATAGCTTGGCAGAAGACACCAAGAGAAAGGACTGCTGTGTAACTGAACTTCTCTGCTGGGACTAAAGTAGAAGAACTTTTGTATTTGGACCTTTAATTTAGGGTAAAAGAACGAACATACAAAACAAAAAAAAGTGTGTGTTTGGGTTAACTGAACTGAATGGGTAACTGAAAAGTCATCTAGGTGTAAATTTCAGGTGACTGAAAGGACCTAACTGCTGTGAGGTTTAAATTACTTGTAGAAAGATCTGGTAAGTAGGGGGAGTGCCTTAGCTAGAAGGAAGCTACATTTAAAGACTGCCTTAGAAAGATTCTGCTAATAGCTTGGCAGAAGACACCAAGAGAAAGGACTGCTGTGTGACTGAACTTCTCTGCTGGGACTACATTGCCCTCATTCCTTCCCCTCCACCCCTCCACCCAAAGCTAGTTCTATTTTTATAGGCACAAGATTTGACTGACAACAGGAACTTCCTGTTTAGGGGCAGAAAGTGAGTGATCACAGAACCACCAAGGACCCACCATCCTAGAAGAGCAAGAGTAGCTCTCCGGTCCCCTCTAGCTGCTGGAGGTCTGCCTCTGAACAAGTAAGTGGTCTACTGAGAAATATAGGATATTCTTGTCTCAGAACTGGGCAATCAGGAGCTTAAAGGGCACACAGGCAGAAAGTAAGGAGATAGAGAGAGAGAGAAAAACAGACAAAAGAGTAAGGATTGCAAACAATTAAGGGGTCAGAAATAAGACATGATTGGAGTGGTGCAATGCAGTGGCTGTGGAGCAGCAGTCTTCCGGGAGATATTTTGGAGGATGCAGTGTTGTACCATCTGCAGGCACCTCTCTGGGCTGAGGGAGGAGGTTGCTCATCTCCAGGCTGAGTTGGCCAGGATTTGTGGGACCTCCTCTTCCATCCAGGGACCACCAGTGCCACTGCCTTTGCCTCAGAGGTTGCCAAGAAGAGGAGCGTTGGACCACAGTGGGCTCAGAGAGGGTGAGGGTGGTGGAACAGAGGCACATCCCTCCAGCTGTACCTTTCCACAATTCCTATGCCATTCTGGCAAAGTGTAGTTCCTCTATAGAGGCACCTACAGTGGAGACCAAGGAAGATGCTGGGAACCTCCACAAAGAAGACCCACAGGAGGGTGGCAGGGGACCCTGCAGGGGAAGGAAACAACTCCTGGTGGGGGACTCCATTGTTAGGAAGGTAGAACTGGGCAAGGAAGGGGAGAGGGAGGTAAGGTGCCTGCCTGGTGCAATGGCTTGGAGGGACAGGGAGTGAATCCTCAGGATTGCTGGAGCAGCTGCACAGGGGAGGGAGCTGGATGTCATTGTCCACCTAGGAACAAATGACCTGGCTAAGAAAGGGATTAGAGAAGTGCAGGAAGAGTTTGTGGAATTGGGGAGGGGTCTTTGTCAAGTAGCATGTACGGTAACCTTCTCAGAGGTGCTACCCATCTATGGCATAGGAGAGGCTAGGGTGTTCCGTACCATGGGATTCAATCAGTGGTTGAAAAACTGGTGTGGAGCTCAGGGATTTGGCTTCACTGGGGACTGGGGGTCCACCTGGAGTGATGCAAGCCTATACTGGCATGATGGGCTGCATCTGTCCGGGAGGGGAACCAGGATCCTAGGTGATATGTTTAAATGCTTCATTGGCAAGCTTTTAAACTAGCCAATGGGGGAGGCACTGGAAAGGAGCAGGAAAATCCTAGCCCCCCCAAAACAATCACGGTAGTAAGTGTGGCAAACACCAACATGGAGGTGTCGATAGGGAGAAGGGCAGGGGTAAATGGGGAAAGTGACAAAGCCAAGAAGGACAGGGATGGGGCAAAAGGGGGTAAGGCCATCAGGAAATGGAGGGTAATGAGTACCAATGCCCGTAGTCTGGGCAACAAGCTCCCTGAGCTGGTGACCTTAATGGAAGAGGGATGCCTGGATATTGTAGCAGTCACAGAAACATGGTACACAGAGAACCATGACTGGGATGTTAACATACCAGGGTACATAACCTACAGGAGAGACAGGCAGGAGAGAAGAGGGGGAGGAGTAGCTCTCTATGTAAAGGAAGGGATAAAAGCAACTGAACAAAAGAGTAAACAGGGAGGAGAGGAGGCATTGTGGGTCACCTTGAGACTGAAAGGGCACCACAATCCGCACAGGGTTAGTACAGACCCCCATGTCAGGGGAAGGAATGGACAAGGATATGATGGAAGGCATTCTTAGAATGGCAGAGAAAGGGAGATTCGGTTGATGGAGACCTGAATATGCCAGATGTTAACTGGAGCACATTTGCTGCAGCCACATCCAAGAGCAGGGCCATTCTTGATGCCCTACAGGTGACAGGCATTAGACAGCTAGTTTCGGAACCCACTTGTGAGGGAGCAATCTTAGACCTCATACTCTCAAACGGGGGCAGTGAGAGGATCTCAGATCTAGAAGTGGGTTGCCATCTGGGGACAAGTGACCATCAAACAGTGTGGTTCACGTTAAACTCAGCTACAGAGTCAAGCCATACAAAAGTGAGGGTACTGGACTTTAGGAGGGCTGACTTTGGAAAGGTGGAGAGTGCCTCAGAAAAGCACTAGCAAACAGGCTAGAAGGAAGTGTGGAGCAACAATGGGGAATTATCAAAACTGCCATCACAGACGCAACAAGCCTTTGTGTGAAGCAAATAAACAAATCAAAATGAAAGAAAAAGCCACTATGGTTCTCAAGAGAGGAGGCTGTGAAAGTCAGGAAGAAAAAGATAGCATTCTGGAAGTATAAGGAAACACAGAAGGAGCAGGACAGAGAGCTGTACCAGTTAAGGCAGAAAGAAGCAGGGAGGGAAGTCAGAATAGCAAAGGCCCAAACTGAGGAAAAGATAGCCAACTCAGTTAAGAAGGGGATAAAACCTTTATAGGTACATCAGCGAGGAGAAAGACAAAGGGAGGGATAGTGAGGCTGAATAGAATGAACGGTGGGTGGGCAGAGGGGACAGTGAAAAGCAGGAATACTGAACAAATATTTCTGCTCAGTATTCACAAAGAGGAGCGGAAGTGCCTAATCCAATTAGCAGAAACACTCTGGATAGGGGGGTCAATCCCAGTCCTTTCACAGAAGAAAGGGTTCTGCAAGAACTCCTAAAACTGAAGGTGGACAAAGCAATGGGTCCTGATGGAATTCACCCCAGAATTCTAAAAGAATTAAGGAAGGAACTAGTGAAACCACTGGCTACTCTTTTTAATAAATCATGGGAGGATGGTGTGGTACCCGAGGACTGGAGGAAGGCGGATGTGATTCCCTTTCACAAAAGTGGGACCAAGACAGAGACAGGAAACTACAGACCTGTCAGTCTGACCTCTGTGGTAGGGAAAGTGATGGAGTCACTTCTGAAGGAAAGAACAGTTGAGTACCTAGAGGTCAGTGGATCCAAGGCAGCAGGGGTTCACAGCGGGAAGGTCATGTCAGATGAATCTAATAGATTTCTTTGACTGGGTGACCAAAGTAGTAGACCAGGGAGGGGCTGTGGACATGGCCTACCTAGACTTTAGCAAGGCATTTGACAAGTCCCACACAAAAGATTGATAGTCAAATTAACCAGCCTGGGAGTGGGTCCCAGGGTGGTAGCCTGGTAAAACATTGGCTGGACAACAGGACACAGAAGGCAATTGTAAATGGAGTCCACTCTGAAGAAAGGGCGGTTACTAGTGGGGTACCACAGGGTTCAGTATTGGGTCCAGTCCTTTTAATGTCTTCATCAGTGACATTGCAGAGGGACTGAAGGAAAGTATGCCTTTTGCAGATGACACAAAGATCTGCAACAGGGTTGATACACAAGGAGGCTGGAAAGGATGAAAAGGGACTTGGCAAGGTTGGAGGAATGGTCAGACGATGGCAGCTAGGATTTAATGCAAAGAAGTGCAAATAATGCACCTGGGAAACAAGAACCCAGGGAAGAATACACAATGGGTGGGGAGGTAGTAACGACAAAACAGGAAAGGGACCTGGGGTAATCATATCAGATGACTTAAGGTTAGCAAGCAATGTGAGAAGGCAGTAGGGAGGCCGGGGTATACTGAGATGTATAGGAGAGGCATCAGCAGCAGAAAACAGGAAGTTGTTATCCCTCTGTACAGACAGTTGGTGAGACCCCATCTGGAATACTGTGTCCAGTTCTGGAGACCCCATCTCCGCAAGGACATAGAGAGGATAGAGGCAGTCCAGAGGAGGGCAACTACAATGGTGCAGGGTCTGCAAGAGAAGCTGTATGAGGAGAGACTAAAGGAGCTTAATATGTATACCCTTGAGGAAAGAAGGGAGAGGGGGAACATGATAGAAACTTTAAAGTACCTCAAGGGAATCAACAAAGTCCAAGAGGGTAGCATCTTTCAGATAAAGAGACTTGCAAGAACAAGGGGACACAATTTAAAGATAGAAGGAGGGTGATTCAGGGGCAATGTGAGGAAGTATTATTTCACAGAGAGGGTAGTGGGTGCATGGAACAGCCTTCCTGAGGACGTTGTGGGGTCTAAAACTGTGGGAGAATTCAAGAATGCATGGGACAGACATAAGGCAATTCTTGTGGGGGGTAGGAAGATAAAGGCTGTTGGTTAACTAGGATCTGCGGCCTATCCTGTAGGTAGGGTAATGGGCAGACTAGATGGGCCTAGCGGTCCTTATCTGCCATTGAAGTCTATGTTTCTATGTTTATAACTCAAATACACTACATTTACTGATTTATGCTGATATGCAAGATCTCAATTCCCAGTTAAATCAGTTGTATGTTTACCTCATTTACTGTTGTGCATGCTGAATACATGCAGATGACTAGAGGTATTTTTTTTTATTTTTTATTTAAAAAGAGATTTACCAGGCAAGACATACTGACCTGTGAAGCTCCTTTTCAGATGCATCCTGGGGGAAGGGATGAAGCACAGTAATACAATAATACACTAAGGCCCGGATATTAAAAGTGGTGCGCACCGCAATGAGCCCAGCGTGATATTCAAAAGGGGCATTTGCGCTGCACAAATTCTGATGCACTGTGGCACACTGCAATTATATGCGGTGCATCTGAAGGGGGCATGCCATGCATATGCAGCACATCCTGATATTCAGCTTAGGATGCAAAATGCATACGCTGGCACAATCCTGCATTGCACCACATAGGGGACTCAAAGTTGAGCCCATGAAAAGGAGGAACAAATCGTGGCCACCCACAGGTGAGGTGCTGTATTGCAGGGCACAACACAGCAGCCACCAGCCATGGGTGGGAACACACCCACCCTGAACACCATCCACAAGCATCCATATGGGCACTGGCAGTCTAGTGGTACCCTCTCCCTCCCGTAGCCGTGATCAAGGGTAATAGTAAATAAAACACAATCCCTGGTAATCTAGTGGTTTCCCCCCTCCCTCCCTCCTCCCCATAGCAGTGATTGCCAGTAAAATGAAATAAATGCAATCCCTGGTAGTCCAGTGGTCCCCCCCGCCTCTAGCCCTGATCACTGGTAAAATTAAACACTGCAATCCCTGGTAGTCCAGTGGCCCCTTCACCCTGCCCATAACTCTGATCGTGGGTAACCCCTACAGCTCATACTCCCTGGTGGTCCAGTGGCACCTCCATCCCTTCCACCCACGCAGGACCCCTTGCCACCTAGCCCCCCGTCATTGGTGGGTGGCTGCAACCTGCTCACATACCACCCGGCCACCTGCCGGATGACAGCTTACAGTATGAGCTGCAAGCCCATTGGTCCACACTGTGGACCAATGGGCATGCAAGGCATACTGTACTAGACAGCCACAAATATGTGAATAACTCAAGTTTAATGCTTTTTCATCTTCTGTTTTTTATGATAATAATTTATAGTGTTAGCAATTTATTACAAACTGTTGTGAATATGTTGCTATATTTTTGACACCCTGTTAATTAGTGGTACTGTTAGAAATGTGATAGGTCCAGTTACTATGTTTAGAATGATCATATACTTGGAAGGTCTGTCTTACAAGGTACAAATTGTCTACGACAGGGCTCGAATGCCTGCAAGTTCTTACTCAGTCGATACAAAGCTGCCCATATCTAGGGTACTAACAGTAAACATTCAGAAAGCCAGGCTCAGAATCTATTCAACTATAGACAGGCTCAACTATACATATGCTCAGCAACTGTTTCCGTGCACCAAAGGGTTGCAGACAGTATATGAGCCTGCTGGCTTCACCTCACCCTACGTTATTATCTAGTCAACATGTGAAAATAGGGGATAGCAAAGTCAGTTTAAAATGTGTCTCATGGAATGTAATAGGATTAGGGTCACCTATTAGAAGGAAATAAATACTCACTTGCCCCCCCATCTGCCAATTTCTCTACCTACTGGATAATATGAACATACAAACATACAAAACTGATGGCAGCAAAAGGCTCACATGTCTAGCAAGTCTGCCCAGTTGTGTAGCTCTTAGTTAGCTGCAGATTCTAGTTAACAAACTTCCTGGTTCTTCCTACCTCGACCAGAATAGCCTTATATATGTCCCTTGCATTCTTGAATTTCCCACTGTTTTTGACCCCATGACCTCCACAAGAAGGCCGTTCAATGCATCCACCACCTTCTCTGTGAATAAATACTTCCTCACATTGCCCCAGAGCTATCCACACAAATTCAAATTGTCCCCTTGTTCTTGCACATCTCTTTCTGAAAGATGCTGCCCTCTTGGACTTTGTTGATTCCCTCAAGGTACTTGAAAGTTTCTATCATGTCCCCTTTCTGCCTACTTTCCTCAAGGGTATGCATAATAAGCTCTTTTAGTCTCTCTTTGTATGGCTTCTGTTGCAGACCCTGCACCATTTTAGTTACCTTCCTCTGGATGGCCTCAATCCTGTCTATGTCCTTGCAGAGATGAGGTCTCCAGAACTGCATGCAGCACTATAGATGGGGTCTCACCAACTGTCTGTACAGAGGGATAACAACATCCTGTATTCTACTTGTATTGCTTCTCTCTATACATCCCAGTATCCCCTCAGTCATCCTTACTGACTTCTCACATTGCTTGCTTACCCCTAGGTCATCTGATACAACTACCCCAGGTCCCTTTCTATTTTTGTTGTTGTTAATACTCCCCCTCAACTGTGTACTCCTCTCCTGGGTTGTTTCCCCGCTGCATTACTTTGCACTTCTTTGTACTGAATCTTTCTATGGGAGTCTGAATATCTAATAAACTAGAAAATTTGGCTCACATTAATTTGAAACTCATGGTAGAGGAAACAAAGTTTCACCTAGAGAAATAGACTAAACTCAACTTACCTTTTGGGGAATGGTAAATGCCCTTAAAATGATGCTGGCACCCAAGATCCTATATCTTCTTAATGTTTCACCAATACATATTCATCCAGTGTGGTTTAAGAAAATGGACTCCCTAATTAGGAATTTTTTATGGGAAGGAAAGAAAACTAGTTTGGCAAAGTTAAGGAAACATTGGCAACAGAGTGGCACGGGCCTATCTAATTAAAACAAATACCCACAAGCTTTCTTATTGAAACAAACATGCCAGTGGTTCTTGACGAATAACATCAGTCCTAGATGGGTCAGATATGAGTTGTCTAGTATCTATCCCCACTCACCCACTCACTCAACCATGTTGCTCTAGGTATTTATCCAGCCTCTATCAGCTCCAACCCCTTCTTGAAGGGTTCAGCCAATTCTATAAGATATTCTGTTTAGATGTCAGCATGGCTCAGTTGGTAGGGCATCCACCTCTGGACCTCTAGGTTGTGGGCTCTCATGCCACACCAGGATTGGACTCATACCTAAAAACACTGGCACCCGACTGCAGTATTAGTGGGGTGCTGTACTGTTGGGGTGTGCCGTTTTTCAGATGAGATGTTAAACCCAGGTCCCCTCTACCTAACCATCCTGGTGCTGCCCTGGTGGGTGTCCGGATGGAAGTAAAAGAATCCACGTCATTCTTCCCAAAAAGTAGCTGACATTCTTGGTGTCTTGACCAATTTTTCTCCTTCCCATTAAACCAGTTTATGCAATTGTCCAGGCTGTACGTGGCCAGCATTATGAGCATAAAGTACTCAACCAGGTTTGTTTCCAATTCCAACCCAGAAATGTCAGTAAAATAACACCTTACAATAACTGACAAATGAACTGTAGCAGCTGGAGAAAGAATAACAGCCTTAGAGCTCAAGAAAATATAGGATCCTGTGTGTTTTTACAAATAATTCCTGTTTGGACATTCTGTTTGTTTCCAAATTATGCTAATCCCCTTAAATCTGCAGCCTAGCCAGCCCTGCCATGTGTCTGTGGATGCCCTGAGGTCACTGCAGTGCTCAGGAAGTCATGTAAATGAACTCTGATTGTTTCTTAATGTAGAATCCCTCCCAGGTGACCATAACCCCAGTGATACCTCTATACATGCTGGGAGGGTGGGACATGATGGGAGGGCCCACCCTATACAAAAGTAAAGGTTACCTTTTGTAGGTGGAGTCTAGTGAGGGTAATGGCAAATGTAACCAAACTCCTGAGACCAAAGAAAGGATAAAATAAATAAATAAATGGAACAGTTTGGCAAAGAACAAAAAGCCTTGAAACAACATTGCATGTATGTACAAAATAACCTTATTCTGCACAGTTTCTGCTTTGCCTTTGTTTTCAACAGAAGTATACAGATTTTCGTCTCATCTCTCCAACTTTATGATACACAGTCAGCCTTTAGCACCACCTCCTGACAATCGGAAACTGCACTGTTCAGAATCATTAGGGATCCTTTGGATTCAGGAGAACAATGGGTACCATGTCCTCAGAAAACAAGGTACCTCTGCAGCTCCCCTGCTTGCCGTCTCCTGGTTGTCACTTCAGGTAGAGTGAGGCTTATGACAAATGCAGCCAGACTACACCAGGCAGGGAAGGTAAAAACAAAATAAAGAAAGCAGTTTGTCAGCAAGCCTTGCAATAACACTGTGCTTCTGTACAAATTCAATAATTTTGACATGAAAAGCATTGCAAACTGATCCCATTTTGCCTGATTTCTGTCTTGCTTGTTTTTAAAAATACTCTGACCCAGTAATCTAAATAATTACAATTACCGGCTCTTCCTTTTTCCCATAGGGAAACTGTGGGGTAATTTGCCGTTATAAAGGAGCATTTATAACGGCAAACACGCGCACAATTTCCCTTCTTCTGCGCATGCTCACGCAGCAGCGCGACCAGCCATGAGCACTCATCGCCCGGATTACCAAACAGAACTGCCAGAACAACTCGGGCGGTAAGTCCTCTTCTTTTCTCCCCTTATACCCTGCACAGGAAGACCTGAAGAAATGGAAAAAAAAATACAATTTAAAATACAAAAATCTCAGCACCGGAGTAAAAGGACCAACCTTGGCATACACTGGCAGGATACACAGAGCTGTTTATTTTATATAATTGCTGAGGCAAAAAAGGCAAACCCAGCAATTATATAAAATAAAAAATGGGGTTGGGATATCAAACTCGATTTTATATAGACCCTCGTTATGGGATGCTTTTCACTGGTCGTTACACACCCCAACCCATACTTTACTCTATATGTAATCGGTATTACCTCCAACTTCATGATCCCGTGTTTCAGAACACGCCACCTCCTGATAATGTTTCAAAACCACACAGAAGCGTGAGTAGCTTCAGATCTTCAGCACTTGGAAGCCTTTGGCCTAGGAGAACAAGCAATATCCACAGTTCCCTCTGCAGCTCCCTGTGTTCTCATCTGTAGCTGCTGTCTGTCTGTAGTTATTTCCTATCCAACCCTGAAATGTGTCCTACGCCATGCAATGCTAGCCAGTAACAAGCTTTTAAATAAATACCAAGAAACAGTAAACTACAAAAAAATGTGATCTGTAATCTGAATTGAGTGTACAGATTGTATCTTCTAAGATTTTTTTAAGGCATCAACTGGTTTCAAAAGAACTGACACTGCTGACTTGCATCCTAGTTTCAGTCTCCAGGACTCCCTTGCAAATAAGCTTTGTTTAACTCAGGGTACCTTGCAGCCACTACGTTTTAATTAAAAGTACATTTTCTGACAGTAGCAAGTCAAAGCTGGATGTGCTAGCATGTAATTTTGAATATTTAGCAACCCCTTTTTCTCACTCCCTTTGCTGCTGCACACTAAATATTAAGATATTGTTTTGAGTGGTGTGTGGATGGGGGGACACATTGCAGAGGTAGACAGGAAGTGAACTTTCTCCTAGAGCTGCTTGAGACAGGAGCACAGAGCTGCAGGGAACAGTCCCCCCAAAGATATCCTTTGTTCTTCTAGTCCCAAACTCTGAAGTGCAGCATCTACTTGTGTTGCTGAACAGTGCAATTTGTGGTGTTGGAGACAAACAGAGGATCTTGAAGTTGGAGGTAAGGAATACTGAGCACATGGGGAGCTGCAGAGGAAACTGGTTTTCTGTGAAAAGATATCCTTTGTTCTTCTAGTCCCAAACTCTGAAGAGTAGCAGCTGTGTGTGTTTCTGAACAGTGCAGTCTGAAATGTGAAACCAGAATCATGAAGTTGGAGGTGAGGAATGCTGAGCACATGGGGAGCTGCAGTGGGAACTGGTTTTCTGTGGATACCCAGAGGGAAGTGAAGAGTCCAAAAAAATCCCCACATTGTGCTATTTCTGTGTTATAGTAGCAGTGTACATTTCTTACACACTTCAGTCTGTTCTCCATAAGTGATTAATCCGTGTACACCAGGTATTGTTATAGCAGTGCGCATTCAGTGTCGGTACAGTGTGTATGAATCACATTAATTAACACTGTAATCATACCACAAGTGCACTGCAATGTGCTATTTCTGTGTTATTAGCAGTGTACATTTCTTACACACTTCAGTCTGTTCTCCATAAGTGATTAATCCGTGTACCCCAGGTATTGTTATAGCAGTGCGCATGCAGTGTCGGTACAGTGTGAATGAATTATATTAATTAACCCTGTAATTACAACACAAGTGCACTGCAATGTGCAGTGTTGGTCTTGGTTCAGAAACATTTCCTACAGCAGTGTTGCTGTGCTTTTTCAGCGTGTACAAATTATGGTGATTAGTCTGAAACAACACCTCAGACAGACCTGCAGCGTACATCATGGTTTGATACTCAGCAGTTCTCCTGACAGCAGTACTTAGTGTGTCACAAATCTGGTCAGTACTTTAAAACAGAATTTTTTTTTGTAAATTAGGGTAAAGGAAAAATGAGTACATAGTAAAACATCAGCAGCTATGTGCACATTCTGAACAATAATTCCAAATACAGTACCACAAAATCGCATCCCGGTATTTCCAACTGTTGGTGGTACTCGTGGGGGGAGGGGGAAGCGGGAGTCATTTAGAAAAATGATGACCATCTCCTTTCCCAGATGATAAATTTTATTTCCTTGGCCATACCCTACACACTCCTGTGATTTACCAACCTCACTCTTTCCCTGTTCTTCCACATAGATTAAAACAAAAATTGCATACTCCTGGCATTTTTAAAAGCCTTCCTCCTTAGCCAGACCCCAACCCCAAACAGTCATCATTTAGATGTTAGTCTTCCCTCCTGACATCCAAGCTGACCCCCAGTGACATGGGGACCACAAGTAGCAAGATATCCAGGCTAGCCTGGTCCCCTCCCTAACCCGTGGCACCATCAGCCGCCAGCTCTATCAGTCCACAAGCTGAATGACAGAGCATGACAGTGTGGATGATCGGTGGGAGGAGGAGGCAGAGCGGTATACAGAGCCTGACCCCCACGCCATGATATGGGGACCACAAGTAGCAAGATAGCCAGGCTAGCCTGGTCCCCCTCCCTAACCCACAGCACAGTCCACTAGCTGAGTGGCACAGGGTGACAATGTGCATGATTGGGGGAGGGAAGCATAGCAGCATATGGAACCTGGCCCCCAAGCCACGATATGGGGACCACATGTAACAAGATATCCAGGATTGCCAGGTCCCTTCCCTAAGCCACAGCACCATCAGCCACCAGCTCTATCAGTCTACAAGCTGAATGACCGAGCATGACAGTGTGCATGATTGGGGGGGAGGGAGCCAAAGCGGTATATGTCATTGATGAAGCTATGCAGAAATCAATCTTCCTAGCATTATCAATGACACTCCCCACTGTGGCCTCGCTCGCTCTCGCTCTCTCTCTCACTGGTGCTTTCATGCTGTATTGAACAGCTGACTGATAAGAAAGCATGCTGCCATGCCCTGGGTTTCGGGCGGCAATTTGACTATCCTGACTATCAATACAAATACAGTTTTTGTGGTGATTTCTAAACCCAATAATCCACCTTTTAGAAACAGAAATAATTCACAGTTTAGGACATTAATCATTTCTCTGAACAGCCGCGGTAATCACACTGATGCTTCAGCAGACCAGATGCAGGGCTTGGAGTGAAGCTGATTGTGACAAGCAAGTCCGTTCATGAGCACCAATTTCAAAATAGCATCCAGTAATAAAGTACTGGGTGCTGTTCTGAAATCAGCACTCATGAAGGGGGTTGTCTGTCATTTGTGTGTTTTAGATATAGCTTGCTCATATTATTACATATAATGAACCAGTCTCCTTGCAGAATACACTGATAACCTCACAACTTGTGAGGTTAGTGACATCATGAGGGCACACAAGTGGTGCTGTTATGCCCATGATGTCACTAACCTCATTGAGTGTGGCTTCTTCTGCACAGAGGGACTTCATTATTCCCTGTATGTGCCTACAGCCTTCTATCATAGAAACATAGACTCTGTCGACAACTAAGGATCATACAGCCCACCCAGTCTGCCCATTTCCCTACTTGGTTTGGCAATCCCTACTCTTATGTTGACTGCCTTTCCCCCTGCTCTGCTGTATGGCAGGGTGCCTTTATGCTTATCCCATGCACTTTTTTGAATCCCCATACTGTTTTCACTTCCACCACCTCCACTGGTAGGGTGTTCCATGGAGCCAGCACCCTCTCAGTGAAAAGATACTTCCTAGCATTCCCCCTATCAAATCTCATACGTAAACAAGGTCAGACCTGGTCATTGTAGACCTCCAACAAATGCCAGGTAGGTACAAGGCTGAAAATAGCTCTCCTTTCCAGGCCTAAATAAATAAACTCAAGTTGCCACACATTACAAGAGTGTGGGCACCTTGTTACATGCTACTCGCCCTACAGGGCAGTTAAATAATTAGGACTTACCTACTTCATCAGAGTCAGGAAGTCCAGAGCTGAGGTGTTCTGGGTTTGGGATATTCTAGTAGGACCTGAAAGGGAAGGACAGAGAAGTTTAAGGAGGCAAAAAGAGTCAGAGGTCCTAAAGGAGAGATTTTGGGGGGAGGTTTAGAATTAAACAAAGATACTTATACCTTTAATGAGAAAAATGGATTAGTATGGGGAACTTATAGTAGCAAAAGTAGAGACAGAGAGCAGAGAGATAGAAAAAGGGTAGATTACAGCATAGGAGTAAAGGAAGAGGAGTTTTAAAGGAAAAGATACACCTGAGGTCAGAGTAAGGAAAATAAAAATGCAGACAGCTAAGAAAAAAGAATAAAGTTATTTTGGGGGCTCAGCAAAAAACCCTTAGCGCCCCTAGGTGGCCAGTAGATTTACCTGGTAGCTCCAATGGTCTAGGGAGGAAGCTTTTAGGCTTGTCATCCCTAAATTATTTTAAAAAAGGGACAATGATGGTTTAGGGGTCTTGAGTTGTCCCAGGACACCAGTGGTTTAAAGGTACAGTCCTAATGGTATTATGGGCTGTAGTCATAAATGGTGTTCTTTAATTATGTTTAACTTTTCACTGGCATCTCATGGGAGGTAGGGGTCTGTGGGCCCAGACTGTATGTAGCAGGCAAGTAGGCTGGTCAGAAAACTGCCAGTCAGCAATGCTGTGGCTATGCACCCATCAGTTAAGAGCTAGTATGCTACAGCGACAGTGCCATGCAAATGCATTCAATTCTCAGACAGCACAAAGTTCAGACTGTGGCCTGCAACACGTGGGTGGGAAAAAAGATGGAGATTGTTGGGAGGTGAAGGAGGATAGGGCAAATATGCCTCACTCTACCGATCAGCCGCATAGTGGCTTTGTGATGATCACCCAGGGGCTTCCTATGAGGGTCTGGAGAGAGGGAAGCTAGCAGGAGGTGGCAAGAACCACTAGCTAAGCTGCATGGCATCAGAGTGCGAGTGTCCCAAGGGGCTTGGTAGGAAGGGACTGGGAGAGCAAATGCACAGTATGGGGGCCCCAATGGAAAAGCCACACTGTGACTAAGGGACAATGCCTGAAATGGGCTTAAAAGCTGCAGCTGTGGGAGGCAGGCAGGGGAAAGTCAGTGGGCTTCCTGAGGGGAGCATGGAAGCGACAATCACCATATACAGTAGCGTTGTGCAGTGGCTGATTAGAGCACCAGGGGTTAACAAAAGGAATGGGGGGGATAAAAGCAGCATAACAGCCAAGAGTGCCCATAACAAATAACACACAGCAGCAAATAGAAGGAGCCCTGAAGTTTTGCCGGAAAGTTTGAGTAGTTTTGCTGGAGGAAATAGTTTTATGAAAGCTCTGGGGATTTCTGTTCACTGTGGTATATTTTGGAGCTTATTGTGAACATATAACACACTTCTGTTAAAGTAAAGGTGTGAGATTTTGGGGCTTCATAGCCCATTACTCTGCTGCAATGATAGTCTCTCCTTGTCAGTATTATAGATTTCAGTGCTGTCCTGCAAGAGAGGGAAGGGATCATAGCTCTGGCTGAACTACCGGCCAGCTGATACCTTCCACTTCCCAGTCCACTGATCATGTCCCCATACTCTGACATTGAGACATCTGTCCATAGCACCCTACACTATGCCACCACCATCCACAGCACCCTACACCAGGCCACCACCATCCACAGCACCCAGCACCAGGCCATCTCCATCCACAGCACCCAGCACCAGGCCACCTCTGTCCACAATACCCGCCAGCCTCCTCCCTCTGTGGCCAACACTGTACTAGCCCCTCCCCTCCACAGTTCTGGATAATAGCCTCCTTCCCACCATGCCCCAACACTAGCCCCCTTCCTCCACAGCACAAGAAAGTTGCCCAGACACTAGCCCCCACCCTCCAAAATACCCTAAACTAGCTCCCTTCCTCCACTGCCCCAGACAGCATCCTTCCTCCATGACAACCACCAATATCCTCACCTCCACAGTCCCCAAAACTATACTGTTTCCTCCACAGCAGCAGAACTATCCCTCTCCCTCCTAGACCCCTGAGACAGACAGACAGACAGAGAGACACACACATACACACTCACTCACTCTCTCTCAGCTTCCTCCCACATGCCCTACTCTGACACACACTGTAACGAGCATGGCCACAGCATTACAGCCAACCTACGTATAGGGAGAAGTCAAGTTTCTTACTTGGCTAATAGGGAGCCAGAGGCAGGACTTTAAGGGATGGTGTCCATGGAAGCTGTAAAATAAAATACAAAAAATGGTCAAAAAGGATCCACAGTTCTTAGAGAGTAAATGGGGTGGAAAGAACACATTAGAGATAGAATAATACTTATTTGATGGGGAAAGATGGAGTCTGTGTCCTGTCACACCTATAAAGAAAATCAGGTTAATATGGAAAAAGTACAGTAGCAAGAGCAGAAGCAGAGAGCTGAGAGATGCAAGAGGTATAGAACAGCACAGAAGTAAGGAAAACAATTAGTTTAGAATTAAAGGTTACAGTTGGGTCAGAGTAAGAAAAAAAAACATAGAGAAGGGAAATAAAATACTAAATACGGGAAAGAATACAAAAATGGTTGCTTGGGGAGGGGCTCAGCTAAGAACCCCTTATTGCTCCCAGGTGGCCAGTATTTCAGAAAAGTAGCGCAGGTAGGTTAATGAAGCCTCTACAGTACTGGGCTAATGGCCCTGCTTTAATGAAATGGAGAACGGGAAGGGAAACTTGATTAACCAGGAAAGACACACTAAACTGAAGTTTGTTTCCAAGTGCAACCTGAGAGCATAGGGAAATTAAGTGACTTACTCAGGGTCACAGAGTATGTAAGTGGGGCTTGTGGGATTCAAACCCAGGTCTCCAGCTTTGTAGGTCAGTGCAAAAGATGAGGTGTGGTGTATATATCTGGGGCCCTACTCAGCACAAAGTTCTGAGCATGCCATAGTGCGACCATGGTCTTCAGACCCTGGCCCAGTCATTTGCCCAGATGCATGGATCAGGTTGTGGATAAGGAAATCCAAATATTGGTGCTGTGCTCAGATCAATCCCCAAAATGTTGACTGGTGCAGTATTACGGGGCAGCCTGCCCCAAACACAAATTCAATAAATCAAGAAAACTGCTGCACTCAGAAAATAAATAAAATGTGCATGCCAGAAGTTATTCTAAAGGTGAATGGATTTATTTTACACTTGGCTCAAAGGCCATGGCAAAAAAGGTACAACCTACAATAGCTTCCCAGCTCTTCGACTCCAAATGAGTCTTCCTTAGGAGGTTTCTTGATTTCTTGAGGTTGTGGATATGACCTCCCCAGCAGCTACTGGCTCCCTTGGTCTCCTTCCCTCTGCAGCTGCTGGCTCCCTCAGCTCCTCTCCCTTCAGCATCTACAGGCTCCCTTGGATCTCTTCCCCCCAGCAGCTGTAGGCTCCCTCCAACCCCTCCTCCTGCTCCCTCCATCCCCCCCAGGCTCCATCCAACCTCCCAGGCTCCCTCCAACCCCCTAAGGCTCCATCCAACCTCCCACACTCACTGCAACCCCCAAGGCTCTCTCCAGCTCCCTTCAACCCCCAGGTTCCCTCCAAGTCTCCAACCCTGAAGGCTCCCACCAACCTCCAAGGCTCTCTCCAACCCCTAGCAAACTCCAACCCCCAGGCTCCCTTCAGCCCCCCACTTCCAGGCTCCATCCAACCCCCACCCCAAGCTCTATCCAAGCCCCACCCCAAAGTTCTGTAGAAAATGACTGTAGCCCCCACATATCTGCTATGAATTGAAAACATACAGTAGATCTACAAATCCCATCGCTCAAAGTTTAATTCCAAAACTGCACTTACCAAACCCAACTCCCTGCTCCCATTTGAATTTGCTGAGATGCAGCAGCCCTATTAGAGTTATGGCTGTGATTCTTGCAGCAAGAAATGTATTGTTTTTTTACTTGTAAATGATTTGTTAACAGTTTTTGTGGTCCCCTCTTTTAGATCTTTTTTTTTTTATTCTTTTATATTTAAACACATTACAAAAAGTCAAATATTTCAGTACAGTTACAGCAAGAATATAACATTTAGCCAGCCCGGTGGTGCTGAGGGTTGAGGCGCTGGATGCCACACCTCGTGCCACGCCGGTGACCTATGTTCGGGAACAAGCATGGGCCACTGGGGGTCGGTGGGGATGAGGAAGAATCAAGCATCCTAAGGACTGCTCTCCTTCCTCAGTGAGATGGGTTAGCTCTCACCAGTGCAATAGCATCCCCTGGTAACTACTGGGGGTTTGCATTGCCCGGCCGGCAGATGCAGGGGATCAGGGCTGCAGCAGACGCCTTTCAAGTGCGCATGGGAGCACACGTATTTCGAGCAGGGCATCGTTGCACATCCAAGCCTAGGGAACTACAAATACAAATACCTCTCCCTACAGCAGCATGATAGCCACCACTGGATGACCTAATTTAGTGGGCCACACAAAGCCTGACGGCTGGCGACGAGGGCTCATGGGGATGTGGTCTCCTCTCTCAGTTCTCACCACCGGGGGTGGCCCCACCATTGGGGGGCAAGCTGCAGTCCTCCTCACTTTGGCCTTTGCGGCAGAGGCTGACTTCACCTAGGGGTAGTTGAGCGTCGGTGTGCAAGGCTTGATGGTTGGGTAAGTACTTCCCCCACTACAGTGAGTGAATAAAGAAAGTGTAAAAAAAAAAAAGAATATAACATTGAGAAAAAATAATCTGAGTAAAGGAATAAAATAAACATAAAATAACTTTAGACACGCTTTTTAAAGTACCACTTGAGTCTTAACTAAATTCAGCCAGTCATGCTAAGAACTTACTGCCTCCTTCTTAGTGAACCCGTAGTTTGTTATTGCCATATTCACAATGTTCCGTATAAATTTGTCTCATGGAATGTTAAAATAGTAGCTTCACCCATTAAACATAAGAATATTTTATCATATTTAAACACACAAAAAAAAAGGTTGATTTTGCCTTCCTACAAGAAACCCATTTAGGTGGAGTTGAATCAGCCAAACTTGCCAGGTCCTGGGTTTTGCAAGTACAATATAGCTACTTAAATAATAAACTGCTGATCCTGAGGACAGATACCAGATACTCTCTGGTTCACTGGATGGTTATGACATTGTATTTTGTGATGTCTATGCCCCTAATACAAGGCAAAGCGAGTTTTTTCCCCAAATTACAGTTCTGCTCAGCAACTTTCCATTCTAATAGTGGTATTAGACTCACTATTAGATAGAACCACCCCGGACAGCACACCTCAGTTACTAAAGCTACTTTAGCACTGCAAAATGTACTTAAACATTAGGCCTGGTTGATATTTGGAGGCTGATACACCCTCAAGATAAACTGCTTCAGCAGACCAGATGCAGGGCTTTTGAGCTACAGCAGAACAGATTTTCTGTTTATCTCATCTGAGTTAGTTGCTCTGTTTTGGATGCAAACATAGATACCATAGTGCTGTCGGATCATGCTCCTATTGATATGCAGTTGGTTTTGGGCAAAGGCAAATGGAAGCAGTTCAGATGGAGGTTCAATGTCTCTTTCAAAAAAACAGAGTTTTCAGAATGGGTTAACAAGGAAACAACTGACTATTTTGATCTAAATTATAATGGAGACATTTCCTGTGCACGTTTGTGGGAACCTTCAAGGCGTACATAAGGAGAAGAATTATAGGCTTCTCAGTAGTAAAAAAAAGAGAGAAAGAGCTAAAATACTGACCGCGAAACAAGCTACTCTATCAATGATTTAGCATGATCTTAAATGGTCTAGCCCTCTTGATAAGACTCTGTTATATAAAGTTACTTTACTTAAATATGCAATCAAGAAGATGCTCTCAGCTCAGGCTGAATATGCACTATTCAGAACAAAGCAAAACTACTGGGAATCAGGGGGAAAGCCGGGAAATTGCTTGCTTACCAACTCAAAAAAATGAAGACCCCCAAAATCCAATCCCTGGTATCAAAGATGGACCGGAATGATACTCAATAGAAATACAGACATTAACAGTGCCTTTAAAGAATCCTTTGCTACATTATGCAATCACATCAATGTTAAAACATGGGAGGTAAGACCCTTTCTAAAAACAAACTTTTCTAATAAGATCTCCCATCAAATGCAAGCTCACCTAAACAAAAACATTTCTATAGATGAACTTTCTCAGGCCATTAAACTTTTATCCACAGGGATGGCCCCTGGCCTGGATGGGATCCCTAGAGAACTCTTTAAACTCCTCAAACCAAATATTTTTCAACACCTAATTTCCATGTACAGAAAAGCTTTGGAACATACCCCCCCATCTACCCTCACTCAAACCTTAATCATTATTATCCAGTAAAAAAAAAAGGATCCCCTTAACTGAGCCAGCTATCAACCTATCTCCCTAATAAATACAGACTATACAATTCTGCCCCAAATTCTCACACTACAAATACAAAATTGCATTAATGATCTAATTTGCAAAGAACATGTGGGTTTTATGTATGGTAGGTTTGGAGCGGATAATATACACAGGCTTTTGCAGATGCTGTGGTAGGGTTAAAAAAAAAAAAAAGAGCCCTACATGGTACTATCTTTGGTCCTTTTCAAAGCATTTGACTCCCTCTCTTGGGAGTACATGTTTAAAGTACTTATCCACCTTAATTGTGGTGACAGCTTTATCAAATGGGTCTCCTTATCATACCACAATTCAATGGCTCAGGTCCTTTCTAATCACATTATCTCCCCACCCATAACACTTTCAAGGGGTATCAGACAAGGATGCCACCTATCACCCTACCTATTAATTTTGTCTCTAGAACCATTAATTAGAGCTATTGCAGCACACCCAGCACTTTCCAGGATTTATATTAATTCTTGTCCACAAAAAACTTTTGCTTACATAGATGATCTCCTACTAACTCTCACAAAACATGTTCAGTCATACAAGGACCTCAAAAGACCATTGTCACACTCTGAATCCCTTTCAGCCTTGCAAGTCAATTGGGCCAAGTCACAAATACTACGTCAATCAATCAATCACTTTTTATTTATAAAAAGGTGCCTTTCTAAAACCAATCCAGAAACAAATGATTTGATACCTTTTATTGGACCAACATGGATGTTACAGAAAAGAACAAAGTGCTTTAGCTTTCGAACCAACCAGGTCCTTCTTCAGAATCTTTGTGGCAGTTTTTTCAAATATCCCATACTATTAACACCAGATTATATAGAAAAAGCAGAAATAATTCTCATTGGTTTAACATATACATTTAAAACATAATAGAAGATTACGTCAGAAAGCTAATTAACACCAGTATGCCTTAAACTGAGGAGCCTCAGAAGGGCAAAGGTTATCAAGAATTCTCTACAGCCAGAGTTCTTGTCACATAAATTTTAAAATGTCTCAGTATGCCAAGAAAGCATTCTAGTGATAAAAAATCTTGGAGTGGCATTCTCCCTAACATATGTAAGATGAGCTTACAACTTACATTCCAATTGTCCTGGTATATTAAGGACAGATAATGAGAAGACAAAATCCTGAAATTAGGTATAACTGCAAGTTGAAATCAAGCCTCAAATTAACCTACACATATAAACATGATGCATGAAAGTATCACTTGTAAGTGTAAGTGCAAAAAAAAAAAAAAAAAGAAAAAGAATCCTTGTCAAGGACCCCCAAGAAAACGAGACCATGAGCCTGATAAATGCAGATTTCAACACAGAGTCTGTGTATAACAAAAATGCACAGAATCAGTCTAAGCAATCTAAATGAAAACCCAAAGGAATTACACCTTTAATGAACCCCCAAGTAAATGAGATATGCATCTTAATATGAGCAGTTGAAAATGTGACAGTGTGAAATCCACCCACTGACAACTAATAGAAGGAAATAAATGCACACTATATGTGAAAACTAAGTGTTCTAGCCACATAACAACTGCCCCATGCCACGCTCCACCCACACATATGTGTGTACATACACCATACCACCCCATACACACACACACTCACCTGCACACCCCACACAACCACAACACACAACAAATATAGCAAACACATTGCACACACCACACCACGCACAACAAACAAACACATACACACCATACCCACAACACATAAAACACAACACACACCAAACACACACATACATCAGTATACACACACACACACACTTCAAACGCACTCACCACAGTGTTAAGGTGAAAAGTCAACAATGTAGATAACCATAAACTTACAAAATCAAAGGCCCGCTGAAGAACTAAACTGTTTATGTCCATCTTTTAAAGTAAAGGTCTGTGTAAGTTTAAGTGGAATAATGTGTCATGTACCCAACATCAATGTTCAATCCATCCGCCACCATATTGAGAAGTAAAATAAGTCTAATTTCAGAAGCCCGTCTCTGTTGCATACTGTTGAAATGTCCTTTTAAGACCATCACAGACATATCTGAGATTGAGTGGTCATCCTGGGAGAAGTGCCGGGCTACTGGTTTCTCAATCATCTTGTGATTAATAGAATGTCTGTGTGAATTCATTCTAGTGCGGAGTTGTTGGCTTGTCTCCCCCACATAACCTGTGCGAGGACATTTCTTGCATTGGATAAAATAGACCACATTACTTGATGTACATGTATAATTCCCCTGTATCCTGAATAGTCTGTTTTGTGATGTAACCACACAGTCTGAAGTGGAAATGAGGTTACATGTCTTACATGTGCGTTGATGACAGGGTTGTGTACCATATGATGTCATGGTATTCTGTTCGGTTCAGTTGACTCCTAATAATCAGGTTGGCTAAATTAGGTGGTTGTTTAAAAGATAGTAGTGGTAGTTCTTGAAAATACAGTTAAGGGTTTCATCCTCACTAATTATTGGATGGAGATCCTTAGTAATCTTACGTAGGAGTTCAAGGTCAGGATGGTATGTGACTACTAAGGGTATTCTGTTGGTAGTCCTCCGTTCCTTATATTGCAGTAGCTGTTCTCTTGGGACCTGTGTTGCACGTTCACTGCTCTGTCAATTTCCCTGGATGAGTGTCCCTGCTCAATAAAGGTGTTTTCAACATCGCCAGATGTGTCTCTGTCTTCCTCATTTGAACAGGCGGTGATACAAGTGCTTGACTATATATAACAGATTTCTTTGTGTGGCTCGGTGATTACTTTTCTTGTGTAAGTATCTCTGTCTGTCTGTTGGTTTCCTGTAAAGACAGGTATGTAGGGTACCATCCTTAATAGTGACAGTGGTATCCAGAAAATGTACATTTGTGGCAGAATATTCTAGGAAAGCTTTATAGTTGGGTGGAGGTTATTAAGTTCTTGGTGAAAATCTTTAAGTGTGTCAGTGCCCTCTGTCCAAATTATAAACAAATCATCAATGTAACGGAAATAAGCGGTGGTTTATGTGTACAGTGCCTTAGAAAATCCTCCTCAAATTCGCCATAAAAGATTAGCATACTGAGGAGCCATCCTGGTTCCCATTTAGTTCCCATAGTTTGAACATAATGTTTACCATTAAAGCTGAAGTGTTGTGTGTCAAAATGAATTCAGTGAGTTTACCCACAACTCCAGGGTCAATGTTGGGGTCCAATTCTTTGTCATGCAGGTATTTGAGGCAGGCTGAAATGCCATCTGTGTGTAGAATATTAGTGTAGAGGGAGGTTACATCCATTGTGGCTAAAAGGGTATCAGGTGGTAAGTCCTTAAAACCAGAAAGTTTATGTAGTTTAGTTCTTCAGCGGGCCTTTGATTTTGTAAGTTTATGGTTATCTACATTGTTGACTTTTCACCTTAACACTGTGGTGAGTGCGTTTGAGTGTGTGTGTATACTGATGTATGTATGTGTGTGTTTGGTGTGTGTTGTGTTTTTATGTGTTGTGGGTATGGTGTGTATGTGTGTTTTGTTTGTTTTGCGTGGTGTGGTGTGGTGTGTGCAGAATGTGTTTGCTATATTTGTTGTGTGTTGTGGTTGTGTGGGGTGTGCAGGTGTGTGTGTGTGTGGGGTGTGGTGTGGTGTATGTACACACATATGTGTGGGTGGAGCGTGGCATGGGGCAGTTGTTATGTGGCTAGAACACTTAGTTTTCACATATAGTGTGCATTTATTTCCTTCTATTAGTTGTCAGTGGGTGGATTTCACACTGTCACATTTTCAGCTGCTCATATTAAGATGCATATCTCATTTACTTGGGGGTTCATTAAAGGTGTAATTCCTTTGGGTTTTCATTTAGATTGCTTAGACTGATTCTGTGCATTTTTGTTATACACAGACTCTGTGTTGAAATCTGCATTTATCAGGCTCATGGTCTCGTTTTCTTGGGGGTCCTTGACAAGGATTTTTTTTTTTTTTTTTTTTGCACTTACACTTACAAGTGATACTTTCATGCATCATGTTTATATGTGTAGGTTAATTTGAGGCTTGATTTCAACTTGCAGTTATACCTAATTTCAGGATTTTGTCTCTCATTATCTGTCCTTTAATATACCAGGACAATTGGAATGTAAGTTGTAAGCTCATCTTACATGTATTAGGGAGAATGCCACTCCAAGGTTTTTTATCACTAGAATGCTTTCTTGGCTGAGACATTTAAAATTTATGTGACAAGAACTCTCTGGCTGTAGAGAATTCTTGATAACCTTTGCCTTCTGAGGCTCCTCAGTTTAAAGGCATACTGGTGTTAATTAGCTTCTCTGACGTAATCTTCTATTATGTTTTAAATGTATATGTTAAACCAATGAGAA
Source organism: Neoceratodus forsteri (assembly GCA_016271365.2). Lineage (NCBI taxonomy): Eukaryota > Metazoa > Chordata > Ceratodontiformes > Ceratodontidae > Neoceratodus > Neoceratodus forsteri. The sequence continues at coordinate 415,524,046 of CM057457.1, read as the reverse complement.
TTATTTCTGCTTTTTCTATATAATCTGGTGTTAATAGTATGGGATATTTGAAAAAACTGCCACAAAGCTTCTGAAGAAGGACCTGGTTGGTTCGAAAGCTAAAGCACTTTGTTCTTTTCTGTAACATCCATGTTGGTCCAATAAAAGGTATCAAATCATTTGTTTCTGGATCTGTTTTTTAAAAGGACCAATACGGCACCTACAACATTTTTCTAAAACCAAGGCACCTGTACAACAATGATTAAGACACATCAATAAATAAACAATACAAGGAATTAAAATAATAAATACAATAAATACAATAGCGGCATTAAAAATCAGAAAACACTAGGCTGAAAAGATAAGTTTTTAGGGCTACTTTAAAACTTTAGACAGTCAGGCAATCTCGTGCCTGACAAGGTAGAGAATTCCACAGGGGCAGGGCCCTAAAACTAAATGACTTCGCTCCAGATGTCTGTAAACGAACCCTGGGAATCTCTAGCAGTCCCTCATCAGTGGATTGGAGAGGACGGAGGGGACAGTAGTGGTGAAGGAAATCTTGCAGATAACTAGGTTCCTGATTGTGTAGGGCCTTATAGGTCAGCAAACCGACCTTGAAGGTGATCTACCACTGTACTGGCAGCCAGTGCAGTCCATGGAGCACAAGCATTAAATGATTGGTTCTAGAAGTCCTGGTCAAAAGCCTGACTGCTGCATTCTGCACTAGCTACAAGTGGCGGATATCTACCCCCGGTAGCCCAAGGTAAAGGGCACTGTAGCAGTCAAGGTGGGTGGTAATGAAGGCATGGATCAAAGTTGGAATATTGTCGGGGGGGAACCAGGTCCTTTACCCAGCCGATATTCCTCAGATGGTGAAAAGAGGTTATGACAACTGCTGATACCTGTAGTTTAAGGGTCAGGCAGTTATCAAACATAACACCCAGGTTCCGCACCCAGTCTGAGATAGTTAGCTGAATACTTCCAAGCCATAGACCCAAAATTAATCCTGCCAACAAACCCATCTCCCAATGACCCGGTATCCTAACCCCACTTCCTTTCTAAAAGCATAAACTTATAGAACTGTTTCAGGAAAACTGGGTCAAAGAGAAAATAAATTTCCTCGGCTTTCAAATATCTACGGAACTTGACTCTCTGATGAACACAATGTGTTACCTTTGCTACAAGATATTGAGCAAGATTTAAACAAATGGAGTTATCTAAACCTGCTTCTTTGAGGTAAGATTAACTCCATCAAGATGATTACTGCACCTCAACTGTTTTAAATTTTTCAGACTATTCCCACGCTTCTCAAAAAACAACTCCTAATCAAGCTTAACACTCTAATTAGGTCATTTCTGTGGGATACAACACAGCCCAGATTTCGCATTAGAAAACTGAGGGCAACGCGTGATGTGGGAGGATCCGCCCTTTCACAGTGGAAGTGGTATCAGTGGGTCTTCATTTTTAAACAAGTAACTCTACATTTGAAGAAGAGACAAGAGAATGACACAGTTGAGCCACTCTGGCTGAAGATAGAGAGAAAATGATTGTACCCCTATAAATTATCTGATTTCCTGTACTTACCCACCTTGCCAGATTTACGAAACAATCCCTGCTTCACTGACACATTCAGAGTATTAGAAAAGATCAATAAGATGGTTAACCCAAACCTCCTTCTGCTGCGTATTATGCCCCTTTGGTCCAAACCTCAAATAAACAAAGAGATTACCACCTTTTCCAGTCCTGAACGGGCTAGAATGTGCATCAACAGAGTTGGGGATATTTTAAATGACAATACCAATACTCTACTGTCTTTTGCAGAATTAAGAGAGAAATATAAAGTGCCCAGATACCATTTTCATTATTACTTGCAGAGCTCAGATCAGTGCTTCACCACTCCATTTTGAAAGATGACTTTTCTTTACTAATATGCAGTGACTGGAACAGGTCATAAAAATAGGTACTCTGAGAAGGGGCTCAAGTTTTGTTTACAAGATTTTAATTAACTGCCTTGCATCTCCATGTTTGACCTCCATAGCCAAATTGAACTGGGAGCTGGAACTTGGAGTATCAATTTCAGACCTAGAATGGAGCTTAGTTTGGAAACAAGTCCACAAAGCTAACCATGAACTGCAAACTAAGCACATTCAATTTAATATTCTACACTGTTATTATGTCTCTCCTTGTAAACTATTAGAAATGGGCCTTGTAAACAGTGACAAGTGCTGGAAATGCCAACAAAATGGTGCGGATCTGTCCCATATGTTTTGGCATTGCTCTCTCCTGTCCAAATTCTGGATGGAGGTGCATGAAGTATGTTGCTCAATTCTGTCTAGTCAGTTACCTTATTCCCCGACTATACTCATTTTGGGTATACACCCAGACAATATTCCCATCTACCCATTGCAGAAGCTCTGGCTTTCATCCAGGGGTTTGTCAGCCGATAGAGTAACACTTTATTTATTTTTATTTAATTTATTTATTCTAGGGTTACAATTACCTTTGAGCCCAGAACTCTTTTACAAAAGGTTCCACATCATAACAAAGGTTAAACATCATGGGTTACAAGGTTTACACATGTTGCAAAAGAAGACATTTGATGAAGATAGGATGGACGGGGGTAGGAGGTGAGGAAGAGGACAGAAGCAGGGGTCAGAGAGGAGCAGGGAGGCAAGAGGGCAGGGGAGGGGATAGTGTGGGGGGTTGGAAAGAGTGTGAGGCAGCCAGGAGGCATTGTCAGTGGCAAGTGCAGGAGAGGATGGTGCCCCTGGAAGGGTAAGTGCGGTGGGCATGGGGCCCAGCAGAGGTGAGCGAAGAGGATTGGTGAGGAACATTAGCCATGGCAATCACAGGAGCTGGAGGCAACAAGGGTGTTTCAGAGCCTGGATTTGAAGGCACCAAGGCCGGTGGTGGTGGTGAGAGTCTCATTTGCGAGACCATTAAACCAGGAGGGTGCCCTGTAGATGAATGAACATTGGCCTTGGTTTGTGAGGCAGCGAGGGATCCGAAACAGTTGTGACTTAGATCCCCTGGTGATTCTAGAGCTGGTTTTTGTTGGGAGAAGGGTGCGGACTCCGGGAGGGGTGAACCCCAACTGAATTTTCTTTTCCACCACACAGGTTTGGTATTGAATACGATTTTCAAGTTGCAGCCAGTTTGTTTGTTTATAGAGGTCACAGGTGTGCGTGAGGTGGTTAGCTCCAGTGAGGAGTCGACAGGCCTCGTTTAGGGTGATGGACAACCTTCTGAGTGCCGTGCGAGTGGCAGCGCCATAGATGACAAGACCATAGTCTATCTGGGAGATGATGGAGCTCTGAACAGCGACAGCGAGGGCCTCTTTGGTCAGGTGCCTCCATAGGCAATAGAGTAGACCCAGTCTGGAGTTTGCAGTTTTTGCCACATTAGTTATGTGGGTAGCGTAGGACAGGTGGGAGTCTAAGGTGATTCCATGATATTTAAAGGATTTAACCTGCTCCAGAGGGCTTCCTAAGCAGGAGTTCAAGGAGAGTTGGAGATGTTTGTGCTTGTGTTGGTGGCTGGTGAAGATCATGGTCTTGGTTTTTTTCTGGTTAAGAATTAACTTGTGTTCTTTGAACCAGTTTTCAACTGAGGTGAAACCATGCTGAAGGGTTTGTTGTAGGTGGCTTGGGTCTTGATGGGAGGCAAGAATCACAGCATCATCTGCATAGAGTATAATTTGTAGTGGACTGGAGGTGGGGAGAGGGTTGAAGAACAGGTTGAAAAGTAGTGGGCCCATGATGGAGTCCTGGGGAACACCTGAGCCTACTTCTTTAGTGTCAAAGAGCACGTTCACTATTTTTACACAGTGGGTCTGGTTGCCAAGGTAGTTGTCGAACCGAGCCACAGTTTCAGAAGAGAGGCCAGAGATCAGTAGCTGACGAAGCAGGAGGCGATGGTGGGTGGTGTCAAAAGCCTTTGACAGGTCTATGTGTGTAACCCCTGGGGGGGGCGCTATCCCAAGGGCTACTTCCCCTGCCTGCTTTGCCCCTAGCAGGTTAAGGGGCCTGGATCCAATGATGGGTGCCTCCACCCAGAGGTTGGGGTTGAAACAGTCAAACATGACTCGGTCACAGCCCTCTGGGTTACTGCAACCCCCCCTTTCCTTCCACTAGCGGCCCACAAACACTTCCCTCACAGTCGTTGTGACTTACACTTACCCTCAGATTGAAAGGACCAACTTGGTGCTGAGGACCCCCTGTAAAATAAGATGTGGTGACACAATAGCCCATGTACAAGAGGGTAGCACTAACACACAGTTCAGACAGTATACCTTGCAACCAACAAATCTGATTTATTGAAGGGAAAATAACAAGGATGAGGGGAATCCGGCTGATTAGCTTAACACTCTAATATATGTATAGGGCACTGTGCACAGGCCAAACCTAACAGTCAATGTCTCTGGGTACCCAAGCAATACAAGGCTAGCCTATTAGGTGCAGCTGGTTGGGGCCCTAACACAGAAAATAAGCATGTGATACCTAACTTGATTAAGGAGAGCCGGCAGGCTCAGTTCATGAAGCCCTCGAAGCAGCCAGACAAATCTTGCCCTCAAGGAGACATCTGACAGGGAGCTACCCTGATTTAGTACTCATGACTCCTGCAGCACAATCCCTCTCACACCACTGGCAGGACTCAGCCTGTGATCCAGACACTTCTCCACACATTTATATGTAGTGCAGAGGGGTACCATACCAGGCAGCTGTTGTATTCTCCCGAGCAATTTCACTGCACAAACCAGGTGACTCAACGCAGCTTCACTTGTCCTGACAGACCGAGAGCGATTGAAGCAGATTCTCCAGTCCTCTACAGGGTGAGCCTAGTAGGTAGCTGTAAACGTACAACCTCCTCTGCCTGCACTCCTCCACGGATCTTGTCCGCTCTCTACTGGCGATGTAGTCGCCGGACTTCTGGGCCTAAACACACACGCTTCTCGTGCGAAGACTTTCACAGCACAGGAGCCAGAGTTCCTTCTCTCTTCACGATCACAGATGACTCTCCCCTTCAGGACAGTTGCAGGGCAGTTTTCTCTCGCTCCACCGGCTCCAGTTGGCTGCTTTCTCCTGCCAGTCACCTCATACTCCCTCTATTGGTGCAAAAAAGGCGCCAGGCTCCAAACTACACTTCCCAGAACATCTTCCATTTACTCCCCTTGGTGGCAGGCTCCCCGTGGGAGTCCAAATTCTGGTTGGCTCAAGCGGTCTCCATTTTAAAGTCTCCCTTCTCCAATTGGCCCATCTCAGAGTCCAGGTCCAAAATGGAGGGGCCAAACACACAGAGTCCCAGCTGCAAATAAGTCAGGTTAAACAAATTACATTTTTACTGTTATACTACCTGTTTTCCAGCAAATAGTTACATCTCTCAATTAGGCTCCCTCTGCTCTCTTAGGGACTGCAGAAGTGGAGCGATTTAAACAGCGGCTCAGGTGTGATTTGAGCAGTAAACCCACAGGCCCCCCCCCATACAACTAATCAAGCCGTCGAACAGGCGGCTCTTAAAGAGACCGTACCAGAGGCTTCAGAAGCACTCACAGCGCCGTCATCTAAATGGAATTTCGCTGAACGCCCCTCAGTCAGGGAGCACTTATACAAGCTCTGGGAAGCCATTGTAGGAACCCCCATTTATAAGGCGGATACACATGAATATAACCCCAGTTAGGAGACCGTGGTCTAGGGAGTTGTGGGTGGCACTTAGGCACTGGAAATTCCCAAATGTTCCATCATTTTGTGAATGGGTGGAACAGTTTAGTTCCGTGGTGAACAATGAAAGAACTGCTTACTCCCTTTGTGACAAACGAGAAATTTTTAGAGGTATAGGCCCCTTTTTACAATTTCAGATTCAAAACAGTTAACATTCCTTACTTTATAATAGACTAACTTATGAATCTGGTACTGTAACGCACAACTGCAAGTCCTTTTTGTTTCAATATGATGACGATTTATGCAATTAATTTTAATTTTATCTGTTCATATGAGATAACGATAGTAATGATTAGTCAGTATGTAAACTGTGTGTGACTGTTTTTTATGCAAATTTCCTTTACTTAGATTATTTTTTCTCAATGTTATGTTCTTTTTTTTTTTTTAAACTTTCTTTATTCACTCACTGCAGTGGGGGAAGTACTTACCCACCCATAAAGCCTTGTACACAGATGCTCAACTAACCTAGGTGGAGTCAGCCTCTGCCATAAAGGCCAAAGCAAGGAGGACTGCAGCTTGCCCCAGTGTGGGGGCCACCTCCGGTGTCAGGAACTGAGAGAGGAGACCACATCACCCTGAGCTCTCATCTGTTTGGCCCACTAGATTAGATCATCCATTGGTAGCTATCATGCTGCTGTAGGGAGAGGTATTTGTACTTGTAGTTCCCTAGGCTTGGACGTGAAATAATGCCCTGCTTGACATACGCATGCCCTCATGCGCACTTGAAAGGCGTCTGCTGCAGCCCTGATCCCCTGCATCTGCCGGTCAGGCAATGCAATCCCCCAGTAGTTACCAGGGGATGCTATTGCACCAGTGAGAGCTAACCCACCTCTCTGAGGAAGGAGAGCAGTCCTTAGGATGCTCAATCCTTCCTCATCTCCACCGACCCCCAGCAGCCCATGCTCATTCCTGAACATAGGTCGCCGGTGTGGCATCCAGCGCCTCAACCCTCAACGCCACCAGGCTGGCTAAATGTTATATTTTTTCTGTAATTGTACTGAAATATTTGATTTCATGTAATGTGTTTTAACATAAACGAAAATAAATAAAAAAAAGATCTCAAGGAGGGGGCCCCAAAAACTTTTAACAAATCATTTACAAGTAAAAAAACAATACATTTCTTGCTGCAAGAATCACAGCCATAACTCTGCTAGAGGTGCTGCATCTCTGCACATTCCAATGGGAGCAGGGAGTTGGGTTTGGTTAGTGCAGTTTTGGAATCAAACTTTGAGCGATGGGATTTGTAGATCTACTGTATGTTTTCAATTCGTAGTAGAGATGTGGGGGCCACAGTCATTTTCTACAGAACTTTGGGGTGGGGCATGGATAGAGCTTAGAGTGGGGTTGGATGGAGCCTGGAGGTGGGGTGGGGGCTGAAGGGAGCCTGGGGTTGGACGTAGCTAGGGGGTTGGAAAGAGCCTTGGTGGTTGGTAGGAGCCTCCGAGGGATGGAGACTTGGAGGGAACATGGGGGCTAGGGAGCTGGGGAGCTGGAGAGAGCCTTGGGGGTTGCAGTGAGTGTGGGAGGATAGATGGAGCCTTGGGGGGTTGGAGGGAGCTGGAGAGAGCCTTGGGGGTTGCAGTGAGTGTGGGAGGATAGATGGAGCCTTGGGGGTTGGAGGAGCTGGGAGAGCCTTAGGGGTTGCAGTGAGTGTGGGAGGATAGATGGAGCCTTGGGGGTTGAAGGAGCTGGAGAGAGCCTTGGGGTGTTGCAGTGAGTGTGGGAGGATAGATGAAGCCTTGGGGGTTGGAGGGAGCTGGAGAGGCCTTGGGGGTTGCAGTGAGTGTGGGAGGATAGATGGAGCCTTGGGGGTTGGAGGAGCTGGAGAGCCTTGGGGGTTGCAGTGAGTGTGGGAGGATAGATGGAGCCTTGGGGGTTGAAGGGAGCTGGAGAGCCTTGGGGTGTTGCAGTGAGTGGGAGGATAGATGAAGCCTTGGGGGTTGGAGGGAGCTGGAGAGCCTTGGGGGTTGCAGTGAGTGTGGGAGGATAGATGGAGCCTTGGGGGTTGGAGGAGCTGGAGAGAGCCTTGGGGGTTGCAGTGAGTGTGGGAGGATAGATGGAGCCTTGGGGGGTTGAAGGGAGTCTGGGGGGTTGGATGCCAGTGAAAAGTTAAACATAATTAAAGAACACCATTTATGACTACAGCCCATAATACCACCAGGACTGTACCTTTAAACCACTGGCTTCCTGGGGCAACTGAAGACCCCTGAACCATCATTGTCCCTTTTTTAAAATGATTTAGGGATGACAAGCCTAAAAGCATCCTCCCTAGCCCATCAGAGCTACCATGTAAATCTACTGGCCACCAACAGGCCACCTAGAGGTGCTAAGGGTTTTCTGCTGAGCCCCCAAAATAACTTTATTCTTTTTTCTTAGCTGTCTGCATTTTTATTTTCTGTATTTTCCTTACTCTGACCTCAAGTGTATCTTTTCCTTTAAAACTCCTCTTCCTTTACTCCTATGCTGTACTCTACCCTTTTTCTATGTCTCTGTTCTCTATCTCTACTTTTGCTAGTATTAGTTCCCCATACTAATCCATTTTTCTCATTAAACGTATAAGTATCTTTGTTTAATTCTAACCCTCCCCTCAAAATCTCTCCTTTAGGACCTCTCACTCTTTTTGTCTCCTTAAACTTCTCTGTCCTTCCCTTTCAGGTCCTACCAGAATATCCCAAACCCAGGACACCTCAGCTCTCAACTCCCTGACTCTGATGAAGTAGGCAAGTCTTAATTACTTCACTGCCCTGTAGGGTGAGTAGCATATAACAAGGTGCCCACACTCTTGTAATGTGTCGCAACTTGAGTTTATTTATTTAGGTCTGGAAAGGACAGCTATTTTCAGCCTTGTACCTACCTGGCATTTGTTGGAGGTCTACAATGACCAGGTCTGACCTTGTTTACGTATGAGATTTGATAGGGAGAATGCTAGGAAGTATTTTTTCACAGAGAGGGTGCTGGCTCCATGGAACAGCCTACCAGTGGAGGTGGTGGAGGTGAAAACAGTACGGGGATTCAAAAAAGTGCATGGGATAAGCATAAAGGCACCCTGCCATACAGCAGAGCGGGGGGAAAGGCAGTCGAGATAAGAGTAGGGATTGCCAAACCAAGTAGGGAAATGGGCAGACTAGGTCAGCTGTATGGTCCTTATTTGCCAACAGATTCTATGTTTCTATGATAGAAGGCTGTAGGCACATACAGGGAATAATGAAGTCCCTCTGTGCAGAAGAAGCCACACTCAATGAGGTTAGTGACATCATGGGCATAACAGCACCACTTGTGTGCCCTCATGATGTCACTAACCTCTCAAGTTGTGAGGTTACCAGTGTATTCTGCAAGGAGACTGGTTCATTATATGTAATAATATGAGCAAGCTATATCTAAAACACACAAATGACAGGCAAACCCCTTCATGAGTGCTGATTTCAGAACTGCATCCAGTACTATATTACTGGATGCTATTTTGAAATTGGTGCTCATGAACGGACTTGCTTGTCACAATCAGCTTCACTCCAAGCCCTAAACTGTGAATTATTTCTGTTTCTAAAAGGTGGATTATTGTGTTTAGAAATCACCACAAAAACTGTCTTTGTATTGATAGTCAGGATAGTCCAATTGCCACCCCCCCCGAAACCCAGAGCATGGCAGCATGCTCTCTTATCAGTCAGCTGTTCAATACAGCATGAAAGCACCAGTGAGTGAGAGAGAGAGAGAGAGGCCAGAGTGGGGAGTGTCATTGATAATACTAGGAAGATTGATTTCTGCATAGCTTCATGAATGACATATACCGCTTTGCCTCCCTCGCCCCCAATCATGCACACTGTCATGCTCGGTCAATCAGCCTGTGGACTGATAGAGCTGGTGGCTGACGGTGCTGTGGGTTAGGGAAGGGACCTGGCAATCCTGGATATCTTGTTACATATGGTCCCCATATCGTGGCTTGGGGGCCAGGCTCCATATGCTGCTTTGCTTCCCTCCCTCAATCATGCACATTGTCACCCTCTGTCACTCAGCTAGTGGACTGATAGAGCTAGTGGCTGACGGTGCCATGGGTTAGGAAGGGGACCAGGCTAGCCTGGCTATCTTGCTACTTGTGGTTCTCATGTCACTGGGAGTCAGCTTGGGAGTCAGGAGGGAAGACTAACATCTAAATGATGACTGTTTGGGGTGGGGCTCTGGCTAAGGAGGAAGGCTTTTAAAAATGCCAGGAGTATGCAATTTTTGTTTTAATCTATGTGGAAGAACAGGGAAGAAGTGATGGTGGTAAATCACAGGAGTGTGTAGGGTATGGCCAAGGAACTAACATTTATCATCTGGGAAAAGACAGGGTCATCATTTTTTTAAATGACCCCTCCCCCCCGCATGAGTACCACCAACAGTGGGAAATACCTGGGATGCGATTTTGTGGTACTGTATTTGGAATTATTGTTCAGAATGTGCACATAGCTGCTGGTGTTTTACTATGTACTCATTTTTTCCTTTACCCTAATTTACAAAAAAAATTTCTGTTTTAAAGTACTGACCAGATTTGTGACACACTAAGTACTGCTGTCAGGAGAACTGCTGAGTATCAAACCACGATGTACACTGCAGTGTGTCTGAGGTGTTGTTTTAGACTAATCACCATAATTTGTACACGCTGAAAAAGCACTGCAACACTGCTGTAGGAAGTGTTTCTGAACCAAGACCAACACTGCACATTGCAGTGCACTTGTGGTGTGATTACAGGGTTAATTAATGTGATTCATACACACTGTACCGACACTGCATGCGCACTGCTATAACAATACCTGGTGTACACGGATTAATCACTTATGGAGAACAGACTGAAGTGTGTAAGGAATGTACACCGCTACTATAACACAGAAATAGCACATTGCAGTGCACTTGTGGTGTGATTACAGTGTTAATCAATGTGATTCATACACACTGTACCGACACTGCATTCGCACTGCTATAACAATACCTGGTGTACACGGATTAATCACTTATGGAGAACAGACTGAAGTGTGTAAGGAATGTACACTGCTACTATAACACAGAAATAGCACATTGCAGTGCACTTGTGGTGTGATTACAGTGTTAATGTGATTCGTACACACTGTACCGACACTGCATGCCCACTGCTATAACAATACCTGATGTACACGGATTAATCACTTATGGAGAACAGACTGAAGTGTGTAAGGAAAGTACAATGCTACTATAACACAGAAATAGCATATTGCAGTGCACTTGTGGTGTGATTACAGTGTTAATTAATGTGATTCATACACACTGTACCGACACTGCATGCGCACTGCTATAACAATACGTGTACACGGATTAATCACTTATGGACAACAGACTGAAGTGCGTAGGAAGTATACACTGCTACTATAACACAGAAATAGCACAATGCAGGGATTTTGTTTTGACACTTCACTGCCCTCTGGGTATTGACAGAAAACCAGTTCCCACACTGCAGCTCCCGGTGTGCTCAGCATTCCTTACCTCCAGCTTCATGATCCTGGTTTCACATTTCAGACTGCACTGTTCAGAAACACACACCACTGATGCTCTTCAGTGTTTGGGACTAGAAGAACAAAGGATATCTTTTCACAGAAAACCAGTTTCCTCTGCAGCTCCCCATGTGCTCAGTAATCCTTACCTCCAACTTTGTGATCCTCTGTTTGTCTCCAACACCACAAACTGCACTGTTCAGAAACACAAGTAGCTGCTGCACTTCAGAGTTTGGGACTACAAGAACAGAGGATATCTCGGGGGGGGGGCAGTTCCCTGCAGCTCTGTGCTCCTGTTTCAAGCAGCTCTAGGAGAAAATTCACTTCCCTGTCTCCCTCTGTTATGTGTCTGCCCTCCACATGCCACTCAAAACAATATCTTAATATTTAGTGTGCAGCAGCAAAGGGAGTGAGAAAAAGGGGTTGCTAAATATTCAAAATTACATGCTAACACATCCAGCTTTGACTTGTTACTGTCAGAAAATGTACTTTTAATTAAAATGTAGTGGCTGCAAGGTACCCTGAGTTAAGCAAAGCTTACTTGCAAGGGAGTCCTGGAGACTGAAACTAGGATACAAGTTAGCAGTGTCAGTTGTTTTGAAACCAGTTAATGCCTTAAAAAATCTTAGAAGATACAATCTGTACACTCAATTCAGATTACAGATCACATTTTCTTGTAGTTTTACTGTTTCTTGGTATTTTTTTAACAGCCTGTTGCTGGCTAGCGTTGCATGGTGTAGGACACATTTCAGGGTTGGATAGGAAATTACTTCAGACTGACAGCAGCTACAGACAGGAACACCCAGGGAGCTGCAGAGGGAACTGTGCATATTGCTTGTTCTCCTAGTCCAAAGGCTTCCAAGTACTGAAGATCTGAAGCTACTCACGCTTCTATGTGGATTTGAAACATTATCAGGAGATGGCGTGTTCTGAAACATGGGACCATGAAGTTGGAGGTAATGCTGATTACAATGATTTAGATTACTGGGTCAGAGAGTTTTTAAAAAAGCAAGACAGAAACTGGTCAAAATGGGATCAGTTTGCAATGCTTTTCATGTCAAAATGATTGAATTTGTATAGAAACACAGTGTTATTGCAAGGCTTGCTGACAAACTGCTTTCTTTATTTTGTTTTTACCTTCCCTGCCTGGTGTAGTCTGGCTGCATTTGTCATAAGCCTCACTCTACCTGAAGTGGTAACCAGGAGACGGCAAGCAGGGGAGCTGCAGAGGTACCGAGTTTTCTGAGGACATGGTACCCGTTGTTCTCCTGAATCCAAAGGATCCCTAATGATTCTGAACAGTGCAGTGTCGAATTGTCAGGAGGCAGTGCTAGAGGCTGACTGAGGATCATGAAGTTGGAGAGATGAGACAAAAATCTGTATGCTTGTGTTGAAAACAAAGGCAAAGCAGAAACTGTGCAGAATAGGGTTATTCTGTACATACAAGCAATGTTATTTCAAGGCTTTTTGTTCTTTGCCAAACTGTTTCATTTATTTATTTTATCCTTTCTTTGGTCTCAAGATTCTGGCTACATTTGCCATTACCCTCACTAGCCTCCACTGACAAAAGGTAACCTTTACTTTTGTGTAGGGTGGGCCCTCCCAGCATGTCTAGAGGTATCACTGGGGTTATGATCACCTGGTAGGGATCCTAAATCAAGAAACAGTCAGAGTCCATTTACATGACCTCCTGAGCACTGCGGTAACCCCAGGGCATCCACGGATACATGGCAGGGCTGGCTAGTCTGCAGATTAAAGGGGATTAGCATAATTTGGAAATAAACAGAATGTCCAAACAGGAATTATTTGTAAAAACACACAGGATCCTTTATTTTCTTGAGCTCTAATGCTGTTATTCTTTCTCCAGCTGCTACAGTTCATTTGTCGGTTATTGTAAGGTGTTATTTTACTGACTTTTCTGGGTTGGAATTGGAAACAGCCCTGGTTGAGTACTTTATGCACATATTTCTGGCAACATACAGCCTGGACAATTGCATAAACTGGTTTTATGGGAAGGAGAAAATTGGTCAAGACACCAAGAATGTCAGCTACTTTTTGCGAAGAATGATGTGGATTCTTTTACTTCCACCCGGACACCCGCCAGGGCAGCACCAGGATGGTTAGGTAGAGGGGACCTGGGTTTAATGTCTCATCTGAAGAACGGCACACCCCAACAGTACAGTACCCCTCCAATACTGCACTCGGATGCCACTGTTTTAAGGTATGAGTCCAATTCTGGTGTCGCATGAGAACACACACCTAGTGGTCCAGAGGTGGATGCGCTACCAACTGAGCCATGCTGACACCTAAACAAAATATCTTATAGAATTGGCTGAACCCTTCAGGAAGGGGTTGGAGCTGATAGAGGCTGGATAAATACCTAGAGCAACATGGTTGAGTGAGTGGGGATAGATACTAGACAACTCATATTTGACCCATCTAGGACCGATGTTATTCGTCAAGAACCACTGGCATGTTTGTTTAAATAAGAAAGCTTGTTGGTATTTTCTTTTAATCAGATAGGCCCATGCCACTCTGTTGCCAATGTTTCCTTTACTTTGTCAAACTAGTTTTCTTTCCTTCCCATAAAAAATCCCTAATTAGGGAGTCCATTTTCTTAAACCAAGCTGGATGAATACATATTGGTGAAACATTAAGAAGATATAGGATCTTGGGTGCCAGCATCATTTTAAGGGCATTTACCTTTCCCCAAAGGGATAAGTTGAGTTTAAGCTATTTCCCTAGGTGAAACTTTGTTTCCTCTACCATGAGTTTCAAATTAATGTGAGCCAGATTTTCTAGTTTATTAGATTTTCAGACTCCCATAGAAAGATTCAGTACAAAGAAATGCAAAGTAATGCACCTGGGAAACAACAACCCAGGGGAGCAGTACACAGTTGGGGGGGGTATTAACAACAACAAAAATAGAAAGGGACCTGGGGTAGTCGTATCAAATGACCTAGTGGTAAGCAAGCAATGTGAGAAGTCAGTAAGGATGACTGAGGGGATACTGGGATGTATAGGGAGAGGCAATACAAGTAGAAAACAGGATGTTGTTATCCCTCTGTACAGACAGTTGGTGAGACCCCATCTGTAGTGATGCATGCAGTCCTGGAGACCATGTCTCTGCAAGGACATAGACAGGATTGAGGCCATCCAGAGGAAGGTAACTAAAATGGTGCAGGGTCTGCAACAGAAGCCATACAAAGAGAGACTAAAGGAGCTTAATATGCATACCCTTGAGGAAAGTAGCTAGAAAGGGGACATGATAGAAACTTTCAAGTACCTCGAGGGAATCAACAAAGTACAAGAGGGCAGCATCTTTCAGAAAGAGATGTGCAAGAACAAGGGGACAATTTGAATATGGGGGACAGCTCAGGGGCAATGTGAGGAAGTATTTATTCACAGAGAGGTTGGTGGATGCATTGATCGGCCTTCCTGTGGAGGTCATGGGGTCAAAAACAGTGGGAAATTCAAGAATGCAAGGGACATATATAAGGCAGTTCTGGTGGAGGGTAGAAAGAACCAGGCTGTTGGTTAACTAGAATCTGCAGCTAACTAAGAGCTGCACAACTGGGCAGACTTGCTAGACATGTGAGCCTTTTTCTGCCATCAGTTTTGTATGTTTGTATGTTCATATTATCCAGTAGGTAGAGAAATGGGCAGATTAGGGGGGTCAAGTGAGTATTTATTTCCTTCTAATAGGTGACCCTAATCCTATTACATTCCATGAGACACATTTTAAACTGACTCTGCTATCCCCATTTTCACATGTTGACTAGATAATAACATAGGGTGAGGTGAAGCCAGCGGGCTCATATACGGTCTGCAACCCTTTGGTGCACGGAAACAGTTGCTGAGCATATGTATAGTTGAGCCTGCCTATAGTTGAATAGATTCTGAGCCTGGCTTTCTGAATGTTTACTGTTAGTACCCTAGATATGGGCAGCTTTGTATCGACTGAGTAAGAACTTGCAGGCATTCGAGCCCTGTCGTAGACAATTTGTACCTTGTAAGACAGACCTTCCAAGTATATGATCATTCTAAACATTAGTAACTGGACCTATCACATTTTTACCAGTACCACTAATTAACAGGGTGTCAAAAAATATGGCAACATATTCACAACAGTTTGTAATAAATTGCTAACACTATAAATTATCATAAAAAACAGAAGATGAAAAAGCATTAAACTTGAGTCATTCACATATTTGTGGCTGTCTAGTACAGTATGCCCTGCATGCCCATTGGTCCACAGTGTGGACCAATGGGCTACCTTCATACTATAGCTGTCATCCGGCAGGTGGCTGGGCGGTATGTGAGCAGGTTGCAGCCACCCACCAATGATGGGGGCTGGGTGGGCAAGGGGTCCTGTGTGGGTGGAAGGGATGGAGGTGCCACTGGACCACCGGAGTATGAGCTGTAGGGGTTACCCACGATCAGAGTTATGGGCAGGGTGAAGAGGGCCACTGGACTACCAGGGATTGCAGTGTTTAATTTTACCAGTGATCAGGGCTAGGGCGGGGGACCACTGGACTACCAGGGATTGCATTTATTTCATTTACTGGCAATCACTGCTATGGGAGGGAGGAGGAAACCACTAGATTACCAGGGATTGTGTTTTATTTATCTATTACCCATTGATCACGCTACGGGAGGAGGGTACCACTAGACTGCCAGTGCCCATATGGATGCTGTGGATGGTGTTCAGGGTGGGTGTGTTCCCACCCATGGCTGGTGGCTGCTGTGTTGTGCCTGCAATACAGCACCTCACCTGTGGGTAGCCACAGTTGTTCCTCCTTTTCATGGGCTCAACTTTGGAGTCCCCTATCAGTGCAATGCAGGATTGTGCCAGCGTATGCATTTGCATCTAAGCTGAATATCAGGATGTGCTGCATATGCATGGCATGCCCCCTTCAGATGCACCGCATATAATTGCGGTGCCACAGTGCATCAGAATTTGTGCAGCGCCAAATGCCCCTTACGAATATCATGCTGGGCTCATTGCGGTGCGCAACACTTTGAATATCTGGGCCTTAGTGTATTATTGTATTACTGCGCTTCATCCCTTCCCCCAGGATGCATCCAAAAAGGAGCTTCACAGGTCAGTATGTCTTGCCTGGTAAATCTCTTTTTAAATAAAATTAAAAAAATACCGCTAGTTATCTGCATTTATTCAGCATGAACAACAGTAAAATAAGTAAACATACAACTGATTTAACTGGGAAATGAGATCTTGCATATCAGCATAAATCAGTAAATGTAGCGTATTTGAGTTATAAACACTTTATAATATATAATAATTAAAAATAAAGCAAATACTATATAATAGCAAATATTAAGTAAAATATTAAATCAGATATTGTAAATAGAGCAATTTAGTGCCAATATATGCTAAAAACCAAATAACACCAAACCAAGACAAAAACAGATGTACGTGACCAAATAGAACCAGATTATTAATGACATAATTACAGCAATCCCAATAAATTTAGGATTGCCAACATGCTTTTTTAGTACTTTGTTGTATGCTCGATGCCATGAAATACATGAATTACTTGTTCCCCAGGGTACATTTTTGAATGTCAAATGCCATCTCACTATATGGGAAATACAGTATTTCTACAGAGAAAAACATAAATTCATTTGAGATGAAAGAGATCACACAGAAAAAAATTGAACAAATGGGGGTGCAGGAATATGTAAGTATGGAGACAATAGGGGATGCAATAATATGTAAGTATGGAAAGTACAGGATGTGCAGGAGTATGTACGTATGGAAAGAGCAGGTGGTGTTGGAATATGTAACAACTGAGAAAACGGGTGCAGGGATATGTACATATGGACAGAACATAGGGTGCTGGAATATACAAGTATGGAGGGAACAGTGAAGTGCAAGAATATGTAAGCACATAGGGAATAGTAAGTGCAAGGATATGTAAGTGTGCAGAGACCAGGGGCACATGAATATGTAAGTATGTAGGGAACAATGATTGCAGGAATATGTTAGTGTGGAGAGACCAGGGTACAGGGAAATGTAAGTATGGGGGATCAGGAGTGCAGGAATATGTAATTATGTAGGGAACAGTGAGTGCTGGGATATGTAAGTATGGAGTGAACAGGGATGCAGGAATATGTAATTATGTAGGGAATAGTGAGCGCAGGGATATGTATGTGTGGAGAGACCAGGGGTACAGGAATATGTGAGTATGTAGGGAACAGTGAGTGTAGGAATATGTAAGCATGAAGAGAACAGAGGTACAGGAATATGTAAGTATGGAGGGAATGGGGTGCAGGAATATGTAAGTATGTAGGGAACAGTGAGTGCAGGGATATGCAAGCGTGGAAAGAACAGGGGTACAGGAATATGTAAGTATGAAGAGAACAGTGTGTGGGAATATGTAAGTATGGAAGGAATGGGGTGCAGGAATACGTAAGTATGTAGTGAACAGTGAGTGCAGGGATATGCAAGCGTGGAAAGAACAGGGGTACAGGAATATGTAAGTATGGAGGGAACTGGGTTGCACAAATATGTAAGTATGTATTGAACAGTGAGTGCTGGAATATATAAGTGTAGAGTGAACAGGGATGCAGGAATATGTAAGTATGTAGGGAACAGTGAGTGCAGGGATATGTAAGTGTGGAGAGACCAGAGGTACAGGAATGTGTAAGTATGGAGGAAACTGGGTTGCAGGAATGTATAAGTATGTAGGGAACAGTGAGTGCTGGAATATGTAAGTATGGAGTGAACAGGGATGCAGGAATATGTAAGTGTGTAGGGTACAGTGAGTGCAGGGATATGTATGTGTGGAGAGACCAGGGGTACAGTAATATGTAAGTATGGAGGGAACGGGTGCAGGACTATGTAAGTATGAAGGGAACACTAAGTGCAAGAATATGTAAGTACAGCAAGAACAGGGGTGCGGAAATATGTAAGTATGTAGGGAACAGTGAGTGCAGAAATATGTAGGTATGGAGTGAACAGGGGTGTGGGAATATGTAAGTATAGAGAGAACAGGAAAGCAGGAATATGCAAGTCTGGAGAACAGGGGTGCAGGAATATGTAAGCATGGAGAGAACAGGAGTGCAGGGATATGTAAGTATGTAAGCAGTAGTGAGTGCAGAGATATTTCAGTGTGAAGAGACCAGGAGTACAGGTATATGTAAGTATGTAGAGAACAGTGAGTGCAGGAAAATGTGTCGTGAACAGGGGTATGGGAATATGTAAGCATGTAGAGAACAGTGAGTGCAGGGATATGTAAGCATGGACAGAATGGGTGCTGGGATATGTAAGTATTTGGGAAACAGTGAGTGTAGAAATATGTAAGTGTGGCGTGACCAGGGGTACAGGAATACGTAAGTATGTAGGGAACAGTGAGTGCAGAGATATGCAAGCATGAAAGACTAGGAGGTACAGAAATATGGAAAGAGCAGGGGGTTTAGGAATATGTAAGTATGCACTGAACAGGGAGTGCTGGAATATGTATGAATGGAGAGAACAAGGTGCAAAATATGTAGGTACGGAGAGAACAGGGGCAGGGATATGTAAATATAAAGATAACATATGGTGTAAGAATATGTAACTGAGGAGAGAACATGGGATGTTGGAATATGTAAATATGGTGAGAACATCTGATGCAGGTATATAAAAGTATGGAGAGAACAGTGGTGCAGGTATATGTTGTGTAAGTATGGAGAGAGCATGGGATGCAGGTATATAAAACCATGGAGAGAACAGTGGTGCAGGTATATGTTGTGTAAGTATGGAGAGAGCATGGGATGCAGGAATATAAAACTATGGAGAGAACAGTGGTGCAGGTATATGTTGTGTAAGTATGGAGAGCGCATGGGATGCAGAAATATAAAATTATGGAGAGAACAGTGGTGCAGGTATATGTTATGTAAGTATGGAGAGAGCATGGAATGCGGAATATTTATTTTTAATTTTTTTATTTACTGAAATCATGGAAAACACTAATTGAGCTAGAAACTCTTTACCTAGATTCCATGTCAAGGAAGTTACAGAGAGGTGCAGATTATGCTGCTAGCTGGACTGCTTGTCATATAGGTAAGTGGGGTAGGAGGAAGGGGAGAAAAAGAGGCAGTGACTGAGGTAGGGATGGAGAGTGGGGAGTCGTGGGGATGAAATGAGGGAGGCAGAGGTAGTAGATGTGTAAAGATTAGACATGGGGTGGACAAGTGGGGTGTGTGGAGGAAATGAGAGGGAAGAGGTGGAGGTATTATGGCAGGAGGAGGAGGATGGGGTGAGGGGTGAGTAGGAGGGGCAGAGGAGGTACAGAGGGTAGGCAAGGGGGCCGGGGAAGAGATGTGTGAGGGAGCTGGAAGCTGGGTAGGTGGGAAGGAAAATGAGAAAAGGTAGCGGGATTGTGGGGTATGAAATGCAGCAAGTCATTGAGGAGGGGTGTTGAAGTGTTAGGTTCAGTGTTAAGGAAGGTTAGCAGAAGCAGGTGCAGCTGGCATTAGCAACTAGATGTTACTGCAGCTTCTTCTTAAACGAGCCCAGAGCAGGGGGTGCAATTACTTCATTACTGAGGGAGTTGAACCAGAGTGGAGCTCAGTGTGCAAATTACCTTTGTTTTAGGGAGGTAGGACAGCGAGGGATCCTAAAGCGCTGACACTCTGCACTTCTAATTTGTCTTTGATTGTTAGAGGGGGAAAGGAGCTTCAACACCCCTGGTGACAGCAGTTTGAAACTAGCTTTTTTGGCTAATAGACAGGTTTGGTACATGAGGCTGTGATTGAGCTGGAGCCATTTAGCTTGAGAGTAGAAGTTGCACGTGTGGGTCATGTGCCCAGCACCAGTAAGGAGGCAGCAGGCTTTGTTTAGAGCTACCTTGATTCGGCTGAGGGCAGTGTCAGTGGCTGCTCTATAGCTGACCAGGTCATAATCAACTAGTGAAACAACCAAGCAATGGATGGTAAGCTTAAGGGTCTCCAGGTTAGGCAGTGTTTGTGTTTATAGTGTAGCCCAGGGTGAGACCTATCTGATATGACAACATTGCCACACTGTTTTCTATATATATAGTGATTTACACAAGAATGTAAACAGTTGGATTGCTAAATTTGCCGACGATGTGAAATTGGGAAGACCAGTCAGTACTGTTATAGTTGGCACAGGACTTGAAAATGGTGGAAGCATGGGCAAAGGTTAATGATATGCACTTTAATGCGGATAAGTGTTCGGTTTTACACATGGGTAAACTAAATAAAAAACAGTAGTACTTATTAAATAAGGAGAAAATGAAGAATGCTGAATGTGAGAGGGACTGTGGAAACATCATTGATCAGCATTTGAATTTTACTGAACATCGTTCAAGCATTATTAGAAAAGCAAACTATATGGTTAGAAATATTAAGAGATCATTTTCAGGCAGATCTGCATCATTTTTGCTTCCACGATGTAGGATATACAGTATATAAGACCACATTTGGATTATGAGCCCCCATTGTGGAGCCCCCATTATAGGAGGGAAATAAATAAAACTGCAGAGATTCAACATAGGATGATTAACATGGTGGGTGGTTGGAAGATGCTAAATTATAAAGAAAGGTTACTAAAATCAAATTTGTTTAGTTTGGAAAATAGGAGATTGAGAGGTGATTTATTGTAATGGTATAAAATTATGCAGGATGAAGATTTAATGCAAGATTTAGACATTAAAATACAACAAAAACCAGGTGGGTTGAGGACCCATAAACAACAAATAAAGCTTGACACCTCAAATAAAAACATGAGATTTAACTTCTTCACACTGAGAGCTTGTAGACTCTGGAATATATTACCAAATAGTATGGCGGAATGTAATACCTTGAATATCTTAAGAAACAACTGGATAAATATCTTTTGAATAGGGATGTATTAGGACCGCTGATGCGGAGGTTGGTTAATATGGGCAGATGTTCCTTCTTCAATCCATAACCCAGTATATAAACCCAGTATATTGTCTATATATGGAGTAAAAGACAAGGTATTAATAGTAACACCCAAATACTTAAACTGAGGGATGAGCTCCAGTGAGGCGCCCATGGCGTTACAGATGGTAAGGGAAAGGTCCTGTGCTTATTTTGAGGGTTGGAGAATAACATTGTTTTTGTCTTCTTATATTTCATTATGAGTTTGTGGTTACTAAATCAGCTTTCAACTTCCACAGAGTGTTGCTGGAATTGTGCCTTGAGGGTCTCAGGGTTGGGATTGCTGGTGAAAATGATGGTGTCATCCGTGTATAGCAGCATGTGACCCTGACATGCAGTGACGACTTGGTTGAGGAAGATATTAAACAGGAGTGGCCCTAGTATGGACCCTTGAGGAACTCCTGAGCGGACGAGCCTTCAGTTAGAACTGGCATCACCGATCTTCACTTGCTACATTTGATTGTGCAGCTAGCTTCTGAACCAACCAGTAGTGTCATCAGAGAGGCCTACAGCTGCAAGCTGATCAAATAGGAGGGTATGGTGCACTGTGTCAAAGGCTTTTGTTAAGTTGATAAAAGCAGCACCAGCCACGTGACCCTGGTCCAAGGAACTATGTAAGAAGCTTGTGAACTTCAGTAGTGCTTCTGTGATGCTATGCCCTTATCAAAACCCATGTTGTTGAGGGCATTGGAGTTGATAGTTATCCAGGTAGTAAACCAGTTGTTTGGCAACTATCCATTCGTGTGCTTTAGACAGCAGGTGAAGGATGGAGATGAGTCTGTAATTACCATAGGTGGTACGGTCACCACTCTTGTGTACTGGAGTATGAAAGTCTACAGAGAACATGGGATGCTGGAACATGTAAATATGGAGAGAACATCTGATGAAAGATTATAAATGTATGGCGAGAACAGTGGTGCAGGTATATGTAAGTATAGAGAGAGCATAGGATGCAAGAATAAGCAAATATGGAATGAGAAAGGGGTGCAGAATATGTAGGTTTGGAGTGAACAGTAGAGCTGCACAGAATGAGAAAATTCCAAATTTATGGAGTTTCAACAAAACTTTGTGGAATTTCATTGAAATTTTGTGTAATTTATAAAATGTATTAATGTGCTCAAAATCTGGCTGACTTACGAGCTAGAGCTCTCACATTTTGAAAGTTTATGCACTGGGAGTAGTTCCAATGACATGTCAAATACTGTGAAATTAGGATGGCCGATCTCTAAATCATTTTTTTTTATTTATTTATTGTAACATTCAGAAAGACCTTTGAGTCAGGGACTCATTTACAAAGGTTCCATGTCATACATAAAATGGTACAGGGATGGGACTTGAAATACAGATTACAGCACATTACAGATAACATTCACAATAGGTTACATAGCTGTTTAGTAGATGGCTAACAGAGATTTAGGTACTTTAGCACAGCCAGACACAAAAAATTACAGAAAATTCTGTAGGAGGCTGATGGTCATGTAGCTTCACAGATACATTTAGGTACGGTGACCTGCTAATAGTGTGTTTGAAAGAGGCACTGGCAGATCAAGTGTCAAGGGCAGTCACATCAGTTTGCAGCCTGAAGGTATTCCCTTAGCTTAGATTTATAAGGGCCCAGCCTTATTTCATCAGTTATATGGCTAGGGAGGGAGTTTGTCCAGGAGGGGGCCCTGAAACTGAAAGTGCGTTGGTATTGGGAGGTCCAGCCATAGAGTACCCATAGTAGCCGCTTGCTTGTGCTATGGGTTGTTTTGCCTGGAGGTGTTGGGAGGATAATTTGGTCTAGGGAGGGTGGGGTGAGGCCCAGATAGATGCTGCAAGTCTATCATTTTATTTTATTTATGTTTTTGGAGCTTGAATATTTTATTATCTTTTATAGGACAGAATAAGAAAGCAATCTGAGTACATAATGTAAGCATGCAAAAAATAATGTCCCATATGACAAATGTCTAGTAATAAAATCAACATGCACAGTTAGCTCATATCAATGCTTGTTAAACCTAATAGTCCTTATTTTGTTTTACAGGCAATGCGTCATCTAGCCATTCAATCCAGAATGTCCATTTTCTGATGTCCAGCAATGCCTTATCCGAGTTACAAATTATGCCTTTACTTACTAATCCTGGATGTGTAACCAAAATATATTGAGCTTATAACTGTTACATCTAGTCATACATTAAGTAATGGATTAACAACTGCTTTACATGGTGTACTTATTAATGTGTCCTATTTCAATACAATAAAAAGCTAATATATCAGGTACATAACTTGATAGGTACCAACATTTATGATCTATTACAGTCTCACAACTATGGAAACTGTGGGAGCCTGGTTAAGGAAAAAAGAACAAAATATATCCTTCATAAATAAAATAGATTCAGTACTGGCGCTTAATCTAATTACCAATAGATTAATCATTACAAGGATGAAGGGCATCTGCCTGGGCCCCTAGAGACTAACACGCAGCACAGAACCCCCCTTAATAGGGGAAGAGCAGGTGATATTTTGCTAAGCTAATAAATATTGATCTAATATTGGGGTACCATCTTTAATTTCAATATATTCAAAAAGAGGGAGCCAATTAGAGTTAAACTTATCTGTGCTGTCTTAAACTATCATTTCATTTTTGTTAGAAATTTCAAGAACATTTTCATATGCATATACAGTATCTCAGCTGAAAATTGAGCCAGTGATCTTAAATTTGGCGTGATTGCTTTATGATAGGAATTTTAATAATGTGCCAGATTTCATGACATTTTACTGCATCATCTAAAAATTATATGTGCTCAAAGTCTGTCATTTTATTTTTGCTGGTGGTTTCATGAAATATTGTATATGCATATAACTTTGGCACCTTTGGAGCCAGACATGAGTAAATTAGCATGAATAACCTTTTTTTAATGGTTATAGAATCATATAAATATGGAGAGAATGGGAATAGTGAATTATAGGCTACAGGGGTTAACAACTGTACTATGTAAGGCCCACATTTTCAAAGGAGATCCAAGGCCCAAGATGTAGATGCATGGCACATCTCAGAAAATGCACAGAAGTGCAATATTCAAAAGGAAGAGATGCGTCATGCATCTCCAGATGTGCCATCACTCAAAAATAATTTGTGCAACACAAATAAAGGGTTTTTTCCATGAATATGTTGTGCATCCCTATATTCAGCCAAGATGTGAGGCATCTTCTGCGCATCTCAGAAATGAGCCGCCCAAAGTTAGGCATACAAAATGACAGCGTATATCTGCCAGCCACCCACAGGCAGGCCATCTGGAGACAGCACTCATAGGTGCACCAGAACATTCTCTGAGCACCCACACACAGCAGTCATGCCAGGATGGACACATCCAGAGCCACAGGCACTGTGTCACCACAGGCATAATCCAGGGAGCAACCCCCTGCACTGCATGCTGGACACAGACAACCAGCAGCCACACGCTAGTGCTGTTGGGTGCCCCTTGATAATAGCACAGAGGACAGCCACAATGTAGCTAATGTACCTGGGGCCATGACCTGCACCCATGCAGCCTGCAGGGTGTCACTGGAGGTGGCATGGACCCATGATGCCATAGAAACATAGACTTTGATGGCAGATAAGGACCACTTGGCCCACACAGTCTGCCCATTTCCCTACCTACCTACTAGATAAGCTGCAGATTCTAGTTAACCAACAGCCTACTTCCTGCAACCCCCCATTATAATTGCCTTATGTCTGTCCCATGCATGTTTGAATTCCCCCACAGTTTTGGCCCAATTACCTCCTCAGGAAGGCGGTTCCATGTGTCCACCACTCTCTCTCTGTGAAAAAATGTCCTCACATTACCCCTGAGCCGTCCCCATCTTTAAATTGTGCCCCTTGTTCTTACACATCTCTTTTCTGAAAGATGCTACCCTCCTGGACTTTGTTGATTCCCTTGAGGTACTTGAAAGTTTCTATCATGTCCCCCCGTCCCTCCTTTCATCACGAGTATACATATTAAGCTCTCTGAGTCTCTCTTCATATGGTTTCTGCTGCAGACCCTGCACCATTTTATTTGCCTTCCTCTGGACTGCTTCCATCCTGTCTATATCCTTGCGTAGATGAGGTCTCCAAAACTGCACACACTACTCCAGATGGGGTCTCATCAACTGTCTGTATAGAGGGATAACCACTTCCCTTTTTCTACTTGTGATGCCCCTTCCTATGCATTCCAGTATTCTCCTGACTCTCCTTACCAACTTTTCACATTGCTTACCCACCTTTAGGTCATCTGATATGACTACCCCCGAGTCCCTTTCCATTTTTGTTGCTGTTAGTACCTCCCCTGCTATTGTGTACTCTTCTCCTGGGTTTCTGTTTCCCAGGTGCATTACTTTGCACTTCTTTGCATTGAATCTAAGTTGCCATATGTCTGACCATTCCTCCAACCCAGTGGTGCCGGAACGGTTTGAAAAGTGGTAGGGCCAAGGACGTAAGGGGTAAATTTTCCCCTATTAAATATATTACCATGATAGCAAAAAGTGATAGGGCCACTTATGAAAGTGGTAGGGCCATGGCCCTAGTGGACCCCCCCCCGTTCCGGCACCTATGCTCCAACCTTGCCAAGTCCCTTCTCACCTTTTCTACCCCCTCTTGTGTATCAACTCTGTTATAGATCTTTGTGTCATCTGCAAAGAGGCATACCTTTCCCTCTAGACCCTCTGCAATGTCACTTATAAAGATGTTAAAGAGGACTGGACCCAGTACTGAGCCCTGAGGTACTCCACTACTAACCCCCCTTTCTTTGGAATGTGTTCCATTCACTATTACCTTCTGTGTCCTGTTGTGCAGCCAGTTTGCTTCCCAGGCTACTACCCTGGGACCCACTCCCAGGCTGGCTAACTTGATTATTAATCTTTTGTGCAGGACTGTGTCAAATGCTTTGCTAAAGTCTAGGTAGGCCATATCCATGGCCCCTCCCTGGTCTATTACTTTGGTCACCCAGTCAAAGAAATCAATTAGATTCATCTGACATGACCTTCCTGCTGTAAATCCATGCTGCTTTGGGTCTTGTGCCCGCTGTACTCTAGGTACTCAATAATTCTTTCTTTCAGAGTAGTTCCATCATTTTCCTACCACTGAGGTCAAACTTACAGGTCTGTAGTTTCCTGCTTCTGCCTTGCTCCCACTTTTGTGAAGGGGAATCACATCTGCCCTCCTCCAGTCCTCAGGTACCACCCCATCCTCCCATGTTTTGTTAAAAAGCATGGTCAGTGGTGTCACTAGGTCCTCCTTTAGCTCTTTTAAGATTCTGGGGTGAATCCCGTCAAGCCCCATTGCTTTGTCCACCTTGAGTTTTAGGAGTTCTTTCAGGACTCTTTCTTCTGTAAATGGACTGGTGTCAACCCCCCTACCCAGAGTGCTTCTATTGTCTGGTTTAGGTAACTCCTCCTCATCTTCTTTTGTGAATACTGAGCAAAAGTATTCATTCAGTATCTCTGTCTTTTCACTGTCTCCCTCTGCCCACCTCCCCTTTCCTTTATTAATCTTCACTATCCCTCCCTTAACCTTTCTATGCTCCCTAATGTACCTATGAAAGGTTTTATCCCCCTTCTTAACTGAGTTGGCTATTTTTCCCCAGTTTGGGCCTTTGCTATTCTGACTGCCTTCCCCACTTCTTTCTGCTTTAATTGATACAGTTCCCTGTTGTGCTCCTTCTGTGATTCCTTATACTTTTTGAATGCAGCCTTTTTCTCCTTAACCTTCCCTGTCACCTCTTTTGAGAAACCATAGTGTTTTTTTACTCCGCTTTGTTTTCTTTGTTTCACGCAAAAGCTTGTTGCCTCTATGATGGCAGTTTTGATTTTTCTCCATTGTTCTTCCACTCCTCCTTTTTGGCCATTTGCTAGTGCATTCTTCAGGTATTCACTCATTTTGCCAAAGTCAGCCCTTCTAAAGTCCAGTATCCCTGTTTTTGTATGGCTCATCTTCATGGTTGTGCTCATTGTGAAGCACACTGTGCAGTGGTCGCTTGTTCCCAGATGTCTACTGACTTCTAAATTTGCGATCCTCTCTCCATTTGAGAGTACCAGGTCTAGTATTGCTCCTTTCTGAATGGGTTTAAACACTAGCTGTCTAAGGCCTGCCCCCTGCAGGGCATCGAGAATTACCCTGTTCTTGGATGTGACTGCAGTACATGTCATCCAGTTAACATCTGACATATTCAGGTCCCCCATCAACAGTATCTCCCCTTTTTAAGCCATTTTGAGAATGTTCTCTATCATTTTCTTGTCCTTTTCCTCCCCTTGAGATGGGGGTCTGTATACAACCCCTGTGCGGATTGTGATGCCATTCCCTGTCTCCAAGGTGACCCAGAGTGCCTCTTGTCCTCCCCTTTACTTTTTAGTTCTGTAGCTTTGATCTCTTCTCTTATGTATAGAGCTACTCCACCTCCTCTTTTACCTTCCCTGTCCCTTCTGTAGATTGTGTACCCTGGTATGCTGACATCCTAGTCATGGTTCTCTGTGTACCATGTTTCCGTGACTGCCACAATATCCAATTGTTCATCTTCTATCAGGGCCACTAGCTCAGGAAGCTTGCTTCCCAGACTATGGGCATTGGTACTCATTGTTCTCCATTTAATGTTGGCTTTATCCTTTTTTCCCCATCCCTGCTCTTATAGCCCTTGTCTATTTTTCCATTTACCCCTGTCCTGTCAGGTGTTGAGCTCTGTACCTCAGTGTTTACCTTACTACCTGCCATGTTTTGTGGGGGGAGGCTTGAAATTTCCTGCCTCTTATCAGCACCTCCCCCCTTGGCTAGTTTAAAAGCTTGCCAAGGAAGCATTTAAACGTGTCACCTAGGAGCTTGGTTCCCTTCATGGACAGATGCAGACCATCGTGCCAGTATTGACCTTTATCTCTCCAGGTGGACCCCCAGGTTCATCTGGTTTAATGGTGCCCAGGTAGCCTGGTGGAGGAGTGGCAGCCTGTCACAGGTCAGGGACTGACATGTGGCATGCATCCACAGTGGTACACCATAGGTGCACACAGGTTTGACCCACCCACAAAGGGTACCTGGTCATCTTCTGCACACTGCCATTCCTTGTAGTCATCATCATAATCCTCTGTCATGGGGGGCACAGTAGGTGATTGTGCACTGCATATGAAGCTGGTGTACCACATGCATGTAGTATACTGATCAGACTGTGTCACCCTGTGCCCTTCCTTGTTGCATTTCTAGGTGGACCCCTGTACCTCAGTCCATCCCTGTACCTGGCTGTGGGTAATAGCATTGTGCCCAGGCCAATGCATTCCACCCACCCACACAGAAACATTCCAACACACCTGTCTGCTAGGCTACAGTAACTACTGTTCATCTTTGTGGAGTGCTAGGATAGTCCTGCAGAGCTGAAACACAGCATACCCAGGGCATGCAGATAGACAAAATACATTACAGTAATGAGCTGTGCATGTGAGAGATGGGCTTGGAATATGCAATGAGGCCATTTGCATATCCCAGCTGAATACTGCAGTTTTGCGCACTGTGCAAGTGGCTTTACATCATATATTTCCCCATGCTCTGCATAGGGCTCAGGTCATCTGCTGTGCTGCGCACCTCCTGCTGTGCAGTCACACATGTTTAGGATAGTCAGCTGGACATACACAATTGCATCTCATGGCATGTCTTCAGAATATCTAATTATTTGGGGCTGGTACATTTCAGATGCGCAGTGCAGGCACATGCATGATTTTGCAGGGAACATTTGAATATCGGAACCTAAATGTTTGCAGATATTTATAAAAACACTGAAAAAATGTGGATGTCTGTAACTTCTCTGCTCTTGCATGCACAGGCTTAACATTTGACTAGCATACAGTATCTGATGTCATTGTATCCTGGTGTCTAGCACAGCTGGATACACTGATTTAGCAGTTTTAAGTGTGCAGAGGAAAAAGCAAACACAAATGATTGGTACCATTTTCTCAGATATTTATGGTACCATATAGATGACTCATCCAGAATTATTTTTGTGGAATTTAACATTCACAATGCACATATCACTACTCCATTTAATAAATATGTAAATGTTTCAAATCTGGTTAAATTGGGAAATGTTTTAAAGTTAGAGGGAAATCACTGAAATTAAAATCTTGGCAAAATGCTTTGCAGGTTATAATTCCCATTCGAAGCTAGAAATCAGAAACTGTGTGCACATATAAATATATTATTTATTTCTATACCTGTAAAAATTATAACATTTCAATGAGTCATGTCAACATTATACTGAAATAACTGACACCTCAATGTTGGCAAAATGTTTGGCTACCTATAACTCAGCCCCTTAAAAGCTTGAGACCTAAAACATGGTGAACATACCATGCTGAATGTTTCTCTAAATCCTGAAACTGTGGAGAAATTTGGATATGACATTGTAAAATAAGACTGAAATAACTGAAAATTTAATTTTAATTAAATGTTTGGCCACTCATAACTTCACTCCCTTTTACTCTATGACTCTGATGTTTGGGACTTTGATGTAGGCCTTAACAAATGGTCTACACACCACATTTGGTGTTAGTTGGAGGCATACGTTTAAATGAAGAGCAAAATAACTGACATTTAAAATTTGGCAAAATTCACTGAAATTGGAATGAAGAATTCTGTGGGCATACTGCAGGTGTACTTTTATATTCTACACAACTCTAATATGGGAGAACATAGGTTGCAGGAATATGAAAGTATGGAGAGAACAGAGGGTGCAGGAATAGTAAGTATGCAGAAAAGAGGGGATGTAGGAATATGTTAATATGGAGAGATCATGGGGTTTAGGAACATGTAAGTATGGAAAAAACATAGTTGGCAGGAATATGCGAGTAAGAAGAGAACAGGGAGTGCATGAATCTGTAAGTATGAGAGAACAAGACATGCAGGAATATGTAAGCATGGAGAGAACAGGAGTGCATGAATATGTAAGTGCAACGGGGAAGTCCCTGCCACTAAATTAGCCAATTTTTTATTTTTAAAAACACTCTGGTTGCAACCCATTCTTTTCTTTACCTTTGCTATATTATCTAGTCCAGAAGGCAGGCAACCTTTGGGTGAACCTGTCTCTCTGAATCTGTCCCTTTCTTTATATTCACTGTCTCCTCTTTGGTTCAGCTTATGGGAGGTCAAGTGCAACATGACACCCAGAGTCAAAATAAGCAGAGTGGCCCTGAAAGTGCCTAGGGCTGCTTGTTTATGAATAAAGACGTAACAACAGCTCTTGGAGCTGAGCAGCTAGCTAAATAATGGAAAAAATGCTCCCCTATTTATTTATGTGTCCTATTTTTTTTAATTAAAAATATTATTGTTAATATGGTAGAAAAGATAAGAGCAGCAGCCCTTTTTCCCTGTGTGTTCCCTTCCTTGCTTATTCCAGTCCACTGTGAGTACATTTCTAACGTGTATCCAAAGAGAGAAAAATAAGTGTTACGGCTCCATTGCCCTTAAATTCTCAGTAGCCCTGTTTCTGGATAGCAACATGCTGCTGCTACAGATAAACAAGCATTTGTCAATGCCGAATGTTTGCTTGCTGGCATTGGCAGTGGTAGTGTAGAAGTTACAGAGCTGCATAATAGTAATGGCAGTGAAGTATTGAACTGAAGCCAACCCCACTACCACCCTGCAGAGAGTGACAGGCATTGGGGTGTGCCTTTGGGTCGTCAGGCATACTTGACGCCATTTCAGTACCACCCTGCAGACACTGGCAAGTGTCACGGTGTTCCTTGGGGTCTTTGGTCCTTATGCGCACCCCATTCCATTAGGAAATACAGTGAGATGGGTGTGGTATAGGAGAATGGGGTGAACTTTGGGGCCGAAGAGTCCAAGGCATACCTCGATGCTTCTCACTGGCTGCAGGGTGTGGAATGGTATGAGCATTACAGGCAAGAATCCCAAGTCACACCCCTGATGACTGTCATTCTCTACAGGGTTGGGTGTTATGGTTGAAAACCCTAATACCTCAGGCATTCGTTGGTATTTTCACTCCAAATGTTCAACATGTTTTTTTTGTGACCGCACCTCATGAACAGGGGGAATATCAGTTTCTTAGCCGAAAGCTGCTTATGCACAGCGACTCGGATGCAAAAACATTCTGAACAGGATGTAAAAAATGACAGCTGTACTGTTCATGGGGAGGTGTAAAAAATGGCAATGTTGCAAATCTGCAGTAAAAATATGTAAAAAAATGGTGAAGTCACGAGCATACATAGAAACTGTGCAACTCACACCCGTAATATAATTAGGTTGGGGATTTTTTACAGCAGATTATCAACTCAGGCATTTTGGTGCCTTCGATCATGAACAGTGTCACTGTGATTTTCTTTATCTGTCCTGAACAATGATTTCACACACCGACCACGCATCTCTGCGCTGAAAGTGTGAAAACACACTTCGGCCATGTTGTGAAAAATGACAGCTGTACTGTAAATAAGGCAGTGTGGAAAAATGCCACTGGTGAAAATCTGGACTTAAAATATTACAAAGTCATGAGCTTACGAGGGTGCGTGGAAACTGCACAATGCTCACTCATAACACAGTCATTTTATGGACTTTTGTCACCAAATCTTCAACATAGCCATTTTAAGACCTCTGCTCATGAACAGTGTAACTGTGATTTTCTTAATCTGTCCCAAACATTGCTTTCGCACACCAACAGCACCATTGTGCGCTACATGTGCGAAAACACATTTTGGGTGACATATGAAAAATGGCAGCTGTACAGTTCATAAGGAAGTGTAATAAAATGGCAATGTTGAAAATCTGGAGTGAAAATATTAAATTTGCAAACTTATGAGCATGCATAGGAACTGCGCAACGCACGCTCGTAAAACAGTCATTTTAGGAATGTTTTCACCAAATTTTCAACATAGCCATTTTAAGACCTCTGCTCATGAACAGTGTCACTGTGATTTTCTTAATGTGTCCCATACATTGATTTCATCATCGACTTCGCCATTGAATGCGCTACATGAGTAGGAAACACATTTAGAGCAAGATGTGAAAAATGACAGCTGTACTGCTCATAGGAGGTGTGGTAAATGGCAATGTTGAAAATCTGGATGTAAATATTGAAAATTAGCAAACTTACGAGCGCGTGAGGAACTGCACAACGACGCTAGTAAAACAGTCATTTTTGGAATATTTTCACCAAATTTTCAACATAGCCATTTTAAGACATCTGCTCATGAACAGTGTCACTGTGGTTTTCTTAATTTGTCCCATACATTGATTTAGCACACCGACTGTGCCATTGTGCGCTACGTGGGCGGAAACATGTTTGGTGAGATGTGAAAAATGACAGCTGCACTACTCATAAGAAGGTGTGGTAAAATGGTAATGTTGAAAATCTGGAGTGAAAATATTTAAAAATTCATGAACTTACGAGCGCTGTAGGAACTGCATGAGCATCGCTCTAAAACAGTCATTGTTAGGAATTTTTTCATCAAATTTTCAACATAGCCATTTTAAGACCTCTGCTCATGAACAGTGTCACTGTGGTTTTTTTAATTTGTCCCATACATTGGTTTTGCACACCAACTATGCCATTGTGCGCTATATGGGCGGAAACACGTTTTGGCCAGGGAGACTACGTGGGACCGTTTTTTCTTTACAGGTGTTCTTTTGTTTACATGATGGTCAGCGGGACATTTGCCATGCTGGGGTGGGCTCCCAGCATGGCACAAAGAACTTGATTGTGGGGGCGTTCAGCTGGCGGGGATTAGAGGCACCCCGTTTGGCCAAAACATCGATTACCACACTAGGGTGAGCTACCAGCATGGCATCCAGTACTTTCGGGGTGAGGACAGTGGAGCCGAGAGAGTTGGGCACCCCTGTCGGCTATATCATAAGTTGCCACTCTGGGGTGGGCAACCAGTGTGGCATTTGGAAGGCTTTGGGGGGCAGGGGGAGCGCAGCACAGCCGATGGGGGATTGGGAACCCCCGTCGGCTATACAGTGTGTGCGTGAGTGGGGGTCATGCATGCCTGCGTGTGCATGTGTGTGTGGGGAGGGAGCTGCGCATCAGCAAGTGATATCTTATCGCTGCTCACTGAAGCGTAGCTCCTCCTTTGAACTGTATGCCACTGCATTTTGGAGCTTGTCATAGACAGCTCCAGCATGCATTGGCTTACAGGGGCTGCGCTTGCCAACACACTGACTGAATTGGAAGAGGGGGTGACACACCTCCAAAATCTAAGAATGATGGCACTATGTTTCTTGCACATGCGAGCAAGCAAACATAAAAAGGTCTAAGGTTCCTGTTGTGGGGCTGAGTTGCTTTGCACCATGAGATGTTTAATTAATGCTGTTTGTGACTCGACCCTCACTTCAGCCCACTGTTAGTGGCTTTGCTGCATGTAAATTGCAAAAGAGCCAAAGCTCGGGGTTAAGCTGCTACTACACCTTGTGACTTTATGTATATAAACTCTAGTGGCTTGCCCCTTCCCTTAGCGGCTCCTTTAACCATCCCTGAGTCGTCTCTTGTTGTTTCTGCCCTGCTTAGATGGGTATATTCTGGTACAGAGCGGAGAGGTGTTGCTTGCACTCGCTCTCAGGAGTGCTTTCTCTCTTTCCAGGTACCCTATCGAGACTGCAATGTTTTCGGCAGCCTGGCACATGTAAAAGTATAAAAAAGCCAGGCTGCCCCTCTGTTTACAGGAGTTACTAAAACAAGTAAAGCAGGTTCCCTCTCTATAAATATATTAAAAGGGATACATGCATCAGAAACAAAGTCAGCCCTTGGCAAAGGCCAAAATGAAAGGTTTTGCAAACGGCTGAGCTTTGCAGCCATCGGCAGTCACAGTATATGATACTATAAAGGTAGAGCATTTAAGCAGCTCATAGATGCTGTTTCATAAAATGGGATATTCATGCTCTTCACCAGGGAATATTATCCCTGCAACAACTCACCCTAGCAAATAAAATTAAAAGAAACAAACATATATATATATATATATATATATATGTATGTATGTATTTGTAGGGTCACAAAATGCTTCAGTGTACCACAATAAAGCCCAGCAGTTTTCTTTTGTTGTTATGAGTTAATACAAACACCATTCATACAAGAGGTAATATCTGGGCCTAGTAATGCTGGGGACATAAAAAGCCTGTCCTACTTGTACCAGTGATTGAAAGAGAATGCCAATCCAGGTGCTCTTTAGGACAGCAGCGACCCCCAGTGGTGTATGTATATGTGTATCTATATCTATATCTATATCTATATCTATATCTATATCTATATCTATATACAGTATGTATATATATTATCACAGCTGTCAGTCAAGGATAGTGGAAAGTTTTCCACTTTATCTTGAAGTTTATTTTCTTTCTGGGGTCATTTATTTACTTTTGACCTCATGCCTGTATAAAGGGTAGCTTTAGTTGTCCCTCTGCCAAGAAGGCAATATAGCACAGAGGTTTAGGGTTCGAGCTGCAAACCTGGAGACCTGGCTTTGAATCCCACAGCTCCCACTTGCATACTGTGTGACCCTGAACAAGTCACTTAACTTCCCTGTGCTCCCAGGTCACACCTGAAAGCATGCTTTGGATTAGTGTGCCTTTCTGGGTTAAGCAATTTTTCCCCTCAGCCACTATATAAATTAAAAAGAGGGCTAGATTACCTGACTATGGGGGGGTATAAAATGCCATATTGTTCTACCAAACAGTAGATAGGGTTCAGTTGCTACTGACTGCGCAGACAATGACTGGATGAGTCTTCTGTTGCACGAGTGGTTGAGGAAATGAAACTAGTTTAACACAAAGAGCATTGAATTATTGTTACATTATTGCTGTATTTGAATGAGTTCTTTATTTTCATTAGCAAAAAGTATTGCAAAGTTTATTTTAATTTTTCTTTAATGAAAAAATAAACTTCCACAAGAACAAGTGGGTTGCATCTAAAAACTGTTGTTATGCCCATCTGTTATCCCACACCTTCACAATAAGCATGGAGAGAACACTGTGTAGAGAAATATGTAAGTATGGAGAGAACAGGGGTGCAGGAATATGTAAGTAAAGAGAGAACTGTGGATGTAGGAATATGGAAGTATGGAGAGAACAGGCAGTGCAGGAATATAGAAGTATGGAGAGAACAGGGAGTGCAGAAATACGGAAGTATGGAGAGAACAAGGGTGTAGGAATATGGAAGTATGGAGAGAACAAGGAGTGCAGGAATATGGAAGTATGGAGAGAACAAGGGTGCAGGAATATAAAAATGTGTAGAGAACAGGAAGTGCAGAAATATGTAAGTATGGAGAGAACAGAGTTGCAGGGAAGGACAGAGGTGCAGGAATATGTAAGTATGGAGAGAAAAGGGGTGCAGGAATATGTAAGTATGGAGAGAACAGCAGAGCAGGAATATGTAAGTATGGAGAAAACAGCAGTACAAGAATAAGTATGAAGCGAACAGGGTGGCCACAGGAATATGTAAGTACGGAGAGAACAGGGAGTGCAAGAATATGTAATTATGGAGAGAACAGGAAGTGCAGGAATGTGTAAGTATGGCAAGAACAAGGGTGCAGGAATATAAGTATGGCAAGAACAA
This sequence comes from Neoceratodus forsteri, assembly GCA_016271365.2. Classification (NCBI taxonomy): domain Eukaryota; kingdom Metazoa; phylum Chordata; order Ceratodontiformes; family Ceratodontidae; genus Neoceratodus; species Neoceratodus forsteri. Next base: position 415,488,364 of record CM057457.1, on the reverse strand, counting down.
GGGTGCAGGAATATGTAAGTATGGGGAGAAAGGCAGTGCAGGAATATGTAAGTATGGAGAGAACAGGAGTGCAGGAATATTTAAGTACTGAGAGAACAGGGCTACAGGAATATGTAAGTATGGAGAGAACAGCAGTGCAAGAATATATAGCTATGAAAAAAACAGCAGTGCAAGAATGTATAAGTGTGGAGAGAACAGGGCTACAGGAATATGTAAGTATGGAGAGAACAGGGGTACAGAAATATGTAAGTCTGGAGAAAAAAGGGGTACAGGAATATGTAAGTATGTAGAGAACATGGCAGGTAGCAATATATAACTATTGAGAGATGCTGGGTAGAAAAATGTGTAATGAAATGAAAATGATGAGGGATATGACTGAGACCTGCAAGTACCTGAAGGGTATGAACAGAGTAAGCACTGGAAGCATTTTCACATTAAAAGGTGGAAGGGAAACCAGAAGTCACAGTCTGAAGCTGGAAAGAGGCAGATTCAGGAGGGAAAAGAGGCACTATTTGATTGAAAGGGTGGTGGTAGAGTGGAACATGCTGCTTTAGGAGGTGATATCACTGCAGAGAGTGGGCAACTTCCAAAGGGGGGTGAGACAGGTTCAGAGGGTGGGTTCAAGCCATGGGGGAGTAGGGAGTAGGAATAAAGGATACAAGGACAAAATCAGTGAGGAGGGGGAGAGGCAAGGGGGAGTAGCTGCAGTCTAAAAGACTGAAGTGCTGCAGACTTGAGCAGATTAGACAGACCGATAGGCCTTCATCTGCTGGCAATTTTGTATGTTCGAATCATAAAGTTATGGATGAAGATCGGGAATCCTCAGAGGCAAATTTACTAACTTCCAGACGTATTTATTGCTCAACTCACAATCTTGCTATACATACATACATCCATACACACTCTGGCACCTCCTGCTCTTGCCATACTTACAGATTCATGTAATCCCTGCTCTCAGTATACTTACATATTCCTGCACCCCCTGTTCTTTCCATATTTATTTTTCCTGCACCCTGTTCTCTCCATACTTATATACTCCTACACCCTGTTCCTTCTGTACTTACATATTCCTGCACCAACTGTTCCCCCATATACCAGTGGCCCTATTCTCTCATTTTTATTGGTTATACTGGAAAGGCATATGAATATTGCTGCCCATTTACACAAGTATCCATTTACATACAACAATCATGAGACATGACATAGGCTTAAACAGTTAACTAAAAGTGAGGGTTAATAAAATGGTACATGAATTTAGGATAATATAGACTAAAGGGCAAGCCATGAGCTACCATTGGTGAATTAACAAATACAAGGTGACAGTAAGCATTCAGTGAGGGTTTAATAATGTTATAACACTGGGAAACAAAAAAAAAATAAATGCAATCTTAAAACTAGGCTAGGTGGATTAACAATACTAGAAGTGCTAGAAAGAGAGAATAAGTGCCTGAGGTGGATAACCAGAGAATGAGTGGAAAAAAGTGCAGAATGGGAGCCAGATTAAGGCTGTGAGCAGGTACAGGAGGCAGAGAAATGTCTCCTGATATTGTGTGTGAAGACATTTGTGGAGGAACAGAGTTTTAGTTCCAGAGGGAGAGAGTTGAAGAGTTTGGGTCACATACAAGAGAGTGTTTGCTGGCCTTAAGTGGTCTGGCAGAAAGGAACAGTGAAAGAGAGAGTGGAGGACAGTCTAGTGGTCCTGGTGGTGGTGGCAGCTGTCTGGAAGAGAGAAGTGAGGCAATTAGGGAGCAGTCCACTGGAAAGTTTGAAGAAGAAGGTAGCCATCTTGCAGTTGAGGCAGGCCTTAAGGGAGGGCCAACTGGTGAGCTTATAAAGCTCAGTGGTGTGTGAGTTTAGGCATACCAGAGGCAAAGTGGATAGCACTGTGGTAGGAGCATCAAAGTTTGGAGACAGTTTTGATGGAGAGGAGGGGAGACAAGTGAACCACAGTCAAAGACAAGAAGAAGGAAGCTGGAAACTAAGAGGGATTTGGATTCCGTGTTAAGGTAATGCTTGGTTCTGTGGAGGATACTGAGGTGATGGTGAGCTTTTCCTAATCTGAGGCTAGTGTAAGCATTGAAATTGAGGTGGCTATCCAGGAATAAGCCAAGGTATTTGAATTCACTGACTCTTTCAATGGCATTACTAAAGTTGTCATAGAGGGAGAGCTCAAAGTCAAGGGGTTTGCGGGGCCTGGAGAAAACCATGAACTTAGTTTTCTTGGAGTTGAGTACAAGACTTTTGGACATGAACCAGGTATGAAGTCTGCTGAAATCAAATTGGAGTTTGTTAATGAGAGCGTTGGGGTTTTTGTCCTGACAGAAAAAGGCTTCATCATCAGCATAGAGAATGGGTTCTGAGGTGGTGTACATGTCAGGCAGGGAGTTAATGACCAAAGAGAAGAGAAGAGGGCCCAGGATGGACCCTTGGAGGATGTTGTGTTTGATGGGGCAGGACTCAGAGAGGACACTGCCAGTAATGGTGTGATGGGATCTGCCCGTTAGGTAATCCTTGAACCAAAGGCAGATCTCAGGTGAGAAATGGAGGCCAGCCAGGGTACGGAGGAGGATTTCATGATCAGTAGGGTTGAAGGCTCTGGTGAGGTCTACAAATGCAGCACTGGTGTAGAGGCCTTTGTTGTTAGCTTTGTCTATGAAGTGGGTGAACTTGATGAGGGCAGTTTCAGTATTGTGTCAAGCACGGAACCCATGCTGGGCCTCTGTGAGCAGGTTGTATTTGGAAAGGAATTCTGAGGTTTGCCTGTGGACCACTTTCTCTAAAATTCTGGAGAGAGGGGCAAGGAGAGAGAAGGGACGGTAGTTGGATACTAGATCCTTGGAATCAGATTTGTGAAGAGGTTTAATAATGGCGCACTTCCAAGCTTTCAGAAAGGGCCTCGTGCAGAGGGTGTGGTTGAGGATGTTAGTGAAAGGGATGGTCAGGGAGTCACAGACAAGATGGAGAACTCTGAAGTCAATGTTGTTGGTGCCCTTGGATGGTCTTAGGTCATTTGTTCTGATTAACTTGACCACTTCACCAGGGGTTAGGTGCCTGAAATGGAACTTAAGGTGGGAGACTGGGAGCAGTACAGGGCTAAATGAGGTAGGAGTAGAGCTGGGATTTTTCTGGTCGAGGTCACTGAAGTATTTATTGAAAAGGGAGGCTATATCACTTGGCTTGGTGGTGGTTGTCCCTTCAGAGGTAAGACAAATATGATCTTCAGAAATTCCCCTACCAATAAGGTTGTTAAAAGTATTCCAGGTCCTCCTAGGGTTCCCTGGGCAACACATTTTTCTAGGATGAAGGAGGATTTAGCAGATCTTGTGAAAGATTTGCATCTGTTCCTGGGGGTTTTGAAGTCTTGGAGGAGTTGGGGGGTTGTGTTTTCTATACAACTTCCAGGCTTGGTCACTAGCCCTCATTAGTTTGCCAAGCTCAGTGGGGTGACCCATTCATGCCTAGAACCCTTAACCCAGATTTTTCTAAGCTGGATGTAATGGTCACAGAGGGCAAGGAACTTATTGCTAAAGGCTTCAAGCACTTTGTAGATGTCAGAAATGTTTTCAGTGAAGTACTAGTCTTAGACTGGGGCAGCACTGAAAAACTCGGAGGCATCCAGCGTCTTCAGTTTCCTGGTTTGGATGAATTTGTGTGGGTGAGGGTGGATGTTTTTGTGGACCATTAGCAGAAGACAGCACAGTGGTCAGTGATTGAGTCGGGAAGAACTCCGGAGGTGGTGACATGGTAAAGGTGTAAGACCAGGACCCAACCAATGAGGAACTAAGATCCAGTTTTGTAGTTGATTCTGGTAGGTTCAGTGATGAGCTGGTGTAGGCCAAGACCAGGATTAGATTCCTTGGTGGAGTCACAGTGAGGGGGCAGGCAGTTTAGGTTGAAATCCCCTAGGACTGTCCAATCCCTCCCTTGGTGGAGGGAGGTCTTGATATCAAGGAAGAGATCATAGCATGAGGAGGGTGGCAGATACACCACACTAACTGCAGTCATTGTATCTGCTCTGAGGAGGAGGTTAATCGTTAATCTCCCTTCTATCCTTCAGGGAATACATACTGAGCTCTCTCAGTCTCTCAGTCTCTCCTCATAAGGTTCATCTCCCAATCCCAGTATCATTTTTGTTGCCTGGTGCTGTACCCCCTCCAATAGCTTGATGTCCTTTTTCAAGTTGCGGCACCAGTACTGCACACAATACTCCAAGTGTGGCCTAATGTGGAACATGTACAGGGGCAGGATGACTTCCCCTCTCCTAGAGGTAATTTCCCTTGCAATGTACCCCAACATTCTGTTGGCCTTTACCACTGCATTCCTGCACAGGGCTGAGGGGTTGATTTCCCCTTTCACTAGTATACCCAGATCCCTCTCCTCCTTTGAATTTGGATAACTGCACTGCACCCAACCAGTAACTATTTCTGGGGTTCCTGGCTCCCAAGTGCATGACTTTGCACTTCTTGGCATTGAACCCATGTGTTAGAACCATACCTCTCAAACTTTCTCCACTAAAATGTGTGTCATGATGTGTGACAGATGAGCAAAATGTGTGACACATCATCTAACATGGCACTGGAAGCTCAGTATACTATAGTAATCAGTGCACTAATGTTGATAATGTTTTTGTATAACTAAGCATAATAGATTATTATGAATTTATGCTTTAAAATTCTCAGTGGGGAATGTGGAATATCACCTTCCCCATGATGGAAAAGGATTTCTGAGAGGTAAAATGAGTGACGTACCTCATAATGTGTAGCAGTTGAGAGGTATGGTTAGAACATTCCGCCAGTTTTGCCAGATCCTCTTGGAGTACTGCACCACCTTTCTCTTCATCAATCTCAGCACAGATCTTGGTGTCATCACCAAAGAGACTGATCTTACTTTTTATCCCCTCTGTGATGTCAGCAATGAAAATGTTAAATAGCACTGTTCCCAGCACTGAGCTTTGTGGGATCTCACTTGTTACTGCCCTGGGCTCAGATACTTTGCCCCCCCCCCAACACTAATGCCTTCTGCTGTCTATCCTACAGCCAGCTGTTGATCCATCTAACAAGCATCTTCTGCACTCCCAGGCTACTCAGTTTGCTGGTCAGCCTATCATGTGATGTAATATTGTTGTGGTTATCCATCAGTTTTCAGTAATGAGCTGCAACAAGTAGAATGCAGATATTCTTGAGAAGGTTTTTTTATATTATAAAATGGGAGCTGCTTTATTCTAGGTCCCCATTGGTCAGGACCCTATCACATGGCACTACACTAAAACAGAACATATCCCTGCTGCATATCATCATTGGGGGCATTAACTGAGAACACAACCATTCAGGGTCAAAATATCACTATATTCCCAATTATACTGCCTCATCAATCCTTCAGGCCATGGTTACTGTGCCTTGCACTGCACCTTACTAGTGCTCATCCATAAATGCAGCCAAACCAACTGCCTCACTGTGATTCATCGTTCTGTTAACCAGTGGTAGCACACACCAGCCAGCACATCAGGTAGTACATTATCCACATCTCTATTCCCGTTCTTCACCAGAAGCTCCCAGCAGTATGAGAAAGATGTGGTTGCTCACCAAAATATTTGCTATAACTAACCAGCATGACCTAAATGCTCACTTACTAAAATGGTGTTGACTACTCGCCAGCACAAAATGACAGCAACTATTCACCAACACAATATGACCATAACGACCCATGAACAAAATCCAATCATTCCCAGCACCTGGAAACTGACCAAAAGTTAGAAAATACAGTAATTCCCAACATGATTGGAACTGCTTGCCACCCAACTGCTCAAGGCATAGCCTTAAGTACACTGTGAGAAAGCAGAGATTTCAGCTCTGTTCAGAAATGTTAATTGCTCTCCAACTACAATGCTGTTCAATAATGTAAATTGCTGTCGAACTACAACGCTGTTCCATAATGTTAATTGTTCTCTGACTACAGTGCTGTTCGGTGATGTAAATTTCTCTCACTTTCTCTTCTCCAAGAAAGACGCATGCAGTCACAAAGATAGCACAGTGACATGCATTCCTTCAGGGGCATTATTTGAGCTAATGTACCTCATGGTGGTTGTTGAAACCCTTTGAGATCGGGTTTCAAACCTGCCCCTTGGTACATTACCATAGCATAATCCCATCTCTGTCATGCCTTATTCCCTACATGTCTAGCTTTGATTATAAATGACATCTGTCTTACCTTGGTTCTTTTTTAACCTGCAGGCTATAACATCCCAAAGGAACAACTGTTACTCCTTATTGAGAAGGATGAGGAAATTCCTTTTGGCAATGTGAAGGTGGAAAGGATGGCACAAGAGGAGGATCACCTTGAACACATTCCCAGCAGTAAGTAGATGGTTAGATAATAAGTTTATATGGGAATTTGTCAATGGAACTGTTGTTGAGGGGTTAAGAAGAATTGGGAAACACATTTAAGAACTGCAGGGGTAGAAATTAGATTACAAATCAGCAGGGAGGACAGTTAAGATGAGAAGGAGAAAACCAATAAGAACTGTTAAAAGAAACTGGTCAATTTTATAGTTGATGTGGAATTGACTGGGAGTTGAAGCACATAATAGAAGCTTGAATTCTTGGGGTCTTCATTCCAGCAGCAGGTGATCAGCCAGGTCTCTGCATTATAATTATTTCATTTAAAGTTGTACAAACAAATCCTGCACTCACCACCCTTAAGTGAAAGGACTGCTCACAGTTTCCAAAAAGTGCTTCATTTTATTTCACAAAGTGCCATGCATATACAGGGTCCAGACATGTTTCAGAGGACACAATATTCCTTTCTCAATGGATCACATACTTGTTTTGTTATTGAGAGAGGATGGACTTGGTCTGTCCTGAGAGGAGGAGTGAATTACTTTAGCCATGATGAGAGATGATGTAGGCAAGAAAAGGGGGTTCAGCTAAAGAAAGATCTAGGGATAGGAAGTGACAGTAAATGTAGTATTGCAGATATTTTATTAAATCAGTCAAGGATTCATAAATGAAAATATCCTCAGCAGCAGAGAGGTCTAGGGATAAGGAGTGACGGTAAATGTAGTATTGCAGACATTTTATTAAATCAGTCAAGAATTCATAATAATAATAATAATCTTTATTTCTATGGCACCTTTCAAACACCAAGGCACCTAACAAAATATAAAACAACATGTCAAACATTCCAACATCTTATAATATAAAACAGCTGATACTCTTAAAAGAGAAATCAGTCACCAAATGCCTGACACCACAAATATGTCTTTAGTGCCTGTTTGAATCCCTCCACAAATGAAAATATCCTCAACAGTAGAGAGGTCTAGGGATAGGGGTGATGGTAAATGTAGTATTGCAGACATTTTATTAAGTCAGTCAAGGATTCATAAATGAAAATATCATCAGCAGAAGAGAGGTCTATGGATAGGGAGTGACAGTAAATGTAGTATTGCATACATTTTATTAAGTCAGTCAAGGATTCATAAATAAAAATATCCTCAGCAGAAGAAGGTCTAGGGATAGGCAGTGAGGGTAAATGTAGTATTGCTGACATTTTATTAAATCAGTCAAGGATTCATAAATGAAAATATCCTTAGCAGCAGAGAGCTCTAAGGATAGGAAGTGGCGGTAAATGTAGTATTGCAGACATTTTATTAAATCTGTCAAGGATTCATAAATAAAAATATCCTCAGCAGAAGGGAGGTCTAGGGATAGGGAGTGAGGGTAAATGTAGTATTGCAGACATTTTATTTAATCAGTCAAGGATTCATAAATGAAAATATTCTCAGAAGAAGAGATTTTAAAATATGACTTGTGGTAGCCATCATTTTTGACATGAGTCAATAATAAAATCTTTTACAAATACATCTGAGGAAAGTGAATATACACCTTATCCTAGGAAGTCTGGAATACATTTATATTAAAAGTGTGTATGTCAGGAAAACTTTATTTATAAAATGCACTATCCACGGAGGCTGTCAGTACTATACAAAAATAATACATAGAATAAAATACATCATCCCAGAGTAAAAAAAAAAAGGGATAACATAGATAACATATGATCCACTCTAATCATAACTGAATTAACTTAGGCTTATTAGGAATTTTAGCAATTCAGTAGTTTAAAGAAAATGCCTTCTTAACTAGAATTTTAGACCCCTTTGAATGGCTTCCACTGAGCAGCCCTCTCTCAAAGACCTTGGAAGCAAGTTCCACAGGGTTGGAATGGCAACTGAAAAAAACATGTTCACCAGATGATTTCAGTCAGGGCCCTGGGAACTGCCAGGAGGCCCTCCTCAGAGGAACGGAAAGGGGGGCCGGTAAGGAGACAGTAGGTCATGCAGGTATCAATCAAACCAATCTTTATTTGTAAAATGCACCTTTCTGATAGCCAAAGCGCTTGTACATATATAAAACATAATAAATAATCATAACAAATCAATTAAATTAATAAAATCTAAGAATTTTTAAAACTCAATAAATTACAACAGCAGCCTAAAAATCTGGGTATGCCAGACTAAATAAATAAGCTTTAAGTGCAACTTTAAAACTCTGGCAGGTCAGGCAATCTTGCATATGACAAGGCAGAGAATTCCACAGGGTCAGGGCCGCAAAACCAAAAGACCGAGCCCTTGATGTCTTTAAACGGACCTTCGGAATCTCTAGCAATCCCTTGTTGGTAGATTGGAGAAGGTGGGGGGGGCAGTAAGGGCGAAGGAGATCTTGCAAGTAACTAGGTCCCTGATCATGTAGGACTTTATAGGTTAGCAAACTGACCTTGAAGGTGATCCGCCACTATACTGGCAGCCAGTGCAGTCTGTAGAGCACAAGCATTACATGACCAGTCCTAGAAGTACCAGTCATTAGCCTGGCTGTAGCATTCTGCACTAGCTGCAAATGGCAGATATCAACCCCCAGTAGCCCTAGGTTAAGGGTGTTACAGTAGTCAAGGTGGGAGGCAACAAAGGCATGGACCAGCACTGGAAGATCATCAGGAGGAACCAGATGTTTCACCCAGGTGCTATTTCTCAGATGGTAAAAAGAGGTTTTGACAACTGCCAACACATGGGATTTAAGGGTCAGGTTGTCGTCAAAGATAATGCCAGGTTCCATACCTGGTCTGAGGTAGTCAACTGAACACCCTGAAACATAATCCAGAGTGTAGTCCTGCCAACAAACCGCCTCCCAACAATATGGGTCCACAACCAGCACCTCAGTTTTAGCCGGGTTTAACCGTAGCCAGGTCGCAGTCATACAGACCTGGATCTTGGCTAGACAGTTGTTAAATACTGAGAAGAACACATCCTGACCAGGTACAAATGACATGTACAGCTGAGTATCATCTGCGTAGCAGTGAAAACTTAGACTGTACCACACGGCAGCATGAAGACTACAAACAACATGAGTGACATGATGGAGCCCTGTGGCACCCCACAGGATAGGAGCCAAGGAATAAAGCTCAGACAGCAGTCTCTGGGTCCTACCCTTGAGGAAAGATCAAAACTACCTGAGGACCATACCAGACAGTCCATAAATGAACCACAGGTGCTCCAACAGCACACCATGGTCTACAGTGTCAAATGCTGCAGAGAGCTCAAGGAGGATGAAGATGGAATGGGTCTTCTGATCGTTCGCTATTAGAAGGTAATTTAGTACCCAGACAAGGACCATCTTGGTACTATGTCTCTTCCTAAATCCAGACTGGAGAGGATCATAGACATTATGGCTGGTCAAGTGATCATCTAGCTATGACACTATCACCTTCTCAATAACCTTAACCACAAAGGATAGGTTAGAGACAGGTCTATACTTTGTCAGACAGACTGGGTCAAGGGAGGGCTTTTTAAGGAGGGGTCAACAACCACCTCCTTAAGGGGATCCGGAAAGATCCCCCTCTCCAAAGACCTACAGACTATCTCTGCTAGGACTGGGATGATCTCATCCATGCATCCAACCAGAAGGTGTGTGGGGCCTGGATCCAAACTGCAACTGGTTGGTCGCAGTGTCTGGATGACCATCACAATGTCAATGATTGCAGGTCGGCAAAAGTCAGACCAGGTAAACTGGGTGCCCGACATCTCCTGCTGACCACTGCAGCTCCCATTAGAGGGAGTCAGACAGATGCTGGATCTGATAGTGGCAACTTTATCTGCGAAGAACCGAGCAAATTTGTCTCACCATTCTTGTGAAAAAGCTCACCCAGGCTGGAGACAGATTGGATTGCACAATCTGTCCACAGTCTGGAAGAGCTGTGCTGGTTGGTTCTGTGCAGCAGCAATCTCCCTGGATAGGAATTCTGTCTTTTTATGGGTGATTGCTGATTGATAGACCCCATAATGGCCCATCAAGTCTAAGTCTGTCACACTCCAGGCCCGATCTCTGCCAGCTCCTCTCTAGTCTTCGACTCACTCTCCTCATCTCCTTCTAAGTCTCATCAAATCAGGGAGACCTTGAGTGAAGACTGAGGGGACAAACACAAGCAGGAGCAATGGAATGCAAGGCCACAACTACCACCTTATTACAGGCACGCACTAGATTCCCTGGATCCATGCATTCACTTGGTACACCCGACAGGTCCAGCACCACCATTAGACCATCTGAGGTAACACTCCTAAAAGGGCAGTACTGTATCCTCTCCTCAGGGGCAGGCCTACTGTGGGGAGCCATGAAGCTGAACCAAGTGGTGTGATGATCAGTCCAATGACTGGCTCCAACACCAAATTGGATATCTTCATCTTCAGGAAGAACACCAAGCCCCAATGAATGACCACTAATATGGGTTGAGGAGGTAACAACCTGTTTAAGGCCCAATTAACTCATTAGCTGGAGGAAGACTTGACCAAATTGCAAAAGTTCTTCATTGACTCAAGTACTGAAATGCCCCAGGATCAGCCATCTGGGGGATCGCAATGCCAGGTCAACAGTGAAGTCTGCGACTTCCTACAGAAAAACTTTCCCATCTCCTGGTGAACAGCAGATAAGAAGAATCCTGCACCCTAACCATCGCCAGTGATACATTCAAAGAGTTGGTGATCCCGACTAAAACCTTCACAAGGCTCAGTTCTGATCTAAAACAGATGGCTACACCCCCACCCCTACGATACATCCTCACGCAGTGTATCACCGAGTACCCAGTTGGAATTGCTGAAGCCAACACTGGACCAGCATTCTCATCCAGCCAGGTCTCGGTGATGCATGCCAGGTCTGATGACCCAACAAGATCTGCTGTTGAAGCAGTCTTGTTCTTAATAGACCTGGCATTGCATAACACCACCTGAGTAGGATGAGTAACCAAGGAAGACCATACTTCTTGCCTAACAAAAGCAGAGCCTTTGGGTATGGGAACCAGGCAAGGAGGACCCCTTTTCTGGACCCATTTTGCCCCAGGGCATCTCTTCGTTCTCACTATCCCAATCCACCCACTCCTTTCCATTCCCCCACCAGGCCCAGCCCCCGTCCTCCTCCTCCTAATTATCCCCAGAGCCCGACACCTCCTATATACTTTGGGGACAGTGGAGGACAACTAGAAGGACAGAGGTCCATGAGCCTGGAGGGGGACTGATGCCTGATCATTGCTGCACCTTCCCAACACATCTTCATAACACACAGCAATTACCCCAATATTCAACAACCTCCCACGTACACATGAGCAACTCACTCACAGCTTCACACCTATCCCACAGAGCACTCACACACCCCCAACTATTCAACAACCAAATTAACCCCATCAAACTTCCACACACCACACACTCAATTTTCACAAGCTACTATAAACTCAGTCAAACACACATACACTTCCTGAACAAATCACAAAATAATAATACATTTAACAAAAATATGTCCAACAGAAGCAACAAGCAGAGTATAAGGGTGAATTTAAATTGCAGAGTAAATGAGTAGCCACAAAGACTCTCTGGAATAAGTAATTGTTAACCTCTGGGGAGCACTCACCTCACCAGAAATGAGAAATATTGCTTCCTGACCCTATCTCCAGCATAGGTCAGGAGGAAAGTAAACAGCTTAACAAATCTGTTCAGATCAAACAGGGCACTCTAACTGCCACCAGGTTCAAAAGAAAAGGAAAAGAAAGAGTCTGACCATCCGTTTAATGAAACTTCTTCATGCTGGAGCTTCTCCCAACACAGTCAGGGCTTTGGGGGTCCCTGGAGTCTTCTCTCTGCCAAAACAATCCTACAGCCTAATCCTCCCCCAAGGAGTTGCCGTCAGAGGCTTTAGGCTGCAATTAGGTCCCAGCGTAGGACAGGCTTTCCAGTCCACCCCCCCAAGACCAAGGAGACCAGAGTACTGTAATGCTCGCCCTCCAATTGCACCAGACCCAATGTCCCGCACAGCCAACCACCCCAGCTATCCCTCCTTAGGTTCAGGTCAGGACCAATCCAATCCAGGTAGGAGATAAGCGAAACAAGGGCCCATATATAGGAAAACCAGCAGGTCTCGTCCTCCATTAACAAAAATGCCAACATAACAGTTTTGGCTTAGGTCCCAAGTCCAATGACACCGCCAAGAACAAGACCCCCATGATTCTGTTCCAGCTGGTGCCAAACAACCACATGTCCAACTTGACTCCAAAACTCCCGACTCCCATACAGGAAGGCCTCACTCGAGACTGCCAAATCAACTCTCTCCAACTCCTCCTCATCTCGGAACCTGGCCTGGTAACCAGGTAAGAAAAGGCAAAAAAGTGTTTCTTCATTCTAGGTGAAGATAACCCCCACGGCAAATATCAGCTGCTCAGAGAACAGACAATTTAATGCAACTATTATAGCTATATGCAGCTTGGTTAAACACTTAGATCCAAAATATACTTCTAACACTTAATAAAAATCACTGCTTTGCCACTAACTAACTAATGCTGAGATAACATTAAAATGATTCAAATTGACAAATAAGAAAAAGTTAACCAAAATAAAATTAACGAATTAACAAACATAACAAAAAATATCTTCCGTGATGCTGCTGTGTGTTAGCGGCTGTCCCAGCGTGGCCACCATCTTACTCGCTAGTAAAGACAGAGAGTACTGTAGCCTAAGGCTCAGCTTTCAGGGCTACTGAATTTGTTGTTGGTTGGTTGATTGTGCTCTTACCTCATTGTTTCTTTTGTCCATGGTTGTTGTTGTTCTTCAGCAGTGGAAGGGCCCAGCCACCCAGCCCCATCCCCTAGATCCTCTAGGTAGCCTAGAACCAGGCTGTGTAGCACTTTATAAGTCAGTAAATGGACCATGAAAGCAATCTGTAACCTCACTGGCAGTCATTGAAGACCACACAGGACCAGCGTGGTATCTAAGTTTGAGAGAATAGGGTGTACCGGAATATGTTAAGTATTCAGAAAAATGGGTGCAGGAATATGTTGCAATGGATAGAATATGGGGTTCAGGAACATGTAAGTTTGCAAAAGTGGAGGAATATGTAAGTATGGAGAGAACAGGGGGTGCAGTAATATGTAAGTATGGAGTGAACAAGGGTGCCTACTGATGTTTCTGTATGCCTTGCACTATAAGTATGAAGAGAACAGTGACTGCTGGACTATGTAGGTATGGAGAGAACAGTGGGTGCAGGACTATGTAAGTATGGCAAGAACAAGTGGTGCAGGAACCTGCAACCTCCCATTGATTGATTACTGCACCTCTGTCTTCACCCTTGGATTCTCTATAAAACTGGCTTGGCTAAACACCACCTATAGCAGCATCTGCCATTATGCCCTTCTGGCCCCTTATTTCACCCACCACTGCTCACTTCATCAGGCCCTTAGTTGACTCCCCCCACCAGACAGACGTGACTACCTCCTGGCTAGCACAGTCAATAAGGTCATATGAAATTGAGCAGCTTCTCCACTCTCCTCCCTCCTCCAGCCTAAAGTGTTTCTCCAGGAGAGCTACCTCACTGCTGGCCCCAAGTCTGACTGTTCCTGAGTCTCCACTTGCATGGGCAAATGTTCTTTCTTGTCTGTGGCAGACATTTTCTCTGGAAAAGTCTGCACCACCCCTTGCTTGGAACCTCAGGCTCACTGGGCCATTTCAACTTTCTTCTCAGGTCATACCTTCTGTCAATTACCCTATGATTCTGCTCCCCTGTCTGATTTTAATGCTCCTTACATCTCCTTCACTTTTTGGGTCAACACCTATACAACCTTAGGTGCCCCTTTTTCCCTATATCCTTCATCCCCATGCCTTCATTCTACTACAACTTGCCTGTGACTCCTAGAGTCTGTATTGTAATTATTTATTGTGTTGCTATTCTAAATATCATTTGTGTTGCCATTTTATATATTTTTGTAAAGATCTAGTACTTTTATTGCCTACTGATGTTTCTGTATGCCTTGCACTACACCCTTTTGTACTTGCTATATTCCTGTGCCATTCTCAATGGCCCGGGTGGTGTCTGAAAAATTTCTTGGACCAACACACCTACTCAGTAATCAAACAAACAAATACATCAATAAATAATAAAATAAATAAGGAATATCTAAGTATACAGATAACTGCTGTGCAGAGACATATATCTATGAAGAAAACTGGAGTGCAGAAATATGGAAGTATGGATAGACAGGGTTCCCCATTCTCTGAAAATATAGGGCGGTGGCAATGGTGATCGGGTTAAAAGGTGCGTTATTTTTCTGGACCTCCTATATGCACTGTACATGTGCATAAGTAGATTTTAAGTAACATATAGTGTGCTGGTATTAAATGGGTAGTAGTGCAATAAAAGATGCCAATAAAAGACAATTTTGGAGGATTTATTAAAAAACAAAAACAATAATGGATACAAATATAGGGTGGTGGCAAAAAATATAGGGTGGTGGTAAAAAATATAGAGTGGTGGTAAAAAAAATATAGGGTGGTGGCCCACCGTAGAAAACAATGAATGGGGAACACTGATAGAACTGTGGTGTAAGAGTGTGCTAGTATGGAGAGAAAAAGGGGTGCAGGACTATATTAGTACAGTACAGAGAACAGAAGTGCATGGATATGCAAGTATGGATAGAACCACTGTGTAAGAGTGTGTTAGTATGGAGAAAAAAAAAGGTGCAGGACTATGTTAGTGTAGTACAAAGAACAGGAGTGCAGGAATATGTAAATATGGAGAGAACCAGGTGTAAGAGTGTGTTAGTATGGAGAGAAAAAGGGTGTAGGTCTATATTAGTACAGTATAGAGAAAAGGAGTACAGGAGTATGTAAGTATGGAAATAATACTATGTGCAGGAATAAATAAGCATAGAGAGACCATGGCGTGCAGGAGTATGTGAGCACAAAGACAACGGGTGCAGGAGTATGTAAGTATGAAGACAACGGATGCAGGAATATGTAAGTATGAAGAGAATAGGTGCAGCAATATGTAAGTATAAAGAGAACAGGGAGTACAGGAATATGCAAGTATGAAGAGAACAAGTGCAGGAATATGTAAGTATAAAGACAACAGGTGCAAGAATATGTAAGTATGAGAGAACGGGTGCAGGAATATCTAAGTATGAAGAGAACGGGTGCAGGAACATGTAAATATGAAGAGAACGGGTGCAGGAATATGTAAATAGAAACATAGAAACATAGAATTTGACGGCAGATAAGGACCGCTTGGCCCACACAGTCTGCCCATTTCCCTAGCTGATGGATAAGTTGCAGATCCTAGTTAACCAGCAGCCTACTTCTTCCTACCCCCACCCCCTAGAATTGCCTTATGACTGTCCCATGCATGCTTGAATTCCATTGAAGAGAACGAGTGCAGGAATATGTAAGTATGAAGAGAACGGGATGTAAATATGGAGAAAATGAGTGCAATAATGTGCTCATATGGAGGGAAAAGGGGTGCAGGAATATGCAAGAATAGAGAGGACAGGAGTGAAGGGATTTGTAAGTATGGAGAAAGCGGGGGTGCAACTATATATAATTATAGAAATTAGCCATTTGTCTTCAGAGGTGGTTGGTTTTTATCCATACATTTGTGATGAAATGATTCATGATTATGAACCATCATCAGTCAATTTTCAACTATAAGCAACAATTGCTACAATACATATATTATTGGAAAAGTCTTTTTGTTTACTTTTATGTAACTCTGATTATAAATAACATTTGTATTGTATTGTGATTTTTAATGTACAGGCTACAACATCCCAAATGAGCAAGTGTTAATGCTGTCCGAGGGATGAGGAACTCCATTTTGTTGTTGCAAAGGTGGAAGAGGAGGATGAGGTACTCCCATTTGTTGAGAGGAATGACAAACTCCCATTTGTTGATGTAGAGGGGGAAGAGAGTGCAGAGCAGAAGGATGACTTTGAAGTCATTCCCACCAGTATCATAGATGTCTAGATAATGTGTTTATATGAGATTTTGTTTTCAGTTGTGATTGAGAGGAAGTTCTGAAGAAAAGGAAAACCTGTAGAGTTGAAAGGGGAGAGAGTATGGAATTAGAAGTAGGCTATAACATCAGAAAGCTTGAAAGGAGTAAAGCCAGGGAGTATTTTAGGAAGAAGCATGTCAATGTTATAATGGATATGAGATTATATTGGTAGCTGGTGCACGTGACAGAAGATTGGAGTCTCATGGGGCTCAGTTTTCAAAGCCCCGAGAATGCCACAAGCCCCTGGTGTGCCGAGCCTGTAACACTCACAGCTTGTGACATTCTTCCCACCAGCACTTGAGATTTGCAATCAAGAGAACCAAACACCACAAGTAAGATCAACTGTTCCCTGGTCTAACTTGCACCATTCGGGGGACATTTTTTTATTTGGCTTGAGCCAAATCTTTAGTGCAAGCTGCCATAAAATGAGAAAACTGTGGCGGCTGTGCCTAATGTACTAAAATCATGTTTAGCGGTGTCAAAGGAATTTAGTGCAGCTGCACCACAAAATGGGTGTGACACATGGCTTAATGCAAGCCCTGCATCACCCTTTAAAAATCAAGCCTTTCATATTGATTACAGGTGTGGGTGAGCAGGGAAGTGTCTGCATTATCAACATTTGGTCATTTAGAGAGGAGGGACATGAGAAGTGCACAAAGGAGGGCATGGTCTGATTCCAGGTGTGGGTGAGCAGGCAAGTGTCTGCATTATAAACATTTGGTCATTTAGAGGGGAGGGACATGAGAAGTGCACAGAGGAGGGTATAGAAACATAGAAGTTGATGGCAGATAAGGACCGCAAGACCAGTCCAGTCTGGCCATTTTTTCTGCTTTATGAATGTGCCATAGGCCTTTACTCTGTCAATGGCCTATCTATTCATACTAATCTGTATTGCTCCCTTATGCCTATCATGTGCCTCTTTCAAACCCTGCACTGTATTCATATCCACCACTTCCTTTGGTAGGCTGTTTCATTCATTCACCACCCTTTCTATGAAAAATTACTTTCTCACATTACCCCTTAATCGACCTCCCTCTAATCTCATGCTGTGCCCTCTTGTCCTGTTATTTTTCTTATATTGAAACATATTTGACTCTTTCACCTTGTTAATGCCCTTACGATGTTTGAATGTTTCGATCATATCACCTCTCTCTCCCTCCTTTGCTCTAGGGTATACATATTGAGCTCTGTTAATCTGTCCTCATATGTTTTCAGATGCAGTTCCTGCATCATTTTGGTTGCCCTTCTCCAGACTGCTTCCATTTTGTTAGTGTCCTTGTGCAGGAATGGCCTCCAGAACTGCATGCAGTACTCAAGATGGGGGCTAACCAGTGTCTTGTAAAGAGGGGTTTATTACCACCCTCTTAAAACTTGTGACACCCCTACTAATAAACCCCAACAAACTTCTAGCCTTACCTACTGCTTTAATGGACTGCTTGGATAAATTCAGGTCACCTGTGATGATGATGCCCAAGTATTTTTCTTTCCTTGTGATTGCCATTAACTTCCTGCATGATCTTGCACTTATTTGCATTAAACCCCAGTAGCTACTCTTCAGATCATTTTACCAGTTTTTCCAGATCTCTTCTCATCCTGCCTACCGCATCTGGATCATCAATTCTTTTTTTTGAAATTTCTCTTTATTACTCCCGTACTGCCTGCCTTCTGGGCATCCAAGGAGTATTCCTTCTGCTTCTCCGCCATTGGACCTACCTCTCGATCCTCCACAGAGACTGTGGGAGGCCAGACAGACAGACTCGGTTCTAAATGGTAGAGTGCAGGGACAATAAAGGAATATAGTGTGTGTTAGAACGTTGTTAACCTTAGGAAATCATCATTGTGACGTAAAACTGTTGTTAACCTATCAATGCTACATCACATCGATAGGTTAACAACGGGGATCGCTTTGCGCATGTGCACTATACGACCACCAGCCTTCCAGAAACGGCCGCGGCGGTGAAAGAATGACCTGGAACAGCTGCAGCAATGACTAAAACGTCAACAGTAGAAATACATGACTATACACTATAAAATATAATGTATGGTCATACATTGGCAACCAGTCTGAATAACCATCTCGAGGTTGCCATGACGACATAAACCTCTCGAGCTTCGCTCTTGAAGTTTACATGGTCACCATGGCAACCTCTCGCCAGTTAACAAACCAGTTACCGATGCATGCTCATACATTATCCTCTATGTGTGGTACATACTGATGGAAGGGGTTCTGTGTCCAGGTCAGCAAATGCAGAGTCCACCAGAAAGAGGCTAAGTGTTATATCTTACAAGTGGAGGCTAGTGAGTTAAGCAAATGCAACCAGAATTTTCAGGCCAAAGAACGTAGAAAAGATAAATAAAGTGTGGCAAAGAACAAAAAAAAAAATTGAAATACCACGGACTGCTTCTGTGTACAATTTAAAGTATTTTAAGCATTAAACTAACCCTACTTTGCACAATTTCTGCCAATTGCCTTTGTTTTCAGCACAAGTTAACAGAATTGTATTCTCATCTCCAACTTCATGATCCTCAGTCAGTCTGTAGCACCTCCTGACAATTCGACACTGCACTGTTCAGAATCATTAGGGATCCTTTGGATTCAGGAGAACAATTGGTACCATGTCCTCAGAAAACAAGGTCCCGCCACAGCGCCCCTGCTTGCTGTCTATAGGTTATCCCTGGTGTCAGTGAGGGTAATGGCAAATGCAGCAGGCAGTGAAGGTGAAAACACAATAAAGCAGCCTGTCAGCAAGCTTTGCAATAACATTATCTGTTTCTGCACACATGCAATTATAGTGATTTGAAAAGCATTGCAAACTGATCCCATGTTGCCCAGTTTCTGCCTTGCCTTTTTAAACACACTCTGACACAGTAATCCCTGCAATCAGTTATTACCTCCAATTTCATGATCCCGTGTTTGTCACCAACACACCACCTTCCGATAATGTTTCAAAACCACACAGAAATGTGAGTAGCTTCACTTCTTCAGCACTTGGAAGCCTTTAGACTAGAACAAGCAATATTCACAGTTCCCTCTGCAACTGTCTGTCTGTAGTGGCTGGTGGGCTGAAGTCATTTCCAGTCCGACTCTGAAATGTGTCCTACACCATGCAACTCCAGACATTAACATTCCAGTAAATACTGAGAAAAAGTAAACTGCAAAAAAATGTGATATAATCTGAATTAAGTGTAAAGATCACATCTTCTAAGATTTTTTAACACATCAGCTGTTTTAAAAGGACTGACACTGCTGACTTGCATCTCCTAGTTTAAAGCTCCAGGACACCCCTGCAAATAAGCTTTGTTTGGATAAATGTACCTTGCAGCCACCACATTTTAACTAAAAATAAAAGTACTTTCTCCTAACAGTGATAAGTCAAAACAGGATCTGCTAGCATGTAACTGTAAACATTATTTAGCAACCCCTTTCTCTTCTCCTTGCTGCTGCACACGAAATATTAATGAGTTGTATTGAATGGTGCGTGTGTGGGGAGGGACACATAAGGGAGGGAGACAGGAATTAAATGTTCAACTCTGAAAATTGCTCTAAAAAGGGAGCACAGAGTTAACAGATTTTTTTGTGGATCAACATCCTTTGTTCTTCTAGTCCCAAACTCTGAAGAGCAGCAGCTGCTTGTGTTTCTGAACAGTGCAGTCTGTGGTGTTGGAGACTGAAACAGAGGATCCTGAAGTTGGAGGTAAGGAATGTTCAGCACACAGGGAGCTGCAGAGGAAACAGGTTTTCTGTGGATAGATATCCGTTGTTCTTCTAGTCCCAAACTCTGAAGAGCAGCAGCTACTTGTGTTTCTGAACTGTGCAGTTTGTGGTGCTGGAGACTGAAACAGGGGACCATGAAGCTGGAGGTAAGGAGTGCTCAGCACATGGGGAGCTGCAGAGGGAACAGGTTTTCTGTGGATAGATATCCGTTGTTCTTCTAGTCCCAAACTCTGAAGAGCAGCAGCTACTTGTGTTTCTGAACTGTGCAGTTTGTGGTGTTGAAGACTGAAACAGAGGACCCTGAAGTTGGAGGTAAGGAACACTGAGCTGTTGTGTAAACCACCCAAAGGAAAACTTTAAAAAGACAAAAGGGGTCAGGTAGTATTTATAAATGTGTGCAGAAAATCAATTATAGGAAGGTGTGAGACTGATTAAACTACAAATGAATCATTGTGACATATTTGTTTACCAGGGTAGGTTCATTAACACCTACACATTTGTTTTCCCTCTTCTTCTTTTTCCCTTCTTTAACCTGAGTACTCTGACTTCATTTGGTAAAACCCTCAATAGACTCCACCTGAAGAATGTAACCATTTTGTCTTTGCATCCCCCCCCACACACACACACACACCTCTGTAGCCTCCTCCTGTGTTACACTACCTTTATCGACCATTCCTTTTTAGAAAATGGGCTTTTTATTTCCTGGCATCTGATTGCTAGTACCCTTGCCAGGGGGGTACATTAACTTTCAATAGATGCCCAGGAAATCAAAAGCACCAGCCCCAGTGCCCATTCACCTACACACCTTTTCCTTGTTCCCACCTGGCTTCCCTATTGGACAAAACAATCCGATTTTAATTTTAAATCCCTGCCATTTTTTTCTGCTGCTTAGCGAGAGATATGAGCCCAGAGTGCGCCACTCGCTCCCAAAATGAACCTGCCTGCCCCAGAAAACAAACCATCCCAAAACCAAATGCTTGAACTAGAACAGTATTCTATAAACAAATGTTACAGCACACTTGCACAGAAGTGCACAGCTCCCGAAATACCTCTAGATGTCTGCGCTGATGAACCTCTCAGCACCGCCTGTAATGCTCGGTCCACTCCGTTCTCTCCCCATGCCAAATACATATCTCACCCCTCCTGAACAATATAAATAAAAGCAAACACCATACTTCCTCCCAAAAAAAAAGAATTTCTCGATCCAGTACACTTCTGTCTCCCGCATACTTCCGGGTATGACATCACTGAAACGCGCAAACTGTCGTGAAGTAACCGATCGAGAAATCTATTTATTTTTTATTTAAATTTTGCTAAATGCAGTTGTGCTACTCATTTGACACCTGAATGTGACAGGCATTTGACAGTACAACGAGCGAGAAATGACGGGAGGCACCGTAAATCACCGTGCAGATCGCAAACTACTGCTCTACCTCTAAGACCCTGTGCAGGTACAGTCCAGCAGTTTTTTGTTAATAATATTACAGGAAAGACACAGTGTTTTCATGTGGAGAGTGGGGTTCGGAGTTAAGGACAAGAGAATCCCCTGTGTGTGTGGGGGATGCAGGACAACAAATCTGGAAAACATGCAACAGCACAGAGACAGACTACTTTATCACACAAACATTTCAACATTATAATTAATACATTTGTCAACTATTTTTTTTATAAGGTTTTGAATCCCACATAAAATTGACACAGTGCCCATTTTCTAAGTGCAATAATGCCCTCCAGGGTGGGCGGTATGGACAATACTAGACCTTCCAGGGGCTATAAGGCCCTCCGCCTGCAGTGTCGGGCCTCATTACGCCCCTGGGCAGTCCAGTATTGCCCAGTACCACCCACCCTGTTGGGCATTATTGCTTGCTTAGAAAATGGGCTAGATCCTAGGACATCACTCATTGGCTGAGAAGCACTACAAGGGGGTACATTAACTACGAGTAGGCAGCCGGCTCCAAATCAAGTGCCAATTCAGGGGTGCCCCATTACTGGCATGCTCTTGGGCACCCCAAATTTCAAGTCCACAAGCCACCATTTTTCCCCACCGCTATCAGGTTGTCAGACGCCCGAGTCTCAAATTCATTTATTTAATAAAAAAAATCAGTACCTACTCTTACAAGTATACCACCTTCACTTAACATTTTCATTCTGTCTTGAAAACCACAACTCCATTCCGGGTCTGACACATCCCAATGCTGACTTGCCTCGCAAAAGACGGAACCGCTCAAAAAGCTTCTGGCAAATACCCTGTCTCTCTCATCACAAATTAACATCTAAAACACAGTTAACATTAAAAGCACTGCTCCTTATGGATAGAAAAACATACATTTTAAACTGCTGCCAACCCACATAGCACTTCTCTTCCGGGTTTAAGGGCACACGGTCCTGCAAGGTCATGCATCAAACTGCCGTGTCTGTGGACTGACCAAAAGAAAAAAAAATCCAGAACTGTTTAAAATAAATAAAAAACGATGCCATGAAACTCCCTGACGTACAACTTCAATATCGAGTTCATCTGTACTTCTGCAAGGTGTGCTGTGGGGAAGGGGGAGAAACACTTCAAGGGAATGGCTCTCAGGAAGGGGGGAGCAACACAAGAATCAACAGCATAAAAAAAAATCAGAGGGACTACTTTACCAACAATTTTTCTTCAAGTTTTTCTATTAATTTTAAACTAATTTCCTCTGTTATTTTACTTTTTAATTAAACTTGACGCACATGCCCATTTTCTAAGCACAATAATACCCTCCAGGGTGGGTGATATGGGCAATACTAGACCGTCCAGGGGCTATAAGGCCTTCCGCTTGTGGTGTCGGGTCTCATTACGCACCTGGGCAGTCCGGAATTGCCCAATATCGCCAACCCTGGAGGGTATTATTGCTTGCATAGTATATAGTGGAGTATTGTCCTATATAGAATTCTATCCCTTTCAAAATGCTGTTCTACCAGCATTCTAGAACCTCTAGAGACTGCATGAGTCAGTTTCATTTTGAAAGCAAAAGAACTCACAAAACACATTTTTCACACAGTACTATACACTATAAAAAAATACAGGATGAGCAACTCTATGCAGAACCAGTGTGTTTTGCCACCTCGGGGTTCTGATTCCCATGGACCTCTCAGGCTCACTCTCAAGGTCAGAGGGAATCAGAATCCCTCTCTATCAGAACACACTGGTTCTGCATAGTTGCCCATCAAGTATTCTCTATGTTGTTCCTGAACTCTGCCTTATAGAGCTGAATTAATCCTGTCCTGACTTTGTAATCTCCCCTCCCATTTTTTACTGTACTTTATAGAATATGTTGTCAGAAAAGGACTGGCAGGCCGTTCCAGTCTACCCTATTTTTTCTGCCTATTCTGACCCCTCGGACCCTATTCACCGGCACCCATCCCTCCTCCATTTTCTCTGCATATTATGCCACTGTACCTATCCCACGTAATGTTTTCTCGCATCCCACTTAACCCCCCCCTCAGCTTCATTGCATAACCCCCCCTCGTTCTGGTACCTTTTCCCCGCGAAAGAGACTCCCCAGCTACATATTCTTCACCCTTGTAAAGTGCATATCTCAGTCATGTCCCCTCACACTCTCCCCTCTGCCAGGGAGTACATGTTGAGATCCTACAACTTCTCATATGGCTTTTTGTGCAACCCCTCCTCAATTCTGGTAGCCTTCCTCTCAATTGCTTCCACCTGGTCCGTGTCCTTTTGGAGGTGCAACCTCCAGACCTGGGGACAGTACAGTACTCTAGGTTGGGTCTCACTAGTGGGTGATACAGTGGCAACACCACCTCCCTTCTCCTGCTAGAAATCCCCCTCCCTGTGCTCCCTAGCATCCCACTACCCTTGCCTTTGGCCTTGTCACTCTGCCCTGCCACCATAAGATCATCAGATATGAGTCCTGAGGTCTCTTTCTTGTGTGATGACTGTCAGTACCTCCCCTCATCTTACACACAGCTCCTGGGTTTCCCTGCCACCGGTGCCTGACGTTGCATGTTCTGGAATTGAAACCTCAGTGCCACTCCATGGATCATTCTGTAGGTTACTCAGATCCCTTTGTATTCTCTCCACCACTTCCTGAGTGTCCAGCCTGTTGCAGATTTCTGTGTCATCACATAAAGACACACCTTCCCCCCAATTCCTCAGCAATGTCACTTACGAAGACATTGAAGAGGATCTGTCCTAGCACTGATCCCTGTAGTACCTCACTGGTCTCTCATCCTCCGAGTGTCTGCCATTTAACACCACCCTCTGCCTCCTAGCCTTCAACCAATTTAATACTCTGCTTACCACTTTCTCCCCAAGCCCCAGGCTGCTCAGCTGCTTAGCTTCTTTACTAGCCTCCTGTGCTGCACTGTGTTGAAGGCCTTACTGAAATCCTGGTAGGCCACATCCATTGCCCTCCACTGATCCACCCAGTCAAAAAATCTATGGTATTTGTTTGGCATGACCGCCCACCTATGGAACCTTGCTGCTAGTGGTCCTGCAGCCTGTATGCCCCCAGGTACTCGATTAGCCACTCCTTCAACAGGGTCTGAATTAATTTCCCCACCACTGATGCAAGGCTGACTGGCCTATAGTTGCTAGCCTCCTTTCTCCTGCCGCTCTTGGGCAGAGGGACCAAATCAGCCCATCTCCAGTCTACTGGAACTACTTCTATCTTCAATGGGGGTGCTGAACAGTGTTGCCAAAGGGGTGGCTTGCACCATGTTCAGTTCTTTTAGAAATCTTGGTTAATCTCATCCAGTCCTGTCTCCTTGTTCTCCATTAGGGCTTCCAGTCTGTTCTGAACTCTTTCCTCCAAAAATGGACTTGTGTACACTCCCTCCATTGCCTGCTAATACATGTTGGTCCATCCCCCCTACTGTGAAGAGCACCCCCACCCTCCTGATCCTCACTATCCCACCCCTTTCTTTCCTCTTTTCACTCATGTATCTGAGGAATGTCTTACCCCCTTTTGTGACCTCCTTGGTGATCCTCTCCTATGTTTGTGGCTTAGCTGCCCTCACCCTCCTTCCTGCTACTCTTTGTTTTTCCAGATACAGCTCCCTGTCCACATCCATCTGGGTGTCTTTGTACTTCCTAAATGCAGTTTTTATTCTCCCTCACCACCTTAGTCACCTTCTATGAGAACCAGGGCAGACTCATCCTCCTCCTCCTTCCCTTGCTTACTTCCTTCAACCATCATGCTGTTGCCTTAGCTGTTCCCTCTTCAGTATTTTTCCATTGGGTCTCCACTCACCCCCTGACAATATCAAACCATGGAGATTTTAAGTGAGAGGATCTGGGTCATACACAGACCAGTGTGAGGGTATCAAGCGTCCCGGAGACCACCCTGTTATATGCAGCCACTGCCTCGCTTATACCCCTCGCACATGCAGCCTCTACACTAGATAGATCAGCTACCACCAATAAACCCTCTGGGGACAATTGCCTTAATGGGCGATAACTGACCATCTCCTCAGGGGCTCCAACCAAGCACTTCACCGTGTGGTGACCATACAACCTGATGAGTCTCAAGGTTAATTACCTTGAACACCAGGTCAAGTGTGTGGCTGCAGTGATGGGTTCTGGAAGTAACTGCTTGTGACAGGCTCAGTGATGACATCAACTAGAGGAGATGAGAACCAAAATGCAAGGCTTCATCATCAAGCCCAGGCAATGAAATCAACCAGTAGTAAACATCTGGAGGACTCCAACACCATCAACATTGAAGTTCACCACCTCCTGCAGGAATTCTCCCAGTGCCCCAGGAGGGTGGTGCATAAGAAGAATCCTGCATCCTGTGCCCAGACCCCTATGCACTGCCACACACTCTAAAGACCTAGTTGTCCCCACCAGGTGCACAGTGAGTCCTAGGTCAGATTTACAACAAATGGCCACTCAATCACCCCTGCATTCCCACTGTGGGCAGTGCACCACAGAGTATCTAGTGGGGACTGATGCCTCCAAATTCTGCCCGGCATCATCATCCAACCAGCTCTCTGTGATGTAAGCCAGATCGAGTGAGGAAATCAAGTCCACCATAATTGGGGACTTGTTCCTCATCAGTCTGGCATTGCATAGCACTTCCTGCAGGGAACTGGTAGGCACTGCAGATCTTTTGGCTATCTGCCCACTCAGTCTGGTGGGAACCCTGGAGACAGAGACCAAGCACATCTGGTCTCTCCCTAGGCTCTGTGTAAACCCAGGGCATTTCCTGCACCTTACCACCCCAGTTCTTCTCACCGCTGATGGGACCACAGCTTCCTGCACCTGACAACCTCCACACTCCCTAGTGATGCTGACCTTCCGACAGCACCTCGCTATTGTAGCTGACAGGGGAAGGTCAGCAAATGGTGGAGGTCATGCAGCTGGGAAATATTATAAGCAGTCTGCAAGGGTCCAGAGCCCCAGCATATTCCATGGGACCAGCACCACAACCACTACTTTCTTTCTCGCTCTTAGTTAAAAACCAATCACAAGCACAACCACATCCGACTGAACTAATACAAAAACAAACTACCTAACCAAATATACCACTAACGCACATATACATACACCAGATATACCACTCACACACACACACACACACACACACACCAGATATGCCACTCACACACACACACACACACACACACCAGATATACCACTCACACACACACACACACACACACATACACCAGATGTACCACTCACACACACATACATGCACCAGATGTACCACTCACACACACATACATGCACCAGGTATACCACTCACACACACATACATACACCAGGTATACCACTCACACACACACATACATACACCAGGTATACCACTCACACACACACATACATACACCAGGTATACCACTCACACACACATATACATACACCAGGTATACCACTCACACACACACACATACATACACCAGGTATACCACTCACACACACATATACATACACCAGGTATACCACTCACACACACACACATACATACACCAGGTATACCACTCACACACTCACATACATACACCAGGTATACCACTCACACACTCACATACATACACCAGGTATACCACTCACACACTCACATACGTACACCAGGTATACCACTCACACACACACATACATACACCAGGTATACCACTCACACACACACATACACCAGGTATACCACTCACACACACACATACATGCACCAGGTATACCACTCACACACACACATACATACACCAGGTATGCCACTCACACACCCTTACATACACCAGGTATGCCACTCACACACCCATACATACACCAGATGTACCACTCACACACACATACATACACCAGGTATACCACTCACACACACATACATACACCAGGTATACCACTCAGACACTCATACATACACCAGGTATACCACTCACACACACATACATACACCAGATGTACCACGCACACACCCATACATACACCAGATGTACCACGCACACACACATACATACACCAGATGTACCACTCACACACCCATACATACACCAGATGTACCACTCACACACCCATACATACACCAGATGTATCACTCACACATCCATACATACACCCAGATGTACCACTCACACACCCACGCATACATACACCAGATGTACCACTCACACACACATACATACACCAGATGTACCACTCTCACACACACACACACACATACATACACCAGATGTACCACTCACACCCATACATACACCAGATGTACCACTCACACACACACACACATACATACACCAGATGTACCACTCACACACACACACACACATATACACCAGATGTACCACTCACACCCATACATACACCAGATGTACCACTCACACACACACACACATACATACACCAGATGTACCACTCACCCACACATACATACACCAGATATACCACACACACACACACACACACACACAAATATACCACTCATACACACATTACATACACCCTCTATACCACTTACACACATACATGCATACATACACCCTCTGTAAAACTAATACCAAAACACTACCTAACCAACTATACCACTCACAGACACATACATACACCTTCTATAACCTAACTCCAAACACTCCCTTCTTCCACAGACCACAAGCTTCTCCACCCCAAAAACAATCCCCCCACACACACACTAATGCACAGCAATAAAATACTAAAAGGGAAAGATCAGATAACGTGTGCAGTGCTGTGACGGTAATCCCAAACTGCTAAGGGATTTTAAAAAAACAAATTATAAAGTAAAGTGATGTCAATCCAAAGGGCACCAGTAGGCAGTTCAGTCAGTCCAGTCCTGGAATAAAATATCAGTTCCAAAGCACTGAAGGAGAGGGAAATGGCCCTCACAGCACCATAACCCAGATGAAACTTCTCTACTGCTGGAACCAAAGAATACAGCCGAGAATCGCACTCCTCTTACAAGTGCAAGAATCGGCTTCAACAGAGACGCTTCATGTTACAACTCTTCCCCACTCAGGATCAAATGCAGTTCCAAATAGAAGAAAAAAGTTCATCTCTCACCAGTACTAATTCCATAATCCAGAGCCCCAGAGTCAGAGATATGATCTGACCACACATTTTTCCACAAGAAAAAGTCTCAAGCAAGTGGTTCTTTTTCCAAAATGTTTTTCAGGTTTTATTTTCTCACCACAGGAGTGTAGCCTAATCAGGTTCAGGTACAGGAATATAGCAGCAAAGCTTCAAACATTTCACCAAACCCTTGGATTTAATGAATATCTTTGTAAAAGCCAAGGGTTTGGTGAAAAGTTAGAAGCTATGCTGCTATATTCACGTACATAAGCCTGAATAGGCTACACTCCTGTGGTGAGAAAATAAAACCCCAAAAACATTTTGGAAAAAGAACCACTTGTTTGAGACTTTTCCTTGTGGAAAAATGTGTGAGGTGTGCCTTGACTTTTGGTACTGAGTTTTTAACTGTGCATGACATGGTCAGCACTGAAAGCAATGACAAAACACCATAATAAGGTTCAGTACCAGTGCAAGTAAGTAATAACCCATGATAGGGTGTGCGTTTATTGTGGCTTAATCAACACTGTGAGTGTGTTGTGTGTCACGAGGCCACAGGCCAAGTGTCCTCACTGTGCACAGGGTGTCGATTAATCCCCAATAACCACACACCCTGGAGTGCGCTTACTGGGGATTAAGCAATGCCCCGAATGTGCTTTGTGGCATGAGGCCACAGGCAGAGTGTTCTCACAGTGTCTGGGGTGTTGATTAATCCCCAATAACCACACACCGTGGAGTGGCTTATTGTGCTTATAACATGGGGTGCCACCAGAGGGGGAAAGAAATATGAGGAAAGCATGATTAAGTCATGAAAACATAGACTTTTTTATGTGTTCTGCCACCACCACAAATACTGTAGTGCTGACGGTGCTGAATCAACACAAGCAACTCATCAAGAAGATCTGCACACTACACATGTAAAAAAAAATGAACAAGTAATGTATCACAGGAACAATTCACTATGGCTTCACAGAGAGTCTCTGTGAAGCACAGCTGCTGCGATCTCCTGTATCTGGGGAACTGACTCTTGTACTGAGCCATCCGTCTGGCAAGACAGAAACAGAGAGAGAAACACAAAGCAAGAGTGACACTGGGGCGGAGGAGAGACACAGACACTCAATGTTCCACATTTGCTGCAATGTCCTGTGTCTGTGTGTGTCTCTTTCACTCTCTGCAGTATGCAGAAATTCAGCAGTGTTCACCCTGAATCACTGTCTGTTCTTGTCAGCAGCAACACACACAGACTGTGCACCAGGGAACAATGCAGAGAGAGAGAGAGACACTCTGCATAAGAGGCGCACATGGATTCCCGCAACCTGTGGCTGTATCTGCACACCCCACAGTCCTCAGTCTACGTGGGGTGGCCTTTACAGAGGGTAGCTGCAGGATGCCCCACTGTGTGTCTCCCTCACTCACATTCTCTCTCTCAGGACACTGGTGACACTGCTTCTGTCTCTGTCACTGCTTTGATGTCAGAAGGGGGAAGCAATGAACTTTGGTTGCATGCTGAACACAGCATCACACAGTCACTAAAGTCCATGGCTCCTGCTCTGACCCGGTAACATGCTAGTGGTGCAGTAGGACTGTAGGCAACATTTGGTGATTTATGGACAAGGCGGCATGCTTGCATTTCTGTCCCCCTGCAGTGAAACGTCAGTGATCTGAGGGGTGGATGGGTATCCCTGTGGTGCTGCCAGGACACTCACTGCTGGATTGCCGCTGTCTGACAGGATGTATGTGATACATAGACACACTGCCTGGCACCAGCAGCTTCTGTTGCGACATTACCACTGGGTAGTGGAGTTGGTAAGGGGTGAGGGTTAGAAAAGACACACACAGATGACTCCATTGTGAGCAACGGGGATGTAGGTGACAGACCTCATACATCAGTAAGGCACAGCATCATTTTCCCCGGTGGTGCGCTCCTCACTGTGCCACAGTGTGCTTGATGGCTGTACTAGCAGAAACAGACGAGGATAATAAAATGCTGTGTAGCATTACATAAATAACCCCCAAGTGGTGCTATTCCTAGAGTTACTACCCCTGCCTTGTGATCCATACAAGTTTGAGGGACCTGGGATCCCAGATTTATTTTAAAACTGGTTATTTTCCATAATATTACCTTTGCGGAGTGCCCCACCCTGAGTTTAGATTTTAAATGTAGTAGCTGTTACCTGGTACAACCCCCTGGGATGTCATACCACACACTGTAACTATTAGCCACCCCAACACATGACCTGATGGACATTCCCCTATGTTTCAGACATTTTACATTTAATTACTCTAATAATATGCCCACAACCCCATCATTTGCAAACAATAACAACAGTTTATTTACAGGGGGAATGGGGCTTAGGAATGGGGAAATTGAAAGAGTAGAGACTATGCAATCAATATCATTGTTATTTATAGCACGTACAGAGGCTTTCGAGTTTTGGGGTTTGTGCTGATGAAAACCGTCCAGCTGGGTGGATACCTGCTAGACAAATCAGACAGAAATCACATTATGCCACCGTAGATGACCAGAGCCCTGGCTATCTAACAAATTGCATTTAACAGATGCAACCACAATATAATTTTACCCACAGTCTGATACCAGTTCCCCAAACTTAGCATTAGACCCCACAATCTCACACATTTAAACCTGGGTAGCAAGTTACCAAGACAGTCCCTTGATGATTGAAGGCCTGGTGGACAGTGCAGCTGTTTGTTGACTGGCTTGATTCTAGAAAGAATTAGTACTTGAACTTGAAAACAGTTGGGCAGATAAAACTATTTAGTCATTCCGAATCCAAAACCACATGCAGGGATTTCCCTGCATGTTGCAGTTGGACACACTCGGTAGGTGCAGCCAGCCAGGGTACACTGGGTTTGGAAATCAGTTGTTTCTTTCTGAACGTCCATCACATTATATGTTCTGGTACATTCAGCACATTTAGATTTCAGACACATCTAGTAAAGTCAGTAAAGGGATAGCATCTTCAACCAGGGGCCACGATGGTGCCCTAGAAACACAGACTTTGAAGGTATATATGGACCACTTGGCCCACCTAGTGTGCCCATTTCCCTACCTACTGGATAAGCTGCAGATCCCAGTTAATCAACGGCCTATTTCTTCCTCCCCCCCCCCCCCACAAGTATTACCTTACGTCTGTCCTGTGCAGTCTTGCATTCTCCCACTGTTTTTGACCCCACAACCTCCTCAAGAAGGCAGTTCCATGTGTCCACCACCCTCTCTGTGAAAAAATACTTTCTCGCATTGCCCCTGAGTTGTCACCTCTCTATCTTCAAATTGTGTCCCCATGTTCTTGCCCATCTTTTTATGAAAGATGCTACCCTCTTGGACTTTGTTGATTCCCTTGAGGTACTTAAACATTTCTATCATGTCCCCCCCTTTCTCCCTCCTTTCCTCAAGGGTATACACATATTAAGCTCCTTTTAGCTCTCCCGGTCTGTTTCATAAGAAAAGTCATTTCCAGCTTACAGTAATCAAATTCAATAGACTTGGTGTCTCAGTCCTATTTGTTGTACATGGCTATAGATTGCAGCTCCACTGGACATCTTGACCGGACAATTCAGAAAACACCTGCCCTCCCAGGCAAAGTCAGGCTGAGCCCCTATACTGAGTGCTCCCCTCCCAGTCATGTAGGCTCCATAGCAGACGACACATATTGACACATTTATATGATACTGTGGGCTCCTGAGGGTCCCCCAGAATAGTCAAGTCCACCTGCGCTCGGCAAGACAGGTGCAGCAGATGCAAAGTGCAGACCAATTGGTCCATCTCAATACAGCACAAGATCCATAAGGGGTACACCCATGCTGGGCTAAGGTTAGGTGCAACATGATGCAGGGTGCAAACCAAATGAGCAGTATAAATCAGTACAGTCACGAACGACATTGACAGCCCCAATTAAGCACTTTCTTTCATTCTTGCCCCGGGGGTACAACAGTACTCACTCAAGCTCCTCACAGTAGGATCTTCACAGTCAAGATTCCTGATGTCTTCAGTTCTCTCACAACTGAGGCGAAATCAGCTCTCTCACAGCTGGCTTGATGTTGTTGCAAGTCCACATCTTTCCCTGATGTGGAAGGGAGGGCTAACACCTGGAGGACAGTCTGGCAACTCCCAGGCTAGCAGGTTCTGCATACACTAAATTACTTTAAACTGTTACTGCTAATAAGTCACTAACCACCTCCTGGGTGGAGGGGCTTAACTGGATCACCAGGTCCAGTTGCATGGCTGGGGGCCTGCCCACTATCCCTGTGGGGGGGAGGTCCTGCTTGAATCTGAGAAAATGCTGTAAACACAGTCTTTTATGGGGCTCTCCTGACACTCCTAAAATGCTGACGCTATTGGGTTCTTGGCCTCTGATTGGCTGGAGGGCTTGTCAATCAAGAAAATGAATTATGCATGAACCTCACTTGATGCACAGTTGGTTTTCTGTTTTGGTGCCTGAAATTAGATCCCTGCAGTTCCATGTGAGCACTTGTTTAGTTTCTCATGAGTTTTGGCTAATGTCTCACAAGTCCTGGCTTTAAAATTCTAGTTTTCCAATTGGTTGTCGCTGCTGAAAATGACTGTTTAACACACAGTCCCTTAAGCAGATATGATACAGTCCCAAATAAATTTCTGGTGCAGCCAGAATAAACACTATATTTGCCCAAATGCCCCAACAGTTTAGCAGCCACTAGTGCATTCTTGCTGTCGCTGTTCAGAACAAGTAAATTTCTTAGTCATTGTGCCTGTCACTGCTGCTAGTATTTAAGGACGCCTTACAGAAGACAGGCCATCTCTCTGAGTCCCAACATTTTACTGGTGCAGCCAGGATTTAGGCATTTATTTTATTTAAACACTGCCCCTTTCACATTTGCTCCCATACCCACAAAGCAGTTGCATTATTTGTCAGTTAGAACACATTTTCTTTTCTTTTTGGCAGCAGTCAAAACACGGCTTTCCTTAGGGCAGAAGCATGCCTGTGAATAATTATTAGATCAGGGCTCTGAGCTCATTAATATTCATGATCCCGATTTGGACACCTCATGGATCTTTTTATTTCATTTAATACATAGGCTCTCAGGGTCCTTCTCAAGGTCACCGAGTCCCACTTAACAGGTGGGAACATGGGGACTGCCGAATCTCTCTCCCAATCAACAGCAAGTTGAGCGGTCAGAAGATCAGAGGCACCATCTATGCAGTCTTCACTGCACCAGAATACACATGCAGAGTGGGAGATAGTGGTCTGGATTTTGGAGCCCTGCAGGGCTTGGAATTACTCCAGGGCCACTTTTTGGGGCACAGGGGCACAAACAAGAACTTGGGCCAGAGCAGGGACCATTTAAAAAAAAATAAAAATAGCGGGCATTTCTGGAGGTGCCAGATAGGAGAGCAAAA
This sequence comes from Neoceratodus forsteri, assembly GCA_016271365.2. NCBI lineage: Eukaryota > Metazoa > Chordata > Ceratodontiformes > Ceratodontidae > Neoceratodus > Neoceratodus forsteri. Next base: position 415,454,396 of record CM057457.1, on the reverse strand, counting down.
CAGAAACTATGGGCTACAGGTACGCCGCCACATTGGTAGGGGGGGGTTACACATATTATAAAATGGCCAGGAATGACAAAGGGCATGGTCGCAGTTTCCTTTTGGTGCCCTGAGGTCCACGGGGCAGTTGAGTTGGGAGACACCCATTGCCTAGGGGTACTGCTGATTTTTGGTGGTGAACACATTGCGAGGGGTACTGCTGACTTCTGCTGCACACATCATGTACTGTGAGCTTGCCATACACAGAGACAGTCATTTCTATTCTGTGTAGCTCAGGATGTCTCTCTTGGTTTGCAGCAGAATTAATGGTTGCCTTTGAAAGTGTGTTTTAGGCACAATGACGAGATCTGGTCCACTCACTGATAACTTAGGGATAATGCTTCACCACTTGCTGTGGTTATATCATGGATTAATCAATAATCACCTGATGGCTCTGTACCCATCAGGGACCTGTCTTTGTCTACCCCATGTTATAAGAGAGTTTAAATGTGCATTATGTAGTCGGCACTGAAAGCAATAATAAAACACCATAATAAGGTTCAGTAGCAGTGCAACAGTTTTTAAATATGTGTGACGTGGTCAGTACTGAACGCAATAATAAAACACCATAATAAGGTTCAGTAGCAGTGCAAAAAGTTTTTAACTGTGCAAAGGCTAACAGGACACTAGGTTGTATTGCCAGAGGCATATCCTGCAGGAGGGTGGAGGGGATCCTGCTGCTGTGCAGGTCACTGATTAGTCCACACCTGGAGTACTGCATGCTGTTCTGGCAGCCATACCCAAAGAAGGACATAAGGTTACTGGAGGCATTGCAGTGCAGGGCAACAAAAATGATCCAGGGCTAGGGGAATTGCACTCTGAGAACAGGCCGAGGGAGTTGAACATGTACTTCCTGGAGGAGAAGAGGGAAAAGGAGGACGTGACTGAAACCTGCAAGTACATGAAGGGAATAAATAAGATGGACATGGAGGGGCTTTTCTAGTTAAGAAGAAGGAGGGACACCTGAGGGCACAAACTGAGATTGGAGGGGGGAAGGTTCAGGAAAGGTATGAAGAGACACATTTTTACAGAGAGGGTGGTGTCCGGGTGGAAGTGGGCTGCTTCAAAAGGGATGGGACAGAGGAAGGGTTACTGGAAGGGGGAGGGAGGGAGGGAGGGCAACTTCAGTAGGCTGCCAGCTGCACAATCGTGCAGACTCCATAGACTGAAAGGCCTTTATCAGTTTGCGGAATTGTATTTTCGTATAACCTGGTCAATACTGAAACAATAATGAAACACCACAATAAAGTTCAATAACAGTGCAGGAGTTTTTAACTGTGCATGACATGGTCAGTGTTGAAAGACGAATAAACTCATTCTATGTTTATATGTTCCAGGAAACAGAAGGGAAATAGTCATCTTTAACAGACAGCAGTGAACATGGCAACAACAAAAGAGCTAGAACTACTGAAAAATGAAGTGATGTGTCCCATCTGTGTGGATTATTTTAATGATCCTGTTATTGTAGATTGTGGACACAACTTTTGCAGAGCCTGTATCACAAAATATTGGGAGTATGTAGATGGAAATGTCTCCTGTGGTGAATGCTGTGATGTGTTGGTGCAGAAGGTACTCCGAGCAAACAGAAAACTTGCAGTGATAGTGGAAATTGTAAAACGTCTAACTGGAAATAAAGAGGAACCAGAAAAGAGCAATATCTGTGACCGGCAGCAACAGCCACTCGGATGGGTTTGTGAGGAATCAGATGAGCAGAAGCCTCGCCGTGCAGCCTGTGAAAAGTCTCCTTTGCATGAATGCCATAGCACTGGTGCCAAAGTGGAGGCCCTAAAGGTAGGTAGAGGAAGAAAATGATTAACATTCAAATCGTATGCTTTCTGACTAGTGTATGAAATGTATTAATCTTAACTTTTGCAGCACATATTTAAAGTAAATGTGTAAGATCTGGCAATTACCATTAAGGGCTTCATAGCCCATTACCCTGTTGCAGCAATGGTCCGTGGGTGGTAAAATATTAAAATTGAATGCAGTCCTTTTAGAGAGCAAAGGGATTGTAACCCTGGCTGCACTTCCTACTAGCTGATCCTTTCCAACTTCCCGGTCTGCCTACCCGCCTTGTCGCAGACTTTTTTGTGACATCCTACCTGGGGGAGGCGTGTGGGCACACCCTTTTTGAATCCTATGGGGACTATTTTTAAAACTTTACTATGCTTTATTTGTTATTATTAATAACTGAAAGCCACCCCTTAACTAATAGGGCCCTCATTAGTTGAGCAGTGGCTTTCATTTGTGTGAAAGGTAGCTTAAATAGGCATAGTAAAAGTTTTAAAATCATCCCCGTAGGATTCAGTGGGGGTGCACCCCGTGCTCTCCCTGGTAGGATGTCACAAAACATCTGAGCGCGGGGGCATGGTAGGCAGACCAGGAACTTGGAAAAGATAGGCTGGCAGGCAGTGCAGCCAGGGTTACAGTCCCTTTCCTCTCTAAAAGGACTGCATTCAATTTTAAAATTTTACCACCCTCGGACTATTGCTGCGGCAGGGTAATGAGCTGTGAAACCTAGAAGGTAATCTTACAGCTTTACCTTAAGTAATAACACTGTTTGCTGGGGTATACAAAAATACTCCGGTGATGATGGTGGCTTCAGACTGAGAGGCTAAGGCATGTAACTTTCCTTGTAAAACAGGTAGGGAAAATGCTGCAAGCTGATTGACAGACAGTCATGCATGGTATGACCACTACCTACTGTATGTTAATAAAAAAAAATAAAAAAAAAAAAGCTGCTGCCACAATAGTTGTACAATAGTTGGTTTATCAGCAGTACAATCAGTAGCAGGCCACATCTAATTGTACTGATAAAATGTTTACTGTGGCTTTAAATTATTGGTCTACTTAAATGTTGCAGTGAACACTGTGATTCTGGCCTCCTTTAGAAGTATGTTGTGGTGTGAAGTGTTAGGGCTGGCTGTCTGCCTCCTGGTTCTGTACAGTTTGTTGTTTTTAAACTGGTTCACGGGTGTTTGCTATAGTGTAGCCCAACAAGTTGTTCCATCAGCCGGTTCAGAAATGCTGAATGACCACTGTTCAGATGGCACCAATGTGCACATTGTACACTGATATTGAAGGTCCACATTCAAGTTCCGCTATGGTCACTGTTGTTTGGAAATGCTGAATGACCACTGTTCAGATGGCACCAATGTGCACATTGTACACTGATGTTGAAGGTCCACATTCAAGTTCCGGTATGGTTATTGTTGTTCCAGTTGCAAGCTGGAGAGCAGAAAGTGGAGGGGCATCTGCATATGTCACATCCTGTCAAGGTGTAAACAGGAAGTAGGTGAAAACTTTAATCACTGTTCTTTCACGGTGCTTGCCACACGTTTGTGCAGTGTTTGTTGGGCCTGAAGTAGTACCCAAAACCCTCCTGTACTGCCAGATCATTGTACGTCCAGCGGTGTTTCATTCATCTTTTTCAGATTGTTTACCAACAAAATCGCAGAGTAAGAAGAATTCAATCGTGTGACCACCTGATTTCCTTCTGCAACAAACAAACTCTCTGCTGCAGCCTTTTACCATCACAGCAGCTAAGGACTAACATTTCAATCAGCCGATCCTTGCTGAGTCATTGCTAAGAGCCCATTTATATACTGTATATATCAATTTCAGTGCTGCTAGTACCGTCTGGGGATGTACACTTCTACCAACTCATATGCACAGTATCTGGTCACAGTGAGGAAGCAGTGCTGTATTTGTGTGCCCTTGTATTGAGATGTATGGCCCGTGTGTTTTGATGCAAGCTGTCAACATCACTGTACCATTATTTATTGGGCATCTCCCATTTCACTTTAGCAGCGATCTGCTATAATATATGCTTCTCTGCAAGATCGCTAGCTGCTCTGTCATGTGCCAGGTGCATATTCGGGATGCCTTTCGATTTTTCAATGTTCTCCTTAAAATTGCATGCCTTGGGAGGGACAGGGGGGTGGATGCCATAGCCAGGTGAAGGTAGTGAGTCTCTCTGGGCTGACAGTGCACAGAGCAAAGTTCATGGTGTATGAAATGGTTAGGGATTGTGGAGGGAAACCGGATTTCCTGGTGCATTTGGGAACTAATGATCTAGAGGGAAATAGCATTTTGGAAATCCAAGCAAGGTTCCAAGAACTTGCCAGAGTCTGTCGGGATAATGGATGCAACATTTCCTTTTCGGAGATATTGCCAGTACCAAAGGCCTCAGTGGAGAAAAAAATGAAGCTCACAGAGGTTAATGACTGGCTCAGGAAGTGGGGTGAAGAGAATGGGTTGGGGGTGTTAGGGAACTGGAATGGAGTTTGGGAGGATAAGGGACTATATGCCAAGGACAGGTTTCATCTTGCCCCATTAGGGAAGGAAGTCCTTAAACAGGGGATGGCTGACTACATACAAGAAAGGTGGGGTTTAAACTTGTAAGGGGGGGAAGGGATAAGGGAGGGGCTGATCAGAAGCCTCCCTCCAGATGAGGGAGTAGCCTCAAGCCCAAGGGGGGAGGGAAACAGACTGGAGGTGGAGGTTTCAGGAGGAGCAGGGGGAGGATGGAAGTATAAGGAATCTGGTGGGTTCGACAAAGAGGATCAGGGATAAGGGTGGGGTTAGTGTTAGTAAATGCCAGGAGCTTGGGAAACAAGTTGCTAGAGTTCCAGGCCATGCTGTTCGAGGGGTGGATGTGCGGCAGTCACGAAACGTGACAACAAAACCATGACTGGGACCTAAATGTACAGGGGTACACTATGCTTAGGAAGGATAGAAAGGAGGGCAGAGGGTGGAGTGGCTATGTTCATTAGAGATGACATAGAAATTGCTATGGTAGAAGAGGCAGAGGGAAACGTGGAGGCCTTATGGGTCACCTTACAATCCCCAGCAGGAGATAAGGTCAAGCTGGGAGTAGCATATAGGCCCCCCGGGATGAGTGATGTTCTAGAGGACGGTTTGCTGGACAACATTATTGCCCAGTGTGGTCCAAAAGGGGAAGGAGTGGTGTTGATGGGGACCTTAATATGCCAGGTACAAACTGGGGAACCATGTCCTCTAAGGTGGCCAAGGAGCAGAGGCTGCTGGATGGCTTCCAGGATGTGTTCTTAACACAGCATGTGATGGAGCCCACAAGGGAGGGGCATGTCCTGGATGTGGTTCTGGCAGATGGGGATCTGGTAAGGGACATGGTTGTACAGGACCCCCTGACTGGGAGTGACCACAATACTGTCTGGTTTCAAATAAGCATTGGGGAGTGGGGTGAGATCTAGGACACTGGCAGTGGACTTCAGGGGGGCAGACTTTACGGGCATGGGAAATATTCTCAAGGATCACTTGAAGGGGATTACCTCAACGACAAGTGTGGAAAGGAGATGGGAGGTCATAAAACGGGGACTTCATGAGGCAGTCAGGATCTGCACTAAGTTGAAACGTAAGGGAGCAAGGTCACATAAACCATGCTGGTGGTCCAGTGAGGTCCAGGTAGCAGTCAGAGAAAAGAAGGCGGCTTACAAAAATATAAAACAACAAGAGGGATAGGGATAAGGAAATGTACCAGCTTGCATCTAGAAAAGTCACCCGATGGTGAGGGGAGCAAAGTCCAGTAAAGAGCAATGGCTGCACAGGGATACGTGGAGGGAAAAGGGCTTCTTCCGGCACATTGGGGAGCGGAGAAAACTAAGGGCCATCTCAGCAGATTGAGATCAGAAGGAGGGTGGGTGGAAGAGGCGAGGGACCAGGCAGAGGTATTTAACGAGTACTTTGCCTCTGTGTTCACTAGGGAGGGGATGGGATATCTACAAAGCAAGGCACAAAGGGATAGAAGCGGCAGGAGTGGATCAGGGAGCAACAGAAATGGAGCAAAAGGAGGAAAGGTACCCCGAGGTGTCACATCTGGATAAGGATAAAAGACCAGTAAGGTGGAGGGACGGATGATGCCATCCCGCCAAAAGGTGTGGTTTGCCCTCAAGGCCCTAAAGAAAGACAAATCTCCTGGACCGGATGGCATTCATCCGAGAGTACTATGGGAGTGCGGCGGACATACTGGCGCTGCACCTGGCGGAGCTTTTCGGCAGGTCACTTGAGACAGGGAGGGTACCTAGGATTGGCGTAGAGGCACATGTGGCACCAATCCATAAAGGGGGTCGAAGGAAGTACCAAGAAACTATAGACCCATCAGTTTAACCGTGGTGGGAAAATTAATGGAGGGTATACTAAAGGAACGATTGGGGGTTTACTTGGAGGAGGTGGGAGGTCTGGATAGTCGAGCATGGGTTTGTGCCAGGTAGATCATGTCAAACCAACCTTGTGGAGTTCTATGAATGGGTAACATCAGAACTGGACAGGGGTAAGCCTGTGGATGTATTATTCTTGGACTTCAGCAAGGCGTTTGACTCTGTCCCCACAATGGTCTGGTGGAGAAACTGATGGGGTTAGGAGTAGGCCCTTGATGGTCAGATGGATTGAAAACTGGATAGCTGGACGACTCAGAGAGTAGTGGTCTGTGGGGAGCTCTCGAACCCTACAGAGGTTGGTAGTGGGCTACCACAGGGCTCGGTCCTGGGTCCAATCCTGTTTAATGCATACATATCGGACATCAGGGATGGTATAGGGTGTGAAATGAGTCTTTTCGCGGATGACTCCAAGATGGGAGCAGTAGTTGAGGGAGAAGAGGGGAGGTTGGCCCTGCAAGGGGACCTGGACACCCTGGAAAGCTGGGCTCACACATGGAAATTAAATTTCAATATCACCAAGTGCAAGGTGTTGCATCTTGGTCGGGGAAACCCTAAACACAGGTACACCCTGGAAGGGGAGGTGCTGGAAGCCGCAACAGGGGAAAAAGACCTAGGGGTCATGGTGGATACATGTATGAATAACTCTGAGCAGTGCAGGAGAGCAGCTAGCAAGGCAAACAGGATGTTGGGATGCATCGTAAGGGGGATCACCTCTAAGAGCAAGGAAGTGATTCTGCCACTGTACAATGGACTGGTTAGACCACACCTTGAGTACTGTGTACAGTACTGGAGACCACACTTGAAGATGGACATACAGCTCCTGGAGAGGTACAGAGGAGGGCAACAAAGATGATACGAGGGCTAGGGATTTGACTTACGAGGACAGACTTGAGGAGCTCTGCCTGTTTTCATTGGAGGAGAGGAGAGACAGGGGGACATGATTGAGGTCTTCAAGTACCTCAAGGGAATAAATAGGGTAAACATGGAGGGGATCTTTAGACTAAAGCAGGGAGGCATCACCAGAGGGCATGGTTTGAAGTTGGAAGGTGGAAGGGTGAGGGGGAAAAGAGGAGGAGGTTTTTCACTGAGAGGGTGGTGGACCCTTGGAATGCTCTGCCTGGTGAGCTGGTTCAGAGATCCACAGTGGAGGGCTTTAAGAGAGGGTGGGACAGACACAGAAAATGGATGTATCAGATGATGGCCTGTCCGGGGGGGGGGTGGGGATGGATGATAGGGGTTTCTGGAGCACAAGGGATGGGAGGGTCTCGGCACCCAACTAAGGATCTAGGTTTGAGCAGACTCGATAGACCATAAGGCCTAATCTGCTGGCAAATAGTATGTTAGTATGTTAGTACATGTAAACCTATACACAGATGCACAACTTGGTAGGTCATATGAGCGCTGGTGTAGTGTGTGCATCTGGAATTCAGTCTAGTAAGTGCAATTGTGCAGTCCTGGACCACAGCCATTTTGTTCTTCCATGTGCGGCTTGTTTGCATCACTGCACAATCATTAGTATTTTAACAAGGCCACCACCCCCCTTCCCAGACAGAGGTGGAATACTGTGGTACTGCAAGTATGGGCATTCCATATTCACAATTTCCTGCTGGTACTGTACTCCCCAAAAACACAGTATGGACTAAACAATGCACAATTTGTATGCCCATGGACGCTCATGGTGACCTGCCCATATGATGCCACTTTTGTTAGTCGGCTGCTGTGTTAGTATACCAGGTCACCATTCCAAGTCTTAATAAAATAAGGCACCTGAACAATGCTAGGTAGGCTCCTAGTGGTTCATTTGGTGTAATGATTATAGTCAACTCCAGGACTTTTGTTTTGCACACCAGTGTAAATTGTGATTTCTTATCTAGCCACTTGCTCAGTATATACGTGTAGAAGAGGATGCGTATAGGGGAGCATCATAGTGAAGAAGCAGGGTTTGGCTATGGTCACCAAACAGGTTGGAAGCCCAGAATTTACTGTGGGGTGATGGTGGTTTGACACTTGGCTAGCCTTTAGCTGTGAATTTTCTAGCCAGTGTTTCTTAATGTTTTATATTGAGTCACAGTGGTGGAGGGCATTGCCAGTATTGTAACTCTGCGGCAAAGGACTTCACTCCGTGCCCAATGCCTACATTACCCATCAAAGCAGGTGTTCAGCAACTGCACAGTGCCATTTCTGTGTTTTATCTTGCAAGAAAGGCACCCAAGAATAGACATCTAGAGACTGCAGAGTGGCATCTTGGGGTGGGGGAGTGCCAAATTCCAATACCAAACATATGAGCATACAAAATGTGCCAGCAGATACAGTGTATATAGCCTACTGAGTATGCTACTATCAGATAGTACTCTGTGGCTGCCCTTTCTCCTCATATCATAATGGCCTTCCCTCTAACCCAGTACCTTCCCATCTTAAAACTGTCCACCCTCTCTACTGCTACCACTACCACTTACTCTGCCAGTTCAGCATCTGGTGATCACCCTGTGTGTGAAGCAATGCCTTCTCATTTCCCTCCTGAGCCTTCCCCCATAAATTTCAGACTGTGCCCCTGTGCCCCCCAGTGCCTGTCATAACCTTTTGATCTAAAAAAATAATGTGGTACAGTCCTTATTTTTCACATCATATATGTGAAGTTCTCAATCATGTCTCCTGCATCCCTTGTCCCTTCCAGGGATTCCCTGCTGAGATCCCCAGCTAGTGCTTCCAGGGTTTTACCCTCTGCCCCAAAGATTGTCCTGGTTGCTCAGTGCTGGATCCCTTCCAGTAGGCTGATATCCTTTTTTCAATATGGACACAGGAGCTGCATGCAATTCACTCTCTCTCTCTCTCTCTCTTCCTCCCCCCTCTCTCTCTCTCTCTCTCTCTCTCTCACCAGTGACCTGTACATTGGCAGAATAGGTTTATAGGTAATAATATAGGTGTAGCAGCTGCAAAAGCCATGTATGGGCCTGCCACTTGTCAGTGGATGTATTCCCATTTTTTGTTCTCCATACATCTGTCAAGCTGGCATTTGAAAGCAGCCAGACTGACCTCACTCACCACCTCTAAGGGCAGTGCATTCCATATATTCACCACTCGTTGGTTAAACCATCTTCCCCTTCTAATTGTGTTATATTTCTTACCATGTATTTGCAGTGGAGGGACTCTTGTCCTTATCCCGGTTTTTTTTTCCTTCCAACAAAGTCCTGCAGATTCCCATAATGTAACATTTTTTTTGTTGCATTATAAACATAACATAAATACCCTCTTATTTTTCTATAGGTCATTGAGAACATTTCCAAGGACTGTAATCTGACATGGTATTCCACGTCCTTTGATGTATAGACTTTTTTTGTAAACCTTCTCTGAACCTGCTCCATCTTCCTGCTATTCATTATGGACTGAGCAGTACTAAATGGAGCCCCATACTTGAGTACTGATCCGACCAGCGATCTATACAAGGGCACCAGAACCTCCTTACTATGACTTAATATTTCTCAAGGTGTTCCCTATGAATCTGGCACTTTTTGCTACTTCATTATTATGTTCAGCAAAGCTTAGGGTACTGGATATCACTGCCCCCAATTCTCTCTCATTTTCAGTGTACACTATGGCGCGGATATTCAAACCGCGCCATTCTGAGGCGCAAGCCCTTGCGCTGCTCAAAATAGTTGCACAGGGGTGTGGCCGGGGCGATATTCAAAGGAGTTGCGCTATTGAGCAACTCCTTTGAATATCACCCCCCAGCCACAGCCACTGTGCATGGCGCAGTGGAACTTGCGCCACCGCAAGTTGTCAGAGTTGAGCATTAAACTTGGCGGTGGCACAAGTACCATTGGCGCCATGTGCAAATTTCCGATATTCAAAAGGTGACATGCAAATGGGGCCATAATTCATGCAAGGCACAGGGGGTCCATTTGCATCTGATTATGGCCCCATTTGCACATAGATGAGATAGGTGTACCGATCCTCGAGACTTGGCGCTCTTGGTTGCTCTTGCCAGGCAGCAGCCATCGGGACCGACGCACCCTGCAGCCCGATCGTGGGCACAACGTGAAAACAACCCCCGCCCAAACATCTCCCAATGCCCGATCACGGGCAGAATGTATACTGACAACCACCCCCCGCCCAAACATCTCCCAATGCCCGATCGCGGGCAGAACGTATCATGACAACCTCCCAGTGCCCGATCGCAGGCAGAATGTAATGACAACCCCCAAACATCTCCCAGTGCCCGATCGCGAGCAGAATGTAAAAGATCCCCCAACCCGAATATTTCCCTGGTGGTCCAGTGGACCGTAATGCCGATCGCTGGGAAGAATGTTCAGTGACACCTTTCAAACATCCCCTGGTAAGCCCAGTGTCCTCTACCCCACCCACCTACGAGCTCTTCACTCACTCGCTTCCTCGTAGTCGGCGGGAGTGGTAGTATTTGCCAGGCACACGCTTCGGCCGACCGATCAATCAGCTCATTGGTGTAGAGCTATTAGCGAATGGCAGTAGCCCATATTGTACATGACAGTCCAGACGGTGAGTGATGTCATTCACAAATCTGGACTGTCATGTACGGTATGGGTTGCACGCTTCATTGGCTCTAGTTCTGCACCAATGGGGCGGCAGCCCTACCAGACAGTCAGTCGGCGGGCGGGCGGGCGCAGGCGGTGGATGCTGCTGCCCGCCGCCGCCAGGGGAGCGGTGGGGGACACTAGACACCAGGGAGATGTTTTGGGGGTTGTCACTGACATTCTTCCCGGATCGGGCATTACGGTCCACTGGACCACCAGGGAGATATTCGCTGGGGGTTTTTACATTCTGCCCGCAATCGGCACTGGGGCTGTCATGATACGCTCTGCCCGCGGATCGGGCATTGGGAGATGTTTGTGGGGGTTGTTGTCACGCTCTGCCCGCAATCGGGCTGGTGGGGGGACAGGGACTGAGTTGGGGCCAGCCATGGCAGCTGCTGTGTTGCACCTCGCAATACAGCAGCTCATCTGTGGGTGGCCCTCAACTTGATCCTTTTTTTTTTTGGCTCAAAGTTGTGCAGGCGCAGGTTGGGGGTTGCGCCTGCACAACTCTGCACAACCCGACTGAATATCAGGTTGTGCAGTTTATGCATGGTTCCTCCCCCTCCTGTTGAGCATGCATTCATTTGCATTGCGCTGTTGCTCAACCTGTTTTCAGTGGCGCAGCTGCCTCCTGCTGAATATCGCAGAATGGCGCAATGTAGGACTTGCGCATGTGCAACCCTTTTGAATATCTGGGCCTATTGACATATTATTTAGAATATATTGTGCTGGATGACCTACTCTCTCTTGGAGGCAATTTGTCTGGCAGTGCACCCCAGCATCTGATTTGCCCTAGCTGCTGCCCTCTTTCACTGCACTGAGTGGTTTATTTGCACTGTGATTAGCACCGCAAGATCTTTCTGCACTGCTGTATTGGAAAAGTCCCCCAGCTTGTGACAATACCTTGGGTTTCTGGCTCCCAAGTGCATGACTACACTTTTATGCATTGAATCCCAGCTGTCATATATCTGAGCAGCACTCCAGTTTTTTCAGATCCTTCTGCAATCTTAACCACCCCTCTGCATTTGTTTCCCAGTAGTGGTCCACTAATTGTATCATCAGCAGACAGGCTGCTGTTATTCCTCATCCTGTCTGTGATGACAGCAATTAAGATGCCAGACAACACAGGTCCCAGCTCTGAGCCCTGAGCCCTGAGGGCCTGTGTTTAGTTACAGCCCTCTCAGTTGTGAGTTTGCCACTGACAACTATCCTCTGGTGCCTAGCCTGCCATTTGCGCTTCACCACTTTTTGAAACTCCACCAACCTGGGCACAGTGCATGTGAAGTCAACGTGCTAACAATCCTTTTGCATGTTCAGGCATTACTAAAACAATTTTTCCTGGTAACAAGTAACTCTCTAAAAGAAAACCTGCCAGCTCCTCCTAGTGCCTCCCAAGGGCTCACAGACTATGTTATGTTCAATTTAATCACATTTATCTTGTCATAGAAATATAGAAATTTGTCAGCAGAAAAGGACTTCATCGGCCCATCTTGTCTGCCCCATCCCCTCCCTGTATGTAACCCAATGTATCTAAACAGCATAATGTGTTTTTATTTGCCTAGTTACTCATTTTGTGAGTGCAGTAGGACACTACTGGGTGCTGGTAGTTGTGACACAATGGCACCTTCAGGGGTGGAAGGAAATTGACCTAGGGCCTTCTGTCTTACTATGCGGCAGGGGTATGCAGTTGTGAAATAACTACCAAGGCTCTCTCATGCCCTATTACATACACAATAGCCAGCTACTCTGAAATGTATACCAGCTAATTGGATGCTATTACTTGTATATGTCTTCAAATAATAAAACATTTAACTGGAATTGGTTAAAAATTAAAAGAAAATGAAAGATCAGAGGTGGCTAAAGCTTTAAGTATTGCTGTTTCAATACTTCAGAATGTGAGACTCAGTTACCTGATTAAGGGCCCATGGTTTTTATCTGAATAACTATTTCTGGAAGCTAAATACTCTGCTACCCAGATATTGATGCATTGTACTGATGATATTCTACACTGTTATTCACTGCTTCCCCTTCCCCCAGCATACATTTGGAAATGAGCTGCTACCAGCTCAGCATGCCATTCCTGGAGAAATGTTTGACATAAATACATTAAAAATCCTGTCTGGGGTGGTTGCTAAACTGAATATCTGGGCATGTGTGTTGTATAGTGAATTTACATTGTATTTGGCTGACTTATAGTTCTCCCAGAAATAGAAACATATTATTTTTTTCAGCAGAAAAGAACCTTTGTAGCTATGTAGACCCTATCTGGTCTTGGGAACTTTCTCCTTCCTGTTTTTGTACTAATATGTCTGTGTCTATTGTAGCTCTGCAGACCCTAACTGGTTTTGGGAACGTTCCCTTTCATGTTTCTGTACTAATATGTCTCTGTGTCTATTGTAGCTCTGCAGACCCTAACTGGTCTCGAAAATGTTTCCCTCCCTGTTTCTGTAATAATACTGTATGTCTCTATGGCTATCATATTTTCGCATATCCTAACTGGTCTCAGGAACCTTCCTCTCTCTGTTTCTGTACTAATACGTCTCTGTGTCTGTTGTAGCTCTGCAGACCCTAACTGGTCTCGGGAACATTCACCTTCTTGTTTCTGTACTAATATGCCCCTGTGTCTATACCATGCATGCTTGGACTCTAGAATGGTAGAAGGCTTCACAGTTTTGAGTGGCAGTCTGTTCCGTGCTTCTACCACCCTTTCTCTGGAGAAAAATATCCTCACATCCTTTCTGAAATTTCCCTCCTTCAATTTCATGGCATGTCCGCTAGTCCTGGAGCTCATTCTCTTGTGGAAGAGGCTCCTTCCTTGCACTCTTTTCACCCATGTGAGGTATATAAAGGTCTCAGTAATTGCCCCTCACTCTTCTGTCCCCCAGAGTGTACATATTGAAATCCCTCAGTCTCTCCTCATAGGGCTTCCCTTGTAACCCTGCACCATTGTGGTTGCTCTTCTCTGCTGCCCAACATTAAAGTCCTTTGAGTATTATGCGCTCTTTTCCTTGTCCCTTATTGGCTTCAAATAGATACTTGTTGAATAATAGAAGATACTTTCTATTTCAAAGCTACTAATGATTGTTGTGTACTAATTCTGATAATGTCATGTTATGTCACAGTGTGCTGGATATGTTTATTAAACAGTATGATAATATCAAGTATAGATGTGATACCAACAAACATAAATGCAGGGTTTTAAATAATTGATTAGCATTTTTTTCCTTGGGACAATACTAACTGTACAGAAAGCATTTATATAGGTTTTCTGGAAGTGTTATGTTTGTTAAGCACAGTGAGGCAAGTGCTATGCATTTTCACAATGTTTTAGAACTTTTATGAGCAAAATGCTAATCAATTTTTAGAGTTAAATAAAACCCTGAAATGTATGGTTGGCTGTGTAACATTCCCCAATACACTTTGAGATTAATAAGTGCACAGTACAAACACGTGGATGTTCAGCTCCTGTCTCAGCTGCAGGAGCTTCCTGGCCATGAAACATTCAACTAATACACTTTGAAAGCTGTGATTAATTAATATGCAGTAAATATGTGGGTGATCAACTACTGTCTCATCTGCGAGATGTTCCTGGCCATGTAACATTCCCCAATACTCTTTGAAGGCTGAGATTAAAAAGTATACAGTAAACCAGTGGTCGTTCAATGACTGTCTCAGCTGCAGGAGGTTACATGTAACATTCCCCTAATACACTTTGAAAACTGCAGTTAATAAATACACAGTACAAACTTATGGGCAATCAGCCATTGTCTCAACTAGGGGAGATTTCTGACAAGGTAACATTCTCCAAATTCCCCCAAAAGAAACAAATACAGGACATTTGAGTGGTCACAGGGGCTGTGGGTCACCCTTGAGTCTGGAAATGGAACCACTATTCACACAGTTGTGATCTACAGGCCTCTGCCACTGGGGAGGAGTTCGATAAAGAAATGTTAGAAGCATCTTGCAAAATGATTGAATAAGAGGAGGTCTTGCATTTGGTGGGCTTTAATTTGCTGGATGTAGATTGGCGCTTCAGCTTCAGCTAGAAGCAGGGACATCCTGTACTCACTGCAGTGGGTGTTGCTCTGGGAACTAGTCAGTAAACTCACTTATGATGGGGCAGTGCTGGACTTGGTAGTTACTAACAAGGACAGTGTTGCAGACTTTAAGGTGGGAAGACATCTGGTGACAAGTGATCCATGTACAGTGTGCTTCAACATAAGAACAACTGCGGAAGCCAACCACACAACTGAAGGAGTCCTGGACTTCAAAAGAGTGGATTTTACAAAACTGGGTGAATGGTGAATACCTCAGAAATTACCTGGTGGGTGGAGGAAAAGTGAGCCAGTCTAAAAGAGAGCATTGTTGAAGAAACAAACCTCTGTCAAGCAAGGAAGCCAAAGTAAAAGAAAGATGAGACAGTTAGGGTTCTCAAAAGAGGTAGCAGAAAAGTTAAATGCTAAAAGAGTTGCATTCTGAAGGTATAAAGAGATCCAGGAGAAAGGAGGATAAGGATCTGTACCAGGGAAAAAGGAGGGAGGCAGGCAAAGTAATAAGGAGCGTAAAAGTGCAAAGTAAAGTGAAGAAAAAATAGCCCAAGGAGTATCAACAGGGGACGACATTTTTTAGGTATTTTTGTGAAAAAAGGAAGACAAAGGGAGAGACTATCTGGTTAAAGAGGTAGGGTGTGACTGTGGAGGGGGATTAAGAAAAGGCAAACATCTTGAACTAATTCTTATGCTCAATGTTCACAGTAGAAAGGGAAGATTGAGGGACTTCAAAAAGGCATCAGGAGCTTTGATGGGAGGGGAATCAACTTTAATATAGTTTCTGAGGAAAAAAGTCTGGAAAGCTCCGGCTAACCTGAAGGTGGATAAAGCCATGCAGCCAGATGGAGTACATCCAAAGGTGTTGAGGGAACTCAGGAAGATACTAGCTACACCTCTGACAGACCTGTTTACCAGATCACTGGAGACCAGTGTGGTTCTAAAGGACTGGAAAAAGGCAGATATCATCCCACTTCACAGAAATGGTAGCAAGAAAGAGGTAGGCAATTATAGGCCTGTCAGCCTGGCATCGGTGGAAGGTAAGTTAATGGAAACACTACTAATGGAAAAGATTTTGTTGCATGTCTTGTATCCAGAGGATTGTAGGATCCAAGGCAGCATGTGTACATGAGGGAAGTTCATGCCAAACAAATTTGATAGATTTCTTTGACTGGGTGACCAATGAGTTGGATTAGTGAAGAGCAGTGGATGTTGCCTGCCTGGATTTCAAAAAATATTTTCGTACTGTTCCACATAGGAGACTGGTAAACAAGTTGGGTAACTTCAGGGTGTGTAATAGGGTGGTAACCTTTGTAAGAAACTGGTTAGGGGACAGAACACAGAGGGTAGTAGTAAATGGAGTTCATGCTGAGGAAGGGAAGGTGACCAGTGGGGTGCCTCAAGGATCAGTGCTGAGACCAGTCCTCTTCAATGTCTTTATAAGTGACATAGTGGAGGAACTGGAAAGGGGATGGTCTGCCTCTCTGGGAGGGTCTGCCTTCTGTGGATGACACCAAGGTCTGCAAAAGAGTGGACACTCTGAGGGAGGTGGAAAGGATGGGAAGGGATTTGAAAAGACTGTAATAGTAGTCAAGGGTATGGGAGCTGGGTTTTAATGCAAAGATGTCGCAAAACAATGAACTTGGACCATATAAATTCGGAAGTGGAGTACACAATGGGCAGAGGGATACTGACAAAGGCCATACAAGAAAGAGGCCTAGGGTTAATCATATGAGATGATCTTAAAGTGGCCAAGCAGTGTGATAGGGCAGTTGGAAGGGCTAGAGGGATGCTGGAGTGCATAGAAAGGGGTATTGCCAGCAGGAAGAGGGAGGTGATGCTGTCCCTATATAGGTCACTGGTAAGATTCCACCTTGAGCACTGTATCCAGTTCTGGAGACCACATCTCAGGAAGGACATAGAGAGGAGGCAGTCCAGAGGAGGGCTATCAAAATGGTACATGGTCTGCATGAAAAGCCCTATGAGGAGAGGCTTAAGGAGCTATGTATATGTGCACCCTGGAGGGAACGACAGAGAGGGGGACATTATGGAGTCCTTTAAGTACCCCATGGGGCTTAATAAGGTACAGAAGTGGGTATTTTTTAAAGCAAAATGTGCTCTAGAACAAGGGAGTATGCTATGAAGCAGAAAGGAGTAGATTCTGGAGGGATTTGAGGAAATACTTCTTCACAGAAGAGTAGTGGATTCCTGGAACAGCATTCCAGTGGCAGTAATAGAAGTGAAAATAGTGCTGGAATTCATAAATGCTGGGACATGCACACGTTTATCATAGGGGTAAAGGGGGGATAGCCATAGATCAAGAAGTGTCTGCAGCAGGAAATGAAGGTTAAAAAAAAATGGCTAAACTAGGTGACCCAACAACCCTTATCTGCTGTCAAATTCTGTTTCTACTACTGCTTCTAATCTTCTTCTTTTGTTAAGAGAGTGCCAGCAAAGCCTCTCAGCCTTTTAGACTACAAATCTTAGCCTTGCCTCTCCCCTTCCCATGGAAAAGTGTCCTACAGTATTTGTCATGGTGTGGTGTGCTGTGAAAATAAGAACAACTAAACACGTCTCATGTTCCGTCAGGCACCGGAAACCTTTGAAGATGTTGCTGTTGCTTTTTCTGAAGATGAGTGGAAGATTTTAAGCAACCAGGAGAAGGAGCTTCACAGGAAAGTGATGCTGCAGAATTATGAAGCCATGATTTCAGTAGGTAAGAATAAACACAGTATCTGAGGTGGGATCTTTATTATGTGGAAATGGGTTCACTTTTTATAATGTCAAGCGTGATAGTATGTTGGGGGATGAACAAATTGGATTAGGGGCTTCACTAGAACATTTCTGTTCTGTTCTGAAAACCGAAACATTATGTAAAGTTCATTGAGCTTACCCCACCAGCATTTTGTGATATTCTGTGGTATCCAAGAAAGGAAGGATTTCACAGAAGATAGAAGCACAGAAGCATCAAAACTGATTGAAAGATAAGGCTGATGGATTAATCCAGTCTGCCCTCATTCCTGCTTAACCTATGTGACTGCGCCCCCCAGTGGTATATTTTTTTCTCCTTGCACTTTGATCCCCAGCCCCCTAGTGCCTGTAACTAAACCCATATGTCTGTCACATCAGTCCTGTAGGGTAGTCAAAGAACCACATTGTTAGGCATCTGGCAGGCCCCACCCCCAAAAATTATACCCCACTTTGGAGATGCCTAGTGCTGCCCAAAATGTGAACTAGAGCCTGAAAAGCTCCTAGTTACACAGGGCATCTCAAGTATGGAAGCTTCATGTGATAGAGGCATGGCAGCCATTGTAGATGGTTATAACATGACAATTATGACTGATTATGACTCCATCACACCAATCTGTATCTGCCCACTGACTTTCCACTGCAGCTCACTGTGGCACAATGACAACCTAAGATAGTGAAGCTGCAGTGGTAGAAGTTGAAGTGGTCCTGGAAGAGATAAGGCTTGGTGGATGATAGGCTGGTTCTCAAGTCCTATTATAAGGACTATCAGAGAAGAGTAACCCTGGAAAGACTGAATTCTACTCATGGGCCATTTCATCAGCAGAAAATAGACCAATTCTTCCGCTCCATTGCAGCTCAATTTATCCACTCTGCATGCAGTCTGGAAGGGATTTGTCACAAGAAAGGTATGTTTCCCAGAAACATGCTCTGGGGTAAGTAAATCAGATTATTGTAGGTCTACAGTATTAGCCAAATAAATAACCACACAAGCAGGAGTAATAATGTCAGTTTATTACAAAACGAATGCCATGCATGTGATAGAGAAAAATCACAAGAGAGATCCCATCCCAGAGTGCTGAGGGAACTGGCGGATGTCCTGGCAGTTCCCGTAGCGGAGCTTTTCAACATCTCTCTGAGGACTGGGTGGGTGCCCCAAGACTGGACGGTGGCCCATGTTGTACTGATCCACGAGAGGGGAAGCAAGAGAGGAGACAGGAAATTATAGGCCCGTTAGCCTGACATCGTGGTCAGCAAGGTGATGGAGGATATTGTCAAGGAAAGGCTAGGTGAGTTACTGTAGCAAACTGGATATTTGGATGATAGGCAGCATGGCTTTGTCCCTGGAAGATCGTGCCAGACAAACTTTGTTGAGTTCTATGACTGGGTGATGAGGGCCCTGGACCAGGGTAGGCCAGTGCACGTCCTCTTTCTGGACTTCAGCAAGGCATTTCATTCGGTACCCCACAGTGGCCTGCTGGCTGAGCTGAAGGAAATGGGGGTAGGAAGGCAGTTGTTAAAATGGATAGGAAATTGGCTCTCTGAGCATACTCGGAAGGTGGTAGTTTGAGGGTTAGCCTCATCCCCAAGGTGGGTTACTAGTGGGGTGCCCCAGGGGTCCATGCTGGAGCAACTCCTTTTCAATGCCTATGTCTCAGACATCAGGAAGGGGATCAGGAGTGAGACGAGTCTCTTTGCAGATGACTCCAAGCCGGGTGCAGCGGTGGATGAGGAGGAGGGGAAGTTGGCCTTGTAGGAGGACCTGGGGGCTCTGGAAAGGTGGTCAGGAAAATGAAAATGAAAATTCAATGCAGGGAAGTGCAAGGTTCTGCATCTGGGAGTCAGAAATCCAGGCCAGGGGTATACCCTGGGAGGAGAAATGATTTAAGTCACGGAGGGTGAGCGGGACCTGGGGGTAGTGGTAGATGTCAAAATGAGCAACTCAGAGACCTGTAGGAGGGCAGCAGCAAGGGCAAATAGGATGCTGGGATGCATCACCAGGGGGATTACCTCCAGAAAGGTGGAAGTGATCAACTGTACAACTACTTGGTTAGGCCATACCTCAAGTATTGTGTGCAGTTTTAGAGACCACGTTTAAAGAGGGACATTACACTCCTAGAGATAGTCCAAAGGAGGGCAACCAAAATGATCTGGGGTCTGGGGTATAGGACCTATAAGGAAAGGCTCAAGGAGCTCGACATGTACACCCTGGAGGACAGGAGGGACGGGGAGACATGATAGAGGTCTTTAAGTACTTGAAAGGGATCATTAAGGGAGGCCCAGGCAGGGTGCTCCAAAGGAAGGAGAGTGGGGCAACCAGAGGTCACGGGTGTAAGCTGGAAGAGGGCAGGCTCAGGGGGAAGGGGAGGAAATGTTATTTCACTGAAAGGGTGGTGGAGCCATGGAATGCACTGCCCAGGGAGCTGGTAGTTGTGGAGACTGTGGATGGGTTTAAGAGGGGATGGGACAAGTACAGGGGTAGGGTAAATCTGACCAGGCCCAATGCAGGTGGAACATCTGGGTCTGGGAACAGTGCAACCCAAGGGGGGGACACCAAAATTGTCCTTCAGTGCGGGTGCTGAAAATCGAGCAGACTCAAAAGACCATTAGGCCTATTCTGCAGGCATTTTAATATGTTAGAAAGAACCAAGGGTAGAACTAGTGACACCAATGACTATCCTCTTTAACAAATCATGGGAGGATGGAGTGGTGCCTGAGGGCTGGAGGAGGGCAGATGTTATGCCCCTTCACAAAAGTGGGAGCAGGGCAGAAGCAGGAAACTACAGACCTGTTAGTTTAACCTCAGCGATAGGGAAAATTATGGAATCACTTCTGAAGAAAATAATTAAGTACCTAGAGGCCAGAGGGGCACAGGACCCAAGGCAGCATGGATTCACAGTGGGAAGGTCATGTCAGGTGAATGTAATAGATTTCTTTGACTGGGTGACCAAAGTAGTAGATCAGGAAGGGGCTGTGGACATGGCCTATCTAGACTTTAGCAAGGCATTTGACACAGTCCCACACAAAAGATTAATATACAAGTTAGCCAGCCTTGGAGTAGGTCCCAAGATGGTAGCCTTGGTAAAGAAATGGCAGGAGAACAGGACACAGAGGGTAATAGTAAACGGAGTCCACTCTGAAGAAAGGAGGAATACTAGTGGGGTACCACAGGGTTCAGTACTAGGACCGGTTCTCTTCAATGTCTTTATAAGTGACATTGCAGAGGGACTAGAAGGAGGGTCTATGTGATAACGGCAAATGCCTAAAGGCGATCACCGTTATCGCACAATCAGAGTGCCGAAAACATTTTCAGCACTCTGACAACCCCAGTGCACAGGACAACGGCACCAGGACAGTTTTTTTAATGCTTCATCCCACACACCCACCTACTTAAGGATTCTCAACTCCAGGGGGGTGCATGTCGGGGAGGGCTGAAAGCATAAAAAAAAAAAAGGTTTGGGCCAGGTGCAATAAAATCGCACCAGTGCCCGGACCCGAACCCGGTACTTACCCACCCTAACCTAGCCAACCCCTGATGCCACAACACAGCTCAGCCATCCACCGCAGCGCCACCCCCACAGCCCCTTCCAAGCTCACGCCGTACTCACTCTTCCCCCTGCAGCGCATACATAGTGGCATCCTGTCACCCAGTTCTCCCACCTCCTCATCCAGTCACCCTACCCTCCCAACACCATGAGGGATTGTGCCGGGAAGGAGTCACTGTTACGGACGGCGCCCTTCCTCATGTGCCCACCTCATGGGATACCCTGGAAGGATAAGTCATTTCTTTGCAAATGACACAAAGGTCTGTAACAGAGTTGGTACACAAGGTGGGGTGGACAGGATAAGAATGGACTTGGCAAAGTTGGAGGAATGGTCAAATGTATGGCAGCTTAGATTCAATGCTAAGAAGTACGAAGTAATGCACCTGGGAAACAAAAACCCAGGGGAAGAGTACACAATGGGGTTGAGATACTAACAACAACAAAAATGGAAAGGGACCTGGGGGTAGTCTTCTCAGATGACCTAAAGGCAGGCAAGCAATGTGAGAGGGCAATAAGGAGGGCTGGGGGGATACTGGAATGCATAGGGAGAGACATCACCAGTAGAAAACAGGAATTTGTTATCCCACTGTACAAACAGCAGCTGGTGAGACCCGATCTGGAGTACTGCATGCAGTTCTGGAGACCCAATCTCTGCAAAGACATAGACAGGATGGAGGCAGTCCAGAGGAGGAAAATTAAAATGGTGCAGAGTCTGCACCAGAAGACATATGAAGAGAGACTTAAGGAGCTTAATATGTATAGCCTTGAGGAAAGGAGGAAGGGGGGACATGATAGAAACTTTCAGGTACCTCAAGGAAATCAACAAAGTCCAAGAGGGTAGCATCTGTCAGAAAAAGAAATGTGCAAGAACAAGGGGCACAATTTGAAGATAGAGAGGGAACGGGTCAAAGGTAATGTGAGGAAGTATTTTTTCATGGAGAGGGTTGTGGATGCATGGAACGGCCTTCCTGAGGAGGTTGTGGAGTCAAAAACAGTGGTGGAATTCAAGAATGCATGGGACAGTCATAAGACAATTCCAGGGGGTTGGGGTAGGAGGAAGTAGGCTGTTGGTTAACTAGGATCCGCAGCTTATCCATTAGGTAGGGAAATGGGCAGACTAGGTGGGCCAAGCGGTCCTTATCTGCCATCAAATTCTATGTTTTTATATTTCTATTCTCATAAGAATGTATAGGATCTCCCTGAGCAACTGGCTTACATAAGGTTGTATACCATAGATAACATCATAGTAATAGAAATTGCCTCATAGTTAAGGATATGAGAAAAAAAATGTGCTGGTTCTACACTAGAAACAATTAAGATGTGTGCAAGACATTCTGTCTTGGATAATTATTTAGGAGACAGAATTACTAACGAGTATAATGTGAGACAAAGGATTGGTCTCTGTCAGCTTGAGCTTAGACAAAGAGAAGTGCTGACTGGCCACTACTACATGTGGCATACTTGCCTAACTGTGAAACACACACTACATGTAATTATATGAGAATATATGTATATACAGTAATCACTGATGATCCATAAGAGTCATCGTATCAGTGATTAGGTAGAGCGTGTGTGTATATAGAATATATGTAAAAGACAAACATAATGCATTGTAGTGAGGTATAATGAATCACAGATGATATAATCCTATAAAAGATGTAAACATTAACATATATTAACAGCAAAGCACACTCCTGGCACTCAGGCTTATACAATGGGTGCCTAAATCTACATGTTAGTACAAAATAGCAGTATAATAGATCAGGAATACAGTACACGGTGTATGTGGGACGATGGAGGGCATAATCCAGGCTCAACAGGTGTGACAAGTTAGGGTCTTTCTTCCTGGACAGAGTCTCCTCCATCCTAGCCTTAATCTTTACAGGCAGCCTGTCGGGGCCCAGCAGTGGTGGAAATGAGAGATGTGAAAGCACTCTGAGGGTTTGTGGTGAGCATTGATGGAGGAGGTGTTCAAGGTGATCTCAGGGTTGCATCCTGCTTGTTGTGTCTGGGCCCATATGGCTTATGTTGGACTGCTGGGAGGTCCTGAGTCCAACTTTGCACTGTTGGTATACAGTGGTCACTTTCAAAGGGTTGCTTCACTGTGACTCTTTAACAAAACATAGTGAGGCCACTCCTGAAATCTTTGGACCTGGATGTACTACCAAATTACAGGCCTTACTTGAATCTTCCCTATTTAGAATAGTACAGATCAATATGAGTTATACACCATAACACTACAGATGGGTTGTGGTCCATACAACACTGAGCTTTTCCCTCAGTCCACAAATAAAGATAATTTGCCTTTTCTGTTTTTGGTTGTGCCACCACATTTCCTTAACAAATGTCTGCTTTTAGCTTCCCTAAGCAGCCTTAAAAAAACAGCAAAGAAGCTGGTGTTCAGCATTTCCAATGTATCCAAAAACAGAAAGGAGTTCTCCTGTATCACCAACACCCACTGAGGAACCTATAGACAAACCGTGAGAGGAAAGATGGAGAAAATGAAGCCATGGGCTGTATGAAAACTTTGTTTTCCTGATATTCTATTGTACTAAAATACATATGACTGTCAAAGGAGTTAACGTTTTTCCCCTCCAGTTTCCTCCTTCAGACATTGATTTAGCTTTTTCTAGAAAGGGGGCAAAATCTATCAAATTATTCAGGCAGTAAGGGATGCCAGCTTATAGAACATCATTGAGTATATCTCATCCATTGGGACACACCTTCAGAATGATTCCCAAGCAGTAAACAAAGTACTCAGGGAGAATGGCAAAGTGTGATGCATAATCAGGATAGAAGGCCTTGCAATACAGCAAACCAAAGCCTAAACAACTATGAGAGATGATTTTTTTTGTTATGCTCCTCCCCATGCCCCCTGTCCGGCCACTGCTTCAGGTCCCTAGGGCACCCCTCCAGCTCATGTCCCCACTGCAGCCACCAACCCTCACATTGCAGGCCTTCAGGTAACCCATTGTATCCCTTTGCCAGACGGGTCCTTCCCCCTCCAGGGGAGAAGGCACTGATGGGGCAGGTCAGCACACTACTGCTTGGCCTGGGTGCTGCTGGGGGTGGTCCAGAGCCAGTGGGGGACTGGAGACCATCATCTGGTCAGCCAGGGAGTCGTATGTCCTGGTTTTCTCCCCTTGGGTGCATAATGTCCAGAACATCAAGGCACGAACCATCGTCCATCATGCTCCCTGCTTAGTGCTCCTTACGTGCAGCCCTACCCCAGGCCTCTGCCAGAAGTTTCCCAACACTGGGTCATGAACCCCCCCTCCCTTCTGTGAGATGATGTGCAGTCGTGGGATGCTCAAGCCATCTCCCCCGACTGGCCCTCTTGCTACCCAGGCTTAGTCTTTTACTGTGGTCGCTGGCATCACAAGCAGAAATCCAACCACTGCACTGGGAGGCTGGTAAGACAGGATGTTTAGTCTGTAGTGCTCAAGTATGTGCAGTGATCCATGTGACAGCAACATATACATCAATTGCAGAAACATTCGGAAAGCAGGCAACAGAAGTGGCCATTCCATGTGTAGAGTGGTCATTAACAGCAGAGAGAAATGCCTTACAAAGTGATGCAGTTAGGCTGCCATTTAAACAGGCACCGTATTGTCACATGGTGCCATATTTCCCAGGAATCAATGAGGCAAATGGCTGAGAGGACATTCTGCATTCTGTAGTGCAATCAAGATAGAAATTCAGTGTTCTCAGTGAAGATAGGACAGTTACTCGCCATGGATCTTCGAGAAAATTTCCTCCATTGTCTGCATATTCTCTCTCTCTCTCTCTCTCTCTCTCTCCCCCCCACCTCTTTCTGAGGTATCAGCCGGAAACTTTGCCCACTGCTCTGTTTTAAGGTGTCTATAACTGCCTTGTATATTCTATATTTCCAGTCCGATGCCTCTTCTTCTCACTGGTCTCATCTCCTAGTTCCTCATTGCAAGAGGCCCTGAGAACTTATGTCCAGTAGGGAACTGAGGGGCATTGGTGTCCCCCATGATTATATATAGGTGCAGACATTGCACATCAGTGTGGTCAGCCCCCAGCTGGTAAATGTTTCAGAGTGGTCATGATACCAAAGGCTTACAGTTCCAAAGACGTGGCCCAATGGAGGAGATCCTCTTGAGATTTTTTGTATTAGGAGACACAAACAGGGCTTACTCACTGAGCTCCACAAGAAAGAAATGGCTGCAGTTAGCAGCCCTGGGATACAAGAGGCTGATTCTAAGATACTAGAAGGACAGCCACTTACCTGGGCTGGAAGAATGGGCTAAATATTTGACTAACATGTCATAAATGAGTTATTTAAATGCAGGAATGTTACATAAATATGAAGATATTTGGAATCCTTACTTTACATGGCTATTTGGAAACTCAAGGTTATAGGAACAGTAGCTGATAATGAGAATAGAGAATATATATTAAGTGATAGTCAGAATAGTAGTATTAGTAAGACGGAAAAATTTTTTAACAGATGTCCTACATATTGAATGGAACAGGATACTAATTATTTGCTTATAATATTGATTGGTTGTATATAAATATTAAATGTATAAATATTTGTGTCAGTATACTTTTATGAGTTTATGGATTATACAATTTATTGATTTGTAAAATTTTTCTGAAAAACAAAAAAAATAATAAAAACTTTGTTTGGAAAAAAAAATCAGGACAGAAGACCTTAAAATGCTGCAAAACCAAAGCCTACACAGCTACGAGAGATGGTGTTTAGACTGGGGTGCATAGTGATGTATGCACAGTGCTCCATGTGACAACACATGCGTTGACTGCAAAAACTTTCTGAAAGCAAGCAACAGAAGTGCCGGTACCATGTGTATTGTGGTCACTCACAGCACCAAGAAATGTCTTGCCATACTTTCTATAACAGAAAGTGTAACAGACAGGCTGCCATTTGAACATGCCCCGTACAATCACAGGGTGCGCTGTTTCCTAGGAATGAATGAAACAAAAGGCTGACAGGATTTTCTGCATTTTGTAGTGCAATCAAGAGAGAAACACACTGTTCCCAGTGAAGATAGAAGAGTTACTCACCATAGATATTTGAGTTTCCTCAATTGTGTGCGCACACACAAACACCCTCCTTCCCCCTTTCTGAGGTATCAGGTGCCAGCTTTTCCCATTGCTTTGTTTCAAGGTGTCTGTAACTGCCTGGAGTATATTTCCAGTCCCATGCCTCTTCCTGACATTGATCTCATCTCCTGGGCTGGTTTCTCATGATGAGGCCTTCAGATATTATCTACAGTTGGGGACTGAGGAGCAATGTGTCACCCATGATTATATAGGTGCAGACATTGTACATCAGTGCCGGCAGCCCCCAGCTAGTAAATGTTTCTGAGTGGTCCTAATACCGATGGATTACAGCTCCAAAGGTGTAGCCCAATGGTGTCACCCATGATTATATAGGTGCAGACATTGCGCATCAATGTGGGCAGCCCCCAGCTAGTAAATGTTTCTGAGTGCTCCTGATACTGAAGGCTTACAGTTCCAAAGGCATGGCCCAATGGTGTCACCCATGATTATATAGGTGCAGACACTGCACATCCTGTGGGCAGCCCCCAGCTAGAAAATGTTTCTGAGTGGTCCTGATACTGAAGGCTTACAGTTCCAAAGGTGTGGAAGATCTACTGTTATGGTAACTGTTCTTTCCAGCTTCCACACACTGTAGATTCTGTTCAAAACAGAAACCAGAAAGAATGGTACCAAGACACCATAATGTACACCAAATTACAATGCAAATATACTTTATTCAAGGCACATGCTACAGCCCAATATCCCCTGCAGTAGTCCACCAATGTTTCACACTGTATAGCTCAGTGCTTTGTCCAGGGGAAGCAACATTTTTTTTTGGTCCCACCTCTGTCTTTACCTGGAACATGTTCTGCTCCAATAAATCTCAAACATTTTGGGTCACTATTGTCATGTGTTGAGAAATGTGCTTCAAGGGTCTCTATGTTTTGGTTTTTTTTATCATATAACTCTTTTTGCCTCTTCCATGCAGAGCTGTCCCAGCAACTGCCGGCTGCTGGCACCTGTACCCCCAGACCAGGTCTGGCGTGCAAATTTATATGCCCGAGCTACATAGGCCGGGCGTGAAAAGGGATCCCCTTCCCCCAGAGACCTGTAGCCTGACACCTGGTGACCATGCCTCTTGTGTCTGGGGGTGCAGGGCTCGGACATTAGCCGCCGCAGTCGCCACCTCAATTTTCTGCCCCTGTGGGAGTCGGACATGCAGTGGCGTCAGATGCATCTTCGTGCAGACGCCTGCCGCGCTCCCACCCTTGTTATTCATGCAATTGGCTATGCACCTAGCCTCTGCTATATGTCACTATAGCACAGTGCATATCCCTTATCCTCCCCAGAGGAAGGAGAGCAGTTGTGGGATGCTCAATCCTTCCTCTACCCTGCCAGCCTCTGGCGGCCCAAGTCCATTCCTGAACCTGGGCCACAGGAATGGCGTGTGGTGTGGTTTCCAGTGCCTCAACCTTTAGTGCCACCGGGTCAGCCAAGGGTTTCTATGTTTTGATGATCCTCACATGTTCCTTACTCCCTGCATTTCAGAGAGTGTGTAGTTCTGCTTTCATAACTGTTTGGATACAAACAACATGCAGCATAGACAACAAAGCTAGTGTTGCAGTTTGTGTGTGATGATGTGAATGCAGGTGTCAGAGCAGAGGATGCAGCATAAACCACAGAGCTAGTGTTGCACTTTTTGTATGACGATGTCAATGCACATGTCTGAGCTGAGGATGCAGCGCAGACAACAAAGCTAGTGTTACACTTGGTGTGTGATGATGTGAATGCAGGTGTCTGAGCAGGGGATGCAGCATAGACAAAGCTAGTGTTGCACTGTGTGTGTGATGTGTGAATGCAGGTGTCTGAGCTGCGGATGCAGCATAGACAACAAAGCTAGTGTTGCACTTTGTGTGTGAGGAAGTGAATGCAGATGTTTGAGCAGGGGATGCAGCATAGACAACAAAGCTAGTGTTGTTCTTTGTGTGTGATGATGTGACTGTATGTGTCTGAGCAGGGGATGCAGCATAGTCAACAACGCTAGTGTTGTACTTTGTGTGTGATGATGTTAAAGCACACGTTTGAGCAGAGGTATCTAAAAAGGACTCATTGAATGTCACTGTTGCTGCATTTATAAATTTGCCTTAGTTGACAGAGATTTTAGACACCCGAGCTCGGTCACATGCATTCACAGGGGATGCTGTGATAGGTAAGTACTGAGAGAAAAGCAAGTGCAGAAATAGGTAAGTATAAAGAGAAAGGAAGTATAGAAATAGGAACTATGGAGAAAATAGGAAGTGTAGGACTAGGTAAGTATGGGGAGAAAAGGAAATACAGGAATAGCTAAGTAGGGAGAGAAAAGAAAGAGCAAAATAGATGAAAAGAAAGGGAAATTATAGAATAGGTAAGTAAGGGGAGAAAAGTCTCCACTGAACCCCACCCCCCACCCCCAATCACTTGCCAGCTTTCAGATACAACCTGCAGGGACCTTGCAGGAACACCAGGAGCGTGGAGGCAGGTAATTCAGCATTCTGGGAGCCAGCCCCTACAGAGAGGTTATTGCGGGGTGTTAAAGAATATTTCTGCAGTTATTTCCCACAATCTTCCAACTCAAATATGCTGCTCTAAGAACTGTAATGTTACTGTGAGAGAAATCAGTTGGGAGATCGAGACTGACTGTTTTTGAAATCGTAGTTTTAAGTCATAGCTGTTCTAGTGTTTGGGTCCAATGTGGACTGTTGCTTTAAATATCTGTTCATCACTGTGCCTACACTGGGGATTGTTAGCTGTGCTTTAAGATCACATAGAGCAGTTCAGTAATCCGAATTTAGTCAGGTTTGCTGTACTAACTTGCTGCTGGCATCAAGATTCTCTGTGGGAGTACATGCTCACTTGAGACCCAGCCCTGCTCACTGTTCCATTCTCCCACCTCTCAGCCTTTCCCTTTGTTCTCTTCTCTTTATCAGTCTCCACTGCCCCCCCCCAATCACTCAACAGCCTTCTGACCCAACTTTCAGGGACACCAGGAGTGTGCAAGCAGGTAATTCAGCATTCTGGGAGCCAGCCCCTACAGAGATTATTGTGGGGTGCTAGCCTGTCAATGCTGTGCTGCCCGAACCCCAGCCGCCCAAGGTTGTTCTTAGCTTTATAGGGTAGATAAAGTCATGTGACTTATCATATGACAGCTGGCCCTAACATTAATAAAGTTCCTAGTTTCCCCATCTGCAGGTTATACTGTGTGGCTACCAGGGGTCACTCTGTAACTTCTCCCAACCCCCTATCTCTACTACACTTCTCTAACCCAGTCCAAGCCTGAAAACCCCCTCAGCCCACTGCTCCTCAGGATTTTCTCTGTATTCTTCCTAATACTTTTCATCTTCCGATCCCAGGATTTGAACTCTCAGCCTTCCACATCGTAGGCTAGCATCTAACCACTGCACTACTCAGTCAGCTGTTTTCCCTCTCTGACTTTCTCCTGGCTTTAAATCACTGGGGAATTGTACTACACTCAGACTCTGCCCCCCCTCCACCCCGCATCTACCCCTAACATAGTCTCCAACCCCGTAGTATTCACCGTCGGGTACTTAACCCTTCCTCACCCTTGGATTCCACCATGACAACTCTCTTACTCCTGCTCACCTTTTTGTCAGCGCTTCCATTTACCCTCCCCCAATCCCCCTAACAGTGCCACCTCCCATACTAAAAAAGGCTGTGTACCCTACTACCCCTACTGCGACCATGTTCACTTACAATGTTGGCGGCCCTTCCAGCCGCACAGGTCTCACGCAGTGTGTGGCTAGGATGCACCCCCTTCCCCCGGCATAGCTGAACATTCGAATTACTACTGTTGACAAGAGCAAATGCTGGTTGATCTCCTGTAACAGTTTGCACGCAAACAAAGTGCTTAAACTCCATTCCATTAGTCTAGCCTGGCTCCTCTTAATACTCTCCAGTCACATTCACCCAGCCACGGACCTGGCCCCAAATCACCCACCCCATTCAAGAAAACCAATGGACTCAGAATCGGCTGCATAAATATTTGCAGCCTATTGGCCAGGTATGACTCCCTTCAGTCCTGGGTAGAGCAACATAACCCCGATGTTCTCTCAATCGTAGAGACCTGGCTCATCCCAAGAACCCCTGTCTGGGCAATCCAGCTTGAAGGATATACCTATTTTAGACTAGATAGACTGGATAGGCAGATGTGCTCTTTGCATCAGAGATACCCTTCAGTATAGGGCTCGCCCCCAACCTCCCAACTGGGGACAACACCCAGCTACTAGCAGTTTAACTACAGCTTGGAGCACAAAGAAAATGCCTCACCATAGTATCTGTCTATAGTCCCCCAAAAAACTAGTCTATAAGTTTCAAACTTACCCTTGACTACCTATTAGACCTCTGAGGTTCTAGTGTTGGGGGACTTCAGTATCAATTGGTTGTCCCCCTGAGGCTGCACAATATGAAGAAGCCCTCACAGCCATTTATATGTCCCAGATGGTGGAATCTCCTACACGAGCAAACTGTCATATGTGCACTAGCACACTAATAGACTGATTAATTACCAGCAGGCCAGATTGAATATTCAGAACCACTGTGCTATCCGACACCGTTAGCAACCACTCCCCCATCATATGTGTCTGGTTCAACAAGTCTCCTTAAACTCCTCCCATTACAGTTACAACACAAGTACTGAGAAAGGGGCAACTTGCCTCACTCAAAACCCACCTTAGCTCACAAGACTGGCAGTATTCTACAGTGCAGCTGATGTTGACACAGCACAAGAGTGCTTTATCAACAATCTTAGCAATTCTTGTAACTTATTTGCACCAGTCAAAAAAACAAAAATTAAGGGGTCAAATAAGTTGTGGGTCATACCCCCTCTCCTTGAACAAATGAAGACTGGCAACAGTCTATGGTACAAAGCCAAGAGTACTGGATCCCTGACCTTCAAAATTATAAAACCACCCTGAACAAATGTACCAGAGCCATCTGCTTGGCAAAGAGTGCTCAGTTTAAAAATGAACTGAACAGTTCCTGGGGCGACAGTCGAATGTTCTGGGATGAAATACAGTTATGTAAGAACTTACCGTAACAGTAGATCTTCAAGATTGGTTCCTGCAATAGGTCATAACATGTAGGACTGTGCCCCCTGGCATCAGGACTGCACAACAGACTTTTGCTAACAATGCCTGGTGGAGGACTGCCCACCTGACATCATGTGACAGACGTCAGCGTGACCCTATATAGTGGGCAGTCCCCGCACCCACCTTCCAGTTCTCCCGCTGGAGATCCAAAGTAGATGAGACAGGAGAAAGAATGAATTCTTGGAGCCCAGTTCAGAATGACCAGTAAAGAAAATACAGAAACTGGGGGAAGAAGGGAGGGAAAGCATGACCTACTGCAGGGACCTCTCTCAAAAATCTACTGTTACAAGAAGTTCTCACGTAACTGTACTATCTTACTTTAAGAAGGTTCCTGCAGTAGGTCATAACATGTCTCTCCCTTGCTACTCTATTCTCAGCCCCTAGCCACCTAGCTTTCCTTCACTGTCTTATTTTCACCTCACCTAGCCCCCACCCTCCCCCAAATACTTCCAAAATCTTCAGCCCATCACAAATGCCCTAAACACCACTCACTCATAATAGCACTCCTTTTACTCACATCATGAAATGTTCACCCCAGTCCTGGTTTCGCTACACACATCTCTGCCAGTTGCAATCCTTCTACTAATATATCAACATTCCCCACCACCCTCTGCCCTCCCCAAGGACCTGAAAATCTTCCACTTAAACATCTGCAGTCTTGTGTCAAAAATTGACCTTTTACATCCTATGGTAATCTCTCTCACCTAATATATTAATTTTAACAGAAACTTGGTTAAAAGCTAAAATACCTGACCGGCTTAGTATGCCTTTCCTGGTTAAACAATTTCCCCTTTCCCTTAATATCCCAGTTTATTCCATTATCAGACAGGATAGGACTGGCAGGGGTGGCGGAGTAGCCATGTATAACCTGTCCTCACTTCAGTTCTCGACCATTCTATCATCCTCAATACCCTCAGCCTACGAAGCACTTGTAGTAAACATTACCTTGCCTTTTTTCTTCCCTATCTTCATAGCTGGCATCTACTGTCGACCTGGCTCCAAGGCATCTGATACTGTGGATCTCATTACCTCCATAACCTCCCTCTCACATAAAGGCAAGCTATACACCCTGGGTGATGTAAACCAAAACTGGCTATCACCAACAACTGCCAAGACATGAAATGACATTACAGCCCTCAATCTCTTCCAACTCATCCTGGAACCCACTCACCTCATTCATAAAACTCTTAGCCAATCCCTGATAGACTGGGCTGTCACCTCTCACTCCGACTGAGTCATTAAATCAGGCATCCTCCTGGATGCCCTCAGTGGTCATTACCCAGTCTTCGTAGCCAGGAAAGTCCATAGACCTAAACCATCTCACAA
This sequence comes from Neoceratodus forsteri, assembly GCA_016271365.2. Taxonomy (NCBI): domain Eukaryota; kingdom Metazoa; phylum Chordata; order Ceratodontiformes; family Ceratodontidae; genus Neoceratodus; species Neoceratodus forsteri. The sequence continues at coordinate 415,421,773 of CM057457.1, read as the reverse complement.
AATTCTGCAACATAGAAACATAGAATTTGATGGCAGATAAGGACCACTTGGTCCACACCCAGTCTGCCCATTTCCCTACCTGATGGATAAGCTGCAGATTCTAGTTAATCAACAACTTACTTCCTCCTACCCCCGCCTAGAATTGCCTTATGCTTGTCCCATGCATTCTTGAATTCTCCCACTGTTCTTGACTCCACAACCTCTTCAAGAAGGCTATTCCATGCATCCACAACTCTCTCTCTCTGTGAAAAAATACTTTCTAACATTACCTCTGAGCCATCCCCCATCTTCAAATTGCGCCCCTTGTTCTTGCACATCTCTTCTTCTGAAAGATACTATCCTCTTGTATCCTGTTAATTCCCTTGAGATACTTGAACATTTCTATCATGTTCCCCCTCTCCCTCCTTTCCTCAAGGGTATACATATTAAGTTGCTTTAGTCTCTCCTCGTATGTCTTCTGGTGCAGACTTTGCACCATTTTGGTTGACCTCCTCTGAACAGCCTCCACTCTATGTCTTTGTGGAGATGGGGTCTCCAGAATTGCATGCAGTACTACAGATGGGGTCTGTCTGTAGAGATGGATAACAGCTTCCTGTTTTGTACTGTTGATGCCTCTCCCTATGCATCCCAGTATCCCCCCAGCCCTCCTTACTGCCTTTTCACATTGCTTGCCCACCTTTAGGTCATCTGATATAATTACTCCTAGGTCTCTTTCGATTGTTGTTGTTGTTATTAGCTCACCCCCCACTGTGTACTCTTCCCATGGGTTTTTGTTTCCCAGATGCATTATCTTGCACTTCTTTGTATTGAATCTGAGCTGCCACATATTTGACCATTCCTCCAACCTTACCAAGTCCCTTTTCATTCTTTGCACCCCACCTTGTGTATCAACCCTGTTGCAGATCTTTGTGTCATCTGCAAAGAGGCATACCTTTCCTTCCAGGTGCTCTCCAGTGTCACTTATAAAGATATTAAAGAGGACCTGTCCCACTACCGAACCCTGCAGTACCCCACTAGTTACCCTCCTTTCTTCACTGTGGACTCTGTTTACTATTACCTTTTACGTCCTGTTGTCCAGCCAGTTTTTTATCCAGGCTACCACCTTGGGACCCACTCCACGGCTGGCTAACTTGTATATTAATCTTTTATATGAGACTGTGTCAAATGCCTTGCTAAAATCTAGGTAGGCTATATCCACAGCCCCTCCCTGGTCTACTATAGATAAAAAACTTTATTTTTATACAGGAGATTCTTATCATAGGATTAAGCAATCCTGTTCTCAAGATAGTCCTGTGTATGACTCGCTAAGTTACATCTAAACATATAATCTATAACAACACTCAAATAAACACAAAATACATACAATACAAAATGAACAATATCCAAAAAAACCACATTGGAACAGAAGTACAAAAGAAAAAAGATACAAAATTATACAATGAGACACCCCAACTAGACAATCATATACAATTACACTCTGTTTTACAAAGTTTCAACATTTCATTTTAAAAAAATCGTATGGTCTTCTAAAGATCTTATGGGGGGGGTAAAATATTCCATACTTTAGCTGCCTGACATTGAATGGAACTATTACCATATTTATTATAAATTTTTATAGAACAGAGTCTGTCTATGCACAGATCTTACTAGCTCATACCTTCCTTTACTGACCTTGGGAAAAAGTATTTGTGTAATATAATGTTCAGGGTAAAATATCTTATATTTATGTATCAATATTAACCAATTTTTTTGAGAAGTCATTTCTAAAGACTGCCAATTCAATCTTTTAAACATATCACAATGATGAGTTCGATATGAACACTGCAAAACATATCTAGCTATTCCATGTTGCACCTTATCCAATCTATTCAACTGATATTTACTCGCCGTTCTATAAATAAAATCTCCATACATCAGGGTTAGCATAATCAACTGTTCGGCCACTTTTTTCCTATCCTTAAGTTGTAAACATTTAGTGGTTCGTCTTATAATGCCCAATTTCTTAGTCACACTTATTATATTGTTATTTATGTGGGTGTCAAAAGTCATCAAAGAATCAAGTCACCCCCAAATAACAATAACTGTCCACCTGTTCTATAGGTTTATTGGTATGTGTAACAATATGAATCTGTGATTTTAATTTCTTATTTGAAAAATACACCAATTTTATTTTTTTAACATTCATCAAGAGTCTTGACCTGGTACTACTTTGATCACCCAGTCAAAGAAATCTATTGGGTTCATCTGACATGACCGTCCTGCTGTGAAACCATGCTGCCTTGGGTCCTGTGCCCCACTGGTCTCTAGGTACTCAACAGTTCTTTCCTTCAGAAGTGATTCCATCATTTTCCCTACCACTGATGTCAAACTAACTGGTCTGTAGTTTCCTGCCTCTGCCCTGCTTTCACTTTTGTGAAGTGGAATTACATTTGCCTTCCTCCAGTCATCAGGTACCACTCCATCCTCCCATGATTTGTTAAAGAGAGTAGTCAGTGGTGTTACTAGTTCTACCCATAGTTCTTTTAGTATTCTTGGGTGAATCCTATCAGGCCCCATTGCTTTGTCCACCCTCAGTTTCAAGAGTTCTTTCAAAACCCTTTCTTCTGTGAATGGACTGGCATTGACCCCTTAATCAGAGTTTCCCCCTTGTTTGGTTTAGGCACCTCCCCCTCCTCATCTGTTGTGAATACTGAGCAGAAATATTCGTTCAGTATCCCTGCTTTTTCACTGTCACCCTCTGCCCACATTCTCTCCCCTTTATTAAGTCTCTGTATCCCTCCCTTGGTCTTTCTTCGCTCCCTAATGTACCTATAAAAAGTTTTATCCCCCTTCTTAACAGAGTTGGCTATCTTTTCCTCAGTTTGTGCCTTTGCTATTCTGACTGCCTTCCTTGCCTCCTCTCCTTCTGCTTTAACTGATAAAGTTCTCTGTCCTGCTCCTTCTGTGTCTCCTTATATTTCCTGAATGCTATCTTTTTCTCTTTAACCATCCCTGCCACCTCTTTTGAGAACCATAGTGATTTTTCCTTCATTTTGTTTTATTGATTTGCTTCACACAAAGGCTTGTTGCTTCTGCGATGGCTGTTTTGATTATTCCCCATTGTTCCTCTACCTCTCCTCCTTGCCCATTTGCTAGTGCTTTTGTAAGGCACTCTCTCTCATTTTCCCAAAGTCAGCCTTCCTAAAGTCCAATACTCTTGTTTTTGTGTGGTTTGACTCTATGGCTGTGTTTATTGTGAACTGCACTGTTTGATGGTCACTTGTTCCCAGATGGCTACCTTTTTGCAACTCCACACCTTCAGCTCCTTAGACCTTAATCCCCTTCTTAATGAACTGGCCAGCTCCGATTGGTCCCCTAGTGTCTTTGTCCCTCCCATGGACCAAGCCCACACTTATTTTAAAGATAAATTTCTAACTACATGGAACTCCTATGCTCCATTCAAATGCACTAGAGTTCATGGCAACCATCATCACTGGTCTCCTCTGAGTTACCGACCTGTCTCAGGGAATGGGACAAAGCTTGGAGGAAACATAAGGCCTCCCAGCTTCCCCAGACCATGCCAGGTATCCCATGTTAAGAAATGCCTGCATGAAAGCTACCAGACCTGCCAAGTCTGAACACTTAATCATCTTTTCTCAAAAACATCAATTCCCCTTCCAAATTCTGGAAAGTGGTCCATGCCCTATTCTCCCCCCTTCAAACCTGCCTCCACCTGTGCATAAAATAAATAACTCATTGGTCTCCAAACCATGTGCAGTGGCTAAAGAGTTTAACTCCTATTATACCTCTTGTGCCACTGCATTTCTAAAGTCACTCCCCTCTAACCTCCCCCTTCCTCATCCTCCCACACCCAGTACTCAACCCCTTCATGCCCCTCCTTCCTTCTCTTTTTCTGCGGTCTCCCCAGAAGAAACACTAATGGCCATTCTCTCTCTCTTAATCCTTCCAAAGGATCATTGCCGGATCATCTTGACTCTAAACTCCTCTATCTTTCAGCTTCTGCTATTGCTTACCCTCGCTCCTTAATCTTGAATCTTTCCTTCTCATCCTCAACTGTCCCTTCATCCTGGAAACATGCAGTGGTCCTCTGTCTCCCAAAGGGTGGTGACCTCCTCCTCCCCTGCAAATTTTTGACCAGTCTCCCTACTCTCTGCCCTTGCTAAACTCCAAGAACACCTTGTCCTCTCTCAGCTAACCTCCTTCCTTGATGAGTCTTCCTTTTTTACCCTGTTCCAATCTGGCTTTCAGAAGAACCACTCCACTGCTGCCTCCCTACTCAGGCTCACTGACTCCATCCTCACTGGGATGGATAATGGCCTCATTACCTCTGCCATCTTTGTTGACCTCGTCAAGGCATTTGACAGTCTCCCATGCCCTATTTCTTGACTTCCTTATGGCTGCTGGGTTGTCCGCATTCTGCCCAAAACTGGTTTAGAGCTTATCTCTCAGGCAGGATACAATCAGTCAAGATCCAGGATACGATCTCTCCCCCCCCCTTTATTTCCACTGGAGTCCCACAGGGCTTTGTGCTTGGACCCATTCTCTTCTCCATCTTCCTAAATGACTTGCTCTCAGTATTCTTCCCTTCCACCTCTCTCCATATTTATGCTGACAACACTGTCCTGTTCTCATCTAGCAAATGCCCTGCTGATGTTGCAGCCACCCTTCAGCTTGACTTCCACCAGGTTTAGTTATGGTTTGCCTCACATCAGCTATTTCTACATGCCAAAAGACTATCTCCATGACCTTTGGCACTAGGCAGACTTTCTAGGCTCCACTCTTTACCGTCTTTCCGTACCCTTGATGGGACAATATTAGAGGACACCTCCTCATTCAGATACCTTGGGGTTTGGTTGGACCAACACCTCAACTTCTCTGGCCATGTTGATGCCATCCTGAAAATAATGTGCCCCAAGCTTGGTGCCTTATTCAGGAACTGTAGTTGCATCTCTTCTACAGCGTGGAATGAACTAATCCAGAAGATGATCCTCCCCATTTTCAACCACTGTACTGTGATGTAGTCTATGGCACCACTCTCAAATTCTCCCTAACAAGTTTGGACACTCTATTTAACTCCTTCTGTCAATTTGCCCTTGATGCTCCATCACACACTCATCACTGTGACCTCTACCACATCATTTTTCTTTCCCCGCTTGCCAACAGGTACCTCCCTCATTGTGCCAAACTCGCTTCTAAATCTTGGTTAGGAGAACTTCCCTCCTACCTCTCATACTCAGTCTCTTTCTCACCTCCCCCCTTCCACTCCCTCATATCCTCTGACACTGGCACTTTGTTGGTTCCCCCATTGTACCACTCTCATCGGTCAGTCAGGCTTTACCCATCATTTCCCACAAATCTGGAACTCCCTCACCTCCAAATACGGTACTCCTCCTCCCACTCCCTTGCCTCTTCCTTACATAACTTTCTCTCATCTAACTGCTCCTGCTTTAACCCTCCTTAACTGTCCTATACCTGTGCTCCTCTCCATGACTCACGTCACCTATTAAACCTTCCACTCCCCGGGGGCGGAGCTAACAGCCTAGTCAGAAGCAGCAACTTTTCGGAGCTCCCGACATAAGCTTGATAATTTCACTAAAATTGAAATTTTCTTCAGAGATTTTGGACATCTGACCATCTGTAGTCTTATCCTCAGAACCTTCAGAGATAAACACCTACCAAAATGGGGAGAACAAAGACAGCCAAACAGGATTTCTTTCAACCACGCTCTTTAGTAGTAAAATCGCCAGACCACCTAGACAGAGCGTCCTCCTCAACCAATGTGGAACAACCAGCGGCCTCCCTAAACTCACTCCAAACTTCAGTAAACACTTTAATGAAGACAGTACAACAAATAGATCATAGGTTAGACACTTTTTCTCAATGATTTAAAGCGGTGGAAACCAGAAGTCACTAAGAGTGCGGAGGCGATAGCAGGGAAGGGCCTTGTGGCAACCACTACTTTATTGAAGGAGCAAGCAGCCCATAGGAGCAGAGTGGAACAGCTGAAGAATACAGTTTGCGTGGCCAGCATTCACATTTTAGGCCTCACAGAAGGAACTGAGGGGGGAAAACATAATTCAATTCCTGGGCTCATGGCTATCAGATCTAATGGGATTAATGGACTTTAAAATTATTCGGGCCTATCAGATCACTCCCCGCAGGCCTAACACCAATGTGGAAAACCCTTGTGTGATATTAATTACCCTCAATTCAGCAGCAGAGAGGGATCAAATCCTGGGTGCTATCAGAAACAAAAGTCTGATCTACTTAGAAGACAACTGCATCCTTTTTTTCCCAGATCTTGCTTATACCACCAGGATGCAACTCAAGGCATTTGATGGGGTGAAGCACAAATTGGGAGACTTGGGTATAACTTACTTGATGGTCTTTCCTGCCTGCCTATGCTTTGCAGATGGCATAAAACAGTACTGTTTCACAGATTCAAAGGAGGCGGGAGCGTGCGTAAAGAAGATTGTGGCTTGTCAGGCCCAGGAGGATCAGCTTCCTGAAAATGAGGAATCGGAAGACGATTGAAAAAAAAATAATGCAACGGACTTCCAGTTTGGACTGTCAGCTTGATTTGGTTACTCTGTACTTTGGGTTACCGGTAAATAAAATAAATGTGATATAAGGTTGTGGAAAAGTCATAATATGCATAACTGTCTCTTTATTAGAAGGATGAAGCTTTGTTGCTAATTTCATAAGGACTTCCTCAACATGGATAAGACTTTTTGTCTCTTTCATTAGTAATCAGAGGTGCAGAGAGATATTTCAGGATATGGTAACTTGTTTATAGTCCTGACAGTTAACCGTGAGTTTTCTACAGTTAGGAGAACTCAGAGATAAAAATAATGGCAAGTTTACAAGGGTATTTTATTTGTTATAAATACCATGATTATGTGAGGCTGGGTACCCGATTGCCATTCTATTAAAGAAATATAATACTGATAAAGGCTAATAAAAACCCAAGAGAATGTCTTTTGAACCATATGCTACCTTAAATAGTATAGTTTATCCAGAGATGGGGTTTGAGAGCTGGTCTCTTCTCCTTATTGCATCTTTATGGTGGTACTAGAAAGACATAATACTTTAAACTAAACCTAATTAGTTAAATAAGTCTCTTGAGGCCTTCACTTGATTTGGGTTAGCACCAGCAAATACAAACATGTGCTTAAGGGTAGCTCTGGAATGTGATTTCATTTTGTTCAATAATTACTAATTTTATATTAAAGGACCTGCAATAGGTCAGTTACAGAATGTATGTTTACACCTACTTTCAGAGTTTCATAATTTGGGGCATTGGCTGTAATATAGCTCCTGGACATTGATTAGTAATATATTTTGAATAATATTGCTTAACACCCTCTAAATCTGTACCAGTTGTGGTGTATAGTCATAATCCTGTATAATGTATATTGAAAGACACATATGGATATATATGCCCAGGATAATAATATGTTTTGTGCTTATGTATGAAATACAAAATAAAAAGTATAAAAAAAAGAAAAAGAACAAAAAACTTCCACCCCCCCAGCCTGCTTCTCAGCATGCTCTCCTCTCCCTTCCCCACTATGTACTATGTTCCTCAGATATGCCACCTGTAATTAAATGCATATTTCACAGGTATGATATATTTAATTGTGTTATGTTACAAATGCAACTATGATTATTTATGATATTTTTTAACTGTATGTCTTGTTACAAATGTAATTGAATGTTTAATTTCTTGTATATTTTAAATGTTAAAGTGCATGTCTAATTCTTCATCCAATTGTGCTCCCCCCCCCGCCCAGGTCACACGGGGAGATGAGCAACTTGTTGTTCAGTGTGCCTTCCTGTTGAAACATTTTAGTAAATATAAAATAAAATAAAAACATGTAGGGCTGAATCCCAAGTAGTCACTCTCAGAGAGACTGAGAGAAACACAGGGAGGAGGAAACAGCTGAAGACAGACTAGGACCAGCCTAGGACAGTAGATCCTGTAGGATGGTGAGGCCGAACTCAGCCCTACACCTAGACGCAATGTCCAGACTGTAATGCTTTGTGAAGGTATGGATCGAACTACAGGTTGCTGCAGTGCAAATGTCTGCTGCAGAAACGTTCCTGAGAAAGGCTGTAGATGAAGCCATCATCTGGTAGAGTGACCTCTGACCTCCCCAGACAGAGATTTGCTGTAATTCTGGTAATAGAAGCATGTGCAGTTAGCCAACCATTTGGAAAGACACTGCTTAGAAACTGCAGACCCCAAAGATGTGGGGGCAAAGGAGACAAAAAGCTGGTCAGACTTTCGGGACACTCTGGTCAGGTGGACATAGCACCTCAAGATTCTGTGTACATCCAACATATGCAGAAGTGCCTCACCTCTGTTTAAATAAGTCAGTTAATACACTGGAAGCTCAACCGGTTGATTTAAGGTGAACTTGGAAGCCACCGTGGGAAGAAACTTAGAACTGGTTCACAGGACTGCCCAGTCTTTGTGAAAGATCAAATAAGGCTCCTTGTGCATCAGGGCCTGGAGCTCAGAAATTCTTCGAGCAGAAGTAATAGCAATCAAAAAGAGCGCTTTCCAGGAGAGGTCGCACATGTCACAGCTTACTGCCCATTCAAAAGGGGGAAGAGTAAGCTTTTCTAATATGAAATTAAGGTCCCAAGATGGCGTGGGGTTGCGGATAGGTGGTTTCAAATGGAGGATCCCTTTCAGAAAGGTTTTCAAGATCTCCAGTTGAGCTATGAGTTTCCCCTCTACCAAAGAGTGGTAGGCTGAAATAGCTGAAAGGTGGACTTTAAGGGAAGAATAACATAGACCAGAGTCAGACAGGTGCAACAGGTACTCCATGATCTGAGGAGCTGAGCAAGTGAAGGGATCCCAGCCCTTAGATGCTGATCAGATGGAAAAATGCTTTCATTTCATAACGTAGGTAGACCTGGTGGATGGCTTCCTAGCTTCCACCAGTACCTGAGTGATCTTATGAGAAACTCTAAAGCATGACACAATTATGTCTGAAGGAGCCATGCATGAAGATGCAAGGTCCTGAGTCCCGGATGTACTGGACTGTCCTGATGCTGCGTGATTGTGTTGAAAAGGGAAAGGAACTGAGGGTTTCATGGCCAGCTGCTGCAGGAGTGGGAACCAGATCTGTCTCTGCCAGAGAAGGGCTATGAGGAGCATCCAAGCCCCTTCTGCTTGAAGTTTCAGAAGGACATGCTGTAGAATGGGAAAGTGTAGGAAGGCATACAAGTACTTCCCTGTCCAACATAGCAACAACACATTGTGCTAGAAAACTCCAGTCTCTGGAATGAGCGAGCAAAACCTGGGAAGTTTTGTGTCGGATGAGGAGGCAAAGAGAACTATTTCTAGACAACCCCATTGATGGAACAGTAAATCAGCCACTTCCTGACTTAGTTCCCATTTGTGGGCTTGAGACAATGTCTGACTGAGTCTGTTCATCAAAATGTTGTGCAGACCTGGAACATGCATGGCCACAAGAAACAGACCATGCTGGACTGCCCAGAACCACATCCATATCGCCTTCTTGCACAGGGGTATGATTGGGTACCTCCCTGCTTGCTGATGTACCAGACCACTGACATGTCTGTCTGGATTAGCAGTGTTCCCATAGACAGAAAAGGCTGGAAAACCTGAAGGGTGTACTGAGCAGTCCTCGTCTCCAGTATGTTTATGTGTAGAGACATCTCCAGCTGAGACCACAAACCCTGTGTTCGGTGATTCCCCAGGTGTGATCCCCAACCCAGACCAGAGGCGTCTGTGGTGAGGGTCCATGAAGGAGGAGGGGTTCTGAAAGGTAACCCTCTCAGACAGATTCTGAGGATCCATCCACCATAGAAGGTCCTTCTTGAGTGCGCTGGACACCAGGACAGGATGATCCAAATAGTCCAAGCATTGATCCCATTGGACACGGAACATCCATTGGGAGATCCTCATGTGTAGTCTGGCAAAGGGAACTGTGGAGATGGTTGCCACCAAGAGGCCAAGAAGGCATAAGCATGCCTTGGCAGGAATATGCCTGGATAAGAGAACTAGACTGACCTGCTCCCATAGAGTGTCTGCCCTGTGCAGGGGCAGAAAAGCTTTGCACTGGACCATGTCCAAGATCACCTTGATGAATTGAAGCCTCTGGGAGGGGATCAGGGATGACTTGGGGTAGTTGACAGTAATCCCCAGTCAAGAGAATAGGTCCTGTGTGGATAGAAGAAAGAGATTCCTCGAGGCTGGCTCTCGATGGGGCCGCTAAAAGCCAATCATCCAGGTAAGGGAACGCCTCAAAACTTTGGCAGTGTAAAGCTGCTGCCACCATCTTTAGGCACTTGTTGAAGACCCTGGGTGCTGAGGAAAGGCCAAAGGGGAGGGCTGTGAACTGGAAGTGCTTCCCTGGAAAAGAAAACACAGGAACCGGCAGTGGCCTAGGAACACTGGAAAATGTAGGTAGGCATCCTGTATATCCAGCGTGCAAAGCCAGAAGTCTTTCTGCAGGAGGGGGCAGAAGACCCCGTTCAGTCAACATGCGGAACCTTTTGTATTCCACAAAAATGTTCAGCCTGCTGAGGTCCAGGATGGATCTGAGGTCATCCGTCTTCTTGGGAACCAGTAAGAAAATGGAGTAAAACCCTTTTCCTCTCTGAGCTGAAGGGACTGGCTCTATGGCTGACTTTTGTCTTAGAGCCAGGATTTCCTCCTGGACCAGCATTGCCTGGTTCAGAGAGTACCAGAAGCAACCTGGGGGGGGAGTTTGGAGGGAACTCCAGAAATTCTAAGCCTTCTTGGGTTTGACCGGAATGGAGTGGGGCAGCTGCCAAATGGTAGTGGAGAGGTCTTCATGAGGGGCTAAGGGGGGATGGGAATAGGGGAAATGGCCCCAAATCTAAATGCTCTGCAGGATGTTTCCTCTTCAGGTCCCTTTCCTCCACATTCCAGCCGTTGGTTTGATGGATAATGAGGAGGAGTTCAGTAAAGGAGGGACACCATTGACTACCCTTTTTAACAAATCATGAGAGGATGGTGTGATACCTAAGGACTGGAGGAAGGTGGATGCAATTCCCCTACGCAAAAGTGGGAGCAAGACAGAGGCAGGAAACTAGAGACCTGTCAGTATGACCTCTGTGGTAGGGAAAGTGATGGAATCACTTCTGAAGGAAAGAAGTGTTGAGTACCTAGAGGCCGGTGGGGCACAAGACCCAAGGCAGCATGGGTTCACAGTGGAAAGGTCATGTCAGACAAATCTAACTGATTTCTTTGACTGGGTGACCAAAGTAGTAGACCAGGGAGGGGCTGTGGACATGGCCTACCTAGACTTTAGCAAGGCATTTGACACAGCCCCACACAAAAGATTAATAATCAAATTAACCAGCCTGGGAGTGAGCCCTAGGGTGGTAGCCTGGGTTAAACATTGGTTGGACAAGAGGACACAGAAGGCAATTGTAAATGGAGTCCACTCTGAAGAAAGAGGGGTTACTAGTGGGATACCGCAGGGTTCAATACTGGGTCCGGTCCTTTTTAATGTCTTTATAAGTGACATTGCAGAGGGACTGGAAAGAAAAGTAAGCCTCTTTGCAGATGGCACAAAGATCTGCAATAGGGTTGATAAACGAGGAGGCGTGGAAAGGATGAGAAGGGACTTGGCAAGGTTGGAGGAATGGTCAGAAGTATGGCAGCTTGGATTCAATGCAAAGACATGCAAAATAATGCACTTGGGAAACAAAAACCCAAGGAAAGATTACACAAAGGTGGGGGGGAGTAACAACAACAAAAATGGAAAGGGACCTGGGAGTAATCATATCAAATGACCTTAAGGTTAGCAAGTAATGGGAAAAGGCAGTAGGGAGGGCTGGGGGGATAATGGGATGTATAGGGAGAGGCATCACAAGCAGAAAACAGGAAGTTGTTATCCCTCTGTACAGACAGTTTTTGAGACCCTGTCTGGAGTACTGTGTCCAGTTCTGGAGACCCCATCTCTGCAAGGATATAGACAGGATGGAGGCAGTCCAGAGGAGGGCAACTAAAATGGTGCAGGGTCTGCAAGAGAAGCCATATGAAGAGAGACTAAAAGAGCTTAATATGTATACCCTTGAGGAAAGGAGGGAGAGGAGACATGATAGAAACGTTCAAGTACCTCAGTGGAATCAACAAAGTCCAAGAGGGTAGCATCTTTTAGAAAAAGAGATGTGCAAGAACAAGGAGACACATTTTGAAGATAGAGGGGGGATGGCTCAGGGACAATGTGAGGAAATATTTTTCACAGAGAGGGTGGTGGACCCATGGAAAAGCCTTCCTAAGGATATTACGGGGTCTAAAACTGTGGGAGAATTCAAGAATGCATGGAACAGACATAAGGCAATTTTTATTGGGGGTAGGAAGAAATAGGCTGTTGGTTAAATAGGATCTGCAGCTTATCCTGTAGGTAGGGAAATGGTCTGACTAGGTGGGCCAAGCGGTCCTTATCTGCTGTCAAAGTCTATGTTTCTAAAGAGATTCAGGTGATTCTTTGCCCTTAGCTGTAGAGGCTTGCTCACCTGATAAAACATCTCGGGAGTCCTCCTCAGAGTCTAGAGAATCCTACTCCTCAAGGGTCCCAATCTGTGGCAGAGTTACCTCCTCAGGGGTGGTCCCCCGAAATGTGCACCATGGTCAGATGAAGCGAGTTTACTGGTGATGTGGAACGGGGAGGAGGGGAGACTACCGAGTCTGGCAGATGTCATTCCAAGTCTGAGACCAGTTGAGACCTGGAGTGCTTCCACCAATTCTGAATCAAGGATTATAAGTCCTGTTGCGGAGGAGGCAGAGGCGGTGGAAGAGTAGGGATAAGATAGTGTTAAAAGGGTATGCCCAGACCCTGATATTAGTGAGGAGGATAACCCTGATAACAGGGGTAAACCAGAGGTTTGATACCCAGAATGGAAAGAATGGGGAAGAGATCCCATCATTGGGCCGGACAGAGGGTAAGCTAGCGTTTGGTACCACAAATAGGAAAGAAACCCTGGTGGATGGCCTTGGTCTGTTGGGGGTCTCGAAGGGCCTGGAAAGGTATCCTGCATTGGGTTAGCTGACATCAGAGGGGCTGACGACAGAAAAGTTGACATCCGGGGATCGGGTATTGGGCCCGGTGTAACAAAAACCTACAGCGGGGTCAGATGTTTGGGCCCTGATGAAAGGAGTTCATACAACATACCTGGCGGTGTCCCTTGTGTCAGAGACGCACCCAGTGGAAGAGACCCAGTCAGCAGGACCATTGCCGGTCCAGAAGGAGGGGAGAAGAGGCCAGGAGCCCTCATAAATATCAGTTCTGGCATCAGTACCCCTAGAAGGATGTCCACAGACAGGATCTGGGGCACAGCTACTGGAGTGGAGGAAGAAAATACCACATCCAGGGGCCCCACTTCCTCTTCCATCCCAGATGTGATGTCTGGGGCAGGAAGTTCCACTGGGGGAGGCAGAGAGGAAGGCTCTCATCAAGGGGAGACCTGGGAGGAGGATTGGCTGAGAGAGGTTGGTGGGCTCGACCTGTCATCAGGTGAGGTGGTGTCAACCCCTGACAAGTGAGCAGCATCTGGGTGGTCATCTGGAACTGAGGCAACCAGTTTATCAGACACCAGAGGTATCAGGCAGAGGAGGGTAGGACCCTCGACTGGCTTATCAGTTGGTGTAACGTAGATCCCCAATTTGGATTTTGGGATCCAACTTACTAATGACCGGGTGGGCCCTGGAGGAGCCGGAGTCTGACTTATCAGTAAAGACTGGGCATTCACCAGAGAAGCCAGCGGACAACTTACTGGTGGAGATAGGTTGAAAAGCAACAGAGGAACCTGGTGTACATCTCGATGAGGACTGAACAACCACGAGGACAGGTGGCGGGAAAATGGCCTTGCAGGTTGAAGGCTTGCTGGAGGTTGTACAGTCCCAGTCCTCCAGATGCTCCCATTCCCTGTGCTTTTCTTTGCCCTTTTCTTCTTGGACTCCAAAAAAGGGGTGTCTCTCAATTTCTGCAGCTCCTTTTCAAGAGTGGCCATTCTGGACTTCAGTAAGTGGGCCTCCAAATCCTGCTGCCTTCATTTGCATGTGGCCTGATTGAACTGTTTGCAGTTAGGGCATGCCATGGTGTCATGGCTCAGGCCTAGACAAAAGAGGTAACTGCAATGGCCGTAGTTATGAGGGATCTGTGCGTCACATTTTCCACACTTCTTCTTAGTCTTGCAAGCAAGAGGTGGGGAAGACATAATCTAAACAAATATCGGACTGGAAATCAAAATGGCGATCGACTGAGCAACATTTACCGTGAAGTTCTTTGTGCAGGTCGATGGTGGGAAATAACTAGAAGGAGGGCGCAGGAACCACCTACTACATAGGATCACACTGACATCCATCACATGATGTCAGATGGGCAGTTCCCCACCAGGCATTGCTAGCAAAAGTTTGCCGTGCGTGCCTGATGCCATGAGGCACAGTTCTACATGTTATGACCTACTGCAGGAACCCTCTTGAAGTAAGATCATCAAATTTCTAATGGGGAAACCCAGCAGAGCTTCTCCCACAGTAATCAATTCCGATGGCCCCCCCACCCAAGACCCTAAAGACATTAACAAGCCCTTTACCAACCTCAGCAATGTACTTTCCTGATTTCCTTGAACCCATTTCTGAAACAAATGATGACAATAACACCCACCCTCTTACAAATATGTCCTCACCCACTTCTACCTCAAAACCATCACTCTAGCCGAAGCTCACAAATACCTAAAACAAGTCCTCAAAAAAACCCAGTTTCAGTAATTACATGCTCAACCTCAAATTAGTTGTCCAAACATTTAATGTCCTACTCTGCCCACTTACCTGGGTCCTTAACTTATCAGTCATCACTGACAAATTCCCACTTCATTGGAAAGTGGCAACTGTCACCCCCCATATTCAAAAGCGGCGACTGAACAAATCTCTCTAACTACAGGTCCATATTGACCCCCCCATCAAAGGCCCTCGAAAGAATAGTTTATGACCAACTAGTGGACTTCCTCACCAAACACAAGCTTTAGCGTCAGCAGCAACATGGTTTCCACAGAGCACACAGTACAACTATGACACTTGTGGAGCACACCAGTTACATTCATCAGTCACTGGGCCAAGGGTCTTTGGTGGGGGCCATCTGCATAGCCCTCACCAATGCCTTTGATGCAGGTAATCATAATCTGCTGCTTAGCCAGCTCACCCAGATTGGAATTTCCGCCATATCCCTAGGCTGGTTCAGGAGCTACCTCTCCATGAGAACTCAGCAGGTTAAAATACAAGGTACTGTATCCAAGCATCAAATTATTTCTACAGGTGTGACCAAAGGTTCAATCCTGGACAACCTGCTGTTCAGTATATTCCTAAATGACCTCCCCAAAACCTGTCAATACAATGTACTCTTATACGCAGATGATGCTGTGTCTGTACACATGGCACTCTACACCTGATCTGCTAGAAAAACAACTGCAAGTGGACTTTACTGCAGTTGAGTCCTGGTTCCTAAATGACAGGCTTCTATTAAACTGCAAGAAAACTTAGGCGACGTTGTTCACCTCCTCCCCCAGCCATCATAAAGCTTATTCTCTTAAGATCCATAACTGTCAGCAATTTCGTGTACTTCGTGGTCACCCTCGACTGCTCTCTTTCTTATAATCTATACATAGACCACGTTGTCAAAGCAGCTAATTCCAGACTTGGGCAATTCTACTGCCACAAGCAATGCATCACTTACAGCACCATCAGACTGGCAGTAACCAGCACAGTCTTGTCAATTATAGAATATGGTCTAGTAGTTTATGGAGCTGCATCTAACACAGCACTTAAGAGAATAAAAGTAGCCCTCAATAAAGCCTGCAGGCTCGTTCTTGGGGCACATCACTCTACTCATACATGCACGCTCTACTGTAGCACAGGATGGCTTAATCTTCAAAATAGAATCCAATTCCAGGTATGTCTGCTTGTGAAAAAAAACCACCCTCGGACTTACACCCCCAGGGATGCAGGCTCTCCTCTTTCCTTCCATCAACCCAAGACCCACCAGAGGCTCTTGTAAAGCTGCCTACCAAGTCGTGTTTCATCACACAGCACAAGGGCAGCAACTATTTAAGTACAGAGCCCCCTTTTGGCTAAATTTCCTTAACATTCCACTCATCTCTGAACCTAAACTTGGCCCTTTCAAGTAACATTTTCACATATATCTTACATCCAGCAATGTATATGACTGTGATACAACCTCCTAAAGTATTTCATAGGCATATTAAAACCTGTTGTGCCTTACCCCTAAGCCTGTGGGGTTTATCCGTCTGCACCCTCCCACTGCAGGCCATTCTCACATCAGTATCCATCTCTCCATCTGCAGGGACCTCCTCCCCTTCTTACTTCACTAACAACACCCTTTGGATTTCTCCATCCAAAGCATGTGAAGCCTCTGTACCTGCTCTGTTGACCCCCTTCTGCCACATACCCCTTCCTTCCTTCCTCAGCCTCTCCCTGACCCCCTATTCCCTCTAACCTCCCTCCATACACCAGCCTTATTCTACCTCTCCCACATACCCTTTCCTCCTTCTCTCTTCCTCTTCCCCACACCATCCCCCCAAGCCTCCCCCTCCAATCTTTATGTTTAATTCTTGCAACTCTGAACTGTGTGCCGTTATAAATCTATTGTTTAATATTTCTCACCATATCTTTAATTTAATGACTCCTCTTCTGTTTGTAATGCACCTTGAGAATATAGAGCCCAATTGTATGTGATGTTGTTATTCCTGCAAACCTTTATTCTGTTGGAATGTACTTCTTTTTCATCTGCCAAATAACCTGTGTTATAACCTGTAATGCCATGACATGGAACCTTTGTAAAGGAGCAGTTATGCTCAAAGGTTGTTAATCCAGGATTCTATAAATAAATAGAAAAGGAAATGGAGTAATAGGTAAGAATGCAGAAAATAGAAAGTGATAAAATAGGTAGGTATGGCAATAAAAGGAAGTGCAGGAATAGGTAAGTATGGAGAGAAAACCAAGTGCAGAAATGTGCGAGTATGTAAATAACATTTAGTGCAGAAATTGGTAAGGATGGGGAGAAAAGGAAGTCACAGATGAGTTAAGTATGAAGAGAAAAGAAAGTGCAAAAAGTATGCAAGAAATTGATATGCAGAAATGAGTAAGTATGAAGAGAAATGGAATTGCAGGAATAAGTATGGAGAGAAGTGGAATTGCAGGAATAAGTACGTATAGAGAGAACAAGTGGTATAGGAATAAGGAAGCATACTGTGAATAGATTATAGGAATATATAAGTATGTAGAGAACAGGGGTGTATGAATATAGTGCAAACATGCATAAATAGAAACATTAAATTCAACTAAACCCTAATGTGCTGTAGCTTGCAACTTACTACACAGGTTTCTTAAAACAAGCCCTTCACATGCTGGATCCCAAGGGGATTTTCCAATTTCTGAGTTGTAATGTTTCTTACATGTTCCTGCACCCTGCATTTCAAAGGGCATATAATGTTGCCTTTGGATAAGTACTGTCTGTATGATGATGTGAATGCAAATGTCTGAGTTGAGGTATCTGAAGAGGGCTTTTTAAATGCCATTGTTGCTACATTTATAAATCTGCCTCAGTTGGCAGTGCTTTTTAGACACCCCTGCTCAGTCAGCTGTACTTACAGTGGGTACAGGGCTAGGAAACTATGGAAAAGAAAAGAAGTGTAAAAATAGGAAATTATGCAGAGAAAGGGAAGTGTTGGAAGAGGTAATTATGGAGAGAAAGGAAAGTACAGGAATAGGTAATTATGGAGAGAAAGGGAAATGTTGGAATATTTAATTATGGAGAGAAAGGAAAGTACAGGAATAGGTAATTATGGAGAGAAAGGAAATGTTGGAATAGGTAATTATGGAGAGACAGGGAAGTGCTGGAATAGGTGAGTATGGAGAGAAAGGAAAGTACAGGAATAGGTAATTATGGAGAGAAAGGAAATGTTGGAATAGGTAATTATGGAGAGACAGGGAAGTGCTGGAATAGGTGAGTATGGAGAGAAAGGAAAGTACAGGAATAGGTAATTATGGAGAGAAAGGAAATGTAGGAATAGGTAATTATGGAGAGACAGGGAAGTGCTGGAATAGGTGAGTATGGAGAGAGAAAAGGAAGTGTAGGAAGAGGTAACAATGGATAGAAGAGGAAGTGTAGGAATATATAAGTATAAAGTGAATGGGCTATTCAGGAAAAGGTAAGTATGGAGTGAACAGGAAGCTCAGGAATAGGTAATTTTGGAGAGAAAAGAAAGTGTAGGAATAGGTAACATGAAGAGAAATGGAAGCGAAGGAATAGATAAGTACGGAGAGAGAAAAGGATGTGTAGGAATAAGTGAGTATGGAGAAAACATGAGGTGCAAGAATAGATAAGTATAGAGAGAAAGTGAAGTGTGGGAATACAGTAAGTATAAACAGAAAAAGAAGTGCAGGGATAGTGGGGGGGGGTTAGCCAGTGGCATGGAGGGCAGAGGCATCACTACTTTACCTCCTGCCACATCAGTGACCCGTGTTTGCAGTGCGAGCAGATCACCAGTGGCCAGTCGGTGAGGGAGAAGATTGTGTGTCCAAAGGACAGCTCTCCTCTCTTGGGGATGATGATTGGAGGTCCTGTTGATTTGACTGCCCCCAAGTGGAGCCTGAGGGTAGGATGGGTCATGGGACACCATGAAGGGAGGGTTCTGCCTCGTGCGTACACCTCTATGCATGTGCACTGACATACCACTGCAGCAGAGGGAGGAACCAAAAAAGGAGAAAAACAGAAATGGTATGCTGACTAGCAGGATGACACCAGCCCTCCTCCTTTGCAACCGTGCTAGCTGCACAACTCCGTGCCAAGAGGTGAGTCCTGGTGGCAATCAGGGGTGACTGGTCTTGCATGACTGGTGAATGGGGGCCAGTTGGCATGACAATAGAGAAACAGAATATGAAAAAAATAAGTGCGTGAATAGGAAGCTATGGATAGAAAATGAAATGTAGAAATAGGTGAGTATGGCAAAAAAGGAACTGCAGGAATGGGTAAGTATGAAGAGAAAAGGAAGTGCAGGAATAAGTAGCTATGGTGAGGATTGGAAGTGCAGAAATGGGTAGCTATGGTGAGGAATGGAAGTGCAGGAATAGGGAAGTATGGAGAGAAATGGAAGTGCAGGAATAGGTAGCTATGGTGAGGAATGGAAGTGCAGGAATAGGGAAATATGGAGAGAAATGGAATTGCAGGAATAGGCAAGCGCAGTATCGAGAGAAAGGAAGTGCAGGTATAGGTAAGTATGAAGAAAAAAGGAAGTGCGGGAATTGGTAAGTATGGAGAGAAGAGGAAGTGCGAATAGGTAAGTAGGGACAGAAAAGGAAGTGCAGTAATTAGCTATGGAGAGAAATGGAAGTGCAGGAATCAGTAACTATGGAGAGGACAGGGACTATAGGAATACATAAGTATGTACAGAACAGGGAGTGTAGAAAAATGTAAGCATGTAGAGAACAGGGGGCGTAGGAATATGCAAATATAGAGAGAACAGATATACATAAAAATATTCAAATAAACCCTAATGTAGCTTAGAACTTAACACACACATTTCTTAAACTAAACTTTCCATACATGAGATCACTTCTTTATAGATCACACAGCAATTGATAATATCAAGATAGTCTGTTACAATATCAGGCCTACTAACTTACTCCATTATAAAAGGGAGTCTTTAGTCAGTGCATTGTCCAGTATAGGGCCATGGTCTCTCATGATTGCACACAATCAATCCACACCTAAATGTTTAAGTCCCCTTCTCACAAAGAGATAAATTAATGTGCTGTGATGCTGCTCCCCCCTCACCCCATGTGGTGGGAGCTTTCCAGACTATCACATACATAAAGCTATCCATCAATCAATCAAAGTCTTTATTTAACCAGGCGATCACTGTTGAGCAAACTCATTTTCGAGGGGGACCTGGGTTTGTTAACAAGGAACAAGGGACAATATACATGGGATGCAACACACAAGAAAACAGCAATAATACAAATAAAGTGAGATACAATAATACAGTAGACACAAAGTATCACCAGGTAGCATTGACAGTAGTATATGTTTGGAACAAAAGATACAGCTAGTTTTGGGTACAACACAATTTTTCATAAAAGTAAAGAAATATACATATCAGGTGCACCAAACACAAATAAAACCTAGTATAAAAAGTTATATAGTGATACGGCATGGAGAATTTAGAGCTGGAACCAGGGTCAAAGGAATGTGGAAGGGACAGATATGGGGGTAGAAAAAGGGGAGAGGGAAGAGTCGATAATAGATGTGATCAGTCTTTTAACAGTAGTAGTAATTAGAGTGTACTTGGATTTACAGGAGTCACTATAAGCACAGAACTCCTTATTATGATGTAGATATAGAGATTTAAAAGCTGCTAGGCTGATGGGGTGAGTTAATTTCAAAGTCTTTTGCAGCTTGTTCCACAGTTGAGGGAGCACAAAGCTGATGGCTGCTCTGCCAATGTGAGATTTTGCTTTGTAAACATAAAGGTAGATATACGAGGTGCTTCTCAAGGTATACTTCCCCAGACTGCACAAAGGTAAACAGACAGAGATATACTGAGGCAGTTTATTTGAGATAGCTCTGCATGTCCAAACTGTAGCATTTTTTTGCCGTCTGTAAGCAAGGGATGACCATCCCACTGCTGTGTACAATGCACAGTGGTGGGTTGAGTATGGAAGACCCGTGATAAATCTTATGGCTCTGTGATAAAGCGTATCGAGTTTAGCTAGGGAACCTGCAGGTCCCTGACTATATAGAAAGTCTGCGTAATCCAATAGGGAAAGAAAGGTAGTTTGAACCAGTTTCAGTTTAGCGTCTCTTGTGAGGAGATTAATCCTAAAGAACAGACCAAGTCTTTGTCTAAGTTTCTTTGCCAGTTCTTCTAAGTGATCTGTGAAAGTAAGTCTATGGTCTAACCAGAGCCCCCCAGGTACTTGAACTTTGGTTCATAGTCCAACTGCTCACCTAGAATGGTAGTGATCTATGGGAGTGTCCCAGCAATTGCAGGATTTATTGCATTTTGAAGGGGCGAGAGGAACATTGCTTTGTTTTTTTTTTTTGCATTTAAGAGCAGTTTCTGGTTTGTAAGTTGATGTTGCAGCAGATTAAATTCATTTTGAAGGGCTTTACAGGCCACTTCAGGTGTGGGTCTACTAGCATAGACTACCGTATCATCTGCGAATAGGTGTATTTGTGCTTCTTTGATGGGGGCATCCACGTTGTTAATATAAATGGTGAGGAGCAAGAGACCAAGAATGGAACCTTACGGTACACCCCTTAATAGGGGTTTTGGTGGAGAAACTTCCCCTTCTGCCTTTACTTGTTGAAGTTGTCCTGAGAGATAGTTGGAGAACCATTTAAGGTACAGGGAATCCAAACCAATGTTCTGGAGGGACGACAGAAGCAGTCTGTGATCAACGGTATTGAACGCCTTGCTTAGGTCCAAGAAAACTGCGCAAGGTTTTTGTTGCCTAATTCAAGCTGCCAATCGTTTGTCACCTTGGCTAGAGCAGAGATTGTACCGTGCTGTGCTCTAAAACTGGATTGTAATGGGTTGAGCAATTTTTCTGATTCCAGATACTTCCAAAGCTGGGAGTTCACTATTATCTCCAGCATCCTTGACAAGATTGGAAGTAGGGAGATTGGCCTGTAGTTATTGAGGTCAGTAGGATCTCCTGACTTAAACAAAGGGACCACAAGTGCATTTTTCCAAATGGGTGGTAGGTCACCCTGGGGCAAGAATAAGCTGAAGAGATGAGTAATTGGGACTGCGAGGACACAGTAGCCAACCTTTAAGAAGTACGGGTCAATGAGGTCAGCCCCAGCACTTTTCCTAGTGTCCAGCTGAAGGAGAAGATCTTCGACTTCTTTCAGGGAGGTAGGCTGCAGAGAGAAGGATGAACTGGGGATGGGTTTTTCTTGTGTATCCAATCTAAGTTGTTGGTGAGCATATTTACGGGAGAGGAGTCAAAGGCTAGCCCTGCAGTGGCAAAATGATTATTGAGAGCATCGAGGATAGACAGTCTGTCGGAGATGACAGTATTGTCGATCAATAATTTGGTAGGTAGGGAATTTACAGTGGTGTGACCTTACATAGATACATAGATACATAGACAGTGTCGGCAGATAAGGGCCTACGGCCCACCCAGTCTGCCCATTTGAGCTTGTAACTTCACTTTATGTTTTCCTAGAAGTCTGTTGCCCCTAACCTGACCTCCAGAATTCCTTTATGTCTATCCCTTGCATTCTTAAATCCCGTGACTGTTTCAGCCCCCACCACTTCCTCTGGCAGGGTGTTCCACTTGTCCACCACCCGTTCTGTAAAGAAATTCTTCCTCACATTTCTTCTGAATCATCCTCCCTCCAACTTCATCCCATGCCCTCTAGTCCTGGAACATCTTTTTTGCTTAAAAATAGTGTATTCCTGCACCCTGTTCCTCCTTGTAAGATACTTGTATGTCTCTATCATATCCCCTCTCTCCCTCCTCTCATCCAATGATACCTTCAATGTCTTTGATAGTCCTCCAGAATTTGGAGGCATTTCTTGAGGAGCTCTCCAGCTGAGAGTGGTAGAAATTAGCTTTGGCTTCTCTGACCATTTTGGTGCAGAGGTTTCTCACCTTCCGGAAAGAATTCCAGTCATTTATTAAATTTGTTTTCCTAGCAGTTCTCCAGAGTACATCTCTACTCTGCAAAGCATCTTTCAGGTCTTCTGTAAACCACTGACAGGGTTTGTTTTTGGGTTGAACTTTTACTATGGGAGCATACTTGTTGAGAGCTCCTAGCACAATTTCTGAGAAAATACTATAAGCCGGAGTCAGGGACTTGGCTAGGTAGAAGTCCTGCCATTGCATGGAGTCTCTTAGGTCTGATATATACCCATGGAGATCAAAGTTGCGTATGTACCTTTTAAAGGAGAATTTTGATACAGTTGTGGATTTAAGAGTGGATCTTACACACGCGATGAAGCAATGGTCACTAATATCAGAGAAAAGATGCCAGCATGGGAGAATAAATGGGGTTTGTTAACTAAAATGATATCCAAGAGAGTACTGTTATTAGGGTTGAGCTTGTTAGGATGAGTAGATTTGTTTATTAGCTATGACAACCCAAGGGAATCGCAGAACATTTTAAGTGGGGTGGATGCACTGGAGAGCTAATTGACCTTTATGTCAATAACATCACTCAGAACAAGTTAAACAGATAATTATGTATGTAAACAGGTGTAGTTCTTCTTATTCACATCACCCAGCCCACTTTCATTGTCCTATGTCTCTAGCTGTTAAACTGTTTCCCCTGTCTGACTTTTAACACACCTCTATTCACATCACCCAGCCCACTTCCATTGTCCTTTGTCTCTAGCTATGTAACTGTTCCCCCATCTGACTTTTAACACATCTGTATTCACATCCCAAAGCCCACTGCATTCTCCTGTGCCTTTACCTGTGTAATTGTTCCCCCGTCTGACTTTTAACACATCTCTATTCACATCTCCCAGACCCCTGCATTGTCCTTTGTCTCTAGCTGTAACTGTTTCCCCTGTCTGACTTTTAACACATCTCTATTCACATCTCCCAGACCCCTGCATTGTCCTTTGTCTCTAGCTGTAACTGTTTCCCCTGTCTGACTTTTAACTTATCTCTATTCACATCCTCCAGCCCCCTGCATTGTCCTTTGTCTCTAGCTGTGTAACTGCTCAACTGTATGACTTTTAACATACTTCTATTCACACCCCCTGCCCCCCCACTGTCCTTTGTCTCTAGCTGTGTAACTTCCCCGTCTGACTTTTAACACATCTCTATTCACATCCACAGCCCCCCTGCATTGTCCTTTGTCTCTAGCTGTAACTGTTTCCTCCGTCTGACTTTTAACACATATCTATTCATATCCCAGAGCCCCCCTGCATTGTCCTTTGTCTCTAGCTATAACTATTCCTCCTGTCTGACTTTTCATGTATCTCTATTTCCATCCTACAGACCCCTGCATTGTCCTTTGTATCTAGCTGTGTAACTGTTTCCCTGTCTGACTTTTAACACATCTCTATTAACATCCCCCAGCCCCCCTGCATTCTCCTTTGTCTCTAGCTGTGTAACTGATCCCGTCTGACTTTTAACCCATCTCTATTCACATCCCACAGCCCCTCCTGCATTGTCCTTTGTCTCTAGCTGTGTAACTGTTCCCCTGTCTGACTTTTAACGCATCTCTATTCACATCCCCAGCCCCCCTGCATTGTCCTTTGTCTCTAGCTGTAACTGTTCCTTTTGTTTGACTTTTAACACATCTTTGTTCACATCCCCCAGCACCCCTGCACTGTCCTTTGTCTCTAGCTGTGTAACTGTTTCCCTGTCTGACTTTTAACGCATCTCTATTCACATCGCGCAGCCCCCCCACATTATCCTTTGCCTCCTGTTGTGTAACTATTTCCCCTGTCTGACATTTAACACATCTCTTTTCACATCCCCAGCCCCCCCTGCACTGTCCTTTGTCTCTAGCCGTGTAACTGTTTCCCTGTCTGACTTTTAACATATTTCTATTCATATCCCCAGCCCTATCCTTTTTCTCTAGATGTGTAACTGTTCTTCTGTCTGACTTTTGACACATCTCTATTCACATCCCCCAGCCCACCTGCATTGTCTTTTATCTCTAGCTGTAACTGTTTCACCTGTCTGATGTTTAGCACATCTCTGTTCACATCCCCAGCCCCCTGCATTGTCCTTTGTCTCTAGCTGTGTAACTGTTCCCCTGTCTGACTTTTAACACATCTCTATTCATATCACGCAGCTCCCCCCACATTATCCTTTGCCTCCTGTTGTGTAACTGTTTCCCCTGTCTGACATTTAACACATCTCTTTTCACATCCCCAGCCCCCCCTGCACTGTCCTTTGTCTCTAGCTGTGTAACTGTTTCCCCCGTCTGACTTTTAACGCATCTCTGTTCACATCCCCAGCCTCCTGCCTGGTCCTTTGTCTCTAAATGTGTAACTGTTGCTCCTGTCTGATGTTTAGCACATCTCTGTTCACATCCCCCAGCCCCCTGCATTGTCCTTTGTCTCTAGCTGTAACTGTTTCCCCTGTCTGGCTGTTCTTTCTCTATTTGTTATGCTTTTTTGTCCAGCCATGAACCGTGCTCAGCCCTGGTAACAGCCCCAGCCGCCTCCTGCTTCCACAAGAGCTGCTTGCTCCCCCCATGCCCCCTGGCTTTCCCTCCAGGGCAGGGTCGCAGCACTTGCCAGTGTTGTGAATGTTGGGTAAGGTATTTGGGGGAGCCACCCTAGGAGCACATCAGAGTTGGTGAGGAGGGTGTCATAGAGGTGCTTGGCTGGAGATTTTCTGTCCCCGAGAGGAAATTTCTTTTCCTCAGGGGCGGGGATGTGCAATGATGTCCAGTATCCGCCCTGTCCCCCTGGATGTCCAGACGCCGGCTGCAGTGGAACCCCTGGCATTCTCCAGGGGTCCGTAGTGCACCGGACGTTCATCCCCCCTCCCCCCAGAGAAGGAGAGCAGTCCAGAAGATGCTCTATCCATCTCACCCTGGCTGGCCCTCTGGTGACCCAGGTCCAGTCCCAAATCTGGGTCATCGGCATCATGAACAGAAATCCAACCACTTCGTCGATTGGCTGCCCTCCCCGTCTGACTTTTAAAGAACAGATCAGCATGAGAGGAGCTGTTTTCCCAGTCCTAGGTACAACATTCTTGAGCTTAGCTTACAGTGTAACAGAAGCCGCCTCTTTTACTATTGCATGCAATGTATATGAACACATGAAGCTGCTGCCAGAAACAGATCTCATGGTCTATCAAAATCTGCTTAAGTGTTCAGCTAGCACCCCTAGATTACAGCTGCCCCAACCCTCTTCCTTCCCATCTTTGAGATGTTTTCAGCACTTTTCTCCCAGTTCTCGGCACTATTCACCCAGACCCCCCCTTGTTCCCTGTCCCCTGCCCTTTTAAAACTTCCCACCATCTTATATGATATCACCCCCTCTGGTAGGGCATTCCACTTTGATACCACCCTCTCCTTAAAGTAATGACTTCTCATCTGTCTCCTAAATCTTCCACCCTTTACTCTTAGCCTGTGTCCCCTTGTGTCTCTACCTTTCCTCAGCTTGAACAACCCATCAGCACATGCTTTGTTTATCCCCTTCAAATACTTGAATGTTTCAATCATATCCCCCCATCCTTCCTCTCTTCCAGGCTGTACGTATTCAGCTCACATAGCCTATCCTTGTAGGCTTTTCCCCCCCATCCCTCATAACATTGTTGTTGCCCTCCACTGCACCCCCTCCAGCAGTTTAATGGCCTTCCTCAGATATGGATATTAGTATTACACACAGTACTCCAAGTGCGGCCTGACCAATGACTTGTAGACGGCCAGGATCACTTCTCTATGCCTGGACCAGGACTTCGTTGCAATATACTCCAGCATCTTGTTAGTCTTAGCTGCAGCTTTCCTGCATTAGGCAGACCTGTTCATGCTCCCGATTATCATCACACCCAGGTCCTCCTCTTCCTCAATGTCCCCCAGCCTCACCCTCCCCAACCAATAGTCCCTATTTGGGTTCTTTGCCTCAAAATGCAAAACCTTGTAGTTCTTCATATTGAAGCCCAGCTGCCACCTCTCTAACCACTCCTCCCATTTGGTTAGATCCACTTGTAGTTGCTGCCACCCATACACTTCATTAGCTACCGCCCCATTTAAGTATCATATGTGAACAGACTAATCCTGCTCCCAACTCCATGTGAGATATCCAAAATGAATAGCACAAACAGTACCGGATCCAGAACAGAGCCCTGAGGTATTCTACTCATCACTGGCCTAGGTGCTGAGGGTTCCCCCACCACTTGTTGCTGCCTCCCCCTCAGCCAGTTCCCTATCCAGTTTGCCAGTTTCTCCCCCACCCCTACGGAAGTCAGTTTTCCCTCTAGCCACCCATGAGGTGCTGAATCAAAGGCCTTGCTGAAGTCCAAGTATAGGAGGACGTCCACAGCGTGACCCTTATCCAACTCTCTTGTAACCTAGTCATAATATTCTACTGGATTGGTCTGACAAGACCTCTTTGAGACAAACCCATGCTGCCAGCCATCCTAGAGTTCCATTTCCCTCCAGAAATGCCACAAGTCTCTCCTTCATAATTGTCTCCAAAAATTTACCCACTATGGACATGAGGCTGACAGGTTGGGAACACCCTTTCAGCTGCCTTGTGCTAGGCTCAGGTGTACTTTGCACAGATTAGTAGCCTGCCTTTTTCAAGATGAATTATGCATTTGCCAATTATATCAGGCTATTTATACCCTAAAAGTATAGTTATAGAGTACAAAGTATATAAAACTAATATATAACGTATGGTAGAAGGTAATTATTAATTAAATTTGATTAATTACATCATTGTACTATCGATGTGATGTCATGATGTTGTACCATTATGTGTACATCCCATCGATGTTATAACACCGTGGAATGTGTTTGTGCATGCATGTTATGCGAACCTCCAGTCTTCTTGAAACAACCATGGCAATGAAAGCTAGCCCTGGAAGAGCACATTGGTGACAGTAAAAAATGGAAAATTGAGTATCCTGTCACTTTTTATGTATTTTTTTATGTGGACCATACACTATACAAAACAATATATGGTCCACTATCAGCAACAAAGCACGTGTTGCCATCTTGAGGTAACCATGTAGACTAAAACCTATCAGGTTTCACTCCTGAGTTGTAAATGTTAGCCATGGCAGCCTTTCAGTGGCTACACAGGCTTGTTACCAATAGCTGACCATACATTATCCTCTATTTATTACTTCACATTATTTCACATAAGGCACAGGATTGCACACACTAAAGTCTATGGAGAATACAGTAACATTGTAGACATGAAAATTAACATGTTGCATAGACAGAATGCAGACAGAATAAGTTTAATAAATTTTAAACTTGATTTTAAGTTACTCGCATAATCTTACCACCAACTGGGATCTCTTGAGTCACAACAGATACTAATCTAAGGAAGTTGCCACATTGATTCCCAAGGTACTTTATAAAAGGAAAGTCTAGCAGAAAAGTGTCCCCACCAGGTAAGCCCCTCAATGCGCATCTTCTGACATAATTGTCTTTATTTTATTTAAACTTGTGGTAACCAGAAAGGCACACGAAGCCTAGACATGTTTCCAGGTACAACCTGGGGGAACAGGGGCACAAGTACAAAGTCAGGATTTCAGGAAGTACACACATTTTTACAGCAAAAGGTATATAGGTTAGTATAACAGTAGAAGCAGTATAGGCAGTGAGATAGACTATTACAATGTGCATGTTTTAATGCAGTTTTATTTATTTACAAAATGTCTCACCAGGAAAGACAACATCAGCTGAGGAACAGCTTGTTTCCAGAAGCGTCCTGGGGAGGAGGGTACAATGGTTGGGGGAGCAAACTAAAACATAATACAAAAGAAAACAATACAAGAACAAATACTTACACAACAGGGTAGTAAACTACAACTCTAGAACAAATGAACCTGAGGACGAGGTAAACAGTGCCAATAGGTTGGAAAACATTACAAGGTAATACCCAGGGCCAAGACCAAGAGGTCAGAGGGTGAAAAAGCACCTACAGAAGTTTAGTGTTACACTAAGCAGCAGATAACACATTTTACAACCAAAGTTAAAACAGGTTAAAAACAATTTATAAGATCTTGGATAACCACAATCAGTTGTTGAGAATGTAAAGCAAGTGTTGTGAAGGACATTCCAGGAAGTTGGTGGCTGTGCTAATAATGTAATGGGAGGCTGAGGAGGGAGAGGGGTAACATAGAAACATAGAATTTGATGGCAGATAAGGACCGCTTGGCCCACCCAGTCTGCCTATTTCCCCTACCTAATAGATAAGCCGCCGATCCTAGTTAACCAACAGCCTACTTCTTCCTACCCCCACTCACTATAATTGCCTTATGACTGTCCCATGCATTCTTGAAATCCACCACTGTTTTTGAGTCCACAACCTCCTCAGGGAGGGTGTTCCATGTATCCACAACCCTCTCCATGAAAAAATACTTCCTCACATTACCTCTGAGCCATCCCTTCTCAGCCTTCAAATTGTGTCCCCTTGTTCTTGCACACCTCTTTTTCTGAAAGATACTACCCTCTTGGACTTTCTTGATTCCCTTGAGGTACTTAAAAGTTTCTATTATGTCTCCTCTCTCTCCCTCCTTTCCTCAAGGCTATACATATTAAGCTCCTTAAGTCTCTCTTCATATGTCTTCTGGTGCAGACCCTGTACCATTTTAGTTGCCCTCCTCTGGACTGCCTCCATCCTGTCTATGTCTTTGTGGAGACTGGGTCTCCAGAACTGAACGTAGTACTCCAGATGGGGTCTCACCAGCTGTCTGTACAGAGGGAAAACAGCTTCCTGTTTTCTACTGGTGATGCTTCTCCCTATGCATCCCAGTATCCCCCCAGCCCTCATTACTGCCCTCTCACATTGCTTTCCCAGCTTTAGGTCATCTGATATGACTACCCCCAAGTCCTTTTCCATTTCTGTTGTTGTTAGTATCGCACCCTCAATTGTGTACTCTTCCCCTGGGTTTTTGTTTCCCAGGTGCATTACTTTGCATTTCTTAGCGTTGAATCTAAGCTGCCATACATTTGACCATTTCTCCAGCCTTTCCAAGTCCCTTCTCATCCTTTCCACACCACCTTTTGTATCAACTCTGTTACAGATCTTTGTGTCGTCTGCAAAGAGACAAACTTTTCCTTCCAGTCCTTCTGCGATGTCACTTATAAAGACATTTAAAGAGGACCGGTCTAAGTACTGAACCATGCGGTACCCCTCTAGTAACCCACCTTTCTTCAGAGTGGACTCCGTTTACTATTACCCTCTGTTTTCTGTTCTCCAGCCAGTTCTTTACCCAGGCTACCATCTTGGGACCCACTCGTAGGCTGGCCAACTTGTATATTAATCTTTTGTGTGGGACTGTGTCAGATGCCTTGCTAAAGTCTAGGTAGGCCATGTCCACAGCCCTTCCTTGATCTACTACTTTGGTCACCCAGTCAAAGAAATCTATTAGATTTGTCTGACATCACCTTCCCACTGTGAATCCATGCTGCCTTGGGTCCTGTGTCCCTCTGGCCTCTAGGTACTCAACGATTCTTTCCTTCGGAAGTGATTCCATCATTTTCCCAATCACTGAGGTTAAACTAACAGGTCTGTAGTTTTCTGCTTCTGCCCTGCTCCCACTTTTGTGAAGTGGAATAACATCTGCCCTGCTCCAGTCCTCAGGTACCACCCCATCCTCCCATGATTTGTTAAAGAGGGTAGTCAGTAGTGTCACTAGTTCTGTCCTTAGTTCTTTTAGAATTCTGGGATGAATCCCATCAGGCCCCATTGCTTTGTCCACCTTCAGTTTTAAGAGTTCTTTCAGAACCCCTTCTTCTGTGAATGGGCTGGTATCAACCCCGATTTCTGTAGTGTTTCTACTGTTTGGTTTAGGTACCTCCCCCTCTTCATTTGTGAATACTGAGCAAAAATATTTGTTTAGTATCTCTACCTTTTCACAGTCACCCTCTGTCCACCCCCTCCCTGTTATTAAGCCTCACTATCCCTCCCTTGGTCTTCTTTCACTCCCTGATGTACCTGTGAAAGGTTATCCCCCTTCTTAACTGAGTTGGCTATCTTTTCCTCGGTTTGGGTCTTTGTTGTTCTGACTGTCTTCCCTGCTTCCTTTTGCTTTAATTGATACAATTATCTGTCCTGCTTCTTCTGTGATTCCTTATACTTACTGAATGCTTTCTTTTTCTCCCTAACCTTCCCTGCCACCTCCTTTGAGAACCATAGTGTTTTTTTACATCGTTTTTGTTTTGTTTATTTGCTTCATGCAAAGGATTGCTGCCTCTGTGATGGCAGTTTTGATTATTCCCCATTGTTTCTTTACCCCTCCTTCCTGCCCATTTGGCAAGGCAAGGCAAGGCAAAATTTATTTAAAAGATGCCCAATCCCAGAGGCTCTGTGCACCGTACAAAGCATTAAAACATGCATTTAACATAATAAATACATAGATTTACACATAAATACAAATCATTACAAAAACTAAACCTTAACTATATTTGCTAGTGCATTTCTTAGGCACTCGCCCATTTTGGCAAAGTTAGCCCTCCTGAAGGCCAGTACTTTTACCTTTGTATGGCTTGACTCTACTGCTGTGTTTATTGTGAACCACACTGTTCGATGGTCACTAGTTTCCAGATGGCTATCCACTTCTAAATCGTAATCCTCTCTCCATCTCCATTTGAGAGTACCAGGTATAAGATTGCTCCCTCTTGAGTGCATTCCAATACTAGTTGTCTAAGGCATGCTTCCTGTAGGGCATCTAGAATGACCCCACTCTTAGAAGTGGCTGCTACAAATGCACTCCAATTAACATCTGGCATAGTCAGATTCCCCCATCAGCAATATCTTCCCTTTTTCTGCCATTCTAAGTATACTTTCTATCATTTCCTTGTCCATGTCCTCCCCCTGAGATGGGGATCTGTATACAACCCCTGTGCAGATTGTGGTGCCATTGCCTGTCTCCAAATTGACCCAAACTGCTTCCTCTCCTCCCTGTTTACCCTTTTGTTCTGTTACTTTGATTCCTTCCCTTATATAGAGAGCTCCTTCTCCTCCTCTTTTACCCTCCCTGTCCTTCCTGTAGATAGTGTATCCTGGTATATTTATGTCCCAGTCATGGTTCTGTGTGTACCATGTTTCTGTGACTGCAACGATATCCAGATGTTCCTCCTCCATCAAGGCCACTAATTCAGGAAGCTTGTTACCCAGACTACGGTCATTAGTACTCATTGCTCTCCATTTTTTGATGGCTTTACCTCTTGTAGTACCATCCCTGTCCTTACTGACTTTGCTTTCTCTATTCACCCCAGTCCTGCTCCTTACTGACCTTTCTACCTTGGTCTTTACCTCATTTAGTACCCTGTTTTGCAGGGGGAGGCTGGGAATTCCCTGCTGCTTATCAGTGCCTTCCTCCTTGACTAGTTTAAAAGCTTGCCAATGAAGCATTTAAACTGATCACCCAGAAGACTTGTTCCCTTCCTGGACTGATGCAGACCATCCTGCCAATATAGGCTGGTATCCCTCCAGGTGGAACCCCAGTCCCCAATGAAGCCAAACCCATGTGTTCTGCACCATTTTTTCAACCATCCATTGAATCAAATGGTGTGAAGTACCCTCGCCTCACCCTTGCCATAGGCAAGCAGCACCTCTGAGAAGGATACTGTGTGTGCTACTTGCCTTAGGCCCCTCCCCAACTCCACAGACTCCTCCTGCACTGCTCTAATCTCATGTTGAGTCAAGTCATTCATCCCTAGGTGGACAACGACATCCAGCTCAGTCTCCCATGCAGCTATTCTCATGATCCTGAGGATGTGATTCCTGTCCCTCCAAGCCATGGCACTAGGCAGGCACCTTACTTCAGTTTTCCCTGCTCCCCCAAGTTCTATCCCCCTAATGACTGAGTTCCCTAACAGGAGCTGCTTCCTTTCCTTGTGGTGTCCTCTGCCTCCTTCCTGTGGGGCTCAGTTGTGGAAGTTATCCTCAACCTCCTTAGTCTCCTCTGTGGATGCATCCATAGGGGAACTATGCTCCTTCAGAATGGTGTATGGATTGTGGAGTGGTACAACTGACTGGGTGTGCTTCTGTTCCACCACCCTCACCCTCCCTGAGCCCACTGTGGTTGAACTGCTGCACTTTCTTTGCAATCTCTGAGGTAGTGGTGGTGGCTGTGGTGCTGCCTGGGTGGGGGAGGTTCCCCTACTACTGTCTGGTGTGGTGTGAAGACAGGTAACCTCCTCCCTCAGGGCAGAGAGTTGCCTGCAAATAGAGCAGCATCTCAGCCTCCAGAAAGACTCACGGAAGACTGCTGCCCCACAGCCAGTACATTGCATTACTCCCCACATATCTGTCTACCTTCCTGTTTATCCTGTTAAGTTTTTTTTTTGTTGTTGTTGTTTTTGTTTTTCAGTTATTGTTTTGTTAAATATATAGGCCCTGATATTCAGAAGGGTTGCGCATGGCTCAACAGTGTTGCACCATGCACAACCCACTGATGCACCCCTGCGCAATATTCAAACGGGGAAGGAACCTGCCACAAATCCTGATGCGCCGGAGTGCATCAGCAATGTATGTGGTGCAGTTGGGGGTGTGTGTGCCCATGCATACTCCGCAAATCCCAATATTCAGCCCAGGATGTGCTGAGCCCATTCATGCGCAATCCCTACCTGCGCTGTACACAGGTGAACCAAAAAAAAAAAAGGAACAACGGCTGGCCACCCACAGGTGAGCAGTCATATTGCAGGGTGCAACACGGCAGCTGCCACCTGTGGGTGGCCAACTGAGTTCCGGCTGCACCTTCGTGGTGGCATCCCCCCATGCCTGATTGCAGGCATATGTAGAAGAATCTAATCATCCAATATCCCTGGTGGTCCAGTGGACCGCTTCAATTCCGATCGCGGGCTACAGTATGAAATAAATCGTCCAATATGCACTGGCGATCCAGTGGACCCCCTCCCCAGCCACCCACTGGGCCCCACCGCCTGCTTCCCCAGTCAGCGGCGGGCGGCAGCACCTACGCCTGCCAGCTCTGCTGCCTGCTGACTGACACTGTACAGTAGAGGCTGTACGCCCATTTGGTCACAGTGGCCAATGGGCATGCAGCCCATATCAGTATTATGGTCCAGATATGTGAATGGATCCATTCACACATCTCGAACTGTGTACTGTATGGGCTGCACGTCCATTGGCTCATGCTGTGGACCAATGGGTGTGCAGCCCTACCATACAGTGTCAGTCAGCGGGCAGCTTAGCGGCAGGTGGGTGGGGTGCTGCTGCCTTCCACTGATGGGGGGAGCGGGGCAGTGGGGCTCAGTGGGCGGCTGGGGAGGGGGTACAGCTGGACCACCAGGGATATTGGGCAATTTTATTTTCATTCTGAAGCCTGTGATTGGGCGTGAAGTGGTCCACTGGACCACCAGGAATATAGGACGTGTACTTCATTTGCACATGCCCGTGATCAGGCATTGGGGCACTTTTCTGTGATGTGCAGGGGGCGTTGGTCCCCAACGGCTGCAGCCTGGCAGGGCGCCAGGTGCAAGTCACCGGGGATCGGTGCACTTGCATGCAGATGGGGCCATAATGACATGCAAATGGCCCCATTTGTGCCTTGCATGCATTATGACCCCATTTGCCTTTGCACTTTTGAATATCATGGTTGTTGTACCTAGCGCAAGGGAACTTGTGCCAGCGCATTCCCCTGCTCCACTCTGGCCACCTGCGCTGGTGCAGTGCCACTGCGCCATGCGCACTGCGGGTGGCCAGGGTGCGATATTCAGCAATGCTGTGCCATGGCTAGGGCCCCTGGTGTTCTGCAGCAGAATTTTCTGATTTCTGCTGCAGGACTCCTTGACTTCTGCTGCAGGACTCCTTGACTTCTGCGGCATGATGTATTCATTTCTCTGGCAGAATGCAGTCCTGTCATTGGCTAAATATGATGTGATGTCATCGATGACATCATATGCTGAGCATAGACGAGGGGCTTCAGGATAAATGAGGTGGGAAAGAAAGCCTAACACTATGGAAAAACAGTATATTTATATGAAAATTCACCAAAAACAATGAGATTCTGCTGCAATATATATATATATATATATATATATATATATTCTGTGGTATGTTACTGAAGTGTGGCAAATTCTGCAACACTGAATCGCATGAATTCCAGGGGCCTGGCTGGCGGCACAGCCCATTGAATATCACCCTGTCAATGCCCCCAGCGCAGCTGTTGTGCTGCGCCTAGTTTGCACCACAACCTGGTGCAGTCTGAATATCTGGGCCTTAATGTGTATGCTTATATTGTCAGTGCAGTGTGCTATAAAGGATATGACAGTGGCATGCACCTTGCTGTCCTGAGGAAATGATGTCAGAACCCTGGTATAAAGAAAATGGTATCGGGGTGGTGGGTATGGGGAAGCGGGTATTGGGCCTAAACTGTGCCCTCACAAAACAATCAGGTAAAAGCTCTGACCCACCACTATGAATGTTGACCTTCCTGTCAGCAAGATGACTTACACAATTTAACAGAGAAAATACCCTGCTAATCGAACAGAGAAACATCCAAACAGCTGAGTCAGACACAGGTAAACCTCCCCAGCCCCACTACAGCCTGGCGATTTGTGTGCTGAAAGCAGTCAGCCCCAAAACAAGTCAGCTGTGCACAAGGACAGACAGAGTAAACAGTATTTCAATCCCTCTGGCATTAAACTCCCAATTTGCAAAGCAGTATTGCAAGCCCCTTCACTGAAAAGAATAACAATTGTAAAAAAGTAAAGTAAGGTACACCTCTCTCTGCTGTGAGCAAGACTGTCTTTCCTGATAATTCTAAGTTCAAGTATTTCACCTTTCAGTTATAACTAGCCTACACCTGAAGAATATTAGCTTTTCTGATGAATCTGCTACAAACCAAAGAACAATTGTAAATTGTAAAGTAAGGTTCGCCTCCCGCTGCTGTGAGCAAGACTGTCTTTCTTGAGAATTCTAAATTCAGTATTTCAGCTTTCAGCCAGAGGTAGCTTCCACCTGAAGAATATTAGCTTTAGATAACCCCATCAGTTGTTGAGAATGTTAAGCAAGAGTTGTGAAGGACATTCCAGGGAGCTGGTGGCTGTGTCCGTAATGTAAGGGGAGGCTAAGGAGGGGAGGGGGTAACACAGTAGAGGGGGAGGGATAGGAACAGGGGAGACAGGACACAATTTAATAAGTCTTTTAATGGTCTGGAAAGAGGTTGCATGTCTAAGGTATTAGGGGAGGTGGTTCCAAAAGAGAAGGAGTTGTTAGGAGAAGGGAGACAGACCAGTAGTAGAGTGGGGAAGGGGGAATGGAGAAAGAGCATGAGTCCCAGGAGCACAGTGCATAGAAGGGGTAGGTAGCAGGGAAAATAACTGAGGAGATGTAGAAGAGTAAGTAACCCAAACCGGAATTTGACAGTGAAAGGCAGAGTGAAGATGCCTCCTGTGGCAATGGGATGAGATAGCGAGAGAGCGGAGTAGAGGGAGCAGTGGTGGGTATGGGTCTGGGCACTGGTGGAGTAGAGGGAGCAGTGGTGGGTATGGGTCAGGGCACTGGTAGAGTAGAGGGAGCAGTGGTGGGTACAGGTTGGGGCACTGGTGGAATAGAGGGAGCAGTGGTGGGTATGTGTCAGGGCACTGGTGGAGTAGAGGGAGCAGTGGTGGGTACAGGTTGGGGCACTGTTGGAGTAGAGGGAGCAGTGGTGGGTACTGGTCAGGGCACTGGTGGAGTAGAGGGAGCAGTGGTGGGTATGGGTCATGGCACTAGTGGAGTAGAGGGAGCAGTGGTGGGTATTGGTTGGGGTACTGATGGAGTAGAGGGAGCAGTGATGGGTATGGGTCAGGGCTCTGGTGGAATAGAGGGAGCAGTGGTGGGTATGGATCAGTGTACTGGTGGAGTAGAGGGAGCAGTGGTGGTTACAGGCCGGGGCACTGGTGGAGTAGAAGGAGAAGTAGTACGTATGGGTCAGGACACTGGTGGAGTAGAGGGAACAGTGGTGGGTATGGGTTGGGGCACTGATGGAGTAGAGGGAGCAGTGGTGGGTACATGAGGCACTGCTGGATATGGGTCAGGGCACTGGTGGAGTAGAGGGAACAGTGGTGGATATGGGTTGGAGCACTGATGGAGTAGAGGGAGCAGTGGTGGGTAGGGGTTGGGGCACTGGTGGATATGGGTCAGGGCACTAGTGGAGTAGAGGGAGCAGTGGTGTGTACAGGTCAGGGCACTGGTGGCAAAATGGTAGAAAGTGTTTAGTGTTAAATTTGGAGAGATTGGTAGCAGGGACAGTGCCTTAGACTGTATCAGTGTGATCAAATCCTAGGAGCATCTTTTTGGAGACCAGCTCATGTGGAGTGGGGAGGGAGAGAGAGTCTTTGTTTTGATAAGTGATCCCATGTTTCGGGTGGAGTTTGGATATTATAGCATCAATGTGGATGGAAAAATTAAGGTGGCTGTCAAGCAAGACTACAAGGTATTTAATGGCAGGAACTGAATCAAGAGGGGGTGTAGAACACCAGTAGGATGGGAAGTCTGGTAAATTTCTCTGCTGAGCCAAAAGTCATTGAAACCATTTTCTTGATGTTTACTTTTAAGTTGTTGGCTTGGAACCAGGCTCAGATATTGCTAAAGTCTTATTAGAGAGGGACTTGCACATTAGCTGGGGAAGGCATGGAAGCAAAGATGACAATATCATCCGTGTACGTATACTTGAATTTGTGCAGGTGGAGTAGAGATCATTAATGAACAGAAAGAATAGGATAGGAACTATGCTTGATCCTTGGAAACACCAGCAACATAGGGAGAAGGATGAAGGAGGAGTTACCCATCAGAACTGACTGCTGTCTGTCCAGGAGGTAAGAGCTTAACCAGTTTGAGGCAGAGGTTGCCAGGTCAACTGCATGTAGCTTTGTTAGCAAGAGTGGATGTGAGACAGAATCAGAGGTTTTTGCCAGGTCATTGAAGATTGTGCAGGTAATGTGACCTTAGTCCATGGCTGAGACAATGGGGCTGGTGACTCACAGAAGGAAGGATGTGGTGGAAAAATGTTTCCTGAATCCTGACTGGATGGGGGAGCAAACTCCAGATG
Organism: Neoceratodus forsteri; assembly: GCA_016271365.2. Lineage (NCBI taxonomy): Eukaryota > Metazoa > Chordata > Ceratodontiformes > Ceratodontidae > Neoceratodus > Neoceratodus forsteri. Next base: position 415,384,026 of record CM057457.1, on the reverse strand, counting down.
AAGTTAAGAAATATGAGAGCCTCCAGTAGACATGGAATTTCTGTAGCTTGGCAAATGAAGGGAGAAGAGAGATGGGCCAGAAATGTCCAGGAGATGCTGGATCACCCCCATGTGGAGGGACAGTACTTTTTTAATATTCCAGTTTTTAGGCACTGGTCTAGTGGAGAATGAGAGATTGAGGAGACGTGCAAGTGGAATGGCTATAGCCAGGGCAGATAGGCAGAGTAGCTTAGGATGGATACTGTCAGGGCTGTACTTGGTTTGGTCAAGTGAATTCTGTGCCTAGAGGAAACCAGGGCAAGAAGTAGCCGTCAGGTGTGGGGGAAGGTAAATGGTGCTGGCAGGCGGGAGAGGGTGATTGAAGAGAGCATAGATGGTGAAAAACTTGTCAAAACTTTTTGCCACAGAAGGATCAGAGACAGGAGAACCATTAGTCTTTAAGGTCTGGGAGGATGAGTGTTCTTGAGGATCTATGAGGGAGTGGATCACTTTCCAGAAGGAGGCAGACGAGTTGGAGTTAGTGTGCAAATCGTCTTTTAAAGTAATCAGATTTGGTGGGATGATTTAATACAAGCATTCCTGAGGGTATTACATATATATATGTGTGTGTGTGTGTGTGTGTGTGTGTGTGTGTGTATATGTGTTAATATATTATACGAACATATAAAATGGGTAGGAAAAATCATGTCTGCTGGTTGGTTGAAACACATCACATGGACTTCCGGTTCCGCTACGGCTCTGATCAGCAGCTAAAAGAACCGCTCCGCCTGAACTGCTAACTAATCCTCCTAATCTGAAAGATTAAACTAAATGAAACTAAATGCAATGGCAGCCAGAGCATTGCAGAAAGACAGAGGGACGAGAACCCACAATCCATACCCACGGGGTGAAAAAGAAACCCAAGGATCACTATCGAACTCTCCCACATGAGGCCTAGCTACTTCCACATGCAATTACAGCTCAGCCTCAAGCTATGATACCGACGAGGAAATGGAACAGCTTTCCAGAACAAGATTTGAGACTTTGATGAGGGAACTGAAAGACATGAGGGCAGAAAACAAAAACAAATTCAAACAATTAAATCAAAAGCTATCTATGGTGGAGAATCGAATGCAGGAGGCAGAAGAATGAATAAGTACAACTGAAGATGGCCTGCAGCATATTGGGTGAACAGTCTCAGCCCTCCGTCTACACACAATTTCTACTGAGCAGAAATACTTAGACCTCGAGAGTAGGTCCAGGAGGGATAATTTACATCTGTATGGTCTAACAGAGGGGGCAGAGGGGGGTGAAATGTCCAAGTGTTTGGTGGATATGCTCTGGGACGTATTGAATCTTCCTCCTGACTATAAAATTAAAATTGATAAGTGCACCGTGCCCCGATTCCGAAACCTAAAGATCCAACTGCTAGGCCACGCTCACTGATTATCAAATTTCACAACTTTAAAACCAAAGAGGATATCCTAAAAAGGGCTTGGCAGCAATGAGAGGTCATATATCTTGAATCTCCCCTTTTTTTCAATCAAGACTATCCACCCACAATCCAGAAACAGCGACAGGAATATGCCCCCCCTTATAAAGGTACTCCGAAGGGAAAATCTATGCATTCAAACACCATACCCCTCCAGATTAAGGGTATTTTGGAAAGAAGGGACTGAGATATATAATACTTTCCAAGAAGCGAGGCAAGCTATGATCAAAAAGGGAATTGAATTACCAGAACAACCAACGAAGATGGGCCAGAAACGATGAGATTCAGATGAAACATGGCAGACTATTCCACCCAAGAGAAACAAGAACCAGAATAATGCTGTAACCGCGAACACTATCTCCCTCCTCAGAGACGTACTTAAAAAGCTCCCTGGTATCATGGAACAAGACCTACTCCAAATTGAAGGCTGAGTTAAACACCTTGAATAGGTCTTCATACCGACAGATGCTACGCAGTGAGTAGCAACGGCTGTGCTGTGAGATAGCCTTTTTCCTTTGACTAGACTCAATAGAACGATCCAAGGGGAAGTCTGGTCTAGGCCCCTGAATAAATTTTAAAGTATCCGGATGAATCAGAAGGGCTTTTGGACTTAAAGAGACTCACATACAGGGCTGGCTAATGCAAAGAGACATACTGTACAAAGCCAGTCTGTACATGTTTAACAGTTAATTAGTTGAAATAACATTTATGTTACAGTAAGAAAAGTCGATTAATATAAGGGCCTGGAGAGGAAAATGAACAGGGTGGGATAAGGAGAGAGGGGGAATAAGTTAGTTATAGTACTGAACCCTAGATGTTAATTTTCAGCCATGCCCCCCCCAGCTCTCCGATATCACGGCGCATGACCTACTGCAGATTGAAGGAAGAGTTAAACACATAGATTAGATCTTTATAGTGTCAGAGGCTACGCAGTGAGTAATGATAGATGCTCTATGGGATAGCCCCTTTTTTCTTTGGCTAGATAAACTAGAATAAGCCACAGGGAAACCCTGACCAAGACTCTAAAAGAATTCTAAAGTTCAGAGAAGTTTAGGGGGCTGTCAAACTTAAAGAGATCTACATGCAGGGCTGGCTGTTGTGAGGAGACATGTTATGCAGAGCTGGTCTATAATTCATTGACAAATAGTTGAAATAACATTTGTGTTATTGCAATAGAAGTTATTTACTATAGGGCCCTGGGGATATAAAATGAACGGTGGGATAAGGAGCGATGGGGAATAAAATAGTTAAAGTGCTGAGTCCTTTAAGCCAATTTTTTTTGCTCTTGCCCCCCCGCCCGATACTGTCTAAATGTAATATAAACCATTTCCCTCCTTTTATTTTATTTTTGAACAAATTATATTGAGCAATCTGGGCTTGAAGCTATACTATGAAACACAGTAGCATGTTTGAAGGGTCTAGTCTCGTACAGACCCTTGAAGAGGTCCTTCCACCCAGAAGGAGCAAATTCCTCTTCAACCTACCGCGTACAATATCAAGGTGGGTCCAGAGGTCACTTAAGATAGTGGACCTCCTACCTTGGAAGTTCAAACAAGGTATTCAGTTAGGTGCCCAGTTGGCGCCACCAAGTTTTTTATTGTTAAAGTCAGCGTGTCTTCATCCATTTTGTTTTAATGCAATCCTGGTATTACAGTTAAGGGAGTATCACTGTTTTGTCTGGGAAAATTTTCTGAAGCATGAGATAGTTTTTCTTGAGAGAAAACAGATAAGCTTAATAGTAAATAATCTAAGGCAACACGATGAGTTACACTTTTTGCACATATAATGTACATGGACTGACTAATCCCATAAAACGAACAAAAATCTTAGCTTCACTTAAGCGAGCTGGTGCTGATATTCTGATGCTTCAGGAAATGCACCTGTCAAAAGCAGAGCATCAAAAGTTTGAGCGATTGGGGTTTGCACAGGTCTACGCCTCTTCTTTTAAGGGAGGAAAGAGAAGGGGAACTGTTATACTAATACTGCATAGGGTCCCATTTCAAGCTATGGACCAAATAATTGACAAAGAAGGAAGGTATGTCCTATTAAAGGGGAAATTAAATGGGAAAGTTTTCATGATGGCATCACTGTATTTTCCACCTAACTCTGACCTTACAACCTATAGGTTGATTCTGTTGAAATTAATACAGTGAGCAGAAGGTCCAACTGTCTGGGGGAGGATTTTAATTTGAACTTGTCTCAACTATATTACCCAGTTACACAAAATCAAAAAGTCTCTAGACAGGCAAGGAATGTAGTAAAGCTGATCAAGCAATTGGGATTGGCAGATGCCTAGTGATATCACAATGGCACTGGTACCCACAACACTTTCTTTTCACAAGCCCATCAAAGTTATTCGTCAATTGATTACTTTCTGGTTTCACCGGTACATGCTCAAATGGCACTCAAAGCCTGGCAAGGCGACTTTGTCCTCTCCGGTCATGCCCCACAGTATTTGTTTCAGAAATGATCTGTTTCGAAAGTCTACAATATGGAGGCTAAACATATCTCTTATAAGAGAAAAGGAAATTATACAGGAGACCAAAAACACAATTAAACAAACTTTATTAGATAACGACATGCCAGAAATAGATATATCTGTACTGTGGGACACGGTCAAGGCCATTTGCAGAGGTAAAGTTATTGCAGTGGCAGCACATAAAAAAACAACTACTAAGAGATCAGAAAAGAAATACTTTACTTGCTCAAATAAAAACTCTGGAGGAGCAACAAAATATAAAAATAACAGCAGAGGCCACTAAGCAATTAAAGATACTGAAACAAGAGCTCAACTCTCTGTTAGATTATTATGTTGAACGAAACCTGTAATTCCTCAGACCGAGGTATTGCGAAGGTGGTCCCCGCTTGCTGAAACTCCTGGCAGGCCGGTTAAGAAGGCAACAGGCTAGAGCCATGATCACCACGTTGAGACCTTCGCCTAAAGACCCACCCCAACACACTATAGCTAATATATCAAATATATTTGTTAACTATTATACGGAACTCTATGCAACACCCCAACCACAACCTACAGCATAAAAAATCGGAGACTTTTTACAAACCTTAAACCTCCCAACTCTTTCTAAAACTCTAGCAGAAACATTACTAGCCCCGATTTCAATCAAAGAGCTGGAAGCAGAAGTGGGAAATTTAAAAACCAATAAATGTCCGGGGACTGACGGTCTGCCAGGAGAATTCTATAATGTTTTTAAACAAGACATAACTCCTATACTACACTGTTTGTTTAGAAATATAACCCTCCCTGAAACTCCTATTCCTCCATCCTGGCAATATGCAGTTATCTCAGTAATCCCAAAACCTGGGAAGGACCCATCCCTGCCTGGTTCCTACTGCCCTATTTCCATTCTGGATACTGACTACAACATTTTGGCATCTATACTAGCTCACAGACTAGCCAAATTAGCTCTATTTTAATTCAGCAAGATCAATCAGGGTTTATTCAAGGTCGTCAAGCTCAAGACAATATTAGGAGAACAGTATACCTAATTGAGCATATCCAAAAAGCACAAACTCCGACCCTTCTTCTTAGTCTAGATGCTGAAAAAACATTTGATAAGGTTGTATGGCCCTTTTTAAGGGAAGTACTAAATACTTTTAAAATTCCACAGCAATTTATAACCACCATATTTAAATTTTATCAGACCCCTCAAGCTTATATTAGATCTAATGGCCATTTTTCTCATAAATTTCACCTGCATAGGGGAACCAGGCAGGGATGCCCTATTTCTCCCCTTTTGTTTGCTTTTTACATCGAACCTTTGGCCCAAATGATTCGACAAGACCAAAATCTTCCTGGTATTAACTTGGCCAGAAGCGAACACAAAATAGCATTATTTACTGATGATGTTTTGATATATTTAGCAAACCCGAATAACTCTCTTCCATATTTATTCCAAAAACTAGCTTTATTTTCATCCTTGGCTGGATATTCCTTAAATACTAACAAAACTGATTTATTGGCCTTTAATTATAACCCCTCTAGACAACTTAAAGAAAAATTCCAATTCAAATGAAATTCTCAAACAATACGGTACTTAGGAGTTAATATTCCAGCTGATCTTGGATCACTATACAACCAAAATTATGACTCCTTAATACAGACCCTGAAGACAGACTTTAACCATTGGACAGTGATACCTCTATCCTTCTATGTGAGACATCAAGCACTTAAAATGAATGCTCTGACAAGATTATTATATTTGTTTCAATCTGTACCTATTATAGTGCCCTTACAATCCCTGAACAATTGGCAACGAACATTTTTGAAGTTCCTTTGGCAAGGCAAAAAACCCCATCTTAAATTCCAATTATTGATGCTTTCCAAAAACCTAGGAGGAATAGCACTTCTTAATTTACACTATTATTGGAATGTCTCCCAAATGCAATTGGCGTTGTTATGGGGAAACACCCATTATAAGGCACACTGGAAGCAAATTGATCTTTGTAGTTTTGCCCCACCCTTTACGGCCCCCCCCGATGAGACAACTTCAAGGACTATTACCAAATAGTACAGGAACAATCCTGGAGGGTTGGAGGAGGGGCTACCCACAAAACCGGTTCTCTAGCCACACCTGGAAATATTGTTGGTTCTCTGTGAATCCTACTTTTCCACCAGCACAAGAATATAAATGGTATGCTCATCAGATCACTAAAGACTTTGTGGTGCCTTGGCAAATAATTCAAAATTCTTCCACAATATCGTTCACAGAAGCACAAACAAGGTATGGCTGGGTTTCCAGTGACTACAAATACTATTTACAGATGAGAGATTGGATTAATATGCAAATAAAAACCCCAAACTCTAGATCATTACAAGAAGAGGACTGTAGTCCCTTTGTTCGCATGTGGACAATCTCTGGAAAAGACCATGCCATATCATTGTTATACCAATTCCTTAACACTTTCCAGAATCATCTAACTGACTTAATAAAAGGAGATGGAGAAGGACTTGATATCCCCTACTAGAACAATGTTGGCTGAAGGTGTGGCAATCAACATGGTCCACAACTTTGTCCGCCAGCTGGAGGGAGTATGTCTGGAAGGTCCGCACTAGGTACTTTTTAGTACCCCTATTCCAAGCAAAGCTTAACCCTGGAGCATCTTTATCCTGCTGGAGACAATGTGGGACACTAGAGGCTTCCCATGCCCATATATTTTTTAACTGTCCAGTGATTAAGCCATTTTGGCAAGCAATCACCCACCAAATAACTAAAATATTGACCCCACAGGAAACCTTGACCCCTCAAAACCTTCTATTGGGCATACCTCCTAAAACCCTAAAAGACAGAGATACTTTCTATCTCTGGGCTATATGTATACAGTAGCTGCAGCTTATAAAGCTATTACTAAAAAGTGGTTGCTCCCTAAACCCCCAACCTTACTAGAATGGCAATAAATAGCAGCATATATACAACACATGGAACAGCTAATGCATAACTTACAGGGCAGGGCTGCATTATACCAGAACCGATGGACCAGATGGGACCTCAACAAGTGACCTAAGTTGAGAGTTAAGGGGAAATAAGCAAACCCTGAGGACATTAAGAGGTATTTCCCCTTATGGGGAAGCTGAGAAATTATCCTTTCTTAAATATATCTCTTGGACTCCCTAAGAAAGAAATAAAAAAAAAAAAAAGTGAGAAAAATTATAAAATGCTCTAGAGGTTTTATTAAATAAGACAAATAGTAATGGAAAACTCATGCTCCATAAACAGGATCTTAATTTATTTTTGAGATAAAAAAGACACAATTATTGACATGTTTGATTTTATATGTATTTTTAGATCTTACTTCGAGAGGGCTCTTGCAGTAGGTAATTACATATAGGACTGACACCGGCTGGTGGCAGGACCCCACGGAAAGATTTCTTGCTAGCAGTCCCTGGCGAGGGACCACCCCCACATCAGGTGACCGGTGTCATACGATGTCGGTATAAAGGGGTGGTCCCGGATGCCCGCCCCCAGTTCTTTCCCGCCATTAGCTCGTGCAGCACCTCGCAGTAAAGTTTGTGCTTCGTCAGCCCTATCTTTCATTGGTTTTACTGAAAATTAGTTATTTTTTTCTTATAACGTCAGGTCATCGTCGGTGTATGTCGTCCCCTACACCCTCCGAGCACAAAAACAAGTGCGACTCGTGTGGCGCCCAACTGCCACACAAGGACGGCCATTCCCTGTGCCTTTTCTGCCTAGGCCCCGATCACCCGGTCGAGAAGTGCCAGCACTGCCTTAACTTCAACGCGGCTACCCGAAAATGGCGCCAACAGTCCCTGGAAGCCCATCTTCTCAAGAAAAAGATGAGTTCTATGGAAAAGGAGTAAAAAGTTAAAGCAGGCGTCCACTTCCCTGAAGAACATCATAAAGAGGGACAAGGAGAGGCACCGGAGAAGACCTCCTCTACCGCATCTCCGCGGAGAGGTAGGGACCGCTCTCGCGGCGCCTGATGCTTCTGGAGGCGGTATCGGCCCGCTGTCTGGCTCAGCCAGGCCTTGCAGGTGCCTCCGGTTATTGGAAGCCCCGGTTCGGTCTCATGCTTGCTGCCTACCAGCGTGGGCAACTGTAAGAGGCTAGGGATACAGAAGGACTCAAAACACAGGTGATTTTCTCTGGCAGGCTCTCCCAACAGCTTCTTTATTGGAAAACTCCGATGTAAAATGAGAAAATAAAAATTAAAAAAAAGGCTGAATGATTTTGTCAAAATAATAGAAATAACATACATTCAAGGAGCATAGGCACAAACAGCAGTAATGCAGCAGCAAACGAAAATATCCAAGTCTTGTGCATAATAATTCGAAGTCACTAGAGCACTAGCCGCTTCAGCACCCTGGAACACATCTGCCTTCGCTTTGAAGACAGCAGCTATATATAAATATGAGTCTGTTCCTGATTGGTTAAAGTTCCTGTCACTCAGCTTACATGGAACACTTTTTACAAAAAAGTAAATATTTTTATCTCAAAAGTGTTTATAAAATATTTCACAGAGGTCTTTCTCTTATCTACATGCTTTACAATCATTTTTTTCCATGCTGGTTCTAAAACCTCAGGTTTTAAGGGTTAAACCCCACCTCCTGTTACCCATTCTCTATATAATGTCTAACAACATGGCCAGCCGGCCCTTAGGGAGAGAATCCACCACACAGAGAGCCCTTCAATCTTATAGCAGGTAAAACCATTTCCCTCTGGTTTTCTGTTATTATATTAACTGTGTTCTCACTTGAGGGGCTCATATTGTAATGGGGATATTTACAAGCTCAAAACAAACCATTTATTATGCTGCCTGCTGAGCTGTGGATACTAAAACACAGCTCAGTCACAGACAGCAGCAGACTTACACTGGACGTTTTTAAACCTGAAGAGAATTCACACTACAAGGCGCATTAGCGCAAAAGGAACAACGCACAACTTAACACACTACTTTTCTAGTAATAGAAAAGCTGCTTTGATAGATTTAGTGGATTTATTTAGCTGTGCGAAGGTGCGCGATTCGTGCAGCTCGTAAAGAACGCTGAGACAGAGCGTCTCAATATTATGCTTGTTTCTTTGGTAAAACTGCAACAACTATTACATATCTGGAAAGGGGAGGCATTCTTAAGGCGTTTTTATCCACAAAGGGGGGTTCATAAAGCTATCCATTTATCGGACAATTTAAAGTGATCTCTGCTGAATTTAAAGGGACCATTACAACTTCAAGGGGATACTAAATATACAGGAAGACCTCATTCACTTTCTAGGAGGTACTGAATGTGGAGATATTGTTAGCGACTAGACAGGATGGGGTTTTAAATAAAAGAAAAGCAGACAATAAGACAATAAAAACAAAAAAGGGGTGCATTGGTGGCCAGTCTATGCAGAAAAGGACAACACAGGTACAATTACACACATAGGAGAAACAGGGCACCGGCCTTGATGCCGGCACCTCTGCAGGTACCTCCGACGCAGGCCCCGACGCTGGTACCTCCGATGCCAGTTCTGCCGGCACCAGGAAACATCTCGCTCCCGGATGTCCCCCTTCTGATGGGCCCTCCACCCTCTGGGTCCTCCAATGTGGAGCCGCCCAGGAGGCCGCAGGCCAGGCCGTCTGCTCCAGCAACCCCCCCCGGGCTCCCGGGTACCCACCATCTTATCCGATGCTGTCGTACCCGGGGACCGCAGTATCTGGCACCGCAGTACCTGATGCCAGTTTTCCCAATGTCGCAGAACCCGATGCCACAATACCTGATGCTGGGTTTCCTGCAGCTGGGTTTCAGATACTCTCCTTATGGGTATAACCCATACCCTTTTCCCCCTCCTCCTCCACCTCCACCCCCACAGCCACCGGTGGACCTGCAGGAAACACTGGGCTCCTGGTGGCTCGAGGCCAAGGTTTAGCTCACCAAGGAGGTCGAGAGCCAGCTTACAACGATGGTGCTACCCCAGGTTTCCGTACATCTGAGGTGGCACACTCCCTCTCCACCTCCGGACTCCAGGGCTCTCCCGTCTGGGTCCAGAGAAGGGCAGGACATGCGTTTACAGATACTACCCAAGGAACCCACTCTTCCCCCGAGTCGGATAAGGGAGTCTTATTCTTCCTCTTCACTCTCAGATTCCTCGGACTCTTCCAAAGGATGTTCCAAAAGAGACGACGAACCCCGCTCTCCGTCGAAGCCCAGGCCAAGGACTCCTCCGAAATCTCCTCTGGAGGATCCATCTTTTATGTAGCTGCTCAGAAAAATCCAGGAGGTACATCAGTGGCACTCTTTGAAACCAGATGCTCAGCGAATGAAACTCGCTGAACATCTGGATCTGCCCATGACAGCTCCTACTTTAGTGCCACCCTGGATAGAGCCTCATGCTGACCCTGTCACCACAATATGGAAACAGCTGTCGGCATTAGCCCCACTTCCAAGGAAGTCAAACAGGCTATACCAGGCTCCTGAGGGTGTTGACTACCTAGACTCTCACCCTCGGGCCGACTTGGTCGTGATCAGCGCCGCTCATGGCCGGTCGGCTCACCCAAAACATTTCAGCTTGTCCCCTCCTGATAAGGAATCTCGCCTTCTGGACCAGTATGGACAAAAGATTTACACTTCCTCCACACTGGGAATTCAGGCCCTGAACTACGTTGGCCACATGGAGGACTACCAGAAGGCTGTCCTTACTCAGGTGGAATCTAAGCTGGACTCCTTGCCTGACTCCCAAGTCAAACAGGAGTTAGCCGACCTCGACCGTTCTGCTCATTCGGCCAGTTGCCACATTCTGTGGGTGACATACGATGCAGTGGACACTGCTGGGCGGAGCTCCACTTTCGCCATGGGTCTACGGCATCATGCCTGGCTCCGCGTGTCAGGGTTGGTCCTGGAAGTGCAATCCGCCATTCAGGAAGCTCCTTTCCGGGGGTTGGTACTTTTTGGTGGTGATGTCAAGGACATCATCACCGATTTGCAGGTGAAGGGGACAGCTGTGAAATCAGTGGATTCCATGTACCGTCCCCAACAACAGCAGCGCGGTCCCTTTCACAGATGGATTCGGCCAAAGGCGAAACCACAGGGAAGGTGGGCCACCAAACGTCAGGCCCCCGCAGCTGCTAAGCCCCCCTCACCCAAAAAAGCAGTGGGTGCTTCAGCTGCCACGCTGTCCCACACCACCTGACTCCTTTCCTCTCCCGCCACCTCTGGACTCCCCAGGGAAACCGGTAAGAGGGAGGTTTTCCCTCCACCTTCCGGAATGGGAGAGGATAACCACGGATTCTTGGATGCTCCAGCTTACAGCGGAAGGGCATTCCATAGAGTTTCTTCAGAAACCACCCCGCCACCCATCTCTGAAGTTGTCCTATTCACAGGAACATCTTCCTTTGGTCCGGGAAGAAATCTCAGCTCTTCTCATGAAGAAGGCGATAGAACCCGTTCCCCTTCATCTTCAAGGGACGGGTTACTATTCCCATTTCTTCCTCATCCCAAAGAAGACTGGAGATCTCAGACCTATTGTAGATTTCAGTTCCCTGAATCTTTATGTAGCATACAAATGGCCAGGTCAATGGCTTTGTGCACTAGATGTGCAGGATGCCTATCTGCACATTCACCATTTGCCTTTCTCAACGCAAGTATCTTCGCTTTGCAATTCAGGGGGACCACTACCAATTCAAGGCGCTCCCCTTTGGTCTATCCTCGGCCCCCTGAGTATTTACCAAATGCCTGGCTGTGGTAGCAGCCCACCTGCGTACAATGGGAGTACAGGTGTTTCCTTACCTGAATGACTGGCTCCTGGCAGCCTCGTCCAGGGAGAATCTCCTGCGTTTTCTCTCCCTCACCCATCAGGTTTTCACTTGCCTGGGTATCACCATCAGCTGTTCCAAGTCTCATCTGGATCCTTCCCAGAGGCTACAGTTCATCAGGGCTATCCTCGATACGACCGTGAGCAAGGCCTTCCTACCTCTGGACAGGGTGGCCTCTATTCAAACCCAGATTTCCCTGCTATCAGGATGTAGGAGGGTCTCGGCGAGGTCGGTCCTCCATCTTCCGGGACTGATGGCAGCCACTATTCTGATGGTCCCCCGAGCTCGACTGCACATGAGAATCTCTCAGTGGACTTTTCACTCTCAGTGGGATCAATTTGTGGACGACCTAGATCAATTAGTTCTGATCTCATCGCAGAAGGTGCGAGACTTGCAATGGTGGATGGTTTGAGAGAACCTGTTTCGGGGGGTTCCTTTCTTTCATCCTCACCCCTCCCAGACTCTGACTACAGACGCATCAGCCGAAGGTTGGGGAGCCCATCTAGGCCCTCATCGGAACCAGGGCTCCTGGTCCAGGCTGGAACAAGCTCTCCACATCAATGTGCTTGAGCTTCGAGCTGTGTTGTACGCTCTCCAAGCCCTTCACCAATACCTCCATCCTGGCCATCTAGCTGTCCAGACGGACAACATGTGTGTAGTGTGGTACATCAACAAACAGGGAGGAACTCGGTCCTACCCTCTATGTAGGGAGGCAATGAGGGTTGGGATTGGGCAACACAACTCGACCTTCACCTAACGGTGATTCATGTTCCAGGAGTCAACAACACTCTGGCAGAAAAGCTAAGCCACTCTTCTGTCCTGGCACATGAGTGGGAACTGGACCAAGGGGTACTCAATGATATCTTTCAGCTTTCAGGGACCCCACAGGTAGACCTGTTCGCCTCTCCCCAAAACACAAAATGTCCCAGCTTTTGGTCGCTCATTCCAGAGCAAGGCGCTTTCTGGAGTGACACTCTATCTCTAGACTGGAAGGACAGATTTGTCTATGCTTTTCCCTCAGTTCCTCTGATCCCACGAGTACTGCAGAAACTAGCCTCAGAAGGAGCAAGAATGATTCTGATCGCTCCTTTCTGGCCCAGGCAAATCTGGTTCTGTCTTCTACAACAATATTCAGAGGTTCCTCCTCTGCCTCTTCCTCCATCTCGAGGTTTGCTGACCCAGGATCAGGGACCCTGGTTCATCTAGGCCTCAAATCCCTTCAACTACATGCGTGGCTCCTGCAGACTTAGCCCAATCCCGTTTTGGAGTGTCTCCAAAAGTGGCGGAGATTTTAGTGGAGGCTAGAAAGCCATCCATCCGGTCCACTTATGCCATGAAATGGAAGAGATTCTCTATTTGGGCAGCCTCCAAGAACGTGGAGCCTTTCTCCTGTTCACTGGCTTTTCTGCTGGAGTACTTACGTCATCTGTTTGACCTGGGTCTCAGTCACTCCTCCTTGAAGGTTCATATGGTGGCTATCTCAGCCTACCACGTTGCCTTCGCAGATAAAGCTTTTGCTCAACTGGAGGTCTCTAAGACCTTTCTCAGAGGGGTCCTCCATCTGGGACCCCCCATCCGTACTCCTGTCCCCCCCTTGGGACTTGAATTTTGTTCTCGAGAAACTTACTCTTCCTCCTTTCGAACCTGCAGCTTCTGCAGATTTGAAATTTCTTTCATGGAAGGCACTCTTCTTGGTGGCCATTACTTTGGCTCAAAGAATCTCTGAGCTCCAGGCCCTGATGTGTAAAATCCCCTACTTGATTTTTCACAAGGAACGAGTTGCTCTTCGCACGAATCCTAAGTTTCTACCTAAAGTAGTAGCAGAGTCTAGCTTAAATCAGTCCATAGAGCTACCTGCCTTTTTTACGCAGTACTCTAACCAAGGGGAATATTTACTCCATACTGTGGATGTTCACCGGATTCTGAGATACTACACCAACAGGATGAAGGATCTCAGAAAGACTGATCAGTTGTTCGCCCTTTGCCCGCAAAAGGGAAGGCAGTGCTGTTTCCAAGCAATGCCTAAGTGGTTGGCTCATTGCATCACTTTCTGTTATGACAAGTACAACAAGACCCTCCCGGGTCAAGTAAGAGGCCACTCCACAAGAGGAGTAGCTGCCTCTGCAGCTTGTTTCAAGAATGTGTCTGCAGCAGACATATGCGCTGCTGCCACCTGGACTTCCGTCCATACCTTTACGAAACATTACAGTTTGGACATTGCCTCTCACCGTAGAACAGGCTTCAGGCTGGCTGTTCTGCAAGGCCTCCTGTCTTGAGGCTTGCACAGCTAGTGCTACTTTTTCGAGTAGTTCCTCCTCCCGGTGCCTTTCTTTGTTCCAGACTGCTTGGGATTCTGTCCTATATGTAATTACCTACTGCAAGAGCCCTCTCAAAGTAAGAAGAAGATGCATACTATCAACAGGAGATCTCGAGAGGCTCTTGCAGTAGGTAATACCTCGCCCTCCATCCCCTAGGCTTTTTCAGCTCCTTTTCCAGGAATGGAAACATCTGCTTCTCTCTTGTCCAGGCCTTCCTGGCCTGTGGCGGGAAAGAACTGGAAGACGGGTGTCCGGGACCGCCCCTTTATACCGACGTCGTATGATGCCGGTCACCTGATGTAGGGGCGGTCCCTCGCCAGGGACTGCTAGCTAGAAAATTTTCCGTGGGGTCCTGCTGCTGGCCGGCATCAATCCTATATGTAATTTACCTACTGCAAGAGCCTCTCTCGATCTACTGTTATGGTAAGTTCTTACGTAACTGTACTTTATGTATGTGTAATGTATAATATTTTTTTTGTGTATTTTAATCTACATTTGTACTTGGAATACTGCACTCTTTAAATGCTGTACAAATATAAAATGTTACCTGTTGCTCCAGAATTAAGGAGCAAAAGCATCTGTATGATGACATGATGTTTTAAACATGTATTATGAAAAAAAAATGCAATAAAAGGAGTATAAAAAAAAAGAAACACATCACCTGACCGTGCATATATCAGAGCGCGACCGCACACCTACACTTTCACTCCCCTCCAAAACAATTTTGCCATTTATAAGATAGATAACCCAAAGTGTTCAGTCGTGCTCTGATATATGCACGCTTTGGGTGGTTGACGCAGTTGGCCTGCAGCCTCATGCGTAACAATGCATACCAAGGTGTGCATATATCAGAGCGTGACCGCACACCTTAGAGTCGGTTATCTATTACATATATACACAATCGTGCCAGTATACTTAGGGTTGCCCAGCCACTTCTATGTTAAACCCCAAATTCTGCACTTTAATAACTTCGGCACCGTATGATAGATTTGCCTGAAACATTGCATGTGCGGTCTGGTACCGTAGATCTCTGGATCTTGCTAGTTGTGTTATTGTCGGATGAGCAGTTATGGTACTGCAGAGCACCCAGAAATGCAAAAAAGGTTTTCTTGCACTTTTCTTTACTCGTGGCTACAGTCCACATGATTTGTCCATTTGGTCTGAAATCTTCAGAGAAGATGCCATCTGGGTCATTGATGTACCTTTCAAAAATTTGGTGGAAAAGTATTAAACCATTCAAAAGTTATTCAAAAAACAAGTTTTCTATTATAGTCAGTGGGGGGGAAATATACGTGTTTCGCGAAAGCTGCCGCTAGCTTTCGCAGATGCCCTATTTGCAAAAGCAGTGGCTGCCATCTTGTTCCATCTTGTTTCAGGTAACAGCAGCTAAAAATGTCTGACATTTAAAAAATAATGGCCCTAGGTAAACAGATTGTTGTATTTGCCTAATCCAGGGCCAAGGGACACACTGAGGGCATCAGATTTTCAGTCTGAGCCCCCAAAATGCTTTTTTTCCAGAATCGACCCCCCTACTGTTGCAATTTTCAAAAGAAATGGTTGCGTCACATTTATGAAAGTGTCAAGGTGCTGGCAGTATTCTACCCCATTAAAAAAAAAACTAGATCCCTTTGTGGCCTCTTTTGGGCCAAAGTAATGGTCCCACTGTGTTCCTCTGTCTCCCATTATTTTATTTTATTTTATTTTTTAACCAGGAGGGATACACTGTGCTGAAAGCTTGTTTACAGGTGTGACCTGCGAGCACAAGGAAGTTGAGTGACTTGCTCAGGGTCACACAGTTAAAAGTGGGAGCTATGTGATTCAAACCCATGACTCTAGGTTTGCAGCTCAGAGTCTTAAATCACTGCACTATACTGCCTCCGCACATAAGTATTTACCTAACAAAATAAGGAAAACTGGCAGAGGCCCTGATGTCATTTGTATTCGATGCAGAATCCTGCATCAGCACTTTCAATATATGATCCTGCATCATATTCAAGCTCTGTGCACAGTACACTAACTGCTCTGACATTAGGGTGCCCAATCCCGGTGTCAGAATCATGTCTCCCCTTTCCCCCAAAACCTGTGGCATACTGGGAGCCCACCCCAATGTGCCCCAAACATTTTTTTTTTTATAAAACAATTTCCTGGATGGGGGTGCCCAATCCCTGTTGACAGAATGTTCCCCCAGTCTCATGTAGCACACTGGGAGCTCCACCCTAGTGTGCCAAACATAACAGTTTTCATTTAGAGTTGCTGTCCGGGGTGCCCAATACCCCTATCTGCAGCATGCCCCCCCAAATCATGTGGCACACTGGGAAGCTCACCCCAGCATGCCAGTTATTTATTTTTTTTTTTTTTACGAGCTTGCTGATGGGGTGTCCAAACCCCCTGTTGACAGCATCCCCCCAAAAAAAACTATGTGGCACACTGGAAGCCCACTCCAGTGTGCCCAAACCTTTTGTTTCTGTACCTGTAACATAAGAAAACCATCTATCACCGTCTTTTTACCCTGTAAAAACAAAACTGTTCATCATCATCCCCAGTGCCCCTTCCCATCCCTCCCACTGAGTACCCCCCTCCCTGCAGCCCCCCACCTGCACTTACCCACCAAAGGTTGAGAACAGTGATCTTCTCAGGACCAGAGACATGTTTGCAGTCTGCAAAGCTAAATCGCAAAATGAAGAATCAAAGGTAAACCGTATAATGGGAGTCAAAGGGGGGAGGGGGTTTAAACGTATATTGGTATCTCAGCCGTTTTTTTGGAATTTTTGCCCTAAATTTTCAGCATGGGGTTCTTGGGACACCACCTTGTAAACATTGGCACTGTCATTTTGTTTCTCTGTCATGGAAGGTGATTTCACGGTCACTGTGCAGAATCAACTTCCGGGACTCAGTCATAAAACAAAAGTGCCACTGTTCATAAGGAGGGGTCCCAAAAAGCTCATGTTGCAAATTTGGTGAAAAAATACCAAAAAATGACTGCATTATGAGTGTTCATCGTGCAGTTTCTATGCACGCTCATAACTACACCACTTTTTTATATTTTCACTTCACATTTTCAACATTGCTATTTTTATTTACAACTTTTAATGAACAGTACAGCTGTCATTTTGCACATCTTTCCTGGAACACGTTTTCACACCTGTGGCACAACGTGGCATGGTCACTGTGTGAAATCAACTTTCAGAATGGATTAAAAAAATTACAATGCCAGTGTTCATGAGGGGTGGTCCCAAACAAAAAAAACACGTTGAAAAGTTTGTGAAACAAATCCAAAAAATGACCACGTTACTAGCGTGCATTGTGCAGTTTCAACGCACGCTCATAAATTTGCACATTTTTAATATTTTCATCCGGATTTTCAACCTCCTTATAAACAGAACAGCTGTCACTTTACACATCCTGCCTGGAATGTGTTTTCACACATGTGGTGCAGAATGGAGTGGTCACTGTGCAAAATCAACTTTCAGGATGGATTAATGAAACCACAGTGTCAATGTTCATGAGGGGAGGTCCCAAAAAAAAGTGCTGAAAATTTTGTGAAAAAAATCCAAAAAATTACCACATTACAAGTGTGCATTGCGCAGTTTCAACATACGCTCATATATTCTTAATATTTTCACTCCAGATTTTCAACATTGACATTTTGCAACACCTCCTTGTGAACAGTACAGCTGTTATTTTTTTACAGCATGCCTGAATTTCAGCATTACAAGAGTGCAGGGCCCTCTCACAATGGTATACCACTTACTATTTACATTAAACTCTCTCAAAACAAAGGGAAATTCATTACAAAATACTCTGTTAATGCATCAGGTCAGGTTGATAGTACATCGACAAAAGTTTGGAAATTCGTGTTAGGTTTGCCAGCCACTGCCACCCCCCACCATCCACACACTAACAGGTGTCAGCACATGTGGTGGGGTTGTTGGGCCTAACTCTCACCCCATTCTCCTATACTGCACCACCTCAGCCTGTTTACAAATGGAATGGGGTGAGTGCTAGGGCCGATGACTCCAACGCACATGCTGACGCCTGTTGGTGTATGAAGGGTGGAGCAGTAGGGGTTGGCAATCCTAGCACTAAATTTCCAAACTTCTGTTGGTGTACTATCATCTCTAACTGATGCATTAATGGTGTTTTTTTGCAATGAAAAACAACATATATATATGTGTGTGTATATATATATATATATATATATATATATAAAACAATATAGTGGCACGGTTGCACCACTATAGTTAGGGTTCAGTTGTCACATACTAAAGTCAAAAGTTTGGGTGTTAATAACTTTGGACCCATTCAACAGATTTACCTGAATTTGGTAAGCACAGTGGGGCATAGGTGATCTCCTGATGTGTCAATTTCATTTTGGTCGAACTTACTGTCTTTGCATATGAAAATGCTGAAAAATGCAAAATTGTCCATTTTTGGAGGCAGCTTTTGGGATTTTGTACATGGCCCTGCATGGCCATTGCGTGGTGTGCTGCTTTGCAAGATGGCTCATTTAAAAGAGCTTTGGTAGCCGAACATGCCGCTTTTCATTTGGTGAAAAAATATTAAGGTATTCAAAAGTTATGCCACTTTTAAGTTCCCATTATGAGTCAATGGGAACATTTATATGTATGTTTTGTGAACAAAGAATGGGGTTCTGACCACCTCATCCCACCAGGTGATCAAAGAATTTGCAGCCTCATGGTTCAAGAATCTTTGTCCCCGAAATTTAAAAAATTCTTTGATTGTGAGGTCCGCCATCTTGTTTTAAAATTTCCGATTGGAAAAACACAAGTATCTCGGCTCAGGGGTCACGTCTGAAGTAAAACTTGGATGGGTTTTACTTAGGGGGTTCCGATCTATCAAGCCATGCCTTTGGTTTAATCCAAATCGGTCAAAAAATAGAGTTATGAACTTTTAAAATCTTGATTTGCAGCTCGCTAACGATCTTTGATCGCGAGCCTGCAAATTCTTTGATCACGAGATTCTTTGATCACGATCATGCATCGCAAGTGAGGGACAAGATGGCCAGATTTTAAAATGTTTTTTTCTCAGCCCAGGGGTGCCCTAGAAACTTAAATGAGGGTGGGTTTTGTTCAGGGGAATTCATTCTGTGCCATCTGAATAAAAAAAATCATGTTTTAAATATCCCTGGTAGTCTAGGACCCCCCCATCATGATAAAAAAATAGATTAATCTATCTCTAGTGGCTCCAATGTTCATAAATATTGATTTTTTTATATCCTCAGAGCCAGTGCCTTCCCCTTACTCTGTATGTTAAAATTAGGCATCAGAAATTATATCTCTGATAAGTTTAAGTGTTCCCTTCACATGCATAGACAGGATCACCTCTCTGTAGTTCCAGTGGCCCCCTCACTAGCTGTGTGCCAGCCCACTCCAGCATCCTTCCCAGCCAGTGATTACACAGCCCATCTTTCAGCCTCCACGCCAGCTGCTGACCGCGGGTTACAGTGTTACTGAAAGAGGCACCTGAAATTATTTCAGAGTGCCCTTGCATTGCCCACACACACAGCTGGCAGCTGGCCTGTGGAGATGAGGTGGGCTGTGCCAGTCATGGCTGGGGAAGGTGGTGGTGCTGGCTATTGGCACGGCTGGGTAGGGGTGGGCAATACTAGACTACCAGGAAATTGAACATCCTTATTTATTTTATTATGATGGAGGGCTGCTAGACTACCAGGATATAAAACAATAATTATAATTTAATACAGATTGGGGCCTACTAGATTACCAGGGATGTAAAAGAGCAATATTTATCAAATACACATTGGGGGGGCCATAGACTACCAGGAAATTGCAGATGCTTATATATTTTATTATGATGGAGGGGGGGCCACTAGACTACCAGGGATATGACTTACAATTATAATTTTGTATAGATCGGGTGCCACTAGACTACCAGGGATATAAAAAAAAACAAAACAATATTTATGACATTTAACATTGAATATCTCGGAAACTGTTTGGTCTTTTTACTTGAAATTTGGAGGGTGCTTATGGCATGTCTTGTAGATGTGAATTATGGTGTTTACCTGTCAGAGAAAATGTATTTTGTGGAGATATTGCGTGACGCACTTTATGTGTTGCAGACAGTGTTTTGGATTGTGCTAGTGGCTTGAAATTGATAGGGTGCCTAGTCTTAGTGTCATGGATATGGTTTTCAGTTGTTGTGTTTGTCAAATGTCAACAGGTGTGGAACTGTGCCACTCTGATGAATGAAAATTTCAAATTTTGACATGTTATATCTTGGACTCGGCTTGGTCTTTTTATTTGAAATTTGGAGGGTGTTGATGACATGTACTGTAGATGTCAATAGCGGTGTTCATGTGTCGGACAATATATTTTTTGCAGAGGTATTGTTTGGTGCAGTTTATGTTTTGTGGACAGCGTTTTCTATTGCTCTACTAGATTAACATTTGTTTGACAACAGCAAGGCCAGCCACCAATGTACTTTTCAGTCATTGGGTGTGTAATGTGCCCCGACACTTACAGTTGGTGGGAGCGCGGGGACCACCAACTTGGGAATCTTTCTACTTTTCTATTCTTTCTTAAAAAGTAAGGAAATTCTATGCAAAACACTTTGTTACTGCATCAGTTAGGGTTCTTCTACAGTGGAAAAAGTGACGAAATTCGATTTTAGGGTTCCCACCCTTGCACCCCACCCCCAGCCCGCCCACCAACAGGCATCAGGGTGTATGTTGGGGTCATTGGCCCTAACTCTCACCCCATTCACCTACACTGCATCACCTCAGCTTGTTCACACATGGGATGGGGTGAGAGTAAGGGTCGATGACCCCAATGCACACACGGATGCCTGTTGGTAGGTGTGCTTCCATCCCTTCATTGAGATAGTACAACACTGTCCAGATGTCATGGTAGGAGCCTAGGGTCCTTCACACTCTGCGCTCCCATCCCTCTATCAGGGTAGTACAACGGTATCCATATGTTATGGTGGAAGGCAGGGTCCTTTGGACCCTATGCTCCATACCTCCATCCAAATAGTACAACAGTGTGAAAAATGGGAAACACTGGCAAAGTTACGACGGAGCATACAAACTGTGCTATGCACACATGCAACATGTTCATTTTCATTTTTTGGAATTTTTCACCAGATTTTCAACATCGGCATTATGGGACCTCCCCTGATGAACAGTGCAACTGTGAATTTATTAATCCACCCCGAAAGTTAATTTCACACAGCGACCATGCTATTCTGCGCCACAGGTGCAAAATCACATTCCAGACTGGATGTGCAAAATGACAGCTGTACTGTTCATAAGAAGGTGTTGAAAAATATAAATTTTGAAAATCGAGTGAAAATATGAAAACTTGGCAAAGTTACAAGCATGCGTAGAAAGTGCGCAATGCACGCTCATAATGCAGTCATTTTTGGGAATGTTTTCACCACAGTTGCAACATGAGATTTTTGAGACCTCATTTCATGACAGTGGCACTGTCATTTCATGGGTCAGTCCCTAAAGGTGATTTCACACAGTGACCACAAAATCACCTTCCGAGACTGAGAAATGAAACAACAGTGACATGTTCACGAGGAAGGCTCCCAAGAACCCCATGTTTCAAATTTGAGGCCAAAATTCATAAAATTGGCAGAGATATCAACCTAAGTTGACTCCCCCCATTGACTCCCATTATATGGCTTACCTCAATTTCTTTAGTTTGCAGTTAGATTTTGAAGATTGTAGACATGCTCCCAGTCCACAGAAAACTGCTGATCCTGGCCTTTGGATGGTGGGTATGGGTGAGGGGGGTGCGGGTAGGTGGATGCACAGAGGACGGGAGAGTGGGGATGGGGAAGGGGGACCTGGGGAGACTTTGAAGAACAGTTTCCTTTATTACAGGTATTAAAAAAAGTCATTGGGATGGTTTTCTTTTTTTTACAGGTTTTCTTTTGGGCACTGGGCACATGGGATGGGCTCCCAGTGTGCCACATACATTTGTTGGGGTCGTTATACTGACAGTGTTTGGACATCCACGTCAGAAATAAGAGTGGACTGAGGGATGGTAATCCAACACTGGCAGTGGGCATTCCAGTGTCAGAAAGCATATGTTTTTTAAAAAAATTAAACATATATTGGCACGCTGGGGTAGGCTCCCATTGTGTCACAGTATAAGGGGGCAATACATACTGACACGGGAACTAGGCACCCTGATGTCAATGAAGGGCAGACAGCTTTGATGCAGGACCCTGTCTTGACTGCACATTTCAAAGCAGGATTCTACATCGAAGGAAAACCATGAAGGGACAGATCTGTCTTTGAGGGTGGAGCTCTGCAGCAGGTAATACCATTAGGACTGAAGCCGGCAGGTGTCGGGACCCCACGGAAAACTTGTAACTGCAGTATGAGGCAGGGGACTGCCCCCGACGTCTGCTCCGCCTGACATCAGACATGGTATAAGGGGCGGCCCTGGCACCACCACAGTTCTTTTCCTACCGCTTTACCCGCGAGTTCGCCCATGGATGCCTCGCTTGCAGTCAGCAGCATCAAACGCCAAGATAAGTCACTTCCTTCATATTTTCAATGATCTAATCTAACGTCTCGTTTATCATCGCTCTCTCCATCATGACATAAGTCTAAGTGTGCCTGTGGGAAGAAGATCCCGGCCAAAGATGGCCATGCAGCCTGCCTCATCTATCTAGGCCCAGACCACCAGCCGGATTCCTGCAGACACTGCCAATGCTTCAATCAAAAGATGTGCGCCAGGAGAGCTCACACCCTAAAAACCTTCTTGTTAGAGAAGCAGCTTGCAGTGATGCAGAGAGGATCCAGAGTCAGCTCCTCCTCTCCCACCAGAGAGTCCCTCTCCAGAGCTAAGACCTCATGTGAAAAGCATCACAAGCAGAAAGATAGTGACAGATCCGAATCACGCCATCATTCGCCCGTGAAACCGGTACCGTCATCGTCTTCCTCGCAGAGGTCAGGCTTGATTCCTGCTGTTTCTGAGTCTTCCTGCTCTTCCAAGGACACTCACACCTCTTCTCAGGGTGCCCAAAAGGAGTCTGCCTTGAAGGGACATCAGTCCTCCTCCCTGGCTCACCGACCTCACAAATCTACAGGGTCAGCCCAGGAAGGCCTGCCCAGGGCCTTGGACAGGCCTAGTTCCTCCAAAAATAAAAAATGTTTGGAGGGAAGTTCTAGTAGCATGGGAATGCCCAGGCTTGGACTCCCCCCTCCCCCACCACCGGCAAAGGTATGTCCTACTCCTGACACCAGACCTACCAGTCGTCTGTCCCAATGACTCATTCCCCGACACCAGATATGGGACGGTTGCCGGACGACGATCAGCCATCTACTCCTCCCCCAAGGGGACAGACGCCAGCTGACATCCCCCAGATGCCAGTCACCGGCCGGATGCTGGCCATCAGTCTTCAGATACCGGTCTTCAGGACCCGATGCCAGGCACTCCAGATGGGGCACCCAATCCCCAGACACCTGCCCCTGACAGTCAGGTGCCCGGGCCATCTGGCCTGGTGCTGGCCCCGGCTGTGGTCCCGGTGGCAGATATTGGGAATTTATTCACCTCATGGTGGAATACGGTCAAAGGGGATCTCCTTTACAGGCTGCCAGATAAGGTCCCCAAAGGTCCCCACACCACCACCCATGGGTCCTCCTCCCACACCAGACAAAGATCAGTCAGGGGATCACTTTCCTCCACCCTCTAAGAAGTAACACAGAAAAAGGTCTTCTTACCCATCTCCGTCATCCTCCCAATCATTCTCTTCCACTGATGATGCAGGTTCAGACTCTGATTACTCAGGAAATGGTTTTCTGCCACCATCCCCAGAGCCCAGGGACTTGCCATGCTCCCCCCCCCCGGATGACCCTTCATTCCTCGATAAAATGAGGCATATCTAAACTATTTACCAGTGGGAGATGGAGACTCTTGACCTGGAGTGCCTGAGGTTAGCTAAGTTCCTAGCGGAGAAGGAGCCTAAGCCGCTGGTCATCCCTCCATTTATTGAGCCATTCATGGATGTCAACTCTCCTTACTTGGAGGACTCCTTCCTCTGTTCCTGCAGTTCTGAGGAAGGTGGATAGGCTGTATAAGCATCCCAGGTCAGAGCCATTCCTGGTGGAGCAACACAAGGTGAATTCCTTGGTCCTCACGGCTGCCCACAGGAGAGAGACCAAGCCCAAGCACCTCAGCTCACAAACTCCCAACCCCATATCAAAAAAATTGGACAGTTTGGAAAGGAAAGCCTTCTCCTCCACTACTGGATCTATTAGATCCCTTAACTTTGTGGCCCACATGATCTCCTACTGGCAGTCCTTGTGGAGGACCTTTCCAGACTCTGACTCCAAGCAGGAGATTCTGGCTTGTGCCCAGTCTGGTCTAGACGTTGACAAGCATGCACTCAGGTGCTCCTATGATGTGGTGGACATGGCACCTAGGGCCACAGCATCAGGCATTTGTATGAGGACCTTCAGGACTCTATCCTGGACTCACCATTTCAGGGTCCAGTGCTTTTCAGTCCAGAGGTGGTGCAAATGGTCAAGGACCTTCAAGAATCAGGCAAGGTGGTTAGCGGATGTACATTGTATGTACAAATCCCAACTGCATGGTATCCATTGAGGTCCTTTTCACCAATGCCAAGGCCAGTCTGGCAAGCAGCCCCAAGGGAAGGGATTTCATAGATGGGTCAGCCCCTCTCCCAAGGTTCCCAGGGCCCAAAGCAATCCAAGGCACCCAGGGCCCCAACCCCTCCCATCCTCCTTCCTGACCCCCCCCAGCCTCCTTCCATCAGTGACAGGCAGAACGAGCAGGTAGGAGGGCGATTTGCGCTATACCCGCTTCAGTGGTCCAGTATCACCTCAGATCAGTGGGTGCTGGAAACCATTCGATTAGGGTATGCCATAGAGTTCATCTCTATACCACCGGACAACCCACCACACCCTATGTTCTGTTGTCCACCAGACCACCTCAGCCTTCTTCAGGCAGAGGTCTCGCTGCTCCTGGAAAATAGAGCTATTCAAAGGGTTCCACTGGCCAAGATAGGCAAGGGCTTCTACTCCCATTTTATCCTGGTCCGTAAAAAGATGGGAGATCTTCATCCTATCTTGGACCTCAGTGTGCTCAACCTCTCGGTCAAGTATCAGAGGTTCCACATGTTAACATTGGCAGGCCTCTTTCCTCTGCTCCAGTCAGGGGACTGGCTGTGCTCTCTCGACATGTAGGATGCTTACATACATATCAAAATCCGGAAACAGCACAGGAGGTTCTTGCACTTCCGCCTCGGAGAAGAGCGCTTCCAGTTCAGGGTCCTCCCTTTCGGCCTTTCATCAGCCCACAGGGTCTTTACGAAGTGCCTGGCAGTGGTAGCTACAGCCCACCACTGGAGAAGCCTCTTTGTCTACCCCTACTTGGATGACTGGCTCCTCTCTGCCCAGTCGGAGGGGCAGCTAGCAATCACCCTCAGTCAAACGCAGGCTCTTTTCTCTTCATTGGGGATCACGGTGAACTGGCCGAAGTCTCAGCCAAGGCCATCTCAACAGCTACAGTTCATAGGAGCTATCCTAGACACAAGGAAAGGGTGTGCCTTCCTGCCCTCGGACAGGATAGAACGCCTCCAGGAGCTGGTGAGAACTTTTCGGGGAAGGCCCTCTTCTCCCACCCGAGAGGTACTGCAGCTGTTGGAGCATATGGCGGCGGCCATCGCCACTGTCCCTTTAGCCAGGCTTCACATGAGGATGCTGCAGTGGCACCTTAAAATGCAATGCAACCAAGCTGTGGACAACCTGGATCTTTGGATCCGGCTTTCAAAAGCGGACCACCATTCTCGCAAATGGTGGCTTCACCGGGATAATCTTGAAGGGAGGGGTCCCTTTCCACAGACCACCTCCATCCCAAACCCTGACATCATATGCCTCCCTGTCAGGGTGGGGGGCACATCTAGGGATTCACAGGACCCAAGGGACTTGGTCCAACATAGAACACTCTCTGCACATCAATGTCCTAGAAATGAGAGTGGTTCTGAATGCTCTGTCAGCATCCGAGAGTCAAGTTTCCTAAGGTTCTCTTCTGGTGCAGTTGGACAACACACCAGTGGTGTTTTATATCAACAAGCAAGGGGGAACGCATTCTTACCCCCTTTGCAGAGAGGCCATGAGAGTGTGGGACTGGGCAGTAGAACACGGCGTGGACCTCGTGGCGGTTCACCTCTTGGGGGTCCAGAACATTCTCACTGACGGTCTCAGTTGCTCCATTTGTCTCAGCCACAATTGGGAGCTGCTCCAGGAGGTCACAGACAACCTATTCGACCGTTGGGGCCTTCCAGAGTTGGACCTCTTTGCGTCCCCGTTCAACACCAAACTACGCAGTTTTTGCTCGCTCGCTCCAGGACCTGGTGTTTTCTGGTGAGACGAATCGTCCCTCTCTTGGATGGGGAAGTTTCTGTACGCCTTCCCTCCTTTTCCCCTCATGCAGAGAGTACTGCTCAAATTGCAGTCAGAGGGGGCCAGAATGATTCTGGTGGCACCTCTGTGGCCTCGACAGATCTGGTACCTGCTACTCCAGCAACTGTCTCAGGAACCTGCAGTGCAGTTGCCTGTCTCCACCCACTTGCTCACTCAAGATCAGGGAACTCTGGTTCATCCAGCATCTTCACTCTCTTCACCTGCATGCGTGGCTCCTGCAGTCCTAGCAGAAGAGAGGCTAGGAGTGCCAAGCAGGATGGTAAAGATTCTGGTAGCGGCAAGGAAGCCTTCCACTAGGGCTACCTATGCTCTCAAATGGAAGCACTTCTGCCGACGAACTTTGGCATGAGCCCTGGATCCTTTGGGTTGTCTGGTCAGGCACGTGCTAGAGTATCTCTGTCACCTCCTAGATTTAGGCCTGAGTCACTCGTCTATCAAGGTTCACATGTGTGCAGTCTCTGCATATCCTGCTCCTATAGGAGAGAAATCTCTAGCACAACTGGATGCCTGCAAAACCGTCTTGCAAGGGGTATTGCATGTTAGGCCCCCAAGGAGGGACATCGTTCCACCTTGGGATCTCCTTTTCATTTTGGAAAAGCTCACTGTCCCTCCCTTTGAGCCCGCAGCTTCGTACCAAATACGCTTCTTTTCCTGGAAGGCCTTACTGCTGGTAGCTATTACCTCTGCTCGAAGGGTTTCCTTGCTCCAGGCTCTGATGTGCAAAGAATCTTACATTGTTTTTCACAAGGATAGAG
Source organism: Neoceratodus forsteri (assembly GCA_016271365.2). Lineage (NCBI taxonomy): Eukaryota > Metazoa > Chordata > Ceratodontiformes > Ceratodontidae > Neoceratodus > Neoceratodus forsteri. The sequence continues at coordinate 415,356,771 of CM057457.1, read as the reverse complement.
TGAACTTGCGAACCAATCCCAAGTTCATGCTGAAGGTGGTGCCTGCCCTGACCCTCAATCAGGACATCAACCTTCCAGTGTACTACCCCCAAGCTTCAAACCAAGGTGAAGCACTGTTGCACACCTTGGATGTTCAGCACATTCTTAGGTTCTACCTTCACAGGACGCGCTCCTCTAGGTCAATGGACCAGTTGTTCATCTCCTATGCTAAGCATATGTTTGGGGCTCCTGTGTCCAAGCAGTCGCTAGCCCGTTGGCTGGTGTACTGCATATCTTTTTGTTATCAGCATCATGGGAGGGCCTGCCCAAATGCTGTTGGGGGGCACTCCACCAGAGCAGTGGCTACGTCCTTTGTGGTGCTCAAGAATGTTTCCTCAGCATATATATGTGCAACCGCGACATGGACCTCAGTCCATATGTTCATGAGACACTATAGTCTGGATATAGCTTCCAGAAGGAGAGCAGGTTTTGGACTGGCAGTCCTTCAGGGCCTCCTCTCTTGAGGAGGTCTTGTTCTGTCTAAGCTTTGGGTTACCTGCCTACCGCCCTTTCAGACCTGGGCCTATCCTTTCTACTGCTTGGGACTCAGTCCTAATGGTATTACCTGCTGCAAGAGCTCCATCCTCGAAGGCAGATAGTACAGTTACATAAGAACTTACTGTAACAGTAGATCTTTGAGAGGAGCTCTTGCAGCAGGTGGCTTTCCCACCCTCCATCCCCCGGTATCCTTTTTACCAGGGGTCATGAGTTCCAGCCAGAGTGGGGATTTGTTTCCTGGTTCTCCTTTTTTTCCTATAGCTGGGTCTCCAGCGGGAGAACTGGGGTGGTGCCAGGGGACCACCTCCTTATACCATGTCTGACGTCAGGCGGAGCCGACGTCAGGGGCAGTCCCCTGCCTCATACTGCTAGCTATAAGTTTTCCATGGAGTCCTGATGCATGCCGGCTTCAGTCCTAATGGTATTACCTGCTGCAAGAACTCCCCTCGAAGATCTACTGTTACCGTAAGTTCTTACGTAACTGTACTTTTCTTTTTTCACAGGATTTTAAATAATGTAGGCACACTGGGTGGGCTCCCAGTGTGCCAAATATATATGTGTGTGTGTGTGTGTGTGTGTGTGTGTGTGTGTGTGTGTGTGTGTGTGTGTTGGGGGGGATACATCCTGACATGAGGATTGGGCACCTCATATCTGCGGGTCTTCCTTGACTCTGTAGATGGCAGTATGAGTTCCAGCTACAATGGCAGAAGTCAAGAAAATACCATTCTTCTCATACAGAGAACAACTAACAAGCCATTCTCTGTACAAGCTGGACCCCCCCAAAAAAATTGGGGGGTCCAGTTTAAAAAAACACACATTAGAATACACCTATGGTTGTTCTCTTTGGCTGTTTTCTGATTTGTTTTGTATTAAAAATGTTCAGGACTTCAAGTTTCTCACTAAGCGGGGAAGCTTGCACACTGTGTGACCCTGAGCAAGTCACTTAACTTCCCTCTGCTCCCAGGTCGCACCTGTAAAAAAGCCTTCAGCTTAGTGTGCCACTCCTGGCTGAACAGCTGACAAGATGGCGGATGCAACACAATGTGCAAAAATTACCAGCATTCTTTGCAAAAAGAAGCTGGTATTTTTAGCACAGCAGTCCTATCGTGTGCACAATACCAGACTTTTTTTTTAAGAACATGTATTGTTTGCACAATACTGTACTGTGTGCACAATAGGCTGGTATTGTTTGCACAATACAGTATTGTTTGAACAATAATATTTTTCATGCCTGACATATAAATTTTCCCATAGGAAATAATGGGAAAATTAAAATGTCATAACTTTTGAATGGGTTAATATTTTTTCACCAGACCTTCAAAAGGCACGTTTGTGACCCGAAAGGCTTTCTGCCTTGAAAATTTCAGCACACAGCATAAAATTGTTTTTGAGATGCAGCTGTAGAAATAAATGTCAAAACATCCTGATTTTTTTCTGTTTTTTTCAACACTTCATATCTCAGAAACCACTTGAAGGAGTCCCACAAAATTTGGCAGATCATGAGACATCTGCCTAGAGATTCTACATGCCAAATGTCATGTAAATCCATTGAACAGCTCCAAAGTAATTAAGACTCAAAGCATGGACTTTAACATGGAAGTGCAGTTTCACCCTAACTATACTGGCACGACCGTACCAGTATTTATATATATATATTATTTATGTAATGGGGGTGAGAATACAAATTGGCAAATAACAGCAACATTTTTTGGTAGTCAGACATACAGTGAGAGTATTACCTTTATCCTCTCTGTAGGTCATTTTTCCTCATTGTCGGTCATACAGAGGCACCATCTGTTCTTGATCACTGCAGCTCACAGATGTTTTGATTGGTGGGAGCTGGCAGCATGAGCAGTACAATCAGAATTCACCTGCTCACTTGCATGCCAGTTCCCAGTGGCAGTTTCATTTCTCTCTTGCACCACACAGGACACTTTCATTTTTTCCCAAATCTTTTTTGGGCACCAGACATGGCCCTTGGAGAAGTTGTTCAAAAAAAGAAAAATAGAACACGTCTCCAACCTACCCCCCGTACCCCATCCATGGTTTACAGACTTTTTAAAATCCCAGCTGCACATTTAAACTACCACACAATCAACTCCCCTATCCCCAACAACATAGTTGCTCCAGACACTCCACGGCACAACAGTACACCACATCAGAGATTTTAAAGCAGTGTTTCTTTCTTTCTTTGCTTGCTCCTTCACATTCTACTTAACACATTAATTTGTGCCCTGCAACTTACTGCCATTGGCACCACACCACAGCATACTACAAAGTACATATTAAACAATGGACTTCACCTGTGGGCCAGCTCCAGTTGTAAACCTCTTCAGTGTGAAACCAGCATTCACGCTGAGAGGTTTACTTTATTATTTTTTATATTTAACTTTTTTCTTGTTACCTTTCAGTGCCCTCCAAACCACAGAATAACACCTCCCTCCCTTTCTAGTTCCAGCAGCTAACTAGCCTATCTCTTACTGGCTTGGAGTATTTTCCTGGCTGGCAACTACCTTCTCAACAGTACACAACACCTCCAAATGGGATTCCCTTGCCACTTCAAACCATTGCCAAAAGCAGGATCAGATGGATCACTCCTCAGAAAAGCAGGATCAACCACATAGTGTACATCTGAAATATTTACTTTACAAATAAAAAAAAACACAACTTCAGAATGGCAATTTGTCTCCCTCTCTAAGCGAGTGCAGCTGCCACCATGTTTTTAAAACTGTGAAACCTGCCTACACAACAAATGGCAGCCAATGAGATGACACACTGCCAACTGGTAGCCAGTCAGATGCCACGCTGCCAGCACAAGTTTACAGCAATTCTAGCTACCTTTTCAAACCACAAACACCGGAGAAAAAGCATATCTCTCTTTCTCTCCTCCTCCCTCCCTCCCTCCTCTCTCTCTCTATATATATATATATATATATATATTCTATGCAAAAAATAATTAATGCATCAGTTAGGGTTCTTTCTACAGTGGGAAAAGCAGGAAATTCAATTTTAGGGTTCCCACCCCCTGCACCCTGCCCCCACCAACAGTCATTTGGGTGTGCATTGGGGTCATTGGCCCTAACTCTCACTCCATCCCATGTGTAAACAAGCTGAGGTGGTGCAGTGTAGGAGAATAGGGTGAGAGTTAGGCTGACGACCCCAACGAACACCCCATGACTGTTGGTGGAAGTGGGGTGCAAGGGTTAGGAACCCTTAAATCAAATTGCCACACTTTTTTTGCTGTAGAAGAACCCTAACTGATGCATTAATGAAGTTTTTTGCATAGAATTTCCTTACTTTTTAAGAAAGAATAGAAAAGTAGAAAGTTGCACAAGTTGGTGGAGGGCACCGCGCTCCCACCAACTTGTAAATGTTGGGCCATATTATACACCCAATGACTAAAAAGTACATTGACAACAACAAGGGCAGCCACCAAACAAATGTTAATCTAGTAGAACAATAAAAAACGCTGTCCATAAAATGTAAACTGTGCCACACAATATCTCCACAAAAAGTATATTGTTTGACACATAAACACAACTGTTAACATCTACAGGACATGCAGTCAACACCCTCCAAATTTCAGGTAAAAAGATCAATCCATGTCCGAGATACAACATATCAATATTTGAAATTTTCATTCATCAGAGTGGCACAGTTCCACACCTGTTGACATTTAACACACACAACTGAAGACTACATCTGTGACACTAAGGATAGGCACCCTATCAATTTCAAGCTACCAGCATAATCCAGAACACTGTCCGCAACACATAAAGTGCATCACGCAATATCTCCACAAAAAAAAATTTTCTCCAACACATAATCACCATAATTCAGATCTATAGGACATGTCGTAAACACCCTTCAAATTTCAAATAAAAAGACCAAACCATTTCTGAGATATTCAATGTTAAAGATTGGTAACATTTCCCTATTTATTCCATTATAAAAAAATCTGGCCATCTTGTCCCCCCCCTCGCGATCAAAGATAGCGATCAGAAATCTCACGATCAAAGAATTTGCAGGCTCACGAACAAAGAATAAAAAATGCTATAAATCAAACAATTGAAGTAATTGCGTTAAACCACTGCCATGGTTAGACAGGACAAAGTCCCCTGAGCAAAACCCACCATCATTTGACTTCCTAGGGTACCCTTGGGTTGAGAAAATTGATTTTAAGTCTGGCCATATCATCCCTCACTTGCGATGCATGATGGCGATCGAATTTGCAGGCTTGCAATCAAAGAATTTGCAGGGTCACGACCAAAGAATACGAAATGTGGTAATTTAAAAAATACAAAGAATTGCAGTAAACCACCACCATGGTTCATCAGACCGAAGCCTCCTGATTAAAATGCACCCTCATTTGTCTTCCTAGGACACCCCTGGGTTGAGAAAATTTATTTTATTAATCTGGCCATCTCGTCCCTCTCTCGCGATGCACGATCACAATCAAAGAATTTGCAGGCTCTCAATCAAAGAATGAGGGACAAGATGGCCAGATTTAAAAAAACTATTTTCTCAGCCCAGGGTTGCCCTAGGAAGTTAAATGAGGGTTGATTTTGCTCAGGGGTTTCATTCTGCTTGATCTGAATAAAATCAATAATCTTTTCAGTATCCCTGGTGCATAAAAAATAATGTTCTGCATATCCCTGGTAGTCTAGTGGCCCCCCCCCATGTACATACAACAGATAATGTTATCTGTATCCCCGGAGTCTAGCAGCCCCCAATGTGTATCCAATAAATAATGTTTTGTATATCCCTGGTAGTCTAGTGGTCCCCCCAATCTGTACAAAAAAAAAATGTTTTCCTTATCCATGGTAGTCTAGCGGCCCCCACCATCTGTATAAATAGATAGTGTTCTGTATATCCCTGGTAGTCTTGTGGCCCCCACAATGTGCATTAAATTAATAATGGTCCTCATATCCCCGTTAGTCTAGCAGCCTCTCGATCTGAATAAAATTAATATTGTTACCCATATCCCTCGTAGTGTAGCGCCCCCCCAATAATTATAAAATTCATTCCAATCTCCAATTCCGTGGTAGTCTAGTGGCCCCCCCTCACAGCTGTGCCAGCCGATCCAGCACCCCCCACCCTTCCCCAGCCGGCGACTGGCACAGCCCACCTCCCACCTCCACAGCCAGCAGCTGACTGTGTGTATTAAAAGCAGTGATGCAAAGAGGCACTGAGAAATAATTTCTCAGTGCCTCTTTGCATTAGCGACCATGCCACTATAATATATACATACATAGTTTAATGCATCATTTAGGGTTAAAGCACAAAAAGTCAGGAAATGAAAGATTAGGGTTGAGGCCCTAACCCCCCTACACACCCCGCACCACCATCCTCCACAGATTGACAGACACCAGGCTGTGTCATTGGGGTGGTGAGGCTCAAATCTCACCCCATTCTATGTGTAAGCAGGTTGACATGCTACAGTAAAGGATAATGGGGTGAGATTTAAACCTCACAACCCCAATAACACCCGGCATCTGTCGGTCTGTGAGATATTGGTCTTAATATGAAGTTGAGACCCTCAACAATGTTTTTTCCTAAATTTTGTGCTAACCCTAAATGATGCATTAAATGCATTTTTTTTTGCTATGAATTTCCTTACTTTTTGAAAAAGTGTAATATAATTATAAAAAAACATGTATTGGTGGGGGCCCCGCGCTCCCACCATATTGCCCATTACCGCATAACAATACACATGTGGCATAATTTTTGAGCTTTCCTATACCTTATAATGGGATGTCCTTGTGCACCAAAAAATTTGACTGCAATTGTTTTCACAGTGCACATATACATTTTCCCATTAACTAAAATGGGAGACCAAAAAATGGCATAACTTTTGAATGGAAGAAGATTTTTTCATGAAATCTCCAAGGGGTACCAGCATACAACCCAGTCTGAACCCACTAAAATCCATTCTTCTGTGCACTGTGGGTGGAGAAAGAAATCGCGGCTTAGAGGATTTTCCATGTTTCTGAGCATGCTACGATTCCACAACTGTATACCAACTGATAGAAAAAGTTTCACAGCCAAAGATCTATGATGAATCCTTCTGCATTCCAAATTTCGAGCACATCGCACAAACAGTTCAAAAGTTATTAAAGCACAAAATATGACATTTTCAAATTTTGCAGTGGTGTAACTATGGACCTCTTTAATTTTTACACACCAAACCACTGAAAGGCACACCCGTGGCACTAGGGCTTCCTACCCTACAAATTTCAGGCATTAGCACCATCCATAATCCTATGGGAGAAATGTCAACTATGTCTTTGAATATCTCTGCAACCAATTAATTTCCCAACACCTAAACAGCACAATGCACATCTCTAGGACATCTCCTCAATACCCTGCAAATTTCAGATAAAAAGATCAAACCATTCCTGAGATAATGGGGATGTGATTGTGATCAAAACATTTGATTGCAATCATATTAAATGTTTTAGCAGCAAAATAAATGTCATGATAAAAGCATTGGAAACACCACCAAAACACACATCTGTGGCACCAGGACTTGGCACCCTACAAATATGGTCCCAGGAGCACAATACACTGGTGCAGTGGAGTGACAGAGAAAGAAACACCAGGGACAATGCTGTGCAGAAATGTTGCCATGGGAACAAAAATGTTACAGCGGCACAAAAATGTGTGTGAGCTTTCCTATACCTTATAATAGGATGTTATTGCAATCATATTAAATGTTTTCGTGGCAAACTAATTTTGTGATAAAAGCATTAGAAACAACACTAAAACACACATCTGTGGCACCAGGACTCAACACCCTGAAAATATGGGCCCAGGAGCACAATATAGTGGCACAGTGGAGTGACAGAGAAAGAAACACCAGAGACAATGTTGTCCAGAAAGGTTGCCATGGGAACAAAAATGTTGTCACTGCAAAAAAATGTGTTCGAGCTTTCATATACCTTATAATGGAATGTTCTTGCACACCAAAAAATGTGATTGCGATTGTTTTCACAGTGCACATATATATTTTCCCATTGACTGTAATGGGAGACAAAAAATGGTATAACATTTGAAAGGAGCAAGATTTTTTCACAAAATCTTTGGAGGGCACCAGCGCAGCCCAGGACCCATGAACACAACCAAATTTGAATCCACTGAAATCCATTCTGCAGTGCACTGTGGGTGGAGAAAGAAATCACAACTTAGAGGATTTTCCACTTTTTTGAAATCACCATGAGTCCATGACCGTATAGCCCACCAATGCAAAAAGTTTCACAGCTAAAGATCTATGATGATTCCTTCTACACTCCAAATTGCAGGCAAATCTCACAAATGGTTCAAAAGTTATCAAAGTGCAAAAAAATGAAATTTTCTGATTTTGCAGTGGTGTAACTATGGGCCACTTTAATTTTTACACACTGAACCACTGAAAGGCACATCTGTGGCACTAGGGCTTCCTACCTTTCAAATTTCAGGCCAGTAACACTATCCATAACCCTATGGGAAAAATGTCAACTATGTTATTGAATATCTCTGCAATCAATTTAATTCCCAACACCTAAACAGCATAATTCACATCTCTAGGACATTCCCTCAACATGCTGCAAATTTCAAGTAAAAAGACCAAACCATTCCTGAGATATGCAATTTTAAAGTGTTTAAATCTTTAAAAATTCTTCTTTCGCGAGAAAATCTTCGGCCGCGAGCTTCAGCCACTACCTAATAAAATCTTCAGCCATGAGTGGCCATCTGGTCATCCCAGTTTGAGCCATCTGGTCTTCCCCATAGACATCTGGTCCAGAAAATCTGGTCGTCCACTTCGCGAAAGAAGCTCGCGAACGATAAATTCTGGTGGCTGATAAATTTGCAGGCTCGCGAAAGAAGATTATTAGCAAGTGTGAAAGAAGAATTGAAATGTCTAAAATGATATTTTTTGACTAAACTGAAGCAAACCAAAGCCATGCATTGATAGAGGAGATCGCCCTGAGAAAAACCCATGTCTCACTTGCCCCAAAGGTCACCCGTGGAGAAAACTACAAAGTTCTTTCTGTCTGCAAAGTAAAAAACAAAATGGTGGACCTTGCAGCCGAAACATTTCTGGGGGAAAAAAATATTTTTGGCCATGAACCTGCAAATTCTTTGACTGCGAGGGAAGACCAGATGGCCAGAACCCCATTCTTCTTTCACAAATTATACATATAAATTTTCCCATAGGGTTATAATGGGAACTTCAAACTTTTTAATAACTTTTGAATGGATTAATATTTTTTCACCAAACAAAAAGTGACATATTCCTAGACCCAAGTACTTTCTACATCCCAAATGTTGGACCAATCTACCACATGATGGCCGCACAGTACCACAGGCATAAAACGCACAAAACTGGAGAAAAAAGTACATTATATGGTGCTTCACTGTGCAAAAACCGTATGTCTGACCAAAAATGCAAATTGGTAAATCAAAATATCTACTATACCAGATAGTGTATGCCAAATTTGTTGCAAATCTGTTGAACAGTTGCAAGGTTATTAACCTGCAGAATTTCTGGTTTAACATTAAAGTGCCTACTCAGCCCTATAATATATGTACAAATTTTAAAACAACATGCATAAAAAAGAAAAAGGGGCCATTACCTAAATTGAATATGCAATGGGGCTACACGAAATGTCACTGATATTTCCTCTTATGCAGTTTGACCTTGTGACCTCACTCATGGCCCTGCCACTCATTAGGTCATAAGTTCAAACTGCACTCAAGGAAAATATCAGTGATATTTCCAGTAGCCCCATTGCATATCATATATAGAAAATATGACATGGCTTGACTGAAGATATCATATTTATCTTCATGAGAGGCCAATGACATCATGATTTCTCACGAGTAATGAAACCACGACCGAGATATCATGATGTTACTGGCCTTGAGTGAAGATAAATATGATATCTTCAGTCAGGCCATGTCATATTCTGATTATACAACATGTGTTTTGGGCCCTCAGTAGGATGTGCATATATATTTTGGGCTCTAAATCCTTCCCCCCACACACATGTTCTTGGCTCTGGGCATCCCAAGAGAACCTGGTACATCTTATACATAACAGAATTCTCCACATATGTAATTTATCAGGCAGGAGCTGTAGCCTGTTAACCCCCCCAAAGCATCTTTGATTCTGCCATAATTGGTAAATAAATTCTTGCATGTAGTTGATCCTGACATGCAATTTCACTGTTTAAACTGTGTATTTGTAGCTTGAACAAGCAGACTGTATCTGTATAAGCACAAGAAACAATCTGTTGCTTTTAGATACATAGATACATAGACAGTGTCAGCAGATAAGGGCCTATAGCCCACCCAGTCTGCCCATTTGAGCTTGTAAGATCAGTTTGTTTTCCTAGAAGTCTGTTGCCCCTTACCCCTGACCTCCAGAATTCCTTTATGTCTATCCCATGCATTCTTAAACCCCATGATTGTTTCAGCCCCCACCACTTCCTCTGGCAGGGTGTTCCACTTGTCCACCACCCATTCTGTGAAGAAATTCTTTCTCATGTTTCCTCTAGAATCGTCCTCCTTCCAACTTCATCCCATGCCCTCTAGTCCTGGAACATCTTTTCACTTAAAAATAGTGTTTTCCTGCACCATGTTCCTCCTGTAAGATACTTGTATGTCTCTATCATATCCCTCTCTCCCTCCTCTCCTCCAGGGAGTACATGTTCAGTTCCTTCAACCTGTCTTCATAGGACTTGTGATGCAATCCATGCACCATCTTTGTTGCCCTCCTCTGAACCTTCTCTACCCTGTCTATGTCCTTACGTGAGGTATGGTCTCCAGAACTGTACACTGTACTCCAGGTGGGGCCTCACTAGTGTCTTGTATAGCGGAATTATGACCTCCCTTTTCCTGCTGGTGATGCCCCTGCCTATACATCCCAGCATCCTATTTGCCTGCCTGCCTTGTCACACTGTTTCCTACCTTGAGGTCATCAGAGATGATAACCCCAAGATCCCTTTCCTGCTTAGTGCATGCTACATCCTCACCCCAACTGATATATTTTGCCAGGGTTTTGTGCCCATATGCATTATCTTGCACTTCTTTGCATTGAATTTCAACTGCCAAACCCTGACCATTCTTCAAGTTTCTGCAGGTCGCTTCTCATTCTCTCTACACCCTCTGGTGTGTCTACTCTGTTACAGAGCTTTGTGTCATCAGCGAACAGTGAAATTCTGCCTTCTAGGTCCTGCGCAATGTCACTGATGAAGATGTTGAATAGGACCGTCCCAGCACTGATCCCTGTGGTACCCCACTGGTCACTCTTCCCTCTGTGGAGTGACAGCCATTTACCACCACCCTCTGTGTCCTGCCACCCAGCCAGTTACCTACCCACCACACTACTGTCCTGCCCACACCCATATTCCCCAGTTTGTGTAATAGTCTTCTATGTGGCACAGTGTCAAAGGCCTTGCTGAAGTCCAGATAGGCCATGTCCACTGCCTCCCCTGATCCACCTCCCTAGTCACCAGTCAAAAATTCAATGAGGTTGGTCTGACATGACCTCCCCCGTGAAAGCATGCTGCCTTGGGTCCTGTAGTCCATTGACAACCAGATGTTCCACCAATCTCTCCTTCAGTAGTGCTTCCATGATCTTCCCCACTACCGAGGTGAGGCTGACTGGTCTGTAGTTCCCTGCTTCCTTTTTGTTCCCACTTTTGTATAAGGGGACTACATCTGCTGTCCTCCAGTCTTTGGGTACCTCCCCTGTTTCCAGTGATTGGCTAAACAGGATAGCCAGAGGTTCAGCCACCACCTCTCTTAGCACTTTAAGGACCCTGGGGTGCACCCCATCTGGCCCCATTGCTTTATCAACTCTTATTACTTCCAGTTCCTTCAGGACCATTTTTCGTGTAAAGGGACTTGTGTCCATTTCTGCACCATTCTCACGCCTTGTACTCCCTTCAGACCCATTACCCTCCTCTTCCTCAGTAAAGACTGAGCAGAAATACCTGTTCAATATGTCAGCTTTACTGTTGTCATCCTCCACCGGGCCCCATCCTCCCCCTTCAGTCTCACTATCCTCCCTTTGTCTTTCTTTTTCACTTATGTACCTGTAAAAAGTTTTGTCCCCTCTACCCACTGATTTTGCAATGTGCTCTTCTGTCTGAGCTTTGGCTTCCCTTACTGACCTCCCTGCCTCCCTTTGCTTCTCCTGGTACTTCTCCCTATCCCCTTCTGCCTGTGTCTTTTTGTATTGCCTGAATGCAGTCTTTTTGGCTTTCACTTTCTTTGCTACCTCTTTGGAAAACCATAATGGTCTCCTCTTCCTTTTCCTTTAGAAATAGTTATTTAAAAAAAAAGTTGTGTTGGTTGATCCTGCTATTTTCTGCTTGTTTTAGTAAAGTAGTTTCATTTTTTTCTGCGGTACATTTGTAGCATGACTGAGCGGTAGTAAAACAGAACCCGAGAGAGAATTAAAATATGCTGTCTCCCCATGGAATGATAGAAAGATAGTGTCCTTTTTGTAATGTTTGTTCATTTATATTGGAATTAGTGTGCTGGCAGGCAAAAGAGGAAAGAGTGCAAGTGAGTTGCAGCTTCACTGAAGGGTTTGCAAGCTTGAGCGAGTGTTGATATAGCAATGTTGCTGTAGCAGCACTTGCTCGAGCTTGGAAACCCTTCAGTAAAGCTGCAAGTCACTCACGCTCTCTCCTCTTTCACTTGTCAGTACACTGTTTCGAATATAAATGAATAAACATTACAAAAAGGGCACTATCTTTCTATCATTCCATGGAGAGACTGCATATTTAATTCTTTCTTAGATTCGTTTACTACCCTTCAAAGGTACCACTACAAAATCGAAACTGATGATGGTAGGATTAACCAGATATTACAATATGGCGGGGGAGGGTGGGCGGTTCAGGTTGTGGACAAGCACAACATTTTTATAGTTTCGCTTTGTGATAACGTATAGGAACATAGAGATATTACCATGACATATAGGAACATGGAGATATCGGTGATATGTCCACTGTCTGATTGAGATACTACTTTTTATCTGTAGATTTATCCTAAAACACATGTTGTATAAATAAATAAATAAATATATATATATATATATATATTATTATATTTATATTGTGTCCCCTTCTACACACATCACAGATCATGGGCCACATGTGAAGTAAAATTAAAAAAAACAGTCCCCATACATCCCTGCCGATCACTGGCCAGTCAGTGGAAATGTCAAAATATAACACAAATTTTTTTTAATTCAATCCCTGGTGTCCAGTGGCCCTTCCCCACCCACTCATGAAGTTCCCATTAGTAACACCACACCATCCCGCTCCCCTCCCATCCAGATATCACCCCTGCTTGACCACCGGCACAGCCCTTCACTCACCTCCATGGCCAGAAGCCCAACTGAGCATTTAATGGATGAGCGTGTGCTTGTACACGCATCCACCCATTCATCGACAGCTTGCAGTCATTTCAAGGACTTTTTAATGGGAGTATAGAAGTGGAGTGGGCTCCTCTGGTCACCAATCAAGTGGTAGGATGGGGGAAATGGGGTTCACAGCGCCATTCCTGGCATCCCACCACCACCAACCAACACTGGAGCATCCCCCTCCCCTTCTCTACTCCCATTAAAAAGTCCTTAAAATGACAGCAAGCTGAACCTGTCAGTGAATGAGTATGTGCTTGTACAAGCACACGCTCATTCATTAAATACTCAATCAGGCTGCCAGCCATGGAGGAGAGTGGAGGGCTGTGCTGGTTGCCCGGTGGGGGTGAGATCAGGATGGGGTGGTGTGTTGGCACTGGTAGGTTACTACCTGGTGGGGGAGACTAGACAGCATGGACTGAATTTTAAAAAACATTTATGTTGTATTTTGACATTTCTGCTGACTGGTCAGCGATCAGCAGGGTTGTGTGTGGGCCTGGGGTGATTTTTTTTTTTTCACCTGTGGCCCCCGGTTGGCAGTGTGGGATGGACACCAGAGAGTTACTTAAAAAAAATATTTTTTTTTGCATCGCTGCCCACTGGGCTGCCATGGGGGCAATCAGCAGTAGGGGACAGTAGACACCAGGGAGGGAGTCATATTTTTTTTTCATGTTTCTAGGCGGCATTTGTGTGTGAAATGTGAAATTCCACATTTCTCATTTGATCCTGCACTCCACGATCTGTGAATTTTGCAGATTGTGCTTTCCGTACAGAGCACAATCCACTACATGTTCCACGGAGGGAAGTTTGTGGACTTCTCCCACCACTAGTCCCAGGACAGCAAAAAATAATGCAATTTCAATTTGCCACATAAATCTCTATCTATTCAAATATTTTACAGAGAAATGACTAAAAAATATATATTGCATAGTTGTTAGTATCTCACAGAAGGGGTGCAAATGTTCTGGGACAAATATCAGATGCCTTCTTCACTATACATTTCAACTAGCAGCAAGCAAGACTGAAGTTAAAAGGACCTCAGTGCATTGAAACAAGAATAAAGAATCTAATTAGCACTCCACCAACTAAGGGCAGAGCAGGAATAATGGTAGTAGCAAATAAAAATAGATAGGGAGGAGTTAATGAATAAGATGGAGGTGGGAAGTGGAGTGGTCCGGGCAAAAAAGAACAAAGTGAATTAATTAGTGTGAGTAGTTTTAGTGCAAGGAGCCTTGGGAATAAAATGGGGAACTTGCAGGTGTTGGCTAGGGTGACCCAAGCAGAAACCATAGCTGCAACAGAAATATGGGATATGCCTAATTATAATTGGGACCTCTTAATCTCTTTCTTTCAGAAAGATAAACTAAGAGGAGCTTGTATTATACGTAATGGGGATGAAAGGATACATGGAATCTTTATGGGTATAGCTGGAGGTAGGAGGGAGAACATGAGGTTAGGGCGGCCTATAAATCCCCAAACCAGACTATTGCCAAAGATAGATTTTTGGAAGGGGAAGTTAGAAAGGTTGTCAAGATGGGGAACTTGGTCCTAATAGGAGACCTAAACTGACATGGCGTAGATTGGGGCACACCTGGGGCAAGGAGGGCATGGAGCCAGGCGCAGAGGGATAACTTTCCATTCTGCTTCACAGTACCACACATCAGGAAACACACCAACTACTGGGCCAGCCTGGACCTGGTACTCTCAAACCATGATTTTGTAATAAAAATGTAATGTTCTAACAAGCAACCTGCATCCACATAAACACAGCAACAATGCAAACAAAATTAACAAATCATAAAATACAATTAACATGGCTTATTAATAGCATTGGTATCCTAAACTGCATAGCAGAAAATAAATGCATACTACGGTAACCAGAATCCATGAAATCAACCAGGAATGGTAAAGTTACCTTAAGTATGATACCTTCAGACATAATGTCCAGGATAAAGAGCATTTACTGTAGCTCTGTCTCTCTCTCTCTCCTCCCCCTTTTGTGGGACCCATGAGCATTAGTTTGTATAAACCATGATTCTGTTGAAGAACTAAAGGTCAAGGGTCCTCGGGGTGTCAAGTGATCCAAGTACCATGTAGTTTAATATAATCCTCGGAGCCTAGCATCCAATAATCAAGACACTAGTGCCAGACATTAACAGGATGGATTTTGGAAGGATGGAGGCAATACTGCAGGTTATGTTCAAGGGGTAGCGCAATTGGTGCAGAAGCAAAATGGGAGGGCATTAAAAATGCAATATTGGATGATTCCCAGTGTTGTATGAAAAAGGTGGGGAAAGGTGAGCAGCATCAAAAACCTATAATTTTCACCAGTGAGTGATGGAAGTTGTTTGCAGCTAAGGCAGCTTTTGAAATTACAAACTGGATCAGACAGACAGGTGTAGGGTTGTTCAGCAGAATGTGGTAATGAAAGTGGAATCAGTGCTAAAAAATGCCAGAGCTCAAGATATTGAAGGAGGTAAAGAAGAATGACAATTCCTTCTTTAGACATAGGCAGAAGAGGAAGAGCAAACTAAGGCTACAAAAGGGAGGGTTGTGGATGGGCTGGGATGAGGGGAAGGTGAACCTACTTAATGAATACTTCAGCTCAGAATTCATATTGGAGAAAGGGGGTTCTTTTCCAGGGTGCCTCACAAAGTTTAGGGAGGAGAATAGACAGAAGCTGGAAATGGGGTAAATTATATGTGGCATGGTACTCAAATGTCTGAGAAGGTTAAATGTAAGCATGGCACTGGGGGCCAGATGGCCTTCTCCCAGGGCATTGAGAGAAGTGGGAAGGGTACTACCAGAAAGATCAGTAGATCTTTTTTAACTGCTGTTTGGTGGTGGATGTTCCCTGAAGGAGTGGCAGATGTAGTCCCCCTTTATAAGGGAAGGATCAAGGGGATCCCATGAAACCACAGGCCTGCTGGTCTGACCTATATCATGGTGAAGTTGCTTGTGCATATCCCTGAACAGATAGAGGAATTCACTGAAGCAAATCACTTACATAATAAAAGGCAGCAGGGTTTTGTTAAAGGGACATTGTGCACAGAAATCTCACTGACTTTAACATGACATTAGCTGGCCCAGTGTAACTGAGGGTTGAGAAGCTGGACACCGCATCTTGTGCTATGCTGACAAACCAGGTTCAGAGTGCACCCAAGGCACCAGGGGCTGGGGGGGAGAAGGTTCAAGTGTCCAATGACAGCACACTTTCTCCATTGTGGGATGGGTAAAAGACTCTGGAAACAGTATACCTCCCAGCAATGCCAGGGAGGTATTGCACCAGCGGTCTTCTGCATTACCAGGCATTGGTATGCGGTGGACATCAGTGTGATGCACTGGATCGTGCACATCTCCACTGGACATCATTGCAAATCAGCACTTACTGATGGGGTGGGATATTACTGCACCAAGAACAATGAAAAGCTTGATGTCTGAGAGGATGATTTTGCACCACAGCCTCATGCCAATCACCAGATCCTGCTCTTCTAGGTCATGACCATTTCTGATCTTCACTTCCACCTGCAGCCCATTGGATTTCAGATAAGGAAGTGTCAAGGAGCAGAAGGTGGTCCACCTTGGGAGATGCAAGCTGAGGGGTATCCTGCAGACATGTCACAGGTAGGTCAGAGGCTGGGGTCCCCAGGTGGAGAGGTCACAGGCAGAATGAAAAAAGCTGATGGTGATGTCCAGTGGAGTTCCCAGAAGTCAGTGACCAGAGGGAAATAAAATTGAAAAAACTTGGTATTGCAGGTAGTGGACAAGGGACAGGCTGTAGATTGTCTGTATCTCTTCAGTGTGGTGCTCCACATTTGACTTGTGAAGAAGCTGAGGGACTTAGGACTGGGAGAGAATGTATCTGATTAGTAAACAGTGAGCTAAGGGAGAGAAAACAAAGGGTTTTAGGAAGATGACAAATGGAGGCCACAGGGTTCTGTCCTTGTTCCGGCACTAGTCAATATTTTCACCAGCAATGTGGGGGAGGGCATATGTGTAAGGATTAACTTATCCACAAATGAAACAAAAATATGCTGCTAGGTGGACATGAGGAGGGAAATAGGGCTATGAGAAGAGACATGCACAGGCTGAGAAAGATGAGCAAGTCTGGCAGCTCAAATTGAATACAAAAATGCAAGATTATACATACTGGCAAACAGAACCCAAAAATATGGTTTTGCGTAGGAAGTGTCAGAGATGGCAGAACAGTGGAAGAAAGTGAACTTCAGATATTCAGTAGCATCATCAACACATTAGTCCAGTGCACCAAAGGTTATGCTATGGCTGACAGAATGCATTGGCAGGGGATTCACCAGTAGTAAGGCAGGACATGATGGTAAGGACACAACTGCAGTGCTCCTCTGCAGGATCTGCACCTTCATCTTAACAGAGACACAGATCATATGGAAACTGAGAAGAGGAAGGCCACTAAAATTATACATGGTATGCCAGCAGGCTTTATCAAGAAAGGCTGATGTTGCTGAAGATGGCTATATGAGGGGGCATATATACAAAGTGGCTGGAGGTAAACTCAGGAAAGATCTGAGGAAATATTTCTTCATGGAGAAGAAACATAGAAACATAGAATTTGATGGCAGATAAGGACTGCTTGGCCCACCCAGTCTGCCCATTTCCCTGCCTACTGGATAAGCTGCAGATCCTAGTTAACCAGCAACCTACTTCTTCCTACCCCCACCCCCTAGAATTGCCTTATGACTGTCCCATGCATGCTTGAATTCCACCACTGTTTTTGACTCCTTAAATTACCTCTGAGCTGCCCTCCCTCTATCTTCAAATTGTGCCCCCTTGTTCTTGCACACCTCTTTTTTTTGAAAGATGCTACCCTCTTGGACTTTGTTGATTCCCTTGAGGTACTTGAAAGTTTCTAAATTGTCCCCCCTCTCGCTCCTTGCCTCGAGGCTATACATATTAAGCTCCTTAAGTCTCTCTTCATATGTCTTCCAGTGCAGACCCTGCACCATTTTAGTTGCCCTCCTCTGGACAGCTTCCATCCTGTCTATGTCTTTGCGAAGACTGGGTCTCCAGAACTGCACACAGTACTCCAGATGGGGTCTGACCAGCTGTCTGTACAGAGGGATAATAACTTCCTGTTTTCTACTGGTGATGCCTCTCCCTGTCATCCCAGTATTCCCCAACCCTCCTTGCTGCCCTCTCACATTGCTTGCCCACCTTTAGGTCATCTGATATGACTACCCCCAGGTCCCTTTCCATTTTGTTGTTGTTAGTATCTCACCCCCATTGTGTACTCTTCCCTGGGTTTTGTTTCCCAGGTGCATTACCTGCACTTAGCATTGAATCTAAGCTGCCATACATTTGACCATTCCTCTAACCTTGCCAAGTCCTTTTCATCCTTTCCACCCCACCTTGTGCATCAACTCTGTTGCAGATCTTTGTGTCATCTGCAAGAGACATACTTTCCTTCCAGTCCCTCTACAATATCGCTTATAAAGACATTGAAGAGGACCGGTGCTAATACTGAACCCTGTGGTACTCCACTAGTCACCCCCCTTTCTTCAGAGTGGACTCCATTTAGTATTACTCTCTGTGTCCTATTCTCCAGCCAATTTTTTACCCAGGCTGTCATCTTTGGACCCACTCCCAGGCTAGCTAACTTATATATTAATCTCTTGTGTGGGACTGTGTCAAATGCCTTGCTAAAGTCTAGGTAGGCCATGTCCACAGCCCCTCCCTGATCTACTACTTTGGTCACCCAGTCAAAGAAATTTATCAGATTTGTCTGGCATGACCTTCCTGCTGTGAATCCATGCTGCCTTGGGTCCTGTGCCCCTCTGGCCTCTAGTTACTCGACAGTTCTTTCCTTCAGAAGTGATTCCATCATTTTCCCTACCACTGAGGTTAAACTGACAGGTCTGTAGTTTCCTGCTTCTGCCTTGCTCCCACTTTTGTGAAGGGGAATCACATCTGCCGTCCTTCAGTCCTTGGGTACCACCCCATCCTCCCATGATTTGTTAAACAGGGTAGTCAGTGGTGTCACTAATTCTACCCTTAGTTCTTTTAGAATTCTGGGATGAATCCCATCAGGCCCCATTACTTTGTCCACCTTCAGTTTTAAGAGTTCTTTCAGAACCCTTTCTCCTGTAAATGGGCTGGTATCAACTTCTGTATCCAGAGTGTTTCTACTGTTTGTTTTGGTACCTCCCCTCTTCCTTTGTAAATACTGAGCAAAAATATTTGTTTAGTATCTCTGCCTTTTCACAGTCACCCTCTGCCCACCCTCCCCCCTTTATTAAGCCTCACTGTCCCTCCCTTGGTCTTCCTTCACTCCCTGATGTACCTATAAAGGTTTTATCCCCCTTCTTAACTGAGTTGGCTATCTTTTCCTCGGTTTGGGCCTTTGCTGTTCTGATTGCCTTCCCAGCTTCCTTTTGCTTTAACTGATACAGTTCTCTATCCTGCTCCTTCTGTGATTCCTTGTACTTCCTGAACACTTTCTTTTTCTCTTGAACCTTCACTGCCACTTCCTTTGAGAACCATAGTGGTTTCTTACATCGTTTAGGCAGTGGTCAAGTGGAATAGCTTGCCAAAGGAAGTGGTTGAGGCAAAGATGGTGCATGAATTGATGGCAGGATAGGACAGGTGAAATGATTGATTGTGTCAACAAAGGATGTGAAAGTGGATAAAGCTACTAAACAGACTTAGTTGCTAGTAGTGGACTCTGACAAAGCCCACCCATTGATGTACTGGAGTGGAATTTGGTAGGACCAGAGCAGACTGGATAGACCTTGGGACTTTTTCTACCTATAATCACATCAGTGTTTTTATGTATCTCATCGTATGATGAACAAGGAGTGCAGAAATATGTCAGTATGCAGAGAAGAGAGGGTACAAAATGTGAGTATGGAGAGAACAGAATGCGCAAAGATTATGAGATTTATTTCAAAGGTTTTACCAGGAAACACATACTGAGCTGGTAACCGCTCTTTTCCAAATGTGTACTGGGGTGAAGGGGAAAAAAGGAGGAATGAACATACACAGAATACAGAGTGAAAATGTCCTTCCTTCCTTCCCACCCTCCCTCCCTCTTTCTTTTCTCTCGCTCTGTCTTTGGTGACCAGGTAAGCACTGTACACTAGCACGAGTGCTTCTGTCCAGCACTACCCATGTATGGTAACACAGGCAAGGGCTGTGTTATATAACACCTCAGATAAAGCAGTATTTACAGTATTCATTTACACTACATTGCATTTATAGAGGTGAACAATATAAACGGTAGTTTAAGGATTTTAGACAGTATTTTTGTATATCTAACTTTGGGTGGCTCATTTTTGAGATGCATGGCAAATGCGCTCCACATTGGGGCTGAATATAAGAATGCATGGCATATTCATGGGAACACTCCCTTTATTTGTGCCATGTACATTATCTCCACATGATAGCTCGTCTGGAGATGCACGCCACATGTCTTTCTTTTCAATATTGAGGTTCGGTGCATTTTGTGAGATGGGCAGCACATCTTTGCTTTGTGCTGTGCATCTCCTTTGAAAATGTGGGCCCTGATGTATAGGAGTATGTAACTGGAAAGAAGAAGGTAGCAAAATATGTAAATATGGTTAGAGTAGAATGTGTAAGATTAGAAAGAAGTGTGGGTGTGGGAACATGCAGGTATGGGGAGAATATGTAGAATAGAAATATGTATATGTGTGAGAGAACAGAGTTGCAGGAATATGTCAGTATGGAGATGAAAGAGTGTGCAGGAATCTATAAGTAAGGACATAACACAGGGTCCTGCTCTGTGCAAGAATGGAAAATAGTAATTTGGCTTCAGAGGTGGCCAATATTTATCCTTAATTTGTGATGGAATACTGTTGTAATGGACCATCATCTATCAAGTTTCAAGCATGAGCAACTTCAGGTGCAATTCACACATTCTTTTGTACCTTTATCCATCTCTGATTGTAAATTGTATTTATATTAACTAGTTTCTGCCCTTTTTAATGTACAGGATACGACATCCCAAAGGAACAACTGTTATCATTGTTTAAGATGGATGAGGAATGCCCACATGGTGATATGGAAGGGAAAGATAGGACACAGCAGAAGAATCTTCTCAAAGACCCTCTCAGTAGTAAGTCGATCGTCAGATAATGTGTTCATATTTGATTTTCTGACTGTTGAGATGGGGGTTAGAGTAATAAAGTGTAGAGTTGGAGGAGAAGGGAGTAAGGGACTACGAGGTGGCAGTGATGATGTTAGAAAGATATAAATGTGTACAGCTCAGAAGAAACAGGTCTGTTGTATGCTGGCTATGGAACTGAACTGAGAGTTGGTGGACATGACAGTGGACTGAATTCATAGGGTCTTCATTCTAGGAGTGGGTGAGAAGGCATGTATCTGTATTATAAACATTTTGTTTTGGAAAGAGGAAGGACTTTGGAAGTATAGCGTGGAGTAAATTACCATAATCATGATGAAAGATGATGGCGAGAAAAAGGTTTTAAGCCAAAGAGTGATCTAGAAAGTGACAATACAAGCAGCATTGCATAGAGGGCAGTAAATCAGTCAAGCATGGATTCACATTATGGTTATTGTCCATAAATTTTTCAAGTCACTATACTGAATATTAAAATACAAGAAAAGCTTAACAGAGCCATGAGATCACAATACATATATATTTATACAGCACAGAGTACATCAATGTATAATTCTAGGAAATATACAAAATGTCATACACTGAGTCATCACAGGAGATTTTGAATAAGACATTTTTAGCTGAGAATAACATTTAATTGCTGAAGCTATTTATGTAATGTACTCTAGTAAGGAATTCCATAACATAGGTGCCCTGACACTAAAGGAATGACCCCCTACTGTCTTTTTTCTTCCTTTTTAAACCGAAGTAATGTAATACTTTTCAGAACAAAGACCTAGAATGAAAAGATAAACATAAAATAACTCCTTTAAATCAAAAGATAAACATACAATAACTCCTTGAAATCTTCAGGACCTGTTCCATGTAAAAACAATTATATCCATGATATAATTTAAAAATTAATCTCAGTTCTAAAATAAGCCAGTCAAGATGTTCTAAAGTAAGACAGAAGTGATACAATGTTTTTGTTCCACTTACAGTGTGATTAATTGAATTCATAACCATTTGTAACTTTCTGAAGGAGTACAGTCAGCACTCAGATATCCATCTCCCTTGGTTCCCAGGCATTGTGACGGATATGTGAGAGAAATGGTTAAATGCATAATTTTCTGTCTGATTGTCAGAACTCATGGAAACCATTTAGAAATGCAGGAAAAGAGTTTCTGGTGAGCCCGCAATACTTTAATGACTCTAGATATTAAGTAAAACACTAATAAAATATGGCCTAAAATGTAAAATGGTCTTTATTTCTTATTTTTTCTTGTTTTAGCACTGTTTTTCACTGTGCAGTTCTGTAACTGTAGTGCTACAGTACTACAGTACAGCATATTTTTTACAGTACTGTACTATACATTTTCCACTTTTTAAAACAATTCACCTTGTTACGGTACAGTAATCAAAACAATACCCTGTACCCCATCACAAGAAATCATGGCATTTTTCAGTTTCATGAAAAACATTCCACCACACCATCACAAACAATGGCATCCCCCTCCCCCAATACAATACTGTACAGTACAAAAACATGGCAATTTTTTTCAGCCTCATGGAAAACAGTTCTCCACATCACCATGAAACAAGGCACTTGCAATGAAAACAGTCCCCCACAAGCCGAGAATAAAGCATGGCATTTGTTTAACTTTCAACACCTCACCATCACAAAACTATGGCATCCCCCCCACCCATAACATGGCATTCTGTTTTTCATTTAAGAGACAACAGTTGGGCCAGCCCAGTGGCACAGAGGGTTGAGGCACTGGCGCCTTACCTCATCCCACGCTGGCGACCCGGGTTCGGGAATGGACTCGGGTCGTTGGGGGCTGGCAGGGGCGGGAGAGGATCGAGCATCCGCAGGACTGCTCTCCTCTCCTCTCTTGGGGGTGGATAGTGGGGTCTTGTCATGCTACAGCGGCCCCTGGTGGAGACCAGGAGCACTGCTGATGCATGCAAGAAAAATGAGGGAGTAACTAGAAAAGCAGAAATACCGCTTCATGGTAGCCAGATGACGGCTGCCCGGTGCTCTGAGGCCATCAAGGTCCTTCTGAGCACCCTGCCTCAGCAGCATCCCTGGGGCTAAAGTAGGAGCGCTGGTCTGCCCCTTGGCTGGTGCCTTCCCCCTCGGAGGAGGGGGACCCATCTGGTGAAGGGTTACGCCGGGTCACCCTGGGGATTGGCTGCGATCTGAGGTGGAGTCTCGGAGGACAGATGGGTCAGGGGACTGCCTTGACAAGCCTGAAGGAGTGGCTGCCGGGGTGCACGTAGGGGGTGAAAAAAAGATAACACAAAAAAAAGGAGACATCAGTCTCCCATATACTGTACATAGTGTACCCAGAGTAAAGCATGGCACCTTTCTAACTTTCAGGGACAACATTCCACCGCACTATCACAAACTGTGGCATTTTCCCCCATCCCACCAATAGCATGGCATTTTTTTTTTGTCACTTAAGAAACCACAGTCCCCCACATGCCCAGAGTAAAACATGGCACCTTTTTAACTTTCAGGAAAACATTTCACCATGTACCATCACAAATCATGGCATCCCGCCCAGACCCGCAGCATGGCATTCTTTTTGTAATTTAAGAAACCACAGTCCCCCACATGCCCAGAATAAAGCATGGCATCTGTGTAACTTTGAGGAAAATCATTCCACCACACCATCACAAAACCATGGCATCCCCCACACCCATAGCATGGCATTCTTTTTTTTTCATTCAAGAGACAACAGTCCCCCACATGCCCAGAGTAAAATATGACACCTTTTTAACTTTCAGGAAAGCATTCTGCCACACCATCAGAAATCATGGCATCCCACCTAGAAACCACACCCCCCCCACAGCGTTGCATTCTTTTTGTCACTTAAGAAACCACAGTCCCCCACATGCCCAGAATAAGCATGGCATATATGTAACCACACCATTACAAAACCATAGCATTCCCCTTCCCACCCATAGCATTCTTTTTTTTTTTCATTTAAGAGACAACAGTCCCCCACATGCCCAAAGTAAAACATGGCACATTTTTAACTTTCAGGAAAACATTCCACCACACCATTACAAAACCATGGCATTCCCCCCACACCCATAGCATGGCATTTTTTTTTTCATTTAAGAGACAACGGTCCCCCACTTGCCCAGAGTAAAACATGGCACATTTTTAACTTTCACAAAAATATTTCACCACACCATCACAAACCATGGCACCCCCCACAGCATTGCATTCTTTTTGTCACTTAAAAAACCACTGTCCCCCACATGCCCAGAATAAGCATGGCATATGTGTAACCACACCATCACAAAACCATAGCATCCCCCCCCCATCCATAGCATGGCATTCTTTTTTTCATTTAAGAGGCAACAGTCCCCACATGCCCAGAGTAAAACATGGCACCTTTTAACTTTCAGAAAAACATTTCGCCACACCATCACAAACCATGGCACCTCCCTTACACCAACAAACCATGGCACCCCCCACCCACAGCATGGCATTCTTTTTGTCACTTAAGAAACCACAGTCCCCCACATGCCCAGAATAAAGCATGACATCTGTGTAACTTTGAGGAAAAACATTCCACTACACCATCACAAAACTATGGCATTTCCCCCTTCCCACCCATAGCATGGCATTCTTTTTTTTAATTTAAGAGATGACAATCCCCCACATGCCCAGAGTAAAACATGGCATCTTTTTAACTTTCAAGAAAACATTCTGCCACACCATCATAAATCATGGCATCCCCCCTCCCACCTAGAAACCATGCCCCCCCCCACAGCATTGCAATATTTTTGTCATTTAAGAAACCATAGTCCACCACATGCCCAGAATAAGCATGGCATATGTATAACTTTGAGGAAAATAATTTCACCACACCATCACAAAACCATGGCATCACCCCCCACCCACAGCATGGCATTCTTTTTAATTTAAGAGATGACCCCACATGTTCTTGGAGTTACCAACAGTGCCATAACATCACAATTGAAAATGAAATGCACTGACTCACAGTTTGAAGTCCCTCACAGTTCACTGCCTTCATGATCTTTTTTAAAGAATTGCTCGATCACAGTCTGACATGACTTTTTCTGACCCACCACAAAAGTCTTTGCAATCAGGGCTCGGATGCAGTCAATATCCTTTATGTTGAAGAAATCCATATTCTGTTTGGCATATCCCAAGGCAACTTCCAATCCTCAACGGGCATCCACTGCTGTCTGGGTGACGGGTGTTTCCATGTCATCTATGCTGTCAGCGTCTTCATCAGAATTTTCTGCTTCATTGGATGGTTTCACCATTTGAACAATTTCCTCTTCATCTAGCACTGCACAGGTTTCAACATTCTCATCAGCCCGCAGGATGTCTACCGCATTGACATTTGTGGTGTCAGGCTGTTGGTCAAGAATGGAGGAGATGGATCGTACCACAGTCAGAGGAGTTGTTAGGTTGTTCTTGGGTGGTACTGTTGTCAGTAGATGGCTAATCAACAGGGTACAGAATTTCCGTATGTTTCCAGCAATTCACAATTGTTGTTACACTCACATCGTGCCCACTGTCGCGTATGAAATACAGAGCCTCCTTGATGTTAACATCTGCTGGTTTGCCATCATCCAGGCAGTTGACATAGTGCTGCAGTTGCTGTCGTCGTTGCCTTAAAGTTCTGGATTATGCCAGCATCCAATGACTGGATTTTAGAGGTAGTGTTTGGAGGGAAGAAATGAAGGGTAACATTATGGTGGTGAACTGTGTTGGAGTGCGAAGAAGCATTGTCAAGCAGCAAAATCACACAGTGTCTCCATAGACGAATAGATCGGTCAAACTCCCTTAGCCATTCTTCGAAAATTGCAGCTGTCATCCAGGCTTTTCTGTTAGTGTACCAGTAGCAGAAACTGTTATGATCAAAGTCCTTTCCAAAGCACCGAGGGCGGTTAAATTTCCAGATGACCAGTGGCTTATGTTTGTCTGTGCCACTTGCAGTGACACATAGTGCCACTGTCAAGCTATCTTTATTTTTCTTTTTTCCAGACACTGGCCCTGTTGAAAGTGTAGCACTGGGTTCCATCCGAAAGAATAGACCAGATTCATCAATGTTGTAAATGTCAGTAGGGTCATACTCTTTCAAAACTTGTTGCAACTGCAGACGCCCATCAGACATAACTCCTTTATCCACACTTGCAGCCTCACCATGCAGTTTGTAAGGCCTAATGTTGTGACGCTGTTTAAATCTTTGCAGCCACCCCACTGAATAGGAAAAGGAGTCTGGCACACCCAGACGCTGGCCAAGTGATTTTGCTTTGGTTAACAGGACATCATCACTTATGGTTACTTTATGCATCCTGGCATCTGTGAACCATAAAGACAGGGCATCCTCTAGTTGCTTATGCTGAGGCTTTCTTACTTAAGTTGAGGCATCAGAGGATGCA
The DNA here is from genome assembly GCA_016271365.2 of Neoceratodus forsteri. Classification (NCBI taxonomy): domain Eukaryota; kingdom Metazoa; phylum Chordata; order Ceratodontiformes; family Ceratodontidae; genus Neoceratodus; species Neoceratodus forsteri. The sequence continues at coordinate 415,330,273 of CM057457.1, read as the reverse complement.
CAGGCTAACCACTTGTCCTTCTCTCTCAAAATGTCTGAAACTGTGGATTTTCCTATTGACAGTTTATGCTCCTTTAAAACACAGGCAACTATGTCAGACCTTGAGGCATTTCAGATTCTGTGTATGGAAAACACAAATACTGCATTTCACATTTGCAGCAATGGCTGTCCTGGCCCTTTTGTTTGCAGGCTCCATCTTACGGTACTGTACGTACTGTGCTGTGCAGATTACAGTCTACTGTAAGCACCTTCAATCTGTAAAAAAAAAAAAAAAAAAGGTTACTGTTTACTGTACTGTACAGCTGTACCCACCTCCTCTTCCTTCTCCCCTCCCAGGAAACAGCAGGTGGTACTCCAACATTTAGTTTATGACTGCTTCATTGGTGGCAGAAAGAGTCACTGTACCCCCCTCCTCTGCCTTCTGCCCCCCATGAAACAAAAGGTGGTGCTCCAACATTTAGTTTATGGCTGCTTGACTGGTGGCAGAAAAAGTCACTGTACCCCTCTCCTCTGCCTTCTATCCCCCCCATGAAACAACATGTGATGCTCCAACATTTAGTTTATGGCTGCTTCATTGGTGGCAGAAAGAGTCACTGTACTCCCCTCCTCTGCCTTCTGCCCTCCATGAAACAAAAGATGGTGCTCCAACATTTAGTTTATGGCTGCTTGACTGCTGGCAGAAAAAGTCACTGTACCCCCATCCTCTGCCTTCTGCCCCCCCAAGAAACAGCAGGTGGTGCTCCAACATTTAAAGCTTATGGCTGCTTGATTGGTGGCAGAAAAAGTCACTGTACCCCCTTCCCCTGCTTTCTGTCCCCCTCACCCCCATGAAACAGCAGGTGGTGCTCCAACATTTAGTTCATGGCTGCTTCATTAGTGGCAGAAAAAGTCACTGTACCCTCCTTCTCTGCCTTCTGTCTCCCTCACCCCCATGAAACAGCAGGTGGTGGTGCTCCAACATTTAGTTTATGCCTGCTTGACTGATGGCAGAAAAAGTCACTGTATCCCCCCTGCCTTCTGTCCCCCTCACCCCCATGAAAACAGCAGGTGGCGCTCCAACATTCAGTTTATGGCTGCTTGACTGGTGGCAGAAAAAGTCACTGTACCCCCTTCCTCTGCCTTCTGTCCCCCCATGAAACAGCAGGTGGCGCCCAACATTCAGTTTATGGCTGCTTGATTAGTGGCAGAAAAGTCACTGTACCCCCCACCTTCTGTCCCCCCATGAAACAGCAGGTGGTGCTCCAACATTTAGTTTATGGCTGCTTGATTAGTGGCAGAAAAAGTCACTGTACCCCCTCCTCTGCCTCTATCCCCCATGAAACAACATGTGATGCTCCAACATTTAGTTCATGGCTGCTTGACTGGTGGCAAAACAAACTGCTGTACCCCCTCCTCTGCCTTCTTCCCCCTCCACATTTAACAAGAAGTGGTGCTCCAACACTTACTTTATGGCTCCTTGATTGGTGGCTGCTTTGCCTGCTTCAGTTTGTCTGCACAAAAAGTTTGAGATGCAAATTACACTACACAGGTTCTGTACTGTACAGGTTTTACTGTACAGTACTACTGTACCTGTAGTGCTTTCTATTTTGTTTAAGCACTGTACAGTACTGTACTGTACACTACAGTGCAGTAGTTTTCTTAATCTTCACAATGGTGTTTGTGATGGCACATTTACAAAGCTCTCCTGACGTGGCTGGATCCTCCTTGATGTACTGCTTTTTCTGATTGGTCTGCTTGGAGCGCCTAGAAGTCGTGCTAAAAAAAATGTGATGTTTCCACAGCACAGTCTCATGGAAGGTCAGTTTTCTGAGAGTGGAGACTGTGAGCTGCATATGAGACAACATGCAGGATCAGTGACAGAGATGGATAACGCGAGTGATGGATAAGCAGGTGATAACCCAATGGGGTGGGAAAAAATAACCAGCTGATGACGGATACGTGCGTGCGCCGGTAAAATGCGAGTCGGATAAATGAGTGCTGACTGTAGTTATTAAGTCCAAACCCAATGTCATTGCAATATAGTAGTCCAGTCTGTTGAACACCGGGGAGAGTGCATCAGCATTTCTCTGCATCCAAAGTGAGATATTTATGGATTCATGCAATGTTTTCTAAGATACGTTAATTTCTGAGGTGCATTAATATGGGCCTAAAAGAACAGTAAAGTAAGACTGCACTTACATCTCTAACTTGAACACTGACTTAAAAATTAATTGTTCCAGATTTTACATAGAAACATAGATTTTGTTGACAGAAAAGGACCACTGTGTCCACACAGTCTGTCCAAGGGTTCCCTGCCTGTTGTTTCACTACAGTCCCTAACTGGTCTCCAAGGAGCCTTCCTTTCCCAGTTTCTATACAAATATTCCCCCATCTCTATCCCATCCATGCTTGAAGCCTTCCATCTTTCTAGCCTTCACAACTTTAGGTGGCAGTCTGTTCCATATTTCTGCCCACTTTTTGTGAATAAATATTCCCTCACATCCTTCCCCTAGCCCTGGAGCTCATCCTGTTATGAAAGAGGCTCCCCCCCTTGTACTCTGTTCACCCCTGTGAAATACTTGAAGTTCTCAACAATGTCACCCCTTGCTCTCCTCTCCTTCAGAGTGTATATATTGCAATCCTTTAGTCTCTCCTCATTAGGCTTCCCTTCCAACCCCTGCATCATCTTAGTTGCCCTTCTCTAGATTGCCTCCACCCTCCCTATGTCTTTCCTGATGTGTGGTCTCCAGAACTGGACACAGTGTTGCAGCTGGGGGCATACCAGTGAGCAGTACAATAGCAACACCACTCTCTGATATAACCAATGTGTCTACAAATGTACCAAATGACAATGTGGGTGGTGAAGTTCATCCATGCCTCTATTTTAGCAGTTCACAATTTGAACTGAAATCACAATTGTGCCCTCCTATAAAAGCTGCTGCCATAAGTGCATATTAAAAATAGCAGAACAAGAAGTTAATGCTTTGTGCAGTAACGATTTATCACTAGGAAGGCATACTTTTTTGGAAAGAGAAAGGGTAGCACTGGTTGAGCTTCAGGAAATGCACAATATTATTATTTGAAGGTCAAACCAAAGGGGCCACGTGGTAATACTAAACAGAAGTGATAAACCTACAGTACTGTCTATTCTCAGGGATTCAGTGGACTTACTTGATAAATTAAACTCAGTCAAGTGGAACTCTACATACAAACATATGAGTGTTCATGTTTATTCACTATATTCTTGTATTCTGCATGATTTGGGACATGAGACATTACAATTCTATCTTGAAAACAATATAAGCCCAGTTGTACCACTGGTTGAATTTATGATTAGAGCAGTGGAATTTATGTTGGCACATATTTTGTACTGTTTAATGGGCAATACTGTACTATTTACAAAAAGGAGGGACAGCTATGGGGCAGCAGTAGTGCTCTCATATGCTAACTTATTTCTTGGTTTGTGGGTATTCAGAATTGTGTTTAACAACATTTCAACATTTTGAATACATTTCATAAAAATATAGTACATTGGTTTTGCTTTATAGATGATATACTCATGATATTGGGTGGCACAGACCAAGAAGCAATGGAGTTTGTGGAATTATTGAATGGGAACCACCCCTTCCACCCCTCCCCAGACTTGCGCCACCACTCCTACTGCCTGCACACCCATCAGACCTCCACCCAATGGGTGCGGGACTATGGAGGAGTGGGCATCCACCCCTGAATGGGAAATCTTACTCCAACCCCCAGCCAGCTCCCCTGTGACCTGAGGTCATTCCTAAACCTGGGTTGCTGGCATGGCATCCAGCACCTCAACCCTCTGCTCCACTGGGCCAGCTACACTAATAGACTTTTAATGTGTGGATACAAACAAAAGACCTTAACTGCATCTTACCTGAAAAAAACTGAACAGAGATGTTGTGCTAATTCCCAAAACAATAAATAAAAAAATGAGGGACAACACAACTTTTTGTTTTGGAATATAAAAAAGATACACTGAGAATAAAAAGCATTACTGAAACACTGGCCAGTTTTACAGAATTCAGACACCTGACAAGTTTAAAGAAGAAGCCCAAGTTACATATAGCTGGGCAAGAAACCTTAACAGTTTGTTACCACCCAGTCATTGACTGAGACTATTAGTTGGCTTCCCCCTAAACCAATCTGAATTTTCAGATGTGGGAATTTTATTTTTATTTATTTATTTTGTTTGTTTAGTTTTTGTTGACCGGGTAAGTGCACTAGACAAATCCTGCCTATTTTCAGGCACGACCCGGGGGGAGGGGGATACAGATGTATGCCAACTGACCTTGAACCAGATTAAGCTGTTGGTGGTATTTATAGTGAATGAAGGAAATTTGGCCAGGACACTGGGGAAATTCCAGTACTCTTTTCGATAAGTGCCATGGGATCTTTAACATCCACCTGAACTACCGCCAGTCCAGGCAGATGGGACCTCGGTTTAACGTCTCATCGGAAAGACGGCACCTCAGAAGTGCAGCACCCCTCTCATGGTGCACTACAGTGTCAGTGCTGGGACATTAAGCGACTGTTGCAGATTTTTAGTACAAAGTAAAAACTTTAAACACTCCATTTCAAAACCAGTCTGGCAGTTTTTATCATGTTTGTCCACTTTTGGTATCTACACATTGATGTCATTTAAATAAAATCTGTGTGGGTAGAACAGCAAAGGAGGCGCAAAAAGTCTAGGAGATCATGCACGGAATGTAAGGAGGTAAAATATCCCCCCCCACAGTTCATTCTGGAGATTTCTTTAACTTGATAGTAATATTTTCTAGAACACCAGTTTATTTACATTCTTGTGAATGATCTAATGTAGTACCAGTGACTGTGCAGCACTGCACGATATTATGCCTTTAATGTGATTTATGATGTAGTGCAGTACCAGTGCTAATATAGCACTGCAGCATATTAGGCCTTTAATGTGATTTATGATCTATTTATGATCTAATGTAGTACCAGTGATAATACAGCACTGCAGGATATTATGCCTTTAATGTGAGTTATGATCTAATGTAGTACCAGTGATAATACTGCACTGCAGGATATTATGATTTTAATGTGAGTTATGATCCAATGTACAGTAGTACCAGTGACTGTGCAGCACTGTACGATATTATGCCTTTAATGTGATTTATGATGTAGTGTAGTACCAGTGCTAATATAGCACTGCAGCATATTAGGCCTTTAATGTGATTTATGATCTATTTATGATCTAATGTAGTACAAGTGATAATACTGCACTGCAGGATATTATGCCTTTAATGTGAGTTATGATCAATGTACAGTAGTACCAGTGACTGTGCAGCACTGCGATATTATGCCTTAATGTGATTTATGATGTAGTGTAGTACCAGTGCTAATATAGCACTGCAGCATATTAGGCCTTTAATGTGATTTATGATCTATTTATGATCTAATGTAGTACAAGTGATAATACTGCACTGCAGGATATTATGCCTTTAATGTGAGTTATGATCCAATGTACAGTAGTACCAGTGACTGTGCAGCACTGCACGATATTATACCTTTAATGTGATTTATGATGTAGTGTAGTACCAGTGCTAATATAGCACTGCAGGATATTAGGCCTTTAATGTGATTTATGATCTATTTGTGATCTAATGTAGTACAAGTGATAATACTGCACTGCAGGATATTATGCCTTTAATGTGATTTATGATCTAATGTAGTACCAGTGATTGTGCAGCACTGCACGGTATTATGCCTTTAATGTGATTTATGATGTAGTATAGTACCAGTGATAACACAGCACTGCAGGATATTAGGCCTTTAATGTGATTTATGATCTAATGTAGTACCAGTGATTATACTGCACTGCAGGATATTATGATTTTAATGTGATTTATGATCTAATGGAGTACCAGTGATAATACAGCACTACAGGATATTATGCCTTTAATGTAAATGAGCGAATATAATAGTAGTTATACAGCACTGCAGGATAGTGTGCCTTTAATGTGATTTATGAGCTAATGTAGTACCAGTGATTATACAGCATTATAGGATATTATGCCTTTCATGTAATTTATTCTACCTGGATTTTTACATATACTTCCAAAAGGTTATGAGAGTTGTTTTTACAACAAAATAATACTGACTGATGTAGTCTTATAGTTTGCTATTACAGCAGAGCACAGATCATAGTAAATATTCAGGCAGAGATATAATGCTGCTTTATGTCTGAGGTACACTACTTTAAAGCCATGCTTTCCATACTAATGAATATTAAATTCACAGTACTGTGTATACTCGTGGATAAAGTGTACTCCACAGGTATGATGCTGCTTTATATCTGAGGTACACTACTTTTAAGCCATGCTTTCCATACTAATGATTATTAAATTCACCATAATTTATAACTTTTTGATGTAGACAGTAAAGTGAATGATACATATTTAAAAAATGAAGTCATTTAAAGTGAGAGTGTAATGTCTAGTTTTTCAGTTTTGGGTTTAACAGCCCATTTTCCTGTGGGGATGATCGTCAATCTGTGCCAGAATTACTGAGTTACTAATAAGGGAGGGACGAGACCATAACTGTAGCCGAACTGCTGGCCAGCTGATCCCTTTCCACTTCCCTGCCTACCTGCTGTGCCCCCGTGCTCAGGAAATGTGCTGAGCTCTTTGACTCTGTACCCCACAAGAGATGGATCAGGAAGTTGGCAGATCTTGGAGTTAAGGAGAAGATGAAATGATTGGATAGGAAGAAAACTGGCTGCAGAACAGGACCTAGAGGGTGGTGGTGGGCGGAGTATTATCTAGCACCAGGAAGATCCCCAATGGGGTACTACAGGGCCCGGTGCTGGCACTGGTAATGCTCAATGCCTTCATCAATGATACTGGGGATGATGTTATGGGCAAAATATGCTTTACACAGATGACACCATGCTCTGTGGGACTGAGGATACAGCTAAAGGGATACAGGACCTACCAGATGATCTAAAAAACTGAAAAGGTGATCCGGCATTTAGCAGCTTAACTTCAGTGCCCAAAAGCTTCAAAGTTATGCATATATTGAGTATTCTGGTGTGGGAATAAACAGATGCTTAGGCAGGAGGCAAAGTGCATAAAATAAACGCTCACATGCGTTTATGATTTTTATTTTCAAAATCAGTTGCAGTAATATACAGAAATCAAAAAATAATAAAGGGTTAGTCAGCACATCAAAACGAAAATAAAATCCAGAAACTCAATCAATCAGTCAAATCTTTATTTATGTAGTGCCTTTCCAACACCAAGGCGTTGCACTGTTAAAATACAATATACAACATAAAATTTACATTAAAACAATAAATATATCAATAAATTAAATTTCATCTGGAAAGGCTAGATGAAACAAATACATGTTTGGCTTTGTTTTAAATCTATCAATAGTCAGGCATTCTCTTAACTGATGAGGTAGAGAATTCCACAGGTTAGGTGCCACAAAGAAGAAAGCTTGGGCACTGGTTGTTTTTAAATGAACCCTGGGAATCTGTTGTAATCCCTCATTGGTGGATCGGAGAGGACAGAGGGGGCAGCAGGGAGTCAGGAGATCTTGCAGGTAGCCGGGTCCCTGTTCATGTAGGGCTTTAAAGTTTAACAAGCCAACCTTAAAGGTGTTGCGCCACTCAACAGGCTGCCAGTGCAGTACGTGCAGCAGAGGCATACTATGACTGGCCCTCGATGTACCAGTCAGAAGTCTGGCCTCAGTGTTCTGCATTAGCTGCAGGCAGATATCAGTCCCAGGAAGCCCTAGGAAGAGGGCTTCCTGGGGGTTGACTCTCCCCTAATCACTTTTCTGTTGAACTCTACTTTGCTTAATTTACTTGGTGTGAAACCTTGCACACCTACCTCTTCAACAGCCAGTAACCCACTGGCCTATATATCTATCTATCTGTCTCACTCCTAGTGGTGAGTTTACATATGCTACAGTAGATTACATTACAGTCAGATGACTGGGGTTCAAAGAACAATTAAACTCAATTTCATTCATAATAAGCTTGGCTACAACTCTATATCAAAATCATAATACATACGACAATGTTTTTCCTTATGCTAGGTTCCTTTCTTTTACTTATGTAGCCATTCATTAGTTATTCACCCTTATTCCTAAAGCATCTTCATTAAAGTTCTAAGCCCATAATGACATCACTAAACCCTGTCTCTTTAAAAGCAGTCATTTTGTGGTAGCCAGCCCTATAGCAAGGACTGCGGGGAACACAGGAGGTAATTACATGTTTATTAACCTTAGGCTGCCGGAAGATTTAGAACGCATAGGTTTTTAGGACAAGATATCTTGTCAGCGGCAGCCTAAGGGTTAACATGGTAAATACCTGAAAATGTCTCAGGCATTTCTGTGTTGGCAAGGGGAATGGGAGATGGAGGGCGCTCCTTATCTCCCTTTTCCTGCCAGCTCAGGAGACCTGTGTTTTTTTTACACAACAGAATACCATTTTTGTGTAGCTGTACAATGCAAATATTTCTGTAATTCCTTTTAAAAGGCTTTTATTTCCTTTTAGTACTGCTGAGATGGTACTGTCCTTGCAGGGACTCTGTGCTAGACTCCTTAGTGAGCCCCATCAAACATTAGCAGTGTAATTTCTAGTCCCAACGGCTGCAGTGGGCACCTCAAGAGTGGATGCCACCAGAACTTTATTGATTTCTGGGGGCATCAGGTATATTTAATATAGCACTACATGCACTAAACATTTTATACCTGCAGACAATATTTCTATGCACTTTCAAGTCTTCACGTGCACAGATATTTTATTTATTTGTTTGTTTTTGGTAACCGGGTAAGTGCACTAGACAGGATTGCCTATTTTCAGGCATGACCCAGGAGATTACAATTCAAACAAGTTACAAACAATAGTACAGCGAGGAGCTGATGCAATGCCGTACATAAAGAGATCAACAACCTTGCATGACAGTAGAATTACTTAGCATGAAAGTGATGGCATACATTGCATAAGCATTATGGTACAAAAGAGATAAAAATAGCTTGCAGAGATCAGTAACATAAGTGCATAACAGCAGTGCTGGTGGCATAGGATGAGGGTACGGGACAGGGAAGGGGAGAGCAGTGCAACAGCAAGTAAAGAGGTATGGTCCATGAACTAAAGCAAGTAAAGAGGTGTAGTACATGAACTAAAGCAAGTAAAGAGGTGTAGTACATGAACTAAAGCAAGTAAAGAGGTGTAGTACATGAACTAAAGACATTTACATGTGTCTAGGGAGGAGAGGTAATTAAAGAGTGTATGTTTGAAAGCAGGGTGAAAACTGGCACTTCTAAAGGAAAATGAAAGGGAGTTCCAGAATTTGGGAGTATAGATGGAGATGGCAAGTTCACCCATTTTGGTGGAGCAGTTAGTGACAGTGACCAGAGCTGAAGTCGAGGACCAATTAGGGGTTGTATAGAAAAAGGGACAGAAAAGAAAAAGGTGTTCATTGTCTGGTTGACCACCCTGACAAGAAATATAAAGGACAGAAGAAAAGAATGGAAGACAGTACAGAGTGAGAGAATTGGGGAGGGGGGGTTGCCCATCTTTATTATAACAGGGGCATCCTGTTACATGGAACCAGGAATCCCAGGATGGAGTATTATCTGGAAGAGGTCCTGGTTTCTGCAGCAGCTGAGGAGAAGGATCTGAGAGTGATGATCATAAGTGACCTGAAGCACTTCATGTTGTGCAGGAAAGCAGCAGCAAGGACAAACAAGATGTTGGGATGCATAGCCAGAGTCAGCAGTAGGCACAAGGAGGTTATACTCCCCTCATACAGGTTTCTGGTAAAACCACACCTGGAGTATGGAGTACAGTACTGGTGACTTCACCTTAAAGAGGACATTAACCTGCTGGAGGTGGCACAGAAGATGGCAATTAAGATGACTGCTGGGCAGCAGAGTATCCATAGGAGGAGAGGTTGGGTGTCCTGAACATGAAGTTCCTGGAGGAGAGGAAGGAGAGAGGAGACTTGACTGAGACCCTGAAGTTCTTGAAAGGGATAGAGAGAGTGGAGAGAGAGATAGTCTCTTTAAGATAATTGGCTACCAAAATATGAGGGGATACAATCTTAAACTGAGAAGGGGAGGTTTAAGAGGGAGGTAAGGAAACACTTCTTCATGGAGAGCATGGTGGCTGGTTTCAATGTGATGCCAGAAGAGGTGGGCTCCTTGAAAATAGTGGACAGCTTCAAGAGGGGCTGGGATAGACATAAGGGAAAAGTAATAGTCATGGTAGGGGCATATGGAAAGAATAGGAAGATAGGAGACAGGGTCAGTAGCTTCAGCTGTGAATCCTGCAATATGAGCAGACTAGATGGACCAAATGGCCTTATTGCACTGGCATCTTTGTATGTTTATATGTTTGTATAAAGCCAAGACTCCCATGTGGCAGTGCTGTAAGCTGTGTCTGTATCATTGGTGTAATACCTGGATTGGAAATCTCAGTCCCTTCTCAGACTGATCTCTCTGGTTGCAGTTCAGTGGGTTATGTCTGTATCACATGGTTAATGCCAGTAGTCATGCCCTTACCTTTGGTTTACCTTTCATGTCAAAAGCAGAATATCCAGTCCCAGAAAACTATATGGTAGTGAGTGTAAAAGATGAAGAACCCTCAGTACTGGAGTCAGGGAACATGAATGAGATGTTTTGCCAGCAGCTTCCTGAAGAAAGCACCATTAACTGTAAGTAGATGGCCTAGTGAATGTTATATGTATGATAGATGGTGGGAAGCCCCAGTGATCACAGAATGGGGAATGTGAGCTAGTTCTCAAAACTGGGACTTCCATTTGGCAGTGATGGGTGTTATGTGTGCATCATTGGTATAGTACTTGGGTGGGAAACCTGAGTTCATTCTCAATCCAGAGATTCCTGAATAGCAGTGCAGGGGGCTATATATGTTTCATTTGTATAATACATGGTGGGAAACCTGAGTCTGTTCTCAAACCTGGGGTTCTGAAGTGGCAGTGCAGAGGACAGTGGCTGTAGCACTGTGTAATACCTGGGTGAGAACCTGAGTTCATTCTCAAATCTGGGACACCCAGGTGGCAGTGCAGGGGGTTATGTATACTGTACATCACTGGAATAATGCCAGCATAAGATGCCCAAGTCCATTCTCAAACCCAGGACTCTCAGGTGGCAGTGCAGAGGGTTATGTCTGTATCATTGGTATGATGATAGGTGCATCAAGACTGCTGCCACTAGCAGGACCCAGGGCCGTTCTCCCACCCAACTCAGTCTCTTCTCCTTGATCAATCCCACCTCCTTTCTGCACTCTCCCTCTAACTCCCACCCCTGTCCCTACTTCTCTGCTCACCTGCCCCTCTCCTCCCTCTCCCTGTGGCCCACCAGCCTCTCTGTTCTTCAAATTCTGCCATCCAAGCCCCCCAACCATGTGTGCTGTTGACAAAGCCTTGCACATAGGCTGCTTACTACCCCCTCCACTCTCTCCCCCCTGCCATGTGGGATGACTTTCCCCGATTCTTAGCCTGGTGTCAGGCCACCCTTGGGGGGGGGTCTCCCTCTGCACCTCACATAATCTATAGACCCTACAAATACCTGCTGAAGTTTCAGTTGATGGAACAATGTTTAATGATATGTTCTCTGGTTTCACCATGTATTACTCTGTAGCAGTACTGTTGTGTGTTTGTTACTGTCACATGATGTGGAACCATTATAAAAGCCTTGGCTCAAAGGTTATTTTTCTGAATCTCTAAATAAATAAATAGAGTGGGAATCCTGAGTTTGTCCTCAGTCCCAGGACTCCCAGGTGACAGTGTAGGGGGTTATGTCCATATCATTGCTATAATAGCAGGTGGGAAACACAAGTCTGTTCTCAAGCCTGAGGGTCCCAGGTGTCTGTGCAGGGAGGTATGTATGCATGTATCACTGGTATAATAGAACACTGGGTAACCTGAAGCCATTCTCAAACCTGGAGATCCCAGGGGGCAATGCAGGGTGTTATGTGGATATCACTGGCATCATTGTGGGTAACCTGAGTCTATTCTCAAACTCTGGTCTCCTCATTTGCAGTGCAGGGGGTTGTGTCTGTATCACAGGGCTGATTTCCAGTGGTTATGTCCTTACCTCTGATTTACCTTTCTTCTTTTAACAGTAACAGAATTTCTAGTCCAAGAAAACTATGCAACAGTGATAGTGAAATATGAAGAACCCCCTAGAATTGGAGTCAGGGAACAGAAGTGAGACTGGAGGCCAGCAGTCTCAAGAACAAAGCACCATCAACAGTAAGTAGTGACCTGGTAAATGTTACATGTAGGATAGATGCAGAGAAATCCTGACAGTCTCAGAGTAGGAAACCTGAACTTGTTCTCAGACTTGCATCTCCGAGGTGGCAGTGGAAGGGGTTATGTCTAGGGCTGTGCAAATTTATTTATACTTGGCATAGAACAGTAGAAGACCAATAGGTCCATATAAACTGTCCCCCACCATAGTGGGTCCACTTTCATTGCTCCCTAAGAAAATATTTATCAATTCCTTTTTTTTAAATTCTTCTAATGTTTTACTTTCCACCATTTCTCCTGGCAATGTATTCCATACTCTCCCTTTCCTATTAACCAAGGAATAGTATATACCATTTTTTTTACTGTCTTAAGTTTGATTTGTTTATTATGACTTCTCAATCCCCTCAACCCTTCTTTTAATTTTATACCCATTCCTTCTAACAACTCATGATAATTTACTATTCTATACATCAAGTCTCCTCTTGTCCTTCTTTGTTCTAACTTATATAGTCCTGTCTTTTGTAATCTTTTACTATATTCATATTTATGTAAATTCCCTATCATCCTAGTATATCTCCTCTGCACTCTCTCCACTCGCCCCACTTTTCTTCTTAAATATGAATTCCACAACTGGGTGCCACAATCCAAATATGGCCTAACATAGGACCTACGTATATATTGGCACCATGCATCTCAATGATTTATTTTTAAAGGTACATTTTATGTTTCTTACCATATTATTTGCTTTTTGTATGGCTATTGTTCTTTATTTATCAAATTTTAATTCTCTAGAATTCAAGAATGCATGGGACAGACATAAGGCAATTTTTGTGGGGGGTAAGAAGAAATAGGCTGTTGGTTAAATAGGATCTGCAGCTTATCCTCTAGGTAGGGGAATGGGCAGACTGGGTGGGCCAAGCAGTCCTTATCTGCCGTCAAAGTCTATGTTTCTATGTTTCTAATCATTATACCACAATCCTTTTCCTCTAAAACTCTTTTTAGTTCTTTACCATTTAATATATACACCCCTTTTTTCTACTCTCCTTTCCTAAATACATTACTCCTGATTTCTCTAAGCTAAATTTCATTTTATTTTGACTTGATAATTTTTCCACTTTTTCCAAATCTTTTTTCTTACTTTTCTGCTGTTCTTTTGTTCTTACTGGACCCCCAGCTTGATGTCATCTGCAAACTTCACTAGTTGATTAACAATACCTTTATGCAAATCACTAACATACAATGAGAATAATATGGGGCCCAACACAGAACCCTGCGGTACCCCACTCCTCACTCTCATTGATTCAGACAGATCTCCCAATACTCTTACCCTCTGACTTCTATCTCTCAGCCAATTTTTTACCCATATAACAATTCTACTATCTATACCTATTTTATTTAATTTGTTTATCAAATTATCGTGAGGCACCTTGTCAAAGGCCTTTTAAAAGTCCAAAAATATTATATCCACTGGTATATTATTATTTAAATCTTCCTTTATCTTTTCATAAAAGCACAAATGATTTGTACCACATGCCCTATGTTTTTAAATCCATGTTTTATTTTTTATCTGTAAATCCTATCAGCTTCATACTTTCCTCTATTCTTACTTTTAATATACTTTCAACCACTTTCCCCAGAATTGCTGTCGGGCTTACTGGTCTGTAATTTGACTCTACTGATCTTCTTCCCTTTTTAAATAAAGGCACCACAATTGCTCGTCTCCAATCTTCTGGCACCTCACCAGTCTTTAAGGATTTATTAATTATCCACACCAAAATTTCTAATATTAATGATAATACTTTTTTAATATACCTTGGATGTAACATATCTGGCCCTGCAGATGTATATATTTGTATTGTTTATTATCCTTTCTACTTCCTCTTTAGTAGTAGCCATATCCAGATTTTGTTGGTTCTTATCCACTTCTACCTTCCTTACGTCATTTCCATCCTCAAAAACTGACCCAAAATATTCATTTAGTTTGCCATTTCACTTGGATCATTAGTCTGTTTACCATTCATCTCTAATGGTCCTACTCCCTGTTTACCTTTCCTTTGTTGATTTATATATGCATAGAAGCTTTTCCCATTGTCTTTTCTATGAGCCAAATTTGCTTCTAATTTCCTTCTTTCAAAGTTTATAATTCATTTAACTTCCTTTACACAGTCTTTATAATATTTTACAGAATCTATTGTGCGTAGTGCTTTCATTTTTTTAATGCCTTTTTCTTTTTTAGGCAAGCTTCTATTACTCTACCAGTACACCACAAGGGTTTTCTACCTCTTTTATTATATCACTTTTTATCAGGTACATACTTTTTTCTAGATTTAATAGATTATTTTTCAATTCATCCCATATTTGTTTTACAGTTTTTGTTACTATATTCCACTTCCAATTCCATTTCTCAAGATTCTTCCTAATTTTCTTAAAGTCTGCTTTATTATAATTTTTGCCACAGTTTTCCCTTTAATGCATGTAAATGTATTTTTTATTTTAAATTCTACTATAGCATGATTGCTATTTCCTAGATGTTCTCTTATCTTAATTCCTTTAACAATATTGGATCTATTCATCAATAACACATCCTGTAGTTGGTTTATTAATTAATTGTTCCAAACCCACTGTTTCCATTACTTGAACAAATTTTTCACTGTTCCCATTCTTACTACTACCATTTTCCCAACAGATATCTGGATAGTTGAAGTCTCCCACTACAACATCTCCCTCTGTTTCAGAGTTCAACTGTACAAACTTTGGCGGCTGAACCATGTAAATGTTCACCAATCATTGGACTAGTTCACTAAACATTGTTATTCCGACGGAAAAAAACCCAGTTGATCAAAAAAGGGCAACAGTTGCTGTAGGAATGCCCAGTTAAGGCTTTCAGCATTATAAAGTAGAAGAACCTATTTCAATCTTCAGATGTTACCTTTCTTAGACTGTATATCATAAGACAATTAGGCCACTCTACATGTGCAGGCGTAGCAGTAATTAGTGTGTGACTCTAATCAAGCCATGAGACTTTAACAAATCCAGTGATGGAGCACTTAGCTTGAGGTGGCAATGCCAGTTGTTTATCATCAGATGGGCAGATCCCATTTACAGGCTCCTGAGGTACAGGCACTGTAGTAGGTAACTCATTTTGATAGGCATCTCAGATGGAGGCATGGCTAGGAAGGCTTAGTTTGTTATTATTTTGAAAGATCTACGATGACCATCATGTCGCTGAGTCATCTGTCACCATCCCACCCACACCAGATGGCTTCCAGCATATGGGGTATGATAATGAGGGATACCAACTCTGCCATTAATTGATGGCCCTCATTAGTATATGCCACAATGTGGAAGCCACAAGGTGGCAGTAGGCGGCTCAACAGTATTATGGTGTGCATGGGTCTTTTGAAATAACAAAGAAAGATAACTCCTGAAGACTGAAATTGAAACAGGTACTCCTGCTTAACATGTTACTTTAATACTGAATGCTCTTATTGGGCATTTTTGCAGCAACTGCTGCTCTTTTTTCAATAAACCAAGGTTTTCCTTTCATAGCCCTGGCAGCAGCAGGAGGAGGAGGTAAGTGGGTTGTGGGGCGGTGAGACGAGCATGTTAGCTAGTTGGGTGGCAACTCTCTCTTCCTGGAGGGCATACAACACCTAGAACAGTCCATCACTTAGGCTGCAGGCAACATGAACTCAAAAGAAGCTGACTTGTATTGTCATGGGTTGGGACTATGGTCTGCAGTTCACCTGGTCCACTGCAACTGGACCATGGCAGACCAGTCGAACCAAAACTTTGTCCTAAAAGTTCAACACAGTCCGAAAGAATAGAACAGACAAAGTTTGAGGCATTAAGATTTTTTCCCCCACACCCCTCCAGCTCCGCTTCTTCAGGAGCCCCTGGGAGACTACCTTGCTTTACCGCCTTACCAGATCCCTCCTTCGGTCCCCCATGGAGCCACAGCTATCCTTCCAGGCAAAGATCAAGGTGAGGCCTGTACACCCTGAATACTTCCTGGTTTCGTCGGTCCGAGGTGGACTGGCAGGTGGAGGCACATGATGGCTAGCTCTAGAGGCTCTGTCTACCCGGAGCTGGAGGGCTTTCCTGTATTTCTGTTGTGGGAGTCGTAAGTGCCCGGACGTCGGGTGCAATCACTAACGTCCATGATATCCTCCCCTAAGTGCAACTGCTGTGGAGGTCACCAATTCCCAGACCTTCATCTGTGGCCAGTCATGCACTAAGGTATTGATGTGTTGCTGTGCCCTCGACCTCTGCTAGGAGTCAGCACATGCCAAGCCATGCCCCCTCCCTCCCCCAGTGAAGGTGAACAATCGTTGGATGCTCCAACCTTCTCCCCCCAGCTGGCCCTTCAGCAACTCGAGTCCACTCCTGAAGCTGGGTCACCGGTGTCACAGAAGGAAATCCAATGGCTGGCATTAAGATTCTTTTGCAGAACCAAACTTGCAGCCCTAGTTATGTCTGTATCATTGATACAATACCAGAGTAGGAAACCTGAGTCTGTTCTCAAACCCAGGACTCCCATGTGGCAGTGCAGGTGGTTATGTGTATATCATTGGTATAATACCAAGGTGAGAAACTTGAGTCCATTCTCAAACCCAGGACTCCCATGAGGCAGTGCAAGGGGTTATGTCTGTATCAGTATAATAGCAGGGTGGGAAACATAAATCCATTCTCAGACCCAGTACTCCCATGTGGCAGTGCAGGGGGTTATGTCTGTATCACTGGTATAACACCATAATGGGAAACCTGAATCCAGTCTCAAACATGAGACTCCCAGGTGGCAGTGATGGGCATTATATATGTGTCAGTGTATTTGCTAACAGTGCAGGGTGTCATATCTATATTAGTGTATTTGTGCTACCTAATGAAAGCTTGCACCTCTATCTAATATTTTAAATGCACTGTTGTTACCCTGTTCCCATTTAGTGTTCACTAAATATAAATGCCTCCTTCTGAGTACCTTCTGTTATTATACTTGTTCCAATGATTGTTTTCTCTGTCTCTGTACTTATTACAAATTCAGTGTACCCTTTTTGTTGTTGTACCTGCCACTCTGTGTAAGCTCATGGATCATGTCTGAAAAAAGCTCCCAATTAGTGCACCAACTTGGGCAACAACAACTAAAGAAATCATTGGTATAATACCTGAGTGGGAAACCTGAGTCCATTCTCAAACTCTGATCTCCCCTGTTGCAGTGCTTGGGGTTTATGTCTGTACTTCTGAGCTACTTTTCTTCTCTTAACAGAAGCAGAATTTGTAGTCCCAGAAAACTACTGTATGTGACATTGATTGTGAAAAATGAAGAACCCTCAGTATTGCAGTCTGGGAACAGGAATCAGGCCGTATGCCAAAAGTCTCCTATAGAAAGGATTATCAACAGTAAGCAGATGGCATGGTAAATGTTATATGTGGGATAGTCACTAAGAAGCCCTGATGATCCCAGAGTATGGAACCTGAGTTTGGTCTCCAAACTGGGACTCTCTGGTTTAAGTGCAGGGTATTATCTATATGTCATTACTATAATATCAGGGTGGGAAACATAAGTTCAGTCTCAAACCTGGGACTCCCAGGTGGCAGTGCAGTGGTTTATGTGCACATACAGTAATTGGTATACCAAGTTGTGAAACCTGAGTCTGTTCTCAATCCCGGGACTTCCGGGCAGCATTGCAGGGGAGTATCTGTGTATCGATGAGGAACAAGACAGCCATTATTATGGAAGATTTAATGTCTGATTCTTTGGTTGATCTAGCTTGTATAACAGAGACTTGACTGAGTGATGATACTGGTCCTGTTTTGAAGACAGGTGTCCCAACCAGTTTTTCTGTGGTACACTGCCCATGCAGGGATTGTACGGGGTGGGGGGATATCTGTGTTAGATATGAGCTGAATTTCACCATGCATCCAATGCTTTCTATTTCATCTGTTCAATACATAACAATGCTGGGGGTCCAGGAACAGGATCCAGGGTCCTTCTCATTTACTTGGAACTACTTCATCAGTTGAATACATAGTCATGCTGGGGTCCAGGCACAGGGTGATGGATTCATCTCCATTACTTGGAACTACTTCATTGAGTGAATACATAGCCATAGTAGGGTCCAGGCACAGGGTGATGGATCCATCTCCATTACTTGGAACTACTTCATTGAGTGAATACATAGCCATAGTAGGGTCCAGGCACAGTGTGCAGGATCCTTCTCATTTACTTGGAACAACTGCATCGATTGAATACATAGCCATGTTGGGGTCTATGCACAGGGTGAAGGATCCTTTGCCTTTACTTGGAAAAACTTAATCGATTGAATACATAGTTGTGCTGGGGGTCCAGGCACAGGGTGCAGGATTCTTCTCACTTACTTGGAACTACTTTATCAATTGAATACATAGCCATGCTGGGGTCCAGGAACAGTGTGTTGGATCCTTCTCATTTACTTGGAACAACTTCATCAATTGAATACGTAGCCGTGCTTGGCCCTGGCACAAGGTGCAGGATCCATCTGATTTACTTGGAACTACTTCATCAATTGAATACATAGCCATGCTGGGGGTCCAGGCACAGGGTGCAGGATCCTTCTCATTTAATTGGAACCACTTCATCAACTGAATACATAGCTATGCTGGGGGTTCAGGCACAGGGTGCAGGATCCTTCTCATTTACTTGGAACTACTTCATCGATTGAATACATAGCTGTTCTGGGGATCCAAGTACAGGCTGCAGGATCCTTCTCATATACCTGGAACTACTTCATTGATTGAATACATAGCCATGCTGGGGTCCAGGTACAAGGTGCAGGATCCATCTGATTTACTTGGAACTACTTTATCGATTGAATACATAGCCATGCTGGGGGTCCAGGCACAGGGTGCAGGATCCCTCTCATTTCCTTGGAACTACTTTGACTGAATACATAGCCATGCTTGGGGTTCAGGCACAAGGTGCAGGATCCTTCTCATTTACTTGGAACAACTTAACCAATTGAATACTGAGTCATGTTTGGGTCCAGGCACAGGGTACAGGATCCTTCATATTTACTTGGAGCTACTTCATCAATTGAATACATAGCCATGTTGGGGTCCAGGCACAGGGTGCAGTATCCTTTTCATTTACTTGGAACTACTTAATCGATTGACTACATAGCCATGCTGGGAGTCCAGGCACAGGGTGCTGGATCCTTCTCATTTACTTGGAACTACTTCATTGATTGAATACATATCCATGCTGGGGTACAGGCACAGGGTGCAGTATCCTTTTGATTTACTTGGAACTACTTCATTGATTGAATACATAGCTGTGCTGGTGGTCCAAGCACAGGGTGAAGGATCCTTCTTATTTACTTGGAACTACTTTATCGATTGAATACATAGCTGTGCTGGGGGTTCAAGCACAGGATGCAGGATCCTTCTCATTTACTTCTAACTGCTTCATCAGTTGAATACATAGCTGTGCTGGGGTCCAGGCACAGGGTGCAGGATCCTTCTCATTTACTTGGAACTACTTCATCGATTGAATACATAGCCATGCTAGGTCCCAGGCAAAGGGTGCAGGATCCTTTTCATTTACTTTCCTCTGGGGGAGGCAAGAGAATTTTCCTGAAGGGAATCACAAACTTCATCGCTGGGGTGCCATTGAAGTGGCCCAGATGGTTAATTCTGGGTGACTTCATTGCCTGTATTGATGACAAACTCTTGCAATTTAGTCAAGATTTACTACAGTTAATGGTTTCACTGGCAGTGCAAAAGTAAAGGGTGCTCTGGCAGAAATGGAAATTCCAGTGTTAGGCTGGAGCTGCTAACACCTGCTTATATGAAGTCAGACCACGGAATGTTGAGCAGTCAAGTGTGCAAGCAACGAGAACTTGCTCTGTAATTCAAAATATAGTAAACATTTACTGTATCTCTGAAATCGGGAAGTATATACATACACATGAAATTCCCGTACTGACCAGCACTGCATTATTAGCTTTTATATGGATTATAATGAATGGGTTCCAGTTTCTTCCTTAGAAAACCAATGGCATAATTTTCCATAACAAAGGAGTGTTTATTATGGCAAACACACGCTGGGTTTCCTTTCTGCTGCGTATGCGCCAGCACCAGCAACCGCTCTTCCGATATATCGCTGCAAGCGAAAAAGGGCAACAGACCAGACCGCCGCACTGATTCAGCGGTAAGTAAAACTTTAAAAACAAACAAAAAATAGCCACATTAAACAATTTAAAACTGCCTAACCAAAAAAAAAAAAATCCCTTCCTTCCAGCAGCCATATCCAACTCCCTGCCCAAACCCGGTCAGTCGGCGGCTGCACAGATACATCTTAACTTTATTTTATATAATTGCTGTAGCAAAAAAATGAAACCCAGCAATTATATAAAATAACATGTGTTGCTGTGTGTAAACCTGAAGTTTAAACACACCCTTGGAGTTAGATGCTATTCATAAACCCCTCGAGCTTCCCTCTCAGGGTTTATATAGGGATCTAAACCCTCGGGTGTGTGTAAACATTTTGTTACACACCAACCCATACTTTATTCTATTTATTTCTTGTGATTGTGTATTCAAAATTATACAATGGCAAGAAAAGAATACTGGGCTCTGATTGGTCAGTAGCCACCTTGAACAGTGATGTATCCCAGTTCAGCATCACTGTATCAAGGTCAGGCACACCTGACCACACCAAAAAGAAAATAAATCAATTCATCATGTCCCCTGCTTTGCCACCCAACATTATCCTTCTCATAGTGGTCAGTTGTCTGCCGATCAATAACAACACTGTAAACACACAGCTCCTAAATGTTTGACTGTCCTCTGTGCAAACGATATTGATACCAACCTCAATTTTTTTTAATTGCTACTGTGAATGGTTTTAAACACTGCCACTGTCATTCTTGCTATGTCTCTGTGGCTCACAACAAGACAAAATGTCAGACACACTATCAGTCCCAGTGTAGGCAGCTGGACTGGAGCAGCCAGCATCCTAATCTTTCTTCACTTATGAATACTTCATGTCAGTTTTTACTAAGGACAGTTTTGGTCCCTTATCTGTTGGTGGTATTAACTCATTCAGGCCTAGAGACGTCTGTAGGCGGTGTCTGAAAGCATGGCCCCTCAGGACAATAACGCCTGTAGACGTACTCAACTGACTTTCACTCAGGCCCAGAAACGTCTGAGGAAGTCAGCAGTTTTTACCTAA
Source organism: Neoceratodus forsteri (assembly GCA_016271365.2). Lineage (NCBI taxonomy): Eukaryota > Metazoa > Chordata > Ceratodontiformes > Ceratodontidae > Neoceratodus > Neoceratodus forsteri. Next base: position 415,308,815 of record CM057457.1, on the reverse strand, counting down.
CTATTAAACAAACCGAATTGCTTAGAATTGAATGCATAGCACCGTTAGAAAGGCAATTTTGCTCTGAACAATTTTGCTGCAGATACTTTGTGTCTATCATGTATACTTTAGGAGTTATTCATATTTGTTTAAGGTATGGTGTGCATGGCTAACATTTGTCTCTCAAGCCTCACCTAAGCACCTTGAATAAATCTGAAAAAAAAAAACAGTTGTTTGGTATTTCAGCTACTATAAAATAAAAACTAAATGGATTACAATTGATTGCATAGCACCATTAGAAAGGATATTTTGTGCTGAATAATTTTGCCACTGATACTTTATGTCTACCACATATACTTTAGGAGTTATTTGCATTTGTTTAAGGTATGGTGTGCGTGGCTGCCATTTGTCTCTCATGCATCACCTAAGCACCTTGAAAAAAATCTGAAAAAAATCAGTTGTTTGGTATTTCAGCTAGTATAAAATAAAAACTAAATTGATTACAACTGATTGCATAGCACCACCACTGGAAAGCTAACATTGTGCTGAACAACTTTGCCACTCATACTTTGTGTGTAGCACTTACGGTTTAAGAGGTAGTCACATTTGTTTGTGGCATGCTGATTATGGCTTGATTTTGCTTAGAAAGGCCCAGGATGCAGTGCTAAGAGTATACAGGGCACAAGTGGCAGAAGTCTCAAAGAGCTCTTGTGGTGTGAATGAGTTAAGACCTCTGATGCAGGGATACCAAAAATGAACATCCAAGAGTTCAGTACTGATAGAATCCAGAAAGGTATTTGGGGCATTAAACTTGACAAAGCACTGGGATCTGATGGAATACATCCCAGAGTTTTGAGGGAGCTAGCAGATGAACTGCCAGCCCCCCTGGCATACCTTCTTAGTAGGTCACTTCAGACTGGGGTGGTGCCATGGGACTGAAGATTGGCAGACATGGTGCCACTTCAAAAGGATAGCAATAGGCAGGAGACGGGGAAACTATAGAACAGTTAGCCTTACATCTGTTGTGGGTAAACTAATGGATTCTCTAGTAGAAACAAGGTCTGGTAGAATACCTCGAGGCTAATAACCTAAACAGCAGCAAGCAGCATGGATTTACAGCAGGCAGATCATGTCAGACTAACATAATCTTCAGTCAAGTCACCAAGTTTGATAACAGACTTGCAGTAGACCTGCTTTACTTTGATTTCTGTAAAGCATTCAACACAGTTCCACATAGATGCCATCTAGGAAAAACTGGAAGACCTGGGGGTGGTGGATCAGATTGTAGGATGGGTGGGAAATTGGCTTGAGGGCAGAAAGCAAAGGGTGGTAGTAAATGGAGTGAAGTCTGTACAGAAGGATGTCACTAGTGGAGTGTCTCAGGATTCAGTCCTGGGACCAGTCCTTTTTAACATGTCCATCAGGGATATTGGAGTGAGGATCAAAGGTAATAATCACCTTGTTTGCCGATTACACAAAGCTTAGTGGAGGGTGGAAGATCCAGAGGGCATCAGAGACCTACAGGAATACCTCAAAAACTGTAGAAGTGGATACAAATCTGGCAACTAAGATTCAGTGCAAAAAAAGTATAAGGTGAAGCACCTGGCTAGAGATAATCTAGGAATGAGTTGCTGGCTAAATGGGGTCCAACTCGGCTCCTCAGCGGAGGAATGGAGTATGGAGGTCATCATCAGAGATGACCTCAAATAGCAGAATCAATGTAATAAGGCATACAGCAAGGCCAGCAGAATGATGGGATGCATAGATGGGGCATAGAGGACAGAGATAGAGAGGTAATACTTTCTCTGTATAGATCCTTGGTGAGACCTCATCTGGAGTATTGTGTCCAGTTCTGGAGACCTCCCCTCAGAAAGGACATTGATAGGCTGGAGGTTATTCAGAGGAGGGCTACAAAGAGGATGCATGTCCTTCATAGGTTATCCGATGAGAATAGACTTAAGGAACTGGGCATATACTCACTTGAGACCAGGAGAGACAGAGGGGACATGATTGAAACCTTTAAGTTCCTTAATGGTATCAACACACTGCCTCATTCAGAGATTTTCACCAGGAACACCAACTCCACCATGCGTGGGCATGAATGGAAATTGGGGTGGGGGGGTGGATTTCAGGAAACATGTCCATAAGTATTTCTTTTGTGAAAGAGTGGTGGGACTCTGGAACAAACTGCCCCCAGAGGTGGTGAAAGCCATAACAGTGACAGTCTTTAAACACTGGTGGGATCAGATATAGGCACAGTCTAATAGCATGGAGGGGGGATACAGGAAAACACTGGGATGGACAGGACCCCAGACTTACAGAGGGTGACGGGACTTTATATGGGCAGACTTAGATGCACCCTGGGTCTCCTTCTGCTGGTATGACCTATGTCTCTGTGTCTTTTGATCTGACTAGATTGTACTCACTACAGAATATATGCCAGTGAGACTGAATAATATTTTAACTTGTTTTGATTAGAGATTAAAGTGGTCTTAAAATTCATTCATTTTACCATATTATTCTCTGCATGCCTCATATTACCAGGAATCGGCTCTTCCTTGGGTTTGTTGTTCTTTGTTTAGGCAAACCACTAGCTAAACCTCTGTTAGTAGATCCCCACTGCTGAAATTATTTAGTTTGTTCATCTCTGTGCATTCTGAAATCAATTTCTGCACTGCAGTTGCATTTTATACATATGAAAAATTGTAAATGCACAGCTGAGATCCTACCTTGAATCAACAAAACTGCTAAATCCTATGCAGCCCATATTCAGAGCTAAACATAGCACCATCACAGCCCTCGCTAAACTAACCAATGACTGGCAGTGTGATCTTGAGCACAGAAACTTTGTTTGTGCTGTTTTCCTAGATCTAAGTAAGGCATTCGACACCATCGACCATAGCCTGCTTCTCTCTTCCCTTCGAAATATAAGTGTGGACCCCTTCTCTCTGTGTTGGTTCACAGACTATCTTACAGGGCACCTTCAGCAAGTTAAAGCTGAAGGAGGTCTGTCTCCTCTTTAACCCCTTCAAAGAGGGGTACCCCAGGGATCTATACTAGGTCCCCTACTATTTGCAATCTATATTAATAATATCGACGATGGCATTAAAAATGCCAGCATTCATCTGTTTGCAGATGATGCAGTCCTCCATGTGAGTTGCCCAATGCCAGAAGCTGCCTGCAATGATCTCCAGTCTGAATTCAACCTTCTGCAAAGTCAACTTCTTCAAAAAAAGCTCCTTCTCAATGCCAGAAAGACAAAAGCAGTGTTCTTCTCTCCATTCATCCATACAGCAAACCCCGTGTCTAGTGAGTCTGTTCCCCAGATCACCACAATTCTAGGAGAAAAACTAGAATTTGTTACAAAATTCAAGTATCTGGGAATATGGCTAGACCACAGACTCTCTTTCATCGAACACATCAAGGATTTGCTAAAATGACTCCACCAAAGGCTAGATCTTTTCTTTAGAATTAACCGGTTCCTCACCAGAGATGCCAAGCTATGGATGGTTCAATCTGCCTTTCTATCACTGGTTGACTATGTGGATTTCCTTTATAGCTAGTGCCCCGGCTCTTACATGGCAAAATTGGAACGCTCTACCGTAGAGCCATGAGGTTCATTACGGGACATCCCTTTGCCACGCATCACTGTGCCTTATATGCAGCTGTGAGGTGGACCTCCCTCAAGCTCAGGCATCACAGAAATTTTATTTTATTTTATTTTATTTAAACAGCAGTTTGGAAAACCTTTGAGCCATAGGCTCATTTACAAAGGTACCTTGTCACAGTAAGACAAACCAAAATACACAGTATAGCAGTACAACACATAAGTATAACAGTAAAATTAAGACATAGATACAAACAAGCTGGTACAGGTAGGATGGATGCAAACAATACCAGAGTTATGTCATCCTTAGCAGCTTAGTAATAAGCTTTGTCATAAGTATTGAGTACGGCTGTGACTAGTGGAAGTTACAGCATCGGGTGTTAATAAGGTGGTTATGTAAGGAAGTTTTGAAGCACGATATAGTTGGAGCTTCGGAGATGGGGGGGCAGTGTGTTGAACCAGGAGGGGGCCCTAAAGCTGAAGGCTCTTTGGCCGTGAGAGGTCCTAGCTCTAGGGATAACAAGAGAGGTTTTCCCAGAGGTCCGAGTATGAACTAGTGGGACAGAGCGGCGTATGGTGGTGGTCAATCCTGGTGGGGAAAGCCCAAGGAGGGTCTTTTTTTTGTAAGGGTACAGGTAAGATATTTGAGGCACTCGTCGAGATCAAGTACCAGCACTTTAGCATACAGTAGACAGGTGTGTGTCATCCTAGGTGCTCCAGTAATTAACCTGCAGGCCTTATTCAGAGTAGTGCGAATTTTATGGAGTGCGGTCTGATCAGCAGCACCATACACCGGCAGTCCATAGTCCACTAGGGACAGGATAGAGGAGGTGACTGTGAGTCGAAGAGCCTCTGGGGGGAGGCAGTGTTTATACCGATGTAAGATGCCCAATCAGATATTAGTGGCAGTGGCTAGGGCAGCGATGTGTCCATGGAAGGAGAGGGAGGGGTCAAAATGGATCCCTAGGTATTTATAGAAGCAAACTTGTTCGAGTGGGAATGAGGACCCAGAGTGAATGAAGAGTTTGAAGTTGCAGGACTTGTTTTGGGGATGAGTGAAGAACATGGTTTTGGTTTTTTTAAGATTTATCACCAATCTATGTTCCTTGAACCAGCCCTCGGCTTCAGTGAAGGACTTCTGCAGTGAGTCCTGGAGGGCAGTAGGGTTACGATTTGAGGCAAAGATGACTGCATCATCAGCGTACAATAGAATGTTCCCCGAGCAAGAGCGTGGAAGGGTGTTAAGGTAAAGGGATAATAGTAAGGAGCCCAGAATGGAGCCCTGGGGAACCCCAGAAAAGATGGGACAGATGTCTGAGTAGGTCCCATTAATTTTTACACGCTGTGAGCAGTCAGACAGATAACTGGTGCACCAGGAGATAGGCCCAGCAGCAAAACCAGAGAGACTAAGGGCATCAAGAAGGAGGGGTGGGAGACAGTGTCAAAGCTTTCGAGAGGTCAATGAAGACAGCACCAGCCAGAGAACCAGTGTCTAAGGAGGTGGAGAAAGTTGGAGAACTCTAGGAGGCTGTGTTGGTACAGTGGCCCTTTCGGAAGCCATGCTGCTCAGGACAAAGGACATTGTAGGTGGAGAGGTAGTCAGAGATTTGAGAGGCCACCACTTTTTCCAAGGCCTTGGAGAGAGGAGAGAGAATGGAGATCGGTCGATAGTTTCCAGCCACAGTCCTATCACCACCTTTAAAGATAGGGGTGACAGTGGCGACTTTCCAGGCAGTTGGAACCTTCCCCAGGCAAAGAGAGTGGTTGATGAGGCATGTGATCGGGGTAAGGACTGTGTCTAAGACCAGCCGTAGGATACACGGATCCAGGGTGTCACTGCCTGTACTATTACTCTTGAGGGCAGTGACAAGGTGCAGCCTAAGTTCTTGGGCAGAAACACGGCGGAGGAGAAAATAAGGGTGAGAAAGATTTACGGCAGGTGCTGGGGGAGGAGGGTCAAAAAAATTTGTAGGGAGGATAGGGCTAAGGTCAGTGAATGAGGTGTTGAGGTGGTTGGCTATGAGGGCTGGGTCTGAGGAGATCACACCATTAATGTTGATCTGGGTGGGGGGGAGTGTGCACTCCCATTTAACTGTTTAATGTTATCCCAGAAGGTTCTGGGATTCCCCCATGAGGCAGTGAGTGAGGACCGATAGTGCTCAGACTTGGCCTTTCTGATGGCCCGAGTGCACTTGTTTCAGGTGGCAGCATATAACCGCCTGTCATTAGGCCAGCCAGTCTCAATGGCACGGTGCCATAGGTTGTTTCTATGTTTGAGCTGGTGGATCAAAGCTGGGGTAACCCAGGGGGCATTCTTCCTTTTAGAACGGCGGGTCAACACTGGGGCAAAGATATCACAGGCATTATTAAAAGTTTGGGTAAAGAAGGAGAGAGTTGTGTCGATGTCAGGAGTTGCCTGTATAGGAGACCAGTCAATTTGGGACAGAAGTTCCTTAAGTTTTATCAGTCCACCAGGTATTAGACGCCACCGGCATGTGGACTGTGCTATGGGTTTGGGGACTGAGGTTGACCAGTGGAATAGAATGGGGGAGTGATCACTGAGAGAGTCTGGGAGGACTTGTACATTGGGGATCCGATTAGGGCGGTTGGTGAGTACCACATCAAGCAGGGTACTGGAGCCTCTCTTGGGGTTAGTCCTGGCAGGGTGGGTAACTAGTTGCGTTAGGTCTATTGCAGAAAAGGAGTCTCGGGTAGAAGAGGAGGAGGGGCTGAGCCAGTTGACATTTAAGTCACCCACCAGAATTTGATCAGCGGAAGGAGGTAGAGAGGTAAGGTATTCTGTAAGAGAGGCAATGGCCTGCGTTTGGTCCCTGGGGGGCACGTATGCAGTAGTCAGATAAAGGGGTCCCTTTAAAGGGTCAGGGGTTAGTTTCAGTGTAAGCGCCTGGGCCCTGGAGTCAAGGATGGGAGTGGGCAGGGCTAGTACGGGGAGAGATTCCTTGACATAAATAGCGCAGCCGCCGCCCCGTCTCCCAACACGGTCGGACCGGAAAAGGGTGAAACCAGGAAGGGAGACTAGGGAGTCAGGGGAGGATTTTGACAGCCAAGTCTCAACCAGGGTGATGACATCAGGGTTAATTGATGTGACCAGGCATTGTAGTGAGTCAAACTTTTTTAGGAGGCTACAGATATTCATGGAGACCATGCATAGGCCTGTGGTGCGAGTTGGGGAGCTCCTGGGAACCGGGCCAGGGTTTGGATGAATGTTCCCTGACAGGAGTAGTAGCATGACTAACACCCTGGCTGGGAGATGGTGAGAGGTTTTCCTACGCTTGACATGAGAGGGAGGGAGGCTAAGGGAGCAGGGGTGGGCAGGGAGGTACAGGAGGAGGGAAAGAATAAGAAGACACCCAGATGTGCCTGAGGTGAAGAGAAAGCTAGGGGAGGCAGGGGATGGGGACACACAGAGGTCCCAAGGGGCAGGAGAGGAGGTTCAGGAGCAAGGGAGGAGGGTGCCAGGGCACAGTGTGGACTAGCAGATGGGTAAGTGGGTAAGTGCACTGCTAGTGGGGATAGGCACAGGCGAGGCGTGAGGCAGGGCCAATACATTGTGGTGAGCAAGATCCCAGGGAAGTAGTGCTGTACAGGTAGGAGTAGGAAGTAGTGAGGGCATAGGTCCTCTAGTGGCCAGCAGGTATAACCTGCAAATGGGAAAGTGGGAGATAGGTTCTGGGCAACAGGACGTGATATCACGGATGTGATGTCACAGGTGGATCCTTAAATTGACAGCCGCCCCTGGGTGGGAGGGTGGTTAGAGGCGGGCAGGGCAGGCATAGCGCCCGTTGGGCTACTACACCTCTGCAGGCATCCAGATGAAGAGAAGAGGCTCTCTTTACCTCGAAAGTTATCAGGCTGGAGATTTGGCTTCCTCAGCTACTCAGGTGAGCTGCTTGTGCTTCAGTTGCTTGATTGTCCCGAGTGCCTAGCTTGGGGGAGCTGCCTATGTTGTGGAGAAAACAAAGCCTCTCATTACTATGCAGCGGAGAATATGTTGTGACTTACACAAAGGAGCTCCACTCTAAGCAAACAGGGCTATTCCAAAATGAGGTCACACTAGGACCCAGCTAACCTAATGCCTTCAGTAACAAGCACAATTAGCTCAATACCACCGTATTAAACAAGTCTGATCTATATTAGCTGCTTGGTATATCTGGCTTTAAGATGAAATCAGCAAGGCAACTCTAGAAAAGCCAGTGAGTCCCTAGCTTTACACTTCAGCAATTAGTAGCACAAAGAGAATCAAATAACAAGCCCACCCAGTGGTGAACAGGAACAAAGCTCATAAAATATAAGTGTTCATCAGGTAGCACCCCTCTGCAGGCGTCCAGATGAAGAGAAGAGGCTCTCTTTACCTCGAAAGTTATCAGGCTGGAGATTTGGCTTCCTCAGCTACTCAGGTGAGCTGCTTGTGCTTCAGTTGCTTGATTGTCCCAAGTGCCTAGCTTGGGAGGGGGAGCTGCCTCGAAAGTTATCAGGCTGGAGATTTGGCTTCCTCAGCTACTCAGGTGAGCTGCTTGTGCTTCAGTTGCTTGATTGTCCCGAGTGCCTAGCTTGGGGGGGAAGCTGCCCAGTGGTGAACAGGAACAAAGTTCATAAAATATAAGTGTTCATCAGGAAGCACCCATCTGCAGGTGTCCAGACGAAGAGAAGAGGCTCTCTTTACCTCGAAAGTTATCAGGCTGGAGATTTGGCTTCCTCAGCTACTCAGGTGAGCTGCTTGTGCTTCCAGTTGCTTGATTGTCGAGTGCCTGGCTTGGGGGAGCTGCCTCCAAGTTATCAGGCTGGAGATTTGGCTTTCCTCAGCTACTCAGGTGAGCTGCTTGTGCTTCAGTTGCTTGATTGTCCCGAGTGCCTAGCTTGGGGGGAGCTGCCTCGAAAGTTATCAGGCTGGAGATTTGGCTTCCTCAGCTACTCAGGTGAGCTGCTTGTGCTTCAGTTGCTTGATTGTCCCGAGTGCCTAGCTTGGGGGGGGGAGCTGCCTCGAAAGTTATCAGGCTGGAGATTTGGCTTCCTCAGCTACTCAGGTGAGCTGCTTGTGCACTTGTGCAAATTCTGCACTCTGGACCTATAGAGCAAGCTCTAATAAACTGCCTCACTGTATCTCCTGCTGCCTACCTCTAGGTGTAGTTGGTAAATACGCACTGAAAAGTTACTCATTTATAACACTCAAAGTGCCCAAGGCAAAGTCTCGATTTGGCAGGGCAGCTGTAAGCTTCGTGCTGCCTACCCTGTGGAACAATCTGCAAAAAAAAACTCTCAAATTTAGCACTTTTGTTTGTCTGAATGCTTTCAAGACACTATATTTCCGCACAATCAAAGAAGTGTGTAACTGCTACCCACATTCAGGTCCAGTAACAGTGCCCGATATGGCAACCATCTCCGCCCAGACCCACCCATAAAGCACTGACATCTTACCTGCCTCCTTATTAAGCCTATATGGTTTATATTCCAGATCCCCCTTACCTATTGGACTCTATATCTCTACCTCTTACTAGTCTCCCTACTTCGGGTATTAGCCTCATTACCCTATGGTCAAGACAACATCACTGCCCTCTCTCTTGTAGCCAGCACCACAGTGCCCCTGCTCCTTTCCCTTCCCCATCCCAATATTCCCACCTTCCTCTACTCTGTGCTGCACCCTACTCCCTATAAGCCTTTCTCCTCCTCCCACCCTCCCTCTACTAACTTCTCTGCTGCCTCGTATATTCTCCCGACTGTTTTATGTAACCCCTGCCCCATAGCTGATTGTAGATACTATTGTGTATATAGATGCTTTTGCACCCTGTAGGTTATCTTTATTAATCTATGCCTATATGAACTACTGCGTTATTTTATTTTATAATTGTAACCTTTGTTCTTTCATTTAATTCCTGATTGTAAATAGCTGTGTTGCCTTGTATAAACATCTGTGTATGCTCCACCCAGGTCCATCTTGCAAATAAGCTTGCTCAATGATGACCGCCTGGTTAAATAAAGGATTGATTGATTTATATGGTTGTAATGGCTGATCAGAATATTCTCCACTATATAATCAGGGTGACAGCTCATGTAGTGAAGAACGGTATTCTCTAAGCACCTTCTGGTGTCTGGAAAAGGTGAAAGCACTGGGAAAATCTGAAGTAAGGACACTGAAGAGTTCAATTAGTGGTTGCAAGACTGGTGTCAGGCAAGAAGCTACCTCTTCATTGGTACATTGGAGGACTTCTGGGAGAGAAAGTTCTTCAAATTTGATGGACAACATCCCTAATGAGAGAAGCAATATGTGCACTGGGCCAAAAATGTGATGTTAACATCAGGCATTTAAACTAGGAGAGTGGAGCTGGAGGCTAAAGACCCTATTGAAGACACTTTAGAAATTAAGAATTTAGCTGGAACTCCCCAAGAACAGAAATTAGTCAAGAGATACAGGGAGGAGCTAGTAGGAACAAAGCGAGAGATCATCAAACCTGATCGGTCGTAGAACACAGAAGAGTGCAGACTGGGATGGAACTAGAAGAAATACACAGAGTCAAAGGGGGAAAGGTAAAAAAGAGAGGGAACAAAACATGGAAAGCCATCTGCACAAACACTCACAGCCTAGCCAATAAAATCCCAGATCTAATGGCCTTCATGTCAGAGGCAGAACTGGACATTGTCAATGTTACCAAAACATGGTACACAGGGAATTATGACTAGAACAGAGCCATACCAGGGTATGCTCTTCTCCAAAAAGATACAGTAGGAAAAAGGGAATGGGGAGTAGCTATCTATATTAAGAAAGACATAAAAGCCATAGAGACGCAGAGCATAAATGGGGAAAGTGGAGACACTGTGGGTCATGCTGGAAACATGGAGTAAAGCTGTCATTTGAGCAGGCATGATCCACTGACCTCTGGAAGAGGGTGAGGATTTGGACAAAGTGCTAGTGCAGATAATCCATGAAATGACAGTTAATGGGGAAAATATTGCTGATGGGGGACTTCACTTTGCCAGATGTCAACTGGAGCAGCCATACTGCATCCATGGCAAAGAGCAGGGATATCATGGAAGCTCTTCAGGAGCAGGACTAAGTAGTAGAACTCACACAGGAGGGGGCAATGTTGGATCTGGTGCTCACCAACAGGGACAGATTGATGGATTTAGAAGTGGGGAGTTATCTAGGGTCCAGTGATCTCTGTATGGTGCCATTTAAAATGAGGACAGTGGAAGAATATAGCCACACAGGGGTTAAGGTACTGGAATTCAGAGGGGTTGATTTTACAAAACTACAGGATTGTTGAAAGATAGCCCTTGGGAGTGGATTGGGAAAAGGAGCAATGGGTTCACCTTAGGGGAGCCATAACAGAAACCACAAACCTTTTTATTAGACAGATAAGCATAATAAAGAAAAGAAAAAGACCACTCTGGTTCTCAAGAGAGGTGGCAGGGAAAAGTAAAGGAGAAAAGGTTAGCATTCAGGGAATACAAAAAAAAAAAACAGAGGGAGGAAAACAGACAAATGTATCTGGAAATACTAATAAAGGCAGGGAAAGCAGACAATTCAAAGTACAGATGGAGAAAAGAATAGCTAGGGTAATTAAGCAAGGAGACAAGACCGTTTACAGATACATCAGAGAAAAGAGAAAAGCAACCAGTGGATTGTGAGGCTAAAAAGTGAAGGGGAATGACAGAAGGAGACTAGGAGAAGGATGAAATCTTAAATATTTATATTGTGTTTGTGGTAGAAAGGTAAGGAAAGGGACCTCACACAGGGGACAGGTGCATCAAAGGGGGCAGGCCTGGTACTAATCTGTTTATAGTAGAGCAGGTCCTGAAAGAACTAGAAAAACTGAAAATATATAAGGCATTGAGGTTAGATGGAATTCATCCCAGAATCCTAAAGGAACTTGGGAAAGAATTAGCAGCTGTTCTGGTTTTGGGAAGGTTTTTCAGTCTGTGACATTACTGATTGGTGCTAAAGTTCCACACACTACTGAATCTACAGTCATGGAAGGGGAATCTGGAGTCCTACAGTAGGATGAAGTACACACGTTCTTTGGAGAGGTTCTGATGGGTTTGAATCATTTTTTTTATTTTAGAGAGAAATCAGAATTACAGCCCTTTGAGTCAGAGACTCCTTTACAAAGGCTTCACATCAGATTTTATTTATATAGAGTATACAAATAACAAGATGGAAGGCAATGATAACTGCAGCTTAAAATGCAAGATCAGCAAGCAATAAGTTGGATTAAGTAAAAGCTATTGTCATAGGGGGAGTTTGCAAGGCTGGGAGAGTGAGACAAAGCAGAAGAGAGAGGGCTAGAATTAATTACATTCACAGGAGAAGAGGAGGTGAAATTGGAGGGTCGTTTTGAAGGGGCCAAGGTTTAAATTAGAGGTGATGGAGGTGAGTAGGGCATTAATCCAAAGAGGGGCCATATAGGAGAAGGAGCACTGCCCCAAGGATGTTCTCCGGAGGGGGACTAATGATCCTGCACCTCTGTGGGAGAAGGCACAACCAGGGTTAAGAGGGTAGCCTCAAAGGTCCTTAATGCCTGGGTTATACCCAGCACAGCAGCCAAAGAGGGTTCTCACCTGGCTACAAACATGAGACTGTATTTTGCTAATACCCAGAAAGAGGAAGCCCTAGGCCTCATGGTGAATGCTCAGTTGTGAAATCAGTGAGCATTCTAAAAGGACATGAGGAGGGTATTTCCTGACTTCCCCTGTCATGGGTTGCACTTAGGAGAGGGCACTGTGAACTCAGTGGACCCAGCCCCCAGGACTGGTTTCATGACAGACCATATCCACTCACCACCCCTCACTGATCTACCTCCCTGGTCACCCAGTCAAAGAAATATATCAGATTTGTTTGACAAGACCTCCCCTCTGTGAATCTGGGCTACCTTGCATCCTGTGCTCTGCTTGATTCAAGAAATATCACAAAAGGTTGATGGAGCTCTCATACAAATTAAAGAAAAACAAATAACGTGTATGCTTATTGTAAGACAATGCTAATTAAATATCTAATTTTAGTCAGCAGAAAGTATGAGTGCAATGAAATCTGGAGCCAGCAGTCATCGCTTGAGAATTGCCAGCTGAATCACACAACAGAGAAACCTCATCAGTACCCTCAGCCCAGGCAATGGTTCCATGACCTACGTCTCATCACTGTGAAACAGCAGATTCATGAAGGAAAAGAGCAACTGAAATGTACCAAATATCAGAGGAATTTAAGAAAGGCAAAGGCAGTTAAATGTACTGAAAAGAGTTTTACTGTGCAGCATAAAACTACAATACACCAAATTCACAAGAAACCATATGCATGTGCTGTATGTGACGAGAGTTTTACAATACAGAGCATCTTCACAAGACATCAGAGAACTCACATGGGGGAGAGACCATATAAATGTGCTGAATGTGACAAGAGTTTTGGCCAGAAGAGTACCCTGAACAATCATCAGCAAATTCACTCTGGAGGGAGTCTGTATAAATGTGTTGAGTGTGACAAAACATTTTGTGAGAAGGGTGCCCTATTAGTACATCAGCGAATTCACTATGGGAAGAAGCCATATAAATGTGCTGAATGCGACAAGTGTTTGGGCCACAAGGATAGCCTAATCATTAATCAGAGAAGTCACTCTGGAAAGAGATCATTTAAATGTGCTGAATGCAACAATAGTTTTCATAACAAGGGTAGCCAGAGAAGACATCAGAATAATCATACAGGAGTAAAACCATATAAATGTGATGAATGTGACAAACATTTTGGACAGAAGAGTAGCCTAATAACACATCAGCGAATTCACTCTGGAGAGAGACCGTATAAATGTAATGAATGCAACAAATGTTTTGTCCAGAAGAATAATCTGATAAGACATCAGCGAATTCACTCTGGAGAGCGGCCATATAAATGTAATGAATGCAACAAGAGTTTTGGACAGAAGGGTAGCCTGATAATACATAAACGAATTCACTCTGGAGAGAGACCGTATAAATGTACTGAATGTAACAAGAGTTTTGTTGAGAGCAGTAAGTTGATAAAACATCAGCAGATTCACTCTGGAGAGAGACCATATGCATGTCCTGAATGCAACAAGAGTTTTGGACAGAAGGGTAGCCTGACAATACATAAACGAATTCATTCTGGAGAGAGTCTGTATAAATGTACTGAATGCAGCAAGAGTTTTTGCAATAAGGGTTCCCTGAGAAGACATCAGCGAATTCATTCTGGAGAGAGGCCATATAAATGTGTTGAATGCAACAAGAGTTTTGGCAGGAAGGATAAACTGATAAAACATCAGCAAATCCACTCTGGAGAAAATAAAAAACAATTGGAAAGCCCATAATTATAGTGGAAAATACAGGGAGCTACTGGAGCAACCACAGGTCAATCAAACCCTGACCCATGAGTGGTTAAAAATAGGTGAATTTAGGCCACGAGATGAGAGACTAATAATGGCAGCCCAAGATAATGGGCTACGCACAAGATGGTTCACAAAATCCATAGAAAAAACAGGAGAAACAGACAAGTGCAGGTTCTGTAGTACAGAATTAGAAACAGTTGCGCATCTCGTGGCTGGATGTGAAGTACTCATGGCAGAAGGCCTGTATACTGAAAGACACAACAATGTAGCAAGATTGATCCACTGGAAACTGCAAACACTATAACATACAGGTAGCAGAGAGACACTGGAAACATGAACCACAAAGAATCACAGAAATGAAGAAGTAATGATCACATGGGATCACCCAATACCAACAGCCAAGAAAGTGGAAGCAAGAAAACCCGATATTGTAATACAAGAAAAGAGAACAAAGGTAGCATTACTGATTGAAATAGCCACCCCTAGTGACTACAGTGTGCTGCGTACAGAGAGACACAAAATCATGAAATACCAAGATATGCAGTCCGAAACCAAACTGATGTGGAATAAGGACACACAAATTGTTCCAGTAGCGCTTGGAGCAATGGGACTAATCAAAAAGAACTTTCAGGCACATTTAAATATGCTACCAATACTTGTGACACCTATGAACTTCAAAGGAAAGCCATTTTGGGGACATTACGTGTGCTGAGAAGAGCACTCTCAGCAAACATCAAAGATTAATACGGTACTAATTTCTTGAGTTTTGAATATGCCCTGGCTAAAGAATGGGGTCCATTCTTGCCACGGTATTAGAAATCCCTAAACATTTGGAGACTCTAACCCCTAGAGAGGTCATTAAGTTAGAAGCTTTCAGGAGGGGTAGCAGTGGTGGATGTTGAGCCGCCAGTAGTTAAGGAACAAGAAGTGCAAGGAAGTGGAACAAAAAGCATATAAAGACGAAGAGCAACACAGAAGGAAAGACAACTGGAAAGCCCATACATACTTGCAGAAAATACAGGGAGTTGTTGGAACAACCACAAGTCAATTAAGAACTGATCCATGAGTGGTTTAAAAGAGGTGAATTTAAGCAACACGATGAGAGGTTGATAATTGTAGCCCAAAATATTGGCCTATGTAAAAGATAGTTCACAAAATCTATGATAAAAACAGACAGGCGTAGGTTCTGTAATAAAGAATTAGAAACAGTTAAAACATCTTTTGACTGGATGTGAAGTACTCATGGCAGAAGATCCGTATACTGAAAGACATAACTGTGACAGGATGTCCCAGAGAAATAAACAGAAATGAAGAAAATGTAAGTTGAAAATAAATAAATAAAAAGCTAAGAAATGTCTACCTTCTTAAAGGGAATGTTCAGTGAACAGAAGTAGGCTTTTTAATGCAATAGCCCACAACATTTTGCTGGTGAACGTCTTTGGAGCTAATAATTCAATGTTTTCATCTTTGGAATGAAAGGGATAGTAAACTGAACTGAGCAGCCAGCAAGTTGATCCCTTCGCTTCCCGAGCTGCAAGCCAGGCCACCACTCTCTGATGTGCAGAGATGAGCTCTCTTGAAGTCTGTAGGACCCATTTTTAAATGAACAGTATGTATGTTTAAGCAGTATTTGATATAAATGAAAGCCTGTGCTTTTTAAACTTTCAGTTATTATCTTAGAATAATTTTGCCATCATAATGCAGTGGGCTATGGGATTAAAAAGCACATTTCTGTTTAATGTCATAAATCTTGAACACACTGTTCAAGTTTGTAGGATAGCCACTCACATTTGCAAAAAAAAGAAACATAGAATATGAAGGCAGATAAGGACCGCTTGGCCCACCTAGTCTGCCCATTTCCCTACCTAATGAATAAGCTGCAGATCCTAGTTAACCAATAGCCTATTTCTTCCTACCCCCACTAGAATTGCCTTATGTCTGTCCCATGCATTCTTGAATTCCCCCACTGTTTTTGACTCCATGACCTCAGGAAGGTTGTTCTATGTGTCCACAACCCTCTCCATGAAAAAATACTTCCTCACATTACCTCTGAGCCCTCTCCCCTCTATCTTCAAATTGTGCCCCCTTATTCTTGCACATCTCTTTTTCTGAAAGATGCTACCCTCTTGGACTTTGTTGATTCCCTTGAGGTACTTGAAAGTTTTAACATGTCCCCCCTCTCCCTCCTCTCCTCGAGGGTACACATATTAAGCTCCTTTAATCTCTCTTCATATGTCTTCTAGTATAGACCCTGCACCATTTTAATTGCCCTCCTCTGGACAGCTTTCATCCTGTCTATGTCCTTGCAGAGATGGGGTCTCCAGAACTGCACACGGTACTGTAGATGAGATCTCACCAACTATCTATACAGAAGGATAACAGTTCCCTGTTTTCTACTGGTGATGCCTCTCTGTATACATTCCAGTGTCCCCCCAGCCCTCCTTACTGTCTTCTCACATTGGTTGCCCACCTTAATGTCATCTGATGTGACTACCCCCAGGCCCCATTCATTTTTTTAGTATCTCACCTCCCATTGTGTACTCTTCCCCTGAGTTTTTGTTTCCCAGGTGCATTACTTTGCACTTCTTTGCATTTAATCTAAGCTGCCATACATTTGACCATTCCTCCAACCTTGCCAAGTCCCTTCACATCCTTTTCACCCACCTTCTGTATTGACCCTTTTGCAGATCTGTGTGTCATCTGCAAAGAGACATACTTTTCCTTCCAGTTCATCTGCAGTGTCACTTATAAAGACATTAAAGAGGACCGGTCCCAGTACTGAACCCTGTGGTACCCCACTAGTAACACCCCTTTCTTCAGAGTGAATTTAATTTACTATTACCCTCTACATCCTGTTGTCCATCCAATTTTTTCCCCAGGACTCCACCTTATGGCCCACTCCAAGGCTGGCTAACAGGTATTTTAATTGTTTGTGTGGGACTGTGTCAGATGCCTTGCTAAAATCTAGTTAGGCCATGTCCACAGACCCTCCCTGGTCTACTACTTTGGTTACCCAGTCAAAAAAATCTATTTGATTAGTCTGACACAACCTTCCTGCTGTGAATCCATGCTGCCTTGGGTCCTGTGCACCACTGGCTTCTAGGAACTCAACAGTTCTTTCCTTCAGAAGTGATTCCATCATTTTCCTTACTGCTGAGGTCAAAGTAACAAATCTGTAGTTTCCTGCCTTTGTCTTGCTCCCATTTTTTGGAATCACATCCGCCCCCTCCAGTCCTCAGGTACCACACCATCATACCATGATTTGTTAAAAAGGGTAGTCAGTGGTGTCACTAGTTCTACCTTTAGTTCTTTTACAATTCTTGGGTGAATCTCATCAGGCCCCATTGCTTTAGCCACCTTCAGTTTTAAGAGTTATTTCAGAACCCTTTCTTCTGTGAATGGACTGGTATTGACCTCCCAATCCAGATTGCTTCTATTCTTTGATTTAGGAACCTCCCCTCCTCCTCCTCTTTTGTGAGCACTGAGCAGAAGTATTCATTCAGTATCCCTGCTTTTTTACTGTCACCCTATGCCCACCCTCCCTTCCATTTATTAAGCTTCACTATCCCTCCCTTGGTCTTTGTTCACTCCCTAATGTACCTGTAAAATGTTGTGTCCCTTTCTTAACTGAGTTGGCTATCTTTTCCTCAGTTTGGTCCTTTGCTGTTCTGACTGCCTTCCCTGCTTCCTTATGCTTTAACTGGTATAGTTCTCTGTCCTGCTTCTTCTGTGTTTCCTTTACTTCCTGAATGCTACCTTTTTTCTCCTTAACCTTCCACACCACCTCTTTTGAGAACCATAGTGTTTCTTTCCTTCATTTTGTTTTGTTGATTTGCTTCACACAAAGGCTTGTTGCCTTTGTGATGGCTGTTATGATTCTTCTCCATTGTTCCTACATCTCTCCTTCTTGCCCATTTGCTAGTGCTTGTCAAAAGCACTTTCCCTTTTTTCCAAAATCAGCCCTCTTGAAGTCCAGTACTCTTGCTTTTGTACGGCTTGACTCTATGGATGTGATTATCATGAACCACACTGTTTGATGGTCGCTTGTCCCCAGATAGCTACCTACTTCTAAATCCAAGATCCTTTCTCCATCCCCATTTGACAGTACCAGGTCTAAGATTGCTCCCTCCCGAGTGGGTTCCACCACTAGCTGTCTGAGGAACTCCACATGTAGAGCATCAAGAATAACCCTGCTGTTGGATGTGGCTGCAGCTAAGGTGCTCCAGTTAACATCTGGCATATTCAGATCCCCCATTAACAATGTTTTCCCCATTTCTGCCATTCTAAGGATGCCTTCTATCATTTCCTTGCCCATTGCCTCTCCCTGAGATTAGGGTCTGTATACAACCCCCATGTGGACTGTGGTAACATTTCCTGTCTCCAGGGTGACCCATAGTGCCTCCTCTACTCCTCTTATAATGATATCTGTCGATACACCTCCTCGTCACCATGGCCTAAGCACCACTGCCAGCTGTACAGGGACCTGGGCTGGTTATCCCCCTCAGCTTGCCGTCAGTACTGTCTTGGCTCTCTGCTTGACTCTGTACTCAGAAACCAGACCCCTTCAGTGCTTGCAACATTGCTGGTACCTCAAACCTCCTCCTATAGACTGCGATCTGTAGGTAAATCCCTGTG
Source organism: Neoceratodus forsteri (assembly GCA_016271365.2). Classification (NCBI taxonomy): domain Eukaryota; kingdom Metazoa; phylum Chordata; order Ceratodontiformes; family Ceratodontidae; genus Neoceratodus; species Neoceratodus forsteri. The sequence goes on along the minus strand of CM057457.1, from coordinate 415,290,248 downwards.
AATGTACCTAGATGTAAAGCATCAAAAGGCTCTGTTGCCTTCAATCACTGTGCTCCTAAGCTTTGGAACTCTCTCCCCACAGCACTTCAAATACCTGGATCCCATGACAGCCTCAAAACAGAGCTGCATTTATATCTATCCCTTGTTGATCTCTGGACTTGTTTTAATCTTCCCTAATCCACTCACCTGCCAGATGCTGCCTGGCCTAACTTTAACCTCCCTACTTCATAGCACTTCTTACCCTATCTCCTTGAGAGCTAATCTACCCAAACCCCCCCCCACCTGAGTCTTGTTTCAGAGGCGGTGATATGCATCCTGCCCAGTCAGGAATTTGCCCTTGCCTTGTTTCGCTGCCTATTTGAATCTTCATTGTTGTGACTAATTTGAACAATATTTCTTTGCTGCTATGTTGCGGTATCTCTTCCTAGACTGTGTAGGTTTTCTCTGCCTAACAGTTCTATGTGAATTGCACTGATTGTTATTGTCCTGGCTACATGGATTCATTACTACTAATTGTTTTGACCTATGCTATTGTAATTTCATTGTATTCATGCTGTGTACCTGGCTTTGACTGTTGTACTCTCCCGGGTCATGCCTGAAAAATAGTCGTTTTATGGCTAGTGCACCTACCCGCTTAACAAAAATGAAATAAAAAATAAATGTAGTTCTGTTACTTTGATCCCTTCCCCTACATAGAGAGCTACTCCTCCTCCTCTTTTACCCTTGCTATCCTTCCTGTAGCTTGTATACCTTGACATGTTGAAAACCAAGTCATGGTTTTCTGTATGCCATGTTTCTGTGACTGCCATAATATCCAGGTGTTCCTCTTCCATCTAGGCCACTGGTTCGGGTAGCTTGTTACACAGACTATGGGCATTGGTACTCATCACCTTCCATTTTTTCATGGCCTCAGCCCTTTTAGCCTCATCCCTGTCTTTACTGCTTTTTTCTGCATTAACCCCTGTCCAGATCCCTATTGACTTCTCTACTTTGGTGTTTACCTCTCTAGCTACTGTGTTTTGTAGGAGGAGTCTGGGTTTTCCTGTTTCTTTTCAGTGCCTCCCCCCTTGGCTAGTTTAAATGCTTGCCAATAAAGCATTTAAATCTATTAGCTAGGATCCTGGTTCCCCACCTGGATGAATGCAGACCATCATGCCAGTATAGGCTTGTATCCCTCCAGGTGGACCCCCAGCCCCCAATGAAGCAAAAACCCTGAGTTCTGCACCAGTTTTTCAACCATTCATTGAATCCCATGGTGTGGAGTACCCTAGCATCACACGTTTCATAAACAGGCAGCACCTCCAAGAAGTTTACTGTACATGCTACTTGTCCAAGGCCCCTTCCCAACTCTTCAAACTCCTTTTGCACTGCTCTGATCCCATTCCCAGCCAGGTCATTTGTCCCTAGGTGGACAATGGCATCCAGCTCCCTCTCTCGTGCAGCTGCTACCACAATCCTGAGGATTCATTCCCAGTCTCTCCAAGCTGTGGTGCCAGGCAGGCACCTTACCTCCCTCTCCCAGTTCTACCCTCTAACGATTGAGCCCCCCACCAGGAGTTGTTTCCTTCCCCTGTGGGATCCCATGCCACCCTCCTATGGGTCTCCTTTGTGGAGGTTCCCAGCATCCTGGACCACTCTCTGCCAGAAGAGCTTATGAATTGTGGAGGGGTACAACTGGCAGAATGCACATCTGTTCCACCACCCTCTCCCTCCCTGAGCCCATCTTGGTCCAACCACTCCTCTTTCTTGGCAACCTCTGAGGTAAGGACAGTGGCCCTGGTGGTCCCTGGATGGGAGAGGAGGTCCGCCAAATCTTGCGTCAACTCAGCCTGGAGATGAGCAACCTCCTCCCTCAGCCCAGAGAGGTGCCTGCAGATGAGACAACACCACATCCTCCAGAATGTATCCCGGAAGACTGCAGCTCCATGGCCACTGCACTTCACTACTCCCATCATATCTTATTTGTGGCCCCTTAACTGTTGTTTTGTACACTTACTCTTTCCTCTCTCTCTCTTTTTTGTTTTAATTTTTATATACTTTTTTCTCCCTACTTTCCTACTGCCTCTGTGCCCTTAAAGTTCCTAATTTTCCTGTTCTATGACAGGAAGTTCCTATTTTCCTCAGTAGTCTCCTTCTTACTTGCTTAGAGTCAGACCTCCAGCAGCTGGGGGGATAGAGAGCTACTATTTTCTTTCTAGGATGGTGAGTCTTTTTTGCCTCTGTGATCACTCCCTTCCTGCTCCCAAACAGGAAGTTCCTGTTGTCAGTCAGATCCTGTGCCTGTAAAAGTATAACTAGCTATTGGTGGGGTTGGGGGGGCAGAGGGAGAGCTATATACCCCAGGAGAGTGGTATATTTCTAACAGCACCTCCTCCCTCTTGCTGTTCTCTGCCAGAAGCTATCTAGGGCAGTTTTCAAATCCAAAACATCTGGCTTCCTTCTGCTTAAGCCACTTCCCCTAATTGACAGTTTCCTTCTTCACCTGGCTAACTGCACAGATAACAATTCTCTTCTCCCAACTCTGACAAACACACTAACTCCTTTGTTTTTGTTTGTTTTTACCTTAAAGGTCCAAGTAGTCGAGGTCTAGTTCTTTAGCCCTAGTAGAGTAGTACAGTTCTAACAACAAATCCTCCCTCTTGCTGTTCTCTGCTAGAAACTAAGGCAGTTTTTAAATCCAAAACACTTTGCTTCCTTTTGCTTAAGCCACTCTCCCTAATTGACAGTTTTCTTCTTCACCTAGCTAGCTGCATACTGCACAGATAACAATTCAGTTCACCCAACTCAGACAAACACATTAACTCCTTTTTTGTTTGTTTTTACCCTAAATTGAAGGTTCTAGTAGTAGAGTTCTAGTTATTTGGCCTCAGTAGAGTAGTATAGTTCTAACAGCTCATCCTCTGTCTTACAGAGCCATTATCAGAACTGTTTAGTGAGTCTCTGCACACAGGAGAGGTCCCAGAAGGCTGGAGAAGGGCTCGCGTGATCCTGCTCCACAAGAGTAGTAGCAGGGAGGAGGCAGGGAACTACAGACCAGTCAGTCTTACCTCAGTAGCAGGCAAGATTATGGAGGTAATCCTTCAGGAAAGGATAGTGCAACACCTGGAATCCATAGGAGCACAGGATCCAAGACAGCATGGGTTTATGAAAGGAATGTGCTGTCAAACTAATCTCATAGATTTCTTTGACTGGGTAACCAGAGTGGTGGACCAAGGGGGAGCAGTTGATGTTGCCTACCTTGACTTCAGCAAAGCTTTCGATACTGTTCCATATAGAAGATTGATTAATAAGCTGGGTAGGCTCAGTGTGGATCAGAAGTTGGTCATCTGAGTGACAAACTGGTTGATGGGCAGAAAACAGAGAGTGATGGTAAATGGTAGGCAGAAGAGATGCAAGTCACAAGTGAGGTACCTCAGGGATCCGTCCTGGGGCCACTCCTCTTCAATATCTTCATTAGTGATGTTGCAGATGGACTGGAGAGTAAGGTTTGTCTGTTTGCAGATGACACCAAGATCTGCAACAGAGTAGATGATCCAGATGGGGTGGACAGAATGAGAAGAGATCTGGATAAACTAGCAAAATGGTTGGAAGAGTGGCAACTGGGGTTTAACACAAAGAAGTGCAAGATCATGCACTAGGGAAGAGAAACCCTGAAGCCACCTATAGGCTGGGAGGGGAGTTGCTGGCAGTCACAAGGGAAGAAAGAGACTAGGGCGTCATCATCACAGATGACCTGAAATCATCCAAGCAGACTTCTAAAGCAGTAGGTAAGGCTAGAGGGATGTTGGGGTGTATTAGTAGGGGTATCACAAGTCAGAAGAGGGAGGTAATAATCCCTCTTTACAAGACACTAGTTAGGCACCATTTGGAGTACTTCGTGCAGTACTGGAGGCCACACCTTCACAAGGACATTACCCAAATTGAGGCAATCCAGAGAAGGGCAACCAAAATGGTGCAGGAACTGCATCAGAAAACATATGAGGACAGATTAACAGAGCTCAATATGTATACCCTAGAGCAAAGGAGGGAGAGAGGTGATATGATCAAAACATTCAAACACCTTAAGGGCATTAACAAGGTGAAAGAGTCTAACGTGTTTCAGTATAAGAAAAATAGCAGGACAAAGAGGACACAGCATGAGATTAGAGGGAGACCGATTAAGGGGTAATGTGAGGAAGTTCTTTTTCACAGATAGAGTGGTGGATGCATGAAATGGCCTACTTGGGGAAGTGGTGGATATGACTGCAGTGCAGGGCTTCAAACAGGCATGGGATAGACATAAGGGATCAATACAGATGAGTATGAATAGATAGGTCATTGACAGAGCAAAGGCCAGTGGCGCATTTATAAGGTAGAAAAAAAAATGGGCAGACTGGATGGGCCTTGCGGTCCTTATCTGCCGTCAACTTCTATATTGCTGGAATAGAGCTGTCGGTCTTCTTTTTTTATTTTTCCTTTCCTATATCCTTTTATATTACTTACTACTTGCCAGCAGATCTGGGCCACATGGTCAGGCAAATCTGCTCAAGTGTGCAGGTAGCACCCCACTTTGCAGGTGCCCCTCTCCCTTCACAATCTCACACAGATGAATTCTAAGTGAGATTGAACCAGATTAAGCTGTTTGTGGTATTTCCAGTGAATAGGGGAAATATGCCAGGATACTGTGGCAAGTCCCCTACTCTTTTCAATAAGTGCCATAGGATCTTTAACAACCACCTGAACTCCACCAACCCAGGCAGATGAGACCTTGGTTTAATGTCTCATCCAAAAGATGGCACTTCAGGAGTGCAGCACCCTTACCCTCATGCTGCACTACAGTGTAAGAACTGTAATAGTAACCCAAGTGCCAGTTGTTTGGGAACTTAGCCAACAGCCCTCTGATCTCTCGGCCTCAGAGGCGAGTGTGCTACCTACTGAGCCGCTGACACTGGCACTGATTTTGGTGCTGGTCATAATGTCCACCCTCAATCCCAAATTACAGCATAACAAATAAACAGCTGCTATTGTCCTGCAGGGCAGGGTGTGTTAAAAATAATTAAATATAGCCAGAGTGTAAGTTACAGGACTTTGTTTGCTACCTGCATGTGAAATGGTGCTTTATATATGTATAACAGCTAGCAAATTACTAGGACATCTTTTCATGTCCTTTAAAACTCTTGTTTATACACTTGCATTGCTACCAGCTAAGCAGCATGTAAATAGTCCTAGAGAACAGGAACATTCCAATATGGCACCATTTAGGCTCATAGCTACATAATGTCATAACACCTTTTTGTTAAAAATAAAAGGGCTTGCTTTTGAGTCTGCATTACAAAGGGAAAACAGGACCTTTTCATTTTTACATTACAGTGTTACTCATTCAGTCTGTGTACAGTTCTTCTAGCAGAAAGCAGACATCCTGAGTTTTGGAAGTTAGGATATAGAGCCTGCTACATTTATAAAACAAATGGTGAGGCTGGACTCCCTTACCCGAGTAGAAACCAGTGCTAGTAGTGTTCTCCCAGAGTGAAGACATGGGGAATAGTCAGCCTCATTATGGTCATAATTATGTGACAGACAGCTGGGATGTCCTAAGCCACAGGTGTGTTCTTGAAGGTGGGACTAGCCCCAGATTTAAATATACACTTACAATCCTTATTACAAAATTGTGCATCTATCTGTACAGAAGTAGTCCTGTTTGATATAATACAGTATGGTATGGTAATGACTGTAGCCTATAAGTAACCCAGCTTTCCTTTCTGCACAATAGTTATTTCATATTTTACATTAAGTGGTATATCAGATGACCACAGGGGAGGGGTATAGAAAGGCTGACTAGGGGAAGGAAATTAAGTTAATTCCGGTGTTATTTAGAAAATCTTGCTGCATACAGCAGATGAAGGATCTCACTCCTCTCCTGATGGTAGGAGAGGCAGAACATTCAAGACTTAAAATAGATAGGACTATCCCAGTGATGTAGAGAGTTTAGGCACCCAGTGCCTTACCTCTTACCATGCTGGCAACATAGGATCAGGAGTGAGTTCAGGTTGGTAGGTGTTGGCCAGGGGGAGTCTGGATGAGTATCCAGTGGACTGCTCTACTCCCTTGGGGGAGGGTTGTGGTTTGCCCATCTAGCAGCAACACCCACTGGAGGCTGAGTATGCAACAACTGGAGCCACTCTAGCAAGAGGGGAGGTGCATGCTAGTCCAGTCATGATGTGATTGCATGTCTGCACATCCAGGGGGTAATTGCAAAAAAGCAGAAACACCCCATTTGCTGGAATAGAGCTGTCGCTCTTCAGCCACCATGCCCAACACAGGATCCTGCTTTTTTGAGTTCCATGTCATCTCCATCCTTTACCTCCAACTGCTAGGTCACTAGATTAAATGTACAGGAATGCCATGTAGCAGGAGGTAGCCCTGCCCTAGGGGGTAATGATGCTATTTTGAAATGTTGAGCACATTTAACATCAGGAACACCACTATGGTGTAAGGTTAAAGTCCTGAACAAAGGGAAATTCACATATGGGATGTTCACTATTGTCAGACAACTTTAAACACAAATCTCCTTGTGGGAATCCTCTCAGAACTGGATGAAATGGTCCCTTTATCAGAGAGTCACCCCACAGAAAAAGGCAGGTACATGTCCTGGGTAACTCTCCGACAGAAATCTACTCACTGTTTGTACACAAAGGCAGCTTCACCAAAATTCAGGGTTGGATCAGGGGATTGCACCTAAAATCCTCTGCAATCCCCCTCATTCCACATGGAATAAAGGCACAGTAACCCCTGGAGATGGTTTCCACCACTTTTCAAGTCAGGAAAGGATGTCCTCCACTAGGGTGAGAAATACAGACACTCCACACTCTCTGAGCTGTTGGATGACACTCTGCAACAAGTCTGACTCCAGAATTCTAAAACTGCCCGCTCTCACACATGCTGTGTGGCTTATGTTGCTGCAAGAGTTCTAAATTACATCACCTCTCTGTTCTCAGCAGTGAACAAGCAGCACAGAGGTGCAAAGTGAAAATCCATTCAACTAGGTAATCACCAGCTGCCTTCCCTACCTAACACTGACACTGATGGGATTCTAGTAACCCCAGGGAACGGGGTTACACTCACCCCTAGAGAGGTAAATGACTGTCTGTAGTCATTCCTCTACCCATAACTAAGCCACACTACCCTCTGTGTTACCCACAGAGAAGGGTAATTGGCCCTCTCCTACCATGTGCAAAGCACATGCAGACAACACTAAAAGCACAGAGGCCAGTGGCTGAAACTTTAGTGCCTACTCTATGATCCATCTATGGAAGATCAGTGGCTCCAAGAAACTGCTTGAAGCATGCCCTAATAGACCAGGACTGAAGTTCAGGACCACTACCTCTCTGTGCCCCCTAGCCCTCTAGGAAAAATCTGTCAGGCTAAGCTGCCCAGAGGGGAACCTTCCCCAAAACCCAAGGTACCAGCAAACCAAAAACACCAGGAAACAAGACATTACAATGCATTACTTTTCCCACTTACACCTGGGGAGAAAAACATGTTAACACACTGTTAACAACAACAATTCTAAAATATGCAAAACACAAGAGGAACTTGGATGAGCTCCTACATCCTCCTCTTTTCTTCTCTTCCTTTCTTCATCAGGAACACCTGAAAGAGAAGAAAAACAAAAACACCACATTCTGCATACCACACAGTATCTAAACCTCCACCTAAACGCTAAAGAACCCAAAAAATATTTTTTTTAGAAAAGTACAGAAGTAAAAAAATAGAAAAAACAGACATTTATACAACACATTTGGGGGGATGGAATGCCCTAAATGTTCCATACTAGTAACAGAATGTTGCCCTAGGGCAAGGTCCATAAAAGAGTCTTTCCCGGGCCAAAGCCCACTAAAGAACAGTCCTGGAACAGGGCAGAGCCTGGAGAGTACTGCAATCCATGGGGAGACTCTTTGAGGACAGTTCAGTTTGTGGTAGTTTTTTTTAGATGTAGGGTGTGTTGTGCAATGCCAGTAAAAGCTTAGAAAAATAGGTCTTACCAGTTTCTTGAAGACAGAACAAAAGGATCACCTGACTTCTCCAAGGTGAAGACTCTCACCCGTCAGGTAGCATCTTTGGATACAGCTGGATTAATGTCCTCTGGAAGACCAGGCGATGAAACAGGAAAACAGCTGGACTGATGTCATCTTGGAAATCAAACCATGGAACAGGAAAACAGCTAGCCTGATGTCATCTGGGATACAAGGCGATGAATCAAGAAAACAGCTGGGATTGGTTATCTGGAAGGCCAGGTGATGGAAATGGGAAAACACTGTTGGACTGACAAATCTAGACCCACCTGTAGAATTCCTGGAACAGCAGTAGAGCTGCATCTTCATCCTTGGATACTACTGCTGCTGCTGCTGGATGACAGACACTGCACTGCCACTTCTTTGCTTCCCTCAGGGCATGCTGTGCATATTCACAGGGAGTGGCACCATTAAGGGTAATACCACTGGGGGTGAGGTGCAAGAACTATGACACCATCTGTGCAATCAAAGTTGATGTAGAATGTCTCATTCCCTGCCTTATCCACAATTTGAACACTGCCCATAAAGAAAGTTCTGCCCAATTTCCAGAATTTCAGTCTATTATTGATAACTCAATCTCTGACACATGCTGCTACACCAGGATGCAAATTCTTGCTTGCCTCTTCCAATACACAAGAGTGCCCATTCTGTTCAATTTCGTCCCAGACTCTATGAGGAAAGGACCTCCCCCATATGGTGTTGGCCCTCCTATGTACCAGTCTCTGCCCTCGTTACTACTCTTCACAAGTGTATGACCCAAGGTTCAGCTTGGGGGTGGCCAGTCCTGGTTAAGCTTGCCTCATGCTTAATGAACAGAAGAACTTGTCCCCAACCATCTCTGTGGGCAGGACAGTGGAGCCATCTTATTCTTTCTCCAGCTCCTCTGAGGCAAGAGCTTGAGGTCACAAGCTGGGACCCTCAACATGAAGATACATCTCTTCATCCTCCTCTTTCTCACTAAGGATCTGGGCCCACGAATGAGCAGTTGTCCTCACTCCCGAGACTGTCCACTCCTCACTGGGTGCAGAAGTAGACACCTCCTAGTTCAATGTCTCTTGAAGTTTGTTGTCCCCTACTAGGCTAGGATTAGGACCCTCCATCCATGGATCCTTCTGTCACACTACCCATCTGGAACACAGGCATGGAAACCTCTTTAAGTGTCTGCCTTTGCAGCAGATCCATACTCTCTCCTTCTGTGCCACACTCTTATGGGGCCTCCCCCAACAGGTTCAACCTGGAGCTGTGTGCTGCAACTTTCAGGGTTTTCTACTTTGGTCCAAGTGAGCACCAGTTGACTTTGTGATGCCTTGCTCATACCATACTTCTCTAGACAATCTGAACAGTGGGATATGAAAAACACATCCCTTACAGCCTTGATGCACATTATGCATACTCTCACAGGATAGCTAGGGACTGCAAAGTCTGGAGGTAACCCTTCCCTGTAGAAAGTTATCTTTATTTCTCTGAGTGTGGTCACCTCCTCTGCTATCATAGCTCAGGCATGATCCGGGTAGCAGGCTTTCCCAAAGCCATGTTTTCAATTAAAACACATAACAGTTCATTGTTACTATTTGTTTGCTAGTCTCAGTACAGTCTCACAAAATGGCTCCCTGCTGTTGTATTTACATTGCTAGCCCCACCCTGTAATGTTGGTGGTAGCTCTCCTCATGCATGAAATCTGTTTCTGACTCATCTGTTTCTGACTCAATAACTGTGCATCCAACCTTTTCTGGCTACTGACTGTGCTCAAACTGTAATAACTGCACTGCTTGTGTCAATCTCAGCACCTTCCTGTGATTGTTTAGGACTTTGCGATTAGCACACAAATTAGACTAATTACACATGCTCAAAGTCACTTGCAAGTCATAATATTTTTTTACAGGATTGCCTGTTTGCTGCAGGATAATGCATCTCACAGTCTCGCACTTGCTTTAAGAACATTTTACTGTTGCTGAACCCATCATAAATGCTTACAGTCTATGCTCAGACTTCTGTTTGCTGCACTTGCTGTTTACAACTTGCAGTTCTCTTTGCAAAACAATCCCACTGCTTGCACTAAGATTCAGCTGGCTTGAAAATCACAACACAGTTTGATGCACAGTTTGTTTGAATGTGTACTCACTGAAATCTGTATTTGGCTTTCTCCAGTAGAAATGTTTGACCTGGTGCCAATCATGGATGGCCTGTGGGGTGAAATGGGCTCACGATCCCGCTGATTGTTACCATGAATGCCACACTTACTTTCCAGTCAGTCACATAATGAGTTGAGCCCAAATTTGTACAGGAAAAGTCTGTTTTTTATAGATTAGAACATTCACAAGCCCCTCAATGGTTGATCCTGGTCTGACCAGGTCACACGCCACTTGCTCTCTCCTCCTTGAACACTGGTCTGCGCTCTGAAGCTGGCTAGGGGGCAGGACTGATTGCAGTGGCATCAGTCACTTGATACCATGCAAATGAGCCTCTCTGTCTCTCCTTATGCTCTTCATCCATGGCAGTTGTCAAGCAGGGTAAATTTAAACTGCAAACTGAACTTTTTTCTCAGCTGCAATTTCAAGGCAGGAGTGCCATTTTAACCATTTCCTCACACAGAACTTGGCAATTTCTTTAATGATTCCCCCAATTTGCACACAAACTACTTGAAACATTCAAGGCATGAATAAATAGGCTGTTGGTTAAATAGGATCTGCAGCTTATCCTCTAGGTAGGGTAATGGGCAGACTAGGTGGGCCAAGCGGTCCTTATCTGCCGTCAAAGTCTATGTTTCTGTTTCTCTTTCTCTGTTTCCTAAAGTCCACAATACTTTTGGCAATTAAAACTTGAGATTAAAAGTTCTGTAAAATGTCCAACATGCAGAGAACAAGAACATACACTTTCTGGGTTTACGGCATATTGTTTGTTGGCACAAACACACAGCAGCACTGTACTAGCAAGCACACAGCGGCACTGTACTAGCAAGCACACAGCGGCACTGTACTAGCAAGTACACAGCGGCACATATGGATGATACTCTCCTGGACAAGATCCTTTTGTGCAAAGCTTCATTTCCTGATCTTTGGGCTACCAAACTGCCAGACAGACAAAACGCTAGCCGTACCCTAAGCAAAAAATCTCCTGTTCTCTTCCCAAATTAAACAATATCCCAGACAAGCCCTCATTTTTGTAACCCCCACCGGCCCCTTAGTAGGTACATCTCCCATAGTCTAGAGGAAAAGAGAGGGGGGGTACAAAACAATTTGCATATGCAGGCAAAAAACACAAGGAAGGTTGTGTGTACTAGACACAAAAAGACCTATACCAAAACCCAGGTCCTGAGGAGAGAACTTTGCTAATGGTTATGCTAGGTTTGCTACTTCTGGACAGAGGTACCCAGCAAATCCACACAGGAAGCAGTAACTAGGTTGTTCATACCAGGTTGGGATTCTAGAGTGTGGCTTTATTCTGAAACACAGTTGAAAACACAAAAGCAAAGATGGACCCCCAAGGGTTTACACTTCATGGCACAAGGCAATGCAAAGCACATCTGTAGAAGCAGAAACTCAAACCTCCCATATAGCATAGGATTAAACATCTGGAATGTGGAACTAGCCATGGTGAACACACAGAATCTCTCCTCAAAATGGCACTGGGCCAGTACTTAGAACAGTTCCCATATAACACAGGATTATGAATGTGGAATTAGCCACAGTGAACACACACAAAATATTTTGGAAAGTGGCACTAGGCTAGACTTAGAACAGTTCCCATATGGCATAGGATAGGAATGTGGCACATGGGCCACAACAAAGCACTCAAGGCTCAAAACCTGCAAAAGCCACATACAAGGGTGAACTTCTTCCAGGCACTGGCCACGTGCACTGATAGAAAACAGGTGCCCTTACAGAACCTAAAGTGCTGAACTGGTCACTCCAGATGGGGGGTCTCCCACCTTTTGCTTCCATGTCCATACCAACCATTCATTCAGAGTTACACTCACAAATACTAAAACTGTAGAAAATGATGCTGTCTTGAAATGTTTAGCACATTTAACATCAGGAACACCACTAAGGTGTAAGATTATAGTCCTGAACAAAGAGAAAGTCGCATATGGGATGTCCAGTATTGTCAGACAACTTTAAAACACAAGTCTTTTTGAGGGAATCCCCATAGAATTGGGTGAAATGGTCCCTTTATTAGAGAGTCACCCCACATAAAAAGGCAGGCACATATCCTGGTAACTCTTAGATGGAAATCTACTCATAGTTTGTACACAAAGGCAGCTTCACCAATGTTCAGAATTGGATCAGGGATTGCCCTAAAATCCTCAGCAATACCCCTCATCCCACATGGGCTAAAGGCACAGGAACCTCTGGAGACAGTTTCCTCCACTTCTCAAGTGAGGAAAGGATACCCTTCCACTAGGACGAGAAATACAGACACTCCACACACTCTAAGCTGCTCACTCTCTGAATTGCTGGATGACACTCTGCAACAAGACTGACTCCAGAATTCTAAAACTTACCACTGTCACACAAGCTGTGTGGTTTATGTTGCTGTGAGAGTTTTAAATGACATCACCTCTCTGCTCTCAGCAGTGAACAAGCAGCAGAGAGGGGTAAAGTGAAAATCCACTTAACTTGATCATCACTAGCTGCCTTTCCTACCTAACACTGACACTGATGGGATTCTAGTAACTCTTGGGAACAGGAGGTTACATAAGTGTAACACATTCTTTGTTATCATTACCCACGTATGTCAATATTTTAACATGTTTTATGTTTAGGTGGACAACATCAAGCAGCTGTCATCACTTTGTCCCAATATCAGCATTTCACTTTTGACCAATTTAGTTTATGGCCTGCAAGTTTCCATATTCTACCAGGACATTGTGGTGTACAGGAAGTCCCACCTAGGGCTTTTGCATGTAGAGTAATGATGTGCAAACAATGCTATCTTATGTATTTTACCCCCACCACTTATTCCCTGTATACCCTTTTCTTGCCTGATAACATCAGCCTGCAGCTCCAGAGATGACACATATAACAGGCAGTATAGCACAATGGGTTAAGGCTCTGAGCTGCTGATCTGGAGACCTGGGTTTCAATCCTACAGCCACCTAGTTGCATAGTGTATGATCCTGAGCAAGTTGCTTAACTTTCTTGTGCTCCCAGGTCACATCTGGAAACAAGCTTTGGCTCAGTGTGCTACTCCTGGTTAAACAATGTTTCCTAACAGGGTAATAGAGGCATGAGTTTAAAAAGAAACTGGATAGGCTGTTTTTAGGTATTGAATAGTACATGCCCAACATGTGGAGAAGGTGGTCACGATGGTCTCTTAGTAAACTTCCACCTTTAAATCTTTGACTAATACTGAGTAATCCCTGCCTTGTCCCCCAAGTTACTAAGAAATGTTTTATAAGCATTGAATTTACTAGAATCTGGGCCATAGGTTGTTTGTACAGTGCACTAATCCATCTCAGCATGTTGGTCCCCACTCCAAACCTCCATAGCATTTCAAAAAGATATCCCCCCCCCCCAATTCTTCCCGGTGAAAGGCCTACTCTGCATCTAAGGCCAATATAGATGAATTAGTCCTGGTGTTTTTCCTTGATCAGTGCCATACCACATTTAGTGTGTCATGCTTTTAGCATGCCTTGACCTTCCTTTCACAAACCTTGTCTGATCTTCACTTATGATGGTAGGGAGCACCTTCTCAAGTCTGCTTGCTATCAGGCACATCAAGATTTTATAATCTGCAGTTAGAAAGGATATTGGGTGATATGAGGCACAGAGTTTTGGGTCTTTACTCAGTTTTGGCAATACTGTGATAGTGGCAGCACACATAGACAGTGGAACTGCCCCCTGTCTTGGGGATTCTGTAATCATTTTCTGCAGCAAAATTTGTATAGAGTGTTTACAGTTCCAACCTGAATGAAGTATATTTAAGGATCTCATTCAGTAAATTGTTGATCCAGGAAACCTTAGGTACATGTAACCCCCATGTCACTTTTGGCAAGTTGGCACCCCCATAAATTACCAGTACCCATACATGCTATGCCATTTACTTTTCAGCAATAACTTAGATTGGTACCACCCCTGGCATTAGGATGTATGCCAGGCTCATTATCTAGACGAAGAGGGGTGGGGTTGTTATTAAAATGAACCTTTGTTAATACAACCAGGTCCAGGGAAGAGGATACTAGGCATATGTTAGACCTCACTGCTTAGGGAGCCCTAATAATCCACACAGAAGCAATGAACACTTTATCCACTACAACAGCTGGGATTTTAGTGTGGCTTTTTCTCTCAGAGCATTAAAGTAGGGTAGGCCCCCAAGGTTATGTCATTTGGTAATTTCTGGTACAGTCACTTGTAGAACACTTGCTAGGCAGACTAACAACATTTATTTTCTCTTTTTCCAAAATGATGCATGCACATGTAATGAACCTCACACCAGAACCATTTTCTTTTCCAAGAGTCTATGCTCATGGACTGTGCCATACACTTAGAAACATTTTCTTAACTGGAGAGAGTTTTTTTTGTGGACTGAGCCACCACTCAGAAGGAACAGGTGATTCTAGTCATTCTTTCACCCACCTCATCCTGATGCTTTGGCCTCTGCATCAGGGGAAGCTAGTGCCATCTATGAACCAGTTTGTCCTGCCTTGTAAGCTCCAGATGGTGTTCTTCCACCTTTGCCCCAACCGACAGTCTGTGCCATTTCTTCAGGGTTACACACCAAAACACTAGAGCCTTTACTTCCTCAAAATGCAAAAGAACTCCAAAACATTAAAGTTTAAATGATTCCCAAAGCATATGAGGGATCCTGACAGGTGTGATCTAGCCTTATGGGCACACACTTCTCAGCTAGCTCCCAAATGAGATAGTCTCTGTATCTCTACTCACATATCTTGTTGCTTCTTCCTATAGGCATGGAAAGCAAACAGAAAACTGCACCTTTTCCCATAGTAGCATGTCAGAAAATCACAGACAGTCCTTTCTCAAAGGCATCTGTAAACACTCAGACCCTCCAGAGGATTGCCCCTTGGTTCCAATGAAACATGCAGTCCCTTCCCCTCCCCTCTCCCCACAAGAGCCTACCGGGTCATAATGTCATATGCTTAATAGCGTACGACATTATAGCGCAACCTGGACCTGTACACTGTCTGTGTTGGACCCCTCCCAGAGTTGGAATCCTTAGTGGGGTGGTCTGGAGGTGCAGTCCCCTGTAATGGGGTGTGGGGGTGGTGCCCCACAGAGCATTATATATCAGGAAACCATGCAACGCAGGTTATGTCGCATGGCATTCTGCTGTGCAACATTCCTGCCCCCCCCCAGAGTGAAAATCAGGAATCCTGCTGTGAGATGTCTCCACCACTTTATTGGTAACTGTAGTTTAAATCCAGAACTAGGGTGAGAATCACAGGGCTGTCTGTCTTACAGCACACTGGCAGAGATACTGCCACACTGGCTGTCACTAATAAACTAACTGAACATTCAAAAGCTTCCCCTGAGCAGCTGACTGAAAAGTAGTTATGCTGCTGTGAGAGTTCCAAATGACCTAATCATTTCCTACTCAGGCTAGCTGAATAAACAATGATATCACTCTGTAAGGAGACCCTTAATGAGATACCTTATCAGCTGCCATTTCACCTGCTTATAGGCTGATACTGGTGGGATTCTTGTAATTCCAGGGGACTGGGTGGTCACATATGCAAGTCTGGGACTTAGAGGTACTCAGAAAGATGTAGTGGTGAACACAATGTCTGGGGCACCAGGAAGGAAGAAGTCTTACTATTCCAACGGGATAGAATGATATGAACAGGAGTAGGTGACTCTTGTTTTTAGGGATTTTGTCATTGTAAAGAACAAAGAGGATTCAGTAGGATCGGTAGTTCTGCTGCAGCAATCTGGCTATGCTAAGAGTGAAGGGCGAAGGGGGACAAAATAGTCTCCCAGACAGGAACAGCAGAACTGCAAAACAGCTCAGCCCAGCTTATCAGATGAAGTAGTGATACTTGCTTGATACAGCAGATCCCAAAGCAAGAGAGACAGAGCTCCTAGAGTCTATGCTAGACATGGCCAAGTACATGGGCGACATGGCAGTTGACGTCTCTCAAGTTCAATCCCAGGTCATCTGCCCTAACCAACAGAGCCAGAAGAGCCCTATGGCTCAAACTATGGAAAGCAGATAATGAATCCAAGTCCCTCTTGCAATGCCTACCCTTAAAGGGAAAGCACGTCTTTGGGGAGGGACTACAGGAATATGTGAAATCAAGAGAAGGGGATGAAGATCTTGCCAAAGACAAGAATAGTACAACCTATTTACCATCTGGGCATCAGCATTTTCAGAACAACAGATTCCAGAACCAAAAACAAGGAGTCAATACCAGTAATAATTCCATCTGTGGCAGTGGTAGAGGATAAAACACTACTTACCTCTCCTCCTATGCTTCAAGCTCCTCCTCCTACTTTACAGGAAAATCAACCAGATGGAGATTCAGAGGCAGAGGTAGAGGGAAAAATTGAACTAGCAATGACTACAACATGAATCCCATGCATGATGCAAGCCCTCTCAAGCCACAACAGTTTCCACTTAAGTCACCTCCTGTGGGTCAGAGTTTGTCACTCTTTCAACATCAATGGTGCCACACAATCTCTGACCGATGGGTCCTAGAGGTAGTCTCTAAGGGCTACACTACAGAACTGTCAGCAATACTGGACAGGCACAGATTAATAATCATCCCACTCACAAAGAAAAAAGTAACAGTTCACCAAGTTCAGGACATTTTATTGGAATTACTCCAGAACAAGGCCATACAAGTGGTGCCAGAAGAGGAACATGGTATGGGCATTTATTCAATATTCTTCCTAGTCTTGAAGAAGAATGAGAACTTAAGACCAATTCTGGTTCTAACATTTCTAAACAAACATATGGCAACACAGAGATTCAAAAAGGAGACTCTCAGGTCCACACTCAGGAGTCTCCAGGTATGTGCCACCTCACCTCTATAGATTTGAAAGATGCCTAACTCCACATATCTATAAGACCAGCCAACAGAAAGTACCTCAGGCTCCATATTCTAGGCCAGTATTTCCTGTATCAGGTCCTATCCTTCGGGCTAGCATCAGCACCAAGGGTATTTATAAATATCTCCATAGTCCTGGTGGCTCACCTCAGAGAGAAGGGAGTTTACATAATTCCATACTTAGACTGGCTTATATGCACACAAAGCAGTGCACAATCACACAGAGACACAAACCTGGTGCTCGATACCCTGAAAACCCATGGCTGGGTGATTAACTTCACAAAGAGCTCCCTGATTCCAACCCATTTGATCAAACACCTGGGAGTAGAGATAGATACACTCAATGGAAAGGCAAGACCATCCCTCAACAGAGTGAGCAACCTTATCAGAATATAAGAGCATCTACTTCTATCATAGGGCAAGTGGCCATGGTTCTAAGTTGAATGGCATCATGTATCAATCTGTTACCATGGGCCAGGTGGAACATGTGCCCCCTCCAGAACTGCCTGTTATGCCAGAACATACCTACAGAGGAGAACATTGGGGAGAAGGTCCACCTGCCTCAAGGGTCAAAGATTCCCTTCTATGGGGGACAAAAAGAGACAATTTGGTCAGGAAGACAAACCTGGAACAAATCTACAAGGTTACACTGGAGACAGACACTAGTTTGACTGGCTGGAGTGCATGCCTGGGCAGCTCATCAGCTCAGGGACAATGGTCAAAGACAGAGTCCAAACTGTCCATAAATTTCCTAAAAATGAGGGCAGTCTATCACTCCCTGCTGACATTCTGGACAGAGATTACCAGATGATCCATGCTTGTACACTCAGATAACAAAGTGACAGTAGCATACATCACAAAACAAGGAGGAACCAGAAGCATGGCCATGCATAAAGAAGGAGGTGGGTAATGCAATGGGCACAAGCCAACCTTGTTAACATTCATGCAGTACACCTATCTGGGAGACTGAACATCAGAGCAGACTAGCTCAGCAGACAGAGTACACTGGGGAGTAGCAACTCAATCCAGAGGTCTTCTACTCAATAGACAAGAGATGGGTCCAGTGACACAGACTTGATGGCATACAAGATCAATTCTCAGACCCACAAGTACTTCCCCAATACAGGGATTCAGTAATCATCAGGGATTGATGCACTTCACAGAAATGGACAATAGAATGGGCTTATATGTTTCCTCCAATCCCACTGACTCCACAAGTTCTGGTCAAAATTTGATGCTCAAGGAGACTCATTATGATTGCCCCATACTGGCTGAGAAGGGCCTGGTTTATGGTAGCAGTGGCAATGGTACTAGACATCTGGCCCCTTCCACCCAAACCCACCTTTTCACTCTGGATCAGTGGTACATCCAGATATCAGGAAGCTCAGGCTCACAGCATGGCTCCTGAATGGCAGAACTGCTAAGGACCTGATACCATGACTAAGTGATCAGTACTTTTTACAGTCAAGAAAAATGTCAACCACCTCCACATATGGTAGTTAGTGGAATATATTCTTGGCCTGGGTAGGGCCAAGGGGTAGATCTAGAAAAGCCAGATATGGCCTTATTCTCTTTACCTTCAACAAAGTATGGATAAAGGCTTCTCACCAGTCTCACTCATAGTGCAGCTGTCAGCACTGGCACGACAGTATGCCAGGTTGGGCTGTCCCTACCTGGTACCCACCCAGACACACTAAGGTTACTCAAGGCAGCAGATGCTATCCTTTCCCACAAAAGTCACCCTTAGCACCATGGGCTCTCACCCCATGTTTGATCCTCTCACTGTCCCCCTTCTAACCAATTCATGAAGCACAGCTTTACTAGGCAGGTCTCAAACCTGTTTTTGGCTGCAATATGCTTTGCTCGTAGGATCAGTGAGCTGGGAGCTCTGTCCTGTAAAGAACCATATACCCTGTTCACTGCAGAAAGGGTAACCCTAAGAACAATTCTGCTTTCTCAGCCCCAAGCTCACTACAAAATTTACACAGAACAAACAATTGCATTACTAACACTTATGGGATACAGACTGAGGGAGAAACTAGCATCCCACAGACTGGACATAAAGGGCACATTAACACATATATCTCAAGAACACAAACAATATGGAAAATAGAAAGACTGTTCATCATGGCACAAGGCCACTAAGCAAGGTCTGACAACATCAAAATGACAATTGCCACTTGGTTAAAGAGAACGATTCAGGAGGCCTACAAATCAAAGAACTTAAGTCCCCAAGAGAGAGAATAAAAGCTCATTCCACAAGCACAGTGGCCACTTCATTCGTAGAAAGGTCCATTGTCTCCACTGAAGACATATGCCAAGCAGCAACATGGTCTACTATCCATACCTTTGCTAAACATTACAGACTTGAGACATTATACAGACAAAATGCCTCCTTTGGAGCTAAGCTACTGTTGACAGTTTGTTCCTCAAGTTCCAGTATTGACCACTCTGACCATCCCTAATTGGGCAAATATTACTACTTACTCATCCACAGGTCAGAGCAAAGAACCTTACCAGATCAAGGGAAAGGATTAAGGCTTCTTTTGGCTAGGCAGATTTACTGTGTGTTTTTATTTTGTACTCACAAGGATTGTTACTGTTTATTGCTAGCATTTTATTGCTTTATTTTTCTCTGATTTAGATTGTTATTGCTGGGTATACCTTCTGCTGCATTATTACAGGGTGTGCCAACAGGTGTGTGTGCTAACAGATTGCTGCTGTAATCTGATTCAAATTGTATTTTGCAAGGTATCTTCTGTTACTGCTTTATTTTTCTCTGTAGCAAAGTGTTTCTTACAGGGTATATCTTCTGTGAAATTATTACAGGTGGTGCTATACAGGTTTTACAGTTTTATCTATCATTAGGATAAGCTTTCAGGGCTACTGCATTTGTTGCTGGCTGATTGTTTCTGCTCTTACCTTCTTGTTTCTTTCATCCATGGGTCTTCTTTTGGCAGGAAGGGCCAGCCACCCACCCCACCCCATCCCCAACCACCCCACACTCACTCTTTATAGGTAGCTCAGTCATGACATTTCCTGTGGCAAAGTAGGAAGGGCAGATCAGTAGGGTATCCCACGGTGACCCTAATTTACAGGGGCACTAGTAATTTAACTTGTTATAACAAGCTATACAAAAACAAACAAAACACAAAATCAAACTTTTGCTTTCATTTCTTCCTTCTAATTACTCTGACAAGCTTATAAACCCAGCAACTTGTCTGGAATGGATATCATTAACTGCAGGTACTGCAGAACACGTTCAGAAGGGCAGTTTTACAGGATTTAGGACACTGTCCTGAATGCTGGGCCATTGGAGATCTAAGCTCAGCTTCAGCCAGCATGGGCAGAGGTTGTGCCTCAAATTGCATATTCAAGAGGAAATATATTATAAGAACCACCGCCATTTTCCCAACATCCAACAGAAGCACCTCAACCTCAGAGGGTAGTTGGTCCGGGAGGTTGGCAGGTGGTTAGAAGGGGAAAATCAGGTGCCCTATCACTCAGTGTTCTCCAACATATCACCTCCACAAACCATATAAAAACTACAAACAGGTAGCTGCCTCTATCTTCAAAATCAAACAAAGGGGCAGAGGACACTGCAGCACAGGAGCTAGCACAACAAAACTCACATCGAACAGGAACCAAAACAAAAACAGCAAAAAGAAAATCAAAAAAACTTCTGATCATAGGAGACTCCATGATACGGGAAGTTGATATCTATCTCCAGCTAGGGGTAATGGTCAGATGTCGCCCAGGTACATCAATGTGGAGAGAGACTGACCACATTGCTAAAATTGTTCAGGAAGCAGGAGAAAACATTGACATCCTGGTACACATAGGGATTAATGATCTTGCCAACTGGTCAGTTGTGGAGACCAAGGAACACCTGACCAGACTGGGTGACAAACTATCATCCATTTCATCTGGCATCTCCTTCTCTGAGATCCTGCCAGTCTAGGAGAGGGAGGAAGATGGACAGAAGGTCAGAGGAGGGTTGCTAAACATGTGTCTCAAGGGCTGGTGCCAGGAAAAAGGACACACATTTGTAGGGAACTGGCAATAGTTTTGGGAGTGAAAATTCTGTGAATTTGATGGACTGCATCTGACTAAGGAGGGAGTCAGTGCATTGGGGCAGAAGTTTGATGTCTTTGCAGAATATTTTAACTAGCAAATGGGGAGAGGGGTGCAGCACCCCATACGTTGAATGGGAAGAACACCCCTCCCCCCTCAGCCAGTGGTCAACCAGGAGTTCAGCATGTTTGCAGTTTATTTGCATCACCAGGTAAGGAAAAAGGTCTGACTGCCCATACAACACACAGGGGAAATGCCAGACCTCACCCAACAACTAACACACCGAAATCTGGCAAATGGAAAAATATGTACACAAATGCTTGCAGCCTGGGAAACAAGATCCCAGACCTGCAGGCAATAATGACAGAGGCTAAACTGGACATAGTAGCAATTAGTGAGACATAGTTTACCAGTAAACACACTTGGGAGACTTCAGTACCTGGCTATCTACTGTTCAGAAGAGACTGAGGTACAAAAAGGGGGGTGGGGTGGAGTGGCCCTGTATGTCAATGAGAGTATCAAACCTACAGAAATTCAGAATACACATAAAGAGCCAGAAGAACTGTGGGTCACCCTGGAAACAGGAAATGGGACAGCTATACAAACTGGGGTTGTGTACAGCCCCCAGACCAGGGGGAGGACATAGACAAATTACTGTTAGAAGATAAACTAAGCATGACAGCTAAAGGGGAGGTTCTGATAATGGGAGACTTCAACATGCCAGATTCAGATTGGTCAGTACCAGCAGGAACATCTACCAGAAATAGACACATGGTGGATTCCTTGCAGGGGAAGGCTTCAAACAACTGGTACAATAACCCATAAGAGACAGGGCTATCCTAGATCTAGTACTGACTGACAGGAAAGGATCACAGATCTCCAGGTAGAAGGTCACCTGGAGCCAGTGACCATCACATGGTATGGTTAAGATTGGCTACTAGAACTAAATCATCCTATTCCAAGGCAAGAATATGGGATGTCAGAAGTGCTAACTTTGATAAGATGGCCAACAGAATTAAGCTAGCCCTGGCAAAAGAAATACAGGTGAGGGGTACAGGCAAAGTTGGCAAGCATTAAGGATGCAATACTTGAAGCAACATTCCATTGTGTTTGAGAGAAAAGGAAGTGAAAAGAAGAAGGAAACCTCTTTGGTTCTCAAAACAAGAAGCAGAAAAGGTCAGAGCCGAAAGGCTGACCTTCAGGAAATATAAGTGAATGCAGTGGATGAAGATAGGAGGCATACCAAACTTCACTAAGGGAAGCAGGGAAGGCAGGCAGGCAAAGGCCCAAACTGAGGAAACACTAGCACAAACAGTAAAGAAGGTGACAAGACTTTCCAAAGATACATTAGTGAAAAGAGAAAGTCCGAGGGATATTTCTAAGATCAGAGGAGATAATGGTGTGTTAGAAGGAGGAACATGTAAAGCATCTGTCCTAAATAGATCTTCTGCTCAGTATTTATTGAAGAAGGCCCACAGCTCAGCACCATGAACACGGGGAGGTGTGCACTAGTCCCTTCACAAAAGAAAGGGTCCTAAAAGAGCTCGATAAGCTCAGGGTGGACAAAGCAATGGGACCTGATGGCATACATCCCAGGTTACTAAAGGAGCTAAGGGTGGAACTAGCAGAGCCATTATCATAGATACATAGATATATAGACAGTGTCAGCAGATAAGGGCCTATGGCCCACCCAGTCTGCCCATTTGAACTTGTAAGTTCAGTTTATGTTTTCCTAGAAGTCTGTTGCCCCTTACCCCTGACATCCAGAATTACTTTATCTATCCCATGCATTCTTAAATCCCATGATTGTTTCAGCCCCCACTACTTCCTCTGGCAGGGTGTTCCACTTGTCCATCACCCATTCTGTGAAGAAATTCTTCCTCACATTTCCTCTGAATCATCCTCCCTCCAACTTCATCCTGAACTGTTTAGTCAGTCTCTGAGCACAGGAGAGGCCACAGAAGACTGGAAAAGGGCTCATGTGATCCTGCTCCACAAGAGTGGTAGCAGGGAGGAGGCAGGGAGCTATAGACCAGTCAGTCTTACATGAGTAGTGGGCAAGATTATGGAGGCACTCCTTAAGGAAAGAATAGTGCAACACCTGGAATCCATAGGAGCACAGGATCCAAGACAGCATGGGTTTACAAAAGGAAGGTCCTGTCAAACTAATCTCATAGATTTCTTTGACTGGCTAACCAGAGTGGTGGACCAAGGGGGAGCAGTTGATGTTGCCAACCTTGCTTCAGCAAAGCTTCAATACTGTTCCACATAGAAGATTGATTAATAAGCTGGGTAGGCTCAGGGTGGGTCAGAATTGGTCAACTGGGTGGTAAACTGGTTGACAGGCTGAAAACAGAGAGTGAGTAAATGGTATACAGTCAGAAGAGATGCAAGTCACAAGTGGGGTACCTCATGGGATCAGTCCTGGGGCAGTCCTCTTCAGTATCTTCACAGTGATATTGAAGATGGACTGGAGGACAATGTTTGTCTGTTTGCAGATGACACCAAGATCTGCAACAGAGTAGATGATCCAGATGGGGTGGGCAGAATGAGAAGAGATCTGGATAAACTAGCAAATGGTCAGAAGAGTGGCAACTGGGTTTAATGCAAAGAAGTGCAAGATTATGCACATAGGGAAGAGAAACCCTGAAGCCACATATTGGCCAGGAGGAGTTGCTGGCAGTCACAAGGGAAGAAAGAGTCTTGGGCATCATTATCACCGATGACCTGAAATCATCCAAACCGATCACTAAAACAGTAGGTAAGGCTGGGAGGGATTTTGGAGTGTATTAGCAGGAGTATCACAAGTCGGAAGAGGGAGGTAATAATCCCTCTTTACAAGACACTGGTTAGGCCCCATCTGGAGTACTGTGTGCAGTACTGGAGGCCACACCTTCGCAAGGACATTAACCAAATTTAGGCAGTCCAGAGAAGGGCAACCAAAATGGTGCAGGGACTGCATCAGAAAACATATGAGGACAGATTAATGGAGCTCAATATGTATACCCTAGAGCAAAGGAGGGAGAGAGATGATATGATCGAAACATTCATACACCTTAAGGGCATTAACAAGGTAATGCAAGTCTAATATGTTGTAATATATGAAAAATAGCAGGACAAGAGGACACAGCATAACATTAGATGGGGCCGATTAAGGGGTAACGTGAGGAAGTTCTTTTTTCACAGAAAGGGTGGTGAATTCATGGAATCAGCCTACCTCAATAAGTGGTGGATATGAATACAGTGCAGGGCTTCAAACAGGCATGGGATAAGCATAGGAGCAATACAGATGAGTATGAACAGATAGGCCATTGACAGAGCAAAGGCTGATGGTACATTTATAAGGTAGAAAAAGAAATAAGCAGACTGGATTGGCCTTGCAGTCCTTATCTGCCGTCAACTTCTGTGTTTCTATCCCATTGTGTAAGGATTGGAGTGCCATGGATATAAACTCAACACAGTGGGTTTTAAGGGTACTATCCATTGCACTCCACAGTCCCCTACTATAGAGCTCACTGGGGAACCTGACATCTTTGGGAGCAAGTTGGTATCTTGAAAGAATTCATGTTTTTCATAGGATATTAGTCTAGCCATGCTAGGTGACTGAAATTAAATTACATGCAAACATGAGTCTGTCATCAGAAATAGGCCCTCTTGGTCTATCAAGTCTGCTCAAATGTACAGCTAGCACCCTTATATTGCAGCTACCCCTCCACCTCACACCCTTAGCCTCCCTCACACCCTGTCCCATGTCTTTTAAACTGCCCACCTTTCTATTAGATACCACCTCCTTAGATAGTATGTTCATGTCCACCACTGTGAAAAATGCCTCATCTCTCTCCAATATCTTCCACCCTTTAATCTGAGACCATCCCTCTCATGTCTCTTCCTCCCCGCTTAAATATCCCTTCAGTGCCCATTTTGATAATCCCCTTCAAGTATTTGAAGGTTTCAGTCATATCCCTGATCCCTCTCTCCTCCAGGATGTATATATTCAACTCTATCAGCCTGTCTTTGTAGGTTTTGCCCTCCATCCCTGGATCATCTTGGTTGCTGCTGCACCCCCTCCAGCAATCCAATATCCATCTTCAGAAAGTAATGCCAGAA
Organism: Neoceratodus forsteri; assembly: GCA_016271365.2. Lineage (NCBI taxonomy): Eukaryota > Metazoa > Chordata > Ceratodontiformes > Ceratodontidae > Neoceratodus > Neoceratodus forsteri. The sequence goes on along the minus strand of CM057457.1, from coordinate 415,265,009 downwards.
CTGCACACAGTACTCCAAATGTGGCCTGTACAGTGGCAGGATCACGTCCTATTTCTGGATGAGATTCCTCTCTTAATACACTCCAGCATTTTGCTGGCCTTAGCTACCACCTTCCTGCACTGAGCTGGAGTTGTTCATGTCATGTTACCCATCATGATCAATCCTAGGTTTTCTCCTCTTGGTGACCATTATCTGAACCTCTCCCGACTGGTAGCCACTCCACGGGTTCCTTGCCTGAAGTACATAACACTGCACTTTTCACATTGACTCTCAGCTGCCACTTTGACCACTCCTCTAGTTTGTTCAGGTACTCCTGTAGCCCCTGTCACCCCTCTACATCATCCACCACTGCCCCTATCTTGGTACCACCTGCAAACAGACTGATCTTGCTCCTAATGCCATGTGAGATATGAATAACCCAAACAACACCAGACCCAGCAGTGAGCCCTGCAGCACCCTACTGGCCACCACTCTTGGGGATGAGAGTTCCACCCCACCACCACCTGTTGCTGCTTCCTCTTCAGCCAGTTCATGATCCAATTTACCATCTTTTCCCTGCAGCCACACATTGCACTTACCCCCAGTTGCCCATGAGGGCACTGAATCAAAGTCCTTGCTGAAGTCTATATACTTACTTACTCTTGCCTTACTTACTTACTTACTTACTTTGCCTTCCTTTCTTTCTTTCTTTCTTTCACCTTCTACTGCTTGATTCCAGATGTGTCCTGGGGGGGGGATTGGGGAGAGGGAAGGTACAATAGGCAAATAATTGAACAACAGCAACCAACAAGGAGGTACACATACAATGGTAAATATACAGTAAATAAACAATAGTTTAGCAAGGTAACAATGCAGTACAGGTATCGTGGCAACAAGAAACAAAACATCTACTGCATGGCCTTTATCCAGTTTCCTTGTTACCCAGTAGTAGTACTCACAAAGGTTGATCTTGCAGGATCTTCCTGAGACAAACTCATGCTACTAATCATCCTAGAGTCCATTTTCATCCAAAAAGGTCACCAGTCTCTCTTTCAGGATTGCTTCAATAAGTTTTCCTACAATGGATGTGAGCCTTACAGGTCTGTAATTGCCTGGTTTATCCTTTGAGCCACTCTTGTGGAGGGGCACCACATGAACCATCCTCCAATCATAAGGTATGCATCCAGTGTCCAGGGAGATATTGAACAAGTCCACCAGTGGCCCTGCCAATACCTCCTCCAGCTCTTTCAGCACCCTGGGGTGAATGCCATTTGGACCTGGTGCCTTATCTAGCTTTAGCACTTTCAGACCCTCCAGCACCCTGCCTGCTGTAATTTCCATTTCCTTCACTTCCCCCTGCCAACCTTCCCCATCCCCTGAGGTAGCTGTCTGCTCTTCTCCTTTGTGAACACACAACAGAAGTACTGATTTAGTGCTTCTGCCTGTTCCACCTCTCTCTCCACCCCATCCTTCCTAATCCTCACTAGCAGGTCCCTGCAGCTCCTTCTGTATCCTTATGTATCTGAAAAATCTGTCTCCCCTTCCCTAATACCCTGTGCTAACTTCAGCTCCCTGGAAGCCTTAGCCACCCTGACCAATTTGGTTACCTTCTTGGATTTCTTCAAATACAATTCCCTGACCTCTCCTTCCTGGGCTTTTTGAACCTCTGAAAAGCTGCTTTTTTCTGCCTTTATACCTTCCAAAACCTCCTTGTTCAGCCAGCTTGGCTTCTTAGCCCTGCACTTCTTGCTCAGTGTTTTGATACATAACCCAGTAGTTTCCATTAGCCCAAGTTTGATAATTTCCCACTTGTGATTTGCATCCATATCAGGCCTAATTCCTTCCAGGTGCCTTCCCAGAATGTCTACCATCTGCCCACCTTAAGTCAATCACCCTGTTTCCTGTACCTACAGTCTACCTGCTTATGCTGAGCATGAACCACACCGATTGATGGTCACTCCCAGCTAGCAGGTCCTCCACCCTGAGCTCCCTCACAGCCTCCCTGTTATTTAGCACTAGGTCCAGAGTTTTTTTCCAGCCAAGTTGGCATACTGACCATCTGTACCAGGAAGCTATCCTGGAATGCATCCAGTAGCACCTGCATCCTTGCGCTCGAGATGGCTGGGGTTCCACAGTCTGCTCCTGGTAGATTGAAGTCCCCCACAAGCACTGTGTTCTCTTTCCTGCATACCTTTCTAATCTGCTCCGCTAACTCCCTGTCTAAGTCCTCTGCTTGAGCTGGTGGTCTGTACACCACCCCCAATCATAGTGTTCTACTTTTAGAATCAATGAGCTGCATCCATAATGTGTCTGTCATACCCTCCTCCCCCTCATCCCTTGTATACTTTTTTCCTTCTCTAATATACATTGACACCCTTCCCCCTCTCCCATTTCCTCTGTCTTTTCTATATATCCTATACCCTGGGATCCTCAGATTCCTGTCCTGGTACTGGGTGGCTCAATTCTCCATGATGGCTGCAATGTCCACCAGCCTGACAGCTAAGAGAGCCTGTAACTGAGCTATTTTGTTCCCCAGTCTTCTTGCATTCAGGGAGACCACCCTTCACCCAGTTCCCTTCTTTATCATAACCCACTCTCACTCATCCTGACTCCCCCCTGTGGTCCTACCCTGGTACCATCCCTGTTAGCATGAGGGGTTACCTAGTTTGTCTCCCCTCTCTGGTGGCCATGCATACTTGCTCCACCCTCGCCACTCCCCATATCTAGTTTAAATCTACCCTGGATGCTATGTACTCCCCCAGCATTTGCTTCAAGACTCCCTGACCTGCATTACTCAAATGAACTATGTCCTTTGTGTACAGGTCACTAATGTCCTAGGTGTTTCCTCAACCTCCCATGAACCCATACCCTTGGGATCGATACCACTGTCTCAGCCAAGAGTTGACTTCGTATATCCTTTCTTTCCTTGCCATGCTTGCCCTGGGTACTGGGAGCACTTCTGAGAAGGCCACTGAACTTCCTACCTCCAAACACAACCCACAACCTCTCCAGTTCCTCAAACCTCTCCCTTACCAATTTAACCTTATTATCCCCCAAGTCATTTGTGCCCATGTGCACCACCCCATATGGTTTATCTCTTCCCCTCCTAACACACTTGAGCAAGGACTGTCCCACCCTACTCACTGTCAATCCAGGTACTGATTCCATCCATATCTGACTATGCCATTCTCCCATCCCTCCCCATCTGACCTGTTTTAGGATTGAGTCCTCTAGCACTAAGTCCTTGCCCCCTTCTCCCCACTGTTCCCCTGTATTGTCCTACTATCCCTACTCCCTCCTTAAATGTCCACCCTCTCCTGCCCACTTGCAACTTGCTTTCCCTCCCAGCCAAGCCTGCTCTATCCCACCAAACTGACCCTCCTGCTATGCTCACCACCCCTACCCTGTTGCCCATCACACCCCCTATAACTCTTCCTGCCTCATCAACCTCCTTCCCATCCTCTCTGGTTCCCCTCTTCCTTTCTGACTCCTCTGCCCTGCCCCCATGCCCTCCCTTCTACAATTATCTGTTTTCCCCTTTCTTGCACTGCCCTCTCCACTGCCAGACAGTTGCCCCATGCATTTTCCCTACCCTTTTACCCTCCTGTCCCTTCCTGGAGAGCCTCTCCCTCATCATCCACCACTGAAGCCAGTACTGCAAAACTATTTCCTGAATCTGAGCATCTACTGAATACATCTCCCCTAGTACCACTAGTACCACCCTAAGGTTCCCCCATATTGCTTCTAAAATGTTTCATCCCATCCTCTAGCCTCCATGGTACCAAAGACTCAATATCCTTGGTTCCCCAAGGAGGTGCCATCCTGCTACAATGCTCTCCATCCCTCCTTTAATCCTCATTAACTCCCTCCCTAGCTAGTGGACCTCTGCCTCCAGTCCCCTCAGCATGAGGCAAATGGGACACCCCACTAGCTTCCACAATGTGCCCATCTAGACAGCTGCCCCACAGCCATTGCAGTTTACTATTCAGTCTACCCTGGTATGTATGCTGTCCTCCTGCCCCCTGTACCAATCTCCCATCCTCTGCTGCTGGGTCCTCCCCTGCAGCCAGATTCCCCCCAGACTTCCACTTTCACCAGGATGCCACATTGCTACGCTATTATAAAAGTACTCTCTAACAGATAGAAATATAAAAGAACAGAAATATAGAGATCACTGAACTGTAGCAATAGACCAATAAATCTGAGGAATTTGTTATCTCTGCCTATGGGTATTCTCTTGTTCCCTGTGACTTTATATTAGAGGTTGGTATGACTAGCTATTGCCTACAGCTTTGGAAGCATTCAACTTGAGAGCAGGGGCTCCTTGGGCTAGGTAGATACATGAAATTTGTCCCTGGGTCACATGTGCATCAACTAGTCTATCAGGTGGGCTAAAACCCATGATGTAAGGACTGGGGTACCATGGATATAAACTAACAGAATCAGCTTTACCAGGTGAGTAAACACCCATAAATGTTCTCTATGAATCCCTGTAGTGAAGTAAAATGACAGATGTTTCTCTGCAGTAACCAGTTGTGTTTGTGCTTCCCGCAGTTGAGTTGCTTGTCCCAAAATCAGCTGTCTTACAGACCGCTCCACAGCTGTGTCAGTGGTTTGCATGTGGGCCTTCACATCTGGAAACGTCCCTGACAATGGTGTGACTTGCTTCATTTGCTGTAATGCAAATGCTGTTTGTAATGCCTTTAGCCTCTGCTTGAAGCACTCGTCTTCTGCTTGAAGCATTGCCTGCAGGTCATTGTTTTCTGTAGAGATCTCTGCTTGTGCTTATTGTTCCTGTACGTCATCTGAAATATCTAGTGCAGTTTTTTCCATCTGGAGTTTCAATGGTAAATGTATTACAGTAACTTGATCCCTTGCTGTTGAAACTCAGTCAGTAATATTTTCCTCAGGTGCTGTTCCCTCTACAGATACTGAAGAGTAGTAGAACATTTGGTTCCTTGTGCTGAGAAGGTAGAGGAGGAGGAGACCATCTCCCCCACCTCTTGTGTGTCCATTCTCTCTCGTGCATCCACTGAAGTGGCCGTCCTGAGCAGCCAGAGTTACCGCTACAGATGAGTAGTGTGTACATCATCACCAAAATAAAAGTTACTTTCATAGTATAAGGGTATTGAAAACTTAGTTTTATACAAACAGGATAAAAAACAAGGAAAGAAAAAAAGGAAACTTTGCAAAATTGTTATACACTGCAAGAACAGAAACATAGAATTTGATGGCAGATAAGGACTGCTTGGCCCACCTAGTCTGCCCATTTTCCCTCCCTAATGGATAAGCTGCAGATTCTAGCTAACCAGCAGCCTACTTCTCCCTACCCCCCACTAGAATTGCCTTACATCTGTCCCATGCATTCTTGAATTTCCCCACTGTTTGTGACTCCATGACCTCCTCAGGAAGCCTGTTCTATGCATCTACAATGCATACTCATTTATGCAGAGAGGGGGAAAAAATAACCCTTTAAATGATGTGTCCTGTTATTTATTTATTGAATTTTGTTGACCGGTAGGACCGCTGAGACTAGAAGTCCCTTTTCAGGGGTGACCAGGAGGAGGGGAATACAGATGGTAACCAACTGAAATTGAACCAGATTAAGTGTTGGTGGTATTTCTAGTGAATGGGTGAAATTTGGCCAGGACATCGGGGAAATTCCCCTACTCTGCCAGCAGGGGCTTGACTTCCTGGGAGCAGAATGGAGGAGCCCTGTTTGGAGTCGGACAGAGGAGGAGGAGGAAGTGCTGATGTGGCAATGCAGGCTGGTGTACCTGCAGGTGAGCAGTTCTCCCTACCAACAGGTCCGGCTAAGAAGATCTTTACAAAGCCAGATTTGGAAATCCCTGCAATGGCAATAGAAGAGGAAATAATGTTGGAGAATGAAGAAGTGTTCATGGAGAATTTGTTAGTGAATAAACTAACGCCAAAGCAAATAAATCATTTATTGGACCTATTGCAATCTGTAGAGGCAAAGTCAGATGAGGATAGCAGGGCTAATGTTTTGTTTGATGAAAATGTTGAAGAGCCAGGCGGCAAGCTGAAATCAACCCACCAGACAACGCGCGAGCTGATCGATGATGCAGGAGCATCAAAGGAGCAGCCTGACAAGCATCTATTACCCGCTGACTCAGAATCTAAAAATAGATCAGTAAACAAATGACCTGACATCAGAGAAAGAAGTGGGGAAAACAATCTCAAAGGCAATAAAATCACAGTAAGTGAAATCTTACCTTTTGATTTAAATATATCTCCATTCAGGGCTTTAGAAAATGTACCGAGTGTGACGCTTGGACAGCTGGTTCTGATCACTGTATAATTTTTTGTAAAATAAAAATGGGTTATGGACTGTCTGTCATGAGAGATGCTGAGAAATCTGGTGGTCTTGGAGTGACCTCACTCACTCCCTCCCCCCCAGGTTTCAGCTGAAAGATGAAAGCCATGAAAAAATGCTGAAACAGCGTGTGAGATCATACACACACAGGTTTTAGATACAAGATGTTACATGGCAGGCCAGAAGTTAATTACAGACTTTTCTAAGTTAATTGTAGCTTTAGCTGCTAAAAGGGAAATCAGCATCCCTTTTAGGACGTTTCAAGAAGAAACCAGGTTTAGTATCCTGATGCGAAATTATAAAGATGCTTTCATGTCCTGGAAGGGAAGCTTATCATGAGATCAAAGAAATGTCATTTGAAAGACATGAGTCATGCTGAGATTGCAGGATTTAATACTTGAAAAGACATCCTGTCTTTATATAGATTTTTATATATATTCTGGCAGGGAGGAGCTAGGTGACCTCATGCAAAACAAGTGGGAAAACCAGCTTTTAAACATTAATTCAGTTTTCTTCAGACACACTTCTAGTTAGACTCTGACAAAGAAACATCTTTGGAGCACTTTAAGCAGGTATTTAGAGAGAAAGGCAAATCTGATTACTGTAGTAGGAATTGCGCTGTTTAAAGCTTTGTTCTTTTATAAGATTTGTATATTTTGTGATATAATAGTTCTGTATTGTATGTTTTACATAGTATTATCTATTTTAGTAAAACTATTTTTAGAGCATACTTGGTCTGTCTTTGAATTTCTTCATTTGTAAGAAAAGTATATGTGGTTATAGCTGACACTAGGCATAAGCTTGAATGGTGATACCAAACTGGAAAGAAAAGCGTTTTAAATCTGAGGTCATTATTAACGTTTTTAAGGGTTCATTTCTGTACACCTGGTTAGGTGCCCATAGGCAAAGATATCTGGTCCCCCGAAGACAGAATTGTCTGAGCCAGTACATTGGTATGCTAACAAGAGGTTCACAGTTTGAATCCTCAAGACTTGAGACCAAAGGTTTATCCAAACTCACAAAAGACAAGAGGGTTACCTTGTTCTGTTAAACTATTCACAAGACTGCGCTTGAGGTTGACACTTTGGGACTAGAGGGCTGACCTGCTGAGTGGGTTTGTGACACTGGGAACCTCCCATAACAACCAAACAGCCCCAACAGAAAGCGCTAGTAAGGGGAGAAACAAAGAGCCAGAAAAAGCTGTAAGAGGTCTCAGAAAAGGTAGAACTGAGGATACAGGCTCTAAACAGGAAACTACTCCCTTGACAGTAGAAAAAGACCTGAAAGGAGCTTAATGGAAACAAACTGATTCAGGGAAATGGGTAAAAGATCCAAACAATAAACCAGAGATGAATTTGGTAGAACCTATGCTTAATACATCCTGTGATTTAGATTTACATGCTGAAGATGTTGTTTTTTCACAAAATACAACTCGCCCTACCCCCTACCCCCAAACCCTGAAATAAGATCTGAGGAAAATGAATCTGAAAGTGATTCTGCAGCACCTTCTTGGGGAGACCAAGTAGAAGAAGATAATGAGGAGAGAAATCAAAAATTCCCCTTTAAAGCACCCCAGTTATGGGCACAATTTAGGAAAAAAGACCAGCTATTTCAAAAAGCTGTTCCAACCTATAGAAAACATGCTGTAAGATTGCAGTACCTTGGAGGACTTACCCCCTCCCCAGACAGAATATATATGGGCAGAACTTTAATAAAAGAATATTTAAGGTCCTTCTCAAATGAAATATATGCTTTGATACATGCGTTGGGGGACACAATTTTTGATGTCGGCTTTAAGACACTAATGGGTCTAGATAGATTTTGGGCCACATATGAATAAGTAAAATACGTGGCTTTATGCTTCCTTCTCATGCAGTTCCACTCACTAAACCAGCCATGAAACAAGTTACAGCACTTTTTAGAAATGCAAATATAAATGTCCATGACATAAAGCATTGGCTACAACAGAGATGTGATCGGTTAGGGGAACCATCCCCAGTCCTGGACGAAGAACACATCTGGACCGGAGGATGGAAAATGTGAGCGAAACTAAGAATGGGCCCACAAGGGCCTAACCATTTGCCAAGTTCTTTTGTCTTAGGTTGTGACAGAGGCCATTGTTTCTATCCAGGCCAACCAAAGACCTGCTTTAAGTGTGGTGCCTTAACATATTTAAGTAATGCTTGTGACCGAGTTAAATGCAGCTTATGTTTGGAATTTGGTCATACTGGGGTACAGTGTAATAATGAACAAAGGCGTAACCTTTGTGAAGAGATGGGACATATTTTCAAGACATGTATGTGGGCCACACATGACAGAACAGACAGAGTGGATCAGGAGGTACTAGTACACAATGCTCAGAAAACAAGTATTGAAAAGCAACAAAACCTTTTAGAAAGACAAATGCAGGAGGAACAGAGGCCTCAGACAGAAAATCAAGAAAACACAGCTGAAAAAAGCCATCAGCAACCACCCCTCCCCATAATGCACTAGAAAAACAGGGTTCACATGAAGAAGAAAATGAGGAACCTGGGGGAGACCCTGTAGCTTTAAATCTGCAAAATTTGGAAAGACAGTCAAAGAAAACCACAGACATAGACATGCAAAAAATGCCTTCTCCAGAAATGAATATTGTGGTATCTAAGGAAAGAGGTTTAAAAAAACAAACCCCCAAAGTGAAACTACCTAAAACCTCTAGATCTCCACAACCTATAGCACTGAGCAATAAATACAAAATTTTACCCTCACAAGAGCCTTAAGGAGAATCAGAGGCCTTATCCACTATTTTCTCAAAACATGAGGGAACCTCAGAATCTGAAGAAGATCAAATGGAAGAAAAAGTGCAAGCTGTAAGAGTTAAACAAAAACACTTGTGGACCAGACCAAGAAGCAGCTGTAGACTGGGAAGGAATAAAATAAAGAAAGATCGAACTTGATAGTTTTTGGTTTGGCTTTTCTTCTTCTCCCGTCCTTTTCTTATGACTTTATACAAAGTAGCCACCCTAAATGTTAATAGCATTAAGAACCCAAGGAGAAGGGTAGTTACATTTTCTATTTTGAAAGACTTCAATATTAACATTTGTTTCCTTCAAGACACTCGATTATTTACAAATAATGACATTTCAGCTGCTAGTAAACTCTGTTGTTGGGGACCATCCTTTTATTCCTTAGCACAAGAAAGGAGCGGAGGTGTTGGTATTATGTTCAGGGGTTGTGATTTTTTAGTTACAAGGGTAGTGGACATTTCCCCTGGAAGAGCTATGTTATTAGATTTCACACATAATAATGTATCATGGAGGGTTATTAAGTTATATGCTCTTCAGACAAAGAAGGAGAGAGAATAACATTAATGAACAAAATTAAACCTTACTTGTTTACTTCTAGTTTTGTATTATGGGCAGGTGATTTCAACTGTATGCAGGATGTTAAAGACAGAGGGGCTAAAACAGATAAATAATTTTGTGATTCCAGATCCTTAAAGAAAATTATTGAAGTAAGTGGACTAACATAAACCTACAGATCCATTTATCCAATGGGAGGATACACTTTTTATAAAAGTACCCTAGCCACCTGCATTGATCTCATTTTTTCTTCATCCTCCCTATATATAACTGGAGCTCACACAATAGCTGTGGAAAACTTGGACCACTTAGCAGTTGTGGTAAATATTTCTTTTTCAAAAGAACGGATTAAAGGGAAATGGTATTGGAAATTAAATTCAAACCTTTTAGAGAGTCAAGACATAAAGGAACAGATTCTAGAACTATTAAATGACAGAAAATCTATAGCCTGCTTTGAAGACGACTTAAGTAGTTGGTGGGACACTACAAAAAGAGAGTTAAAACAGCTATTTAAAATATTAGCATGGAAAAAAAATACAGAACAGTATCAGAAATACTTAACGCTGAGAGCCCAATACTTTAGAATTCTTTCTTTAGTTAATGAAGGATATGAATCCGTTACTGATGAAGTTAAAAATATCAAACAAGAAATGGAAAATTTACAATACTTCGGGCTACATCTTTATTATATGAGCATATAATTAGTACTCCTGGTAAAACTACATCCGGAGATGTCTTTGAAAGCTGTAAAAATAGAGTTAAATGTAAGAACATGCAAAAACTAATAAACTAAGAAGGGAGACTAGTTGAAACCCATAAGGAAATTATGGAAACAGTGGAGCAGTATATGAGTAATACGTTCTCAGAACCAGAAATAAATGAGGACTTTCTTAAACAAACATTAAAAAAAGTAACTATACTTGATTTACCCACAGAAATAGTAGAAAATGTAGCTCTGCCCATAACAAAAGAGGAAATAGACAGTGCTATTAAAAACCTTCGGAACAATACTACACCTGGATTAGACGGCTTAACCTCAGAATTCTACAAAATTTTCAAAAATGAACTGAGACACTGCTTTTTGTATTTAATACAATATTAGATTCTGGCAATATGGTACCACAATTAGGCATATCTGCACAAATGTTTATACACAGAAAAATGAATGGTAACTACTTAAAAATTGGAGGCCTTTAGCCATAATAAATACTGACCTTAAAATATTAATGAACATTTTAAATACCAGGTTAACAGCAGCAGCCGCCTATGTAATTGAACCATGTCAGACATGTTCAGTTAAAGCTGTACTGTCAGATTTTTCTAAGAATCTGTAATCTCACTCACCATTCTGAATTTAGGCTCTGTGGTGCTCCATATTTCATCCATCAAGACACAACCATTTGTTTGTTTTTCTTCCTTGTACTTTTGTAAGAAATCCAAATATAACTTTGCCATTCTCTGCTGTGTGAGACCCCGCCTTTGGTTTGATAAGAACCTGCCCTTGGCTCTGCCGGTACTTCTAACAATGTCTAAAGCAGGTGGGGGAGGTGTGCAGCCACTATCAGTAATTCGATCCTACTTCCTTCCTCCTACAGTCCTTTTATATTTACTTCCCATTTCTGTCCCATTCTCCTTCATGACAGCTAGTGTCATCCTGCCTCAAGCTTCCCCAAAGTCCTGCAATTTCACCTCAGAATGGCTAGAAAATTGGTAATTATAAATTATCTAATGCACAAAGAAACCTATTATGTATAGCTTTATTTATCTATCATTTCTGTTGTACTGTAGCCTGATGCACTTTTCACACATCATATTTATTAGTTATCAGTGTGTCAGTGAGCTCCCCATGAGCTTTAGGTGTCTACAAGTGCACTGATGATGAGTCACACATTTGTTGTAACATTGCCTTGTAATACAGCCCATTTATACTTTTTGTAATGCACTCCTATGTCATGTTCCCTAATGCAGCACTTAATTTTTGTATGTATGCCATCTCCCTCCTCAGAGTCTTGTTTCCTTGATGTAATAAATCCCACATTTCTGCACCCTGATTTAGTGCTTACTAATATTGATCTGCAGTCACTCTCTCCATGCCCAGTGTCTCCATCCACACTGTAGTGTTCTGCTCCATGCTGATGTTTGTGATACAGATGTTTATTATAAATACATGTTCCCTTTCCATGATGCTGACTTTTACTTCTTTGAGATCACCGTCCCCTACGTCCAAGGCTGGCAGTTCATGCACCATATATACCCCCCCAAAAAGCACATGCTCAGTGGTCTACTTGACTGAACCACCTGCTATCATGCACAATGTACCCACCACCTTCCACAAAACCCCATGCCATCACCTTGACACATTGCCCCATCACCAACACCTCTTGTGACTGTGCTGTGCATGTGTACTGTTGAAGTTCACTATATGGTTAATGGAGTGTACATTCCTACTCACTGACAGTCAGTCATCAGCTCGTGGTGGTGGTGAGAAGAGGATGATATGCAGCCTGCACCTCCTTCAGGGTTCGGTTGTAGTAAGTGTTGTGAGGTGGTGTGAGGGTAGTTGCACTAGATCACCGTTAATTTGTTGTATGCAGAATTTGTATTGCTGTATACATTTTTTTTGGGTGGTGGGGGGCACAAGAACATGAAGAATTCCCATACCAGTTTGTGAATAACATTACCTAAATTCAACTATCTGAGCAATGTAAAGATGCACTGAATAGTGGTGCCTCACTCATCTCCTTTATTTACAGGCAATGCATTTCAACATGTTCTACCACCTCTGAGACAGCATGGCGAGAATGAGATTCAAAAATTAAACTATGGCTGCTGCTTGGTGCATATTCTCATTTTCCTAAGTGTAACCCCCTTATAAATGGGGGTTTACTAGAATGCCTCTAGTGGTCTCTTTAAGAGCTGCCAGCTTGCTGACCCAGTCAATTTACTAAGAAGGGAGGGGACTGTGGGTTCTCTTGCTTGAGTCCCGCCTGAGCCGTGGGGCAGGTGCTCTATTTTTGCCATTGCTAAGTAGGCAAAGCGGGCCCCTTATTGGGCTGTGGTATTTATGTATTATATGTTGACTGAGTATTAAGGAATGTAGTTTGTCTAACCTGTTTTCCCTTGCAGCGGGGACTTTGTGCATTTTGCCTCTATTTTGGACCCAGACTGTCTATGGGGTCCAATGATGATCCAGGTGCACTTAAAATGGAGCATTGTGCAGCCAGTTAGGGCTGGGACTCTTGGAGCTGGCTGCCAATGGGAGGTATGGCCGTGATCTGGGAACTGAAGTCCAGAAGGTGGCTCCTTTTGCACCAATAGAAGGAGGTAGAGGGATTGGCAGTGGGAGCCCTTCAATAGCACTGTGTAGCACCTGACTGAGGACCCCTGCTTAACGGCTGAGGGAGCAGAGTCACTGTGGCTGTGAGGAGAGAAGGAGCCTGGGCTCCTGCACTGTAGAGTCTTCACACGGAAAGCGCATGTGGAACACCAAGAAGTTGGGCAACAGTATTGCCGGAAAGAGCTGGCCAAGATCCGCTGTGGCATGCAGGCAGAGGAGGCTGTATATGTGACAGCTACCTACCAGGCTCACCCTGTAGAGGACTGGAGAATCTGCTTCAATCGTGCTCGGTCTGTCAGCAAAAGTGAAGCTGCGTTGCATTACCCAGTTCGTGCAGTGAAAATGTTCAGGAGTTTAAAGCAGCTACCTGGTATGGTACCCCTCTGTCCTACATATAAATGTGTGGAGAAGTGTTTGGATCACAGGCCTGTGTCCTGCAAGTGGTGTGAGAGGGATCCTTCTACAGGAGTTGTGAGTACTAAATCAGGGTAGCTCCCTGTCAGCAGTTCTATTGAGTGCAAGTTTGGTCTGGCTGCTCCACTGGCCACCTGAACTGAGCATGCTGGCCCTAAGATCTCTTGGGATAGCGCCACATGGGGGATACATAAGCACTGATAGTTGTGGATCAGCTGCTCTTTGAAGCATCTTGGGCATGCCTGGTTAATACTTTTTGGGGGTGGGTTGCTTGGGTGGGTGACTGCAAGAAGTTGACAAAGTTTATTCATTTCACTTCTAGGATTACAATTACCTTTGAGCCCAGGGCTCTTTTACAAAGGTTCCACGTCAAGACATAGTTATCACATGACAATAGACAAAATTGTTACACATATAAGGGTAAAGAATATTAAATTAATTTCAAACAGACAGGAGAGGAAAGTGGAAAGAAAGAGGACAATGGGGGTGGTAGAAAGAATGGGAGGGGCAAGGGGCAGGTAAGAAAAATGAGAAGAGAAGAGAGGTGGGGGTAGATAAGGATAAGGGGGGGTGGAGCTGCCAGGAAGGTGGCATTGTCAGGTGCTGTACAGTGTGTGGGGCAGAGGCCAAACTATGACAAGTGTGTTATGTAAGGAGCTAGATATAGGAAATGGGCAAGTAATGACTGAGGTGATAGTTGTAACTCATTTTTTTCAAAACCTCAAATTAATACCATAAGTATAAACACAATATTGTATGTTCCCAGTCAATCAGCAATGGTTTTGTTCACACTGTTATACTACTGATGCCCCTCTTGCTGAGATACACAATAGCATCAATTTCAATGGTTGACACACAATTAGACAGTAGTGAGGAGAAACTGGCTTGGCATGCAACTGTGGCCATTGGTGCGGGTGATGAGAGGCAATGGAGGTGAAATCATGTATAAGTGGGAATTGTTGCGTAGACCGGGGCAACTTTCATCCAACAGGAAGCGAGCAACTATGGCAGGTGGACATTTCACAGCATTAGCAAAGTGACCAGAGGTGTCAGGGGGAGCCTCGAGGGGGTGGGCATTGGTTAGCATGCTAAGTCTCTTCAGTCATGTAAACCTGCTACACCATTGGTATAAGAGATGGCGGTGGATGGAGGATGCAAATGATGAGATATCATTGATGTTAAGACAGGGAACTATTACAGCTGTGCAGGTACAAACCAGGCACGGTGAAGTAACACAGCAGAGGGACACATCAAGGAGATCGGGAGGCATTGAGGCAAATATGGCTCAGGAGTGTTGAAGACAGTAGGTTTAGGAAAAAAGAAGGAAAGCTGGATATTGTGGGCCTACATTCAGATGTGGGCACAACAAACATGGAAGGACAAGCCTGGGTGTCCAGCACGAAAACAATTATGCACCCTCGTCACACTGACAGGGAAGGAAGCAACGGATAGTAACCATTGGAGGAATGAGCGGAGCAAGGAAGAAAGGAGCCACTCCTCGGAGATGGGTTCCAGGACACACAATCTGGGAGACATGGGGGAACTTCTCTTGGGAGCTTTAAAATTTCCCGCAAACAAGAAAGAACATTTTTTTTGGGGGGGGGCACCTGGAGGAGAGACAAGTAAAGCGAGAAAAGGGGTGGCATTGGTAAAGATGGAGGGGAAATGAGCTGGGGGCGGTGGGGGCCAATGCTCCTGTTGGAGATACTGGGTTGCCCCTAAGCATCACTGGCAAAAGAAAGGAGACTCCGGGTGGCGGCTCAGTGAGGAGGAAGCTCTATAGATGGGACTGGGGGTGGGGCCTTGCTCTGGCGGTACAAACTGTCATTGTCCACAGTGATCCTGCAGGATATAATGGAATCAAGGAGGTCAGGACTAATGGAGATATGGGTTCGAGCCTGGGGGATGGACATGGTTCGGGCAGGAGGGATGGTGGAGGAGACAAGCAGGCTAATGTAGGGGGATGGGGGGACACACAGATAGTGAATGGTAACAGGGATAATGAGGCAGTGAGAGTGATGCTCTTGGGTGATTCCTTGACTACCCGGGACCCCAGAACAGCCACCAGGAGAGCCGGTGGCCACCAGAGGACTCTCAGTGAAGCTGGGAGGCGAAGAACAGTGAGAGGGGGAAACCAGGAGTGGCTACTTCATTGAAACAGTGATGTATACCTGTAATCCATGACTCCGAGTGGGCTGACATAAGTGATGACGAGCCATGGATCACTTAGGGAGAGCAGATGCTTACCTGTATAGGGCCCGCTGGCAGATGAGAATAGCATAGCAGTCTTTGTCTGCAGAATAACCCACTTTCTGTATTTGTTTGTGTCATCATTCTGTGTGTGCTGGTTCCAGTTTTGCCTTGTGCTATGTACCCTGTGTCACACTTTGTGGTGCACGTCCTCCAAGTGCTTTTACTGTCCACTCAAATAAAAAAATAAAAAACAGACACTGATATTTGTTTTTCTCACCATGGTATTCACCTTGCTACAACATAATTATACTTATGTTCTGTTCTTCTGCTTTTGGTGTGTGTGTGTGGGGGGTTCATTTGGTAGTTCAACAGTCCCATTGTGTATAAATGCATCCCTTGATGGCAGTTGACTGCACTCATTATGACTCCCACTGAGTCTCAATCAGGGGCTGTTCTCACTTGCTTACCCTTGGTAACGTGCTTCAGTTTGTGTCTGAGTACAGCACCATCACACAGACAATTGGCTCATCAAGCTAAATGTAGGAGTTTGACAGCACTGCAAAGCACCATGAATTGAGCACATAACTGTGTCTTTGGCATCAGATTGCTAGTCATGCTGTCAGACTTATCTGTGTTCCTTAGTGGCCTATTTTTTTGTACTATGAAACACAATTCTGCTGGGAATGAGTACTGGAAATTATCCATAGTGGTACGATATATGTGTCCACTGTCCCAGTGTCACTGTTGGTTTAGGGCGCTATATGCCACACTTGCACCGCGCCTGTCAATCTGTGTTTGTTTAGTAAGTGAAGCTGATACCCAGCCATCATTGGCACTGTGGAGAAATCAGGACACAGACCGGAGGAGGCAGAAGGTGGAATAGCGGGGGGAGCTAGGGAAAGGGAGTGTTTTTGAGGCAGTGAAAAGAGCACGCATGAAAGAGAGAGAGAGAGAGAGCCCATAAAGGGTCAGTCACATATTCTGGAGGACTCTATAGCAAAGGATCATATGGTAGTGGTGAACAGGGACAGGACAAGCAACATCTGGGTAGAGTGCATGCCTGACATGACATCAGATAGGGTACAGCAGCATATTGATCATTGTGTACAGAAGGTGGTGGTGAACCACACATCATCGTTCACTGGGGAACACGTGCTTTTGAAATAAGACATTATGCCATGGACAAGTGCATGTACAGAATGAGAAAGCGGGACAGTGGACTTCAGCGAGTGGTTGATTACTATGGTTTGCCTTTCATAGGTTCTTAAAAATGAGTGTGGGTAATTCTGCTTTCTCGGTGCCAGCCCAGCATTGCTGATGGTTGCAAGGCTGGACACCACACCATGCACCACACTGGTGACCAGTATTTTGGAACAAGCCCTGGCTCTCGTGGGTAGGCAGGGGCAGCAAAGGATATAGTGTCTGCAGGACTGCTCACCTTTCCTAGGGTAAGGGTTGAGTAGCTTGCTGATGCTTTAGAGGCACATGGCATTTGCTGGTTGCTGCAGCCCCAAGCAGCATGTCAATATGTGGATAGCACCGATAGAAGCCTTATGCATGGCAGCAGAAGCGTTTCCATGGAGTGCAGAGCTTCTCCACCCATTTGCACTTAGGCCATAATTCAAAACAAGGTAAAAACTGTTGTTAATGGTGGGACCAGTAAGACACCTCCCCTAGTGCTGGATCTTCAAGCCTGCCCATGATCCTCTCCCAGCGTCTTTCTGTTTGCACACTAGATTTGCAGACAGGTCACCAGTAAGGAGCTGTCGACCATGCCCTGGTGTGCTTACATCCAGGGGGGTCGGCTGTCCAGGAATGAGTGGACAGTTCACCTTATCCATGTATAAGAGCTGGAGATATTAGGTGTGAGTGATCATGCTGGTTGTGTGCACCACTAGAGATAGTCTGGTGGTCCAGTTTACGCGGATACAATTAATGTAAAAAGGAAATTTCTGCTTTCCTCATTATTTAACAATCTTTTAAAGTGTGCATTGTGATGACTCCCTTCGTGTCCCACTTATGGATCACTTCATGATTGCACAGCTATGGCTGCTTTTATGGATGCCATCAACATTGTTTGTGCTCCTATTTAAAATGTTCACAACTCATTCATTACGTAATATTTTTAATGAGCAGTCACATACTCCATGATGGATAATAATTGTCTTTTCTCCTTTCTTGTAGGAAATGGATCACATTGTTTTTGAACCAGCTGTGCTGACTTTGGCTGCAAGTTATCATCAAGACATTTTCTCATTGCCTCCCGCTGTAGATACTAATCGATCACACAGGCATTCAGCGTATCATCAGTACATCTTGTGGCACCTTGGACGTCTTGGGCAACGTGTGCGTGTGCCTGTCCCCAGCTGCTGCGTGTGGCATATCCGTGATGTCTACCCAGACCCCTCTGTACAGTACACTGGTTTCCGTCCTGATCAGCTAGTTTGACAAATGACTTTTTTTTTGTCAACCATTACTTTAACTGATTTTTGTTAATTTGTACCCCTTGATTCACACTTTATGAATGTGTATTTCACACACTTTTCTATTAAACTTTTAATATCGTGCTGTACATGTTTATTTTTCTTTAACTCTGCCTCCTGTTCTGTTGTATGTAATGTTTGCACAGCAGCATGTTGATTGTTGCATTCACTGATGCATACAACTGCATCACTGTGCCAGAAGGGAAATACACGATGCGGACAATTTCATGATGGTCTCCATGTGCACGTGTATTTGGCATCATAAGTCAAGTCTCGTAATGACAAACAATGACAGAATCACAGTTGACCAGGTATTAGGGAACGTGGTATCCAGCACTTGTAATGTTGTATGGTTCAGCATTGGGACACAGACTACAATCTCATTAGGTCAAAGTGGTTTGATTTCAACAATGTTAACTTTGCTGAACTGTGTCTTGGTTTCACCAGAGACCTTGAGAGGCCGGTGTCAGTATGGGGAGTGTAATAGCAGCGGTAGTGGCTAAATGAAGTCTTCATAGATTTAGAAAAGTGATACCCCTGAGTGCTATCCATGGTAAATAGAAATAGTGAGCAACTGCTGTTCTCAAGACATGTTTCAGCACAGGGTGTGGTAACAAGGTGAGAGCTCAGGAAATTTAAGAACACCCAAAGGGATGGAACAAGGATGGAGTACTGAGAATGTCTAACTGAAACTGGCAATGCATTACGGAGAGCAAAGGCACAGACACAGTAAGATACTAACATACATACTGTCAAGCAATCAGATTAGGCCATATGGTTCATCCCAAGTGCTTGATGGCACTGAAATACTGCCTCTGGCTTCCCCCCTCCTCATTTGCACCATTGCAAGCTTCATTTAGTGTCCCCTGCTGGCCACCAACTCACTCAGCAGACACCCCTCAAGGCTTTCCATATTCATGCACTTGAGATACGTGATGTCCTATATCATATCCCACCTGTACCTTTTCTCCTTCAAGAAGTAGTGGGTGAGCTCCCCCGTCTCACCTCCTAGAATCTGCACTAGCCACACTACTATCCTGGTTGCTCTACTCTGCACCCTCTACAGTAAATCAATGTCATCCTTTTTAAGTAGGGATGCCAAACCTGCACGCATTATTCAAGGTGTTCTCTACCCAGGCAATTGCACAGTGTGTGGAGCACCTCACGACTCCTTGAGGCCATCACCCTGGATGTCCACCACAGCATTTTATTTCATTTAGCCACAGCCAATCCGGACTGATATGTTGATTACAATTGTTTAAGGAAGAGGACAAGGAATTCTTCAGTTTCATCATGCAACGGCTGACATGCAATACTAGACGTCTGACAATGTTAGGTTTAATGTAGCAGGATGGTCATGCATTGAGGGAGACATAGCTAAATTAGATGTACTGTATCAATATTGTTATTTGTTAGTCACAGAACAGTTGTGCATTACTCCATGAAAGTCTGTGAGCCGCTACATGGCACTTTGGATACGTAATTATTGAGGAGTGTGAGGTACAATTTCCGGAACTGATGCTAATGGCGGGTGGCTTTGAACTGCATTCTAGCCCCATCGGTGAGGAAAGGATAAGGAATGAACTACAAAAACCAAGGCCCATGGTGAATGATGTACTACATCCGAGAGTGCTTGGGGAACTTCAGGCAGAAATGTTTGACATGCTGGTATTCATGTTCTGTCTATCACTGGAGTATTGTGATTTGCCAAACAACTGTACTGAGGTCAGATTAATACCGATACTCCAGCAAAGTATCATGTAGCTAAGAGAAAATTACAACCCAGGTAGGTCTCACAGCATTATTAGGCTAGTTAATCTATGCACTCATCAAAAAGAGAGCCTGATGGATCACAGACAGCAGGGCTTCTCAAAGGTTAGGTTAGGCCATGCTATACCAGTATGATTGTGTACCTTGGCTGAGGCACATAGGTACTAGAGATGAGGTACTAGAGGTGTGTTGTGTGTTGATCTTGCTGCAGTTTGTCTTGACTGTTAAGTCCTCAAAAACAGTAACCCACTGCATGCGTATCAACAAACATGCCAGTAAAGTGTTCTGGGACAACACTATTATATGGATACTAAACTTGTAGACAGCCAGAAGTCAGACTGCATTAATGGGTGAACACCACACGATTGTCTTGGTGAGTATCTGGGTGGTAGGGGTGGGCTTTAATAGTACTATGAATGCTCCTTTTCAATATTTTCATCAGTGACATAGCAGGTGAACTAAATTGGCGAGGGCTGCTCTTGTTGTGTTCTAGAAAACACGTAATAAGTTGCAGACCTTAGAGCATATTGACAACATGAAGCAAGACCGAATAGCACTAGAAAAGTGTTCTGACATATGGAGGCTAAATTTCAATGTTACATTGTTTACAGTGATACACTTGGAATGTGGTTGAGTACTCTGTGAAACTCAGATCAGGGTAATTCAACATGAGAAGTATCTTGACAAACTGATGCTAAATCACCTCATGGAGAGCAAGCAATGCAGCAGGACTGTGTAAATAGCTTATTCGATGTTGGTATGGAAATGCGTTGGCATCACTAGCAGAAAGAGTAAAGACCTGATGACCCTGTATTTATCTAATGTGTGCTCGCTCCTGTAGTGTGCATAGTTTGGGCCTATATGCCAGCATTTCTAGCTAAGCTAAGGCAACTAGTCGGGCACTTGGGAGGCGAGCAATTTGCACATGGCCAAATCAGGTAGTAGCAATTAGTGTTGAGGAAGTTAGCGAGGGCGGTAGAAAGAGAGTGGGCAGAGAAGGAATGATGAATTTGAGGTGGAGATCATTCCATAGCTTGTGTAACCAGTGTGAGAAGGGGGCTTGCCCAACAGTAATCTTCCTCCTAGGGATTGATAGTTGGAGGTAGTTGCAGGATCAAGATAATAGGCGGTGGAGGGCAGCTGAGAGCACAGAGGAGAGGTAGGAAGTGATGGTGCCAAGCCATAGGTTAGATATATATTTAGCACAGTGTGAAATGCGGTGGTTACGAGGCAAGGTAGTGCCAGGGAATGGTAGAGGTTGCAGTGGTGGGTAAGGGGTGAGGCATCAAGAGCAAAGCAGCAGAAGGCATTAAAAAGTGTGTCCAGCATAGATAGGGTGGGCTTAGGGGCTGCACCCTAAACAATGTTGCAGTAATCAAAGGAAGGAAGTATCATCTCCTGGACCACTTCACATCTGACGGGGGAGGGAGGATACTGCATTTCCCATAAAGTGCACCGAGCATGGGATGTAGTTTTTTTGAAATAGCATCACTGTGGTATGAGAAGGAATGATGGCAGTCGAGCCATACCCCCAAGTAGTGGAATGAGGAGACATACGCAAGTTTTTGACCATCCAGGGTGTGTAAACGGGGAAGGGATGGAAGTCTGCACAGGCGTTGTCGTGTGCCAAAAGTCATCGTGACAGTTTTTTTTTACATTTAGGGAGATCTGGTGCGAGCTAACGTTGCTGTACTTTGTTGAAGTCGGCATGGGTTACTTTGCCACTTCAGTGTCAGAGCCTGAGCAGAAGAGTACAGTGTCATCTGCATACAGGTGGACTGAGGTAGTAGAGCAGATGATCGTTAAGTCATTTAGGAATATAGAGAACAGTATGGGTCCCAGAATTGACCACTGGGGGACACTGGTAGTTAAGGCAAGGTGTGGAGGAGATAGCATTTGCGACTCTAATGGACTGTGTTCTGCCAGAGAGGTAAGATCTGAACCAGTTGGTGGCAGCAACAGAGAGGCCTGATTCAGTGAGACAAGAAAGCAATATAGAATGGGAGACAGTGTCGAAGGCTTTCGCAAGGTTGACAAAGACAGCTGAGATGATCAGCCCACTGTCCATACCAGTCTGGATTGAGTCAGTAAGCCATATCAGGAGGATGCAGTTGGTGGCCTTTCTGAAACCTGAATGGTAGGGGTGTGAAGATATTAGAGTCGGTGAGGAAGGAGGTAATTTTGGTGAGCACCACCATGTCAGCCACAACACCACATGCATGGTGTATGTCACCTTGTGGCTCTGTCACTCTAGTACCTTTATTTCTGAAGAAGTCATTTAACCAATCCACATAAGAGGTGGATATATAGCATTGTACCTTGCATTTGGCACAGTAAAGCTAACAATGTTTCTCAAGTAACGAACAGGCCGGAGGCAAATGATGTTGTCAGTTGTGGTGCAGTTTGGGCATGGGGTGTTGTGGCTGACATGGTGGTGCGTCAGGGATCAGTCCTGGTGCCAGTCCTTTTCAATGTGTTCATTACTGACATTGTAAAAAAAATGGTGTCCCATGTGTTTCTGTTTGCATTTGAATACCAAACTCAATACCAGAGCTGATTCACCCCGTGAGGTGTGTGTGTGGGGGGGGTGAATCAGAATGATGATTGACATGGGCAGACTTTTAAAATGGTCCATGGACTGGCATCTGTAGTTTACTTCCATGAATTCCAAACATTACCACCTGTTCAATATAAACCAATGGATAAGGCTACATAATGGTGTGGGTGCAGCGTTGTGCTCACAGTCAAAAGGAGGAAAGGCACCTGGGGTTCTAATTTTGGAAGAACACAAAATGTCACAGCAGAGTACAAAAGCCATCCATGCAGATCAGATGTCAAGCAGTGGTACCTCATCAGGAGTGACAAAAGCAGACGTAGGGATGTTGTGGTCCCATTATATTGAGTAATGTTCAAGTCTCACTTTCAGTAATGAGTGCAGTTATGGAGCGAGAACCTTCCTAGGGACATTAACAGGTAGTGGATATCCCCGTTAACAGTAACATGCTTGCAAATCAAGACTTAAGATGGCCGATTAATGGCGCTCAAGATGTACTTTCCTTTATGAAATCAGCTACTCCACCACCCCCGTTACATTTTTCTCTGTCACCCCTGAATACTTTACCTCCTGTGATGGCCCCGTCCCAATCATGGCTTTGGTTTGCCCATGTTTCAATGATACCTGCTATGTCCAGCTCTCTGTCTGACATCAGTTCACTGCCCTGCCATTTTATTCCCCTGGCTCCTATCCTTTAGTGAAACCACCCTCACCCTGACTCCTCCCACATGCCCCTTACTCTCCCTACCCCTCTCCTAGCAAAAAGTAGGCCCTATCATTGCTATGACAATGCGAAGGTTTTGACGAGAGTGAGACAGGGACCAGACAGCGAGAGGGCGCCATCTGAGCTCAGGGACTGTGGCTGAACTGTTGAATTTTCAATTTCAGCATCAAAACGCTGATGGAAGCTGCACTATTTTACCGGTGGCCTGAAGCAGCACTGGAGAGTGAGAGAGGGACTAGCCAGTGAGAGGGAGCTCATTGGAGCTCATGGACTGGTGCTGAACTTTTGAAGATTTTTTTTTTGTACCAAAATTCTGCCATCTTCCGGACCTATTTAATGGACAACCTGCAGCATCGCAGGAGAGCGAGAGAGGGACGAGACTGAAATTTTTTTCCTCCGTCCAAGCTACCCCGCACCGCCAACCTTTTCAAAAGACTTTATGGGCTGGTAAGGGGAGGGATTCTCTGGAGGTGTACAAATCAGGACTTCTACCTTACTAGCACTGTGTCATTCTAGGGCAAGTAAGGAAAAAACATGGAGATACAAGTGGGGTTGTGATATTACATGCAATTGGGTTGTGAAACAGATGAAAGTTATACTATATGATTATACTGTTTATTCTGGTACTGTGATATTACAGGCAGCTGGTTGTAAAACAGAGCTAACATATACTATATGCTGATAATGTTTATTCTGTACATTCAGTTAGATTTAAAGAGTTGTTTTATAGCCTGTTTACCTTGTCCCATCAGCTAGAGTGTAAGTGTCTATTTAGAACAGGGCTGTTTGCTGGAAGAGAACATGACCAATCTAGTCTGTATCTTCAGTTATAAGTGGGCCAGGTCAGGGGGAGGATGCCCACTCTGTAGGCAGCCATCTTGAAGTTTGTAGGTTAAGGAGTAAGCTGTGCGACTTGAGGGGGGCAGAGATAAGGGGTGAGGGTACGGATAGCAGAGTGGTGTAAAACCCCAATGTGAAGCAGAGATGGGAGATGCAATATATAGCAGAAACGAGGGAGAAGAGCAAGTCAGAGAGAATCTGAACACAAGGAGGTGTGGAACCCACCCCAGCAGAGGGGCCTGTCCCAATCATAGGGACCTAGGTGAACAAAGCTTGCATAACAAGTTAACAGAGTTCCAGGCCATGCTGTTTGGTGGGGGTGGGGTGGGGTGGCAACGCTCACGAAAATGTGGGCTAACAACAACCGTGACTGGGACCTTAACGTTGTCATGGGGTGTTGAGGGCAGGCTATGTTCTGGACATTGTCTTGGCGGATGGGGATCTGGTAAGGGACCTGGTTGTAGAGGATCCCCTGACTGTGAGAGACCACGGCAATGTCTGTTTTCACAGTAACATGGGGTGAGGGGTGGAGAGATCTAGGAACTGGCAGTGTAGATCAGGTGAGCAGACTTTATGGTAATGGAAAATATTCTAAAGGATCACATGCAAGGGATTACAACAATGCCAGACGTGGATAAGAGATGGGAGGTCATAAAACAGGTACTTCATGAGTTAGTCCGTACCCGCGCTAAGGTGAAGTGCAAGGGAGCAAAGTCACATAAACTGTGCTGGTGAACCAGTGAAGTTCAGTGAGCGTTTAAGGACAAAAACTAAGGCCTGGCTTGGAAGACTAATATCAGATGGGTGGGTGGATGAGGCGAGTGAGCAGGCAGAGGTATTAAGCAACCACTTCTCCTCTGTGTTTGCTATGGATGTGGATGTCATATTTGCTAAGAAAGGCACAATAGGAATATAAGCAAAATTGAGTGGGATCTGGGGATTAAAAGAAATGGAACTTAAGTGAGGTAGAGCCATGCCTGGTGTATCACATCTGGACGACGATAGAAAGGCCAGCAAGGAGGGGTTGATAGACGAAGCTCTTTCCACCGAACGGGTGTGGCAAGCCCTAAAGTCCCTGAATAATTGCCTGAATTCCCATTACAGTTGTCAACACACCGTCGCTGTACAGTGCTGGGTATTCTGCGTTGGTGGAGGAGGGGTTTTGGGGGTTGCGAACAGTGGAGGTCAAATGAGCATGGACACCGTGTTGCAGTAGTGAAAATCAGAAGATGCCCTGGTATGAAATGGACTCTGGAATAAGGTCACTTGTCTGGTTTCCATACCCAAGGGCACCACTAATGATCTTGGGCAAGTGGTCTGTTCACCTCCAGTGGACCGTCCAACATGGGTGGTGTTGAGCAATACCTGATCCATAAGAAACACGACTGCAGTTATTGCAGATCTTGTAGAGTCTGTGACTCTGGCATGCATTACCGAGACCTGGCTAGATGAAAATGCTGGTCCAATTTTGGAGGCAGCAGTTCCAGATGGTTACTTGCTGTTACACCACCCATGGTTGTGGGGGTTTGCAGTCTGTTTCAAAACCAAACTGGGACTCACAAGTGTACAAGTAGAGGGAGCTGAGTCCTTTGAGTGTACTGTAGTGACAGGTGTGGGTTGCAGAATTTCTCTCATCTATCGTCCACCAGGTGATGAGAAGTGTTTTCTGCAGGAAGTAGCATCCTTCGCCATTGACATGGCATTTGACTTACCCAGGCTGATGGTCCTGGGTGACTTTAATGCCTGGGTCCATGATGAACTCTCTCAGTTTGGACAACACTTCACGCAAGTGGGGGCTGTGGGATTCAAACCCAGGTCTCCTCGATTTGCAGCTCATAGCCTTAAACTACTGCACTACACTGCCTATTTCATGATCTGTTGTGGATACATATCCCTGTACATGTGTACCTTTTCCTGTGTTACACAGAATCAGGGTATTGATATCTGAATAGTTGTGGATTTCACTGCAGATCGAATGTTGCCATTGGGAAAAAGTAATTTGCAAACATATTGATTATCATGGGTATTTTGCTTTTGTTTAGCAGTCTACTTTTACACAAAATTCTTAGTATACAGAGTACAGTCTTGAAAGGCTCCTGGGACTGTATTCTGCAGTTAGAGGCAATGCATTGATGGGGCACCTGTGAAGTCAATCTATTCATGAGCATTACCAATGTGGTTAGTCTGATCACTTGATAATTGGCACCTCATTATTGTCCCAGAGTGCTCATTTCACTGAGACAAAAGAAAACCACATCAGAAAAACACAATAATTTGGTGCGAACGGTCCACTGGTCCATTGACAGTTGAAATCACACTGACTGCTGTCATTAAATGTATTTCCTTTGTTTCCAAACACTCTGTATATGACTACAACTCAGCAAGCCTTGGCCAGAATAGCATTTACAATAAATACATATTTCTAATTGTGCATCACCTGGATATGTAAACACTGGACATCATGCAAGGGATGCATAGCATTGCCTGACTACAAGAATGCTGAAAATATAAATGGTAGAAGCCTCTGTAATCTCAATATTGCAATTCAGGACAGGAGTTATAACCCCCCCACGGACCAACTACACTCGAGTGGGAAAAATTGAGTCATGAGGTAACCTGCATCTGGACCAAGACTTCCTGATCCCCAAACCCCCTCTGCCCCCACTACACACCAGCTGAGCTGTTCCACTGCAGGACAGCTAACCCTGACGATAGAGTGGCATGACCATAACCCCCCATCCCTAATCACAAATAAAAAAAATTGATTGACTGATGTGTGCACAGCCCAGACACCCAAATGGCTGACAATCAATGTGACAATTGTACTAACATACTAATCTGACAGCAAAATGCACCGACGGGTCTTTGCGACTCTACTAGGTTTTCATTAGCTGCACTCAGGGCAATTTTTGTTGCTTAGGATTTTTTGGGGGGTTATACTGTCCACAGTCCCATATGTGACACCAGCTTTGGACCAGTTCAGATTTAGCATCCATGTGTACAAGGACCATCCACTCTTACAACAGTCCACAGACTCCTTTGACAGCTCCCTGTGCAGCACACTACATGGCTCCACCACCCTCTCAGTGAAATGACACCTCCTCCTCCATCCTCATGAGCCACCACTTCCACTTATACCCATTCCTCTCGTTGCCTCCTTCACCTTCCTTTAGCGCCCCTGACTGCACTTTGTTTAGTCACTTTTATGAAATTTAAAACCTTCTGTTATGTACCTCCCTGTCCCTCCTCTCCTATGGTGTACATATCAAAATCCATGAGCCTCTTTCATGGGTCCTTTCACCTAGAGCAACACCTAATTTGTTTTCCTTCCTTTGCATTCTCTCATTAGGAGTGCAATGTGCCTCTTTAAATGTGGTCTCAAAACTGTGCACTATACTTGTGGTGCGCCCAACCAAGAAGTTGTACAGAGGTGGCATCACTCCGCCTTTCAGGAGGTAATCCCGCTAATGATGCATCCCAGAATCCTCTCTGCCCTTGCTGCTGCTCCTCCATTCCAACAGGTATTGCAGTTGTTCATGTTGACATCAACCATTACCTCCAGGTTCTTCTCACCCTCCATGACTAAAATTGTCTCTCCATCCACCCTGGAAAATGATGTAAATGGTATTCCAGCCCATCCTGTGCCTGGCCATCCACTATCCTTATCCTGCTGATCTGGCCCCTTACTTTCCCTTTTTTAACTATGTATCTAAAGAACAGCTTGTCCCACCTCGTGATCCCCCTGGTCAAGGACTGCTCCTTTTTTGCTTTCCCTTCTCTCAACACCATGGTGAATGTCTTGTATGTTTACTCATAATCTTCCCCTTGATTCCTCTAATCTTCCCTTTGTAGGGAAGATTGTTGAGAAAGTAATGGCCGTACAATCTGAAAACCATTTAACCACCTATGACATCTATAAACCACTCCTGTCTGGTTTTCAAAAGAGCAATAGTACCGAGACAGTGCTGGTTCTGGTGCTCAATGATCTCCTGATGGCTAGATATCAGAAGAGACGTTCCTTCTTGGTTCTTCTTGATCTCTCTTCAGCCTTTGACACTGTGGACCATGGGGTACTTCTTGAGTGCCTGGAGTTCATCTGTGGCCTGTCAGATACAGTCCTCAGTTGGTTTAGATCATTCCTCACTGACAGCACCCAGAGAGTGGTGTCGGGGATTAATTCTTCCTGCCCAGTCTCTCTGTCATGTGTGGTTCCCCAAGGCTCTGTGTTGTCCCCATGTTGTTGGCAGTGTATATGCTGCCCCTCGGAGACATTGTCAGAAGGTATGGGCTGAGTTTTCGTTGCTCTGCAGATGATACCCAGCGCTAACTATCTTTTGCACCTGACCAGAATAGAGCTCTCTCGGTCTTTAATAGCTGCCTCACTGCCATCCAATGCTGGACGTATTGAAGCTGGCTGAAGTCGAATTTGGAGAAGACTGAGGTAATGGTTGTGGACCCGGGTCACTGGGTAGAGGGGACAGGAGCTGGTTTACCCTCATGTTTATTTCTGTGGTGTTTCTGGATCCCCACTTCTAAACAGGTGCGGAACTTGGGGTTGATTTTTGACAAAGTGCTGACACTGCGTCTGCCAGTGTCGGCAGTTGTCAAACTTTCCTTTAAACATCTTGGGAACATTGGCAAGATTAAGCACCTTGTTCTGCCCTCCGATCTGCCTACATTGATCCATGCTTTTGTGACCTCACGTCTTGATTATTGCAACTTACTAACATACTAACATACTATTTGCCAGCAGATTAGGCCTTATGGTCTATCGAGTCTGCTCAAACCTAGATCCTTAGTTGGGTGCCGAGACCCTCCCATCCCTTGTGCTCCAGAAACCCCTATCATCCATCCCAACCCCCCCGGGACAGGTCATCATCTGATACATCCACTTTCTGTGTCTGTCCACCTCTCTTAAAGCCCTCCACTGTGGATCTCTGAACCAGCTCACCAGGCAGAGCATTCCAAGGGTCCACCACCCTCTCAGTGAAAAACCTCCTCCTCTTTTCCCCTCACCCTTCCACCTTCCAACTTCAAACCATGCCCTCTGGTGATGCCTCCCTGCTTTAGTCTAAAGATCCCTCCATGTTTACCCTATTTATTCCTTGAGGTTCTTGAAGACCTCAATCATATCCCCTGTCTCTCCTCCCCTCCACGAGAAAACACAGAGCTCCTCAAGTCTGTCCTCATAAGTCAAATCCCCAGCCTCGTATAATCTTTGTTGCCCTCCTCTGCTACCCTCTCCAGGAGCTGATGTCCCTCTTCAAGTGTGGTCTCCCAGTACATACACACAGTACTCAAGGTGTGGTCTAACCAGTCCATTGTGCAGCAGAATCACTTCCTTGCTCCTAGAGGTGATCCCCCTGCGATGCATCCCAACATCCTGTTTGCCTTGCTAGCTGCTCTCCTGCACTGCTCAGAGTTATTCATACATGTATCCACCATGACCCCTAAGTCTTTTTCCCTATTGAGGCTTCCAGCACCTCGATCCAGGTGTACCTGTGTTTAGGTTTCCCACCAAGATGCAACACCTTGCACTTGGTGATATTGAAATTAATTTCCATGTGTGAGCCCAGCTTTCCAGGGTGTCAGGTCTCCTTGCAGGGCCAACCTCCCTCTTCTCCCTCAACTACTGCTCCCATCTTGGAGTCATCCTGAAGAGACTCATTTCACACCCTATACCATCCCTGATGTCCGATATGTATGCATTAAACAGGATTGGACCCAGGACCGAGCCCTGTGTTTCACCCACTACTCAACCTCTGAGGGTTAGAGCTCCCCCAGACCACTATCTAGGTGCATCCAGCTATCCAGTTTCAATCCATCTGACCATCAAAGGGCCTACATCTAACTTCATCAGTTCTCCACCAGACCATTGTGGGGACAGAGTCAAATGCCTTGCAAGTCCAAGAATAATACATCCACAGACTACCCTGTCCAGTTCTGATGTTACCCATTCATAGAACTCCACAAGGTTGGTTTGACATGATCTACCTGGCACAAACCCATGCTGCTGACTATCCAGACCTCCCACCTCCCCAAGTAAACCCCCAATCGTTCCTTTAGTATACTCTCCATTAATTTTCCCACCACCGAGGTTAAACTGATGGGTCTATAGTTTCCTGGTACTTCCTTCGACCCCCCTTTATGGATTGGTATCACATGTGCCTCTTGCCAATCCCTAGGTACCCTCCCTGTCTTAAGTGACCTGTTGAAAAGCTCCACCAGGGGTGCAGCCAGTATGTCCGTCAATTCCCATAGTACTCTCGGATGAATGCCATCCGGCCCAGGAGATTTGTCTTTCTTTAGGGCCTTGAGGGCAAACCACACCCTTTTGGTGGGGATGACATCATCCGTCCCCTCCACCTTACTGGTCTTTTTATCCTTATCCAGATGTGACACCCCTTCCTTTTATCTACTGCTTCCTGTGGTTCATATCCACCACTTACAGCTGATGCTGAATGCTGCGGCTCAGTTATTAACTGGTACGTCTCATGCCAGTCATATTTCTCTGGTTCCGCATGATCAGCCATGGCTGCCAATACAGTGGCAAGTATTTAAACTAGCCAAGGGGGGAGACACTGGAAAGAAGCAGGGAAATCCTAGCCCCCCCAAAAAAAATTCACTGTAGTAAGTGCAGTAAACACCAACATAAAGATGTCGATAGGGAGAATGCCTGGGGTAAACGGAGAAAGTGACAAAGGCAAGAAGGACAGAGATGGGGCAAAAAGGAGTAAGGCCATCAGGAAATGGAGGATAATGAGTACAAATGCCCATAGCCTGGGCAACAAGCTCCCTGAACTGGTGGCCTTGATGAAAGAGGGATGCTTGGACATCGTAGCAGTCACAGAAACATGGTACACAGAGAACCATGACTGGGATGTTAACATACCGGGTTACATAACCTACAGGAGAGACAGGGAGGAGTAGCTCTCTGTGTAAAGGACGGGATAAAAGCAACTGAACAAAAGAGTAAACAGGGAGGAGAGGAGGCACTGTGGGTCATCTTGTAGACTGGAAGTGGCACCACAATCTGCACAGGAGTTGTATACAGACTCCCAGGTCAGAGGAGGGAATGGGCAAGGATATGATAGAAGGCATTCTTAGGATGGCAGAGAAAGGGGAGATACTGTTGATGGGAAACCTGAATATGCCAGATGTTAACTGGAGCACACTTGCTGCAGCCACATCTAAGAGCATGGCCATTCTTGATGCCCTACAGGTGGCATGCCTCAGACAGCTAGTTTTGGAACCCTCTGTAAGTGAGCAATCTTAGACATTTATGCTCTCAAATGGGGACAGTGGGATGATCTCAGATCTAGAAGTGAGTTGCCATCTGGGAAACAAGTGACCATCAAACAATGTGGTTCACTTTAAAGTCAGCTACAGAGTCAAGCCATACAACAGTGAGGTACTGGACTTCAGGAGGGATGACATTTCAAGATGGGACAGTGCCTCAGAAAAGCACTACAAACAGGCTAGAAGGAGGTGGAGCAACAATGGGCAATCATCAAAACTGCCATTAGGCAGAGATGGGGTCTCCAGAACTGGGCGCAGTACTCAGATGGGGTCTCACCAACTCTCTGTACAGAGAGATAACAACTTCCTGTTTTCTGCTGGTGATGCCTCCCTATGCATCCCAGTGTACCCCAGCTCTCCTTACTGCCTTCTCACATTGCTTCTAACCCTTAATGTCAACAGAGGCAACAAAGCCTTTGTGTGAAAGCAAATAAACAAATCACAATGAAAGAAAAATCCACTATGGTTCTCAAAAGGGTGTCGGGAAAGTAAGGGAGAAAAGATAGCATTCAGGAAGTCTAAAGAAAACACAGAAGGAGCAGGACAAAACGCAGTACCAGTTAAGGCAGAAGGAAGTAGGGAGGGAAGTCAGAATAGCAAAGGCCCAAACTGAGGAAAGGATAGCCAACTCGGTTAAGAAGGGAGATAAAACCTTTTATAGGTACATCAGGGAGCATAGAAAGACAAAGGGAGGGATAATGAGGCTGAATAGAATGAACGGTGGGTGAGCAGAGGGGGGTAGTATAACAGCAGGGATACTTAAAGAATATTTCTGCTCAGTATTCACAAAAGAGGAGGGGGAGGTGCCTAATCCAACTAACAGAAGCACTCTGTATAGGGGGGTCGATCTCAGTCCTTTCACAGAAGAAAGGGTTCTGAAAGAAGTACTAAAACTGAAGGTGGACTAAGTAATGGGGGCTGATGGAATTCACCCAGGAATCCTAAAAGAGTTAAGGGGAGAACTAGTGACACCACTGAATACCCTTTTTAAAAAATCATGGGAGGATGGTATTGTACCCAAGGACTGGAGGAAGGTGGATAGAAACATAGAAACATAGACTTTTACGGGAGATAAGGACCACTTGGCCCACCCAGTCTGCCCATTTCCCTACCTACTGGATAAGCTGCCGATTTTAGTTAACCAACAGCCTACTTCCTGCCATTCCCCACTACAATTGCTTTATGTCTGTCCCATGCATGTTTGAATTCCCCCACTGTTTTAGACCAACAACCTCCCAGGAAGGTGGTTCCATGCATCCACCACTCTCCATGAAAAAAAATGTCCGCACATTACCCCTGAGCTGTCCCCCCTCTGTCTTTAAATTGTGCCCCCTTGTTCTTACACATCTCTTTTTCTGAACGATGCTACCCTCCTGGACTTTGTTGATTCCCTTAGGTACTTGAATGTTTCTATCATATCCCTCCTTTCATCAAGGGTATACATATTAAGCTCTCTCAGTCTCTCTTCATATGGTTTCTGATGCAGACCCTGCACCATTTAGTTGCCCTCTCTGGACTGCTTCCATCTGTCTATGTCCTTGTGTAGATGAGGTCTCAAAACTGCACACAGTACTCCAGATGAGGTCTCACCATCTGTCTGTACAGAGGGATAACCACTTCCTTTTTTTCTACTTGAGATGCCTTCCAATGCATCCCAGTATCCCTAGCTCTCCTTACTGACTCTCACATTGCTTACCCACCTTTAGATTATCTGATATGACTACCCAGGTCCCTTTCCATTTTGTTGTTGTTAGTACATCCGCGCTATTGTGTACTCTTCTCCTGGGTTTTGTTTCCCAGGTGCATTACTTTGCACTTCTTTGCATTGAATCTAAGTTGCCATATGTCTGACGATTCCTCCAACCTTGCCAAGTCCCTTCTCATCCTTTCTACCCCTGTGTATCAACTCTGTTACAGATCTTTGTGTCATCTGCAAAGAGGCATACCTTTCCCTCAGACCCTCTGCAATGTCACCTATAAAAGATGTTACAGAGGACTGGACCTAGTACTGAGCCCTAAGGTACTCCTCTAGTGACCCCTTTCTTCAGAATGTGTTCCATTCCTGTTATCTTGTGTCCTGTTGTACAGCCAGTTTGCTACCCAGGCTACCACCCTGGGACCACTCCCAGGCTGGCTAACTCGATTATCAATCTTTTGCGGGACTGTGTCCAAATGCCTTGCTAAAGTCTAGGTAGGCCATATCCACAGCCTTTCCTGCTATTGCTTTGGTCACCCAGTCAAAGAAATCTATCAGATTCATCTGACATGACCTTCCTGCTGTAAATCCATGCTGCTTTTGGTCCTGTGCCCCACTGGCTTCTAGGTACTCAACAATTCTTTCTTTCAGAAGTGATTCCATCATTTTCCCTACCACTGACATTGAACTTACAGGTCTGTAGTTTCCTGCTTCTGCCTTGCTCCCACTTTTGTGAAGGGGAATCACATCTGCCCTCCTCCAGTCCTCCAGTTCCAGCCCATCCTCCCATGATTTGTTAAAAAGTGTGGTCAGTGGTGTCACTAGGTCCTCCCTTAGTTCTTTTAGGATTCTGGGGTGAATCCTGTCAGGTCCCACTGCTTTGTCCACCTTGAGTTTTGGGAGTTCTTTCAGGACTCTTTGTTCTGTAAATGGACTGGTGTCAACCCCCCTACCCAGAGTGCTTCTATTGTCTGGTTTAGGTAACTCCTCCTCATCTTCTTTTTTGAATACTGAGCAAAAGTATTCATTCAGTAACTCTGCCTTTTCACTGTCTCCCTCTGCCCACCTCCTCTCTCCCTTATTAATCTTCACTAGTCCTCCCTTAACCTTTCTATTTTCCCTAATATACCTATAAAAGGTTCTATCCCCTTCTTACCTGAATTGGTTATTTTTTCCTCGGTTTGGGCTTTTGCTATTCTGACTGCCTTCCCCACTTCTTTCGGCTTTAATTGATACAGTTCCCTGTCGTGCTCCTTCTGTGATTCCTTATACTTTTGAATGCAGCCTTTTTCTCCTTAATCTTCCCTGCCACCTCTTTTGAGAACCATAGTGTTTTTTTATTCCACTTTGTTTTCTTTATCTGTTTCACACAAAGGCTTGTTGCCTCTATGATGGCAGTTTTGATTTTTCTCCATTGTTCTTCCACCCCTCCTTTTTGGCCATTTGCTAGTGTATTCCTCAGGTATTCACCCATTTTGCCAAAGTCAGCCCTTCTAAAGTCCAGTATGCTCCTTTTTGTATGACTCGTCTCCATGGTTGTGCTTATTGTGAAGCACACTGTGCAGTGGTCGCTTGTTCCCAGATGTCTACTGACTTCTAAATTTGTGATCCTCTCGCCATTTGAGAGTACCAAGTCTAGTACTGCTCCCTCCCGAGTGGGTTCCAACACTAGCTGTCTAAGGCCTGCCCCCTGCAAGGCATCGAGAATGACCCTGCTCTTGGATGTGGCTGCAGTACATGTCATCCAGTTAACATCTGGCATATTCAGGTCCCCCATCAACAGTATCTCCCCTTTTTCAGCCATTTTGAGAATGTCCTCTATCATTTTCTTGTCCATTTCCTCCCCTTGAGATGGGGTTCTGTATACAACCCCTGTGCGGATTGTGATGCCATTCCCTGTCTCCAAGGTGACCCGGAGTTGTTTGTTTTGTTTGTTTAAAATTTTATTTTTATACAGGTTAATCTGATTGGGGAAAAATCTCCATTTACAACAGATACCTGTGGCATTTACAATAGACAGACAATACAAAATAAAGCAAAATACAAAATCACATTTACCTAAAAACAATTACAACAAACATTTAAGTAAGAATACAATTCCAGTTTAAAAATACGCAGGTCAGAAATTTCAGTCATATGTCGAGGTAACTTATTCCATGTCTTATTCCATGACTCTTGTCCTCCCCCTTTACTTTTTAATTCTGTAGCTTTTATCCCTTCCCTTATGTACAGAGCTACTATACCTCCTCTTTTCCCCTGCCTGTCCCTTCTATAGACTGTGTACCCCGGTATGTTGACATCCCAGTCATGGTTCTCCGTGTACCATGTTTCCGTGACTGCCACAATATCCAATTGTTCATCTTCCATCAAAGCCACTAGTTCAGGAAGCTTGTTTCCCAGACTATGGGCATTGGTACTCATTGCCCTCCATTTAATGTTGGCTTTATCCTTTTTCCCCCATCCCTGCTCTTTTTGCCCTTGTCTATTTTTCTATTTACCCCTGTCCTGCCCTCTGTTGAGCACTGTACTTCCATGCTTACCTTACTACCTGTCATGTTTTGTGGCTGGAGGCTTGAAATTTCCAGCCTCTTACTAGCACTTCCCCCCATGGCTAGTTTAAAAGCTTGCCAAGGAAGCATTTAAACCTGTCACTTAGAATCTTGGTTCTCTTTGTGGACAGATGCAGACCATCATGCCAGTATAGACCTTCATCTCTCCAGGTGTACCCCCAGTCCCCAATGAAGCCAAAGCCCTGTGCTCTGCACCAGTTTTGCAACCATTCATTAAACTGTATGGTGTATAGTACCGCACCCCTGCCATGGACTGGCAGCACCTCTGTGAAGGTTACCGTGCTTGCTATCTGTCTGAGGCCCCTCCCCAACTCCACAATTTCATCATGCACTGCACTGATCCCATGCCTAGCTAGGTAATTTGTCCCAAGGTGGACAATGATATCTAGTTCCCTCTCATGTGATGCTGCTTCTGCAATCCTGAGGATTCGCTTCTTGTCCCTCCAAGCCATGGCACCAGGCAGGCACCTTACTTCCCTCTCCTCTCCCTTCCCCAGGTCTACCCCTCTAACAATAGAGTCCCCTATCAGAAGCAGTTTCCTTCCCTTGTGGTGTCCCTTGCCACCCCTTCTGTGGGTCTCCTTGTGGATGTCTTCAGCATTCTTCTTGGTCTCCACTGAGGGTGCCATCATAGAGGAACCTTGCTCTGCCAGACTGGTGTATTGTTTGTGTAGAGGTACCACCAGGGGGCTTCACCTCTGTTCCACCAACTGCACCCTCCCAGAACCCACTGTGGTCCAATGGCTCTTCATACTTGGCAGCCTCTGAGGCAGTGGTTGTGGCAGTGGTGCTCTTTGGGTGGGGGAGTTCTCCTTAGTCCTTGCCAGTTCAGCCTGGAGGTGGGCAACCTCCTCCCTCAGAGCTGACAGTTGCCTGAAAATAGGACAGTGACACAGTTTCCAGAATGTCTCCCGTAAAACTGCTGCCCCACAGCCATTGTATTGCACCACTCCCCACATGTCCCTCTCCCTTATAATATACAATATGTAATATATATATATATTTTTTTTTTTTAGTGGTGTGTACTTACCCTTTTTGCACTGTCCTGGGTTTTTAAGAATATGACAGCTCTGCCCCAAGACCTGTTCAGGAAGTGATGTCAGAACATTAGCTATAAAGGAAACGTCACGCCTGGGGTGGTGGGATGTGGGGAAGGGTGGATGGGTAGTCCACAACCACTGGTGACTGTTAGAGACAATCAAATACACCACTGCTCCACCACCCTGGTGAGTACTACCCTTTATAGTAATTCAACTAACGTCCAGTAACTGATTTGTAAACTGTTTAAAAGTAATTTGATGCAAACTGTCACAGATGCGATTCCCCTTCACAAAAGTGTGACCAAGCCAGAGTCAGGAAACTACAGACCTGTCAGTTTGACCTCTGTGGTAGGGAAAGTGATGGAATCACTTCTGAAGGAAAGAATTGTTGAGTACCTAGAGGCCAGTGGGGCATAGGACCCAAGGCAGCATGAAGGTCATGTCAGATGAATCAAATTGATTTTTTTGACAGGGTGACCAAAGTAGTAGACCAGAGAGGACAGTGGACATTGGCTACCTAGACTTTAGAAGGCATTTGACACAGTCCACCCAAAAGATTAATAGTCAAATTAACCAGCCTGAGAGTGGGTCCCAGGGTGGTAGCCTTGTAAAACATTGGCTGGACAACAGGACATATAAGGTAATTGTAAATGGTGTCTACTCTCAAGAAAGAGGGGTTACTAGTGGGGTACCACAGGGTTCAGTACTGGGTTCAGTCCTTTTTAATGTCTTTGTAAGTGACATTGCAGAGGGACTGGAAGGAAAAGTATGCCTCTTTGCAGATGACACCAAGATCTGCAACAGGGTTGATACACAAGGAGGCGTGGAAAGGATGAAAAGGGACTTGGCAAGGTTGGAGGAATGGTTGGAAGTATGGCAACTATAATTCAATCAAAGAAGTGCAAAATAATGCACCTGGAAATAAAACCCAGGGAAGATTACACAATGGGGGGTAGTAACAAAACCAAAAAAGGAAAGGGACCTGGGGGTAATGGTTGATGTCAACATGAACAACTGCAATACCTGTTGGAGGAGCAGCAGCAAGGGCAGAGAGGATGCTGGGATGCATCACTAGTGGGAGTTGATGGAGGCAGAGGCAAAGTGGGGAAGATAAAGGAAGCTATCGTAAGGGACACTGACATCTGTGCCAAGAGAGGGAGTAAAAATAAGAGGAGTAGAAAACCTCTGTGTTATACGAGGGAAGTAACAAAAAAGGTAAGGACAAAAAGGACAGCCTTTAGGAGGTCCAAGACAACTCAGACTGAAGAGAATTGAGTGAAATACCCAGCGATCCCGAGAGAATCCAGGGTAGAGGTAAGAAGGGCAAGAACAAAAGAGGAGGAGGTGATACAAGGAGACAGAGAAAAGGCAGACCTACTAAACATCTATTTTTGCTCTGTGTTCAAGAGGGAGGAAGAAGGAGAAGAATGCAGCAGAGCAGGGAATTAAATGGTTGGGGGTGGGTGTGTGGAGAAGAGGCAGTTTCTCGTGCAGGAAATATTGGAAGAACTGGGATGCATGATGGTAGACAGGGCAATGGGGCCAGATGGGGTGCACCCAAGGGTGTTAAGGGAGCTAAAGTAGGTATTGGCGATACCCTTGACTGCACTCTTCAATTGGTGCCTGGAAACGGGGGTGGACTGCCTCCATTTTGTTAAAGTCCTTATGCAGGTGCAGCCTCAAGTACTGCATACAATACTCCAGATGGTGCCTAACCAATGTCTTGTAAAGAGGGATTATTACTGTATTGCTTTATTAATTGAATACTATGACAATAAATAAGTTTGAACCATAGCTTAGTTTACACAGTGGTCTGTGTCTGTGCAAATAAAAATTAAAAAATAAAAAAAAACAGAAGACCCAATGTATTAGAACCATACAGTACATAAAGTAGGAAATAATTGATTCAAGTTAGATAATACATGGATAGGTTAATGCAGAGAAACAATAAGTAGGTGCCTTGGTTCATGAGTCAATAACAGATTAACACAGGGGTCAACATTAACTTTGTTTTGCACTAGCCAGCCAGACAAGTTGCTTAAAAATTGCACTAGCCTGCAGATGGTTGCACTAGCTCACAATAATAATGGTCAATTTTGATAGGTTATACAGGAAAAATGCAAGCTGAGAAATACTCTGATTATTGTATATTTATCCTGCTACCACATTGTTTCCTGTCCCAGCAAAAAAAAAAAAAATGACTGCAGTCCAATCACACGCAGTGTGTACCCCCATTGTTTTTTTACCATGTGCCCTTGCTTCCTCTTTCTTCACCCTCCCACCAAACCAGAGAATACCATAATAGCAAATGTTCAATCAGGCAGTTCTAGCTCTGCACACAATAACCAACATCATCGACCTCTCAAGGCCTTTGATACAGTACACCATGGACTACTAATTGACCAACTACTGAATGCCGGTTATTTCCTGACTCTTCTCTCTTGTTTAAAAGCTACTTAGAAAAATGGTGCATGAAGGTAAAATTGAGGGCGCTCTTTCTGACACCTGCCTGTTCTACTGGGTGTCCCAGAGGATCCATACTGGGCCCACTCCTTTTTTGCATTTTCTTAAACTCCCTCCCTTACCACTGCTCTGACCAGATCATACTATATGCTGTGATGCTGTTGTATTCTCGACTCACAAAGATCCTGCAACTCTTCACAACGTTCAACTTGGTTTCAGTTCTGTAGAGACATGGTTTCTTAATCATAAAGTGGTCCTCAATGACAAGAAAAACAAATCGATGATCTTCTGCAGCCCTCAAAACCCACACAAGCTACACCACTTGGCTATCTCCACCACCCAGGGCAACACTCTAGATCAGGTGGGGGCCTTCAAATACTTAGGGTTACAGCTTGACCCTACTGTCTCCTGTGGACCTCATGTAGATAATGTTGCTAGAGCTGCTAATACACCTGTCTCCTCCTACAAACACAGACCACATCTCATACCAGAAGCTTTGAAGGTTGCAGTCCTGAGCTCTATGATCTCTGTAATAGACTATGGTCTCATCATTTATGGCTCGGCCACAACCCTTAGACACCTCTCAACTGCCTCAAATAAGGCATGTCGGCTCATCACTGGTGCTCACCGTCTCACCCAAACATGTGACCTGTACACTCAGACTGGCTTGCTCCAACTATCAAACCACATAAAGTTTCTCGCCTGCTCCATGGTGAAAAAAATCTACCTTGGCCTTGCACCTTTTGGGGTCTTAACACTGTTACAACACTGAATTAACAAATGGTGCCTTAGGAGATCCGTGCAACAGCTACTGAAAGTCCCCCACTGTCACACTTCACAGTGACAATGCTCTTTTGCTTCTAAAGTGCCACTCTGGTTCAATGGCCTCAGCCCCATCATCTCCTCTGCACCAAAAATTGGTATGTTTAAAACTAGGCTCCGGGACTATCTCACTACCAACAGCTCCTGTGACTGCCCATCTTAACCTTGGTTCTCCACTTCCTTGCCTGCTCTAGTGGTCCCCCCTCCCCTCCCCTCCTCACTGGATTCTACCCTCACATCTTGGTACATCCAATGCTGCACTTTTCATCCTCTCCCCACCCTTCCTACATTCCTTCTCCCCCTTCCATCTCCTATGACTCTGGCACTTCTTATCTCTTGTCTATTTTCTCTGACAAATGCTGCTGGCTGCCTTCTCAATGCAACCCTTGAATTGTATTAATCTGTACTCTGTTTGCAATGTCCACATTGTTGTAATGTCTGTCTTGATGTTCCCCATAATTTGTACTTTTCTGACTTGGAACCTTTGTTAAAAGCCAAGGCTCAAAGGTATTGTAATCCTAGACTTGATAAATAAAAATAAAATAAATCATGCATGTCACCACAGTCCTATCCGGACCTGTAGGGCAATGTACTGAATCAGGCAGATAAAGACACTGTCATCCACCACCCTGTGATTAACAGAACTGCAACCCTGGAAGTTTTCTTACACTAAGAAGTGGTCCAGGGGAAGTTCTAGGATATCTTTGGAGAGAGTTAAACAAACACAGGGGGCTTGGGATGTAAGAAACGTTGACATATCTGTTTATATATACTAGTCATAAAAATATTGCTTTAACAAGCTCTGCCCTAACAAAAACAGATTTTTTATAACAGTGTCCTTTCATCAGCCAAAGGGGAGCAGTATACAGGCATGATGCTGTACTACCTCTCTTTCTATATTGGATGATCTATGCTCACCAGGAAAACCTTTTTTTACCTTTCAAATTATATATTTTACTAAGGTTTTGCTTTGTACCATACATGCTCCAAAGCATTGTTTTTAGGATGATATGACATGCTGGGTAGTACTGCATTGATGGCATTGACTGGACTGGTGTGATCCATTAAGAGGAGCTGTGGACCCTTACACCTGTCAGTAATGGGAGCTATGGTCCTATGGATGGCCACTTCAGAGTCTAGTCTACAGTGGTGTCAAGGGAAAGTATAGAGTGGACAGACGACCTGGCTGGGCAGACTGTTTATACATGATAGAATTCTGTCACTGCAGTGTTGGATACAGACACTCAAAAGGTTGGGAAATGAGGCACACTGGTCTTAAGATTGTGGGACAAATCAAAGACAAGTTTAGCAAACTGGAAGCTAGTGACTTAACCACTCTACCATGGATGACAGCATGCACACTAGCTGACTGTCCCAACAACTGAGTGATAATGACTCACATTGAGCCTTTGGTTCTATCCTACTCTTGAACTGCCAGATAACTGCAGCTCTTATTATTTATTTTATTTGGTTTTTATTTACCGGGTAAGTACACTAGACAACAATGTTGCCTATATTCAGGCACGACCCGGTAGAGTACAGACAGGGGAGACCAGAGTCAACATTAAAGAGTATTTCATGATGCAGCATGAGGTGAGAACAAACATTTGCTGTTAATCACACCAGGCCACCTGGAACACTGAGGGAGATTAGCAAAAGAACTATAGCCTGCTAAAGCAGGGACTTTTTCAACTTCATTAACAGCAATGAAAAACCTGCACTAGTCAAGATGGACAAGTAAAGGGTTAGCTGCACTAGCCTGGCCAACTTGCACGAGGTGCAGGGTTAGTAAAACAATGTTAAGGTCGAACCCTGGATTAACAAGAGTCATATCATAACAGAGACACAATAAGGAGTGAGTTTGAGTAGCAAAATTGCATGGGGGTTAGATGAATGCAAGGTGTATTGGGGCCTTGTTCTGTGTGAAATGCACAGCTTGGTTCCTCTATGGAGGTACCCACAGTGGAGACCAAGGAGGATTCTGGGAACCTCCACAAAGGCGACCTACTGGAGGGTGGCATGGGACCCCACAGAGGAAGGAAACAAATCCTGGTGGGGGACTATATATATTGTTAGTGGGATAGAACTATGAGGGGGGATGATGAGGTAAGGTGCCTGCCTGGCACCATGGCTTGGAGGGACCGGGAGCAAGTCATCATTATCGCTGGAGCAGCTGGAGCAACTGAATGGGGGAGGGAGCCAGATGTCATTGTCCACCTCAGGACAAATGACCTGGCTGAGAAAGGGATCAAAGCAGTGCAGGAAGAGTTTGTGGAGTTGGGAAGGGGCCTTAGACAAGTAGCAGGCATGGGAACCTTCTTGGAGGTGCAGCCTGTATATGGCAGGATGAGGCTAGGGTGCTCCACACCAGGGGATTCAATCAGTGGTTGAAAAACTGGTACAGAGCTCAGGGTTTTGGCATCACTGGGGACTGGGGGTCCACTAGGAGTGATGCAGGCCTATACTGGTGTGATGGTCTGTATCTGTCCAGGAGGGGAACCAGGATCATAGGTGATAGGTTTAAATGCTTCATTTGCAAGCATTTAAACTAGCCAAAGGGGGAGGCAATGTAAAGGAGTAGTGAAATCAACCTCCCCCCAAAAAATCAGAGTAGTAATGGAGGTAAACACCAAGATAGAGATGATGCTATGGAGAAGGGAAGGGGTGAATTGAGGAAATGACAAAGTCAGTAAGGACAGAGATGGAGCATAAAGAAGTAAGGCCATCAAGAAGTAGACGTTAATGAGTACCAATGCCCATAGCCTGGGCAACAAGCTACCCTGAACTTGTGGCATTGATGGAAGAGGGATGCCTAGATATCGTAGCAGTCAGAGAAACATGGTACACAGAGAACCACCATCGGCAAACAACAAAAGGGGAGGTGGGAATTCATTTCTGCCGGCAGTTGGGCGCCCCGTCAGCAGGCAATAAAACTGGGGAGTTACATTATGCCAACGTGGAGTGGCTCCCCGATCGGCAAATAAACATGGGGGGTACATATTGTTTGTGAATACGGCGGCAAGCTGCCGCCATGTTCACAAACAATATCACAGATCCTACATCCCGCTCTGCAATGACGGGTCGCTCCCTCATTGCAGTGGATGGCTGATGCTGCAATGACAAGGCGGCCTCTGATTGCAGCGGCTGTTTTTTTAGAAAGTTGTGGCACGCTGGCTGAACTAGTGTCAGCAACAGCGTGCCACGGCATTGGGGGACGGGGGACAAGCATTTGCAGGCTGTGGGGATATTGGGCACAACAGTGCCACACCTGCACAACCTGCTTCTGGAGAAACCTGCCGCAACATGTTTCTTGCGCATGCATGCAATCAACATAAAAATAGCAGGACAAGAGGACACAGCATGAGATTAGAGCTCGAGCGGCCAATTAAGGGGTAATGTGAGGAAGTTCTTTTTCACAGAAAGGGTAGTGGGTGCATGGAACATCCTACCTCAGGAAGTGGTGGATATGAATACAGTGCAGGGCTTCAAACAGGCATGGGATAGGCATAAGGGAGCAATACAGATGAGTATGAATAGATAGGCCATTGACAGAGCAAAGGCCGATGGCACATTCATAAGGTAGAAAAATAAATGGGCAGACTGGATGGGTCTTGCAGTCCTTATCTGCCGTCAGCTTCTATGTTTCTATGTATGTGGACACAAGACACAGTAAGATGCAGTGCTCACATCATAGTGAGTTAGCACTGTGTTCATGGGTTGCCACAGGCACTGGCTGTCTGCACTCTCCTATGAAATTTAAAGTGCTTCAACTGTGGTGTTTATTGGCATCCTGCCTTCATATTGTGGACCCTGTGTCATGTCCCAGCTATAACAGAGCATCACCATGGGTATGCCCAACATCAGTTTTTATTTCCTTTATCTGGCAGCAAACTGAGGCGGCGGTCATTCATCTTCCTGTTATGCTTTTGAACGATAGAACGCTACTGGTCTTTATGTTACTCTTTCAGTAAAATGTTCATGCTCAACATATAATATTTGTGAACATTCTAAGTTGTTCATCTGTATACAGTGAGTCAAAGCATAACATTGCCTGTGTTTATTAGAAAATGATTCCCTCTGTCCCATTTATTTTTCTGTTGGAAACTGTGGATGGTGACTAAATAGAGAGAATAATAGATAGGCAACTGTGTGGTATGGATTTTTTCACACCAGAGGTGTGTTGATTATAAACCTCGAGGCGAAGCTCTAGAGGTTTATATGTCATCACACACCGAGGGTGTGTGGAAAATTCATAAAACACACAGTTATTTATTTTTTTTATAATTACTGGTGCAGTTTGCTCAGTGCTCAGTGTGTTTTACACACACACAATCAATCTCACAGACTCTGTCACACACACACACACACAATCTCACAGACTCGATGTCACTCACACACACACACACACACACACTTTCCCTTTCTCCTGCTCTGCTCAGACTTACATTTTTTTCTTTTTGGTGTCATGCCTGGATTTTAGTTGGAGTCAGCGCGTCTACCGATTTGGGGGCATGGCGGGATCAACCAGATATTTATTTGCTGTTTGAAAGGCAGGATCAACCAGATAAAAATAAAAAAATGAACAGAGAAATATAGAGGCAACAAGTAAATAAAAGTGGCTCCTCAGTAAACGGAAAACCGAGCCGCCATTTTTTAAATACTGCTCAGCCCACCCACAAA
Organism: Neoceratodus forsteri; assembly: GCA_016271365.2. NCBI lineage: Eukaryota > Metazoa > Chordata > Ceratodontiformes > Ceratodontidae > Neoceratodus > Neoceratodus forsteri. Next base: position 415,220,467 of record CM057457.1, on the reverse strand, counting down.
CAGAGCGCAAGCCAATTAAGTGGCTCGAGATGTGTGAGTGAAAGACAAAGTATGCTAGCGGTGAAAAAAAGTTTAGAGAACGCTGTAATAACTCGATTTCAGGTTGTTACGGCGTTTTTAGTGTGCCTGAATTCAGGATATTAAAGGGGGCCACCAGTAATTATAGGGTGCATAATAGACAGAGTAATAGGTTGTTGTTGACTGCAGTTTGAAGACCTTCATTGATCTCATTCAGCCTTGGAACTGAGACTCATTCAAGGTGTGTCATCATCTAATTGCTTTGTCTTTGTGCTATCTTTTGCATTTTGTCACAAAAAACAGGACTACCACACAGAATTCTGCTGTTGACAGTTTGAAGCACTTCATTTCTCTCATTCAGACTACCACTGAGACTCATTATAGGTCATTTATCACCTCATTGCTTTTGTTATTGTGCTTCACTCGTATTTTGTGTGAGAGAACAGGACCATCACATAGACAACTGGGTGATAAGTATCTGAGCTGAGTTCAACTCCACTACCACATCAGATGAATGGAGTTCATAGCAAGTTCTATGGCATCAATCTGACATGCAAAAACACACAAACTCACATGCCCTTTTTAGACGGCTACTATTGAAAACATGCACATTTTCAACATTTGCTAAAATAATCATATTCAAGATAAAATCAATTTATTAATGTTGCCACAGTGCACTATAGACATTCACTGCTCTGTACAGACCTTACTGTGGGTCATCATAGAGACTGGAAAAGGCACCCAATCTGCACAGGGGTTGTATACAGACCCCCATCTCAGGGTGAGGGAATCGATATGGAAATGATAAAAGGCAATCCTTAGGATGGCAAAGAAAAGGGAGATATTGTTGATGGGTGACCTGAATATGCCTGATGTTAACTGGAGCACATTTGCTGCCACCACATCCAAGAGCAGGGCCATTATTGATGCCCTACAGGGGGCATGCCTTATATAGCTAGTGTTGGAAACCACTCGGTGGGGGAGCAATCTTTGACCTCATACTGTCAAATGGGGACAGTGAGAGGATCTCAGATCTAGAAGTGGGTAGCCATCTGGGAACAAGTGACCACCAAGCAGTGTGGTTCACGATAAACTCAGCTGCAGAGTCAAGCCTTTCAAAAGTGAGGGTACTGGACTTCAGGAGGCCTGACTTTGTCAAAATGAGAGAGTGCCTTAGAAAAGCACTAGCAAACATGCAAGAAGGAGGGGTGAAGCAACAATGGGGAAAAATCAAAAATGACATCACAGAGGCAACAAGCCTTTGTGTGAAGCAACTAAACAAATCAAAACAAAAGAAAAAGCCACTATGGTTCTCAAAAGAGGTGGCAGGGAAGGTTAGGGAGAAAAATATAGCATTTAGGAAGTGTAAGGAAACACAGAAGGAGCAGGACAGAGAACTGTACCAGTTAAGGCAAAAGGAAGCAGTGAGCAAAGTCAAAATAGCAAAGGCCAAAACGGAGGAAAAGATAGCCAACGCAGTTAAGAAGGGGAATAAAACCTTTTTATTGCACCATTGTCTATGCTTCAATTGTATGTATGTATGTAACTCCCAGGTTGCATCTGGAAACGAGTGGATCCCGCTTAGTATGCTTATCTGGTAAATCTCGTAAATAAATAAATAAATAAATAAAGGTACATTAGGGAGCGTAGAAAGACAAAAGGAAGGGATAGTGAGGCAGAATAGAATGGACGGTGGGTGGGTAGAGAGGGTTAGTGAAAAAGCAGAGATACTGAATGAATAGTTTGGCTCAGTATTCACATAATAGGAGGAGGGTGGTACCTAATCCAATTAACAGAAGCACTCTGGATAGGGGGCTCGATCCCAGTCCTTTCACAGAAGAAATAGTTCTGAAGGAAGTACTAAAACTGAAGGTAGACAAAGCAATGGGGCCTGACAGGATTCACCCCACAATTCTAAAAGAATTAAGGGGAGAACTAGTGGCACCACTGACTAACCTTTTTAACAAAGCATGGGAGGATAGCGTGGTACCTGAGGACTAGAAAAAGGCATATGAGATTCCCCTTCACAAAAGTGGGAGCAAGACAGAGGCAGGAAATTACAGGCCTGTCAGTTTGTCCTCTGTGGTAGGGAAAATGATGGAATCACTTCTGAAGGAAAGAACTGTTGAGTACCTAGAGGCCAGTGGGGCACAGGACCTAGGCAGCATGGATTCACAGCGTGAAGGTCATGTCAGATGAATCTAATCGATTTCTTTGCCTGGGTGACCAAAGTAGTAGACCAGGGAGTGGCTGTGGACATGGCCTACCTAGAATTTAGCAAGGCATTTGACACAGTCCCACACAAAAGATTAATAAACAAATTAGCCAGCATGGGAGTGTGTCCCAGGGTGGAAGCCTGTGTAAAACATTGGCTGGACAACAGGACACAGAAGGTGATAGTACACGGAGTCCACTCTGAAGAAAGGGGGTTACTAGTGGGGTACCGCAGGGTTCAGTACTGGGTCCAGTCCTTTTTAATGTCTTTATAAGTGACATTGCAGAGGGACTGGAAGGAAAAGTATGCCTCTTTGCAGATGACACAAAGATCTGCAACAGGGTTGATACACAAATGGTGGTGGAAAGGATGAGAACGGACTTGGCAAGGTTGGAGGAATGGTCAGATGTATGGCAGCTTGGATTCAATGCAAAGAAGTGCAAAATAATGCCATGGAAAACAAAAACCCAGGGGAAGAGTACACAATGGGGGGTAGTAACAATAAAATGGTAAGGGACATGATGGGCTGCATCTATCCAGGAGGGGAACCAGGATCTCTACAGAGAGTTGGTGAGACCACTTCTGGAGTACTGCATCCATTTCTGGAAACCCCATCTCTGCAAGGACATAGACAGCAAGGAGGCAGTTGAGAGGAGGGCAACTAAAATGGTGCAGAGTCTGCAAGAGAAACCATACTAGGACAGACTAAAGGAGCTTAATATGTATACACTTGAGGAAAGGAGGGAGGGGAGGGACAAGATGGAAACTTTTCAGTACCTCAGTGGAATCAACAAAGTCCAAGAGGGTAGCATCTTTCTGAAAAAGAGAGGTGCAAGAACAAGGGGACACAATTTGAAGAAAGAGTGGTGGATGGCTCAGGGGCATTGTGAAGAAGTTTTTTTTTCACACAGAGGGTGGTGGACGCATTGAATTGCCTTCATGAGGATGTTGTGGGGTCTAATGCTGTGGGAAAATTCAAGAATGCATGGACAGACATAAGGCAATTCTGGTGGGGGGGTAGGAGGAAATAGGATGTTGGTTAACTAGGATCTGCAGCTTATCCAGTAGGTAGGGAAATGTGCAGACTAGGAGGGACAAGCGGTCCTTATCTGCCATCAAAGCCTATGTTTCTATGTTTCTGTGTCACTGCCATTGAACCTTCAGCACTGAGGACAGACTTGTAGTGGGTGAGGTGTGTGGTGTAATGGAGGAACCCTAGCATGAAGCTTGTTAATAACATGGTTTTGTGAAAAGTGCCGTTCGCATCTACTCCCATGTTACCAGATCACTGCATAAACATACAGTTAGCCATCAAATGTCAGTACAAAACACAGGCACACACCACATGTTGCTGTAACTCTACATACGCAAATTACACAGAAAATTGACTGCAGAAAAGGACCACGTAGTCCATCTAATCTGCCCTTACATTCTCCCCTGCTCCCCCCACTTTTTATACTTCCACCACCTTTTCCTACCCTTATGTCTGTCTCTCTTGAAGCCCTCCACCATTTCTGCTCCCACCACCTCTTCCGGCACTCTGTTCCAGACTTCAACACTCTCTCTGTAGAAGAACTGCCCTCTGACATTACCTCTGTATCTCCCAACTTCTAATTCAAGGTTACAGCCTCTCGTGTTTCCTCCTTCATTTGAACAAACTTCCTTCATTCACCCTATTTATCTCCATTAAGTACTTAAAAGTCTTAATCATTCCCTCTCTCCTAGTCTACAGTGGGTTCAGATTCAGCTTCCTCTATCTTTGCTCATGGTATATCCCACATCCCTCATACCATCTTGGTCGCTCTTCTCTGCACCCTCTCCGTCATTTTAATATTGTCTAAAGAGATTCACAATTACAGCTCCTTTGCACCAATTTCTGTAATCAGACCAGAGTACAGGTGAAACCTATCTAGAAGTTCAAGCAGCTGCAGTAAATCCCATTGTCCAAGGATATTCACGGTTACAGTTCCCCTATGCTGATTTATGTAGGTCAGACCAGAGAACAGAGTGCTAAGTTCACCCCCGGTTGTCTGGCTCCTCCTACCTCTCACATGCTGTTGTATTCTCCACTCATAAAGATCCTGCAACTCTTCAACACAACCTTCAACTTGGTTTCGGTTCTATAGAGACATGGTTTCTTAATCATAAACTGGTCCTCAATGACAAGAAAAACAAATCTATGCTCTTCTGCAGCTGTCATAACCCACACAAGCTATACCACTTGGCTATCTCCACCAGCCAGGGGAAATACTCTAGATCAGGTGGGGGCCTTCAAATACGTAGGGATACAGCTTGACCCTACTCTCTCCTATGGACCTCATGTAGATAATGTGGCTAGAGCTGCTAATACACGGCTTCATCTCCTCTACAAACACAGACCACACCTCACGCCAGAAACTTTGAAGGTTGCAGTCCTGAGCTCTGTGATCTCTGTAATAGACTATGGTCTCATCATTTATGGCTCGGCCACAACCACAACCCTTAGACGTCTCTCAGCTGCCTTAAATAAGGCATGTCGTCTCATCACTGATGCTCACCATCTCACCCACACTTGTGACCTGTACACTCAGACTGGCTTGCTCCAACTATCAAACCACGTAAAGTTTCCCACCTGCTCCATGGCGAAAAAAATCTACCTTGGCCTTACACCTTCTGGGGTCTCAACTCTGTTACAACAATGAATTAACAAATGGTGCCTTGAATCACGCTACAGCTACTGAAGTCCCCATTGTGACACTTCACAGGAACAATGCTCTTTGCTTATCGAGCACCACTCTTGTTCAATGGCCTCAGCCCCACCATCTCCTCTGCCCCCAATAATTGGTATGTTTAACAACAAGGCTTTGGGACTATCTCACTACCAACATCTCCTGTGACTGCCCAGCTTAACCTTGTTTCTCCACTTCCTTGCCTGCTCTAGTGGTCCCCCCCCCACTGGATTCTACCCTCACATCTTGGTATACCCAATGCTGCACTTTTCACCCTGTCCCCACCCTTCCTACATTCCTTCTTCCCTCTTCCCTCTCTCTCTATGACTTTGGCACTTCTTATCTGTTGTCTATTTTCTCTGACAAATGCCACTGGCTGCCTTGCTTACAATGCTACCCTTGAATTGTATTAAACTGTACTCTGTTTGCAATGTCCACATTGTTGTAATGTCTGTCTTGATGTTCCCCATAATTTATATTTCTCTGACGTGGAACCTTTGTAAAAGAGCCAAGGCTCAAAGGTATTTGTAATCCTAGACTTGATAAATAAATAAAATAAAAGAGTAAAACTATGCTCTTTGACTACCGACAAAAGCGGAGGCTAACAAAAGCACCCACAATAAACTACAAGTTTCTCTGCATCCTCAAGTAAGTGTCCACATTCCAATATCCAGGAATCACTATTGATGAATTCTTTTGCATCGACGAAGACATACTCAACCTCACTACTGCCGTCAGTAGTAAGTTAGGTGCACTCTATTGTGTTTGGTTTGCCTTACAACTGAGACTATGTTCCCGGTGGTTTGAGGGAGTATTCAACCAATCCTTGACTATAGCAACATGTAATATGGTGCTACCTCTGACACTGGACCATGCAGAGTACATAATTCCCTCAGTAAAGCCTGTAGATTCATTCTTTGTGCTGATCGCCTTATGCATACATGTGTCCTTTTTTATTAGGAAAAAATGGCTCCCTCTCCAAGACCAGATCAAGCTTCACTTCTGCATTCTATGGAGGAAGGCCCTCCTTGGACTTGCAACCCCTTCCTTACAGGCTGTATTCCGTCCAGCCCTGGCTGAGAATGCCACTAGAAGTGTCTCTGGACATGCCCTAGCTGTGCCTTTTAGAAAAACAGAACAGGGACGGTGAGCATTCACTGTAAGGGCTCCCACTCAGTTAAATGAACTCCTTTCATCTTCTACCAGCCTCTCTTGCCTTAACCACTTCAAAACTGAACTAAGAAAATCAATCTTGCCTCCAAAGCGTGCAATGCTTCTGGCATACTTTGTCCTTGGCAGATTCTTTCTCTCCTATCGCCTAGACCTCCCTGGTGCCCACTTACTACTGAGGCCTCAATGCCACACCACCCTCTCTTCTTCCTCTATCTCTTTCAAGTTCCTTACCCACTTAATTCCTCTACTGCTTACAGTTACTTACCTCTCGGACCTGTCACTGTCCCTACTTATCTCCCTAGGTCCACACCAACATAGATTTAGGCACAGTGCTAGTGTTGCCTCTACTATCTCACCCTCTGTTACTAAGTCACCACCCACTAACCTCCACTAAATGAGTCCATTGCCTGAACTTATTGACATTAGCACTGTATCTCCTTGCTTTGGGATGTGATCCCTTAGTTCTGTAGCACCAATTGCTTGAATCTGTGTTATTGATTGCTTGTCTTATGATACTGTATACTCTATGTACGGAAATGTTTTTCTAATGACAGTGCTTTCTAGCCACAAATGTTCACCTCTTTCCTCCAGTACTTGTCTCCCCCCACCTTTCTATGTATGACAAGGATACTTTGGAAAGGAGCTTTTAGCTCAAACATTGTAATCCTGATTTCTCAATCAATAAATAAAAAAATACATAAAATATATTTGTACTTCAGCAAGGCCAAAGACATAACTGTGACAGGATGTCCAGAGAAATAAACAGAAATGAAGAAAATGTAAGTTGAAAATAAATAAATAAAAAGCTAAGAAATGTCTACCTTCTTAAAGGGAATGTTCAGTGAACAGAAGTAGGCTTTTTAATGCAATAGCCCACAACATTTTGCTGGTGAACGTCTTTGGAGCTAATAATTCAATGTTTTCATCTTTGGAATGAAAGGGATAGTAAACTGAACTGAGCAGCCAGCAAGTTGATCCCTTCGCTTCCCGAGCTGCAAGCCAGGCCACCACTCTCTGATGTGCAGAGATGAGCTCTCTTGAAGTCTGTAGGACCCATTTTTAAATGAACAGTATGTATGTTTAAGCAGTATTTGATATAAATGAAAGCCTGTGCTTTTTAAACTTTCAGTTATTATCTTAGAATAATTTTGCCATCATAATGCAGTGGGCTATGGGATTAAAAAGCACATTTCTGTTTAATGTCATAAATCTTGAACACACTGTTCAAGTTTGTAGGATAGCCACTCACATTTGCAAAAAAAAGAAACATAGAATATGAAGGCAGATAAGGACCGCTTGGCCCACCTAGTCTGCCCATTTCCCTACCTAATGAATAAGCTGCAGATCCTAGTTAACCAATAGCCTATTTCTTCCTACCCCCACTAGAATTGCCTTATGTCTGTCCCATGCATTCTTGAATTCCCCCACTGTTTTTGACTCCATGACCTCAGGAAGGTTGTTCTATGTCCACAACCCTCTCCATGAAAAAATACTTCCTCACATTACCTCTGAGCCCTCTCCCTCTATCTTCAAATTGTGCCCCCTTGTTCTTGCACATCTCTTTTTCTGAAAGATGCTACCCTCTTGGACTTTGTTGATTCCCTTGAGGTACTTGAAAGTTTTAACATGTCCCCCCTCTCCCTCCTCTCCTCGAGGGTACACATATTAAGCTCCTTTAATCTCTCTTCATATGTCTTCTAGTATAGACCCTGCACCATTTTAATTGCCCTCCTCTGGACAGCTTTCATCCTGTCTATGTCCTTGCAGAGATGGGGTCTCCAGAACTGCACACGGTACTGTAGATGAGATCTCACCAACTATCTATACAGAAGGATAACAGTTCCCTGTTTTCTACTGGTGATGCCTCTCTGTATACATTCCAGTGTCCCCCCAGCCCTCCTTACTGTCTTCTCACATTGGTTGCCCACCTTAATGTCATCTGATGTGACTACCCCCAGGCCCCATTCATTTTTTTAGTATCTCACCTCCCATTGTGTACTCTTCCCCTGAGTTTTTGTTTCCCAGGTGCATTACTTTGCACTTCTTTGCATTTAATCTAAGCTGCCATACATTTGACCATTCCTCCAACCTTGCCAAGTCCCTTCACATCCTTTTCACCCACCTTCTGTATTGACCCTTTTGCAGATCTGTGTGTCATCTGCAAAGAGACATACTTTTCCTTCCAGTTCATCTGCAGTGTCACTTATAAAGACATTAAAGAGGACCGGTCCCAGTACTGAACCCTGTGGTACCCCACTAGTAACACCCCTTTCTTCAGAGTGAATTTAATTTACTATTACCCTCTACATCCTGTTGTCCATCCAATTTTTTCCCCAGGACTCCACCTTATGGCCCACTCCAAGGCTGGCTAACAGGTATTTTAATTGTTTGTGTGGGACTGTGTCAGATGCCTTGCTAAAATCTAGTTAGGCCATGTCCACAGACCCTCCCTGGTCTACTACTTTGGTTACCCAGTCAAAAAAATCTATTTGATTAGTCTGACACAACCTTCCTGCTGTGAATCCATGCTGCCTTGGGTCCTGTGCACCACTGGCTTCTAGGAACTCAACAGTTCTTTCCTTCAGAAGTGATTCCATCATTTTCCTTACTGCTGAGGTCAAAGTAACAAATCTGTAGTTTCCTGCCTTTGTCTTGCTCCCATTTTTTGGAATCACATCCGCCCCCTCCAGTCCTCAGGTACCACACCATCATACCATGATTTGTTAAAAAGGGTAGTCAGTGGTGTCACTAGTTCTACCTTTAGTTCTTTTACAATTCTTGGGTGAATCTCATCAGGCCCCATTGCTTTAGCCACCTTCAGTTTTAAGAGTTATTTCAGAACCCTTTCTTCTGTGAATGGACTGGTATTGACCTCCCAATCCAGATTGCTTCTATTCTTTGATTTAGGAACCTCCCCTCCTCCTCCTCTTTTGTGAGCACTGAGCAGAAGTATTCATTCAGTATCCCTGCTTTTTTACTGTCACCCTATGCCCACCCTCCCTTCCATTTATTAAGCTTCACTATCCCTCCCTTGGTCTTTGTTCACTCCCTAATGTACCTGTAAAATGTTGTGTCCCCTTCTTAACTGAGTTGGCTATCTTTTCCTCAGTTTGGTCCTTTGCTGTTCTGACTGCCTTCCCTGCTTCCTTATGCTTTAACTGGTATAGTTCTCTGTCCTGCTTCTTCTGTGTTTCCTTTACTTCCTGAATGCTACCTTTTTTCTCCTTAACCTTCCACACCACCTCTTTTGAGAACCATAGTGTTTCTTTCCTTCATTTTGTTTTGTTGATTTGCTTCACACAAAGGCTTGTTGCCTTTGTGATGGCTGTTATGATTCTTCTCCATTGTTCCTACATCTCTCCTTCTTGCCCATTTGCTAGTGCTTGTCAAAAGCACTTTCCCTTTTTTCCAAAATCAGCCCTCTTGAAGTCCAGTACTCTTGCTTTTGTACGGCTTGACTCTATGGATGTGATTATCATGAACCACACTGTTTGATGGTCGCTTGTCCCCAGATAGCTACCTACTTCTAAATCCAAGATCCTTTCTCCATCCCCATTTGACAGTACCAGGTCTAAGATTGCTCCCTCCCGAGTGGGTTCCACCACTAGCTGTCTGAGGAACTCCACATGTAGAGCATCAAGAATAACCCTGCTGTTGGATGTGGCTGCAGCTAAGGTGCTCCAGTTAACATCTGGCATATTCAGATCCCCCATTAACAATGTTTTCCCCATTTCTGCCATTCTAAGGATGCCTTCTATCATTTCCTTGCCCATTGCCTCTCCCTGAGATTAGGGTCTGTATACAACCCCCATGTGGACTGTGGTAACATTTCCTGTCTCCAGGGTGACCCATAGTGCCTCCTCTACTCCTCTTATAATGATATCTGTCGATACACCTCCTCGTCACCATGGCCTAAGCACCACTGCCAGCTGTACAGGGACCTGGGCTGGTTATCCCCCTCAGCTTGCCGTCAGTACTGTCTTGGCTCTCTGCTTGACTCTGTACTCAGAAACCAGACCCCTTCAGTGCTTGCAACATTGCTGGTACCTCAAACCTCCTCCTATAGACTGCGATCTGTAGGTAAATCCCTGTGAATGTACCTAGATGTAAAGCATCAAAAGGCTCTGTTGCCTTCAATCACTGTGCTCCTAAGCTTTGGAACTCTCTCCCCACAGCACTTCAAATACCTGGATCCCATGACAGCCTCAAAACAGAGCTGCATTTATATCTATCCCTTGTTGATCTCTGGACTTGTTTTAATCTTCCCTAATCCACTCACCTGCCAGATGCTGCCTGGCCTAACTTTAACCTCCCTACTTCATAGCACTTCTTACCCTATCTCCTTGAGAGCTAATCTACCCAAACCCCCCCCCACCTGAGTCTTGTTTCAGAGGCGGTGATATGCATCCTGCCCAGTCAGGAATTTGCCCTTGCCTTGTTTCGCTGCCTATTTGAATCTTCATTGTTGTGACTAATTTGAACAATATTTCTTTGCTGCTATGTTGCGGTATCTCTTCCTAGACTGTGTAGGTTTTCTCTGCCTAACAGTTCTATGTGAATTGCACTGATTGTTATTGTCCTGGCTACATGGATTCATTACTACTAATTGTTTTGACCTATGCTATTGTAATTTCATTGTATTCATGCTGTGTACCTGGCTTTGACTGTTGTACTCTCCCGGGTCATGCCTGAAAAATAGTCGTTTTATGGCTAGTGCACCTACCCGCTTAACAAAAATGAAATAAAAAATAAATGTAGTTCTGTTACTTTGATCCCTTCCCCTACATAGAGAGCTACTCCTCCTCCTCTTTTACCCTTGCTATCCTTCCTGTAGCTTGTATACCTTGACATGTTGAAAACCAAGTCATGGTTTTCTGTATGCCATGTTTCTGTGACTGCCATAATATCCAGGTGTTCCTCTTCCATCTAGGCCACTGGTTCGGGTAGCTTGTTACACAGACTATGGGCATTGGTACTCATCACCTTCCATTTTTTCATGGCCTCAGCCCTTTTAGCCTCATCCCTGTCTTTACTGCTTTTTTCTGCATTAACCCCTGTCCAGATCCCTATTGACTTCTCTACTTTGGTGTTTACCTCTCTAGCTACTGTGTTTTGTAGGAGGAGTCTGGGTTTTCCTGTTTCTTTTCAGTGCCTCCCCCCTTGGCTAGTTTAAATGCTTGCCAATAAAGCATTTAAATCTATTAGCTAGGATCCTGGTTCCCCACCTGGATGAATGCAGACCATCATGCCAGTATAGGCTTGTATCCCTCCAGGTGGACCCCCAGCCCCCAATGAAGCAAAAACCCTGAGTTCTGCACCAGTTTTTCAACCATTCATTGAATCCCATGGTGTGGAGTACCCTAGCATCACACGTTTCATAAACAGGCAGCACCTCCAAGAAGTTTACTGTACATGCTACTTGTCCAAGGCCCCTTCCCAACTCTTCAAACTCCTTTTGCACTGCTCTGATCCCATTCCCAGCCAGGTCATTTGTCCCTAGGTGGACAATGGCATCCAGCTCCCTCTCTCGTGCAGCTGCTACCACAATCCTGAGGATTCATTCCCAGTCTCTCCAAGCTGTGGTGCCAGGCAGGCACCTTACCTCCCTCTCCCAGTTCTACCCTCTAACGATTGAGCCCCCCACCAGGAGTTGTTTCCTTCCCCTGTGGGATCCCATGCCACCCTCCTATGGGTCTCCTTTGTGGAGGTTCCCAGCATCCTGGACCACTCTCTGCCAGAAGAGCTTATGAATTGTGGAGGGGTACAACTGGCAGAATGCACATCTGTTCCACCACCCTCTCCCTCCCTGAGCCCATCTTGGTCCAACCACTCCTCTTTCTTGGCAACCTCTGAGGTAAGGACAGTGGCCCTGGTGGTCCCTGGATGGGAGAGGAGGTCCGCCAAATCTTGCGTCAACTCAGCCTGGAGATGAGCAACCTCCTCCCTCAGCCCAGAGAGGTGCCTGCAGATGAGACAACACCACATCCTCCAGAATGTATCCCGGAAGACTGCAGCTCCATGGCCACTGCACTTCACTACTCCCATCATATCTTATTTGTGGCCCCTTAACTGTTGTTTTGTACACTTACTCTTTCCTCTCTCTCTCTTTTTTGTTTTAATTTTTATATACTTTTTTCTCCCTACTTTCCTACTGCCTCTGTGCCCTTAAAGTTCCTAATTTTCCTGTTCTATGACAGGAAGTTCCTATTTTCCTCAGTAGTCTCCTTCTTACTTGCTTAGAGTCAGACCTCCAGCAGCTGGGGGGATAGAGAGCTACTATTTTCTTTCTAGGATGGTGAGTCTTTTTTGCCTCTGTGATCACTCCCTTCCTGCTCCCAAACAGGAAGTTCCTGTTGTCAGTCAGATCCTGTGCCTGTAAAAGTATAACTAGCTATTGGTGGGGTTGGGGGGGCAGAGGGAGAGCTATATACCCCAGGAGAGTGGTATATTTCTAACAGCACCTCCTCCCTCTTGCTGTTCTCTGCCAGAAGCTATCTAGGGCAGTTTTCAAATCCAAAACATCTGGCTTCCTTCTGCTTAAGCCACTTCCCCTAATTGACAGTTTCCTTCTTCACCTGGCTAACTGCACAGATAACAATTCTCTTCTCCCAACTCTGACAAACACACTAACTCCTTTGTTTTTGTTTGTTTTTACCTTAAAGGTCCAAGTAGTCGAGGTCTAGTTCTTTAGCCCTAGTAGAGTAGTACAGTTCTAACAACAAATCCTCCCTCTTGCTGTTCTCTGCTAGAAACTAAGGCAGTTTTTAAATCCAAAACACTTTGCTTCCTTTTGCTTAAGCCACTCTCCCTAATTGACAGTTTTCTTCTTCACCTAGCTAGCTGCATACTGCACAGATAACAATTCAGTTCACCCAACTCAGACAAACACATTAACTCCTTTTTTGTTTGTTTTTACCCTAAATTGAAGGTTCTAGTAGTAGAGTTCTAGTTATTTGGCCTCAGTAGAGTAGTATAGTTCTAACAGCTCATCCTCTGTCTTACAGAGCCATTATCAGAACTGTTTAGTGAGTCTCTGCACACAGGAGAGGTCCCAGAAGGCTGGAGAAGGGCTCGCGTGATCCTGCTCCACAAGAGTAGTAGCAGGGAGGAGGCAGGGAACTACAGACCAGTCAGTCTTACCTCAGTAGCAGGCAAGATTATGGAGGTAATCCTTCAGGAAAGGATAGTGCAACACCTGGAATCCATAGGAGCACAGGATCCAAGACAGCATGGGTTTATGAAAGGAATGTGCTGTCAAACTAATCTCATAGATTTCTTTGACTGGGTAACCAGAGTGGTGGACCAAGGGGGAGCAGTTGATGTTGCCTACCTTGACTTCAGCAAAGCTTTCGATACTGTTCCATATAGAAGATTGATTAATAAGCTGGGTAGGCTCAGTGTGGATCAGAAGTTGGTCATCTGAGTGACAAACTGGTTGATGGGCAGAAAACAGAGAGTGATGGTAAATGGTAGGCAGAAGAGATGCAAGTCACAAGTGAGGTACCTCAGGGATCCGTCCTGGGGCCACTCCTCTTCAATATCTTCATTAGTGATGTTGCAGATGGACTGGAGAGTAAGGTTTGTCTGTTTGCAGATGACACCAAGATCTGCAACAGAGTAGATGATCCAGATGGGGTGGACAGAATGAGAAGAGATCTGGATAAACTAGCAAAATGGTTGGAAGAGTGGCAACTGGGGTTTAACACAAAGAAGTGCAAGATCATGCACATAGGGAAGAGAAACCCTGAAGCCACCTATAGGCTGGGAGGGGAGTTGCTGGCAGTCACAAGGGAAGAAAGAGACTAGGGCGTCATCATCACAGATGACCTGAAATCATCCAAGCAGACTTCTAAAGCAGTAGGTAAGGCTAGAGGGATGTTGGGGTGTATTAGTAGGGGTATCACAAGTCAGAAGAGGGAGGTAATAATCCCTCTTTACAAGACACTAGTTAGGCACCATTTGGAGTACTTCGTGCAGTACTGGAGGCCACACCTTCACAAGGACATTACCCAAATTGAGGCAATCCAGAGAAGGGCAACCAAAATGGTGCAGGAACTGCATCAGAAAACATATGAGGACAGATTAACAGAGCTCAATATGTATACCCTAGAGCAAAGGAGGGAGAGAGGTGATATGATCAAAACATTCAAACACCTTAAGGGCATTAACAAGGTGAAAGAGTCTAACGTGTTTCAGTATAAGAAAAATAGCAGGACAAAGAGGACACAGCATGAGATTAGAGGGAGACCGATTAAGGGGTAATGTGAGGAAGTTCTTTTTCACAGATAGAGTGGTGGATGCATGAAATGGCCTACTTGGGGAAGTGGTGGATATGACTGCAGTGCAGGGCTTCAAACAGGCATGGGATAGACATAAGGGATCAATACAGATGAGTATGAATAGATAGGTCATTGACAGAGCAAAGGCCAGTGGCGCATTTATAAGGTAGAAAAAAAAATGGGCAGACTGGATGGGCCTTGGGGTCCTTATCTGCCGTCAACTTCTATATTGCTGGAATAGAGCTGTCGGTCTTCTTTTTTTATTTTTCCTTTCCTATATCCTTTTATATTACTTACTACTTGCCAGCAGATCTGGGCCACATGGTCAGGCAAATCTGCTCAAGTGTGCAGGTAGCACCCCACTTTGCAGGTGCCCCTCTCCCTTCACAATCTCACACAGATGAATTCTAAGTGAGATTGAACCAGATTAAGCTGTTTGTGGTATTTCCAGTGAATAGGGGAAATATGCCAGGATACTGTGGCAAGTCCCCTACTCTTTTCAATAAGTGCCATAGGATCTTTAACAACCACCTGAACTCCACCAACCCAGGCAGATGAGACCTTGGTTTAATGTCTCATCCAAAAGATGGCACTTCAGGAGTGCAGCACCCTTACCCTCATGCTGCACTACAGTGTAAGAACTGTAATAGTAACCCAAGTGCCAGTTGTTTGGGAACTTAGCCAACAGCCCTCTGATCTCTCGGCCTCAGAGGCGAGTGTGCTACCTACTGAGCCGCTGACACTGGCACTGATTTTGGTGCTGGTCATAATGTCCACCCTCAATCCCAAATTACAGCATAACAAATAAACAGCTGCTATTGTCCTGCAGGGCAGGGTGTGTTAAAAATAATTAAATATAGCCAGAGTGTAAGTTACAGGACTTTGTTTGCTACCTGCATGTGAAATGGTGCTTTATATATGTATAACAGCTAGCAAATTACTAGGACATCTTTTCATGTCCTTTAAAACTCTTGTTTATACACTTGCATTGCTACCAGCTAAGCAGCATGTAAATAGTCCTAGAGAACAGGAACATTCCAATATGGCACCATTTAGGCTCATAGCTACATAATGTCATAACACCTTTTTGTTAAAAATAAAAGGGCTTGCTTTTGAGTCTGCATTACAAAGGGAAAACAGGACCTTTTCATTTTTACATTACAGTGTTACTCATTCAGTCTGTGTACAGTTCTTCTAGCAGAAAGCAGACATCCTGAGTTTTGGAAGTTAGGATATAGAGCCTGCTACATTTATAAAACAAATGGTGAGGCTGGACTCCCTTACCCGAGTAGAAACCAGTGCTAGTAGTGTTCTCCCAGAGTGAAGACATGGGGAATAGTCAGCCTCATTATGGTCATAATTATGTGACAGACAGCTGGGATGTCCTAAGCCACAGGTGTGTTCTTGAAGGTGGGACTAGCCCCAGATTTAAATATACACTTACAATCCTTATTACAAAATTGTGCATCTATCTGTACAGAAGTAGTCCTGTTTGATATAATACAGTATGGTATGGTAATGACTGTAGCCTATAAGTAACCCAGCTTTCCTTTCTGCACAATAGTTATTTCATATTTTACATTAAGTGGTATATCAGATGACCACAGGGGAGGGGTATAGAAAGGCTGACTAGGGGAAGGAAATTAAGTTAATTCCGGTGTTATTTAGAAAATCTTGCTGCATACAGCAGATGAAGGATCTCACTCCTCTCCTGATGGTAGGAGAGGCAGAACATTCAAGACTTAAAATAGATAGGACTATCCCAGTGATGTAGAGAGTTTAGGCACCCAGTGCCTTACCTCTTACCATGCTGGCAACATAGGATCAGGAGTGAGTTCAGGTTGGTAGGTGTTGGCCAGGGGGAGTCTGGATGAGTATCCAGTGGACTGCTCTACTCCCTTGGGGGAGGGTTGTGGTTTGCCCATCTAGCAGCAACACCCACTGGAGGCTGAGTATGCAACAACTGGAGCCACTCTAGCAAGAGGGGAGGTGCATGCTAGTCCAGTCATGATGTGATTGCATGTCTGCACATCCAGGGGGTAATTGCAAAAAAGCAGAAACACCCCATTTGCTGGAATAGAGCTGTCGCTCTTCAGCCACCATGCCCAACACAGGATCCTGCTTTTTTGAGTTCCATGTCATCTCCATCCTTTACCTCCAACTGCTAGGTCACTAGATTAAATGTACAGGAATGCCATGTAGCAGGAGGTAGCCCTGCCCTAGGGGGTAATGATGCTATTTTGAAATGTTGAGCACATTTAACATCAGGAACACCACTATGGTGTAAGGTTAAAGTCCTGAACAAAGGGAAATTCACATATGGGATGTTCACTATTGTCAGACAACTTTAAACACAAATCTCCTTGTGGGAATCCTCTCAGAACTGGATGAAATGGTCCCTTTATCAGAGAGTCACCCCACAGAAAAAGGCAGGTACATGTCCTGGGTAACTCTCCGACAGAAATCTACTCACTGTTTGTACACAAAGGCAGCTTCACCAAAATTCAGGGTTGGATCAGGGGATTGCACCTAAAATCCTCTGCAATCCCCCTCATTCCACATGGAATAAAGGCACAGTAACCCCTGGAGATGGTTTCCACCACTTTTCAAGTCAGGAAAGGATGTCCTCCACTAGGGTGAGAAATACAGACACTCCACACTCTCTGAGCTGTTGGATGACACTCTGCAACAAGTCTGACTCCAGAATTCTAAAACTGCCCGCTCTCACACATGCTGTGTGGCTTATGTTGCTGCAAGAGTTCTAAATTACATCACCTCTCTGTTCTCAGCAGTGAACAAGCAGCACAGAGGTGCAAAGTGAAAATCCATTCAACTAGGTAATCACCAGCTGCCTTCCCTACCTAACACTGACACTGATGGGATTCTAGTAACCCCAGGGAACGGGGTTACACTCACCCCTAGAGAGGTAAATGACTGTCTGTAGTCATTCCTCTACCCATAACTAAGCCACACTACCCTCTGTGTTACCCACAGAGAAGGGTAATTGGCCCTCTCCTACCATGTGCAAAGCACATGCAGACAACACTAAAAGCACAGAGGCCAGTGGCTGAAACTTTAGTGCCTACTCTATGATCCATCTATGGAAGATCAGTGGCTCCAAGAAACTGCTTGAAGCATGCCCTAATAGACCAGGACTGAAGTTCAGGACCACTACCTCTCTGTGCCCCCTAGCCCTCTAGGAAAAATCTGTCAGGCTAAGCTGCCCAGAGGGGAACCTTCCCCAAAACCCAAGGTACCAGCAAACCAAAAACACCAGGAAACAAGACATTACAATGCATTACTTTTCCCACTTACACCTGGGGAGAAAAACATGTTAACACACTGTTAACAACAACAATTCTAAAATATGCAAAACACAAGAGGAACTTGGATGAGCTCCTACATCCTCCTCTTTTCTTCTCTTCCTTTCTTCATCAGGAACACCTGAAAGAGAAGAAAAACAAAAACACCACATTCTGCATACCACACAGTATCTAAACCTCCACCTAAACGCTAAAGAACCCAAAAAATATTTTTTTTAGAAAAGTACAGAAGTAAAAAAATAGAAAAAACAGACATTTATACAACACATTTGGGGGGATGGAATGCCCTAAATGTTCCATACTAGTAACAGAATGTTGCCCTAGGGCAAGGTCCATAAAAGAGTCTTTCCCGGGCCAAAGCCCACTAAAGAACAGTCCTGGAACAGGGCAGAGCCTGGAGAGTACTGCAATCCATGGGGAGACTCTTTGAGGACAGTTCAGTTTGTGGTAGTTTTTTTTAGATGTAGGGTGTGTTGTGCAATGCCAGTAAAAGCTTAGAAAAATAGGTCTTACCAGTTTCTTGAAGACAGAACAAAAGGATCACCTGACTTCTCCAAGGTGAAGACTCTCACCCGTCAGGTAGCATCTTTGGATACAGCTGGATTAATGTCCTCTGGAAGACCAGGCGATGAAACAGGAAAACAGCTGGACTGATGTCATCTTGGAAATCAAACCATGGAACAGGAAAACAGCTAGCCTGATGTCATCTGGGATACAAGGCGATGAATCAAGAAAACAGCTGGGATTGGTTATCTGGAAGGCCAGGTGATGGAAATGGGAAAACACTGTTGGACTGACAAATCTAGACCCACCTGTAGAATTCCTGGAACAGCAGTAGAGCTGCATCTTCATCCTTGGATACTACTGCTGCTGCTGCTGGATGACAGACACTGCACTGCCACTTCTTTGCTTCCCTCAGGGCATGCTGTGCATATTCACAGGGAGTGGCACCATTAAGGGTAATACCACTGGGGGTGAGGTGCAAGAACTATGACACCATCTGTGCAATCAAAGTTGATGTAGAATGTCTCATTCCCTGCCTTATCCACAATTTGAACACTGCCCATAAAGAAAGTTCTGCCCAATTTCCAGAATTTCAGTCTATTATTGATAACTCAATCTCTGACACATGCTGCTACACCAGGATGCAAATTCTTGCTTGCCTCTTCCAATACACAAGAGTGCCCATTCTGTTCAATTTCGTCCCAGACTCTATGAGGAAAGGACCTCCCCCATATGGTGTTGGCCCTCCTATGTACCAGTCTCTGCCCTCGTTACTACTCTTCACAAGTGTATGACCCAAGGTTCAGCTTGGGGGTGGCCAGTCCTGGTTAAGCTTGCCTCATGCTTAATGAACAGAAGAACTTGTCCCCAACCATCTCTGTGGGCAGGACAGTGGAGCCATCTTATTCTTTCTCCAGCTCCTCTGAGGCAAGAGCTTGAGGTCACAAGCTGGGACCCTCAACATGAAGATACATCTCTTCATCCTCCTCTTTCTCACTAAGGATCTGGGCCCACGAATGAGCAGTTGTCCTCACTCCCGAGACTGTCCACTCCTCACTGGGTGCAGAAGTAGACACCTCCTAGTTCAATGTCTCTTGAAGTTTGTTGTCCCCTACTAGGCTAGGATTAGGACCCTCCATCCATGGATCCTTCTGTCACACTACCCATCTGGAACACAGGCATGGAAACCTCTTTAAGTGTCTGCCTTTGCAGCAGATCCATACTCTCTCCTTCTGTGCCACACTCTTATGGGGCCTCCCCCAACAGGTTCAACCTGGAGCTGTGTGCTGCAACTTTCAGGGTTTTCTACTTTGGTCCAAGTGAGCACCAGTTGACTTTGTGATGCCTTGCTCATACCATACTTCTCTAGACAATCTGAACAGTGGGATATGAAAAACACATCCCTTACAGCCTTGATGCACATTATGCATACTCTCACAGGATAGCTAGGGACTGCAAAGTCTGGAGGTAACCCTTCCCTGTAGAAAGTTATCTTTATTTCTCTGAGTGTGGTCACCTCCTCTGCTATCATAGCTCAGGCATGATCCGGGTAGCAGGCTTTCCCAAAGCCATGTTTTCAATTAAAACACATAACAGTTCATTGTTACTATTTGTTTGCTAGTCTCAGTACAGTCTCACAAAATGGCTCCCTGCTGTTGTATTTACATTGCTAGCCCCACCCTGTAATGTTGGTGGTAGCTCTCCTCATGCATGAAATCTGTTTCTGACTCAATAACTGTGCATCCAACCTTTTCTGGCTACTGACTGTGCTCAAACTGTAATAACTGCACTGCTTGTGTCAATCTCAGCACCTTCCTGTGATTGTTTAGGACTTTGCGATTAGCACACAAATTAGACTAATTACACATGCTCAAAGTCACTTGCAAGTCATAATATTTTTTACAGGATTGCCTGTTTGCTGCAGGATAATGCATCTCACAGTCTCGCACTTTTAAGAACATTTTACTGTTGCTGAACCCATCATAAATGCTTACAGTCTATGCTCAGACTTCTGTTTGCTGCACTTGCTGTTTACAACTTGCAGTTCTCTTTGCAAAACAATCCCACTGCTTGCACTAAGATTCAGCTGGCTTGAAAATCACAACACAGTTTGATGCACAGTTTGTTTGAATGTGTACTCACTGAAATCTGTATTTGGCTTTCTCCAGTAGAAATGTTTGACCTGGTGCCAATCATGGATGGCCTGTGGGGTGAAATGGGCTCACGATCCCGCTGATTGTTACCATGAATGCCACACTTACTTTCCAGTCAGTCACATAATGAGTTGAGCCCAAATTTGTACAGGAAAAGTCTGTTTTTTATAGATTAGAACATTCACAAGCCCCTCAATGGTTGATCCTGGTCTGACCAGGTCACACGCCACTTCTCTCCTCCTTGAACACTGGTCTGCGCTCTGAAGCTGGCTGGGGGCAGGACTGATGCAGTGGCATCAGTCACTGATACCATGCAAATGAGCCTCTCTGTCTCTCCTTATGCTCTTCATCCATGGCAGTTGTCAAGCAGGTGAAATTTAAACTGCAAACTGAACTTTTTCTCAGCTGCAATTTCAAGGCAGGGTGCCATTTAACCATTTCCTCACACAGAACTTGGCAATTTCTTTAATGATTCCCCAATTTGCACACAAACTACTTGAAACATTCAAGGCATGAATAAATAGGCTGTTGGTTAAATAGGATCTGCAGCTTATCCTCTAGGTAGGGTAATGGGCAGACTAGGTGGATAAGCGGTCCTTATCTGCCGTCAAAGTCTATGTTTCTGTTTCTCTTTCTCTGTTTCCTAAAGTCCACAATACTTTTGGCAATTAAAACTTGAGATTAAAAGTTCTGTAAAATGTCCAACATGCAGAGAACAAGAACATACACTTTCTGGGTTCTGAGCATATTGTTTGTTGGCACAAACACACAGCAACACTGTACTAGCAAGCACACAGCGGCACTGTACTAGCAAGCACACAGCGCACTGTACTAGCAAGTACACAGCTGCACATATGGATGATACTCTCCTGGACAAGATCCTTTTGTGCAAAGCTTCATTTCCTGATCTTTGGGCTACAAACTGCCAGACAGACAAAGCATAGGCCGTACCCTAAGCAAAAATCTCCTGTTCTCTTCCCAAATTAAACAATATCCCAGACAAGCCCTCATTTTTGTAACCCCCACCGGCCCCTTAGTAGGTACATCTCCCATAGTCTAGAGGAAAAGAGAGGGGTGGGGTACAAAACAATTTGCATATGCAGGCAAAAAACACAAGGAAGGTTGTGTGTACTAGACACAAAAAGACCTATACCAAAACCCAGGTCCTGAGGAGAGAACTTTGCTAATGGTTATGCTAGGTTTGCTACTTCTGGACAGAGGTACCCAGCAAATCCACACAGGAAGCAGTAACTAGGTTGTTCATACCAGGTTGGGATTCTAGAGTGTGGCTTTATTCTGAAACACAGTTGAAAACACAAAAGCAAAGATGGACCCCAAGGTTTACACTTCATGGCACAAGGCAATGCAAAAGCACATCTGTAGAAGCAGAAACTCAAACCTCCCATATAGCATAGGATTAAACATCTGGAATGTGGAACTAGCCATGGTGAACACACAGAATCTCTCCTCAAAATGGCACTGGGCCAGTACTTAGAACAGTTCCCATATAACACAGGATTATGAATGTGGAATTAGCCACAGTGAACACACACAAAATATTTTGGAAAGTGGCACTAGGCTAGACTTAGAACAGTTCCCATATGGCATAGGATAGGAATGTGGCACATGGGCCACAACAAAGCACTCAAGGCTCAAAACCTGCAAAACCCACATACAAGGAGTGAACTTCTTCAGGCACTGGCCACGTGCACTGATAGAAAACAGGTGCCCTTACAGAACCCAAAGTGCTGAACTGGTCACTCCAGATGGGGGGGGGTCTCCCACCTTTTGCTTCCATGTCCATACCCAACCATTCATTCAGAGTTACACCTCACAAATACTAAAACTGTAGAAAATGATGCTGTCTTGAAATGTTTAGCACATTTAACATCAGGAACACCACTAAGGTGTAAGATTATAGTCCTGAACAAAGAGAAAGTCGCATATGGGATGTCCAGTATTGTCAGACAACTTTAAAACACAAGTCTTTTTGAGGGAATCCCCATAGAATTGGGTGAAATGGTCCCTTTATTAGAGAGTCACCCCACATAAAAAGGCAGGCACATATCCTGGGTAACTCTTAGATGGAAATCTACTCATAGTTTGTACACAAAGGCAGCTTCACCAATGTTCAGAATTGGATCAGGGGATTGCCCCTAAAATCCTCAGCAATACCCCTCATCCCACATGGGCTAAAGGCACAGGAACCTCTGGAGACAGTTTCCTCCACTTCTCAAGTGAGGAAAGGATACCCTTCCACTAGGACGAGAAATACAGACACTCCACACACTCTAAGCTGCTCACTCTCTGAATTGCTGGATGACACTCTGCAACAAGACTGACTCCAGAATTCTAAAACTTACCACTGTCACACAAGCTGTGTGGTTTATGTTGCTGTGAGAGTTTTAAATGACATCACCTCTCTGCTCTCAGCAGTGAACAAGCAGCAGAGAGGGGTAAAGTGAAAATCCACTTAACTTGATCATCACTAGCTGCCTTTCCTACCTAACACTGACACTGATGGGATTCTAGTAACTCTTGGGAACAGGGAGGTTACATAAGTGTAACACATTCTTTGTTATCATTACCCACACGTATGTCAATATTTTAACATGTTTTATGTTTAGGTGGACAACATCAAGCAGCTGTCATCACTTTGTCCCAATATCAGCATTTCACTTTTTGACCAATTTAGTTTATGGCCTGCAAGGTTTCCATATTCTACCAGGACATTGTGGTGTACAGGAAGTCCCACCTAGGGCTTTTGCATGTAGAGTAATGATGTGCAAACAATGCTATCTTATGTATTTTACCCCCACCACTTATTCCCTGTATACCCTTTTCTTGCCTGATAACATCAGCCTGCAGCTCCAGAGATGACACATATAACAGGCAGTATAGCACAATGGGTTAAGGCTCTGAGCTGCTGATCTGGAGACCTGGGTTTCAATCCTACAGCCACCTAGTTGCATAGTGTATGATCCTGAGCAAGTTGCTTAACTTTCTTGTGCTCCCAGGTCACATCTGGAAACAAGCTTTGGCTCAGTGTGCTACTCCTGGTTAAACAATGTTCCCTAACAGGGGTAATAGAGGGCATGAGTTTAAAAAGAAACTGGATAGGCTGTTTTTAGGTATTGAATAGTACATGCCCAACATGTGGAGAAGGTGGTCACAATGGTCTCTTAGTAAACTTCCACCTTTAAATCTTTGACTAATACTGAGTAATCCCTGCCTTGTCCCCCAAGTTACTAAGAAATGTTTTATAAGCATTGAATTTACTAGAATCTGGGCCATAGGTTGTTTGTACAGTGCACTAATCCATCTCAGCATGTTGGTCCCCACTCCAAACCTCCATAGCATTTCAAAAGATATCCCCACCCTTCCCGGTGAAAGGCCTACTCTGCATCTAAGGCCAATATAGATGAATTAGTCCTGGTGTTTTCCTTGATCAGTGCCATACCACATTTAGTGTGTCATGCTTTTAGCATGCCTTGACCTTCCTTTCACAAACCTTGTCTGATCTTCACTTATGATGGTAGGGAGCACCTTCTCAAGTCTGCTTGCTATCAGGCACATCAAGATTTTATAATCTGCAGTTAGAAAGGATATTGGGTGATATGAGGCACAGAGTTTTGGGTCTTTACTCAGTTTGGCAATACTGTGATAGTGGCAGCACACATAGACAGTGGAACTGCCCCTGTCTTGGGATTCTGTAATCATTTTCTGCAGCAAAATTTGTATAGAGTGTTTACAGTTCCAACCTGAATGAAGTATATTTAAGGATCTCATTCAGTAAATTGTTGATCCAGGAAACCTTAGGTACATGTAACCCCCATGTCACTTTTGGCAAGTTGGCACCCCCATAAATTACCAGTACCCATACATGCTATGCCATTTACTTTTCAGCAATAACTTAGATTGGTACCACCCCTGGCATTAGGATGTATGCCAGGCTCATTATCTAGACGAAGAGGGGTGGGGGTATAAGTTACTAAAATGAACCTTTGTTAATACAACCAGGTCCAGGGGAAGAGGATACTAGGCATATGTTAGACCTCACTGCTTAGGGAGCCCTAATAATCCACACAGAAGCAATGAACACTTTATCCACTACAACAGCTGGGATTTTAGTGTGGCTTTTTTCTCTCAGAGCATTAAAGTAGGGGTGGGCCCCCAAGGTTATGTCATTTGGTAATTTCTGGTACAGTCACTTGTAGAACACTTGCTAGGCAGACTAACAACATTTATTTTCTCTTTTTCCAAAATGATGCATGCACATGTAATGAACCTCACACCAGAACCATTTTCTTTTCCAAGAGTCTATGCTCATGGACTGTGCCATACACTTAGAAACATTTTCTTAACTGGAGAGAGTTTTTTTTGTGGACTGAGCCACCACTCAGAAGGAACAGGTGATTCTAGTCATTCTTTCACCCACCTCATCCTGATGCTTTGGCCTCTGCATCAGGGGGAAGCTGGTGCCCATCTATGAACCAGTTTGTCCTGCCTTGTAAGCTCCAGATGGTGTTCCTTCCACCCTTTGCCCCAACCGACAGTCTGTGCCATTTCTTCAGGGTTACACACCAAAAACACTAGAGCCTTTACTTCCTCAAAATGCAAAAGAACTCCAAAACATTAAAGTTTAAATGATTCCCAAAGCATATGAGGGATCCTGACAGGTGTGATCTAGCCTTATGGGCACACACTTCTCAGCTAGCTCCCAAATGAGATAGTCTCTGTATCTCTACTCACATATCTTGTTGCTTCTTCCTATAGGCATGGAAAGCAAACAGAAAACTGCACCTTTTCCCATAGTAGCATGTCAGAAAATCACAGACAGTCCTTTCTCAAAGGCATCTGTAAACACTCAGACCCTCCAGAGGATTGCCCCTTAGTTTCCAATAGAAACATGCAGTCCCTTCCCTCTCCCTCTCCCCACAAGAGCTACGAGTCATAATGTCATATGCTTAATAGCGTACGACATTATAGCGCAACCTGGACCTGTACACTGTCTGTGTTGGACCCCTCCCAGAGTTGGAATCCTTAGTGGGGTGGTCTGGAGGTGCAGTCCCCTGTAATGGGGGTGTGGGGGGTGGTGCCCCCACAGAGCATTATATATCAGGAAACCATGCAACGCGGTTATGTCGCATGGCATTCTGCTGTGCAACATTCCGTGCCCCCCCCCAGAGTGAAAATCAGGAATCCTGCTGTGAGATGTCTCCACCACTTTATTGGTAACTGTAGTTTAAATCCAGAACTAGGGTGAGAATCACAGGGCTGTCTGTCTTACAGCACACTGGCAGAGATACTGCCACACTGGCTGTCACTAATAAACTAACTGAACATTCAAAAGCTTCCCCTGAGCAGCTGACTGAAAAGTAGTTATGCTGCTGTGAGAGTTCCAAATGACCTAATCATTTCCTACTCAGGCTAGCTGAATAAACAATGATATCACTCTGTAAGGAGACCCTTAATGAGATACCTTATCAGCTGCCATTTCACCTGCTTATAGGCTGATACTGGTGGGATTCTTGTAATTCCAGGGGACTGGGTGGTCACATATGTGCAAGTCTGGGACTTAGAGGTACTCAGAAAGATGTAGTGGTGAACACAATGTCTGGGGCACCAGGAAGGAAGAAGTCTTACTATTCCAACGGGATAGAATGATATGAACAGGAGTAGGTGACTCTTGTTTTTAGGGATTTTGTCATTGTAAAGAACAAAGAGGATTCAGTAGGATCGGTAGTTCTGCTGCAGCAATCTGGCTATGCTAAGAGTGAAGAGGGAGGGGGACAAAATAGTCTCCCAGACAGGAACAGCAGAACTGCAAAACAGCTCAGCCCAGCTTATCAGGTAAAGTTGTGACAGTTGCTGGGTACAGCAGATCCCAAAGCAAGAGAGGCAGAGCTCCTAGAGTCTATGCTAGACATGGCCAAGTACATGGGCGACATGGCAGTTGGCGCTCTCAAGTTCAATCCCAGGTCATCTGCCCTAACCAACAGAGCCAGAAGAGCCCTATGGCTCAAACTATGGAAAGCAGATAATGAATCCAAGCCCTCTTGCAATGCCTACCTTAAAGGGAAACGCTCTTTGGGAGGGACTACAGGAATATGTGAAATCAAGAGGGATGAAAGATCTTGCCAAAGACAAGAATAGTACAACCTATTTACCATCTAGGCATCAGCATTTTCAGAACAACAGATTCCAGAACCAAAACAAGGAGTCAATACCAGTAATAATTCCATCTGTGGCAGTGGTAGAGGATAAAACACTACTTACCTCTCCTCCTATGCTTCAAGCTCCTCCTCCTACTTTACAGGAAAATCAACCAGATGGAGATTCAGAGGCAGAGGTAGAGGGGAAAAATTGAACTAGCAATGACTACAACATGAATCCCATGCATGCCATGCAAGCCTCTCTCAAGCCACAACAGTTTCCATTCAAGTTGCCTCCTGTGGGTCAGAGATTGTCACTCTTTCAACATCAATGGTGCCACACAATCTCTGACCGATGGGTCCTAGAGGTAGTCTCTAAGGGCTACACTACAGAACTGTCAGCAATACTGGACAGGCACAGATTAATAATCATCCCACTCACAAAGAAAAAAGCAACAGTTCACCAAGTTCAGGACATTTTATTGGAATTACTCCAGAACAAGGCCATACAAGTGGTGCAGAAGAGGAACATGGTATGGGCATTTATTCAATATTCTTCCTAGTCTTGAAGAAGAATGAGAACTTAAGACCAATTCTGGTTCTAACATTTCTAAACAAACATATGGCAACACAGAGATTCAAAAAGGAGACTCTCAGGTCCACACTCAGGAGTCTCCAGGTATGTGCCACCTCACCTCTATAGATTTGAAAGATGCCTAACTCCACATATCTATAAGACCAGCCAACAGAAAGTACCTCAGGCTCCATATTCTAGGCCAGTATTTCCTGTATCAGGTCCTATCCTTCAGGCTAGCATCAGCACCAAGGGTATTTATAATATCTCCATAGTCCTGGTGGCTCACCTCAGAGAGAAGGAGTTTACATAATTCCATACTTAGACTGGCTTATATGCACACAAAGCAGTGCACAATCACACAGAGACACAAACCTGGTGCTCGATACCCTGAAAACCCATGGCTGGGTGATTAACTTCACAAAGAGCTCCCTGATTCCAACCCATTTGATCAAACACCTGGGAGTAGAGATAGATACACTCAATGGAAAGGCAAGACCATCCCTCAACAGAGTGAGCAACCTTATCAGAATATAAGAGCATCTACTTCTATCATAGGGCAAGTGGCCATGGTTCTAAGTTGAATGGCATCATGTATCAATCTGTTACCATGGGCCAGGTGGAACATGTGCCCCCTCCAGAACTGCCTGTTATGCCAGAACATACCTACAGAGGAGAACATTGGGGAGAAGGTCCACCTGCCTCAAGGGTCAAAGATTCCCTTCTATGGGGACAAAAGAGACAATTTGGTCAGGAAGACAAACCTGGAACAAATCTACAAGGTTACACTGGAGACAGACACTAAGTTTGACTGGCTGGAGTGCATGCCTGGGCAGCTCATCAGCTCAGGGACAATGGTCAAAGACAGAGTCCAAACTGTCCATAAATTTCCTAAAAATGAGGGCAGTCTATCACTCCCTGCTGACATTCTGGACAGAGATTACCAGATGATCCATGCTTGTACACTCAGATAAAGTGACAGTAGCATACATCACAAAACAAGGAGGAACCAGAAGAATGGCCATGCAGAAAGAAATGAGGTGGTAATGCGATGGGCACAAGCCAACCTTGTTAAAATTCATACAGTACACCTATCTGGGAGACTGAACATCAGAGCAGACTAGCTCAGCAGACAGAGTACACTCGGGGGAGTAGCAACTCAATCCAGAGGTCTTCTACTCAATAGACAAGAGATGGAGTCCAGTGACACAGACTTGATGGCATACAAGATCAATTCTCAGACCCACAAGTACTTCCCCATACAGGGAACAGTAATCATTGGGGATCAATGCACTTTCACAGGAATGGACAATAGAACCGGCTTATATGTTTCCCCTAATCCCACTGATTCCGCAAGTTCTGGTCAAAATGTGATGCTCAATGAGACCCGTAATTATGAATGCCCCATACTGGCTGAGAAGGGCCTGGTTTATGGTAGCAGTGGCAATGGTACTAGACATCTGGCCCCTTCCACCCAAACCCACGATTTTCACTCGGATCAGTGGTACATCCAGATATCAGGAAGCTCAGGCTCACGGCATGGCTCCTGAATGGCAGAGACTGCTAAGGACCTGATACCATGACTAAGTGATCAGTACTTTTTTACAGTCAAGAAAAATGTCAACCACCTCCACATATGGTAGACAGTGGAATATATTCTTGGCCTGGAGTAGGGCCAAAGGAGTAGATCTAGAAAAGCCAGATATGGCCCTTATTCTCTTTACCTTCAACAAAGTATGGATAAAGGCTTCTCACCAGTCTCACTCATAGTGCAGCTGTCAGCGACTGGCACGGCAGTATGCCAGATTGGGCTGTCCCTACCTGGTACCCACCCAGACACACTAAGGTTACTCAAGGCAGTAGATGCTATCCTTTCCCACAAAAAGTCACCCATAGCACCATGGGCTCTCACCCCCATGTTTGATTCTCTCACTGTCCCCATTTTTGAACCACTTCATGAAGCATAGCTTTACTGGGCAGGTCTCAAAACCAGTTTTTTTGGTTGCAATATGCTTTGCTAGTAGGATCAGTGAGCTGGGAGCTCTGTCCTGTAAAGAACCATATACCCTGTTCACTGCAGAAAGGGTAACCCTAAGAATAATTCTGCCTTTCAGCCCAAAGCGCACCACAAAACTTCACACAGAACAAACAATTGCATTACTAACACTTATGGGGATACGACTGAGGGAGAAACTAACATCCCACGCAGACTGGACATAAAGGGCACATTACACGAATATATCTCAAGAACACAAACAATATGGAAAATAGAAAGACTGTTCATCATGGCACAAGGCCACAAGCAAGGTCTGACAACATCAAAAATGACGATTGCCACTTGGTTAAAGAGAACGATTCAGGAGGCCTACAAATCAAAGAACTTAAGTCCCCTTAGAGAGAGAGAGAGAGAATAAAAGCTCATTCCACAAGGGCAGTGGCCACTTCACTGGCAGAAAGGTCCATTGTCTCCACTGAAGACATATGCCAAGCAGCAACATGGTCTACTATCCATACCTTTGCTAAACATTACAGACTTGAGACATTATACAGACAAAATGCCTCCTTTGGAGCTAAGCTACTGTTGACAGTTTGTTCCTCAAGTTCCAGTATTGACCACTCTGACCATCCCTAATTGGGCAAATATTACTACTTACTCATCCACAGGTCAGAGCAAAGAACCTTACCAGATCAAGGGGAAAGGATTAAGGCTTCTTTTGGCTAGGCAGATTTACTTGTGTTTTATTTTGTACTCACAAGGATTGTTACTGTTTATTGCTAGCATTTTATTGCTTTATTTTTCTCTGATTTAGATTGTTATTGCTGGGTATACCTTCTGCTGCATTATTACAGGGTGTGCCAACAGGTGTGTGTGCTAACAGATTGCTGCTGTAATCTGATTCAAATTGTATTTTGCAAGGTATCTTCTGTTACTGCTTTATTTTTCTCTGTAGCAAAGTGTTTCTTACAGGGTATATCTTCTGTGAAATTATTACAGGTGGTGCTATACAGGTTTTACAGTTTTATCTATCATTAGGATAAGCTTTCAGGGCTACTGCATTTGTTGCTGGCTGATTGTTTCTGCTCTTACCTTCTTGTTTCTTTCATCCATGGGTCTTCTTTTTTGGCAGGGGAAGGGCCCAGCCACCCACCCCACCCCATCCCCAACCACCCCACACTCCCTTTATAAGTAGCTTCAGTCATGACATTTCCTGTGGCAAAGTAGGAAGGGGCAGATCAGTAGGGTATCCACACGGTGACCTAATTTACAGGGGCACTAGTAATTTAACTTGTTATAACAAGCTATACAAAAACAAACAAAACACAAAATCAAACTTTTGCTTTCATTTTCTTCCTTCTAATTACTCTGACAAGCTTATAAACCCAGCAACTTGTCTGGAATGGATATCATTAACTGCAGGTACTGCAGAACACGTTTCAGAAGGGCAGTTTTACAGGATTTAGGACACTGTCCTGAATGCTGGGCCATTGGAGATCTAAGGGCTCAGCTTCAGCCAGCATGGGCAGAGGTTGTGCACCTCAAATTGCATATTCAAGAGGAAATATATTATAAGAACCACCCGCCATTTTCCCAACATCCAACAGAAGCACCTCAACCTCAGAGGGTAGTTGGTCCGGGAGGTTGGCAGGTGGTTAGGAGGGGAAAATCAGGTGCCCTATCACTCAGTGTTCTCCAACATATCACCTCCACAAACCATATAAAAACTACAAACAGGTAGCTGCCTCTATCTTCAAAATCAAACAAAGGGGCAGAGGACACTGCAGCACAGGAGCTAGCACAACAAAACTCACATCGAACAGGAACCAAAAACAAAAACAGCAAAGAAAATCAAAAACTTCTGATCATAGGAGACTCCATGATACGGGAAGTTGATATCTATCTCCAGCTAGGGGTAATGGTCAGATGTCGCCCAGGTACATCAATGTGGAGAGACACTGACCACATTGCTAAAATTGTTCAGGAAGCAGGAGAAAACATTGACATCCTGGTACACATAGGGATTAATGATCTTGCCAACTGGTCAGTTGTGGAGACCAAGGAACACCTGACCAGACTGGGTGACAAACTATCATCCATTTCATCTGGCATCTCCTTCTCTGAGATCCTGCCAGTCTAGGAGAGGGAGGAAGATGGACAGAAGGTCAGAGGAGGGTTGCTAAACATGTGTCTCAAGGGCTGGTGCCAGGAAAAAGGACACACATTTGTAGGGAACTGGCAATAGTTTTGGGAGTGAAAATTCTGTGAATTTGATGGACTGCATCTGACTAAGGAGGGAGTCAGTGCATTGGGGCAGAAGTTTGATGTCTTTGCAGAATATTTTAACTAGCAAATGGGGAGAGGGGTGCAGCACCCCATACGTTGAATGGGAAGAACACCCTTCCCCCCTCAGCCAGTGGTCAACCAGGAGTTCAGCATGTTTGCAGTTTATTTGCATCACCAGGTAAGGAAAAAGGTCTGACTGCCCATACAACACACAGGGGAAATGCCAGACCTCACCCAACAACTAACACACCGAAATCTGGCAAATGGAAAATATAAGACTGAATGCTTGCAGCCTGGGAAACAAGATCCCAGACCTGCAGGCAAAATGACAGAGGCTAAACTGGACATAGTAGCAATTAGTGAGACATAGTTTACCAGTAAACACACTTGGGAGACTTCTAGTACCTGGCTATCTACTGTTCAGAAGAGACTGAGGTACAAAAGGGGTGGGGTGGAGGCCCTTGTATGTCAATGAGAGTATCAAACCTACAGAAATTCAGAATACATATAAAGAGCCAGAAGAACTGTGGGTCACCCTGAAACAGGAAATGGACAACTATATAAACTGGGGTTGTGTACAGCCCCAGACCAGGGGGAGGACATAGACACATTACTGTTAGAAGATAAACTAAGCATGACAGCTAAAGGGGAGGTTCTGATAATGGGAGACTTCAACATGCCAGATTCAGATTGGTCAGTACCAGCAGGAACATCTACCAGAAATAGACACATGGTGGATTCCTTGCAGGGGAAGGCTTCAAACAACTGGTACAATAACCCATAAGAGACAGGGCTATCCTAGATCTAGTACTGACTGACAGGGAAAGGATCACAGATCTCCAGGTAGAAGGTCACCTGGGTGCCAGTGACCATCACATGGTATGGTTAAGATTGGCTACTAGAACTAAATCATCCCATTCCAAGGCAAGAATATGGGATGTCAGAAGTGCTAACTTTGATAAGATGGCCAACAGAATTAAGCTAGCCCTGGCAAAAAGAAATACAGGTGAGGGGGTACAGGCAAAGTTGGCAAGCATTAAGGATGCAATACTTGAAGCAACATTCCATTGTGTTTGAGAGAAAAGGAAGTGAAAAAGAAGAAGGAAACCTCTTTGGTTCTCAAAAACAGAAGCAGAAAAGGTCAGAGCCGAAAGGCTGACCTTCAGGAAATATAAGTGAATGCAGTGGGATGAAGATAGGGAGGCATACCAAACTTCACTAAGGGAAGCAGGGAAGGCAGTAAGGCAGGCAAAGGCCCAAACTGAGGAAACACTAGCACAAACAGTAAAAGAAGGTGACAAGACTTTCCAAAGATACATTAGTGAAAAGAGAAAGTCCGGAGGGGATATTTCTAAGATCAGAGGAGATAAGGGTGTGTGTTAGAAGGAGGAACATGTAAAAGCATCTGTCCTAAATAGATACTTCTGCTCAGTATTTATTGAAGAAGGGCCCACAGCTCAGCACCATGAACACGGGGAGGTGTGCACCAGTCCTCTACAAAAGAAAGGGTCCTAAAGAGCTCATAAGCTCAGGTGGACAAAGCAATGGGACCTGATGGCATACATCCCAGGTTACTAAAGGCTAAGGGTGAACTAGTAGAGCCATTATCATAGATACATAGATATATAGACAGTGTCAGTAGATAAGGCCTATGGCTCACCTAGTCGGCCCATTTGAACTTGTAAGTTCAGTTTATGTTTTCCTAGAAGTCTGTTGCCCTTACCCCCTGACATCCAGAATTACTTTATCTATCCCATGCATTCTTAAATCCCATGATTGTTTCAGCCCCCACTACTTCCTCTGGCAGGGTGTTCCACTTGTCCATCACCCATTCTGTGAAGAAATTCTTCCTCACATTTCCTCTGAATCATCCTCCCTCCAACTTCATCCTGAACTGTTTAGTCAGTCTCTGAGCACAGGAGAGGCCACAGAAGACTGGAAAAGGGCTCATGTGATCCTGCTCCACAAGAGTGGTAGCAGGGAGGAGGCAGGGAGCTATAGACCAGTCAGTCTTACCTGAGTAGTGGGCAAGATTATGGAGGCACTCCTTAAGGAAAGAATAGTGCAACACCTGGAATCCATAGGAGCACAGGATCCAAGACAGCATGGGTTTACAAAAGGAAGGTCCTGTCAAACTAATCTCATAGATTTCTTTGACTGGCTAACCAGAGTGGTGGACCAAGGGGGAGCAGTTGATGTTGCCTATCTTGACTTCAGCAAAGCTTTCAATACTGTTCCACATAGAAGATTGATTAATAAGCTGGGTAGGCTCAGGGTGGATCAGAAGTTGGTCAACTGGGTGGCAAACTGGTTGACGGCAGAAAACAGAGAGTGATGGTAAATGGTATACAGTCAGAAGAGATGCAAGTCACAAGTGGGGTTCCTCTGGGATCAGTCCTGGGGCAGGTCCTCTTCAATATCATCATCAGTGACATTGCAGATGGATGGGAGGACAATGTTTGTCTGTTTGTAGATGACACCAAGATCTGCAACAGAGTAGATGATCCAGATGGGGTGGGCAGAATGAGAAGAGATCTGGATAAACTAGCAAAATGGTCAGGAGAGTGGCAACTGGGGTTTAATGCAAAGAAGTGCAAGATCATGCACATAGTTAAGAGAAACCCTGAAGTCACTCATAGACTGGGAAGGGAGTTGCTGGCCATCACAAAGGAAGAAAGAGACTTGGGTGGCATCATCACCGATGACCTGAAATCATCCAAGCAGACCACTAAAACAGTAGGTAAGGCTAGGGAGGATTTTGGAGTGTATTAGCAGGAGTATCACAAGTCGGAAGAGGGAGGTAATAATCCCTCTTTACAAGACACTGGTTAGGCCCCATCTGGAGTACTGTGTGCAGTACTGGAGGCCACACCTTCAAGGACATTAACCAAATTTAGGCAGTCCAGAGAAGGGCAACCAAAATGGTGCAGGGACTGCATCAGAAAACATATGAGGACAGATTAATGGAGCTCAATATGTATACCCTAGAGCAAAGGAGGGAGAGAGATGATATGATCGAAACATTCAAACACCTTAAGGGCATTAACAAGGTAATGCAAGTCTAATATGTTGTAATATGAAAAATAGCAGGACAAGAGGACACAGCATAACATTAGATGGGGCGATTAAGGGGTAATGTGAGAAGTTCTTTTCACAGAAAGGGTGGTGGATTCATGGAACAGCCTACCTCAATAAGTGGTGGATATGAATACAGTGCAGGGCTTCAAACAGGCATGGGATAAGCATAAGGGAGCAATACAGATGAGTATGAACAGATAGGCCATTGACAGAGCAAAGGCTGATGGTACATTTATAAGGTAGAAAAAGAAATAAGCAGACTGGATTGGCCTTGCAGTCCTTATCTGCCGTCAACTTCTGTGTTTCTATCCCATTGTGTAAGGATTGGAGTGCCATGGATATAAACTCAACACAGTGGGTTTTTAAGGGTACTATCCATTGCACTCCACAGTCCCCCACTATGAGCGCTCACTGGGGAACCTGACATCTTTGGGAGCAAGTTGGTATCTTGAAAGAATTCATGTTTTTCATAGGATATTGGTCAGCCCTGCTAGGTGACTGAAATTAGAATTACATGCGAACATGAGTCTGTCATCAGAAATAGGCCTCTTGGTCTAGCAAGTCTGCTCAAATGTACAGCTAGCACCCTTATATTGCAGCTACCCCTCCACCTCACACCCTTAGCCTCCCTCACACCCTGTCCCATGTCTTTTTAAAACTGCCCACCTTTCTATTAGATACCACCTCCTTAGATAGTATGATTTATATGTCCACCACTGTGAAAAATGCCTCATCTCTCTCCGATATCTTCCACCCTCTAATCTGAGACCATCCCTCTCATATCCCTTCCTCCTCAGCTTAAATATCCCTTCATGCCCATTTTGATAATCCCCTTCAAGTATTTGAAGGTCTCAGTCATATCCCTGATCCTCCTCTCCTCCAGGATGTATATATTCAACTCTATCAGCCTGTCTTTGTAGGTTTTGCCCTCCATCCCGGATCATCTTGTTGCCCTGTGCTGCACCCCTCCAGCAATCCAATATCCATCTTCAGAAAGTAATGCCAGAACTGCACACAGTACTCAAATGTGGCCTGTACAGTGGCAGGATCACGTCCTTATTTCTGGATGAGATTCCTCTCGCAATACACTCCAGCATTTTGCTGGCCTTAGCTGCCACCTTCCTGCACTGAGCTGAGTTGTTCATGTTACCCATCATGATCAATCCTAGGTTTTTCTCCTTCTTGGTGACCATTATCTGAACCTCTCCCGACTGGTAGCCACTCCACGGGTTCCTTGCTCTGAAGTACATAACACTGCACTTTTTCACATTGACTCTCAGCTGCCACTTTGACCACTCCTCTAGTTTGTTCAGGTACTCCTGTAGCCCTGTCACCCTCTACATCATCCACCACTGCTCCATCTTGGTACCACCTGCAAACAGACTGATCTTGCTCCTAATGCCATGTGAGATGATGAATAACCCAAACAACACCAGACCCAGCAGTGAGCCCTGCAGCACCCTACTGGCCACCACTCTTGGGGATGAGAGTTCCACCCCACCACCACCTGTTGCTGCTTCCTCTTCAGCCAGTTCATGATCCAATTTACCATCTTTTCCTGCAGCCACACATTGCACTTACCCCCAGTTGCCCATGAGGCACTGAATCAAAGTCCTTGCTGAAGTCTATATACTTACTTTCTTCTTACTTCTTCTTCTTACTTACTTACTTACTTACTTACTTCTTCTTCTTTCTTTCTTCTTCTTCTTTCTTCTTTCTTTCTTTCCAGATGCACTCGTACTGCTCTATTCCAGATATGTCCTGGGGATTGGAGAGGGAAGGTACAATAGGCAAATAATTGAACAACAGCAACCAACAAGGAGGTACACATACAATGGTAAATATACAGTAAATAAACAATAGTTTAGCAAGGTAACAATGCAGTACAGGTATGGCAACAAGAAACAAAACATCTACTGCATGGCCTTTATCCAGTTTCCTTGTTACCCAGTAGTAGTAATCAAAAGGTTGATCTTGCAGGATCTTCTGAGACAAACTCATGCTACTAATCATCCTAGAGTCCATTTTCTCCAAAAGGTCACCAGTCTCTCTTTCAGATTGCTTCAATAAGTTTTCCTACAATGGATGTGAGCCTTACAGGTCTGTAATTGCCTGGTTTATCCTTTGAGCCACTCTTGTGGAGGGGCACCACTGAACCATCCTCCAATCATAGGTATGCATCCAGTGTCCAGGGAGATATTGAACAGGTCCACCAGTGGCCCTGCCAATACCTCCTCCAGCTCTTTCAGCACCCTGGGTGAATGCCATCTGGACTGTGCCTTATCTAGCTTAAGTCTTTCAGACCCTGCAGCACCCCTGCCTCTGTAATTTCCATTTCCTTCACTTCCCTGCCCACCTTCCCCATCCCCGAGGTAGCTGTCTGCTCTTCTCCTTGTGAACACAGAACAGAAGTACTGATTTAGTGCTTCTGCCTGTTCCAGCCTTTCTCCACCACCGTCCTTCCTAATCCTCACTAGCAGGTCCCTGCAGCTCCTTCTGTATCCTTATGTATGAAAAATCTGTCTCCCTTCCTAATACCCTGTGCTAACTTCAGCTCCTGGAAGCCTTAGCCACCTGACCAATTTGGTTACCTTCTTGGTTCTTCTGAAATACAATTCCTGACCTCTCCTTCCTGGGCTTTTTGAACCTCTGAAAGCTGCTTTTTTCCTTTATCCTTTCCAAAACCTCCTTGTTCGGCCAGCTTGTCTTCTTAGCGCTGCACTTCTTGCTCAATGTTTTGATACATAACTCAGTAGCTTCCATTAGTCCAAGTTGGATAATTTCCCACTTGTCATTTGCATCCATATCAAGCCTAATTCCTTCCAGGTGCCTTCCCAGAATGTCCCCCATCTTGTTAAAGTCTGTTCACCTTAAGTCAGTCACCCTGTTTCCTGCACCTACAGTCTACCCGCCTATGCTGACCATGATCCACACTGATTGATGGACACTCCCAGCTAGTGAGTCCTCCACCCTGAGCTCCCTTACAGCCTCCCTGTTATTTAGCATTAGGTTCAGAGTTTTTCTTTCCAGTCAAGTTGGCATACTGACCATCTGTACCAGGAAACTATCCTGGAATGCATCCAGTAGCACCTGCTTCGTTCCGCTTGAGGTGGCTGGG
This sequence comes from Neoceratodus forsteri, assembly GCA_016271365.2. Taxonomy (NCBI): domain Eukaryota; kingdom Metazoa; phylum Chordata; order Ceratodontiformes; family Ceratodontidae; genus Neoceratodus; species Neoceratodus forsteri. The sequence goes on along the minus strand of CM057457.1, from coordinate 415,182,887 downwards.
GTTCCCCAGTCTGCTCCTGGTAGATTGAAGTCCCCCACAAGCACTGTGTTCTCTTTCCTGCATACCTTTCTAATCTGCCCTGCTAACTCCCTGTCCAAGTCCTCTGTTTGAGCTGGTGGTCTCTACACCACCCCCAACCACAGTGTTCTACTTTTAGAATCAATGAACTACATCCATAATGTGTCTGTCATACCCTCCTCCCCCTCATTCCTTGTACACTTTTTTCCTTCTTTAATATACATTGGCACCCTTCCCCCTTTCCCATTTCCTCTGTCTTTTCTATATATCCTATACTTTGGGATCCTCAGATTCCTGTCCTGGTACTGGGTGGCTCAATTCTCCATGATGGCTGCAATGTCCACCAGCCTGACAGCCATGAGAGCCTGTAACTCAGCTGTTTTTTTCCTCAGGCTCCTTGTATTCAGGGAGACCATCCTTCATCCAGTTCCCTTCTTTACTGTAACCCATTCTCACTCATCTTGACTCCCTCCTATGGTTCTACCCTGGTACCATCCCTGTTAGCATGAGGGGTTACCTAGTTCGTCTCCCCTCTCTGGCAGCCCTGCATACTTGCTCCACCCTCACCACTTCCCATATCTAGTTTAAATCCACCCTGGAGGCTATGTACTCCCCCAGCATTTGCTTCAATACTCCCTGACCTGCATTACTCAAATTAAATCGGTCCTTTGTGTACGGGTCACTAATGTCCCAGGTGTTTCCTTAACCTCCCATGAGCCCATACCCTTGGGTTTGATATCACTCTCTCAGCCAAGAGTTGACTTCCTCTATCCTTTCTTTCCTTACCGTGCTTGCCCTGGGTACTGGGAGCACTTCTGAGCAGGCCACTGAATGTCTTACCTCCAAACACAGCCTCTCCAGTTCCTTGAACCTCTCCCTTACCAATTTAACATTATTGTTCCCCAAGTCATTTGTGCCCATGCGCACCACCCCATGTGGTTTATCTCTTCCCCTCCTAACACACTTGAGCAAGGACTGTCCCACCCTACTCACTGTCAATCCAGGTGCTGATTCCATCCATATTTGACTATGCCATTCTTCTGTCCCTCCCCATCTGACCCGTTTTAGGATTGAGTCCCTTAGCACTAAGTCCCTGCCCCCTTCTCTCCACTGTTCCCCTGTATTGTCGTACTATCCTTACTCCCTCCTTGAATGTCCACCCTTTCCTGTCCACTTGCAACTTGCTTTGCCCCCAGCCAAGTCTGCTCCATCCCACCAAACTGACCCTCCTGCTATGCTCACTGCCCCTCCCCTGTTGCCCATCACACCCCCTATAATTCTTCCTGACTCATCAATCTCCTTCCCATCCTCTCTGGTTCCCCTCTTCCCTTCTGACTCCTCTGCCTTGCCCCATGCCCTCCTTTCTACCCTTATCTGTTTTTCCTTTTCTTGCACTGCCCCCTCCACTGCCAGACAGTTGCCTCCTGCATTGTCCCTACCCTTTTAACCTCCTGTCCCTTCCTGGAGAGCCTCTCTCCCTCATCATCCACCATTGAAGCCAGTACTGCAAAACTATTTCTTGAACCTGAGCATCTACTGAATGCATCTCACTTAGTATCACTAGTACCACTGTGAGGTTCCCCCATATTGCTTGTAAAATGTTTCCTCCCATCCTCTATCCTCCATGGTACCACAGACTCAGTATCTCTGGTCCCCCAAGGAGGTGGCCATCCTGCTCCAATGCTCTCCATCCCTCCTTTAATCCTCATTAACTCCTTGCCTAGCCACTGGACCTCTGCCTCCAGTCCTCTCAGCCTAAGGCAAAATGGGACACCCCCCTAGGTTCCACAATGTGCCCAACCAGATAGCTGTCCCACAACCATTGCAGTCACTATTCCATCTACCATGGTATGAATGCTGTCCTCCTTCCCCCGTACCAGTCCCCCATTCCCTGGCCAGATCCTTCTCTGCAGTCAGATTCCCCCAAGACTTTCACTTACACCAGGTTGCCACATTGCCACACTACTATAAAAGTACCCTCCAACAGATAGAACTATAAAAGAACAGAACTGTAGAGGTCACTGAGCTGTGACAATAGGCCAATAAATCAGAGGAATTTGTTATCTCTGCCTATGGGTATTCTCGTGTCCCCTGTGGTTTTATATTAGAGGTTGTTAGGACCAACTATTGCTTACAGTTTTGAAAGCATCCAACGTGAGAACAGGGGCTGCTGGGACCTAGGTAATCCATGAAATTTGTCCCTAGGTCACATGTGCATCAACTAGTCTATTAGGTGGGTTAAAACCCATGATGTAAGGACTGGGGTACCATGGATATAAACAAACACAATCAGCTTTACCAGGTGAGTAAACACCCATAAATGTTCTCTATGAGTCCCTGTAGAGAAGTAACATGACGGATGCTTCTCTGCAGTAACCAGTTGTGTTTGTGCTTCCTGCTGTTGAGTTGCTTGTCCCAAAATTGGCTGTCATGCAGACCACTCTACAGCTGTGTCAGAGGTTTGCTTGTGGGCCTTCACATCTGGAAATGCCCCTGACAATGGTTTGGCTTGCTTCATTTGCTGTAATGCAAATGCTGTTTGTAATTCTTTTAGCCTCTGCTTGAAGCACTCATCTTCTGCTTGAAGCATCTCCTGCAGGTCATTGTTTTCTATAGAGATCTCTGCTTGTGCTTATTGTTCCTGTACGTCATCTGAAATATTTAAAGCAGTTTTTTTTTTCCATCTGGAGTTTCGATGGTAAATCCATTACAGTAGCTTGATCCCTTACCGTTGAAACTCTGTCAGTAATATCTTCCTCAGGTGCTGTCCCCTCTACAGATACTAAAGAGTTGTAGAACATTTTGGTCCCTTGTGCTGAGAAGTTAGAGGAGGAGACCATCTCCCCCACCTCTTGTGTGTCCATTCTCTCTGGTACATCCGCTGAAGTGACCATCCTGAGCAGCCAGAATTACCCCTACAGATGAGTAGTGTGTACATCATCACCAAAATAAAAGTTACATTCATAGTATACATGTATTGAAAACTTAATTTTTAGACAAACAGGATAAAAAACAAGGAAAGAAAAAGGAAGGGGAAAAAGGAAACATTGCAAAACTGTTATACACTGCAAGAATAGAAACATAACATAGAAACATAGACTTTGATGGCAGATAAGGACTGCTAGGCCCACCTAGTCTGCCATTTCCCTACCTAATGGATAAGCTGCAGATCCTAACTAACCAAGAGCTTACTTCCCTCTACCCCCCACTAGACTTGCCTTATGTCTGTCCCATGCATTCTTGAATTCTCCCACTGTTTATGACTCCATGATCTCCTCAGGAAGTCTATTCCATGCATCCACAATGCATAATCTTTTATGCAGAGAGGGGGAAAAAATAACCCTTTAAATGATGTGCCCTGTCATTTAATTATTGAATTCTGTTGACCTAGTAGGCCCACTGGGACTAGAAGTCCCTTTTTCAGGGGAGAACAGGGGGAGGGGACTACAGATGGTAACCAACTGAAATTGAACCAGATTAAGTTGTTGGTGGTATTTCTAGTGAATGGGTGAAATTTGGCCAGGACATCGGGGAAATTCCCCTACTCTGCCAGCAGGGGGCTTGACTTCCTGGGAACAGAATAGAGGAGCCCTGTTTGGAGCCAGGCAGAGGAGGGGGAGGAGGAAGTGCTGATGTGGCAATGGAGGCTGGTGTACCTGCAGATGAGCAGTTCTCCCTATCTGCAGGTCTAGCTAAGGAGATCTTTACACAGCTAGAATCAGAAATCCCTGCAATGGCAGTGGAAGTGGAAATAATGTCAGAGAATGAAGAAGTGTTCATGGAGGATTCTTTAGTGAATAAGCTAACTCCAAAGCAAAGAAAATGCTTATTGCACCTATTGCGATCTGTAGAGGTAAAGTCAGATGAGGATAGCAGGGCTAATGTTTTATTTGATGAAAATGTTGAAGCGCCAGAGCAGCAAGCTAAAATCAACCCATCAGACAATGCCCAGCTGATTGATGATGCAGGAGTATCAGAGGAGCAGCCTGACAAGTATCTTTCACCCACTGACTCAGATTGTAAAAACAGATTGGTAAACAAACAGCCTGACATCGGAGAAAGATGTGGGGAAAAGAATCTAAAAGGCAATAAAATCACAGTAAGTGAAACCTTACCTCTTGATTTAAATATATCTACAGTCAGGGCTTTAGAAAATGTACTGGGAACCTCCCATAGCAACCAAACAGGCCCAACAGAAAGCACCAGTAAGGGGGGAAATGGAGTCAGAAAAAGATGTAAGAGGTCTCAGAAAAGACAGAACTGAGGATACAAGCTCTAAACAGGAAACTACTCCCTGGACAGTAGAAAAAGCCCTGAAAGGAGCTTGATGGAAACAAACAGATTCAGGGGAATGGGTAATAGATTCAAACTACAAATGAGATAAATTTGGTAGAACCCATGCATGATACAGCCTTTGATTTAGATTTACATGCTGAAGATGCTTTTTCACAAAATACAACTCACCCTACCCCCTACCCCTACTCCCAAACCCTAAAATAAGATCTGAGGGAAATGAATCTGAAAGTGATCCTGCAGTACCTTCTTGGGGAGACCAGGTAGAACAAGATAATGAGGAGAGAAATCAACAAATTCCCTTAAAAGCACCCCAGTTATGGGCACAATATAGGAAAAAAGACCAGCTTTTTCAAAAAGCTATCCCCACCCAAAGAAAAAATGCTGTACAATTGCAGTACATTGGAAGACTTACCCCCTCCCCAGACAGAATATATGTGGGCCGAACTTTAATAAAAGAATCTTTAAGGTTATTCTCAAATGAAATATATGCTTTGATACACGTGTCGGGGGACACAATTTTTGATGTCAGCTTTAAGACACTAATGGAGCTAGACAGATTTTGAGCCACATATGAAAAAGTAAAATACATTGCTTTATGGCTCCCTTTTCATGCAGTTCCACTCACTAAACCAGCCATAAAACAAGTTACAACACTTTTTAGAAATGAAAGTACAAATGTCCATGACATAAAGCATCGCCTTCAACAGAGATGTGATCTGTTAGGGGAGCCATCCCCAATCCTGGACAAAGAACACATTTGGATCAGAGGATAGAAAATCAGAGTGAAACTAAGAATCGGCCCACAAGGGCCTAAACATTTGCCAAGTTCTTTTTTCTTAGGCTGTGACAGAGGCCATTGTTTCTATCCAGGCCAACCAAAGACCTGCTTTAAGTGTAGAGCCTTAACACATTTAAGTAATGCTCGTGACCGAGTTAAATTAAGCTTATGTTTGGAATTTGGTCATACTGGAGTATAGTGTAATAATGAACAAAGGTGTAACCTTTGTGAAGAGATGGGACATATTTTCAAGATATGTACATGGGTCACACATAACAGAACAGACAGAGTGGATCAGGAGGTACTATTACACAATGCTCAGAAAACAAGTATTGAAAAGCAACAAAAACTTTTAGAAAAACAAATGCAGGAGGAACAGAAGCCTCAGCCAGAAAATCAAGAAAATGCAGCTGAAAAAACCCTCAGCACCCCCCCAAATGTGCAAGAAAAGAGGAATCACAAGAAAAAGAAAATGAGAAACCTTAGGGGGGAAACTCTCTAGCTTTAAATCCACAAACTCTGGAAAGACAGTCAAAGAAAACCACAGATATAGACATGCAAAAAATGCCTCCTCCAGAAATGAATATTGTGGTATCTAAGAAAAGAGGTTTAAAAAAAACAAAACTACCTAAAACCTCTAGGTCTCCACAACCTATAGCACTGAGTAATAAATATGAAATTCTACACTCACAAGAGTCTGAAGGGGAATCAGAGGCCTCATCCACTAGTTCCTCAAAACATAAGGGAACCTCAGGATCTGAAGAAGATAAAACAGAAGAAAAAGTGGAAGCTGCAAGAGTTAAACAAAAACACTTGGGGACCAGACCAAGAAGAAGCTGTAGACTGGGAAAGAATAAAACAGTGAAAGATCAAACTTGATACTTTTTGGTTTGGCTTTTCTCTTTCTCCTGTCCTTTTCATATGGCTTTATACAAAGTAGCTACCCTAAATGTTAATAACATTAAGAACCCAAGGAAGTTACACTTTCTATTTTGAAAGACTTGAATATTGACATTTGTTTCCTTCAGGACACTCGATTATTTACAACTAATGACATTTCAGCTGCAAGTAAACTCTGGTGTTGGGGACCATTCTTTTATTCCTTAGCACAAGAAAATTGTTGAGGTGCTGATATTCTGTTCAGGGGTTATGATTTTTTATTTATTTATTTATTAGATCATCGGTTTATAGACCTTTAAGTGAAAGATTCATTTACAAAGGCACCTCGTCAAGACAGCAATACATCACAGCAAACAAAACAGCACAGTACAGTACAGTACATAACACTTAGATTAAAAAAGCAACCAGTGTTACAGGAATTCACTGGTGGTACAAGCTTGATCATAGGTAGATCACAGTAGTCATAATGTAGGTACATGAGTACCACGTCAGGTAGCACCCAGAGATATTTTATTTCATCAGTCAGCAGATGTTGCCTGAGTCCCCAAGCATATTCAGCAAAAGTAGACAGGGCAAACCCAGTCTTGGGGTGAAGGTAAGGGGCAGGTGGGGGATTATGTGCAGCTGCAGCAGCGAGTGCTTGTCAGATGGCTTCTGAGGGACACCTTAAAAGGACTAAGCTTAGTGGAGTCAGCTATGTTTGCTGGGAGGGAATTGAACCTGGAAGGAGCCTGATAGCAAAAGGATCTCTGGGTCATAGATGTCCTTACCCTGGGGACAATAAGGGAGGTTTTGACAGTGCTTTGGGTGGAGACTGAGGGGGAGGCATGCTGCAAGGAGGTGGTGACTCCAGGGGGGGACAGCCCTAGCAGGAACTTTTTTACATGAAGGCAGGTTTGGAAACTGAGTCTTTTTTCAAGTTTGAGCAAGTTGGTGATGGAGTACAGCAGGCACATATGGGTGCACCTAGGGGCTCCCAGCATTAGCCTGCAGGCCTTGTTTATAGAGAGCTGGATTATTGCAAGTGCAGTAGTGTCAACTGCAGCATAGATGGGTAGCCCATAGTCAATTAGCGACAGGACAGAGGTGGTGACTGCCAATCTAAGGGCCTCTTGTGGTAGGCAGTCCCTAAGGCAGTATAACAGTCCAATCTTGACATTGGTGGCAGCAGAAAGGAATTGATATGGGAATGGAAGGAGAGTGCTGAATCAAAGGTAATGCCCAGATACTTGTAGGAGGAAACCTGCTCAGTGGGGTTTAGTGTGCTAGGCAGTATCACAAGAGGGGCACCACTGGCTTTGCTTTGTCGATGTGAGAAGAGCATAGCTTTGGTCCTTTTTAGGTTCAGGACTAGCATTTGTGATGTGAACCAATGCTCAGCTCTATCAAAAGCTTGTTGGAGGGTGTCCTAGAGTGTGTTGGGGTTGGGGTCAGAGGTGAAGAGCATAGCGTCATCTGTGTAGAGGAGTATCTTATTTGGGCAGACTGAGGGGAGGAAGTTGAGGTACAGACTGAAGAGGAGAGGGCCTAAAATGGAGCCCTAAGGAACCCCAGAGTGGACAGGTCATGTGTCAGATAGGGTGCTCTTGATTTTTACACACTGAGTTCTGGCAGAGAGGTAGCTGATGAACCATGTAAGGGGGCAGGGGGAGAAACCAAGGCATCTGATGGAGTCAAGCAGGAGGGGATGGCAAACTGTGTCAAAGGCCTTGGAGAGGTCAATGAACACGGTACCAGCAGGACTTCTGGCACTAGGTGCACCCAGTTCTGGAGACCCCATCTCCGCAAGGACATAGACAGGATAGAGGCAGTCCAGAGTAGGGCAACTAAGATGGTGCAGGCCATATGAGGAGAGACTAAAGGAGCTTAATATGTATACCCTTGAGGAAAGAAGGGAGAGGGGGGACATGATAGAAACTTTCAAGTACCTCAAGGGAATCAACAAAGTCCAAGAGGGTAGCATCTTTCAGAAAAAGAGACTTGCAAGAACAAGTGGACACAATTTAAAGATAGAAGGAGGGCGGTTCAGGGGCAATGTGAGGAAGTATTATTTCACAGAGAGGGTGGTGGATGCATGGAACAGCCTTCCTGAGGAAGTTGTGAGGTCTAAAACTGTGGGAGAATTCAAGAATGCATGGGACAGACATAAGGCAATTCTTGTGGGGGGCAGGAAGATATAGGCTGTTGGTTAATTAGGATCTGCGGCCTATCCTGTAGGTAGGGAAATGGGCAGACTAGATGGGCCTAGCAGTCCTTATCTGCCGTCAAAGTCTATGTTTCTATGTTTCTATCAAGAGCAGAGTGCAGGAAGTTGGAGAATTCAAGTAGCACAGTTGTGGTGCTGTGACCTGTATGAAAGCCATGCCATTCAGGGCACAGGATATTGTGCATGGCCAGGTATTCGGCAAGCTGGTTGGCAACTACTTTTTCAAGGGTCTTAGAGAGTGGTGGGAGGATGGAGATTGGTTGATAGTTATCCGGGGATCACTCGATCTCCACTCTTTAGGATGGGAGTGATGATGGCAGTTTTTCATGTGCTAGGGAACTGCTCCAGGCACAGAGTGCAGTTGAGCAGCTCAGTAAGTGGGACCAGGATAGCATCCGTCAGACGAAGTAGCCTAGTGTCCAGTAGGTCAGTGTCGGGATTGTTACTACTAATGGCTTTTTGCAGAAGGGGTCTAACCTCCAGTGGGGAGATGGTACATAGATAGAAAGGAAGTCTCTAGAGAGTGGGCAGGGGCACTACTTGGATGGGGTCAAAGACGTTACTGGGCAGGACTGAACTCAGGTCTGAGAAAGTGTGGTTTAGACAGTCTGCAATGCCAAGGTGGGGAAGAGCAGACAGTTCCATTTAAGGAGAGTTGAGAGGGGGGTTGTGAGCAAGATTTCCATTCAGCTCTTTTATTTATGTATTTTTTTTTTATTTTAGTCTTTGGTAACCGGTTAAGGCCCATAGGCACAAGTGCCTGTTTTCAGGGGTGACCTGGGAACACTGGGTGATTACGTGACTTGCTCAGAGTCACACAGTATGCAAGTGGAGGTTGTGAGAATCAAACTCAGGTCTGGCCTGCTGGATGTACCAAGCTCGTTCACACCTCATTCCTCTAACCTCTAGGCTATACTGCCAGCCAATCAAAGTCAGCCAAAGATTAGATTTACATTATTCCAAAACTTCCTAGCTGACCCCCAGGAGGAGACAAGAGCGGATTGGTAGTACTGGGCTTTGGCCTGTCAAATGGCCCAAGTACACTTATTGCACTCGACGTTGTATGCTTGCCTATGTTAGTTACAAGTGTAGTGGACATTTCCCCTGGAAGGGCTACATTATTAGATTCACACATAATAATGTATCATGGAGGGTTATTAATGTATATGCTCCTCAGTCAAAGAAGGAGAGAATAGAATTAATGAACAAAATTAAACCTTACTTGTTTGCTTCTAGTTTTTTACTATGGGCAGGTGATTTCAACTGCATGCAGGATGTTAAAGACAGAGGGCCTAAAATAGATAAAGAATTTTGTGATTCCAGGACCTTAAAGAAAATTATTGAAGTAAGTAGACTAAAATATATCTACAGATCCATTTATCTGACGGGAGGATACACTTTTTACAAAAGTACCCTAGCCACCTGCATTGAATTCATTTTTTCTTCATCCTCCCCATATATAACTAGAGCTCACACAATACCTGTGGAAAAATCAGACCACTTAGCAGTTGTGGTAAATATTTATTTTTCAAAAGAATAGATTAAAGGGAAAGGGTATTGGAAATCACATTTAAACCTTTTAGAGAGTCAGGACATAAAAGAACAGATACTAGAACTGATAAATGCCAGGAAATCTATACCTTGCTTAGAAGATGACTTAAGTAGTTGGTGGGACACTACCAAAAGAGAGTTAAAACAGCTATTTAAAAAATTAGCATTAAAAAAAAAATACAGAACGGTATCAGAAATACTTAACGCTGATAGCCCAATACTTTAGAATTATTTCTTTAATTAATGAAGGATATGAAGCTTTTACTGATCAAGTTAAAAATATCAAACAGGAAATGGAAAATTTACAATACTCCCAGGCTACATCTTTATTATATGAGCATATAACTAGTACTCTTGATAAAACTACATCCACAGATATCTTTGAAAGCTGTAAAAATAGAGTTAAACATAAGAATATGCAAAAACTAATAAACCAAGATGGGAGACTGGTTGAAACCCAGAAGGAAATTATGGAAACAGTGGAGCAGTTTATGAGTAATATGAACCAGAAATAAACGAGGATTTAATTAAGCAAACATTAATAAAAGTAACTATACCTAATTTACCCACTGAAATAGCAGAAAATTTGGCTCTGTCCATAACAAAAGAGGAAATAGACAGTGCTATTGGAAACCTTCAGAACAATACTACATCTGAATTTGATGGCCTAACCTCAGATTTCTACAAAATTTTCAAAAATTAACTGAGATACTGCTTTTTGTATTTAATACAATATTAGATTCTAGCAATTTGATACCACAATTAGGCATATCTGCACAAATGTTTACACACACACACACACAAAAAGCATGGAAACTACTTAAAAATTGGAGGCCTTTAGCCATACTAAATACTGACCTTAAAATATTAATGAAAATTTTAAATAACAGGTTAACTGCAGCAGCTCCCTATGTAACTGAACCATGTCAGACATGCTTAGTTAAGGAAAGAAGCATACAAGATAACTTGTTACTTATTAGCGAAGTGGTGGAAAAAGGGATATAAAATAAAATAATTTATTTTAAGTTTAGACCAAGAGCAGACCTTTGATAAGGTCTCTCATAAATATTTACAAATAGTATTAGCACAATATGGTATTCTTCAGAAGTTTTCACAGTGGATCACAGGGATTTACAGAATCACAGCAGCTGTCTCTCTAGTTAGTGGCCATCTAGGAAAATGATAAAAATCAATAGGAGAGTTAAACAGGGATGTCCTATAGGTCCATTGTTATATGTTTTCTGCATAGACCCTTTATTAAAGGTAATAAATCAAAAATAGAGGTAGAACATATTCTTCTCCAACATGGAAATTATCTTCCTAAAACTACAGCTTATGCAGATGATTTACGTTTAATGTTGCCAAATTGTCTAGCAGTAAATAATGCTCTAGAATTAATACATCAGTTTTCAAACTTGTCTGGAGCAAAGATTAATCATACAGAAAGTAAAGGATATAGATTGGGTGAGGATACAGAACAGGTCTCAGATATACAAGAAATACAAATAACAGATACTAACATAAAAATTATGGGTATAACATTTGGTCGAGGTGATGCAGCTTTAGATAACTGAACAGAGAAAATAGAAATGGCAAAAACAAAGTTATAGTTTGGAAGACATGGCAGCAAACCAAGAAATAAAAGGTAACCTTACTGAAAACATGTCTCCTCTCAATCTTTACATATTTGAGTGTAGTTCCTCCAACTTCTCTAGATTCTAGCTTATTAAGCCTAGTGTTTCAAGTAATATAAATAATGACAGGATGAGGACATATCTAATTGACAAAAGAATACCTCCTAGAATGTGGGACACAGTGTGGCTGTGTAGTCACAGCCAATTGGGAGTCAAAGGTAATGCAAAGCATAAGATAATGGAGGAGAGAGGGTGTCCTAGGCCATTCTGTCTGCAGACAGAAGAAACATCAGAGCATTTTTTATACATTGTCCTTGTGTAAGACAAGTTCGGAAAGAAATAAGTCATAATGGAAAGATAATGTATGGGATAAAATGACATATGAAAAGATTATTATAGGTTACGCGATTAAATTAAAGGGCATAGAAGAAGGAACCCAAAGAATTTTGTTTACAAGCATAAAGTTTATTTTGTGGCAAGTTAGATGAAATTTGTTTTGCAACAGATTGATATAAGCCCAAAACCAGTGGTTCAGAAAATAGAAAAGGAATTAAATGCAATATGGCAATATGAAAGCAAAACTTTTACAAGGGCTATAATCAACACAAGATGGAAAGGAATATCTGAGAGTATTTTCTACATATAATTTATTTTACCTGTGAAAAAGTAATTAATATTTGATTATTATATGTAACAGTTGTGTTTTATTTTTGTATCAATAATAATTCCCCTACTCTTTTTGAGAAGTGCCATGGGATCTTTAACATCCACCTGAACAACCACCAGAACAAGCAGATGGGACCTCAGTTTAACATTTTATCTGGAAGACGGCACCTCAGGGGTGCAGCACCCCCTCATGCTGCACTACAGTGTCAGTATTTGGATATTAACCCATGTGCCTGGTGTGGGGATAGAACCCATAGCTTATTGATCTCCCAGTCTCAGAGGTGAGTGTGCAACCTACTGAGCCAATGACACTGACGAAATCACATCACAGGAGCATCTGTGTCAGTCACCCATAGCATATTCTGCCAGAAACTGCCTAATTTTCTTGTGGTCATATGTCTTGCCTCTAAAAATAGATTTTCTACAATTCCTAAAATACTCTATGTATCAATTCTATGTGTGTCATTTGCTTTTGCTGTAGTTGAAAAAGACTTCCAGGAGTCCATATGTACCATTTTAAAAATGAAAACATAACATTCAGTGTACTTTTATACCATTTGCCTCACTCACTGGTGTATGTCCCATACATTAAAATCTATATGAAGTCTGGAAAATAGGTTCTAATCATAGTTGTCCAGAGCTCTCTAAAATCCTTGAATGTATGTACATGTGAAACACAGGTTTTCTACTGTTTCTAACTGTCGCTGACAAAGTGGTCTGATGTACATCCTTTCCTTGATCTGTTTGTGCTTCTGGTTTGCTTTAACATTGATTTTTGCATGGCTGCTCAGCCAATACAAATCCCACATTTTAACCATAATTCTGGGTTCTTTCAGAAGCCTTACTAGATCAGTAATATGTTGTGGGGGACAACGTGGAAAGGTGTTGGGTTCTGTAACATAATGCCTATTGTTCATTTGTATTGTTGCTTCCTGGAGCGGTCAGCACCATCTGGTTGTTACTTGCCAAATTCTTAACTTTACAAATGTTTCTGTAATATATCCCGGCACTGCTGCTGCAGAAGGAGTCCTAATTGACCTAATTCCCATTTTCATAGCCACGTACTGCATATAAACAACAATAATTCTTTCCACTGTTGGCCTGTATATTCTAACAAGGGTCTAAGATTTGTATAAATGAAGAGGCTATAAAAAGACAATAGGGTTTATCATCCCTAGTCCACTTGTCTAATAGGTAAATAAGTTATATTTCTCTTGATGAGGGTGAGCCTACTCCCCTATACTGCCTGAAAAAATAAATACTGAATATTAATGTCTCTAAAGATTTTGGTGTGGGGAAAATGTGACTTATGTATAAAAAACAGTGATAGTAGGTATGTTTTTATCAAATAAACTCTTTTTTGTTTACTTAATTGTCTTTTATTCCATTGGGCCACCATACGTTTCCTTTGTTGTATTTTTGGGTTCCAGTGCTATAAACTTTTAATAATGCCTGTGATATCTTTGCCCCAGTGTTGACCCACCGTTCTAAAAGGAAGAATGCCCCCTGGGTTACCCCAGCTTTGATCCACCAGCTCAAACATAGGGACAACCTATGGCACCGTGCCATTGAGACTGGCCGGCCCAATGACAGGCGGTTATATGCTGCCACCCAAAACAAGTGCACTCGGGCCATCAGAAAGGCCAAGTCTGAGCACTATCGGTCCTCACTCACTGCCTCATGGGGGAATCCCAGAACCTTCTGGGATAACATTAAACAGTTAAATGGGAGTGCACACTCCCACCCACCCAGATCAACATTAATGGTGTGATCTCCTCAGACCCAGCCCTCATAGCCAACCACCTCAACACCTCATTCATTGACCTTAGCCCTATCCTCCCTACAAATTTTTTGACCCTCCTCCCCGAGCACCTGCCGTAAATCTTTCTCGCCCTTATTTTCTCCTCCGCCGTGTTTCTGCCCAAGAACTTAGGGCCACCTTATCACTGCCCTCAAGAGTAATAGTACAGGCAGTGACACCCTGATCCGTGTATCCTCTGGCTGGTCTTAGACACAGTCCTTACCCGATCACATGCCTCATCAACCACTCTCTTTGCCTGGGGAAGGTTCCAACTGCCTGGAAAGTCGCCACTGTCACCCCTATCTTTAAAGGTGGTGATAGGACTGTGGCTGGAAACCATCGACCGATCTCCATTCTCTCTCTCTCTCTCTCTCCAAGGCCTTGAAAAAGTGGTGGCCTCTCAAATCTCTGACTACCTCTCCACCTACAATGTCCTTTGTTCTGAGCAGCATGGCTTCCGAGGCGGGCCACAGTACCAACACAGCCCTCCTAGAGTTCTCCAACTTTCTCCACTCCTCCTTAGACACTGGTTCTCTGGCTGGTGCTGTCTTCATTGACCTCTCAAAGCTTTGACACTGTCTCCCACCCCTCCTTCTTGATGCCCTTAGTCTCTCTGGTTTTGCTGCTGGGCCTATCTCCTGGTGCACCAGTTATCTGTCTGACCACCACAGCGTAAAATTAATGGGACCTACTCAGACATCTGTCCCATCTTTCTGGGTTCCCCAGGGCTCCATTCTGGGCCCCTTACTATTCTCCCTTTACCTTAACACCCTTCCACGCTCTTGCTCGGGGAACATTCTATTGTACGCTGATGATGCAGTCATCTTTGCCTCAAGTCGTAACCCTACTGCCCTCCAGAACTCACTGCAGAAGTCCTTCACTGAAGCCGAGGGCTGGTTCAAGGAACATAGATTGGTGATAAATCTTAAAAAAACAAAAACCATGTTCTTCACTCATCCCCAAAACAAGTCCTGCAACTTCAAACTCCTCATTCACTCTGGGTCCTCATTCCTACTCGAACAAGTTTGCTCCTATAAATACCTAGGGATCCATTTTGACCCCTCCCTCTCCTTCCATGGACACATCGCTGCCCTAGCCACTGCCACTAATATCCGATTGGGCATCTTACATCGGTATAAACACTGCCTCCCCCCGGAGGCTTTTCGACTCGCAGTCACTTCCTCTATCCTGTCCCTAGTGGACTATGGACTGCCGGTGTATGGTGCTGCTGATCAGACCGCACTCCATAAAATTCGCACTACTCTGAATAAGGCCTGCAGGTTAATTACTGGAGCACCTAGGATGACACACACCTGTCTACTGTATGCAAAGCGCTGGTACTTGATCTCGGTGAGTGTCTCAAATATCTTACCTGTACCCTCACAAAAGACCCTCCTTGGGCTTTCCCCACCAGGATTGACCACCACCATACCGCCTGTCCCACTAGTTCATACTCGGACCTCTGGGAAAACCTCTCTTGTTATCCCTAGAGCTAGGACCTCTCACGGCCAAAGAGCCTTCAGCTTTAGGGCCCCTCTGGTTCAACACACTCGCCCTCCATCTCCGAGCTCCAACTATATCGCAGCTTCAAAACTTTTACGTAACCACCTTATTAACACCCAATGCTGTAACTGCCGCTAGTCAAAGCCGCATTTCAATACTTATGACAAAGCTTATTACTAAGCTGCTAAGGACGACATAACTCTGGTATTGTTTGCATCCATCCTACCTGTACCAGCTTGTTTGTATCTATGTCTTAATTTTACTGTTATACTTATGTGTTGTACTGCTATACTGTGTATTTTGGTTTGTCTTACTGTGACAAGGTACCTTTGTAAATAAGCCTATGGCTCAAAGGTTTTCCAAACTGCTATTTAAATTAAAAAAAAAAAATCCATATCATCTGAACCAAAGGTTATTCCTGGAATCATTATGGGTTCATTTGTCAGCCGTACCCTTTCAATATTGGTGTATTGTCTCTCTGCCTGGCCTAGATGCCTTCCTGAACATTTCTGTATATTTAGTGATGATGCCCCTGAATACACCTCATATTCTTTTATTTTCTGTATAGCTTCTTTTGCTGACTGTAAGTTTTGTACTTAGACACATAATTCATCTGCAGGCTCTGTTGCAGTAAATGATATTGTGTTATTCCTGAGTGAAATGGGTTGCAGTCTTGGTGATGAATTTAACATCTAAAGTAAGGGATCTATACAGAATGCATAGAGTAAGGGGCTGAGAGGGTACCCCTGCCTGATACCTTTGTGTACCAGGACTAGTGACGACCATTTCCACCCATTTACTACTAGTATCACTGCAGCATTTTTATAAAGACATTTGATCCAATTTATGGAGTCTTGTTGTATCCCATATTTCTGTGGTGTAATCCATAGAAAGTCATGATTCACTGAGTCAAATGCTTTTCGGTGATCAAGGGTCAGCAAAAAACCTGTTAGGTTACCCCTGATTCCATGCGCTACTATTTTTCTAATTATTATTAAACTACAGTATCTGTTATAAATCGCCCTGGAATGGAACAGGTGTGGGCTGTTCAGATTAATGTCTTAGCTACCTTTAATAGTCTTAAGTTTAAAATCTTGGTCAGTAGTTTGAAATATGTATTTAAAGCAGCAGTGCAATGAAAAACATTTTTCCAAGAAGCCAATTTTCTGCTATGACTAAGAAAAATCTTGGCAGAACTGTTGATTTGGGTTTTCTGGATGCTTCCTATGTGGTGTACTGTACCTTTGCATTTTTGTCTGGATTCTTATCCTCCTCATGTCTTCAATATTATTTCTATGCAAAAATGAGGTGGACATCTTTTTTTTCTAATGAAATAATTGTTTAAAAACGTACATAAAATTCTTAAATGATAACTGAAACTGAAAATTTCACCACCAAATTAAACTGTAAGACATTTGGCATCGATTAGGAAGAAAAAAGGTGGGGTCAAATGTTGACACATTTTCTTTGCACTGCTGCTTTAACAGACTTATTGGCCTCCAATTGTGTATATTTCACCTGTCTCTGGATTTATAAAGAAATGTTAAAATACCCTATAACATCCTAAGTGAGGGTGTCTGCATTTATAGCATGTGGGTGTATACTACAGCTAATCCTGCCACCAAAATATTTCCTATTAATTTATATAGTTCTCCTGTTAGCCTATCTGCCACAGAGGTTGGTACCGATGCTACTGACATCTATACTTCTGACTGACTGACATTTTCTGTCATGTGTGCAGGAGATTGAGGTGTTGGTTGTGGGAGAGTTTTGGTTTTGAAAAGGGATTCTAGTGAAAAATCATTATTATGTGTTTTCTTAAACAATTTTATTGAGTGTCATGATACTGTGTTTAGAAGATGTTCTGTATCTTAGTGTAATACCTGCTCACTATCAAAAATGCATTCCATATGTTTTGGGGCTACTCTATCTTTACAACTTTAATATGGACTAAGTTCCCCTTTTTTACTCTGTATTCAAACCATAGTTGTTGCTGTTCTTCTGCTGAGTGTGAAACTGAATCATTTCATTTTTAATATTTTGCATTTGTTGTGTATAGTCCTGCCCTAATGTATACAAAAGTGTTAATAACGTCTGCAATTGTTTTCTATTTTGTAGATAATGTACATATGTATACATATATATATATATATATATATATATATATATGTATACATATGTACATTATCTACAAAATAGAAAACAATTGCAGCCGTTATATATATATGTATACACATTGGACAGGATATTCAGAAGGGTTGCACATGACTCAACACAGTTGCACCACACGCAACCCACTGATGCACTCCAGCACGATATTCAAAGGGGGATTGAGCCTGGCACAAATCCCGATGCACCAGAGCATATCAGTAATGTATGTGGCGCAAGTCGGGGGGGCATGCCCATGCATACTCTGCACATTCTGATATTCAGCCCGGGATGTGCTGAGCCCATACATGTGCAACTCCTACTTGCACTGCACACAGGTGAGCCAAAAAAAAAAGGAGCAACAGCTGGCCACCCACAGGTGAGCTGCTGTATTGCAGGATGCAACACGGCAGCTACTACCTGTGGGTGACCACCCAAGCTCCAGCAGCACCTTCGTGGTGGCGCCCCCCCATGCCCGATCGCAGGCATATGTTATATATCATAGTCCTATATCCCTGGTGGTCCAGTGGACCGCTCGCAGCTCAATTGCAGGCATATGTTGAAATATAATAGTCCTATATCCCTGGTGGTCCAGTGGACCACTCGCAGCCTGATCACGGGCATCAGTAATAAATTATGACTAAGGCTGTAAGAAAATAACAGCAAAAATCACCGTTTTTCATGGCATCTGCATGGTAAAATATGCCATTTTTCACTGTAAAAATGCAAATTATCACAAAGCAATAAAAAAAATAAATGTACTCTGATTATTTTATTAAAGTATACATTGTAAAAAGCCTTGAAATAGCATTAAAACCATGCTATTAAAGTACATCAGGGAGAATTAGTTTTGTTGCAGCATAGAATACATTCTTAAATTCTCTGGTTTTATACTGTATCTGTTATCTTGCAGCATTGCTCCATATCTTCAAAACGAATGCTCAACACTGGCACTGTGTACCGGTACACTTAGGCACGTAATAGCAATTTTTGACAGATGCACAAATCTTTCCTTGCAGTCAATCCAATATTTTAAAATATCTCTCTCTCCAGTTATTTCAGTTTCATGCTGTATCTCGACAATGTAGTTTCTAAGCTCAGCTTTTACTGCGATATTATCTTCAAACTAGGGGATACCCTCACATATTGATTGCTCTGTGACAGCAAATATGGCAAGTCTCGATGGATTAAAGAACCGCACAGCAGCAAAAAAATTATTGGCATACTGATGAAATCTCCCAGTACCTGTCATGTCATCTCTTATTTTTATGGAACAAGCACATAGTGTGTTCTTAGTGGGTAGATGATCTTTGGTCTCAGACTTAACTTCTAGGAACATAGCAAAATCTAGTCATTCGTCAAAAACAACATGAGCTTTGATGTCATCTGCCTCATATTTTTGAAGTAGTTGTACCAGGAGTGGAGCATTTTCAGCAATTTCATTTAATTCAGACTTCACTGCATCACGTTCACATAAGCTAACAATTTCAACACATGCTGCGCTCTCATCTCTAAAAAATTCAGAGTACTCATTGAGATGAACTGCTTTGGGTATACGTTTCCTACTTTGGCAGTTTTGCTGGTGGACACCAACTTGGGAGAAACATACATCGCAGCTCTCTGGTGCTCACAGCAGTAGCCTCTGATTACCTGCTATACCTGACTCAAGCTAATGTTACCTAGTTAATAATTAGTGGCAATGAAAAGGTTACTAACAAGCTTCAAATTTAAGTACCTTGTTACCTTGAGTGCTGTTTCATAAATCGGCAATCAAGGTAACAAAAGACTTCAATTAACACTACATTTATATGTCATTAAAGACAGGTGATGCTAATCCAGTGCAACAAATTTATTTTGAAGGGTAGGATAGTAGTGTGAGCTTTGATTGGAGCTTTTTTGGGCTTTTTATAACATTTCAATCAAATTCACGGTAAGACGAGTAAATTAGTCAATTTCATGGAGAGCATTAAAATCGCGGAGATCATAAAATCTGTGTCTGCCGTGATTTTCTTACAGCCTTAATTATGACACACCAATCCAAGCCTGGTGGTCCAGTGGTACCTCCTTCCCCACCTGCCCACTGAGCCCTACTGCCCCGCTCCCCCCGGTCAGTGGTGGGTGGCAGCTCCCCACCCACTTGCCGCCCCACCACCCACCGACTGACTCCATATGGTAGAGCTGTATGTCCATTGGTCCTCAACTTGAGCCAATGGGCATGCAGCCCGTACCGTACAACACAGTCCAGATATGTGAATGGATCCATTCACATATCTGGACTGTAGTACGATATGGCTGCATGCCCATTGGCTCATGCTGTGGATCAATGGGCATACAGCATTACTGTATGGAGTCAGGTGTGGGCGGCAAATGGTAGGGAGCTGCCGCCCGCCAGGGAGCAGGGCGGTGGGACTCAGTGGGCGAGTGGAGAGGGGGGGTACCGCTGGACCACCAGGGTTGGATTGGTGTGTCATAATTTATTACTGACACCCACGATCGGGCTGCGAGTGGTCCACTGGACCACCAGGGATATAGGACTATTAAATTTCAACATATGCCCATGATCAGGCTGCGAGTGGTCCACTGGACTGCCAGAGATATAGGACTATTAAATTTCAACATATGCCTGCAATCGGGCTGCGAGCGGTCCACTGGACCACCAGGGATATAGGACTATTAAATTTCAACATATGCCCACAATGCCACAATGGGCTGTGAGCGGTCCACTGGACCACCAGGGATATAGGACTATTAAATTTCAACATATGCCCTCGATTGGGCTACGAGTGGTCCACTAGACCACCAGGGATATAGGACTATCAAATTTCAACATATGCCCGCGTTCCGGCTGCGAGCGGTCCACTGGACCACCAGGGATATGGGAGGGTGTATTTTAATGTACTTCTGCTCATGATTGGGCTGCGAGCGGTCCACTGGACCACCAGGAATACGGGACATTTACATTTCATTCATATGTCCACGATTGGGCATCGGAGCATGTTGCCGCTTATGCAGGGGGCATCAGTCCCCAACGGCTGCAGCCTGGCAGGGCACCAGGCACAAGTCACCGGGGATCAGTGCACCTGCATGCAAATGGGGCCATAATGACATGCAAATGGCCCCATTTGTGCCTTGCATACATCATGGCCCCATTTACATGTGCACTTTTGAATATCACGGTAGTTGCACCTATCGCAACGGCACTTGCGTTAGCGCATCCCCCTGCTCCACTCTGGTCACCTGTGCTGGTGCAGTGACACTGCGCCATGTGTACTGTGGGTGGTCAAGGAATAATATTCAACGATGCTGTGCCATGGCACAGCTCCATTGAATATCACCCTGTCCACGCCCCTGCGCATCCAAGTTGTGCTGCACCCAGGCTTGCGCCACAGCCTGGCGCAATCTGAATATCCCACCCATTATTCCTATATGATCTGCTGTTGTTCTTGAGAAGTGATGTCAATTCTATAATGGTATCTTCCCAACACTGCCCCAGATAATCATATGTAATGTATACAGATTTTCTAGCATTTAAAAATTACTGAATATCTGTGACAACGTCTGGTTGTGTTAATAATAATGAATTGAATTTCCATGGATTTCCATGTTATTACGCCACTTGGAAGAGTGTTAATATACTTTTACAATATTATGGTCTGAAAATTCTTCTGCTCTCATTTGGGCTGAATGAATAATTAGGGTGGGATTAATAAAGAAGTAATCAATCCAGAACTAGACACATGGTGGATTCCCTGCAGGGGAGGACCTCAAACAACTGGTACAACAACCCACAAGAGACAGGGCTATCCTAGATCTAGTACTGTCTAACAAGGAAAGGATCACAGATCTCCAGGTAAAGGGGAGGTTCTAATAATGGGAGACTTCAACATGCCAGATACAGATTGGTCGATACCAGTGGGAATATCTGCCAGAAATAGACACATGGTGGATTCCCTGCAGGGGAGGGCTTCAAACAACTGGTACAACAACCCACAAGAGACAGGGCTATCCTAGATCTAGTACTGACTAACAGGGAAAGGATCACAGATCTCCAGGTAGAAGGTCACCTGGGGGCCAGTGACCATCACATGGTATGGTTCAATTTGGCCACTAGAACAAAATCATCCCATTCCAAGGCAAAAGTATGGGACTTCAGAGGAGCTGACTTTGGTAAGATGGCCAACAGAGTTAAGCTAGCCCTGGCAAAAAGAAATACATGTGTGGGGGTTCAGGTAAAGTGGGCAAACATTAAAGATGCAATACTTGAAGCAACATCTCATTGTTTTAGTGGGAAAAGGAAGTGCGAAAGAAGAAGGAAACCACTTTGGTTCACAAACACAGTAGCAGAAAAGGTCAGAGCCAAAAGGCTGGCCTTCAGGAAATATAAGGGAACACAGCAGGATGAAGATAGGGAGGCATACCAAACTTCCCCTAAGGGAAGCATGGAAGGCAGTAAGGCAGACAAAGGCCCAAACTGAAGAAATACTAGTACAAACTGTAAAAGAAGGTGACAAGACTTTCTATAGATACATTAGTGAAAGGAAAAAGTCCAGAGGGGGTATTACTAAGATCAAATGGTGTAAGGAGGCATATGCGGAGGAGGACCATATAAAAGCATCTATCCTAAATAGATACTTCTGCTCAGTATTTACTGAAGAAAATGGTAGGACAGGGGCCACAGCTCTGCACTATGGACACTGGAGGAGGGAGGTGTGCACTAGTCCCTTCACAAAAGAAATGGTCATACAAGAGCTCAATAAGCTCAGGGTAGACAGGGCAATGGGACCTGATGGCATACATCCCAGGATGCTAAAGGAGCTAAGGGTGAAACTAGCAGAGCCATTATCAGAACTGTTTAGTGAGTCTCTGAGCACAGGAGAGGTCTCAGAAGACTGGAGAAGGGCTCATGTGATCCCACTCCACAAGAGTGGAAGCAGGGAGGAGGCAGGGTATACAGTCAGAAGAGATGCAAGTCACAAGTGGGGTACCTCAGAGATCAGTTCTGGGGCCAGTCCTCTTCAGTATCTTCATCAGTGACATTGCAGATGGACTGGAGGGTAAGGTTTATCTGTTTGCAGATGACACCAAGATCTGCAACAGAGTAGATGATCCAGATGGGGTGGGCAGAATGAGAAGAGATCTGGATAAACTAGCAAAATGGTTGAAAGAGTGGCAACTGGGGTTTAACGCAAAGAAGTGCAAGATCATGCACCTAGGGAAGAGAAACCCTGAAGCCACCTATAGGCTGGGAGGGAAGTTGCTGGCAGTCACAGGGGAAGAAAGAGACTTGGGTGTCATCATCACAGATGACCTGAAATCATCCAAGCAGACCTTTAAAGCAGTAGGTAAGGCTAGAGGGATGTTGGGGTGTATTAGTAGGGGTAACACAAGTCAGAAGAGGGAGGTAATAATTTCTCTTTACAAGACACTGGTTAGGCCCCATCTGGAGTACTGAGTGCAGTACTGGAGGCCACACCTTCACAAGGACATTAACCAAATTTAGGCAGTCCAAAGAAGGGCAACCAAAATGGTGCAGGGACTGCATCAGAAAACATATGAGAACAGATTAACTGAGCTCAATATGTATATCCTAGAGCAAAGGAAGGAGAGAGGTGATATGATCAAAATATTCAAACACCTTAAGGCATTAACAAAGTGAAAGAGTCTAACATGTTTCAATATAAGAAAAATAGCAGGATAAGGGGACACAGCATGAGATTAGAGGAAGGCCACTTAAGGGATAGTGTGAGGAAGTTTTTTACACAGAAAGGGTGGTGGATGCATGGAACGGCCTACCTCAGGAAGTGGTGGATATGAATACAGTGCAGGGCTTCAAACAGGCATGGGATCGGCATAAGGGAGCAATACAGATGAGTATGAATAGCTAGGCCATTGACAGAGCAAAGGCTGATGGCACATTTATAAGACAGAAAAAGAAATGGGCAGACTGGATGGGCCTTTCGGTCCTTATCTGCCATCAACTTTTATGTTTCTATGTGTCTATGTTTCTTTCTCCACTTGTCATCTCATTGAGCAATGGCAGATCTTTATTAACAGTATTTGGGGTAATTTCTGGCTTATTTATGAATTGGTCTAAAACAGAATGTTTGATGTTAGGCCATTCAGCATCTGAACTAGCCAAACTTAAGAATCTACCTGATTTATCTTGGCCTATGGAAGGTCTGACTTACCTAGGGATAAATATATTTGACTCAATAGGGAAATTCTTATCATATAACTAACCAAAATTATTAGTGAACTTTAAAGTGATCTAGACAGGTGGTCCAAACTTCACCTCACACCGTGGGGGTAAATTAACCCAATAAAAATTATTTTGGCACTGAAATTATTTTACTTTATGAACAATTTTGCTGCTAATATTTTGGGTGATTGAATTGTCAAAATTGAGGAGCTCATATCTTCTTTTCTTTGGGAAGGTAAACCATCTAAACTTTCCAAACTCAAATTAAGAGCACCTCCTAAGGAAGGGGATATGGCACTTCCATGGTGGCATGGGTACTTTTGGGCCTACAAATTAAAAACAGCTTTCTTTTGGTTTTTTTGAATGCAGATTCTGAGGGTTTTTCTTCATGGGTTTTTATAGAAAGGAATCTGATTTCCCTACTTTCACTACCTGATTTGTTATTTGTGGGTTCGCTGTCTAATTTATCCTCTCATCCTTTGATTTGAGTTTCCATTATGGTTTATGAAAAATGTTCAAGCCTTATAAACTTGGAATGCACTCCTTTTAAGTATATGCTTATTTGAGATAGCATGATGCTAACCCATAACAACAATGGCCTTGTAGATATGGGCTGGAAATGTAAAGGCATTCATAGTATTGGGGATCTTTTAGATTTAGATGAAAGACTTTTTTCATTTGAAGATTTAAGGGTTAAAGTTCATCTTAATAAATATAACTTTTGGTTTTATCTACAATTATGCAACTTCTTGTTAAATAAATTCCTAGACGGTAACTACAAGATATTTTCCTCAGCCATTTGGGACTCCTTTTTCAATATGGCTTACCTTCCCAAAGGCTTTAGTCTTTTATATAAACTGTTGAGTTGTTCAGAACTAGACAATACACAGCATGCCCGGATTAAATGGCAGAATGATATAGGGCTACCAATAACTAGGGAGGCCTGGATCAAAGTTTGGGATAATGCCTGTAAAGGTTGTAGGGAAATTCAAGGCAGACTAACCCAATTTAAAATATTACATGACTTTTATTACTCTCCTCGAGAGCTGTTTAGCTTGGGATTTGCTGAAGATGTTTATTACTGGAGATGTGGGGTGACTAATGCAGGCCTTGCCCACTTATTCTGACATTGCAAAGAGGTATATGCAAGTTGGGAGCAAATATATAGATTATGCCAAACTATTCATAATGTCACATTCCCCATGTCTTCTTTGATTTATATGCTGGGTGATTTCTCTCTAACGTCTCATCTTCCCTTACATGAGAAATTGTGGGTTTTATCAATCTCTTTAGCCTACAAGAGATTGTAATTACAAACATGGAAAGATCACAAAGTGCCCTCTATACAGCAATGGCTATTTTCCTTAAACAATTTGGCTAACAATGAAATAATTAGCTTCTCCTTACTCAACAAAAAAAAAAAGGATTGTTCATATGCATCTGGAGCCCCTTTCTACCTATTGTACAGAAAATGGTTGAATTTTCAGTTTTCCTTACTCTGTACTGGAACAAGCATTGGTTATCATATTTTCCAAAGTTGAGTATGTTAGGTTTCATATAGTGTTGACAGATGTTTAGTCTATATACTTCTTCTGTCTGACTTGATGTAATTCTGTATAATTTCTTCTCATTGTGTTGTGTTTGGAAATTGCAGTAAACTGTTAATTGGAAAGAACTCTTTGGGAATTTGCAATGGAGAGTTAAAAACAGATATTGATCTGCTACCCAGCACCTAGGTTTTTGGGTAGATAGGGCAAAAGAGAGCATATTATGCCCAATGAGATTGTCTACCACCCTTGTGGGTATTATACCATCCTAAATTTATTGTAGTACATTAGATCTAGCATATGTTTAAAATGTACTAGGCTGGATTGTGCCACAATATCATTATTCAATGGATTCTAGGCTTTGACAGTACATATAGTTAAAAAAACTCTTTTATTTGATCTTACTCTAGGTAATGATAATTTGTTTTGGTGTGATCTTGAATTTACCCTGTTAGATCCCAAGTGTAAGTTGCAAAGTGGCATAAGATCATTGGAATGAAAGATTTAATAGAGTAATAAGAGGGTCACCCCATTGCCTTCTGGCTTCAACTTGGTAGAGTCCACTAGCTTTAAGTATATCCATATAAGATAGATGTTTAATGGAGGGAATTATTTTAGTTACAATTCTCTGGATACGTTCTAGTTGTTTAATTTCTTTTTTTAGGTAAGGAGACCGTGTACTAGAGCCACAGTAAAGAATTGGCCCAACATATGTTTTATAAGTAGGTGTGAAAAGGTGTATATTTTTACAAGTGAATGTGTCTAATTTTATTAATCAGTGTTCTAGATTTTCTAATAACAGATTTACAATGATCTTCAGTGGTTAATTTATTGTTAACCATAATTTCCAAGTCTTGTTCTAATGTTGATGTTTTATTAATACTATTACTTAAAATATAATGGTACTGAGGATTACCAGTTCCAAAGTGTAATACAGTGCATTTGTCAATATTAAAGACCATGCAATTATTCTTTGCCCACAAATCTATCATACTAAGATCATTTACTAAGGATAAGTGTTTATGTAAAGTATCCACCTCTCCACAAATGTTGATGTTGTCTGCAAATTTAATCAGGTTGTTAGTTAAATAAGTATGCATATCACTGAGGGGGGGGGCTGCTTAGAGGTAATGCAAGGAAGTGTTTTTTCACAGAGAGGGTTGTGGATGTGAGGAACAGCCTTCTTGAGGAGGTTGTAGAGTCAAAAACAGCAGTGGAATTCAAATATGCATGGGAGTCATAAGGCAATTCTAGGGGTGGGGGTAGGAAGAAGTAGGCTGCTGGTTAACTAGGATCTGCAGCTTATCCATTAGGTAGGGAAATGGGCAGACTGGGTGGGCCAAGCAGTCCTTATCTGCTGTCAAATTCAATGTTTCTATGTTTCTATGATAAATTAAACAGTGTGGGCCCCAAAATGGACACCTGGGGCACTCCTCTAGTGACCAAGCATTCATCAGATAACACCATTGTAGAATGTGATTAAATTCGTAATGTATGATTTGCCTTTGTTAAAACCATGCTGAATGTTATCAGAAATATTATTGTTGTTGAGAAATGTCTCCAGTCTATCTTTAATAAGTCTTTCCATGATCTTACAGCAGTGTGGAGTTAGACTGATATATTGATCATTTTAACTCCACTGTGATTCCCCTTTTTAAATATAGGGATAACTAAAGCTGAACCCCAGCCCTTGAGAACAGTTCCCTGAGATAGGAAGATGTTAAACAGTATAGTAAGGGGGACTGCTATTTGATTTGCAGTGTTGATTAGGAATTTTGGATGAATGCCATCTGGGCCTGGACTGGAGTTACTATTTAATGATAATCATCATAGTACTTCCTACTGAGAAAAGGGTGATTCAGGGGTAATGTTATTCATCTGATATTGTTCCATAACTTCCTTTGGAGTAAAAACTGTACTGAAATGCTCATTAAATAAATTTGCCATAGTGGTATTATCTCCTATAGGTCCATTATTACTTGTGAGAGGTCCAGTATTTAACATAGAATTTTTAGGAATTTAAGTAAAAATATAAAAGTGTATTGTCTTTAGTATGGGCAATTGTAAATTGTGTTTTATATTTTGAACTCCTAATTAACTTATTTAATTATTTTTGTTTTCTGATATATACTTGTTTGTGTCTGTTTATTCCCTTTATACTTTTTAAAGGTGTTTTGTTTAGCCTTAATTTTCTTTTTTTTAATTGTAGTATTGAACCAGACAGGTACCCTACCATTTTTATTATATTTATTTTTGATAGGTATTAAAGTGCTTTTGAGTTCTACAATTCACTCCTGGAGAGCTTTCCATGCTGTATCAACATTACATTTTTATCCATTAAAAATTGGTTCTAATCAACTTTGGATAGATGTGAATTAATGGCATTAGAGTTAGCTCGATTATTGTTTTATTTTTTATTTATTTTATTAAAAGTATCAGAATTACAATCCTTTGAATCAAAGATTCCTGTACAAAGGCCCCACATCATGTTAAGACAAGGTATAAAATGCAGTGTGGTACAATAGACAGTGTGATGCAGAGAATACAGAGGTGTGCAGACAGAGGTGATCACTATACAGTGCAATAATACATATAGTGCAAATAGGTAGGTCTCTATACAGAGCAATATACATACAGTGGAAATAGGTAGTTTAACTAGTGCAGTACAAAAAATACAAACAGTGCATTATATGTAGAGTGTGGAATATATCCATTGATGCAGGGCATAAGACACAGCAGACATATGTCAAGAAAGGGTGGATAAGGTGGGGCGTAGTTCCTTTGTCAGCGGCAAAGAAAAGGGGGTGCTGGGTATGCGAGGTGGGCTATGCGCAGTTGCTGGTGTGCAGAGAATGGAGATAGCATTGGAGTGAGGACTTGAAAGAGCCGAGTCTGTTTTCAGTGGAGATGGATACAGGGAGGAATTTTATCCAAGAAAGGGTTTTGTAGGAGAAGGACCTTTGGGCCAGCAAGGTCCTAACTTTGGGCACATGAAGAATGGTACAGGCAGTACTGAAACAGGTTGGAGTAGGGTAGAGAGTCTTGGTGGGACCAGTCCAACCACAGTTGTTTTGGCTGGAGTCCTTCCTCAAAGTTGAGAAGATTGACTAGGTCATATAGGGTGTGGATGTCGATGAGCTTGTCACAGCCTGCAAGCAGGCATCAGGCTTTATTTAGTGATATTTTGACTCTTAGGAGGGTAGAGTTGGCAGCTGCTCATGGACTATGAATCCATGGTCCACAAGAGAGAGAGGACAGAGGAGGTGATGGTGAGTCTTAGAGCATCAGAAGGGATGCAGTCCCTGTGGCAGTACAGTAGGCCAATACGGGTATTAATGTTGGTGCAAAGGAGATGCACATGCTCATGGAAGGATAGCACCATGTCAAAGGTAATGCTGAGATATTTAAAGCTGATAACTTGTTCTATTGGGAGTAGTTTGCTAGTCATAATGTTCAGAGAATAGCCATGGTGCTTACTCTGGTTGTGAGAGAAAAGCATGATTTGTTTTTGTGGTTGAGTATGAGTCTGTGGTCAACGAACCATGATTTGGCCTGGCTGAAAGATTTCTGAAGGGTGGCTTAAAGGGAGTGGGGGTCAGGATGGGAGTGAAAGGGTACTGCGTCGTCTGCATAAAGGAGGAGGCGCTCAGAGCAGACAGTGGGGAGTGAGTTAAGGGATTAAAATCCCTAATGACTGTATTTTTATGAATTAGATCTGGGCATATCTATAGATCCCCCAAGACCATACAATGGTGATTATTACTCAGAAGACACTTAACTGATATCACTGATATGAAATAGTTTTCAATGTTTGTTAGAATAATATCCGACATGTTCAGGCCTCTGATGGGTTCCTGAACTATTTGATTGAGATAATAGTCAATACACAGATATGCAAAGCTTCATTCTTATCCTATTCTTCCTTGCATTGTATTCCAATCGATTCCAGGAACGTTAAAGCCTCCCATTTTCAAGACATCACTAGATTCTGAGGTTTGTATTATTTCATTAATGAGAGCTATGTAATAAGGTTAATTGGAGGAGGGGGGTCAGTAACAACATCCCAATAGTAATGAAGGTCTAGTTTGAAAGATTAATTTAAGCCATGAAGTTTCTACATTTGCCCTATTATTTTTTGAGAAATGACACTGATGGTATCTTCGATGTATAGATAGACCCCCCCCACCTAATTTATTGTCCTTATTACAGTGAAATAAACTGAATCCTTGGATGTCCTTGTACCAATCATTACAGTTATCCCACCACGTTTCAGTTATGGCCACAGTGTCGATCTGATTTAATCTAATATAGGCCTCACGTTCAAGTTTTTTGACTGCATTTAAGCTGTAAGCATTGGCAACAAGGACTTTACAATGTTTTCTTTTATTACTGTATGGGTTTGTAAGATATATCGTAATGGTGAATCCCCCTCCCCCATTTCAGTTTAAATGTTTAGTTATGTATGATTCAATTCCATTGACCAATGATATGCTTCCAAGTTTATTTAGATGTAATCCATCCCATCCTGACATTATGGACACATCAGGGTGCAGTCTAAATAGGAAGGGGGTAGAAACACAGGCAGACTAGATGGATCTTGCAGTCCCCATCTGCTGACATAATTCCTATGTTCCTATGCAAATAAATTATTTCTGTCCTCAAAATGTTCCCTGTGTGTTATACACCCAAATCTTTCCATATAGCACCACCTTCTGAACCAGTTGTTGATTTGCTTGATTTTTTCTGTGATTCCCACCATTGCTATTGGAACTGGGATAATTTCTGAGAAGCAGATTTTGCACTTTTTGTCTATTAAGAGATCACTGAAGATCATAAATTCTTTTTTAATATCTTCCACCCTTGTATCATAGATTTTAATAACTCCTATGTGTATGATATTACTGATAACCGATGGGTTCTCTCCAGCATTACTAAGTATGCTGCACCGCATGGCTGTGAAGTCACAGATTTTTGCCCCACTATAACTTGAACAAGTCTGATTTAGTTAATCAGGGTTACAGATTTTTCTATCAATATTCTTTATCATAGAATCTCCTAATACAAATATCTGACACTTAATCTGAGAGACAGACACTGTAACTGCATCAGTGTCTAAATTGGTGATGCATTTTGAGGGTATGGTGGGATCAATAGAGTGACTATCTGCTGTAATTGCTTCTGTAGTGGTTGGATTGTCAAGATGGCTATTTATTGTGTTTTGACAAACCTGGGTTGGATTATTGTGAGGTTCACTATTATTAGAGGGGAGAATAAGAATTTGGAATCCCTGGTTCAATTACCATATCAGCTTCCTGAGAATTAAGTGTATTAGTCACCAAACTAAATCTGAATCATTTTGATTTATTTTATTTGTCTGTTTATTCTATCAGAATCCTTGATCAGGTTTTTCTCTTTCCCTGTCATTTGAATGGGGGAAGAGCCTGATACCCAGCTGCCTGTTGTGTTAAGATTTTTCCCACCCTGCTGACATAAATGCTGATTCTACTGTCCAATGTTCCTCTTTACTGTTTCTAGCTACTGCAGTGTATTGTCTTAGGCCAGGCACCAAGTTGCCTGTTTTTGCCATTCTGGGTGAGACGCTTGTTTTTTACTCACATTACCTGCAAACACAAGTCATTTTGCATTTCAGTACCTTTTGTAAAATCAAAAGTGGCTGTTGCACTTTGAGGTTCTTGCTCCGGTAATGTTGTTTGCTCCATTTCTTGGTTTTTCATGGTTTGTTCCTTCAGAGCTGCTGTGTCAGCTGGCCACATCTGGGCCCTGTTAGGTAGTGATGCCTGCTGTGAAGTACTCAGCTGCATTGCCATTGCATCTTGTAACCCCTTTACCCTTCATTTTTCTTCAGTAAGTAGATTTGTAGTTTTCCAGCACTCTTTCAGTCTTTGGTAAGAAGAAGTTCTTGATTTCTTTCTGTAGGTTCAGATCCTGGTAGTTTCATTTTGGTGATTGTTTTCTCTGCCATTTCCATGTCCATTGCATCTGTTCTTGCTGGCATAGTTTGCACTTTCTCTTGCATTGGTGTTACATCTTTTTCAACATTTGAATGTGCAGCCTAAAATTTTTCAGCCTCTATTGGTGTCAAGATAGTGGTGGAGACCTGTTCAACAACCTCCCAAGCGTCGCTTCTCTCTTTAGTGCTCCAGGTAAAGTGGCCATCCTGACTTCCAGAGGTTCTCCTACAGGCTCGTAGGGGTATTTTTATTCAAAGAAGGCAAAGCAGAACATCATACAATACAACAAATGACTGTGGTGCTAACAAAAAAAAATCCTATACACAGGTTTTATAAACATTAAGTTAACCAATCTTATCCTTCAGAAAAGGTACGGTATTCCACTTCTTAACACACACATGCCTGGTTGTATGCTTTTTTCTTTAATGAACATTGTGCAAATACTTCTCTTTCCAAAGATTGTATAACCTGATCTGGATCTAGATCTTTTAGATGAAAGATCAATTTGCACCTTGTCTGCCATAATATGAATTTAATACAAGTAAAGATAAGATGTATCGTACTAGAATCAATGATAAAAAGTTATAGAGAAAACACTCTAATTCTTCATATATAATTGTATGCTCCCAGTTGTATTTTTGAATTTTTTTTAATGTTTTTGTTTAAATGTATGTTTCATACTGTGCAGCACCCAAAGTCCATGGAGATGGGTGCTATAAAAATATCTATCTATCTATCTATCTATCTATCTATCTATCTATCTATCTATCTATCTATCTATCTATCTATCTACCTACAGACAGTATCTATCTATCTATATATCTATATATCTATCTATCTATCTATCTATCTATCTATCTATCTATCTGTCTGTCTATCCATCTATCTATCATTGTTTTGGACCGCACTGTAAATGAGCTTCGGCTCAGTGGAGCCATCCATATTAACTTTTATGAATAAAAAATTTACCTACCTTTTTACCTACCATTGTCTGTCATCTATCATCATGCAATCTTCATGCTAGTAAGTGCCAGAAGGATTTAACAAATGGGCACTCTATAAATGAATGTTCCATTGAGTCTTCTGCAGCTACACAGGTTTGCCTGGGGCACATTTGTTCAGCTTGGTTCTTATGTTTTGCATTTCCTTTTACTCGTAATCTCCCATGACAACATAGCCATAGTACATCCCACATTTGGGGAGGAATCCTGGCATCCTGTAAGGTAAACATATATGTGTAGTGTATCCTGGGGACGGATGTTGCTATTGCTGAAGGAATCCATCATCAGTATGCAAATACTTACAAACAGAATGTGGTGGGTCATGTGTATATGTTAAATAATTATAGTACATCACAAAGCCACTCAATGGGAATGTGTTATAAATATGTGGGCTACAACATTGGGTTTGCAATGAAATCATCTATGGGGCTGTTAGGGATGTAATTCCTGGTAGTGAATACAATAAAGGTTAATATGCTATTAAGGGCTGAGAACATTGAATGTAATCCTGGTCCAATGAGTAATGATTTAGCAGATTTAGATTAGATTTAGATTATTTTACTAATGCTGGTAAAGGTATGCAAATTATGCATTTTAATGTTTGCAGCCTCATCTCTAAATTTCATGAGGTTGAGGCATGGGTTACAAATGATCAGCTTGATGTTCTGGCAATTAGTGAAACATGGTTACATGCCCCAATAACCAGTAGTCAAATTAACATCTATGGGTATACAATTCATAGAAAGGGCAGACTGACAGGAAGGGTGGGTGGTGTTTTATTTTATGTTAGGAATAGTTACACTGTACATGAGATTGATATTGTAACTAGTTCTATTAAACACTGTGAACTGTTGTCTATCCAGATTGCCATTGGCATGGTTAAGAAATTGACTATATGTTGTGTGTATATACCCCCAAAAGTAAGTACAGAGGGCTTACGAGAGTTCTCTGAGTTGTTAGCCCTTAACACTGTGGGAGAAACTATTGTGTTGGGAGATTTTAATTCAGATTGATCTGGGAATGGAGTACCTGGGCTGATTGATGCTCTGTCACACACTGGTCTTCAGCAATTAATTAACACCCCCACAAGATTGAATTTAAAAACAAATAAGCACACTGTGCTTGATTGGCTTCTTACAAACAAAGTAAACCATATTTTAAGGTGTGGTCTAATTTCAGACTCATTTAGTGATCATTATCCCATATTTTGCCTCTGGAAACACTCAAATAGACCCATAGTTAAATCTATGGTTTCTGAGCTCAGAAACATTTCAGGTTTTGATGCTTTTGGATGTAGAGATAGCCTACAGAACATAGATTGATCTTTTCTTGAAATAATACCTGATGTCAATTGTGCACTACATCATTTTATAACAGAGTTTACAAGGGTACTGGACATGCATGCTCCTTTTATTGAAAGATGTGTCAGAGGTAAAGAATCCAAATGGTTAACATCTTCTTTATTTAAATTAATGAAGGAACAGGACACATTGTGGAAACTTTATAGGAAAAATCAAACAGTTGTATACTTACATAATTATAGGTGCTTAAGGAATAAATGTAAGGTTGAGATCAAAAACAATGAGATCAAAAAAAGAAAAGGCTCTATATCTGAGGCTACAGCTGACAGAGGGATTGACAGATAGTGCTACATTTTGGAAAAACACTAATAACATGATAGATACTTGGTATGAATCAAAGTTTCACATGAATAAGGGCAGTGAATAGTTAGATCCTTTGATAGTGACAAATGAATTTAATACACTATTTACAGATCTGGATCATTATAGAGCACAATATAAACCTTGTTTAGTTGGTGATAACGAAGGGGGCTGTATGGATAATCCAAAATTTTACATAAAGGCAGGAATGCACTCAGAGGTGTATAAACTCTTGAAACAAATTAAGACAGACAAATCCTGTGGTTTTGATGGTCTGTCTCCTAAATTGCTACATTTAGCTTCAGCAGAGCTAGCATATCCTGTCAGTGTGATTTTTAACCTGTCTTTTTGTTTGGGAGAAGTACCTGAGTTGTGGAAATATTCATATATAATACCAATCCATAAGGCAGGTTCAACTAGTGAATTTACAAATTATAGACCAATCTTTATTCTGTCGGCTCTATCTAAATTGCAGGAAAAGATTATTTTGGGGCAATTAACTGACTATATAGAAACATATGATCTATTATCACAATGTGAGCATGGTTTCAGGAAGTGGAGGGGTGTCAAGAGTGCCTTGGTTGAGTTCATGAGCATGGTCCATGAGGGCATGGAGAGGGGGTGCCTGACTGGGGCCGAATTCGTGGGCTTGACCAAGGCATTCAATTTGGTGGACCATTCCCTTCTAGTTGACAGACTCAAGTATATTGGGGTAGGGACACCAGCATTGTTTTGGGTATCAAATTATCTTTCAAACAGGTTTCAGATGGTAAAGATTGGAAGTAGTTTATCTGATAAGGCTTTGGTCAAGTGTGGAGTCCCACAGGGCTCCATACTGAGGCCAATTTTATTTTCTATTTTCTTTAGAAACATAGAAACACAGAATTTGACGGCAGATAAGGACAGCTTGGCCTACCCAGTCTGCTCATTTCCCTACCTAATGGATAAGCTGCAGATCCAAGTTAACCAACAGCCTACTTCTTCCTACTACTCCCACCCCTAGAATTGCCTTATGACTGTCCCATGCATGCTTGAATTCCACCATTGTTTTTGACACCACAACCTCTTCTGGAAGGCCGTTCCATGCATCCACAACACTCTCTGTGAAAAAATACTTCCTTACATTACCTCTGAGCTGCCCCCCCATCATCAAATTGTGCCCTCTTGTTCTTGCACACCTCTTTTTCTGAAAGATGCTTCCCTCTTGGATTTTGTTGATTCCCTTGAGGTACTTGAAAGTTTCTATCATGTCCCCCCCCCCTTCTTTCCCTCGAGGCTATACATATTAAGTTCCTTAAGTCTCTCTTCATATGTCTTCTGGTGCAGACACTGCACCATGTTAGTTGCCCTCTTCTGGACTGCCTTCATCCTGTTTATGTCTTTGCAGAGATTGGGTCTTCAGAACTGCACGCAATACTCCAGATGGGGTCTCACCAGCTGTCTGTACAGAGGCATAACAACGTCCTGTTTTCTACTGTTGATGCCTCTTCTTATGCATCCCAGTATCTCCCCAGCCCTCCTTACTGTCTACTCACATTGTTTGCCCACCTTAAGGTCATCTGATATGACTACCCCAGGTCCCTTTC
The DNA here is from genome assembly GCA_016271365.2 of Neoceratodus forsteri. NCBI lineage: Eukaryota > Metazoa > Chordata > Ceratodontiformes > Ceratodontidae > Neoceratodus > Neoceratodus forsteri. Next base: position 415,147,420 of record CM057457.1, on the reverse strand, counting down.
CATTTTTGTTGTTGTTAGTATCTCACTCCCCATTGTGTACTCTTCTCCTGGGTTTTTGTTTCCCAGGTGCATTACCTTGCATTTCTTAGCATTGAATCTAAGCTGCCATACCTTTGACCATTCCTCCAACCTTGCCAAGTCCCTTCTCATCCTGTCCACCCCACCTTATGTATCAACTCTGTTGCAGATCTTTGTGTTGTCTGCAAAGAGACATATTTTTCCTTCCAGTCCCTCTGCAATGTCACTTATAAAGACATTGAAGAGGACCGGTCTTAGTACTGAACCCTGCAGTACCCCACTAGTAACCCCCCTTTCTTCAGAGTGGACTTCATTTACTATCACCCTCTGTGTCCTGTTCTCCAGCCAATTCTTTACCCAGACTACCATCTTGGGACCCACTCCAAGGCTGGCTAACTTGTATATTAATCTTTTGTGTGGGACTGTGTCAAATGCCTTGCTAAAGTCTAGGTAGGCAATGTCCACAGCCCCTCCCTGATCTACTACTTTGGTCACCCAAAGAAATCGATTAGATTCATCTTACATGGCTTTCCCACTGTGAATCCATGCTGCCTTGGGTCCTGTGCCCCTCTGGCCTCTAGGTACTCAACAATTCTTTCCTTCAGAAGTGATTCTATCATTTTCCCTATCACTGAGGTTAAACTAACAGGTCTGTAGTTGCCTGCTTCTGCCCTGCTCCACTTTGGTGAAGTGGAATCACATCGGCCCTCCTCCACTCCTCAGGTACCACCCTATTCTCCCATGATTTGTTAAACAGGGTTGTCACTGGTGTCACTAGTTATACCCTTAGTTCTTTTAGAGTTCTGGGATGAATCCCATTAGGCCGCATTGCTTTGTCCACCTTCAGTTTTAAGAGTTCTTTCGGATCCCTTTCTTCTGTAAATGGGCTGGTATCAACTTCTGTATCTACAGTGTTTCTATTGTTTGGTTTAGGTACCTCCCCTCTTCATTTGTGAATACTGAGAAAAATATTTGTTTAGTATCTCTGCCTTTCACAGTCACCCTCTGCCCACCCACCCACCCTCCCTCTCCTTTATTAAGCCTCACTATCCCTACTTGGTCTTCCTTCGCTCCCTGATGTACCTATAAAAAGTTTTATCCCCCTTCTTAACTATGTTGGCTATCTTTTCCTTGGTTTGGGCCGTTGCTGTTCTGACTGCCTTCTCAGCTTCCTTTTGCTTTAACTGATACAATTCTTTGTCCTGCTCCTTCAGTGATTCCTTGTACTTCCTTAATGCTTTCTTTTTCTCCCTAACGTTTCCTGCTACCTTCTTTAAGAACCATAGTGGTTTCTTACATCATTTTGTTTTGTTTATTTGCTTCACACAAAGGCTTGTTGCTCTGTGATGGCAGTTTTGATTATTTCCAATTGTTCTTCCACCCCTTCTTCCTGCTCATTTGCTAGTCCATTCCTTAGCCACTCACCCATGTTGGCAAAGTCAGCCCTCCTGAAGTCCAATACCTTTGCCTTTGTATGGCTTGACTCTACTGCTGTGTTTATTGTGAACATTACTGTTCGATGGTCAGTAGTTCCCAGATGGCTAACCACTTCTAAATCTGTGATCCTCTCACCATCCCCATTTGAGAGTGCCAGGTCTAAGATTGCTCCTTCTTGAGTGGGTTCCAATACTAATTGTCTAAGGCATGCCCCATGTAGGGCATCTAGAATTATCCCACTCTTAGAAGTGGCTGCTGCAAATGTACCCCAATTAACATCTGGCATATTCAGATCCCCCCATCAGCAATATCTCCCCTTTTTCTGCCATTCTAAGAATACTTCCTATCATTTTCTTGTCCATGTCATGCCCCTGAAATGAGGGTCTGTATACAACCCATGTACAGATTGTGGTGCCATTGCCTGTCTCCAAATTGACTCACAGTGCTTCCTCTCCTCAGTGTTTGCCCTTTTGTTCTGTTGCTTTGATTTCTTCTCTTATGTAGAGAGCTACTCCTCCTCCTTTTTTATCCTCCCTGTCCCTCCTGTAGATAGTGTATCCTGGTATGTTTACATCCCAGTCATGGTTCTGTGTGTATCATGTTTCTGTGACTGCCACAATATCCAGATGTTCCTCCTCCGTCAAGGCCACTAATTCAGGGAGCTTGTTACCCAGACTATGAGCATTAGTACTCATTGCTCTCCAGTTGTTGATGGCTTTACCTCTTGTAGCAGTATCCCTGTCCTCATTGACTTTGCTTTCTCCATTCACCCCATCCTGCTCCCTACTGACCTTCGTACCTTGGTCTTTCCCTCATTTAGTACCCTGTTTTGTAGGGGAAGGGTGGGATTTCCCTGTTGCTTATCGGTGCCTCCCCCCATGATTAGTTTAAAAGCTTGCCAATAAAGCATTTAAACTGATTGCCCAGAAGACTTGTTCCATTCTTGGACAAATGCAGACCATCCTGCCAGTATAGGCTGGTATCCCTCCAGGTGGAACCCCAGTCCCCAATGAAGCCAAACCCCTGTGCTCTGCACCATTTCTTTAACCATCCATTGGATTGAATGGTGTGAAGTACCCTCTCCTCACTTCACCCTTGCCATAGACAGGTAGCACCTCCGAGAAGGATACTGGGTGTGCTACTTGCCTTAGGCCCCTCCCCAACTCCACAAACTCCTCCTGCACTACTCTAATCTCATGTTGAGTCAAGTTATTTGTCCCTTGATTCTGTTTGATTCTGTTATTTCATCTGTTAAGGATGCACATGTGGTTATGTATGCAGACAACAATGTTGTCTTTTGCCATGGGGAAGTACTATCAGAGCTTAATATAACTCTGACCAAGGAACCTAAAGCAATGCAAAATTGATTGATAAATAACAAATTAGTATTAAATAAGCAAAAAATTAAATTATGGTATTTGGTACTCCTGTCAAGTTAAAAGCTATTGGTTCTAGTTTACAAGTTGAGTCATTAGATGGGGTTTTGTATGAAAATATAAGTAGCTTTAAATTTTGGGGGGTAGTTTTAAATCCCACATTAACATATGAGTCACATATACTTGCTACTACATCTAAAATTAATTCCAAAATTGCTTTATTATACAGGGTGTACAGCTTCTTGACAGATGAGGCATGTTTGACAATTGCTAACCAATGTTTGCTGCCCATTTTGAACTATGCTTCCATAGTGGTGGACAATGCTCCTTACAGTACAATAAGGTAGAAATTAGTATTGTTGCACAAAATTGGAAGAGTTGCTTTATTAACATCTAATAATATACATCATTGTACTATACTGGAAAATCTTGGATGGTTATCAGTCGAATATTACCATAAGTATGTAATGTCTAAATTTGTTTATAAAACACAACAAACTACCTTTAAAACTAAAAAAAAACAACTTGAGATTTCTAGTTATAAATTACATACTAGATTATCAGGGGACCCATCTATGGTAAGAATCCCATTTATGCACACTTCAAGAGCACAGCTATCGTTCGCATACTATGCACCTACAATATGGAACAATATTCCAGTACATATTAGAAGTATGGGTAGTTGTGGGTTGTTTACAGCAGCCTTGAAAACACACTTTATGAATTTGTCTAAGTGTAGCTGTTTTCTAGATTGATACTTACTGAATGTATATATTAGCTATGGAGCCACAGCCCTTGTGACATGGATCTGTATAACAGTTTAAATTGTATTAGGGTTTTTTAAACTTACACTTAACTGCAATTTTACTTAGACGTGGAATTTGTATTCATATTTAATTACATTTTGTGTTAAGTATAATCTGTCTGATGTAGTCTTTGTATGCATCTGATTGACCACAGGTCGTAACTGTAAAAGGGATTATATCCCAGTGTGCTTACCTGTACACAAATAAAAATCAAATCAAGGTAAAAGGTATTTTACTAAAGTTTATTTCAGATATCCCTTTAAAATCTGGTGTTATTTCAAATGCCTGACTCTGTATAATGTGATAAAGCTGAAGCCTGGAGTTTTGAAGGACTTGACTAGGTTCTACCTTTCATTTTCTGATTTTGATAGGCACAGGTTTAAAAAAAACTGCAGCCTGATGAAAAACTGTAAGACGGTTTGTACATTCCATAAATTAAATAAAAGGTTTATGCCATGATGTAGCAAATACTGTCCAAATAGCAGGGGAGGGGCATAGTAGCATCCAAAAAAATGTTAAACATAAATATACTACAGAAAAATACTATAGAGTTTAGGACATTCAGTTCTCCTTCCTTTATGGGTAGGTACAGAATTTCACTCTTTATAGGGTTTAAACAACTGACCTAAATTATCTAAAACACTAAACTCAATAAAGTTAGTTCTAAAGATTGGAGAATAGGGTAGCTCACACTCCAACAAGTAAATATTGGCAATAAAAATGTTTTGACAAGTGTAACCTTTTTTTTCCTATCTCCTGTTTTTCTTCCCAATTCAATAAGTTGCCCACTCTTCCGGACTGAATCCTCAGTAGTTTAAGAGGTTCAGCTGAAATGGAAATTCCTTGTAGGTTGTTCAAAGGGACCGTAAAAGTACTTAATACATATCCTTTACTTTTAGCCATGTTAATAGATGATCCTACAACTGTAGAGTACTGTTGTACTTGTGCCATAGCCTGATCTCTTGAAGATGGGTCTGCTAAAAACAAACAGACATCATCCACACATGCAGCTGTTTTACTAGGGACCTCCCACGGAGGTGTCTACCTCATATATGTTCATTTTGCAGTATCATCCCCAGCAAGAGATCCAGGCCAAACATATATAACAGAGGACTCATATGGCAATACATAGATACATAGACAGTGTCGGCAGATAAGGGCCTATGGCCCACCCAGTCTGCCCATTTGAGCTTGTAAGTTCAGCTTGCCCTCCCAGAAGTCCGCCTCCCCCACCCCTGAACTCCAGAATTCCTTTATGTCTATCCCATGCATTCTTAAATCCCGTGATTGTTTCAGCCCCCACCACTTCCTCTGGCAGGGTGTTCCACTTGTCCACCACCCGTTCTGTGAAAAAAATACTGCCTTACTTCTATATGAATGGGAACATAAGAGCCCCAAAAACCATAAATCAAAGTAACAGCTGTAGCAACTTTATATGTGGAAAAAAAAAACAGTTACAGAATTGAGGTGGCACTCCATTAGCTTTCAACCCTTGTTCCATAAAAGTATGGATGACTTTGTCAAAAGCTTTCTCCTGAACTAACAAGATAATGTAACCAAAAATCTCTTTCTCCGTCCCTTGCTCCACTAATTCTCTTATAAGCAAGAGGTTATCTGATATGGACTTACCAGATACTGAACATGTTTGTGAGGCTAATATTAAGCAAGGTGCAGCCTTGGCTAGCATCAAGGTTAATATTTCCATTAAAATTTGCAAATTAGTATTAAGTAGGGTAAGGGGGCACCAGTTATTTAAATCAGTTCTGTCATTTCTTTTATATAGAAAATTTGTACTGCTACGCTAAAATGTAAATCTATCTTTTGTGTTAACAAAATCAAATTAAATTCTACCAGTTGTATATCAATCCAGTCACTACCGGACATTTGATAAAATTCCATAGTAAAACCACTGATTCAATTGGCTGCATCATTTTTTAAAGTCCTAATAACCTGCTCAATTTCTTGCCTAGTAATAGGTTTTATCATTGTATCAGTTATAGTAGAAGGTGTTTGTAAAGACTCCAAGTATCCTTTTACAGTATTTTCATGTGTCTGGTGCTTAGCATACATATCCTTATGATACTGTAGTTCTGCACTTCTTGTAGTATCTCTGGTGTAGTAGATACCCTCTTCCATTCCCTTGTTATCAGACAGTCGATAGTTCTAGCAGCTACTCTGGCTTTACAACTGGTAAATACTTCTCCAAAACTTGATTTCCACAGAGTGTAAATTCTGTGTTCCATGAGCAGAGATGTTATCGTGGAATACTGTAATTGCTTCATTTCCTTTTTTATGTTTGTAATTTGTGATGTTAACCCAGTTTGTCCCATATTAATGTAGGAATATAATTTTAATAAATGATTCCATAATGTTAAATATTGTTTATATTGGGCTGAATGCAAACAGAAGGCATTTTGCAAGAATATTGATTTCAAGTCATTCTTTGTCTCCACCCACCAGGTGCTTAAATCATCTACTAAAAATGCTACAGACATTCTAGCCCAAAGCAGATCCTGTACCTGTGAACAGAGTTGCTGAGTCTCCAAAAGGGTTTTATTTAATTTCCAATACCCCTTTCCAACTGGGATCTTTTCCCGCAAACCCCAATTTAACTGCTACTGTTACATAGTCAGAAGTTTCTAGTGGATAGGTCTTAGCTGCATAAATATGTACATACCTTGAAGAGAAGATAAAATCAATTCTGGTGGAAATCTGACCTTTATGAAAAGTATGTCCCTCTTTTGTGTGCAATACTCTATAAGTATCATGCAATCCTGCCATGTTTATTATATAGTTAAGACAATTAGTGCCACAATATTCCTTTGAGGTCTTTGCTCCTTTATCCTGTTTATACAAAACGCAATTAAAATCTCCTGCCCATAATATATGTATAATGGTATGCAGACATTGTTTTGTAGAATTAAACAGTGCTACCCTTTCCTTTTTGTTCTCTGGGGCATATATATTTACTGCCCTCCATACCATCTTGTTCACAAAAAAATCTATTAATAAAGCATAACCAGGCAGAATATCCATAATTCTGGAGACCGTGAAAATATCCCCTCAAAATAAAACTCCCAATCCATCACAAACTTCAGTACCAAAAGAAAACTAAGATGGTCCCCAACACCACAACTTTGGAGCTGCTAGGACTAATGAAGTAGTATTTAACCTACAGTAGTATCCTGCAGGAAGCAAATATCAAAGTTCAAATCTTTAAAGGGGAAGTCCACCCAGAATGTGCAAAAACATATGTTATGTAGAGTGTTTTGATATGTATGTTAAGTCCTAGTGTGTTCTTCCCTCTGTCTGCTATTATGAGTTTTTCCTAAATTAGCCTGCTAGCTGTATGGTAGTTTTACGACCCCTGGGGATCTCCATCACAAATAGGTTTATTGGCTTTCTTTCTCCTACGATGCACCCTGGTTCATGTGACAGTGATGTAGCTATACCCCTAGATTTAGAAGGGTCTGTCACAGCTTGGCCACAAAGATGATACTTCTTTCAGAGAAGAAGTCACACTGCTACATTTTGGGTGAGTGTAGTCATTATTATTTTTTGATATTAGTACCTTGTCCTGCTATGTTACAACCTATAAGGTGATGTTCAATTTTTGCTACTTAGTACTGGCGCAAAAACTGAAAGTGACTGAGAGGAATAGAGTAAACAGTGACATGTTTCTCACACACACACACACACAGCAGAGCATAGCAGGACAAGGTACTGATGTCAAAAAATAATGATTGCACTCACTCAAAATCTAGCAGTTTGTCTTCTCTGGAAGAAGTATTTTCTCTGTGGCTGAGCTGTGACAGATCCTGTAACAAGACACTGGCTTACTGAAGGGGCAATTAGACATCACACCAAAGGGCACTCTGGGAAGACTAGAGGCCATAAAAGAAACCAGAATGGCAACCTCCAAGGGCAATAAAACAGTTAGGGAAAGTTAGAAAAAACATCTCTCACAGCCAGAGGAAAAGAAAATGCTGGGAACTGGTTAGAACACAGAAAAAAAGACTACTACATATCTTTTTCTGATTTTAACATGGAGTTTTCCTTTAAGCAGAGATAATGTCACTAGTCTTCTAGCATTCCTTATACTGTTAACATTAATAGTGGCAACAGAGAATGCAGGATGAGAAGATATATATTGTACATAACTTAAATAATTTTCCCCAGTATTGTACTCCATCTAGGTCTGGTTCTCAGCCTGTTCCTCCTCCCTTTATTGGTATCCTATGAGGTGGGGTTCCTCCTCCAGATCAGAGGATAACATTTGTTGGGAGGAAATAGTAGAAGAGGTTTCTGACTGTTCTCCCTAGTAAGACATCAAGGGTCCAGCAATAAGTACAGCATATGTATTGGACAATGAAATACCCTTGGGTGAGGATGCAGACTTAACTATTTTAGGTTTGGGTCTTAATTGGCTTAAAGATCTTTTCTTTAATACCACAGTCATATCAGGAGGAGGTATACAAATATTAACACTTTCGGGGGGGAAGGGAGATCAAGTGAAGTCACAGACAATACAGGCTGATTGACGGTAGGTAATGGGGTGTTTACTTCCATTGTGGAGTCAAAATGTGTTTGCACACTCTGGGAAGGTTGTGCCCCACTTGATGTGTCATTAGGCATCTCTGCCTCTGATGTGGGGGCTGTTGCCCTCAGGATGTTGAGAGTTGTAGCACAGAGTCTGTTCCCTGATTCATAGCAGAATCCTCCACTGCAGGAGACTCTTAAGGCTTCCTATGGGCTGCAATATCTTTTTTTTAGCTTCTGTAAGCAAGGAATCTTGATCAGGTTGATCCACCCAATTATGTGTTGCCCAGGGACAAGAGCAATATGAATGCCCTGTTTCATTACACTGGTTAGATGTCATCTAATTTTGGCATTCAGTACTGGTGTGACCATATAACAGACACAGACTATATTTATTGCAGTCACACGTGTACTCAAATATAACAATGATTCATGTTTAAAGCAGGTATTGGGTTGACCTGGGTAAAAACAATGACCACGGTTCCTCCCTAGAAACAAGCTACTTGGCAGGTGTTGTGGGCCCAAGCTGGAACTACATAGCTTCACTTTATACCTCCAATACCCCCATCCATATATGTTCCTCATCAAAAATAGGCTGTGAGGACCCCCAGTAAATCACATCTTTGTTGCAGCCAGTGAGTAATGTCATGTACTGCCACATTTTCATTTCTAAACAAAATGGTAACTGTTTTTATAGCAGGCTGTGTTAGGGAAATTACTCTAAATGGTAACCAAGAAGCAGAAAAATTCCATTTTTCATATTTCACCCAAAATCTATCTAACCCTTGTGGAGTCTTAAAACCGACATCATACAAGATTTCACCAGAAGTATGTATCAGTACATAAATTTTATTCATGAAGAACCCCATTGATTCTATCATGTATATAGTCTAAGCCACCTTTGAGTTTTATTTATTTTGTAATTTCTTGATCTTAATTGCTGTTTTATTTCTTATGTTTTTGTTAGGTGCTAGAGCCTCAGGGATCGGGTGCCCTAAAAATAACATTTGCCTTGCCCATACACTGCAACCTAACAGTGTTCCTTCTTTGTGCAGGAGGAGGTTGCTGGAAGAATTGGTCCTGTTTTCTAAATGAAGCACAAGTCATTTTAGACTGTTCGGCTCCAGAAACAGGAAGAGAATGAGCTGCTGACTCTGCTTCCATTCTATCCCCCCATGAGGTGTGTCCGTTGCTAGGTCCCTCATCCCCAGAGTTGGAAGCAGAATGCAGTTGGACACAAATATGAGCTATCGGTTCCTGGGGTTCGTGCCTGCCATCATCTGCTTGAAGATCCAAATCAGAGTCAGTAATAAAAGTAATGGGCATATTCGTGACAGTTGTCTCCATATTTTTATCAGTATTAGGTATACAATGGGAGTCTGGAGACCCTGGTATTGCACTGTGTTCAGGGTCCAGAATCCACTGTCCAGAAGCTGTTTTTTTTTCTAGCTAGCATTCTTTAATGAATTTTCCAATAACCATGTTTTGTTTTGTTTTTTAATGAAAAAATCTAGCAGTTTTTTGAGGAGTACCCACCCACCCATGCCATAGCCTGAGTATTCTCCCAGCATTAGCCTCTTTCTCATCATGTACCTCTTGCCTGACTCAGTTCCCCAGCAGCAATAATGCAGTCCGTCAATACCGCGGTTGGTGTTGCAGCCACTGAAAACACCAATGTATTCCAGTCCTTTGATATTGTTGTGTCATGCACAGCTGATAGCAGCCTGTCAGTAAAAGCAGGCTTGTCAGGTAGGCGGGGGCATTTGGGCAGTGCTGAACAAATAGGGACAGACAGTCTGGAAACAGAGGGATACTATCATCCTGCTCAGAGGGTCTTTCTCCAGATACCTCCATGGCAACCTCAATCAGTTATGCCACATGAGACGGTACAAATTCAGAGTTCAGCAGGGATAAAATCAATGGCCTTTTCTTTCACAGGAGTTTTTTCAGCCAGTCCTCCTCATTTTGATCACACAACTGGGCAACAGGTACAACATTTTCCAATCCATTGTGCTCATTGCCAACAACAGCAGAAACATCATTGATCTCCTGGTCTGGACTTGCAGGGAGGGAGATCTGCTCACCTGCAGGTACACCAGCAAACTGACCACTCTCATGGACAGTGGCCATGGGTTCAGCAGCTCTCCCTGCTGTCAAGAGTAGGGAATTTCCCCCATTCACTAAAAATACAACCAACAGCTTAATCTAGTTCCGTGTCAGTTGACATCTATCTGTATCCCCCCTTCCCTGAGATGAGGTTGAAAGTAAACAGAATTGTCTAGCCCTCCTTCCCTGGTCAACAAAAACTAAAACTGATGCAGACTGTACTTCCCTCCTACTCTCCAGTGGCAGTTCAGTGCTCTGTCAGTTTGGCACAGCTCCAACAATTGATCTTATGCAGGCCTCCTATTTATATACACACTTATTTACCTTATGCAGGCCTCCTATTTATATATGCACATATTTACCTTATGCAGGTCTCCTATTTATATATGCACTTATTTATCTAATGCAGGTCTCCCATCTATATATGCACTTATTTATTATCTTATGCAGGCCTCCTATTTATATATGCACTTATTTTCTTATGTGGGCCTCCTGTTTATATATGCACTTGTTTACCTTATGCAGGTCTCCTATTTATTTATGCACATATTTACCTTATGCAGGTCTCCCATTTATATATGCACGTGTTTACCTTATGCAGATATATGTGTGTATATATATATATATTTTTTTTTATGCAATGGGGTGGAGATAAACAGAGTGTAATAAATCCGTTTATCTGAGTAACTGTGTACATAAATGTCATTTATGTATACAGTGCTTATGTCATCAGCTGTTTATCCACACAGTGCTTATGTCATCAGCCATTTATCTATACAGTGCTTATGTCATTTAGAATGTTTGGCCTCAGTAGCAGTATTAGCCATATTCAAATGCGAATAACTTTAAAATGAAAAATGATAGCATGGTACTGTGAGCTCTAAAGTTGTTCAGCATGGAAATATCTACAAAATGAGTGGTTTTATTTATTGATATATTTTAGATTTTTTGATAATTTGCAAATACACAGCATAAAATTCATATTTTTTTTCATTTTGTCCGTGAACAAATTTAAAAAACTTTAAAATGAAAAATGATATCATGGTATTGAGAGCTCAAAGTTTATTCAACACAGAAATATCTACAAAATGAGTGGTGTTTCATTTATAGATACATTTTAGTTTTTTCAGAATTAGCGAAAAATAGCAGAAAATTCAATTTTTGTGCACTTTTTCATCAAGCAAATGCAAATAACTTAAAAACAAAAAATGATAGTATGGTACTTTGAGCACAAACATTGTTCAGTATAAAACTATCTACAAAATGAGAGGTGTTTCATTTCTAGATTCCTTTTAGATTTTCTATAATCAGCAAACAATGGCAGAAAATTAAATTTGTATTCACTTTTTTGACTAACAAATGCCCGCTACAAAAACAAAAGAGTTGCATAAATGGAGTATGCAATAGAAAACTTGTGTAATAAATGATTTATCTGCACAGAAGCAGTTTGACCTCGGACACCTCACTCGTGGCTTACGCCAGTCGTGACCTTACTCGAGGTCAAACTGCTCTTGTGCAGATAAATCATTTATTACACTTGCTACCATTGCATATCCCATATCCCACATATATACCGGATACATAGTGGGCACGAGTGTGATATGGAAAATATTTTCACTCCTCTAGAGTGATCTCTGAATTCTCACGAGTGGCGAAGCCACGAGTGAGGTATCAGAGGTCACTGTACAGGACTGAACATACTGTATTTCCCATATCATATGAGTGCACATTATGTATCCTATTTATACAATGGGGGCCTCATTGTTGCAAAATGTTTAGTGCAGGTTTGCAGGGGTGTAATAAATGGCATTTATTTAAACTCTGTTGATGTCATAAGGATTTATCAGGATGGCAAAACTATCTGCCCTAAAACTCTTACAAAGAGGTGGCCCTCAGGGATCCGTATTAGGTCCCTTCCTCTTCACAGTGTATATCAACAACACTGATGAGGGAATCAAGGATGCAAGTATTCACTTATTTACGGATGACACAGTGCTGTACCTGAGTCGTCCCACACCAAAAGAAGCTTGTACTGACCTACAAAAAGATTTCAACCTCCTGCAACTCCAACTAATCAATAAAAAACTGCTATTAAATGCTAAGGAAACTAAAGCCATGTTATTTTCCCCCACAAACTACACAAGCGCTACTGACTCCCTCCCCCCAATAACCATGATGCTGGGAGAGTGCTTAGAGTACGTTCCAAAATTCAGATATCTTGTGGTCTGGATCAACTGTAAACTCTCCTTCACTGACCACCTGGAAGACTTGCTGAAAAAATTAAGGCAAAGACTTGGCCTTTTTTTACAGCATAAGAAGACTTCTTACAGCAGACACTAAGAAACGACTAGTCCAAGCCACGTTTCTGTCCTTAATTGACTACGCAGACTTCATATATAGTAGCTATGTGGCTTCCTATCTTGGAAAATTGGATACACTCTACCACAGAGCTATACACCTCATCACTGACCTCCCCTTCTCTACCCATCATTGTGCACTATATGCCACCACAGGCTGGACCTCACTTCACTATAGGCGCAACTTTAATGCAGCACTCTGGACACTTAGAGCCCTCAGTGGCAAACTCCCTCATTACATTGTCGACTGTCTGTCTCCAATTGTGCCCAGGAATTATTCCCTTAGAAGCTGCTCACAACTCCTGCTAAATATACCCAAGGCACTCACACGAGTCGGGAGAGCCGCCTTTGGATTCGCACTCACATAAATATGGAATAAAACCCAAAAAATACTTAAGCTGAAAACCCCAGTAAGTACCCTTTTGTTCAAAAGGCTTTACCATGATGGCAATATGGAAATTTGCAACTGCTTTACTAGACACTAACTAACCTCCCTCCCTCAAACGGTGACCCGCAAACAGTGGCCTCCCAGCTGAAATGTGTGCCTCTGCCTCTAGCATGCCCACCAACAGATCCACAGGATTTATTGCCAAACTCCCATATCTTATTCTTTGACACTCTGAACAGCTGCAGCCTGATTCTAGTACATGCTACCACACTTGGGGATAATTATCATCTTTCGCCCCCAAAAATATTTGGTCCCTTGTCCATCCAACGCCTTCTTCTGCCCCAACCTCCAGCACCCTCCCAGTTATGCTCCTGCTACTATATTCCTCCTCTTGCACTTATATATCACTGTGTTTTGGGGCAAAAATTCACTGCATCACCTTTCATACAGTCCTCCGCCCTCCCAGTCCCTCACTCTGCTCGAACAATTGGGTCCTCTTTGCTTGTACCCCTATTTCCCACCTCTCCCTACATTATGCACTTGATATCGTCAATCTGGTATGCCTACCCTCTCCTTAACATCTCCCACTACAAAATGCACAGTTTTTGGGCTTGGATCCAGCACAAGTTCATTATCCACGACTCCTTGTAGTTCTATGTTCAATGTATATTACCTGTAAATGTGCAATTTTACTATAATAGCAGCTAGTTTTACTGTTTGTACTATTGTAACTTGTCTTTCTGTATCATTACTGTAGGACTGCAGGTCCACCTTGTAAATGAGCTTGCTCAATGGTGCCCACCTGAATAAATAAAGATACTGATTGACTGATTGATTGATTATTTTAACTGCAGTGAAAATTACCTGTTTTATCTCACTGGAATACATCTCACCCCCATTGTGTGTGTGTGTGTGTGTGTGTGTGTGTGTGTGTGTGTGTGTGTGTGTGATATATATATATATATATATATGTAGAGGCAAAAACTCCATTTAATGCATTAGTTAGGGTTGTTCCATAGCGACAAAAGTGAGGAAATTTGATATTAGGGTTGAAAACCCCTTGGACCTCCCCTCCCACCCCCAACTGGCATTGGGGTGCATATTGGGTCATCAGCCCTAACTCTCACCCCATGACATGTGTAAAGCAGCAGAAGTATAGGAGAATGGGGTGAAAGTTAGACTGACAACCCCAATGCACACCCCAATGCCGTTGGGGGTGGTAGCGGGGTCCAAGGGGTTTTCAACCCAACACCTGAATTTCTCACTTTTGTCGCTGTGGAACAACCATAACTAATGCATTAAATGGAGTTTTTGCCTCTAATTTCCTTCTTTTTGAGAATGATAATGAGAATAGTGAATTAATGCAGCGCGGAGGGCGGAGCCTTTGGGCTCTGCGTGTTCCGCCGCACGTGATGTCTTGTGGCATAGTAACAGGAACAGCAATGCAAACAGAAGCACTAACAGTGGTGCATGGTAACACACAAGTGTGAATGAGAACAGAAAGGAGTACTTACGGTGGCGTGAAGCGGAATGGTCTGCCGCGTGATTTGTTGTCACATAGTAAAATGGTGCCTGCAAACGGAAATGTCAATGGGCATGGTGACTCAAAGTGACACAGAAAGAGAAACAGTACTGTAGACACAAATGGCAAAAAATAACAGAAACACAAGTGCAAATGAAAATGTAAAGGATAATGTACATGGTGGCATAGACGTCAATGGTAAGTGAAACGGGTACGGAACCACAAGCAGAAAGGTCAACGGTAACAGTAATATAAGAGAACAGGCTGGTTTTCCACAAAAGCTGCATAGAGAAAGACAGTGAGTACAAAGAATGTATGCATAATAATGGATATCAGAGCAGAAAATGAGGACTTGGAATACTAAATAGATTATATCTCAGGAACCGTATGACGTAGAAAATTTTTTTAAAAGTCATATGATTTATGACTGTTCTGGCTAGTTTTATACTTAGCCCCCATGAGGGGCGTAAGCATTTCGAAAAAACTTTGTATCTCAGCACCGTTTCGAGATCGGGCCCTGAAAGCGTGTTGAGCGCCCGTAATGTTATCCTATGGGAAAAAAAGAAGTTTGGAGTGCCATAACTTTTCCCCTGTAATATTTTTTCACCAAACCACTGAAAGGCACATTTGTGGGCTGTTGGCTGTCTTCCCACCAAATTGCAGGAAAAAAGACCAAACCGTTATTTTGCAGCAGGGTGCCAAAGGATTCCTGTAATGCGTCAGGCACCGTAATGTTATCCTACGGGAAAAAACGTCAAATTTGGAGTGCTGTAACTTTGCCACTGTGTAATGTTTTTTCAATACAGTACTGAAAGGCACATCTGTGAGATGTCGGCTGTGTTCCCTCCAAATTTCAGCCTAAAACTCCCCAGCCGTTCTTTTAGCAGCGAATGCCAAAATTACTGTTATTTTGGTATAGTGTCACAAAGTAGTGTGTAATTTGCAGAAAACTTTGCAAATTTGCAACACTTTCGTGATTCGCGGCACTACTACTAGCTACTTTTCGAAATCTGAAAAACATATTTCTAAAGGTGTTTACCCCAAAATAAAGAACATAGCTAGCATCCTCAGGGCCCGACTAGGTGAATACAAAAGAATTAGGTTGCTAGAGGTCTCAATTTTAAATACCGCGCATTTTCTGATCACTAACTGAAAACAAGATGGCGGATTTGCGACAGTAGCAGTGCATTTGCGACAGCAAAAAGTGCATTTGCGACACTGTCAAACTTTTATTAACTTTTCCCATTGACTTATAATGGGAAATTGTTTTTTTGAATAACTTTTGAACTGTTTAATATTTTTTCATGAAATCTTCAAAAGGCACATCAGGGACCCCGGCCGCACGTTCCCTGAAGATTTCAGGCTGGTCACGCAAACTGTGAGACCTGTAGGGCGACAGTAGAATTCCAGAAGAAGAAGCATAAGCGTGTCGCAGATCATGTAATAACTCTGCGGCCGTATATCTGACTGGTACACCAAAACTTGACGAATCCCAAGGCCTATGGTACTTGATCGTGTGTATTCCAAATTTCAGGCAAATCGGTTAAACAGCTGCAAGTTATTAAGGTGCAAAATGTTGGGTTTAACATAGAAATGGCTCCTCAACCCTAACTATGGTAGCACTGCAGCGCTGCCATAGTTAGGGCATGTTAAACCCAAAATGTTGCAACTCTAATAACTTTGCAGCTGTTTAACTGATTTGCCTGAAATTTGGAGTACAATATCAAGACCCATACGCCTTTGGGATCTGCCAAGTTTGGTACCGGTTGATATAATGACTGTGGAGTTATTAAGCATGATCTGCGTGTGCGTTTATATTTTTTTTTGGAATTCTATGGTCGCGCCTGCAGGTCACACAGTTTGCACGACCGGTCTGGAATCTTCAGAGAATGTGCAGCCAGGGTCCCCGATGTGCCTTTCAAATATTTCATGAAAAAATCTTAAACGGTTCAAAAGTTATTCAAAAAACAAGTTCCCATTGTCAGTCATGGGAAAAGTTAACAAAAAGTTCAACATTTTCGCAAATGCATTTTTACTGTCGCAAATGGCCCTTTTACTGTTGCAAATCTGCCATTTTGTTTTCAGTTAGTGATCAGAAAAATGCTTGGCATTTAAAATTGAGACCCTCTAGCAACCTAATTCTTTTTGTATTCACCTAGTCGGGCCCTGAGGATGCTAGCCATGTCTTTATTTTGGGGTAAAACACCCCAGAAATAAGTTTTTCAGATTTCTGGAATAAGTACTTTCACAAAGTAGTGTCACACTCACGAAAGTGTCTCAAATTTTTGGGAAAGCTTTCGCAAATTGCGACAGTACTTTTCTAGGCTGTGGGAAAATGACAGCAATCTTTTGGCACCCTGCTGCAAAAGAACAGTTTGGCGCTTTGGCCTGAAATTTGGAGAGAACACAGCTGACATCTCACAGATGTGCCTTTCAGTATTTGATTGAAAAAATATTACATGGCGGCAAAGTTACAGCACTCCAAAGTTGATGCTTTTTCCCATAGGATAACATTACGGCACCCGACGCATTGCAGCAATCCTTTGGCGCCCTGCTGCAAAATAACGGCTTGGTCTTTTGGGCTGACATATGGAGGGAAGACAGCCAACATCCCACAGATGTGCCTTTCAGTGGTTTGGTGAAAAAATATTACAGGGAGCCAAAGTTATGGCATTCCGAACTTCTCTTTTTTTCCATAGGATAACATTACAGCGTTCACCGCGCCTTTCAGGGCCCATATCTCGGAATGGTGCAGATACAGACTTTTCGTTAGAAAAAATATTTAGCCCCCTAATGGGGGCTAAGTGTAAAACTAGCCAGGACAGTCTTAAATCATATAACTTTTAAATTTTTTTCCTACATCGTACGGTTCCTGAGATATAAGCAATTTAGTATTCCAAGTCCTCATTTTCAGCTCCGAGACACGTTATTATGAATACATTCTTTGTACTCACTGTCTTTCTCTATGCAGCTTTTGGGGAAAACCAGCCTGTGCACTTAATTAACTGTTATCCTTGCCCTTTCCGCATGTGGTTCCGTACCCGTTTCACTTACCATTCACATCTACGCCACCATGTGCGTTATCCTTTGCGTTTCCATTTGAGCTTGCATTTCAGTTATTTTTTTCAATTTGTGTCTACAGTACTATTTCTCTTTCTGTTTTGCTTTGTGTCACCATGCCCATTGCCATTTCTGTTTGCGGGCACCATCTTACTATGTGACAAGACGTCACATGGCGGAACGTTCCCATCCACACCACCGTGTGCGTCACCCTTTCTGTTCTTATTTGCACTTGCATTACCATATGTGCCACTGTTAGCACTTCTGTTTGTGTTGTTGTTCCTGTTACTATGTCACAAGATCACATGGCGAGAACGCGGGCCCTTTGGGCCTCAGCGCTCCCGCTCCGTTACATTCAGTATTTCTCATTATCATAAAAATATAAAAGTAGAGCAAAAAACTCATTTAATGACGTATTAGGGGTTGTTCGACAGTGACAAAAGTGAGGGAATTTGTGTTAGGTTGAAAACCCCTTGACCCCCCAACTGGCATTGGGGTGCATTGAGTAGCCTTAGTCCTAACTCTCACCCCATTCTCCTATACCTCTGCTTCTTTACACATGTGATGGGGTGAGAGTTAGCCGAAGGACCCCAATGCCAGTTGGGGGAGTGGGCGGGGTGGGTCCAAGGAGGGTTTTCAACCCTAACACTGAATTTCTTCACTTTTGTAGTTGTGGAACAACCCTAACTGATGCATTAAATGGTTTTTTTTGCCTCTAATATATATATATATATATACATATATACACACACACACACTTATTTACCTTATGCAGGCCACCTATTCGTATATGTACTTATTTACCTTATGCAGGCCTCCTATTTTTTTGTGTACTTATTTACCGTATGTAGGTCTCCCATTTGTATATGCACTTATTTATCTTATGCAGGCCTCCAATGTATATGTGCATTTATTTACCTTAGGCAGGCCTCCTATTTATATATGCATTTATTTACCTAATGCAAGCCTCCTATTTATATATGCACTTATTTACTTATTGATGAGGGAGTTGCAGGTATGTTCTTTAAATGAGCAGTCAGCTGTTTGTCTCTTTAGATATTTAGTTTTAATGTTCAAATAATTTAGAATTCCCATGGCACAGTAATCATGTGCATAAAAAATTATTGCAAAATACGCATATGCGTGTTATATGCTATGATTTTGGGTACAGGGATCAAATCCTTGAATATTATGTCAGTCCACAAAGAAAAGCTATGTAAGGACTTACTGCAACAGTAGATCTTAGAGAGAATCTCTTTCATCAGGCCACACCTTTGTAACTATACCCATGTCGCTGCTAGGATCACACGGAAATGTTTGCAAGCCAGTGGCTGCCACAATGACATCATGTGCCAGCATCTACAGTACTTGAATATGTGTGGCCCATCTCTGTTCAGTTCCCCATTGAAGGTTCTGTAGGGAGCCAAGAGATTATGCCAACAACTAGCATGCTAGGCAACAACAGATGCTAGAAAATGCAGTTATTTGATGAAGCAAGGCAGCAAATTTTGTGCCATAACACCTGGGAGGAGGAGGCTTATGGGACTGCATAGCTTAAAAACAGAGCTTCTCTCAATGATCAACTGTTTCATTCAGTTTTTATGTAACTGCTCTGTCTTCTTCTAGGATATCTCTTTCATCAGGTCACACCTTTGAAATGAGTACCAAGCAATACCAAAGGCAAAATGTCTTGCTGGATGGCACATACATGTTATGGAAAGCATGCCATGTAAAAAAACAGGCCATATTCTGCTTGTCTGTGAGAGACAAGGTCCAGACAGTAATGTTTAGTGAAGGAGTGATTAGTCCTCCGTGTGGCAGCTGCACAAATCTCAGCAGCAGAACCTTTTTGAAAATAGGCAACAGAAGTGGCTATGCCTCATATGGAATGACCACATAAAGTTCTTTACCATATTTTTTATAACAGAATATAATACAACATGCCAGCCATCTGTTTAGTGACAGGAGCACCCCTTTCCTGGAGGGAAAGTAAACAAAAAGCTGAGAGGACTTTCTGCAATCATTGGTGTGGTTCATATAGTATTTGAAAGTAGTAGCACCAAATTAGTCAAGGGATTTTTAAGGATTTTAAAAAATCCCTATTGAGAATTAGGAGAATTTGGAGGCAGCATAGCGCAGTGGTTTAAGGCTCTGAGCTACAGACCTGGAGACCTGGGTTTGAATCCCACTGCCTCCACTTGCATACTGTGTGACCCTGAGCAAGTCGCTTAACTTCCTCATGCTCCCAGGCTGCACATGTAAACAAGCTTTCAGCTTAGTGTGTCTCTCCTGGTAAAATAGATAAAATATTAAAAAAAATTATGAAACCTTTTGTGGGGATTTTGTTTTGTTTGTTAGTGTGTTTACTGCTACCTGGAGAGGGTGCTCTCATTTGATAGTGTTGCTGAAAATCTACCAGACAGGTCTTAAGTAATGTAATAGGAAGTGGCCTCTTTCTGAAGGTATAACAAAAAGAATTTTAGAGGATTTCTTCCCCCTATATTTTGTGAAGGATAAATAGGGAATCTCACAAAATTGCTGTACAATACTGTGAGATTCTACATACACCCAAGGTGTGCAGGAATGCTTCCTCTGGATCGGCATGCTCCAGGTAGCACACAGGAAAGTGGATGAATTGATTCAAAGTAAATTCAGACACCATCTTTGGTAAGAACTTAGGATTTATATGTAAAGACACTCTGTCTTTATGGAAAATCAAACAGGGAGACTCACACATTGGAGCCTGTAGCTCAAACATCCATAGAGCAGAAGTGACTGCAACTAAAAATAGCGCTTTCCATGAAAGGTAGTGTTACCCACAAGTCATGGCTGGCTCAGAAGGAGCCAAAGTAAGCTTATCTAAAACAAAATTCAGGTCCCAAGCTGGGACTGGATTTCTAATGGGAGGTGTCATATGCAACAGATCTATCGGAAAAAGTGCAGGATACCTCTAACTAGGCAACTGCACAGCTATCCACAGGGGGCATAAAAAGCTGAAACAGCTGCCAAACGCATCTTGAGTAGGAAATACTGAAGACCAGAATCTGGCAAGGACAGCAAGTATTCCAGCACTTCATTGGCTGGACAGTTAAATGGATCCAGTGGCTTTGAAGCTGCCCACAACATAAACCACTTCCACAACAAAGCGTAGGTATGTCTGGTGAAGGATTTTCTGGCAGCTATCAGAACATCAGTCACTTTAGATAAAACTCCAAATCGTGCCATGGCTATGCCTTTAGGATTCACGCATGTAGATGTACATAGTTCAGGTTCTAATGGACCAAAGAACCCTTTTCTTTGTAACAACAGGCCTCTGCACAGAGATCAAGGTACTGGGGGTTCCACTGCTAACTGCTGCAGCACTGGATACCATATCTTCCAACTAGGGGGCAGACATTGGAGTGTTCTTGGAGATGGTCCTGATCAGAGGACAGGTTGGCACTGAAAACTCACTATGGTGAGTATCAACAGGCAACCAACATGAAAAGACAGAGTTACAGTCAAGGTCAGTTGGTGCCAGGAAGAACTGACCAGCTAAGCTCTTTCACACCCTAAACAGTTTGTCAGATCCTTTCTGTCTGCGATCCATCAAGAGCCTTTTCAGCTGGTAAGTGCAAAGAGTTTGGTAAATTCTTCTCTGACAAAGTGTCCTCAGTTAGAACTGATAGCTCTTCGAGTGGTCTATCATAGGCTTTCTATGTTCTCCCTTCTGGTATTGTAGCTCTGCCTACCTGGAATGAGTTTGGTCCAATTTCAGTGGAAGAGTTACTCTGGATGATCTCTAGTTTGTGTCCCACCTACTGTACATTGGACCCTGGACCAACTTGGCTGTTTTGGGGTTGCAGCAACTCCCTGGGTCTGGTGATTACCAAGATCATCAGTGGCTCATTGAGGGAGGGAATTTTTCATTCTCCTTTAAAAAAAGGCAGTAGTCAGGCCCTTCCCTTAGAAATCTTCCTTGGACCCTGACATTCCAGAGAATTACAGACCCATTTGTAACCTTTTCTTTTGGGGGAAGGTTATTGAGAAGACACTTAACATTTGATATTCATGTTGCCCCACTTTGTAATTCATTACAAAAAATGTTGGGTGCTTTGTTCTCTGTTAAAACTTTTCAACAGACTCCACAAGAAAAATAATTGCACTGTATTGTCTATTACCTATCATAGAAACGTAGAAGGTGACAGCAAAACCACAAAGTCCATCTAGGCTGCCCGGTGTTTTTGTCTTTTCTACCCCCCAGCTGCCCTTTAGTGTGAGGCACCTCTATGTCAATTCCATACATTTCTGAATCCCCCAACAATGTTAGCCCCTACCACCTCTGGGGGCAGGCTATGCCAGGCATTTACCACCCTCCCTGTGAAAAAGAACTTCCTGTCATTGGTAGTGAACTTTCCTTCTTTCAGCCTTAGATCATCATGCCCCATGGTTTTGCTTCCTTCTTTGAAGTGAAAAAGTTCCTGTGTCAGCATCTTGTTTATGCCTTTTATGTATTTAAATGTTCCGATCATGTCTCCCCTTCCCCTTCTCTGTTCCAGGGAATACATGTTCAGTTCTCTCAGTCTTTCTCCGTAAGATATCTCATGCAATCCTCAAATAATTTTTGTTTACTTTCTCTGCACTGTCTCTATCTGGTTGGTGCTCTATCTGAGGTGAGGCCTCCAAAACTGGACACTGTACTCCAGGTGTGGCCTGACCAGTGCTCTGTACAGAAGCTGGGCCACCTCCCTCCTCCTGCTTGTGATTACCCTCCCAATGCATCCCAGCATTTCACTGGCCTTCAGTGCTGCCTTCTCACACTGTTTTCCCATTTTCCTGTCATATGAGATCATGATTGCCAAATCACACTCCTGGATGGAGGCAGCTAGTCTCCCCAAGTAGTACGCCTTCCTTGGATTCCTTTTTCCTATATGCATATGAACATATGAAATTTTCCAGCAGATAAAGGCCTAGAGGTCTATCAAGTCTGCTCAAATGTGCAGCTAGCACCCCTTATTCTACAGCTGCCCCTCCCTCCCTTCCACCCTTCCCCTTCATTAACCCTCCCCCTTGTCCTGTCCCATCCCCCTTTTGAAGCAGTCCGCTGTTCTACTGGATACCACTTCTACAGGTAACACATTCCACCCAGCCACACCCTCTCTGTAAAAAAGTGTCTCCTCATCTCCCTCCTGAACCTTCCTCCCTCCCTCTAGTCTCGTATTTATTTATTTGTTGGAACATCAGTTTACAACCTTTGAGCCAGAGGCTCATTTACAAAGGAACCTCATCACAGAGAGGACAAAACAGTGCTAACAACATTTTTACAATAAAACAATGTACAAAAGAATCATGGAAACATGAGGACATAAGACAGAATACAATTTTGATATTACAGGAATTGGCAAAGCACAGGTCGGTTCAGAGTAGTCTAAACAGTTACAGATGAGCATTACAGGCTTGACAGTTTACAAGTAGGTACAGGACAATTTGTACAGTATGCTAACAGAGGCTGAAAATCATTGTAGAGGCATGCGGAGAGGAGAGTAGCATCATAGATAGAGATAAGCAATAGGTCTGCAAAGTCACTCAGGGAGCTTTGTCATATCGTGGTCCCAGGTGTCCCTCCCCTCCCTTACTTCGAACAGCCCCTCTGTACCTGTCTTGTTTATTCTTTTCATACTTAAAGGTTTCAATCATGTCCCCCCATCCCTCCTGTCCTCCAGTGAGTACATGTTCAACTCCCTCAGCCTCCTCTCCTATATTATAAGTCCCCCAGCCCCTTGATCATCTTTGTCACCCTGTGCTGCAACCCCCCTCCAGTAACTTAATGTCCCTCTTCAGATATGGGCACTAGTACTGCACACAGGACTCCAGGTGCGGTCTAACTAATGACCTATACAGTGGCAGAATCACCTCTTCCCTCCTTGAGGATATACCCCTTGCAATACAACCCAGCATTTTGCTGGCCTTTACAGCTGCCTTCCTACATTGTGCCGAGTTGTTCATTGACCCTGTAATGAGCACCCCCAGATCCTTCTCCTCCTCTGTCTGGGCTAGCTGCACTCCCCCCAGCTGGTAACTCCTCCTTGGGTTCTTCATCCCAAAATGCAGCACCTTGCAGTTTTTGGCATTAAACCCCAGTTGCCAGGTGTCTGACCAGGTTTCAAGCTTTGCCAGATCATCTTGCAACCCCTGCCATCCCCTAGGTCATCCACCACCACTCCTACCTTGGTATCATCAGCAAACAGACTGATCTTGCTCTTGATGTCCCATGATATGTCTGCAATGAATGTCCCAAACAAAACTGGTCCCAACACTGAGCCCTGTGGAACACCACTCATCACTGCCCTTGGGTATGAGAGCTCCCCACCCACCACTACCCTCTGTTGCCTTCCCTGAAGCCAGTTTCCTACCCATCTCACCAGCTTTGCACCCACCCCTGTACCTACTAACTTACTTCCCAGCCATCCATGCTGCACCGAGTTGAATGCCTTACTGAAGTCCAGATACAGGACATCCACTGCATGGCCCCTGTCCAATTACCTAGTTACCCAGTCAGAGAACTCCACCAGGTTGGTTTGGCAGGATCTGCCCCATATGAAGCCATGCTGTCTGCTGTCCTGTAGTCCTTTGACCTCTAGGAGGGCCACCAGCCTCTCTTTTAGGATGGTCTCCATTAGCTTACCCATGATGGATGTGAGGCTCACTGGTCTGTAGTTTCCCGGTTCATCCTTGGGGCCACTGTTGTGGAGGGGCACCACATGAGCCATCCTCCAGTCCTGAGGTACACACCCCAAATGTAGTGAGGCATTTTATAGGTCTGCCAAAGGTCCTGCAAGGACCTCTGCCAGCTCCTTCAGTACCCTGGGGTGGATGCCATCTGGGCCTGGTGCCTTGTCCACCCTCAGTGCCTTCAAACCCTCCTGAATTCTGCCCTCCATAATTTTCCCATCTGTCACCCCTTCCCCCCTGCTTCTGCCATTTCTCCCCCCCTTGGGTGTCACCCCCTCTTCTCTTTAGTAAATACTGAGCAGAAGTACTCATTTAGTGCTTCTGCCTTATCGCACCCTGCTTCCATCCAACCCCCCTCCCTCCTAATCCTTACTATGTGATCCTTACAGCTGCTTTTCTCCCTTATGTACCTAAAGAAGTCCTTCTCCCCCTTCTTAATGCCTTGTGCCAGTCTGAGCTCCGTAGATGCTTTGGCTCCCCTTACTGCTCTTGTCACCTCCTTTGATTCTGTCAAGTACTTCTCCCTGTCCTCCTTCCTCCCTGTTTTCTTGTACTTTCTAAAGGCAGCTCTTTTCCTCCTTACCTTTTCCATGAGCTCCTTGCTCAACCAGCTTGGTTTCTTAGCCATAGCCTTCTTGCTCTGGGCCTTGCAGCAGGTTTTGGTTGCCTCCACTATGCACAGCTTTATGAGCTCCCATCTCTGGTTAATGTCCATACTAGATTGAATTCTGGTGAGATACCGTTTTACCACTTCCCCCATCCTCCCAAAGTCAGCCCTCCTGAAGTCCAGCACTCTTGTGCCAGATTCCACTCCTTCCTTGCCCATATCCAATGTGAGCCATACTGAGTGGTGGTCACTCCCTGACAGTGGTTCCTCCACTGTAAGTTCTCTCACAAAGTCCCCATTTGCCAGCACAAGGTCAAGGGTATTCCCTAACCTGGTTGGTTCACTGACCATTTGCAGCAGAAAGCTGTCCTGAAAGGCATCCAGCAGTACCTGCTCCCTTCTGTTCCTGGTTGTTGGGGTACTCCAGTCCACTCCTGGCATGTTGAAGTGCCCTATAATCACCACACTACCCTTCTCGCAGGTCCTCCTGATCTGTCCCACTAGTTCCCTGTCTAACTCCTCTGTCTGAGATGGTGACCTGTGCACCACTCCCATTCTAAGAATCCTATTCTTGGAATCCTGGATTTGCATCCAAAGTGACTCCATACTACCCCCTCCCCCCTTCCTCCCTTACACACTTCAGTCCTTCCTTCACATGTAGTGCCACACCCCCTCCTTTCCCAATCACCCTGTCCCTACGAAATAACCTGTACCCTGGTATAGACAGATCCCAGTCATTGTATTGGATGGCCCATGTTTCTGTGATGGCTGCAGTGTCCACCTCTCCCTCTGCCATGAGCACCTGTAACTCTGCAGGTTTCCTCCCAAGGCTCCTAGCATTAAGGGTAATCACCTTCTACCCTTCCATCCTCCCATCCTGCCCTCCTTTACTAGCATCACCAATAGTACTTGCCATTTGTCCTTTGTTGCTGTTATAGGGGGGCAAGCTCATATGGTTTACCAACCTGTGGTCTCTGCATATCTCTTGCCCAATTGCCACCCCCTGCTCCTAGTTTAAATTCCCAACTTCCTCTATGTACTCCTCCAATCTCTGTTTCAACACTTTCTTTCCCTCCTCACTCAAGTGCAGTCTGTCCTTGGCATAGAGACTACTGTCCTCCCAGGTCCCTCCCCACCCCCAAACAGCCCATACCCTTTAGCAAAACACCAGGTTCTTAGCCATCTGTTAAATTCCTCTATTCTCAGCTTTCTTGTTGTGCTTGCCTTGGGCACTGGAAGTATCTCTGAAAAAGTTACTGATTTTCCTGCCCCCTCACATAATTGTGCTAGTTCCTCAAACCTCCTCTGGACTATATCTACTGTCTTGTCAGCCAGGTCATTCGTCCCAAGATGTATAATTAAATGAGGCTTGTCCCTACCCCTTCTAGCATATTTCAGAACAGATTGTCCCACCCTTTCCACTGTCATTCCTGGCGTGGCCTCCATGCAAATGTGACTGTGCCTCTCCCCCTTGCTACCCCACCTAACTCCTCTTAGTGTTGAGTCCCCAGCACTAAGATTCTACCACTCTTACTCCCTGCTTGCTTCCATTCATCTCCCTCTCTCATTTCCAGCTCCTCCTCTCCTTCCTCCTGCACATTATTCCCCCTTTTGCCACTGTTGCAATTCTCCCAGCAGAACTTCCCCCCACTCAGGTTTGGTCCAGGCATTTATCAATTACTCCTCTAATTTCATCATTTCCCTCCTCCACCTTCTTCCTTTCTAGCAGTACAAAACAATTTTCTGAAGACCCTTCACAAATGCCTGCTCCTTCTCTCTTCATAGTAACCTGTTCTCTCCTTTCTACTCCATGACTTTTGCCACTTCTTCACCTCCCCTCACAAGTCCCTATCTCCTTTTTCCATTTGTCTTTTGTCTCCTGACCTGGTTTCCCCGGCAATCGTTCTTCCTTGCCTGGGCCCCTTTGTCTGTGCTTCCCTTCTTCTGACCCTCTCCTCACCACTGTTGGCTTAAATCATCCTCCCTCATCTCCCCTTCTTCCTCCCTCCAATATTGGGCTAAACCCACACCCAATCTGCCTTGCCTGTCTTAGTTCCTCCTGCAGACCCTCAATCTCCTTTCTAAGTTTCTCTATGTGGTTGCACACTAAACATCCTCCCACACTCCAGGCAGTTTTTAGAAAGATTGGTGCACTGCAGTTGTTGCAGCCTACCACCCTACCCATTGCTGTCATTGCCCACCAGCGACCCCCCACCCTTCCAGATGCAAGATACCAAACACTCACTCAAGTCTCCCCCTTCCCTTCTATCAATGCAAAACATTATTTTCTTAATTTTCCTTACCCCTTTGTTGTACACATTTAGATAGATTGAGCAACTGCTTTTTTATATTCCTATCCTTCCTATCCACACTCAAAAAAAGACTTTAAGTAGCTATTGCACAACCTTCTTCAAACTCCTACTCCTCCTTTCCCCAATGCAATAGCAATGCAAAGAAGTAACAATGAAAGCTCTTAGATTTGCAGTTACTTCCCTTTCACTGAGATAGCAGTCACCTCTTCACTTGCTGCTGTTCCTTTCATGGATGTCTGCTTCTGCTGTGGCAGGTGCATATCCTTTGCCCATTTGAGAAAGTGATGTCAGAACCCCTGGTATAAAGGAAATAATGGACCTGGGGTGGCTGGGGTGAGGGGTGGGGGGTGGGACCAGCCCAAGTCTTCCAGAAATAATCAGGTAGCTGAGACTTCTTGTCAGGCCATTAGCACCCTTCCCCCACTCTGCAATAAACTTTGCACCAGTAAAAATGAATCACAATTCTACTCAAAGCCCCCCAAATAGGTTTGCTACCAAAAGAAACAGGACTCCAATTCAAGCAGTTTCACCAACAACACATCAAATTAGACTTGAAATTAGAAGATATTCAAAGAAAAAAGCCCCAGTTAAATCACACCAAATAGGTTTTAAATCAGAAGAAATAGGCCTATACAAATGTAGCCTGCTACACAGTGAAACATCAAACATATGAGCCCACTTATAGCTACCAAAACAGGTTTCAAAATTCCAACAGCCCCAAACAATACCCTGCTAGCCCCTTAGAAGTAGTAAGAAAGAAAAAAGAAATAACCTTCTACCAAGTAGAATCCACAAGAAACAATGTAAAAACAAGAAGAAGAAGCTACTGTACTGTAACAGATCTGATCATGTCCCCTTCTAGTTCCTTCTGAGAAGCCAAAGCAACTGACACCCCACTTGATTCAGCTCTGCCTCCCTAGCTGAGTGAGACCTGGCCAGACCATTAGCACCCTTCCCCCACTCAGCACTAAACTTTGCAGCTAGTGAAGACAGCAAAAATGAATCACAATTCTACTCAAAACCCCCAAAATAGGTTTGCTACCAAAAGAAACATGACTCCAATTCAAACAGCTTCACCAACAACACATCAACATAGGCTTGAAATTAGAAGATATAGGTCTCCAATTCAAAGAAACAGCCCCAGTTAAATCACACCAAATAGGTTTTAAATCAGAAAAAACAGGCCTCTACAAATGCAGCCTGCTGCACAGTGAAACATCAAACAAATGAGCCCACTTATAGATACCAAAACAGGTTTCAAAATTCCAACAGCCACAGACAATACCCTGCTAGCCCCTTAGAAGTAGTAAGAAAGAAAATAAATAACCTTCTACCAAGTAGAATCCACAAGAAACAATGTAAAAACAACAAGAAGAAGCTATTCTACTGTAACAGATCTGATCCTGTCCCCTTCTAGTTCCTTCTGAGAAGCCAAAGCATATGCATGACTCTGCACTTTTGGCATTGAATCTCAGCTGCCATGCTCCAGGCTATTCAGTCAGTGGCTCAGCAGATAGCACACTGTTCTCTGAGGCCAGGAGATGAGAATGTTGTGGGTCCTATCCTCACACCAGGCACTTGGGTTAATATCCCAATACTGACACTGCGGTGCAGCATGGGGGTGCTGCACTCCTGAAGTGCCATCTTTCAGATGAGACATTAAACTGAGGTCTCCTCTTCCTGTTCTGGTGGTAGTTCAGGTGGATGTTAAAGATCCCATGGCATTTCTCAAAAAGAGTAGGGGGAATTTTATTGTAGTAACATCAAACAATACATAATCCACATAACACAAATCTGTTTAAATAGTTCATCTGCAATGATAATATTTTACAACCAATCTACTGTAAGAACTAAGGATTCACATTTTTCCCTTATGAACAATGGATACCATTCCCTATGCTACCATTTTCATTTGTACTTTATAAAGGAAGAAAACCCAGTCCACCATTTAAATACCTTTTGGGATGAATAGCTACATCTTTAAGGTATACTTTCATCATGGCTTGTTGGACCAAAATCCTCACTGTTTCAAAAGGCATTATCTTCTGATATAAATCCCATTGGAATCTAGCTTGCCATAAAAAAATAAGCAATATAAAAAAACATTAAAGTTTCATGGTGATATTGTGGCTCAACCTGTGAGTATTGGCCCAAGATCAGGGAATCATATGTTAACTGTTTCAGCCACCCCATGTTCCACTTATTCACTAAAAAGATCCATTAGGGATTTGCATCAGTGCAAAAAAGAAGATAATGTTCTATTGTTTCTTCCTGGTTAATACAGTCTGGGTAGGGGCAATTCCCTTCCTCTATTACTTTATGTTTAGCATTCCCTCTTATATTTATTCTACTGTATACTGAAAACCAGAGGTGTTCCCAAATGTAAGGGGGGGGATTCTGGGATTGGTAAGTTGTGTGATAACTAAATTGGTTTTGTTGGGGAAGGGCACTTTTTAAAACAAGGTCTGCACGATGGTCTGCATCTGTCCATGAAGGGAACCAAGATCCTAAGTGACAGGTTAAAATGTTTCCTTGGCAAGCTTTTAAACTAATCATGGGGGGAGGTGCTAATAAGAGGCAGGACATTTCAAGCCTCCCCCCACAAAACATGATGGGTAGTAAGGTAAACACTGAGGTACAGTGCTCAACAGAGGGCAGGACAGGGGTAAATAAAAAAATATACAAGGGCAAAAAGAGCAGGCATGGGGGGAAAAAAGGATAAAGCCAACATTAAATGGAGGGCAATGAGTACCAATGTCTGTAGTCTGGGAAACAAGCTTCCTGAGCTAGTAGCCTTGATGGAAGTTGAACACTTGGATATTGTGGCAGTCACAGAAACATGGTACACGGGGAACCATGACTGGGATGTCAACATACCAGTGTACACAGTCTACAGAAGGGACAGGGAGGGGAAGAGAGGAGATGGAGTAGCTCTGCACATAAGGGAAGGGATCAAAACTACAGAACTAAAAAGAAAAGGGGAAGGACAAGAGGCACTCTGGGTCACCTTGGAGACAGGGAATGGCATCACAATCCGCACAGGGGTTGTATACAGACCCCTATCTCAAGGGAGGAAATGGACAAGAAAATGATAGAGGACATTCTCAAAATGGCTGAAAACGGGGAGATACTGTTAATGGGGGGACCTGAATATGCCAGATGTTAACTGGATGACATGTACTGCAGCCACATCCAAGAGCAGGGTCATTCTCAATGCCCTGCAGGGGGCAGGCCTTAGACAGCTAGTGTTGGAACCCACTCGGGAGGAAGCAATACTAGACCTGGTACTCTCAAATGGACAGAGGATCACACATTTAGAAGTCAGTAGACATCTGGGAAAAAGCAACCACTGCACAATGTGCTTCACAATAAGCACAACCATGGAGACAAGCCATACAAAACAAGCATACTGGACTTTAGAAGGGCTGACTTTGGCAAAATGGGTGAATACCTGAGGAATACACTGGCAAATGGGCAAAAAGGAGGGGTGGAAGAACAATAGAGAAAAATCAAAACTGCCATCATAGAGGCAACAAGCCTTTGTTTGAAACAGATAAAGAAAACAAAGCAGAGTAAAAAACCACTATGGTTCTCAAAGAGGTGGCAGAAAGGTTAAGGAAAGAAAGGCTGCATTCAAAAGTATAAGGTATCACAGAAGGAGCAACGCACAGGGAACTGTATCACATTAAAGCAGAAAGAAGTGGGAAGGCAGTCAGAATAACAAAGCCCAAGCTGAGAAAAAATAGCCAAGTCAGTTAAGAAGGGGATAAAAGCTTTTATATGGTACATTAGGGGCATAGGTTAAGGGAGGAATAGTGAAGATTAATAAGGAGAAGGGAGGTGGGCAGAGGGAGACAGTGAAAGGCAGAGATACTGAATGAATACTTTTGCTCAGTATTCACAAAAAAGATGAGGAGGAGTTACCTAAACCAGACAATAGAAGCACTCTGGGTAGGGGTTGACACCAGTCCATTTACAGAAGAAAGAGTCCTGAAAGAACTCCTAAAACTCAAGGTGGACAAAGCAATGAGGCCTGATGGGATTCACCCCAGAATCCTAAAAGAACTAAGGGAGGACCTAGTGACACCACTGACCACGCTTTTTAACAAATCATGGGAGGATGGGGTGGTACCTGAGGACTGGAGGAGGGCAGATGTGATTCCCCTTCACATAAGTGGAAGCAAGGCAGAAGCAGGAAACTACAGACCTGTAAGTTTGACCTCAGCGGTAGGCAAAATGATTAAATCACTTCTGAAAGAAAGAATTGTTGAGTACCTAGAGGGCAGCAGGGCACAGGACCCAAAGCAGCATGGATTTACAGCAGGAAGGTCATGTCAGATGAATCTAATAGATTTCTTTGACTGGGTGACCAAAGTAAGACCAGGGAGGGGCTGTGGATATGGCCTACCTAGACCTTAGCAAGGCATTTAACACAATCCCGCACAAAAGATTAATAATCAAGTTAGCCAGCTTGGAAGTGGGTCCCAGGATGGTAGCCTTTGTTGCAAACTGGCTGCACAACAGGATACAGAAGGTAATAGTGAGTGGCACACATTCCGAAGAAAGGGGGGTCACTAGCGGAGTACCTCAGGGCTCAGTACTGGGTCCAGTCCTCTTTAACTTCTTTATAGGTGACATTGCAGAGGGTCTGGAGGGAAAGGTATGCCTCTTTGCAGATGACACAAAGATCTGTAACAGGGTTGATACACAAGGGGTAGAAAGGATGAGAGGGGACTTGGCAAGGTTGGAGGAATGGTCAGACATATGGCAACTTAGATTCAATGCAAAGAAGTGCAAAGTAACACACCTGGGAAACAAAAACCCTGGAGAAGAGTACACAATAGCAGGGGAGGTACTAACAGCAACAAAAATGGAACGGGACTTGGGGGTAGTCATATCGGATGATCTAAAGGTGGGTAAGCAATGTGAGAAGTCAGTGAGTAGAGCCAGGGGGATATTGGGATGCATAGAAAGGGGCATCACAAGTAGAAAAAGGGAAGTGGTTATCCCTCTGTACAGACAGTTGGTGAGACCCCATCTGGAGTACTGTGTGCAGTTTTGGAAACCTTATCTATGCAAGGACATAGACAGGATGGAAGAAGTCCAGAGGAAGGCAACTAAAATGGTGCAGGGTCTGCATCAGAAATCATATGAAGAGAGACCGAGAGAGCTTAATATGTATACCCTTGATGAAAGGAGGGACAGGGGGACATGATAGAAATGTTCAAGTACCTCATGGGAATCAACAAAGTCCAGGAGGGTAGCATCTTTAGAAAAAGAGATGTGTAAGAACAAGGGGACACAATTTAAAGATAGAGGGGGGACGGCTCAGGGGTAATATGAGGAAATCTTTTTTCACAGAGAGACTGGTGGATGCATGGAACTGCCTTCCTGGGGAGGTTGTTGGGGCTAAAACAGTGGAGGAATTCAAACATGCATGGGACAGACACAAGGCAATTGTAGTGGGGGGTGGTAGGAAGGAGGCTGTTGGTTAAGTAGAATCTGCAGCTTATCCAGTAGGTAGGGAAATGGGCAGACTGGGTGGGCCAAGTGGTCCTTATCTGCTGTCAAAGTCTATGTTTCTGTAAGGTTCTTCAAGGAAGCTGTGTTCCATAACAGTCTGGTAAAGTTTCTGCCCAGAGCTTGTCAAGATTTGCTGCTTTGTTATCCCCCATTTGTTAATTTTCAGTGCTGCTGGTTTAAAATACTTAGGTATATGAAGATGCTTTGTAAGTTTTGGAGAGACTATATTCCATGCCTGCAAATATTTGGCAAGATTCAACCAGACCCATTTTATTTTTGTGGAGTGAATCTAAGGGTCCCAACCCACATCTTACTGTCTGTGAAATAAGGTGTGAAAGAAAATTCCTGGATCTGTCATTCCTAATCCTCCTTTTGTTTTTGACAGACAGGTATAACACCTTTTTATGGGGTTCTGCCTATTCCCCCATAGCATTTGGAAAAAGAGGCTATAAATTTTAGTTTACAACTGTGCTGGTTGGGGATAAGTTATAACCACATATAGCAAACTAGGGATGCTAAACTGTTTTGTAACTTGTATTCTTTTATGTTTTGACATTTTCCAATGTTTCCATCTGTTTACCTTAACTTCCACCTTTTGTAAAGAAATCTGCCAGTTCAGTTTAGCAACATTAATTGTAATTCCTCCTATCTGGGTTGGTTCAGGGTATCCTGAGCCCACAAAGAGCCCTTTGCATTTGTTTACATTTAGCTTAGAATTAGAGAGAAAAGAGTACTCTGTCATTTCCTGTAGAAAGGATGGTAGCTGGGTATGATCTGAAAAAAATATATCATCTGCATAAGCCTGAAGCTGTAAACTCTCCCATATACTCATCCCAGATATCCCTGTCCATCTGGGGTGTGATGACAATTTCCAAAGAAAGGGATCTAGGTAAAACACCTGGAGCAGGGGACTGAGTGTGCATCCTTGCCTAACTCCAGTAGTGGTCCAGAAGCCTTCAGTAATATGTCATTGAATAACTGGGTAAACTAGTGTAGAAGTATAAAGTAATTTTAGGTGCTTCATTATTTTGGGAGATAAACCATAGAATTTCAGCATAGAAAATAAAATGGGTCACAGACTCGATCAAAGGCTTTCTCTTGATCGACTGATATGATGCATCCTGATTTACCAGAAAGAGATATATGATCCATCATATCTCTGATTATCATAAGAGCATGCTGCATTTTTCTGGAAGGAAGCCCATGATATTGTTGAGGGGAAATAGCAAGGCTAGCATATTTTTTTAATCAGTTATTCAAGATGTGAGCTAAAATCTTGTAATCAGTATTTAAAACAGTGTTCGGTCTCCAATTTTGAAGTAGGGTTCTATCACCATACTTAAATAAAAAAATAAGCAAACCCTCCAAAAATGAAGGATGCATGGTATTGGATGTAAAAAAATATCTGAATACCGTTTCTAGACAGTTCAATAATTCTTGTGCAAATACTTTATAGATATCAATGGGAAGCCCGTCAATCCCATGAGATATCCTAGGTGTCAAAGATTAAATTGCTGTTTCTATCTCGACCTTCCCTATGGGTTCCTGCATTTCTTGGATTTCTTCAGGAAAATTTGAGACGGTACCATTGATGTTGAGAAGAGAAGGAGAGGGGGACTGGGAGTGACCATTCAGTTGCTTGATGTTGTCCCAGAGGCACCTGGGGTTCCCCCAGGAGGAGGTAAGAGAGGCTTGTTAGTATTCCACCTTTGCTTTGCAGATGGCCCAGGTGCACTGGTTGCGGGTGGCAGCATAGGACTGCCTGTCAGCTGAACGGCCAGTAGCAACAGCAAGGTGCCAAAGATTGTCACGTTGCTTAAGCTGCCACAAAGGGCAGGGGTGGATCCAAGGCATGTTTCACTTTGGACCTCCTAGCAGTTATGGGAGCAAAGATATCACAGGCAAAGTTGAAAGTGCTTACAAAGAAGGCCAGGGCCAAGTCAATGTTGGTTGCCCTCGTCAGAGGGGACCAATCAGTGTGGGCAAGGAAGTGCTTAAGGCCTATGAGTCTCCCAGGCCTAAGCCGCCTTCGAGAGGTGGTTTTGACCAGGGATGAGAGCCGAGGGGTTTCCCAGTTGAAAAGCACAGGGGAGTGGTCACTGAGGCAGTCAGGGAGGATTTGGATGTTGTGGATGCGGATTGGCCTGTTGGTGAAGACCACATCCAGGAGGGTGCTTGTCCCCCCCCAGGGTTTTTTCTAGTAGGCTGTGAGACCAGTTGAGTTAGGTCAATTGAATTGAAAGCCTCACGGTGGGAGGAAGATGAGGGCAGAGCCAGTTTATATTCAAGTCGCCCACCAAGATTTGGTCCGACGAGTTGGGTAGGGAGGTGAGGTAGTCAATTAGTGGGCCCAGGGCCTGGATTGGTTCTGGGATGTAGGCTATGGTTAGGAATAATGGGCCTCTAGCTGGGTGTGGGGACAGCTTTAGAGTAAGTGCCTGGGCCTTATGGTCGAGGTCAGGCGGGGGGAGTGGTAGCCCCACGAGAGAATCCTTCAAATAGAAGACACAGCCCCCACCTCTCCTGCCGACACGGTCCAACTGGTGGAAAGTGTAGCCGGGGAGAGAGACATGAGAGTTAGGAGTGGAGGGAGATAGCCAGGTTTCAACCATGGCAACAACATCAGGTTTATGAAGAGTCACCCAGCAGTGCAGAGAGTCCAGTTTTTTCAGGAGGCTACAGATGTTCATAGAAGCAATGCATAGCCCAGGAGATTTCAGGGGGAGGACCAGTGCTGTCAGGCCCAGGATTGGGGTGGACATTGCCTGACAGGAGCAGGAAGAGGAGGGCTGATCTGGGGAGTGCACAATGGCAGGATAGCTTTCGACGATTGGAGAGGGGGTGATGAGGAAGTGATGAGGGGGTGATCACCAAGTGAAAACAGCTACTAGAGAGCAGTAAAATGTGACAAGTGAGGTACTGGGAGCAAATTGCTCAAACTTAATCAGGCTCCCTCTAGTGGCAAAACAATATAAGGAGCTAATGGAGAAGTTGGGTGTTAAAAAAAAAAAAAAAAAAACTAATATCTTTACATTTATGTTCAATTTTTGTGAATGTTCGAGTCCCTCAGGGGCCTCCTATCTTCAGGGTGGAAATTATTAACAGTGGTCAGTGGCCAAGGTTTTAGTAATCAGTGACTAAACTTTTATCAACAATATGTAGTTGGCTAACCATAAAACTGAGGAAATAAAAAGGTGTAAAATGGCTAGTGTAAATTGCTAAAGGGCTAGTAAAAGGTAAAAATGGTTAGTAAATGACTAAATGATGCCAACATGTAAATTAGTATATCTAGTAGCAAAAGGCTGCAAGTGGCTAAATACCACCATGTCACTTAATATGTGTGCATGTAAGACTTTAATAGGGTTAATTGTAAAATTCTATACAATGAAAAAAAAATAGCTGAAAGCATAAAATGAGGCTGTGGCTGAGATATGCACACAGCTGTGTTTAGCCTTGACTGTTAAAAGTTTCTCATCATATAATTCTCTCGTGCTAAAAAAATATGTTTAACAAAAAACTGATAAAAAATAATGAGATACCTCGTTTAGTTGCTGGTACAAGGTTACTTTGACATTTGTAGCAAGCTAGTCACTTCTCTCATATGCTTTCTGGATCCCAAAACAAAAGTTATTTGAGATAAATATACTATTCTGTCACCATTTGTTTTCCCCTCCAAGAGTGAGAATAACTCCCCTGTCTTGGCAAAATGTCAGGTACATCTCATAACCAACCAATTTTATTACGGGATGTCTCAGAAATTGTAGCTACAAACGTATAAAAAAACTTTAATTATGAAAATGTATTAATGTACAGGTGTCCAGGCTATGCTGTCATAATTTCTTGGGAAATTCCAGCCTTGCATTTTTTTCTAAGCTTGCTACACATAAATATGGGACCCATGGTCATGGCTTACAAAGCGTGGTTGGTGACTGAGGTGCTACTCTTCTCCATTGGGTGACAGTACTTGTAAGTGGTCATATTGGCACTCTGGCTGCAGACTGTCCTAATCAAACTTCTCCTACAATGCCTGTGCAACCTAATGGTGTCACGGGACGCCACCCACCTGCCCCTTGCTACAACCCGAACAAAAGGACCCCATTAAACTGGAGGGGGTGTTTCCATTACAAAACGAGCCAGATTGTGACCAAAATATAAAGTGAGAAAAAGTAAAAAGGGATCGGTTAGTTGATACATAGTATCAAAAGGGGGGAGAGTGTGAGGGAATTTTTATATATCCTAAAGCTATATTTGCTATTATATGCCTTGAAGCTATGCTTGCTTTGAAAGTCATGCTGTAACAAAGTCATAATGAATGTAGTAGAAATTTCTGAGTTCATGTT
Organism: Neoceratodus forsteri; assembly: GCA_016271365.2. Taxonomy (NCBI): domain Eukaryota; kingdom Metazoa; phylum Chordata; order Ceratodontiformes; family Ceratodontidae; genus Neoceratodus; species Neoceratodus forsteri. The sequence goes on along the minus strand of CM057457.1, from coordinate 415,110,318 downwards.
TTTTTTTTTACTGGGTTATAGAATGATACTGAGGTTACTTGAGGTATATTTGTAAAAACAGAAAGCTAGATAAAACTGAGCAGAACTGGTTGTACCAGCCTGTATAACAGGCTCGGACAAAATATAAAGATAACAGCACGTAGAGACATTGCTATGGTGTGAGTGAAACTCATTGTCTCTCTCAGGTTAGCTTGACCCAGGCATATGTATCAAGAAGTATTGGGAAAGAAATGGAATAAGTAGTGGAAAAGTACCTCATACATATAAACTTGTTTTTTTTCTGTTACATTGCTGAAAACTTGTTATGCTGTCTTATGATTGGCTTATACTGAAATGTTGGTATTTTTCAAGATAAGAAGTGCAAAATCTAGCTTATAAAAAGCTGCTGTAAATTGTAATCGGAGACCTTCTCCATTGTAGAAGTCCCACATGCATGTGTAAGGTTTGATCAAATAAAGTGACGTTAAGACAAAACCCAGTGGTGTGGTTTTTGGCCCGTGACGACGGGAGTGGTTGCTCAGGTAATACTTACAGTGAGAGAATTTGCAATCACAACCGGAAGCATTTTGAGGTACAAACTGATGACAACCCCTGGTTTGGCTGACACAAATGGGGAAAAACTAATGGTAGACTATTAAGATGGAGTCTTGCCTTGAAAGGGTATGACATGATGATCTTACATAGGGCTGGAGCAACCAATCAGAACACAGATGGCTTGTTGCGTCTATATGAGGAATGAACTGACTTGTGGAGCTCATCCCATGCGTGGAATAGAGACCCCAAATTCAGTCTAGGTGGGAAGGAATGTGAAGCTCTGCCCCTGCTTCTGGTTACCTGTATGATATTGGTATTATAAATACATGGTCTGTGTATGACATTTCAGGGTGTCAGGAATTTGACTTGTAACTTCAAAGTGTCAGTAGCTGAAATCAGGAGATAATAAAACAGACCAGAAGGAAGCAGTTAATTGGAACATTTCTTCCAGAGACAGTTTATGGCCTGCTGCTGCTTTTAAAGTTGGAAACTAAATATACATTTTATGATATCAGGAAAGGGACTTCATTTAGGCTGATTTCTATTGGTTTTTTTACACCTTGGTGCCAGTGTGGGATTGCTAAGTTCAAAGGGAAAATGTTTAATTAAAGGATATTATGTTTAGGAAATGTTTTTTTCTTCCGATTTTCCATTAATTAAAGATACCTCCTGGTAGAAAGTATGTTAGAATTAATTCTGAGAGAGGGTCTAGCTGACCTCATCCAAAAGGGGGTTGGGGAAGACAGAGAAAAGACATGTAACACTGCACATGAAGTGATATCATCTTGGGCTCTGAAGAAACAAAGTTCTCTCCCTAATTAAAAGAGCACTTAGAAACATAATAGTTAGAAAGCAACTATGTCTTTTGTGGTAGGAGTGTTTGTTCTGAAACTTCCTTTTTGTTTTATAAGATTGTAAGCTGTATGATATATTGTTCTGTAATTTATCTTACTTATTTTACAATTTCTTAGTAAAGGACACTTTCTTGATATACTGCCTCTGTCTTCCCAGTTTTCTTGTTTTGCATGTGAAGCATCTGTACTTTTAAGTGTGACATGGTTTAAAAGACTTGATGGTGTTACTGAGCTTGGAAAAGGTAAGCATATACCTAAGGTCTCTTACAGAGATTTAAGGGTTAATTTTGGAGACCTGGCTTGGTGCCTCTGGTGAAAGATTGTACTGCAGTCCCAAAGAGGGTACATATCTGAGACTGTAATTGGGTATGCTAGCATAAGGTTCACAGTTTGAATCCCCTTAGAACTTGAGGCTAAAAAGTGATTCGGATGCAAAGCAGACAGGAGGGTTACCCTGTCTGTTACCTGTTTACACTGCTGTGCTCTGAGGTTGGCACTGTAGGAGCAGAAGGCCTAACCTGCAGAGTGCATTTGTGACAGAGGCATCCACCGGCAGAACAAAGTTCCTAGGGTGGACGGTAGTGGGACAAGGAGATTATGCAGATAGACAGGTCCTCCTTCATACATGGCTTTATAGGTAAGGAGCCCTATCTTGAAGACACACCACCACCTGACTTGCAGCCAGTGCAGTTCACAGAGGACTGGGGTAATACGATCATATTTTCTAACTCCCGACACAAGTCTCGCTGCCAATTTCTACACCAGCTGCAGCCTCGGGAGGTTGCCTCCAGATAGCCGAAGGTACAGGGCATTGCAGTAGTCCAGTCTGGTCATGATTATGTGTTGATGCAATACATCATGCTGCCACTGTCCATCTGTATTAACAGAGGACTTGGAGTCAGATGCTTCTGAAATGCCCGGAGACAGTATAATACAGCTTTCATCTCCAGGACATAAATACACAGTTTTGTTTCCACCTGGGTCTAAGCACATTGTGTCTGATAGGATCCCAGGTGAGCTCCCCACCTGCATCCTGAGGCATCCTGGATGAGCATTTGTTGGCACTGGAATGAGGTATAGAATGCCCTGAAGTAAGTTGTCATAGTCCATCCACTATGTCAGTACTTTGTGCAAGGGAGATGTGAATAGTGTCTATTAGTCTGGGTCATTTTTCAACTGGTTCCATTGGACTTTTAGGGTCCACTGTGGAATCCATATATGCAAGTGGGACAGTGAAAAAGTGACTATGGCTACTGCCATCAGAAGACACAGAAACGTCTTGACTGGGACCTACTGACAGTGGTATGCCACCTGTGCTTGAGGAAAAAGTAATTCTGCCCTGTTGAGAGGCAGGAAAGCACCCTCTTGAGCTATGTACAAGGCAGACTTTTGTACTGCAGTCTTTGATAGAGTGCCAGTACTGACACTGACAGACTGTGCCCCTAAGGCATCAAACAATTTCCTGGTTCAAGATAAGGTAAGCAGCATTAATTCCCTGGAGTAGGCCTTTCAGAGCCAATCATCTAAGAAGAGAAAGACATTCAGACCTTCCCTGCGGAGGGCTGTTGCTATCACTGCCAAGCATTTGGTACAGAACCATGGTGTAAATGATAAGCCAAAGGGAAATGCACTAAACTGGTAATGCTTCCCTTCCAGCATAAACCTCAGATATTTTCTCTGATGCTTTATGTACATAAACATCCATAATTTCTAGAGAGTATATCCAGTTCCCCATTTGCAACAGGGGAATCAGAGCTCATAAAGAACCACGCAAATCATGGTTTATAAATTATTTAATTCAGTGAGGAAACTAACATACATCTAGTGAGATAAGCTGTTACAGAAAGGCATAAGACACGGGGACAGCTGATCCAGGAAAATTCAATGTGTAGTATGCCTTTTTAAGAAAAGTATTTTTCTCCTTTTAACATTTCTTCTCACAGCAGTATTAGTTTGCCAGGCTCTAACTGGGAAGTAAATTAGAAATTCGTCTTGTTCAGTACATACTGGCACTCTATCGAAGACTGCAGTACAAAAGGCTGCATTGTATGCCTGTTTAGATGTATTTCTGACTCTTTTTTCAATTAAAATATATTTCTCAAATGATCGATTTTTTTTTACAATCCAGATGATGAAACGTATTGCATTTCACTGAAATGGACATGCATCAGTGTATGACTTCTGACTATTCAGTGATGTACAGTAAGTGTACATAACCTTGCTAAATATAATTTAGTAAAAAAAAAACTGGGAGTTTAGAGAAATAACAAGTCATCTGCAGACCGTTATATTTGACTAACTGGTTAAACAAATTGCCTGATACACTGGGCTGGAACTTTTTATACAACAATTTGTATGGACTTATTCAAAACTGTATGCAGTTCTTCTGCCTTAGGTGCTTTCAGCCTGACTTGACTGCATTTGCTCTGGAACTGCTTATTGTACTTGCTATGTTTTTTGTAACGTTTGATGTAGACCCTTTGTCAATGAGCAGTTGTGCTCAGTGGTTATTCTCCAAAGTTTTTAATAATTAAATACATATTTTATGGTGCAGGCTCCCCTGGCACAACCCCTAAATCAGAGAGTTCTGCCAAATGGCAAACTACCAATATTTTGAGCGATAGTACCTGCAAAATGAAGAGAGGGGGCGTCCTTGACAACTTTCCCTACTCAATGTAAAGGATTAGCAAAGAAGACCATTTACTAAGCCCTGGACTAGAGGCATTTCATATATATATATATATATATATATATATATATACACACATATATAATGTGTTGCATTGTGGGGGCATGTGTGATTTTGTATTTCTTTGAATCTTGGCTTCCCGGCCAGTGCCTTTTGGGGTAACCATTGCCTCAGTGCTTGCGCACAGACGTTCTTTGTCATTCATATATATATATATATATATATATATATATATATATATATATATATCTGAATAGCCTCACTCCGCAAGGTCAAAACCTTCTCATCAATGTGTGTACTGTATGAAAATCATGTAATATATATATTAGGATGCAGATAGTCAGACTGTGCCAGGCTGTGGTGCAATCCTGGGCACAGTGCAACTTGGTTGCACAGGGCATTGACAAGGTGATATTCAACAGAGCTGTGCCATGGCACAGCATAGTTGAATATTGCACCCTGGCCACCCCACAGTGTGCATGGCACAGTGGCACTGTGCCAGCACAAGTGGCCAGAGTGGAGCAGGGGGATGCACTAGTGCAAGTTCCATTGTGCTAGGTGCAATAACCACAATATTCAAACCTGCACCTGCAAATGGGGCCATAATGCATGCAAGATGCAAATGGGGCCATTTGCATGTCATTATGGCCCCAATTGCATGCAGGTGCGCTGATCCTCGGTGACTTGTGCCTGGTGCCCTGCCAGGCTGCAGCCATTGGGGACTGATGCCCCCTGCACAGCATGGCAATGTGCCCCACTGCCCGATCACAGGCATATGTAGAATTAAAAATTGTCCAATATCCTTGGTGGTCCAGTGGACCACTCACAGCCTGGTCACAGGCTTAAGTATAAAAATACTCATCCCATATCCCTGGTCATCCAGTGGACCGCTTGCAGCCCGATCGTGGGCTTAAGTATCCAAAGACTCGTCCCATATCCCTGGTGGTCCAGTGGACCGCTTGCAGCCTGATCACGGGCTTAAGTATATAAATACTCATCCAATATCCCTGGTGGTCCAGTGGACCACTTGCAGCCCACTCACAAGCCTGAGTATACAAATACTCATCCCATATCCCTGGTGGTCCAGTGGACGCTTGCGGAACTATATGTGGTGTCAGTGATGAAACATTAATGCCACAGAAACCCAACCCTGGTGGTCTAGTGGTACCCCCCAACTGCCCACTGAGCCCCACCACCCCCACTCCCCTGGTCAGTGGTGGGTGGCAGCTTCCCACCTGCTTGCCGCCCCGCCGCTTGCTGACTGACACTGTATGGTAGGACTGTACACCTATTAGTCCACAGTGTGAGCCAATGGGCATGCAGTCTGTACCGCATGGTGTCAGTCAGTGGGCGGTGGGGCAGAAAGTGGGTGGGGAGCTGCTGCCCGCCACTGACCGGGGGAGAGTGGAGCGGCGGAGCTCAGTGGGCGGGGGGCAGGGAGTACTGCTAGACCACCAGGGTTGGGTTTTTGTGGCATTAATGTTTTACTGACGCCCACAATCAAGCTGCAAGAGGTCCATTGGACCACCAGGGATATGGGACAAGTTTTTATATACTTAAGCCCAAGATCAGGCTGCAAGCAGTTCACTGGACCACCAGGGATATTGGACTGTACCTTTATTTTAACATATGCCCGCAACTGGGCTGCGAGTGGTCCACTGGGCCACCAGGGATATGGGATGAGTATTTGTATATTTAAGCCTGTGATCAGGCTGCAAGCAGTCCACTGGACCACCAGGGATATTGGACTGTACCTTTATTTTAACATATGTCCACGACTGGGTTACAAGCAGTCCACTGGCATGGGGGGGCGCTGCCATGAAGGTGCAGCCAGAGCTCGGGTGGCCACCCACAGGTGGCAGGTGCCCTGTTGCACCCTGCAACATGGCAGCTCACCTGTGGGTGACCAACCATTGTTCCTTTTTTTGGCTCACCTGTGTGCAGCGCAAGTAGGGGTTGCACATACATGGGCTCAGCACATCCTGGGCCGAATATCGTGATGTGCGGAGTATGCATGGGCACACTGCCCCATCTGTGCTGCATACATTACTGATACACTCTGGAGCATCGGGATTTGTGCCAGGCACAATCCCCATTTGAATATCACGCCAGGGTGCATCAGTGGGTTGTGCATGGTGCAACAGTGTTGCGCAATGCACAACCCTTCTGAATATCCAGGCCCGGGAGTACAAGCCTTAGCCATTTTGCATGTGATAAATGCACCCATATTTGTGAGTAGCAGAAGGAGACAGACAACCTCAGAAAATGTCTGGACTATTATGGTGCATTAACTCTGTGAATGCACAAGGCAGAGGGGAATAACAGCTTTGGGGCAGAAAGAGAAATACACAAATAAGAAAAGTTTATCGATGGTAACATCTTGTTGATATCAAGGGATGGCAATGGGTTACAACAATCTGAGTCATGTGAGTTTGATGGGGAAGAGAAAAGAGAAAAAGGGTTTTATATAATAGACTGGACAGTGACGAGGATGCAAGTGATGAGGAATGTGTAATGTCCCAGGTTAAAAACAAGAATTTGTCAATGCTGAATAGTTACTTGCTGGCATTAGCATTGGAAGTGCAGGAGTTAGGTGCAGAATAGGAACGGCAGTGAAGTATTGAACTGACACAAGCCCCAACCCACCCTGCAAAGATAGACAGGCACTGGGGTGTGCCTTTGGGTTGTCACCCATAATGCTCATGCCATTTCACCTCACCCTACCCTGCAGACACAGACAAGTATTGAGGTGTGCCTTAGGGTGTTCAGGTTTTGCACTCACCCAACTCCATAAGGAAATATGCTGAAATGGGTGCAGCATAGGAGAACTGGGTGAACTTTGGGGCCGAAGAGTCCAAGGCACACTTCGATGCTTGTCAATGGCTGCAAGGTGGGGGTGGAACAGCATGAGCATTACTGTTGACAATCCCAAGTCACACCCTTGACACATGTCAGTCCCTACAGGGTAGGGCATTATGGTCAGAAACCCTGGGGAGAAATGGGGGGAGGCAGTAACAAAATCAAAAAAGGAAAGGGACCTGGGGGTAATCATATCAGATGACCTTAAGGTTAGCAAGCAATGTGAGAAGGCAGTAGGGAGAGCTGGGGGTATACTGGGATGCATAGGGAGAGGCATCACTAGCAGAAAACAGGAAGTTGTTACCCCTCTGTACAGACAGTTGGTGAGACCCCATCTGGAGTACTGCATCCAGTTCTGGAGACCCCATCTCTGCAAGGACATAGACTGGATAGAGGCAGTCCAGAGGAGAGCAATTAGAATGGTGCAGGGTCTGCAAGAGAAGCCATATGAGGAGAGACTAAAAGAGCTTAATATGTATATCCTTGAGGAAAGGAGGGAGAGGGGGGACATGATAGAAATGTTTAAGTGCCTCAGTGGAATCAACAAATTCCAAAAGGGTAGCACCTTTCAGAAAAAGAGACATGCAAGAACAAGGGGACACAATTTAAAGATAGAGGGGGCGATTCAGGGGCAATGTGAGGAAGTATTTTTTTATAGAGAGGAGGTTGTGGGGTCTAAAACTGTGGGAGAATTCAAGAATATATGGGACAGACACAAGGCAATTATTGTGGGGGGTAGGAAGAAATAGGCTGTTGGTTAACTAGGATCTGCAGCTTATCCTGTAGGTAGGGAAATGGGCAGACTAGGTGGGCCAAGTGGTCCTTATCTGTCATCAAAGTCTATGTTTCTAATGCTCTGGGCATTTCTTGGTATTTTCACTCCAAGTTTTCAACATGGGCTTTTTGTGACCCCACTGCATGAACAGTGACACTATCAGTTTGTTAGCCCTAAGGTGATTTTGTACAGCGACTGTGCCATTTGGCGACATGGGCGAAAACACATTTTAGGCAGGATGTGAAAATGACAGCTGTACTGTTCTTAAGGAGGTGTAAAAATGGTAATGTTGAAATTCTGGAGTGAAAATAAGTAATAAATAAGTTAAACATTTGGTGAAGTCACGAGCGTGCATAGAAACTGTGCAACACACACCCGTAATGCAATTATTTTGGGCATTGTTTACACCAGATTCTCAACATAGGCATTTTGGGACCTCCGCTCATGAACAGTGGCACTGTGATTTTCTTAATCTGTCCCCAACGTTGATTACGCACAGCGACTGTGCCCATTGTGTGCCACAGGTGCGAAAACATGTTTTGGGCAGGATGTGAAATATGACAGCTGTACTGTCCATAAGGAGGTGTGCAAAAATGACAATGCTGAAAATCTGGAGTAAAAATATAAAAAATTGGAGAAGTTATGAGCATGTGTAGTAACTGTGCAATGCACACTGGTAATGCAGTCATTTTTTTTTGAATCTGTTCACCAAATTTGCAACATGGGCTTTTTTAGGACCTCTCCTTATGAACACTGCCACTATGATTTTCTTAATCAGTCCTGAACGTTGATTACGCAACCATGCCATTGAGCACCATGTAAATACACATTTCAGGCAGGATGTGAAAATGACCCCCCCCCTTTTTTTTTTTTTTTTTTACACACACACACTGGGGTGGGCTCCCAGTGTGTCTAATGATTTGAGGGGTTATGGGGTGGGCTTCCAGTGTAGTACACAATAGGGGTGGCAGGAAAATGCCGACATGATGGGTGGGTTAAACATGCTGACAGGGGGACTGGGCACCCCGTTGGCAAACATATCTGGGGGGATGATGCAGAGGGGCATTGGGCACAGCCTTGGCAGATTGGGGATGGCACTGAACCCAACCAAGGCTGGGCATGCCATCGGCAAGCATGTCTTTGTTTGGGGGGGATGATGCCAAAGAGGATTGGGCACCCCACTCAGAAGACAAAAACAGGAAAGGCGCACATATGCCGATGGGGATTGGGCTCCCCCATTGGCAAAAGAACTGGGAAGGGGGCATGCCAACAGGGAGACTGGTCACCCCAAAGTCGGCTTGCTGGGGACTGTGATAGGTGGACGGCAACAGCCGCCACCACATTTATTGAAATGTTACACCATGCAAGGCACACCCTGCAATGAGGGGGTGCTCCCTCATGGCAGCAGCAAAATCAAAATGTGGCAGTGTCAGTGGCTCAGTAGGTAGCACACTCACCTCTGAGGCTGGGAGATCAAAGGGCTGTGAGTTCAGTTCCCACATCTGGCACTTGGGTTAATATCCCAGTACTGACACTGTAGTGTAGCATGAGAGGGGTACTGCACTTCTGAGGTGCCATCTTTTGGATGAAACGTTTAACCGAGGTCCCATCTGCCTGGATTGGTGGCAGTTCAGGTGGATGTTAAAGATCTCATGGCACTTATCGAAAAGAGTAGGAGAATTTCCCCAGTGTCCTGGCCAAATTTCCCTCATTCAGTAAAAATACCACCAACAGCTTAATCTGGTTCAAGGTCAGTTGGCATTAATCTGTATCCCCCCTCCCTCGGATCATGCCTGAAAATAGGCAGGATTTGTCTAGTGCACTTACCCGGTCAACAAAAACTAAATAAATAAATTTCAAGTTGGTGGCGCACTTGCAGACTACTATCATAGCAAGCATGCTCCTTTATTGGTGCCACAGAGACAAGCCCCAAAAAGCAGTGGCAACACTGGCCACAATACTGCCGCACCTCCACAACCTGCTACTCCACCAAGTTGTCCCAACATGTTTCTTGCACATGTGCACAAGCAAACATAAAAAGGAGGTGCAGACAGACAATTAGGTCTATCAAAATAGTTCACCAATAAGTTTGCACTACTACTGGAGAAAGGAAGTAATCGTGGTGATTCAGGTGGCAATAGTAATAATCAACAAGAGGGCTTAAGTAATGGGGCTAGGAGTTAAAGGGACACCAGCCCAGATTTACCTACCCATCAGCACTCTGGGATGGGCACTCAGGAAGCAGGTACAAACCACCAGTGCAACAATCATGAAGAGCATATAAAGACAGTGTTTAATAAATCTATGTCCCATAATAGAGACATCATAATAATCAATGTCTCCATACTAAGGTACATAGATTATGTAATCTGAGAGGGTAGACGAGAGCATACACAAGTGGCATTATTATTAGGAGTTTAAGTATAAGCTGTGCAGAAGACTACAGGAGGTTATTTAGGCGACACATCAAAACCAATAATAGTGATGGATGTGGGTACAAACAATGTTGGGAGAAGAAGGAATGAAGAGATACAGAGTGATTTTGAGGAGTTGGGGAATATTCTGAACAAAAATGGATGTAGCATTATAGTGTCAGAAATTCTGCCAGTCCCAAGGGCAGGAATAGCAATAACCAGGAGCATGGCACAACCAAATGGGTGGCTTAGCCACTGGAGTATGAGTGAGGGCTTTTCCTTCCTTAGAAATTGAGATGCTTTCAGGGACCAAAGACTTTATAGAATTGACAGACTGCATCTGAATAAATATGGTTCGTGGGTACTAGCTGCAGGATGAGAAAATTAATCAACAATAATTGAAACTAATTAGCCAGGGGGCAGAAGAGGGGAATCTTTAACTCTAATACTGAGGTCCACTCCCAAAAAGAATACAAGGGCTAAGAAACACAAAATCTGGAAGTATTTTTTACTTAATGCATGGAGTCTTGTGAAAAAAGAAACGTTGTTTAGAGAATGTCCTTGCACAAGAGAATATTGCAGTATATGCCATAACTGAAACCTGTTGGCAACCAAGAGATGAGTGGGATGGGAACCTCAGATGTTACAGCTTCTACAGTAAGGAAAGAGAGCATAAAGCAGGAGGGGGGTAGCTATTTACAAAGCAGACATCATAGTAGAGCCAGTCACAGGTGTGGGGGAAGGTAACAAGCTGGAACAACTTTGGTTAAATATAAAATCAGACTTCAACAAGAAATTTATTCTTGGCTTAATATACAGACCACCATTATGAACACAAGAATTGGATAAAAGGTTGATTGTGCAATTGGGCAGTTTTAACCTGGATGATAGACTCTTGATTATGATGGATTTTAGTCTACCCGAATTGACTAGGACACAGGTGTGGGTAAAACACATTTAGAAAAGAAGTTTATGAGTACTCTTGGAGACATGGGATTGGAACAATTCAGTGAATTTCCAACTGGGGACTACTTGGTTGTAAGTAACTGACAGGACTCATTTTTTCTTACTGCTGGGTAATATACCAATCTGGCAATAGTGATCATGACATGGTAAATGTTAAAGTCTGTTATTATAAATACACACATAAAAATCAAAATTAATACTTAAAAATGTTTTGAAGAGGCAGACTTCAGGGCCATGTGTGGGTAAATTGCCATCTGGAACTGGTAAAAGGACATGGAATCAAGACCTTTGGATGAAATGAGGGATGCACTTATAAATGAGTTGAACCAACTGGTAACTAAATATGTCCAAGAGAAGGAGAAATATAATAAAAATGGAAGAAAGCCCCCTTGATTTAATAAGAATGCTAATAAACTTATAAATAAAAAAGAAAGCATACAAGAGGGTAAAGACAGGGAATACTCAATAGCAATGGACTGCATATAGAAGGACAACAGAGAAAGGGAAAAAGTACCTAAGGATGACAAGGAGTAATAAATCATGTTATGCTCACATCAGAGGAGCCTATGTGAGGGTGGGTCCACTGGTGAACATCAGAGGGGAGCTAATAACAGATGGCAGAGCTTTAACTGAAATGCTGAATGACTATTCTATGTCTGTATTCACCGATAAACCAGACATAGCTGAAGGAGAAATGACTTGTGGTGAGCCACCCAGAATATTACAGGAGAAGGACACCAGGATTAGATTAAGGGTCTTAATGTTAATAAGTCCCCAGGGCCTGAATGGGTACATCCAAGGGCTCTGTACAAGCTGGTGGAGGAACTAGCAGGACCTATGATCAAAAATGTTCAGGATTAATTAAGATCATGGAAAGTGGTTAAGTAATGGAGGGAGGCAACAGTGGTGCCTATATTTAAGAAGGGACACAGGGAGGGTAATTGCAGACCTGTCAGTTTTATGTCAGTCTTGTGTAAGGGACAGTACTTGAGGGAATTATAAAGGAAATGATCAAGTGTTATCTTAGTATCACAGATGCAAGGGATGGTTTCACCTCTAGCAGGTTGTGCCAAAGTAACTTATTACAATTTAATGAGGGTGTGAGCAGGGAACTCAATAAAGGTCTGCCTGAAGATGTCATCTTTCTAGACCTTAGTAAGGTGCTTGATAAGGTGCCATATAAAGAACTTATTAAGCCTTGAATAACCTAGGCCTGCATGGGAATATCATCAATTAGATACTATCATGGCTCACAAATAGGAAGCAGCAGGTCAGCCTGAGAGGGTGTACTTCAACATGGGAGAAGGTGATTAGTGGAGTGCCACATGGGTCTGTGCTAGGACTCTCCCTTTTTAATACATACATTATGTCCATAAGGTGTGAAGAGGGGTTTAGTTGTCGAAATTTGCAGATGATACCAAACTTTGGTGTGTGGTATAGAATTCTACCGACATACATAAGTTATAATCAGAATTAACATGATTAGAACACCGGGCTGAGAAGCACAAATTGGCATACAGTTTGTATAAATGTGCTGTCATGCTCCTGGGCAGATTTAATAAAAAGGCAGAATACTTAATTGGGGGGGGGGGTAGATATCATAGGACATCACTGAGGAGAAAAACCTGGAAGTAGTAATCACCAGTGACTTTAAGATGAATAAATACAGCCTAAATCTGGCAAAAAAGGCTGGAGGAATACTTGGCTACATATTAAGGCATGTAGGAATCAGAGGATGCTAGTGCCCTTGTTGGTGAGATCCCACTTGGATTATTGTGTACAGTTCACATCTCCAATAGCACAAAATGACATCTTATTCACTAAAAATACCCCAAACAGCTTAATCTGGTTCAAGGTCAGTTGGCATTCATCTGTATCCCCCCCTTCCCCCACGGGTTGTGCCTGAAAAGAAGCAGAATTTGTCTAGTGCACTTAACTGGTCAACAAAAACTAAATAAATAAAATTGTTAGCAGGCACCCAGAGAAGGGCCATTAGAATGATCCTGTTGGTAAAAATCTAAGATATGAGGACAGACTACCAGCACAGGATCTACACACATTGGAGTATATGTGTTTGAGGACAGACGTGTGCCTAGTTTATAGGGCATACAATAAAAATGACCTTTGGGAGTGCCTGTGACTGGATCACAGGAACAATGGCCACAATATGAGATTACATAACCTTCAGCTAAAAGGCCAAGAATATAGAACAAGAAAAATAGTGGGATATTTCACACAGAGGGTGGTGGATGTATGGAATAGGTTGTGCCTTTGGAGGTGATGGGCAGTGTTAATATGTTGCCATTTAAGAAAGGCCACAACACATTTTGTTTACCTCACTGAACTATCATCCAGTTACCTTGCTGAGTGTTAGTTTAAAGATTGTTTTCAGAACCCTACTGGATAGACTACTGGACTGGATAGATGAGCAGAATGTATTGTCACCATTTCAAGCAGGATTCCAAAAGGGGAACTCTACACACCTACCCTCCCACAAGTTTCTAGAACTGGCTCTCAAGATCTAGCCTCCGCCTGGGCTCTCGCAATAAGAGTGGCTGTGGTACTAAGTGCTATGGCCTGCTGCTCACCCTCCCACAAGCTCGTAGGTTCATAGCTGAGTACGAGCTCAGGAGGCAAAGCCTATTAGTGGGCTCACCACCCTAGGGTGGGATATTTTTATATATAATCACATTTTAAGTTACCCATGAATTGATCCAACTGATATTTGAACATATCAATGGTCTTACTCTCTACAACTATGGATGGTAATCTATTCCATAGGTTGACTATTCTTTAGGAAAACCACTGACTTCTCTTTTCAGTTCTGCAATTTACCGCAATTTGAGGTTATGAGATCTTGTATGTGAAATATGAAAATTTGTTTCTATCCCCAAAGTATCTGTAAAGCCTGGTTCTCTTATGGCTTTGTTAGTTAAACAAAGATCACCACAAAGTTGCCTATATTGGACAGAATATAGATCCAGTATTTTTAATCTTTCTCTGTAGTTTTTATCTTCCATTCATTTGATTCTTTTTGTTATTTTTCTTTGGACCCCTTCTATTTGTTTCTTATCCTGAATTGTAGAAGGCACGCAAAAAGGTGCACAATAATCCAAATTTGATCTTACTAGACTAGTATAAAGTGGTAGAATGACCTGAGATTGTCTGCTTTTAATATTTTTCCATATGCATCCCATCATTCTTTGGTATTTCTTAACTTTTAGTTTGTATTATTCTCAAAGTTAAGCTTATTATCTATAGTAACCCCCAGGTCTTTTTCAAATTCTGTTACTTGTAATTTTATGTTATTAAGTGGTTAACTATTTTTCATATTATTATGTCCCAAATGCATTACGCTACACTTTAATTCATTAAACATCATTTTACTTCTTTGTGCCCAAACTTCTAATCCTTCTAATTCCTTTTGAAAAGTTTTAATTGCCTCACTGGAGTTAACAATGCAGCCTATATTGCAGTTGTCTGCATATTTTGATATCCAGACGTTATCAGTTGTTTGCATTGATTTGATCAAGACATTAAATAGTACATGGCCCAGCGGCACTCCACTACTCACCTCAGCCCATGTAGACCTGACACCTTTTATCAATGTACATAGACGACGACTATTCAGCCATAATTCAATCCATTTTATTAAGGTATACAGAAACTTTAAATTACTCAGTTGTTCTAATAATATTTTGTGAGAAACTTTGTCAAATGCCTTTGCTAACTCTAAAAATACTATATCAACTGGAAGACCCACATCAAGGGCTGCATTAACATTCTCAAAGAAATGTAATTGATTTGTTAAACAGGACCTTCCCTTAATAAACCCATACTGTGTTGTATCTTGTAAATGATTTTGTTTTATATGATGTTCTAGTCTACATAAGATTAACCTTTCTAGTATCTTTCCAATTACTGAGGTTAAACTGACTGGTCGATAATTTGATGGTATGGTTTTGTCACCTGTTTTGAATATGGGAATAACCACTGCTTCCTTCCAGACTGAGACACTTTCTCCTGTTAATTGGGATGGGCTCCATCTGTTCCAGCTGATGAATTAATTTTTAATTTTTGCAATTCCCCCATGACTTCTTCTATTGTAATAGACTCAATTCTATCATTATTACAATCTGTAATTAAAGTATTAAATTGTTCTTTAACAATAAATGTAGTAAGGAAATAACTGTTAAATTACTCTGCCATCTGAGATTCATCATTAATAATGCCTGTATTCACCTGTAAAGGTCCTATTGTAGTCTTGGAACCATGTAGTGAACCAACATAATTATAGAATTTTTTCTTATTATCAAGTGTATCTATTGCTAATTTATTTTCTATATCTATCTTAGCTTTCCTTATATTTTGTTTAACTTGATTAGAATGTTTTTGTATTTATACCATGGGCCCAGATATTCAAAAGAGTTGAGCCATGTGCAATAGGGTTGCGCCTGCGCAAGTACGAAAATGTGCCATTCTGTGATATTCAGCAGGAGGCAGTTGCGCCCTCCAAATCATGCTAAGCAACAGCGCAATGATAATGAAGGCATGTGCAACTGAAGGAGGAGGAACCATGCATAAATGGCGCATTGCGATATTCAACAACTTGCGCCATGCGCAATAGGGGAGCAAGCGGAAGTTGCGCCATAGTGGAAATGAGCCAAAATAAAAGGGAGCAAGGAAGAGGTGAAAGAACGCTACAGGGAAGCCACATGAGAGCAAAATACAGCAGGACATACTGGACAGCAGGGACACACAGGGCCAGGCAGGAAAGGGCACCTGGAAGCAATAGCCACAGGGGAAGGTGTGGGGAGACATTGCAGAAGGGGGAGGTACACCACACAGCAGTGAGACAAGCACAGGCAGGTGTTTCCAGTGCTGGGGAAGTAGCAGTGAGGACAGCGGGGGGGGATACAGTAACAGCTGCCGGGGGGGCGAACACAAGCCAGGGACATGGCCAGTGCCACTTTCCACGTGGAGGCCATTATGAGGGGAGTGAGAAAGTGGGCAGGAGGGGGGCATGGTCATGGAAGGGCCCATGGGTGGTATGCCCCTAACAGGCAGTACCAAGCCAGCACCAGCTTCCAGCTGTACAGTGATACCAAGATTGTGGGCTGGTACCGCCTGGAAGCGAGCAATTCTGAGGTGGCTCTGTGAGCTGTGCAGTGATATGATGCAGGCACCCACACGACAGAGCCATGCCCTGTCAGTGGAGACCAAAGTGATGGCTTCCATGTGCTTGCTCACCACGGGTACCTTCCAGAGACCAACTGGGGACACCATGGGCACAACCCAGTTGGCCATGTCACGCCACCTCACCGAATTCCTCAGTGCACTGCTGCCACATGCTGTGGAGTACATCCATTTCCCCAGCACACCAGCGGAGCTCACAGCAAACATATAGGAGTTCCACAGGGTAGCACATATGTCTGGTGTGCTAGGGGCAATAGACTGCACCCATGTGGCTATCCGCACACCACCTGGCCCTGAGGGGGCTGCATACATCAATCACAAGGGCTATGCCAGCATCAACTGCCAGGTGGTGTGCGATGCCAGGGATTGCATAATCAATGGCTGTGCCACACACCTTGGGGGAGCACACGATGCCTTCATCTAGCACCAGTCGGCACTGTGCCACAGATTTGAGAGTGGGGATATCCTCACTGGCCACCTAGTGGGTGAGTATACAAACCACTTAGACAATCATAGGACCTGGGGGGGCATGGTCAGAGGTGACCTGGGTAGTGGCCTACATGCCCCAGGGCAGGGCAATGCTGATCACCAAACTAACCTCCACCATCTACACACAGGTGACAGTGGATACCCACTCCATCCCTGGCTGCCCACACCCTACTGGTGGCCTGTGACCCCATCGCAGCAACGCTACAATCAGACACACGCCACCACACGTAATGCCATCGAGCGGGTGTTCGGGATGCTGAAGGCATGTTCCCATTGCCTGGACACCTCTGGCGCTGCCCTACAGTACAGCCCCTCAAAGGCCTGCAGGCTATTCCTGGCCTGTTGCATACTGCACAACATGGCCAATGAATGTGGGATAACTGGACAGGTTGAACAGGGGGACAGCAATGGGGATGATGAGGATGCCGGTGATGATGTAGACGGGCAGCCCCCCTTGGGTGACAGGACTCCCGACTGCTCCGGCTGGCACAGCTGCACCAGGACACCATCACAGAGGAGCACTTCAGCCAACCCAGGTAAGTCATGGGGCCATGTGAAGCCAACAGTGGCTAAGGCACAACCCACAAACATGCATGGACACACACCAGGGGTGCATGCCATCAAGGGAAGTGACAGGGCATGGAACCACACACCCAACCAGGGATGAGTGAGGTCTAACATGCTACGCAGATGGACACACACACACAATGCACCAAACATGCACAAAGGGTAGGAGGCACACTGACCCAGAATGAAACCCCTAACCACACACATGTCCACAGACCACCACGCCCACTGCCTGTCCATGTACATGTGTCAGATGCTGAGCACCATTGCATATTGGTATAGAGTGCAATGCAGGCATCATCATCCACATGCAACTGCAGACAACAGCTGGGAGGGTGTGCAGATGGACTGTGTGTCCACGTGCAGGGCTGGGTACCCACCCATGCACTACCCACTGAAAGACACGATGCACACAGGGCAGCACCAGACAGTAGCCACGTTGGGAGACAGGTCAGTCATGCGACACAGTGCCCTGGCTGCCACGGATGCATAGGCGGCCCTGACGATACCCTTAGCACTGACAGGCCGACCACTGGGCTCATGGGGTGGCACTGATGGTCCCCCAAGGGTTCCACTGCATGAACGCAACTGTGCTCATGCAGGGGTCTGCAGCACACTGAACATGCCTGCGCCAGGCATGCTCGGGATGCCCACAGCTGAACCCGGTGTCGACAGGGAGGGTGTCGCACAATGCCTGGAATGGGAGGTGGACAGTGCACTGCATGGTGTCTGCGACGCATGGGCACATGACTGTGTGCCCATTGTGGCCATGACAGTAGTGAATGCTTGTGCATGCCTGTGGATGGCAGTGGTCACATCCTCCCGCAACCGGTCCATCCCTGCCAGTATCAGAGCGGTGTCTCTGCTGCGACACTCCTCTGCCCACTCCAGAGCCACACACAGTGCATCCACCAACATCGCAAGCCGTATCTGCTGCTGGACTGATGATTGCAGTAGGTGGGTGTGCTCGTCCAAGAGGTCATCTGCCTCCTCGGCATCCTGTCCCTCACGGTGTGTGCGGCCCTGATGCTTAGCACCTCTTGAGGGTGAGTACTGCACACCAGGACCAGGTCTGGGCATGTCCACAGGTGGTGCACAGACACTGACGCTTGACCCTGTACCCCCAAACCTATTGGCTGACTGCTGATGTTGCCCCTCCAGTTGCCACTCCCCAGGGCTCAGTGGTGCCACCGCAGTGGCAACAACAGTCCCACTGTCCTGAACACACATCAGTGCTGCCCCACTGGTGCTGACAGGCACAGGCTGGGACTGTGCTGACATGCAGGCCTCCACGGCAGCACCACCCACAGCCATGGCAGTGGTGTTACCTGCTATGTGGCCATCCCGTGGCACACACGTGTCATTGCCCATGCTGTTTGCGACATCATCGGTGACGGACTCTGCACTGGCCTGAGTCACAGCATGCTGGGATCCGTGGATGCTGGCACGCTGGGACACGGGCCGGGCTTCCTCTGCACCCTTTACAACAACATCAGTGTGGACAGCCAGACGGGCCCACTGTTGCACTGAGCCACGTATACCTGTGGAGGTGGATGGGTCCTCCTCCATCTCCAGCTGACTATCCTCAGTGGACAGGCCCACCACCGTTGACCCATGCAGACATTCAGGATCTGTAAGGGGAAACAAAATAGCGTTACTGTATGTGACCTACCCTGCCCCCCCATAACAGACCATGACTTACCATGCAGCAATGGGCTATCACCCGCCTGGAAGCGACCACCTGGAACACCCTTAATGGCACAACGCTGCATGCTTCCAGCAATCCTCTCCTCCTATGGGGTCAGGTGTACCACCTCCAGCTGTCCCCGTCTGTCGCAGCTCATGCTGCCCTGATGGCAGCCAGCTTCTCCTTTATCCTCCTCCTGTCTGTGCCCATCTTCTTCTTGCACTCCTGCAGAGAGCGCTGGTGGCTGCCATGCAGGTTCACAGCACATGCCACCTCCTCCCATGCAGCAGCATGGGCTTGAGGTGTTCCCTGCCATCTGCTGAGAAGTGGTTCCTGATCCAGGTAGGCCTCAAACAGGGCATCGGTCTCGGCCTTGGTAAAATTAGGCCTCCTCCTCCTCTTCCCACCACTGTGTTCCTCCTCTCCCACAACTTGCTTGGTCATTTTTTAGCCTGTAAGAATGACAGTTGTTACCTGTGACTGTGCAGTCCCATGCATGTCCCTAAATCCACAGTCCACACTCCCAAACAGCATGCAACTCACCAATAGACTGTAGTAACCGGCTATGGCCACTGCAGCACAATGCCGCACTTTTATAGCACAACCCATGCAAATGAGGAGAGGCTCAACTTTAAGTAGATGCAAATTGCAGTGCTGAGCCATTGCATGGCTGATTAGCTGTTTTGCATATGACGACTGAATATCGCACTGTTGCGCTTTGCGCAATTGTGTTGAACATGCTGAGCCAAGGGTGCAGTTCTGTGACATGCATAGTACACACCTCGCTGCACATGCCCAGGTTGCTGATGCAGGTGCCTGCTGCGCTGCTGACATGCTGTACATGGGAAGCACATGCAGGGCACGGCCACCATTGTGCCAGTGGCGCTACAGCAATGTTCAGCTACATGGTGCTGTGGTACCGGGCCATCATAGGCGCACTGGGGCAACAGCGCGGTAGGCCGCTACTGGAGATAGCACACAGGCAGCCAGTCGCACTACATGCATTGGGTTCCAATAGAGCTGTGCGTGTCCGTGCACTAGAGCCCCTTGACCCTGTGCCCGAACTTTGCCCCCTAGGTGCCATGTGTCAGGCATGGGTCACCACTATCATGCTGTTCGGTGACAGAGTGATAGGGAATGGCAGTGCTGTACTGCGCAGCATCTGCACATGGGGAGCCACGCTGCAGAGCACCATTTTTGCAGACTGAGCTGTGAGAATGGCACACAGGAGGGCTGCTCAATGGAGCCAGGTCAAACTGGCCAACCTAGTGGCCATAGTGGAGCCACACCATGGACCACTGTTTGGGGGAGGCAGCCCTAGACAGGTCCAGGAGCCAGGTGTGGGAAAAGGTGGCCACTGCACCTGAGGAGGCCACTGGAAGGGGGTGGACAGCAGAGCAGTGCCGCCACAGGTATGGGGACCTGCGGTGGAGGGAGCCAGACCTGCTAGCCTGCCTGCAGGCATGTGCAAGGAGGGGCATGGTGCCACGGCCAGGTAGGTGTTACATCAACACACTTTCATCTTCCATATGGGTATCACAGTTGTATGTGTCCAGCACATGGGGGAGGGACAGTCCGGTGTTGGCTGTGGTGGTGTTAGATGTGGAGTGGGTGGGTCTGGCTGGGTGGGAGGGCACACACCTGGGGGCGGGGGGATCTTTGCTACAGGATTGTACTGATGTTCCTCTCTCCATGTTTTCACCACAGGGCTGGAGGAGCAGCGCCTGGCACGTGAGCTGCGGCACAACGAAGAGGACAGGGGAGGCAAGGGTCCACAGCGCCCAAGGGACCGGCCCGATGATGGTGAATGCCATACCTTCATAATTACTATTGCATGCTGTGTAACAGGGTGGGCAGTGTGGCATGGCCACCATCCATTGACACCACTGCCATGCACACAACTTGTTAGAGTCAGCACTGTCCAGTGGTAATGCATGTCTGGGAGTGCGTCGATGGTGGTCCTTGTGTGCACCGGGTACATGGCTGTGCCACTGCCTTTGCACCACATAGCCATGTCACTCAACAGCCACGGTGGTGCTGTGCATGACTTGGCCAGTAGGTGTGTACAGCATTCCACATGGCTGTATGTGCCTGAGTGGGCAGGTCATGTACACGTGATCAATGTGGGTGGTCACACACCATCACAGAGGTATGTCCCACGGCTGTATGCAATGCACAGTGGGTGGGCTGTATAGGGCTGTGCATTCACACCTACTGACTGTGCTCCCTTGTCCTAGGTGTCCGCCAGCTGAACGACATCCAGGAGGCATTGCGGAGATCCTGTACATGGCAAGGGCATCCTTGGAAATCCTTCACTGCATTGATCAGATTGGGGTCCGTAGAAGGCACCCGCAGAGGAGAAGCCAGAGTGGGGAGCGGGGCTCCCATTGAAAGTCCCTCTACCCCTGATAACTCCTACCCCCCTCACACCCCTCCTTTCCTGTCCCATTTGTCCACCCCTGCCCCTTACCCATCCCCACCTTGTTTGTGGCCCTCCCCCCACCTTGTATATATTATTGTATATAGTTAACTTTTATATTTTGTTTTAATACAGATCTTTTGATATGAATACTGTGGTTGTCTCTGATTTGCAGTGGGCTATAGGTGCTCATCTGCAGTGGTGTGCATGGTGTCAGGGGTGGTGCAGTCATGGGTAAGTGTGTGTGTCCGTGGGGAGGTGACTATGGTGTGGGGGTAGCTATCAGTCAGTGTCTGTGGTGTGTGTGTGTTGTGCCCTGTGCACTGGATGACTGTGTGCAGTGGTTCATGATGCATGCTCTGTGTCTATGGTGCCCCTGTCAGCCCGTCCATGGCCTGTGCAGCTGACACCCATGCATGTCTGTGACCTGCATGGTCTGCTGGCATGTCAGTGGTGGCTGTCCATGCAGGGCAGCTACTGTACCCGTCACAATGCTGGGTTGCCTCCTGTCACTGGTGTAGTGCATGTCTGCCTCAGGTGACACGGTGGCCTCCACAGTTGTTGACCCACCTCCATGCTGTGGCTTGTATGGGTTGCAGGGGATGTGCACCAATGTCTGTGACTTCTGCTCTGGGCAAATGATGGTGGCGTACAGGTCCACAGTACCTGCACAGGGTGGCTTGCACTCCTGTGCCATGGAAGACTGCAGGTTGTGTGTACACAGTTTACATGGGCCCACACTGGGGGCTTGGTTGCCCCGCTACTGCATCCCTGTGTTGTTGTGCCCTTGGGTATGGGTGGGTGTCTGTCTGTCCATGCACTGTGTGGCATCCGGTGTGGTGCATGCTTCCATGCACCACTGTGGGTGTCTGCACTGGCTGTTGTGGCCAGTGCTGAGTTGGGGTGTGTCATTGGGAGAGTGTGCAGGGTGCCGTACCACTGGTGGTGGGGTCCGTGGCATGCCGTCCCATGTGGGGTACCACGTGTGCAGATGCATGGTTGGTCTTTCAGCAGTACCTTGTGGGGGCTGTGCATGGTGGCAATGTGTATGCCGTCGTTGCATCGCTGTGTGCTGCCACCCGCTGATGGGTGCTCATGGTGGGGCTGTCTTGCATGGTTCTCGGTGCACAGGGTTGCATTGTCACAGTGGGGGTGGTGGCATGCATGGGATTTCCTGCAGTGCGGACGCTGCTCCAGGGCAGGGTGTCTAGGGGTCACGGTGCAGGATGTGCTCTGCATTGGGGGGATGGTGTGGCATGGGGTGGTCAGCCCTCATGTGCCAGGCACAGCTTGCTGGGGGGTGTGATGGGGCACCATGACTCGGCTGTGGGTTGGTTGCTGGTCTCCATGGGCCAGTGGTTATTCCAGCCCTCTCCCAGTTGTGCAGTGCATGGGGTGTGGGGGGACGATGTCTGTTCTGCTGTGTGTTCCTCTGCCCATCTGTGGCATGGGTGGTGGGACCCTACCTCCCTGGTTGTGCAGTTGCATTGCAGCCCTGCTGCTGGGGGGCATCCCTGGTTGCTCTATGGTGCCTCTGGACTGCTTAACTGAACATCCCTTGTTGTGCTGTGGCGCATCTGATCTGCTCAGCTTCCCCTCCCTAGTTGCGCTATGGCACAGGTGGTGTGATATTCAGTCATCGGCTGTAGGCACAGTTTGGCCAACTCAGTTTTTGAATATCGCACCTCTTGCACATGGGTGCAATGGGCTTGCACTTGCTCCTGCTATTGCACACTTTTTGGGTGCAGTTTGAATATCTGGGCCCATGTATTTTGGGATTGTTGATTCTTGTATTTCTTATCATATTTATGGTTTTTGATTATTAATCTTTTAACTTTGTTATTCCACCATACTGGATTTCTAACTCCCTTTTCATACTTCTTCCTGTTTGGGACCCAAGTATCCAAACAGTAGTTAATTTTGGTCAATATTAGAGACCAAATTTGATGAACATCAAGACCTGCTAGTTCTTTATTCCAGTCCCATGTGAATAGATATTGATTTATTTCTTTGTATTTAGCTTTGTTGTAATTCTTAATTATAGTAATCACCTTGGTTTCTGTAGATCTAGATTGTATATGGAACAGGATCATATTATGATCACTATTTCCAAGAGGTCCTAAGAGTTTAGGTTTATATATTGCTAACTTCATGTTTGTCAAAACAATATCCAAAACATTATCATCTCTGGTCCCTTCCTGTATTATTTGATCCAGATCCTGATTGACTGTTATTTCCAGGAAATAATTTTCTGTAGTTCCAATAGCATTATGCTTTACCCAATCAATATCAGGAAAATTAAAAATTCCCCATTAGTATGTAATTATTAGTTGGTTCGAAATAATTAATCATTCTCAACAATTCAGTGTTCTGTTCCTTGCTAAGATTTGGTGGTCTATAGGCCAGGCCTATACATAATTTTTTATTTGATGAAACAGTAGATAAATCAATTTCTACCCAGATCATTTCTTTGTCTCCTGTTTGGGGAGAAATACAGTGTGATGTAAAATTCTCCGTAATATACAAAGCTACCCCACCTTGTTTATCTGTCCTATTCTTAATTATTTTATTGAAACCAGGAATATCAGTATTCCAGCAATCTTCACGAAACCATGTCTCAGTTACCCCAGAAATATCAATTTTGTCTTTTTTAATTACATATTTTAACTTATCCATTTTAAGGGTAAGACTTCGAGCATTGAGTAATAAAACTTCTATCTCCTTATTAATTTTTTGGTTTTGTGACGGTACATCAGGAGACACTACATTTTTGGGCAAAGTTAAGGATAAAATTGGATCTAGATTTGTACCTTGTCCATGTAAGGAAACAGTCCCCCCAACCCCGTATTAGTTTAAATATTTATCAAAGGAGTTGGCAAAATGTTTCCCTAGATGATCATTCCCAAATTTGCTTAAATGCAGTCCATCATTGGAATATAAATTATCCTGCTAATAGAACTCTTCCCAGTGTGTCAAACATTGGATTTCTTGCCTCGCGGTCCATGTTCTTAACCAGTTATTGAATGTATGAATTTTCATATTAATTCTATGGGACTTTTGGGGATTGGCAGTATCTCAGAGATAATTACTTCACATCCCTGGTCATTTAATCGATTGGATAAGGCCACCATGTCCTGCTTAATATCATCTAGGGGATCTCTGAACATATTGTTTGTTCCAGCATGTATCAATACAAGGGGTTTGTTACCAAGATTTTTAACCATTGTTTTACACGTTTGTTAGATCAGCTATTATTGCCCCATCAAATGAAGATAATGTCCAATGAGATTTATCTGGGTTACAAACAAGCCTGTCAAGTCTTTTAATCATTGAATCCACCATTACTAGGAGATTTTAATGACTTGGTTGAGTATTTTCACCATGTTCCATGATCTCAATAATATCATAGCTGGGATTATTTGTTGTTACTTCAATATTTGGTGGAACATCTGGTTGTCAATGGACTACAGGACCCAAGGCAGCATGGTTTCACCAGGGGGAGGTCATGTCAGACCAACCTCATTGAATTTTTTGACTGGGTGACTAGGGAGGTGGATCAGGGGAGGGCAGTGGACATGGCCTATCTGGACTTCAGCAAGGCCTTTGACACTGTACCACATAGAAGACTACTACACAAACTGGGGAATATGGGTGTGGGCAGGACAGTAGTGTGGTGGGTAGGTAACTGGCTGGGTGGCAGGACACAGAAGGTGGTGGTAAATGGCTGTCACTCCACAGAGGGAACAGTGACCAGTGGGGTACCACAGGGATCAGTGCTAGGACTGGTCCTATTCAACATCTTCATCAGTGACATTGTGTGGGACCTAGAAGGCAGAATTTCACTGTTCGCTGATGACACAATACTCTGTAACAGAGTAGACATACCAGAGGGTGTAGACAGAATGAGAAGGGACCTGCAGAAACTTGAAGAATGGTCAGGGGTTTGGCAGTTGAAAATCAATGCAAGGAAGTGCAAGATAATGCATATGGGGCACAAAAACCCTGGCACAATATATCAGTTGGGGGTGAGGATATACCATGCACCAACCAGGAAAGGGATCTTGGGGTTATCATCTCTGATGACCTCAAAGTAGGGAAACAGTGCGACAAGGCAGCAGGTAAAGCAAATAGGATGCTGGGATGCATAGGCAGGGGCATCACTAGCAGGAAAAGGGAGGTCATTATTCCACTATACAAGACACTAGTGAGGCCCCACCTGGAGTACAGTATACAGTTCTGGAGACCTTACCTACATAAGGACATAGACAGGGTGGAGAAGGTTCAGAGGAGGGCAACAAAGATGGTGCATGGATTGCATCACAAGTCCTATGAGAACAGGTTGAAGGAACTGAACATGTACTCCCTGGAGGAGAGGAGGGAGAGAGGGGATATGATAGAGACATACAAGTATCTCACAGGGAGGAACAGGGTGCAGGAATACACTATTTTTAAGTGAAAAAGATGTTCCAGGACTAGAGGGCATGGGATGAAGTTGGAGGGAGGACGATTCAGAGGAAACATGAGGAAGAATTTCTTCACAGAATGGGTGGTGGACAAGTGGAACACCCTGCCAGAGGAAGTGGCAGATGCTGAAACAATCA
Organism: Neoceratodus forsteri; assembly: GCA_016271365.2. NCBI lineage: Eukaryota > Metazoa > Chordata > Ceratodontiformes > Ceratodontidae > Neoceratodus > Neoceratodus forsteri. The sequence continues at coordinate 415,084,268 of CM057457.1, read as the reverse complement.
CAGGATTTAAGAATGCATGGGATAGACATAAAGGAATTCTGGAGGTCAGGGATAAGGGGCAACAGACTTCTAGGAAAACATAAACTGAACTTACAAGCTCAAATGGGCAGACTGGGGGGGCCATAGGCCTTTATCTACCGACACTGTCTATGTATCTATGTATTTCTTAGATCATTATCACTACTATGGTCTGTGTTTGACACTACAGGAGTATCAAAAGTTATTAAAATTGAAGATGGACTAGTTTCTGTTCCTCCTTCCAGTGTTGCCAATCCAGAATATCTATTATTTAGGGGGATGTTAAAAGTGGTTGTATGGCGTCCTTTTAAGGGGGGGTTTAAGAATTGAACAGTGTACCATTCATCATCCCCTCCAGTTACTTTGTTCTCATCTCTAGTTTTTTTTTTTTGGTTTTACTATGGTAAGAAGTAGATTTTTCCAGCATTACCTCTTTAGGTGTAGTATCAGATGCGCTTGCCACAGCCTTGTCCTGGACCTGTATGGTTGTAATAGAAGCTGGGGACCTTGAAAACACTGTTCGACTAAAAGATACATTAGCGCCTATTATATCTGCCATTTTATTCTGACTAATCTCTAAATGGGCAAGTCTGTCACTAAAAGAATTTAATTCTTGTAGCATATCTTCATTGTGCACACATTTTCTACACATAAAAGAATGCATAGAAACACAGACTTTGATGGCAGATAAGGACCGCTTGGCCCATCTAGTCTGCCAATTTCCCTACCTACAGGACAGGCCACAGATTCTAGTTAACCAACAGCCTATTTCTTCCTACCCCCCCACAAGAATTTCCTTATGTCTGTCCCATGTATTCTTGAATTCTCCCACAGTTTTAGACCTCACAACCTCCTCAGGAAGGCTGTTCCATGCATCCACTACCCTCTCTTCCTCACATTGCCCCTGAACCACCCCCCCATCTTTAAATTGTGTCCCCTTGTTCTTGCATGTCCCTTTTTCTGAAATATGCTAGCCTCTTGGACTTTGTTGATTTCACTGAGGTACTTAAAAGTTTCTATCATGTCCCCCTCTTCCTTCTTTCCTCAAGGGTATATATATTAAGCTCCTTTAGTCTCTCCTCTACGGCTTCTCTTGCAGACCCTGCACCATTTTAATTGCCCTCCTCTGGACTGCCTCTATCCTAAGTCCTTGCAGATATGGGGTCTCCAGAACTGGATGCAGTACTCCAGATGGGGTCTCACCAAGTGTCTGTACAGAGGGATAACAAGTTCCTGTTTTCTGCCGCTGATGCCTCTCCATATGTATCCCAGTATACCCCCAGCCCTCCCTACTGCCTTCTCACATTGCTTGCTAACCTTAAGGTCATCTGACATGATTATCCCCAGGTCCCTTTCCTTCTTTGTTGTTGTTACTACCTCCCCCCCATTGTGTATTCTTCCCCTGTGTTCTTGTTTCCCAGGTGCATTATTTTACACTTCTTTGCATTGAATCCTAGCTGCCATACTTCTGATCATTCCTCCAACCTTGCCAATCCCTTCTTATCCTTTCCACACCTCCTTGTGTAGCAACCCTGTTGCAGATCTTTGTGTCATCTGCAAAGAGGCATACTTTTCCTTCCAGTCCCTCTGCAATGTCACTTATGAAGACATTAAAAAGGACTGGACCCAATACTGAACCCTGTGGTACCCCACTAGTAACTCCTCTTTCTTCAGAGTGGACTCCATTTACAATTACCTTCTGTGTCCTGTTGTCCAGCCAATGTTTTACTCAGGCTACCACCCATGCAGAATATCCTGTTTGGTTATTAAGTACACAAGACAACTGACACATTTGATAAATGATTCCCAATCTTGTACGTTCATTGTTTCAGCCATTTATAGAATCAAAAGTTTGAATAGTGTTATACACCAATATAACCTTAAATCTGGTTTAATAACAGAAATGTTTCTTGTGGTACTATATATATATATATATATATATATATATATATATATATATTTTATGTTTTTCCACTCACAATTTATGTCTGCGTGTCCTTTTACTATCTAATTCCAGTTCACGGCCACTTAGTCAGAACCTTTACTATTCTTAAAACCTCTAGACCAATTGTCTGTGTAAATATACATATAACTTTGGCTTTACACACAGTTCTAATACTCCTTTAGGTTTCCTTCTACTTACTTTTCAATCTCTCACTCTTAAGATTTTGTTTTAGATATCCTTCCAATTCCACCAAACATGCCCAACACGTGCAGATGCACGTGTCTTTGTGCACGTCTTTGTACACTCGCCATGCCTGAGCTCACCCTGCTCACTGCAGGACCCTAATAAATACTGAAATTTGACCCTGGAAGTGCACTGAGAGGTCAGGAATTACCCCATGCAACTAAGTGATTCAAATCACTTTTCTTTGTAAATTAAAATGCCTAACAAAGCTTGCTATCACTATTTTGTCCCCTTGTGATATAAAACTCACAATATATGTTGCCCTTATCTGAGTTGTAGTCCAAAGATAGGAGTACAGCTCCTCTTCCTGGATACCAATACTATAAACAGGGCTCCAAGGAATCGCGGTGGCAAGTGCACTAAAAATACAAGTTCATACACAAAGTAAAATAACACAGTTGCATGTAACAGTACACAGCAGTTTGTAAAAGGTGTATTATATGTTTTGTAGCAGAATGTTGCAGATCTTGGAACCATCTCTCAAGACCTAGCCCCTGTCTGGGCTCTCACACTAAGCAGCCGTGGTACGGAGCTCTCTGTCCAGCTGCCCACCCACCCACAAGCTCCTTGAACTGGTTATTAAGATCTAGCCCCCGCAGTGTGGAGCTCTCCAGTCAGCTGCTCACCCTCCCAAAAGCTCCTGGAACCGGCTCTCAAGGTATGATTTGGGGAATAAAAGCCCACTTTTTGATTGGACTTCTGAAGGATAGCTTTGCACCTGATTGGTCTGTTGGCTTGCCTGCCAGCCATGATTAGTTCTCAGCTCACCAGGTCCCAGCGGACAATCTAAAAATCAGTCTGCTCTGTTACCCCAAGTCAAGAGTGTGCCGCATCGAATGGCTTGCATTGCTTCTGCCCTGGGCAAGGCAGCTGATTACAGCTCTTTTTCAAAAAATATTCACCTGCCCTTCCACCCCCTCTGACATTTATGGCCCCAGCTAGCTTTGTGGCCCTAGCTCCACCCCAATCTTGTACCCTCCTCCCATACATCTGCATATTGCGAGTTCCTATACATATCTGAGCCAGATAATTCTACAGGTGGCACTTTGGCTTTCATTTTAATCTTTTCTGTCACAAGGGGTGCTATCCCTCTCATAGTTAATATGAGTCCCTCTTCAGCAACTGCATCTCCTCAGGTAGCCATGGCCTTGTACTACCACCTTGTACCTTATCAGTCCTTGCGGTTACTCTTATTTTGCCAGCTGCTCCTCATCTTTACCGTTTGCCTCTCTCATGCCTCTTCCATCCTACATGCTTCTGTAGGTGGGCACCGGTCTCCAGCCTACCATCCCTTGGATACAACTGTCCCTCTTTTTACTGGACCCTGTCATTCTTACATTCGAATATATTCAGCTGCACTAAGCAGATTCTATGGGATCTATTGGTACCATATGTTTTGAGCTTACTCTCCTTCGCCTTGGTCCTAAACCCAACTACTTAGTGGATAATCCTCTTTGCTCAAACCCTCAATTATTACTCTGTGCAACATATATCAAAAATGCATTCTCTGCTCCAGCATTGCCAATGGCCTCCTTATCCTCAGCTCACTCTAAGAACTCGGGCCTGCTCAAAGTTATTATTCAGGATTTTAAAAGGTTACTGATGCTACTCTGTTCTGGCAACACTGAATTAAACTCTGACCACATTGTTTCCTTAGTTTCCCCTGCCAACCTCCAACAGCTCAAAGGGATCTCCTTCTTTCATATCAATGCCTGTAGTCTTCTGAAGAAAAAACTGACTTAATTCTGGCATGGGCCCTCCATATTCCCCTGATGTGCTTGTAATTATCAGGTCCTGGCTCTGTAATTCCACCCCTGACTCTGCCATTTTTTAATGTCTTTAGGACAGATCAGCTGAGCAGGAGGTGTGGGGGGGGGATGCTATCTACATTGCCAAAAAATTTCAGGCTGAAGTTATAAATGCCCTACCTGCACCTGAAGAATTTGAGAGCCTCTCTTTGAAAATCCTGCTGCCCTCCACTGAATCTATCCATGTGACTGGCTGCTAGAGACTACCTTCTGAGGGTATTAAAATGCTGAACTATCTTCTTGATTTATCCCCAAGTAACTTTTCTGAATCTGTCATCACAGGGGACCTAAATATGAACTAGTTCTCCCCTGCTTCTAAACTGCTAAACGAGCTCTGTGATGAAACTGGCTATACACAGATAATAACAGAGCCTACTCGCATGAACTCTAAAACACCTGAGAACAGTTCCTTAATGGATATATTCTTAGTCAATAAACCTCACAAGATATCTCATGCTGGTATATTTGACAATGACATCAGTGACCACAGGGCTATTGCATGTGTTGGGTTTGTGCAATGTATTGGATCCCATCCCCACTTTATACTCAAAAGAAACCATCATAAATTCAATTCTGCAGACTTCTTGTCTGATCTAAATGTGATCAGATGGCAATATTTCTTTTTTTAAACTTCAAATTTTATTCAGTTGAACACTGTGCATGTAACCACAATACAGATAATTAATCAGATCTGACAGTATTGGTTAGTTTTCTTGACATATTACAGTGATTAATACAGAGTTAAACTAATTTATACATCTTTCCTTTCTGTTCTAGATTCTAGAAGCTGTAGTTGAGGATCTGTTAATTTTCCAGAGGAGGTATAATCTCTTTGAATGACTGTAACCAACAAATTGAGGTCCCCACCAAGGGACTAATCTATTTGCAGACCTTCATTTAGCACAGCAGAACATATAATTCAACAATAAAACAAATAAGATAAATAAAAAGAGAAACAAAAGCCAACTACCTTATTGTGTAGCTGATTTGTTTTCTATAATTATATCATCCAAACTGATCTATATAATGGAAGTTATATCTAAAAATCCCCAAAGAATGAGTCAAAGTTTATCATACAGGGAAGTGATTTGGAACTCCAGGATATTTTATCAGGTTGCCCACATCACCGTAGCAAAACCACCTGCATAATAGCCTTGGGCTAATTGATCCAAAACCGGGGTACCATATAATTCTTCTATCAAATGCATGAAAGGGAGCCAGACTTGGTTACATCTATTCTTTTTTAACCATAAATTTGCCATCATTCTCTCATTTCTTGCTATTTCTTTTACTATGTAAATCCAATCCTCAATTGTGGAGTGATTTGTGTGAGCCACCATCTGGTTATAGCCTTACAGGCAGCTGCCAGCAAGATACCAATAAATGATTTTTGACTATTAGAGCTGCAACCTTTTGGGAGCAGGCCCGGAATCAGGGTTTGAAAGTCTGGCCTCTCTTCCCATGCAAACATCTTCCCCACATGGGTGCCTATTTCAGTCCAGTACATTTGTATTACAGGGCAGTCCCAAACAATATGAGAGTGGTTCCCCCTACCTTGATAATTTCTCCAGCATAAGTCTGACCTCCCTACTAAATAATGTTTTGTCCTAGGAGTCTGAAAAAAATCTAGAGACAATCTTCCATCTGAACTCTTTCCAGTTATTAGAAGATGATGTACATTTAATTTCCTCCCTTATAGTGTACCATTCCACTTAATTTAGTTGAATATGTCACTCCCATTCCCAATCTGTTTGACAAAGTGGGGAAGGCAATTATTTAGATGCAGCATAAGCTGCCATGAGGCAAGATACCAATTTATTTTCTCCTAGTGTAGGAACAGAGTCCCAGATTGCTTGGGTTAACTGGGATGGGGGCTGTTGCACTAAAGTCATATTGTCTCCTTTTTTAATAAAAGATGCTACCTGCAGATACCTGCAAAAATGGGAATTGGGCAGCTGGAATGGCCCTTGCAGGGTTTGAAAGCATTTAAGCTGACCTGCCTGAACTGATTAAAAACCTTTAAGCCCTGTCTCTTCCACTGGGTAAACACCAAATCCATTTTTGGGGGGGGGTGAATTCTGTACAGTTTATCATTTCTGTCTTATTAGTTAGAGTGTCTGTAATATCGAGATCTTTCTTTATTTTACCTCATATCCTATAGGTTTGTCTAGTCCAAGGATTCTCTATTGTCTTTTTGACAAGATGACCTGATGGGCTATTAAAGTCTAATTATGGGTTTAAGCCCGGTTCCCCCTGTATCTCCTGGGATACCTAGCTGTTATTAGGATCATTAATTAAATAATTTACCCAGGCACCTAGATGTGCAACTTAGTAATAAGTCTTAAGATTGGGGAGTCCAAGGCTCCCCATCTCTGGGTCTCTGCAGTGTTTCCCATGTAATCCTGGGGCGCTGTCCCCCCAAACAAAATGGTGTAATGCCTTAGTAATCTTTTTCCACTCTGGTTTGGGAATCCAGAGGGGGAGAGTGTTAAACAAAAATTAAAACCCAGGCAAGCAGGGACAGGGGAAGAACACTCCATCTCTTCAAATCTATGCAAATTTCCTGAAATAGTCTAGTATAGTTTATATGGTATAATTGATGCAAATCAATTGGAATGCAAATTCCCAAGTATCTAATTTGGGTTGAAATCCACTTAAAGGGGATAATTTGGTTTACCTCTTCCGATCATTGGCCACTCACCAGAATCACTTCGGTTTTATCTCTGTTTATTTTTAATCCGGAGACTCGACTATAGTGTTCTAAAATCTGGTTAGGATGGGAAAAGTTCGTATGGGGTCCCTCAGGTATAACATGGTATAGTCCACGTACAGCAAGATTTTATTTTCCTCCCCTCCTGTGTTAATGCCTGTCAGTTCCTTATGGTCCCTAATCATCTGAGCAAGAGGCTCCATACTCAGAGCAAAAAGAATAGGGGATAGCGGACACCCCTGTTGCATACCTCTATTAATGTTTAAGGCTTGGGACACTGTTCCATTTACTTTTGCTTTGGCTGTGGGGTTGTTGTAAATTGCTCCTAGCCATTCTGTGAATTGGTGTCCAAACCCAAATTTTAGTAACACCTCTTTGAGGAAGTCCCAATGTAAGCAATCAAACGCTTTTTCTGCATCAATCGCTATGGCTATTTGTTGTCCTTTGCCCATGCTCCCTGAGTGCAGTATGTTTAAACAACGCCTGACACTGTCTTTAAGATATCCAGTTTGTACAAACCCCACCTGGTCTGGGTGAATCAGACCTGGAAGTACAGAGTTCACTCTATTAGCAAGAACATTTGTGAAGATTTTTGAATCTACATTAAGGAGTGAGATCGGTCGATATGAACTGCATATCTCTGGAGGTTTCCCTTCTTTCAGAATAACAGTGATACAGACCTCACAACATGACTCCATCTGGACCAGGAGATTTACCCCCTTTCAAATTAAGGATGACCTGTGCAATTTCTTGCGACTTGATAGGAGAATCTAATTGGGCCTGTAGATTTGCTGGTAGCTTTGAGAGAGAGAAACCCTTTCTAAGAATCTATGAATTAAGACTTCTGTTTCTGCATTTTTTGAGGGTGCCTCTCACAAGTTTTTATAATAGTCCTGAAAGGCAGCCACTATGTCTTTAGGTATGAACATGTGGGACAAATGTCCCAATTTATTTGTTTGCAAAACCGTAACATAGCGGTTTGCTTGTGCCCACCGTAACCTGAATGCTAATAATGTGCTAGCTTTATTTGCTGACTCATAGAACTTTTGGTTCATATACCTTAATTTCCCTTCAATTTAGTAATCTTGGTAATCTAAAATGGCTTGCATTTGTTTTCTAGTTTCTTGTAGCTCCTTCCCAAAGGTTTTTCTCTCCCTTTCTCCCTGTCTAGCTCTGGCCTTCAAGAGTTTTAATTTAGATTCTAGGGTTTTTTGTTGGTCTTACCTAGATCATTAAAGATGGAAGGCATAGGAGATAACCTCCCCCCGCAAAAACACCTTGCAACCATCCCAAAAACACAGGCAGCCCAGGCCCTTACTTGGGTTTTGCCAGAGATTATCTTTGAATACTTCATGTATATGAGTTTGAAACTCCTCTCTGTTTAGCAAGGAAGAGTTCATTCTCCAATGTGTGGTCCTGCCCCAGTCACCCAATGCTAGGGTTAGCTCCACCTCAGAGTGATCAGAAGCCACCCTGGGGAGAATTTCACAACTTTTGACTTTATGGAAATCTGGAATGCTACACAGGAAATAGTAAATTCTTGAGTAAACATTATTAGGTGATGAATAGAAAGAGTAGTCTCTACTCAATTTATTCAGATCCCTCCACACATCTGCTAAGACTAACTCTTTCATACCCACCTTAACTGCCCTAGTCATCCCTTTATTTGTCACCATATTCTAAGATGATCGGTCAAGCTGTGGATTGGGTACAAAATAAAAATCTCCACCCATTAAAAGTCAGTCCTTCCCCAAGTTCTGCTATTTTCCCAAAAATCCTGACAAAAAACAGGGGATCATCTCTATGGGCGGCATACAGATTTATTATGTGTATTACCTGCGTAAATACCTTTCCTGTAATTATTAATCGCCTTCCCTGCTCTACAGTCACCTGTGATGTGATTTCAAATGGTAGGTTTCTTCGACATAGGATAGCAACTCCAGCTCACTTCCCTGAGGGGTGTGATGAGTATAGTACCTGACCTATCCATCCTCGTTTCAACTCCTCATTTTCTTTATCGGATAGATGGCAAGATTTGTACCTTGCTAAAACAGTTCCTAAAGCCTACTCCTTGTTTGATTTCTTAGTGGTTAGTGTCATTCATAAGCATGACCCCATTATGAAATTTAGAGCCAAAAAAAGAACCTGCCCTTAGTTCACTCCTTTCCTTAAGGCTGCCTTGCACTCCAGAGACTTACTTTGGAAAAAAACTTGTATCACCAAATCCTCCTCAGACTGAACTGCCTTCATAACAGCTAGAAACAGTTTCATTAAACTGGTTAGAACAGAAAGGGCTAAATATTTTCAAACCTCATTGGAGTCTACCAAAAATAATGCTGCTAAGTTTTGGTATGTTCTTCGTGAGGTTGAGGGATGCAGCCTATAGTACTAGGTACTATACTCATCTCTACCCTGCAGAATTTGCATGGATGGAATTACTTATACACACGTTAGTCATCCTAGAGCATCTTAACAACCACTTTGCTACAGCTGGTCTGATCTTCAATTCTTCCCCCACAAGCAAAATTGCTTCCTCCATTGCTCCCCCACAATATCAGGAGACCTAATCCACTGACATTACCTTCAGCTTCAGTACGGTCTCCTTAAAGCAGGTGGAAGGTCTACTTCTAGCCCTCAATCCCAGTAAAAATGCGGGTGATGATTGTTTTGACACCTTTTACTTGAAATTTGGCTACTTCATCTTAGTCCTTGGCCTCACACCTTTTTAATCTTTCTCTCTCTTTCACATGGCTTTCTCCCCTCTGCCTGGAAGGTAGTACATGTTATACCACTCCTTCAATCCAGTGAGCTATCCGATCTTAACAATTACAGCTCCATTTTTCTATTACCCACCCTTTATAAGCTGTTAGAAAAAATAGTAAATGTCCAATTTAGAGATTACTTAGAGCATGCAGAACTCCTAAATCCCATCCAGTCTGGCTTCTGAACTTCCCAAGTACAATTTCTGCCTTGGCCAAGGTCACAAATGACTGGCAGACTGCACTGGATACTAAAATAATATAGGGTTGCAGGGAAACTTTTTCAAAACACAGACAGAAGCTTCTGCTATTCCTGTATCAAAACAGTTTTGTTATAGACAGTCAAGCAGCATATTGATATTATAAAAAGCATATAAACTGATTGGGAAGGGGTATTCATTTATCCCAGGGGTGTCCATCATGACAGGGGTCATCCTGTCACACATCCCCCTGCATAAGAAGGCAACCTTTTTATGTTTTCCGGCTACCCCATGATACACCCCTGACAGTGCAATTATTACTGCCTCATTGACAATGTTCCATAAAGGGCTGCATCCTAAACAGCTCCTGAGGCAAACTACCAACTCTATGTTAGCTTCCTAGCCTGTATAAGACTACGGTTGCACTAAGTTTTTTTCTACAAATGTACTCACTCTACTACTCTGTTGCAACCAAGACAGTAATGTTGCTTGGTAGTGTAATAATGCCTTGCTATATGACTGTATATATGATATTCATGTACTATCTGTTATAATTAATATCATGTTATGTTGTTGTATTGCTATATACTGATAAGGAGCCTTTGGAAAGGAGTCCCTGACTCAATGGGTTATAATTCCAATGTGAATGAATAAATAAATAAAATCTTAACACCCTGGAAGGGTGTGGAGCTTCTGCTCACCTTCACCTGAAGCTTTGTCTCAAGATCCCTGTTAAAAAAACATTGGTATAGTATCCTTTTCATAACAGTACAAATACCTTGCGACATCTTACAAGTTTACTACAAACCATTACATATACCAGGAGGAAGAAATATCAACAGTAGTCTGACTTTCCCTGATCAGATGCATTTGAATGGCTGGACCATCCAGCACCCAGTATAACTGTCTTTGGGGGAGAACTACCTTGCTCTGTCCCCACATAAACATTTAAAGATATACCATGCTGTATACCTAACAGCCTGTCCCTAACCTCTGGGTTTACATATCAGATCTTATACACTTCTAGTGGTATTGGCCATCACCTTGCTCTTCTGTTCAGTGTGGGAGTCAGGGTATATGTATCAAACCATATACACTTCTAGTGGTATTGGCCACTACATTGCCCTTTTGTTCAGTGGTGTTGGCCACCACCTTGCTCTTTTGTTCCATGTGGGAGTCTCCCCCTTCTCCAAGGGTGCCAGCTCTTGTTTTTCACTTTTTGGGTTACCTCTCCCACATTCCTTTCAGGTGCCTCTACCTGTTTGCCCTTACAACAAGTCTTGTAATATGCTGCTACTTGCCTGTACATGCCTGGCCAATAGAGAAATGGGGTTAGTCTGGCCAATAACTTCCCATGGCTTGGATGCCCCAAGTGACTGAAGTGCACATCCTCCATCACCTTTTTTCTATATATCACAGGCACCACTACCTGGGCATCCACTTGCTTCATCTGAGGGTTGGGCCTCATATGATATAAAACTTTCTTCCTAAGTTGATACCACAATAATCTGTCCTCCACACCACCATTAACCCATCTCCCATCCTTGATTTTTACATACTCCCTTAACTGGGTTACTTTAGGATCCCCACCTGCAACTTTCTCCAGTCAACATCAGGAGAGCAATCATTTTTTATGAGAAGCAGTTTAAAACATGCAGAAGTCCTTTCAACCAAAATGGCTTCTTCCATCTTGCTTAAAGTCATCTCCCCAGTAATATACTGACAGTCAAAGTCTTACCTGAGGTCTCTTCTTCTTGTTCGCCATACTCCACCAAGTAACAGCCTGGAAAAATTGGCAATGGGATTTTCACAAATAGTCCAAGTGCTCCTACAGGGAGTTCTCCTCCTCCTCCTCCTCCAGAGCCCATGGATCCTGCTCCACTGATTCTTCCTTGACCTACTCTGAGTGGAACCTCTTGAGTAGCTCCTGGCATTTGCACTCTGCCTTTCTTCAGCGTTGATCAGCATCCAGCCATCTCCCGCTCATCCAGTGAAGAAGCTTCACCAGGGTCTCCATTTGGTCTTTGGATCCATCTCATCCCAAACATGGTGCCTCACCCAGGTCACCATCTCCATCAGATGCTGTCCTCATCTCACCTGGTGCCATGTACCTCTGCCATGTATCATCTGTACCAGGTCTGGCACACACCAACTGACTGAACTCCCCATTTCCTCAGATGTCCAGTCAGAACCCACCAATACCATATGTCACCAGGTATGCATTCAGGATACACAGTTTCAGGTAGACCACAAGCCAGGTGCATAAAAGACACATGGTTGCATTTATCATTTTATTTTCATAAAGCAAAACTTACAGAAAATAAGAAAAATTGGTTAGACAAAATAAATCTGATGACAACTGCTTTGCTTCAGCCTAACAGTGTGATGGTGCACACTACCAGGAGGTCTTTCGCCTTTCTCAGTCTCAGTCTAAAATAAAAACTAACCAATTTCATTTTTTATAGTCTTTCTGGTAATTGGAAATTTCCATTCTCTGTAACTGAAATATCAGACCTAACATAAAATTAGGCACATGGGGCCACTGTTGCTCCATAGAGAACAGTTCAGAGGACACCTGCTAGTTTGTTTACCACATTGGGGAAAAGTCAGATCCAGAGTTCAGGACATTTTATACTCCCAAACTCAGCAAGGAAACTAAAGGGATACACAAACATAACGGGGGAGTGGCAGGGGCTTTCCTGCAAGGACATTCTGTTTGCTGTAAAATACATCCTAGCAATTTTATACATAATAATATGGGGTAGCAGGGAAACTTCTTAAAAACACAGACACAAGCTGTTGCTATTCCCATATCAAAACAGTTTTGTTATATAGCCAGCAAAGCAGCATTTTGGACCTTATACAAAGCATATAAACTGTTTGGGAAAGGTGTTCAATTTATCCCAGGGGTGTCCATCATGACAGGGGTCATCCGGTCACACTGTGCACTCTTCTTGGACTTGAGTAAAGAGTTCAACACGGTTGATCATTCCCTGCTCTAGACCCTGATGAACAACCTAGGTATTGACAGTAATGTTTTCAATTGGTTTTCCTCATACCTCACTGGCAGGCAGCAACAAGTGACTGCCCAAGGTGACTTCCCCCTTAAAATCCCTGCAAAGAGGGGTCCCTCAAGGTGCTATTCTTGGGCTTCTCCTCTTCACAATGTACATTAATAACATTGATTGCATTGATCAAAAAGTTACTAATGCTAGCATTACATAGACTTTGATGGCAGATAAGGACTGCTTGACCCACCTAGTTTGCCCATGTCTACCCATTTTTCTACCCACTGTATAAGCTGCAAATCTTAGTAACCAACAGCATATTTGTTCTGACCCCCATGAGAATTGCCTTATATCTGCCCATGCATTCTTAAATTCCCCCACTGTTTTTGACCTCACAACCTCTTTAGGAAGGCCATTCCAAGTGTCCAGCACCCTCTCTCTGAAATAATAATTCCTCACATTACCCCTAAGCCATTCCCCCTCTATCTTCAAATTGTGTCCCATTGTTCTGGCACATCTCTTTTTCTGAAAGTTGCTACCCTCTGGGTCTTTGTTGATTCCCTTGAGGTACTTAAAATTTTCTATAATGCCCCCCCTTCTCTAGGGAATACATGTGCACTTATTCACTGATTACATGGTCCTATATAGCACTAAACCCTCATTAGACAAAGCCTGCCTTGAACTCAAGAAATAATTTAACTTTTTGCAACGTGACCTGCTCCACTTAAAGTTATTGCTGAATGCCCCCCCCAAAAAATGTAAGTATTGTTATTCTCTCACCAAGACAAAGCTGTATGATGTCACTGGAGGGGCGAGTTGGTTTATGTCACAGCCCAATACAAGGTTAATGTTTTCTTTATGAGTTAACTTTCCTGCTATAAATGTTGCTTTGGCACATTTATCTAGGCCAAATGTCATCCGTATATCATCAGAGAAGTTCTTAACAATTTGTAGTTGTGCTTTCAGGTGTTTGTAGGATGAACTATAAAGCTTTATGTTATCTACAAAGAGGAGATGAGATGCCAGCTGTTGATTGTTTTTGTTTCAGTGGTTCAGGCTGTATCCATAACTTGAGGTTGTTGATTAGGTAACTTAATGGACTGAGGGCAAGGCAAAACAAAAGCGTGACAAGGAGTCCCCTTGAAATATCCCTCGTTGGATGCTTATATTTGAGATGGTGATTTGACCTTTCTTGTGGTTTAATTGTAGGATGGTTTGCCACTTTCTCATAGTGGTTGTGATGAAGTTTATCAGCATGGGATTTATCCTGTACATTTGTAAACACTCCATGATCCAGGAGTGTGAGATGCTGTCAAATTTTTTTTGTACTCCTCCCAGAGTGATTGTGCTGATGTTCTATTAGGTGACTCTTACAGACAAAACTCTTTTGCATTCAGTGCATTTGTATGGTCTCTCTTCAATGTGAAATTGTTGATGTATTTTCAGGCCACTTTTCTGATACAAACTCTTATCGCATTGTTCACATTTTTATGGTCTCCCTCTAGAGTGAATTCGCTGATGTATTGTCAAGTTACCCTTCTGGGAAAAACTCTTATTGCATTCTTCACACTTATATGGTCTCTCTCCTGAGTGAATTCGATGATGTTTTGTCAGGTTACCCTTCTGGGAAAAACTCTTGTCACATTCTTCACATTTATACGGTCTCGTTCCAGAGTGAATTTGCTGATGTCTTATCAGGTTACCCTTGTGTCCAAAACTCTTGTCGCAGTCTTCACATTTATATAGTCTATCTCCAAAATGAAATCGTTGATGTATTTTCAGGCCACTCTTCTGAGAAAAACATTTGTTGCATTCTTCACATTTATATGGTCTCTCTCCGGAGTGAATTTGCTGATGTAGTGTCAGGTTACCCTTCTGGGCAAAACTCTTATCACATTCTTCACATTTATATGGTCTCTCCCCTGAGTGGATTCGCTGATGCTTTATTAGGTTACCCTTGTGGTAAAAACTCTTGTCACATTCATCACATTTATATAGTCTCTCACTCAAATTAATTTGCTGATGTTTTATTAGGTTACCATACTGGTAAAAACTGTTTTGTCTCTCCCCCATGTGAATTTGCTGGTGCTTCATAAAGATACTCTGTGCAGAAAAACTCTGGTCACATTGAGCACATTTATATGATTTCTTGTGAAGTTGGCGTATTATAGTTTTTTGCTGCACAGTTAAACTCCTGTCACTACATTTAACTTGATCTAACTTGCTTAAACTGCTGTTATATATGGTACCTTTAATATGCCCCTCTCTTTCATGAATTTGTTGCTCTAAAGTGATAAGATGTAGGCCACAGAAACTCTTTCTGCACTGAGGATACTGATGTGGTGTCTGTCTTGTGTGACTCAGCTGGCAATTCCCAAGCACTGACTGCTGGCTGATAGTCTTGTTGTGCACAAACATCCTGCTGACTAAAAATAAATATTTATTTAGTATTTTCGTAAGATAAAGAAACACATGTGTCAGTTGTTTCACTGCAATCCTTTTGAGTGCTCCATCAACTTCCCTGAGATTTAACATCAGAAAACACAGGTTACTCTTCTGTAACAGTAGCTCTAGGACTGGTGTATGATGTTCACCCTTATAGCCTGGCAGTTGCATTTCCTTTTAAGACTTGCTGGAAACGTCCTCAAGCTGGCTCCTCCCACCCACCCTGGTGGTAACTCCCTTGGCTCCACCCTATGATGCCAGATCTTTCCCTCTGAAAGCAGAATGTGTGTGCCAAAATTGGGGAGGTCAGGTGGGTCCATATGGATGAACATCCTATACCAGTCCTAGAACTGCTGTTACAAGTGAGTAACCTGTGTTTCTAGGGACATGGATATGATGTTCTAGTCACACTGTCTGGCAGACTTCTAGTAGTTCTCTGGGAGGAGGTAGGTAAGGCACACACACTCTACTTAGGGAACCGGGATTGGAAAAGTGAGGCCCCAAACCAGCATCCTAGTGTGAATCTAGGTCAATGTGGGTACTGGGAAATAAAGGTATAGGCTGACTTCCAGGTAGTAGCCCTGCAGATTTCATGGATAGGGACATCTCTAGAACCAGCCATGAATGCAGAGATATGGTGGATGGAATAAGCCCTTAGCCCTCCAGGAGGCTCCCTACTCACCAGTTTATAGTGGAGATCAATGCAGGATTTGATCCACTTGCTTATCATCTGCTTGGCTGCAGGTCTGCCAGGTGTAGCTTCAGCATAGGTGACAAACAGCTGACAAACCTCTCCCCAAACTCCAACTGTGTGCTCTTTATAATGAGTGAGCACTCACCACAGGTCCAAAGTATGGAACCTGGGTTCAGCCTCTGTGGTGTGATTCAGGAAGAACACCAGCAGAGTTATCACCAGATTCAGATGACACCTGGACACAACCTTCAGGCAGAACTTCAGTTTGGGGCACAGGACAACCTTGTCCATGTGGAAAACCAGGTAAGGTGAATCCCTCAAGGGCACCTGGAGCTCGCTGATCCTTCTGGCTGATGTTACAGCCAACTTAAATGCAGTCTTCCACAACAGGTAAGACATCTCACACTTGTGCATTGGTTTGAATGGCTTGTGCATGAGCTTTGCCAAAACTAGCAAAAAGTTCCACCGTAGTAGTGGTTCGTGCACTGGAAAGGAAATGTGGTCAAATCCTTTGAAAATGCACAAGACCACCTTCTCCTGTGCCACACACTGCTGAACAGTCCACGCCAGGCAAGCAGAGATAGCTTTTAGGTGCACCTTAAGGGTTGTTGACCGAAGTCTCACTTGGGAGAGAGACCACAGACAGTTTAAAATGCTAGCCACTGGACAGTTCAAAGGGTTCAACCCCTTACCCTGACACCAAATGGAGAATCTCTTCTATTTGAAGGCGTAGCATCTTCTGCTCAATACCTTTTCGAGATACCTCAATGACAGAGAGGGCATCTCTGAGAGACTCAAAGTCTAGAACTCTAGCCAATCAGGAACCAGACCACCAGGTGCAGGGCTGGAGATTCCGAGTGGAATACCTTTCCTTGATTGATAGAGAGCATGTCCAGGCATGTGGGAAGATGCTTTGGGAGCCTGTTTCTGAGTCTGAGAACATCAGGGTACCAAAACTGGTGAGACCAGTCCAGAACCACCAGGATTATCCAGGTCCTGTCCCTCCTGACCTTAAGTAGCACTTTGGGGATTGAGTGAAGGCATAGAAGAGGCCTGGATCCATGGCCTTGAGAAGGCACCCTCCTGCTGTGAGCCTTACTGAGGGTGTGGGTGCAAAAGTGCCTAAGCTTTGCATTTTCCCTGGAAGGGAACAGGTCCACCTGAGGGGTGCCCCACTGGGAGAACAGACTGTGAACTACCTCTGGATGGAGAGACCACCTGTAAGACACCATGTCCACCCACCTGAGGGTATCCACCAGCTGGCTGGTGGCTCCTGCCACATGGAAGGCTAGATCTGACTCCAGGCTTTGTATGAGGGGTCCAGATGTGGAGAACTTCCTTACACAGAGGTAATAAGTGCATCCCACCCTGCTTGTTGAGGTAATACATGGTTGTGGTGTTGTCTGCCTGGACTTGGACCACTTGACCCAGAACAAATGGAACAAATGTGATCAGGGCCAGTTGAATTGCTCAGAGCTCTAGCAGGCTGGTGTGGCATTGGGACTCCTGGATGGTGCAGAGCCCATGGACTTTGCATTTCCCCAGGTGGGCACCCCAGCCCATGACAGAGATGTCAATCATCAGAATTACTGTTGGCTCAGAGTGGACAAAATGGATCCCTTCCTGCAGTTGCTCTGAGATAAGCCACCACTGGAGGTCATCCCACATCCTCTGGGTCACAGTGACCAGCTGGTTGAAGTGACCTTTGCACTGAGACCACTGACTGGCCAGCTGTCACTAAAGGAAGCACATATGCCAATGGTCCCATCGGACCATAGTGGTGCAGGCCACCATGTAACCCAGAAGGCACAGAAAGTCTGGGACAGAGAAAAGTGCCCAACCAGAAATGATCATGCAAAGAAGGAGAGAACTTCCACCCTGTCCACTGGCAGCCAGACTCTGGCTTGGCAATACTCAAGCTCTGACCTGATAAAGGTGATCACCTGTGAGGGCATAAGTTCAAACTTGGCCTTGTTGTCCAGTAGACCAAAGTCAACGTGAGCCTGGAGGGCCAGATCCCTGGACTGCTCCACCCCCCAACAGGAGAAGATCTGCAGTCAGCCAGTCATCCAGGTAGGGTAACACCTGGACCCCTCAGTGCCTCAGGTAAGCTGCCACCAGTGCAATGGATTTGTTGAAAACTCTGGGAGCCAAGGAGAGACCAAATGACATGGCCTGGAACTTGTAAATGGTTCCCACAGCTCAGAAGCAGAGGAGCCTTTAGTGGGATGGATGGACTGGGACATGGAAAAATGCATCCTGTAGATCCTGGGAGCAAAACCAAATGTTCTGCTCAAGAGATGGTATGATCTGAGATACTGTAGAGTGACTATCCAGAAAGTGCAAGACCTCATGAATTTGTTCAGGTTGTGCAGATCCATAATGGGTCACCAGCCCCCCCCCATCCGCTTTGGCACCAGGAAGTACCTGGAGACAACCCCTAGATGTTCCAGAGGATCTGCAACCCTGACCATGACTTTCTTGCAGAAAAGTTGGGTTATGTCATCTCGAAGAGCCAGCTGAGTGTCTGCAGATACCAAGTCCTCCTGTGGGGTGCAAGCTTGGCTGGAAAGGTACTGCTCAAACGCCAGAGGCAGTCCCTGACCAAGCACTTCCAGAACCCACCTTTCAGTGATAACAGTGGACCAGGTAGAAAGGAAGTGGCAGAGCCAGCCCCTCACAGAAGGGGCCCAGGGAGGTATAAAGGGAATGAGGGAGGCAACCCTCATTCTGTCACTGAGCAGACAGAGGAGGAGGACCCAGCAGAGTAGCCACTGGGTCCTTTCTCTCTGGGCCTTTGAACTGAGGCCACTGACATGGCCCAAGTTCACCAGAGATAAGCTTGCTGACCAGAATGATGCTGGGTTGGTTTTGCTGCAGGAGTGGAGGACTGAAAGGACATGTGTTTCTGCTTACTGGCACCCTCGGAGTCCTTCTGGGTGGATGTCACAGAGTCCAGAGTGGCACTGGACTTTTCAATGTGCTGGAGGTGACCCTCCACACAAGGCCTAAATAAGGTCAGTGCCTCAAAAGGGGACATTCACCATTTTGTGCTGGGTATCTGCTGTGAATGTCAAAATCTGCAGCCAAGCCCTATGGCACATGGCAACTGGAGCCGCTAACCTAGCAGGCACAAGAATTGCCAGTATCCAGAACCATCTAGAGTTGCTCTTTCACAATCACCCTAGCCTAGTTCTGGACCTGTTTGACTGTAGTCTGAAAGTCTGTGGAAAGGTGAGGAATCACCTCATGCAGGGAGCTTAATAGGGAATGGGAGAAGTGTGCCATCAGGATGACCAAACTTGCCTGGTGGAGACCAAGTGAAGTGGCAGCATAGACCTTCCCAGCTGAATGATTCAATTTCTTGGACTGTTTGTCCAGCAGTCTATCAATTTCGCTGATATTGTCCAAGCACCTAAACATGGAGTCAGCCACCAATCTCTCAGTCAAGGAATGCTCCGTGAAACCCCAAAAGGGTACCAGAAGGCACAACCTATTTGTGGGCCATCTGGGCCAAAGATGCAGAGCAAGAAGCCGGGTGCAACAATGTCCTCAGTCACTGGGAAAGCCTCCAGTGAGTCCCCTTTATCTGGAATTTCTATAAGAGGACAGCAAGCCCACTTTTGAATGGGCTCCAGTTTTTATTTCCATAGACTCAGAAAGGAGGCAGAGAATGCCCTTGAACTAAGTAGGGCCTTCATCCATAGAAATATCCCCCATCAACTCAGAGTCCTATGAATGGGAGTGTAAATAGGAATCCTCAGACTCTGAGGAGTGTGCATAAAGTGGGCAACCCCTTGTGTCACCCTCGACCAATCACAGGCAGTCATTTGTGAAAGTGACTGATAGCCAATGGGGAAGACCCTTAGCCAGTGAGACTCCCTGGTCAAAGCCTCAGTCACCGGCTACTTAGGTGGTGACTCCACCACAATCAGTGGAGAAGCCTGCTTCAGCCTGGACTAGCTTTGCTGGGGAGGGATAGTATCAACTGTCCCTGCCTGGTGCTTAGGCCTTTTGGGAAACAGCCAAGTAATGGCTGGGGTGGCAGCCAGTGTCGGCATTGGCCTGGTCAGAACCAACTGCTGCCACATAAGGTGTTTGTAGCATCGATGCAGTTTGTGCCAAAGACTCTCCTCACTCGAGGAGGATGAAGATGAATAGTGGCAGCACTGCATCCCATAGTGCTGAGAGTGAGACCACAGATGCCAATGGAATCTGCTCAACCCAGAGGATGAAAATGACAAAGACTGAGACTATGGCCATCTGTGGTGCCAACGGGGTGTCTCACAGGAAGTTGGGGAGATCCACAGCTCCTCCTGGTCTGAGTTGATGACCAGAAGGTCCAGTTCAGCTGACTGAGCTGTCCCTTCAATGACCATAGGCAGGACTGAGGTCCTGAAAAGAGAGTTGTTAGCCTCTTCAGATGACAACTGGTTGACACAGTTGAGAAACATCTCGGTGGCATCATCGGCTGGCTTCTCAGCAAGCTGACCTGACAGGGTCTCTGTGAAGCCAGCAGCCATGGCTACAGTTTCAGCTGTAGTCAAAACTGAAGATTCATGACAGTGGGAATGCTCCTGGTCCCAGGATTGATGACAATGAGTCTTCTATTTATCCTTCTTGGATTCTTTCTTGCTGGAGTTGTGCAAATCAGAGCATCCCTGCCCATTGGTCAGGAGGGACTGGCTCAGCTCCTTGAAGGAGGCCAAATAAGTGGAGTCCAACTGAACTGAAACAAAAGCTGAGTCAGAAGAGAAATGTATGGCAACTTGGGCCACCTCCTCTTTGAAGGTCTTGAGTTGTTCCAGTTGCTCGGTGGACTCCACAGCCATGGAGACCACCCAGTGGGTATCCTTGGATTTTACTGGTAAACATTTCTTTGGGTGGCCCAACTTCAGGTTGGCAGCATGGTCCTCGAGGACCAACGGGTGAAACAACAAGAAATGTTACAGGCCTTTGGATCATGGTAATGGTCCAGACAGTAGATGTATGTGGTGTGAGGGTCAGTAAACAACACTTTCTGCTCACATGGGCACTGGTGAAATATGGGCAAGGATTTGACCTCCATCATGGTCATGATCGCAGAGCAGGTGAAAGAGAATTGTAGTTTAAGTTTTGATAGTAAATACAAATATTTCAGTGCCGGGGCCTACTAAACAAAGGAGGAGTAAGAAGGGAATCTGCTTCTTCCAGCGGGACGATAGATCTGGCATCACGGGGTGGAGTCGAGGGAGTTACCATGCATGGGTGGAAAGAGCCAGCTTGAAGACATTTCCAGTAAATCTTAAAGGGAAAGGCAGCTGCCAGATAGTGTGGATAGACCATCATATCCACTTTTGTAGAATGCGTTTTTCAAACATTCCTTTTAAGCAATATTTCAGAATAAATTATTCTTTCTGCAATGTTTTAATTGACTGATTTTATTGACAATGGTCAAAATGGGGCCTAATTCTGTCTTTTTATTGGTCTAAACCTGGTCACAAGGGAGTATGTTAATAGGAAATACAACATGACAGTGGTGGTATGCTAACTAAAAACAACAATGAAATAGGACAAAAGACGATAAAGCATATCACACGGACTCATATGGAAAATATCCAGCAGACAAAAAAAAAATAATTATTATATTTTAAAAGGTAGACAGTAAGCTGAGTCAAAGTAAGACTGAGCAAAATATCAATCTGCAACTAAACCCTCCTGGAGTACAAAAAAAAGAAAAAGAAAAATGCAGGCAGGCACCAAAGTCAAACAGAGCACAGTGCAACTACAGCTACTTCATCCACTGATTAAAAAACAAAATAAAGACATTTTCTAATGCAAGTAGTCATCACAGCCAGTCACAATACAATGCAAATGTATTCTGACTGATTATTTGCACTATAAAAATGTGATCCCCCTAAGTAAAAAAAAATTAAAACAAATCACATTTTATAATGCAGATAATCACATACAATACAACACAACACAGTACAGTACAATAAAATACAATACAATACACTACAGTACAACACAGCATAATATAATACAATATAGTGCAGTACAGTACAATACAGTATAATACAATACAGTACAGTACAATATAATACAGTACAGTACAATACAATATAGTACAGTACAATACAACACAGTACAATACAATATAGTACAGTACAATACAATACATTACAGTCTAGTGTAGTGCAATATAATACACTATAGTGCAACACAATACAATAAAGTACAGTATAAAACAATATAGTACAATACAATATAGTAAAGTACAATACAACACAGTACAATACAATACAGTACAATATAAAACAATATAATACACTACAGTACAATGCAATACAATATAGTACAGTACAATACAGTACAGTACAACACAGTACAATACAATAACATATAGTACAGTACCATACAATACAGTACAATACAATACAATACAATACACTACAGTACAATACAGTACAATGCAACTGTATTCTGACTAGACGGCTGTGGTTATGATCTGCATTTTTAAATTGTGATTTCCCTGAATTAAAAAAAAACACTTTAAAAATGCAATCAGTTATCGAAGTCAGAGTACAAAACAAAATTACATTTTTTTCATTATTTATGTGAAATAACTCCAAGCAGGATATCTCTTTGAGATATAGCATCTTGTTCTCATGGGCATTGGGGGGGGGAGGATGTAGCAGTCGTCAGGTTAACATAGTCCAGCAGGAAAAGTTACATACTGTATAAACTAACATATACACAGGAAACACAAACTCTAAATGTAAGCACAGCCAAGCAATAATCAAAACATTCACCCAGGGCCAGCCTGGTGGTGTTGGGGCCTGAGGCACTGAACGACACACCTCACTCCATGCTGGCAACCCAGGTTTGGGAACGAGCCTGGGTCATTGGGGGTTGGCCGAGGAATGAAAGAACTGAGCATCCATAGGACTGTTCTCCTTTCCCTGGGGAGGGTCTGGGATATCCATCATGCTCCAGTGGCCCCTGATGGTGACTGGAGGCACTACAGGAGCAAGGATACTTGTGGGGAGAAGTGCAATGAATGTCAGCACGTTGGGCCTTGACGTTAGTGCATGTCCGCACTTCTCAGGGGACATAAAATCAGGAGGAAAATGGCAGATGACTGAGGCAGCTTGATGGCCACACTTCAGCAACCTGGGGCCTGTCGTGGAATCGCACTGCAGTATTGGTTCTTGGCACGGCTCAGCAGGTGCAGCACTTTGCCAGCTGGTATGTGAGTTAGCCTGCAGGCTGATCAGGGATGAAGGTAGTGGCTGGATGTATGCAGGTCAGGCTGCAGGAGTCTAAAGAGTGATATGATAAAAAAAATTAAAACATGCACTCAAAGTGGGGTCACAGCTTTTTTATAATACAGGTGTACTCCCCTTGTACCCAGGGGTTACTAGAATCCCACTTAGAATCAGTTGCAGGCAGGGAGAGGCAGCTTGTGAAATGGCAGTTAAATGGATTTGACACTGTTACTCTGTTTTCAGTCTCAGTTGAGCTGGCGTGATGATGTCACTTTAGAACTGTCACAGCAGCATAAGCCACAATGGAATGCTAGCTAGGGAGTTACCAGTAGAATGTTGAGTTAGAGTTCAGTAGTCTGTGGAGTAGTCTGTAGTGTGGAGTTTGAGGAGGAGTGCTGCAGCTAGGTAGCTTCTCAGTTTTAGCTCTGACAGAGAACTACCTCCGTAGTTTGGGTAGTTTGTTCTCACCCTAGAAGTACAACATACAGTATAAGACCAGAGAGTGAAGTAGTAGAGACCATTCCAAGAGGGTTTTCCAGTGCCCCATCCCCAGAGGGATGGGGGGGTATAATTCCAGGATCCAGGGACAACCCCTTGGTCCAGCCTGGACTGTGTTGAAGCTGCCTGAGATTCATCTGTTCTGTGAGTACCTGAGACTTGTGTGTGAAAAAGCCCTCGGGCACCTGCATTCCTGTGTGAGTTTTTCCCTGACAAAGGGACTCTGTCACCAAGACTGTTTCTGTGTAAAAGTGTCTGCCTGCTATGGGATCAAGAGAGAGACTTGTCAAGTACAGAACTTTTAGTTTGCACCTGATTTAAAAGTGCCTGCTAAAGTGGTGGTCTAGTGAAGAGACATTGCCAATTACAGAACTTTTAGCTTCATGACACCTCAGAAGTGTGTAAAGTAGAATGTTAAATGTAAAAGGCATTTCAAGATAGCATCTACAAGTTTTCTGAGAAGGGTGTTATTAACCAGATGAATGGACGAGTATAAATTTGGAAGCAAAAGGTGGGAGACCGCCCCCCCCCAATCTGGAGTAACCATGTTTACCTCTCCGGGTTCATAGAAACATAGACTTTGACGGCAGATAATGACCGCTAGGCCCATCTAGTCTGCCCATTTCCCCCCCTACAGGATAGGCCGCACATCCTAGTTAACCAACAGCCTATATCTTCCTGCCCCCAAGAATTGCCTTATGTCTGTCCCATGCATTCTTGAATTCTCCCACAGTTTTAGACCCCACAACTTCCTCAGGAAGGCTGTTCCATGCATCCACTACCCTCTCTGTGAAATAATACTTCCTCACATTGCCCCTGAACCGCCCTCCTTCTATTTTTAAGTTGTGTCCCCTTGTTCTTGCAAGTCTCTTTTTCTGAAAGATGCTATCCTCTTGGACTTTGTTGATTCCCTTGAGGTACTTGAAAGTTTCTATCATGTCCCCCCTCTCCCTTCTTTCCTCAAGGGTATACATATTAAGCTCCTTTAGTCTCTCCTCATACGGCTTCTCTTTCAGACCCTGCACCATTTTAGTTGCCCTCCTCTGGACTGCCTCTATCCTGTCTATGTCCTTGCGGAGATGGGGTCTCCAGAACTGGACACAGTATTCCAGATGGGGTCTCACCAACTGTCTGTACAGAGGGATAACAACTTCCTGTTTTCTGCTGCTGATGCCTCTCCCTATACATCCCAGTATACCCCCGGCCCTCCCTACTGCCTTCTCACATTGCTTGCTAACCTTAAGGTCATCTGATATGATTACCCCCAGGTCCCTTTCCTGTTTTGTTGTTCTTACTACCTTCCCACCCATTGTGTATTCTTCCCCTGGGTTCTTGTTTCCCAGGTGCATTATTTTGCATTTTTTTGCATTGAATCCTAGCTGCCATACGCCTGACCATTTCTCCAACCTTGCCAAGTCCCTTTTCATCCTTTCCGCCTCCTTGTGTATCAACCCTGTTGCAGATCTTTGTGTCATCTGCAAAGGCATACTTTTCCTTCCAGTCCTCTGCAATGTCACTGATGAAGACATTAAAAGGACTGGACCCAATACTGAACCCTCGCGGTACCCCACTAGTAACCGCCCTTTCTTCAGAGTGGACTCCATTTACAATTACCTTCTGTGTCCTGTTGTCCAGCCAATGTTTTACCAGGCTACCACCCTGGGACCCACTCCCAGGCTGGTTAATTTGACTAATAATCTTTGTGTGGGACTGTGTCAAATGCCTTGCTAAAGTCTAGGTAGGCCATGTCCACAGCCCCTCCCTGGTCTACTACTTTGGTCATCCAGTCAAAGAAATCTATTAGATTCGTCTGACATGACCTTCCATGTGAACCCATGCTGCCTTGGATCCTGTGCTCCACTGACCTCTAGGTACTCAACTATTCTTTCCTTCAGAAGTGACTCCATCACTTTCCCTACCACAGAGGTCAGACTGACAGGTCTGTAGTTTCCTGCCTCTGTCTTGGTCCCACTTTTGTGAAGGAGATCACATCCACCTTCCTCCAGTCCTCGGGTACCACACCATCCTCCATGATTTATTAAAAGAGTAGCCAGTGGTTTCACTAGTTCCTTCCTTAATTCTTTTAGAATTCTGGGGTGAATTCCATCAGGACCCATTGCTTTGTCCACCTTCAGTTTTAGGAGTTCTTGCAGAACCCTTTCTTCTGTGAAAGGACTGGGATCGACCCCCCTATCAAGAGTGCTTCTGTTAATTGGATTAGGCACTTCCCCCTCCTCTTTTGTGAATACTGAAAAGAAATATTCATTCAGTATTCCTGCTTTTTCACTGTCCCCCCTCTGCCCACCCACCGTTCATTCTATTCAGCCTCACTATCCCTCCCTTTGTCTTTCTACGCTCACTGATGTACCTATAAAGGT
Organism: Neoceratodus forsteri; assembly: GCA_016271365.2. Lineage (NCBI taxonomy): Eukaryota > Metazoa > Chordata > Ceratodontiformes > Ceratodontidae > Neoceratodus > Neoceratodus forsteri. Next base: position 415,058,312 of record CM057457.1, on the reverse strand, counting down.
TTTATCCCCTTCTTAACTGAGTTGGCTATCTTTTCCTCAGTTTGGGCCTTTGCTATTCTGACTTCCCTCCTGCTTCTTTCTGCCTTAACTAGTACAGCTCTCTGTCCTGCTCCTTCTGTGTTTCCTTATACTTCTGGAATGCTATCTTTTTCTTCCTGACTTTCACAGCCACCTCTCTTGAGAACCACAGTGGCTTTTTCTTTCATTTGATTTGTTTATTTGCTTCACACAAAGGCTTGTTGCCTCTGTGATGGCAGTTTTGATAATTCCCCATTGTTGCTCCACACCTCCTTCTAGCCTGTTTGCTAGTGCTTTTCTGAGGCACTCTCCCATCTTGCCAAAGTCAGCCCTCCCTAAAGTCCAGTACCCTCACTTTTGTATGGCTTGACTCTGTAGCTAAGTTCGCGTGAACCACACTGTTTGATGGTCACTTGTCCCCAGATGGCAACCCACTTCTAGATCTGAGATCCTCTCACTGCCCCCGTTTGACAGTATGAGGGTCTAAGATTGCTCCCTCACAGTGGGTATTGAAGCAGAGCTGTCTAACGCCTGCCACCTGTAGGACGTCAAGAATGGCCCTGCTCTTGGATGTGGCTGCAGCAAATGTGCTCCAGTTAACATCTGGCATATTCAGGTCTACCATCAACAGTATCTCCCCTTTCTCTGCCATTCTAAGAATGCCTTCCATCATATCCTTGTCCATTCCTTCCCCTGACAAGAGTCTGTACCTAACCCCTGTGCGATTGTGGTGCCCTTCCAGTCTCCAAGGTGACCCACAGTGCCTCCTCTCCTCCTGTTTACTCTTTTTGTTCAGTTGCTTTTATCCCTTCCTTTACATAGAGAGCTACTCCTCCTCTTCTCCCTGCCTGTCTCTCCTGTAGGTTATGTACCCTGGTATGTTAACATCCCAGTCATGGTTCTCTGTGTACCATGTTTCTGTGACTGCTACGATATCCAGGCATCCCTCTTCCATTAAGGCCACCAGCTCAGGAGCTTGTTGCCCAGACTACGGGCATTGGTACTCATTACCCTCCATTTCCTGATGGCCTTACCCCCTTTTGCCCCATCCCTGTCCTTCTTGCCTTTGTCACTTTCTCCATTTACCCCTACCCTTCTCCCTATCGACACCTCCATGTTGGTGTTTGCCACACTTACTACCATGATTGTTTGGGGGGGCTAGGATTTTCCTGCTCCTTTCCAGTGCCTCCCCCCTTGGCACCTTTGTTTTCTCTCAGTGCATTTGGCCAACACCTGAAGAAAATAGTTTCCCAGATGTGGGTTTTGATTTTCTGTGACCCTGTATGTGCTCTTTGGTGATCGAGGGTGCCACCAGTAATTCCTCATGAAATATGGAAAAGTCTTCTAGTACTGGCCGAGGGTGCCTAGTCAAGGGAAGTGTGCCAGTTCTGGCTGTGTGTGCCAATTTCCATTCAGAACCAAAGTGTGTTCAATGTTTCCATTTCAGTACCTGAGGGTTTGCTCTGTGTGTGTGCTCTGTACCTCAGTAATCTGCTTTACCAGTGGGAGTAGCCCTGTGGGGGTCCATCTTCGCTTTGTGATTATTCTCTGTGTATGTGAATAAAAGCCACACTCTAGAATTCCAACCTGGTTTGATCAGTACTGTTATTGCTTCTACTGTGTCTGGATCTTGGGTGCCCCTGACCAGAAGTACAAACCTAGCATAATAGTGAGCAAACGTTTTCTCCCAGGGACCCAGGTTGATGGCCATGGTAAATGCTCCCCCCAGGTGTGAGCCAGGTAGTTGCCACACTTGGGTTGCCTGTCCGAGGATGGCAGGCTCAGATCTACTAGTAAACTAAACTGTAGTGACAACCCCCATCCTGCTCGTTGGCACCATGTGTGAGAGAAGCAGCCCTGCTAGTTGAACAAAACAGTCCGGTGGGGGTGGGGTTACACAGGTAGAAATGTAGAAACTGATTGCAGATAAGGACCGCTGTACCCATCCAGTCCACCCATTCTACCCACATACCGCAAACAACACAAACCCTCCTTGACCTCCAGCTTAACCTTCTCATTTCTATCACTACGGTTCCCCAATGCCTGTCCCAAGCATTTTTGGAACCCCCCACTGTGTTTTCTTCCCACCATCTCCACTGGGAGTCTATTCCATGCATCCACCACCCTTTCCATGAAGGAATAATTCCTCATGCTACCTCTTAGTCTGCTCCTTTCCAACCTCATGCTATGTTCCCTTGTTCCTAAACATTTTTTTTCAGAAATATACTACCCTCCGATACCCTATTCATACCGTTTAGATATTTGTAGGTTTCCAGCATATCTCCCTTGTCTCTCCTCTAGGGCATACATATGGTGGTCTCCCAGCCTCTTGTCATATGACTTTTGATGCAGGCCCTGCACCATGTCTGTTGCCCTTCTTTGAACTGCCTTCAACATGCCTATGTCCTTACAATGATGCAGCCTCCAGAACTGGACACAGAACTCCAAATAAGACCTCACCAATAATCTGCACAGTGGCATTGCCATCACTTTTATTCTGTTGGGGATATCTCTCCCTATGCACCACAGCATCCCACTAGCTCTCCCCACAGCCTTGGAAAATTGTTTGGTTGCTTTTAGATCATCAGATATGATTACCCCCAAATCCCTTTAGGTTTTGGTGACCGTCAATATCTTTCACTCCATTATGTAGTCCTCTTCTGGGTTCTTGCCTACCAAATGCATGATTTTGTACTTTTTCACATTGAACTTCATTGCCACACTTTACCATTGCTCCAGTTTACCTAGGTCCCTCCTCATTTTCATCCCCTCCCAAAATGTCCACTCTGCTGCAGATCTTAATGTCATCTACAAAGAGGCACATCTTCCCTTCCAGCCCCTCCGTAATGTCACTTATGAAGACATTAAATAGAAATGACTTCAGAATTGATCCCTGAAACATCCCGTTAGTTACCCTCCTTTCCTCAGATTGAGCTCCATTTACCACCATCATGTGTCTACTATCACTCAACTAGTTCCTAACCCAGTTTACAGCCTTGTTACCCACTCCCAGGTTGCCAAGCTTGTTCACAAGTCTATGTGGAACAGTATCAAAGGCCTTACTGAAATCCAGGTAGGTCACTTCCACCACTCCCTCCTAATCCACTTCCCTAGTCACCCATTCAAAGAAATAAATTAGATTTGTTTGGAATTACCTTTCTGCTGTGAATCCATCATGTCTCGGATCCTGTGCTCTTCTGGATTTAAGGTGTTCCACAATCTGTTTTTTCCAGAAGTGATTCCATAATTTTCCCCACTATTGAGGTGAGGCTGACTGGTCTATAGATTCCAGCCTCCTCTCTATTTCCACTTTTGTGAAGCGGGACTACATCTGCCCTCCTCCAGTCTTCTGGAACTACTCCCATATAGAGTGACTTGTTGAACAGTGGTGTTGCAAGCACCTCACTTAGCTCCATTATTTTTGGATGTATCCCAGCTGGTCCCATTGCCTTGTCCACTTTCAGTTTTATGAGTTCTTTTAGGACTCTGTCTTACATAAATGGACTGATGTCCACTTCCCTTCCAAATTTGCTCATGTTACCTCAGAACACCTTCATTCAAAGCAGAATATTAATTTATTTTTGGAAAAAAATCCCAACTATTCCACTAGTGGGAGACAGGTAGGCAGCAAAGGAGTAGCCTGCATCCCAAGTAGAACACCGGAAGAGGAGTGAGGAGCCATGGCCAGGAGGCTCTGCAGTAGACTACTGCAAGTGGCAGGAGACACTGGAGGGGTGCTTGGAGTCATTAACAGAGGAACAGAAAGTAGAAGGTGCCGAGATTGTAAGGCTTGTTCGAATGGAGGGCATTGAGAAGGGCATGTAGATAGAAAGGGGTAAAGCAATACAAGGTGTCACTTGGGAGCATTTGCCTTGCTTTCATCTGACTGGGGGCACTTGGGAGAAGTTGTCTTGCTTTTCAGGGCTGGCTGGGGTCTGAACAGCATCCATTTGTTTTTGTTTCTATTTTAACAGGGGCTTCACTAATCTTACAGGTTCTGACCAAGGGCAGGATTAATAGGGTAGTCTGGTGCTTTTATGCATGGGTCATACTTCTTTCTGGACTGAGGGCTGGATTAGATAAGTACTCTGGTGCTATTTAAGTTAGGGCTCCATTTATTCCACAGGTTTCATACTGAGGGCAGGTGAATCTAACTATAATACAGGGTTTCTTGCTGCGAGAAGGAATGTATGTTGTTACTGTTTAAATAGGGAATGCATTTCTTCCACAGGTTTTCTGACAGCATACAGGAGAATTTAAGTAGACCACAGGATTTCTTGCCAACCTTTGTTTGATAATGGGGTCTAGTATGGATTCTTGGCTGCAGCTGCAACAGGCTTTACACTGGGGACTGAGTCTTGGCTGTGATTTCTTTTTTTATCAGAGTTGTGCAGGCTTAACTCCCCTTGATGTAGGAACACTGCTGTCCAATCAGGAGAGAGAGGCTGCTGACACATCATTACTTTTCAAATTGTGAACTAGAAGCTTTAAAGTTGGCTCATGGAGAGGTTCCAAAGTGCCTTACAACATCCTGTATCCACACAGGACATAGTCAGTGCAAAAAAAACAAAAAGACAGGTGATAGCAGATAACAAGAGATCAAGTAGGAAACATAAGCAGTGGAGTGAGGGGGGAACCATCATGATGGGAGTGGTGCAGTGCAGTGGTCATGGAACTACAGTCTTCAGAGAGACATTCTGGAGGCTGCAATGTTGCCCTATTAATAGGCACCTCTCTGGGTAGAGGGAGGAGACTGCTGGTTTCTGGGCAGAGGTGACCAGATTACAGGCAATGCCCATCCCACACAGAGACCACCAGGTCCACAACATGAAACTCTAAGGATGCCCAGGAGGAAGAGTGACTGGATCACGGTGGGCTCAGGGAGGTTGGGAGGCAGAAGCACATCCCCTGACTGGTCAAGAAGAATGTAATAGTAAATGGGACTCACTCCAAAGAAAGGGGGTTACTAGTGGGATACTGTAGGGTTCAGTACTGGGGCCAGTCCTCTTTGATGTCTTTATGGGAGACATTACAGAGGGTCTGGAAAGAAAAGCATGCCTATTTGCAGATTACACAAATATCCACAACAGAGTTGATACACAAGGGGGGATGGAAAGGATGAGAAGGGACTTGGCAAGGTTAGAAGAATGGTCAAATGTAAGGCAACTTAGATTCCATGCAAAGAAGTACAAAGTAATGCACCTGGGAAACAAAAACCCAGGTGAAGAATACACAATAGAGGGAAGTAATAACAACAAAAATGGAAAGGAAGCCGGGGGTATTCATATCAGATGATCTTAAAGTAGGCAAGCAATGTGAGAAGGCAGTATGGAGGGCTGGGGGATACTGGGATGCATAGGGATAGGCATCACCAGTAGAAAACATGAAGTTGTTATCCCTCTATACAGACAGCTGGTGAGACCCCATCTGGAGTACTGCGTGCAGTTTTGGAGACCCATCTCCGAAAGGACATAGACACATTGGAGGTGATCCAGAGGAGGCAACTAAAATGGTGCAGGGTCTGCAACAGAAGCCATATGAAGAGAGACTAAAATAGCTTAATATGCATACCCTTGAAGAAAGGAGGGAGAGAGGGGACTTGATAGTAACTTTCAAGTACCTCAAGGGAATCAACAAAGTCCAAGAAGGTAGCATCTTTCAAAACAAAAATGTGCAAGAACAAGGCGGCACTATTTAATGATTACGGGGGATGGCTCAGGGGCAATGTGAGGAAATATTTATTCATAGAGACAGTTGTGGATGCATGGAACTGCCAACCTGAGAAGATTTTGGGATCAAAAACAGTGGGGGAATTTAAGAATGCATGGGACAGCCATAAAGCAATTATAGTGGGTGGTAGGAGGAAGAAAGCTGTTGGTAAACTAGAATCTGCAGCTTATCCAATAGGTAGGGAAATAGGCAGACTGACCGGGCCAAGCAGTCCTTATCTGCCATCAAAATCTATGTTTCTATCTATGTTTAATAACTCCTAGACTGTTTTGGAGGAAAGGAAATGCCCCACACAGGCACCCTCATCTGGGACCAGGGAGAACAGTCATGGCCTCCAGGTTGAAGCCACAGGGAAGAGGGCAGGGGACCCCAGAGGAGAGAGGAGCTTCTCCTAGTGGGAGACTCTGTTATCCTGGGTGTGAAATTAGGGACACGGAGCAGGGGTGAGAAGGAGGTCAAGTTCCTCCCAGAAGTGCTGCATGGAGGGATGGGAAGTGAATCCATAGAACTGCTAGGGTGATAGCCAGGAGGAAGCAGTTGGATGTCATTGTCTACCTGGGGACCAATGACCTGGCAGAGAGAAGGGTGAGATAGCCAGAGTCCAGGAGGATTTCAGGAAGCTGGGGGGCCTGAAACAGGTAGCATGTTCTGTCTCATTCCCAAGGCACAGGGCAGGATAGGGCATTCCACATCCAAACCTTCAACTACTGGTTGAAGAACTGGTGTGAGAGGAAAGGATTTGGCTTCATAGGGGATTGGGGCCTGACCTGGGCAGATGCGAGCTTGTATCAGGAGGATGGCCTGCATCTGTCTGGGAAGGGGACCTCAGTCTTCAGTGAAAAGTTGAATGGTTCAGCAGAGAGCATTAAAACTGGCCAAAGGGGGACAGCCAGGAGAGACAGGTGGCTTAGGAAAACTCCACTGTGGGATCATGCAAAAACACAAGTTGACAACAGGAACAACTGAAGCAGGCAGTGAGGGGCAGGCAGCAGAAGCATGTATAAGGGGGGATAAGGGAAGGGAGAGCACATAAACAGGAAAACCACAGTGGGAGAAAGAGACAGGAGAGGGAGAACAAGAACAAAGGGAGGACAGAGTGTAAAACATGGGAGGTCATGTTCACAAATGCCGTCATTCTAGGAAACATGATTCCAGACCAGGAAGCATCAATGATGAATGCTGACCTTGACATAGCTGCAATAACACAGACATGGTACTCTGCTAATCGCAGTTTGGACATCAGTGTATTGTTATACACTGTTCTGAAGGGCCAGAGAAGGCAAAAAGGGAGAGGGTGGCCCTGTGCATCAGAGAAGGTTTAAAGGATACAGAAGTACATGGACGATGGAAAGGCTGGGGCAATGTGGGTTACTCTTGAGCCAGGAAATGGCACATCAGTATTTACAGGGGTGCTCTACAGACCTCTGGCAAGAGGGAGGAAGTGGATAGGGTACTAGTGGAGGAAATTCATGGTGTGGCGGCTGAAAGTGAAATCCTACAGAGGGGGGATTTCAAGGTTCCATAGCAATAGCACCAATGAAATTGCAGCACAATAAATACAAGCCTGGTAATTTTGCCGCATGACAATGCAACACCCCAAGACTCCAGCACACGCCACTACATCACAAAAGGAACACATCAAATGCACCTTTTTCTCTTTAAAGCTGTATTCTTTTACTAACAGCAGTTATTTACCTGACTGAATAAATGCTTACTTTACATTGACTGTATAGATGCACCACACCGTCCCCTCACATTTTTAATTTAAAAAAAAAAAAAAAAAAAAAGATTTATTACATCATGATTTAAGGAGCATGCAATATCGTGATCCGGTGAACTTTGTAGCCCAGTCTTCCACCATCAGTAGTAGAGCATTAGAAGAGATTCTCCGGATTAAATTCTGACTTAGTCACGTGACTGCGCACTTGGTTGTTTCCCTCTGGAGCAAGGTACATTATTGGTGTTTCTTTCTGGAGCAGGGTACATTACTGGTATTTTGCACTGAAGCAAGGTACATTACATCTGGTCATTGTGTTAAAAACTTCAGCTTTATTATTTCATAACATGCATACCATGCCAGACACATTAAAACTAATTATTTATCCAAAACTGTATAATTTGGAGTTGAAAGTTGTGAGCGTTAGCTCTTAGGTAGTTGATTTCAGAACAGCTGCTATTGCCACTAACCACCACCATAATCCTTTTGGTAGTGTACCGGTACTTATGGCGTGGTGCAGGGGGATAATGACCAGATAGATACTGCTCCAGCTTTAATTCATTCATGTTCTGTTCTGTTTTAAGGGCCTTAATGAATTTCCATATGTTAGTGTGGCTGGCCCCAAGTAAGTTATTGAAACTCTGATGCCAGCCCTCAATGGCATTCACTGTATGAGGGAGGCATTCTGCAACAGCATTATGGCAGTTCCAAAATTCAAGAGGAAACAGTGGCCCACAGCACACAAATCTGCCCACTGTGCATCCCAGCAATGTATCTTCAGTGTAATCTACTAAGGCAGCCAGTTGTTCATCATTCTCTGTGTACAATTATCTGCATCTAAGGGCCTCAAAAGCAGAAAGAACATCAGTGTGGGGACATACGCTAGTGCAAGTAACATCTGTACATGAAGAGCAAAGTTTCCATCCACAATATAGTTGTGTATGCCTGGTAACACCTACATTTTTCACCAGAATGCCTGGCATAAATGAAAAAAAAAAACCTCTGCTCTCAGTGCCAGAAAACTCAGAGGTAAATGCTTTGGCATCAGCTAATTCAACATATGTCATCACAGACTGGGGTGCTAGACTGAGGCACAGATTTTTAACTGCTGCAAGAACTTTAACATAGTTAGCATTGGTGCAACTTAACAGTAATATAAATACTGTAGGGATGACAGCCATAACGTGCAGTACATGAATAGTACAGAATTGGGAAAACCTTGAGGGCGTGGATTTTTAAAGTCCCATCGGCATACCAGTGCTTGCTGTCCAGCATGTATTGAAGGTTTCTGTGTGTGGAGAAGATTAGAGATCTCTCGCTGTGCTCACACCCACTATCATGGAGAAGAAATGGCTCCTCATGATCTGTCAGGGAATATTCCCTCAGAATTTACAGCTATGAGAGGCATGTAAGCAATACTGGGGCCCCAGAAGCCATTTCTCTTGTACGCTGGGTTGTGCATTTTAGGCAAGAAAATGAAGGCAATTTACTTGCAGAAGCCCGGTCAAGATTATTGGTTTCACCAGTTACTATTTGATGTGTGCCCTCCTGAGAAGATAACGCTTTGTCCTTCATCAGTTGCGGTACCTTTTGAACAGTGATAGCACCAGCATCGGGCTCAAGACTGTGCTCATTTAATAATTGTGTTATATAGTCATGGTTCATATGATATCTTGCTGTGCAATGCATGGAATCATACTGGTAACATTTCCAGTACGTTATGTCCCCAAAAAATGTCTCTTTTTTGGTATACGTAGCCACAGTTAGATAGTAGCTACTGTCCATGCTGACTGAAAACAAATTCCAAAGGCATGGCTACTGCAGCAATCGAACTACCATTAAGTGATCAAAAATAATGCATGTATTTTTTTTTTTGTCGTGCCTCCCACTGCTGGTATCTTCTGTCCGGTCACGGACACTTGGCTGTAACTCCCACATCAGTCACCCTACTAGTACCCCTGGCTTACCCCCCAGGGTTGGGTTGTGGCACCCAAACCCCTCTAAAGGGTGTCGCAATTGATGGAATAGGGTGGGAGTCAGCCTGGGAGCCAACTGCAACTGGGCAGGTGTTATCCAGGTGGTTGGTGGCAGGCTTTTACTTGGTGTCTGTGAAGCTGGGGATACGCAGTGATGACCTGTGCCACCCTGCCCTCTGAATGCCCTGACCTGCGATGTTAGTGCCCTGCCCCTGTGACAATGGGCCAGTGTGAAAATGATGCATGTATTTAAACTGTCCCCTCATTGACACTAATTAATGATTGCTGTACACCAATTTCTGATTGTTGCAAAATAATTGGTGATGGCTATTAGAAATTAACTGTAGTAACTTTCACAGCAGAACTTTGATTATAAATAGCAGAAAACCAACTTAGGGGCTCATGATTCGCACTCTCCACAAATCAGCAACAAGGTAAATAATCTTTTATTTTAGCAGTTGCTACAAGCATTTAACTGCAGACATGTGGTTACCAAATGTGCCTTTATTAGTCTTTTTTAACATGCTAGCAAATGTATTGTTACTGATGTGGTAAATAAATACAGTTAGAAAAAGAATGTAGCTGGAAAGAGAGGTGTACATTTAGGAGCTGTGAGGAGTAAGGATGTGATATGCTGTGATGCGCTGAAAACTGTTGTGTGCTAACTTCTGTTATTAGCGCTATGTGTTTTTCATTGTAATTCCTGTGCTGAAATACTTGTGCTGAAATTGCCATGCTAAATTTACTTGATGCCAGATTTTAATATGCCGGACATGAACTGGACCGGCCAAGCAGCTGCCTCAGTCCAAAGCACAGCTATCCTGGAATCCCTGCAGGGGGCTGGACTCAGACAGCTGATGCATGCTCCAACCAGGGACAGATCAATTCTGAACCTGGTATGAGCCAATGGAAACAGAGTCAAAGGAATACAGGTGGAAGGGCAGCTGGGATCCAGTGACCACCTCATGATCTGGTTTGGTATGGAGACAGGGACTCAATCAAGCCACACAAGGGCAAAAGTATTAGATTTCAGGATGGCAGATTTCAATGAAATGGGGAGATGTTTAAGAGCTGCCCTGGAGATGGGACAGGTAATGGAGGGGGTAGAGGAATAGTGGGGGAAACTAAAGGGAGCCATAGTGGAGGTAACTAACCAATGCATCAGGATAGTTGCCAAAGGTAAAAGAAGAGGGAAACCACTCTGGTTCTCTAAAGAGGTGGCAGACAAAGTAAGAGCTAAAAGAGAAAGTTTCAGGAAGTATAAGGAGACCCAAAGGGAGGAGGACAGGGAGGGTTACCTTTAATGTCTAAGGGCAGGGAAAAGTATTAGGAGAATTAGGGCACAGACAGAGGGAGGGTTAGCACGGACTATGAAAAAGGGGACAAGACATTCTATAGGTGCGCCCATGATAGAAAAAAAACACGAGGGGTTGTGAGGATGAAAGGGGAGGAGAGAGATCTAGACAACACAGAAATACTGAAAAAAATACTTCTGTTGAGTATTCACTAAGGAGGAAGAGGGTCAAGGACCACAGTTGAGGAGCAGAGACAATGAGGTGAAGAAATGGACATCGTCCATTCACAATGGATTGAGTTATGGAAGAACTCACAAAACTGAAGGTAGATAAAGCCATGGGGCCATATGACAAACACCTGAGGATGCTAAGGGAGCTGTGAAGGGAACTAGCAGTATCTCTGGCTACCCTGTTCACGGAGTCACTCAACACAGGTGTGGTTCCAGAGGATTGGAGGAGGGTGCATGTAGTCCCACTACATAAAAGTGGCAGTAGGGAGGAAGTGGAAAACTACAGGCCAGTCAGCCTCACCTCAGTGATGGGGAAGATTATGGAGACAGTTTTGAAAGAAAGGATAGTGGCACACCTGGAATCCAGTGGTGCCCAGGATCTGAGGCACCACAAATTCATAGCAGGAAGGCCTTGTCAAATGAATTTGATAAGATTGTTTTGATTGGGTAACTAGGAAAATAAATCAGAGAGGAGTGGTAGATGTTGCCTACTTAGACTTCAGCAAAGTCTTCAATAACATCCCCCATAGAAGGCTGGTAAACAAGATGAGTAGTCTGGGCATGGGGCAGAAGGTGATACAGTGGGTTAGAAACTGACCAACAGACAGAAGGCAGAGGGTGGTCATAAATGATTTCCAATCCGGGAAGAGAGAGTGACCAGCGAAGTACCACAGGTACTGGTACCGGGACCAGTCCTGTTCAATGTCTTCATTAGTGACATTGCAGAGGAACTGGAAGGAAAGGTCTGCATATTTGCAGATGACACCAAGATTTGCAACAGGGTGGACACTCCAGAAGAGGTGCAGAAACTTAAAAGGGACCTGGAGATGCTTGAAATATGGTCAGAGGTGTAGCAAGTGAGGTTCAATGCAAAAAAGTGCAAGATAATGCACCTGGGGAGAGTTACAGGATGCGTGGAGGTGCTGACTGTCACCAAAGAGGAAATGGAGCTAGGGGTTACCATATATGATGACCTTAAAGTATCAAAGCAGTGCACAAGGGCTGCAGGGAGGGTGAGTGGCATGCTGGGGTACATAGGCAGAGGTATTACTAGTAGGAGGCAGGAGGTGGTGAAGTCATTGTATAAAACACTGGTAAGGCCTCACTTGGAGCACTGCATGAAGTACTAGAGATCACAGATGTGTAAGGACACGAACAAGGTGGAGGCTATCCAGAGAAGGACAATAAATATGATGCATGGCTTGTACCACAAAACATAAGAAGAGAGACTAAGAGACTTCAATATGTACTAATTGGAGGAGAAGAGATAAAGGAGGGGCATGATAGAAACTTCCAAGTACCTCAAGGCCATAAACAAGGTGTGGGTAGTGGATATTTTCCAGTGTAGAAAGGATACCAGAATGAGGGGGCATGATATGAAATTGGAGGGGGGTAGATTAAGACAGGCTTTATTAAGGGGCATCAGCTTAAAACAAATATAAAGAGAACCATTAAATCTTCAAAATACTGACTACTCCCTACTTTCTCTTGATGCCAAAAAAGCCTTTGGCAGGCTTGAGTGGGACTATTTAAAACATATACTTGAATGATACAGTGTCAGAGTCAAATATAGGACATGGATGGATATTTTAGGATCCATAACAACTGGTCAACAATTTAGTTGTCGACCAACATTACAGCAACTCCCTTATAATCAGCCGCATTTGCGGTCCACATAAAGGGAATCAATGGAAACATGCTTTTCTTTCAGGGGCTTCACCCCCACACCCCTGCTATTAAAATAATCAACTCCAAATTAGAGTTGTTTCGGGGAGGGGATGTAATCCCCCCCTTCCCGAAAGCAGTGTCAATGTCCCATGCCAACACTACAGCAACCTGGTGCTGTTGTCGCTGTAGTGTCAGATGTAAAAATATTGTGGTAGTGTCAGTATACCAATATTTTATATTCTGACCTGGTGGTGAGGATTAGAACCAATAAGACAGATTCAAATGCTATCTCTGTTTAAAGGGGCACAATGCAGGGATGCCCTTTTTCCCCTCTCATCTCTGCCCTTGCTATGGAGCCCCTAGCTATTGCCATCTGGGATAATAAAAATATAAAGAGTATTAAAATTGGTAAAATAGAACACAGAGTTAGCCTTTATGCAGATGATGCCCTTCAATACTTTCCTAACTTGAATATTAATTATCCACATCTGTTGGAATTGATCTCTGAATTCGGAAGGGCATTAGAATAGTGGGTTAACTGGGGTAAAACTGAACTATTGGAATCATTACAACATTCCTGCTCTTTTAATCCCCCAGTAGAATGTAAAATTAGAAAGGTTAAATTAAATACTGTATCTGAGAGTTATGCTGAAAGCCGATCTGACTAAAGTTGTAGATATTAATTGTATTCTGCTTATGGATGAGGTTAAGAAGGTATGCTAACTAGTAAAACATAAATATATTTCAATGTTTTACAGGAGGTCTACCATACACTGCACAACGAAATATTTTTAACTATAAATTGTCCAAGATGTCACCATCAGAATGTGACACTAGAACATAATTCATTCTAATGAATTGTGAACACGTATTGCTATGTAAGTTGATAGAATTGCATTTTTTATTAAGGCACCTGCTGGATTGAGAAGCTAAAGTTTTCATGAACCCATATAAATAATAAGAGTAACACAATAAAAGTGTGTCGCACCTAAAGATGATGCAAACCAATGTAAGTGAAAGAAGACAAGGTACTGTATTATAGTAAGAGAAAAGAACAGCCATGTATAGCACTGTATGATTATTAAAATGTTTAAAAAAAATGATCATGTTGCATTAATGTGGTCTCTCACCTCTTATCTTTCTTTACAGAATACATAACATTAATATGTGTTCAGTATTGCTTTTTCCAGACACTCCCCTTCTTCCCCTTTAAGCCTTACTATTCCACCCATTTTTCTCCTGTCAGTAATATACCTATAAAAGGTCTAAAAACTCACTAAAGTCAGATAGCACAATAAAACTGCAAATATCCCATCTAATTAATTAGGCATGTATCATTGCTGAACACATTTTGTTTGCTTCTGTGATGTTACAAGTTAAAAAAAAAACAGTATTTTTTGGCTATGGGCACATTTTTCTTACCTCCATCAGCCAACGTCTTGTGGACTTTGGGTTCCACCAAGCTAAGTAGTAAATGTTTCAATATTCAAAGCCAGCCACATGCATTGTGCTGACAGGAGCCCTGTGCAGCAACTAGTGCACAACCAAATGGGGAGGGATATTCAGACAATTAGTACATGTCAATCAGAGTGTGGTAACTGGTTACAGATGGGGCCATGTTAGCGGAGTGCATCATGACTATGCACTGCACAGATGTAGCCCTAGACTGAATATGGCTGACAGGAGCCCAATGGGGACAGTATAGCCCAAACGGGATAGCACTAGGGCTCTTGTGGGCCATATTTATCCCTAATATGCTAATGAGATCACTGGGCATGCAAGGCTTATAAGTCATTTGCACACCTATTACAGGTTCATTAGCATGCATGCCCATGTGCGCCAACTCTGTAACACTCTATAAGGCATTATCAGGTATCTGCAGATTGACCAAAGTCTGCAAGGGGAGCTGCTAGAGAGCCACAAAAATAGGCAGGATTAAACACAGTACTTTGTAAGTAAGTAATGGTTTATTTGTTAGGTGCACAATCCCAGGGACTCTGGGCACTGTAAAATGGAACAGTAACAATATTATAAACAAATGATAAAAGCAATGAGTTGCAGGTTACATTTTAAAAGATTGCATAATAAAGTAAAAACATTTATTTTTAATTTTCTGGAAAAGCTAGGCTAAAGAGGTAGGTCTTTAAACCCCTCCTGAACACTTCCTCCATAGGGTCCTCCCTGAAGGATCTTGGCATCAAGTTCCATTGAACCGGGCTAGCCACGGAGAATGAATGATCACCTGAGGTTCTCAGCCTGATCCTCAAAACCACCAAGAGGCCCTGGATGGAGGAATGAAGTGAGTGAGCTGGGATGGCAGGAGTAAGGAGGTCTGACAGGCAGTCAGGGCTCAAACTGTATAGGGCCTTATAAGTGAAAAAGTCCACCTTGAAAAGAACCCGCTACCTGACTGGCAGTCAGTGCAGACCTTGCAGGACTGAGGTCATATGACAGCACCTAGAAAGCCCTGTCAGGAGCCTGGCCACTGCATTCTGCACTACCTACAGCTGGTGGAGGTTCCCTCCACTGACCTTGAAGTAAAGAACACTGCAGTAGTTGAGTATGGATTATACAAAGACATGCACCAGTGACAGCAGGTCTTCAGATGGAATTAGGGGTTTAATCTAGGTGATGTTCCTCAGGTGCTATAAAAAATGCTTTCAATGACAGCTAACTTCTGAGCCTCAAATGTTAGCTTGTCATCGAGGACAACACCCAGATTTCTCACCCTAGAGGATGCTATAAATGGTGTCTCCAGGACCAAACCTGTTGACATCCCAGAGGCATCCCCCTCATGCCTGTGACCTGGCTCAATCATCAGTACCTCCATCTTATCTGGGTTAAGTCTCAGCCAGTTAGAGTTTATCCAGTTCTGGATCTTGGCAAGGCATTCATTCAGCACTTCGATGGCACCATTTGTCCTTGGTGCAAAAGCCATGTAAAGCTGATTATCCTCTGCATAACAGTGAAAACCCAGACTGTACTATCTAATGATCCTCCCCAGGGGTAGCATGCATACCTCGAACAACATTGGTGAAAGGATCAAGTGCTGAGGAACTCCAAGGTTAGGGGCATCGGGGAGGAGGAGGAGGAGGAGAAATTCCCCATCACCCCCCTCATCCTCCTGCCTGAGAGAAAGGAATCAAATCAGCTGAGAGTACCAGTGAGTCCACAATACTCTCTAAGGTGATCCAACAACACAATGTGGTCCATGGTATTGAATGCTGATGACAGATTGAGAAGAATGCGAACTGACAGTTCCCCTCAATCACTTGCCATGAGGAGGTCATTAAGCACCCAGACTAGTGCCATCTCTGTGCTGTGCCTCATCCTAAACTTGGTCTGGAATGGCTCGTAGATGTCAATGGTCTCTAGGTGTTTTTCTAGCTACAGTACCACTGCCCTTTCAACAACCTTCCCTAAAAATGAGAGGTTGCAGATTGGTTTATAATTCACCAGGACATCAGGGTCAAGAAATGTTTTTTCAGAAGGGGCTTCACTAATGCCTCCTTCAAAATGTTGGGGAAGGCCCCCTCTAAATGCTAACACCAAACTATCCTGGCGAACACCATCCCAATAGCCTCGATGCAGTCCACTAAGAGATGCATTGGGCCTGGGTCCAGTTCACAACAAGCGGACCGCAGCTTCAAAATCACCTTAGAGACCTCAAGTCACCTCCACTGGCCAAAACTCCACTAGACAATATGAATGCCCCGGCTCTACCCAGACCCCACCTTGTGGAACTGATCTAGACCCACTGGAGAGATCCCAGCCCAAACAGAGGATACTGTGTCAAAGAAGAACACAGCAAACTCTTCACAAAGTGCTACTGAAAAGGTTATTTTCAGCTGTTGACAGGCAGAATGAAGATGCCTGTCCACAGTCCAAAAGAGCTGAGCTGTTCTGGTCTGTTCTTCCCTGTGGCAATCTCCTTGGATAAGAACTCTGCTTTTTTATGGATGACTGCCCTTTGATAATCAGCATGGTGATTTCTCAAAATTAGTCTATCTTCCTCTGACCAAGTCCTATGCCAGCAATGCCCCAACTTCCAACCTGTGGTCTTCATCCCTTTGAGGACCCCATTAAACCATGTGGGTCTGAGGTGAGAGGACCTGGGTCATATTTAGACAAGTACAATGGCATCAAATGCCCCAGAGACAGCCCTATTGTAGGCTGCCACCATCTCATCCAAGCCAGTCCCACAAACAGCACTAACACTGGAAAAATCAACTACGCTATCAATCCCACTGTTGGCAATCCCCTTAAAGGGCAATAGCTCATCATCTCAACAGGGGAGGAACCCTTGGGGGGAGCATCAAATGAGAATTTTACCATACAGTGATCAGACCAAGCAACCCAATGAATCCCAAAGTCAGTGGCCTTGAGACCCAGTGGGAATACCAAGTCCAAGGTATAGCCATGGTGATGGGTCCTAGAGGCAACTGCCTGTGTGAGTCCCAGGATTGTCATCAGTCACAGGAGGTCAGAACCAAGTTGCAAGGATACATCATCCATCCAGGCATTGAAGTCACCCAGAATAAGTCATGTGGGTGACTCAGATATCCTGTCAGTGATGAATGCCACAGCCTCTTGCAGAAATTCTCTGCCTGACCCCAGAGGGCAGTAAACCAGGAGAATCCTGCATCCTGTATCTGGACCCGCACACACTGCCACACATTCCAACGATGAGGTAGAACCCACCAGATGTACAGAGAAATTCATGTCAGATCTAAAACAGATGGCTACAACCCCTGCACTTGTGATACCTTCTTGGGCAGTGTACCACCGAATACCCAGCCAGGATCCATGCCTAAAAACTGAACCTGCATTGTCTCCCAGCCAGGGCTCCATGATGCATGCCAGGTCGACTGAAGATATCAAAATTGAACATGACTGTGGTCTTGTTTTTCATCACCCTGGTGTTGCATAACACTATCCAGAGGGGATCAGTGAAGGCTGTAGGCTCCCTAGCTGCCTGCCTATGCAGTCCACTAGGAATCCTAGGAATGGAGACCAAGCACATCAGGCCTCTCTCTAGGCTTTGTTTCCTCCTAGGGCACCTTCTGCT
This sequence comes from Neoceratodus forsteri, assembly GCA_016271365.2. Lineage (NCBI taxonomy): Eukaryota > Metazoa > Chordata > Ceratodontiformes > Ceratodontidae > Neoceratodus > Neoceratodus forsteri. The sequence goes on along the minus strand of CM057457.1, from coordinate 415,040,610 downwards.
CCATACCACCCCAATTCTTCTCACTTCTGTTGAGCCCCTGTGCCCAACCACATACCCCTTGCACTACCAATACCCACCTCCTTGCAATGCCTTATAACAGAAGTAGTAAGGTAAACAACTAAAAGTAGTGGGTTAACAAAAAAGGGGTAAAACAGCAGGAACTAAATATACATAGCTACAATTACATTTTAGTCTTGCAGTGCCCAGAATGGTGGTGTATTTGATCTGTTTCTGTTTCAGTCATTATTTGGTGCAGATGATCTATCTTTGTTATGTTCCTAGTTCTGTGGGCTCCATCTGCAGATTAATGGCTTCTACCCTTGTTCCTTTACATTTTCACTTGCACCATTGTATGGTCTGTTTTGTGTGTTGAAAACAAAAAGTTTCAATAAAAAGATTTACTGCAAAAATAGAGGTAGCGGCAGGCAGAAGGAAAGCAGAAGACACCCTATCAATGGCGAGGTAATAAATCCATTTTATGGAGGGTGAGGAAGAGAAGAAAGTAGTCAGACATAAAAAGGAGGCAGTAGAGTACTTGGGAAGTACAGCTCACAATAATACTGGTAAAGAGAATAAAGGAAATGCACTATCACGTTTAAGGTAATAAACCCATTTTGGGAACTCTGAGGAAAGTGAAGTCAGTTAATAAGCATAGCTTGAAGGCATAAGGGGACAAAATAGCTTCAATAGGAAACAAACTCTACCAAGAGTCAGTAAGGCGGCAGAATAATGGTATTGTGGTCAGTGAGAAATGCATAAACTAGCAATTTCAAACAACATGAAGTCTTGCTGTATTATGACTACTGCAGTTAGCCCAGCACTCAAACTGCCCCAGAGAGTAGAGGGTTCATTTTTATGCAGGGCATAGAACGTTGAGCTCGAGCTCGGTTCAAACCTCTGTCTGCTGCACTTTGAAGTGCAACCATCAGATTCTTTACTCCACCTAACTGAACGGTCGCTCCAGAGATTTCTCCTTTGCTCGCAGTTCGCAAGTTGGTTAAAGTCCTTGGTTTTGCCAATTATTTTTCACAAGTTTCAGTTCAGATCTCTGTCTATGGTACAGTAAGTACTAGGTAGTGAACTAGACATAGTAAACTTGTGGAAATTGCAAAAATTGATTTTTCAACCGGTTCGGCTGAACCAGCTGTTTAGTAAATTATATATTCTGTCTTTGTTTCTAACTTAGAGTGTGGTTACTGGTCCTTATCGGTTAAAAAAACCCCGCATTTTCTTGTGTTTTTTTCCCCCAATACCTGTGACACGGTTAGAAACTGATAAGGGTGTCTTGCCTTGTTGTTTGCCATAAAAACGGTAAATTTGTGGTTATGATGGCTAAGTCTGAGAAACCCAAAAGAAAAACCGGGCCCACTGGGTTTCAACACTGCAGTGTGTGTGGGGACGTCTTTGCTAAGGCTGATCCCCACACCACCTGTGTTTATTGTCTAGGGTTTGACCACCTCGATTCAGACTGCCAAATCTGTAAAAGTTTCCCGAAGTCTACCCTGAAAAAAAGATTAGGTAGGCTTAGGGATAAGGAGGCCGAGAAGTCCGATGACTCGGATGGCCAGCCCGGTTCAGTCCCGACCAAACCTGAGGGAGTGCCCTCTGACCAGGGCAATACTTCTTCGGGCAAGAGGAGAGCTGATCCTGAGGGATCAGTTCCCACAAAAAGAAAAGAAAAATTAGCTGGTTCTGATCCAGAGACTCATTTTCCGACTGCCGAAGAGATTGTCAAAGCGATAAGAATTGTAGAATCACTTTGTCCAGTTCCATCTGATCCGGTGCCTTCTGGCAGGCATTCAGTTTGGTCGGTTCCTCCGGTTCAAAATTATGCCCCTGAACATTTCTATGAACTGGATTTGGAGGGAGATGAAGATTATAATGATGAATATGACGATAATGATGGTGTAGAAGGTCTGGATGAGCCCACTGAACCAGACATCTCCCCAGACAGGCCTTCTGGCGTTTCCCCTCCTAGGCTTTCTGAGTCTCCTTCCCACTACATGTTTTGCAGGAAAGTGGCAGAAACCATCCAGCTCCCTGTGGAAGAAGCTGTAGAGGAAAAAGAGGAACCTGATTATGTGGAGATGCTGGACATCCCAGAGTCCAAGAGACTGTATATTCCCCTTCATAAATCTTTTGGGAAACAGACACAAAATATTTTAAAAACTCCAAATTCTGTACCTCCTGTCAACAGAAGGATGGACAAAAGGTACACCTCATCAGCGTCAAGTACTGAGTACTTGTATCAACAATGCAGCCATGTTGAGGTTGTGCAGGCTGCATCTTGCGATAAGGCTAATATACCCTTGGCATCACACATCCCAGATAAAGACTCTAGGAAGCTGGATGCTATGGCAAAGAAACAGTACATTGCATCCACCTTGGGACTCAGGCAGCTAATTATATGGCCTATACAGCCAGGTACCAGAAGTCCAGGTGGGACACTGAGCTGGCACTGGCTAAGCAGGCCTCCCCCCAGCTAGCCTCGGAGCTGGAGGGGGTGGCTGCTGATGGGATTGAGGCATCTAAAGTACAGTTCCATGCTGCTGTGGACTCCAATGATGTGTCATCTAAAGTCATGGCTACTTCTGTGGCTCTTCGGAGAATGGCTTGGCTCAGATGTACTAGCCTCTCACAGGACACCCAGGCTAAGGCCATGGATTTCGCTGTGGTGGGTAATTCTCTATTTGGGGAGCACACATAGAATTACATGAAAAAGATGGATGAGTATAGGACCACCTATAGGAGTGCACAGGCCAAGGAAAGGCGGGCAACTCCTTAAAGGCAGCAAGCTATGGGCAGGGGCAGGCCTTTTCATAGCATAAGGCAGTCCTAGTGGGGTGTAGGAGAAAGTAAGCTGTTGGTTAACTAGGATCTGCAGCTTATCTGTTAGGTAGGAAAATGGGCAGACTGGGTGGGCCAAGCAGTCCTTATCTGCCGTCAAATTCTATGTTTCTATGTTCTATGTTTCTACCAAGCACAGGCCTCTTCTCCCTTTCCTCAGAGGGGGTTCTGTGAATGTAAGTACCCCTTTAGGAAACAGTGATCACAACACTGTATTATTTAATATCAAGGAAATGCATTTCAGTAAACCTTTGGGAATCACTACTAAATTAAATTTTGGGAAAGCTGATTACCATAAAATGAAAATGGAATTGGGTAAATGGGACTGGAGACTGGAATTTTCCAACAAACCTGTACAGTATGCATGGGATTCCCTTAGAACTAAAATAGACAAATTAACAACAGATTTTGTCCCCACTATTATTAAATACCATACGAATAAAACTATTAAACCTGTTTGGTTCACTACATCAATTAAAAAATTAATAAATAAAAAAAACAGGCTTAATAAGAAGTTGAAAGTCTTAAAGTCTGATAAACTAATTGTTGAATACAAAGAAACCCAGAAACAAGTCAAAATAGCTATAAAAAAGCAAAAGCCTTATATGAAATTAATTTTGCAAATAGAGTTCATGATAACAAAAAAGCATTCTTTTCCCACATCAACAACCAGAGGAAGACCCCCAACAGTATAGGTCCCTTTCTCACCGTAGAGGGATACCCAGCGACCAATCAGCAAATAGCTAATATCCAGAATAATTATTTTTGTTCTGTATATAAACATAAAGATACAGATGCCCACTGTACAAGTAGACCCTTTGAACCTGGGACAATAACTTTGAACCCAGAAAATATTTATAAAGAAATAATTGGTTTAAATATTAATAAGTCCCCTGGCCCTGATGGTATGCATCCCAGAATATTAGGGAATTAGCAGATATGTTGGTACATCCTATAACGTATATTTTTCAACTATCGATAAATTCTGGTTCTGTCCCCCGGGATTGGAAATTGGCAAATACAGTACCCATCTTAAAAAAAGGACCAAGTACAGTTCCAGGTAACTTTAGGCCCATTAGTTTAACCTCGATATTAGGGAAACTCTTGGAGCGAATAATTAAAGATATACTTATGGAACACATGGAGCAACTAGATATAACAGATCCACTCCAACATGGTTTTGTACGGAACAGATCCTGTCAGACAAACTTATTATCCTTCTATGAAAAAGTGAGTAGAGAGATGGATGTCGGGAACCCTGTGGATGTGATATTCCTGGATTTCACCAAGGCTTTTGACAAACTACCCCATAAAGAACTACTATCAGCATTGGACAACATAAAACTGCCCAGTAATATCTGTAGATGGGTCTCAGATTGGTTGTGGGATAGAGAACAGAGGGTGATCACAAATGGGGAATATTCACATTGGGCCCCGGTTTCAAGCAGCATACCCCAGGGTTCGGTTCTGGGGCCCAGTTTGTTTAACTTGTACATTGCTTCACTACAAATCAACAACAAAAACGTATGGATGTACAAGTTTGCTGATGACTGTAGATTGGGTGTGGTTTCAAAAAATGATGAACAAATAGATGCATTACAACAAGCGTTAGATCTAATAAATAAATGGACTAACCTTAATAAACTTGAATTAAACCTATCCAAGTGCAAGGTTATGCACTTGGGTAAGAAAAATAGGGAAGCAATTTACCAATTGGATAATATAAATTTGGGAGTTGTTATGGAGGAAAAGGACACGGGCATTACAATAACGAATGATTTAAAATTCAGGGTACACTGTAGAAAACAACTAAAAAAAGCAACCCAGTTCCTTAACTGCATATTAAAATATATCGCAAGTAGAAAGAGTGAAGTTTTGGTTCCCTTGTATGTTGCACTGGTTAGACCGCACCTGGAATATTGTGCAAGGGTTTGGGCCCCATATAATAGGGAAGATATACTTTCCATTGAGTGAGTACAAAAAAGATTAACTAAACAAATAAAGGGACTGAGAAGTAAAGAATATCGTGAAAGATTAGTGAGTTTGAACCTTTATTCACTGTATTACCGTAGATTGAGGGGAGATCTATGCTTTCTATACAAAAATATTGAGGATGAAGATATGTTAAAAGACTTGGGCATCACGTGTAATCATGGAAGAATCAGCAAAAGGAAACATACAAAACAACTATATCAACAAGCTTGGGTGCACAACTTTAGGAAAAATTGGTTTAGCCTAAGAGTGGTTGGGGCTTGGAATAACCTACCAACAGAGATCACAATTAGTTCCACCATTAATTAATTTAAAGGGGGAGTTGATGAATTTTTTGGAAATAGCAAATTTTCTTTTAATTCATAAAAATGGAAGGCAAGCCTAATAGGATAGTTATACCTATCCCTGGCTTGAAATGTACCTATGAACCTATGAAGAGGCAGAAGGGGGATGAGCAGGGCTGCATCCATCCCTCAACCTAAGGCTCCTGTCAAGCAGACACCCTAATGTATCAGCCTGGGTCGACTCCCCATTCCTGTAGGAGGCAGGTTAGCTTACTTCGTCCAGGACTGGATGTTTGTTACCTCAGACAGGTGGGTCCTGGAGGTGGTAAGCCAGGGACTGGTTCTCAGCTTCAAGAAATGTCCAAAGTTGAGGGCCAAATCTTTTCCACCTGCAAGCATTTCCAAAACCATTGCCCTGGAGGCAGAGGTTTCATCTCTACTGGCTCTAAAGCCTGTAGAGAGAGTTCCTACATTGCACAAGGTCTGTACTCCAGGTACTTCCTTACCCCAAACAAGACAGGGGAGTGGCGACCCATCCTAGACTTAAGATACCTGAACAAACATCTTTTAAAAGCAAAATTCAAAATGGTGACTCTGGGAATAATCATTACCTTTCTAAGGCCAGGGGACTGGCTAGCATCCCTGGACTTAAAAGATGCCTACTTTCACATTCCCATCAGGTGCTCTCACAGAAAGTACCTTAGGTTCAAATTGTCTTCAGGCCATTATCAGTTCAAAGCTATGCCCTTCGGCCTGACATCAGCTCCAATGGTATTCACAAAATTGAGCCCCCTACTTCTCACATATTTGGGAGGATTTTTCTCTTTGGTATTCACAAAATGCCTAGCAGTAGTAGTGGCCTTTTTAACAAGTAAAAATATTTCCATATTTCCATACCTGGACGACTGGCTCATTGTGGGTCAGTCCCCAGACCAAGTCAAGTCAGACCTGCAAGTGACTCAGCAAGTGCTCACTTCCCTAGGATTCCTTCTCAATCTTCCCAAGTCAGTTCTCGAGCCTGTACAGCTCCTCGCCTTCATAGAGGCAGAGTTGGATACAGTCAAAGCAAGAGGTTTTCTTCCCCTGGAAAGGGCAAGGGCTGTTGTAGAGCTGGCTTTTTCATTCCACCTTCTGGTCTCTCGGCCAGCAAGGCACTTCCTTCAGCTTTTGAGCCACATGGCAGCTTCTACAGCAGTGGTCCAAGGGGCCAGATTTCAGATGAGAGACATTCAGTTTCACCTGAGGGCCTTTGGTCTCAGAAGAAAGATTCTCTAACCAAACTAGTTCCAGTGATTCACACTCTGATCCAGGCTCTCCAATGGTGGCAGGATCAGAGCAACCTCAGGCAAGGAATCCCATTTGTCTCTCAGTCTCACTCTGTGGTCCTAACCATGGATGCTTCTCTACTGGGGTGGGGAGTCCATCTGGGGGCTCTCATAGCCCAGGGACTGTGGTCCCCTCAGGAATCCCTTCTTTATATCAATCTCTTGGAACTCAGGGTGGTCTTTCTGGCCCTGCAAGCTTTCTCTTAGTCAGTGCAGAACAAGGTGGTTCAGGTCAGGACAGACAACACCACCATGTGGTACATCGACAAGCAGGGAGGCACTCAGTCCATGGCCTTGTGCATGGAAGCCATGAAATTCTGGTCCCTAGCTTATTCTCTGCAGACCTCTCTGATAGCAATCCACCTTTCAGGGAAGGCCAATGTGCTAGCAGATGCACTGAGCAGGATCTCCCAGGGCTATCATGAATGGTCCCTGGACCCGCTGGTGTTGAAAGTGTTTTTTTCAAGGTGGGGCACTCCAGAGATAGATTTCTTTGCAGCCCCAGACAATCACCAACTTCCTCCATTTTGTTGCAGACCCCCAGTCTTGGGCTCAGTCCCTCGGGATGCTCTGATTTTGAGCTGGGAAGGGAAATTTCTATATGCCTTTCCTCTACTGTTCAAGTTTCTGGTCAAGATAAGGTCACAACCCTGCAAAGTGATTCTGATTGCTCCAGACTGGGTCAGGCAGCCTTGGTACCCCCTGTTGCTGTCCCTAGCAGTCAATCTTCCCCTGTCTATGTTAACCTCCTCTCAGGGGAGGATTTGGTATCCCAATCTTTGGTCTCTCAATCTCAAGGCATGGCTCTTGAGGAGTTAAGAGTATGCAGATTTGCATCTGTCCCAAGGGGTTCTGGATATTCTAAAAGCCTGCCACCAGAAAAACTTATAACTCCAAATGGAAATTATTCAGCATTTGGTGTTCCAAGAAGCATATATTCCCAGACACTGCTGAACTGTTTACAGTTCTGGATTATATGGTTCATCTTAATGGCCTAGGCCTCAGACCAGCTACTCTCAAGGTACATTTGTCATCTGTTTCTGCTTTTCTGTCAGTGGGAAAGCCTTACTCACTGTCATCTTACCCTGTATTCTGTAAATTTTCAAGGGATTGATTCATACTAATCCCCCCTTAGGGATCCTACCCCTGCTTGGGATCTTAATGTTTACATTGCTCAGCTTATGAAAGCCCCTTTTGAGCCTTTGTCTTCAGCAAAGCTTAAGTACTTGACATGGAAAACTGTGTTCCTGGTAGCTATTACCTCTGCCAGGCATATCAGTGAATTACAAACTCTGTCAGTGGAGCCTTATTTTATCTCATTCCATAGCGATAAGGTGGTCCTTAGAACTAATAGGAGTTTTTTTACCTATAGTGGTTTCAGATTTTCATCTGAACCAATCTGTGTCTCTCCTTGTGTTCTTCACTGATCATTCTTCTTCAGGAGAAGGAAGTTTATACAGTTTGGATGTTGAAAGAGCCCTTAGTCACTACACTGAGCGTACTAAGGCTCACAGGTTTGACTTCCTCCAGATGTTTCTCACTTATGGAGAAGTTGGGAAGGGCAAACCTGCCGCTAAGAGAACTATTGCCAGGAGGATTGTCTCTTTTATTCAATTCTGCTATGAGAAGCTAGGCAAAATACCACTCTCAGGCCTGCGGGCTCATTCAACTAGAGGTACAGCTGCTTCCCTGGCTGTGTCCAGGGATATTCCTTTGCTAGAGATATGTAAAGCAGCCACCTGGAAAACAGTCCATACATTTACCAAGCATTACTCCCTGGACATCCAGGCTAGGAGTGATGCTCAGTTTGGTACAGCAGTACTACAGAGCCGATTCCCAAGGTAGGTTCAATTCCCTCCTCCATGGAGGTACTGCTTGGTAGTCTGCAATAGTCAGAATACAGCAAGACTTCATGTTGTTTGAAGAAAAAAATTACCCACCTTAGTAATTATGTTTCTTCTTATGGAGTCTTGCTGTATTCTGACCTCCCTCCCTGCCTCCCTCTCGGAACCTGTTTCTGGGAAGCGGGCTGGCAGGTGCAGTGTTGCACTCCAGGGGTGCATTTGGGCACTCCCTCCTTTTAGAGAGGGGGAGTGGGTTATATTATTAATTTAACAGTCTTAAGTTGTTCACTACCTGGTTTTTGATTTTGGATTTCTTGACTTGAGTCTTTTGGGGATCCAAAATATTTGGTTGCCATTTGGCTAGTAAAAATTTTACAATTTCCACATAATAGTTAGTATTGGCTCATAAGAATCTGACGGTTGCACTTCAAAGTGCAGCAGACAGAGGTTTGAACCAAGCTCAAGCTCAACGTTCTATGCTCTACATAGAAATTAACCCTCTACTCTCTGGGGCTGTTTGAGTGCTGGGGCTAACTGCAACAGTCAGAATACAGCAAGACTCCATTAGAAGAAACATAATTACTAAGGTGAGTAATTTTGTCTTCTGTACTAACCACTGAGTCACCCAACAGCACTTTCTAATTTTTGTGATACATACAAACAGACTAATACATACACACATACATCCAGACTGCCCTTTCCTCCCTACCTCCACCATCACCACCAACCATGACCAGTCTACAGCTCTTTCTCCCTTCCCCTTCCTTTCCACTATGATTCCCTTGAGCTTATCCCAAGCATTCTTTACTTTTTGGCCCCATTACCTGGGCTGGAAGGCTGTTCCAAGATTCCACCACTCTTTCTGTGAAAAAAGACTTCCTTACATCTCTCCTGAATCTATCCCCCCCCGACCTTTGTTTTACTTTCAAGGCCGTGCATGATGAATATTTGATGGAGACTATAGGACTGGTGAGGCATACAGGAACTATATATACCAGAACCCATAATCAAAAACTAAAGGAAGAAGTAAATAGGACCAAAAAACATAAGGACTGGTCCAGCCAAAGAATTGTGTCATCTTGGAATGCATTACCAAAAAATGCAGTAGATAATGAAAACATGCCAATGTTCAAAAACCAGTTAGATCATTTCATGAGAAATAAAAAAATACAATATTATAGCTAAATTTCCATATCCTACCCACCCAAACATAGGTGGTGAGTTCCAAAAGACCTATGGCCTCTCCTGAACTCATAACATATGAAACCTATGAACATGTCCCCTTGGTTTGAACACTTTTTCTTCTGAAAAAAATACATTCCTACTGTAACTTATTTACCCCTGTGAGGCATTTAAAGGCCTGTATTATATTCCAGACCATTTCCTCTGTTCCAGGGTGTACATATTGTGGTCCGTTAGACTCTCCTTTTTAAGAAATTCAAGAATGTAATGTGGGAGTTATTTAAAGGCCATTGTGTGATTCCTCTGTTCGAACATATCACAGAAAATAGTCCCAATTCATGTACTGAAAGGGGTTAAGGTGGCCATAACAACATCCAAGCACACACTAATAACAAAAAGAAGAGAAAAATTGGAAAACAGCAGGGCTTACAACCAAGATTTCAAGGAGACATTCTATTAATTTCAAGAGCTTTCTGATACACTTACACCTTAAAAAGTTCTTTAAAAAATTCAAACTAAATCAGTCTATTTTCCCAAAACACCAATAACTTTAAATATTTCTTTGAGCATGCTGCACAAGGGCATTGTCCCTCAAGAAACCAGATCCTTATTTATTTATGTAAGTCTTTGATAACTGGGTAAGTGAGCTGATTCAGCGGATTGTTTTCAGGCATGACCCTGGCTGCCGCAAGCGGCATACAGAAGGAGAAACATATTATGCAATGGCAAGAACATTTCCTGGACTCTGATTGGTCAGTGTGTGCCTGGCACAGTGATGTTATCCCAGTATAACATCATGGGTCTACTCTCAACACTGTGAATCTCCTGACTGACTGTATTTCATTTGCATCTTTTCTTAAGAAACAAAAATATTTTTCCACACTAACAAAAACATCTTTAAAATTATTTTTTTTTCACAATTCAGTATAACAACAAGCCATTGTATAATAGCAATAATGCCCACAAGGGTGTGAGTCATGGGGATAATGTCACTTCTCGGGTGTTGGATGCACTCAACCTACAGCCTTGTGCCCAGCACCTGAGGCGTGACATTATCCCAGCATGACACACACCCCCTGTTGAGCATTATTGCTTAAATATACAATGAGTACAAACTGAGGAATACAGTAAACATCATATATGAAATAACATAATATGGAATGATGCACAACTACAAAATAAAAAAATGTACATAATTTACAGTGGAATAAAGTGATGAGTGTAGTTAGGTGCAAAACAAAAATGTACAGAATTTACAGAAGAAGAAGAAAGTGACAAGTGTAATTAGGTGCATAATCAAACAAAAACACAAAGACATGGGCTACATAGGAGTACACAAATCATGTATTATTGGTAGAGGTATATTGGTAGTGAAAGCAGGAAAAAGCGCTAGTGACAAGACCATGCAGCCTAGAGGTGAAGGTGTCTGTGGTCAGTGGGTGAAGGAGAGGGATGGTTAAGCAGAAGATATGCATAATGGTGTATGCTTTGCAGGCTATACTGTAAGGTGCAGCTGACATCTCCTATACTGCTCGCTTAAGGAGTCAGTTTATTCCCTCCTCTGTGCACTTCTCATGTCCCTTTTCTTTCAATGACCAAATGTTTATAATGTAGATACTTGCCTGCTCACCCACACCTGGAATCAATCCATTCCCTCCTCTGTGTACTTCTCACGTCCCTCCTCTCTGAATGACCACGTGTTTATAATGCAGATACTTGTCTGTTCACCCACACCTGGAATCAGTCCATTCCCTCCTCTGTGCACTTCACACGACCCTACTCTGAATGACCAAATGTTTATAATATAGACCCTTGCCTGCTCACCCACACCTGGAATCAGTCCATTCTCTCCTCTGTGCTTTTCTCATATCTCTTTTCTCTCAGTGACCAAATGTTTATAACGTAGACACTCACCTGCTCACCCATGCCTGGAATCATTACATTCCCTCCTCTGTGCACTTCTCATGTACCTCCTCTGAATGACCAATTGTTTATAATACAAACCCTTGCCTGCTCATCCTCACCTGGAATCAATCATTCTCTACTCTGTGCTCTTCTCATGTCCCCCCTCTCTGAATATCCAAATTTTTTTTTTCCCAACTCTTTTTCTGTGCCACTGCCTGGGGAACTCTCTCCGGCAGCCTCCTAGCTTCTGAGCTCTACGTCCAACCCGAGACCTTCACTCTCTCTTGCTCTGATCAGCACAGCCCCAGGATCTGAGCCCCCCCCCCAGGAGTAGAGCCACCCCATCCACCCAGTGCCCTCTGTTTTATAGTATTGTGTGCTAGTCATTGCATGATGGGCCTGAGAGCAGAGAGAGTGTGGCTCAGAGGCAGAGGTGCCTTTGTCCATCCCCAGGAGTGAGGATTTTTCTGTAGCTTGTGTTGCCCCTCCCTCTCCCCCCAGAGACTGGACATGCAATGACATCCTCTGAGGACTGCTGTAGCTCAGTCCTTCTACTTGCAGCCCTGACATGCACAGTACCTCCGACTTCCATTGGAGGGGGCACTGCGGTGCCAGGCAAGCCCTGGATCCCTCCCCAGAGAGAGGAGACCTGTACTATGGATGCTTGAGCCTCTTCCTCCCCTGCCAACCCACAACTGCCCGGGCTCGTTCCTGAACCCGGGTCACCAGCGTGGCATGAGTTGTGGAGTCCAGTGCCTCAACCTTCAGCACCACCGGGCCAGCTTTGTCCAAAGGTTTATAATGCAGACACTTGTCTGCTCACTCACAGCTGGAATCAGTCAATTCTCTTCTCTGTGTACTTCTCATGTCCCTCCTCTCTGAATGACCGAATGTTTATAATACAGACCTTTGCCTGCTCACCCACACATGGAATCAGTCCATTCTCTCCTTGGTGCTTTTCTCATCTCCCTTCTCTCTCAGTGACTAAATGTTTATAATGCAGACACTTGCCTGTTCACCCATGCCTGGAGCCAGATCATTACCTCCTCTGTGCTCTTCATATGTCCCTCCTCTCTCAATGACTAAATGTTTATAATGCAACATTTGCCTACTCATCCATACCTGGAATTAATCCATTCCCTACTCTGTGCACTTTTCTTGTACCTCATGTCTTAATGATCTAGTATTTATAATGCGGACATGAGGTCTAGGATACCGCTCTCCTAATCTAGGAATGGAGGAGAACAGAATCTTTTTGGATGAACTAGAAAACATGGAAACTTATAATGATTACATCTTAATGGGGGATTTTAACCTCCCTAACATTAATTGGTCAACTCTTAAAGCAAAAGGCCATCTAGAAAAAAGGTTCCTAGATATTGTTCTTCAACACAACTTAGAATAACTTGTGACAAAACCAACTTGAAGTAATAACCTGCTTGACCTAATATTTGTAAATATGAGGGATACAGGACCTACATGAACAGTACTTCCTCCACTTAGGGACAGTGACCACAATATGGTACAATTGAACATAAAAAGATTCACCAGCACCACAAAAGGGGTGGCCAAAATCAGGAATTACCATAAAGCAGACTATGCCAATATAAAGAAATTACTGACTTCATGGAACTGGAATGCTGAACTTAAAAACCTAGACCTAAAATAAATATGAGAAAAAATCAACATTAAGATCGAACACGGATGACAAACTGAGTACCTGAACAAACCAATTATACAAATAATCAAAGAGTTCCACTATGGTGAAAGAACGAAATCAAAAGAAATATCAATAAAAGGAGGCAGTATAGCGCAGTGGTCCAAGGCATTGAGCTGCAAATCTGGTGACATCCAGCAGACCAGACCTGGGTTTGAATCCCACAGCTTCCACTTGCATACTGTGTGACTCTGAGCAAGTCACTTAACCTCCTTGTGCTCCCAGGTCGCTGCTGTAAAAAAGCTTTCAGCTTAGTGTGCTATACCTGGTTAAACAACTAAATAAATAAAAAATAAATACATAAACATAACGCTTATAACATATAAAAAACAGCAAACTGAATTGAACTGGAACAGATTCAAGAAACTGGCTAATAAAACCAAAAAACTAATACGTACAGCCAATCAGGAATTAGAACAACAACTGGCAAACACATCAAGAGACAATAAAAAAAGTTTTTATAATTATGTAGGGTCATTAAAGGGTAACGCCATAGGTGTTGGGACATGCTGTCATAAGTAATGAGAGCAAAATGGCAAAAGAGTTGAACTCCTACTTTACAAATGTCTTTAAACCCAAAGAGAGCGTAAATATAGATAACATACCTAATGATGAGGACTTAATCCCATTTTCAGAAGAGGATATTACAGCTGTCATCATACAACTTAAATCAGATTCATCACCTGGCCCAGATGGAATCATGCCTAAATTTCTGAAAGAACTAAATAGTGAACTCACTGGTCCTTTGACCATGTTTAATGAATCCTTGAAAGAAGGAACAACCCTGCCATTATGGAATATAGCTACGATCACATCAGTACATTAAGGAGGTAACAGATAAGCAATGAGCAAATATAGGCCCATAAGTCTGACATTGTCAATAGGTAAACTTATGGAAATGCTCTTACAACAACAAAGTATTGACCATATGCACAATATAGCTCACATAAAGAACCTTAGTGTGCAAGCACTAAGGCAAGGGTTACCCCAAAGGGCATTGGCTGGGAAGCCAAGTTTCAAAGAAATACAAAATCACACATAACCCTATAATGCAAAGCATCATGGGATGTATATGCAAATCACCACAAAATATTATGCTGGTTCAACTTTAAGCAGAAATGTATGGTGCCAAAAGGCCTCTCACGCAGTCTGTAAAGGGTGCCAGCAGAAAACACAGACATGTGTTTCATCCTACCAGGATTCATCAGTGTGCCTTGTCTGTATGACATCCCAGTAGAATGAACCAGCTACCCTAAGTTGGACTATCTGGGTTGGGTTGTGGTGAGACCAATAAAAACAAAAAAACAAGCTAAAACACAAAGAATCTTAGTGCATTTGCATATACAGTCCATGATGCTTTGCATAATGATATGTTACATAGATATATCCCAGCATGGCTTTACCCCTGGTGGGCCATGCCTGACTAATCTTCTCAATTTTCTTTGAGCTAGTTAGTCAGGCAATTGACATTTGAATGCCTGTTGATATAATTTTCCTATATTATGCCAAGGCATTTGATATTGTTTCCTATAAAGTTGTTATTGAGCAACTAGTCAGAACTGAATTACATCCAAACATCATAAAATGGGTAGTATCTTGGCTTTGTGAGAGAAAGAAAAGGGTAGCCATTAGAGGTCATATCTCAACATGGGTAATGGGACAAGTAGTGTTCCCCAAGGCTCTGTGCTGGGGCCATTACTATTTAACATCCTAGTCTCTAGCATGCAAACCACTAACAGTGTCTGGATTAATAAGTACACAGACAATTGTAAAATAGGGTGCACAGTAAATGATGCACAATCAGTAGCACTGCAAGCCAGTCTAGACATATTATCCAATTGTAAAGTTGCAAATAAAATGTACTTTAATGAATCCAAATGTAATGTAATGCATTTAGGTAAAAACAACATCAGAGCAAGTTATTCATTAAACAACACAAACTCCAGGTAACATTGGATGAAAGAGATCTGGGAGTAGTCATCTCTGATGACCTTAAATTTGAAATGCATAGAAAGAAAACTGTTAAAAAGTGTCAAGGCTTCTTGGGATGCATTCTTAGACATACTAAAAGCAGAAAAGCTGAGGTCCAAATTCCACTGTACTCAAATCTTATAAGACCTCATCTGGAGTACTAAGCACAATTCTGTGCACCCACCTCAATTGGTGGGAAGGTCATGGTTCAGAAAGTCCAGCAGAAAGTTACCAGGAAACTCAAAAGTATAAATCATTTGGACTAAGACAACAGGCTTAAAAATCTTGGCCTGTACGCTATGGAATATAGAGCTCTTAGAGGAGACTTAATTCTAATCTATAAAGCCTTTCAAGACATTTTAACTTTAGAAACTATTTTTCTGGAAAAAGAACTATTGCATAACATCACCAGATCACATTATTTTAAACTGAAGAGTTCAGTACATTAAACGACCAATAGGGGTATTTTCTTCACACAGAGAGCACCTCCTATCTGGAATTCTTTACCACATGGTACTCTAACATGTGACAATGTAGAACAACTTAAAGAAAATATGATCAATATATGGGGGATAAGAAATTATCTTCCCACCATTAGAATTCTCTTTTCCTCGAATGGTGATGAGTTCATTTTTGGGCCTCAGCTTTCTGAACTTGTACCAAACTATGAAACTATGACACTTGCCTGCTAAGCTACACCTGGAATCAGTCCATTTCCTCCCCTGTGCACTTCTCATGTCCCTCTTCTCTGAATGACCAAATGTTTATAAGGTAGACACTTGCCTGCTCACCCACACCTGGCATCAGTCCATTCCCTCCTCTGTGTACTTCTCATGTCCTTCCCCTGTAAATGACCACATGTTTATAATGTAGACACTTGCCTAATCACCCATGCCTGGAATCAGTCCATTCCCTCCTCTGTGCACTTCCAGAACCCCTGGAAGTGGTGACTTGTTTCCTTTGCTTGGGACTCCCTGTCTCAGCACCAGAGGCAGATGAACTTTGGAGGTGCTCCTCATGAAGGGTTGAGCAGCAGCAGCTTCAGAGGTGGATTGAGCAGGGGAGAATAAGGACAACTGCAAATCAGCAGCAACAGCAGCAGGAGGGGGCAGCAGCAGCAAGCAGAACCAGTGGCAAAACAAAACAGCAGCACTGGGAGGGAGTACAAACCCATGGCAGCAGCAGCAAGGGGAAGAGTCATGGTCCAGAGGCTCTTGGAAGCAGGAGCATGCTTGAATTTGGCCAGCAGTCTGAAACTGAATTTGCCAGGTTCCCAGTGGCACCAATGAGCTGTGAGCTAAAAGGGAACTGCTGGTAAATCAGGATCAGCCAAGGAAATCACAATGTGGCCAATCAGGGCAGGAACGCCTCCTTTAAAAGGAGGAAAAAAGTGAATACTGAGAGCATTTCTTCATGGTGCAGTGGAGAACCCCTGGGAGAGGCACTTTGGTCCCCTTGCTTGGGACTCCCTCTCTCAGCACCAGCAGTAGACAAACCTCAGAGGCAGTCCCAGGAAGGATTGAGCAGTAGTGGCTCCAGTGGCAGATTAAACAGGGGAGTGCAAGAACAGCTGCAAACCAGCAGCTACAGCAGTGGGAGGGAGCCGCCAACCCATGGCAGCAGCAGCAAGGGGGAACCAGCAGAAAAACAAACCAGCAGCAAAACAGCAGCATCTGAAGGGAGCCACAAACCCATGGTGGCAGCAGCAGCAAGGGGAAGAGCCAAGTTCCAGTGGCTCTATGAAGCAAGCTCAAGCTTGAATTTCACTCCCTCCCCTCCACACTCTATTAAATCCTTGGCTACAAGCAGAGGATTGGACAGAACTGGTAGGTGGTGGAGCATGAGGAATCAACCAGTCAAAGAGGACCTTAAGGGAGGCAGGGCCATACCTATCAACCACCTGCCTCATGAATCAGGGACAAGGCTTAAAAAAACCAGGGACAAAGGACCAAAATCAAGGATACATCTTCAAAATTAGAGATATCCACCCAGAAAACTTGTAGAATATGGGACTTAGTGCAAAATGCATTTTCTAAAGAAGAACAAGTCTGTAACTTTAATGCTTGACATTGTTTTGTGCCTACAGTCCCCACTGTTTAGCCACAAAAACACAAATTTTAGGAGGGACGGAGTAAAATTTTGAGGCAAAATCAGGGACACTTTAGAGGTATGGGCAGGGCAAAATCCACAATCGTCAGGACTTTCTAACTCCTAGGTACAGAGGAACTAAGTAAGAACCAAGTACTACAAATCTTTCGAACTCCTAGGGGAGGAACTGACATAAGAATGAAAGCACTTTAATCCTAGGAGCTGAAGAGCTAAAGCTAATTAATTTTACTGTAAAGTTTCACACAGATACAATGTTTATGTTACAGAAGTAGACCATTTGTTATCAGTACTGCATAAGATCTTAACAGGATAGAATAGCACATGTAACCAATTGGTCTTGATTGTACTGGGGAACATTAGGATAGAACAAATGCCCAAAGAGTATTGATTGCATTACATAGTTATTGGGGCATTACAGTATTGATCATACTGCATAGTTTTTGGGGCATTACTACACAGTCAGGTATGGACCATTGTATTACACAGACATTGGGGCATCATTGCATAGTTCAGAAGGGACCACAGTAGTGAAAGTACAGTACAGCACTGCATTCCTTTCATAGGTCATAACTTTATTTATTTACTTTAGTACAGTAGTGGTAATCTAAACAGTACTGAAATTTACCTTACTGGGTAGCCCAAAATGTAGGGCAGCAGAGACAAACTGATATGGCACAGGGGGTGGAGGCAGGGAAGATGGGAACATGGAAGTTGACGGTAGATAAGGACCAAAAGGCCCATCCAGTCTGCCCATTTTTTTTCTACCTTATGAATGTGCCATAGACCTTTACTCCGTCAATAACCATTCTATTCATGCTCATCTGTCTTGCCCCCTATGCCTATCCCATGACTATTTGAAGCCCTGCACTGTATTCATATCCACCACTTCCTGAGGTAGGCCATTCCATGCATCCACCACCCTTTCTGTGAAAAAGAACTTCCTCACATTACCCCTTATTCGTCCTCCCTCTAATCTCATGCTGTGTCCTCTTTTCCTGCTATTTTTCTTATACTGAAACATGTTAGACACTTTCACCTTGTTAATGCCGTTAAGATGTTTGAATGTTTTGATCATATCACCTCTCTCCCTCCTTTGTTCTAGGGTATACATATTGAGCTGTTAATCTGTCCTCATATCTTTTCTGATGCAGTCCCTGCACCATTTTGGTTGCCCTTCTCTGGACAGCCTCCATTTTGTTACTGTCCTTGTGCAGGTGTGGCCTCCAGTACTGCATGCTGTACTCCAGTTGGGGCCTAACCAGTGTCTTATAAAGAGGGATTATTACCTCCCTGTTACGACTTGTGATACCCCTACTAATACACCCCAACATCCCTCTAGCCTTACCCACTGCTTTAGTGGTCTGCTTGGATGATTTCAGGTCATCTGTGATGATGATGCCCAAGTTTTTTTCTTCCCTTGTGATTGCCAGCAACTCCCCTTCCAATCTATAGGTGGCTTCATAGTTTCTCTTCCCTATGCACACAATCTTGCACTTCTTTGTGTTAAACTCCAGTTGCCACTGTTCCAACCATTTTGCCAGTTTATCCAGATCTCTTCTCATTCTGCCCACCCCATCTGGATCATCTACTCTGTTGCAGATCTTGGGGTCATCTGCAAACAGACAAACCATACCCTCCAGTCCATCTGCAATGTCACTGATGAAGATATTGAAGAGGACTAGCCTCAGGACCTGTCCCTGTGGTACTCCACTTGTGACTTGCATCTCTTCTGACTGCATACCGTTTACCACCACTCTCTGTTTTCTGTCTGCCAACCAGTTTGCCACCCAGTTAACCACCCTCTGACCCACCCCAAGCCTACCCATCTTATTAATCAATCTTTTATGTGGAACAGTATCACAAGCTTTGCTGAAGTCAAGGTAGACAACATCAGCTTGGTCCACCTCTCTGGTTATCCAGTGAAAGAAATCTTTGAGATTAGTTTGACAGGACCTTCCTGTAATAAACCCATGCTGTCTTTGATCCTGTGGTCCTATGGATTCCCGGTGTTGCGCTATCCTTTCCTTAAGGAGTGACTCCATAATCTTGCCCACTACTGAGGTAAGACTTACAGGTCTGTAGTTCCCTGCCTCCTCTCTGCCACTACTCTTGTGGAGCAGGATCACATGAGCCCTTCTCCAGTCTTCTGGGACCTCTCCTGTGCTCAGAGACTCACTAAACAGTTCTGATAATGGCTCTGCTAGTTCCACCATTAGCTCCTTTAATGCCCTGGGATGTATGCCATCCGGTCCCATTGCTTTGTCCACCCTGAGCTTAGCGAGCTCTTGTAGGGCCCTTTCTTTTGTGAAGGGAATTGTGCATACTCCCTCACCCCTGTGTCCATGCTGCTGAGCTGAAGGCCCTGTCCTACCTTCTCCTGAGTAAATACTGAGCAGAAGTATCTATTTAGGATAGATGCTTTTCCTTGGCCCTCCTCCTCACACTCCCCCTTATCCCCTTTGATCTTAGCAATACCCAATCTGGACTTTCTCCTTTCACTAATGTATCTATAGAAAGTCCTGTCCCCTTCTTTTACTGTTTGTGCTAGTGTTTCCTCAGTGTGGGCCTTTGCCTGTCTTACTGCCTTCCCTGCTTCCCTTGGGGAAGTTTGGTATGCCTCCCTTTCTTCATCCCACTTCTACTTTGAGTTCTGTGATCCTTTCTTCATCAGTCATTACATCAAGGGCAATGGGAACATCACGATGAGAACTGGAGGTTGGGGGAGCAGAGATACACTGGAGAACAGAGGAAAGCAGAAGGCATAGAAGACAGTGAATAATAGATTGTAACAGATGTGGGGCAGCCATATTTATAAGCGTGATATGGAGGTGGGGAGAGTGCCCAGTTTGTCAGAAACTGGGGGTGGTGGAAGCTGAGCTGGAATGGTTAAAAAGGGAAATGGGGAGGAGAGTAGGAGATGGCCGAGAGGATGGGGAAGAGAGACAGGGAGGCAGAAAAGCAGGATTGATGTCAGGAGGGAAGGATATGGTTAGGAGAGACCCAGAATGGGGAACTGGGTGGGAGGTGCAAGGGGAGGAAGAGAAATACAGGGGTATGTTGAGATGAACAAAAATGAAAAAAGAGATAAGGGGGAGGATCAGGCAGGAACTGGCCCTCATCTGGATTACAGGAACAGGAGGTGGGAGAGGGGGCAGGAGCAGAGGTAAGCTGGAAGCTGAAGCAAGGAGAACGTTGGGATCCTACAGGTTCTGTTCAATATCAAGGATAAAACAGGTACCGGCCCTTATTAGAATTGAATGAAAAGGAGGTAGAATGGTAAACAGGGGCAGAAGAAAGCCAGGAGTTGAAACACAGAAAACAGAGACATCATGGGGTACAGGAAAGGCTCACAGCAAGAGTACAGGAGGAGAGGCAGAATAGCGCAGTGGCTTAAGGCTCTGAGCTGCAAATCTGGAGACCTGGGTTCGAATCCCACAGCCCCACTTGCATACTGTGTGACCCTGAGCAAGTCAGTTAACTTCCCTTTGCTCCCAGATTGCACCTGTAAACAAGCTTTCAGCTTAGTGTGTCTCACCTGGTTAAACAATTGAAAAAAAAGTATAAGAGAGTGAGGGGAAGGAAGGAGAAGGGGTAGAGGTGGATGCTGCAGTGGGAAGGGGGAGACAGGGGAAGAAAAGGAGCACTGGGGTGTGAGGAAGTAAGGAAGATATTATGGGGAAGGAAAGGGTAGTGGCAACAGGAGTGATAAAGAAAGAGAAAGGGACCAGACAGGGCAGCAAAGAGGAGGACAAGGGGAAACAGAAATGGTGGCTGCAGAGGTGGGAAACCAGGAAGACCAGCACAATAAGGCAAGGAAAGCAAAATAAAGTGGGCATGGTAGAGTTACAGAGGCATACTCGGGCAAAAATAAAAGCAAATTTGGTAATAGTATATGGGGACTCAGTCATAAAGGGTGATACATGAATGAGGAAGAGGGCAGCATATAAAGGGAGATCAGTTTTCTGTGACCAGGGATGAAAGTAAGCAGGGCATTACCTAGAATCAGGAAAAACATTAGGATAATTGGAGGCAAACCTCATCTAGTCCTTCACCTTAGAACAAATGACCTGGCAGGGGAACAGGTGGAAGAGGTTCAAAGAAGATTCAGACAGTTAGCCAAGGGGTGTAAGGGGATAATCAGTTCCCTGGCTTTTACAGAAGTCCTGCTGATACACTGTGCAAGTTCAGCCAGGCAACTAAGAATCAGAGATTTTAATCACTGGCTAAGGTTGTGGTGTAGAAGGGAGGAACATGCATGCATAAAGGACTGGGGGGGACATGTGGGTAGATGAACACCTGTATACAAGGGATAGACTACATACAAATCCCCTTTAACGTGGAACCTATGTAAAGAGCTCTGAGCTCAAATGGTTGATCCGAGATCTGAAATAAATAAATGATGAGGAAGCCAGGCTGCTAAGGGGGAAGCTGCAGGGGTATATAGATGAAACACTAGGTAATGATTTAAACTAAGGAGGGGAAAATATAGGGGATGAACTAGAGAAAGTAGCTAGTGGGAATCGCCTAACTTGCCCTCCCCCACAAAAGGGGGCAGGGAACAACAGAAGGAAGGAGAGAGGAGAGGACAGGTGGAAGAGACTGCTGGCAAATGCTAGGAGTCTGGGGAATAAGATGGGGTACCTGGAGGCAGCGGGTAGAGGTGGAAGACCAAGACCTGATAGGGGTAACTGAGATGTGGTGGACTGATAGCCACAGTTGGGCAGTAGAAATCCAGGGTATAGTCTCTACAGGAGGGACAAGAGTGGAAAAAAGGGGAGAGGGGTAGCCCTATACATAAAAGATGGGATAAGAGCCATGGTGAGCGGGGAAGGTAAGGGCTCAGTTGAGATTATCTGGGTCATGATAACTGAGAGGACTGGGGAAGTGGTAAGGATGGGAGTGGCATACAGACCACCAAATCAGGGAGAGCAGGTAGATAGGGAGCTAGATAGGGCAATACAAAGGGTGGTCGGCAAAGGAAAAATTCTAGTGGTAGGGGATCTGAATCTTCCTGATGTGAACTGGAGGATCCCACCAGCAGCATCTGAAGAGAGCAGAGAACAGTTCGAGTCAGTACAGGAGGTATTTCTGCAACAGCTGGTCAGGAAACCAACTAGGGGAGAGGCCATACTCAACTTGGTAACGACCAGTGGGGATACTACAGAGGATGTGGAGGTTGGAGAAAATCTGGGTGATAGTGACTACAAGATGGTAAGGTTTAGTATTCGGACTAGGATGAATAGGAATAGAACCACCACTAGGGTACTGGACCTCAAGACTGCATATTTTAGCAGAATGAAAGAAATTCTCAAAGAGGAATTAGAAGGGAAAGAGAACACAAAGGGGGTTGAGGAGTTATGGGGAACAATAAAGAAGGGAATCTTGCAGGTGACAGAACAATGCATAAAGAGAGTGAACAAACATAGAAGGGGAAGAAAACCATTATGGTTTACAAAAGCGGTGAAGACAGCAGTCAGGAGGATAAAATGCAGCATTCAGCGCATACAGTGCTTCACAGAGGATTGAGAGTAAGGTATTGTATAAGGAGAAGCTAAAGGAAGCAAGGGAACTAGTCAGGAGAACTAAAGCAAATACAGGAGAGAAAACACTGAGGAAGGCCAAAAGGGGAGACAAAAAATGTTTCCAGTACGTAAGTGAACAAAGGAAAAGCA
The DNA here is from genome assembly GCA_016271365.2 of Neoceratodus forsteri. Taxonomy (NCBI): domain Eukaryota; kingdom Metazoa; phylum Chordata; order Ceratodontiformes; family Ceratodontidae; genus Neoceratodus; species Neoceratodus forsteri. The sequence goes on along the minus strand of CM057457.1, from coordinate 415,017,762 downwards.
AGCAGGAGATTGTGAGACTGAGAGAGGAGGGGGGGAGTTCTTATAGAGGAAGATGAGGAGAATGCAAATCTCCTAAATGATTACTTTACCTCAGTATTCATGACTGAGGAAGAAGGGAAGAGCCCAAAACTACGCAACAGGAGAAGGGACAGGGAGATGGACACAAGCCCCTTTTCACAGGGTAGAGTACTGGAAGAGTTAGGGAAACTGTGGATGGACAAAGCAATGGGTCCCATTGAAATACCCCCCCTCCAGGGTGCTCAAGGAGTTAAGGGAGAAGCTAGTGGCACCTCTCACAAAGTTATTTAATCTGTCTCTAGACAAAGGGAGAGTCCCCAGAGATTGGAAAAGTGCTGATGTGGTGCCATTGCACAAAGAAAGGGGGAGGGAAGAGCTGGTCAACTATTGTCTGGTCAGCCTTACCTCTGCGTTAGGTAAGATGATGGAGGCACTAACTAAGGAGAGACTGGCACAATACCTTGGAGAGGAGGGGCTCATAGACGAAAACTAGCATGGGTTCACAAGAGGTAGGTCATGTCAGACCAACCTGATTGAATTCTTTGATGGAGTAACAGACCTATGTGATCAAGGAGGGACAGTGGACATGGCCTATCTAGACTTCAGGAAGGCATTCGACGCCATCCCCCACATGAGACTGCTAAGCAAGTTAGGTAGCTTAAGAAAGGGAGTAAACTGGTGCACTGGGGGGGGTATTGGCTGGAGGGGAGAACTCAGAGGGTGGTGGTAAACAGGGTGTGCTCCATAGAGGAAGGGGTGATGAGTGGGTACCTCAGGGTCAGTGTTGGGTCTCATTCTATTAAACATTTACACTGGGGACATTTCAGAATATGTCTGTTCACAGCCGACACAAAGATCTGGAATAGGGTGGACTCAATGGGAGGTGTGGAAAAAATAAGAGAGAACCTGGTCAGGCTGGAGGAGTTGTCAAAGAAGTGGCAATTACAGTTCAATACAAACAAATGCAGAATTATGCACATATGGAGTAGGAATGTTGGCATGCATAGGGAAGGGATTTAAAAGCAGTACGAAAGAGATGATCATGCCATTATACAAAACTATGGTAAGACCACATCTGGACTACGGGGGTCCAGTTCTGGAGACCTCACTTACAGGGGGACAAAGGCAAGTCAGAAAGGTTCCAGAGAAAGGCAACCAAGATGGTTCAAGGCCTGCACAGGACAGCATACAAGGAGCAATTAAAGGAAAGTACAATTACGTAAGAACTTACCATGACAGTAGATCTTTGAGAGAGGTTCCCGCAGTAGGTCATAACAAGTAGGACTGTGCCCCCTGGGTTCAGGACTGCATGGCAAATGTTTGCTAGCAATGTCTGGTGGAGGACCACCCACCTGACATCATGTGATGGATGTCAGCATGACCCTATATAGTGGGCAGTCCCCACGCCCGCCTTCCTGTTCTCCCACCAGAGATCCAAGGAGGATGAGACAGGAAAAGGGATGTAATCCTGGAGCCCAGTTCAGAATGAGCTGGAAGAAATGCAGAAACTGGTGGAAGGAGGGAGGGAAAAGGTGATCTACTGCAGGAACCTCTCTCGAAGATCTACTGTTACAGTAAGTTCTTACATAACTACTATCGTACTGTGAGAGGGTTCCTGCAGTAGGTCATAACACGTAGGACTGAATCACAGGTAGTCACTCTCAGAGAGACTGAGAGAATTGGTGGGGGGTGAAAAGAGCAACTGAAAAACAGTCCAGGACTGGCCTAAGACAGTAGGCCCTGCAGTACGGCAAGGCCAAACCCGGCCCTATGCCTAGAGGCAATGTCCAGACTGTAATGCTTCATGAAGGTATGGACTGAACTCCAGGTTGCTGCTGTAAAAATCTCTGCTGCAGAAACATTCCTGAGGAAAGCAGTAGAGGTAGCCATGCCCCTAGTTGAATAACCTCTGACTTCTCCGGAAGAGGTTTGTTGTACTTCTGATAACAGAAGCGCATGCAGTTAGCAAGTCACTTGGAAAGGCACTGCTTGGAGACTGTTGATCCCAAAGATTTGAGGGCAAGGAGACAAGAAGCTGGTCAGACTTTCTGGATTCTTTGGTCTGGTTGATGTAATATCTCAGTATCCTATGTACATCCAATGTGTGAAGGACAGCCTCACCCTTATTTGAGTGAACTAGGAAGCAGACAGGGAGTTCAACCATTTGGTTTAGGGTGAATTCAAAAACCACCTTGGGGAGAAACTTAGGACTTGTACACAGGACCATCCGGTCCTTGTGAAAAATCAAATAAGGCTCCTTATGCATTAGGGCCTGAAGCTCAGGAATTCTAAGAGCAGAAGTAATAGCAACCAAAAAGCGTGCTTTCCAAGATAGGTAGCACATATCACAGCTTACCGCTAGTTCAAAAGGAGGAAGAGTAAGCTTTTCCATCAGAAAATTCAAGTCCCAAGGTGGGGTGGGATTGTGAATGGGGGGTTTTAGATGGAAGATCCCTTTCAAAAAAGGTTTTAGAGACCTTCAACTGGGCAACGGGTTTCCTGTCCACTAACGAACGGTAAGCTGAAATAGCCAACAAGTGAACCTTAAGAGGGAAAAATATAGGCCAGAATAAAATAAGTGCAACATATATTCTATGTTCTGTGGAGCTGAACAAGTACAGGGATCCCAGCCCTTTAGATGCCACCCAGATGGAAAAGTGCTTCCATTTCAACACATAGGTGGACCTGGAGGAGGGTTACCTAGCTTACAGCAGGACCTGAGTGACCTTCTGGGAGACCCCAAAGCATGATCTGATTATGTCTGAAGGAGCCACGCATGAAGATGCAGGGTCCTGAGTCTCAGATGCACCAGTCTGCCCTGATCCTGCATCAATAAATCATGTTGAAGAGGGAAGGGGACTGGGGATTCCACTGCAAGCTGCTGCATTAGTGTAAACCACTGTCTCAGCTGCAGGGGGTATGAGGATCATCTGAGCCTCCTCTGCCTGACGTTTGAGAAGCACTCTCTGCACTCTACACTTCCAAACCACATTCCTCAATGTCTGGGAAACTCATGACCCACTTCGTCACACAAGGGTACATGGCACCCACCTGCCTTGGATCACCCAAGAACTTATAGCATGTCAAAACGCCTGCAACAAAGCATGGAGAGTTCATAAATTTTCACGTCTCCCACAAGACCTCACCACATACCGCATGCAATGCATCAAGTGTACCAGAGCAACTCGACCAGCTAAAACAGATTACTTCAGCTCCTCCCTACAATCTAACTTAAACAGTCCATCCAAATTCTGGAAGGTCATTCATTCCATCTTCTCTCCACCAGCTGCCAACCCTCTCCTATCCAATACACTCCTAAATGTAAACAACACTCTTCTCTCAGATCCCCCTGCAGTTGCTGACGAGTTCAACACTTATTTCACTACATGTGCTTCTACTCTCCTCTCTTCCCTGACCACCCCTGCACCCCAAGGACCCACAAAAGGAACAAAGAAAATACATGAACCTTGCACCTTCTCCTTCAAAGATATCTCACCAGCTGAAACCCTAGATGCCCTACATACTCTCAACTCTCTGGAACACTACTATGGTTATCAAAAGAAGTGGTGGGGAAGGTAAGGGAGAAAGAGATAGCATTCAGGAAGTATAAGTTAACACAGAAGGAGCAGGACAGAGAACTGTACCAGTTAAAGCAGAAGGAAGGGGAGAAGGCAGTCAGAATAGCTAAGGCCTAAACCGAGGAAAAGATAGCCAACTCAGTTACGAAGGGGGATAAAACCTTTTATAGGTACATTAGGGAGCAAAGAAAGACTAAGGCAGGGATACTGAGGCTGAATAAAGAGCAAGGTGGTTGGGCAGAGAGTGACAGTGAAAAAGCACGGATACTGAATGAATACTTCTGCTCAGTATTCACAAAGGAAAAGCAGGGGGAGATACCTAATCCACTCAATAGAAACACTGTGGATAGGGGGGTTGATATTTGTCCTTTCACAGAAGAAAGGGTTCTGAAAGAACTCTTAAAACTGAAGGTGGATAAAGCAATGGGGCCTGGTGGTATTCACCCCAGAATTCTAAAAGAACTATGGGAAGAACTAGTAACACCACTGACTACTCTTTTTAATAAATCATGGGAGGATGGTGTGGTGCCTAAGGACTGGAGGAGGGTGGATGTGATTCCCCTTCACAAAAGTGGGAGCAAGACAGAGGCAGGAGACTGCAGACCTATCAGTTTGACCTCAGTGGTAGGGAAAATGATGGAATCACTTCTGAAGGGAAGACTTGTTGAGTACCTAGAGACCAGTGGGGTACTGGACCTAAGGCAGCATGGATTCACAGTGGGACGGTCATGTCAGACAAATCTAATTGATTTCTTTGACTGGGTGACCAAAGTAGTAGACCAGGGAGGGGCTGTGGACATGGCCTACCTAGACTTTAGCAAGGTATTTGACACAGTCCCACACAAAAGATTAATAAACAAATTAGCCAGCCTTGGAGTGGGTCCCAGGGTGGTAGCCTTGGTAAAACACTGGCTGGACCACAGGACACAGCGGGTAATAGTAAATGGAGTCCACAGTGAAGAAAGGAGGGTTACTAGTGGGATACCGTAGGGTTCAATACTGGGGCCGGTCCTCTTCAATGTCTTTATAAGCGACATTGCAGAGGGGCTGGAAGGGAAAGCATGTCTCTTTGCAGATGACGCAAAGATCTGCAACAGAGTTGATATGCAAGGTGGGGTGGAAAGGATGCAAAGGGACTTGGCAAGGTTGGAGGAATGGTCAAATGTATGGCAGCTTAGATTCAATGCAAAGAAGTGCAAAGGAATGCGCCTGGGAAACAAAACCAGGGAAGAGTACATAATGGGAGTGAGATCACAACAACAAAATGGAAAGGGACCTCGGGTAGTCATATCAGATGACCTAAAGGTGGCCCAGCAATGTGAGAAGGCAGTAAGGAGGGTGGGAAGATACTGGGATGCATAGGGAGAGGCATCACCAGTAGAAAATAGGAAGTTGTTGGCCCTCAGTACAGACAGTTGGTAAGACCACATCTGGAGTACTGTACAGTTCTGGAGACCCCATCTCCGCAAAGACATAGACAGGGTGGAGGCTGTCCAGAGGAGGGCAACCAAAATGGTGCAGGGTCTGCACCAGAAGACATATGAAGAAAGACCAAAGGAGCTTAAGATGTATAGCCTCAAGGAAAGGAGGGAGAGGGGGGGACATGATAGAAACCTTCAGGTACCTCAAGGGAATCAACAAAGTCGAAGAGGGTAGCATCTTTCAGAAAAAGTGGTGTGCAAGAACAAGGGGGCACAATTTGAAGATGGGGGGACGACTCAAAGGTAATGTGAGGAAGTATTTATTCATGGAGAGGGTTGTGGATGCATGGAACGGCCTTCCTGAGGAGGGTGTGGAGTCGAAAACAGTGGGGGAATTCAAGAATGCATGTGACAGACATAAGGCAATTCTAGTGGGAGTAGGAGGAAGTAGGCTGTTGGTTAACTAGGATCTGCAGCTTATCCATTAGATAGGGAAATGGGCAGACTAGGTGGGCCAAGCGGTCCTTATCTGCCATCAAATTCTATGTTTTTATGTTTCTATGTTTCAACCCATTGAAAGACAAATCCCCTGATGGACTGGACCCCAAACTCCTCTACCTTTATGCCCCTGCCATAGCAACCCCACTTGCAAACCTCCAAAACCAATCTTTTACCACTGCAGCTGTCCCCCAGACATGGAAACATGCCGTCGTCATTCCCCTCCCTAAAGGGGGTGCCCCTACCTCCACTTCAAACTACCACCCTATCTCTTTCCTCCCAGCTCTTGTAAAACTACAAGAACACCTTGTGCTCACCCAACATACCTCCTTTCTCTCAGACTCAGATTTCTTTACGCCGTTCCAGTCTGGATTCAGAAGGGACACTTCACTGCCTCCTCCCTGATAAGGCTCACTGACACCATCCTCTCTGGAATGGATAGAGGGCAGTTCACCTCGCCCATCTTCATCGACCATGCTAAAGCATTCAACACGGTCTCCCACTCCTTACTGTTATTGTGAATCTCAAAATCAGGCCTCTCTGATTCAGCCACCAACTGGTTCAGTGCTTATCTCACAGGTAGAATGCAATCAGTTAAAATAGCGGATACGACATCCTCCCCTCTCCCCATGACTACTGGAGTCCCTCAGGGGTTGGTACTCAGCCCCATTCTGTTCTCCATTTTTCTTAATGACCTGCCTCAGATCTGCTCATCTGCATCTATCCATATGTATGCAGATGACACTGTCCTGTTCACTTCCAGCTCTTCCCTGGAAGAGATTGTAACTGTCCTCCATGCTGACTTCAACAAAGTTCAGCTCTGGTTCAGCTCTCACCAGCTCTCCCTCAATGCAATAAAACAGTCACCATGACCTTCGCCATGAGGCAATGCCTGTCCAAGTTCTACTCCCTCCCTTCCTTCCGCACACTGGATGGGATGATACAGGAGGATGTAAATACCTTCTGGTACTTGGGGGTCTGGCTTGACAGTCATCTATCCTTCTCTGACCACATCAATGCTATACTGAAAAAACTGCATCCTAAGCTTGGTGTCCTTTACAGGAATCATAGTAGCCTCCCAGTAACCATGCCACGTGACCTAGTCCAGAAGATACTTCCTTCCCTTGACTACTGTAACATAGTCTACAGTGCTGCTCCCAAGTCCACCCTATCCAAACTGGCCCCCCTTTTTCACACTTTCTGATGTTTTCTCTCAGTGCCCCCCCCCCAGCTCCCATCACTGCGATCTCTACCATTCCCTTGCATTTCCATCCCTCAAAAATGCAGCTTACTGCATTGTGCTAAATTTGTCTCAAAATTCTGGCTTGGTGCCCTCCCATTCTACCTTACTGCCATACTATAATCAACCCCCACCCCCACTCATGCCCTTAGATCCCTTGACTCCCACCAACCATTAATCCCTAGGTGGAGGACCACCACTGGCCAAGCAGCCTTCTCACACCGCTTCCCTATACTCTGGAACAGGCTTCTCCCTCAAGTCCACCACTCCTCCTCTGCCCGCTCCCTATCTACCACCCAGTCAAATTACCTCACTGTAAATTGTTCCTGCATGATACCTGCAAGTGTTGCACCTGCGTCCCCCCCCCCGACTGCCTGACCAGCAGCACCTAGCTTACACTATGGATGCTGGCTTATTGCACAAGCTTCTACACTTACTGTTTCATCTTTCTCTGCCGTCATTTGTTTGCACTTGTTATTCCTTGTACTAAATGCTTCAGTGTTTATACCTATGTGTCATTGCGCCTATGGTATCCAATGTAAGTCATACTAAATGCAACCTCTTTCTACTGTATAACATGCTGAATGTATCACACTGATAACCTGTGAGTTATCTTCTCCTCTGTCCACCCTCCCCCCAGGTCGTACCAGGAGACGAGCATCTTGTTGCTCAGTGTGCCTTTCCTGGTGAAACTTTTCAATAAATAAACAGAATGGGAAAGGGAAGGAAGGCATACAAGAACTTCCCAGTCCAGCAAAGTGACAACACTTCAAGCCAGAAAGCAACAGGCACTGGAATGAGCAAGCAAACACTGGGAAGTAGGGAAACACTGCAAAACTCTGACAGTGTAAGGCCACTGCCACCACTGCTAGGCACTTGGTGAAGACCCTGAGTGCCAAGGAAAGATCAAAGGGGAGGGCTGTAAACTGGAAGTGCCCCCCCGAAGCAGAAATGCAGGAACTGGCAGTGGCCCATGAACACTGGGATATGCAGGTAAGTATCCTGCATGTCCAGTGCACAAAGCCAGTGGTTCTTCTGCAGAAGGGGCAGAAGGCCTTCTATAGTCAGCATGTGAAACCTTTTGTACTGCACAAAAAGGTTCAGTCTGCTGAAGTCCAGAATGTGCCGGAGGTCAGCTGTCTTTTTCAGGACCAGGAAAACGTGGGAGAAAAACCCTTTTCCTCTCTGAGACAGAGGAACTGGTTCTATGACTGCCTTCTGTCTGAGTGCCCTGATTTCCTCCTCAACCAGCAGATCCTGGTGCAGGGAGTAACGTGAGTGTCCTGGAGAGGAGTCTGGAGGGAACTCCAGAAACTCTATGGTGCGTCCCCTGGAAATGAACTGCAGGACCCATGTGTATGAGGTGATGCCCCTCCACTCCTGCACGTGGTCAGTGAATCTGCCTCCCACTGACTTCACATTTTGAGGTGGAGGAGAGGGAGGGCTACGTGAGTCAGGAAGCTGAGGGACGGAGGTGGTAAAGTGCATATAGCTTGTATCCGTACTAGCACACTATACTGCATTGAAGGTAATAGCACACTAACTCACTAACTATATACAACACCAAAAAATAAATAAATAAGGCTAAACACAGGAGAAAGTAGATGACATGTGGGGAGTAGTGCAATGCACTGGCTGTTGAGCAGCAGTCTTCCAGTAGACTTTCTAGAGGCTGCGATGCTGCCCTATTTGTAGGCACCTCTCTGATCTGAGGGAAGAGGTTGCTCATCTCCAGGCTGACTTGGCTAGGATTCGTGAAACTTATTGCCCCACTCAGGGACCACCAGGGCCACTGCTGCTACCTCAGAGGTTGCCAAGAAAGAGGAGCGGTTGGACCAAGATGGGCTCAGGGAGGGAGAGGGTGGTGGAAGAGAGGCAAATTCCTCCAGCTCTAACTCTCCACAATTCATACGCTCTTCTGGCAGAGAGTGGTTCCTCTATGAAGGCACCTGCAGTAGCGACCAAGGAGGATGCTAGGAACCTCCACAAAGGAGTCCCACAGGAGGGTGGCATGGGACCCTACAGGGGAAGAAAACAACTCCTGGTGGGGGACTCAATTATTAGTGGGGTAGATCTGGAGAACGAAAGGGAGAGGGAGGTAAGGTGCCTGCCTGGTGCCACGGCTTGAAGGGACGGGGAGTGATTCCTCAGGATCGCAGGAGCAGCTGCACAAGGGAGGGAGCTGGATATTGTTGTCCACCTAGGGACAAATGACCTGGCTGTGAATGGGATCAGAACAGTGCAAGAGGAGTCTAAAGAGTTGGGGAGGAGCCTTAGACAAGTAACACATACAGTAACCTTCTCAGAGGTGTTGCCTGTCTATGTCAAGGGTGATGCTAGGGTATTCCACACCATGGGATTCAATGAATGGTTGAAAAACTGGTGCAGAGCTCAGGATTTTGGCTTCATTGTGGACTGGGGGACCACCTGGAGGGATACAGGCTTATACTGGAATGATGGTTTGCATCTGTCTGGGAGGGGAACCAGAATCCTAGGTGATAGGTTTAAATGCATCATTGGCAAGCATTTAAACTAGCCAAGGGGGAGGCACTGACAAGGAGCATGGAAAACCCAGCCTCCCCCCACAAAACACAGTAGTTAGAGAGGTAAACACCAAGGCAGAGATGTTAATGGGGAGCAGGACAGGGTTAAATGCAGAATAATGCAGTAAGGACAGGGATGGGGCTAAAAGGGGGAAGGCCATCAACAAGTTTAGGGTGATGAGTACCAATGCCTGTAGTTTGTGTAACAAGCTCCCTGAACTAGTGACCTTGATGGAAGAGGGACATTTGGACATCATGGCACTCACAGAAACATGGTACACTGAGAACCATGACTGGAATATCAACATACCAGGGTACACAATCTACAGGAGGGACAGAGAAGGTAAAAGAGGAGGAGGAATGGCTCTCTATGTAAGGGAAGGATTCAAAGCAATGGAACTAAAGGATAAACAGGGAGTAGAGGAGGCACTGTGGGTTACCCTGGATACCAGTTATGACACCACAATTCACACAGGGGTTGTATACAGACCCCATCTCAGGGGGAGGCAATGAACAAGGAAATGATAGAAAGAATCCTTAGAATGGCAGAAAAAGGGGAGATATTGTTGATGGGGGACCTGAATATGCCAGATGTTAGCTGAAGCACCCTGGCTGCAGCCACATCAAAAAGCATGGTTACTCTTGATGCCCTACTGGGGGCATGCCTCAGACAGCTAGTGATGGAACCCACTAGGGAGGGAGCAATCTTAGACCTGGTACTGTCAAATGGGGATGGAGAAGAGATCACAGATTTAGAAGTGGGTAGCCATCTGGGAACAAGTAACCACCAAACAGTGTGGTTCACAATAAACACAGCCATAGAGTTGAGTAATACAAAAGCAAGAGTGTTGGACTTCAGGAGGGCTGACTGTGGGGAAATGGGAGAGTGCCTCAGAAAAGCACTAGCAAATGGGCAAGAAGGAGGGGTGGAGGAACAATGGGGAAAAATCAAAACAACCATCACAGAGGCAACAAGCCTTTGTGTGAAGCAAATCAACAAAGCAAAATGAAGGAAAAAAAATATGATTCTCAAAAGAGGTGACGGGGAAAGTATAGGAGGAAAAAGGTAGCATTCAGGAAGTATAAGGAAACAAGGAAGGTGCAGGACAGACAACTGTACCAGTTAAAGCAGAAGGAAGCAGGAAAGGCAGTCAGAATAGCAAAAGCCCAAACTGAGGAAAAGTTAACCAACTCAGTTAAGAAGGGGGATAAAACCTTTTATAAGTACATTAGGGAGTGAAGAAAGATGACGGGAGGGATAGTGAGGCTTAATAAAGGGAAGGGAGGGTGGGCAGAGGATGATAAGTGAAAAAGCAGGGATACTGAATGAATACGTCTGCTCAGTATTCACAAAAGAAGAGGAGGGGGAAGTACCTAAATCAAAGAATGGAAGCACTCTGGATAGGGAGGTCGATACCAGCCCATTCACAGAAGAAAGGGTTCTGAAAGAACTCTTCAAACTGAAGGAGGACAAAGTAATGGGGCCTGACGCAATTTACCCAAGAATTCTAAAAGAACTAAGGGTAGAACTAGTGACACCACTGACTACCCTTTTTAACAAATCATGACAGGATGGTGTGGTACTGGAGGACTGGAGGAGGGCAGACATGATTCCCCTTTACAAAAGTGGGAGCAAGACAGATGCAGGAAACTACAGACCTGTAAGTTTGACCTCAGTGGTAGGGAAAATGATGGCACCACTTCTAAAGAAAAGAACCGCTGAGTTCCTAGAGGCCAGTGAGGCACAGGACCCAAGGCAGCATGGATTCACAGCAGGAAGGCTGTGTCAGACAAATCTAATAGATTTCTTTGACTGGGTGACCAATGTAGTAGACCAGGGAGGGGCTGTAGACATGGTATACCTAGACTTTAGCAAGGCATTTGACACAGTCCCACACAAAAGATTAATAAGCAAGTTAGTCAGCCTTAGAGTGGGTCCTAAAGTGGTAGCCTGGGTAAAAAATTGGCTGGACAACAGGATACAGAGGGAAATAGTAAACAGAGTTCACTCTGAAGAAAGGGGGGGGTTACTAACAGGGTACCACAGGGTTCAGTACTGGGACCAGTACTCTAACGTCTTTATAAGTGACATTGCAGAGAGACTGGAAAGAAAAGCATGTCTCTTTGCTGATGACGGAAAGATCTGCAACAGGGTTGATACAGAAGGTGGGGTGGAAAGGATGCAAAGGGACTTGGCAAGGTTGGAGGAATGGTCAAATGTATGGCAGCTTAGATTCAATGCAAAGACGTGCAAAGTAATGCACCTGGGAAACAAAAACTCAGGGGAAGAAGAGTGCACAGTGGGGGGTGAGATAATAATGACAATAAAAATGGAAAGGGACCTGGGGTAGTCATATCAGATGACCTTAAGGTGGGCAAGCAATGTGAGAAGGCAGTAAGGAGGGCTGGTGGGATACTGGGATACACAGGGAGAGGCATTGCCAATAGGAAACAGGAAGTTGTTATCCCTCTGTACAGACAGCTGGTGAGACCCCATCTGGAGTACTGTATCCAGTTCTGGATACCCAGTCTCCACAATGACATAGACAGGATGGAGGCTGTCCAGAGGAGGGCAACTAAAATGGTACAGTGTCTGCAAGAAGACATATGAAGAGAGATTGAAGAAGCTTAATAAGTAGACACTCGAGGAGAGGAGGGAAGGGAAATGATAGACACTTTCAAGTACATCAAGGGAATCAACAGAGTTCAAGAGGGTAGCATCTTTCAGAAAAAGAGATGTGCAATAAGGGGGCACAATCTGAAGAGAGAGAGGAATGGTTCAGAGGTAATGTGAGGAGGTATCTTTTCATGGAGAGGGTTGTGGATACATGGAACAGCCTTCCTGAGGAGGAGGTGGTGGAGTTAAAAACTGTGGGGGAATTCATGAATATATGGTACAGACATAAGGCAATTCTAGCTGGGGTAGGAGGAAATAGGCTGTTGATTAACTAGGATCTGATGCCTATCCATCGGGTAGGGAAATGGGCAGACTAGGTGGGCCAAGCGGTCCTTATCTGCTATCAAATTCTGTTTCTATGAGAGGGGAGGGACTCGCCTCCTGCTCTTTGGATCTTTGAGGCTCGGGGCGAGGCAAAAGAGGAACCCGTGGCTCACCTTTCGTTCCATAATCTAGATGCAGGCTGTTTCCCCTGTCACCTGTACTGGCATTGAAAGGGCTGTTTCTTTTGGGAATCCATTCAGTACATAGATCTTACCAACCTAATGGCCTGGCCACTATTTTGGAGGCCCGTGATAATATCTTTTGTATCTCTCCCAAAAAGGATGGATCACTGGAAGGGGGCATTCTGGATTGCTACTTGTACATCAGCAGAAAGTCCAGAAATTCATAATCAAACATGCCTCCTGAGGCAAACAACTGTTGCTGAGGAATGTGCCACTGCATCCACAGAATTGCAGGTGGTCCTAAGCACATGCCTACAAGAAATTTTAGACAGGAGAAGCTCTTTCTAGAGTTCATCTTTAAGCTCAGAGTCCTCCAAGGATTGAATGTGAGCTTCAAGCTTGGCTGGGGTGGCCTTCTGGAAAGAAGCCATGTGAGCCACATAGTGCTGATATGCTTCGGGGTGGCTGAACGATCATGAGCAGTGGCTATAGCAATGGAGTCTGCCTTGGGATGGGAATCCAGAAAAGAAATGCCCTTAGGCAAGTGATAAATGCAGTCCACCTTTTTGGGGATGGCCAGGATAGAGTGTGGAAACTGCCACATAGTAGTTCTGAGGTTCTCATGGGGAGCTGTCCAGGGAGGGATCAGAATGGGGGAGACAATCTCCAAGTCTAGATGCTCTGCTAGATGCTTTATCTTTGGACCTTGTTCTTCCACATTCTGACCGTTAGATTAGTAATAATAATAATAAACTTTATTTATTAAGTGCCTTTCAAGCACCAAGGAGCTGTACAAATGAGCTTTAGAATCAAAATATACATATAAAATCAGCATTCACAGCAGCATCAATTTATAAAAGCCTTGCTCCACAAAAAAGTCTTAAAATCCCTCTTAAAGGATTCCACAGTCGTGCATTCCCTAAGCCGGTGAGGCAGAGAGTTCCAGAGGGTTGGGGCCGCAAACACAAAAGCCCTGGCCCCAGAAGACTTCAATATAACCCTCGGAACCTCTAGCAACCCCTTGTCAGCTGAACAGAGCTGTCGTACGGGGCAGTAAGGAATCAGAAGCTCTTTCAAGTAGTCGGGGCCGAGTCCGTGCAGGGCTTTGAAGGTCAAAAGACCTACTTTAAAGGTGATCCGCCATTGTATTGGCAGGCAGTGCAGATCGTGCAGCACAGGGGTAATATGTGTCCTTCTAGTCACCCCTGTCAATAACCTTGCAGCAGCATTCTGCACTAGCTGCAAGCGGTGGATATCAACCCCAGGAAGCCCCAAGTAAAGGGAGTTGCAATAGTCAAGGCGTGAGATCATGAAAGCATAGACTAACACGGGTAAATCACTGGACGGAACAAGGTGTTTCACCCTGGCAATGTTCCTAAGATGGTAGAATGCAGACTTAACGACTGCTGTCACCTGATGATGAAGAGTCAGCCCATCATCAAGTACCACTCCCAGGTTACACACCCATTCAGAGGCAAGGATCAGATCCCCCCCAGCAGTAAGCCAGAGGACTGACCAGTCCCCAACCCCCCTGTCCCACGACCCGGGTCAACAACCATGACCTCAGTCTTACCGGCGTTCAACTTTAACCAGCTCACATTCATCCGGTCCTGGATTTCAGTGAGGCAGCTATTAAATACAGAGAGAGCACTAACCTGGTTGGGGGCAAAAGACAGGTAGAGCTGGGTATCATCAGCATAGCAGTGAAACCTCAGCCCATACCTTCCTACAATGTCTCCGAGGGGCAGCATGTACACTGCAAACAACATGGGGGAAAGCACCGAGCCCTGGGGGACACCACACTGCAGAGGAAAGGGGTCAGAGGAAAAAATCCCCAACACAACTCTGTGTTCTCCTAGATAGAAAAGATGAAAACCATCTGAGCACTGTACTAGACAGTCCACAGATGGACTCCAGATGCTCGAGCAAAACCCCATGGTCTACAGTGTCAAAGGCTGAAGAGAGATCAAGGAGAATCAAGATAGAGCGGTTCCTCTGATCTCTCTCGCCATCAAGAGATCATTGAGCACCCGAACCAGAGCAGTCTCTGTACTATGCCTCTTACAAAAACCAGACTGGAGAAGTTCGTAGATACTATGGATGGTCAAACGGTTCTCCAGCTGGTTTGCCACTACCTTCTCAATAACCTTCCCATTGAAGGGAAGGTTAGAGATCGGTCTGTAGTTGGAAAAAATATCTGGGTCCAAAGAAGCCCTTCTTCAAAAGGGGAGTCACCACAGCTTCCTTTAGGGAACTAGGAAACTCACCCAAATCTAGGGTGTACCAGATTATCTGAGCCAGAAACGGGCCAACGATCTCAACACAACCCAGAATCAGGGAGTTAGGACCTGGATCTAAACTACAGCATGTAGGGTGCATCCCCTGGATGATCCGCATAATATCACCGAACATCGGCAGGTCAAAGGAACACCAGGAGGCAGAGGATTCCGTGGACAAATGCTGACCAATAGCTTCCCCCTTAGAGTGTGTCAGACAGATCTTGAATCTGATGTCGGCAACCTTATTCGCAAAGAATTGAGCGATCTCATCACACTCCTTTTGTGAAAAAGCTCGACAGAGCTGGAGACAGGCTGGGTTGCACAGCCTGTCCACAGTTCTGAAGAGCTGAGCCGGTCAATTTTGAGCAACAGAGATCTCCCTGGACAGGAATTCTGCCTTCTTATGGGAGATCTCCAATTGGTAGAGCCAATAATGCTCCTCCAAACTAATGCGGTCGACATCTAGAGCAGATTTCCTCCAACGACGCTCTAACCATCGTCCCACATGTTGCAACTCCCTCAAGGACCCATCAAACCATGGGGCCCGAGGGCAGAGAGAGAGGGGACGAACACGGACAGGAGCAATTGAGTCCAGGGCCAAGAAAATGGCCTGATTATAAGCCAAGACCATGGCCTCTGGACCCTAGCTGGCAATCAGAAACTCTGAGAGGTTCAACACCGCCATCAGGTCTTCAGGGTGCACATCCCGTAAAGGGAGGTATTGAACCATCTCCACAAGGGCAGACCTACGAAGAGGAGCACAAAAATTGAAGGCCACAGTGTAGTGATCAGACCAACTGACAGGTTCCACCACCAAATCAGAGGCCTCAATCCCCAGGAGGAAAGCCAAATCCAATAAGTGATCATGATTATGAGTAGCTAAAGAAACAATCTATGTAAAGCCTTGTGATATCATCAACTGGAGGAAGTGTTGATCAAAAGGCAGAGAGTTCGTCGTCGACCCAGGCATTGAAGTCGCCCAGAACCACCAATCTGGGTGACTCCGACATATCGGAAACGAAGTCTGCCACTTCCTGCAGGAATCGTCTCTCGCCTCGTGGTGGACGGTAGATGAGGGCTATCCTGCAACCCACAACAGCCACTACGGTACACTCAAAGGATTCAGCTTCCTCAACTGGTACACCCGTGAGCCCCAACCTGGTCTTGAAACAGACCGCTACTCCCCCACCACTGCGATCCAATCTCGGGCGGTGGATCACCGAGTACCCAGCTGGAACAGTCGCCTCCAAAATAGGGCCAGCATTTCCTTCCAGCCAGGTCTTGGTGATGCAAGTCAGATCTGCTGTCCCAACAAAATCAGAAATAACGGCTGATTTGTTTTTGACAGATCTGGCATTGCACAACACCACCCGAGTTGGACAGGGCTCCAGAGCCGTCCCGACTACTTGCCCATCCGAATAGGTGGAGCCCTTGGGTACGGAGACTAGACATGGATCACCATGTTCCAGGCTCCATTTCGCCCCAGGGTGTCTTCTGGACTCAATCACCCCTATATGAAAGGTCCGTTCATTCGCCCCTACCGAGTCCACGGCCCCGCCACGCTCACCTCTACCCACGAGCAATACCAGCCCGACAGTGCTGGTAGATGGAAATGGGAGGGAAGGAGGGCAAAAAGGGCGAAGGGCGTGGAGATCGGAAGACGAATAATGCACGACCGGAGTAACTAAACAATACATAACAAAAGCGGGAAACAAACTAGTTGCAAACAGCTAAATAAAAATCCTAATTACCTCTTAAATAAAATACCCTCAATTACAATTAGACTAAAAGCCCGCCCAATAACATAATCCAAAAACAAATAAACAAAACAAAACTAATAAGAGCTACCGAACTACACAACCATAAATAATCTGTAGACAATTATTAAATAATCCAAATATAGAAGGACTGGGAGGCTCTCTCACTGCACACACTGTCCTTCATATGATGAAACAGGATCCAATAGAAAATGAAATTGCAATTTTTTAGGCACTCTCACTGCCAATGATTATAATGTTAAAAGGTCCAAATATATAAGGAGAGTGAGGCCCTCTCACTGCACACACTGTCCTTCGTATAATGTAAACAGATTAATCCAATAAAAATCCAGTAGTGTTGCGATGATCCAGGTCAGAGTCCAAAATATTATAAATGTACATTCAAAAAACAGCAGTATGCAGACTCAGTGCAAGTTCATAGATGGAAGAAAAATGTCTCTTATAAAGTTGAAGATGTCTACCGACTTAACTGTAAGACACAGGAGGCTTCCCCCCACATGCCCCCAAACTGCCTAATTAGGCCCAGTTATACCACTAAGACCCACAGCTTCAGACACCCCCAGACCAGACTAATAAGGCCGGCCCTAGAATAACTTAGAAGCCCCCCCAATAACTCCCAACTCCTTAAAGGAAACAAGAGAAGCTCCTGCTTGGTTCCAGACAGCACAACACAAAAGCCCA
This sequence comes from Neoceratodus forsteri, assembly GCA_016271365.2. Lineage (NCBI taxonomy): Eukaryota > Metazoa > Chordata > Ceratodontiformes > Ceratodontidae > Neoceratodus > Neoceratodus forsteri. Next base: position 415,000,603 of record CM057457.1, on the reverse strand, counting down.
GGCAAAGAGAAAAAGGGGGTAAAACCTCCCAAAACCAAAACCAACAATGTGGCAATATTACCCCAAGAGACTTTAAACACAGCTTGAAATCAAATTTAGAGTCCCAGAGAAACAAAGGACGTCGATCAATGAATCGGGTCCTAGCACTCACGATACATCTAAGGCAACAAACTGTTCTTTCATGCCCGAAATCGTATAGCAGTCACAACAAATGACACCAACTAATCCAGATCTTCACCAAATACGTCACTGTAGAGACCTTCACAATATATCCAGCATTGAAAAATGCATCCTGTATCAAATGATGACCGACAAACCCTGGGACTGGAGCTGGCAAACATTCAACTGAGCCGAGACTCCCACACACAGAAACGCCAAGAAAGCAGCTGCAAAAGTGGTGAAATGGCAGCAAAATCTGATTCCCAGCAGGAATTCGATCGCTCGTTTCCCTGAAACTCCCACACAGAAAGCGTAAGGGAGCAGCTGCAAGGCGATGAATGGCAGCAAAATCTGATTCCCAGCAGGAATTGCCAGGTTTCCAAACTCCCACACACAGAAACGCCTAAGGAGGAAGGTAAAGCGGTGGAATGGCAGCAAAATCCGATTCCCAGCAGGAATTCGCCAACTGCTTCCCCAAAGCAAGGGCGAAAAATATTTAAGTAAGGCTGCTGTAGGGAAATCGAAACAGCAGTCAACCAAAAAAGGGGTACAACTCTCCCACTAGAGCGCCCTTCAATCACGACCACGAAACGCCGGGACAAGTGCAGCAGAGCATCGACATGGCAACACAATGCAACTAAAACTCAAACGTAAATAAACTAAAAAATAAACTAAACATATAAAAACGTATTAAAAACACATGAAAACAAATTAAACAGAAGTGACGTAAGGATGAGGTAAGGGCTAGTCCAGCACGACCGCCATACACGCATTGTTGGATGATACAGAAGAGTTTGGTGAAGGAGGGATCCTTGGGGGTGGGGATTTGGGCAACTCTTTGCCCTTAGGCGTAGAGGACAGTTCATCTGACTAGGACTCAGTCCTCCTGCACATGGTGGGTGAATCTGCCTCCCACTGGCTCCACATTTTGAGCTGGAGGAGTGGGAGAGCTGAGTGAGTCTGGAAGCTGAGGGACAAGTGGGCAGGGACCCTCCTTCCACTTACCCGTGGCTCACCTCTTGTTCCATAGTCTAGAAATGGGCTGTTTCTCCTGTCACTTGTACTAGAGTCGAAAGGGCTGTTTCTTTTGGGAGCCCATTCAGTACACAGATCTAACCAACTTAAGGGTCTGGCCACTATTTTGGAGGCCCGTGATAATTTATTTTGTATCTCCCCCAAAAAGGATGGATCCCTGGAAGGGGGCATCCTGAACTACTGCTTGTACGTCGGCTGAAAGTTCAGAAATTCATTATCAAACATGCCTCCTGAGGCAAACAGCTGTGGCTGAGGAACGTGCTACTGCATCCACAGAACTGTAGGTGGCCCTAAGCGTATGCCTACAAGAAATCTTAGACAGGTGAAGTTCTTTTGAGAGATTTCCTCTTTAAGCTCGGAGAGCTCCAAGGATTGAATATGGGCTTCGAGCCTGGTTGGGGTGGCCATCTGGAAAGAAACCACATGAGCCACATAGTTAAGGGAACAAAGGCTGCACATGGAAGAAGAATATAGTTTCTTTCCGAACTGGTCCAGATGATGGGATTCCTTATCTGGAGGGGAGGTGCTGATAAGCTTCGGGATGGCTGAACGATCATAAGCAGTGGCTATAACAATGGAGTCTGCCTTGGGATGGGAATCAAGAAAAGAAATGCCCTCTGGCGAGTGATAAATCTGGTCTGCCTTTTTGGGGATGGCCAGGATAGAGTGTGGCAACTGCCATATAGTAGTTGTGAGGTCCTCGTGAGGAGCTATCCAGGGAGGGACAGGAATGGGGGAGACAGTCTCCAAGTCTGGATGCTCTGCTAGACACTTTCTCTTTGGATCATGTTCCTCTGCATTCCAACCATTAGATTGTTGGATGATATGGAGGAGTTCAGTGAAGGAAGGAACCTCCGTTGGGGGGGGCGGTTGGGTGAGTCTTCACCCTTAAGAGTAGAGGAAAGTGCATCTGAATAGAAATCAGAAGTATCGTGGCCTGAGTCTGGGGATCCTCTCCCTTAGGGTTCCTGAAGTCAGTCAGAGTGATCTCCTGAGCGGCTGTGCCAGAAATATGCACTGTAGAGTGGAGGGAGCTAGCAGGCAATGGGGAACGGGGAAGAGAATGACTACCGGACCCAGCAGCCTACGTTCCAGGTCAGAAACCAGTTGGGATCTGGAGTTCTTCCACCAGGACTGATCATGGTTTGAAAGTCCTGTTGAGAAGGGGGTGGAGGAGGTGCAGAGGAGGGGTGGGCAGAGGATGATAAAAGTAAGAGTCCAAATCTGGATACTGATGATGGTACTAAGGGTTACTGGGGTTCTGATACCCAGGATAGAAAGTCTAAGGGAAAGAGCCCATCGCCGGACCAAATGGCAGAAAAACTGGCATCTGGGGCCCTGGAAAGTGGGGATACCAAGACAAGAAAGCTTGACCTGTTGGTCTTGAAGAACCAGTGAAAAGATCCGACATCAGAATGGTTGATGTTAGAACAGCTGTCATCAGGACAGCCAATGTAAGAAGAGTGGATGTCGGAGTAGGTGATGTCCAGGGAACAGAAGTTGGGCCTGTCATAGTCAGAACCTGCGTCAGGGGCTGACATGAAGGCCCTGATGGAGGGAAGCAGTGAGTGATATCCAGCAGTATCCCATGCATCATAGAGGGAGCTCCCGATAGAGGAGGTCTCGACGTCTGGGCTGGGAACGAGCCTGGCATCAGGGACGAGAAGCCAGAGGCCCGTGAAAGGAAGGGGTCTGGCATAGTTGACTCTGGAAGAGTATCCCGGGGAAGGACCTGGGAAATTACAGCTGGAGTGGGTGAGGAAAAAAACATGTCCAGGAGTCCCTTTTCCTCCTCCTCCTCCATCCCAGAACTAGGGTCTGGGATAGTAGGTTCCACCGGGGCAGGTAGAGAGGAAAGCTCCTTTCCAAAAAGGCCCTGAATGGAGGGCTGACTCAAAGAGGTCAGCGTGCTTAACTGGATGTCGGGAGTAGTGGTGACAGCCCCTGATGGGTGAGCAATGTTTGGGTGGTCACCTGAGGCCCAGGTGACCGAGTGAGCAGATGACAGAGGGACCAGGAGGAGGAGGGGAGGAAACCTCGACCAGCTTACTGGTCATCATCATTGGGAAGATTCTCACTTGTCTAAGGGAGTCTGACTTATCGACCACTGGGTGGGCCCCAGAGGATCCACAGTCTGACTTACCAGTGACAGCCGGGCATTCGCTGGAGAAGTCAGCGGATGACTTACTGGTGGAAATTGGGTGAAAAGCAGCAGAAGATCTGGAAGGCATTCTGAATGTGGTCTGAACCACCACCACCAGGGTAGGCAGTGAGGAAACAGCCTTGCTGGTGAAAACTCGGTCCCGGTCCTCCAAACGCTCCTATTCCCTGTGTTTCTCTTTGTCCTTCTTTTTCTTCTGTTTGGACTCCGATGAAGGAAAAGAAGTGATATCCCTCAATTTCTGAAATCTTCTTTTCGAGGGTGGTCATTCTGGAGTTCAGTAAGTGGGCCTCCAGAGCCTGCTATCGTCATTTGCATGTAGCCTGGTTGAAGGGCTTGCAATTGGGACAGGCTGCAGTGTTTTGATTTGGGCCTTGGCAGAAGAGGCAGTGACAATGATCATCTTTGTGAGGGATTTGGGTCCCACACTTCTTAACCTTAGGAGTCATAGGTGGAGAAGACATAAATGAGCTGAAAGAATGGACTAAAAAATGAAAAATAAAGAGCACAAAATGGCGACTGACTGAGCAAAGTTTACAGTGAGATTTAAGTGCCGGTCGATGGAGGGAAAGAACTGGTAGACAGGTGTGGGGACTGCCCACTATATATGGTCACACTGATGTCTGTCACATGACATCGGGAGGGCAGTCCCCCACCAGACACTGCTAGCAAAAGTTTGTTGTGTGGTCCTGAAGCCAGGGGGTGCAGTCCTACTTGTTATGACCTACTGCAAGAATCCTCTTGAAGTAAGGTCTAAATTTATACACACTGGAGATGAGGAGGGAAAGGAGGGATATCATAGAAATCTTCAAATATCTAAAGGGAATAAACAAGGTAAGGGAGGGTAGCATATTCAGGATGAATGAAAACAAATCAACAAGGGAACACGCATTCAAGCTGGAGGGGAGAATATTCAGAGGAAATGCGAGGGGGAAGTTCTTCACCAAGAGAGCGGTGAGTCCTTGGAATAGCTGCCAGAATGGGTGATGGGGGGGGTAGATGGCTGGTGAAAACGCCAGATGTTAACTGGAGCACCTTTGCTGCGGCCACATCCAGGAGCAGGGCCATTCTTGATGCCCCACAGTGGGCATGCCTCAGACAGCTCATGTTGGAATCCACTTGGGATGGAGCAATCTTAGACCTCATACTCTCAAATGGGGACAGTGAGAGGAACTCAGATCTAGAAGTGGGTAGCCATCTGGGAACAAGTAATCACCAAACAGTGTGGTTCACGATAAACTCAGCTGCAGAGACAAGCCATTCAAAAGTGAAGGTACTAGACTTCAGGAGGACTGACTTTGGCAAAATGGGAGAGTGCCTCAGAAAAGCACTAGTAAACAGGCAAAAAGGAGTGGTGGAGCAACAGTAGGGAAAAATCAAAACTGACACCACAGAAAAAAAAGAACTATGGTTCTCAAAAGAGGTAGTGGGGAAGGTTAGGGAGAAAAAGACAGCATTTAGGAAGTATAAGGAAACAGAAGGAGCAGAACAGAGAACTGTACCAGTTAAGGCAGAAGGAAGCTGGAAAGGCAGTCAGATAAGCAAAGACACAAACTGAGGAAAAGATAGCCAACTCGGTTAGGAAGGGGAATAAAACCTTTTATAGGTACACAAGGGAGCGTAGAAAGACAAAAGGAGGGATAGTGAGGCTGAACAGAATGGCCAGTGGGTGGGCAGAAAGGGACAGTGAAAAAGCAGGGATAGTGAATGAATACTACTGCTCTGTATTCAGAAAAGAGGAGGAGGAGGTACCTAATCCAATTAACAGAAGCACTCTGGATTGGGGCAATCCTAGTCCTTTCACAGAAGAAAGGGTTCTGAAAGAACTAAAAATGAAGGTAGTCAAAGCAATGGGGCCTGATGGGATTCACCCCAGAATTCCAAAAGAATTAAGGGATGAATTAGTGACACCACTGACTACCTTTTTTAACAAATCATGGGAGGATGATGTGGTACCTGAGGACTGGAGGAGGACAGGTGTGATTCCCTTTCACAAAAGTGGGAGCAAGACAGAGGCAGGAAACTGCAGACCTGTCAGTTTGACCTCTGTGGTAGGGAAAATTATGGAATCACTACTGAAGGAAAGAATTGTTGAGTACCTAGAGGCCAGTGAGGCACAGGACCCAAGGCAGCATGGATTCACAGTGGGAAGGCCATGTCAGATGAATCTAATTGATTTCCTTGACTGGGTGACCAAAGTAGTAGACCAGGGAGGGGCTGAGGACATGGCCTACCTAGACTTTAGCAAGGCATTTGACACAGTCCCACACAAAAGATTAATAAACAAATTAGCCAGCTTGGGAGTAGGTCCCAGAGTGGTAGCCTGGATAAAACATTGGCTGGACAACAGGACACAGAAGGTAATAGTAAACGTAGTCCACTCTGAAGAAAGGGGGATTACTAGTGGGGGTACTGCAGGGTTCAGTACTGGATCCAGTCCTTTTTAATGGCATTATAAGTGACACTGCAGATGGACTAGAAGAAAAGCATGCCTCTTTGCAGATGACACAAAGATCTGCAACAAGAATTATACATAATGGAGCGTGGAAAGGATGAGAAGGGACTTGGCAAGGTCGGAGGAATAATCAGAAGTATGGCATCCTGGATTCAATGAAAAGAAGTGCAAAATAATACACCTGGGAAACAAAAACCCAGGGAAACAGTACACAATGGGGGGAGGTAGTAACAACAACAAAAAATGGAAAGGGACCTGGGATAATCATATCAGATGACCTTAAAGTTGGCAAGCAAAGTGAGAAGGCAGTAGGGAGGGGGATACAGGGATGTATAGGGAGAGGCATCACCAGCAGAAAACTGGAAGTTGTTATCCCTCTGTACAGACAGTTGGTGAGACCCCACCTGGAGTACTGCATCCAGTTCTGGAGATCCCATCTCCAGGAGGACATAGACGGAATGGAGGCAGTCCAGAGGAGGGCAACTAAAATGGTGCAGGGTCTGCAATATGAGGAGAGACTAAAGGAGCTTAATATGTATACCCTTGAGGAAAGGAGGGAGAGGGGAGGACATGATAGAAACTTTTAATTACCTCAGTGGAATCAACAAAGTCCAAGAGGGTAGCATCTTTCAGAAAAAGACATGTGCAAGAACAAGGGGACACAGCTTGAAGATAAAGGGGCGACGGCTCAGGGGCAATGTGAGGAAGTATTTTTTCACAGAGAGGGTAGTGGATGCATGGAACAGCCTTCCTGAGGAGGTTGTGGGGTCAAACTGTGGGAGAATTCAAGAATGCATGGGACAGACATAAGGCAATTCTTGTGGGGGGGTAGGAAGAAATAGGCTGTTGGTTAACTAAGATCTGCAGCTTATCCTGTAGGTAGGGAAGTGGGCAGACTAGGTGGGCCAAGCGGTCCTTATCTGCCATCAGTCTATGTAGATTCAGTGAGCAAATTCAAGAGGGCTTGGGACAACTACATGGGGCTAAAACAGAAGCAAAATAGGACATGGAAGAGAGGGAGCTAGATAATGGAACAAGGGAGGATAGTGGGCAGACTAGATGGACCAATCAGTCCTTTTCTGCCAACAAATTTCTATATTTTTATCTCCCTCTCCTCTGAATAACCAAATGTTTATAATGCAGACACTTGCCTGCTCACCCATGCCTGGAATCAGTCCATTCTCTCCTCTGCGCACTTCTCATGCCCCACTTCTCTGAATTACCAAATGTTTATAATGCAGATACTTGCCTGCTCACCCACACCTGGAATTAAGATCAAAGGCTTGATTTTCAAAGGGTGAGTCAGGGCTTGCATTAAGCCCTGCATCTCACCTGCTTTTTCGTGCAGTTGCCCATTTGACATAACTAAACCTGGTTTTTAGTACATCGGGTCGCAGCTGCAAATGTTCCCTCATTTTACAGCAGTTTATACCAAAGATTTGATGCAAGCCTCATAAAGTGGGTCCTGCAAATGGTTCAAGCTAGACCATGAAAAAGCAGTTCTAATTTTCAGCAATTGGTGCTCGGGACTGAAAATCCCGATTTCTGGTTGGCAGAATGCACAAGCTGCAAGTGCCAGATTGTCGGCACAATAGGAGATTGCAGCATTCTTGGGGCTTTAACATTTATTCATTTTTATTTTATTTCATAGTTCAGAGATAACCTTTGAGCAAACTGCTCTTTTTCACAGGTTCCATGTCAGTGAATAGGAAAACAATACGTAGGGAAATTTTACAGAAAACATTTTGAAAAGTCATGAACAAAGACTCAGTGATTACAGTTAGTGATAATCTAAGTAGCAACACCTACAATTATAAACTAATCACAGGCTATGAGTTACTGAATAAATCCAAGCACTTGAAAAAAAAAAAGGGACAAAAAATTGTCTAAGGTAGGCAGCCACAGGAGACAGCTTTGTCAATGAGACAGGTTCAGTAGGGTAAGGTAGAGGAAAGGAGATGGGCTCAGAGCAGGTGGGTAAGTGAAATGCGGTGTCCAGAGAAGTCAACCAGGACAACCCGGTGGGAGAACAGAGTCACAAGAGTGAGGAGAGAGGAAGGGTGCAGGCTAGAAGGAGGTGATTGTCCTAGGAGGAGTGAGGGGAGGGATAGCAGCAAAGACAGAATCGAATGGTGTCAATGTTGGGGAGGGAGAGTAGCAAGGCATGAGGGGATATCTGTTTAAGCAGCAGCAACCACCGGTAATTCAAGGTGTATTGGAACTGGGGGTATAGAGAAGGAAGACAGCTAGGATCAAACCTACTAAGGCCAAAACTGGAGAGAGAAGGGAAGGTGACTAGTGCGGAGAGGGGCAAGGGATCAGGTGGCTGTCCTATACAAGCACTGAGTCCTGGCAAGGAGATAGTGTTTCAGTTCAGTTTTGAAGGAGAAGAGGTTCTCTAGTTTTAGTAGGGGGGCAGCAACCTCATTTAGCCCCATGTGACTCCAATCTTCTGTCATGTCCACCAGCTACCAATATAATCTCATTATAACATTGACGTGTTTCTTTCTAAAATATTCACAGACTTTACTCCTTTCAAGCTTTCTAATGTTACAGCCTACTTGTAATTTCATACCCCCTCCACTTCGAGATCTACATTATTTCATTTTCTTCCCAACTTCCTCGTAATCATAGCTGGAAAAAAATCCCATATAAACACATTATCTAGCCATCTATAATACTTACTGGTGGGAATGACTTCAAAGTGATCCTTCAGCTCTACAGTTTCTTCCCCCTTTACATTATCATAAGGGAGTTTGTCATTTCTTTCCTCCTCCTTCACATCAACAGAAGGGAGTTCCTGACCCCCCTCTTCCACCTTCCTCTGTTTGTCCTTCACATCAGCAACAAAAGGGTGCTCACAAACCCCCCTTTCCACCTTCACGTCAATAAATGGGAGTTCTTCATCACTCTGAGACAGCAATAACAATTGTTGATTTGGGACTTCGTAGCCTGTACATTAAAAATCACAATGCAATACAAATGTTATCTATAATCAGAACAACATAAAGGTAACAAAAGACTTTTCCAAGAATATATGCATTGTACCAGTTGTTGCTTACAGCTGAAAACAGATTGATAATGGTTCATAATCACAACACTTTTCATCCTAAAATTATGGAGCCAAATTAATAAATGTATACATATATATATATATATATATATATATATACACACACACACATACATACACAGTCCTATATCCCCTTCTTTCCACACTTAATAACAATAATAATAGTTTTATTTACTGTATATAGTGCCTTTCAATTTCCAAGGCACTGTACAGTTTAAAACATTACAAATTAGATATTAAAATCAAATATCAACACAAATAAAACCAATAAAAAATCATCAATTACAAAAACAATCAGTTTACATATTTACATATTCCTGTGCTCTTGTTATCTTTATACTTACATATTCCTACACCCCATGTTCTCTCCATACTTACAAATTCCTGCACCACTGTTCTCGCCATACTTGCAAATTCATGCATCCCAGTTCTTTCCATACTTACATATTCCTGCAATCCTGTTCTCACCATACTTACCCATAGTCCTGCATCCTGTTCTCTCAAAACTAATATATTCCTACACCCCTGTTCTACCCATACTTACATATTCCTGCACCCATTCTCTCCATACTTACATATTCCTGCACCATGTTGTCTCCATACTTACATATTCCTGTACCCCATGTTCTCTCCATACTTTCTTATTCCTCCACCCTATGTTCTTCCCATACTTACATATTCCTGCACTTCAGTTCTCTTCATACTTACATATTCATGCACCCCTGTTCTCTACATTCTTACATATTCCTTCAACCCATTCTCTACTTACATATTTATGCACTCCTGTTCTCTTCATACTTACATTTTCCTGTAGCTCATCTTCTCTCCATACTTACATATTCCAGCACCACCTGCTTTCTCCATATTTAAATATTCCTGCACCCCCTGTTCTCTTCATACTTACATTTTCCTGCACCCCTGTTCTCTCCATACTTACATTTTCCTGCACCCCTTGATCACACCATCCTTACATTTTTCCAACATCCACTGTTCTCTGCATACTTAAATACTCTGGCACCCCCTGTTGTCGTCACACTTTCATATGACACTGGTCCTACATGGTCTTCACTGGCTGCCAGTGAGATAGCAGATTCCTCCTAGTTCAGATAACATACTGTCTGCCTACCAACCCCCCTTTGCCCTCATAGTTCCTCGGTGGAGGGCCTCCTGTCAGTTCCCAGTGTCCAACTGATATCATCTGGTGAGCGTGCTTTTTTAGTTGTCATTACAGCACTGTGGAACTCACTTCCAAGGTCTTTGAGAGAGGCCACCAGTAGGAAGACCTTAAAAGGGGTCTAAAATTCTACCTATTTAAGGAGGCATTTTATTTGAACTATTGAATTGCTGAAATTCTTAATAAGTCTAAGTTAATTCAGTTGTTATTAGAATGGACCATATGTTATATATGTTATTTGTTCTATAGGATGTTCTATTTTGATGTATTTTATTCTATGTATTATTTTTGCACAGCACCTGCAGCCTTCAGTGACAGTGCACCTTATAAGTAACATTTTACTTACTTTAGCACAAATGTATTCCTGATTTCCTTTGATGAGAGTATATTCAAAGTACTCAGATGTATTTGTAAAAGATTTTTATTAACACGTGTCACAAATGATCGCTACCACTAGCAGTATTTTAAAATCTCTGCTGCTGAGGATATTTTCATTTATTAATCTTTGTCTGATTTAATAAAATGTCTACAATACAACATTTACCATCACTCTATACCTCTAGACCTGTCTGCTGCTGGGGATATTTTCATTTATAAATACTTGACTGATTTAATAAAATGTCTGCAATACTACATTTACCATCACTCTCTATCCCAAGACCTCTCTGCTGCTGAAGATATTTTCATTTAAGAATCCTTGACTGATTTAATAAAGTGTCTGCAATACTACATTTACTGTCACTCCCTAGCCCTAGACCTCTCTTCTGCTGAGGATATTTTCGTTTATGAATCCTTGACTAATTTAATAAAATGTCTGCAATACTACATTTACTGTCACTTCCTAGCCCTAGACCTCTCTGTTGCTGAGGATATTTTCATTTATGAATCCTTGTCTGATTTATAAAATGTCTGCAATACTACATTAACCATCACTCTCTATCTCTAGATCTCTCTGCTGTAGAGGATATTTTCATTTGTGAATTCTTGACTGATTTAATAAAACATCTGCAATGCTACATTTACTGTCAACTCCCTATCCCTAGACCCATCTTCTGCTGAGGATATTTTCGTTTATAAATCTTTCAATGATTTAATAAAATGTCTGCAATACTACATTTACTGTCACTCCCTATCCCCAGAGCTTTCTACTGCTGAGGATATTTTCATTTATGAATCCCTGACTGATTTATAAAATGTCTGCAATACTACATTTACCATCATTCCCTATCCCTAGACCTCTCTGCTGAGGATACTTTCATTTATGAATCCTTGACTGATTTAATAAAATGTCCACAATACTTCATTTATCATCATTCCCCATCACTAGACTTCTCTTCTGCTGAAATCCCCTTTCTTGCCTACATCTCCTCATCATGGCTGCAGTAATTTACTCCCGTCTGGACATGCCAAGTCCCTCCTTCCACAATACAACATATTTATAATGCAGACACCTGTCTGCAGACATCCACTACTGAAATAAATACCTCAGGAATTCAAATGTATGTCATATGCTCCAACATTCAGTCAGTCTCACATCCACTATAAAATTGATCCATTTCTTTTAACAGTTCTTATTGGATTTCTCCTTCTAATCCAGTTGTTTTTCTCCCTGCTAATTTGTAATCTAATTTATATCCCTCCAGCTCTTAATTGTTTCCCAATTCTTCCTAACCCCCTCACCAACTGCTGGAAATTTCCACTTTAGACTTATTATCTAGCCATCTACTTACTACTGGGAGTGCCTTCAAGGTGATCCTCTTCTTGTGCCACCTCTTCCTCCTTCACCTCACCAAAAGGAACTTCATCATCCCTCTCAATAAGCAATAACAATTGTTCCTTTGGGATGTTATATCCTGCACATTAAAAAAGAACCAAGGTAACACAGACATCATTTATAATCAGAGTTAGACAAGTAAGGAATAACGCATGACAAAGGTGTGATTATGCCATGGTAATGTACTGTACCAAGATAATACAGACATCATTTATAATCAGAGCTAGACAAGCAAGGAATAAGGCATGACACAGGTGAGATTATGCTATGGCAATATACTGTACCAGGATAACAGACATCATTTATAATCAGAGCTAGAGAAGTAAGGAATAAGGCAAGACAGAAGTGTGTTTATGCTATGGTACTGTAATGTGCCAAGTTAATACAGATATCATTTATAATCAGAGCTAGACAAGTAAGGAATAAGGCATGATGACAGAGGTGGGATTATATTATGCTAATGTAGCAAGGGGTGAGTTGGGGTCCTGAGCCTGAAGAGCTTCATCCATCTGAGGTACATTAGCTAGAATAATCCTTCCAAAGGACTGGATGTCTCTCTGCTGTCTCTGGGACTTCATGTGTCTTTCTGGGAGGAGAGGAAGGGAGAGCAATTTACATTACCGAACAGCACTGCAGTCTCTCTGCTTTATCACAGTGTACTTAAAGGCTGTGCCAGGAGCAATCAGGTAGCAAGCATTTGCAGTGATGCTGGGAACAACTGTGTTTTTAAACTTTTGGTCAGTTTTAGGTGCTGGGAACAATTGGGTCTTGCTGGTGAGTAGCTGCGGTCATATTGTGCTGGTGAGTAGTTGCGTTCATATTGTGCTGGTGAGTAGTTGCATTCATATTGTGCTGGTGAGTAGCTGCGGTCATATTGTGCTGGTGAGTAGCTGCAGTCATATTGTGCTGGTGAGTAGCTGCGGTCATACTGTGCTGGTGAGTAGCTGCGTTCATACTGTGCTGGTGAGTAGCTGCGTTCATACTGTGCTGGTGAGTAGTTGCGGTCATACTGTGCTGGTGAGTAGCTGCGGTCATATTGTGCTGGTGAGTAGCTGCGTTCATACTGTGCTGGTGAATAGCTGCGTTCATACTGTGCTGATGAGTAGTTGCGTTCATACTGTGCTGGTGAGTAGTCATGCCTCATACTGTGCTGGTGAGTAGCTGCGTTCATACTGTGCTGGTGAGTAGCTGCGTTCATACTGTGCTGGTGAGTAGTTGCGTGCATACTGTGCTGGTGAGTAGCTGCGTTCATACTGTGCTGGTGAGTAGCTGCGTTCATACTGTGCTGGTGAGTAGCTGCGTTCATATTGTGCTGGTGAGTAGCTGCGTACATACTGTGCTGGTGAGTAGCTGTGTACATATTGTGCTGGTGAGTAGTTGCGTTCATACTGTGCTGGTGAGTAGCTGCATTCATACTGTGCTGGTGAGTAGCTGCATTCATACTGTGCTGGTGAGTAGCTGCGTTCATACTGTGCTGGTGAGTAGCTGCGTTCATACTGTGCTGGTGAGTAGCTGCGTTCATACTGTGCTGGTGAGTAGCTGCGTTCATATTGTGCTGGTGAGTAGCTGCGTACATACTGTGCTGGTGAGTAGCTGTGTACATATTGTGCTGGTGAGTAGTCGACACCATGTCAGTAAGTGAGCATCTAGATCATGATGGTGATCATTTTGGCGAGCAACCACTCCTTCACACACTGTTGGGGGCACCTGGCGGATTACTGGTTCATGGATGTTGTGAGTGACATGCTGTCTGACGTGCTAGCTGGTGTATGCAACCACTGGCTGTTAGGACGATGCCTCACAGGGAGGTCAGTGGCTTTGGCTGCATTTGTAGATGATCACTAGTAGCATGCAGTGGAAGGCACAGTAACCACAACCCGAAGGCTTCAAGAGGTAGTTTAATTGGGAATATAGTGACATTCTGACCCTGAACCTTTGTATTCTCAATTAGTGCATCCCAATGATATTACATAGCAGGAATATGTTCTATTTTAATGTAATGCCGTGTGATGGGGTTGAGACCAGTGAGAACTCAAAATAAAGGAGTGTCAATTTTATAAAAAAGATCTCTCAATAATATCTGCATTCTACTTGTTGCTGCTCATTACAGAAAACTAATGGAGAACCACAACACTAATATATTACAAAATTATGGAAAAAGATCAGAATCCTCACAGGCAAAATTATTAATTTCCAAACTTATTTATTCTTCAACCTACAATTCTTGCCATACAGACGTACATATTCCTGCACCCTCTGTTCTCTAAGTACTTACATAATTATGCACTCCATGCTGTCACCATACCTTAATGCTCCTGCACCCCTGCTGTCTCCAAAGTTTAGAAAAAACAAACCTTCAGAGCACCAGGATACATACGGAGCTTGTAATTCAGCTGAGTACAAAGGCAAAGAGAGAATCAGCACCCATACAACCATTGAAAGAACAACACTAGCGCTGATTTAAGTAAAAAAAAAAATGCTTCTTTAATAAATGCAGACATGCAAAAAACATACAAAATGTGACTTAGTGAACGAGAACTAACGTTTCATCTGGTACACTGACAGGCTTCATCAGAGTGAATTATTGCTGTTACCAAATGCTTATTAAATATACATCCATAATTAATCATATGACCCTAACCAACCAATCATCAATTATATGGTTTATAGCAATCATTATTAACCATTTAATGGTCAAACAACTATAAAGTGCATCACCAAATACATGTATTTTCTTAGCATTTTGGTTACATATTTACACTAATTTTACATGAAATGAGCTACTATCAAACTTGGTTACCTCCAAAATATTTATAGCTCTGTGCCATATTTATATATCAGAAAAATGTATGATTTACTTATGTGTACAAAGCAAGAAATTAGAGGTTTCCAGGCACCTTTCTTGAATTCACAGCAACAGTAGGCATGATTTAATTATAGTAGTAGTGAAGTTCCAACAGTACTTTAACATCTATATTTCCTAAGGAAAGCTGAGAGATCAATGTTTTCATTTAACCCCTTCTGTGAATGAGCTCCCATAGTAAAATTCCAGAAACTCTCTCTTTGTCCAATTTTTTTGTTCAAATCCCTCCCTCTGGGGCCCAAAGTGACTAATTCCAACCTAAGGAAATTAAAAGAATGTTTCTGTGGACAATGTGTTGGAATATGTTTTACAATGGCATAATTGGTATCGCCCTTTTCAACTGCCCTTACATGTTCACCAATCCTAACTTTTAACTTTTGTACAGTTTGTCCCACATAATACACCCCACAGTCACATGATAATAAATATACCACCCCTTTACTGTTATATGTTATAAAATCTCTGATTTCAATTTCCTTTCCAGTAACAGGATGTGTGAAGTATTTGCAACTGTGAACATACTTACAGTATAAGCAATTACCACATCTAAATGTACCTTTAGACTTGGGTGCTAACAGCATTTGTTTGTTTAATTCCTTGGTTGGTGTCACATTTGATACTGCGTAATCTTTTATGCTTTTACATTTCTGAAAAATTATTTTAGGACCATTTGTTGTCAGTTCTTCTAACTTTGGTTTGTGACCTAAAATAGACCAATTATTTTCAATAATCTGTCTTACTTCCTTTCCTCGTTTTGGAAAATTCATTAGAAAGGGGCACTCTGGATTTTCTTTTGCCTTTTTATCAGTCTGTTGCCTATATTGCAATGTCTGACACCTATCCAACTCATCCACTTCCCTTATTTTTTTGGTTTTTGTTTTAGTCTTTGGTAACCAGGTAAGGCCCACTAGGCACAAGTGCCTATTTTCAGGGGCCACCTGGGAGCACTGGGCGGTTAAGTGACTTGCTCAGAGTCACACAGTATGCAAGTGGAGGTTGTGAGAATCAAACTCAGGTCTGGTCTGCTGGATGTGTCAAGCTTGTTCACACCTTGTTTATCTAACCTCTGTGCTATACTACCAGCTATGGCTGATGCAATGCTTTTCTGGTTGTATTCTTGCTCCAAAAACCTGTGTAACTGTTCCCCCTTTACAAACAAATTCCTTTCATTCAGTACAGTTTCTGACAGTCCTAATTAGCTGTCCCTTAGGAATATTGTATTTTGTATGATGGGGATGACAACTATCAAATCTCAACAAAGTATTTCTATCAGTACTTTTTTGGAAGAGGGTGATGCAGACTCCTCTCTCCTCATCCTTATACATCTTCAAGTCAAGGAAGGTAACACTAGTGTGACTAAGCTCATGTTTATATCTTAAACAACTACTTGTAGATTCCATCCATTAAATCAAACAGATAATGATACACAGAATGTATTAATGCCGGTGACAAATCTATCCGATTACAAAGTAACAGAACATGAAAATGAATTAACATAAATACAATATTCCTAAGGGACAACTAATTAGGACTCTCAGAAATTGCACTGAATGAAAGGAATTTGTTCGTAAAGGGGAGGGGGACAGGTACACAGGTTTTTGGAGAGAGGATACAGCCAGAAAAGCATTGCATCAGCCATTAGGGAAGTGGATGAGCTGGATAGGTGTCAGACTTTGCAATATAGGCAACAGACTGATAAAAAGGCAAAAGAAAATCCGGAGTGCCCCTTTCTAATGAATTTTTCAAAATGAGGAAAGGAAGTAAGACAGATTATTGAAAATTATTGGTCTATTTTAGGTCTTAAACCAAAGTTAGAAGAACTGAGAAAAAATGGTCCTAAAATAATTTTTCGGAAATGTAAAAGCATAAAAGATTACGTAGTCTCAAATGTGACACCAACCAAGGAATTAAACAAACAAATGCTGTTAGCACCCAAGTCTAAAGGTACATTTAGATGTGGTAATTGCTTATACTACAAGTATGTTCACAGTTGCAAATACTTCACACATCCTAGTTCTGGAAAGGAAACTGAAACCAGATATTTCATAACATGTAACTGTAAAAGGGTGGTATATTTACTATCATGTGACTGTGGGGTGTATTATGTGGGACGAACTGTACGAAAGTTAAAAGTTAGGATTGGTGAACACATAAGGGCAGTTGAAAAGGGCAATGCCAACTATGCCATTGTAAAACATATTCAAACACATTGTCCGCAGAAACATACTTTTAATTTCCTTGGGTTAGAATTAGTCACCTTGGGCCCCAGAGGGGGAATCTGAACAAAAAAATTGGACAAAGAGAGTTTCTGGATTTTTACTCTGGGAGCTCATTCACATAAGGGGTTAAATGAAAACATTGATCTCTCAACTTTTCTTAGGAAATATAGATGTTAAAGTACTGTTCTCTTTCACCAAGTCACTTTTTGAATGTTTTTTTGCATGTCTACATTTATATAAAAGAAACTTTTTTTTTTTTTTACTTATATCAGTGCTGGTGTTGTTCTTTCAATGGTTTTATGGGAACAGATTCTCTCTTGCCTTTGTACTCAGCTGAATTACAAGCACCATACATATTCTGGTGCTCTGAAGGTTTGTTTTTTCTAAGTTCATGTTTAAAGTTGGAGCACAGGTTGGTACTTTCTACAAGTACTGTAAAAACCATTTGAACAACCCATATGCAGTAAAATTGTGAGGATTTCTATTTGCTTTATCTTTTTCCTCACACGTGCAATTCACCATGAATTCCTGCATGGACTATAAGAAGATTGTTTTTAATCTGGAAACAGAGAGCGGCACTACAAATTAAGCAGTGAAATTCTGGGAGGACACAGAGTACCGGACAAGATCATGTGATGGCTCATTCCGAAGGAGGAACACGAGGAGTGCAATAGGCCTCTGATAATGGCAAGCAGGGTGGTGTTTTTACTGGTAGCTTTGCAAATCTAGTTCTCTCAGCACAGAATGGCAGAAATCCACTCTTGGGGGAGTGGAATGAACCCTGAGAGAAGGTGGTTAGTCTAGTACTAAATTCTTAATGCGTAAACTGGAGAGACTGGTTCCCAAGGAGAGGCATGTGTTTTGGCACAAGACAACATTGGAGGCTTGCCTCCAAGTTCAGAGAGTACTGAGGGGGCTATGTATTGTACAAAAACCATCTTATGGGACAGAAAATGTTGAGTTCATGAATAGATGGTGCAAAAATATGCAGGAAGTCTCAATTAAAAATACTGAACTTAATTTGGAATTTGCCCAACCCATAAGAGAAGAACTAACCAAAGAAACTGGGGAAGTTGAAATTAAACTAAGGGAAACTGTAGATGCAACTGAATGGGAGAGACTTAACAAGCTTTTACTTGAAAAAGTTACTAGATATGACATTAGAATTAAGAAGCAGAAACAGAGAAAGTTTGTGACAGATGAAAATGACTATCTTAATGATAGGGTCTTTGACTGGAATGACCCAAGGAAAATGGAATTGCAGTCTTTTCTGAAAAAGAGTAACAGTTCTTCAAGTGATTCCCCAACTAATAATACAGTTTTAGACTATACTACTGGCCCATCAGATACTGATATACATATGGATAGTTTGGTGGGGGAATCATCACCAGGACAGTCTCCTTCATACAATCAGGGGACCAGACACAGCCAGCGGCAACTCCGTACTGACTTTCAAATGCCCAATTCCAAAGAGGAGGATAAGGAGGGGGGACAGCATGGCAAAAGAAACAGGAACAACTATTGATACAATGAACTTTAAATGGATTGCATTCCAGTTTTTCTAATATTAATGTTGCATCTCTCAGAAAGTTTTCTGAAAAAGAATATCGTCTCTGATTGTGTTTAATCTGAAGCAGTTTCATCTTTTGATTCTATGCCTATAACTGGTGTACTCAATACCTCTATTGTCCCATATGTAAACCTAAATGAATGTGCTGAACAGGGCCTTAATCTGGGTAAAAATAATGAGTTACCAAACAATGTCTTATCAGAATCTGTAATAGCTTCTGATTATTTGTTAATGAACCATACAGATAATGATACACAGAATGTATTAATGCCGGTTGTAAATTTATCCGATTACAAACTAACACAACATGAAAATTCGGTATTAAGTAAGGGGTTATCATTCTGTCCAACTTTGGATATAGATTTCTTTAACACCTGTGTGGACCTACATAGGTTAGGGAGAAACCTCACTTTTAGATGTATTTATGAGAATCCAGACACTAATTATGAGGAGAATAATATTACCCCCAGATTACAACCAAGATCTGAATTTTGTCCCCCCATGAATTCTACAATTTCAGTATTTACAAAGAAATGTGAATTGGATCTTCAGCATCTACAGGAGGAGAGAACTGTGAACATCTATGATAACTGTACTAAATGTGAACAGGATGCTTTAAAAGCTTTGAGTTCAAATGAATGTATAACTATCAAACCAGCTGGCGGGGCAACAGTAATACTTAATACCAGGGGCTATATCCAGGAAGTGAACAGATCAGTGAGTGATGCATCATTTTGTGTTAAAGTTACACATGATGTTATTGGAAAATTTAAAACCAAAATGGATCATGTACTGAATGTGGGTTTCATAAATGGATGTATTATAGATGTGGAATACAGAACACTTACAGTTACTGATCCGGTCATTCCTACAATCTATGCTTTACCTAAAATCCATGAAAGCCTGGTACAGCCACCGGGGAGACTTACTGTATCAGGCAGGGGCTGGTTGACTGAACCACTCTCCATGTACAGTACTTAGATACCTTTTTACAACCTTTAGTACAAAATCTAAAGTAATTTCTTAGGGATTCCACACAGGTGGTACTGATTATGGAGGACTTGTATGTTGAACTGGAGTGGTATTTTGCAGTAATAGATGTTAATTCATTATACACAGTAATACCACACCAGGAGGGATTAAATACCCTGACCTTCTTTTTAGAAGAAAGGATGGAGGAAGAAAGGGTTAAGACTACCACACATTTTCTCGTTCAGTTAGCAGATCTTATTCTGAAGATGAATATATTTTTGTTTGGGGGCAACTTTACCATCAAATTTGGGGAACAGCTATGGGCACTATAATGGCCCCTAGTTATGCTAACTTTTTTGTAAGGAAGTGGGAAATAGATCACTTGTACAGCGCAGCCACAGATCCACACATTTCTTGTCTGGATCTGTGGCGGTGCTTTATATAGTGATATTTTTATTGTTTGGAAGGGTACAGAAGAAGATTTTTTGAACTTTGTTCAATGGATGGAATCTACCAATAGTTGTTTAAGATATAAGCATGAGCTTAGTCAGACTAGTGTTACCTTCCTTGACTTAAAGATTTATAAGGATGAGGAGGGAGGAGTCTGCACCACCCTCTTCCAAAAAAGTACTGATAGAAATACTTTGTTGAGATTTGATAGTTGTCATCCCCATCATAAAAAATACAATATTCCTAAGGGACAGCTAATTAGGACTCTCACAAACTGCACTGAATGAAAGGAATTTGTTTGTAAAAGGGGGGGGGGACAGGTTTCTGGAGCAGGAATACAGCCAGAAAAGCATTGCATCAGCCATTAGGAAAGTGGACGACCTGGATAGGTGTCAGACTTTGCAATACAGGCAACAGACTGATAAAAAGGCAAAAGAAAAACCAGAATGCCCCTTTCTAATGAATTTTTCAAAACAAGAAACGGAAGTAAGAGAGATTATTGAAAATAATTGGTCTATTTTTGGTCTCAAACCAAAGTTAGAACTGACAAAAAATGGTCCTAAAATAATTTTTCGGAAATGTAAAAGCATAAAAGATTACGCAGTATCAAATGTGACACCAACCAAGGAATTAAACAAATAAATGCTGTCAGCACCCAAGTCTAAAGGTACTTTTAGATGTGGTAATTGCTTATACTGTATGTTCATAGCTGCAAATACTTCACACTTCCTGGTACCGGAAAGGAAATTAAAATCTGAGATTTCATAACATGTAAAAGTAAAGGGGTGGTATATTTACTATCATGTGACTGTGGGGTGCATTATGTGGGACGAACTGTACAAAAGTTAAAAGTTAGGACAAATCCATTGTCCACAGAAACATACTTTTAATTTCCTTGGGTTAGAATTAGGAACTTTGGGCCACAGAGGGAGGGATTTGAACAAAAAAATTGGACAAAGAGTTTCTGGATTTTTACTCTGGTGGCTCATTAACATAAGGGGTTAAATGAAAACAATGATCTCTCAGCTTTCCTTAGGAAATATAGATGTTAAAGTACTGTTAGAACTTGACTACTACTATAATTAAATCATGCCTACTGTTGCTGTGAATTTAAGAAAGGTGCCTGGAAACCTCTAATTTCTTGCTTTGTACACATAAGTAAATCACACATTTTTTGATATGTAACTACGGCAACAGAGCTATAAATATTTTGGAGTTAACCTAGTTTGATAGTAGCTCATTTCATGTAAAACTAGTATAAATGTGTAACCAAAATGCTAAGAAAATATACATATTTGGTAATGCACTTTATAGTCATTTGACCATTAAAATGGTTAATAATGATCGCTATAAACCATATTATTGATGACTGGATGGTTAGGGTCATATGATTAATTATGGATGTATATTTAATAAGCATTTGGTATTGGCAATAATTTACTCTGATGAAACCTGTCAGTGTACCAGGTAAAACGTTGCTTCTCTTTCTCTAAGTCACTTTTTGTATTTTTTTTTGCACGTCTGCATTTATATAACAGAAGCATTTTTTTTTACTTAAATCAGCACTGCTGCTGTTCTTTTGATGGTCGTATGGGTGCTGATTCTCTCTTTGCCTTTATCTCCATAGTTACATATTTCTACACCCCCATTCTTGCTGTAATTACATATTCCTGCACCCACTGTTCTCCCAATACTCATGTCCCTATTTTCTTCAAAGTTAAGTATTCATGCAACAGCTGTTCTCTTCATACATACAAATTCATGCACCCACTGTTCCCTCCATACTTATATACCCCTTCACCCCCATTCTTGCTGTAATTACATATTCCTACACTTCATTCTTGCTGTAATTACATATCCCTGCACCTGTTCTCTCCATACTTCCATATTCCTACACCCCTTCTTGCTGTACTAACATGTTCCTGCACCCACTGTTCTCCCAATACTCGTTTCCCTATTCTCTTCAAACTTACATATTCCTGCACCACCATCCTTTCCATACTTATATATTCCTGCACCCATTTCACTCATATTTACCTATGCATTCAGACTTATTCTCAACATATTTATTCCTGCACCCCATGTTCTCTCCATTCTTACATATTATTGCCACCATTCTCTCCATATCTATACATATTTGCATGACCTGTTCTCTCCATACTTACATATTCCTATACCTCCTGTTCTGTCCTTACTTACATATTCCTGCACCTCCTGTTCTAGTCATGCTTGCTGTGACAACCCACCTCTCTCCCTGGGCTGGAATAGCTTTTAGAGAGGTGTCTGTCCTCGGGTATTCACTGCCATCAGCTGGAGTTCAATCCAGCGCCCACCTTCAAGTTTACAAAACTGGGTAATCAAATGCGCAATTGCACAAATCAAAGTCTGGTAATGTGCCTCTCTCAGGTGGTGGATGCTAAACAGAGTTTACCTCAGCCAGTGGAAACCATGTATTACCTTAGAAAAAAATGACATCACAATCACAACTGTTGAGTAAATAAATAGCTTTTTACTTAACAGAAAATGAACAGAGCGTTACAGGATATATATTTTCAAAACAAGAGAATAACACTGATACAGGAAAAGTAGACAAATGTTTTTAAATAACAGATGGCAAAAGAAAAAGGCTATTACTGAGATATGCTAGTATTAAACTTACCCTTCTCCTATTCTTTCAAGAAAACACCGGAACCTATGCTAACTACCAGCTCCCATGGACATAGCTAGAAGGGTAGGCCCCAGGCTTAGTTCTTCCTTTGACTCCAAGAGAGTAAACAACAACACGCCCCCCTCACTGTCTCTCAGCATCTTATATACTCTCGAGTATAGGTGATGCCTATTTCCCCTTTGAATGCACCAACCACCTACCATGTATGTATTCAATTGTCCCAATCAGATTGCAAACCTTTCAGTGTCCACTAATATTCATCCTTAACCATAGGTTTATATTTGAATGACCCAATCCATTTAAACAGTGAGTCTGTGTGTGAACATGTCCACTCTGAGATTTATGACCCAGCTCTTATCCCAGCTAGTGGTCAGTGAGAATTCCAGCTTGTGGAATTTCAACTTGTGTTTTTTTTTCCAGACTGCTAAAAAAATAAGCCAACTATAGCATCCACCATTAACTCTGTCCTTTCCATTTCTGTCACATCTCCTCCCCAGCTGATGAAGGCGTGTCCCCTGGGCCACCCCAACAGACACAGCCATTCATGTAACTGCCAGGAAGTGCCCAAAGTACCCAGCCATGCCACTAGCCCTGTCTAGATAACCTATCTTCATTTGCATTTTGTTTGCCACTGTGATGATGGATGATAATGTTGTATGCCAGCAGTACCAAACTCCAATGCAGTAGTTTTCCATTTTGCCTGCTTGATCTATGAAGCCATATCAGGGGATTATGATCTGCGACCACAGTAAATTCTCTCCTACATAGGTAAGGCTGCAGTTTCTGAAGGGCCGACATGATTCTCAAGCATTGCTTCTTAATTGTGGTGTATGCCTTCTCTCTGGGCAAAAGCCTCCAGCTGAGGTACACAACCAGGTGCTCCTCCCCCCCGCTGGGTAACTTGGCTCAGCACAGCCCCCAGCCCATGATCTGAGGCATCCACATGGACTATAAACTATAGACTATAATTCAGGCTGGCCAATACAGTTGGGCTGCTTAAGGCCTTCTTTAGCTCCTGAAAAGCGACCTCACAGTCTTCTGACCAATGCATCTTATCTGGCCTTCCCTTCTTTATTAGGTCTGTCAGGGGCTTAGCCAGACCACTATAGAGAGGAAAAACCCTCAGTAGTACCCTGCTGTCCCTAGAAATGCCTGTACCTGTTTCTTGGTGGTAGGAGTAGGCCAGGCCAGAACAGCATAGACCTTGGCAGGCTCTGGGCGGATGTGTCTTCTACCCACTAGCTGCCCAAGGAAGGACATTTCTGCCATACCTATCTGGCACTTTTCTGCCTGGACTGTCAGACCTGTGTTCTTCAGCCTGTGGAACACATCCCATACATTCTTGATGTGCCCATCCTAAGTCTGACTGTATATGGCTATATCATCCATATGCACCAATGCAAACTCACCTACCCCAAACAGAATGCAATCCACAAGCCATTGTAAGGTTGCAGGTGCATTCTTCATTCCAAATGGCATTACTCTGAATTTGTATAAACCAAATGGAGTGACAAACATTGATCTCTCCTTGGCTGCAGGGGTCAGAGGTACCTGCCAGTAGCCCTTTGTTAGGTCTATTATGGTCAGATACTTGGCTCCCCCCATCACTCCAGGGTCTCATCTGTTCTGGGCATAGGATAGGTGTCAGACTCCATGCAGCTATTAAGCCTCCAGTAGTCAATGCAGAATCGTGTGATGCCATCCCTTTTTTGGATCAATACCATGGGTGATACCCAGGGCCTACTAGATTCCTGGATTACTCCAAGTTCTAGCATCTCCTTGAGCTCCTCTTTCACGGTCTGCTTAACATGCTCAGATACCCTGTAGGGAGACTGTTTCAGGGGAACCTGGATTCCTGTATCCACATGGTGCTCTGTCATCATGGTGTACCCCAGTTTTCCTGTGAATATGTCCTCAAATTCTCTCAGTACACCCTGAATTTCTTGCACCTGGGCAGGCATCAGCTGTTCAGAGAGGGTAAGGTTGTCCACAGGGGATGCAACCTGGGCCTCCTCAAGCAGGTTCACCAGTGGATCCATCTCAGTTTCCTCCTCTAGGGCACTGCATGCCACAAGGACCAATTCCTCCCTGTCATGTTAACATGATACTGCATTCACTTACATCTCCTGTCCGGTAGCGCTATCACGTAATTGACATCACTAACCTTTTGGACAATGGAGAATGGCCTCTCCCATGCTGCCTGTAATTTATTCTGTTGGACAGGGATATGTGCCACCACTCGCTGTTCTACCTCATATTCTCTGGCTTGAGCCCTGCGGTCATACCAGACTTTCTGCAGCTGTTGTACAGTGGCCAAGTGCTCCTGAGTAAGCCCCACAAGCTCCTTAAGGTAGGTCCTGAAGTTCAGGACATACTCCACAACAGACTCCCCTTGAGAGGCAATGTCTTCCTCCCATTTATCCTGAATCAAATCTAGGGGCTCCTGCACCCTATGACCAAACAGAAGCTCAAAAGGTGAGAACCTTGTAGACTTCTGTGGGACTTCCCTGTATGCAAATAGGAGATGAGGCAAATATTTGTCCCAGTCCCTCTTATGTTGGTCTGCAAAAGTCCTTAGCATGGTCTTAAGGGTTGAATTAAATCACTCCACCAGACCATTAGCATGGGGATGGTATGGGGAGATTTTGAGCTGCCTTACCCCATACTTCTCCAACAAACTACTCATTAACCCTGACATGAAACTGCACCCAATCTGACAGTATCTCCTGGGGAAAGCCCACCCAGCTAATATTCCCAACAGTGCATCTGCCACTGGTTCTGCCTCAGAGGATGACAGGGACACTGTCTCTGGGTATCTTGTGGCATAGTTGATTCCCACCAGGATATATCATTTGCCAGTGTGACTTGGGGTGCC
This sequence comes from Neoceratodus forsteri, assembly GCA_016271365.2. Taxonomy (NCBI): domain Eukaryota; kingdom Metazoa; phylum Chordata; order Ceratodontiformes; family Ceratodontidae; genus Neoceratodus; species Neoceratodus forsteri. The sequence goes on along the minus strand of CM057457.1, from coordinate 414,975,155 downwards.
CAGTGGCCCCACTATTTCATCGATAATGGGCAGGGGTACCAAAGCTGACTTTGCCTTGTCCCCCATTTTCCCCACCTGCTGGCACTGTGGACAAGTTCTGAAATAATTTGCCACATCCTTGCCAATACCAGCCCAGAAGAAATTGTTGGTCAGCCACTTTTTTGCTCGCCTCACTCCCCAAGTGGTCTGAAAATGGGATATCATGGGCAAGGGCCAAAAGCTGCTGATGGTGAACTTTAGGGACTACCAGCTGCTGGAGCAACTCACCATCTAGCACTTGCTCTGTTGTACATTCTCTGTACAGCAGCCCATTGTCCCAGTAAATGGATTCTTTACCCCCGAGGACCCTCAGCCCTATTGGCTATTTCCCTCAGTTTTTGCAAGGTAGGGTGAGTTCACTGTGCAGCACTCAACTGCCCTCATCTGACTCTTCCCAGCATCCCTTCTGAAGGAAGTCCTGTGGGCTTCTCTATTTGTGACTGGGGTTCAGGACTGCTGCTTCTTGCCAGTCCCTCCCCGGTGCTAGCCACTTTCTCAACTACTGAGGAAGGGGCTGGACCACCTTGAGTCACCCTCTGTTTCCCCCTCAGAAGATTGCCCTTTAGCCTGACTGTGAGTTTCAATACCCACACATTTTTTCCTGTGGTAATAATCATTCCACACAATCATATTTTCAGGGAGGTCCTCTAAAACCCTCACCTCCTTTTCTCCATGGCCCTCATCCCAGCTCAGGAAAACTCTAACCATTGGTATTTGGACTGCTGTGCCTGTGAATCTCTGGACCCTGGAGTATTTCCCAGGCAACATCTGCTCTGCCCAGATGAGATCCAGCCTCACCAGGGAGATGTAAGTGCCTGTGTCCCTCAGTCCCTGTGTTACTGTTCCATTAACTACAATGAGATGCATATTCTCATCAGAGGAGAGTGGTTCTTCAGGCTGGGCACACCCCACAAACACACCAGTGCTATTTTGATCACCCCTTCCCCATACCTCTGCCCCTTAGCCATTTCCTGAGGGCAGTTATATCTCAAGTGCCCCATTTGATTACAAATATGACATTTCTTGGGTCCTGTCTCTTGAGTTCCTTTGGAACCAGAGGGTTCTGCTTTGGGCTGAGGTGCAGGCTGGTTTCCTTTGGGCTTCCACCCCATGGGACCCCTTATAACCCTGTGATGCCCCCCCACCATGAGACTTACATGTTGCTTATGGCCGGCTAGACATGTACATGCCAGTGCTTGCTGCCATCTCCTTTGAGGAGGTGCATGCCCTGTCTGGGAGCCATATATGCATATCCTCAGGTAGAATTTTAAGAAATTGTTCTCTCACAAACAAATCTTTGATTAGTTCCACAGTGTCTGCTTTAGCCCCCACCACCTACCTATCAAGGTAAGTACTCAGTTGAACCTGCAGTTCAACGTAACCGTCTTCTGGGCTTTTCTTTAACTCCCTAAAATTTCCTTCTATAAGCCTCGGGCATTAATTCAAAATGTTTCAACAACACTGTTTTAACCTTGTCATAATCAGTATAGTCTTCATTACTCATTTAAGAAAATGCATGCAAAGCCCTCCCTGTAAGTAATGGTATGAGATAAGTTGACCATGAAACCTTAGTCAATTGGAATTGCTCACATACTCTTTCAAATTACCTTAAAAATAGATCAAGGTCATCTCCCTCTCTAAACTGAAGGAACAATTTAGAATAAATTTTGGCTTCATGAGGTGAACTCACTCTACCATTACTCACGGTTTGCAGGCTGCACAGGTTCATCATCTCCTTCTCGTGCTGTTGTCTCTGGAGTTCATGCTGTCATTGCTTCTTTGTCTTGGTGTTCGCTTTCTTTTCCTGATGTTCTTTCTCTCTGTCTTGGCATTCTCTTTCTTCACATTCTTTCTCTCTGTCTGCCAGTCTCTTTTCTTCCAGTTCTTTCTCTGCTGCTAGTCTTTTTGTTTCTGTGTCCAACTTTCTTGTTTCTGCTTCAACACTGTCTTTTCACTTCCAGTGCCTTATCCTGCAGCAATAGCTGCAGTCACAGTGCATCAAGCTGGTTTGGGAGTCTGCTGCATCAGTTCCTGACTCACCCCCAGAGACTGTCTGCTTCTGGTCATGTGCCACAAGGGCAGCTATGAGGTCTGCCTTTTTCTTGTGTTTAAGACCTTCAAGATGAACCCCTTTTTCCTTGCACTTTTCACAAAGCTATTGCACAATAAGTGAGTCATACTCCATGGAGCTCATTCTCTAACCCTATACTATACTGTGCTAACTGGGAAAAGAAAAAAACAGTTGTACAAGTGTATTCTCTTATATATCCAGTTTTTCAACTGCTAAGGTAAAATGTTCCACTGGCAAACCCTGTATCTCAGTGTGCTAAATAGTGTGCTATCACCCAACCACTGCCAACCTATTGTGACATCCCACCTCTCTTTCTCTGGGCTGGAACAGCTTTTAGAGAGGTGTCTGTCCTTGGGTATTCGCTGCCACCAGCTGGCGTTCGCTCCAGCACCCACCTCAAAGTTTACAAAACTGGGTAATTAAACATGCAATTGCACAAATCAAAGTCTGGTAGTGTGTCTCTCTCAGGTGGCGGATGCTAAACAGAGTTTACCTCAGAAGTGGAAACCATGTATTACCTTAGGAAAAAAACACATTACACTCACAACTGTTGAGTAAATAAATAGCTTTTTACGTAACAGAAAGTGAACAGAGCATTACAGGATGCCTATTTTCAACACAAGAGAATAACACTGATACAGGAAAAGTAAACAAATGTTTTTAAATAACAGATGGCAAAAGAAAAAGGCTATTACTGTGATATGCTACTATTAAACTTATCCTTCTCCTATCCTTTCAAGAGAACACTGGACCCTATGCTAACTGTCAGCTCCCACACACATAGCTAGAAGGGTAGGCCCCAGGCTTAGTTCTTCCTTCAACTCCCAGAGAGTAACCAACAACAACAACCCCCTCACTGTCTTTCAGCATCTTATATACTCTCGAGTATCGGTTACTCTCATTTCCCCTTTGAATGCACCAGCCATCTACCATGTACGTATGTATTTAATTGTCCCAATCAGATTGCACACCTATCAGTGTCCACTAATATTCATCCTTAACTGTAGGTTTATATTTGAATGACCCAATCCATTTAAACTGTGTGTGTGTGTATATACATGTCCATTCTGTGATTTATGACCCAGCTCTTATCTTAGCTAGTGGTCATTGAGAATTCTAGCTTGTGTCTTTTCTTCCAGACTGTTAAAAAAATAAGCCAACTAAAGCATCCACCATTAACTCCTTCCTTCCCATTTCTGTCACACTTGCATATTTTTGTGCTCTCTGTTCACTCTATGCTTACATATTCCTACACCCTTGTCTTGCTGTACTTACATATTCCTGCACTAGTTGTTCTGTCCATAGTTCAATATTTCTGCACCCAATGTTCTCTCAATATCTACATATTCCTGCACTCCCTGTTCTACACACACTAAGATATTCCTGCACTCCTGTTCTCTCAATACCTACATATTCTTGCACATACTAACATATTCCTGCACTTTTGTTCACTAAAGATTTACATATTCCTGCACATCATGTTCTCTCCATACTTACATATTCCTGATCCCCATTCTCTCCATACTTACATATTCCCACAAGCCCCCATTCTCTGAATACTTTCATATTCCTGCACCTCATGTTTTCTCAAAACTTACATATTCCTAAACACTTTGTGCCATCCATAGACTTACGTATTGCTGCATCCCTGTTTTTTCCATACTTACATATTCATGCGTTCCTTGTTCTCTCCATACTTATATATTCCTGCACACCATATTCTCTCCATACTGCAGTAGTGTAGCAAATTCCCAGAGGGCCTGGGTGCAAGGCGATGTTACAGGGCCCCTCCTCAGTTTTGAATAAACATCAAAATTATGATTTGGGCCCCTCAAACCTTGAGGGCTTGGGTGCCACTGCACCCCCTACACCCTTGTAGCTATGCCCCTGCCATACTGACATATTCCTGCATGTTGTGTTATCTCCATACTTACATATTCATGCACCCTCTGTTCTCTCCATACTTTCATATTTCTGAAACCCATGTTCTTCAATATTAGACCTGTGCAGATTATAAAATTCCACCTGAGGTATACACACAGCAGTTTCATTCCAATTTCATAGAATTTCATGGAATTTGTGTGAAAATTCCATGGAATTTGGGCACATTTTAAATGTCAGTTATTTTGCTCTACATTTAAATGTATGCCTCCATCTACCAACAAAAGTGGAGTGTAAACTGATAGTCAAGGCTTATACAAGATTCCAGACATCAGAGTCATAGGTTGAAAGGGAGTGAAGGTATATGTGGCCAAACATTTAATTAAAATTTAATTTTCAGTTATTTCAATCTAATTTTAAAATTTCTTATCCAAATGTCTACACAGTTTCAGGATTTAGAGAAATGTAGAACATAGGTTATGTTCATCATAGTTCAGATCTCCAGCTTTAAAGAGGCCTGAGTTACAGGTAACCAAGCATTTTGCCAAAATTTGGATTTCAGTTACTTCAGTATAACACTGATATAATTCTTTGGAATGCTATACAATTTAATAGATATGCACACAATGCACACATTTATGTGTGTGCATAGTTTCAGATTTCTGACTTCAAATGGGACTGAGTTATAGGCTGCCAAACATTTTGCCAAAATTTAAATTTCAGTTATTTCCACCTTAATTTTAAAACAATATATCCAAATTTAACCATATTAGAAACATTTAAACATTTATTAAATGGCGTAGTGATGTGTGCATTGTGAATGTTAAATTTCACAAAAAATAATTCTGGATGTTTCATCTATGTGCTACCAAAGGTATTTGAGAAAATGTTACCAATAATTCATGTTTGGTTGTTTGTTTTTCTTCTGTAAATTTTAAACTGCTAAACCAATGTATTCATTTGTGCTAGACACCAGGATACACTGACACCAGCAGGGATTTATTTAACTCTAAAAATTGATTAGCATTTTGCTCATAAAAGTGTTAAATCTTTGTGAAAATGCAAAGCTCTTGCCTCACTGTGTTTAACAAACACAGCACTTCTAGAAAATCTATATAAATACTTTCTGTACAGTTAGTATCATACCAAGAAAAAAACTGCTAATCAATTATTTAAAACCCTGCACCAGATATGCATGTCAAATGTTAAATCAGTGACTGCAAAAGCAGAGAAGTTACAAACATCCACATTTTTTGTTTTCACAACATTTTGCAAATATTTACATAGTAACAGGCCGAACAGCTGTAACTTATAATTCTCTAATTATAGTCTCGCCGTAGTTATACGATTCTATAACCATTACACAAATGCTACTCATACTAATTTACTCATTGTCTAACTTCAAAGGTGCCCAAGTTATATTCATATACAATATTTCATGAAATTTCTTGCAAAAAATAAAATTATAGACTTTGAGCACATACACTTTCGTGACAATGCATAAAAAATGTCATGAAATTTGGAACATTGTTAGCACTCCTATCATAAAGCGTTCATGCCAAATTTAAGATCACTGACTCAATAGTCAGCCGAGGTATACTGTATGCAGATAAAAGTGTTCATGAAATTTCCCACAAAAGATAAAGTGATAGACTTGAAATACTTATAATTTTTAGATCATCCATCCAAATTTCATGATCTTTGGCATGTCATTGAAACTCCTCCCTGACACTAAGGTTGCCAAATGTGAGAGCTCTAGCTCACAAATCAACCAAGGTTTTGGCACATTAATAAATATATTTTATAAAGTATACACAGTTCCAGTAGAATTCCATAATAGTTCATGGCATTTTGCTAAATTTTGTTGAAATTCCACAAATCTGTCATTTTATCGCTCTGTACAGCTCCACTGTTCACTCCAGACTTACATATTTCTGCAGCTCTTATTCTTCCCATAGTTGCTTATTCTTGATCCTATGCTCTCTCCATACGTACTTACATAAATACACACACACACACACACACACACACATATCCACAATACTGTTCTCTCCATACTTTTATATTCCTTCATCAGATTTTCTCTCCATATTTACATATTCTAGCACCCCGTGTTTTCTCCATAGTTACATATTCTTGCACCATATGCTTTCTGCATATTTACATATTCATACCCTCCTGTTCTCAACTTACATATTCTCCCTACCTACATATTTCTGCACCCCCTGTTCTCTCCCTATCTCAGGGTTTTAAATAATTGATTAGCAGTTTTTTTCTTGGGACTATACTAACTGTACAGAATGTATTTATATAGATTTACTAGAAGTGCTCTGTTTGTTAAACACACTGAGGCAAGAGCTATGCATTTTCACAAAGATTTAGCACTTTTATGAGCAAAATGCTAATCAATTTTTAGAGTTAAATAAATCCCTGCTATCTTCATATTCCTGTACCTCCTGTTCTATCCATACTTACATATTCCAGCACTCTCTGTTCCCTACATACCTGTATATTCTTGTACCCCTGTTCACTCAATACTTACATATTCCTACACCCCTGTTCTCTCAGTTGTTACAATTTCTAACACCACTTGCTATCTCCATACTTATGAGTTGGACCTGAAAAAGGAGTTGATCCAGTCTGCCTACCCAGTTAACAAAACTGAAATAAAATAAAAAAAACACATATATTTGCATCACTGTTCTCTCCACGTGTGCATATTCTTACACCCCATGTTCTCTCCATAGTTACATGTTCTAGCACCTCGAGTTTTCTCTGTTATATATTCCTGCATCCCCGTTCTCTTCATATAGTACTTATATATTCTTGCTTCCCATGTCCTCTCCATAGGTACATAATTCTGCACTCCCTGTTCCCTCCATGCCTACATATTCCTGCACCCACTGTTCCCTCCATACTTACATATTCCAGCACCCTATATTCTCTCCATACTTACATATTCCTGTATGCCTGTTCTCTTGGTCATTAGATATTCCAACACCCCCTGCTCTCTCAATACAAACATATTCCTGCACTCTTGCTCTCTCCATACTTGCATATTCCTACACCCCCTGTTCTTTCCATACTTACATATTAATGTGCCCCTGTTCTCTCCACACTTACATATTCTTGCACTCCTTATTCTCTTCATATTTACATATTCCTGCACCCCGTTCTTTCCATACTTACGATACATACCCTTGTACCACCTTTTCTCTCCATACTTACATATTTCTGCCCCAATTCTATACATGCTTACATAATATTGCACTCTTGTTCTCAACATACTTGCATATTCCTCCACCCCATGCTGTCTCCATACTTACATATTCCTCCACCTAGTGTTCTCTCCATACTTATATATTCTTGCACCCCCTGTTCTCTCCATACTTAAATATTCCTACACACCTGTTCTCTCCATAATTACATATTCCTGCCCCACAATTCTATCCATACAGTACTTGCAAATTATTACACTCTTGTTCTCAACAAACTTACATATTCCTCCACCCATGCTGTCTCCATATTTATATATTCCTGAACCCCTGTTCTCTCCATACTTATATATTCTTGCACCCACTTGTTCCATAATTACATATTCCTGCACTACTGTTATCAACATATTTACCTATTCCTACACCCTATGTTCTCATCATACCTACATGGTCCTACACTCCCATTTTCTCTATAATTACATATTCCTGCATCCCATGTTCTCACTATACTTATATATTATTACACTCCTGTGCTTTTCAAACTTACATGGCCCTGTACCTCCATGCTCTCCATTTCTTCTGTGTGATCTCCACCTCTTCAAATGCATTTAAGTTTTTCTCTGTAGAAATACTGTTCTCCCTATATAGTGAGGAGGCATTTTTCATTCCAAAATGTCCAGTGGTAAAAGTAATTCTCCTATTTTAGGGTAATGTACATACAACAAAGTACTGAAAAAGCTTGTTGGCAATTCTAAATTCTATTGAGCTGGCAGTATATCCTAAAGGTTAGAGTAATGAACTGTGAATGAGCTTGGTACAACCAGCAGAAACATAGAAACATAGACTTTGATGGCAGATAGACTACTAGGCCCATCTAGTCTGCCCATTTCCCTACCTACAGGATAGGCCGCAGATCCTATTTAACCAACAGCCTATATCTTCCTGCCCCCCACAAGAATTGCCTTATGTCTGTCCCATGCATTCTTGAATTCTCCCACAGTTTTAGACTCCACAACTTCCTCAGGAAGGCTGTTCCATGCATCCACTACCCTCTCTGTGAAATAATACTTCCTCACATTGCCCCTAAACCGCTCTCCTTCTATCTTTTAAATTGTGTCCCCTTGTTCTTGCAAGTCTCTTTTCTGAAAGATGCTACCCTCTTGGACTTTGTTGATTCCCTTGAGGTACTTGAAAGTTTCTATCATGTCCCCCTCTCCTTCTTTCCTCAAGGGTATACATATTAAGCTCCTTTAGTCTCTCCTCATATGGCTTTTCTTGCAGACCCTGCACCATTTTAGTTGCCCTCCTCTGGACTGCCTCTATCCTGTCTATGTCCTTGCGGAGATGGGGTCTCCAGAACTGGACACAGTATTCCAGATGGGGTCTCACCAACTGTCTGTACAGAGGGATAACAACTTCCTGTTTTCTGCTGCTGATGCCTCTCCCTATACATCCCAGTATACCCCCAGCCCTCCCTACTGCCTTCTCACATTGCTTGCTAACCTTAAGTTCATCTGATATGATTACCCCCAGGTCCCTTTCCTGTTTTGTTGTTGTTACTACCTCCCCACCCATTGTGTATTCTTCCCCTGGTTCTTGTTTTCCAGGTGCATTATTTTGCACTTTTTTGCATTGAATCCTAGCTGCCATACATCTGACCATTCCTCCAACCTTGCCAAGTCCCTTTTCATCCTTTCCATGCCTCCTTGTGTATCAACCCTGTTGCAGATCTTTGTGTCATCTGCAAAAAGGCATACTTTTCCTTCCAGTTCCTCTGCAATCCCACTGATGAAGACATTAAAAAGGACTGGACCCAATACTGAACCCTGTGGTACCCCACTAGTAACTGCCCTTTCTTCAGAGTGGACTCAATTTACAATTACCTTCTATGTCCTGTTGTCCAGCCAATGTTTTACCCAGGCTACCACCCTGGGACCCACTCCCAGGCTGGTTAATTTGACTAATAATCTTTTGTGTGGGACTGTGTCAAATGCCTTGCTAAAGTCTAGGTAGGCCATGTCCACAACCCCTCCCTGGTCTACTACTTTGGTCACCCAGTCAAAGAAATCTATTAGATTCATCTGACATGACCTTCTTGCAGTGAACCCATGCTGCCTTGGATCCTGTGCTCCATGACCTCTAGGTACTCAACTATTCTTTCCTTCAGAAGTGACTCTATCATTTTCCCTACCACAGAGGTCAGACTGACAGGTCTGTAGTTTCCTGCCTCTGTCTTGGTCCCACTTTTGTGAAGGGGAATCACATCCACCTTCCTCCAGTCCTCTGGTACCACACCATCCTCCCATGATTTATTAAAAGAGTAGCCAGTGGTTTCACTAGTTCCTTCCTTAATTCTTTTTAGAATTCTGGGTGAATTCCATCAGGACCCATTGCTTTGTCCCCTTCAGTTTTAGGAGTTCTTGCAGAACCCTTTCTTCTGTGAAAGGACTGGGATCGACCCCCCTATCAAGAGTGCTTCTGTTAATTGGATTAGGCATTTCCCACTCCTCTTTTGTGAATACTGAGCAGAAATATTCATTCAGTAGTCCTGCTTTTTCACTGTCCCCCTCTGCCCACCCACCGTTTATTCTATTCAGCCTCACTATCCCTCCCTTTGTCTTTCTGCGCTCACTGATGTACCTATAAAAGGTTTTATCCCCCTTCTTAACTGAGTTGGCTATCTTTTCCTCAGTTTGGGCCTTTGCTATTCTGACTTCCCTCCCTGCTTCTTTCTGCCTTAACTGGTACAGCTCTCTGTCCTGCTTCTTCTGTGTTTCCTTATGCTTCTGGAATGCTATCTTTTTCTTCCTGACTTTCACAGCCAACCTCTCTTGAGAACCATAGTGGCTTTTTCTTTTGTTTTGATTTGTTTATTTGCTTCATACAAAGGCTTGTTGCCTCTGTGATGGCAGTTTTGATAATTCCCCATTGTTGCTCCACACCTCCTTCTAGCCTGTTTGCTAGTGCTTTTCTGAGGCACTCTCCCATCTTGCCAAAGGCAGCCCTCCTAAAGTCCAGTACCTCACTTTTGTATGGCTTGACTCTGTAGCTGAGTTTAACATGAACCACACTGTTTGATGGTCACTTGTCCTTAGATGGCAACCCACTTCTAGATCTGAGACCTCTCACTGCCCCGTTTGAGAATACGAGGTCCTAAGATTTTCCCTCACGAGTGGGTTCGAAACTAGCTGTCTATGCCTGCCACCTGTAGGGCATCAAAATGGCCCTGCTCTTGGATGTGGCTGCAGCAAAGTGCTCCAGTTAACATCTGGCATATTCAGGTCTCCCAGCAACAGTATCTCCCTTCTCTGCCATTCTAAGAATGCCTTCCATTATATCCTTGTCCATTCCTTCCCCTGACATGGGGTCTGTACACAACCCCTGTGTGGAATGTGGTGCCCTTTCCAGTCTCCAAGGTGACCCACAGTGCCTCCTCTCCTCCTGTTTACTCTTTTGTTCAGTTGCTTTATCCCTCCTTTACATAGAGACTACTCCTCCCCCTTCTCCCCTGCCTGTCTCTCCTGTAGGTTTGTACCCTGGTATGTTAACATCCCAGTCATGGTTCTCTGTGTACCATGTTTCTGTGACTGCTATGATATCCAGGCATCCTCTTCCATTAAGACCACCAGCTCAGGAGCTTGTTGCCCAGACCACGGGCATTGGTACCATTACCCTCCATTTCCTGATGGCTTACACCCTTTGCCCCATCCCTGTCATTCTTGCCTTTGTCACTTTCTCCATTTACCCCTGCCCTTCTCCCTATCAACACCTCCATGTTGGTGTTTGCCACACTTACTACCATGATTGTTTGGGGGCTAGGATTTTTCCTGCTCTTTTCCAGTGCCTCCCCTGACTAGTTTAAAAGCTTGCCAATGAAGCATTTAAACTCATCACCTAGGATCCTGGTTCCCTCCCAGACAGATGCAGCTCATCATGCCAGTATAGGCTTGCATCACTCCAGGTGGACCCCCAGTCCCCAATGAAGCCAAATCCCTGAGCTCCACACCAGTTTTTCAACCACTGATTGAATACCATGGCACAGAACACCCTAGCCTCCTATGCCATAGAGATGGGTAGCACCTCCGAGAAGGTTACCGTGCATGCTACTTGACTAAGGCCCTTCCCAATTCCACAAACTCTTCCTGCACTTCTAATCCCTTTCTTAGCCAGGTCATTTGTCCCTAAGTGGACAATGACATCCAGCCCTCCTGTGCAGCTGCTCCGGCAATCCTGAGGATTCGCTCCTGTCCTCCAAGCCATGGTGCCAGGCAGGCACCTACCTCCTCTCCCTTCCTTGCCCAGTTCTACCTTCCTAACAATGGAGTCCCCCACCAGGAGTTGTTTCCTTCCCTGCAGGGTCCCCTGCCACCCTCCTGTGGGTCTCCTTTGTGGAGGTTCCCAGCATCCTCCTTGGTCTCCACTGTGGTGCCTCCATAGAGGAACCACACTTTGCCAGAATGGCATAGGAATTGTGGAGAGGTACAACTGGAGGGATGTGCCTCTGTTCCACCACCCTCACCCTCCCTGAGCCCACTGTGGTCCAACCGCTCCTCTTTCTTGGCAACCTCTGAGGCAATGGCAGTGGCATTGGTGGTCCCTGGATGGAAGAGGAGGTCCCACAAATCCTGGCCAACTCAGCCTGGAGATGAGCAACCTCCTCCCTCAGCCCAGAGAGGTGCCTGCAGATGGGACAACACCGCATCCTCCAGAACATCTTCCGGAAGACTGCTGCTCCACAGCCACTGCACTGCACCACTCCAATCATGCCTTATTTCTGGTCCCTTAACTGTTTGCAATCCTTACTCTTTCCTCTGTTTTTTTTCCCCTCTCTCCTTACTTTCTGCCTGTGTGCCCTTTAAGCTCCTGATTGTCTTGTTCTGAGACAAGAATATCCTATATTTCTCAGTAGACCGCTTACTTGTTCAGAGGCAGACCTCCAGCAGCTAGAGGGGGCCGGAGAGCTACTCTTGACCTTCTAGGATGGTGGGTCCTTGGTGGTTCTGTGATCACTCACTTCCTGCCCCTAAACATGAAGTTCCTGTTGTCAGTCAAATCCTGTGCCTATAAAAATAGAACTAGCTTTGGGTGGGGAAGGAGGGCAATATAGTCCTAGTAGAAGTTCAGTCACACAGCAGTCCTTTCTCCTGAGTCTTCTGCCAAGCTATTAGCAGAAACTTTCTAAGGCAGTCTTTAAATGTAGCTTCCTTCTAGCTAGCCACTCCCCTACTTACCAGATCTTTCTACAAGTAATTTAAACCTCACAACAGTTAAGTCCTTTCAGTCACCTGAGATTTACACCTAGATGACTTTTCAGTTACCCATTCAGTTCAGTTAACCCAAACACACACTTTTTTTTTGTTTTGTATGTTAGTTTTTTTTACCCTAAATTAAAGGTCTAAATACAAAAGTTCTTCTACTTTAGTCCCAGCAGAGAAGTTCAGTCACACAGCAGTCCTTTCTCCTGGAGTCTTCTGCCAAGCTATTCAGAAAGACCTGAGTTTGATTGCACAACCTCTACTTGCATACTTTCCAAGCAAGTCACTTAACCACTCCAGTGCTTCTGGGTCATGCCTGAAAAACAGGCACCTGTGCCTAGTGGGTCTTACCTGGTTACCAAAGAATAGTTGGATTGCTGTAATGACATCAACAGCATAGCATGCTTTTTCCCCTTGTTTGGTGCTATTTGGTCATGTATGGCCAGCTTTTTGTTTTGGTGTGGGTTGGTTTTTGGCATGTATTGGCATAAAGTGGCTTTATTTAGGATATCTGATTTATTGGTTTATTTATTTTACTTTGTTTGCTATTATGTAGTATTTGCTTTATTTTTAATTATTGAACTACCAAGAGAATTAAAATGTATTGGAGTTCTGGACTGATATTTCAGTATGCAGCCCTGCAAGGGTAAATTAGTATAAAGTATTTATAACTCAGATATGCTATGTTTACTGATTTATGCTGATATATGTGATCTCAATTCCCAATTAACTCAGCCTTATGTTTACCTTTTGTACAGCTGTGCATGCTGAATGGCTGAAGATGACTAGTGGTACATTTTATTTTATTTAAAAAGAGATTTTCCAGGAAAGACAAACTGAGTCATGAAGTTCATTTCCAAATGAGCCCTGGGTTGAGGGGTAAGGGATGTATATAAATAGGTAGAAGCACAGAAATACAATAATACACTAAATGTATAACAACAAACATATAGACAAGTGATAATAATGCAGGATTGAACAATCAGAAGAGAGAGGTAATGAGGCCCTCACAAGACTTTAATATCTAATGTAATGGACAAGTAGGTGGGTCACTAAGAAGAGTGGAGGGATGGAGCGAGGTATGGCAAAGGATAAGGGGGAAGTAGAGAGAATGAAGGGAGGCAAAATAGGGTTACAAGGTATGAGGGTGGAAGAGAGTGGAGTGTAGAAGATGGGATAAGGGAAGAGGAAGGGCATAGAAGGGTTAAAAGGAAAACAGGAGTGGGTGAGAAGAAGGGTGGAAGTGGTAGTTGAAGGAGGCAAGGGAGTAGAGATGATGGAGATAAAGGGGTTAAGTGTTGGGATGGTAGAAGTGAAGAGGTAGAGAGGAAATGGGAGTAAGTGTAGGGCATAGGACTAAATGCATTTGAAAGAGGGGGAAGTGTGGTCTTGAAGTACAGTGGATAGAGAGCATTTGGTTGGGGCAGAGTGAATTGGGAATGGGAGGTAATTCTAGAGATTCAGAAGGCAGTATGAGAAACCCGACTGGCCAGCCAGGGTTTCACAAGAGGGGAGCAAAAGGCAACTATAACCTGAGATACAGAGGGAGTACATAGAGGAGGGGTAGGAGAGAGAAGAGAGTTGATGTAAGGAGGGAGGAAAGCCAACCAGAATTTAGAAATAAAGGATGCGCAGTGGGTGAGATAGCAGTCATCCAAGGAAGATAAAGAGATATCAGTGTACAAAGAACAGTGGTGAGTGGGAGGGGGCCAAGGCAAAAGGAGTGAAAGAGGGGATCAGACTGGCCAAGGTGAACTTTGGAGTGGCACCACAGACTATGTCACTATGATCAAATATGGGTAGTATCATCTTTGTGATGATGTCTCAGTAGGCAAAAATAGGGATACAGCTTTTGTTCCTATAAAGAGCACCAAGTATACGGTGGAGTTTTTTGTACATAGCATCATTGTGATGAGAAAAACCAAGGTGGCAATCAGGTTGTACTTAATAACTAAACAATACTTTACTGACAGAGTCACTTTTAAAACTTAGTGTACCTGTGACCAAAGTGGTAAGATACAAGATAGACTTTACATGCTGTATAATATGTCAGAATAAAACAAATGAACCATTAGTGGAGAAACCCCATGCACATAGCAAACTTTTGGAATGTGCAACAGAAAGAGCGTGTTATGGTGATCAACCATATCCTGAAATAAAATGAAGTCTTGACAATAAAACAGTGGAAACACTGCCGTGGAGTGATGCTTCCTGGTACAGATCATGCTATCAGAATGCAGCTCATGCTGGAATGTGTAAAAGAGCTAAACAACATTATGAAAAACAGCTTGCTGATAAAGTTCCTCACAAGAAGCATATTTCTGACTGTCTTTTGTGTTCACATGCCCCTTCACCATTTACAAACTCCCAATCACAATCACATTAGAAACACTTATGCTTTTCTGTGATAAAGGATCAGTTAAGAACAATTCTTTACACAGAGTTTCTTCAGAATGAGCTGGGAGTGAACTTTGACATGCAGTGGAATGCCGTGGAAATTACACATTTACTGTAAAACTCAAAGCTGCCAATAGTTCTACAGATGCTTATGCTATTGATGTCTGGTACCATTTGTGATGCTGGACCACTCATCTTACTAATGTTCTCCATAAACCAAAAGTTGATGACACACCTAGTAGTGAAAATATAGCAGGTGTAGTTGCAGCAGATACTGAGTTTTTTGAGTTTTCTGGAAGAAGAACTCAAAGATGGAAATGTACTTAACATGTCAACATTGCATAATGCCTACATACTGTAGATATGCAATCTGCAAACAACATCAAAGAACCACATCATTCGTAAGATAGTTATGGAGCTTTTCAAGAATAACATTCCTGAAGTTGACTTTCATAAACCAAAGCATGTGAATGAGTCTTGGCATGTCAGTGTTAAGCAAACATATGATCTGGCCATTTAATTTATGGAGGAAGCAAAGTAATATTGATGCCAACATGAAATTTATCTATGATGCTGCCAGTTTGCTCAGAAAAGACATAGCAAAAACTGAAAGGTGGACATTCATGGTACCCTCACAGATGTTACTAAGAAGCATGTACCAAAAGAGCTATATAGCTTCTTTCAGTGGGTGTCATAGGGTCCAACAAAAATACTTTCTACGGACAAGAAGACTGCAGAAGTAAACATACATGCTATGAACTTAGCCCAGAGATCAGTGGTTATGAGCCTGTCCAATCATCAAGTTCACAACAAATGGACCCAGACACTGACATGAAACTGTGAAATGCCACGGCAGTTGGCTGGTGGTCTAGCCATACGACATGCCTATCACAGCAAGAAAGTAGTAAACATTTTTCTTAAGTGTGGAATCAGTGAATTATACCCAGCTTTTCAGACTTGAAACAATGTTGGTCCACAGTGTACCACAGAGTATGCTGTTGAATAACAGTGTTTATTTACTCCCGACATTGTCCAGGGAAGACGCATCTTTTTTGCTGTAGATAATGTGAACTTTTCAGGAGACACTCCAGATGTAAACGGACACTACATGCCACTGCCATGGCAATCTATCAACAATGGTCTCCACAAGACACATTACAAATTACAGCTCAATGATGGTTCGAATGAGAGTAGTTCAAAGAGAATCCAAATTATATTACAACTCTCCCGGACTGTCATATGCCAAAAACTCCACAGCCATGTAAGTTCTGTTTTCCCATAATTTCAGTCAATCATGACTCAAGAATCAGTCTCTGCTGAATGCCTTGTTAATTTTGCCTGAGTCCTAGGAAGGGATTTGGTGAGATCTACATTAAATCTCTAAGTATAATAAAGACAGATCAACATGGCAACACAGATGTCCACATGCCTAATCTTGATTCTTCAACTAAAGGTGTGAAGATTCTGACTTGGGCAGCTTACAACTCAACCATCGGCGAACAAATGCCTTTGACATGTATTGGTACACCACCGATTGCTGCTCCTCTTCATGAGTGGCACACAATACCGACAGTTTTGGAACAATCCCAAAATATCAAAGCAAAAGTAATGGGTCCGGATTTTAAAACTGCTATTTCACTTGACCTGGATCTTTACAAATCAGCTACAAATGTCTCGTACTGACTTAATCACTCAATCCTCCATCCTGGTGAGTTGCACATTGTGATGGCTCAACTGTGGACAATTGGCACATATATAGAGAATAGTGGCATTGATTTTTGTTGAACTGAAGCAAACTTGTATGGGGCCCTCTACTGAGAAAAAGATAATTCATGGAAAGCATATAAAACAAGGAGTCAATGCCCATATGATTACTTTGCATGCATTTTCCACATTGCTTGAGGAAGCATTTTTTTTGCTGAACATACTGATCTATGTGAGCACTGTGTACCTCATGCAGAAGGTTTGGACAAAGCCTATGCAAAGGGAGACCCTAAGATGATTAGAGTAGCTCATACTTAAATGCTGCACAACCTTGAGTCATTGGGAATTTTGAATACAATGAGGCAATTTGATATCCAAAAGGAAACAAAGCCACTATTCAAAGTTATATGGCAGCAGATGCAGATGGTGTTTGAAATTACTGTGTTTATCCATTTGGCCTATACAGGAAACTGGGAGCTTCATCTAAAGACTGTTGAGTCATTCACCATGTACTATTTTCCACATGAAAAGGGAGGCAGGGAGGTCAGTAAGGGAAGCCAAAGCTCAGACAGAAGAACACATTGCAAAATCAGTGGGTAGAGGGGACAAAACCTTTTACAGGTACATAAGTGAAAAAAAAAGACAAAGGGAGGGATAGTGAGACTGAAGGAGGAGGATGGGGGCCACGTGGAGGATGACAACAGTAAAGCTGATATATTGAACAGGTATTTCTGCTCAGTCTTTACTGAGGAAGAGGAGGGTAATGGGTCTGAAGGAGTACAAGGTGAGAATGGTGCAGAAATGGACACAAGTCCCTTTACACAAGAAAGAGTCCTGAAGGAACTGGAAGTAATAAGAGTTGAAGCTAATGGGGCCAGATGGGTGCACCCCAGGGTCCTTAAAGAACTAAGAGAGGTGGTAGCTGAACCTCTGGCTATCCTGTTTAGCCGATCACTGGAAACAGGGAGGTACCAAAGACTGGAGGACAGCAGATGTAGTCCCTTATACAAAAGTGGGAGCAAAGAGGAAGCAGGGAACTACAGGCCAGTCAGCCTCACCTTTCTAGTGGGAAGATCATGGAAGCACTACTGAAGGAGAGATTGGTGAACATCTGGTTGTCAATGGACTACAGGACCCAAGGCAGCATGGTTTCACCAGGGGAGGTCATGTCAGACCAACCTCATTGAATTTTTGACTGGGTGACTAGGGAGGTGGATCAGGGAGGGCAGTGGACATGGCCTATCTGGACTTCAGCAAGGCCTTTGACACTGTGCCACATAGAAGACTATTACACAGACTGAGGAATATGGGTGTGGAAGGACAGTAGTGGTGGGTAGGTAACTGGCTGGGTGGCAGGACACAGAGGGTGGTGGTAAATGGCTGTCACTCCACAGAGGGAAGAGTGACCAGTGGGTACCACAGGTATCAGTGCTGGGACCGGTCCTATTCAACATCTTCATCAGTGGCATTGCACAGGACCTAGAAGGCAGAATTTCACTGTTCGCTGATGACACAAAGCTCTGTAACAGAGTAGACACACCCGAGGTGTAGACAGAATGAGAAGGACCTGCAGAAACTTGAAGAATGGTCAGGGTTTAGCAGTTGAAATTCAATGCAAGGAAGTGCAAGATAATGCATATGGGGTGCAAAAACCCTGGCACAATATATCAGTTGGGGGGTGAGGATATAGCATGCACCAAGCAGGAAAGGGATCTTGGGGTTATCATCTCTGATGACCTCAAGGTAGGGAAACAGTGTGACAAGGCAGCAGGTAAAGCAAATAGGATGCTGGGATGTACAGGCAGGGGCATCACCAGCAGGAAAAGGGAGGTCATAATTCCACTATACAAGACACTAGTGAGGCCCCACCTGGAGTACAGTGTAAAGTTCTGGAGACCATACCTATGTAAGGACATAGACAGGGTAGAGAAGGTTCGGAGGAGGGCAACAAAGATGGTGCATGGATTACATCACAAGTCCTATGAAGACAGGTTGAAGGAACTGAACATGTACTCCCTGGAGGAGAGGAGGGAGACAGGGGATATGATAGAGACATACAAGTATCTTACAGGGAGGAACAGGGTGCAGGAATACACTATTTTAAGTGAAAAGATGTTCCAGAACTAGAGGGCATGGGATGAAGTTGGAGGGAGGACGATTCAGAGGAAACATGAGGAAGAATTTCTTCAGAACGGGTGGTGAACAAGTGGAACACCCTGCCAGAGGAAGTAGTAGGGGCTGAAACAATCACGGGATTTAAGAATGCATGGGATAGACATAAAGGAATTCTGGAGGTTAGGGGTAAGGGGCAACAGACTTCTAGGAAACATAAACTGAACTTACAAGCTCAAATGGGCAGACTGGGTGGGCCATAGGCCCTTATCTGCTGACACTGTCTATGTATCTATGACAAGCTAAATTATGCCAGACTTATGCCCTTGTACCTGGCAGACAGGAAAAGACTCAGGACATCAGATGCTGACATACAGTATATGAAGAATTTCTCAGTGGAAACTGAGCTGTAAACAAGAATAAATGTGTGTGTGCTTCTGTACCATTGGTGCAGATCATGCTTTGGAAAAAATTAACCACATGATGAAAGTTTCAGGTGGATTGGTATTATTCTTACCCAGTGCTCGCACCAGATTTATTTCTGATATCACTAGACCTTGTTCAGACTGTGGAAGAAGATCAGCAGGTGGCTGGACGGTTCTCAACCAGGCGAACACAGCATCACAAACTTTCATTAGCAGTACAAAAGCGACAAGAGAAAAATGTCCAGGATCGAACTGCCACCATCAGAAGCTTTATGAATCCATTCACAGAGGACCGTGATAAGTTGTTCATTCTAGCAACAAAGGTAATCATGCCAGAAAAGGCAATGCAAGACTTGTGTAAGCAGGACATTATTGGCAAACAGCTATTTGAAATATTTGTATCCAAACATATTACAGCAAGTGACATTAACCTGGGGGCCACCCTGAAGAAGAAAAAAACTACAGACCTGGAAAAGCTCAGGAAAGAAAGTGAACGTAAAAGTTGGAGATAAGGTGATTGAGCTGCATGAGGATAGATCCCTGTTTGCTAACTGTGTGCAGATCAAGACCTGATATTAACCTGAGGAATGCCATTGGGCAATATGAGCTCTCGGTAGTGCCCTAAGCACTTTTTACATCTGATGGATCAATGATACATTGTGTTGCTAAAAGCAAACTTCCTGTCAGTTCTTGAGGAGCTCCTGGGCAAATCTGGGGAGAGGATGGAAACAGATGAACTCAGCATCGATGCATATAAGTTAACTGTTGCAGTAGTTTATGGCATGGCTGAACTGCAGACCTTTGACAAGCCAGCAGTGGTGAAGACTTGTTTTGAGTTAGAAGAACACTTCATATCCTGCCTATTTAAGAAGTACAAGAGAGATGTATGACAAAGTTCACTTGGTATTTGACAGATATGATGTAACTCAATCACTGAAAGGCTCAACATGTGACAGATGACAAAGAGGCAATTCTCCAGTAGCCTGCAACATCACTGACATGACCAACATTGTTAAAGTACTGTACCTATGAAACGACTTTTGTCACATGTAAAGACAAAGGACGAGATCACAAGATACCTAGCAGAAAAGATGCTCCAGTAAGGACTGAAAAATTAAATTAATTTGCTTGTCACCTACAGTACCAAGTGTAGAGCAACTCACAAGGATATGAGTCATCTTGAGGGTGAGTAAGAGGAAGGTGACACAAAGTTAATTCTACATGCCTTAGATTCAACAGCTTCTGGTGCTACTCAACTTCACATTTACTCTCCAGACATGGACATCTTTGTACTTGCTATTACATGCTATCCTCAGTTATGCCAAGATACGGCATTTGTGACCGGAACTGGACAAAAGCACAGGAACATCCAGCTAAGGCCAATTAATGAAGCTCTTGGCCCAAAGAAAGCATCTGCAATACCAGGATTTCATACCTTCAGTGGAGTTGCCATTACCGGTTATTTTGGAGGAAAGGGAAAATTACTTGCTAGAAGGCATTACAGAATGCTAGTGAAGATGTTCTTACAGCCTTTGAGAACCTGGGCAGTTACATAAAGCCATCAGAAGATATTCTTGCAGGACCGGAGAAGTGTGTGCACCAGTTATACCTCCCCAAAACTGTGATAACTATGGTAAAATAATGGAGATGGTGGTTGTTTAAAAAGAAGCAATCACAATCAGAAAGTCTTCAAGTTCAAGTTCAAGTTTATTGCAGGAAAACTCCATTGAGCAAGCTCATTCACAAGGAGGTCCTGTGACATAAACACTTAAAGTACAAACATAGATAGGTAATAACAGTATATACAGGAAATGCACGTTACATAATACAGGCTGGATATACATACAAGGGTACCACATAGGGTGACCGCAGGTGGTAAACATTAATATGAGACAGGGAAGCAACTTACAGGTTGCATACTGATAAATGAAACATGATGACTGGCGTGTGCAATACATATATTTTGGCAGCTAGAACAAACAACAGACTACAACTGATATGGGGTGGAGGAGTGATTTGATAGAGTAGCAGTGGAGCGTAAGCATAGATAAAGCCAGGCGTAGAAGGGGAAGGGAAAACAATTAATATGACAAAGCAATTATACCTTACCAGTGGATAAATATGGCACACATGGGGAAGGAAGAGACTTAATGACAGTTACAGGTGTCTTTTGTCTTGGCGGAACTTAGCGATTGGTAGAAGTTTATTGAAACTGTGCCAGTTAGTTTCAGTATGGTTTGTAATTGGTTCCAAATGGAGGGATGGGCATATGCAATAGCAAGTTTACCAAAGGAGGTCCGCGTCCTTGGTATGTCAAGCATAATATAGTCAGATTTTCTTAACGAGTATGCACTATGTGAGATACTAATAAGGGAAGAGAGAAAGCTTGGCAATTTCTGCAGGAGCAGTTTAAGAGTCCGTAGCCCAGCATGGAGCAGGTGTCTAGTAGTAAGGGATGTCCAACCAACAGCTGCATATAAGTCACAGTGGTGCTAATGGTAAGGAGTTGGTAATGAACCGTAACGACGGTGATAAAGGATGTCCAGTTTACTTAGATTTGCAAGAGTGGTGGAGGAATAGATTACATCGCCAGAGTCGTATAGGAGGAGAAAAGTGGCCTGTACAAGCTTGTTTCGAGTTTCAAGGGGGAAAAGGGGCCTATTTCTGTAGAAGAAACCTAACCTTGCTTTTAACCTTCTAGAAACATCTTCGACGTGGTCATTGAAAGATAATTTATTGTCGATCCAGATACCCAGATATTTACATTTGGTTACAACTTCCCAGAGGCTCGTTTAACGTGGTGACAATGAAGTCTTGGGCAAGGGTATTGGGGGGGCCTGTGACAGCACTGCAGGAGAATATCATCGCTTTAGTCTTCTTAGCATCGAGCAGAAGATCTGCCTTTATTAAATTATGCTCAAGTTGTGCGAAGTCCACTTGAAGCACTCCCTTGACTTCAGATAACGATGAGCCAGAAGTACACAACACAGTATCATCTGCAATAAAGTGCAGATTGGACATAGATATGTTAGCATCTAAGTCATTAATGTACAAAGAAAACAAGATAGGGCCTAAGATGAATCCTTGGGGGACTCCTCTTGCAACTGGCATGGCAGCAGAAAAAAAGCCTTCTGCCTTTACTTTTTTGGAATCTTCCAGTTAGGTAGCTAGAGAACCACTGGGTGGTATGGTATGTGGCACCCAATTTTGCAAGGCAATTGACTAATAGTTTGTGATCAACAGTATCAAAAGCTTTGCTGAGGTCCAAAAAGACTGCGCCAGTTACCTTCTTAGCATCTATAGCAGAGATCCAATCATTCGTTACTTTTGCTAGTGCAGTGATTGTGCTATGATTAGCCCGGAAGCTGGATTGAGCTGGGTTAATGAGAAAGAAGGTTTCTAAGTGAGATTTTAACTGAATATGGATCAGTTTTTCAAGAACTTTAGAAAGGATAGGCAATATGGAGATAGGCCTATACTTGTTTACATCGCATGGGTCACCAGATTTAAATAGAGGGAGGATATGTGCTGATTTCTAGCAGAGGACCAAAATCTTGCTCCTCAAAAGAGTGTCTTACTCCAAGCAGTTATGAGGGCTCACTATCAATGTATGATCTGGAACATTGATAAAGTTGCCAAATCTGAGTTGCACACACCACATGAATACGGTTGGAAAATGATGGAGCCTAGTGGAAAAAAGTCATAACTGCAGAATCACCAGCGCCAGATGCTGTGCTTCATCTAGTTACTGTAAGTGCAGTTGTGCAAAAACAAAGTACTCAGCAGTGCTTTGTACATGTATAAAAACAGGGTTCAACTACACAGGATTGTGCTGCTGTTCTGATGAGGGTGATGTAGGATGTGATAATTCGGTTACTGAGGACAAGGGAGACCATGTTGACAGGGATGATAATATAGACAGTGATGATAATTTAGATTATGGAAAATGATGATGATGATATGGGGAGTAATGATGATTCACCTACCTATCTATTGGCCCTTCTTGTGACAAACCAACCACTTGTTTTGAAGTGATGTCAGTTTTGTTAAAATGTAAAAAATTGTGTTATGTAAAAAAGTATCTAAAAATAGCATTTTTTTTATTTTAGTCTTTGGTAACCAGGTAAGGCTCACTAGGCACAAGTGCCTGTTTTCAGGGGTGACCTGGGAGCACTGGGTGGTTCAGTGACTTGCTTAGAGTCACACAATATGCAAGTGGAGGTTGTGAGAATCAAACCAAGGTCTGGTCTGGTGGATGTACCAAGCTCGTTCACAGCTCATTACTCTAACTTCTAGGCTATACTGCCAGAATTTTTTGTCAAAATTTGCATAAGAGCATTATGCATCAATTGGAAAAATTGTGTTAAGAAAGCAAGAGGTTAGAAAATATGCATTTTTAAGGTAGAAATTGATCAAGTCCATTGGCATGAATATCCATTCTGTACATTTCCTTGTACGCGCATTGTTTTTTTATTAAACCACAGAATCACAGAAAATGTACTAGTCAGAAGTCATTAGGCTATATGGACTTGATCAATTTCTACCTTAAAAAGGCATATTTTCTAACCTCTTGCTTCCTTGATCCAAATTTCCAATTGATGCACAATGTGCTTATGCAAATTTTGTCAATGTATTAAACAGATGTAGTCAAACCTCTCTCATGTTAACACTGTGTTAATATTTGGTGATCATCTTGGATTCTGGCCACCATCTTGACTCCCAATAAAATCCATGATTGCCTACAATTTTTTTTTGTGTGCCTAGGGTCTCCTCAAAATCTTCAAATAGTTGTTTAACATTTATCACTAAAATCCCACAGGATTCCACATGCCACTGTACTAATAGTCTTTACTGAGTATTGTCCTGTAACATATGTAAATATCATGGAGTACTACATGTTATTTTTATATACTGCATGCTTTCTGTGACAGAGTTATTTCAGCTATTCAGGCATCTGAAGGATTGTGAAAACTGGTAGCAGTGCAGGCTGAGTTCAGAGAGAGAACAAGTCTGTGACAACTGTGTATCATGCCATAATATATGCAAATACTGTGGAGTATTACATTTTATTTTTATATACTTCATGTTTTCTGTGACTAAGTCCCTTCAAGGATAGATACAAAGGGATACACTGACAAGTATGTGGGACATTTCCAAAGAGACAGGCTACAGTTATCACATCCAATGCAAAGTTTTCTCAGATGCAATGAAAGGAGCAGATCACTTGCCTTTTGGGAAAGAACACTGTACTATATTACAGTGGATTTGGATCTAGAGACACTCCAAGTGATACTGTAGCTGGGTGGTGGCAGCATACCAAGTTAACCTAGTCAAGTGTCTGAAGTGTTGTAAAATCTGGTAGCAGTGCAGGCTGAACTCTGGAAGAAAACCAGTCTGTGACACCCACCCAGAGTACTACATGCTGTTCTGCTATCATTACATAAGATATATATTATAATGAGAGAGAGAGGGAGTAAATATAGGAGACATGATGCAAACATTCATGTTTCTAGAGGGAATAAAAAAAGTTGACAGCAGTGAATTATTCATCCTCAACATAAACACAATCACTCATGGTAACATGAAGAAGCTGGTAGGGGCAGATTAAAAAAAGAACATCAGTAAGTACTTGTTTATGCAGAGAGTGGTGGACAGATGGAACAGATTGCCCACTGAAGTGTCTGTTCAAAATCAGTGATAGGGTTCAAGAATAATTCAGACAGACACACAGGTATTGTGTGTGTGGGATGTTTAACAGGATAAAAAGAGGACAAAAAAAGACACACGACCACGGGGACATCTCCTGCAAAGTCCTTCCCTCTGATAATTCAGAGTGTCCCAAAATAAAGATGGAATGCTAAGCCCTCAGTGGTGGATTCAAAAATGCATGGGCTAGCCATAAGGAATGTCATGGGAAGAGAAGGGGTGAATGGGCTGGAGATCAAGTAGGATCTGCAGTGATACTATAGGCAGGAAAAACTGGATATACTAGGTAGGCCAACTGGCTCTTACCTGTTGGCAAATTCTACGTTTCTGTGTGTCAATGTATTTTAATGGGGCTCCATATACTGCAATTTTTAGAAAGAAACAGGAATGTTATAACACAGCACCTAAGCCACCCTTTTCAACCTTTCTTCCAAAATGCCATAAGAGTTGAAGTTGTTAAAAGTAAGCACAGCTCCTTCAGAATAAAGATCTCTCTTCTGAGACTAGGTTGATCCTTACCTACTGAAACCATGGTTTCATAGTTCTGCACCATCACTTCCCTGTGGAGCTCCTTCTCTTGTTTGTTTAACATTTTCCATTCCTCTTCAGAAAAATCAACCGCAACATCTTCAAAAGTTGCTGGTACCTGAAATGACATGAGATATATTTAATTGCTATTGGTTTCACAGCACACATTGCAACATCTGCAACTTTTAAATAGGATGGGGATAGGCAAGGTTAATATCCACAGTTTAACACACTAACAGACTTTGTGGGCACTCCCACAACAAGTGAAGTTATAAACGTGTAATGTAGGGCAGACAACGGGAATGCAGAGATAGAATAAGGACATAAGGAAGGGGGTAGGTGGAGTCAGCCAAGTGACATGAGAGAGACCTAGCTAGTAGAAGTCAGTCTGACTGAACACAAGACATGTGGGAATAATATGAGGGATGTAGAGGCATTAGTGATGTAACCCCGCTGAAAATATTTGTTGTCATCGTAGAAATGTGGGAGACAAAAAATCTCAACTGGGACCTCACTATCCCGATATGTATCCTATTTTGAAGAGACATGAAAATGAGTAGGAGAAGGGGTTACACTAGACAATGAGACTGAATAAAAGCAATAGAGGATAAGAATCTTGAGGAAGCAGGGTAGAATGAATGTGGATTCACCTGATAGTTAAAGTAGGTAAGAACCTCAGAGTGCTAGTGGTGGTGGCCTAAATATCACCAAGTCTGTTTAAAGAGGTCTTCAGGGCACTGGCAGAACCACATCATAAGGGAAACCACTACAGAAAAACAACTGTGATGGAAGATCTCACACCAGATTGATTTTCAGGAGTTAGGACTGCCAGTGGCTAAGCTCTTTTAGATTCAGTGTAGGATGACTTCCTTTTACAATGGGTGTTGGAACTAAAAAGAGACAGCCATCCTTGACTTGGTCAATTCAGGACATAGAAGGAGAACCTAGAGTAAAAGGGACCCTGGGGATGAGTGATCATAAACTCAGTGTGGGACACTAATAGCCCTAGAAACCCAGCACCCCAAGTCAAAGACAATGGTCTTGGATTCCAGGGCATGCATTTTGAAAATATGGAGGAGGTCCTCCATGACAAACTGAGGGCATGGAATGGACCAAGAGAGTGAAACATCAAAGTGAGTCTGACAGAGGTCACCAAATTTGTCTGAAGCAGGAAGGAAAAAGACAAAATAAATCCAGTTTGGCATATAACAGAAGTTAGAGAAGCAGTAAGAGCAAAAAGGGTATCATGTAAAATGTACAAGGAGGATCAGTCTGAGGGCAATAGGTAGCTATACTTAGGAAGTCTAAAGGAGACCAATAATTTATTTAATTTATTTTAAATGTTTCACCAGGAGAAACATACTGAACAGAAAACACATTTAGGTGCATCCTTAGTGATCATTTAAAGTTGCTAAAGGGGGACACATAGACAGTAAAGGGGATTATTATAGCCCCCCCCCCTTTACAGGACAAAACTGAAAGCAGCAAAGACCTAATAACAAGCATAATGTTGAACAACAAAATTACCATGGTTACACTGTGGGAGAGAACAGAAGGTACATTACTAATGTGGCGCAGGGCCAAAAACAATAAACAAGGAACATTAAGGGGGTACACAGAGTGGAACGTCATGTGCACAAATGCCCACAGTCTGGGAAACAAAATTCCAGACCTAATGTCACTGATGGCAGACACAAACCTGGACATTGTGGCTATTACGGAGACATGCTATACAGGGAACTATGACTGGGATGCAGCCATACCAGGGTATACACTTTTTAGAAAAGATAGGGAAGGGAAAAGGGGAGGAGGGGTTGCTATGTATGTAAAGGAAGGCATTAAAGCTACAGAGGTGCAGGAATCCATGAAAGAAGCAGAGGCATTGTCAGTCAATCTGGCGACAGGGAACAAACAAAACATCCACGCTGGAGTAGGCTACAGGTCTCCCGAGCAGGGGAAGGATATAGATCTAGTATTAGTGGAAGCAATCCATAATATGGCAGCCAAAGGGGAAGTACTACTAATTGGTAACTTCAACATGATGAATGCAGATTGGAATACCCAGATTGCAAGTACATCAAGGAGCAGGGACCTCAGGTCTGCCATGTAATGGGCAAACCTAAGGCAACTGGTGGTTGTGCCCACCAGGGAGGGGACTGTAATGAACTTAGTGCTAATAAACAGGGACAGAATCACGGATGTTGAGGTGGGTAGTCCCCTTGGCACCAGTGACCACAGAACTGTGTGGTTTAGAATAAACACGTTGACAGAAGACATTCAAAGATTAAGATCCTAGATTTCCGGAAGGCCAACTTCATGGAGATGGTGGAACAGCTCAAAATTGCACTAGCAGCAGAAGATACAAGGGAAGGGGTAGAAGAACAGTGGCTTAGGCTCAAGAGATCTATAGCAGGAGTGACAAGCCAATGTGTCAGATTGCATAGCAAAAGCAAAAGAAAGAAGCAGCCACTGTGGTTCTCTAAGTCAGTAGCAGAGAAACTGTAAGAAAAAAAGTAAGGCACTCTGGAAATACAAAGAGACACAGAAAGAAGAAGACAGACTGAAATATCTGGAGAACCAGAGAGAAGAGGGAAAGCTGTTAAAGGGTCTAAGGCAATAACAGAGGAAGGAACAGCACAGGCACAGAAGGGGGACGGGACCTTCTTCTGTTATATTAGTGAAAAAAACAATACTAGAAATAGTATTGTTAGTCTAAAGAAGGGAGAGGGTGGGTGGAGGATGACCTTGAAAAAGCTGGGGTACTGAACAAGGAAGGGGAAGGGGAAGGGCCAAGACTCATGAGGAAAGATGTACAGGGGGAGAGGTGGGCACCAGCTCATTTACGGTACAGTCTTGGAGGAACTAGGAAAAGTAAAGACAGACCAAAGCAATGGGGCCAGACAGGATTCACTTTAGAGTGTTAAAGGAACTCAGGGAAGTCCTAGCAGATCAACTGACAACCCTATTCAACCAATCACTAGAGATAGGGGAGGTACCTGGGGAATGGAGGAGGGCAGAGGTGGTCCCCCTGCACAAGACTGGAAACAGGGAGAAGGCAGACAATTACAGACCTGTAAGCCTGACCTTAGTGGTGGGGAAGCTGGTAGAGTCCTCACTTAAAGAGAGGGTAGTGGAATTCCTGGAGTCAAGCAGTGCAAAAGACCAAGGGCAGCATGGATTCACTGAGGATTGGTCCTATCAGACTAATCTTATCAATTTCTTCTACTGGGTGACCAGGGTGGTAGATAAGGGAGAGGTGGTGGATGTGGCCTACCTAGATTTCAGTAAGGCCTTCAACACTATTCCTCATAGAAGGTTGCTTAACAAGTTGAGGAATTTGGGTGTCAGCTCTAAAGTGGTAAAATGGGTTGTTAACCGGCTAAAAGGCAAGACCCAGAGCATTGTACTAAATGACATAAAATCAGAAGAGGGGAAGGTAACCAGTAGGGTTCCACAGCGATCGGTGCTGGGTCCAGTTCTATTCAATGTCTTCATAAGTGACATTATAAAGGGACTGGAGGGGAAAGTATGCCTGTTCACAGATGACACCAAGATCTGTAACAGACTCAACACACGACAGGGGCAAGATAAAATGAGAAACAATCTAAGACTACTTGAGAAGTGGTCAAGGGTTTGGCAGTTGGGTTTCAATGCTACAAAGTGCAAGATAATGCACCTAAGATACAGAAATCCAAGAGAGGAATACAGGATGGGCTGGCAGGTTCTAGCCACCTCAAGTCAGAACAGAGACCTCAGTGTTATCATATCTGGTGACCTGAAGGGGACATAACATGAGACTGAAGGGAGGGAGGCTTGAGGGAATGCTAAGAAGAATTCTGTCATAGAGAGGGTGGTGGATCCGTGAAACAGTCTACCAGTTGAGGTGGTGGAAGCAAAAACATTACAGGGATTCAAAAGTGTACAGGATAAGAATAAAGGCACCCTGCTGTATAGCAGAGCAGGGGAGAGGCAGTCCAGATAAGAGTAGGGATTGCCAAACCAAGTAGGGAGATGGGTAGACTATGGATTCTGTATGGCCTTATTTGCAGACATATTCTATATTTCTGTTAAGAGCTTGTTTTCAGATGTGTCCTGGGGGAGAGGGTAGAAGGGAAAATCAACATGTGCAAATCAGTACAAAAGTTTTACGTGTGTATTAAGAGTGCAAAAATGATGTAGTGTAGCATAGAACACAAACACAGCTTTATACTGCAAATAAACATCAAGATGCACACTGAGCCATACAGAGCAATTACAAAGTGTTACATACAGGGTCGATACATAATCAGACATACATCAACCTTCAAGAAAGGGGTAGAGGAGGGAATGGTAGCCAGAAGGGCTAAACCACCATGGTGGAGAAGGGACAACCACCACCGAGCCAAGTGAAATAGCTTCCCATTTCAATAAATACTTTGGTGACCTCGACCAGTACAAACCCAGCTCCACTCCTACCTCATTCACCCCTACACCCCTCCCAGTCTCCCACCTTAAGTTCCATTTCAGGTACCTAACTCCTGGTGAAGTGATCAAGTTAATCAAAACAAACGACCCAAGGCCATCCAAGGTCACTGACAATATTGACTTCACAGTTTCCCATCTTGTCTGTGACTCCCTGGCCATCCCTCTTACTAACATCCTCAACCACTCCCTCTGCACAGGGTCCTTCCTGAAAGCTTGGAAGTGTGCTATTATTAAACCTCTTCACAAATTTGGTTTCAAGGATCTAGTATCCGACTACCGTCCATCTCCCTCCTTGCCCCTCTCTCCAAAATTTTAGAGAAAGTAGTCCACAGGCAAATCTCAGGATTCCTCTCCAAATACAACCTGCTCACAGAGGTCCAGCATGGGTTCTGTGCTCAACACAATACCGAAACTGCCCTAATCAAGTACACCCACTCCATAGACAAAGCTAACAACAAAGGCCTCTACTGCATTTGTAGACCTCACCAAAGCCTTCAACCTCATTAATCATGAAGTCCTCATTGTATCCTGGCTGGCCTCCATTTCTCACCTGAGGTCTGCCTCTGGTTCAAGGATTACCTAATGGGCACATCCCATTGCACCATTATTGGCGGTGTCCTCTCTGAATCCTGCCCCATTAAATACGGCATCCCCCAAGGGTCCATTCTGAGTTCTCTCCTCTCCTCTCCTCTCCTCTCCTCTCCTCTTCTCTTCTGTCATTAACTCCCTGCCTGACATTTGCACCACCTCAGAACTCATTCTCTGTGCTGATGATGCAGCCCTTTTCTGTCAGGACAAAACCTCAACGCTCTCATTAAGAAACTCCAATTTGATTTCAGCAGACTTCATGCCTGGTTTACATCAAGAAGTCTTGTACTCAACTCCAAAAAAACACTAAATTCATGGTTTTCTCCTGTTCCAGGAAAACCCTTGGCTTTGACCTCTACCTCTATGGCAACCTTGGTAACTCCATTGAAAGAGTCACTGAATTCAATTACCTTGGCTTACTCTTAGATAGCCACCTCAATTTCAATGCTCACACTAGCCTCACAATCAAAAAAGTCCACTACGCCTCAGTATCCTCCACAGAACCAAGCATTACCTTAACAGGGAATCGAAATCCCCCTTAGTCTCCAGTTTCCTTTCTTTCCCGTCTTTGACTTTGGTTCACTTGTCTCTTCTCCCACCTCTCCATCAAACATTTCTCCAGACTTCGAAGCTCCTACCACAACACTATCTACTTTGCCTCTGATCTCCCTAAACTCGCACACCACTGTGACCTTTATAAGCTCACCAGTCAGCCCTCCCTTGAGACCCACCTCAACCCCAAGATGGCCACCTTCTTCAAACTCTCCCATTGACTGCTCCCTGATTGCCTCACTTCTCTCTTTCAGATAGCCACCACTACTAGGACCACTAGACTGTCCTACACTCTCTCATTCATTGTTCTATTCTGCCAGATAATTAAAGGACAGAAAATGCTCTCTTTTATGGGACTCAAGCTCTTCAACTCTCTCCCTCTGGAACTAAAACTCTGTCCCTCCACAAATGCCTTCAAACACAATATCAGGAGACATTTCTCTCCCACCTGCACCTGCTCACAGCCCTACTCTGGCTCCCTTCTGCACTCTTTTCTCCTCACTCTCTGGTTATCCACCTCAGGCATTTACCCACTCTTTTCAGCACTTTTAGAACTGCTAATCCACCTAGGCTAGTTTTTAGATTGCACTTACATTTGTTTGTTTCCCACAGTTATATTATTGTTAAACCTTCACTGAATGCTTAATGTCACCTTGTATTTGTTAATTCACCAAGGCTAGTTCATGGTTTTCCCTTTTAGTCTATATTATTCTAATTTTAAATACCATTTTGTTTACCCTCATTGTTAGTTAAATGTTTAAGCTTAGGTTATGTCTCATGATTGTTGTATGTTTTATTTATTTATTGAAGTCTTGGATTACAACCTTTGAGCTGCAAGCTCATTTACAAAGGTTCCACATTGGGAACGAGGAAACAGAACAAATACAACACAATAAACAGTAAGGTCACAGGCATGCAGAGGTGCAGGTCCACAATCAATACATATCCAGAAATATGATTACAAAAAGGAATTGAAATTCACAATGGTTAACAGGTTTTACAGTTACTGAGCTAAGCTTGGATTGTTAGTAGGTTCCAAAGAGTAGATAGAGTGGGTAGTAGGGGAGTAGACCAGGATGGGGTGAGAGATGGGGATAGGAATGGGAAGAGCTGAGGGTTAGTGGTACCCTATGGGTCAGGGTAACCTTGACAGTTAGGGGGAGGAGGTGGAGGAGACTAGGCAGAGGGAGAGAATATCAAGTAGGGGTGGGCTGTGACCTCATGGAAAGATCAGGAAGGGGCAGGGGTGAGGGGGTAGGGAGAGTAGGAAAACGGGTGGTTTAAGTAGCTAGTTGGGCCATGAGAAGTGCTAGGTTGGGGTGCTTAACAACAGTTTAACAGTTTACAGTGTATGTAACTGGACGCTTGTGTAAAACAGCAATACTTACATGCCTTTCCAGTATAGCCAATAAAACAGAAATTAATCAGAGGGGAGGAGAAAGGAGGAGGACTGGGAGAGTGGGGAGGAAGAAATAGATGGCAGGTGGAGAGGAGGTAATGGGAGGTAGTATGAACAGAAAATGAAGAGGAAGAGGAGAAGAAAAGGGAAGAGGTCATGGGCAGGGGCAGGAGGGGGTGTTATGAGCACAAAGAAGGCTGGTGAAAGAGGTGGCAGAGTGGATGGAGAGTGGGAGAGAATTCCAGAGTTTGGAAAGATGGTAGGAGAAAGCAATTTGACTAGCCAAGGACCTTCTAGAAGGGAGAGCTAGAGTGCATGGACTAGAGTTACAAAGGGAATAGGCATAGTTGGAAGCAGTGGAGTGGAGAGGAGAGAAAAGGAGATGTAAGATGAGAGAGGGTTCAGCTAGTGTTTAGCAATAAGGGAAGATCCATGAGCCAGCCATTTGGCTTCCAGAGAAGAGAGAGAGAGAAAGAGAGGGAGAGAATGTCTCTGCAGGACAACAAAGAAGTGCAACTACATTTCCTATACAGAGCACCAAGTTTAGGGTGGAGCTTTTTGTCCACATGCACAGAGAAGTCTAGGTGATGGTCTAGCCATAACCCAAGATACTTTAAGGAAGTGACATCTTCAATGTGAGTACCATCCAGAGTGTGGAAGGTAGGCAGGGTTGAAAGGCTAGACAGTTTCTGTCTGGTCCTAAAATTCATAGAGACAGTCTTCTCTGCATTTAAAAAAAGCTGATTAGAGCAGAACCAGTGTTGGATGTTGAGGAAGTCAAGCTGGAGTTGGTTCATCAGGTCAGTGAGGGAGGAGCCAGAGACAAATATTATAGTATTATCAGCATACACAGTATGGATGCAGAAGAACATGCAGAGGGGAGGCAGTTTAGAAAGATGGAGAAGAGGATGTGTCCAAGCACTGAGCCTTGGGGAATGCCAGTTTGAATAGGTAATGGGTGGGGGTATGGAATCAGCAATTTTTCAAGTTTATCTGTCCTGTAGGTAAGAACAGAACCAATCTATGGCACAGGAAGAGAGACCAGCCACAGAAATCTGATCTATAAGGAGGAGATGAGCAACTGTGTTGAAGCCTTTGGCCAGATCAACAAAGATGTCAGAGGTGAGCAGGCCCTGGTCCATACTGGTCAGAATGGCATCAGTCAGCCTAAGGAGGGAGGTGGGAATGGAGTTTGATTTGCATAAACCAGACTAGAAGGGGGTGAGAAAGGAGGAAGAGTAAAGGAAGGAGGAGAGCTGGGAGAGAACAAATGATGTGCCCATGTTACTGACTGTACTGTGTCTGTTCTTTCAACATATGTTGCTTCTGGGTCAGTTCAATACTGTACTGTGTTCCTTTCACGAGGTCTGTCTTAGTGCGCATCATTGTGCTTGCTTTTCAGTGTTGGCAGCACACAATTTCAGTACCTGGATGTCTGCCACTCAGTAAGACAGGACACTGTCCCTTGTTCAGACTTTTCTTATTTTTTTTTTTATTTATTGAAATTTCAGATAATACCTTTGAGAACAAGCTCATTTCATAGGTTCCACATCAGACGACAATACAAACTGGAAAATTATGAAATGGAGAACAAAAAACACAAGGAATTATACAGAACATTACAAGAGTGTATAACTTGAGAAGTTCCAATACATGTGGCATTGTACATTGTTTGCCAAGGTATGTATTTGATTAAAACCTGGAATTCAAAGGGTCATATTATAGGGGGTGGAGTCTTATGAAATGTCCCTTTACAGGAAAATGAGAACAGACTCAGCCTAATATCTAATAATCAACAAGGTAAAGGATGGCATCAGCCCAGGTACCTCATGAGAGGTGCGTAGGTATGGGAAAAAGCATTTTAGAGTGAGCAAGGGCACCTCGGATATATAACGGGGGAGAGTGGGAGTAAAGTGGGGATGGGGAAGCCACAGAGGGGAAAGAGTGGAAGGGATCAAGAGGAAGTGTGAAAGAAGAATGATTAGACTTGAACTGCTCCTCTCCTGGGGAAGATCTTCATTGCACCCCCCCCCATAGTTCTGCTCCTGTCAGGTAGCGGTCCGATGGAGGTGGGTGGGGATGGCAACATATTGGAAGGGTGCTCCACAGTCATGGCATGCACATACCTCCACACATGCACACAACCAGGTCTGGGTTGAGTGAGGGCAACATAACGAGGAAAAAAAACTATGAAACAAATGTAATTAAAAAAAAGTGAACCTGACATGCATGTTGTGCATTGCATGTCTTCTCTGAAGACGCCTGCAACTTGTTTGCCTTGATGGTGATGCTTAAGTACTACAGTGGTCACACTACTTACAAAACAAATTTTACTCATGACTGCATGCATACTGTGAGACAATGCATCTGTCACACAAAGCCCCAATGTTTCATTTTCCTGTTTTTTTCTGGCGCATCAACATGGACTTTTTGAATGTGGCAGTACTTTGCACATGCAAGAGATATTGAAGTCCTGACACCACTAGCAGACATAGACGAGGCCCGTCTGCAACCGTCTACATAGACATCTGTAATGTGGATGAGAAGTTATGGTCTATTCTATGCTGCTTATTACTGTGGCACTCAAGAGCCAAGAAGACTGTGGACATGGGAATGTTCCTCAGTGTTTCGGAATTTAGTGACAACAGTGTTTAATCAATACAAATGGACTGAAAACTTCTGCATGAGCCATGAAACCTTTTACTTTATACTGAGCAAAAATACAAAACATAATAGAAAAGCAGAACACCAACATGTGTTAAGCTATTACATCTGATGTAAGGCTGGCTATCACGATTTGGAGACTGAACACAAACAACGAGTATCAGACTACTGGACACTTGTTTGGCCTGTCTAGGGTGGTGGTCTGCTCTGTTGTGTGTGAGGTGTGAGACACTATCTTTGACACCTTCTTGCACATGATAACAACCCCTATGGGCACATGGCTACAATACATCTTGTACGGCTTTGAGGAACAATTTGATTTATAACAGACAGCCAGTGCAATAGATGGCACACACATATACCAGTTCTGGCACCAGCAGAATATGTGGCAGACTTCTTCAGCTGCAGCAATGCAGGCAGTGATGGACCACCAGTACTGCTTTTGGAATGTTAACATTGGGTGGCCTGGTAAAGTTCATGATGCCCGCATTCATGCAAACAATGGACTGTATGTGAAGGTTATGAATGGACTTCTTTTTCCTAATGTAACACATGAAATGTGTAGGGTACATGTGCTTATTCATTTACTTTGTGACCCAGCCTACCCATTGATGTCATGGCTGATGAAGCCAGTCCTTGACACCGGAAACCTCACAACTGAGCAGGAACACTTTAACCACTGTCAAGTGGGCTTATGGCAGTGGAGAATGCCTTTGGTTGGCCAAAAGTAAGATGGTGATGCCTGATGAAAAGGCCTGACACACACATTTCCTTTGTTCCATCCGTGATACTCATGTGCTGCATCACACACAACATTTGTGAGCAAAAGGGGTTAATTTTTTATCATTCAATATACTTTTTTTATCTTTCAGCAGCAGATAAACATGGATAAAACACTGACACCAGTACAGCTGCAAAAAGAACATGTAACAAACATACAAGCAAAACTACTACTAAAACACAATACTGACATACAACAGTAACCCCCCCCCCCAACAGCCCACATGTCAAGATTACTAGGAATAAGGAGGTAAAGAGGTGGATGTTCAGGGCTGCCAGAGATATAGCAAAGACATAGAGACTCCCATAATGATTCGTAAACATCTAAGCTATGCTGCATATTATCAGTGTGTTTCTCCAGTTGGATAGAAGTTAAGATCTCACAGTACCATTCCAAGACCGAGGGCAGATTTTCATCTTTCCAATGCCTAGGCATGACTAGTTTGACTGTGGCAGCTACTACAGTTTGGTGGGCTTTCCAAGATTTAGGCATGCCCTACGGAATGAGAGATAATAAACATGATTCCGGGGTGAATAAGGGTTTCAGGCCCATGATCGGGTCACAGGTATTTTGGATGGCACTCCAGAATTTCTGGGATTTCAGGCATTCCCACGACATGTGGAAAAGGGATTCAATCTTTTCCCCACATCTGTGGCAGAGCGGAGATGCCAGCTTCCCTATAGCATATAATCTAACAGGGGTATAATACAGGTTGTGCATAGTGTTGACTTGGGTAAGAAACATAGAAACATAGACTCTGATGGCAGATAAGGACAGCTTGGCCCACCTAGTCTGCCCATTTCCCTACCTACAGGATAAGCCGCAGATCCTAGTTAACCAACAGTCTACTTCTTCCTACCCCATCCCACAAGAATTGCCTTATGTCTGTCCCATGTATTCTTGAATTCTCCCAGTTTTAGACCCCACAACCTCCTCAGGAAGGCTTTTCCATGCATCCACTACCCTCTCTGTGAAAAAATGCTTCCTCACATTGCCCTTGAACCGCCCCCCCATCTTTAAATTGTGTCCCCTTGTTCTTGCATGTCTCATTTTCTGAAAGATGCTACCCTTAGCCTCAGCCTGTCTTGTTTAATAAATCTATAAAAAGTTCTCGAGATCTTTCCCCAGTAGACCGGGTCATTTGGAAGGGAAACCATTTGTTTCCAGTAGTAGCAAACCCCTTTAGGGAGGGCAGGATCAAGGTCTTGCAGGAGCTTATAGACACCAGAAACCATATGCGGTTGCATCGCCACCTTAAGCAGAGAAGGTAAATCTTCCCAGGGTTCAAAAGGCCAGGGTTTGGGGCCTAAGAAGGCAAGGACAGCTTGTCTTAATTGCCTGTACTTAAAGACATAGGAGTTGGCTAAGTGAAATTTCTCCTGCAAAGAAGAGAATGATGATATGGCATCTCCGTTGCAGAAATCCCCAGGCGTGCAGTGTTGTAGTAGAGGGCAGAACGAGGGTGGGATTGTATGATTACCTTTCAGGAAGTGGGGATTGTTAATGAGCATTTGTCAGTGATGAATGTTGCTTGCTTATATGTGCTGCTTTGGTATTTGGAAGTGAAAGTACCATGTCTAAGAACTGTCATGTGCCCACCCAAGACATCCACTGTGTCTTTCTGTTTAGTATTCACAGAAGAGGGGGAAGGGAAAGGACCACAGCAGTACAGCAGTTGCAAAGGCATGAAGAGGTGGACAATAGTCCATTCACAGGCAGAAGAATCATGCAGAAGGTGAGTAAACTGAAGGTGGACAAAGTGATGGGACCAGATGGCATACACCCAAAGATATGAAAAGAACTGTGAAGGGAAAGAGCAGTACATGTGGCAGCCATGTTCACAGAGTCATTCAACAGAGGGGTGGTACCAGAGAATTGGAGGAGAGACATGTGGTCCCTCTATAGAAATCCAGCTGTAGGGAGGAGGTGGGGATACAGTCTAGTCAGCCTCACTTCAGTAGTGGGGAAAATCATGGAGACATTGGTGAAAGAAAGGCTAGTGGGGCATGTAGTTCTAAGCCATCGGAGCCCAGGGCCATAGGCAACATGGATTGACAATGGGGAGGTCATGGCAGACAAATCTGGTTGATCTCTGTGGGTGACAAAGGAAGAAATCAGGGTGGGGCAGTGGACAATGCTTACCTTAATGTAAGCAAAGCATTTGACAGCGTCCCACATAGGAGGCTGATAAACTAGCTGAGTAGGGTGGTCATGGGGGAAAGGGTGGTACATTGGGTTAGAAACTGGGTGAGAGACAGGAAGCAGAGAGTGGTGGTAAATGGGGCGCAGTCTGGGGGGAGGGGGTGACCAGTGCGGTGCTGCAGGATTTTATCCTGGGGCCAGTCCTGTTCAATGTCTTCATTAGTGACATTGCAGAAGGGCTGAAGAGAAAGGTCTGCCTATTTGCAGATGACACCAAGATCTGTAACACAGTGGATACCCCAAAGGGGGTGGAGAAAATGAGGAGGGACCTGGGGAAGGTTGAGAAATGGCCCGAGGACTGGCAACTGAACTGTAATTCAAAAAAGTGCAACGGTATGGACCTGGGACACAGAAACCCTGGGGAAAGGCACAGAATGGGGGGAAGGGATTGGTGACTGTCACGAAGAAGGAAAGGGACCCGAGGGTTCTTGTCTCAGATGACCTGAAAATGTCAAAGTGGTAAGGCAGCTGGGTGGGCCAGTGACATGCTGGGGTGCAGAGGCAGGGGTATCACCAGCATAAAGAGGGAGGTAGTGATGCCATTATATAAAACCATGGTCAGGCATCACATAGGAGTACTGTGTGCAGTTCTGGAGAGCGCACCTTCGCAAGGCTAGTAACAGGCTGGAGGTAGTCCAGAGCAGCGTGAACGAGACGGTACAGAGCTTGCAACACAAGACTTATGAGGAGAAATTAAGGGACCTCAATATGTACTCACTGGAAGAGAGGAGGGAAGGAGGGGATATGATAGAAACATTCAAGTACATCAAGGGTATAAATAGAACTACTGAGAAGCCGGAGACAGCTGCTATAAGCATATGTGCCAGCTTCTGTGTGATATTCTTTTGTTCTTATAAATCTGTAATCTCCAGTTTTTCAATAACCACATAACCACACTGCCTTCTTTAGGCAATGTTATGCTGGTTGATGCCTGGTGTCAGATGGCAGACAGAGGGCTCACAAGATTGTGTTGCCATTTGAAAAACTTCATAGAGTGTTCTTTTACTGGTAAGCATTTTGGAAAGCTGCTGAAGGTCTCACTATTTTTATTATGATTTTATCTCCTTATGTCTGTCCCCTTTGGTCCCCCCATCCCCACACCCTAACAGTCATCAGTGGCCACAGCTGCAGCCTTCTTCTTGCCAAGATGGTGAGTGAGAAACATAGAAACATACAAATTGCCAGCATATAAGGACCACTTGGGCCACCCAGTCTGCCTATTTCTCTACCTGATGGATAAGCTGCAGATTCTAGTTAATCAACAGCTTACTTCTTCCTACCCCCCAATAGAATTGCCTTATGTCTGTCCGTGAGCAGCTGCCTTCCCAGACTGTGAAGTCTGACGTCTTTCAGTGCTGCTTATTGGTCATCTTCCAATAGAGGCAAGGTGCTGCCAGCCCAAAAGTAACTCAGGACAAGCAGGTTTCAAAGTGGGGATGAAATGGAGTGAGCAAGAATCAAGTACTCATTCAGATGCTGTGTCGATTTTAAGATCAGCATACTGGTGTGGACACTGCAAATAGAACCCCAGCTCTTTAAGCAGCCTTAGGAACAGTAAAGGCTTCTCGAAGCACTGAGGTTCTGTTTATTGCACTGTAAGTGGACTGCATCTAATTTAGTAAGTTGCTGTACCTTACATGTGGATATATGGTAGGCCCAACTTTAAATAAACACTGCACCTGAATTAACACATGATGTGATAGTAACATAGAAATTGTCAGCAGAGAAGGCCCGCTCAGACCACCCAGTCTGGCCAAGTGTTCTCTACCTACGTGTAACTCCTGCCTGTATATGTTAGTGCATGTCTTACTATGCCTGTGTCCATCAGGACCTCCTTGTGAATGAGATTGCTTAATGGATTTTTCCTGCAATTAACCTGAACCCACTCCACTTCCATGGCCCTACTGATCTCCATTGACCCCCTCCTTCTCCTTTCTGCAATATACCCCTATGTTTATCCCATGCATGCTTAAAGCCCCCTACCATTTTAGGTTCCACCACTTCTCCTGGCAGTCTTTTAAAGGCATCTACCATCCTTTCAGTAAAGAAATATTTCTTCACATCTACCCTGAATGCCCTCCCCGAGCTTCATTGTATGTCCCTTGGTTTGGGTGCTCATCCTCTTTTAAAGGAAATTCCCCAACTGTACCCTTTTTACCCCGTGAGGTACTTTGTAGGTCTTAATCATGTCACCTCTTGGCCTCCTCTCCTCCAGAGTGTACATGACGAGATTCTTTAGCCTTTTCTTGAAGGGATTCCTGTGAAAATTCTGAACCATTTTAGTTAACTTCCTCTGGAAAACCTCCACCTTATGTCCTTTGTGAAGTGTGGACTCTAACACTAGACACAGTAGTCTAGCTGAGGGTATACCAGGGAGTTATACCATGGCAGCACAACATCCCTCATCCTCCTACTGGAGTTGCCAGTCCTTATGCACCCAGAGATGCAATTTTCCCTGCCCATATCCTTGTCACACTGTACTGCCATCTTGAGGTTATCTGATATGATAAGCTCAAGTACCCTTTCATGTCTAGAGAGTATCAGTACCTCTCCCTATTGTATACCTAGCATTGGGGTTCCTGTGCCCTATGTACATGATTTTACACTTGTTGGCATTGAACTCCAAGTAAGTAAGAAAATGGAACTGATTTAAATGAATTGCAGGCTTTTAAGCAGATTTTCGGGGAGTGTGTGTGTTTGGGGGGGTTATGGTACTGGCAGTAACTTCAAGAATGCCACCAACTTCCCCACCCCCTCACACTGCCTGCCCAAGTACTCAAACCTGCCCCTCAACTCTTCCACAGTGTCCCCAAGTCATTTTTACCCACATGCAGCCATAAATGAGATTTCTTCCTACCCCTCACTGCACGCTTGAGCAGTGCCTGCCCTGCCTCTCCTGCACTCAACCTGGGGACAGCTTCAATCCAAATATGGCTGTGCCTTTCTCCCTTTTCACCCCATCTCACCCATTTCAGTATAGAATCCTCCAGGAAGAGTACCTCCACCCCTTACCCCCGTTCCCTTTTAATGCCCCTTCCACCACCCCAGTATTCGTTCTTCCATGCCCCTTACTCCGCCAACTGCACCCTCTGTGACTTCTATATCTATACCCCTTACTTCTGCCTTACCCCTTTTCCTTGCCTTATTTCTCCCATCCCCCTTGAACCCCTTCCCAGCCTCACTACTTCCTACTGGGCTGCCCATGTCAACCTCCCCTCCTCCCCTGCTGATTTCCAACCCCTCTCCTATCCCCGTTGTTGTTAATTTAGAGCCCACATTCCCTTATACCTTGAAAGTGATGCCCCTCCCATCCTTCCCCCTTCCCGTAGCCTTCTCTGCTTCAGTCACCACCCTCTCATTCCTTACTGGCCCCCTTCTACCCTTTTGTCCTCGCTATCTCTTCCCCTACCTGTGTTCATCCCTCTCATGCCCCACTTGTTCTCCCCCCTTCAGCATGTTCCTGCTCCCCCTTTCTGTCCCATAGCACAGGTTCGAATCTATTTGTGATTGATACCTGTCTTACATTTGTTTCCCCTATCGGTTGCCCCCTCCTACTTGTTTCCCTCCATGCCACCCCTAGTGCCTCCCTACCTGCAGCCATCTGCTCTCTCCCCTGGTACTCCTTGTGGTGTCTTCCTCCCCCATCAGGAGGCAGCCCCACCCTCACCTCGTGTACCCCCTCCCTTCTCCTTTCTTTCCTGCTAGTGCCTCTGATACTGGGGTCGGTTTCAGTCCCTAGTTGTTCTTCCTCTGTCCCCCTTTGCCATTCCCTATCCCCCCCCCTCAGGATGCCTATCATACTCATCTGCCCTGCTACTTACACTCCTCCCTAACCTCCACAGTTCCTCCCTCAAACTAGCCAGTCATCTACAGACCATACACCCCACATCCTCCAAGCCCAGTCCAGGATCATGGCACACCCACAGCCTGTACACCCCTCCACCCTTCCAACAATGCCCGCCCTAGTGACATGTGGCACCTGCCCCATTTCGGCCCCCATCTTATGCTAGGGCTCTTACTCCCAGGTTCTGTACCCTACTACAACTGTTAGGCCCCTATTTACTCAAATTCCTGCCCCCCCCCACTAGTCACCCTACTGAACCCTTGCCGACGGGGGGTAATTCAGGCTCAAATGTCATCCATTAGACACTGTATTACTGTAGGAATCCTAAAGCCTCCCTGTCCAGTTTTCACCCCTCAGCTACCATACTTTTTGTTCTTGGCTCTCATATAGTTTGACTTAGCCCAGTAGAAATCCTATTGCACTCTAAGTATTACTCAGTTTAGTTAGAGAAATAAACAGAACAAATAAATATGTATTATTAGAAGAATCATAACAATATAGTTTAGTACTTAGCTCAGTTAGAGAAAGAAACAGAAGAAGTAAATCTGTATTAGTACAACAATCCTAAAGTATCCAATCATTGCTTTGTTTCCACTCAAGAGACCCTGCTGTAATAGAGGACCACAGACGACACTGGGCAGGAGGGTGGGCAAAGTGTAAAGTTCCAGTTGAGCTCCACTGAGCTCGTTCACTTCCCCTCTCTCACTTGCTTGTTCTATTTCTACCAACGCTGCAGGCTGCCTTTTTGTACTGGGCACCTATTTGCATTTGCACCTTTTTCTGCCCACAAAGAAATCTGCAGCAGTCCGGATACAGCTCTGTTGAGCTCGCTCACTCCCCCCCCCCACTTGCTTGTTCTGTTTCTCCCAATGCTGCAGGCTGCCCTTTTGTACTGGGCTCCTGCCTGAGTTGGCACCTTTTTTTGACCACAAATAAATCCGCAGCAGTCCCAACAGAGTTCCGTTGAGCTTGCTCACTACCCTCTCTCATTTGCTCATTCTGTTTCTCCTGGAGCTGCAGGCTGACCTTTTGTACTGGGCTCCTGCCTGCGTTGGTACTTTTTTCTTCCCACAGAGGAAATCTGCAGCAGTACTGACACAGCTCCATTGAGCTCGCTCACTCCCCCCCTCACTCGTTTGTTCCGTTTCTCCCGGCGCTGCAGGCTGCCTTTTGTGCTGGGCTCCTGCCTGCGTTGTTGCTTTTTTCTGCCCACAAAGAAATCCACAGCAATCCCAAGACAGCTCCGTTGAGCTCACTCACCCCACCTCACTTGCTTGTTTGGTTTCTCCTGGTGCTGCAGGCAGCCCTTTTGTGCTGGGCTCCTACCTGCATTTGGTGCCTTTTTCTGCCCACAAACAAAATCTGCACCAGTCCCTATAGAGCTCAGTTGAGCTCGGTCACTCCCCCTCTCTCACTCGCTCGATCCTAATCTGTCCCAAATACTGATTTCCCAAAGCGACTGCACCATTTTGTGCCGGAAGCGCGAAAATACATTTCAGCCAGGATGTGAAAAATGATAGCTGTACTGTTGATAAGGAGGTGTGAAAAAATACCAGTGTTGAAAATCTGGTGTGAAAATATTACTGATTTGCGAAGGTGTGTGGAAACTCCACAGTGCACACTCGTAACACAGTCATTTTATGGACTTTCATCACAAAATTTTCAACATAGGCATTTTAGGACT
Source organism: Neoceratodus forsteri (assembly GCA_016271365.2). NCBI lineage: Eukaryota > Metazoa > Chordata > Ceratodontiformes > Ceratodontidae > Neoceratodus > Neoceratodus forsteri. The sequence continues at coordinate 414,931,644 of CM057457.1, read as the reverse complement.
TCTGCTCACGAACAGTGTCACTATGGTTTTCTTAATGTGTCCTTATCACTGATTTCCCACAGCGACCGCACTATTCTGTGCCGCAAGTGCAAAAACGCATTTTGTCCAGGATGTGAAAAATGACAGTTGTACTGTTTATATGGAGGTGTAGAAAAATGCCAGTGTTGAAAATCTGGAGAGAACACATTGCAAATTCGCAAAGTTATGAGCGTGCATAGCAACTGCGCAACACACACTTGTAGACCAGGCATTTTTTGGATTTTTTTCTACCAAATGTATTACTCAGCTCAGCTAGAAGAATAAACAGAACAAATAAATATGTATTATTACAGCAATCATAACAGCATAGCTCAGTACTTAGCTCAGTTAGAGAAATAAACAGAACAACTTAATCTGCATTATTTAAGTAATCCTAAAAGTATCCAGTCATTCCTTTGTCTCCACTCCAGAGATCCTGCTGTAATATAGGACCACAGAGGACCCTGGGCAGGAGGGTGGGCAACTCTAATGTTCTGGCACAGCTCCACTGAGCTTGCTTGCTCTCCCCCAATCACCAGTTCTATTTCTCCTGATGCTGCAGGCTGCCCTTTTGTACTGGACTCCTGCCTGTGCTGGTGCTTTTTTCTGCCCATAAAGAAGTTCACAGCTGTCCCAACAGAGCTCTGTTGAGCTCGCGTCACTCACTCCCCTCCTCACTCGCTCATTCTGTTTCTCCTGGCACTACAGACTTCCCTTTTGTACTGGGCTCCTGCCTCCATTGGCATCTTTTTTTGCCCACAAAGAACTCCGCAGCAGTCTCAATAGAGCTCCGTTGAGCACGCTCAGTCCCCCTCTCTCACTCGCTTGTTCCGTTTCTCCTGATGCTGCAGCCTGCTCTTTTGTCCTGGGCTTCTGCCTGCATTGGCGCCTTTTACTACCCACAAAGAAATCTGCAGCAGTTCTGATAGAGCTCCGTTGAGCTCGCTCAGTCCCCCCCTCTCTCTCTCTCGCTTGTACTGTTTCTCCAACCACTGCAGGCTGCCCTTTTGTACTGGGGCCCCTGCCTGCACGGACGCCTTTTTCTGCCCACAAAGAAATCTGCAGCAGTCCCGACAGAGCTCTGTTGAGTTGGCTCACTCCCCCTCTCTCACTCATTCTCTTGTTCTGTTTCTCTTGGCACTGCAGGCTGCCCTTTTTGTACTGGGCTCCAACGTTAGGGCCTTTTTCTGCCCACAAAGAAATCTGCAGCAGTCCCGACAGATCTCAGTTGAGCTCAGTCACTCCCCCCTCTCACTCACTCGATCTTAATCTGTCCCAAACATTAATTTTCCACAGTGACCGTGCTATTCTGCAGCAGGATTGCAAAACCATATTTTGGCCAGGATGTGAAAAATGACAGCTGTACTGTTCATAAGGAAGTGTGAAAAAATGCCAGTGTTGAAAATGTGGCATAAAAATATTACTAATGCGTGAAGTTACAAGGGTGCATGGAAACAGTTCAACGCATGCTTGTAATGCAGTCATTTTATGGACTTTCATCACCAAATTTTAAACATAGGGATTTCAGGACCTCTACTCATGAATGTGTCACTGTCATTTCCTTAATCTTTCCCGAACACTGATTTCCCATAGCAACTGTGCTATTCTGTGCCGGAAGTGCGAAAACACATTTTGGTCAGGATGTGAAAAATGACAGCTATACTGCTCATAAGAAGGTGTGAAAAAATGCCTGTGTTGAAAATCTGGCATGACAATATTACAAATCTGCGAAGTTACAGTGTGCGTGGAAACTGCACAACACACACTTGTAACACATTCAAGTGATGGGCTATCGTCACCACATTTTCAACATAGGCATTTTAGGACCTCTGCTCATGAACAGTGTCACTGTCATTTTCTTAATCTGTCCCAGACACTGATTTCCACAGCAACCTCACTATTCTGTGCCAGGAGTGCAAAAATACATTTCGGCCAGGATGGGAAAAATGACAGCTGTACTGTTAATAAGGAGGTGTGAAAAAATAGCAGTGGTGAAAATCTGTGGAGAAAATATTGCAAATTCACGAAGTTATGCACGTGCGTAGCAACTGCACAACACACACTCGTAAAACAGGCATTTTTTTGATTTTTCCACCAAATTTGCAACACAGGCTTTTTGAGAGCCCATCTCATGAGCACTGGCACCGTCATTTTGTTAATCGATTCCAAAAGGTGATTCCGCACACTGACCGCGAAGTCACCTTTCGGGGCTGAATAACGCCATGACAGTGGCTGAATTCATAAGGAGGTGTCCCAAAAATCCTAGGTTGAAAGTTTGGTACCAAAATTCCCCAAAATGCCAGAGATATGCACCAAAGTTGAAAAAACTATATTTATGAAATTATACAGCTTACCGGCATTTCCTCAGTTCGCAGTCGACTTTGAAGAGTGCAGACATGTTCCTGGTCCACTGAAGATCGTCACATCAAGCTCCTGAGGTAAGTTTGGGGTGAGGGGGGTATGGGGAGGTGGGGTACACAGTGGGAGGGTGCAAGATGGGGAGGGGCACAGATGGCGAGGGACCATTTTCTTCTTTTCAGAATTAAAAAAAAAGATGTTGCAGGGCTTTTTTTCTTTTACCAGGTACTTTTGGCATGCTGGGGTGGGCTCTCAGCATGCCACCTGCATGTTTTGGGGTGGGGGGACTGGAGCCGATGGGGATTGGGCACTCCTGTCGGCACATACTGGTGGGGGGGCTCATGAGCCAAGAGGGTTTGGGCATGCCCTCGGCACACAAGAACTGGGGGGGGAACATGCCGACAGGGACTGGGCACCCCACCGGCCAAAAAACATGGGACATGATGCCGAGAGCGATTGGGCACCCCCTCGGCAAACAACACAAACCAACGGGCACTGGGCTCCCCATCGGCAAACCGGTTGAGGAATGCAAGGGAGCCCTGAAATGATGGGTCACTCTCTCATTGCAATGGATGATGCTGCAATGATGAGGCGGCCCCTGATTGCAGCGGTTGTGGCACGCTGGCTGAACTAGTGTCAGCAGCAGCATGCCACGGCATTGGGGAAAGCGGGCCAAGACTCAAAAGGCAGTAAGGGGCATTGGCCACAACAGAGCCATGCCTCCAGAACCTGCTTCTGCAGCAAGCTGCCACAACATGTTTCTTGCGCATACACTCAAACAACATAAAAAGGGGTTGACTCATTGAGTAGTGCCAGTTAAGGGATAGGTGTATTTGTACCAGATGTAGGGCACGGAGGGAACCATCCAATGGTGGAATCTTTGAGGAAGCAAGGGAGATGGGAGATAAGGTGACACATGAGCGCCCACAGGGAGCAACAGATTCATCTCACCAGTACCCCTTCAATTTCCACCCAAGTGGGGATATAGGAACTGGCCTGTTGTATGGCAAAGTCATCTGTCCATCTAGTCAGTTTGCTAATATGCTGAGCTTCATGATTGGTAAAAAAGGATGGAAGGGCGAGGCACCCCCCCCCCTGCAGTTTAGGTACAGTAAGCTTAGCATATCCTCTTCTGACAACTTTGTTTTTCCATAAGAATTTGCTAAGCATTCTCTGCAGCTGACTAAACCAAGTTTGGAGAAGAAAGAGGCCCAGCATACCCACTGGGTACAAGACCAGTGGGAGAATGTTCAATTTGAGGACACTTAAGCATCCCTAAAGGGACAATGGCAGGGCACGCGCACCTATCCAAGTCAGCTTTGAGTGTAGAGATGAAGTTAGTAAGGTTCTCCCTCATCATTAAAGGTGCATCTCCAGCAACTTTGATCCCCAAGTACGTCAAAGTATGAGGCATCCATGTCAAGCATAAACCTGAGAGCTCAGCCCTCAAGAGGCAGTGATTAAGAGGGAAGATCTGGGATTTTGAGAGGTTGAATTTATAAGAGGAGTCTTTAGAAAATAGACTCAGCTCCTCAAGTAGGGCGGGCACGGTGGAGGTGGGATTGCTCACATTTAGCAATAGGTCATCCGCATAAGCTGAAAGGAGATATCTTTTACCCTCAATTTGGATATCCGTCAGACTACTAGAGCTAACTAATCTGTGGATAAGGGGTGCCAAATAAAAATTAAACAAAAGTGGAGAGAGCGGGCAGCCCTGGTGGGCCCCATGTTAAAGGAGAAATGGGACTGAAAGAGACCATTACACCACACTCCAGCTGGTGCAGGGAGTGTTGAAGGTACTTTATGTTTCCTAAAATAGAGTTCAGCTGAGCCTTACCCTGCCTAGCACATATGGATGCCAGATGGAAAAGATCCCTCCAGAGCGCGCACTTAAGCACAGCCCAAACAAGATCAGTCTTAGCCACAGAGCCTTTGTTGATTTCTAGGAAACCAGAAATGAATTTTTGGACATGCTCAACCAAAGAGGGCTTCCATAACAACTGCAAGTTAAGGCACCACAGGGTGTCCCTCTTAAGCCCTGGTCCTAGAACAAGGGAGAGGCTAACTTGGGAATGATCAGACAGGACCTTGGGGGTGAATGTCTGCCTCCAAGACCCCCGGGAGGGAAGCGAAACTAAGTAAAAAATAGGCTATGCAAGATTAGGTTTTATGTGGTGGGGAAAAGTACATGTCAGGGTTTTAAATAGTTGATTAGCAGTTTTTTCTTGGGACAATACTAACTGTTCAGAAAGTATTTATATAGGTTTTCTAGAAGTGTTATGTTTGTTAAGCACAATGAGGCAGGTGCTATGCATTTTCAAAATGTTTTAGCACTTTTATGAGCAAAATGCTAATCAATTTTTCAGAGTTAAATAAAACCCTGCATGTATTAGTGTCCTGTGGGGTTCAAGGTATGCCACATGTCCAATGTTCCTGTGCCAGTCATTAGATCCCTTGGCACCCTTTGGGCCAGGGATAGGCCCACTCTTCTGCAATCCGAATGGTCAACCTCAGATTGGGGCACAACATTCCAGCCACCTCCAAGTATATTAAGTTTGGGGGGGGGATCAACTGCTATCACTGAGAGCAGGTCAATGAAAAACTGCGGAGTCTCTACATCTGGGTCATAGATAGAGCGTAAGATTATAGGAAAGAACTCCAGGGTACCTTGGAGGATGACATAGCATCCCGAAAGGTCCCACCATTCTTGTGTCATAACGAATGGAACTGATTTGGCCACCAAAATCACTGTGCCCCCCCCCCCATTTGGAGGATGATCCGGCCACAAAGACTTGTCCCACCCAGACCCTCTGCAATAATGAACATCTTCTCAGTAAGCAATAATACCCAACAGGGTGGGCAGTACTGTGCTATACCGGACTGCCCAGGGGCGTAATGAGGCCCGGCGCCGCAGGCGGAGGGTCTTATAGCCCCGGAAGGTCCGGTATAGCACAATACCGCCCATCCTGGAGGGTATTATTGCGCTTAGAAAATGGGAACTGTAAAAAAAAGTTAAAAAATGTTAACGAAAAATAAGTTTAAAGTAAGTTTTGAAATAAAATAGTTCTGCCACCACCTGCAGTTGACTGTCAATTTAATTTGTCTTCCTGTAGTTTCTTGTTGCCGCCCCCCCCCCACTTGATGGAGCTTGGAGGATGAGATGAGAGCAGAGTGACTAAAAAAGGTACATCAAATATAATCTTTGAAAAGTTGACAGCTGCAGGGCCAGAGAGCTCTGCAGAGAGCGGTGGAGGGAGCATATACACACAGTGAAGGTTCCCCACTTACGGAAGGTGTTTACATCATTCTGGTGTGAAATTGTTTTTATTTTTTTCAGGAAATGTACAAATGGATTTAGTACTTTATTTTTACAACAGGCACAGATGAGGGCTAAGATGTAATTACTGCATCATGATAGAAGAGATTTAAATCCAGAGTGGTGGTGGGGGAGAGAGTGCTAGCTCCAGTACTGGTTCTGCACGTCAGAGAAGGGGTATTTTCTTCCATCTGCAGTACACAAAATGAAGAAAGTACGACTTCTGTGTTGTTTAATCGAGGTGGACAGAAAGAGAGACCTACAATGCCAGACAATAAAATGTGTTATCACTGTGGACTTGGAAACTGAAGAGTGAGTAATAGTCCCAAAGATGGCAATCAGTTGCTGAGGTAAGTGACAAAAGGAGTGCTGTCCACTCCGGAGCCCTCAGTCTGTCTCTCACTCTGATTTAAAACTGCTGATGACTGACTGACAGCAATGTACATTTAACCGCACTTTAAATGTGTGGAAACAAGGGTTGATGTAAAACAGGGAACCACTGCCAGAGTCGGCAGTTGTCTGCTGAGTAGACCGAGAAAGCAGGCATGAAGATAAGCGGGTAGGCGCTATGCCCAACAAAAGTTTCCTTTTTTTTTGTAATTTGAAACTTCAAGAAGAGACCGTGAAAAGGGAGAGCGAAACTTGAAAATGACCATAATGGAGCAGGAGGCTTTTGGCAGGAGGGAGCACCCTGAAGCCTTTGGATAAGGTAGAATGGTACAAATAAATTTGAAAAAAAAACAAAAAAACAACCATGGGGGACTGTATATGACAGTTGACTGTGCCAGCATGCCTGTGTGCTTGTAATGGGTCTCGGTCAGTCATTTGTATTAGGGAGCAGAGCCCGATCTTAACATGCCATGTCAGGGATCTCTCGACAGCAGCATATATATTACATGAAAGTACTAAAAAAAATCTAAAACTGGTATTAGCGACAGTAGTTCTTCCATTTGAACAGGGCACTCAACTAACAACGGGGGTTGGGGGATTATCACTCGCTAAGTGAAAGAAAGAAAATGGTGGCTCTAAAAAGTGAGCATTCCAAAGGCACAGTCATTTTAGAAGGTAATCAGGCAGACAGAGACTGGGACTCATTAATTACCAGTCTCTGTTGTCTGATACCGGACCAGCAACCTGGTGGCATTAGCCAATCAGAAGTGGGAATGCCTCCTACCCATTTTCTAACTTAAGATGCATCTCTTGTAAACAAAGAAATTGGGCCCTCAGTTGATGGAGGTGTTTTAAGATCATAGCTTTCTTAAGGTTATCCTGAGCCCCTTTAATGTTCCAACTGATAACATTGTAATGGCTACCCATAGAGTTTATTCAACCTAAGGTTACAGAAAACATTGCCCTTTTTTCTTCTGATACTGTTCCTGATAAATGAAGATACCACATCATAAACCCCTGACAGGACAGGCTTGCCCACCCCTCTCTCACCCTCATCCCAACCAGAGGTAACAGTAAGGACCAGTACAATGACCCAAATTAACAAGCAAACTGTAACCCCCCATATCCCCTCCCATATATAGCACTCCCTTTTCAAAGAATGCCAGGGAATAATACTGAAATGTAAGAAAGAAGAACACACAAACATCAACAAGAACCACCCAACTCCCTCTCTTCCACCCCAGTCCTAATGACTGTATCTCCATATGTCCTGGTATGTGATTCCACCACACTGCCCAGAGTGTATGCCCTTCCCTGTCCCTGCCCATGATCAGTCAATTTTCCAGCAGTAAGTTTAAAAGTTCAAAGGAAAATGCAAGGATAAAGCCTCTGCACAAATGAACCACTCCATTGAATCTTGGCTATTTATAGAACAGGAGATCCCGTAACCACAGAGGTCATGGAAGAGCTGATAGATGGAGTTAGATGCTCCGTAGTACACGTAAGGTCCTGAGAAGCAGACCCCTATTTAGAGGGGCTGCTTCCTCTTAATATGATTAGTGCTACTAGAATGCCCCAGTGTCAGGAATCAAACCAAATTCTAGTAATTATCACTATATTTCAGCAACAAATAAATAAAACTCGAAGTAACTTAAGCAGTGTAAGTTATAATCCATTTCCTCTCCCTAAATAACTGCAAAAATTCTTGCAAGTTCATAAAAGATCCTAAAGTAAAGAATTCTCTGATATTTGGGTTCAAAGGAAACATCGAACGATTGATCAGGGGGTACACCCGACTCCTGTGCAGAACAAATATGAGTCAGGGATTGGTTCAATTTAGACAAGCAAAAAAATAAAAAAAAGGGGGGAAATAGTCCATTACATGTCGGGCACTCGGACTAATGTGCCATATCTTCAAGTGTTCACTAGATGAAATGTGTGCTTCTCACAATCGTGAAAGAACTCAAAATAAAGCTAACATACTGGCTCTGCGAGAGGAGCAACTAACCTTGAGTATCTCAATTCTCTGCCAATTTATGATTGATACAGCACTCATCTCACCTCATGTCCTCCTGGCTGCATTTGGTCATGACATGGCCCCACAACACACCCTTCACACAACCCCCCACCTATTGCTATACTATTCCCCTCGATCATCCCCCTTCCCCTATCTGATGACAAGGCTCCTAGAGACTGCATTATTTTCTGCTTTTATAACCATGTTCATGCAATGCATTGTTCTAATCTGTAACCACAATGTCTTTGTGTACATGTCCATACTGGTTGTTGATTTTTATGCTTTCTACTTTGTAATTGGCCTAATTCACAGATGTGGAACCTTTGTAAAAGTGCTTGTGCTCAAAGGTATCTTCCGAATCATTTAAATTGAAAATTGAATTAAATAAAAGCAAATCTTTAGCCCTGTCGATCAGCTTGGCATCATATCCCAGCTAAAAGTCCCAGGCCAGTCACCAAACCACTGCTGAAGAGAACTCCGATTAATTTCTTGGGTGCCCGAAACCAACTAAGATAAAATGTTCAGCTTCCTGAAATAACCATTAGACATAAGGGCAAAGAAACAAATCCCATAGCCATTCACCCGGTATAAGTACGCACATGCATGGAGCTACGAATAAAAAGGGTCTTTACTGAAGTTGCTGTATAATAAGCTGGTTGGTGAATCAAGGCAGTAAAGAAAACACATGCCGCGGGTGCCAGAGAGAAGCCGTGTAACAAATCCTCACTTGAAGAGGTCAGGCAGTGTATTCTTAAGGGCCACTCTTGCCTGTTCTACTGAGTCAAAAGAGTGCCACTGGTCTTTTAAATAAACCTGGAGGAGGGTCGGATACTTGCCCCAAAACGTAATGCCCGCAGCTATGATGTTTGTAAAACAGGGTGCAGAGCTGCTCTCTTCTGACGGACTGCGTATGGCAAGTCTTGAGCTATTCTAATTTGTTTACCCTCCCACTGGACCTCCTTTATATCTTTAATCACCCCAAGAATATGCTGCTTATCCAGGAAGTTTGAAAGTCAAAAAATGAGTGGCCTGGGAGGAGTGCCCTGTGGGGTAATTGGATGGAGGGCTCTGTGGGCTCGCTCAACTACATAAGTAGACCCATTAGGAGAGGGGCCTGCCACCTTTCCACATAATCTTTGTATGAACAAGTTCAAGTCCCAACCCTTCTCCTTTTCAGGAAGGCCCAGGATAACGAAGCTGTTTCTTCTGGACCTTCCTTCCAGGGCCTCCATCTTTTCCTCAGTTCTCTTCACCCTATGGTATAGGGCAGTGAGCTCTGGATCGATCCTGTTGCGCCAGTCATCTAGAGAGGAAATTCTGGCTTCACTGACTCCTTTGCGGGTGACCAGCTGTTCAACGGTGGCCTTCATGGTGTGGAGATCAGACGACAGGCTAGTCAGAATTTCTTTTAAAGAATTAAGGCCCTCCTGGAATTTGCCCTCAGTTAATACTGCCTGGGCTGCTGGCATTGTTGCTGCAGTGGTTGATTTCGCCTTTGCCCACTTGGTCTGTGTCTCTTGTCGGTGTTGTTGGCGGTGTGTGGCATGGCAGAGACACTTTAATTTTTGCCTCCATCCAGAGAAGATCGCCTGGTTCTACCAATTCCGCAATGAAATCAAGATGCAGGACTTGGCGAAGGCAAGTAAAATGTTTAGTTCAGATAGCAAAATTGGTTTATATTAAGCAGGGGTGCAAGAGCTCTCTCAGCACATATCTTCACTCTCAGGCAGCCATCATGTGACCAAGCAAAAGGGGTTCTATGTGTAGTACACAGCTCAGTGCTTGATGTACTTGGAGCCGAATGGTATGTTTGGTGTTTAGAACATTAGGCTAGAACAGCATGTAAGACAGAGCTTGCAGGATGTGGGAGCTGGATGATATGGTTGCTACATAGATGCATTAGCATTAGATATGGACATAGGTCAGTGGTTGTAGTACATAGGAAATGGATCAGATATGATTGGTTCTTAGTAGGGTTGTCAGAACTAGTTCGGTAAAGATTCGAACCCTCCTCGAACCCTGGTGTTCGAGTTCTAACTTAGAACTCGAACACTGAACGGTTCGCAAAAGGGTTCGAATCACCGCGAGACGACGTGGGGTCGAGTAAGCAACGCGAGCTCCGGGATCTGTGGGGGTATTAAAGAGATGCACCACGAGGAGGAGCGCCATTTGACTGAGGATCATCGGAGAGAGAGGCAGCAGCAGCAGGCACCAGCAGCCCACTAAACTGTAGCAAAGCAGTTAGCGCGTCCGCTACTTTTGTCCAGCAGTCGTGGCCACTTCTTCTCCTGTGAGACCGCGAGAACAAGAAAAAAAGCTAAAAATCGGGGGATCTGGGAGACGGAGTGGGATACTAGAATGTCAGGACAGAAGGAGGGAATCGGGACTCTGGAGGGATTAATCAAGATTGGGGAGTGGGGGAATAGGGAGGGATTGATGAGAGACCAATATCAGGAGGAGGACTGGAGGAGGACTCGGAGAGAAAAGAACCTTTGTGAAGTGTGATTATTTGAAACTGCAGCACACTGCACACTCAGCAGCAGCCAGCAACAAGCATACAAGGGGGGCCAAAAAAAGGCAAATAAATCTGATAAATCTAAATAAGTCTGAACCCTAGTGTGTGTGTCACAGAGAGAAGCCCAGTGTGTGCCCCTTGACTGCACTGTACTGTACCCTACCCAGTGTGTGTTACAGAGAGAAGCCCAGTGGCCAGTTGTGTGGTGGCATTAACCTTACATGACAGAAACGTAGGGGGGCCAAAAAAGGCAAATAAATCTTTCTGAACCCTAGTGTGTGTGTGTGTCACAGAGAGAAGCCCAGTGTGTGTACTGTACCCTACCCAGTGTGTGTTACAGAGAGAAGCCCAGTGGCCAGTTGTGTGGTGGCATTAACCTTACATGACAGAAATGTAGGGGGGCAAAAAAAGGCAAATAAATCTTTCTGAAGTTTCTGAACCCTATGTGTGTGTGTGTGTGTGTCACAGAGAGAAGCCCAGTGTGTGCATACTGTACCCTACCCAGTGTGTGTTACAGAGAAGCCCAGTGGCCAGTTGTGTGGTGGCATTAATCTTACATGACAGAAACGTAGGGGGGCCAAAAAAGGCAAATAAATCTTTCTGAACCCTAGTGTGTGTGTGTGGCATTAACCTTACATGACAGAAACGTAGAAATATAATTCTCATTCCCTGGTTTGCGTATGTGACTCCGTCTCCTGTGGTCGGTCAGCCCATCACCCTGCTGCTGTGTGCCCTTTGACTGCACTGTACCCTACCCAGTGTGTGTGTGTTACCGAGAGAAGCCCAGTGGCCAGTTGTGTGGTGGCATTAACCTTACATGACAGAAACGTAGAAATATAATTCTCATTCCCTGGTTTGCGATGACTGCTCCTGTGGTCAGTCAGCCCATCACCCTGCTGCTGTGTGCCTTTGACTGCACTGTACCCTACCCAGTGTGTGTGTTACTGAGAGAAGCCCAGTGGCCAGTTGTGTGGTGGCATTAACCTTACATGACAGAAACGTGGGGGGCAAAAAAGGCAAATAAATCTTTCTGAACCCTAGTGTGTGTGTGGCATTAACCTTACATGACAGAAACGTAGAAATATAATTCTCATTCCCTGGTTTATGTATGTGACTCACTCCTGTGGTCGGGTCAGCCCATCACCCTGCTGCTGTGTGCCCTTGACTGTACTGTACCCTACCCAGTGTGTGTTACCGAGAGAAGCCCAGTGGCCAGTTGTGTGGTGGCATTAACCTTACATGACAGAAACGTAGAAATATAATTCTCATTCCCTGGTTTGCGTATGTGACTCTGTCTCCTGTGGTCAGTCAGCCCATCACCCTGCTGCTGTGTGCCCTTTGACTACACTGTACCCTACCCAGTGTGTGTGTTACTGAGAGAAGCCCAGTGGCCAGTTGTGTGGTGGCATTAACCTTACATGACAGAAACGTAGGGGGGCAAAAAAAGGCAAATAAATCTTTCTGAACCCTAGTGTGTGTGTGTGGCATTAACTTTACATGACAGAAACGTAGAAATATAATTCTCATTCCCTGGGTTGCGTATGAGACTCCGTCTCCTGTGGTCAGCCCATCACCCTGCTGCTGTGTGCCCTTTGATTGCTATGTGTTTGCCTATGCCCAGCAGCCCAATCATTCTGTGCCTTGAACCTGGGATCCTTTAGTTGCAAACTGTCATATTCTTCAATTACTTTCAGTCCACGATCACAGTGTCACACAACCAAAATAAAATTTTGGAGTTGTAGCCAGCGATTACAGATCACATTGCTTTGTTACACAGGAATTGTTTGGGTGTTGGTGTGTTCACTGCAGTATACTGGACTAGTAGTACTGGTACTTACTGTCTGTTATGGCTGACACCAACATAGATGAAGCATTTAGTGCTGGTGTTGGAGCAGGTGTTGGTGGTAGTGGTAATCCTGCTGGTGCTAACAGAAATAACCAAAATGTTTCACGTGATAAAAATTCAACAAACAGCAAAAGAGCAACAGTGAAGTGTGGTAAAGGGGGAACCTTTTAAGAAAACCTGTACAGCTGCTGGGGTCACATGGAGAGGCACCATAAGGTATGCCAATCATGCCGTTAAGATCCCTGTGACTAGCAGCAATAATGCAAGTGACAGTGAGTCCCTCTCTGACTCAGACAGTAGCTCTTTGTCTCAGTCCCACACTGTTGTGTCTCGTGACAAATCATTACTTCCTCAACAAAGTGAAATGAGCAAGTCTGCTGACAATGAATCAGGTAGTGCACTTGCAAATACATCCAGCACTGTTGGCAATGAAAGGACATATCCATTGAATCCACCACTTCTGTGTTGGCCAGCAATGAAAATCCATCAGAGTCTTCTGTCCACTCTTCTAGCACCAAGGAGCATGTCCCAGGTTCTGTTAGGACAGGTGAAAAGACACAAACAGTCTTTAGCTATCTTCCTAGCACTCGAACAAAATCTGTCACATCTGAGGTGTGGAATTATTTCTCAGTCAGTAAAACTGATCCATGCAGAGCAATTTGTTCCCTGTGTAAACAGAGTGTAAGGTGGTAAAGTTGTGTCATGCCTTGGCACTACAGCTCTTAAACGCCATCTGAAAAAGCATTCGGTTTTGCTTGATCATCCAAAACCAAAACCCATGTCCTCCATCTTCCAGACCGCACGTGAGAAGGGTCAGGATCAGGAATCTGAAATGGATACTGAATTGTCTGAACTTGATGCAGCAGAACCACTGCCAGCCCTAGGATCACTGTTACCACCAATGCCAGCACCATTAGTATCCAGTTGCACATCCAGTGATGGCACTGAATGTATAAGTCCTAGTCCACCATCTCTGCGCCCATCTGCCCATCGAAGCACGGTGTATAATAAACCAGCAGGGACATGTTGCAAACAGCTAACACTGTCTCAGGCATTTGAAGAATACCTTTACTAGAAATCATCCAAAGACCCTTCATCTTAATCACTGAATTGGTGAACTGTTATTGAGCCCTTCTCCCATACTCTTTGGTAGATCATGAGGATTTTAGGAGCTCATGACATTAGCAGAGCCTCGTTACAATGTTCCTCATCGAAGGTACTTTTCCTATGTTGAAATACCAAACATTTATCAGGCTTTAAAAGCGACAGTGATGCTTGCACTTAAAACTGCAGAGGGTGGGGTTATTCATGTCACAACAGATATGTGGACCAGCACTCAAAACATAGATTACATGTCCCTTACCTCATTGGGTCACGCTTTCTTGTGCTTCTTCAAAACAAAGACACCCCAAAAGATGGCTGCTGCATATAAAGAAGTTTGGGCAAAGTCATGCTGCTGCAAACATCTTGCAGGAACTAAATGACCTCCTTGACGTAATGGGTTTATTCTCACGGTCTAAAATGTGGTTTCATAGTAAGTGACAATGGAGCCAACATCTTAAAAGCAATACAGGATGGAGGATTTCTTCATGCTTCTTGCTTTGCACATTGCTTACACTTAATTGTCACGGGATTTCTCAGCAACGAAACACAAGTGGATGGTATGATTGCTGTTTGCAAAAAATTGTGACTCACTTTTCACATTCAACCAAGGCTATACGGACATTGTCCAACTGCAAAACACAAGCTGCCCCAGCAAAAGCTGATTCAAAATGTTTCCACCTGTGAACTCAATGCTTTATATGCTGCAGCGCCTTTGAGCAAAAGCAAGCTGTACATGAGTACTGCTCCAATTACATTATTGGAGATGGCATTATGCTGTCTGTGCTGCAGTGGAAATTAATGGAGACAGTGTGCTGTATCCTAGCTCCTTTGAGACAGCTACAAGGACATGTCTTCTGAAGGTGCATCTGTGAGTCAGGTTATCCCACTCATAATGCTCATTTCACATCATCTTAGTGTTCTAAATCTACAAATAGAAAAAGACAGATCTGAAGCGCAGACAACATGTCGCCTATATCATGGGAATCTCAGAAGAGAATGAGCGAGCTTACAAAACCAATGACAAATTAGTTGCAATGACGAAATCAAGACACTACATCCTTGCAACTCTCTTAGATCCCAGGTTCAAGGCTATACATCTTCCAAAAACAGATGATATAGAGCAGTACAAATGTATGTTGCTAGATGAGCTGCAGCACTCACAGGAGTCAAACACAGACACGCACAGTACCATCAGGTTGTCATCACCACAACATGTAGGTTCATCTTCACAAAGGGATACAGAACTGGAAAAGTCACCAAACATTAACAGTAGTTGTTCCAATCAACTGCCACTTCTTCAGCCCTTAGTAGCAAGCTAAATCTGTGGCAAAACCTTTTCCCAAATTGCTGCCATACCAGCTGCTTCTGCTGATTCCTCTTCTGAGCGGTCTCTGTCCAACATGGTAGACAGTTACCTGCAAGAACTGCCTATTCCTATTGATGCATGCCCTTTGAATACTGGAGATCAAAAAGTCAATTTGGACAGAGCTGTATGATGAAGCCTGTAAATATCTTGGTTGTCCTGCAACAAGTGTCTCTTCAGAACGCATGTTTAGTACAGCTGGCAATATTGTGACAGACACCAGAAATAGGTTGCTGCCAGAAAATGTACACACGTTAACTTGTATTAAAGTTAATAAGTCAAGATTTTCGTATCCCACAAGAGTATACAAACTGATCCTGAAGTGATTGATGTTGTGGATGTTGATGGTGATGATGACAACTCAGATGGTGGTGGCTGGTAAAATATTGTGTGGACTTGAGTCTCTCTGCACCAAAAGGAAACTTTTACAGACTGTGATGACTTTGGTTGTCGCCTCTCCTTTCTCGATCTACTACCTTGACTATATACCTCCAAAACTTTCACCATTTCATGGCAAACTGCTTTGTAGCTAGGGTCTAAACTAAAGTCAACAAGTTTTATATACAGGGCAATTTTAACATCAGTGGAACAGGCCCAAATTTGGCATAAAGGACACTGTCAGTCAATCCTTTCTGTATCATATTATTTATAGTTAAAGTGAAAACATATATTTTGGATTTACCTTCTGTGACTTTGTGGTGCATCAGCATGGGCTGGGACAGGAGACGGTCTATTTTTCAATTTTAAAGAGGACAAAACAATGAGTTCTAATTGGTAGCTGTTTATTATTTTTTCAATTACAGAAATGTTAGCCATAAACGAAAAATGGATGCTAGTACATGGGTGAGGGTTGTGGGTTGGTTTTAACATGGGGTAAGGAGTGGCATGGTGCTACTGCACAGATGAGGGTGGTGGAAGAAAAGTGGAATGGTGATGGGGTGAAAGGTGGGTGTTGTTTTAGTTCTTTCATTTACAGATTCGTGATCAGCTGGGGATGGTGAGGAAAAAAATGTGACAGACCGAACTACTGTACATATTATATATTCTTATTAAATACATTGCAAACTGCTGCCACCTAGCACAATTGTCCTGTCCCTTTAAAAAGAATAAAGGAATCAGAAATAAAAGAAAATCTGCATCAGCAGTTTTCACAGAATGTGACGTATCATAGTGTTTTTGCTTTATAAGTAGTGAATATTGATACATAATGGGGTTGACAGACACTGTCCCTTAAACATCACATGCCAACTGCTGCAGCTACATAAATGTTCCTTAGTAAATTAGTACGTGGTGAGGAAACCACTGTTTTTATTTATGTGACTGAAATACAGATTTTATTGAAGTATCAGCTGCAAAAATGCATCATCTTAGAATTTTTTGTATATATTACTTCAATTTGCCAACAAAAATGTTGGTATATGTATGCATTACCTTAGAAAATTGCATGCATTTTGCCAGCAACAATGACTGGCATATTTTTTATTAAGAACAAAAGACACAGCACAACACTTCAAAATATGCTGTATTGTGTCTGATAGCATCACAGTAGAACGCTACGTAGATAAACAGTTTAAACAGACAAAAGCGACCTTTGTCTGTTTAAACTGTTTTGTCCTGCATGGGCTTTCTGTACTGTGATGCTATCAGTTAAAACGCACAATACAGTATATTTTGGAAGTGTTGGTGCTGTGTCTTTTGTTCTTGGTGCTCAGCTTTTCACACAGGCACAACTTAGGATTGGAGCAGCCTTCTTGTGGTTTCTGCAAATATTTTTTTATTCCAATGTCTTGACTGAATATGTTATGACATAATATGTTTTGTAACAGTTCCACATGTTGCTGCTGTAGTACTTGGCTTGACTTTGTTATAAAAGCTTTCTTTAAACATAGCAACTTTTGATTCACTCATTTAAAACAGAAAGCAGCAAATAGCTGAAATTAGGTAATATCAGTTATTTTTTCTCCTAATTCATGACAATGAGTATATATAGCTGAGTACATAAATGGCTAATGTGCTCTTTCTTTCACTAAGGAACTATGATGCAGCTGCAGCAGGAAAACTTTAACATATGGGTGGGTGGGTGGGCCTGTTACATATTAAGTTGCTGACTTTAGCAAACAGAAGAAACTATAGATAAACCTAGTTGTATTCCTATCAATGTCACACAAGATAATGTCTCCCCTTATTTTGAACAGTTTTTCCTTTACATGTATTTTATTACTATCTTTGTTACTTGCAGCACAATAAAAAATAGGGTTCGAGTTCTAAAAAGTTCTAAAAAAGATTAGAACACTAGAACTTTTTCAAAAGCTCTAGACTAGAACTAGAACCCAGAACTTCAGAGGGTTCTGACAACCCTAGTTCTTAGATACTTTGACTTGCATGAGCTATAATAGCTGGTAGAACTAAATGGGTTGGCCTTTCTCTGTATCCCACCTTACGCTGGATGCTTAGTTGAGGGTGGAATGGAAGGCCCAAAAAGAGAAACATAATAGCTAAATGATTACCTCCTCCAGTTCCGGAGAGTGTGGTAAGTAGCACGCAGGACAGGAAAACCCTCCTTTGGGGGAACCTCCAAGGACCCATGGCAAGCAGAAGTAGGATCCTCAGCTGAAAGGATCTGAGGAGTCAGCAGGTAAGAACTGCATGCTTGCTGTCCTGGTGGTACTGAGGGTTGAGGCACTGGTCACCACACCTCGCAGCATGCCAGCAACCCAGGTTTAGGGTTGAGCTAGAGTGCTGGGGGTCAGCAGGGGAGGGAGATGGATTGAGAGTCTGTGGGACAGCTCTCCTCTCCCTGGGAGGGGTCCAGGGGTCTTCCTGGTGCAGTAGTGGCCCCTGGTGGAGACCGGGGGGGTACTACCCATGTGGGAACAAGCGGGGGACGAGCATAGTGGGTGTCTACAGGGCTTCACTTGCTTGCCGACACCATTGCATGACTGCACTCGGGGGGGACGGGGACACAAGCTACACAAGAAAAGGCCTCCTAAGACCACCAGTGAGATGATGGTGGCCCCAGAAGGACACCCACATCACAATCGCTTTCCCAGACATGCCCGGATCTCTCCAGAGCCAGACTGTTCGGCCCCAGGTAAGGCATTTTGCACTTAGGAGTTGACCACCAGGGGGAAGGGTGGAACCAGCCCTGGAGGTGATACCAGGGGTCAGGCCTGCCTGGGGGTTATTCAAGGAGAGATCATGGGAGATGTGGAGGGTTCAGGCTGGGAGTAGGGTAGTATCTGAGTGGGCATTCCTGAAGGATGCTCGGGGGTCTGGGAGTAATAAAGAAAGTAAAAAAAAAAGAATTGCATGCTCAGTTGCACAAGTACACAACAGGTCTGACAGAATGGCAGTAAGAACTTTACTAGCCCCCATGTGGGCTAGCAGGAGTGGCTGGACCTCCACGTAGGTCAGCCAGGTATGAGTGGTGAATGGAAATTGAGCTATGCCTCCACGTAGACTAGAAGGATCAGCTGAGCCTCCACGTAGGTCAGCCTGAGGAAGGAGAAAAAGTGTGTATCGAGCTAGGCCTCTACGTAAACTAGCAGGATGAGCTGAACCTCCACATTGGTCAGCCTAAGGGAAGCAGGGAGCATGAGTCAAGCTAGGCCATCACATAGGCGAGCAGGACCAGCTGACCTCCACGTAGGTCAGCCTAAGAAATGGCAGAGATAAATATTAACAAGCTAGACCTCCATGAAGGCTAGCATGACTGGCTGGACCTCCACATAGGTCAGCCTGAGAAGGGACTAATGAGAAGGAGAACCTGCACGTAGGTCTGACTGGAATGAGGGGAACTGGCCAGCATTATAGGCTGGATGAGTGCCGAAGGTGGATAGCTGGAGGAAGAAAATCTGCAGAGTGGATCAGAGTAAACAATGGGCCTAGTTCACAAGGAGTACGTCCAATTCCAGGGCTGCAGGAGAATGTCTGAAACAAAACGGATATTCTGACTGTCGAACAGGGGGTTGTTAGGCACAGAAATCTGGTAGAGTATCCCAGGAAATAAGCTAGCACTGAAGGTCCACTGGGCTGATGGGAATGTTGCACAGTGAGGGAATTGTAACTGTATGGATTAGATAGCCAGAGGGACTGGTCGAGGAGTACAGTACTGATAGACAGTATGGGTATGAGTCACAGACATGACCGATGGAAACTGCAGATCAGGAGGCACTGAGGGCTCATGGACAGGCAGGTGGAAAAGGCAAAGGAGAATTGGGAATTGGTAAACTAAGAGATCCATGAATGATGAGGTGAGGATAAAGCCTCTTACATAGGAAAAAGATGAATACCGAGGCAGGAGTAGAGTCTTGCTGTCTTGCACTTCTCTTAACTTAACAGGTGGAAAGCATAAGAGAGAAATGAAGCAGTGCTTTGCTGCTGGCAGGTTGGACAAGCAGAAACAATCCCATTATAGACAATCAGGCAGATGGGGTCAAGTAAAGAAAAGCTAATGCAGGGGGCTATCAACTAAAGAATGAATGCCTAGGGCATTGCAGGCCCAGGGAGATATCAAGGAGTGCAGGCAGGTAACTGGGGAAACTGGACAGGCAGCAGTATTCTGAGGAATGAATGGATCCCATGGGATGGTGGAAGGCCAGCTGTAGGAAGAGGGAAGCAGGCAATGATAGGACATCAAGGAGCTGGAGCACTGCATGCTGCAAAGGACCCGAAGAAGGAGATAACATGAAGGCAATGCCAATGGGGAAGTGTCAATGAGCTATGTTGTGTGGGTCTGTGGTTCCAGTGAACTAGCAGTAGTGGAATGCATGTAGCAAAAATCCTTTTGTATGAGGAGGAGGATGATGAGTGGAGGAGCTGAGGTAAGCAGCAAACAGGCTTGGGACGTATGAACTTCATGTAGAAAACCAGATACCAACTAGCGGTCGACTGAGGCAGAAAGGCAGCATAAGAAAGGGCTGAATATTATTAATGTCATCTTGATCCTTGCATAAGCTGAAGAAATGCAAAACTGCAGGCATAGTAAATTGAACTAAGCAGGAAGGCACAGGGGAAAAGTTCTGGATATGTCGAAGGTAGATATAGCAAGTCAGAAAGCCCCAAGTCAGGGAAGATCTTACTAAATGTGGCATGGTAAACACTGCTGCCAGACAAACAATCCAACAAAAGTCAAAATGACTGTCCATCAGGCTAGAAGTACCCACAAGTCCTGAAATGAGGAAGTAGCAGGACTAAAAGCAGTTACATCTTTGTAGGGAAAGCTTGGACTAGGAGCCTTATGTCGCTGTCGGAAGAAGGCTGGTGGAGAATGCTGCTACATATAAACAATCAAAGGGAAAAGGGGTTGTTCACAGTCCAGAGGGATGTCACTAGTTACACAGAAACATACAAACACAGACTCTGAATGGCAGATAAGAACCGCTTGGCCCATCTAGTCTGCCCGTTTCTCTACCTACTGGATAAGTTGCAGATCCTAGTTAACCAACAGCCTATTTCTTCCTACCCCCACAAGAATCGCCTTATGTCTGTCCCAGGCATTTTTGAATTCTCCCACAGTTTTAGACCCCACAACCTCCTCAGGAAGGCAGTTCCATGCGTCTGTGAAAAAATACTTCCTCACATTGCCCCTGAGCCATCCCCCCACCATCTACAAACTGTGTCTCCTGGTTCTTGCATATCACTTTTTCTGAAAGATGCTACCCTCTTGGACTTTCTTGATTCCACTGAGGTACTTAAAAGTTTCAATCATGTCCCCCCTCTCTCTCCTTTCCTCAAGGGTATACATATTAAGTTCCTTTAGTCTCTCCTCATATGGCTTCTCTTGCAGCCCCTGCACCATTTTAGTTGCCCTCCTCTGGACTGCCTCCATCCTGCCTATGTCCTTGCGGAGATGGGGTCTCCAGAACTGGACACAGTACTCCAGATGGGGTCTCACCAACTGCCTGTACAGAGGGATAACACTTCTTGTTTTCTGCTGGTGATGCCTCTCCCTATACATCCAAATATCTCCCCAGCCCTCCCTACTGTCTTCTCACATCACTTGCTAACCTTAAGGCCATCTAATATGATTACCCCCAGGCCCCTGTTCATTTTTGTTGTTGTTACTACCTCCCCTTCCCCCACCCACTGTGTACTCCTCCCCTGGGTTTTTGTTTCCCAGGTGCATTATTTTACACTTCTTTGATTGAACCCAAGCTACCATACTTCTAATCATTCTTCCAACCTTGCCAAGTCCCTTTTTCATCCTTTCCACACACACACACACACCCCTGTGTATTAACCCTGTTGTAGATTTTGTGTTTTGTAGTTGGGAGCAGAGAGCTTTTATGGATGTTGCAGTGCACTGGACAAAGGTGGGAGGCTTCAATGTGGTATCTGAGTGGATGGCTACTACTTCTTCTTTGCCTGATATATACCCATTATTTAATATCAGCCGATGTTGCTATGAGTAGCTGTATGGAATCAGGAAATGCAGGAAGAATAGAGGTTTACGAAGAACTAAGAAAGAGCATTAATGGAGTAATTAGAGTGCACAAAGAGGTTACAGCTATCTTCAATGAATTCCTGCTATGGGCAGAAAACCCCCTGTATACTGAGCATGGCTCTGGGAAAGGTGCTTGGTTGCAGGACTAAGTGAGGCTGGTGCCTGATATGACAGTAAGGTTAGTTCTTAGTAACAGCAGTTCTACTATGGCACTGACATGCTGGAGAACTGTGAGCAGGAGACCAAAAAGGGGGACTCTGGGGAATACAAGATGGCACCTGGAGATGATCTAGACATTAAATATTGAAGGCATATCTGAATGCATGGAAGGGAATACACTCAGTGGACATGCGGAAGGCGGCACAGTAGCAGCCACAAATAGCTGCTGTAAGTACAGGGCCTGCAGATATGGTCATAGCTGTAATTTAAGTTGGAATCTTGCTGCCCGCTACTGACCCACTGGAAAAGCTTAGAGGACCAGTGCAGGGATTGCAAAGGAATCCAGAGGTAGCCGAACTGCGGTGCAGATATGATCATGTCTAATGGAGAATGCCAGGGCAGAAACACTAGATTGGATCCATAACAAGAGCCTGGAAAAGGATGGAGGGAAGCCAAAGCAGGGCTACATGCTACAAAGCAGGAACAAAACCAGTGAAGGAAGGGGACAGACAGCAGACGTACTGAGACGTGGCTGGTGAAGAAGCAGCCCAAAAAGAAAAGCATGAAACAGAGAGGTACAGGAGCGGGGGTAGGGAGGAAGCACAACAAGGAAGGGAAGGGAAGGGAGGCAAAGCAAGTGAAGGGCAAGGCAGTAAGAGGGAGAAATGAAAGGGAAGGCATGCAAATGCCAGCTCAGGGAATCACCCAATGCTCACACCAACTAAAAATGCAAAAAGGAAACAGAAATGCTCATGCAGTGTAAAATGGCAAAAGGAAATCCACTCAGTGCTCACACCCAAAGGGCAGAACAAAACAAGGAAGGTAGAGGATGGGGGGGCACCAACCGTGCTGCCGGGAAGCGAGTACAACTCGCTCTAAGCACAGTGGGCATTATCTGGAGGCTTATAAAGGAGATTGGGGAGGAGCTATATCTGCCCTCATAGAACTTCAGGCTACAGCCTTTCAAATGTTTTTAATTTTGAATGGATTAGGGAGACTGATGGTGAGGACTTGCAAAAGCCGTCAGACACTGAAATGCAAGACATGCAAAGGGGCAGAGCAGGGGATCTGGCCAGACAAATCAGAAATACTATTGTCCAACATCTCCATAGACAGTCAATAGCTAAGGTAATCTGTAGCATGTACATATATTGGGCAATAAAGAGAATTGAGAAGGTGCACCACATCGGATGTTATGCATGTTTGATTACTGCACTGTTCTTGCCTGGAATCTAAAAAAGATCACGTGTGGCCTGACTACCAAGTATGGTGTCACCGGACAAGCACTAACTGTAAAGATTAACTTGCTTTTTTCCTCCCCTATCTTTGTTGCTGGTGTCTATTGTCACCCTGGTACCAATCCCTCTGATACAACTGACCTCAAAACCACTACAACCTCCCTTTCTCACAATGGTGAGTTATATACTGTATATTAGGTAATGTAAACCTTAACTAGCTTTCACCAACCACTTCCAAGATCCAAAATGACATATCTACCCTCAATCTCTTCCAGCTTATCCAGGAACTCACCTATCTAAATCACAAAACCCTCCAATACTCAATGTCAGACTGGGCTCTCACCTCCCACCCCCACCAAGTCATTAAGTCTGGCATCCTCCTGGATGCCCTCAGTGTTCTCCATCCAATATATATTGTCAGGAAGGTCCATTGACCAAAACCACCACACAAAACCCTGCAACTCTGGTCCTTCAGCTCCCTAAACCAAGACCCCCTCAATGAATTAACCAACTCTGACTGGTCCCCAATTGCCTCTGCCCCCTCCGTAGACCAAGCCGTCGGTTACTTCAAGGATAGATTTCTAGCTACCTGGAACTCCTATGCCCTGTTCAAATGCACTAGTGACCAAGGTAACCATCATCCCTGGATCACCCCATAGTTAATAACCTGTCTCAGGGAATGGGACAGAGCTTGGAGCAAATACAAGGCCTCCTAGCTCCCATCAGACTACACAAATTAAGAAATGCATGCAAAAAAAACTACCACGTTTGCCAAGTCTGAATATTTCAATTCATCTTTCCAAAATAACATTAATTCCCCCTCCAAATTCAGGAAAGTGGTCCACTCTCTATTCTCCCCCCTTCACACACCCCACTCCCTGCGCTAAAGATAAACACTACCTTACTGTCCAAACCAAACATGGTATCTCAGGAATTTAATTTCTATTACACCTTCTGCGCCTGAAATCTCCTAAAGTCTCTCCCTCCTTCCCCTACTTTCTTCTTCCCCCCTTCCTACCTCTCAACCTTCCAGTGCCCACCCTTTCTTTTTCTTCACTCCTGTCTCTCCTTCTGAGTCACTAACAGCTCTCCTCTCTATCAACCCCTCCAAAGGCTCCTCACCAGACAACCTCAACCCTAAACTCCTATATCTTTAAGCTTCTGCTATTGTTTTGCCCTATCTGTCCCTAATGCTAAGCCACTCCTTCAAGTCATCCTCTGTCCCTTCACCCTGGAAACATGCATTAGTCCTCCCTCTCCCTAAGGATGGGGACCCTTCCTCCCCTGCCAACTATCATCCAATTTCACTTCTCCCTGCCCTTGCCAGGCTCCAAGAACACCTGCCCCTCTCTTAACTAACCTTCTTTCTGGCTGCCTCTTCCTTCTTCACCACATTCCAATCTGGTTTTTGGAAGAACCACTCCACTACCACCTCCCTCCTTAGGCTCACTAACACCATCCTCTCTGGGATGGACAACGGTCTCATCATCTCTGCTATTTTTGTCAACCTCATTAAGGCCATTCAACATAGTCTCTCATGCTTTGCTTCTTGACTCCTTTATGACTGCTGGCCTGTCTGCTCCTGCTGTTAACTAGTTTAGAGCCTACCTAATTGGCAGAATGCAGTCAGTCAAGACTCAATCTCACCCCCTCACAATGTTCAGTGGTGTTCCCCAGGGCTCAGTGCTCTGCCTTATTCTCTTTTCCATCTTCCTAAATGACCTCCCCACAGTCTGCTCCCCCTCCTTTCCTACACATATGTATGCCAATGACACTGTCTTGTTCACCTCTGGCAAATGCCCCATTGATGTAGAAACCACCCTACAGCATGATTTCTGTGAGGTTCAGCTCTGGTTTGCCTCACATCAGCTATTCCTAATGCTAAAAAGACAGTCTTCATGACCTTTGGCACTAAACAGAGACTCACTAGGTTCCACCTCTTGCCCTCCTTCCATACTTTTGTTGGGACAATCCATGAGTACACCTCCTCTTTCAGATACCTTGGGGTCTGGCTGGACCAACACCTCAGCTTTGCTGGTCACATCGACACCATCCTGAAAAAACTGTGCCCTAAGCTTGGTGCCTTATTTAGGAGCCATAGCTGTATCCCTCTTACTGCTCAGCATGAACTTGTCCAGAAGATGATCCTCCCCATTTTTGACTACTGTGATGTAGTCTATGGTGCCACTCCCAAATCTACCCTAACCAGAATGGACTCTCTCTTTAACTTCTTCTGTCACTTTGCCCTTGATGCTCCTTCTCACACTCATCATTGTGACCTATACCATGCCTTGTCCTTTCCTCCCTCGCTAACAGACACCTGGCTCAATGTGTGAAATTCACTTCTAAATTCTGGCTAGGCGAACTTCCCCTGTACCTCGCTTGCTCACTCTCAACCCCCCCACTCTCTCAGATCCACAGACATTCGTACATTGCTAGTCCCCTGTCGAACTACCCTCATTGGTCAATCAGGCTTCTCCCACCACTTACCCAAAACCTGAAACTCCCTTCCCTCCCAAATACGGCACTCCTCCTCTTCCTGCTCCTTAACCTCTGCTTTACATAAAACTTTCTCTCTTCTAGCTGCTCTTGTTTCAATCTTCCTTAACTAATTCCCTGTTGTGACAGCTTTCTGCCTACTCCAATCTCCTGCTAATTCTCCCCCCCCTCAGCCAGCTACCCTTCATTCCTGCTCTTCCACTTCATCATCCTCTTAGTGTTATCTCTGTCCTTCCATACCACCATTCCCAACTTGCCTGAGCTTGTCTTGCCCCCGGCAGGGTTCTCAACATCCCGGAGGGACCTAATACAGGACAAGCCTTTTCACCCCCATCACCCCCCACTCTTGTCTAATTCTGTCCCACTCTAATCAGCCCACCACAGCCTGCTCCCTCATACCTCTGCACTTAAAAATGCATTAGTTCACCTGGATCTGATTCACTAGCACTTATTGACTAGTCCAGTTAGGACACATCTATGTATGTTTAAATCTCAGTCATGTATGTATTAATTCTTCCATCATGTTAAAGGTAAATCTGAAACCCACTCTACAAATGTAAATTGTATGTACAGGTTTATGCAAAAAGAGTTGTGTTTCCCTATTTTAGTTAAATGTTAAATTGTATGTCAAACGTGTATGTACATCCTTCTGCACCCCACTTCCCCAGGTCGCACTGGGAGACGAGCAACTTGTTATTCAGTGTGCCTGCCTGGTGAAACATTTCAATAAATAAATATAACAAGCTGGCTGCATGCAACCATCCAGTGTGGCACATGGTTTCTCCATGTCCGCAAACCTCACAGGAGTGGTTATACATAACACATATAGCAAGAAAGTTGTCATCCTGGTGTTGATGGATAGATGTACAATGTTTGCCACTATGCATACCATGCATGCCATTATTGTCTCACAGATTACACACAATGTTGACGTCCTCCTACCACTGACACCAGCATGCTAGTGTCATGTGCAACCATAATTCAGTGTGCCACCATACGGCATGTGTTGCCATGAATCCTAAACATTAATGGTTTTGGTTCATGCAACAAGCCATTTCTGGAGCCTTTACCACTGACCATGCTTGGATT
This sequence comes from Neoceratodus forsteri, assembly GCA_016271365.2. Taxonomy (NCBI): domain Eukaryota; kingdom Metazoa; phylum Chordata; order Ceratodontiformes; family Ceratodontidae; genus Neoceratodus; species Neoceratodus forsteri. The sequence continues at coordinate 414,905,287 of CM057457.1, read as the reverse complement.
TGCCATTCTTGATGTGAGTATGGATCCCACCATGACACTGGTGCATTGAGGCATAACAAGCTGTACTATATGTGAGGGAGCACTCAATTGAACATATACAAAATGTGGTATGGTGAACATGGAAAAAAGTACAATACATGAGTGCAAAGCTGGTGAGATGGGTAGGAAACTGGCTGCAGGGAAGGCAACAGAGGGTGGTGGTGGGTGGAGAGCTCTCACACCCAAGGGCAGTGACAAGTGGTGTTCCACAGGGCTCGATGTTGGGACCAGTGTTGTTTGGGATATTCATTGCAGACATATCATGGGACATCAAGAGCAAGGTCAGTCTATTTGCTGATGATACCAAGGTAGGCGTGGTGGTGGATGACCTAGGGAGATGTCAGGGGTTGCAGGATGATCTGGCAAAGCTTGAAACCTGGTCAGACACCTGGCAACTGGGCTTTAATGCCAAAAAGTGCAAGGTGCTGCATTTTGGGATGAAGAACCCAAGGAGGAGTTACCAGCTAGGGGGAGTGCAGCTAGCCCAGACAGAGGAGGAGAAGGATCTGGGTGTGCTCATTACAGGGTCAATGAACAACTTGGCACAATGTATGAAGGCAGCTGCAAAGGCCAACAAAATGCTGTGTTGTATTGCAAGGGGTATATCCTCGAGGAGGGAGGAGGTGATTCTGCCACTGTATAGGTCATTACTTAGACCACACCTGGAGTACTGAGTGCAGTACTGGCGTCTGTATCTGAAGAGGGACATTAAGTTACTGGAGGGGGTGCAGCACAGAGCGACAAAGATGATCAAGGGGCTGGGGGACTTATCATACAAGAGGAGGCTAAAGGAGTTGAACATGTACTCACTGGAGGAGAGGAGAGACAGGGGTGACGTGATTGAAACCTTTAAATACATGAAAGGAATAAACAAGACAGGTACAGAGGGGCTGTTGAAAGTAGGGGAGGGGAAGGGAAACCAGGGGCCATGATATGAGACTGGAGCGAGGAAGGTTCAGGAGGGAGATGAGGAGACACTTTTTTACAGAGAGGGTTGTGGCTGGGTGGAATGCGTTACATCCTGAAGTGGTATGCAGTAGAAGAGTGGACTGCTTCAAACGAGGACGGGACAGGACAAGGGGGAGGGTTAATGAAGGGGGAAGGGCAGCTGCAGAATAAGGGGTGCTAACTGCACATTCGAGCAGACTTGATAGACCTCTAGGCCTTTATCTGCTGGCAAATTTCATATGTTTGTATGAATAAAGGTTCACAGTATCTGACAGAAATTTTTTCAGCCAAGAAATTGAGTTTGAAATCAGGAATTACAATGAACTGATAATACAGACTGCATGGCTGAGACTGAACACAGTACTTAAAACAACTAACTTGGGCTGCAGTCTATTCGGCAACTGACGTTGATGCTGCTTTAGACTGCTTCATCAAAACATTAAATGCTGCTTGTGAACTCTTTGCCCCAACCACTAGTAAGAAGGTAAGGGGTTCACACAAATCCTAGGCCACTCCCCACCTTATCTCCCAATTACAAGAAAGGGACAACCTTTGGTACAAGGCAGGAAGCTCCAGCTCCCTTGCTGACCTTCAAAACTGTAAGGCTGCCCGTAATAAGCATACCATGGCCATCCAGCTAGCGAAAGCTAACTATTTCAAGTCCAAACTGGAAAACTTCTGGTTTGATAGCCACAATTTCTGGGCTAACATAAAGACCTTAACTGTAAAACCAATCAAAACAGCCCTCATGATGCTGAACCTAAATGGTACGAAAACCCAAGACCCTACAACCATTGCAAACATCTTCAATATGGCATTCACGGACCTCAGCAGTGTGCGCCCCCAGACTACCTTAACCCAATTAATGGGAACCAAGGAAGTCAATCAGGCCCCCAACCCACCAACCCTACTCCCCAGTTCTAACTTCAAGACTGTTTCTAGATCAGAGGTAAAAAGAATACTTACAGCAAGTACTTGGCAAAACCAGACTTAGGGGTGATAGCCTTGACCTGAAGCTAATGTCCCTCACTCTAGATGTTATCCTGGGCCCTCTCACAAGAATATGAAACATTTCCCTTACTATCTGATAATTCCCAAAACTCTGGAAGGCTGCGGTTGTCACCCTAGTCCACAAAAGTGTTGACAGGACAATACACAAACTACTGGCCTATTCCATACTACCACCCATCTCTAAAGCCCTAGCGTAAATTAGTAAGTAAGTAGTAAAACTTTATTTTTATAGCGCCTTTCCAAAGCCAAGGCGCTGCAAACGTAAATACACAAACATATTTGAAACTGAAAATAAAACAATACATACAAATATCATTTAAAGTAGTCTGGCAAGGCTAAAGTAAACAAATATGAATTCAACATGGATTTAACGCGCATCACGTATGACCAGCTAGTCGACCATCTGGATAAATATCAATTGCAATGCAAAGAGCAGCACAGCTTTAGGAAACTGCATAGCACTACTGCAGCTCTGATCGAGTTCAAGGGGCACATACATGACTCCCTTGACCAGGGGCACTTAGTGGGGACTACTTTTATTGACCTTACTAAGGTCTTTGATACAGTCAACCACAAATTCCTTCTTACCAGGCTTGTGGACTCAACCGTGTCCTGGACCTTGCTACGTTGGTTTTGTAGCTACCTCTCAGGTCAGGTGCAACAGGTAAAAATTGGTAACACAAACTCTAGCAGCTTAAGCATCAACTCAGGAGTCCCCCAAGGTTCAGTCTCTTTTTAAACAAAACTCCCACAAGTCTACCAAGACAGCATCCTTCTCTATGCTGATGATGCTGTTTTATTCACCAGTCATCCAGACTTCAAAACCCTGGAACACCATATGCAGGGTAACTTCAAGCTTGTTGAAGACCAGTTCATCAATGCGCAGTTGCTGCTAAACTATAAGAAAACTAAAACCATGCCGTTTGCATTCCCTCATGACAGACACAAATCACCCACACTAGTCATAATAGTCAAAATGAAACACTAAAGATGGTCCAAACATTCAAATTTCTAGGAGTTACCTTAGACAGCTCCATGTCATACTCACAACACATCAACCAGGTTGCCAAATCAGCTAGCAGGAAACTAGGTCAACTGTATCAACACAGGCATTGCCTTACCAAACATACCTTAACTCACCATCAACAGCTCTGTCCTTTCAGTTATAGACTATGGTCTCATAGCATAGAGTGCAGCCTCCAACATGTCCCTAAAAAGGATTTCCGCAACACTCAATAAAGCCTGCAGGCTAGTCCTGAGCACTCCATGCCTTACCCACACCTGCGACTTTTTCTCGCTCGCAGGTTGGCTAGACCTGGAACACAGAATTCAGTTCTAACTCTGTCTCTTGGCCAAAAAGGGCTACCCTCGGCCAGACCCCTTCTGGTGTGCAAATCTTGGTTAGCCCAGCCGCTCCCAGTAGGCTGACTAGACGGACCCCATACAACCCTTACAAGATACCTTTTTGCAGAACCACTCAAGGGCGTTGATCCTTTGGATACCAAGCCCCCTGCTGGCTCAACTCCATTCCATTAGACCTACTAACCGAAATTAAACTAGGACCCTTCAAAGCTAAACTCCATTTACACCTGGTTAGGCCCCATCTGGAGTACTGCATGCAGTACTGGAGGCCACACCTGCACAAGTACATTAACCAAATTGAGGCAGTCCAAAGCAGGGCAAACAAAATGGTGCAGGGACTGCATCAGAAAACATATGAGGACAGATTAACTGAACTCAATATGTATACCCTAGCACAAAGGAGGGAGAGTGGTGATATGATTGAAACATTCAAACACCTTAGGGGCATTAACAAGATGAAAGAGTCTAACGTGTTTTAATATAAGAAAAACAGCAGGACAAGAGGACACAGCGTGAGATTAGAGGGAGGCTGATTAAGGGGTAATGTGAGGAAGTTCTTTTTCACAGAAAGAGTGGTGGATGCATGGAATGGCCTACCTCAGGAAGTGGTGGATATAAATACAGAGCAGGGCTTCATACAGGCATGGGATAGGCATAAGGGAGCAACACAGATGAGTATGAATAGATAGGCCATTGACAGAGCAAAGGCCTATGGAACATTCATAAGGTAGAAAAAGAAACAGGCAGACTGGATGGGCCTTGTGGTCCTTATCTGCCATCAACTTCTATGTTTCTATGTTACCTCGCAAGCCAAATAAAGTATAGTTGCTCTAAGTAATCCATATGAAGATAGTTGCACCTGGCCCGACACTTACTGCACTTTACAGCATGAGCCAAGGCACAGTCTGCTCCCTGCACTTGTTCTCCAACTGCCATTCCTACACCCTCCTCCCCTTGTCAACTTAAGGCCCAACCTATTTCTGAAATCCCTTCTGCAACCAACCTTTTTCTCTCCCCCCCACATTCCCCAACTCAACACATCTTATCCTCTCTTCCCCATCTCCTACCTTCTCTGCCCCTTACCCCAGTTCCTCCCCTTTTGACAAAGGTAATCAGGACTCCTGCCCCCTGCACTGAATCCACCTACCCCCCACCTTCTAACTTAGTCCGTCCTGCATATCGCAACTCCTCTTTCTATAACTCATGTTGCTGCCACTGCAGTAGCAGCGAGTACTTTTTTTTTTTTTTCCCTTATAATCATGAAGGTGTAATTTTGTCCTTTTGTAATTCGTTTATGTTATGTTTATGTAGTCACTGCTGTTCATTACCGTTTGTTTCTTCAAGATGTGGAACCTTTGTAAATGAGCTGTTAGCTCAAAGGTCAAAATCCGAGAAAGTAATAAAATAAATAATTAATTTAATATGGAAATACAGAAACAAACACAGAACAAGAAAAAAAGCACAGCAGACACTGCACACTTTGAACAAATATATTACACACAATTCCACAGTATAACAGCACCCTGTAAAACACCTGTGATCCCAGTCCCTCATTCAGTGATAATCAGGGCCGCTGGAAAATTGCAGAAAAAGTTATCCAAAATTGCAGAGCTTTTTGCAAAAATTGCAGGGAAATTGTGGGAGTTCTATTAAAGACCCTGAGTGCTTCACAATAAATCTTTTAATGTTTTCTGCAGCATGTATTAGTCAGTATAAACTGCTAAATGAATATGCTGCCACTTGAATATTTTTTAAACATAAATGAATACTAAACCAATAAGCTATAGTAAGGGTTGCTTATCTTCCAAAATGTAAAACATCTGCCTCATATAGTGCTAAATAGATTCTATAAAGTTATGAATGTGCCAAGTAATAGGGTGGCTACACACACGGGTGGCCACACATTAGACCCAGTTTTTTTCTTTTGGTATAGATATTATCGATCTCAGTGTAGATTCGGTTGTTTGGTCGGATCATAGCACCATGCGGTTCACATTTTGGACCCCCCCAAAGATGGTCCTGCCCTTGAAGACATGGTCCAGTACCGGACATTAAGAGGAGTCTCCTTAGTGGACTTGTTAGCAGTGCTAGACCCATCTGGTGTTGGGGTGGCTTGTGCAACTGTATTGGAGGAGGCAGTGGTAGCCTATAATAGGGCTGTTGGTGTGGTCTTTGACTCAGTCACACCCTTTCATGTCAGGCCCCTCTCTGCTCATCACAGACCTCCCTGGTATGATGAAGATCTCCAAGGTTTTAAGATTAGGGGGGCGGAGGTTAGAGAGGAGATGGAGGAGATCTGGCTTGGTGGAGAACAAATTGGCCCTGAAGTCACATTATGCTGATTATCAGAGGACAATCTTCTGAAAGAAGGTGGAATTTCTGTTTAGGGAAGATTGTTGAGGTGAGAAACAGACCAGGTCAGCTCTTCCACACGGTGGATGGGCTTTTACATCCAGCCTATCTCCATGTTGGGTGGAGACGGTTACAGTACTAGGTGTGAGGAGCTGGCTCTGTTTTTTGTTGACAAGGTGTCCTCTATCAGGGCTGAGATCTCTTCAAGCATCTCTTGAAAGGGCTACAGGGTCCAGCCTAAGTCATGCCAGAACATTCCTCCTGTCTTGGATGAGTTTGAGGTAGGGGTTGGGGAAGTGGTGGAGATAATCTCAAAGCTGCAGCCTACATAGTGTGATCTGGACCCAGGTCCAACCCACCTTTTGGATGGGTGTTTGGCCTGGATTGGACCTGTGGTTGCTGATGCCATCTGGAGTTCACCGAGGAGTTGGATCTTCCCACTGGCCCTGAAAGAGGTCATGGTTAGACCCCTTTTGAAAAATCCCTCTCTGGACCCAGATTGCCACAGCAACTACAGACTGGTCTCAAATCTCCCATTTTTAGGGAAGGTTATGGAAAAGGTGGTGGCTGTGCAGCTTAAGAGACTTCTGGCCACTTCCTCCGCCTATGAGCCTTTCCAGTCTGGGTTTCATGTGGGCCACAGTATGGAGACTGCCCTTGTGAGGGTGTTAAATGATCTCCTGATGGCAAGGGACAGGAAGGACCATACCATCTTGCTCCTCCTGGACCTCTCTGCAGCATTTGACACCATGGACCATGAGGTGTACTTAACCGCCTGGGGTTTTGGTATGGTCTATCCAGTAATGTCAACTGGCTTAGGTCATACCTGACACATAGAGTGCAAAAGGTGACAATAGGAATGGACTCATCTAACCTGAAGCCTCTGTGCTGTGGTGTTCCACAGGGTTCAGTCTTGTTGCCCTTATATCACTGTGTACATGCTGCCATTGGAAGACATTATCAGGTGGTACAGGCTGGGTTTTCTTTGATATGCAGATGATACCCAGTTGTACTGGTCCTGTGTGCCCAATGCCCAGGTGTTGCTCTCCGTATTTAACAGCTGCCTTGAGGAAATCCATTCATGGGTGACTCCCAATTAGCTTAAGCTTAACCCTGACAAGACTGAAGTATTGGTTGTGGATCCAGGTCATCAGGACGAAGGGTGGGGTGGGGTGTTACCCCTGACCTAGTGTTGGGGTGTGTGCCCCTTACCGCCTCTAGACAGGTAAAGAATACGGGCGTGATCGTGGATGATGGCCTGACACTTGATGCTCAGGCATTGGTCATGGTTAGATGTGGGTTTTATCATCTCAGGAATATCACCCAAATTTGAGCCCTGATACCGCCTGAGGACCTGACCATGCTGATGCATGCTTTCATTATTTCCAGGCTGGACTACTGTAATGCCCTGCACCTTAGGTTATCTGGAGGCAACCTCCACAGGCTGCAGCAGGTGCAGAATGTAGCAGCAAGATTGTCGACGGGGATAAAAAGGTGTGAGTATATCACCCTGGTCCTCCACGGACTGCACTGGTGGAGGGCTGTATTCAAGATAGGCCTGTTTGCAACATCTCTATATTCCTGCTCACCCAACGGAGTTTGCTGGCTGTTTTTTTCGGTAGCATCTATTGTTTTAACATGCACAGTTGGAGGCCGAGATGAAAACGACCTTACCCACACACATGCCCCCAGTCTCACCTGACAAGCAGGCGAAGAAGGTAAGACCTCTCCAGCAACCATCGGCTAAACAACTGAGTGAATTGGCTACATCAACACCACTCTCAGAAGAGCATTTTCTGCAAGAGCTACAACCTTTTAAGGAGACGCTTCTGGATATCGCTACTGATCTAAAAAATATTCATACTGAAATGGCTGAACTCAGAACTCGCATGGCAGACACGGAGACTCACACCTACTCCTTAGAGGCCTGGCGAGACAGGACGTACCCAGAAATCACAAAGCTCAGGCAACAAATTACTGAACTACAACTCAAAATCAAAGATCTAGAGGGGCGCAGTAGGAGGAACAATATCTTGATCTTTGGCCTACCAGAAGGGGCTGAAGGTTCCTCTGCAATTTTATTTATGAAGAAACTCTTCTCCAAAATTGTGGGCCCTTCCCCACATAACCCTACCTATCAAACAGAAAGGGCGCACAGGTCTCTACATCCAAAACCGGAGGAGAATGCCTCTCCTCATCCGATGATTATTCGTTTTCTCAACTATCTGGAAAAACAGCACATTTTGGCAAAAGTCAGAGAATTACAATCTATACAATGGGAGGGCAAACGTCTAAGAATTACTCAGGATTTGCCATTAGAAACTCGGCGGAAAAGAGCCTCCTTTCATTCAATAGTCAGAAAGTTGACAGCTGCCAGTATCAAGTTTCGCATGGCATACCCAGCACGTCTGCAGGTTTTGGTGGATCGAGCATGGCTATCATACGATTTGGCTGACCAGGCTCAAGCTGATCTCTGCAAGAAGCTGCCTTCATTATTCAAATCTTAGGATTGCATTCTTGTTCTCTTGTTACCAAAGAACTGTTTATTTCTGACTGTATCATTTGCTATTTGGCTGGCTTACCATTGAGGAGATTGTTCTGGGGGATGCCTTTGGGAGGGGAGTTTTCCCCGGTGTGGTGAGGATGGCGAAGGCAAGGAGAGAGGCGGATGATGGCCTGTGGACCCGGAGGACTCTGCGTGGCAACGAGGCACCATCTTTCCTCAGATCCCCTTCTCTTGCAGCCACTTGTTTCCAGTGGGGACTCTTTCTCATTGGACAGTTTGGCCCATTTCCAATATGGTTCCCCGGGGGAACACCTGCATATTCGAGAAGCTGCCTGCTACGCCTACTCCTTTTGGCGATGATTTTTCCGTTATTTTATGCAAATAATTCTGGAAAGACTCATATTATCTATTCTCCTGCTCACTACCCAAACTATTCTCTTGGGCTGTCTCAACTCCTTACTCTATTTCTCGATCTCTTGCATTTAGTGAGATAATTTTGCTAAGCTTAATATAATGGTGTTTGTCTCTTCTTGACTTCTCTTTCTCTGTAGGACTCCAGTCCTTTTCTCCTCCCTTACTGTTCATGTTTCTTTCATTCTCTCATCACTCTTCTTGGTATATCTATCCCTTGGGCTTTTTCTCAGCTCTTTCTGTAGTCTTGTCTACCACACATTCATATCTTCTACCACTAATTCTGTCGGAGAGTGTGGTGTTCACTTTACTTCACTTTTGGTTCTCTCAGGAATAAGATTTGATTTATGAGGTTTGCATGATGTTTATACACTGCTGGGGTATCTCAGTCTGAATTGAAGATTCATTTCAATATGCTTTTTCATCTTGGAGGGCAGGGGGTGGGAGGGAGGGTTTTGGCTTAAGAGTAACCCACCACACATCTTGAAGTAAGGGGGGTAGTACCCTAATTATTCTCACTTCTTGCTTTGTTTGGTTTGACATTCTGGGGATTCCTTTTGGCCAGTTAGACTGGTTTACATTAATGCCCAAATTGGGGTCGGAAGTGTACCCATGCGAGTTCTCACCACATTTACTAGACTCTATCTGGTCAGAGGTATTGAGGGTAGTTACAATGGGGTACTTGCAGGCTCTCTACCATTGAATAATAATGCAGTCTTTTTACTAGTGTTAAAGCTAAGTAGAGGGATACTTGTAAATAGTAATACAGGGGGGGAGATTATGGGGGAGTTTGGAAACTGTGGTGTTCCATCGTTTTCTGTTGCCGATGATGGGGTTTCCCCATATCTCATAATTGTCATCATGGACAGAAGTATGTTCTGGGGTTTTTCTTGGGTCTTGCGGGAACACCAATTTAATAATATGTATGCAAGATTGGTGGTGGGGGGGTTTAGCTGTGCACTGTCATAGTATATTGGTTTGGTTATGCATTGGTTGGTATAATACCTAATGGCTACAGGTCCAAAAAAGTTTATAACTTGGAATGTAAGAGGGGCTCATGATCTTAACAAGAGAATTCAGATCTTAAAACACTTATCACTACTGAATGCCCACATCTCTTTCATTCAAGAAACTCATCTGCTCCCTGGGGAAATGGGGGGTTTGCACAGATTTGGGATTGGGCAAGTTTTTGCTTCTGGTAACTCATCCACCAGTGGTGGTACTTCTATTTTAATTCACAAGGCAATAGCCTTTCAACAAAAAACAACAACTGCTGATCCACAGGGGAGATGTGTTTTAGTCCAAGGATTATTGGACTGTACTGAATTGGTCCTGGGGAGTGTGTATGGGCCCATGGGGGGAAATTCTGTATTTTTTCAGGAATTAATCAACCGAATTACAAAAGTTCTCGATGTTCCCCTTAATTCTTAGTGGGGACTGGAACCTGCCACCCACACAGGATTTGGATAGATCTAATTCCTTACCTAAGCCCCCTTCTCAAGTCCAAAGGGCTCTTGCTGAATTTCTTGACTCTACTGGATTGTGCGATCCCTGGCATCGCCTAAATCCTGAGACCTGCACTTTCTCATTTCACTCTATGGTGCATTCCACTTGGTCTCAGCTGGATTATATCTTACTTAGTAATTCTCTCATACACGGTCTTAATGATTCCGCTCTAGAACTGATTGTTATATCGGACCATGCTGTGGCATAGGTCACAGTTATGTTAAATCAAAGTCTCCAAAGGGACTCAATATGGTGTTTAAATATGCAGCTTCTAAAGGAGGACTATGTCATTACCAGGATCTCGGACCTGATTCAACCTTTTATTGCAAATAACCAGGGCTTGGTTGCAAGAATGGACCATGAATGGTGCGCCCTAAAATGCTTTTTGCGAGGCGAGTCTATCAGACTCTTCTCCACTTGTAAACGAAAGACAGAGGCGGCCACTATTTCACTCCTGGGTGAGATTCGTACACTTGAGCATTCTCTCTCCTCTTCCTCTTCTCCCGATGTGCTAAAATCTTTGTTGAACTTAAGGAATCAATATTCTTGTCTAGTGCAGGAAAAAGCAGAATTTCTCATTTTAAGAACTAAGGCAAAATATATAGAGCAGGGAGAGAAGGCAAGTCATCTTCTAGCTTTGTATCTGAGTAAACTAGAGGCGTCCAGATTTATTCCCTCAATCAATGATATGGATGGAACCACTGAAACACATCCAAGAGACATAACTGCCATTTTTAGACAGTTTTATCTGTCCCTCTATAGTCAGCGTCTTGTATCCCCATCTCATGCCGAATTACTAGAGTATTTCCTCTGTCTCCCACCACTCTAGCCGTCCTTGCCCTCGAGCACCCAGTAAGTGCCGGGGCTACGCTCCGTCAGCGGGCGGTCGGCGACCGCAAGGCCGCCCAGGGGACCAGGAGGCTGGGAGAGACAGCCAGGAAGGTACGGGAAAGCCGCGATCAATCGGAAGGCGAGCGCTATCTAAGCCTTGCTTCCGATTGGTCCTCCTGCTCCATAGACTGCTGTTTTACTGAAGCTGAAGCTGGCTGGGGATTGTGTGTTTTTTAAAGTAAATTACCTAAAAAGAGCTGTTTTCCTGTTACTGCTAAAATTCTAAGATTTCTGCTGTATTTTTACAATGCTTATGTGATTACAGTCTTTTGGTGGGACTTCTAGTGGGCCAGACGCTAAGGCGAACCCCCAGTCTTTTGTTGTGCAAAATAACACACTATTTGCAGAATCACTGATTGCTGCAATTTTATTTACTTGACTGTGCTTTCTTCTGTCTCCCTCCACTCTAGCCGTCCTTGCCCTCGAGCACCCAGTAAGCGCCGGGGCTACACTCCGCCAGCGGGCGGTCAGCAACTGCAAGGCTGCCCAGGGGACCAGGAGGCCGGGAGAGACAGCCAGGAAGGTACGGGAAAGACACAACATTTTTGCCCACCCCCTCCCCCCTCTTGGGTGTTTCTTTTATACGCATCTTCCCACTGAATTTTTTTACCTGCACCCACAGCAAAAGTCTATCCAATAATCTATCAGCAGCCCTGTGGTGTCACCTGCTCAGCTGTCCTCCCCTTGTCCTCATTGTTGTTAACCCCTAGTTACCGCATCATAATGGGGAAGCTCCTCTTACTGTTTCTCTCTCTCTCTCATCTATTGTATTCTTTGAGGATGATGCCATACCGATCCATGCCTTACTGTATAATGTGACTTGTCAGCCTAGCTTCTCTGTGATGCCTCCAGTGGATGTCGATCGGTTCCTCAAATATGCCCTACCGTTGCTTCACCACTGTCAGTGGGGTAACCCCCAAAAAGGGTCACAACCTGTCATGTACTTTTTACACTCCATGCTCCACTATTGGATCTACAGTGCCCCCTTATGCCTGTCCACCAAATTAGCACTCTGTGACAGGTTACTAAGCCACAATCCAGAGTGGATCATCTCTAGCACTGGCCACTGAGCAAGAAGAAGGCCCATTGACTGTCCCTCCTCCTGTCCTTCAAGCCCTCACAAAACTCTTATTCTTTCTGCTGATCTGTATTGGTAATGTTGAAATCAATCCAGGACTTCCAGAGGTATCACCTCCCAGCAGATCTAGCCTCCATTAAAGGACTAAGCTTCCTTCACATCAATGCATGCAGCCTCCTGAAAAAGCTTTCATTAATACAAGCCTGGGTTGCCCACACCATGCCAGACTTTCTGGTAATATCCGAGACATGGCTCAAACCTGCAACAACTGATGGGGAGGTAAATCTACCCAACTACCAAGTATTCAGATCAGATTGCTTGTCAAGGGGCAGTGGAGTAGCTATTTATGTAAAATTGAATATATCTGCATCTTGCCTTAGTGCAACATCATTGCCCAAAGAATTTGAATGTTTATCCCTTAAAATAGCTCTCCCAACATGGCAGCTTTTCAACTAGTTGGCTGCTATAGGCCCCTCTGCTGATCATAAGCTCCTAACCCACCTGGGAACATAATCAAACTGGGCCCTGAAGATACCATTATCTTAGGTGATCTGAATTTAAACTGGCTCTCCAAGACAGCTGCACCCCTAGTATCTTTTTGTGATACATTTGGGTTTAATCAACTAATAAATGAACCGACAAGAATCAATTTAAAGAACAGAGGTAGTAGCACCCTACTTGACATTATGCTGGTAAACAAACCCCACCTGTTCTCACACGCTGGAGTACTATTCAGTGACATAAGCGATCACTGTCTTATAGCAGGAATAAGATCATCAGACAAACCCGCTAACCCAGCAAAATTCCTCCCAAGAAGATCTAAAAAAAACCTTAATATCGAGGGATATCTCCACGATCTATGCCACTCTGCACGCTGGCAAGAGTTATACCTTACATACTCTGTGGAAATAGCACTTCAGGTGTTAAACAGCATAATCATAGGTGCCCTCAATACTCATGCACCAATCACTAGTGTTAGAACGAAAAGCAAATCTTGCCGCTGGTTTTCAGCCAACCTTAAATCTGCACTGCTTGAGAGAGATAAGCTATGGAAAATGGCAAGAAAGACTAAGGAACCAAATGACTGGTTGCTGTTCAGAAAAGCCAGAAATAGCTGCACCAAAAAGTAAGGGATGCTAAGGCTGCTTTCTATATGGCTGAACTTGATGCCTCTTACCTCAACCCTGCTAGATTCTGGGGCACCATCAAGGGATCTTAGGGCAGGACTCTAGCACTCTCTCATCAAGTGCACCTTAATAAGGTTGCTATCTCCGATAAACGGGATGTACTAGATGCATTCAACAATCATTTCACAATGGCTGGCCTTGCTTTTGATTCCTCTCCAGCTAATCTACTGCAGGCACAACTTAAATCCCAGTCTACTGAGGCTCAGAGGGCTGATTCTTCATTTCTCATTCAAACCAATTTTACTGAAGCAAGTAGAGGATCTATTGTTGCATTTGGACACTAAAAAGCACAGGTGCAGACTCTCTTGACCCCTATTTTCTAAAATTGCAATACATGTGCTTGCAGTTCCCTTAACACATCTTTTTAATCTATCTTTAGCCTCTGGTTCTATTCCTTCACTGTGAAGACAGCACAAGTGTTTCCTCCTAAAATCAGGGGACCCCATGGACCTCAACAATTATAGACCCATATCCATCCTGCCAGTGCTTTCAAAATGCTAGAAAATTAGTGAGCATCCAATTAAAAGACTACCTTGATGTTAATAATCTCCTAAACCTTGCTCAGTCTGGGTTTAGGAACAGGCATAGCACCACTTCTGCACTAGCAAAAGTCACAAATGACTGGCAAACTGAGCTAGACAAAAAGAACAGCGTCTGTGCTGTATTTCTTGATCTAAGCAAAGCCTTCGACACAGTGGATCATGAGCTGCTACTCTCTTCACTGCACTCCATAGGCCTAGATCCATCCTCTCTTAAGTGGTTCAGATGTTACCTCACTGATAGAATGCAGCAGGTGAAAAATGAAGGTGACCTATCCTCATCAAAACCACTCCTAAGAGGAGTACCTCAAGGATCTATCCTGGGCCCTATCCTTTTTGCCATTTACATTAACAACATTGACTCTAATCTCACCAAAGCCAATGTTCTCCCAAAATTACTTCTCTGACAACATTTAAAAATGTCCACCAGTCTTGATCATTTGTTGATAAATTGGCTCTACATGTCAAAAACAAGAAGTCATGAAGCATTGCTGAACTGCTCCAATGTTTACTCATAATTTTGTTATTTTTCCAGATTTCCAACATAGGACTTGTGTTATCCCACCGCATTAATGATGGGTATCTTTTTGAAATCCTACCTGAAACATGTTTTCACATTAATTCCATGAAACCACCTTTCAGTGGGATTATAAAAATGTCACCTGCCTTGATCATATGGTGGTGTCATAAAAAGACTATGTTGAAACTTTTTTTAATTTATTTTATTCTTGTTAGCATGATGAGCATATCTGCCCGTTTTATATGCGACAAGTTAACATGTATACAAAACCTGAGAATAATACAAACAATAGTAATAAATAAGTATATCACAAATACAAATAACAAGAAGACACAGAAAACAATTGCATTTATCATTGTCAAAAAGCCATGCTCGTAGTAATTTTTTAAAATTATACAGTGATGTGCAATTCATTATATGAGAAGGGAGAGAATTAAAACTAGTAGGAGCAGTAAATAAGAGTGACCTCTGACCTACACATTTCCAAAACAAAGGTATTGCAAAAATTCAATTAATTTTGAGACCGTGTACCATGTGAATTTGAAACTCTAGGGGAAAAAACAGAAATAGAAGGGGTATGATATTCAAAATTTGCTTAAACATAAATATTAATGATTTAAAGAAAATCCTCTTGGTTAATGACAGACAACCAGAGTTCTTGTACAGATAACAGGAATGAGTGTTAAAGCGATCTGGTAAGAAATCTTAAATGGCATTATAAGCAGCTCTTAAGTTTATTAAGTAATGTACTTGAAGTGGCTGTATAAATATTAATGCCATAATCTAGAAAACGAAATAGAATACTGTCACTAATTTTCTAGAGTCCATGGTTAAAAATGGGTGTATCCTATGCAACATTCCTAGTTGTTGATGAAGAATCTTACATAAATAATCAATATGAAACTCAAAACATAAATGTGAATCGAGATAAACACCAAGATATTTAAATGCATAAACCCTTTCTATAGTACCCCTTAAGATCTAACACTGTTACCATTTGTGGGGTGGGTTTCATCCTGGGCCTGACAAAAATCATTAACTTTGTCTTTTTTTAATTCAGCACCATGAGCCTAGATAGGAGCCAATACTGAGATGCAGTAAAGTCATCCTGAATATTTCTTAATGCTAAGGATTGATTGTCAGCAATACTATGCAAAACTGCATTGGCAGCGTAAAGAGACATAAATGAGCTGCAACAACTTAAAGGTGCAGAATTCATAAAAAGAGAAAAAATCAAAGGGCCCAGGGTAGAGCCCTGAGGAACCCCACAATAGGTATCAACAAAATTTAAATGAAATGCCACTGATAATGGTGCAATGACTCCTATATCATAAATAGTTTGAAAACCAAAAAATTACTGGAATCGAAAAATGAAACTCATTCAAAACAGATGGAAGTATATTGAAATCAATTAGATCAAAAGCCTGAGGTGGCGTCACAAATATGGCGCAACAGAGTGCCCTTTATCTAGGGCACCTTATATGCAGCCAGTGAAACCCACCAAGCCTGTTTCTGCATTGTGTTTTTGCTTAAAACCGTGTTGTACCTCAGAAAGTAAACAATATTTGTCCAGGAACTCTGTTGTCTGATCCAGAATAATTTTTCTAGAACTTTCGAAAGCGGGGCAAGGAGGGAAATTGGTCGACATCATTGAGGGATTTCCACCTTTTGGTACAGGCTTTACAGTTGCCTTTTTCCAACTAGCCAGAAAACAACAAGTTTGCACTGAAAGGTTAAACATGTTGACAAAGGGGATACCAAAAAGTCAACACCAGTCTTAATCAACCTGTAATCAATGTTATCAGAAACTAAATTTGGTCTGAGATTTAATTTTAAGATATAGTCCTAACCTGAGCAGGGACACCTTATTAAACTGAAATAAAGGATGATATTCTAAGTTGTCAGTAGCCAAAACAGCCTGGGAGAAAACTAAGAGGATTTAGAATTATTGAAATCCAAAACAACTGGAGAAGAAGACGAAGTAACACTATCCAGATTTCCAAAAATTCATTGAAAGTGTGAGTAACCTGTTAATGTTCACTTATTATGTTTCCATCCAATTTTAGTGTAATAGGAGAGTCCCTAGGTCCTTTACCTGAAATATCTTTAAGGACATTCCATGTCTGTTTGGAGTTACCTAGAGATTTACTTTAAAGAGAAAACAACATTGTCTTTTAACTCTCCTAGCATGTGTTTTATACATATTATAAAACATTTTATAATTCTGCACTAAAGTGTTATCCCTAATAGTCTTATACTTCTTTCAGGCCTCATCCCTAACTCTAAATGCTTTCAACAAATCTGGAGTAATCCATTTTTGCCTATTAGCTCTAACCCTAACCCACCTGATAGGGGCAAGCTTATCACAAATAGAAGTTAACAAGCTGCTAAAAACTTCCAGAAAATAACCTACATCCTTAATAGAGTTTAAGCTAGACCACTCCTCAAGCTAGTAAGCCTGAATAACACTACTGGGGGTAAGCTTATTGAAATTCCTAAATTCAATAATAGTAGGCAACCCCTGTTTAAATCTGGATGACCATTTACAATAAATTGAACTATGATCACTGATGGCATCAAGCAAAACCCTAACAGATGTAATCTTATTATTAATAGAAACCAACAGCCAATCCAATATGGTTCCACTACCAATTTTAGGGGCATGCCTGGTGACATCAGAGATCAGTTGAGAAAGACCTTGCTCCAAAAGAAGTTCCTGAACATCTTCCCTAAACTTAGAATCCCAGTCTTTATTAAAGTCACCCATAAGTCCCATTCACAATTGGGGGGCAACTAATTCTTAACTTCTATAATCAATTTCCAACCATCTTTAAAACAGCCAGGTGGTATATAAATTGTGCTCAAGCTCAAATGTTTTAGTTGTCCCAAAACAAGGTCAGTGGTTAAAATGTCAGGTTAGAATCAGGATAATCAAGATCCAACATAGTAATACTAGATGGGATTTAAAATAAATAAGTACCCCCCCTTCTAGAATCCCTGTGATCCTTTCTAAGTAGATTGTAACCAGGCAAAGAAATCTCAGTTGAAGAGATGTTATCACTAAGTCAAGTTTCAGATAGAGTTATAACATCGAATTTATATTGTTCGACCCAGTCGTTAAATATAGCCCATTTTGCAGTGAGGCTCTGCACAGTCAGAGGGACTGATTTAAGAGCATTAGTGACGAGGTTGGATACTTGGTTACTATCACTTGAGGCACCAGGGCCTGGATGAGGATGAACCAACCCTGAAATTAATAAGAGTAAAAGCAATAATCTTCAAATCATTAATGTGTGAAGTCTGAGGCTGTATAGTGACTGAGGCAGTATAGCGCAGTGGTTTAAGGCTCTGAGCTGCAAATCTGATGACATCCAGCACACCAGACCTGTGTTTGAATCCTACAGCTCCCACTTGCATACTGTGTGACCATGAGCAAGTCACTTAACTTCCCTGTGCTCCCAGGTCGCTCCTGTAAAAAAAAGCTTTCAGCTTAGTGTGCTACTCCTGGTTAAACAACTAAATAAAATAAATAAAAAGTTACTTTCTTTCACCTCTGGAGAGAACCCTGGAAACACTTGCTTGTGATTGTAAAGTCAGGGTGTAGCCAAATGAATTATAAGCTACACCTGACTGTTCCAGGGTAAATCTCCAGAGAAACAAAAGAAGCCACCAAGGGAGAACAATAACTGAAATATTAAAATGTTTAAAATTCAGCATTTGAATATTAACATCTCCACCCCATTTCACTCCCTGATCACCTGTAACAAAGCCTAAACTAAAACATAATAAAATATAAAACAACATTATTAGACTAAAACTGTTGCCAAATATACATTTTCAAAACCAAATAAACCTAACCTCAAGTTGCACTAATAAATTTAGCAACTTACATTAACTCCAAAAACAAAATTATAAAAATTAACACTAAACACAGGACCATACAACTTATATTACTCTCAAGAGCCTATAACTTACAGTAACCAAAGAAGCAGGTTTACATTTACAGTTTTCTGTTAGGAATGGCACTTGCATGCCATTCACGCTCAAGCCGAGTAAACAGCGTGAATGTTTAAAGAGATAGACTCCGCTTTCTTTGGAGTGTCAGAAGCCAGACACTCCCCCACAGTTCCAAATGAAGTACAGATGCTTGGTTCAAACAATGGGTGATCTCTCACACCGCCTCAGTGCAGATGGTGAAATGGAGTTCAAGTCAAATTATACCATGGACATAAATATAAACACAAAATCCTGTACTCTGGCTGGCACCTTTCTACTGTGGTAAATCTTATGATATACCCATGGCAAAGGTGCCAGTCAGCCCCATCTGAATGCTGGAGTTGGCAGTGGAAAATGGTCATCTTGAAACCCTGCTAAATGAGACGCAGACGCAGAATGTTTTAAGAGTGCATCCGAACAAAATTTTGTAGCCCCCTTAAATTCTTAACATACCCTACTTCATTCCTCGTCCCCTTTTTCCCAAAATCTTCACCCTCCTGTCCCAGGACTGCCAAAGGTGGTGCACCAGGAGGGCAGAAACATCACTGCCCTGTACTTTAAATCTCCCACCATTGCTGTTCATCATCTTCTGTCCTCAGATCCTTTTCAGTGTTCCGGAACCAAAGAAGAGAGCAGAAAACCCCAGATATATCAACTTAGTCCCAAAATGTAATTAAAAAATACAAAATGCCACCAATTCAAACTACTGTACTGTCCTCGTGCACCACAAAACTGCACCGGAAAGTAAACATGCAGATGGACCACAGCCTGTGAACGCTCGGACCGCACGCCACTCTGCCACCATTAAAACAGAACGGAGACTGTTGTCTTTTTTTTTTCTTATTAAAAATAAAAATAATAACCCTGTGGAATGCTCAAAATAAAACTATAGACTACCATAATCCTCCGTACCGAGTCAGAGGAGAGAAGATTTTCCTACGTCTTTGTTACCATGCTGCTTTCCAAATCAAACCAGGACTTTCGAGAGAGAGAGAGAGAGAGAGAGACAGCTACACACAATAGCGCAATAATGTGCATGGTAAAGACTTTCTCTTTTTTTACTTTTGCACAGAGCTGGGGTGGGGGATTGCTATCTACTTCAAATATTCTACCTAGCAACAGGGAACTATTTAACACACAGTGGAAGAATATTACAGGAAAATCAATTAAAAAAAAACATATTTTCAAGTAAAATCACTTTAATCTTAAATTCTTTAAAAAACAGGTCCATGGTATATGTGCAATAAGCCACTTGCTGGATGTGGGTTATCAGGTATTTACCACGGCTGGTGAGGATTGCCCACTTGGCTGTGCCTCGTGGGCAAACCACTCCAGCCGTGGTAAACCTGATAACCCACACCCTCATGGCTTATTGCTTAAATGAACCACACTCCATGCAGTCTCAGCAGTTTAAACAAATACAATCAAAATCAATTTAAACTGCCTCACTCCCAGCTTGACCTACTGTCTTATAGGACACTTAGGAACTCTTGTACAAAGGCAGTCTTAGCTACAAAGGTCTGCTATTTCATATCAGACCTTCAGAATATTCTTAACTCCCATGCAAATTATGGAAGAATATTCACTCCTTTTGACCCCCAATCCAGTCCCTCCCATGTTCTCCTGGTGGATGGCTCACTGGTCTCCAATCCTCCCTCTGTTGCTGATAACTTCAAAGAGTTTTTCACACCTGTGCTCACGTTTCTTCCTCTCCCATGCACCTTCTTCCTCTCTTGAACTCCCATTACATCTCTGCACCTTTCAGCTAAGGGCTTTCAGTTCTGTCCCATCACTTGGGGAACCATGCTTGAGGTACCTTAAGGGCATAAACGAGGTGCAGAGGGGGATATCTTCCAGTATGCTACAAGAATGAGGGGGCATGATATGAAATTGGAGGGTGGCAGGTTAAAGAGAAATGTGAGGAAGTTTTTATTCACAGAGATGATGGTGGACAATGCAATACAGGGTTTTAAATAATTGATTAGCAGTTTTTTTCTTGGGACTATACTAACCGTACAGAAAGTATTTATATAGATTTTCTAGAAGTGCTGTGTTTGTTAAACACAGTGATACAAGAACTATGCATTTTCACAAAGATTTAGCACTTTTATGAGCAAAACGCTAATCAATTTTTAGAGTTAAATAAATCCCTGCAATAGTCTGCCACAGAAGGCGGTGGGAGTGAGCACAGTAGAGGGATTTAAACATGCCTGGGACAGGCATAAGAGAACCATAGAGGTTGGAAGGAGTGGTGAAAAGCTATTAATCAGATAGGGTCAGAGACTGCAAACAAGTGTAGGGCTTATGGGCAGACTGGATGGGCCAACTGGTCCTTATCTGCTGACAGTTGTTATGTTTCTGTGCTTGTTTCATCACTCAGCCTCTCTAAGTCCAGGCCAGGTGGATTGGACCCAAACTCCTATTGATCTCTGCACCAGCCATTCCTCTCTTCTCACTAACATACTAAATTTATCCTTCTCCCTCCATTGCTGTCCCTCAGCCCAGGAAGTTTGCCAAGGTCCTGCCTCTGCAGAAAGGGGGCTCTCACATAGAAACATAGAATGTGTGACAGATAAGGACCGCTTGGCCCACCTAGTCTGCCCATTTTCCTACATAACAGATAAGCTGCAGATCCTAATTAACCAACAGCTTACTTCCTCCGACCCCCCACTAGGACTGCCTTATGTCTGTCCCATGCATTCTTGAATTCCCCCACTGTTCTTTACTCTACGACCTCCTCAGGGAGGCTGTTCCATGCATCCACAACCCTCTCTGTGAAAAAATACTTCCTCACATTACCTCTGAGCAGTTCCCCCTCTATCTTCAAATTGTGCCCCCTTGTTCTTGCACATCTCTTTTTCTGAAAGATGCCACCCTCTTGGACTTTGTTGATTCCCTTGAGGTACCCCATTGAAAGTTTCTATCATGTCCCTCTCCTCCTTTCCTCAAGGGTATACATATCACTCCTTTAGTCTTTCTTCAGATGTCTTCTGGGCAGACCCTGCACCATTTTAGTTGCCCTCCTCTGGACAGCCTCTACTCTGTCTATGTCTTTAGTGGAGATGGGGTCTCCAGAACTCACACCTCAACTAATAACTTCTAGCTCATCTCCTGCCTCCTTTCCTAGCAAAGCTACAAGAGAAGCTTGTCTACTCCAGGCTGGTTAACTTCCTCGTCTCCCCCAACTTCCTCTCCCCTTCCAGTCTGTTTTAGGAAGCACCATACCAGTTTTCTCCTTGCTGCATGTCACTGCTCCATCCTCTTCTGGCTGGATCGGGGCCCCAGCACCACAGCTGTCTTTATCAACCTGGACAAAGCTCTGACTTGTGTCCCACCCACTCCTACTAGTCAGGCTGAACTCTGCTGGCCTATCAGCTTTCTCTGTTGACTGGTTCCATTCTTATATCACAGTCTGCCAATAGTCAGAACAGGTTTGAGGCACCCTGCCCCTTCCCCTTCCCATCCAGGCTAGGGTTTTGCAGGGCTCCATCCTGAATCCCATTATTTTCTTCATATTCCTCAATGATCTGCCCTTACCTGTGCCAACTCACATATATACATGTATGCAGATGACACCATCATCTACTTATCCAGCCCGTCAACCATGGCTGTGAAAGGTCTGCTCCAGCAAGACTTCCACAGTGTACTATGTTGGTTACGCATCAACCAGCTCCAGGTCAGCACCAAAACCACTGTGTCCATTGCCTTCTGCAGCAGCTTGAAACTGGAAAGGCTCTCTTTCCTAGCTAGATTCTCCACACTGGATTGTACCCCACTTGAAGTTGTCTCCACCTTCAAGTATATCAAGTGTGTGGCTAGATAGCAAGCTGGACTTCTCTGTCCACATTGATGCCATCCATGCCTAGCTCTTCCCCAAACCTGGAGCTTTGTATTACAACAAAATGCCTTTCCCTCAGCTCTGCCTGTATTGCACCAAGATGGTTCTCCTGATCTCTGACTACTTGAATGTTGTGAATGACAGTTTACAGTATAGGACAAAGGGGTAGCTGTGCCCCGAAGTGCTGAGGTTGGAAGGGTTGTGGAGCCCTGGATTTATTCATATTTAAGTGATTTATACACAGTTTGTTATGTGTAAGTATTGAAGCTTGCACTTTAAATCTTTTTTTTATAAAAATAGAAAGAATACTCTCCCTGGATTATGGTTCTGGATTGCTGGATTTTATTTATCACGTTGTCGTATGTTCACAGTACTTATTTATCTGTCTGCACTTTACGGCTGCAGTTTTAGATTACGTCCTGAGTAAATATTTATTGACACAGTGACTAGTAAACTGCTTTTTTCATGTGTAAGAGAGCATGTTGAGCTCTTGGTCAGTGCAGTAGTGCTTGTGTGAATTCTTTAAACCCACCCACCCCCTAGAATAAAATTCTAAACATACCACTTTGAGAAGAAAGTGCTATTAGTCCTTGCACCAGCAGGAATCCAGACCCTTCTTGTTCCACTCCCAAATCAGCACTATGCAAGAAATGTAACCAGGAATTCACTGACTGTCCCATTATCACAGAACTACCCAGGCCCACGCTTCTTGCTCTCCAGGCACCACTGTGGTTAAATGAGCTATCAGATTTCATAATAGGTATCCCAAATTGAACAATTCAAGAAAACTTTAACGTGCCCCTGACACTGCTAGACAAGTTTGAAAAGTGTAATGTTTAGCACAAGTAAGCTTTTATTTTAATATTGTTTCTGCATTTCTCATTATTCTTTATTACTAAGGACATCTGCATGTAAACAGGATCATTGCCATATCTGTTCTGGCTGCTTGCCTACATATAACATCACAGTCTGTTGCTGTGGGGATAATTTTGATGCCAAAAGTGGGTAATTATATATTTAATTTATTTAAAAGTTAGTAACGAAGAGCACCTGACCAGAAGCTCATTTCCAGGTGCAACCTAGATTATGTCATATGGTGATAAGCAGAAACAGCAGATAGTCTAAGGGATAGTAAGCCTCTTTCATACAGCTGTCCTCATTAATAAAGAAACAAAAAGGTAAATAAGTATACAGAACATATGAACTATAAACTGAACTGTCTAAATCTCACATTTTTTCCAAGTTTTTCTAACGGTGTCAGGGGCTCTTTAAAGGTGTTAGGAAATGATTTTTACATAGTTAGCTGCCCTTCCATCTTCCTTTCCATGCTGGTTATGTATTCTGATATGCTTTGATGATTTGTTTTGATAAATAATCTAGGTTTGGGGGGGATGACTTCAGATCTACACCAAGTTCTACTGTCCTCACCAGCTACAGCTCTTGATTTTCATATTTCTAAGACATTCTATGACATCAATAACTCCCATTCCATGCTATTTATCCGAGTGGTCTGGAAAGGTGTTTGTAAAGTCATAGAATGTTCAGGCAGTATGAAAACAGACAGCAGCTACTGCTGAGGAGAGGGGAATTCAGGGTAGTTACAAAGGCATCAAAATTAGATTATTAGTTTAACAAAAAAGGTCAGAAACATATCAGAATACCGGGTAGTCAATAAAAGAACAACTAGATGGCATCTAGAGGTGCACAAACTGTTTCCTTTCACCTTTAAAACAATTATTCACACCCACCAGTTGCATCTTCACCACCACTGCATAGTGCCTCACCATTCTACCAAACACCACTCTTGACGCTTCTACTCCCTCCATACCTTTAACCCTCACCTTCAGTTGCAACCTCTTGCTTAATCTGACAGAGACCTGTGTGCTGTTCTCTTTTGTCACATTTCATATGTATTTTGTGAAATTATATATGCCGACAATGCCATCTCCATGTGCTGTTCTTTTTTGACACACCTTGTATTTACCTTCTGAATATATTGGAAACTTATATATACTCTGAACTAGGTGAAATCCTTACTGAAGTCTTATTGTTGATGAGGAGCCTACTGTGGCTCAAATGTCTTGTATCCATGTATGACAAATAAATAGCACACTTCCTGGGATACCCTATTACAATGCCTATACTACCAAATGTCAAACAAATTAATCTACTTAGTTTAACTGTCAACTATTTATTGTATTATATGCAGATATTTTAACTTAGCAAAGTGCTGCAACACATTATCTGAGTTACTCCATAAGTTCATTGTTTATTGCCAGTTGTTGTATGCATTGTCAGCCTAGCCAGTAACCCTACAAGTTTAGTGCTTGTACTCTTTTGATGTCCCTGCCTTGTTAGTTTTACTTCTTTAGTCACTCAGCTGGCTTCATCTGATATTATGTTTCAGTCCTACTGCTGCCTTGCTTAGGCTACATTAATTATTGTTTTGGTCACAGCATCACTTTAGCTGCCTGAAATCATGTACCAAACCATCTTCACCTGTTTTCTTCCCCAACCTATCCTCTATCACCTCTCCTCCTTCCCCTTTTTCAATGCCTCTTCTCCTCCGCCCCCACAATCCCTCCTCCCCACACCCTTCTGCCCTGTTTTTTTCTCCCCTCTAAACCTTCAGTTCTTCCACCAAAATCTCATCTACCCCCCACTGCAGGAGATGCATGTCCCACTCCCTCCTGCTTCTCATCATGCAGCTCCTCCTTGCTGGTGATGTGGATCCCAACTCTGCCTCTCCTAAAGAACCTAGAATTTCCACATCAATTCTAGGAGCCTTCCACCAAAGCTAGACCTCCTCAATGTCTGGATCTGTCAACATTCACTTGACCTCCTGTTCATCTCAGAATCTTGGATCCCCTCAAGGATACCTTATTCTACCTTGGCTCTCCCTGATTACAATCTCTTCCAGCTGGACAGTTGATAAATGGTCTGTTTGTATCACCCTCTATGTCTTTCAGACCCTATCCTGCTCTATTGTTCATAGAGAATCTGTGCCTTCCTGTCATGATCGCCTTCTCACCAAACTCATCTTCCCCTCTACCATCTCCAAAAATCTCTTCATCTTCCCTGATTGATTTCCTTACTGTGCTGTACTCTCATGTTTCCTCTGGTGTGCTCCTTCTTCTGGGGAACTTCAGTATTAATGGGCTCTCTCCAGCCACCATGCCTGCTTCACACAGGACTAAGTTGCTAAACCTCTCCCAAATGATTACCGAACACACTCAGCTCAGTCCCTCCTCCACCAGCCACATCCTTCTTGACTGGGTACTGTCTTTCCAGCCCCATCATATTATTGTTGCGGGTACTGTCACTGACAACTTCAGTGACCATTGCATGACCTTCTGTATCAGGAAAGTCAGGCCCCTCCTTCCTTCCTAGGTACAGCTGGTCAAACCTTCAGTCACTAAATACTAATACACTCTTAGAAGACCTGAATACAATTGACTGGTCTCCATTTACTTAGCCCATAACATTAATGTGACCTTCTCCCTTTTCCATGACAAATTTACTCTAGTCCAGCACAAACATGCCCTCACTTCTTAAAAAATGCAGCGTACAAAGCTCTCACCAACCGTGGATTACACCTGACATCGTTAATCAGTGTAAATTCCGAGACCAGGCATGGGCCCAATTTAAACTGCCCCACTCCCAGTCTGACCTACTGTCTTACAGGACACTTAGGAACTCTTGTACAAAGGCAGTCTTAGCCACACAGGCCTACTATTTTGTATCAGACCTCTAGAATAATCTTAACTCCCTAGGCATATTATGGAAGGATATTCACTCCCTTTTTGACCCCGCACCCAGTCTGCTCCCCCTGTTCGCCTGGTGGATGGCTCCCTGGTCTCCAACTCTCCCTCTGTTGCTGCTTACTTCAATGAGTGTTTCACCACCTGTGCTTTTGCCTCTTTCTCTCCCATGGTCCCTCTTCCCTCTCTTGAACTCCCATTACATCTCTGCACCTTTCAGCTAAGGGCATTCAGTTCTGTCCCATCACTTCTTGAGGAACTGTGCTTGAAGTACCTTAAGGGCATAAACAAGGTGCAGGGGGGATATCTTCCAATATACTACAAGAATGAGGGGCATGATATTAAATTGGAGGGTGGCAGGTTAAAGGAAAATGTGAGGAAGCTTTTCTTCACAGAGATGGTGGTGGACAATGCAGTAGTCTGCCACAGGAGGCGGTGGGAGAGAGCACAGTAGAGGAATTTAAACATGCCTGGGACAGGCATAAGAGAACTGTAGAAATTGGAAGGAGTGGTGAAAACTGTTGAGCTGATCAGGTCAGAGGCTGCAGACAAGCGTAGGGCTTACAGGTGGACTGAATGAGCCTAGCAGTTCTTATCTATTGACAGTTGCTATGTTTCAGTGCTTGTTTCTTGCTCAACCTCTCTAAGTCCAGACCAGGTGGGTTGGACCCTAAATCCTCTTGATCTCTGCACCAGCCATTCCCTCTCTTCTCACTCACCTACTAAATTTATCCTCCCTCTTTGCTGTTCCTCAGTCCAGGAAGTTTGACAGGGTCCTACCTCTGCACAAAGGGGGCTCTCCCACAATAACTTCTAGCTCATCTCCTGCCTCCCTTCTCTAGCAAAGCTCCAAGAGAAGCTTGTCTACTCCAGGCTGGCCAACTTCTTCTCCTCCCCAGCTTCCTCTCCCCCTTCCAGTCTGTTTTTAGGAAGCACTATACCAATTTCTTCCTTGCTGCATGTCACTGACTTCATCCTCTTCTGGCTGGATCAGGGCATCATCAACACAGCTGTCTTCATTGACCTGGACAAAGCCTCCGACTCTGTACCCACCCTCTCCTACTGGTCAAACTGACCTCTACTGGCCTATCAGCTTCCCGTTGACTGGTTCCCATTCTTACTTCACAGTCCACCAACAGTCAGAATAGGTTTGAGTGCCCTGCCCCTCCCTATTCACATTGGGGCCTTGCAGGACTCCATCCTGAAGCCCATTCTTTCTCTATATTCCTTACCTGTGCCAACTCATGTATATACATGTATGTAGAAGACACGGTCATCTACTTATCCAGCCCTCAACCATAGCTGTGAAAGTTCTGCTCCACAAGACTTCCACTGTGTACTATGTGTACTATGCTGGTTACACACCAATCAGCTCCAGGTCAGCACCAAGAAAACAGTGCCCATGACCTTCTGCAGCAGGAAACTGACTAGGCTCTATCTCTAGCCAGATTGACTACACAGGATTGCACCCTGCTTGTAGTTTTCCCACCTTCAAATAAATCAGTGTGTGGCTAGATAGCAAGCTGGACTTCTCTGTCCATATTGATACCATCCATGTCAAACTTTTCCCCAAACTTGGAGCTTTGTACTACAACAAGGAATGTCTTTTTCCTCAGGTCTGCCTGTATTGGTCACCAGGATGGTTCTACTGGTCTTTGATTACATGGATGTTGTGAATGACAGTTTACAGTAAACACGACAAACCATTGTTCGACAAGGTCCACCAGTGGGCTTACAGTAGTACAGTTCACTGTCATTCACTGACCGCTCAGTTGGTGGGCAGCTGTGGTAGATTGTGGGTGGGTTGCACTGCCTACTGACCTTCTGCACTTGCTGGGATGAGAGTGAGGTGTGGTGGAGGTGCCTGAATGGGTGTGGGATCCACTGGACCACCAGCGTGACTTTGGGATGCATATGGTAATGCAATCAGGTGGAGCAGGGAGGAGATTTCCACTAGACTACCAGAGTGTAACTGGATAGCAGTTTTGTTTAGTGGGAATACGGGCAGGGTGGGAAGGATCACTAGACTACCAGGGAGTTATGCAATCACATGCATTTGTTATGGGGATATGGACTGGGTGGGGGGAACCACTAGATTATCAGGGGTGTTGTATTTGTGTTTGCACTGCCATGCTTGCAGGGCACCTGATGTATTCTGATGGACACATCCTTGTAAGCTTCATAGAAATGGGGCCATAATGATATGCAAAAGGCCCCATTTGCATGTCTGGGGCTGTGAATACCAACCTTGTCACAACACATCTGGAGATGCGCTGCCCCCTTCAGTTTCCCAACACGACCAGTGGGATGTACCAATGCATCTCAAGATGGGTGCAACTGTGGTATTCAAAGAGGGGATGTGCCGGGAGCATCTTCCAGTGCATCTTCTGTGAATACCACAGTTTGGGCTCAGCATATCTCATTTGCAGTGGTGCAACCGAGATGCACTGAGTGAATTTCTTTGTGAATCCTGCCCTATCTCTTTAAACATAAGGAACAAGAGCAAGTGCAAGCTGGAGGAGCTCGCCAGACCTAAGGGCTTTCCTTGATTTAGATGTAACCCCTGGACCCCTGCCTTTTGCAAATGACAGGTGGCATGCTGTTGAAGCTGACAGCAGTACCTGGTGGGGACTGGGTTCGGGGAGGATAAGGTTTCTCGGCACAGGGGGTCTAGGTTTGGCTACTCTGCACAGGGGCCCCCAAGTAAATCAGAACACAGGAAGCAATAACTGTAATGTCCAGAACCAGGAATGGGATTCTACAGTGTGGTTTTTATTCACATCCAAGCTGAACAAACAAAGCATAGATGGACCCCCATGGTGCTACATTCCTGGTAATGCAGATTAGAGACAACAGAACACTTCTTCACTATTTCCAGCCCTCAGGCTCTGAACCCACCAGACACACAGCCCGGACTTGCACGCAGCTTTGGGTACACAGCCTGACTTGTAACCTACTTGGGTTTTCCCTACTGGCCCCTTGATCCATGGTTCATTTGAGAAATGAACCAGTTTTCCTTTATAGCTCCCCAAACCACCTTAGAGCCTTTGACTCCTAGGGAATTTTCCTTCAGTCCCACATCTGGGTACTTTCCACATCACTGGCCAAGTGCATGAGACAAAGTAAAATCCACAGAGCAAGTCCATAGCGGTGGACCTGGTCACTAAAGATGGAGGGTCTCCTACCTCCAGCTCCCACAATCCATACCTGCCCATTTCTCTGGAAACTAAACAACTCTTTTCTGAAAGCTTGGCAATGTAGATTACTGGGTAGACGTATGTCACATCTCCTCTACATGTCTTGACTTCCCTTAAGTGCTGGACTTGAACATACTTTTACTTTTGGCTAAGTCTATTACTCTAGGCCTCCCACTACTTCAGTAGTCCAATTCCCACTATCACACAAGTCCCAGGGTGAAAAACATAGGCCCTTTAGAAAGAGCAGAAACTCACCCTCCGGTTACAGGTGCCCCACAGGTGATTCACAAATCTTCTTGTTTCCCAAAAGTTCTTGAACAAATAAGGCAGCTTCTCCATTAGTAGAAAACCAGGGGATTGCCCCTGGAATATGCAGGAAACCCTTTCTGCCCCATCCCCTGAGGGATGGGGCACTGAGACCTGAATCAGCAGTCTCCACCACTTTAAAACTGTTTCTGTGTCTCTCTTTTGATGGAAACACATACCTTTTTTCCCAGAATGTAGCCTTATGTCAGGGCTGAGGCTCCACGAGCCTACACAGAGCTGCTGTGCTCCTCTCTCAGCAAGCTCCAAACTACAACTGACCTACAGACTACTGTTCAAACCTCCCAACATTCTATTCCAACTCCCTGCTGCAGATTCCATTGTGGCTCATGCAGCTACAACAGTTCTATGGTGATGTCATCCCTCAGTCTCAGCTGAGACTGAGAACAGAGTGAGACAGTGTGAAATCCATTTAACTGGAGTTTCACAAGCTACCTTCCCTGCCTACCACTAGGTCTTACTGGGATTCTAGTAACCCCGCGTAACAAGGGGGTTACATAGAGGCAGTGATTTAAGGGTTTAATGTTATTGTAAGTCTGACCACTTACTGAATTTAAAAAATGTAAACTTGGTCTTTACTTGGGGGTTAACTGGAGTTGTATTTTACTCTGGCAAAATACTGTCTGCTTTATAAAAAGGTGTACACTGGGGCAACCATTGCAGTTGTAATTTAAACCTGTTTTTTTTTTACTCGGGGAAAGGGGACCTAGTATGCATATAAAATGCTGTCAGGCTACAGTTAGCATTTTTTCAAGCTAAACTTTGTTTTTTACTTAGGAGGTAACTACAGTTGTATATGATTCCATCAGACTCTAGCTGCTGCCTACATTTTGAAAATGAAACTTTGCGTTTTTCACGTGGGGAGGAGGACTTATGTGGTTCAGTTTAATTTTCATGATACTCTTCCACTTTCAGTTACTGCTTTTGGTCACCATTACCCTCCTGCCATGTTTTGGTACTGCCTGGGACTAGATTCCAACAAATGAGGAGGCAGAATTTGTCAGGTGGATTATCTAAGTATGATCAATAGAAAGAAGAAATTGAGATGTTACCGTAAGATTCATTAATCCAAGCTAGTTTAAAATGGGAACGTTTTATAAACCACATTCCTGTGTTTAAATCTTGAGATAGTTCTTGTAGCTCAAAGAAAGATTAAGAAAACATGTATGGTATTTATTTCCTTGGTGTTAATAAAATATCTGTTTTTAGTCAGCAGGATCATTGGGTGCAATGAAAGCTGGAGAGAACAGTCATCACCTGCAAAATACCAGTTGTGTCACAAAACAGAGACACTGTATCAGTATCCTCAGTATGGGGAGAGTTACCATGACCGTCATCTTATTTCTGTACACCAGATTCATGAAGAAACAAGGACATATAAATATGCTGAATGTAACAAGAGTATTGCAGCACAGATAAACCTCACAAAATATCACCAAATTCACACAGAGGAGAAAATCAGTATGGAATGTAACAAGAGCTTTGCCAAAAAGAGTAATCTGAGAATAAACCAGAAAGTTAATGTGGGGGAAAAGCTATATGAATGTGCTGAATGTAATAAGAGGTTTGCTAAGAAGACAAACCTGATAAAACATCAGCAGGTTCACAAGGGGGAGAAATCATATAAATGTGCTGAATGTAACAAGGGTTTTAAACAAAGGAGTACACTCATACAACATCAGCGTGTTCACACGGGAGAGAGACCATATAAATGTGCTGAATGTCACAAGAGTTTTAAACAAAGGAGTAACCTCATGAAACACCAGTGGGTTCATGTGGGGGAGAAACCCTATAAATGTGCTGAATGTCACAAGAGTTTTAAACAACAGGATAACCTTGTACAACATCAGTTAATTCACACAGGGGAGAAACCATATAAATGTGCTGAATGTCACAAGAGTTTTACACAAAAAACTAGCCTTATGTACCACCAGCAAATTCACACGGGGGAGAAACCCTATAAATGTGCTGAATGTAACAAGGGTTTTACAAATCAGAGATGTCTCATGCAACATCAGTGGGTTCACACAGGGGAGAAACCCTATAAATGTGCTGAATGTCAAAAACGTTTTACACACAAGAGTAACCTCATGAAACATCAGCGGGTTCACACGGGGGAGAAACCCTATAAATGTGCTGAATGTCACAAGAGTTTTAATGAAAAGCATGACCTCATACAACATCAACTAGTTCACACGGGGGAGAAACCCTATAAATGTGCAGAATGTAACAAGGGTTTTACAAACCAGAGATATCTCATGCAACATCAGTGGATTCACAAGGGAGAGAAGCCATATAAATGTGCTGAATGTCACAAACATTTTACACAAAAGAGTAGCTTTATGCACCATCAACTAGTTCACACAGGGGAGAAGCCCTATAAATGTGCTGAATGTAACAAGGGTTTTACAAGCAAGAGATGTCTAATGCAGCATCAATGGGTTCATACGGGAGAGAAACCATATAAATGTGCAGAATGTCAAAAACATTTTACACAAAAGAGTAGTCTCATGAAACATCAGCTAGTTCACACGGGGGAGAAACCCTATAAATGTGCTGAATGTAACAAGGTTTTACAAAACAGAGTCATCTCATAATGCATCAGCGGTTCACATGGAGAGACCATATAAATATGAGGAATGTCACAAGTGCTTTACACAAAAGGCTATCCTTATGAAACATCAGCGGGTTCACATGGGGGAGAAACCCTATAAATGTACAGGATGTTACAAGAGTTTTAAACAAAAGGATAACCTTGTACGACATCAGCTAGGGCACACAGGAGAGAAAGCATATAAATGTGCTGAATGTAACAAGGGTTTTACAAACCAGAGTTGCCTAATGCAGCATCAGCAGGTTCACATGGTAGAGAGACCATATAAATGTGCTGACTGTCACAAGAGTTTTACACAAAAGACTAGCCTTATGCAGCATCAGCGGGTTCACACGGGAGAGAGACCATATACATGTTCTGAATGTCACAAGAGTTTTACACAAAAGAGTAACCTCATGCAACATCAAAGGATTCACATGGGGAGAAACCTTATAAATGCTGAATGTCACAAGAGTTTTACATAAAGGGTAACCTCATGCAACATCAAAGAGTTCACATGGGGAAAACTTATAAATGTGCTGAATGTCACAAGAGTTTTACTCAAAAGTGCAACCTCATGAAACATCAGCGGTTCACATTGCTACTGACATCCTTGCACCCAAACATAGTCAAGGTCCTGCATCTTGAAGAAAGCAAGCCTAAATGACTTCACTCATCAAATTGGAGAAGCCTTCAGGAGGGTAGCAGATATTATGTTAATCCTCTAGTAGATAAGGAACAGCCAATGGAAGAAAGTGCAAGAAATCAGAAATAGGAACATAACGACAAAGACCAACAGAAAAGAAAGAACTGGAAAGTCCATAATTACAGTGGAAAATACAGAGCACTACAGGAACAACCACAGGTCAATCAGGCCCTGACTCTTGAGTTGTTAAAAAGAGGTGAATTTAAATCATAAGATGAGAAATTGATAATGGCAGCCCAAGATAGTGGATTATGCAAGATGGTTCACAAAATCCATAGAAAAAATGGAAAATGGCACATGCGGTTCTGTAGTACAGAATTAGAAACAGTTGTGCATCTAAGGGCTGGATGTGAAGTACTCATGGCCTGTATACCGAAAGAGACAACAACATATCGAGACTGAATCACTAGAAACTGTGCAGACACTGTAACATACAGGTAGCAGAGAAACACTGGAAACATGAACCACAAAGAATCACAGAGAATGAAGAAATAATGGTCATATGGGATCACCCAATACCAACTGCCAAGAAAGTGTAAGCAAGAAAACCAGATATTGTAATACAAGAAAAAAGAACAAAGGTACAACTACTGATTGACATAACAACCCCTAGTGACTACAGTGTCCTGTGCACAGAGAGAGACAAAATCATGAAATACCAAGATATGCAATCAGTAACCAAACTGATGAGGAATAAGGATACACAAATCATTCCAGTAATGCTTGGTGCAATGGGACTAATCAAAAAGAACTTTCAGGCACATTTAAATATGCTACCAATATACGTGACACCTTAGGAATTTCAAAAGGAAGCCGTCTTGGGAACAATGTGCATGCTGAGAACGCTCACAGCAAACAACAAAAACTAATACAGTGCTGATTTCCTGATGTTTTAAATATGCCCTGGCTTAAGGATGGGGTCTCTTCTTATCATGGTATTTTAAATCTCTGAACACTTGGAGACACTAATCTTGGGAGAAACCATATAAATGTGCTGAATGTAACAAGAGGTTTGCACATAAGGGGAACCTAACAGTACATCAACGGGTTCACATGAGGCAGAAACCATACAAAATGTGCTCACTGTAGCAATAGTGTGCTCAGTGTAACAATAGCTTGCCCAGAAGAGTAACCTGATAAAATATCAGCCAGTACACATGGAGGAGAAACAGTAAAAATGTGCTCAGTGTAACAAGAATGTTACACAACAGAGTTGTGCAGAATGAGAAAATTCAGAAATCATAGAATGTCAATAAAATTTAATAAAATTCTCAGAAATTTCAGGGAATTTAAATTGTAATGTGGTCATTACTCAGTCATCTGTTGTGCTAGAGCTCTGCAATTTGGCAAGCTTACTTTCCTGGAGGACTTTTAGTGATGTTACAAACATCATGAAATTAGGATGTATTGTATCAAAATTATGGATGATGAAAGCCTGTTTTATTTTTTGTGGGAAATTTCATGAAAATCTTTATCTGCATATCCTGCAGCAGTCTATTTATCCAGAGATCTTACATGTGGCATGACTCATTGATAAGTCCAGATCACTCCAAATGCCCTCCATCTCTCTGTCACTAGCTCGATCTTATCCATCATTGACTATGGGCTGGGGGCTTATGGATCAGCCACGAATACTGCTCTGCAGCCGGTGGCAACAGCACTGAACAAGTGTAGACTTGCCATTGGTTCTGACTGACTCATCCACACCTGCTCTCTATACTGCCAGGTGAACTGGCTGTCACTGGAGCATAAAATAAAATTCCAAACTGACTACTTGGCAAAAAGGCACTTCTGGGCTCCGCACCTTCTGCATCTCTGACCTCCTCTGCCAAGCAGTCCCAAAAGTAAGGAACCAAGAATAAGGCATTGGGTGCGCTTGTTCTCCCTTTCCACAGAACTGCACATGGGCAGTGGGCCTTCACATATAGAGCCCCTCAATGGCTCAATGAGTGCCTGGAAGTCGTATAAGGATCCACTAGCCTTTAAGTCTGAACTTAAAAAAACAACTCCTCTCCAGGAACACTTTGTGACTGTCCTAGTGGCACTTAAGATGGCTCTTGCCCCATGAACACTCCTCAAAGATGGTCTCTGCACTTGCCTGTATTGTCCACCCCTCAATTTTTGCTCTAAGCAGCCTATATTGTCCACCCTTAACCTCTACTCCTCCCTGCATACCCACCACGGTCCCCCACCTCCTTACCAGTCCTGCAGACCACACCTCATACATTCCAGATCCCTCCTCTCCCTCCCTTCCCCTCTTAGCTTTTGTAATCACCCATCACTTTTGGCCCCTCCCCCTTCTTTTGTCACCAATGCTCAGGCTTTCTTCAACCTTCCTTACTGTTTCCACTTCCAACCCCCCATGTTTCTGTTCTGACAATGTCTTTCTATCAGACTGCTAACCTTTCCCCTCACCTCTACCCCTCTCTTTCTCACAGACCACATCTCATACATCCTCCTCTTCCTCCCCCCGAACTTCTTGCAATGACCCATCACTGTTGGCCCCCTACCCCTTTCTGTTGCCACCTACCATCATGCTTTCTCCAACCTTCCCCACTGTTTCACCTCCCACTCTACTTTCTTTTGACAAAGTTTTCTACTAGACTTCTAACCTTTCCCTCCCACCAGTAGCGTAGCAAATTCTCAGAGGGTCTGGGTGCAGGGGTATGTTATAGGGCCTCCCTGGTTTTGAATAGATATCAAAATTATGATTTGGGCCCTTCAAACCTCATGGGCCTGGGTGGACTGTACCCCCTGCACCCTTGTAGTTACGCCCCTGCCTCCCACCTGCCCCTGGTTCTCACTTGAACTTGTCTACTCTCCTCACTGCCAAGGATCAATGTCACCTTAACTATCTTCCTATGTTAATTGTTATTGCTGCACCTTGGTGAACTGTTTGTTTATTTTAATGTGCTGTATATTATGTATTATCAACTATTTTGTTTTTATTCTCTGATGTGAAACCTTTGTAAAAGAGCTTCTACTCAACAGTTGTTTCTGAATAATTAATAAATAAATAAAAAATGATGTGTTCCAATGATGTGCCAAATCTCATGACATTAGGATGGATTGTCTCAAAATTATAGGTGCTTAAAACCTGTCAATTCATTTTTTGTGGAAAATGTCATGAAAACATTTATCTGCACATACCTCTGCTTCTAATGGGGCAGATATATTAAGTTTGGCATGATTACCTGGGTATAGGTATTCTAACAGTGTGCCAAAGTTCACAGCATTAGGATGCATCATTTCAAAATTATGTGTGCTCAAAGTTTGCCATTTTATTTTTCATAGGAAATTTCATGAAACAAAAAATTATCTGTATATAATTCAGGCACCTTTGGAGCTAGACATGTGTAAATTAGCACTGATAACCTTTCTGTGATGGTAATAGAATCATCTAAATATTGAGAGAACTGAATTAGAGATTTTTAGGTTACAGGGTTCAAAATATTACTGTCAATAATTGCCAAATTTTGTGAAAATTTTAAAAATTGTGGATATTTGTAACTTCTTGCTCTTGTGGGCATACACTGAACATTTGACATGCATCTATGATGTAAGTGTATCTGGTGTCTAAACAACCTGATAAATTAGAAACATAGATGTTGACAGTTGATGAGACCATACAGTCCGCCAATATTCCAACGTGTTGCAGTACTACAGACCCTCCATTATCTGCAGCATTTACCACTTCCGATGTTTCTTGAGAGCTAGTTTTGTTTATTTTAATAACTCACATTTTAGCCCAGTTTTGTAGGGCTTGAAGCAGTAGGTAGGGCTAAAGTAGTGAGAAATAACAGGAGTGTGGTGTTTCATTTTAAATAGGATAGGGGCACTTAGGTGAAAGTGTTTTGGTGCACTGCACTGTGACTGATCTAATTTTTGATCAGGAGCGGACTTTGATTTTTCCTTTACCATTCTGTGGACCAAGGAGTTCAGGAGCCATTGCAGAATTGCTGACTGTGGTGGAATTTCTCTTGGAGCAGACTTTTAAACATCTTTAATGTCTGGAAGAGAAAGGGAGAAGAAGAAGGTTGAAGGTCAGGGCTGTCTTTTCAATCTTAGACTGAAACAGGAGCAGGACAAACTGTGTAGTGTTGAGTGGCAGGGGTAACCATCAGGGTGTGAAGGTGAGAGCTCTACTGCCCCTGGGGAAAACTCCATCTGCTTAACCACCTCATTGCCCAGTGCCAGAGTTACTCTTAGTCTGAAGCCATGAGGGGGGTCAGAGAGGAGCTCTGCCTGAGTAGAGAAGAGCAGCCCTCCTTTAGACCTCGCTCTCCTGTGAACTGCTGTTTGCCATGATTTCTCTCCCCACCCTTTTTCCTTTGGAGTTTGTCTCAACATTTTCAACCCTGGATTGCATTGGCTGTGGAGATTTCCTTTTGAGAAGTTTCTGGTTAGAGTGAAACTCTTCTGTATAAAAACTGTTGGCAGTTCCGGATAAGAGTTTGCTTAAAAAGATTTATGTGAGTTGTCATTTGACACCTGTGAGAGAAGTGCCAAGGAAAACTCCTTCAAAACCTGCCCTCAAACATTGTCTGCTAGCAGTCTATCATGTTACACCTGGGTTATGGTGGTGTGAGTGCCATTTCCCTTCACTTCCTTTACTGAGAGTCTGGAACTGGTTCCACTGGATCTTTTTGCCAGGATTGGATTGAGTGCTAGTACTAGAAGGAACTAGAAGGGGACAGGATCAGTTGTGTTCCAGTACAGTAGCTGCTTCTTGTTGTTTTTACAGGGTTTCTTGTGGATTCTACTTGGTAAAAGGTTATTTCTTTTCTTTCTTGCTTCTAAGGGGCTAGCAATGTATTGTTTTTGGGGCTGTTGGAAGTTTGAAAACTGGTTTGGTGGCTTTAAGTGGGCTCATTTGTTGGATGTTTCACTGTGTAACAGGCTGCAATTGGTGGAGGCCTATTTCTTCTGATTTAAAACCTATTTGGTTGGATTTGCTTGGGGCTGGTTATTTGAATTGAGACCCATATCTGTTAATTTCAAGCCTATTTTGATGTGTTGTTTGTGAAGTTGATTGAATTGGAGACCTGTTTCCTTTGGTAGCAAACATATTTGGGGGCTTTGAGTTGAACTTTGATTCCTTTTTGCTGACTTCACTAGCTGGAAAGGTTAGTGCTTAGTGGAGATAAGTGTTAATGGTCTGGCTAGGTCTCACTCAGCTAACTGACTGGAGGCAGAGCTGAATCAGGTTTGTGGTGTCAGTTGCTTGGCCTCTCAGAAGGAACTAGAAGGGACAGGATCAGTTGTGTTCAGTACAGTAGCTGCTGCTTGTTGTTTTACAGGGTTTCTTGTGGATTCTACTTGGTAGAAGGTTGTTTTTTCTTTCTTGCTTCTAAGGGGCTAGCAGGGTATTGTTTTGGGGCCGTAGAAGTTTGAAAACTGGTTTGGTGGCTGTAAGTGGGCTCATTTGTTGGATGTTTCACTGTGTAACAGGCTGCGCTGGTGGAGGCCTATTTCTTCTGATTTAAAACCTGTTTGGTCGGATTTGCTTGGGGCTGGTTCTTTGGTTGCGGGGCTTAGAGGGCAGACACAGGGCTGATACATAGAGAGAGAGAGAGTGTCGGGTGTAGGCTCAATCCCACCCTCCCACCCTCACTCCCTCCCCAGAGATCTGCTTATTTATAGGGGAACACCTGCCCTGCAATTGAGGAAAAGGCTGCAGGTGCAGCTCATGTAGTTCTAGCCACTGGGGGTTGGATTTAAAAGCTGGAAGAGAGGAACTTAGGAGTTATTCACTTCCCTTATAAGTTTACTGTGTTGTACTGCACCTAGTAACAGGGTAACCGGTTAACTGTGGGACTGTATCTAGGATTAGTGGGTGACCTGATTAGTCAGTAGGGGTGTATCTTGGACTAGTGGGGAACCTGGTGGCTCACCCAAGGAAACCTACTTGGAGGGGGATGGGATCACACATCATTATGGCTGGCATCTTTGGGAGGGTGGTGGGGCAGCCATGATACTGGACTGGGCTTGGAAGTTTGGTGGTTGCCCAGTGTGCTACCAGCTGGCACAGCTTAGGGAGGAGGTTGTGGGGATTAGGAAACAGCTGGGGGAAGTGGGGAGGTATGGTTGGGGAAGAGGGCAGGGGATCTCCCATGGGGTTGCACCAAGCACTAGGGGTGGTGGCATAGGAAAAGAGTCAGAAGAATACTTTGGGGTTACATAGAGACCCTGGCAGAGGGCACCAGCAGGCAGGTAACTGGGGACCCTCACAAAGGGGGGCCAGAGGGACAACATTCTCAGGGAAGTAGGCAGATGGCTGGGGCTGGACAGAAGGAAGCAAGGCGGGAAGGTGGATCGGACCTTACACTCAGTAACTGCTTCATACTCTTCTTCTGCTTGAGGATGAGGGGTGATGTAGCCATGACAGGGGTGGTTAGAGATGGAAAGGAGTGGGGGCAGGAGGAACAGGGGAACCTGGAATACAGGAAAATGGGGGAGCAGTGGATCAGAGCAGGGGAAGAGGGAGGAAAGCGGAGGAGAGGGACCAGTTGGGAGGAAAGGGCAAGGAGAAGGAACAGAAGTACAAGGAGGATACAGTAAAGGGAGCTGAGGGTTTAGGCCATGGGAGGATGACAAGCAAGGAGGAACTAAATGGAGATAGGAAGGAAGGGAGGACAAGCCAGGCTAGTTTAGTGGATGGGGAGGAGGACCAGTTGCGAACAGTGAGGGGGGAGTTAGTGAGGTACAGAAGAATACCTGGGAGGAGGAGAGGCATAGGATTGGAGGGAAGGGGGTGGCCAGGGTAAATGAGGGGGTAGCATGTGGCACCCAGATAGGGGGAGGAACAAGGAGCCAGCTGGGTGGAGGGGCCAGTAGAAAGGATAAGGGACATGGAAGGAGGGAAATGGAGGAAAAGGAGCAGTCAGAGTGCTCCTGTTGGGGGATTCTATGATCAGGGGTATCAAATGGGATAGGGAGGGAGAAGCCTGGCCAGTTAAAACAAAATGCTTCCCTGGACTAACAGTGCACAGGGCCAAGCACAAGGTATATCAGCTGGCAAAGGATTGTGGGGGTTCCCTGACATACTGGTCCACCTGGTACAAATGACATTGAGGGAATAGTGAGCTAGAGATACAGGCAAGGTTCAGGGGCTTGCCAGGGTCTGTCATGACATAGGATGCACAATTTCCTTCTTGGAAATCCTGCAGTGCCAAGGGCTAGTGGGGAACACAAAGGAAGATTAGGAGACAAACCAGTGGCTCAGGAGTGGTGGAGGCCAGAGAGTATGGGTTGATGGGGGATTGGGGAGACCTGGGAGGATAAGGAGCTGTATGCTAGAGACAGGCTCCATCTCAATTTGGAGGAGGGAATCCTTAAGTTGAAAATAGGGTTCATTGGTGAAAAGTGGGGTTTAAACTTGTGAAAGGGGAAGGGATGGGAGAAAAGACTGTCAAGGGGGTCCGATAAAGGAGGACTCTGTCTCCCCCCTGGGGGAGCTGAACCAATGTGGGAAGGCTGACTGGTAAGTGCAGACCAGCGGAAAATGGAATCCCATGGGAACACGAGCAGGGAAATGGAAGTATAGGGAAGGGTGGAAGGTAGTCCTGCTAAATGCCAAGAGCTTGGGCAATAAATGCTCTGAGCTCCAGGTGATGCTAACTGGGGGAGCAGTGGATGTGGCAGCAGTCACTGAGACCTGGGCCACCTTAGGACATGACTGGGACCTGAACCTGGAAGGTTACACTATGTTCAGGAAGGACGGGGGAGGAAGGGAGGAGGGGTAGCAATAATAGTCAAAAACTGCATTGGCATAGGGGGAGTAGAGGAGGCAGAGGGAACCGTGGAGGTGATTTGGGTCACCTTGATAACAAGGGGGGCAAGAGAGTAAAAATAGGAGTGGTTTATAGACCCCCTGAGCTGGCGGAGGAGCTGGAGGAGAGTCTGGTGGCAGATGTTGGGAGACACTGCAGATTGGGCAGGGGAAGGGTGGTGGTGTTGGGGGACTTGAACATGCCAGGAACAGACTGGGAGACTATGACATCCTCAGTGGCCAGGGAACAGAGGTTGTTGGATGTCTTTCAAGATGCATTCCTAACTCAGCAGGTGGGGGAACCGACCAGGGAGGCGAGGGGGCTGGATGTGGTTCTGGCAGACAGTGACCAGATTGGGGGCCTGGAGGTAGGGGACCCATTGGAGGGGAGTGACCATGCCATGGTGTGGTTCTGCCTAGACCTAGGAGGGGTAGAAGGCTGCACAAAGATGGAGGTAACTGACTTCAGGGGGGCAGAGTTTAAGGAAATGGGAAGGATCCTTAAGGAGCATTTGGATGTGATTGGGTCAGACATGGACACTGACAGTAGGTGGGAAATCATCAGGAGAGGGTGCAGGATGCTACCAGCACCTGTGCAAGAGTAAGACGAAATCGCGTGGGGTCTAAAATCTCTGCTGGTGGACCAGGGAGGTCCAGGAGGTGGTGCAGGGAAAGAAGACAGCCTATAGGAAATTCAAGTGCTCAAGGAATGAAAGAGATCAAGGGGAGTACGAGCTGATGGCTAGAAGGGCCACTAGGGTGGTAAGGGTGGCTAAGGCAAGGAAGGAGCAGAACCTGGCCAGGGAAATTAGGAGAGAGAACAAGGGGCTCTTTAGATACATTGGGGAAAAATGAAGGGTGAAGGGGCAGATTAGCTGGATTAAAACAGAGGAGAGCTGGGCACAAGACCAGGGGGAGCAGGCTGGAATACTAAATGAGTACTTCACCTCAGTTTTCACCAAAGAAAATGGGGGTGCTGCATCATACACGGGAGGAGACAGTGCTACTGAGGGGGGGGCTCTTACCAGTCAGCGGGTCTGGGGAGAGGGCAAGGCATCACTGGCAGGAGGGGGAAGGCTAAGCAGGGAGAAGAGGTAGCGGAGGTGGAAATCACAGCACAGAGAGTGAGGGAAGCCCTCAGCTCCCTTAAGATGGAGAAAGCACCGGGGCCTGATAAATTACATCCCAGAGTGCTGAAGGAACTTGCGGATGTCCTGGAAAAACCCCTGGCAGAGCTTTTCGCCATCTCTCTGAGGACAGGGTGGGTGCCCCAGGACTGGAAGGTGGTGCATATAGTGCCTATCCACAAGGGGGATCAAGGGAGGTGGCAGGGAACCACAGGCCAGTCAGCCTGACATTGGTGGTGGGCAAGGTGATGGAGGGCATTGTCAAGGAGAGGCTAGGGGGGACCTGGAAAAGTCAGGGTGCCAGGACGATAGGCAGCATGGATTCATCCCAGGAAATGTCAGACAAACCTTGTGGAGTTCTATGCTGGGTGATAAGTGCCTTGGACCTGGGTAGACCAGTGGATGTCCTCTTTCTAGACTTCAGCAAGGCATTTGACTCTGTTCCTCATGAGGCCCTGTTGGATAAGCTGGGAGAAGTGGGGTGGGAACAAGATGATCAGATGGATGGCAGTTTACTCAGGACTGGACCCAAAGGGTCGTTGGCTGGGATAGTCTCATCCCCAAGGAGGGTCATAGTGGGGTCCCACCGAATCTGTCCTGAGGCCTCCTCTTCAATGCCTACGCCTCTGACATAAGAACAGGTATCAGGAGTGAGATGAGTCTCTCAGGATTACTCAAAACTGGGGGTGGTGGATGGGGAGGAGGAGGGGAGGGGTGGCTCTCACGGGGGACCTGGAGGCTCTGGAAAGATGGTCTAGAAAGTCAAGCTGAGGTTCAATGCAGGAAATACAACTGCACCTGGGGCCAGAAACCCAGGCCAAGTGTACACCCGAGGGGGAATGCTACAAGTCTCGATGGCTGAGAGGGACCTGGGGTGGTGGTGGTGGATGTCAAGATGAACAACTCTGAGATTGTAGGAGGGCAGCAGCCAAGGCCAACAGGATGCTGGGATGCATTGCTAGGGGAACACTTCCAGAAGGAGAAGTGATACTCCTCTGTGTATAACTGCTTGGTGAGGCCCTTTCAGTACTGCATACAGTTTTGGAGGCCACACTTAAAGAGGGATATTAAACTCCTGGAGAGGGTCCAGAGGAGGGCAACCAAAATGATTTGGGGCCTGGGGGACAAGACCTATGGGGAGAGGCTTGAAGTGCTAAATATGTACATATTGGAAGAGAGAAGGGACTGGGGGGACATGATAGAGGTCTTCAGGTACATGAATGGGGTAAATAGGGGAGGAGCAGTCAGGGTGCTTTGAAGGAAGGAGGAGGGGCAACTAGAGGGCATGGGTGGAAGCTGGAGGGGGGAAGATTCAGGGGAGAAAGGAGGAGGTGCCACTTCACTGAGAGAGTGTTGGAGCCATGGAATGCACTGCCCAGGGGGCTGGTGGAGGCAGAGACAGTGGAGTGGTTCAAGAGGGGGTGGGACAGGTACAGGGGAAGGGTTCAGGAAGCAAAATCCAATGCAGCCAGAATATCCAGAACTGGGAAGGGAGAAGCCAGAGAAGGTGAGGGGGCAGCAAGGTCAGCTCCCAGGGTGGGGGCTGAGCAAACGAGCAGACACGAAAGACCCTTACGCTATTCTGCTGGCATTTTAGTATGTTAGTACTTTGATCTTGAATTTATCTCTTGTTCAAACTGCTTTCTGTTTCTTTTCCTTTGGTGGATTGGACTTATATTACAATGCATTGCACTTCATCAAAGCTCTCCTATATTTATTTGCTTTAACTTGTGTTGGATCTGGGGGGGGAGTATAACTTGGTTGTTGGGTAGGAATTTTGTGGGTTCTGGGATAGGGTTGGCTGTTTGAGGTGTGCATCTGGTTTATGAAGGTAATGAGTGTTTGGGTGGGGTTAAAAACTGTAAATAATTCGCCCATAGGTTAGCACTTTCCTTGCTTTTAAGGCAAGGTTTGTTGAGCTGTCTGTGATTTCCGGTTAGGCTAGGATGCATCGAAGCTATGGTCCTCTGTGACTCGTCTATGCTGCCTCCCAGCTATGTGACCTCTGACCCTTTTCTGATCCCTCAGTTTCTTCAACTGCAGCATGGCACTGCAGAGAGGTTGGGATCACTAGGGGCATAGAGGATAATGGTGGCAGGGAGCAGTGGGTATAGCAGAGAAGAGCAGGAAGAGAGTGGTTAGGTGTAGGAGACAACCTGGAACTAGACAGAGCCTTGAAAGTGGACAGATGTGTTTAGTTTCCATCCCAAGGGGTCCCACTGGACTGAGTGGACTGGTAGCCATGGGGTCAGCAGCCTCCTCAAATCTTCTTTGGGCAGTGCTATGCAATGCCAGGTCAATAAGAAACCAGACAATTATAGCGGACTTGATTTCCTCTGTCGACCTGGCTTGCGTCATGGAGACCTGGTTGGGTGATGATGCTGGGCCAGTCCTGGAGGTGACCATTCCCCTCTGGGTATTCTGTAGTGCATTGTCTGAGGAGGGAATGCAGGGGCGGGGTGTGGCCATTGTTTTTAGATCCTGCCTGGGTTTGACCATATACCTGGTTGGAACAGCAAGTTCTTTTGAGTGTCTGGCTGTTCGTGGGGGTCCAGGTGCAGGTTGCAGAATCCTCCTTATCTGTCAGCCTCTGGAGTGGGGGATTTCATGCAGGAGGCTGTGGACTTTGTCATTGCCCAGGTGCTGGAGTACCAAAGGTGTTTAATCCTGGGGGACTCCAGTGCCTGAATTGATGATGTATCCTTGCATTTTGACTATGACCTCCTCCAGCAGATGTCTCTGCTGGGCCAAGAGCAGGTAGTTACCTCTGCAACACATCACCATGGCCTCACAGTTGAGCTGGCTTTTCTGCTGGGTCTTGGGGTTAGCAGCCTTACTATTGATCAGGTCAG
Source organism: Neoceratodus forsteri (assembly GCA_016271365.2). Lineage (NCBI taxonomy): Eukaryota > Metazoa > Chordata > Ceratodontiformes > Ceratodontidae > Neoceratodus > Neoceratodus forsteri. The sequence continues at coordinate 414,860,772 of CM057457.1, read as the reverse complement.
TTGGTCTGATCATTGTATTGTGGGATTCATGTTTGAGGGCCCCTGAAAGCCTCTCCCCTGCAGAGATGGTCGTCTATCACCCTTTATGGGGTCTGTCTCCAGAGGAACTGTTGGCAATGACTCATGTAGGGGTGACAGCTGCATGTGCATTGGGTGTCAGTGAGGCGGTGGCCACCTATAATAAAGTGGTCTCTGAAGTGCTTGATGGCCTCGCACTGGTTCTAGATATGACCCAGGTCCTCTCACTTTGAGATCCCCTTGGTTTGATGGAGATCTCAAGGTGATGAAGATCAGGGTCAGGAACTGGACAGGTGATGGTGGATGTCCTGGTCTGAGGAGAACAAGCTGGCCCTGCATGCTCATTGTGATGGGTACCAAGGGGCAATTACCTATAAGAAGGCAGAATTCCTGTCCAGGGAAATTGCTGCAGGAGAAACAGACCATCTCAGCTTTTTGGCTGTGGACAGGCTACTTCATCCTGCCTGTCTGTAGCCAAAAATGTTTTCACTCACTTTATTTGAGGAGTTTGCTCTGCTCTTCTCTGACAAAGTGGCTCATTTGGTCGGGGATTCCAACAGTGAGGCAAGATTTGCATTGCAGGATTGGGCTAGGAGGACTAGAGGAACTCTGCTGGTCTGGGAGAAGTTTAAACCAGTGGAGGTGGCCGAGGTCGTTGACGTGATATCAGAGCTAATGCACACATACTGTGAACTGGACCCAGCCCCAACATGTGTCTTGATAAGATGTGCTGGGGCTCTTGGTCCAGTGTTCACGGGGATTGTCCAGTGCTCAAATTCAGAGAGAGACTTCCCAGAGGTCCTGAAGGAAGCCCTGGTGAGACCCCTCTTGAAGAAACCATGTCTCAACGCTTATGTCCTGGTGAATTACCATCCATTCTCCAACCTGCCATTTCTAACCAAGGTGTTTGAGAAACCTGTGGAGCAACAGGTCGAAGATCACCTCACCTTTGACGTCTATGAGCCATTCCAGTCTGGTTTTAGGGCTAGATACAGCCTGCCCTTTGTCTACTTCTCTATTTTAATTTATGCCCTGTGAATTTGTGGACCCCAGTTGTATTTCCAGGTGATCACTCAACAAGGCCATATCTCTGTTACTTTTTTTTCTTTTTAAGTTTTAAACTGTATTATACATATTATTGCAATGAAAATGATTTTGTTTTATTAGAAGAGTACTAGATTTCTAATATTAAGATACAGTATATGTAAAGGATATGGTGTTTCCAAAATGTTTTTTTTTTTTGTTAAAAACCTTAAAAATCTTAAAGAAAGAAAAACATAAAAAATGTCTCTTTTTAAGTTAATCTGTTTAAATTACTGTCAGCTGAATCTTATTTTACGTGTTATAAAAAGTGACATGGAGCTTGTGTAAGCCACACCCACTGACAAAGGCTTTTGCCAAAGCACTGCAGTAAGGCGCCTGTTGTGCTGTGAACTAAATAAACCTTATTACATTTTCTCAATTTTTGGTTGTCCGCATATCTGCTCAAGTGCATAGCTTTTGGGACTGTTCGCATGTTTGGGCTGACTGCCCATACCTGCACTGCCTCCTGTGCTGTTTATGGCATTTTCCTTTTTTGGAGCCATTTGGATGTGCTGCTTATCGCTGTAGAACACAGCACTGCTGTTCATTGGCAGAAACAGTCTAGCACTTCAAAACTGGCGGGCTTTCGCATATTGCTTCCTCTGACTATTGACTTTTCGATTATGCAAAGAGTTAACCAAGAGGATTTCGATGACCAGGTCAAAACTGTAGAACTATCCAAGGCAGAGGAAAACTGGAGTGGCTATGGCAACTTCAGTGAGAAACAACAGAAGATGTAATTAAATACTTTGAATTAAGGGAAGAGCTAAAAACTGTCAAAGAAAATGTGAAAAACAAAAATACCACTGAGTTTATTAAGTTTGATAAAAAATTAAAAATGAAGCTAAAAATTGCAAAGCTGAATTAATGGCAAGAAAGCAAAAAAAAGTTACTGAGTGATCAAACTGACTATGATAATAATTGCATCCTATGCTGGAAAAGAAGTAGAAGTGAGAGTTGAGAGGGGGAAGAGAAACAGGTCAAGTGTGAAATTTGAAAAAAGAGATATTGCGCAAACAGCTTCCAAATCCATGGCTGACAGTTTTTTAGAAAAAGCTCCAAACAGAGAATGAAAACCCAAAGAGGCCATAGGTTCAAAAGAAGCTGAACCCAAATGCACACTGAGGGAGAAAAATCAGAAGAAGAAAAGTTACAGATCGTAAATCTTGCTGCAATAGAACTTACTGAAGCCCAAACCTCAGTACTGGAAAAGCAGCTGTTATCCAGACCAACACCTAACATAAATACATTTCAGGTGTGTGTGCAGATTTATTCAGATTCATCAGAAAAATAAAATGTAGATATTTATTTTCTGTCAGTCTACAAGGAATAGCACTATAGATGCACATCAGGAAGGAATTGATATAAGAAGTGACACTTCGTTTGACCTTGGGGATTCAAGCACTAACCTCCTTGATGGATTAAGCGAAGGGGAACTGAATGAATTATTGAACTTTGGGAACAATGGGCTGGATATTCAAACTGTGCCATTCTGTGGTGCAAGCCCTTGCTCTGCTTAAAAAAGTTGTAGGGTGGTCGGGCGATATTCAATGGAGTTGTGCTATTGAGCAACTCCTTGAATATGGCCCCGGCCACAGCCACTGTGCATGGCGCAGTGGAACTTGTCGCCACCACAAGTGGTCAGAGTGGAGCATTCAGATGTGGTGGCGCAAGTTCCTTTGGCGCCATGCAAAAATCTGCGATATTCAAAAGGTGACATGCAAATGGAGCCATAATTTATGCAAGGCGCATGGGTGGGGCCATTTGCATCTAATTATGACCCTATTTGCATGCCATTAGCATGCAGGTGCTCCGATCCCCGACGACTTGCGCCTGCCACCCTGCCAGGCAGCAGCCATCGGGGACCGACACCCCCCACAGACCGATTGCGGGCAGAACAGTATTCTTTCCTTCCCCCCCAGCAGCCCAATCGGACGTAATGTAACCCCTCATATCCTGATCACCGGGCAAACATACTGTCCCCCCGCAGCAGCCCGATCGCGGGCATAACGTCAACCCCCAAAGACCAATATTCCTGGTGGTCCAGTGGACCACTGAAGCCCGACTGCAGGCTTGAAGGAACCCTTCCCCCACCCCCAACTAGCCCGATCGCGGGCATAACGTTAACCCCCAAAGACCAATATCCCTGGTGGTTCAGTGGACTGCAAGCCCGATCGCAGGCATGAGGTCAAACCCCATGTCCAATATCCCTGGTGATCTAGTGGCCCCCACCCTCCCACCCACGGAGCCCCACCACCCTCCCCCGTCAGCGCGGGCGGCAGCACCTCACCCGCCTGCCGCCCACCGCCCGCCAACTGACAGCCTCGGTAGGGCTGCACGCCCATTGGTTCAGAGTAAGAGCCAATGGGCGTGCAGCCCATACCATACAAGGCCATGTGACGCAGGTACCTTTGTAAATGAGCTTCTGGCTCAAAGGTTTCTAAACTGATGTTTAACTAACTAAATAATAGAGCAGTCCAGATATGTGAATGAATGAATCATTCACATATCTGGACTGCCCATGAGTATAGCTGCACGCCCATTGGCTCTTGCTCTGAACCATGGGCGTGCAGCCCTAATGAGAACTGTCAGTCGGGCGTGAGGTGGCGGCCGAGGTGAGATGCTGCCACCTGCCCGGCTGGCGAAGGGCGAGGGGTGGTGGGGATCCGTGGGTGGGTGGGTGGAGTGGGGCCACCAGATCAGCAGGGATATTGGACATTGGGGCTGGGTTGACCTTATGTCCGTGGATCAGGCTTTGCGTCCACTGACCACCAGGGATATTGGTCTTGAGGGGAGGACTTCTTAATGTCTGCGATTGGGCTATCGGGGTGGGGAGGTTTCCTTCAAGCCCGCGATCGGGCTTCGACGTCCACTGGACCACCAGGGATATTGGTCTTTGGGGGGTTGACATTATGCCTGCAATCGGGCTAGTGGGGGGTTAATTCCATTATGCCCATGATCGGCTACCGCGGGGAACAGTATGTTATGCCTCGCGATTGGGCTGGGGGTTACCATTATGCCTCACCATCAGGCTGCAGGGGCACAGGGAATAGTGGAGGGCCACCCACAGGTGGCAGCTGCTGTTGCGCCCCTGCAATGCAGCAGCTCACCTGTGGGTGGCCCTCGACTTGATCCTTTTTTTTTGGCTCAAAGTTGTGCAGACGCAGGTAGGGGGTTGTGCCTACACAACTCTGCATGCCCGGCTGAATATCGGGCTGTGCAGTTTATGCATGGTTCCTCCCCCTCCAGTTGAGCATGCCTTCATTAGCATTGCGCTGTTGCTCAGCATGACTTGGGGGGCGCAACTGCCTCCTGCTGAATATCGCAGAATGGCACAATTTCGGACTTGCGCAGGCGCAACCCTATTGCGCATAGCGCAGTCCTTTTGAATATCCAGCCCAATAAGAACTGTGACTACTAGGAAGGTGTCATTTCAGGGGAGAGAAAAAATAAATTGAAACCAGCCTCTATATTTTGCCTAAATATCTTTAACCCAGCTATTAATACATTTGAGAAGAAAGTTGATAAAGAAATAGAAGTAATATTGAATAAAGCTGGGAATAAGGGTAAGAACAACCTCACTACTATAGAACAAACTGCTTTAGATGAGTTAATGGCTACAAAAGAAACAGTGATACAATTCTCTGACAATGGGGAAAACGTCATTCAGGATAAGGAGAAATATGTAGAGATTGCTATGCAATTGTTGAATGTGGAGCAATATTATAAAAAAAAATCTAACAGGTAACCCTCTAGCAGTGTTTACAAAAGAACTGTATAGGTTGCTGAAAGATGTAAAAGTGTTGGTATGATTTCTGAAAGAGCTGGGTCAGATATTCAAAATGGAGCTGTGCCTGAAGCCAATAGAGTGGCAATAATGGCGCGGGACTGGCGGCGGAGCTGATTTCAAAAGGACTGGTTGGCGCACTAACGCATAATAGCATGGGGCAAATGATAATGTATGCAAGTGAGCAAAGTGGAGGGGTGGCCTGCATACACGTGCAACAGGATATTCAAAGCCATAGCACCATGCTAGGATACATAGTGTGACATGTAGTACGGTACTAGCTACCGCCTATTAAAGGCTGGTCTTAACCCAGGGCAAACCACTGAGGGGGAGTGACCATACCAGGAAGTGGAAATGGCTACTGTGCCAATAGCAGGGATGCTGCCACTGATGGCAGCAGTAGTGGAAAAGGAGGAGAGGGAGCAGGCCCAACATGGGCTGCAACTCAGGCCAAGGAGACAGTATGCTGCAAACAGGTGGTACCGGCCCACCCTGCCAGATGAGCACATCACTGGCTAGTACAGGATGAACAGGGGTATGTTGAAGCAGATATGTGAACTCCTTCATGAGCAGCTGCACCCTAATACCAGACACAGCCATGCCATGACAGTAGAGGAGAAGGTGACAGCAGCAATGTGCTTCCTAGCCATAGGGATGTTCCAACAATCAACGGGGGACACCATCGGGGTATCGCAGTCTGCCACCTCACGCCTTCTGATCAGTTCCTTGAAGATTTCCTGCCACACGCTGCGGAGTTCATAGTATTCCCCAGCACAGAAGCAGAGCACAGAGAAACCATGCAGCAATTCCATCGAGTTGCACACCTACCAGCGGTATTTGGTGCCATTGACTACACCCACGTCCCCATCCGTGCACCACCTGGTGATGGCAGTGAGGTGTATGTCAACAGGAAGAGGTGCCACTCCATCAATTGCCAGGTGGTGTGCAAAGTGACTGGGCACATCAGCAATGTCTATGCGCAGTACCCTGGCAGTGCCCACAACGCCTTCATCTGGCACCAGTTCTGGCTGTGCCAGGCATTCGAGGAGGGCAGGATACCCAGTGGGCACCTAGTTGGTGAGTAGCAGCAAACAAGGCATACACACACCACAGCAGGGGTGGGGATAGGCATGGGAAGCCAAGGAAGGGGCTTGGGAAAGCAATACAGGTGGTGCAAGACAGCAATGGGCAGACAGCAGAACATCACTAACAGGTACACATCTCTCAGCAGGGGACAGCGACAGGCTGCTGACACCGGTACCCCGGTCATCCACAGTGGCCAAAGAGATGTACAATGAGGCACATGCCACCATCAGAAACATCATAGAGAGAGTGTTTGGCATACTGAAGATGAGCTTCTGATGCCTAGACATGTCAGGTGATGCCTACAGTATAGGCTTCAGAAGGTATGCCGTATTTTTCTAGCCTGTTGTCTGATGCACAACATGGCAATGAACCATGGGATACAGGCACTTGAACCTGAGGGACAGGCCGACAGTGACCTAGAGCCAGCGGTCAGGGGGATAGTGGAGCAACTCAAGAGGAGGAGTCCTCGCATGGCCCACAGGGCCCTGGAGCACAGGTCCGCCATCATCAGGACACTGTCACAGGCCAGTGGGTGAGTACAGACAGCATGGCAACAAGACAGAGTACAATGGTAAACAGTTTAATATGTATAGACAACCACAACAGTGCTGACATCAAACAAAGCATGTGCACAACACAGTGGAATTGAATGCATGCATGAGGGCAGTGCAATGGGTGAGTTGTGTAGGACACACATGTGATGAGGACACAGTCATGGTACAGTGATGTGGGTGATGCCTGCTGTGTGGAGGCAGTGTGGGAAGGGACACCATGGCCATGCATGTGAGACTGTGCAAGTGAAGGTGTGTGTGCATGTGACAGCATGAGTGCAAGTGTGTACAGGTGTGTGGGAGTGCTAGTGTGCACATGTGAGTGTCAATGTGGCTTTGTTGGTAGCACATCCGCCTCTGGACCAGAAGGTCGTGGGTTCTCGTCCCACACCAGGATTGGACTTGCACCTAAAAATCGCTGGCATCCGAGTGCAGTATTGGGGGGAGCTGTACTGTGGTGTGCCATCCTTCAGATGAGACGTTAAACCAAGGTCTCTTCTACCCATCCTGGTGGTAGTCCAGGTGGAATAAAAAGAACCCAGGGCACTCTTCACAAGAGTAGGAACATTTCCGGTGTCTGGCCAACATTCACTTCCATAAACCAGTTCATGCAATTATCCAAGCTGTGTGTGGGTGACATGATGTGCGATATGGCCGCCACCACACATTCAGTCACTTCACTACCAGTCTAGCACTGCTTGTAAAGTGCTTTGGATGTATGAAAAGTGCTATATAAATGCTGATTCTTCTTCTTCAACTGTGCACATGTGCATGGTGGCCGTGACTATCACCATGCACGTGGCGCACACCACGTGTGCAGAACACAGAGCCAGGGGTGCCCTGAGCTGAGTACACAGTAGGGGAGGACCACGGTGAGGCTGGGATGGCAGACCGCCTGTGCCCCCGCCGACCAGTGGAGCTGGACAGCTATGGCGGGCCTGAGGTGCATGGTGCATGACACATGCGGAGCAGTATGTGCATGCCACCCCCAATGGCCACACTGCCCACCAGGTAGTGGCATGGTGATGGCACTGGCCAGCATGTGCATGTGCAGCGCACACAGCCACAGTGTACTGTGGCCACCCCTGTGTGTACTGTGCCACTGCACAGCTGACAGTATACATTATGTACAGACTGCACACACTGGACCCACATGGGCACTGCCAGCACCCATACCAGTCATGTGTTCCCCAGGATGAGGGCCATCCCAACACTTGCCACCTGGCATTGGACCGTGTCCCCATAAGCCCCCTAGGGGACATGTGCACCACATAAACAGGGAGTGAACACTGCGGATGGTACGCATGCAACAGCAGGCTACCAGACACATACTACATGGTGCTGTCGATGTCACAGTGGGATCCACATGGTTCTGACCCTGTGACCCCTTGGGTGTAGCCATGTACCACCATCAGAGGGTCTGTGACCTTCCAAGTCCTACATCCAGAGTTGCAACCAAGGGTCCATGGACCCCATGTTGGTGAGCCACTGTCGCAAGGCATACCTGCAGGCCATTGTGGGGGCCCCCCTCCTCCTCTTGACTGGCACCAACAGTGTGCAGGCGGTGCCCACATGGCACTGACTGACACAGGTGCACAGGCCCGGCACATGGATCAGTCAGCTGGACAGATGGCCCAATGATATTGTGCACCATTACACAGCATCGTGATGGCCTGTGGGCCTGCAATCGGCAGCCCTGTCCCTGGCCCATGCAGTTATGGACTGCTGGTGCACATTGTGTACACCCCAGCCCTGTGATGCACCAGTGCCCTTCCACCAAGCCCCCAGCTGCTATACAGACCTGCCTCTCACTGCTCTGCCTCCTGTGACATGGCTCCTTCTGTTGGGTCTGTCGTCTAGCAACATCACCTGTGTGCTGCAATCCCACAACACAACACCGGTGGAACACTGCTTGCCCTTTTATAGCCCAGACGGGGAATCCAGGTTGCTACACATGCAAATCATCGGATAATGATATGCTACTTACAGTGTTTGCACCATGCATTCACAAGTGCCCTGATTTGCATGTGCTGGTTGAAAATGAGCCTGACTAGCGCCGGGCAAACCGCTTAGCTCCGGGGTATGTGGAGTTCAGCGCCACGCTGTCCCGGTAGCACAGTGCTATGTGGCATAGCACGACCACCACACATGCAAGTGAGTCCCATTTTAGTGCAGTGTAGCACCACACTAACCCACACAGAGTGGTGCTCCATGCATGAACGATGTTGTGGCTCCAGGGTCGTAATGGGGTCATGCATGCGCAATGCGCCCACTTCCGGGTAGTGCCACGCTATGACATGTGATAGCACGGTGCTATTGCACTGATTGCTGGAGGGACCTGGGTTAGGAACAGGTTGTGCAGTACAACAGGTGGCAGGTGCCAGTGGTGCTTGGGCAATGCCAGGGAGATGGTAGCAATGTGCTGTGGTGCACAGAGACAGGCACTTGGGGGAGGTGGAGACTGCCAACCTGGTACAGCTAGTGCAGCAGAGGCACAGACGGCTCTTTGGGGAGATCAGGGAGGATGACCTCCCACACCAGCAGGTGTGGCCTCCATTGCTGTGTGTGCACAGGTGTGATACTGTGCATGGTGTTTAGGAGCATGTGGCGCAGGTCGGGACACACATGTTGGCCACCTAGGGGGGCATTCCTGTACAGGGTGTGGGGTGGCATACACAGTGGTAGCGTGGTGCATGCTGTATCCATGGGGGTGACACTGGTGTGGGTGGTGGATCAGGACATTGCTGTTGGTGGGATCTGATACAGCACCATCCTGCAGCAGACCACACCATGGTGTAGGGGTGCTGTCCCTGGGTCACTGACAGCCTATGCAGTCTTGTGCCACCATGCCTACATGTCCTGTGTGCCAGGCGCATGCTCTGTGGGTCTTACCACCCTCTGTGTGGGTGTCCCCTATGTTCAGCCACTGTCTCTGGTCTGCCCTGTGTGTGCAGTGTGTGGGGGTTGAGTGTGCATCTTGCTGTGCTGCTCGCAGTTCATGGTGTGTGTTGCACTAATGCTGCTGTTACCTCTGAGCACTGTAGAGTGGATCGTGCAGCCCAGGATGTCTGGAGAGGGCTGAGAGGTGTCCCAGGATGGCCAGAAGATCAGCCCAAGGGTGCCAGCCATGCCGCAGTGGGTTCAGGAGAGCAGCCCTGAGGCAAGGGGCCTGTTGCATGAGTACATGTCTTGTTACTTTGAGGTGTCTCTCTATGTGTGGTTCCTTTTGTAGTCTGCCATTGACTGTGCTGGTGGCATGGCAGCCATGGGCATCCAGCCAGTGGTGTTGTGGCACTGTACTGGGTTGCGCATCAGTGTTGCACACTGCTGCTAGAGTCTGTCAGGCTGCTGTGCCCTGTGGCAGGGGGGCACTGTGGGCCAGTGTCAGCATGCGTGGCTGCAAGGGTGCTGGATGGTGATAATGGCTGCGGTGGTGGAGGATCAGTAGGGCACACAAGCTGTCATTTGCCATGCTTACAGCTGCAGAGGGGTGTGCTTCAGCCCTACAGCCTCCCATGGTTCCTACGCCCGTGTTTGGCTGGCAGTGTCTTGCTGTCCACAGGCTTTGCTGGCCATGGTCGGTTGTTCATGGACTGCGTGCATTTTGTGGCTGCAGGGCACCATGCACTGTGCTTTCCATGGGCCATATTTGGTGGCATGTGTCAGCCCACCCCTGCCACTGTCTGCACCCTGTGTGTCTACTTATGCTGTGTGCCTGTTCAGTCCTGGCATGGGTCGGTCATTAGCTGGCCACTGTGACTGTGTTGTGCTGCTCTGGTGCCCTTTTGGGTTGTTGTTGTGCTATGCTTTCTGGTACATTGCTGTCTGACTATGGGCAACCTGTTCCAATGTGTGGTGTCCCATGTGCATGTTGCTGCATGGGCCACACCCACCACCATCCTGGGGCCCACCTGTGTGTCTGCACTGTCTCACTGTGTGCAGTGCTGGGGTAGGTGGTGTCACCTGTGCCATGGTACTGTCGGGGTCTGCATCACTGCATCTGTTGGCTATTGGGCTGGTGCCTGTGTTTACCAGGCCTGCCGTGTGGGTACTTTCCAGGTGGGCCTAACATCGCATTCCTCAGCACCACTTGGGTATGGCTGTTGGAACATGTTGTCCATCCCTGCATGGTCACCTGTGGCTGCAGTGTGCCCCCTGGCTGGTTTCCCATCCTCACAGTCTCCCCCTTCCTCTTGTAGGTCCACTCTATTCATCATTGTGGGCGACCAGAACAGAGGAGTTGGAGGGAATGGAGGACATTCTGAGGCACATTGTCCGGCAGCAGAGGATGTTGATAGAGCAGCAGGCTGTCCTCATTTCAGAGACCAGGAGGGTGACTGCTGTCCTGAAAGCATGTCTGCCAGATCCGTCCAGCATTCAGCCATAATCAACCTCCCTTTTCTGTTGGCTATCCCCCCATCTGGACTGATGTTCATCCTTGCCCTCTGTTATGCTCCCCCCGTTTGTGTCCACATCCTCTTTTCCCCCATTCCCCTTGCCATCCTGTATATATTGTAAATATGTTGATATGTTTCTCATGCCACTGTTTCTGTTGTTACATTTCTACTGCTTTGTTCATTTGCATGTGGGTCTTCATCATGGTTGTGTTCTGTATTGGGAGGGGTGCATTTCAGTTTGTTGTTTTGGCATTAAGGATTTCGTGGTGGTTCACCCAGTTGATGTTGTGGTATTGTTCATTTCTCATTTTGTTTTTGTCCGTTGTTTATTATTTTCATTTACCTTTTGCAATTTTGTGTGTACTGTTTGCTTCACTTTACTGTTCTTGTTGCTTTGCCATACCTTTGTTTATTATTACATTCCAGTTTATACATTTCACTGTGTCCAGTGTCATTCTTGGGTGCTGGGGTTTTCACCTTGTATGCACTATTCCTTTGTTCCCATGCATGGTTCCTGGTTGTTGCTTGCCGTTTACATGCATGTGTGTCATTTACTGCGTTTTGTACTGCAATCTGCACCTGGGGCCTTGTTCCAGGCTGTATGTCATTGCTTTGTCCCAGGGTCAGGATGTCTCACTTCTGCACTGTGTTCCACTGGGTGTTTGCACTGCCTGCCTGGGTGCTATATTCCGTGATGTCTTATTTGTTATATTCAGTGCTGTCTTATTCCCTGGCAATGTTTGCCCTGCACTCCTAGCCTTGTTTGCCCAGATTCCTTTGCTTGCTGTATTCAGTTGGTTTTGCACTGGGCTAATCCTTTTGAATATAGCTTGCTTTCTGCTCCGAGCTAAGTTTGCCTGCTGGGCAGTGCTACCTTTGCCCAGAGGCAGGATTTTGAATATCTGGCCCCTAGAATTCATATGGGAAGAAAATCCCATCGTGCCCTGTTTGTGTGCTCTTTCTAAAATCCATAAAAAACAAAAACAACCTCCCTGGGAGATCTATAACTTCAGGCATTAATTATATCACACAAAAACTAGGGATTTGTATTGATAATTTTCTCCAGAAATGTGTTATCAAACTGCCGGCCTAAGTTATTGGACACCACTGATATTTTCAATAAAACAAGCAGAATCGAGTGGCAACCAAATATGGTGTGACTTACAACAGATGTGGAGTCACTTTACACATCTATCAAACATGATTCTGTAGTTATGGCCTAGAAATATTTCCTAGAGAAACACCCAACTAAGGAAGAGATGCCAACTGAATGCATATTGGAAGCACTAATCTTTATATTGGCACATAATGGCTTTGAACTCAATGGCAAACAAACACTACCTGCAAACCTGTGGCACAGTGATTGGAGCCTCTGTGGTCCCCTCCTTTGCAAGTCCACGCATCTACCACCCTCTCTGTGAAGAAATACTTCCTCCCTGAGCCGTCCCCCTCTATCTTCCAAATTGTGCCCCTTGTTCTTGCACATCTCTTTTTCTGGAAGATGCTACCCTCTTGGACTTTGTTGATTCCTTTGAGGTATTTAAACATTTCTATCATGTCCCCCCTCTCCCTCCTTTCCTCGAGGCTATACATCTTAAGCTCCTTTAGTCTTTCTTCATATGTCTTCTGCTGCAGACCCTGCACCATTTTGGTTATCCTCCTCTGGAAAGCTTCCACTCTGTCTATGTCTTTGCGGAGATGGGGTCTCCAGAACTGTACACAGTACTTCAGATGTGGTCTTACCAACTGTCTGTACAGAGGCTAACAACTTCCTGTTTTCTACTGGTGATGCCTCTCCTATGCATCCCATTATCCTCCAGCCCTTCTTACTGCCTTCTCACATTGCTTGCTCACCTTTAGGTAATCTGATATGACTCACCCCAGGTCCTTTCCATTTTTGTTGCTGTCAGTATCTCACCCCCATTGTGTACTCTTCCCTGGGTTTTTATTTCCCAGGTGCATTACTCGCACTTCTTTGCATTGAATCAAAGCTGCCATACATTTGACCATTCCTCCAAACTTGTCAAGTCCCTTTTCATCCTTTCCACCCCACCTTGCGTATCAACCCTGTTGCAGATCTTTGTGTCATCAGCAAAGAGACATACTTTCCCTTCCAGTCCCTCATCAATGTCACTTATAAAGACATTGAAAAGGACCGGCCGCAGTACTGAACCCTGCGGTACCCCACTAGTAACCCCCCTTCTTCACTGTTGACTCCATTTACTATTACCCAGTTTGTCCTGTTGTCCGCCAGTGTTATACCCAGGCTACCACCCTAGGACCCACTCCCAGGCTGGCTAATTTGTTTATTAATCTTTTGTGCAGGACTGTGTCAAATGCCTTTCTAAAGTCTAGGTACGCCATGTCCACAGCCCCTTCCTGTCTACTACTTTGGTCACCCAGTCAAAGAAATCAATTAGATTTGTCTGACATGACCTTCCTGCTGTGAATCCATGCTGCCTTGGGTCCTGTGCCCACTGACCTCTAGGTACTCAACAATTCTTTCCTTCAGAAGTGATTCCATCATTTTCCATACCACTGAGGTCAAACTGACAGGTCTGTAGTTTCCTGCCTCTGTTTTGCTAACACTTTTGTGAAGGGGAATCACATCCACCCTCCTCCAGTTCTTCGGTACCACACCATCCTCCCATGATTTATTAAAAGGATAGTCAGTGGTGTTACTGGTTCTTCCCTTAGTTCTTTTTAGAATTCGGGGTGAATCTCATCCAGACCCTATTGCTTTATCCAGCTTCAGTTTTAAGAGTCTTTCAGAACCCTTCTTCTGTGAAAGACTAATATCAACCCTATCCAGAGTGCTTCTATTGACTGGATTAGGTATCTCCCTCTTTTCATTGTGAATACTGAGCAGAAGTATTAGTTCAAGTATCCTACTTTTCACTGTCGCTCTCTGCCCAACCACCTTCCTCTTTATTAAGCCCTAAGTATCCCTGCCTTAGTCTTTCTTTGCTCCCTAATGTACCTATAAAAGGTTTTATTCCCCTTCTTAGCTGAGTTGGCTATCTTTTCCTCAGTTTGGGCCCTTGCTATTCTGACTGCCTTCCCCACTTCCTTCTGCTTTAACTGGTACAGTTCTCTGTCCTGCTCCTTCTGTGTTTTTTTATACTTCCTGAATGCTATCTTTTTCTCCCTTACCATCCCCGTCACTTCTTTTCAGAACCATAGTGTTTTTTTCTTTCATTTTGATTTGTTTATTTGCTTCACACAAAGGCTTACTGCCTCTCTGATGGCGGTTTTGATGTTTCCCCATTGTTGCTCCACCCCACCTTCTTTCCTGTTTGCTAGTACTTTTCTGAGACACTCTCCTTTTGACAAAATCAGCCCTCCTGAAGTCCAGTACCTTCACTTTTGTATGGCTTGACTCTACAGCTAAGTTTATCGTGAACCACATTGTTTGGTGGTCACTTGTTCCCATATGGCTACCCACTTCAAGACTGGAGATCCTCTCTCTGTCGCCATTTGAGAGTACTAGGTCTAAGATTGTTCCCTCCCGAGTGGGTTCCAAAACTAGCTGTCTGAGTCATGCCCCCTGTAGGGCATCGAGAATGGCCCTGCTCTTGGATGTGCCTGTAGCAAAGGTGCTCCAGTTAACATCTGGCATATTCAGGTCCCCCATCAGCAATATCTCCCCTTTCTCTACCATACCAAGGATGCCTTCTATCATTTCCTTGTTCTTTTCCTTCCCCCGAGACAGGGGTCTATATGCAACCTTTGTGCAGATTGTGGTGCCATTTCCAGTCTCCAGGGTGACCCACAGTGCCTTCTCTCTTCCCTGTTTACCCTTTAGTTCTGTTGCTTTGATCCCTTCCCTTACACAGAGAGCTACTTCTCCTCCTCCTCCTCGTCTTCCCTCCCAGTCCCTCTTGTAGATTGTGTACCCTGGTATGTTGACATACCAGTCATGGTTCTCTGTGTACCATGTTTCTGTGACTGCCATGATATCCAGGCATCCCTCTTCTATCAAGGCCACCATTTCAGGGATCTTTTTACCTAGACTGCAGGCATTGGTACTCATTACCCTCCATTTTCTTATGGCTTTATTTCTTTTTGCCCCATCCCTGTCCTTGCTGCCTTTGCCTTTTTCTCCATTTATCCCTGCCCTTCTCCCTATCAACTGCTCTACCTTGGTGTTTACCTCACTAACTACCCTGATTTATTTGGGGGGCTAGGATTTCCCTTCTCCTTTTCAGTACCTCCCCCCTTGGCTAGTTTAAATGCTTGTCAATGAAACATTTAAGCCTATCACCTAGGATCCTGGTTCCCCTCCTAGGTAGATGCAGACTATCATGCCTGCATAGGCCTGCATCCCTCCAGGTGGATCCCCAGTCCCCAATTAAGCCAAATGCCTGAGCTCTGCACCAGTTTTTCAACCAGTCATTGAATCCCATGGTACACGGTACCCTAGCCTCATCCATGCCATAGACAGGTAGCACTTCTGAGAAAGTTACTGTGTGTGCTACTTGTCTAAGGCCTCTCCCCAACTCCACAAACTCATTTTGCACTGCTCTGATACCATTCTCAGCCAGGTCCTTTGTCCCTAGGTGGATAATGACATCCAGTTCTCTCCCCCTTGCTGCTGCTCCCATGATCCTGAGGATTTGTTTCCTGTCCTTCCAAGCCATGGTGCTGGGCAGGCACCTTACCTCCTTTTCCCCTCCCTCCCCAGTTCTACTCCCCTAACAACTGAGCCCCCCACCAGGAGTTGTTTCCTTCCCCTGTAGTGGTCCTGTGCCACCCTCCTGTGGATCTCCACTGTGGAGGTTCCCAGCATCCTCCTTGGTCTCCACTGCGGGTGCCTCCATAGAGGAACCATGCTCCACCAGAGTGATGAATGAATTGTTGAGCGGCACAACTGGAGGGACATATCTCTGTTCTACCACCCTCACCCTCCCTGAGCCCACTGTGGTCCAACCACTCCTCTTTTTTGGCAACCTCTGAGGTAGTGGTGGTGACCTGGGTGGTCCCTGGGTGGGGGAGCAGGATTCCCGAATCTTTGCCAGTTCAGCATGGAGATGAACAACCTCCTCCCTCAGACCAGAGAGGTGCCTGGAAATAGGGCAGCAATGCAGTCTCCAGAATGTCTCCTGGAAGACTGCTGCTCTACAGCCAGTGCATTGCACCATTCCCCACATGTCTGTGTCCCTTCCTGTTATAGATGCTTTTTTTCTGTTCTTGTTTTAGTGTGTGCAAGCTTGTGAGTGTCTCTTCCCCATTTAGTATGCTGTGCGTCTAAGGATATGAACAGGTGTATGTTGTTAGCAGTTTTGGGGAATTGATGTCAGAACCCCTGCTATAAGGGAAGTTATGTGCTTGGGGTGGGTGGGAGTAAACCTATGCCCTCCAGAAACAGTCAACTACAACTGGTCTTCATGGTGAAATAAATCTTAAACCATTCTTAAAAAATGAAAAATCTAATAGATGCATTATGCATATTTGATCCACTCTGATATGTGAAATAATATGTAGCAACATAAGTAAATGTATTTGTACTGATTATCTATTTTTTTTAGGCAAACTGCAGTGAACTATGTGTGGATCCCCAAGAAACTGAGATGCTCAGAAATTATTAGGGTGATCACTTTGTGGCACTTGTCCTTTGTCTGCTGCTCTATTTTAATTTATGCCCTTTGAATTTGTGGATCCCGGTTGTATTTCCAGGTGATCAATCAACATGACCATATCTCCGCTTTCTTTTTAAGCTTTAACCTGTATTATACATTATTACTATAAAATTATTTTGTTTTATTAAACAAGTAATAGATTTGTAATATTAAGATATATGTAAAGGATATGGTGATTCCAAAAATTTTTTTGTTAAAAACCTTAAAAATCTTGTAAAAGGAAAAAAGTTAAAAACATTTCACTTTTTAAGTTAATCTGTTTAAATTACTGTCATCTGAACCTTATTTTGGGTGTTATAAAGAGTGATGTGGAACTTTTGTAATCCACACCCCCTTATGAAAGTTTCTGCTGAAGTGCTGGGGTAAGGCCCCCGCTGTTGTGCTGTGGACTAAATAAACTTCATTACATTTACTGAATTTTTGGTTGTCCACATATCTGTTTGAATACAAAGCTTTGGGGACTGTCAGTATGGTTTTAGGGCCAGACACAGCACAGCAACTGCATTAGGGTACATAATGACCTCCTTAGGGCTAGAAATAGAGGAGACAGGACAATTCTGGTTCTAGATCTCTCATCAGCTTTTGATACCACGGATAACATTGTGCTTCTCGATTGTCTCCATGAGTACTGTAGCCTCGATGGTACTGTCATCAACTGGTTTTAGACCTGCCTCTCTGACAGGGTGCAGCGGTTGATGATGGGGAATTTCTTCTCCTCTTCAATGTTCCTGTCATGTGGAGTACCGCAGGGTTTGATCTTGTCACCAATGTTATTCTCGCTGTACACGCTACCCCTTGGTGAGACCATTCAACAATACAGTGTGGGTTTTCACTGCTAGGCAGATGATACCCAACTGTATATGTCCTTTGCCCCTGGAACACGCAACACTGAAACTGTGATAAACATCTGCTTGGCTGAAGTTATTGACTGGATGTCCTCCAGCTGGTTGTGACTGAACCTGGATAAGATCGAGGTGCTGGTGATCGAGCCAGGTTGCGGGTGTGATGAGAATGCCTCCAGAGTGAGCAACAGGATTGTTCCTGGAGTCTGCTCTGTTGATGGCTTTCCTGAAGGTGTGAGATCTAGGCATGATCCTGGACAGCAGACTGACCCTTGAGGCTCAGGTGTTGTTTATTGTAAAAAAGTGCTTTTTACCACTTCAGGAATATTGCCAGGATCAAGCTCCTCGTTTTGCCTGAAGACCCACCAACACTAGTACATGCCTTTGTTACCTTTAGGCTCGACTACTATAATTTTCTCTTCTTTGGGGTAATTGGAGGGACCCTCCGCTGATTGCAGCTTGTGCAGAATGCTGCAGCCAGGTTGCTGATTGGCCTGACTAGGTCCAGTAATGCAACCCTGTCCTGCAGGCCCTGCACTGGTTGCTTAAGTGTAGAGTCCTCTTCAAGGTGGGCTTGCACACCTATAGGGCCATTTACAAACTGTGTCCTGTCATCTTACCTCTGCCTTTACATATCTCCTCAGGATGTCCCTCTGTACTCCGTATGGTGCTCTCACTCTTCTTCCACCATGCCCTTACTTGTGGATGGCCCTTGGCTTCTCCCTCAAGTGTGATCTGTTCACCCTGGAACCTCTAAGTCACATTTGTGCTGTCATACCATCCCCAGTCAAAGCCGTGAGGCCTTTGCTACCAAGTAATGAGTCTATGTACTTGCCCCAACTTGCCATGAACAACTCTTTCCTCCCTTGTAGCTGGTGTGTTAATCTTTCAAGGGCCTGGTTCTGCACTACTAAAGCTTTCCACTGCAATATTGTAGGGTGTATGTGACACACCCAGGTGTTCTGGATGCACTGTCTAGCCAGCATTAGTAGTGTCCATATCACCCGAGAGTATCCGTCTCAACCTTCCTCTCCCCCATCTTCCATACTGAAAGCAATGATGGAGCTCTATCTGCCACCTGTATTCCCATTATAGTGGCTATCTCTTGTGCTATCTGTGTCCAGAATGGTCATAATGCTCTACAGTCCTAGAAGTTGTGTATATAGGTCCCCCTGACACTGTTACACCTCCCACATATTGGTGAAATGGCAGGATTAAATCTATTTACCATGACCAGAATGTTTGTGTAATTACTGTTCCTTCCCTTATGTTTCCCCAGGTTGCATCTGGAAATGAGTGGTCCTCCGCTCAGTATGCCTGCCTGGTTAAACTCTTGAATAAATAAATAAATAAATGACTGGTGGGCAATATAATCTATGTAGAAATTTGTACTGTGGCTCCTTATGCTTGTTGCATATAAGGAGCCCCATATGTGCCCTCAGCGCTGTTGCCCAGTGCTCTTCAGAAATGGCAGTCCCCATGCCCCTTTCCCATAGGGCCCTAACTCTCCCTGTGAGATCTGGGAACCAGTCTCTATCTTGACATATCAGACCCACCACCAGTCCCCTGGGTGAGCTTCTGACCCTTATTAGAGTATCCTCTAAAGGTCCTATCAGGGTCTATCTCCCACTACCCCAGCTCTGCTCATCCCATATGTTCTTACCTGCAGGTATCTATACCTCATGTAACCTAGGAATACCAAACTGCTCCACTTACCCTCTAATGTCCAGATCCCTGTTCCATTATACAAGTCTTGCATGCAACTTACTCCTCTCCCACATCTGAAACCTTGCTTCCTCCAGTCCTGGCAAGAAGGCCAGGTTCCTCACCACTGGGATAAGCCAAGTTTTTTTCTTTTCCCCTGCCTCCATCTTTTCATCTGCTCCCAGGCCTCAAACGTCCATTCCACTAGTGGATTATTTTGCTGGAGGTGTCCATCTGCCCTTTTCCCTCCCGGGTCTAAGTGGGCCGAGCAGCCTCCCTGTTGTCGCCCTCTCTTTTAAGTGTACCCAACTCTCTCTGCTTCCTCTGTGTACCCAGTCTTGGATGTACCTCCCTTGTATTGATACGTGTGCAACCCTTGAGATCTGTGAACCTTAGTCCTCCCTTTGCCGCACTTCCTTCAATCTCGTCAGGCTCATTCTTGGTCTCCAGTTCTGCCATATAAACCTATTTAATTCCTTCTCCATCTCTTTCAGGTCTCCCTTTGTGAGTCCTATGGGTAGCATTTGCATCCGATATAGGAGGCGTGGCAGGACACTCATTTTCAATAGATTTATCCTCCCCATCCATGAGATGGCAGTGCCCACCATCTCTTCATATCTGCCCAGATCTCACAAATCAGAGGGGCACAGTGCAACCTGTAGAGATCAGTCAGATTTCTTCTTACCCTGATGCCAAGATATGTAAGGCTCTCCTGCACTTCCTTGAACTCCCCCCTCCTTGGTTTTTGGTGTTTTTCCCACCCTCCCTGGGAGACAGAGTATTTCTGACTTAGACAAGTTTAATTTTGTATCCTGAAAAAGCTGCAAATTTTGTCATCCCCTCTACTAATGCTGGTATTGATGTGTCAGATTCTGTCACATACAGCAAGAGGTCATCTACATATACAGTAATGCAATTTTATGATACCCTTCCCTTATTTCCCCCTATTCCTTTAGTTCTCAGTTCTGCCCATATGTGCTAGGCTAGAGGTTCAGTGCCCAGTGCAAACAGGAGTGCTGGTGACAGAGGACACCTCTATCTTGTTCCATGATGTAGGTCAAAGGTCCCGGACCTTCCCCATGCACGAATACCTGTGCACTAGGTGCTGTGTAGGACAGATTCACTAGTTTAATATAGTCTTTCCCAAGCCCAAATCTCTCCAGTACCTCAAACAAATATGCTTGTCCAATTCTGTTAAATGCCTTCTTGGCATCCACGGACAGTGCCACCACTTGGCCAGGATAACGGGACCCACAATGGATAACATTCAAGAGTCCCTCATATTATGATATGAGAGACAACCCTGAATAAAGCCTATCTGGTCCAGGTGTACCAATAGTGGCACCAACTGATCCAGTCTTCTTGCCAGTACTATAGCAAATATTTTTACATTGCAGTTTAGGAGAGAGATGAGCCTGTACAACACATAGTTAGTGGTGTCTTTACCTGGCTTGGGTAACACACATATCATGGCTTGCAAGCAAGATGCTGGTACCTGTCCTTTGTCCACCACCATCCCAATCATATATTCCAAGGATCCTGCCAGCTCCCTTCCCAATTCTTTGCAATATTCCATAAAAAATCCATATGGCCCTCCAGCCTTTCCTCTTTTCATTTGGGTGATTGCCAACCTCACCTTCTCCCCATCACCTTCCCTCCCAGACTCTCCATCTGCTCATCTGACAGCTTGGGAATCTGTAATTTATCCAGCAACTCACTTACCAGCTGCTCCATCCCTTGACATGTGGCCTTATATAAACACCTATAAAATGCAGCAAACTCCCCCCTAATCTTTTCACTGGAGGTCTCAGCCTGGCCATACCCAATGTGCATAGGTGTTACCAGTGCTGCCCCCCTGAAGCCTCTGGCCAGTTTTGCTAGAATAGTGCTCAGCCTATTACCCCATTCATACAGTCCCTGCCTTGCGTAGAATATTGAGGTGCTAGCTTCACCTGTTAGTAAAAGATTTAGGGCTCCCCTAAATGCCATCAATTCCCCCGTAATGCTTCCATTTGGAATGCCGCCATTTTCTTTTCCACCTCCTTTAGTTGCTCCTCCAGGGTCTAATGTCGGATCCTTCTCTGTTTCTTAAAACTTGCTACCTGATTGATGATCATGCCCTGCATATATGCTTTCCCCACCTCCCAATATGCTATTTTAGATGGGGCCATCTTATACACATTTGATTGCTCCTTAAGGTACTCTTTGAACTTCTGTGATGTCAGCAGGTATGTGCGGAACTGCCACCCAAAGACTGTCCACCCCCCCACTGAACAGTGTCATTTTACCCATGCCATGATCAAACACACATATGGTGCCATGGGACACATCTTTGATTCTTCTATAATTACCTTTTGTGCAATATGTGTAGTCCAGCCTGGACCAAGAGTCATGTGGGTTTGAAAAGAAAGTATATTCCTTCACCCCCAGATTTGCCAGCCTTCACGCATCCACCAGGTTGAAATCGACTACACCCTCCTTTCTTTGTTGCAGCCCTCCAGCATGTCTACCCACCCCCATGGAATGATCCAGGCTGGGCTCGATGATACAGTTGACCCCCCATGCACAAGTCTGGAAACTGTTCCCTAACCAAGATATCAAGTGAGTCACCATAATACTGTACTTCAAAGGTGGACGGAGCATGCACATTTGCATATGTGACTGTTCCGCATGCAGAATGCCTTGTACAAATCTGTACTGACCCTCTGAGGGATCAGCCACCACTCTTTCCATTATAAATGGTACATTCTTGTGCAGCAATACTGCCACCCCTTTTATGGGAGTTACAGGAAGCCACCAAACAGGCACCCACCAAGCCCTCCCACCAGCTTCCAGTACTATTCAGTCATGAGGTGCATCTCCTGCAGCAATGCCACCTAAGTATGACAACTCTTCAAAGATGTGAGCACCTTTTTCCTCTTAATTGGGTTAGCAAACCCCCTTATATTCCATGATACTAGAACAGTTTCCTCATCCATTCTCATCCTTTCTTTGCCCTTGGCCAACATTTCTTATTTCCCTCCACTTTTATTTATTTTATTTACTTATTTATTGCAATTGTTTCACCAGGAAAGGCACACTGAGCAACAAGATGCTCATCTCCCAGTGTGATCTGGGGGTACATATGGATATGATAACACGAGGTTATCAAGTGAACAGTTAACAGAAGCAAATAAAAGCAGCATAAGGATACAGATTGCATGAATATACAAGCAGTGCATATTGAATGCTTAGAGATATTATAGTATCAAATAATTTTGTGACAAGAAGCAGCAGACAAGATAAATTAGACAGTAGTAACTGCTGTAAGCAACAGAGGACGTTTATCACAGTTATACACAGTACATAGGGCAAAATAGGCCCAGGACATAAGTGCAAGATTGGGGATATATATGCCAGCTTCTGTAGCAAGGCTAAGGCTGCTGGTCAGGCATTGGGGAGGGGATAGTGGGGCATGGCAGGTTCAGAGACACGAGCAATTTGTAGTAAGGAAGTTTGCGAGGGTGGTAGACAGAGAGTAGGAGGAGGAGGAGTGCTGAATTTGCAGTGGGAGGGTGTTCAAGAGCTTGGGTAGCTGGTGTGAGAAGGCAGCTTGACTGGCAGAGGTCTTCCACCTAGGGACTGAAAGTTGGCAGGAGTCACTGAATCTAAGATGATGGGGGGGTGGGGCATCTGCAAGCATGGTGGCAAGGTAGGAGGGGATGGACCCGAGCCATAGGTTGGAGACAAATTTAGCACAGTGAGAGATGCAGCGGTTTTCAAGGGACGGTAGTGCCACGGCTCGGTAGAGGTCTCAGTGATGGGTGAGGGGACAGGCATCGAGAGCAAAACAGCAGAATGCATTATAAAGTGTGTCCAGTTTAGATAGGGTGGACTTAGGGGCTGCACTGTATACAGTGTCACAGTAGTCGATGGAGGGCAGTATCATCTTCAGGACCAGTTCACGTCAGACCATGGGAGGGAGGCTGCTGCAGTTCCTATATAGTGCACTGAGCATGGGGCATAGTTTTTTTGAGATAGCATCGATATGGTCAGAGAAGGAGAGATGGCTGTCGAGCCAGACCCCCAAGTAACAGAACAAGTAGACATCTTCAAATTTTTGGCCATCCAGGGTGGTGAAGTAGGGAAGGGAGAGGAATCTGGCCAGGCGTTGTCGTGTGCCAAAGGTCATAGTGACCATTTTTTTTGCATTTAGGGAGAGCTGGTGTGAGCTAAACCATTGCTGTACCTTGTTGAAGTCAGCTTGGAGGTTTGATTGTACCACATCAGGGGCAGAGCCCAAGTAGTAGAGTACAGTATCATCTGCATACATGTGGATTGAGAAAGTAAAGCAGATGAGTGGCAGGTCATTTAGGAATATAGAGAACAGAATGGGACCAGGAACCGATCCCTGTGGGACACCGGTAGTTAAGGGAAGGGGGGTGGAGATCACATTTGAGACTGTAACGGACTGAGTTCTATCAGAGAGGTATGATCTGAACCAGTTTGTGGCTGCGACAGAGAGGCTATTCTAAAGTGAGACTTGAGAGCAATATAGGGTGGGAGATGGTGTCAGAGGCTTTTGCAAGGTTGACAAAAACGGCTGAGGTGATCAGTCCACTGTCCATGCCTGTCAGGATAGTGTCTGTAAGCCTTATCAGGGAGGAGGTGGTGGAGTGTCCCTTCCTGAAGCCAGACTGGAATGGCGTGAAGAATTTGGAGTCAGTGAGGAAGGAGGTAAGTTGGGTGAGCACAAGGTGCTCTTGTAGTTTTGCTAGGGCTGGGAGGAGGGAGATAGGGTGGTAGTTAGGGGGGGAGGTAGGGGCACCTCCTTTTGGCAGAGGGATGACAATGGCCTGCTTCCATGCATGGGGGATGGCAATGACAGCAAAGGATTGGTTTAGGAGTTTGGCAAGCAGAGTTGCTATAGCAGGGGCAGAGAGGTATAGAAATTTAGGGTCTAATCCATCTGGGGATTTGCCTTTTGAAGGGTTGAGAGAAAGTAATGCATCTAGGGCCTCAGTTGCAGAGATGTCTTTAAAGGAAAAAGAGTGAGGCCTAGTCTGGGTCTTTATGTCTGCAGGTGGTGCGAGAGGTGTAGTGTTGGGCAGGGAAGAGAGGAGGGTGGCAGCACAAGTGAAGAAGCGCACATTGAACTCAGTGGTGACTGCTGTGAGCTCTGATAGGAAAGAGTTAACATTCAGCATTGGAGTGGGATTGGCAGCCGGTGGGGTGAAAAGGGAGGAATGACCTCCAGAATTTTGAGGGTTTATTTAGGTTTGACTGGAGGGAGCTGCTGAAGTACTCTGTTGTTGCAAGACGAGTGGCTCTGGTGCACTTGTTACGGAGGATGCAGTATGTGGAGAGGTGTTGTGGGAGGCGTGAGGATTTATGCGTTTTTCAGGCTTTGTCCTGTGTGATTTGACATGCAATCAGTTCTGGGAGATCCAAGGTAGGTGGTTTCCTCGTACTCTTGTATGACGCAGGGGCGTGTGTGTTCCAGACACTGAGGAATGTGTTTTTAAAGTGTAGGAAGGCATCATCAATGGAGATCATAGGAGGGGCAGGGGCCCAGTTTGCTAGCGCAAGGTCAGCTAATACAGGGGCTAGATTGAGGGATTTATAGGAGTGTTGGACTACAAATTTAATGGGGGATTTTGAGCAGTGGATTTTACGCACTAAGAAGGTTACGTGGTGGTTGATGAGGGAGTCAGGAAGAATACCAGCTTGTTTGACCCAGTGGGGGGGGGTGGTAAGGACCCAGTCGATGAGTGAGTGGTTACCAGATTTTAGGTTAAGCCAGGTGGGCTCAGTAATGATTTGTGAGAGGTTTAGGGTGGAAATTTCAGTCCTGGTTTTGTTGAGGGCAGGAGCTAGCCAATTGTAGTTAAGATTGCCCATAATGTAGAGTTTCCCTGTAGTGGTTAGGCAGGAGATTTGCTTGAGGAGGTCGGTGATAGCAGTAGCTGGTGTACCAGGTCGGCAGTATATCCCAGCAATGTAGATTGGTAGCGAGAAGGGAAGGACAAGCTGAATTAGTATTACTTCAAGGACTTTTGGTTCATACTTGGTCAGGACCACTGAATAGTGCAAGTCCAAGTTTACGTAGATAGCTATTCTGCCACCTTTAGAGGCTCTATCCTGGAGGGCCATAGTGTAGCCAGCAACAGAGGAGTCGTTGATGTTTTTGTTGAGCCAGGTTTCGGACAGGGTGAGGATATCTGGAGCGTAGTGGATGGCAAGAACCTGAAGGGAGTCAAGCTTGTGGTCAAGGCTTCTTATATTTAGGTGCAGGAGTTGCAGGCCACATGGGCGAAGGTCCCCAGAGTGAGGTGAAGAAGAGGCCGATGTTGGAGAGGGGCATGGGGGGTTAGTATTGGGGCTGGGGTTAGGGTGGATGTCACCTGCTGCAAGAAGCAGGAGAGCAAGAGTTAGGTAGTGAGCGGTTGTCTCTTAGATTGATGGCGTGTATGAGCTGGGCATAGGGGAATAAGTTGAAAAATGACCCAGGGGAGTGATGGGTTGAAAAGAAATGGGCTGAGATGTGTGGCAGAGTGTATCCATGCTTGGGTGAAAGGGGAGGTGGGCCGGGCTGAGGGTGGGAGAGCTCAATGAGGTTTAGCAAGATTTGGGAAGGGGCATAGGAGAGGTGGGTGGCATGTTGGAAAGGAAGGAGGAGGGAGAAGAGAATGGGGATGAGGAGGGTCAGGTGGCCTGGTAGAAGGATCATGGCGTGGATCAGGTGGATCGTGGATCAGGTGCTAGTGACATGTACCCTTAAAGGTATACTGATCCCTTCTTGCATCAGCAAAGCCCCTCTTTATACTTTACCAGTTGCAGATCAAAACATATCCCCACTCCTTGTAGCATTGCATGAAACTCGCATTGCAGCTTAAATAGTCCCAGCAACTTGGCAACAACGTAAGAGCGGGAGGGGCAATACTTAGACAGCAGAGGATAGATCAAGCATGAGGGGTGGGACAAACATAAAAATATTTCCCAAAAAATAAAAACTGGCATGATTGTGGCAAAAAAACAAAGCATATCAAACCACAGCACACAGTGGTAAAGAATTTAGCTTTATTATGCGTTTTGGTGAGTTAACTTAAAATGGCTTTGTACATGAACTTCAAATCAGCATTTGTAACTGAAAACAGTGAAGGTGCTTCTGTCCCTATTGGTGAATGATGACATCATTTTGGTCTAGCCTGCTGCTTCAGCAATTATACAGTAAGTCCCTGGTTGACTGAGAAATCAGCTTGTCTGTATCACAGCTGTCAGTTCTTTTTGATCAAAACTCTGCATTGTCTTCTGGCTATATAACACAGGGTTGTTTAATGGAAATAAAAGAAATCTAAATGTTAGTTCATAGAAGTAGTTTGTCTTCAATGTAGCGCCCAAAAATAGGTTCATATGAGAACATTTTTTTTGTCAGATTGACAAATAGGTGTCTGCCACACTGTGCTATTTGAAGCATATGTACTGTACAAACGTACAAATTGAAATTCTTTGAGACTTTCTGTGTAAAAATACATCATGTATATGTATAACTAGAAATACTGTATGGCATCCTGGTGCCTCTGTCTCCTGGCCTTCAATTATGGCTGCTGCACCCTGCTTCCCTCTGCCCCCCACCCCCACAGTCAGGGTCAATGCACCCTGTTGCCCCCTGTTCCTGTCTCCACAGACAGGGCTGCTGTGCTCTGCTAAGCCCTGAGTCCCAGGGCCCTGCCTCCAGAGTTGGGGCTGCTGCATCATGCTGCCCCAGGCCACCAAAGGTGGGGCTTTAGCTGCACCCTACTACCCACTTCCATTGCCCCAAATGGGCAGGGCCACTGTACCACATACACCATGTCACAGTCAGAGCTGCTGTACCCTGATGCTCCACTGTGTTCTGCCTCACAATGACAATTTCTACACCATGCTGTCCTCTGTCCCTGGTCATCACAGCCAGGGCTGTTGCACCCTGCTCCTGTCTACACAGTCCATATTGCTGTGGCCAGCTATGCCTTAGTGCCCCATGTCTCTGCAAACAGGGCTGCTACACCACACTGCCATTTGCCATAAGCATCAGGGCATTTGCTGTACCCTATATCCTCCCTCTACAGTTGAGGTAGTTGCATCCTACTGCCTTCCTGCTACCAGAGTCAGATCTTTTGCTACACTGCCAAAACTGCTTGGAAGAAAAAAACAAAAACTACTTTCATCTTGTGTTATAGTGTGGGGGACAGAGGGAAGCAGGGTGCAGTAGCCCTAACTGTTCAGGCAGGAGACAAGGGAGGTATCAGGGTACAGCAGCTCAAACTGTAGGACAAGGTACAGTAGACATACCTGTTTGGGAGAAGGAACATGGGCAACTGGGTATAGCAAAGGATCTGACTGTGTTGGCAGGAGGCAATGGGGAAAACTGCCCCAACTGTGGAGGCAGTGGACATGGTGCAGCACATGCCCTGCCTTATCTTATGGCAGGTGACAGCATGGTGCAGCAGTCCTAACTGTGGAGGCAAGGGACTCTAGAGCACAGCAGCCTTGACTGTGTAGACAGGACAGGGTGCAGCAGCCCTGGATGTGGTGTCAGAGCAAAGGACAGCATGGTGCAGAAGCCTCATCTGTGCGGCAGGATAGGGAGTATCAGGGTATGGCAGCCATGACTGGGGATAGGGTGCATGTGGTGCAGTAGCAGGTGCCAAATATCTCACCTCTGGTGGACTAGGGCAGCATGGTGCAGCAGCCCCAACTGTGAAGGCAGGGGACCTGGAACTCTAGGGCTTAGCAGAGCACAGCAGCCCTGTCTGTGGAGACAGAAGCAGGAGGCAATCAATCCAATCTTTATTTATCCAGGTGAAACACTGTTGAGACAACTCATTTGCAAGGTGGACCTGGGTCAGGTAAATGGTACAATTAAGACAAGCAAAGGACGTATGTACAAGCACACAGTTGAAGATACAGTGTAGCAGAAAGATACAGATTTTTCAATATATACATTGGGATACAGTTAGCATAACATAGGTACAATATATACAATTCCCACAGTGGAGGACTCATACAAAGGTGAGAGTTTGGATGGGAGGGGGTGCTAAAGTGATTAGTTTAGTGAAAACATTTGCAAACTTCCTTAAATGCCCTTGCAAAAAGATTTTTAAATAAGGGCATTTTTACTGGTAGTATGATTTTTAGGGTTTTTTGCACATTATTCCAGTGGGCAGGGAGATTATGACCCATGGCGCTTGCCAAAGCGTGTTCTGACCTTGGGAATAACAAGGAGGTATAAGAAAGGTTTCTAAGTGGTAGCTCCCTACCTGGCAGATGGAAGGCAGTCAGAGATGTATCCAGGTAGTTTGCCAGCGATAGCTCTAAGAGTCTCCAGGACTGATTTATGGTCAGCATGGTACATTGGCCCAGACTGTGGGGGTGGGGGATAGAGGGAAGCAGGGTACAGCAGCCTCAACTGGTTGTGCAGGAAGCAGCAGGGTGCAGCAGCCCTGACTTTGTGGAGAAAACAGTGAGCAGTGGGGTGCAACATCCTCACATGGGGATAGGGGGTTTGTGGGGCAGGGGAAAGGGGATAGTGGAGTGCTGCTGCCTCAATTGTTGGGCAGGGAAAAAGGAGAATCAGGATGCCATATAGTATTTCTAGTTATACACATACATGATGTATTTTCACACAGAAACCCTCAAAGAACTGACATTTGGGAGTTCATACAGTACATGTTCATGAAATAGAACATAGCAGACACCTGTTTGTCAATCTGACATAAAAAAATGTTCCCACATGAACCTATTTATGGAGGCTACATCAAGTTCTATGACTGGGTAACTAGGCAACGGACAGGGGCCATGCAGTGGATGTCCTATATCTGGACTTCAGTAAGGCATCTCGACTCAGTGCCACATGGAAGACTGGGAAGGAAGTTAGTAGGCACAGGGGCGGGTGCAAAGCTGGTGAGATGGGTAGGAAACTGGCTGCAGGAAGACAACAGAGGGTGGTGGTGGGTGGGAGCTCTCACACCCAAGGGCAGTGATGGCGGTGTTCCACAGGGCTCGTGTTGGGACCAGTGTTGTTTGGGATATTCATTGCAGACATATCATGGGACATCAAGAGCAAGATCAGTCTGTTTGCAGATGATATCAAGGTAGGCGCGATGGTGGATGACCTAGGGGATGGCAGGGTTGCAGGATGATCTGGCAAAGCTTGAAACCTGGTCAGACACCTGGCAACTGGGCTTTAATGCCAAAAGTGCAAGGTGCTGCATTTTGGGATGAAGAACCCAAGGAGGAGTTACCAGCTAGGGGGAGTGCAGCTAGCCCAGACAGAGGAGGAGAAGGATCTGGGTGTGCTCATTACAGGGTCAATGAACAACTGAGCACAATGTATGAAGGCAGCTGCAAAGACCAACAAAATGCTGGGTTGTATTGCAAGGGGTATATCCTCGAGGAGGGAGGAGGTGATTCTGCTACTGTATAGGTCATTAGTTAGACCACACCTGGAGTATTGCGTGCAGTACTGGCATCCGTATCTGAAGAGGGACATTAAGTTATTGGAGGGGGTGCAGTGCAGAGCGACAAAGATGATCAAGAGGCTGGGGGACTTATCATACGAGAGGAGGTTGAAGGAGTTGAACATGTACTCACTGGAGGAGAGGAGAGACAGGGGTGACATGATTGCAACCTTTAAATACATGAAAGGAATAAACAAGATGGGTACAGAGGGGCTGTTCAAAGTAAGGGCGGGGAGGGTCACCAGGGGCCATGATATGAGACTGGAGCCAGGAAGGTTCAGGGAGGAGATGAGGAGACACTTTTTTACAGAGAGGGTGGTGGCTGGGTAGAATGCGTTTACCTGCTGAAGTGGTATGCAGTAGAACAGTGGACTGCTTCAAACGAGGATGGGACAGGACAAGGGGGAGGGTTAATGAAGGGGAAGGGTGGAAGGGAGGGGCAGCTGCAGAATAAGGGGTGCTAGCTGCACATTCGAGCAGACTTGATAGACCTCTAGGCCTTTATCTGCTGGCAAATTTCATATGTTCGTAAGACAAACTACTTCTATGAATTAACAAAATATATTTTTTATATATCCATTAAACAACCCTGTGTTATATAGTCAGAAAACAATGCAGAGTTTTGATTAGAAAGAACTGGCAGCTGTGATACAGACAAGGTGATTTCTCCATCAGTCAGGGACTTAATTGCCGAAGCAGCAGGCTAGACCAAAATGTCATCATCACTCATTGATAGGGACAAAAATAGTTTCACTGTTTTCAGTTACTGCAGAGCACATTAACAAATGCCAATTTAAAGAAAACCACAAAACTAAACAGCATGAAATTTTCAGAAAACACCAATCATGACACAAGGACATGTATTCAGGCTTTTATTAAAAATATGAAAACAAAACTATGCATTTGATCCTTAATGTCTCATCTGAAGGATGTTACACCCCAACAGCACAGTACACCCCCTAGTCCTGTACGCCAGTGCCAGTATTCAAATGTTCTGTATTGCTAAACATTCACAAATCATCTAAGTGCTTGTTCTTGTCATGTTTAGCAACACTTAACCTGCAGTAATTGCTAACTGATGTTATTTGTAACTATTGTATTGCTTTGTGTTATACTGTATTATGCATGTTTTAGTATGTGCTGTTCTTTTAGTACTTGGGCTGTGCCTGAAATAGGTGTCCTGATGCCAGTGCACTTACCTGGATGATGAAATAAAATAATACAGGTTATGACTGTGGTTCTTCTTATGGGTACATTCACATGCTGTGTTTTTTGTCTTCATTGCTGCTAATTCAAGATGGTGCATTCTCGTCATATGAGATAAGAAGGAGGCAGCCACCGCACAGAGACAGGCATTTACAGCCTTTCCCTGGTGGAACAGAAAGTGTCTTGCTCTGAGCTATGGGTCAAGCAGGTGATGAAATCATTCTCTACTGACTTGTTTAACTCAGTTTGTTGAAGAAGCACTGGTTGAGTCTCCAGACTCTGAATCAAGTCTGGCACTGTCTCATCTCCAGAGTGAGGTGGATCAGGGAATGGTCAGTGATGACAACTATTGCATTTTGGAGGGCAGAGGCCAGGTCAGCTACTAGCATAGCTAATGCCAGGAGCACGTCAAGCCAAGTGTAGCTGTGACGGTCATGAGAATAAAATGTGCAATCCCAGGTGCAAGTGCCGCTGATGTACAAATCAAGTGCTGCTGTTTTACATATAAGCAATGAGATATGATGGGGAGTTGACCAATGCTTGTTTTTGACTGACTGGGGAGGTGTTCACATCACAGTTGTGCCTCCCCCTCCCCCATCACTTGCATGGTAGTAGGACAAGAGACTATGCTGTCCAAGTTGACCCACACAAATTATCATTGAGGAGTCTGGTCCTTAATAAACTGATTAACAAACCAAGTGTTGCTCTTTAAGCTGCAAAACAATATAGGGACCGGGGGACACTCAATGTCACTGACTGGAGGCAGGAGAACATCAGGAAGAGCCACTTCACCTATAGTAAGTGAGCAACTGGAATTTTATTTATTTATTTATTGAAATGTTTCACCAGGAAAGGCACACTGAGCAACAAGATGCTCGTCTCACAGTACGTCCTGGGGGGTACAGAGGAGAGCAGTGAGTACATGGTACATAGTATTGAGTTACACATTGGAGTCATGAATTGAGAGTACCATTACATACATTGATTACATACATCCATTACTTACATTAGTTGCATTGAATCAAATTAGAGTTACACATTGCTTGCAGGGCTTTAAACTGCCTTGTATTTAAGGGGGGGTACATTAAGTAGGGAAACAGTATAGGGAAGGTTTAGAAGCGAAGGGAGAACAAGGAGTAAGGTTTAGATCTGGATTGTGTTAACTATACATGAATGACAGTCACAGACTAAGGGAATACATTTGACAGGGAGACAAAGCAGAAGTGCAGCATGGGGTAAGTGCGGAGGTTGGTAGAAATATATGCCAGCATTTAGAGCTGGTAGCTAAAGCTGCTGGTCAGGCCATGCAGGATGTAGGGGGAGTGATGGAGGGGTAGTAGTAGGAAGAGGGGGGAGGGGGGATTGGCTCAAGGGTTAGGGGAGAGGAGATCAGGTGCATGAACAGTTTACTGCAGAGTAGTTTAAGAGGGCAGAGGATAGAGAATGCCTAGAGGAGGAATGGTGGATTTGGACCGGCAGGTCATTCCAAAGCTTCGGGAGATGGTAGGAGAAGGCTGATTGGCCTGCAGAGGTCAGACAGCGAGGGATTATCAATAGTTGGGAGTCAGTAGACCTGAGGGCATGAGAGGGGGTTGGAGAAGAAGATAGGGAGGAGGCGATGTAGCGTGGAAGGGAACCGAGCCTGAAGTTAGAAGCAAATTTAGCACTGTGAAGTAGTCTCTAGTTGTTAAGGGGTGGGAGGGCCAGTGAATGGAAAAGCTTGCAGTGATAGGTGTGGGGGGTGTATCAAGGGCAAAACAGCAGAAAGCATTGAAGAGAGGGTCCAGTCTGGATAGGGTGGACTTGGGGGCAGAACTGTAGATTATATTGCAATAGGCAAAGGTAGGTAGTATCATTTTCTGCATAATTTCATGTCTCATGGGTAGCTGGAGACTACTGCGATTTCTATAGACAGCGCCAAGCTTAGGGCACAGTTTTTTCAGGATAGCGTCCATGTGAGCTGAGAAAAATAGGTGTCAGTCAAGCCAGACCCCTAGGTACCTAAAGGAGGACACATCCTCGAGGACTGTCCTATCAAGGGTGTGGAAGATCGGGGGTGAGGTAAGTCTGGATAGTCTCTGCCTAGTTCTGAAGGTCAAGGAGACTGTCTTCTTGGCATTGAGGGAGAGTTGGTGGGAGTTAAACCAGAGCTGTACCTTGTTGAAATCAGCCTGTAATCTGGATGCAACCTCCTCGTGGGTCCGGCCAGAGGAGAAGAGGACTGAGTCATTTGCATACATATGTATTGAGGTAGAAGAGCAGGTTTGTGGCAGGTCATTTAGTAGGATGGAAAAGAGAACTGGGCTGAGAACTGATCCCTAGAGAACACCAGTGACAATAGGGAGTGGAGGAGAGGTGGAATCAGAAATTTTTAGAGACTGGGTTCGGCCTTGGAGGTAGGCTCTGAACCAGTTGGTGGCAGTCACGGATAACCCAGCTTCAGATAGGCAGGATAACAACAGGCGGTGGGATACTGTGTCGAAAGCTTTGGCTAAGTCGACAAAGATGACTGGTGTCCAACCAGTCAGGGGACTTACCCTTGGAGGGGTTCAGAGTGAGTAGGGCATCTAGGGCTTCCATGGGAGAGATGTTCCTGCAGGAGAAGGTGTTCAGGCCGGGAGGTATAGGAGTTTCAGCCTGGTGAGTGTAGAATAAACTGCCAGATTGTGTGATTTTTTTTTTTATTTTATTTTAATTTGCAGAGATTTACAAGCAAGTACACAATCAAATTATGGTACACAACTAAACTTGAAGGGTAATCTTCCACAATGCAACATGTAACAACTCTGGGACTCCAGCCATAGGCTGCTTAGGTGATCCATGCTCCCAAAGCCTCCCATCTCCTCCAAGCATTACTAACAAATCAGCGCTTTATGCCCAACAATGCTATGTATCTTGCCTCCAGTGGTACTAGCCACCTATTGTTTGTTTTAGTCTATCTCATAAGAAATGTCTTCAAAGTTTAGGGTTTTCTAATGCCATGACAGAAATAGACCCTATTCCTTTTGCGTGGCCTGTTTTAATTTTTCAAAATCTAGAACTTAGTATTGTAATTATTTCTCATTTTTAATGAAATCGCTCTTTTTAATGCTTGTAATGTTCCTCAGATAGCTTCCTTCTGTAGTTCATAAGGTATTCCAGTAACTGACAGCATATTCAGATGTACCTGAAAGTGCTTTTCTATTAATCTTCTAGCTCCATGCATAACTGGAAATATTTATCTTCTTTTTTTAAAATTTGTTTTGTTTCTGTTTGCAATATTGATATTTCTTAGCAGTGTTATGTTCATTATTCTCATATTACAATAGCTGTTTCAGGCATCCACTTGATACAGAGTAGGTATTAGGCAGTGATAATTATTTATTTATTTATCCTCTGTGATGCTTTCCTCACATTTCAGTGGTTTCTCCCCAGTGTGATACGCTATGAAAATACTCTGCCCTGTAAGATTCTTGTAGTGTTCAGCACATTCTTATATGATCCCTCCCAGGGATAATGTCTACAATGTTCAGGTCATTTGATATTATAACAGCAATGTACAGCAATCATGCGTTAGAGCATGTTCAACAGTCAGGATAGAAGTAATGTATTACTCTTTAGGATTTGACAAAATTATGCATGGGATAGACATAAAGGAATTCTGAAGGTCAGGGGTAAGGGGCAACAGACTTCTAGGAAAACATAAACTGAACTTACAAGCTCAAATGGTCAGACTGGGTGGGCCATAGGCCCTTATCTGCCTACACTGTCTATGTATCTATGTATCTTCATAATACATGCAATATTCTTTGAATTGCTTTGTTCTGTAGTTTGCAAAGTGTGTCAGATATTATTAAATTATTCAGATGTGCTTCAATTCTCTTTGTAATTAGTCTTGTGACTCCAAAGGCAGTTGGAATGTTTGTTTCTTTCATCAACAATAGTCTGGTTTTAATTTGTATGTTTTGATATTTGAGGATCTTGTGTCTTTCACATGCAAGACTCCACAGTTGCTAGTGATGATGGATAGTTCAAATAATGGCACTAACTTTGTTCATTTTTTTTGTATTGCAATATCAAGTTTGCCATCCTCCTCTTGCTTCACAGTATCAGGTCATGTGATCATTGCATCTTTATTCTCTATTTTCTGGGTTCCTATTTCCAGGTTCTTTCCTTCTACCTTGATGTTACAATGGTTGCGAAGTTTCAAGTACACAGTCGTGCTACATATTTGGGTCCTTTTGTACAAAGACCTTCTGATATATAGAAGTACCTCACATCATGCCATGAGATAGGATACAATCTGTAACTGCACCACAAAACCTACCCTTTATTATTTTCCTATTCAGTTTAGGAACCATCTTGTGTGTATCCCACTGCCAGTATCAGCACCTCATCTTGGTACTTGAATTCTTCTTTTTGTAACTCTTGCCTCAGTTCTTAGTCAACATGATGTTGTTGTAGCAGATCCATGCATTTTTTATGACTGTTGACCTTTGCCTTTTAGCTTTCTTCTGCTGATTTGCAAATTCTCTCAACTATGTGAATTCACTGAAGTGTTATGCAGTTTCCCTTCTCTGTAAGCTCATTCCCTATGAATTCTCTGAAGTGTTATATGGTTCCTGCACTATAAAGCTCTTGTCAGATTTAATACATTTACATGTGCTCTGTCCCATGAGAATTCATCGATTGTTAGAGGTTACTCTGCACTATACAACTCTTATCACAAACAGCACATGTATTCTACTGCAGGTCTGAGCTCTCCAGTTGTCTTTCCTTTGCTAATGATCTTTGTTATTCAAGGCTTTCTTTTGTCCTGAAGGCTTTCCTAGTTTTGTAATGCAAGTACTCTTGGGATTGTTATCTTCATGATACTGGACTTTGACTATGTTTGAGTCCTGGAATGTTGATAAATATGCCTGTAGCCCTACAATCATTAGCCTATATGTGTAGTTAATCTCGGGAAGGCCCATGCCTGCTTCAGACTTTGTAAACAATTAATACTGGAATACACACTAACATACTAAAATACCAGCAGAGTAGGCCTTATGGTCTATTGAGTTTGCTCGGGCCTCAGCACCCTGATTGGGTACCATAGCCATCTACCTGGCTCCTTTCCTAGTTACCCCATACCCTGTTCCTACCCCCCAGGCAAGCCATCCCTGCTTCACCCCTTGCATATACCTATCCATCCTCTTTTGAACTTTTCCAAAGTAGCTACCTGTACCAACTCCACAGGCAGTGCATTCCATAGTTCCACCTCTCTCTCAGTGAAGTACCTCCTTCTCCTTCCCCCCCAAGCCTTCCACCCTCAATCTTCTAACTGTGCCCTCTGGTGACTCCTCCCTCCTTCAGCCAAAGGATCCCATCTAGGCTTATCTTATTAACTCCCTTAAGGTACTTGAAGACCTTAATCTTGCCTCCCCTGTCCCTTATCTCCTCCAACAAGAACAGGTCAAGCTCCTCCAGAAGCTCCTCATACATCTTATCCCCCAGTCCCCAGATCATTCTAGTTAACCTCCTCTGAACTCTCTCCAGAAGCTGGATGTCCCTCCTTAGGTGTGACAGCCAGAACTGCACTGTAGGGCACAATACACTTTTTAAGATTAACTGATGAGCATAGAGAAGTTTTTCAGTTTGTTTTTTTCTGTCTGATTGGTTGAGCTCATTCTTTGGCCAGCCACTTATACCAAAACTGTATGACATTACAGGAAGGGGAAGTTGATTTATAGCTTACACTTTATTGCATTCTGTCAAAGCAGGCTTCAGTCATCTGAAGCATCCCTTGCAGATCTGATCTCTCATTTGTTCATGATGTATTGCTGCTCCTTTCTCCATTTTCAGGTGTTTGCATATCCCCCGCTCAGGCTCTTTTATGTTGCAGGACTTTTTGAAAGTGATGTTTTCAGTATGGATTGTTATTCCTTTAGTGAGTATTGCTTCATTACATTTGGCTAATCCAAATGTCAGCCTGATGTCATCAGAGAAGGATTTAACAGTTTACAATTGCTCTTTCAGATGTTTATTTATCACATGAGACATAAACCTTTAAGTTGTATGTGAAGAAAAGATGGGATGTCATTTGAGAATGATTTTTATTTCTGGGGTTCAAGCTATACCCATTCCCTTCATTATTAAAGTGGCTGTTCAGCTCTGAGGATTGGGGGATCACTCTGGCACAATGGTAACCTGGGTTCACACCCTGCATCTGGGACATCAGAAGCAGAGGCTGGCAGGCAGCATGAAAGCGTATCCTCTTGGGGGAGACCAGGATGTCAGGAGCAGAGGACAGCAGGGAGTGTGAATGAGTGTTCTATGGATGTTCTTCTGGGGTCAGGGAGCTCACAGTGCTACTCTCTACTAGCTCCTGGTGGGGTTGCTGAAGGTGCTGGTGATGGGATGGCTGACCGTGCACCATAAGGCACCCTCTCATCCAGCTGTGTATGCATGCAAGCAAATACTGTATGAGGTTTGATGGGGGACTCAAACAAGGAAAATGCTGCACAAGTACATCAGAAGACCACCTCTCCATTTGCTAATCCTGGTATTTAATGATTGTTGAGCCTGGCCATGCACAACACATTATAGTCACTTGTGATCAATATGGCCTCTTCCATTATGACTTTGTGGATATGTTGTGAGGCTTCTCTGTGGTTTTATAATTTGTGATATTCAGAATATTTATATGAATTTGGTTCGATATCACACTGCTGATGTTGTTATGGGGAGTTTTTGTGATTCTGAACTCTTATTACATTCAGTACATTTCTATGACCTCTCCCTCATGTCACATGGCTGATGTCTTATGAGCTTTTTCTGTGCATTAAGGCTCATGTCACATTAAGCACACTCATATAGTCTCTAGATTGAGTTTGTTCAGGTTTTGTTGGTTTACAAAGTTGTATAAAACTCTTGTTGTATTCAGCACATTTATATGACCTCTCCCCCACTTGAACTCAATATTTTATCCCATAATTAGTATGGCCAAAACTCTTGTCACTTTCAGCACATTCCTATGATCACTCTCCGGAATGAATTGGCAGTTGTGTTTTGAGCCTATTCTGATGTAAAACTCTTTCTACATTCAGCATGTGTATAAGTTTCTACTCTATGTGAATTCACTGATGTGTCCTGAGAGTACCCTATGCTATTTGTCATATTCAGCACATTTATATGGTCTCTTCTCTCTCTCCAGGATGAGTGAATTTAAATGTTCAGGGATTTCTAGTCACATGATGAAAATAGACCCCATTCTTAGAGTGCTAGTGTACTGCCTGGAAACTGCATGCAATTAATTATAACTTTCAGATGTAGTCAGCTATCACTTCTTATATCTCAAGTATTTATTATTTTCGGTTTGCTAATTAGAAAATTTTCAACCTGGCAGTACTGGGGTGATCTGTGGAGCAGCACTCTGTCTGGAGGGGAAAAGAAAGTCAGTTTTGTTCCTCCCACTACATCAACACTGAAACCACACTGACTGACACCACTAGTAACCAATGAGAACCATGTCTCACTATCAGGTTTCACTTTCACATGAAGCATGGACTGGCTCTTCCTGGTCATTAGTGATGTCATAATTTCCTGCATTTTGATTGGTAGCTTGTGAAAGTCACTGCCCAGGCTACAAGGATTATGGTACCTCAAGGTGTTTGGTCTCATTTCTGATGATGTACTGGGAGGAACAGAACAGATGTTTTCCCCCCGAAGACAGAGTGCTACTCCACACTTCACCCTAGTACTGCCAGGTGGAAAATCTTCTAATTAGTAAAACAAAAATTAAAAAAAAATTACTTTAGATACTGGAAATGATAGCTGAATGCATCTGAAAATTACTAATAATTCCAAGCAGTACACTGGCTCTTTACGTTAGGGCATATTTAAAAACCATCAGGAAATCACTACTGTATACTCTTTGATGTTTTATCAGGTCACTCTTCTGGACAAAACTCTTGACACATTCAATGAAATTATATGGTATCTCTCTCAGAGTTAGTGTCTCCAAATGTTCAGGGAATTCTAGTGTTATGATGAGAATGGACCCTATTCATAAGCCGGGACATATTGAAAAATCAGGAAATAAGTACTGTATTGATCTTTGATGTTTGCTGAGAGTGTTCTTCTCAACATGCACAATGTCCCCAGAATGGCTTTCTTTTGCAGTTCATAAGGTGTAATGGATATTGGTAGCATATCTAGATATGCCTGATAGTTCTTTTTTATTAGCCCTGTTGCTCTGAGCACTATTGGAATGATTTATGTGTCCTTATTCCACATCAAGTTTGGTTTCTGTTTGCATATCCTGGTATTTAATAAGTTTTAATCTTTCTATGTGCAGGATATTTGTAGTCACTAAGGGTGGCTATTCTGATCAGCAATACCACCTTTGTCCATTTTCTTCTATTACAATGTCTGGTTTTCTCACTTCCACTTTCTTGGCAGTTGGTATTTGATGATCCCATGTAATCATTACTTCTTCATTCTCTGAGATTCTTTGTGGTTCTTGTTTCCCTGCTACCTTTATGTTATAGTGTTTGCATAGTTTCAAGTGGATCAGTCTTGCTGTGTTGTTGTGTCTTTCAGTATACAGAAACAAGAAAAATGTTTCATGCTCACCAATTAATATACAAAAATCAGTGCATGCCAAGATTATACATCCCAAGGGCAGAGGGAGGCATGGGCCTCATTGAGATTGATTACACATATAGATCCACAATAGTGGGGCTACATACATACTTACTGACATCCTTGGACCCAAATATAGTCAAGGTCTTGCATCATGAAGAAAATAAGCCTAAAATGACTTCACTCATCAAATTAGGAGAAGCCTCCAGAAGGGTAGCAGAGATTGATGTCAATCCACAAGTAGATAAGGAATTGTCAGCAACAGAAAATGCAAAGAATCAAAAAAAGGAGTATAAGGATAAAAACCAACAGAAAAGAAAAAACAATTGGAAATAATTTTTTAATGCAGTCAATCACCAAATTCAGACAGAGCACAGTACAGTTGCAGCTACCCCCTCCCCTAAGGAAAAAATACATTTTGTAATGCAGTTAGTCATTAGAGACAGTCAGAATACAATGCAGCTACCCCAAATAAGAAACATAAATCACATTTTTAAAATGCAGATAGCCACCCACATCAGGCAGAATATAATCCAACTGCAGCTATCCCATCCCCTGGATAATAAAACAAAAATCACAGTTTTGTAATGCAGATAAGTCACCAGAACCCATCACAATACTTTGCATATATATTCTGACTGGCACTGGTAAATATGCTATAAAAATGTGTTTCTTCTAAGTGAAAAACAAAATCACATATTATAATGCA
Source organism: Neoceratodus forsteri (assembly GCA_016271365.2). Classification (NCBI taxonomy): domain Eukaryota; kingdom Metazoa; phylum Chordata; order Ceratodontiformes; family Ceratodontidae; genus Neoceratodus; species Neoceratodus forsteri. The sequence goes on along the minus strand of CM057457.1, from coordinate 414,820,668 downwards.
GATAAGCACCAGAGCTAGTCACAATGCAACTGTATTTTGAATGACTTACTGTCTCTAGTGACTACCTGTATTATAACAAGCATTTGTCAATGCTGAACGTTCGCTTGCAGGTATTTGCAGTGGTATTTGGCACTTGGACATGGCTTAAAAAATCAGTGACAAAGAAGTACAAGCATTTGTCAATGCCGAATGTTGCTTGCTTCTATGTGCTGTTTAGGTATTTGGAAGTCATTGAAGTGCAAATATTAAAATTAGCGAATTTATGGCGATGCGTACTATATGCACACTCGTAAAACATCATTTTAGAGAATTTTTACAAATTTTCAACATAGCCATTTAAGACCTCTGCTCATGAACAGTGTCACTGCTGATTTTCTTAATGTGTCCCATACATTGATTTTTGCACAACGACTGCACCATCGTGGTGCTACATGGACGGAAACACATTTTGGGCAGGATGTGAAAAATGACAGCTATACTGCTCATAAGGAGGCGTGGTAAAATGGCAATGTTGAAAATCTGGAGTGAAAATATTGAAAATTCTCGAACTTACGAGCCTGCATAGGAACTGTGCAACGCACGCTCGTAAAACGGTCATTTTAAGGAATTTTTCCACCAAATTTTCAAAATAGGCTTTTTGGGAGCCCACCTTATGAATGCTGGCAGTGTCATTTCATTAATCAGGCCCAAAAGGTGATTTTGTGAAGTGACTGCGAAATCACCCTTCAGGCCCGAATAACGCCATGACAGTGACATTGTTCATGATAAGAGGTCCCAAAAACCCCATGTTGAAAATTTGGTGCAAAAATTCCAAAAAATTCCTGAGATATGCAATAAAGTTGAAAAAACCCCATCTAGCCCATTATACAGCTTACCGGCATTTCCTCAGTTCGCAGTCGGCTTTGAAGAGTGCAGACGTGTTCCCGGTCCACCGAAGATCGTCATGTCAGACTCCGGAGGTAAGTATGGGGTGAGGGGGGTGTGCGGAGGCAGGGTGCGCGGGTGGGTGCGGGTTGTGGAAGGGGCGCCAGGGAGAAGCGTGTGGGACCGTTTTTAATTTACATTTAAAAAAAAAAAAAGATGACGCGGGACGTTTGCCATGCTGGGGTGGGCTCCCAGCATGGCAGAAGGATGGCTGGGGGGGCGTGGAGCCGACGGGTGATTGGGCACCCCTGTCAGCCAAAACATGGTTTGCCATGCTGGGGTGGGCTCCCAGCGTGGCATCAAATCTTTGGGGCGTGAGGCGCTGCGAGCACACAGAGGTGTGATGCGGGACATTTGCCACGCTGGGGTGGGCTCCCAGCATGGCAGCAGGGAAAGCTGTTTGGGGGGACGTGGAGCCGACGGGGGATTGGGCACCCCCATTGGCCAAAACAAGATTTGCCACGCTGGGGTGGGCTTCCAGCGTGGCACCAAAGCTTTGGGGGGGAAATCGCGCAGAACGGCCAGGACAGCAACAGCGGTGGTTTTCTTTGACCTGAACACCACCGCTGTCATACACAGCACCCGCATCCATTGGTGCAGGACCTGCTCAACGGAGCAGTGGATTGCACAATAGAGTCACACCTCCAAAGTGTGCTATTCTCCCAAGACGTTCCTTGCGCATGCGCACAAGCGAACCTAAAAATGTGATTTTCCCTGAGTAAAAAAGAAAATCACATTTTAAAATGCAGGCAGCTACCAAAGTCAGAGTGAAAAAGTCATATTTTCGTTCTTTATGCATTTGAAGTTACTCCAAGTGGGATACCCCATAAGATACAGCATCTCATTTTCATGGTCATCCCAGGGAGGGTAGAAGCAGTCAGAAGGTTAACAGTTGGCAGAAATAGTTATATAAAGGCTAAAGTATACACAGGAAAAACAAACTGGGTGACATTTTCAAAAGAGCTGCACCCAATCACTATATTTAAAGAGCAGAGATGGCCTGGTGTATCTAAGATGTGCCTCCCAAAGTTAGAATTAAAAAAAGTAGTCCAAAGTGGGCTGACCACTGACAGGCAGGCTTCAGGACTGCAGACAACAGCATGGCAGCCTGCCTACCTTTACAGTCTAGTGGTCCCCCTCCCAACCCCTTATCCACAGTGGCACCCCTGCCCCTACCCATAGTGCAGCAGCCCCTCTCCTGTCCTGATCTCCATTCAAGTAAAAAATAAATTACCCCTCTTTTCCATAGTGAAGTGGCCCTCCTCCTGTCTTGATCCCCATTTGAGAACAAAAAACACCCATCACCCTTTTTCATATAGTAGTTTTCCCCCACCCCCACCCAGACACCCATCCCACCCTGATCCCTCATCCCATCATGGCCATTGGGATAGTGAGTTGGTCAGCATAGCTGTCCACACACCTCCATGGCTGCCCACTGACTGAGCTGTCAATGAATGACAGCTTACAGTAAACAGTACACAGTGCAGTTCCAATGGTTGCACTGGCGACCAATGGTTTGCAGTGTATACTGTAAGCTGTCATTCACAACTTTGTGAACGGACACAGTTGTGAATGACAGCCTACAGAGCACACTGCAAGCTCATTTTTTGATAGTGCAACCAATGGGATTGCATTGTGTACTGTTTACATGCTATCATTCATTGAAAGCACAGTCGGCAGGGAGCCATAGAGGTATGTGGAGGGCTGTGCTGCCTGCCAACTCACTGGCCAATAGACATGATGGAACAGGAGAGCGGGGTGGGATGTGGGTGTCTGAGTGGGTGAGGTTACTACACTATGGAAAAGGGAGATGGGTGTTTTTTTCAACAGTGATCAGGACAGGAGAAGGGCTACACAATGGAAAAGAGGGAGAGGTCATTTATTTTTTACTTGAACAGGGTTTGGTATGGGGGCACTATACTATGGAAAAGGGATGGCTCTTTTAGTTTTTACTTGTGCGAGGACTGGGACAGGAGTGTGGACATTACAGTACCTTTCAGTGCCATGCACAGGACTGAGGGGCAGTCTACCTGGTGCATCCTGCTGGGCACATCCCTGAGAACAGCATGCAAATGGGGCAATACTTACATGCAAATGGGGCAATGATGACATGCAAATGGAGCAATACTGACATGCAAATGGGGCAATACTGACATGCAAATGGGGCAATACTGACATGCAAATGGAGCAATGATGACATGCAAATAGAGCAATACTGACATGCAAATGGAGCAATACTGACATGAGAATGGAGCAATACTGACATGCAAATGGGGCAATACTGACATGCAAATGGGGCAATGATGACATGCAAATGGCCCCTTTGCACCTTGAATGCCTAATGGCCCCATTTGCACGTTTCAGGCTGAATATCTCAAACTTGGGCCCAGCACACCTATAACCTCAAGAGCAAAACTCGAGAGGTTTATATATTATCACACACTAAGGGTATGTAAAAAAACTGTAATATTTGGTGCAAAGGAAACAACTACAAGATGACCGTACTGTTCACAAAATAAAGCGCAATACTGTGAATGATGTATCAACCCATTCAGAAAGCTGCACCAACCTGTTCTGATGGCTGACTGGGTTGATATGGTTTTCTACAACTCTCAGAAATGAGTTGATATGAGGAGTCAGCAGTTATTACATCCCCATATTCAGAGCCAGCCTTGTGTGCTGTGCTGAGAGGAGCACTGTGCACCAATTAGTACACTGCCACCTTTGGGGAATATTGGGGCAATTACTACACTCTGACCGGAGAGTGCTAACTCAACTGTTTGAATATGGAGCCACGTTGACACAGTGCTTTATGACATGCAGTGTGCTGACAGTCCCTGACAGAATATGGCCCACAGTAGGCTGTCAGGAATAGTACAACCCAAACAGGATAGTGCTAGGGCTCTTGTGGGCTATATTCATTCCTGATATGCTAATGAGCTCATTGGGCATGCAATGCTGTAAGAGCCATTTGCGTACACATTGTGGGCTCATTAGTATGCATGCACAGCCCTCCATGCGTGCCAGTTCTGTAGCTGTCTTGAATGCCGAATATAAGGCAACAGCATATCTGTAGATTGGTCACAGTCTACAAGAGGCTGTGCTAGAGAGTCACAGAAACAGGTAGGATAAAACACAGGACTGTGTATGCTTATCCTACTGGGAGTACGGTAAATAACTAAAGGTAGTGGGTTAACAACAAAGGGGTAAACAGCAGGACTTTAGTATCAGTAGCTCGGGCAGGCAGAGGGAAAGCAGGAGATACCCTGTCTAGGGTGAGGTGATAAATTCATTTTAAAAATAATGAGCAGTGAAATGTATGGAAATGAATCTGACAGCATCATTCATTACATATTGTTATAAAAACGGTGCCTACCTGCTTGGTGTTTAAATCACAATCTATCATTTAATACCACCTTTAGCCATTTATTATGTGCTCTGCTTTAGCCACACTGGTAGATACTAAGACTTGCTGTTCTTATGGTAATCAGCTTTTTATTAATGTTTTTTTATTCATATCTTGTATTACAATATCTTTGATCCTGGGTTCTTCCATGTTAGGGAGTAGACAAACTGTGAATATATCAGTCTGAATGAAGACTAAAACAAACGTCATCTGAAATTAATACATTGGCTCAAATAGTACTACAGTTAATGCAATGGGTTAAGGCAGGCAGTACATTAAGGCAGCCAAGTGAGATTGGCTTTGTCCAGGAGTGTGTGGGAGGATAGAAAAAAAGAAAAAAGGTGGGGGGTGAAACAGACTGGGGTGGAAAAGACTGGTAAAAGGGTTTGTGATGGGGAGGCAGGAGGTAGACTGTGAAGGCAGTAAGAAGTTGCAAAGGTGGGAGTGGTGAAGGAACAGAAAAAGAGCAAGGAAGGAAGAAAGGAAGAGGGGGTGAGGGAGGGGTGCAGTAGTGATGGAAAACAAGATGACTTGTGAGGAAAAAGAACAGGAAGTTATTTGGTGAGGGCAAAAGGAAGTTGAAAAGTCATAGATGTGGTGCAATGTTTGCTACTGAATAGAGGAGAGGCAAGGAGGAAATATACTAATTTGAAGGTGAGACACTTCAGGGGAGGCAGTCATAGCTGCTAAGTGTAGTGATGTGTTGGCAGAGCATGTACTTAAAAGGTCTGATCTTTGTCTCATTCAGGATTACTGAAGGGAGGTTATTGAACCAACTAGGTGCCGTATACATAAATAACCACTGCACCTGTGAGGTGCGGCAGAAAGTGACTTGGTAGGTCTGTTTAGATATGCCACAAGTGAGATGTGGGTGAGTTGCATGGATAAGAGGTATTTGGGTGACCAGTGAGGAGAGGCCAAGGCAGATTTTCTTTTGCTAGTACGCAGGTCTGAAATGTTATCCTGCCCTTAAGGTGCAGCCAGCTAGTTTGTTCATACTGGTCGCAGGTACGGGTAAGTCTACCAGCCCCAGTAGTCAGCCTGCAGGACTTATTGAGAGCTATGGTAATTCTTAATAGTAGTATCAGTAGCGGCCCCATAAATGTCTAATCTGTAGTCAATTATGGATCGTATTGACCTGCTGACAGTTAGATGGAGGGCCTTAGGGGTTATACAGTGCTTGTGCCTGTGAGGAAGCCCAATCCTGGTATTTGCTGCCATAGCAACATGATCTATGTGAGCAGTGTAAGATCAGGGGCTATCTAGGGTTTTCCCTTGATGTTTAAAGGATGACCTGTTCAAGTGGGGAGCAATGGCTGTTTAGAATAGTTAGCTGGTATGTTTTGTGTCTGTTTTGTGGGCTTGAGAGTAGCATGGCTTTTGTTTTCTTTGTAATTGATAAGGAGTTTATGCTTGGTAAACCAGACCTCAACAGCTGAAAGTGGAGTTGGAGCTGCTTTTCAAGGTGGAGAGGGTCAGGCTAACTAGTGAAGATTGCACTCCAGGGCCATCGAGGTGGGGGAGGATTGATGCTGGGAGGTAATTTAAGTGCTGTGCTTGATCACTGCTTTTGTGAATGGGTGTTGGCACATCAGCTTTCCAGTGCAGGAGGAACTGCCCAAGGCAGAATGACAAATTCAGCAGTTTAGTAAGTGGTGTGAGAACTGCATCGAGGGTAAGGTTAAGAATTTTGGGATCAAGAGAGTCACTGCTGAATATAGATTATCTAAGTACCCATTGCAGATATTTCCTGGCTTCAGACAAGGTGATTCTCCTGAAATAGAAATGGAGGCCAAAACTACTGATTGTGACTTTGAAAGCTGGAGCATCAAACAAGTCAGGGGGAAGTATGCCACTAATGTCAGAGAAGGTAGCGTTGAACATATCTGTCATGAGCTTGGGGTCCTGGCTAATATTTCTATTTACTTCCATCATAGAGGATGAGGATTTGCAGGTTTTGCCCATGAGGTCTTTGAGGTTGTCCCAAAATGTTCTGCCATCCCCCTAGGAGTTCCTCCTTAAAGTGGCAGATTTTGGACAGACAGACCTCACAAGTACATGTGTTCCTAGCAGCTTTGCAAAGCTGAGTGTCATCCTGTTTACCACTGAGTTTTGTGCAATGCCACAGACTATCCCTGGTGGCCATGTGGTTGAGTAGGGATGAGGTGATCCAGGGATTATTTACACCGTTAATCTTAAATTTTCTGATGGGGACATAAATGTCACTGGTACTACCAAATTTAGAGATGAAGCAAGAGCAATATGCAAGCGCGTGGCCCACATTTTTAGCCAAGACAATAGGTGACCAGTCACATTGCATAAGATGGACCTGGAGATGTTCAAGCTGCCCTTCATTTAGTACACAATGTACTGCCATTTTAACAGGTAGCTTAGGGGCTGGATTTTACCAGTGGCATATAACAGGGGAGTAGTCACTGATCGAGTCAGGTAGGACAGCAGTGTTGGACATTCTGTCAGGGTGGTTAGTGATCATCCAATTCAGCAGAGTACTGGTACCAGTCTGGTAACTGACTCTGGTAGGGGTATCAATCAATTGGGCTAGATTGATGGTGACTATGGCATCCTTGTAATGATCTACCTTCAGGACCAGTCAGTTTACATTAAAGTTCCCTAGTTCCACCATTTCTGCACTGGGGCAGGCTGGTCAAGTATTCAATGACCAAACTGAGCTTAGTTGCTTGGTCTCTTGGAGAGATGCAGCATGCAACTACAGTGAGTGGCTTACTGTTGGGTCTTAAAAATATCTTGATAGGAAGGGCCTGAACATTTTTATCAGTGTCCATTTTGGGAAGGGCAAATCCTCGTAGTGTATCCAGAAGGTAAATTGCACACCTACCACCCATTTTGCATAGCTGATCACATCCAAAGAGGGTATAGCCAACAAGGGAAATGTTGGAAACATAGACATTGACAGCAGATAAGAACTGCTTGGCCCACCTAGTCCGCTCATTTTCCTACCTACTGGATAAGCTGCAGATCCTAGTTAACCAGCAGCCTATTTCTTCCTACCCCCCACCCACAAGAATTGCCTTATGTCTGTCCCATGCATTCTTGAATTCCCCCACTGTTTTTGATCCCAAAACCTCCTCAGGAAGGTCATTCCATGTGCCCACCACACTCTCTGTGAAAAAATACTTCCTCACATTGCCCCATAGCTGTCCCCCCTCTATCTTCAAATTGTTTCCTCTTGTTCATGCACATTTCTTTTTCTGAAAGATGCTACCCTCTTGGACTTTGTTGATTCTCTTGAAGTAAAAATTCCACTTAAAAATTTCTATCATGTCTCCCCTCTCCCTCCTTTCCTCAAGGTTATATAAATTAAGCTCCTTTAATTTCACCTCATATGGCTTCTGTTGCAGCCCCTGCACCATTTTAGTTACCCTTCTCTGGATTGCCTCTATCCTGTATATGTCCTTGTGGAGATGGGGTCTCCAGAACTGGATGCAGTACTCCACATGAGGTCCCACCAGCTGTCTGTACAGAGGGATAACAACTTCCTGTTTTCTGCTGGTGATGCCTCTCCCTATACATCCCAGTATCCCCCAGCCATCTCTACTGCTTTCTCACATTGCTTGCTAACCTTAGGTCATCTGATATTATTACCCCAGGTCCCTTCCATTTTTGTTGTTGTTACTACCTCCCCATTGTGTACTCTTCCCTGGGTTTTTATTTCCAGGTGCATTACTTTGCACTTTCTGCATTGAATCCAGTCTGCCATAATTTGACCATTCTTCCAACCTTGCCAAGTCCCTTCACATCTTTTCCACTCCCCCTTTGTATCACCCTTGTTGCAGATCTTTGAGTCATCTGCAGAGAGGCATACTTTTCCTTCCAGTCCCTCTGCAATGTCACTTATAAAGACTTATATTATGTTGTATCAGGAATCTTTGGCAAATACCAGGTTTCCACCAGAGATAGCACATCTGGCTTGTGTTGAATTACCCAAACTTGGAGATCATTGAGTTTGGACAACTTGCTATAAATATTAATGGATGCCAGTTTTAATGCACCAAGGTTGTTTTCATGTCAGTTCATCTGTTGCACATGGCCAGGGTTAGTGAACATTGCCAGACAGTCAGAGAAGAAGCAAGTATTCCTAAGTAGAAGGTGTTTAAGTAACTTAAGGATAGTTGGTGGTTTATGCAACTTGAGCCTCCAACCCTTAGCTTCTGTCAGAGAACAGCAAGAGGAAGGAGCTGCTGTTATAACTATACTTCTGTTCTGGGACTAAAGAACTAGAACTCTACTACTGGGACCTTCAATTTAGGGTAAAAACAAAACAAAAAAAGAGTTAGTGTGTTTGTCTGAGTTGGCTGAAGTGACTTGTTATCTGTGCAGTTATCTAGGTATTTGTCTCAGTAGGCTGAAGGGAATTGTTATCTGTGCAATTAACTAGGTGTAGAAAGAGCTGTAAAGTACGGGGAGTAGCTTAGCTAGAAGGAAGCTAGGTTAAAGCCAGATTTAGAAACTGTCCTGGATAGCTTCTGTTGGAGAATGGCAAGAGGAAGGAGCTGCTGTCATAACTATACTTCTCTACTGGGACTAAAGAACTAGAACTCTACTACTGGGACCTTCAATTTTGGGTAAAACAAAAAGAGTTAGTGTGTTTGTCTGAGTTGGCTGAAGTGAATTGTTATCTGTGCAATTAACTAGGTGTAGAAAGAGCTGTAAAGTAGGGGAGGTTTAGCTAGAAGGAAGCCAGGTTAAAGCCAGATTTAAAAACTGCCTTAGATAGCTTCTGTCAGAGAACAGGCAAAGAACAGCAAGAGGAAGGAGCTGCTGTCATAACTATACTTCTCTACTTGGACTATATTGCCCCCCTTCACTCCCCCCACCCTATGCCAGTTCTACTTTTGTAGGCACAGGATTTGACTGACAACAGGAACTTCCTATTTGGGAGCAGAAAGTGAGTGGTCACAGAGCCACAAAAGACTCACAATCCTAGAAGGAAAAAGAGTAGCTCTCTGTCACCTCCTCCCCCAGCTGCTGGAGGTCTGACTCTGAGCAAGTAAGAAGACTACTGAGAAATATAGGAACTTCTTGTCTCAGAACAGGAAGATCAGGAGCTTAAAGGTCACAGAGGCAGTGAGTAAGTAGGGAGAAAAATAAATAAACAGAGGAAAGCATAAGTATAAAAAACAACAGTTATGGGGCCATAAATAAGACATGATGGGAGTGGTTCAGTGCAGTGGCTGTGGAGCAGCAGTCTTCCGGGAGACATTCTAGAGGATGCGGTGTTGTCCCATCTGCAGGCACCTCTCTGGGCTGAGGAAGGCAGTTGCTCATCTCCAGGCTAAGTTGGCCAGGATTTGGAAGACCTCCTCTCCCACCCAGGGACCACCAGGGCCACTGCCGTTGCCTCAGAGGTTGCCAAGAAAGAGGAGCAGTTGGACAACAGTGGACTCAGGAAGGGTAGGTGGTGGAACAGAGGTGCATCCCTCCAGTTGTACCTCTCCACAATTCATATGCCGTTCTGGCAAAGTGTGGTTCCTCTATGGAGGTACCCACAGTAAAGACCAAGGAGAATGCTGGGAACCTCCACAAAGGAGACCCAGAGGAGGGTAGCATGGGACCCCACAGGGGAAAGAAACAACTCCTGGTGGGGGAATTCACTGTTAGAAGGGTAGAACTGGGGAAGGAAGGGGAGAGGGAGGTAAGGTGCTTGCATGGCTTGGAGGGACAGGGAGTGAATCCTCAGGCTCGGCAGAGCAGTTGCACAGGGGAGGGAGCTGGATGTCATTGTCTACCTAGGGACAAATGACCTGGCTGAGAAAGGGATCAGAGCAGTTCAGGAATAGTTTATGAAGTTGGGGAAGGGCCTTAGACAAGTAGCACACACGGTAACCTTCTTGGAGGTGCTGCCTGTCTATGGCATGTATGAGGCTAGGGTGCTCCATACCATGGGATTCAATCAGTGGTTGAAAAACTGGTGCAGAGCTCAGGGGTTTGGCTTCATTTTGGACTGGGGGTCCACCTGGAGTGATGCAGGCCTATACTGGTGTGATTGTCTGCATCTGTCCAGGAGGGGAACCAGAATCCTAGGTGATAGGTTTAAATGTTTCATTGGCCAGCATTTAAACTAGCCAAGGAGGAGGTACTGGAAAGGAGCAGGGAAATCCTAGTCCCCCACAAAAATCAGGGTAGTAAGTGAGGTAAACACCAAGATAGAGACGTTGCTAGGGAGAAGGGCAGGGGTACATGGAGAAAATGACAAAGGCAATAAGGACAGGGATGGGGCAAAAAGGGGTAAGGTCATCAAGAAATAGAGGGTAATGAATACCAATGCCCATAGTCTGGGCAACATGCTCCCTGAACTGGTAGCCTTGATGGAAGAGAGAGATGCCTGGATATCATGGCAGTCACAGAAACATGGTACACAGAGAACCATGACTGGGATGTTAACATACCAGAGTACACAACCTACAGGAGAGACAGGGAGGGGAGAGGAGGGAGAGAAGGAGCTCTCTATGTAAGGGAAGGGATAAAAGCAATGGAACAAAAGAGTAAACAGGGAGGAAAGGAGGCACTGTCAGTCACCTTAGAGACTGGAAATGGCACCACAGCACACAGGGGTTATATATAGACCCCCCTCTCAAGGGAAGGGAATGGACAAGTATATGATAGAAGGCATCCTTAGGATAGCAGAGAAAGGGGGAGATAATGTTGATGGGGGACCTGAATATGCCAGATGTTTACTGGAGCACCTTTGCTGTAGCCATATCCCAGAGCAGGGCCATTCTCGATGCCCTACAGGGGACATGCCTCAGACAGCTAGTTTTGGAACCCACTCATGAGGGAGCAATCTTAGACCTCATACTCACAAATGGGGACAGTGAGAGGATCTCCGATCTAGAAGTGGTTAGCCATCTGGGAAGACATGACCACCAGTGTGGTTCATGATAAACTCAGCTAGAGTCAAGCCATACAAAAGTGAAGGTACTGAACTTCAGGAGGGCTGACTTTGGTAAAATAGGAGAGTGCCTTAGAATAGCACTAGCAAAGAGGCAAGAAGGAGGAGTGGAGCAACAATGGGGAAACATCAAAACTGCCATCACAGAGGCAACAAGCCTTTGTGTGAAGCAAATAAACAAATCAAAATGAAAGAAAAAGCCACTATGGTTCTCAAAAGAGGTGGCAGGGAAGGCTAGGGAGAAAAAGATAACATTTAGAAGTATAAGGAAACACAGAAGGAGTAGGACAGAGAACTGTACCAGTTAAGGCAGAAGGAAGAGGGAGGAAAGTCAGAATAGCAAAGGTCCAAACTGAGGAAAAGATAGCCAACTCAGTTAAGAAGGGGGATAAAACATGTTATAGGTACATCAGGGAGCATAGAAAGACAAAGGGAGGGATAGTAAGGCTGAATAGAATGGATGGTGGGTGGGCAGAGAGCGACAGTGAAAATGCAGGGATACTTAATGAATACTTCTACTCAGTATTTACAAAAGAGGAGCAGGTGGAGGTACCTAATCCAATTAACAGAAGCACTCTTGATGGGGGGGTCAATCCCAGTCCTTTCACAGAAGAAAGGGTTCTGAAAGGACTCCTAAAACTGAAGGTGGGCAAAGCAATGGGGCCTGATGGGATTTACCCCAGAATTCTAAAAGAATTAAGGGGAGAACTAGTGACACCACTGACTACCCTTTTAACAAATCATGGGAGGATGATGTGGTACCTGAGGACTGGAGGAAGGCAGATGTGATTCCCCTTCACAAAAGTGGGAGCAAGACAGAGGTAGAAAACTACAGACTTGTCAGTCTGACCCCTGTGGTAGGGAAAGTGATGGAATCACTTCTGAAGGAAAGAATTGTTGAGTACCTACAGGTCAGAAGGGCCCAGGACCCAAGGCAGCATGGGTTCACAGTGGGAAGGTCATATCAGATGAATCTAATTGATTTCTTAGACTGGGTGACCAAAGTAGTAGACAGGGAGGGGCTGTGGACATGGTCTACCTAGACTTTAGCAAGGCATTTGACACAGTCCCGCACAAAAGATTAATAAACAAATTAACCAGCCTGGGAGGGGTCCCAGAGCAGTAGCCTGCGTAAAAAATTGTCTGGACAACAGGACGCAGAGGGTAAGAGTAGACTGAGTCCACACTGAAGAAAGGGGGGTTACTTATGGAGTAACACAGGGTTCAGTACTGGGACAGGTCCTCTTTAATGTCTTTATAAGTGACACTGCAGAGGGACTGGGAGGAAAAGTATGCCTCTTTGCAGATGACACAAAGGTCTGCAACAGGGTTGACACACAAGAGGTGGTAGAAAGGATGAGAAGGGAACTGGCAAGGTTGCAGGAATGGTCAAAAGTATGGCAGCTTAGATTCAATGCAAAGAAGTGCAAAGTAGTGCGCTTGGGAAACAAAAACCCAGGGGAAGAATACACAATGGAGGGTGTAGTACTAGCGACAACTAAAATGGAAAAGGACCTGGTGGTAGTCATATCAGATGACCCAAAAGTAGGCAAACAATATGAGAGGGCAGTACAGAGGACTGGGAGATACTGGGATGCATAAGGAGAGGCATCACCAGTAGGAAACAAGAAGTTGTTATCCCTTTGTACAGACAGTTGGTGAGACCCCATCTGGAGTTCTGTGTGTAGTTCTGGATACGCCATTTCAACAAGGACATCAATAGGAAGGAGGCAGGCCAGAGGAAGGCAACTAAAATGGTGCAGGGTCTTCACCATAAGCTATACGAGGAGGGACTATAGGAGCTAAATATGTATATCCTAGAGGAAAGGAGGGAGGGGTGGACATGGCAGAGACCTTCAAGGGAATCAACAAGGTCCAAGATGGTAGTATATTTCAGAAAGAGAGATGTGCAAGAACAAGGGGGGTGCAATTTGAAGATGGGAAGGCTCAGGGGCAATGTGAGGAAGTATTTTTTTCTCAGAGAAGGTGGTGAATGTATGGAACAGCCTTCCTGAGGAGGTTGTGGGGTCAAAAACAGTGGGACAATTCAAGAATGCATGGGACAAACATAAGGTAATTCTGGTGAGGGGCAGGAGGAAGTAGGCTGTTGGTTAACTAGGGCTGCAGCTTATCCAATAGGTAGGGAAATGGGCAGACTGGGCAGGCCAGGCGATCCTGATCTGCCATTAAAGTCAGCATTTCTGTGTTTCAGATGTAGAACTAAATGAGGTCACTCCCTTCCCCTTCTAGCATATTTTAGGACCCACTGTCCCACTCTTTGAGCTGTCATCCCTGATATGGCCTTCACCCTTATATGATTATGTCTTTCCCCCTTGAGACCCCACCACACTCCCCCTTAGTATTGAATCCCCAGTACTAGTATTCCCCCCATATTTCCATCTGCCTCCTTTCCCTCCTCTGTTCCTCTCCTGTCTGACTCCTCTTCTTCGAGCACAGAATTCTCCCATCTGTCACTGTCACCATTTGTCTCCTACCTGACTCCTCCTCCAGCATATAATTCCCCCATCTATTCCTGTTCCTCTCCTGCCCAACTCCTCCTCATGCACATGATTCCCCATATCTGTCCCTGTCACCTTCCTCGATCAGTATTCTCCACTGCCACAGCTGCTATGCCCCTGACGTCTCCTCTATCCATCCTGCTCTGCTCCCTGGATCCCTGTTCCCTTTGACCATCCCTCCAAGTGTACCCCTCACACCTTCACCCATGCCACCCACTAGACTGGCTACTGTCCCTTGTACATTTCCTGCCCTTTCCCTCTCCTGACCTCACCTGTGTACCCTGCACCCCTCCTCCTCCACCAATGTCACCAGCACTGCAAACCTATTACCTGCCCCCTCTGCATTGCTGTGCCTTTGTTCCTCCCTCCTGACTTGAGCCTTCCCTCCAGTGCTAGGGCCCTTGTTTGTTTTGCTCCCACACTCCCTCTCCATCCCCTCCCCTGATCCGATGTACCTCCCATGTTGTATCCTCATGATGCTCCCTCGGGGAGGACCTCTCCAACTCCCTCCCAAGACACAGCACTTCTTCCTCAAGTCTCCTCAGTCTATGACAGATTGGACGCCCTCCTAGCTTCCACAAAATGTTCATCCAAACTGCTGCCCCACATCCATTGCAGCCCACTATCCTACCCATGTTAACAGTACTATGTAGAAAATACAGTCCTATCTTAGGTTACCTACCAGCCCAGACTCCAACTAAAAATGCAATACCAAATCTCCTTGCAACGAAGCATAAGACAGTACCACTACAGTACTATCCATATTTTGTTTCTCTTATTTTAACAGTTTTGTCCCCACCTAAAATACCTTATCAAATGTTACACTGCAAAGAAGCATAAAACAGTACTATCTATAGGTTTCTTTACCTACTACAGATTGAGATACTGCACATTTGTTCTCATCGCCCCCACAGACAGTAATGCCCAAGAACTCTCTTACCATCAGCTTGTAATCCAAGCAGTGATTAGCACCTTCCTAGTGCTGCAGCTGAAACACAGTTTGTCCCCAACTACACTAAAACAAAAAGAAAAAAGCACTTCCCTCACTCCCAGCAGTACTACTCGGGTACCCCCTTAAGAAAATGCATTAAGCTGTATGACTCCGATATCTATAAAGGGTAGGTGTGCTCAGCTGTGGGTGGGGGGTGGCAACTATGATGCTGCCCCCTGCTCCCACAAAAAAGAATCAGGCAACCATATTTAAATTCCCTGTTTCTACACACACACACACACACACACACACACACACACACACACACACACACACACATACTAGAACAGACACTAGTGTAAACAGGTAAAATGAAAGCACTTTGTGTTGCAGTTACTTCCTTCACCAATGTAAACAGGTAAGAATGAAAACATGTTGTGTTGCAGTTTCTTCCCTTCCCTGAAGACAGCAACCTCTTCACTCTCTGCTGTTCCCTCCCTGGAATGTCTGCTTCATCATCAGATATGATGACCCTGAGACCTCTTGCTTGCTTGGTGACTAAGTCTCTCCCCCCCATCTTTTACACAGCTCTTGAGTTCCACCACCCTTGTGGGAACAAAACTTAGTTATTGAGAAAATTATATTTCATCAAATTATTATTTTTACGTTATTTTGATTACTATTTTATATTCTTTATAGATGCTTGATTATTAAGATAAGATAACTGGGATGCCATATTATAAACATGTGGTCATTGTCCTTGTTTACAAACTTCAAGAAAAAAATGCTTAAGTGAGCGCTGAAAAAGGAAAGATGCTAGGCTAAGTGAGAATTTGGAAACAATTGGTGTCGTTTAAACTCTCTCTCTCTCAGCAGAGCTAGTGGAAGGTTAGGTTTCATTTTGAGAGATAATTATTAGAGACTTGACAGATAACATATTAAAGCTGGACTCTGTGCTGAGCTGAAGCTGGTACAAGCCATCTTCAAGGAAGGAAAAAAATGCAAACTTGTCTTTTGAATTCCCATAAGCGTTAATGGAAAAGAAAATACTTTTGCCTCTTGCAAGACCAACTTTCATGCTGCTGAGTTGAGGTTTTCACGTTTGTAGAAGACTGCAACTGCTTGTCTGTCCAGATTGTGTGGGTGCAGCTATGGGGATCAGAAGATATGTATATATACACAAATATATATATATATATATATATATATACATATATACACTATACACACACACACACACACCCATACACATCTTTTTAGAACAATATTCTTGAAAGTAAACTTCTGAAGTTTAATCTTAAATGAAAACTGTCATCGTGTCAAGTCCAAAGATATGATGTTTGATATGCAACTTGTTACTATGCAGACAGAATCAAGAATCATTGGAAACAGCAGACCAAGAGAGAAATACCAGGGAAATTATGTTTTTTTTGTTTTGTCTATATAATTTTTTATATTTGAATAGTTAGTGCCGTGAGGATAAGGTGCTGGGATATTTAATCAATGCTGTGGGTTACGACTGTTACTGAATGAAATTCTGGGCTGTGAAATTTAAAACAACAATTCAGTCAAGGTCATCCTGCAACACAATGCCTGCACTGACAGCGAATAAATCTTCTTACGCATCACCCTGGGTTTCTGCAAGCACCTCACCATAGGGTGCATATATAATCCTCCTAAGAACGCCCTTCAATCCCTGGAGACAGTCCTACAGGATACAGTTAAAGACATCTCCAATGAACTCCTTATCATGGGAAACTTCAACCTGAACTGGGCCCAGGATACCACCCAGTCCCTGTTGGGCCTGATAAAAGATGCAGAACTTGTACAGGTAATCTCCGAACCCACCAGACTGAACCACAAAACAGGGAAACACTCTACCCTCGACTGGGCCCTAATGATGAACCCCTGTAACATCCAGTCTGCTGGCATCCTGGCTGACGCTGTCAGTGACCATTCTCCTGTCTTCTGTATCATCTAAGCGACCTAGATTGGAGCCCGATCAAGCTCCTCCCTACCCTAGATGAGGCTGTGGCCTTCTTCCAAAGGATGTTTAACATAGCAGCTAGCCCCCTTGCCCCTATGAAGAAACTTCATGCCAAGGGAAGCTGCAACAAATGGATAACCCTGCACTAAAGGCCCTCGTGACGCACCGCAACAAGGCAGGGAAAAAGTTCAAGCACTCCTCCCTACTGGCTGACCTCGTGACGTACAAAACCCTCAAGAACAAATGCAAATTGGCCATATAAAAAGCCAAAAAAGAGTACATCATACGCCTTCAGAAAAATAACCTAGGGAACCCTAGACTTTTCTGGGCCCACATCAATGAATTGGTGAAGGAGAATGGCAAGTCCATATCTGGCCCCATCAAGGTCAATGGACAACTAATTCATGAGGACCCTTAATTTCTACCTCACTAAACCACCACTTCACTAACCTAGACTCGTACAAGGCTGCCCTACCCCCTCATCACAGACCCCAGCACAAGGGTTCCCCAGATCTCGACTGCCCATCTTTTCATCTACAGCTAGTCAAGCCTAAAGAGGTTCTATCACAACTTAAACTCTAAAACCTATGGTTGGAGGGACCCGATGGGATTCACCCCAAGCTGCTGAAGGATGGGGCCCCTGCCCTGTCCAGACCCTTATCATGGCTCATCAACCACTCTTTGAAGGAGGGCACCATCCCTGCACAGTGGAAACAGGCCCATGTGGTCCCGATCCACAAGGGTGGCCTCTGGGAGTCAACTGGCAACTATAGACCAATCTCCCTACTCTGCAACCTGTCAAAAATCCAGGAAAAGCTGATCTATGGACAACTCCGTGACTACTTGGAGGTCCATATAATCCTGGCATCCTCCCAACATGGGTTCAGAAACGATCAAGGGACTGACACAGCACTGACCAAATTTGCAACCGAGACCTGGACAAGGATACCCCTACTGGTGCGGACTTCATAGACCTTTCCAAGGCCTTCAACCTGGTCCACCACAATCTCCTACTTGCTAAACTGAGCAACATAGGCCTACACTGCCATGCTGTAAAGTGGTTTGAGAGTTACATCATCGGCTGCACGCAGAAGGGTAAAATGGAAAGATGCCATATCTGGGCCACTTCCACTAAAAGACGGGGAGTCTCAAGGGATGATACTCAACCCCCTTCTCTTCTCCCTGTTCACAAATAAACTATCGGACCACTGCGGTGGGAGCTCCATCATCTAGTAAATGGATGATGTGGTCATTCACCGTTCCACCACCAATCTGGGAGGCCTTAACCCCTTACTCCAAGATGACCTCCAGTCACTGGAGCACTGGCTCACTGAGAACAGAATGATCCTCAACACATCCAAAATTAAGGAAATGCTATTTGGCCCTAGATCCCTTGGTCAGGACAGAACACAGCACCTACAACTCACCTCCATGTCTGGCAACAGCCTAGAAGTTGTGTTCTCCCTGAAATACCTCAGCCTTACCCTGGACCAGGGCCTCACCCTGAAGAACCACATGGACTCAGTCACCAAAACCTTATACAGGAAACTAGACACCCTCTGCCAGCTGAAAGACCAGCTCATACCTGAAGCCAGGATCTCAATCACCACCAGCGTTCTCCTCCCAATGCTCACATATGCTGCTCCCAGTTGTGCAAGGGCTGGGGAACTGAAGAGGAACAGACTTCAGGTACTTTACAACAAGGTGGCTTGCTTCACCTCCCAGGCCAACCCTAGGGATCATCACTGTGACTCCTATCCTTTCTAAACTGGCCCTCACTGGATGCACACCTCCAGTACCCTATGCTCAGCCTAGCCTACAAGTTAGTCGGCCCAACCCCCCCCAGCCTCTCTGGCCTCGTTGCTCTAAAGGCCAATTCTCAACACCTCTGCACAACTGACTGAACTCTCCTAGACATCCCCAGGGTAAGAACCAAAGTGGGCAGTATGTCCTTTGCTCTCACCACTCCCACACTGTGGAACCAACTCCCTCCTGGGGTGCAGAAAGCTCCCTCTATCAAAAACTTCTGCACCAGGCTTAAGGCCCACCTAGCAGATGCCAGTTCCTGCCATTGTACCAGCTCCTGATAGGAACCCAGAGATAAATGACTAACCAGGTCCTATCCTCCACTAATGTTTAAACTCCATGTTAAACTTCTAATATTCACTGCTGATCAACCTATTTATTCTATTTGTACTGTTATGCTCCTACACTGCCTTCATAACTGTGTTGTCATGATTCCTGTAACACAAATTAATGCTGTAATAGTCTCTTGTGTTATATAATCCTGGGTCGCCCCTGAAAAAGGGACCTCCGGGGCTCAGTAGGCTACCGGTCACCAAAATTTAATAAATAAATAAATAATACAACCTAACCAGGAAGTGATCAGTTACCAGTTTTGTAGCACTACAGAAAAATATGGCACCTGCCTGGGCTGCCTGTCTATTACTGATGCTTTCAAAATGGTAGGTAGCAGAACTGTAAACAAAGACAAAGGGAAATGGTACACATTATGGGGTGATAGTATAATGCTGTTCAGAAAGAGTACCAGGTAAAATGCTCAACAGAGTACTGGGAATATTTATTTATTTATTTTTATTTCATGTTTCGGACATAACCTTTGAGCAGGATGCTCTTTTTCAAAGGTTCCACGTCAGAGAATATGTTGTACATACATAGGTAAAACATTTAACAAGACAACAAGAAAGGTGCTGATTACAGGTATGGGTAAACAACTATATATTATTTACAAAAACACAAAATCACAGTCTACATAAACTGCGCAGTATGTGCACTTACTGACTGAATAGTGGTAAGCAGCCAATACATGGCTTTATCAAAAGGATGGCATTGCAGGGCAGAGGTAGAGGATAGGGATGGGCCAGGGTTGGCAGGTGAGTGGAGGGCGCCATCCAGGAGAGTCATACAGGGCAACAGAGTGAGAGGACAAAACCACAAGTGTGGGAGGGGGATGAGGAAGTGTTGGCTTGACTGCAGAGAGAGGTTTCATAGAAGGGAGGTGGGAAGCAGGTAAAGATATGAATAAAGGAGTGGTGTCAGAGCAGAAGAAGATGATAGTCTGTCAGGAGGGGGATAACTTAGTCAGTAGTAGGTATCCTCTGGTGTAAACTGTTGAAAATGCATTTTTTTTACTTTGTACTGCTGCTTTAATCTGTGCTGTTTAGATTTTTGGAGCCGTTACTGTGTGTGAAACTTTCAGGTGAGGAGCTGAGACAGGAAAATACAGATCTTCTTGGCTTTCTGAGTGGGGGAGAGGGAAAGCACAGTTACGTAAGAACTTAACATAATAGTAGATTTTCAAGAAGAGCTCTTGCAGCAGGCAACACTGTTAGGACTATGCCATCAGGCACTAGGACTCTACCAAAACTTCTAACCAGCAGTACCATTGGGGACAGACCTTGGCCTGTCCCCAATGTGAGCCTATTATATAAAGGAGGTGGTCTCCAGCCCCACCTCAGTTCTCCCACCAGAGACCCAGCAGATGGCCGGCAGGAGAACCAAGCAATGGTTCTGAAGGGTCCCATAAAGAGAAGGTTAGACCGGGGGAGGGGAGGATGGATGGAAAACAGTGCCTGCTGCAAGAGCTCTTCACAGAGATCTCCTGTTACAGCAAGTTCTTCTATAACTGTACTATCTTACTTCAAGTTGGACCTCTTGCAGCAGGCAAATAATTAAGGTAAAGTCCTAAGCAGTACAAGGGTAACAGGAACAATAGGGAGGTGGGAAACCTCCTGAGCCTCATGAAAGGAGGCCCTGAAGAATGGTTAGGCTGAATCCTGCTCTCCTGGAGGAAATGTATAAACTGTAGTGCTTAATGAAAGTGTGCACTGAGTTCCTGGTTGCCACAGCACAGATGTTTGCTGCAGACACATTTCTCAAAGCACAAACTAGGAAGCCACCCTCCTCATGGACTGTTCCTTCACCAGTCCTGGTAGGACTTCTCATACTTATTGTTAATGGTAATGCAATTATAACCCTCTTTTTCCCAGGGGTTACAAGAATCCCATTAGAATTAGTGGTAGGCAGGAAGGCAAGTAGTGATTTTCAAGCAAATGGATTTCACTCTCTGTCTCTCTCTCTCTCTGTTGTCAGTCTCAGGAGAGGTGATGTCATTTAGAACTCTCACAGCAGCATAAGCCACAGCTCATTGTTGTGAGTGAGGGAAATAGAATTATGTAGTCAGTTGGTGGCTGGAGTCTGCAGAGTGCAGTTGCAGTTCCAGCAGCAGCTCTGATATAGAGCTGCAGTGTTCCTGTTTGTTTTCTTTCTCACCCTAGTGGAGTACAGCAATCTTCCAGCTTTTGTGAGGTGGTGGAAACTGTCTCCAGGTATTTTCCTGTGTTTCATCGCAGGAGGGACAGAGCAGGCTGCCAGGATGTCGAGGCAATCCCCTTGATCCTACCAAGACAGTGGTGAAGCTGCCTTGTGTGACATCTTCTGTGCATACTTTGGTTTGCTTCAGACTGCCCAGTGATACCTGAATTTTCTTTGGTGAATTCTCTGACAAAGGGACCCTGTCACCTAAAACTGCTTAAAAGTTGGCTGTCCTCTGTGGAGTCCAGTATGTGACCATCCAATTGAACAGAATTTTTACCTTTGACATCCCTGTGGTGTCCTGTGACAATGTTAAGTGTAAAATACATTTCTAGAGAGCATCTTCAGTACATTTTGGTACAGTATGAGGTGTTTTTTCCAGAGGAATGGCCAAGTATGAACTTGGAAACTAAAGGTGGGAGACCC
Organism: Neoceratodus forsteri; assembly: GCA_016271365.2. Taxonomy (NCBI): domain Eukaryota; kingdom Metazoa; phylum Chordata; order Ceratodontiformes; family Ceratodontidae; genus Neoceratodus; species Neoceratodus forsteri. The sequence continues at coordinate 414,799,209 of CM057457.1, read as the reverse complement.
CCCCATCTGGAGTGACCAGTTGCATGCTCTGGGTTCTGAAGGACACCTGTGTCTTTTCTGTCAGTGAATGTGGCCAATGCCTAAAGAAAGTCTTACCCCAGTGAATGGGTTTTCTCCAGTTTACCCCATGTATGTGGGTCCTGTGAGTGTTGAGCCTTTAGTGCTCTGTTGTGGTCTGTGTGCCACAATTTATTCTATGCAATATGGGAAGTGACCAAGTACTGGCCGTGTGTGCCATTTCCAGGAGAAAGTGTTTTTTCTACAGGTGGCTAGTCCACAATTTCTACAATCATCATATGCTATATGGGATTAGTGTTCTGTACCTCAGATGTCTGCATTTACAGTGTGTGTAACCCTTGGGGGTCCATCTTCACTTTGTGTGTTCCCTCTGTGTTATGGAATAAAGCCACACTCTAGAATCCCAACTTGGTATGGACATTGTATGTTACTGCTTCCTGTGTGTGGAGTTACTTGGGTACCCCTGCCCAGAATTGCAAACCTAGCATAGCCCCAAGCAAACGTTTTCTCCCCAGGACCTGGGTTGTGGCCATGGTATTGGTCCCATCAGGTGTGTGCCAGTTAGTAACCACACTTGGTTTGTGTTTTATACTGTCTACTACATTTGCATATCCCACCATGTCTAATTGAGGCAAAACAATGTAACCCCAACCCTCTCTTTTACCCTACACTATGGGAGGTGTACCTCTAAGTTAAATAAGGGGCCGGTGGAAGCTTACAAAAATGGGGGTTCGTCCAACGAAGTTGTTTAATTTGGAGAGAAAAACAGTGGATAGTTTGCTTAGGGTATGGCTAGCATTTTGTCTGTCTGGCAGTTAGTAGCCCAAAACTGGAAGCTTTGTGCAAAAGGATCTGCCTAGGATAGTGCCATCCATCTGTGCCACTGTGTGCCTGCTTTTCAAGTGCTGCTGTGTGTTTGTGCTACTTTTACCAAGGAACTGTAAAGCCAGAATGTGTTTATGACCTTGTCCTGCATCAAGAATATCAACAGAGCTTTAATTTCAAGTTTTTAAGTGCCAAAAGTGTTGTGGACTTTGGGAAACAAAGAGAGAAATAAGCCCTGAAAGTCTCATGTGCTTTGAGTGTAATCTGGGGGAGTCGCTAAAGAAATAGTCAAGTTCTGTGTAATGAAATGGTCAAAAATGGTGCTCCGAGCATGAAGTTTCAGGCAAGAAGAAAAGTTCAGTTTGTAGTTTCAATTTTGCCCTGCTTGACGATCGTTGTGGAGGAAGAGCGTGAGTAGAGAGAGAGCGAGGCTCACTTGCATGGCGTCGAGTGATTGGTGCAACTGCAGTCAGTCCCACCACCTAGCCAGATTCAGAGTGCAGCCCCGTATTCAAGAAGGAGAGAGCAAGTGGCGTGTGAGCTGGTCAGCCAGAAGAAACCATTGAGGGGACTGTGAACATTCTAAATCTGTAAATACAGACATTTTCTGTTGAAATTCGGGCTCAACCCATTATCGGAATGACTAGGAAGATAGCGTGATGTTTGTAGCAGCAATCGGCAATGATCACCAGCCTATTTCACCCCAGAGGCCTCCTAGGATCAGCTTTACACCAAGAAATTTCCATGGGATCAAGCCAGCTACTGATTCAGTGAGTACCATTCAGAATAACTGAGCTCAAACTGTGCGATTTAAAAAAGCCAAGCTGGATCTATGTGTGAGCAGTGAGATTGTGTTGCAAAGAAGGACTGTGAGTTGTAACAGCGCCAAACACAACAAACAAAAATTCTGAGCATAGACTGTGAGCATGTATAATGGATTCAGCAACAGTATAATGTTCTAAGCAGGTGAGAGACTGTGGGTTGCATTTAGGCTGCAACAAACAGGCAATCCTGTAAAGAAATACTGTGGCTTTCAGAGACTTTAGGCATGTGTGAATAGTTGATTTGTGTGCTAATCATAAAGTCCTGCAAGGAATCATATGAATGTGCTGAGAAGTGTTAAAGCAGTGCAATTGATTACAGTTTGAGCAGAAATCAGTAGCAGAAAGGTCGGATGTGCAGTTAATTTGAGTCAGAGACAGATTTGATGCCAAAGGAGTGCTGCTGCCGCCATTACAGGGTGGAGCTGTAAATGTAAACACAGCAGCAGGGAGACATTTTAAGAGACTGTTCAGTGCATTATGAACAAGTAATAACAACAGAATGTATGTGTTCTATTTGCAGACATGGCTTCAGGAACATCCTGCTACCCAGATCATGCCCGAGCTATGATAGCAGAGAAGGTTGCCCAACTAAAGGAAATAGTGCAAGTTTTCTACGGTGAAGGTTGCTCCACATGTTGTAATATCCAACTACCCTGTGAGAGTATGCCTGATGTGCCTCAAGGCTGGAAGGGATGTTTTTTTTAATTCCTCATTGTTCTGGTTGCCTATTGAAGTATGGTCTGTCCAAGGTGCAAAGAATTTGTCTGGCTCCCACCTGGACCACAGTAGGAAACCCTGCATGTAGCAGCACACAGCACCAGGTTGAACCTGGAGGAGAAGGCCCACTAGAGTGTGGCACAAAGGAAGAGAGTGTGGATTTACTGCAAGAGCAGACATCTCATGATGTTTCCTCGCCTGTGTCTCATATGGACAGTAGAGAGGAAGGTTCCATGAAACCCATGGATAAAGGATCCTAGTTCTAGCCTAGTTGGGGAAGATGAAGTTCGAGAAACTTTGGATTGGGAGGTGTCTACCTCCACACCCACTGAGTAGTAGACTGTCTCAGTAGTGAGGTCGACTGCTCATTCCTGAGCCCAGGTCCTAAGTGAGGAAGAGAAGGATGAGGATATGTATCTTCATGTTGAGGGTCCCAGTCAGTGGCCTCAAGCTCTTGCCTTGGAGGAACCAGAGAGAGAAGTTGGTGACTCCACTGCCCTGTCTGCAAAGATGGTCGAGACAAGTTCTTTTGTTCTTTAAGTATGCGGCACTGGATGAACCAGGACTGGCCACCCCAAGCCATGCTGAGGGCCATGTACTTATGAAAAGTAGCAAGGAGGAGACACTGGTTCATAGGAGGGCCGATGCCATGTATGGGAGGGCCTTTCCTACCTTTCCTCATAGAGTCTGGGAGGAAATTGAGCAGAACAGACAATCCTGGTTACTGGAAGAAGCAAGCAAGAATCTGCATCCAGGTGCGATCCCTTGTGTCAGAGACAGAGTTATCAGTGATGCACTGAAATTCTGGAAATTGGGCAAGACATTGTTTATTGACACTGTATAATTTGTGGAAAAGGCAGGGAATGAGACATTCCATGACGCCAATTATGAACACCCAGATGAGGTCAAAGTTCTTGCATCTCACCCAGAGTGGTACTACCCTTAATGGTGCTACTCCCTGTAAATATGCCCACATCTACCCCAAGGGAAGCAGAGCAGTCATAGCAAACTGTCTGCCATCCAGCAGTTGCCGTGTCCATAGATTCCGCCAGACTGGTGTTCCAGGATCTAAGGTGCATCCAAGATTTGTCAGTCCAGCAATGTGCCTTCCCAGTTTCATCGCCTGACCTTCCAAGATGACCTCAGGCCAGCCATTTTTTCCTGATTCATCACCTGGTATCCCAGATGACATAAACCCAGCTGTGTTTTCCTGTTCCATGGTTCAATTTCTGAGATGACATCATCCCAGCTGTTCTCCTGTTTCATCACCTGTTTTCTGAAGGACATCAACCCAGCTGTATCCAAATAATGCTGCCAGAGGGGAGTCTTGGCTGGAAGTAGTTGATCTGTTGTTCATTCTTCAAGGGACTGATAAGTCCAAACTTTTCCATGATCTATCTGACTTTGCAATACATATCCTACAACTGGCATACTATCAACAAAGACTCTCCCTTTTGGATTACAGTGTTCAAGAACTGTGTTTCGGTGGGCTCTGGCCCAGAAGAGACTCTTTCATGGACCTTGCCTTCGGGCAACAACATTCTGTCACTAGATGGGACTTTTAGGGCATGCCATCCCCCAACAAGAGTATTGTGTGTAATGTCAGTGTGTTCTACTGTTTTCTACTTTTCTATATAATCTTTTTGGGGATTCTTTAGTGATTTGATGGAGGGATTATAACACTGTGGAATGCAGATTTGGGGTGTTTTGTTTGTGTTTTCTCTTTCAGGTGTTCCTGACAAAGAAAGAAGAGAAGACCAAAAGAGGATGTGTAAACTCATCTGAGTTCTCCTGTTCTGTAGAGTTTTAGAATTGTGTAGTAGTTAACATGTGTTAACCATTATTTTCTTCCACAGGTGTATGTGTGAGGGATGTGGGAGTGTAATGCTTTGTACAGTATTGTGTTCTGGCGTGTTTTTGGTTTGCAGGTCCCCTTGGTTGGGAGAAGATTCCCCTGTAGGTAGTTTGGATAGATAGATTTTCCCTAGAGGGCTAGGGGGATAGACAGGTGGTGGTCTTGATTGTCCATAGGGCTGCAGCTCTGGTCTATTAGGGCATGCTTTGGGCAGTTCTTCCAGAGCCACTGATTCTCCATAGTAAGATTTTGGAGTAGGTGCTGATGCATCAGCCAGTGGCCTCTGGGCCTTTAGTATTGCCTGCCTGTGCCTGGCACATGGTAGGAGACAGCCTGATCGCCCTCTCCGTGGGTAACACATGGGTAGGATGGTCTGGTGTGGCAAGAGAATGACTGTGGACATTCATTTACCTGGCTAAGGGTGGTGTAAACCCCTTGTTCCCAGGACTTACAAGAAACCCATTAGACTTAGTAGTAGGCAGGGAAGGAAGCTAGTGATTTTCCAGCAAATGGATTTCTCTCTCTCGCTCTCTCTCTCTCTGTTGTCAGTCTCAGCTGAGAGCTGGAGGGTGATGTCATTTAGAACTGTCACAGCAGCATAAGCCACAGCTAGTTGTTGTGAGTGAGGGAGATAGAATTCTGTAGTCACTTGGTGGCTGGAGTCTGCAGAGTGCAGTTGCAGTTCCAGCAGCAGCTGTGATATAGAGCTGCAGTGTTCCTGTTTGTTTTTCTTTCTCACGCTAGTGGATTACAGCAATCTTACAGCTTTTGTGAAGTGGTGGAAACTGTCTCCAGGAATTTTCCTGTGTTTCATCCCAGGAGGGATGGAGCAGGCAGCCAGGATGTTGGGGCAATCCCCTGATCCTACCAGGACAGTGGTGAAGCTGCCTTGTGTGACATTTTCTGTGAGTACTTTGTTTTGTTTGAGACTGCCAAGTGGTACCTGTATTTTCTTGCTTGAATTCCATGACAAAGGGGCCCTGTCACCTAAAACAGTTTAAAAGTTGTCTGTCCTCTGTGGAGTCCAGTATGTGACTATCCAAGTGAACAGAACTTTTACGTTTGACACCCCTCTGGTGTCCTGTGAGGATGTTAAGTGTAAAATACATTCCTAGAGAGCATCTTCAGTACATTTTGGTACAGTGTGAGGTGTATTTTCCAGAGGGATGGCCGAGTATGAACTTGGAAACAAAAGGTCGGAGACCCCCCCCAAATCTGGAGTAACCAGTCTAGCACTCTGGGTTCTGGAGGGCACCTGTGTCTTTTCTGTCAATGCATGTGGCAAATGCCTAAAGAAAGTCTTACCCCAGTGAGTGGGCTGTCTCAAGTTTTGTCCCAGTGAGTGGGTTTTCTCCAGTTTACCCCATGTATGTGGGTTCTGTGAGTGTTGAGCTTTTAGTGCTCTGCCATGGTCTGTGTGCCACAACTTATCCTATGCAATATGGGAAGTGACCAAGTACTGGCCGTGTGTGCCATTTCCAGGAGAAAGTGTGTGCTCTACAGGTAGCTAGTCCACAAGTTCTACAATCATCATATGCCATATGGGATTGGTATTCTGTACCTCAGATGTCTGCATTTACAGTATGTGTAAACCCTTGGGGTCCATTTTTGCTTTTGTGTGTTCCTACTATGTTACGGAATAAAGCCACCACACTCTAGAATCCCAACCTGGTATGGACATTGTATGTTATTGCTTCCTGTGTGGGGAGTTATTTGGGTACCCCTGTCCAGAAGTACAAATCTAGCATAGCCCTGAGTAAACGTTTCTCCCCAGGACCTGGGTTGTGGCCATGGTATTGGTCCCACCAGGTGTGTGCCAGTTAGTAACCGCACTTGGTTTGTGTTTTATACTGTCTACTACATCTGCGTATCCCACCATGTCTAATGGTGGCAAAGAATGTAACCCCCACCCCTCTCTTTTCCCCTAGACTATGGGAAGTGTACCTGCCGGTTAAATAAGGGGCCGGTGGGGGCTTACACAATTAACTAACCATTTTGGCAAAGTTTGTTTGGTAACAGGTGTCCCAAGGGTTCTGGAAGTGAATGAAACAAACAACTGACCAGCCTTAAGAACCGATCTGGTATGATCCAAATAGAACCTGAGCACTATATGTACATCTAGAGTGTGTAGAATCCCCACCCCATTCAAATATTTGGGGTAATAGACTGGAAGGCAGATGTCTTGATTAACTGTCAGCTCAGACACTACATTCGGAAGAAACTTAGGTTTAGTTCTAAGAGACATTCTGGGTCTGTGAAAAATTAAATAAGGCTCTTTGCACATAAGAACCTGAATCTCTGAAATTCTTCAAGCTGAAGTAATAGCAACTGAAAATAATACCTTCCAAGAAAGAAAGCGTAGCCCGCAGTCTGTGGGTGGTTCAAAGGGAGGCAATGTCAGCTTTTCTAGAAAGGACAAATGATCCCATGAAAGAACTGGTTCCCAAATGGGAGGCTTCATGTGCAATATACCCCATCAAAAAGTACGGGGTGAGATCTAGTTGGGCAATGGTCCTGCCCTCCAATGGTGTGTGATAAGTTGAAATTGCAGAGAGATGCACCTTGATGGAAGAATATTGGAGCCGGATCACTGTCAAAATAGCGCATGCAATATCAGCGCATGTTATTGCAGCTTGTACTTATTAGTGCTCCTTCATATTAGTGCAATGACAAAACAGCTTGTATTTTATAGTGCAATAATGAAACAGCTAGTATGCCATAGTGCTCTGTCAGCTTACCACTCTATGTTGCTGCGCATTCACTTTGTTCCTGTTAGTTGTTCCTGTTAGCTTCTATAATGTTTACCGGGACCCTGATTAGCATTTCACCGTAATGTGTCACTCCCCTTCCCCTCCCGAACTTCCTGCTCCTATTCCTATCTCGATCAACCTCAATCATGATGATATTTCAAGTCTGAAAGCATCAAATTTCAAAACAGATTACAAGGTACGGTCATAGCATTAGTCTTTATTGAAACACAAAAAACAAAAGTAAAGGAACAATAAAACTGGACAGCTGTCACTTTCCACTTTGATTGCTGCTTGCTTTACATAGTTTACTTAGTTGCAAGCCAAGTTTGAATGCACATGTATGTGGTAGTCCATTTACACCTGTAGCTGAAAGTTATAAGCTATACGTCGAAGGTATTCGTTTTGGGTGTGTTGTGCATACTGTGACACGATGCTTGCTCACTAATTTGTTTATCATGACCACGCATTATTACATGTGCTATGTTCAGTGCACCATAATGTAATAGCGCTATTATGTATGCACGGCTATTTCTTGCACTATTTCGTCCACGCTATTATTACCATATTCATTTCGAGCCCTGTATCTGAAATCAACAGCAGGTATTCCAAGACAGAGTTCAATGAACAGGAGAATAGATCCAGGGAGTGTACAGATGCCCACAAGTGGAAACGCTTCCACTTCATAGTGTAAGTAGCTTGTGTAAAGGTTTATGAGCTTCCATCAGGACCTCACTGAGTCTCTGAGAGACCCCAAAGAGGAAGCTGCTAGGCCTGCAGGAGCCATGCATGAAGGGTCACAGACTGGAGGTCTGGATGTACCAGGGTGCCCTGCTCCTAGGAAAGCAATCTGGATGACAGGGAAGGGGAACCAGTCATTCCACAGCTAACTGTTGCAGTAGAGGGAACCAGAGCTGATGCTGCCAGAGCAGTGCAATCAGGATCATGTCTGCCATCTCCACCTGGAGCATGAGCAGCACCTTGCTGAAGCAGTGGAAAGGGAGGAGAGGTGTAAAGGAACCTTCCTGCCCAGCAAAGAGACAAAGTGCTTCACTGGAAAACACCAGGCCTGGGATCTAGCAAGCAGAAATTGGGCAGTTTGGCATTGCACAGTGACATGAAGAGGTCCAGCTCTGAATGACCCTATCTTTTAAAGAGGGTCGCCTACCACTCATGGATCCTGGACCGAGATCTTTGAGTCCCTCTGCCAGGACATTTTGGGCACCAAGAACATTGGTTACAGTTGGCATGAGTCCGTATTCCAATGCCCAGTACCACACTCTCGTGGCTTCTCAGTACAGAGGGTAGGAATGTGTCCCTCACTACTTGTTGATGTAGAACACCATGGATATGTTTATGGTCTGCACAAGCAAGGGACCCTGGGAGAGGTCCAGCTGAAAGGCCTGTAAGGCATACAAGAACTGCTCTCATCTCCAGGATGCTGATGTGTAGAGTCAACTCCTACTCTGACTGACAGCCCTGAGTGCGACAGTCCTGGAAATGGGCACCCCATCTCAGGTCAGAGGCATCTGTGGTCAGGATTTGTTGTGGTGAAGCTGTCTGGAAAGGAACCCCAATGCTAGTTTGGGAGATGTCTGCCATGGGACAGAGTCTTCTATACAGCTCTTGGGATCCATGTGGGTTGCTTGAGGTTGTCTGACCTCTGATCCCACTGAGTTCTGAGGGTTCACTGTCAGATCCTCATATTCAAGCATGCCAGAGGGACAGTCACAATGACTGTTGCCATGTGACCTAACAGCTGTAACATGGTTCAAGCCAGAACCTGGATGGATAAGGATTCCTTAGGCAAGCACACATATGAACATAGGAACACACCATCAGAAACAGGCCTCATGGTCTATCGGGTCTGCTTGATTGTACAGCTAGCCCCTTAGCTTGCAACTGCCCCACCCACCCTCCCACTCTGTTCCATCCCTTCTTAAAGCTGCCAACCATTCTACAAGATACCATCTCCTCAGGCAGAGTATTCCACTTATCCACTACCCGTTCTGTGAAGAAATGTCTTCTGATTTCCCTCCTGAATCTTCACCCCTCCAATCTCAGCTGATGCTCCCTCATGTGTCTCTGTCATCAAATCTGGAAAATCCCTTCTGTATTTGTCTTGTTTATCCCCTTCAAGTATTTAAAGGTTTCAATCATATCCCCCCATCCCATCTCTCCTCCAGGGAATACATGTTCAGCTTGCCCAGCCTCTCCTCATAGGATCTTCCCCTCAATCCCTGGATCATCTTAGTCACCCTACACTGTACCCCCTCCAGCAATCTAACGTCCTTCTTTAGGAATGGGCACCAGTACTGCATGCAGTATTCCAGGTGCAGACTGAACAGTGACCTGTATAGGGGAAGGGTCACCTCCCTATTTCTGGAGGAGATTCTCCTCGCTACACACCCCAGCATCTTTTTGGCTTTTGCCACTGCCTTCCTGCACTGAGTTGAGTTGTTCTTACCCCCCATTATAAGCACCCCAGATCCTTTTCCTCCTCAATGCAATATACCCACAATTAATTGGAGGTCCCTAACCAGCAGTGCCCAATATGAAAACGATTTTGCATCTACACTAATTGACACAGGTCTTGAGTAAATTATAACAGAACCAACATGAGGAGGTTATATTGGACCTACTGATTTTTATTTATTTATTGAATTCTCGGATTACTACCTTTGAGCTACAAGCTCATTTACAAAGGTTCCACGTCAGGAAAGATAAGGTTATCATACAATGGTGATCACAGAGATACAAACAATCATACATTTAACATCGACAAAAGACGTTAAGGATCTTGGTTAGTGATAGGCCCTTAGGGGATAGACAAAGATAGAGCAGCAGGAGCAGTTGCCAGAGAGAGTGGGGGGGAGGAGGGTGGAAGGATTTTAAGGAGAGGGGAAGAGGCAGAAGGTCACCTTGCAGTAGCCCCTGGTTAGGGGGTCACCATGTCTGAGAGAGAGTTTGAGGTAGGAGGGAGGACGGGATTGCAAGTATGGAGTGGAATGGAGCCTAGGGGAGGGAGGTAAGAACCATGACAGGAACAGGTCTGTGGGCCAGGGGTAGGGAGGAGGAGGGAGGGAGAGGGAGGTAGCAAGGTAGGTACTCATGAAGTGCAGATAGGTGCAGTAGTCAGGATTTAAACAGGAGGGTAGGTCAGGTAGGACAGGTGCATTTCCCTCGAGCGGAAAGGTGGGACCTAAGTGTAGATTTGAATGGGTCAATTTTGCTTATTGTAGCTAGTTCAGATGGAAGAGAGGAGAGCCATAGCAGGGCCCGGTATTTGAAAGAACGCTGACCTTGTGTAGTGCAACGATAGGGGATCTTGACTGAGATCTTACTGGATGTCCTAGTGGTCCTAGTTGGAGCAACCTGGTGTATGAGGGAGCTGGGCCCCGGGAGCAATAGGCCCAGGGTTGCTTTTTTGACAAGGAGGCAGGTTTTATAGCGGGCCCTATCGAACAGATTTAGCCAACCAGTTTCATAGTAGAGGTGGCAGGTATGAGTCAGGTGAGGGGCACCCAGTGTGAGTCTGCAGGCTTTATTGAGCGTGGTGATGAGACGCCTCAGTGTGCTGTCCGAGACTGCACAGTAGATGGCAAGGCCGATAATCAATGGTTGAGAAGACTGAGCTGGTTATGGAGAGCTGGAGGGCTTTGGGAGTGAGGCAGCTATGGTGCTTATATAGCAGACCAAGCTTTCTGTTAGCAGCAGTGGCCACCTGGTCGATGTGTGCGGCATAAGAGAGGGAGCTATCAAGGGTGAGGCCCAGGTATTTGAAATTGGTGACCATTTCAATGGTGATATTATGTAGATTCTGTATGTTGAGGGTTGCGGCCTTGTGGTGGCTGTGCGCTGAGGCAAAGAGCATGGTCTTCGTCTTCTTGTGGTTGACTAAGAGTTTTGCGTTGCTAAACCAGGCTTCAATGTTGTTGAAGTCCTGTTGGAGACGCTGTTCCAGAATGGTAAGGTCAGAATGACTGGAGTAGATCACCGCATCATCAGCGTAGAGCAGGATTTTTTGTCGGCAGGCTAGAGGAAGGTTATTTAGAAAGAGGCTAAAGAGGAGATGGCCAAGGATGGAGCCTTGGGGGACCCCAAGGGACACTAGAAGGGGGTCAGAGAGCACATTGCTTATTTTTAACTACTGAACACTCTGAGAGGTAGCTCCTGAGCCAGCAAAGGAAGTCAGAGGACAGTCCTATAACCTCTAGTTGTGCCAGGAGGAGGTCATAGTTGACCGTATCAAAGGCCTTGGTGAGGTCAATAAAGGTTGCTCCCACTAAGTGCCCCTGATTGAAGGCACTATGAATGTAGCCCATGAACTCGAGAAGTGCCGTAGTTGTACTGTGGCGTTGATGGAAGCCTGTTGCTGCTGGCATTGCAATTGGTATTTGTCGAGGTGTGCAGTCAGCTGGTCGTAGACTATTCACTCGAGAGTTTTTGAGATAGGTAGAAGGATTGAAATTGGGCGATAATTGGCGTGATCCGACTTACTACCAGCTTTATGGACAGGGGTTACTATGGCAGCTTTCCAAAAGCTTGGGAAGGTACCGGTGAAGAGGGAAAGATTTACGATAGAGGTTAGTGGGCTTAGCAGTTCATCAAGGGTAAGTGAGACTAATTTTTAGGCCAAGACCCTCGGAGCTGTGCCTGGATTTCCTGAGGACTTTGATTAGGTATTTTTTTACTTCAATTTTAGATAGGACTCTGAGGTAGAAAGGGGGCTTGGGTGCATTTTGGGGGACTGTGGGGGAGGGCTGGGTGGAACTGACTTGGTCTTAGAAACTGGGGGAGCACTGTACTGAGGTCTGTGAAGGCTTTGTTAAAGATGTCTGCAATGGATCTGGGGTCTTGAATGAGGGATCCATTGTGGCTCAGCAGGGTGGGTGCCATGGTGTCACTTTTCCCGACGATAGCATTAACGTTATCCAGAAACGGTGGCTGTCGCCCCAGGTGGAGTTAAGTTCGCATCTTTGGTAGTCCGCTTTAGCCTGGCAGATTGCCACGGTGCATTTATTCTGCACAGCCTTGTAGTTTTGCAGGTCCTGGCCAGAGAGAGTATGTTTGTACTTATGCCATAGGTTGTCCCTGGAGCGCATCTGGGCAAGGAGGTGAGGGGTTACCCATGTTTTGTGCACACCACTAATTTTACTTTTAGTCCGGGGGCAAATATGCCACAGGCAGAATTAAAAATATCTATGAATTTGCTCAGTGCTATGTTAATATCATTAGTTTTTGATTACCAATATTGGGGAAAAATTTCTAACATTATTATACATGACCCATTAGGGAACAGTGACCATTGTTCTATTTTATTTACTCTGACTTATGATTAACCGTTTCCACTTTTAACTACTCTTTATTTAATAATAATAATAATAATAATAGTTTATTTATTAAGTGCCTTTCAAGCACCAAGGTGCTATACAAATGAACAATAAGATCACAGAAATAAATACATATATAAAAATCAGAATGATAACAGAACATCAAGCCATAAAAGCTTGACTTCACAGATGGGTCTTAAGCTCCCGCTTGAAACTCCCCATGGTCGTGCATTCATGAAGCTGACAGGGCAGAGAATTCCAGAGGGTTGGGGCTAGAGACATAAAAGCCCGAGTCCCAGAAGATTTTAAAATAACCCTCAGAACTTCCAGCAAACCCTCTGCAGTCGACTGTGCTGTCATACAGGGCTGTAGTAAATCAGAAGCTCTTTCAAGTAATCGGGGCCAAGTCTCTGCAGGTCTTTGTAGGTCAAAAGACCTACTTTGAAGGTGATCCATCACTGTATTGGCAGCCAGGCAGATTGCACAAAACAGGGGTAATGTGTGTCCTTCTTGACACCCCTGTCAACAACCTAGCAGCAGCATTCTGCACTAGCTGCGAGTGGTGGGTATCAACCCCAGCAAGCCCCAGGTACAGGGAGTTGCAGTAGTCAAGGCGAGAGGTCACAAAGACGTGGAACAACACAGGTAAATCGCTAGATGAAACACGGTGTTTCACCCTGGCAATGTTCCTGAGATGGTAAAATTTAGACTTTACACCTGCTGACACCTGATAGTGAAGGATTAGCCCATCATCAAGTACCACTCCCAGGTTATGCCCCTGTTCAGAGGTAAGGATCTGATCACCCCTCAGAAATAAACCAGAGAGCTAATCAGACCTTAGCCCCTCTATCTGTGACCTGGGTCCACAACCATGACCTCATTCTTACCTGCGTTCAACTTTAACCAGCTCAAATTCATCCAATCATGGATTTCAGTAGGCAGCTATTAAATACAGAGAAAGCACTAACCTGGTTGTGAGCGAAAGACAGGTAGAGCTGGGTATCATCAGCATAGCAGTGAAACCTCAGCTCATACCATCTTACAATGTTTCCGAGGGGCAGCATATACACTGCAAACTACATGGAGGAAGCGCCAAGCCCTGAGAAACCCCGCAAGGCAGAGAGAAAGGGTCAGAGGAAAAATTCCCCGACACAACTCTCTGTGTTCTCCCAGATAGGAATGATGTAAGCCATCTGAATACTGCACTCGACAGTCCACAGATGGACCTCAGGTGCTCGAGCAAAACCCCATGGTCTACAGTGTCGAAAGCTGAAGAGAAATCAAGGAGAACTAAGACAGAATGATTTCTCTGATCTCTCACCATCAAGAGATCATTGAGCACCTGAACCAGAGCAGTCTCAATACTAAGCCTCTTACGAAAACCAGGCTGGAGCAGTTCATAGATATTATGGATGGTCAAATGGTCCTCCACCTTGTTTGCCACTACCTTCTCAATAACCTTACTAATAAAGGAAAGGTTAGAGATAGGTCTGTAGGTAGCAAAAATATCTGGGTCCAAAGAAGCTTTCTTTAAAAGGAGAGTCACCACCATTTCCTTCAGGGAGCTTGGGAACTCACCCAGTTCTAGGGAGCACCAGATTATTTGAGCCAGAAATGGGCCCACAATCTCAACATGACTCAAAATCAAGGAGGTTGGACCCTGATCTAAACTACACCATGTAGGGTGCATCCCCTGGACAATCCACATAACATCCTTGAACGTTGGCAGGTCAAAGAAAATACAGGAGGCTTGGGGTACCTGTGGCCAAATGACGACTAACAGCATCCCCATAGAGTGTGTGTCCGGCAGATCTCAATCTGAATTCGGCTACCTTATTCACAAAGAATTGAGTGATCTCATCCCACTCCTTTTGTGAAAAAGCTTGATAGCACTGAAGACAGGCTGGGTTGTGCAGCCTGTCCACAGTTCTGAAAAGCTGAGTCAGTTGATTCTGAGTGACAGCAATCTCCCTGGACAGGAATTCTGCCTTCTTACGGGAGTTCTCTGATTGGTAGAGCTGATAATGCCCCTCCATACTAAGGCAGTTGACTTCTAGAGCAGATTTCCAGCAACAATGCTCTAACTGTCACCCCACACGCTGCAGCTCCATCAAGGACCCATCAAACCAAGGAGCCTGAGGGTGAAGAGGGAGGGGATGAACACGGAAAGGAGCAACTGAGTCAAGAGCCAAGGAAATAGCCTGATTATAAACCAGAACCATCGACTCTGGACTCATGCTGGCAACAGGAAACTCTGAGAGGCTCATCACCACCATCAGATCTTCAGGACACACATCCTGTAAAGGACGGTATCAAACCATCTCCATAGGGGCAGACCTATGAAGGGGAGCACAAAAATTGAAGCCCATGGTGTAATGATCAGACCAACTGACAGGTTCCACCACCAAATCAGAGGCCTCAATCCCCAGGAGGAAAACCAAATCCAGTAAGTGACCATGATTATGAGTAGCTAAAGAAACAATCTATGTAAAGCCTTGCGATATCATCAACTGGAGGAAGTGTTGATCAAAAGACAAGAGTTAGTTGTCAACCCAAGCATTGAAGTTGCCCAGAACCATCAATCTGGGTGACTCCAATGCCATATCGGTGAAGAAGTTTGCCACTTCCTGCAGAAGTCGCTTCTCGTCTCCTGGTGGATAGTAGAAGAGGGCTATCCTGAAACCCATACCAGCTACTACAGTACACTCAAAGGATTTGGCCTCATCAACTGGTACACCTGTTAACCCCAACCCGGTCTTGAAACAGACTGCTACTCCCCCCTCCTGCAATCCAATCTTGGGTGATGAATCACAGAGAACTCGGCTGGAACTGCTGCCTCCAAAAATAGGGTCAGCATTTCCATCCAACCAGGTCTCGATGATGCAAGCCAGATCAGCTGTTCCAACAAGGTCAACTATAACAGAAGACTTGTTTTTAGCAGATCTGGCATTGCACAACACCGCCCGATTTGGACAAGGTTCCTGATCCATCCCGAATACTTTCCCATCAGAACAGATGGTGTCCTTTTTAAAAATTATGATAATGCTAATTTTGACAACATAAACGACCACTGAAACAAAATTCCATGGGAAGAAATACTATCACCTCTCCTGCTTGGGGTTGCCTGGAGGTACCTAAAATCCACAAACCTTAACCTGGAAAAAACATCTGTCCCCACAAAAAAGGAATTTGATAAAAAAGGGAAGATTCCCCTATGGCTAAATAAACCCATAAAAAACAGATTAAATATAAAGAAAAAATATTTTCATTATTAAAAAAAATGCAGTGGCAACCATAAAGAAGACATTCTTTGTAATTATGAACAAGCAGTTAAAGACTTGAAACATCTAATAATACATTCCAAGAGAAATCTAGAGTTTAGACTAGTCCTGTCCAAAGATTGTCACAAATCACTATTTTCTTATCTTAATAATAAAAAAGGTAATAATAGATATATTGGGCTGCTTATTGTAAAATATTCTACACTGGCATCAGATAAAGAAATTGCAGATACATTAATAATAATTCTGGTTCAGTTTTTTCAAATAAAGAAGTATCTGATCTCATTTGTGACATAGCGCTTATTCATAACAACTATTCAATTACTAAGACCAATACCCTTTTGGTACTAAAATCACTAAATAAAATCTCAGGTTCAGGTCTGGACAATCTAAATCCCAGGTTCCTATTTGAGACTTCTGAAGCCTTAGAACTCCTCCTATCACTTATTTTTAATAAATCCCTTCATGAAAGTTCAGTTCTGCAGGACTGGCCAAAAGCCATGGCTGTACCTATTTTCAAGAATGTGAACCTCTCAAAAGCAGAAAACTGTTGACACATCAGACTAACCTCAGTCCTTTGTAAACTTGATGGAGAAATTGATTAAATACCATTAGAAAAAGAAATGGTATCTCTCTTCGATCATACCCAACATGGTTTCAAGCAGGGATACTCATGTACTACTAACCTTGTAGCCTTCTACAACTACATAAGTCAAGGCCTTGACTCTGGCTGTCCCATGGGTGTGATCGTGTTGGACTACAGCCATACATTTGACAAGGCTTTTTGGCTTTTCTCCAATCTTAAATGGGTTAACAGCTGGCTATCTGACAGACACCAGCGAGTAAGAATACATGGAACTCTATTAGACAGGGGCATGTGACTAGTGGGGTGCCACGGGGCTCGGTCCTTGGACCAGTATTGTTCAACATCTTCATCAATGATATGCAGCTAAGTTTATGTAACCTACTATCCAAATTTACTGATGATACCTAGCTAGGGGGAGGGTTGATTCATTCCCAAACAGGACCACACTTACTAACAGTCTGAAGATAATTGAACAATAGGCCTGTTCTAATGCTATGTCCTTTAACATTGACAAATGCACTATTTTGCATTTTGGTATACACAGCCCTTCACAGACTTATACCTTAAATAATACCTCCTTGAAATTGTTCCTTAGTGAGAAAGACCTGGCCGTGATGGTCAGTAATAAATTTTCTTTTACAGACCAGCGAATGAAAGTGGGCAAATTATCTAATGCACCACTTACGTGCATTAAACACACATTCATCTCAAAGACAAAGGAAGGTATTATTCCATTATATAGGACACATAACAGACCCTATTCTGGTTATGGGTCTTCCTTTTGGATCCCATATTTAAGAAAGGATGTAAACAGGATTGAACAAACACAGAAGAGCGCAACTAAATTGGTACCCTGCTTGGCATCCAAAAGCTATCAGGAAAGACTCCAGGTTACAGGGCTCCACTCCTTACAAACCAGAAGGAGCAGGGGTGATCTCCTTTTTCTATTTGTATTTATTCTTTTATTTTATTGAACTCTAGGATTACAAATAACTTTGAGCAAGAACTGCTCATTTATAAAGGTTCCACATCAAAAGATGGAAGGATAACATATAAACAAAGGTAGACAATATTACAGAATCTCAGAAAATACAATACAGTAATTCAAGCTGAGAGGCAGAACTAGCAAGGTAAAGATTTTTTAGAGAACAAATGGGATGGGGAGAGTAGGAGGGGTTAGGAAGGAGTGGGCAGGCGGAAGGGCCATTGTCAGAAGGGTGGGATGAGTAAGAGAAGTACAAGGTTGAAGAGACAGAAGTCCGAAGTGCCCACTGATCAAAAGGGGTTGGGGAGGGAAGAGGGATGGAAGGAGGGGAAGGATGAGAAGTGGAGAAGTGGAAGTCAAAGGTATAAGGCCAAAGGAGGTTGGTGTAAAAAAGTGATGAGCAGGTATGGAGAGGATGTTCATTTAGGAGAAGCAGTCACATAGGCTAGAACTAAGTTTGGGGAGGCAGTTTGGTGCATTGGGTTAAGGCTCTGAGCTGCAAATCTGGAGACCTGGGTTTGAATCCCACAGCCCCCTAGGTGCACACTGTGTGACCCTGAGTAAGTCACTTAACTTCATTGTGCTCCCAGGTTGCACCTGCAAACAAGCTTTCAGCTTAGAGTGTCTCACCTGGTAAAATAAAAAAAACCAAAAAAAAACTAATGAGATGGAGTCATCATAGGTACCCTTTAAAGAGGCAGAGTGTGGTAGAAGAAAGTGCTTCCTTGTTGAGTGTCTTGAATGACTGGGAGCCCCTATAGACAAAGAACCTCTGACCTATTGAGTCCATCATCTGGGGACCTGGAAGGTAAGAAGTAGAGCACTTCAAGTGTGCTGGGGACTGCTGTGAGCTGTAAGGAGCTTTTCAACCCCAGTGGCATGAGCCTGAGGAGAATCGTTTTGGTTATCAGGCAGGTCTGGTATTGGATCCTGCTGAGCAGAGGGAGCCACTCAGTCTTAGCGTACATATCTGTGTAAGGCAGAAAGCTCTAATAAGGAATATGCATGATTTGTTTAGTGCCACTGATATCCTGTGAAGGGCAGTCAGAGAAGTGGGGTCATATATGACAAGCCCACAGTCTATGATAGAGGTGACAGAGCTGTAGATAGCAAGTCTAAGGGCCTCAGCAGTCATGCAGTGCCTGTGCCTGTGAAGCAGGCCTATCCAAATGTTGGTTGCCTTAGCAACATTGTTGATATGCAGGGCTTAGGAGAGAGAGAGAGAGAGAGCAGTCCAGAGTGATGCTGAGGTATTTAAAATGTGGAACCTGCTCCAGTGTCACCCCAATTAGTTACTGATGATGATGGGTAGGGCTTTATGTTTGCTCCATGTGTTGCAGAAAGTAATAACCTTTGTTTTGCTATAGTTCAGGACAAGTTCATGTAAGCTGAACCATTCCTTATCTCATTTGAAGTCATGTTGCAGTTGCCCCTCAAGGAGCTTAGTGTTGTGGTGACTAGAATACAGGGCTGCATCATCAACATAGAGCAGTATATTCTGATTGCAGATGCTAGGGAGGCTATTCAGGAAGAGACTAAATAGTAGTGGTCCTAGGATGGACCCCTGTGGAACTCTAGATAGAACCTGTTTCTTATCTGAAGTAACATCAGCAATCCTAACTCGCTGACACTGTCCCTCAAGATAGCTTGTAAACCAGTGCATAGCATCACTGGAGAGCCAGACAGTTGCCTGAGTAGGCGTGTATGACTGACAGTAACAAAGGCCTTTGTTAGGTCAATGAAAACAGCACCCACACAGTTGCCTTGGTTGAGAGTGGAGTGAACAAAACCCATAAATTCCAATGGTGCAGAGGTGGTACTATGTCCTTTTCTAAAACCATGCTGCTCTGGGCACTGTAATTCATATTTTTCCAGGTACTTGACTAACTGCTCCAATACAATGCATTCCAGGGCTTTGGGGGAGGATGGAGATGGGTCTGTAGTTGGTATGCAGTGATCTCTCTCTCCTTTTGAGTACCAGTGTGATAGTCGCTTGTTTCCAGATCAATGGGAATTGAGCCAGCCTTAGAGAGAGAGAGAGAGAGGTTAAAGATCTTTGTTAGTGTCTCAAGGACTTCATCCAGGACTAGAATAGTCAGTTTCAGAATGAGCGAGTCACCACTGTGACCAGTATTATGGATGGCTTTATGAATATATGTTCTGGCTAAGTGCACTGGGATCTCTTTGAAGTAGAATTGTGGGAATGTATGACTGTGGCAAGTAGTCATGTTGAGTAGTGGAGGAAATGGCATTGAAAAAGTCAGGTGGCAGAACACTGCCCAAGTTAAAGATTGCATTTTTAAAGGTATTGATGATAGTACCAAGGTTAAGCATAGAAGTTCTGTCATCACTCACCTGAACTGATGTAGCAATGTGGACTTAACTTCTCTCAGAGAAAGATTGTCTCTACACTCCATAACAAACAACTTGATGTAAGTAAGGCTAGAACAAATAAGAGATTAAACATCTACATTATTAAAGCACCTAGATTATGGAACAGTCTCCCACAAGAAGTTATGGTTCTTAATTTCTATTTTTCCTTTAAAAAAAGCCCGGACAAATGGCAAGAATCTAACCAAACTTAGGTTAATGACCCACAAACGTTGTGGGTGACAATCTCAATGGGCTGTGGCATTCTTTTGTCCTTAATTATCAAGTAAACCAAACAAGTAAACCAAGACGTACCCTGCACCAAGCCTAGTTCAGATGGATCCAGTTTAGGGCCGAGCACCCATCTACCATGTTAGGCAGAGTTTTAATTGAATTGGATACAGCAGCTACAGGTTGCAGGTTTCATTTAGCAGTAAAAAGTGATATACCTGGAGAGAGGGGATATACCAAAGGCAAGAAAAAGAGGCTAGAGAAAGGGGGAAATGTGTTTTGATTGGTCTAGGGCTCCCAACATAGGGTCCTCACCTCAATTATTTTTTTGGGGGGGGATTAGGAATCCTAGTTGTGGGTCCCAGCAAAGGTTTTTTTTTTGTTTGTTTGCTTTTTTTTAACTGGACCCACAGAATGGGAAACAACTGGGGAGAGATGTGCAAAAAAAAAACACACACACACACACACACACACACATACACACATATCACTAGTATTGCATGTTACAGGGTAAGCTGCATAGAGGCCCTGGCTCTATGAGAAGATGATAGTGGACAAAAGTAGTAATAAATGGAGAAGGTTTCAGGAAGATCTCGGTATGTAACTTTTCTATCTTTCCTGAGTCAATCAGTCTTCTAAATTGATTCCCAGTTATTTGAAAAAGACGTGTGAATGCCTCAGGGATGAACTAACTGATGGAGATAACCTGACATCAATGCTTGGAAAGTTAATGGAAACACTGCCAAAAGAAAGGATTGTGAAGTATCTTGAATCCAGCAGGATACAAGACACAAGGCAGCATAGATTTAAAAGGGGGGATGTCCATGTCAAACAAACATGATAGACTTCTTTGACTGGGTGACCAAAAAAAGAGATCATAGTGGAACAGTGGTTGGGGCATTCTTAGATTCCAGTGAGGCATCTGACATCATTCCACATAGGAGACTCGTAAGGAAGCTGGCAGTTTAGGGTTGATCCAAAAGTGGTAAACTAGGTAACAACTGATTAAGGGATAGGCAACAGAAAATGGTGGTAAATGGATTTCAATCTGGAGAAGGGAGGGTGACCAGTTATAAGTGACATTCCAGATAAGCTGAAAGGGAAAGTCTGCCTCTTTCTCTTTGCAGAGGATACCCAAATCTACAACAGGGTGGGCAGTAGGGGGCAGAAAGGATGCTCAGTGACCCAAGAAAACTCAAGAAGTGGTCAAGGGTAGAGCAGTTGGGTTTCAATGTAAACCAAGTGTAAAATCATGCACTGAGAGTACAAACATGAAAAAGTAGAAAACATAGTAGTAGTAATAGAATCAGCATTTAAACAGCATTTTCAAACACAGAGTACAAAATGGTAGTAGTAGTAGTAATAGTCATGACTGACAAACAGGAAAGAGAAATGGGGATGATATTGATGGCCTAAAGGTATCCAGGCACTGTGACAAGGCAGTAGGGAAGACAAGTGGAATGCTAGTGTGCATGGGGAGGGGTATCACCTGAAAAAGGAGGAAAGTGGTGCTGCTTCTAAAAAGATCACTGGTGAGACTCTGCCTAGAGTACTGTGTCCAATTCCGGGGACTACAACTCCAGAAGGACACAAAGTGGAGGCTGTCTAGAGGGTAACTAAAATGTTACAGTGTCTCCATCTAAAGCCCTATGACACAAGACTAAAGGACTTCAATACTGTATGTACACCCTGGAAGACAGAATGGTGGCAGGGGATAAAATAGAGCCCGTTGAATACCTCACAGGAGTAAATGAAGTCCTGAAGGGGAGTATATTTCAGAAAAACAGATGCTCACGTATAAAAGGACATGCAATGAAGATGGTTGGGGTTAAATTCTGGGTTAAAGTAAGGAAGTACTTCACAGAAAAAATAATAATAGTAATCTTTGCTTATAAATCATCTTTCAAACACCAAGGTGCTGAACAGTAAATAAGCATATAAAAGCAGTAAAAACATAACAATGTAACCAAATAACAGGATAAATAACAAAGATAAAAGAGTGGAGGTTAGCTGCAGCATTCTTCCCTCGGAAGCAGTGGGGTTACAAACAGTGTTAGGGTTGTGGGCTTTAAGAAGGCATGGGATAGATATAAACATAGAAACATAGACTTTGATGACAGATAAGGACCACTTGGCCCATCTAGTCTGCTTATATCCCTATCTACAGGATAGGCCGCAGGTCCTAGTTAACCAACAGCCTATTTCTTCCTACCCCCCACAAGAATTGCCTTATGTCTGTCCCATGCATTCTTGAATTCTCCCACAGTTTTAGACCCCACAACCTCTTCAGGAAGGCTGTTCCATGCATCCACTACCCTCTCTGTGAAATAATACTTCCTCACATTGCCCCTGAACCACCTCCTTCTATCTTTAAATTGTGTCCCCTTGTTCTTGCAAGTCTCTTTTTTCTGAAAGATGTTACCCTCTTGGACTTTGTTGATTCCACTGAGGTACTTAAAAGTTTCTATCATGTCCCCCTTCCCTTCTTTCCTCAAGGGTATGCATATTAAGCTCCTTTAGTCTCTCCTCATATGGCTTCTCTTGCAGACCCTGCACCATTTTAGTTGCCCTCCTCTGGACTACCTCTATCAGAATCATACAGGACTTACAGCTGTGTCAATATTGGCAGCTACAAGGTGTCCCAAAGGCAGGGCTGCCAAATCACAGCTGGAAAGGGCCTGAAAGTCCAGTGCTTGAAGCACCCCCAACAAGAATTGCTGGTACAGGCCATACTCAGCAAAATAAGTTATTTGAACCAATAACTCATTGTCCTCTGAGGAGGACATTTCTGTAGATAAGGTGCTGCCTCTGGCTCAGGTCAGTTTTGAGGAGAAAAGTCTGAAATGGGACTTGCCTGACTCCCTATGCCAGTTCTCTGTGGCATCAACCAATGCCTGGGGTTGATACCTTGTTAGTAGCCCTAAGAGGATGGTAATGAATGCATTGCCTTAAAGAAACTGTGAGGCCCTTCAAAAGGGACATGAGATTCCTGGTCTTAAGAGCCTTGGCCTTGGCTGCAGAATTCCGGAGGAGGCCTCACCTGAGGAGAAAATTTAATAGAGCCACCTGAAGAGTGTCCTTCTACTTCTGAGAAATAAGCTGATTAGTGCCTTTAGTAAGAAAGCCCCAGGTTAGGTGATTAGACCTATACATTTTCCTCTAAGTGAGCTTAATCCTGATTGGTAATGATGTCAACAAGCAGCTGTAGGCTGAAACCAGGCCCAGGATCACCAGTTAGCTATAAGTTGGCACCACTACTGACACTGAACTCGAGTCAGATGATGTTGTTGGACACAAGAACCTCCTTGTCACTGGGGTCAGCAACATCCTTGATCTAATTCTCAATATCAACATTGACATCTGACCCACTTCCATCACCCTCATTGACACCAAAGTTGGGGACAAACACCAGGCCAACCCCACTATAGGCACTATAAAGTCCTGCATTAACAGGGACAAAGTAATCTGCAAAAGCTCCTGGTTCTCTACTGCCCCGGCTGTCCTCTCTGCTCAACTGATGAGGGGTTCTTAGAGGTTCCCATGGTGCGGCTAAAAACATCTGGGGCTTGAGTATTTATGTTCATGGCACCAGTCCTGTGGAACTCTCTACCTCATCAGATTAGAGTGCAGGATCATGGAGAACTTCAAAGCCAGTTTGAAAATGCATCTTTTCCAACAAGCTTTTAGTAACTGGTATTCATGAATGGTGATAAATTTTAAAGTGAAGTTGAATTTGTAAGACTTTTAAATTATTTGTGATATGTTTTATGTGCAGCACTTTGATACTGGAATTGCACTATATAAATAAACAAATATTATTATATTATTAATACTATGCTCAGAACTGGATCTAGGTCTAACACCTTGGCTCTTTACAATGCCGTCACCATGCTCAAAGTCATCATCTTCAAAAGCAAGAACAACCTGCACTCATGGATCATTGCTTCCAGCTAGGTAACAATGCACAAATGCACTGGCAAAAGTATAATGTTCAAAATGAATTCAGTTATTAGAAGTAAAGAAAACACAGAAGATTCTACTAAAAGAGAACTTAGGACCTCACTTTCAGACACCCAAGAGATTAGCTCATTACAGCTTTCTCAGGGGTAAGGAGGCATTGAGTTGTTCACTGGTGTGTATAGCTGTGGCCCCACCACTAGGAATGTCTACTGCTCAAGGCACTCAGACCGTAGAGTTTTCAGCCAGCCACCTAAAGAAATTGGCTGTTCACCAGACCCAACAACCAGTCTAAAATATCTCAGTGTGGTGAGGTCAAGGAGAACCTTGTGTTTCCTTGTAACAAGAGGTTCCTGGAAGAGGCCCAGGGCAAAGGCCCAGTGATCTTACCTTTGAAGCTTGTATGCATTGCTTGTCACTAAAGGTGAGAATCAAGTAACCCCCATTTCAGTAAGTGGTCTTCAAAGGTACAGCAGTCCGAGGAGAAGCAGGCATCATAGTAGTCAATGTTGTTCTTGGGTTCATGGCAGACTGGGCAAAGTTGATGCTGCTCCAAAGCCATCTTGTTTCCACAGGGACACTGATGCATATTGGGTAGCATTCTTTCCATCTTGTGGTCATGGCCTCTTCCAGCTTCACTTAGGCATTGTGAACAGGAAAAAATAGGAATGAGAATGGCACTGAACAAGAAAAGGAGATGTGACGCAGCAAATATATACTGGCTGCAATGAGGCAAATTGAGGTGATGCTCCCATGGTGTGCATCTGACAGCATGAAAAATAGAACTGACGTTCATGAGGGAGCCAGCAATGGTTATTGGGTAATGTGCAGCACCACATGGAAGTGTGCAGTCACTACTTAGTCGCTGTTGATGACTCACTAGCCAAAGATTTGCTCCCTTGAGGTCCTAATGTCTCAGCCCAGACCCATAAGCAGGAATCAATGGAAAATATTGATTTAGGGAAGATATGTTTTACTCAGAATTGCTGCTGATGATTTAGTGTATGATGTACTTTATATATTATCAAGCATTGTACATTGATGTTATACAGTATATGAATATATATGTATTGTGACGTGATGCATCTCACATACTTTTATTGTATTTCAATGTACTATATAGCACCTTGAGCATTGTCATGAAAAATCACCATACAGTGAATCATTGACTGATTTACTAAAAACTTTGTAATCCTGCATGCATTGTCACTTCCGAGACCCTCTTCTGCTAAAACTCCTTTTCTTGCTTTCATCTCCTCTATTTTGAACTACACTAGTTTAAGCCTCCCTGAATTTTCCAAGTCCTTCCTTTTTCAAGAATTACATTTTTATAATGCAGATACCTGCATACTCACCCAGTCCTGGACTATAGACTTCATTAAGTCAATCCTTTGTCTTGTCCCCCAACTCCCAGTTCAGTTCCATAAAACTGTAAAATGTAATCTGTTTCTTTTAAGAATTCTTGGCTTTACTCATTTGAGTCTTTCTGACATCATCACTGCATCCCCATAGTGCTGTACTCCCTGATCCTTCAGCTCTACACTTTTTCCCTATTCCCTCCTACTTCCTCTCAACAACACTAGGGAGAATCCCATATAAACTCATTATCTAGCCATCCACTTACTGCTGGGTGTGTCTTCAAGGTAATCCTTCTGCTGTGCGGTCTCTTTCCTCTCCATATCACCTCATGGGCATTCCTTATTCCTCTTAAATAATGACAATAGTTTCTTTTTTGGGGATTTTGTATCCTGCACATAAAAAGAGAAGAACCCTAATAATACAGATGCTATTTATAATCAGAGGTAGATGAAGGTAAAAGAAGACCCTCCAAGAAATTTCTGAATTGTACCTGTAATTGCTCTGACATGAAAACTGACAGATGTTGACTAATAACCACACCAGTATACCATCTTAATTTGTTTTTAACTCTGTTTCAGGGTGGGCATGTACCCCATATCAAACTCACATCTCTGGTACCACCCTCTACCCTGGTACTTCCTTTCCAGCTGCATGGTCCAGAAGGACCATGACTTGCCCCCAGCGGAGGTACTCACGGAAGGGAGAGACCATATCACCCTATGAGCCCAGGCTGAGACTTACGGCTTGAGATCATTGTGGTGTACAGGAGGTCCAAGCCAGGGTCCGATGTCAAGCTGTAGCCTGGTGAGAAGGGTTTTCCTTTGGCGTTTCCCCCGAAGCTTGATCAGTGGCATAACAGGCACGTCACACACTCTCCCATGTGCATCTTTTCCTATGTCTATTTGCTTATATCTGCCATGCACCAAACCCACATGTGCTCACAGTGTCAAGGGAATGGACCCCTAGTAGCTTCTATGAGTCAGACTATTGCAGACCACTCTGAGACTTCCACCTCTAAGGAGGCGAACAGTCCTCTGGACAATCATCCTGCTCCCATCAGTCAACCCTCCGAGGCTATGGGCTTATTCCTGAACCCAGGCCTTTGGTGCTGGTTGTGGCAGCACTACTGCTTGTGCCAGTGGGATGGCTATACCATCACAAATTAGTGGTAAAGACTGTATGCCTCTGAAGTCAAATTACTGCTTTCCATACTTGCATATTCTTCTACCCTTGTACACTATGTTGTCTCCTCATTTGCATATTCCTACCTACCCTGTTGTCTTCAGACTTATGTAACAGCTCCTTTTGGACTCAACACTGCTGTTTCCAGGGCCCTTGGGTCTTCTCTGGACACATCTCGAGGTGGCCAGTCTAGGTTCTCTGACAGGCAAGTTGTATGGGCACAACAGGTGCATATTGTGCTTCCACCTGAAGTAATAGGTAATAGGTAACACCTGCAGATAAATTGCAGGTTAACACCCCCAGGAAAATATAGTAACTGACCCAACTGTAACTTCCCCACACAACAACAATTCCCACTTTTCACAATAAGTCGCAGAACCAGAATATAACATTCAATAAAAATACCACCAACAGCTTAATCTAGTTCAAGGTCAGTTGGTATTCATCTGTATCCCCCTCCCCCGGGTCATGCCTGAAAATAGGCAGGATTTGTCTAGTGCACTTACCTGGTCAACAAAAGCTAAATAAATAAAACAATTAACACATTTTATTTTGGGGGATGAGGAAAAAGGGAGAAAAGCGGCATAACAACTTTAACAATTGTAGCATCACTTGTATCCCACTCAATCCCCACCTCCCACCTAAGGGTGCACTTGGCTTCCCAATGGCAAATGCACAACAAAGTCTATAAAGTCCCTTGGGTGGGAACCACACCGCCATGATGAATTCCTTGGGGAACTTGCACTGGGGACAAATAGCTTTAAACAAGATTAAAAATATTAACTTTCTGTCTGGGTGCAGCTTTGATCCTAGCACAGTTCTACCCAGGGCTAAACCCCATTGCTTCTCTGACAAGCTAGCTATCTAAATAAAGACTTCCCTAAAGTCACTGTCCAGAGTACTTACAGTTCACAAGTTTAAAGGGGGTAGTAGAAACTTGTTTCACGGTGTCACAAACCCATTCCTGGAGTCAGGATAACTGAGCTCACAGTGCCTACCCTTAAGTACAATCTGTGATAGGAGAAGCAGGGATACCCACCTCGTCCTTTTTGAGTGCTCTACGAAGTCACTACTTCACCTCTGCCATGAGGATCCGAAGTATCCCTCTAGCTCAGAATAAAGATACAATACCAGTCTCGAGGCTTTTGGTCAGATATGAACCTTTCCTTGGCTATTACACACAGGAGGAAGGCCCAAGCATTACGCGCTCATTGGAGTAGCAGTGTAAGCCCGATCTGGCCTTTGCCCTACAGAACATGCAACAGCCTAGTTCACAATCCTCGTGGACTCATATGAGACTCTGGTATTCTCCCTATCCTTCCAGGTGCCCCAACAGACCTTCTCAATTCAGCTGCTTATGGTGGACCCTCTAAGCAAGTAACAGTTATCATAGATTATTAGTAAACCTTCCACAGTCACACATACAATGTAAAAACTCTCACACAGGCAGAATTTCTTTAGAAAAACAAATGGCTTTACTAATAATTAAATAAATGCAGTTACAACTAAAAGAGGACATATACTAATTCAGGTTACAGTAGAAGAAATAAATTTGACAAATATACAGTATAATACCTTAAAACTGTTTAAGTACAACTCTACCTGTCATGAAGATTTTTAGAAGTTCAGAAAAATCACTGTATTGCCAAATAATGCAGTCTCTGTGCTGGTAGTTTCTCTGTGTGTTCAGGAGAGAAGTCCAAACAGAACTGGCACTGAGTGACTGTGCTAAGAGTTTAACTATTTTTCTGAAAAATGCATTGTCATCAATTTTTCCAGGTAGCAGGAAACCACTCTAATTTTCTCATCAGTGACCCACAGCATGGTTTATGACAGTTCAGAATTAACCTCTTTGAAGTCTTGAGTTCTTACAGTAACATACTGGAAGTAAATTTAACACAGTTTAGCTAGAATGGTCATCTCCTTTATTCCTATCCCATGCCTGTTTGAAGCCCTGCACTGTATTCATATCCACCAATTCCTGAGGTAGGCCGTTCCATGCATCCACCACCCTTTCTGTGAAAGAAAACTTCCTCACTTTACCCCTTAATCACCCTTCCTTTAATCTCATACTGTGTACTCTTGTCCTGCTATTTTTCATATATTGAAACATATTAGACTCTTTTACCTTGTTAATGCCCTTAAGGTGTTTGAATGTTTCCATCTTATCACCTCTCTCCCTTCTTTACTCTAGGGTATACATACTGAGCTCCGTTAATCTGTCCTCATATGTTTTCAGATGCATTCCCTGCACCATTTTAGTTGCCCTTCTCTGGACTGCTTCAATTTGGTTAATGTCCTTGTGAAGGTGTGGCTTCTAGTACTGCACACAGTACTCCAGATGGGGCCTAACCAATGTCTTGTAAAGAGGATTATTACATCCCTCTTCTGACTTGAGATACCCCTACTAATACACCCCAACATCCTCCTAGCCTTACCTACTGCTTTAGTGGTCTGCTTTGATGATTTCAGGTCATCGGTGATGATGATGCCCAAGTCTCTTTCTTCCCTTGTGACTGCCAGCAACTCCCCTCCCAGTCTATAGGTGGCATCAGGGTTTCTCTTCCCTATGTGTATGATCTTGCACTTCTTTGCATTAAACCCCAGTTGCCACTCTTCAAACCATTTTGCTAGTTTATCCAGTTCTCTTCTCATTCTGCCCACCCCATCTGGATCATCTACTCTGTTGCAGATCTTGGCGTCATCTGCAAACTGACAAAGACAAACCTTGTTCTCCAGTCCATCTGCAATCTCATTGATGAAGATATTGAAAAGGACTGGCCCCAGGACTGATTCCTGAGGTACACCCATTGTGACTTGCATCTCTTCTGACTGTATACCATTTACCACCACTCTCTGTTTTCTGCCCACCAACCAGTTTGCCACCTGGTTGACCAACTTCTGACCCACCCTGAACCTACCCAACTTATTAATCAATCTTCTGAGTGGAACAGCATCAAAAGCTTTGCTGAAGTCAAGGTAGGTGACATCCGCTGTTACCCCTTGGTCCACCACTCTGGTTACCCAGTCAAAGAAATCTGTGAGATTAGTTTGACAGGACCTTCCTTTTGGAAACCCATGCTGTATTGGATCATGTGCACCTATGGATTCTAGGTGTTGCACTATCCTTTCCTTAAGGAGTGCCTCCATAATCTTGCCCACTACTGAAGTAAGATGGACTGGTCTGTAGTTCTCTGCCTCCTCCCTGCTACCACTCTTGTGGAGCGGAATCACATGAGTCCTTCTCCAGCCTTCTGGGACCTCTCCTGTACTCAGAGACTCACTAAACAGTTCTGATAATGGCTCTGCATTCTACCCATAGCTCCTTTAGTACTCTGGGATGTATGCCATCAGGTCCCATTGCCTTGCCCACCCTGAGCTTATCGAGCTCTTGTAAGACCCTTTCTTTTGTGAAGGGACTAGTGCACACCTCCTTCCCCCCTGTGTCCATGGTGCTGAGCTGTGGACCCTGCCCTACATTCTCTTTGGTAAATACTGAGCTGAAATATCTATTTAGGATAGATGCTTTTACATGGTCCTCCTTCTCACATGTCCCCATATCTCCTTTGATCTTAGCAATACCCCACCCTCTGGACTTTCTCCTTTCACTACTGTATCTATAAAAATTCTTGCCACCTTCTTTTACTGTTTGTGCTAGTGTTTCCTCAGTTTGGGCATTTGTCCACCTTACTACCTTCCTTGCTCCCCTTAGGGAAGTTTGGTATGCCTCCTTATCCTCATACTGCTGCATTCCCTTATATTTCCTGAAGGCCAGCCTTTTGGCTCTGACCTTTTCTGCTACTGTTTTTGAGAACCAAACTGATTTCCTTCTTCTTTTGCACTTCCTTTTCTGTCTAACACAATGGGACGTTGCTTCAAGTATAGCATCCCTAATACTTGCACACTTTGCCTGTATCCCCTCACCTGTATTTCTTTTTGCCAGGGCTAGCTTAACTCTGTTGGCCATTTTATCAAAGTCAGCTCCTCTGAAGTCCCATGTTTTTCCTTTGGAATGGGATGATTTAGTTCTAATGACCAAATTGAACCATACTAGGTGATGGTCACTGACCCCTAGGTGACCTTCTACCTGGAGATATGTGATCCTTTCCGTTAGTCAATACTAGATCTAGGATAGCCCTGTCTCTTGTGGGTTGTTGTACCAGTTGTTTGAGGCCCTCCCCCTGCATGGAATCCACTATGTGTCTAGTCCTGGTGGATGTTCCTGCTGGTATTGACCAATCTGTATCTGGCATGTTGAAGCCTCCAATTATCAGAACCTCCCCTTTAGCTGTCATGTTTTGTATATCTTCTAACAGTAATGTGTCTGTCCTCCACTTGTTCTGGGGGCCTGTAGATAATACCAGTTCATATGGCTGTCCCATTTCCTGTTTCCAGGATGACCCACAGTTCTTCCTGCTCCTTATGTGTATTCTGAATTTCTGTAGCTTTTAGATTTTCATTGATATACAGGGCCACTCCACCCCTCCCCCTTTTTTCACCTCGGTCTCTTCTGAACAGTACATAACCAGGTACTGAAGTCTCCCAAATGTGGTTACTGGTAAACCACATCTCGCTAATTGCTACTGTGTCCAGTTAGCCTCTGTGATTATTGTCTGCAGGTCTGGGATCTTGTTTCCCAGACTGTGAGCATTTGTGTACATGATTTTCCATTGCCCAGATTTCAGTGTGTTAGTTGTTTGGTGAGGTCTGGCATTTCCCTGGGCATCATATGGGGAGCTGGACCTTTTTCCTTACCTGGTGATGCAAATGAACTGCAAACATGCTGAACTCCTGTTTGACCACTAGCTGAGGGGGGAGGGGTGTTCTTCCCATTTGACGTTTGGGATGATGCACCCCCTCCCCATTTGCTAGTTTAAATATTCTGCAAAGATGTCAAACTTTCTCCACAATGCACTGACTCCCTCCTTAGTCAGATGCAGTCCATCAAATTCAAAGAACTTTCACTCCCAAAACTGTTGCCAGTTCCCTACAAATTTGTGTCCTTTTTCCTGGCACCAGCCTTTGAACCACATGTTTAGCTCCCCTATCTCCCCTTCTCTGACCTTCCATCCATCTGCCCTACCCTGACTGGCAGGATCTCAGAGAAGGAGATGCCAGATGCAATGGATGATAGTTTGTCACCCAGCCTGGTCATGTGTTCCTTGGTCTCCACAACTGACCAGCTGGCGAAATCATTAGCCCCTATGTGTATCAGGATGTCAGTGTTTTCTCCTGCTTCCTGAACAGTTTTATCAAGGTCCTCTGATATGATTACTCCCAGTTCTCCTTTTGCTGCTTGGTGTTCATCAGTACCAGAAATAAAGAATTTGATGGCAGATAAAGACTACTTGGCCCATCTAGTCTGCCCATTTCTCCCAACCTACACAATTACCACAGACCATGCACAATCTACATCTCCTTCTGTCTCCCCTTGTTCTATCCATTATGATTCCCATATGCTTATCTCATGCATTCTTGAACACCACTGTTTTTGCCCTGCAACTTTTGCTTGAAAGCTGTTTCAGGAATCCACCACTCAACAACAACTGTTCAACAGATGTGCTGGGGGCAGAAACATTGGTGAGGTTCCAGAATTCATGGGATAAGCACAAGGATATTATAGTGAAAAGGAAGGAAGGAGGGAGAAGGAGATGTAGATTGGGAATGATTTGTGGTAATTATGTAGGTGGGAGAAATAGGTAGACTGGATGAGCCAAATAGCACTTATCTACTGTCAAATGTTATGTTTCTATGTTTTACACATTTTGTACTCTACCCCTGGGTTTTTATGCCCTAAGTGCATTATTTTGCTCTTTTTCCACTGAAACCCGACTGCCATATTCTTAATCACTCATCTAGTTTTCTCAGGTCTCTGTACATCCTTTCCACCTCAGCGGAATGTCCATCCTATTGCAGATTTTGGTGTCATCTTCAGTGAGGCAGACCTTCCCTTTTATCTTATCTGAAATGTTACTGATAAAGACATGAACGAGGTCCAGTCCTAGCACTGATCCCTGAGGCACCCTGCTGGTCATGCTGCCTTCCTTGGAGTGAACTCAGTTTACCATCACTCTCTATAGGCTTTCCCCTAACCAATTTCTTATCCAGTTTACCACCTTTGGATTCATTCCTAAGCTACCTAATGTGCTTACTAGTCTCCTATGTGGGATGGTGTTGAGCCCCTTACTGAAATCTAGGTTGGCCACATCCACTGCTCCACCCTGATCTAGTTCCTTTATAACCCAGTCAAATAAATCTATCAGATTCATTTGACAAGACCGCCTCCAGTGAAATCATGCTGCCTTAGGTGTTGTAACCAACAGGATTCAAGATATTCCACAATCCATTCCTTCCTTAATGATTCCATTAACTTTCTCAACAATGCAAGCCTGACTGACCTATGGTATATAATTGCCATCCTCCTCCCTCTTATCACTTTGGTGTAGTGGGACTATATCCACCCTCCTCCAATCCTCGGGAACCTCTTCTGTTTCCAGCGAGTTGTTAAACAGAACTGTCAGAGATGCAGCCAGTATTTCTTTGAGCTTCCTCAATACCCTTGGATGCACCCCATCTGGTCCCATTCATTTGTCCACCTTCAGATTTGCAAGTACCTTCAGGACTCTTGCCTCCAAAAAATAACTAGTGTCTCCTTCCCTCCCTCCTTCCAAAGTTTTGTTACTTTGTTGTGGCTTCTCCCCTTCTCCTTCCTCTGTGAACACTGAACAAAAATATTTGTTCAGGATGTCTGCCTTTTCCTGACCCCCTTCTGCACAATTCCCCTTCACTCCTTTTTAATCTTACAATCCACCCCTGGCCTTCCTCTTTTCCCTTAAATACCTAACTAATGTCTTGTCCCCTTTCGTTACCTTCTGAGCAATCCTCTCTTAAGTGTGTGCTTCTGTGTTCCTCACTGCTTTCCCTTCATCACTTTGTTTCCCCTATACACCTCTCTATCTTCCTCCCTCTGCATTTCCTTATGCCTTCTGAATACTACCCTTTTAGCTTTTACATTTTCAGCCTCCACTTTCAAGAACCATAGCAGTATCTCTTTCCTCTTGCTTTTGCTCACTTATTTGAAGCAGAGATCTGTTGCCTTTACTATGCTGTCTTTTACCTTCACTCACTGCCCCCCCCAACCTGGTCATCCTCTCACTAGGTCATTTATTTATTTATTGTAAAAATCAGAATGACAACCTTTGAACTAAAAGCTTGTTTACAAAGCTCATCCCTGAGGCATTCACCTACCTTTTTAAAATCTGCCCTACTGAAATCCTGGAATAACACCCTTCTGTGGTTCAGTTCTGAAGACACCCTTATATTAAATCATACTGTACAGTGATCTCTGGACTCCCACCTTGATGTCTGCAACACTGTCCCTGTTAGGGAGCACCCGGTCCAGTATGTCCCATCACAAGAGGGTTCACTGACTATTTGTCTGAGGAATGCTACATGCAGAAGGTTCATGATGTCTCTGCTTCTAGCTGAAGCTGCTGCTGTGAGGCTCCAATCTACATCTGGCAGGCTGAAGTCCTCCACCACCAGCACCTTCCCCTTTTCTGCCATCTTGCCAATGACCTCTGCCAGTACCTTATCTAATTCCTCTATGTGTGCTTCTGGTCTGTAGATCACTCCAGTGCAAACAGTAACTCCATTCTCCATCGCCAGGGTGACCCACAGTACTTAGTCCTCACCCCCTGTATTCCCTGTATCTCTGTGGCTTTTATGCTTTCCCTCACATAAAGCAGCCCCCCTTCCTTCCCACCTGGTCCTTCCTGAACTGAGTATAGCCCAGTATGGCCATGTTCTAGCCATTGTTTTCTGTGCACTGTGACTCAGTAATGACGACAATATCCAGGCTGGCCTCTACAGTGATGGGCTCTTGGTCCAGAATCTTATTTCCTAAATTTATAGCATTCACATAAATGGCATTCCAGATTTGTTTCCATTCCGTCAGTTGCCTGCTTTTTTCCCCTTTTTGCCCTCTCTCCTTCCCACCTTTCTCTTTAATGCCCCCATTCCTTTCCCCCTTTATCTTTACACTCTGCTTCATTTGTTGATTTGCACTCTGGGCAATTCCTCTCCCCTCGGGTTCTTCTTACTCTCTACTTCAGCCTCGGGGGGCAGTATCTGACTCTCCGATTCCTTCCACCACCCCCATTTACTAGTTAAAATGTTCATCAAAGTAATATTCAGACCATCCACTGAGGATTGTGATTCCCCTTCTAAATGAATACAGGCCATCACCCCTGTATAGTCCCTTATCTTCCCAGGTTGGTCCCTAGCCCCAGTGTAGCCAAACCCTTCCTCTCTGCATCATTCCAGCAGTCATGAGTTGAAGCTCCTGGTGTCAAGAGCCCTCTCCTGCCTCCTGTCAGAGACAGGAAGCACCTCAGTGAATGCCACTCAGCGAGCTACCTGTCAAAGTCACCTCTGCAGTTCCCTAAACTTCCCCTGCATTATCCCAGCCCTGTACCAAGTGAGGTCATTAATCCCATGGTAGACAATGACATCCAGCTCTCCCTCCTGTCCTACTGGCCTTATATGCCATCAGATCTATGTTTCTATGCCCTGCTATCCTAGCAGTCTGCAGGATCTGCTTCCCACCCCTCTGAATCATGGGGTTATTTATTTTATTTATTTATTAAAAGATATCAGAATTGCAATCCTTTGAGTGATAGACTTCTTTGCAATGGCTCCACATCAAATAAGAACATACACTAAGGATCACAAACTTAAACATGGGGTACAATTGTTATACATTGGGCAACAGTACAAACTTAAAACATATGATACAGTAGTAAAACTTAAAACACTGATAGAGGATTTAAACATTTGGTGCAGCGTATATGTAGGGTTACATCATCTGGGATCTTAAGAGGGTTCCCGGGTCTACACATTGGTACACATGACAGTACTTTAGTTTCGGAGGGTCTTACAAACTAGGCCCTAAGTCAGTATAAGGATAAAGGGAGATTGAGGATATTAGCTTAGAGGACTAGACAAGAGAGCGAGGGGGGGGGCACCATCTAAGAGGTATTGGAATCCGATTATTTACTTTATCTGCAGTCACATGTTGCCGAATTGAGGAATGTCCTAAGACCAGCTTTAAATTGACTGAAACTGGATGTAAGGGGAGTCATGGATGGTAGGTTGTTTAGCCACAGTGGGGCATGAGAACTGTTGCCCAAGGGAAGTTCTTCAGTGTGGTACTAGTAAGGGGGTGTTTGCAGAATGTCTTGGTGCCCTCCTGAGTGAGGCTGTTTGAATAAGAGGGTGGAGGCCTGCCAGAGCTTATTTGTTTAGTATCTTCCTTGCTAGAAGGTAGATGTGATACATTACCCTATCTTGGAAATTGAGAAAGCCAGAGTTTGTAAAGTTCACAAGTATGGGCTTGCCTGCTACAATTTGAGACCAGGCAGCAGGCTTTGTTGAGGGTGAGGTTGATGCTATGCAGGGAAGTATGATCAGCAGTCCCATAAATTACTATGTCATAGTCAACCAAGGGTAGTATTGAGGAGGACACTGCAGTAGGTGGCTTCAAGTATCATATCTAATAACATCAGAGAGGCAGTCCAGTATGAAAAATCAGTAGGTAGGACCAGTAGGATGCATAGGGAGAGGAATCTCCAGCTGGATGAGGGAGGTGGTGTTGCCTCTTTATCACTCTCTTATAAAGCCCCACCTGTGTATTGTTTGCAGTTCTAGAGTCTGAACCTTATGAAGGACATAACCAGAGTGGAGGCAGTCCAGAGAAGGGCAACTAAGATGGTACAAGGGTTGCATCATAAGCCCTATGAAATGAGACTGAGGGATCACAACATGTACAGCCCGGGAGACAGGGGAGCAAGAGGTGCATGATAGAGACCTACATGTTCCTCACAGTAGTGAAAAGGGGAGCACGAGGGAAGCCCCTTTCACATGAAAAAGAGCACCAAGACCAGAGGAAATGTGATGCACTGGAGGTGGAGAAGTTTCAGAGGAATGTGAGGAAGTATTACTTCACTGAATTTGTGATGGACACCTGGAACTGATGCTAGCAGATGTGGTACAGGTGAAAACAGTAGGTGGCTCCAAGTATGCTTGAGATACACATGAGGGAATGTTAGTAAAGAGGAAGTGAGGAGGGAAGATCACTAGAGACTAGTTAGGGTCTGCAGAGACAAACTAGACAGGGACCATGTGGGCAGACTTTGTGGGCCAAGCGGTCCTTTTCTGATGACAAATTCAATGTTTTTTTCTAGGCTTGGCATTTTAAAAGTAAGATCACACCACTCTGGATAAAGGTCCCACTTCCTAGACGGTGAGTTATCCTTACCTACTGAAATCATGGTTTCATAATTATGTACCATCACTTCCCTGTGAAGCTCCTTCTCTTATTTGCTTAATATCTTCCACTCCTCATCTGAAACATTGACAGCAACATCTTCAAAGGTTTCTGGTACCTAAAATGACATGGGATGTGTTTAACCAATCTTGATTTCACTACACATACTGAGAAATCTGCAACATTTCAACAAGAACGGAACGGGTACGGTTACAATTTGCAAGCCAAAGTAGCAGCATGAAGTGGTCACCTAGTCATCAAGAATAAATCAGTTCTCCCTTTCACTCATATGGGTGATGGATTGAAGAAGAGTTTGATGATCAGAGGGGTGAGCTAACAGGCAAGACAGAAGTTTCTTATTTTTAGAAGCACTAATACAAAAGGAACAGTGGCTTGGCAGTACAGGACTTCTAAATTTTATTTATGTAACAAATCACTTTCAATAGTGGGGGAAGAAGGTTGTTAGCATATGTGGCCAGAAGGGGAATGTGCCCTGGCATTATCCTCTGTCGGTGAAGCGGATGTGGAGGAGCCACAGTGAGTATGTAGATGGGGTGCGCTCAAGGGAAGGGGATTGTTGCCCTGACATCATGCTCTGTGAGTGAAGCTGATATGGGAGGAGCTACAATGAGTATATAGATAGGGTACACTCAAGGGAAGGGGAATGGTGCCCTGACATCATCCTCTGTGGGTGAAGTTGGTGTAGGAGGAACTACAATGAGTATATAGATAGGGTACACTCAAGGGAAGGGGAATGGTGCCCTGACATCATCCTCTGTGGGTGAAGCTACAGTGAATATATAGATACTGTAGGGTGCCTGCATTTTTGAGGTTACATAGATACATAGACACTGTCGAAAGATATGGGCCTATGGCCCACCCAGTCTGCCATTAGAGTTTGTAAGTTCCCTTATGTTTTTTCTAGAAGTCTGCTGCCCCTTATCCCTGACCTTCAGCATTCTCTTATGTCTATTCCAAGCATTCTTAAATCTCGTGATTGTTTCAGCCTCACCACTTCCTCTGGCAGGGTGTTCCACTTATCCACCACCCTTTCTGTGAAGAAATTCTTCTCCATGTTTCCTCTGAATTGCCCTCCCTCCAACTTCAACCCATGCCCTCTAGTTCTGGAACATCTTTTTCACTGGAAAATAAAGTATTCCTGCACCCTGTTCCTGTCTGTAAGGTACTTGTATGTCTCTATCATTTCCCCTCTCTCTTTCATCTCCTCCACGGAGTACATTTTCAAGTCCTTCAGCCTGTCCTCATAGGATTTGTGATGCAATCCCTGTATCATCTTTGTTGCCATTCTGTGAACTTTCTCTACCCTGTCTATGTCCTTACACAGGTAAGGTCTCCAGAACTGTACACTGTAACTGTAGGAGGGGCCTCACTAGTGTGTTGTATAGTGGAATTATGACCTCCATTTCATACTCAAATCTGTGTTCCTGGGACTAGGAGTTAGTATTCTTGGGCAGGGGTGAAGAATTAGCTGAGTGCCAGAGTGGTGGTACAGAGCAGTCACTACAAGTGTCCTCTCTGGGTATGCACCCTAGGGGTGCAGGTGATGGATCAGTTGCCTGCAACACTCAAGGTATAGGTGCCAGCTGAAATCCATAACCACGCACTGCCATCACAGTGCTAAGGAGTCAGGAATACTCCAGCATGCCTGGCTGAGGGATTCATTCACTATGCCAAGAGGCTGGCTAAAGGACTAGAACAGGGGTAGAGGAGACCTTCAGTGTATGCTGCCATCTGAAATTCTGATCATGAGAGTGGCAGGAGGTCTTGAACACCTTGCCACAATAATGGCACTTGTGTAGCATTGAGTAGGACCCTGAAAGGAAATCAGGATATATCCCATATCACTGGGATTGGTTTATGAGGATCTTGGGCTTTGCCCAAAGTTTGGGAGGTTCGAGTGACCACCAAGAGTATACAGGAATCGAAAGGGTGTCTCTTTAAGGGACATCTCCAAGAGGGCTTTCAGGCCTGAGGCAGGTTCCCATGAAGTTCACTGTGACCATCCTAGAGGGGGGCCCAAGACTTCTCTCCTCATATAACCAAGAACCCAAGAAACAGATGAAGCAGATACTGCATAGAGACAGCAGAAGCCAGGTAAAAGATTCATCTCCATAACTTAAGTGAGGAGGGTGATGTTACCAAACAGTATTAGGGTATCTTACAGCCTGTGTCATCAGAATGCAATCCTGGTAGAGGGGTTTATAGAGTCCCCTATGTATGCACCAAAAGAGTGGTGTGGCTGATGTCCATTAGGTCTAGAGACCTAATGAGGGAAGTGCTGTCTCAGTCTGACAGCCAGCCTAGTGGCATGGAATGTTGAAGCACTAGCTGCAGCACTGACAACCCTGGTTCAGTTGCTGGGGGTTGGCCAGGGAGGGAGAGGATTGAGCATCCAGGGGACAGCCCTCCTCTACCAGGGAGGGGGGACATGGTGCCCAGTTCAAGGTTGGCCCCCTAGTGATGGCTGGAGCAGCCATGACCATTACGTGGGGGTCAGGGTAATGGAGATGTTGGAAATCCTGCATGAGGGAGTGTGTGCAGGGCCATCTTAGGCAGTTTTGCATGCCTGCCACTTTAAGTGGAGAAAAACAATGAAGCGGTGGTTGTTCCCAGTTCGGCTGGCTATCCCAGCCACTCACAGGACCTGTACCTGCTGAGCACCTGGACCATGCTTTATTTACTTTATTTATTTATTCATAGTTTAGGAATTGCAACTCTTTGAGTCATAGACTCATTTCCAAAGGCTCCACATCAAGTACAAGGTGTTACAAAGAACAAGAATAACAGGTAATTACAGTTAACAATGGGGAAGAGTCATAAGTCATACAAGTGAGGGAGCACACAGGTAATACGAATGTGAATACATCATACATGAGGTTATTGTCAATATGAGTGGTAGCTTTGAAACACCTTGTACTTGACGTGGAGCCTTTGGATGTATGTCCACAAGTCCTGGTGGAAAGCTAGGATGATGGATTTGGGAGTATTTGGCCATCCCAGGGTGTACTGGGACAAGTAATTAACTACAAAAAAAGATTTCATCCTTATAGTATTGGTTGCTTGGCAGCATGCTGTGTTCTGTAACAAGTAATGGTCCACGTGTGCAGGTCGTGCAATGAGAAGAGCAGAGAAGCCAGGTTTTAGTACAGAAGGGGATAGCAAATCCCCAGACAACCTGTTAATTAAGAAGAATGGAAAGGCAGTAGAAAGGTTCCTTGCATGTTGAACCAAAAAGGATAGAGTGCCAGAGACCATGTTCTAAGGGTGAACTGCTGGGGGCAAGGAAGGGATAGAATGCCCCACAGCAGGTGACTGCTAAGCCACTAGCAAGCCTTATAGTCAGACATTAGTTAAAATGGTTACCCAGTAACACAATGTTACTGTAATAAATGGTGTAGGAGGTGAAGGTACTGGTACACTGTCAGGTGATCATGCCCTTGCTGTTTGTGCTCCTAGATTATGGAATACCTGCAACCATCAGATGCACCCCACCCATCCCATCTTTAAGAGCTCCCTCTGGTAGCACCTGATGTCTGCCTTAGCCTATAACTGTTCCAAGGCTGCTTGATATCCTGTACCCTTGCTTGGACCCTGTTGTTCACCTTCCACTTTTCTGGTTCCCCTATACCCCTCTGAGCTCTAGTAAGGGGAATTATCTTCCCTGCCTGCTCTTCACCTCAACACTTACCATCCTTAAAATGGGACAAATTGCACTTGTATTATTTCCACAAAATGTAACTATTGTTTGTTTGTTCTTACCTTTGATGTATATACTAACATACTATTTTCCAGCAGATTATACCTTACGGTCTACTGAGTCCGCTTGAACCTTAGTTCCTTAGTTGGGTGCTGAGGCCCTCCCATCCCTTGTGCTCCAGAAACCCCTATCATCCATCCCCGGGACAGGCCATCATCTGATGCATCCACTTTTTGTGTCTGTCCCACCTTCTCTTGAAGCTCTCCACTGTGGATCTCTGAACTAGCTCATCAGGCAGTGAATTCCAAGGGTCCACCACCCTCTCAGTGAAAAACCTCCTCCTCTTTTACCCCCTCACCCTTCCACCTTCCAACTTCAAACCGTGCCCTCTGGTGATAACTCCCTGCTTTAGTCTAAAGATCCCTTCCATGTTTACCCTATTTATTCCCTTGAGGTACTTGAAGACCCCAATCATGTCCCCCTGTCTCCTCCTCTCCAAAGAAAACAGGCAGAGCTCCTCAAGTCTTTCCTCATACGCCAAACCCAGCCCTCGTATCATCTTAGTTGCCCTCCCTGTACCCTCTCCAGGAGCTGTATGTCCCTCTTCGCGTGGTCTCCAGTACTGTACACAGTACTCAAGGTGTGGTCTAACCAGTCCATTGTACAGCGGCAGAATCACTTCCTTGCTCCTAGAGGTGATCCTCCTTATGATGCATCCCAACATCCTGTTTGCCTTGCTAGCTGTTCTCCTGCACTGCTCACAGATATTCATACATGCATCCACCATGACCCCAAGGTCTTTTTCCCCTATTGAGGCCTCCAGCGCCTCCCCTCCCAGGGTGCACCTGTGTTTAGGGTTTCCCCGACCAAGATGCAACACCCTGCACTTGGTGATATTGAAATTTAATTTCAACGTGTGAGCCCAGCTTTCAGGGTGTCCAGGTTCCTTGCAGGGCCAACCTCCCTCTCTCCCTCAACTACTGCTCCCATCTTGAGTCATCCGAGAGACTCATTTCACACCCTATACCCTCCCTGATGTCCTATATGTATGCTTAAACCGGATTGGACCCAGGATCAAGCCCTGCAGTACCCCACTACCAGCCTCTCTAGGGTTCGAGATCTCCCCACAGACCACTATTCTCTGGGTGTGTCCAGCTAGCCAGTTTTCAATCCATCTGACCATCAAAGGGCCTACTCCTAACCCCATCAGTTTCTCCACCAGACCATTGTGGGGGACAGAGTCAAACGCCTTTCTGAAGTCCAAGAATAATACATCCACAGGCTTTTCCCTGTCCAGTTCTGATGTTACCCATTCGCAGAACTTCACAAGATTGGTTTGACATGATCTACCTGGCACAAACCCATGTTGCCGACTATCCAGACCTCCCACCTCCTCCAAGTACACCCCCAATCATTCCTTTAGTATACTCTTCATTAATTTTCCCACCACTGAGGTCAAACTGATGGGTCTATAGTTACCTGGTACTTCCCTCGACCCCCCTTTATGGATTGGCACCACATGTGCCTCTCTCCAGTCCCTAGGTACCCTCCCTGTCTCAAGTGACCTATTGAAGAGCTCCACCAGGGGTGCAGCCAGTATGTCTGCCAATTTCCATAGTACTCTCGGTTGAATGCCATCCGGCCCAGGAGATTTGTCTTTCTTTAGGGCCTTGAGAGCTAACCACACCCTTTTGGCGGAGATAGCATCATCCGTCCCCTCCACCTTACTGGTCTTTTATACTTATTCAGATGTGACACCCCTGGGGTACCCCACCCTCCCTCTTGCTCCATTTCTGTTGCTCCCCTGATCCCACTTACTACTGCTTCTATTTCCTTCGTGCCTTGCTTTGTAGATATCCCATCCCCCTCCCTAGTGAACACAGAGGCAAAGTACTCGCTAAATACCTCTGCCTGGTCTCTCGCCTCTTCCACCCACCCTCCTTCTGATCTCAATCTGCAGAGATGGCCCTTAGTTTTTCTCCACTCCTCAATGTACCGGAAAACCTTTTCCCCTCCATGTATCCCCTGTGCCAGCCGCTGCTCTTTACTGACTTTGCCCCTCACCATACGGGTGACTTTTCTAGATGCAAGATGGTACATTTGCTTATCCCTATCCCCTCTTGTTGTTTTATATTTTTTGTAGGCCATCTTCTTTTCTCTGACTGCTACCTGTACCTCACTGGACCACCAGCATGGTTTATGTGACCTTGCTCCCTTATGTTTCAACTTAGCGCAGATCCTGACTGCCTCATGAAGTCCCAGTTTTATGACCTTCCATCTCCTTTCCACACTTGTCATTGATGTAATCCCTTTCAAGTGATCCTTGAGAATATTTCCCATGCCCACAAAGTCTGTCCCACTGAAGTCCACTGCCAGTGTCCTAGATCTCCCCCCTCCCCCCATGCTTATTTGAAACCAGACAATATTGTGGTCGCTCCCAGTCATGGGTCCTGTACAGACATGTCCCTTACCAGGTCCCCATCTGCCAGAACCATGTCCAGGACATACCCCTCCCTTGTGGGCTCCATCACATGCTGTGTTAAGAACACATCATGGAAGCCAGCCAGCAGCCTCTGCTCCTTGGCCACCTTAGAGGACATGGTTCCCCAGTTTGTACCTGACATATTAAGGTCCCCCATCAACTCCACTCCTTCCCCTTTTGGTCCACACTGGGCAATGATGTTGTCCAGCAAACCATCCTCTAGAACATCACTCACCCCAGGGGGCCTCTATACTACACCCAGCTTGACCTTATCTCCTGCTGGGGATCGTAAGGTGACCCATAAGGCCTCCACGTTTCCCTCTGCCTCTTCTACCCTAGCAATTTCTATGTCATCTCTAATGAGCATAGCCACTCCACCCTCTGCCCTCCTTTCTGTCCTTCCTAAGCATAGTGTACCCCCGCACGTTTAGGTCCCAGTCATGGTTTTTGTTGGCCCACATCTCTGTGACCGCTGCCACATCCACCCCGAACAGCATGGCCTGGAACTCTGGCAACTTGTTTCCCAAGCTCCTGGCATTTACTAACACCACCCCCACCCCTTATCCCTGATCCTCTTTGTCAAACCCCACCCAGATTCCTTATACTTCCATCCTCCCTCTGCTCCTCCTGAAACCTCCACCCCCAGTCTGTTTCCCCCCCTCCTCCCCTTGGGCTTGAAGGCTACACCCCTCATCTGGAGGAGAGGGCTTCTGGTCAGCCCCTCCCTTATCCCTTCCTCCCCTCACAAGTTTAAACCCTACCTTTCTTGAATGTAGTCAGCCATCCCCTGTTTAAGAACTTCCTTCCCTAATGGGGCAAGATGAAGCCTGTCCTTGGCATATAGTCCCTTATCCTTCCAAACTCCATTCTAGTTCCCTAACACCCCCAACCCACTCTCTTCACCCCACTTCCTGAGCCAGTCATTAACCTCTGTGAGCTTCATTATTTTCTCCACTGAGGCCTTTGGTACTGGCAATATCTCTGAAAAGGAAATATTGCATCCATTATTCTGACAGACTCTGGCAAGTTCTTGGAACCTTGCTTGGATTTCCAAAACGCTATTTCCCTCTAGATCATTACTTCCCAAATGCACCAGGAAATCCAGTTTCCCTCCACAATCCCTAACCATTTCATACACCATGAACTTTGCTCTGTGCACTCTCAGCCCAGAGATACTCACTACCTTCACCTGGCTATGGCATCCGCCCCCCTGCCTCTCCC
Source organism: Neoceratodus forsteri (assembly GCA_016271365.2). Taxonomy (NCBI): domain Eukaryota; kingdom Metazoa; phylum Chordata; order Ceratodontiformes; family Ceratodontidae; genus Neoceratodus; species Neoceratodus forsteri. The sequence continues at coordinate 414,755,191 of CM057457.1, read as the reverse complement.
ACTGGATACTCCTAATCATCGAGTCTCCCAATAACAGAACCTTAACATCACCATCATCCTTATGGTTACCTCCACTATGCACTCTCAGCCCCCCTTCCCCCCCTTTATTCATGATCTCAATTCCATGGGAGTCTTACTGCCTTATTATAGACCCCCTTGTCACCCTCCCCTTTCTGCCTCCCTCATTATTTTGCCCACTTAACTCAAACCCTCTGAATAGGTGTCCCTTTAACCCTCTCTTATCCGAACCATTTATCCTGGCCCTGATGATTTCCCCTCCCCACACACCACCATCCTCCCCCCTTGTAATAGTACCCCTGCCTTCAGAAGCTCTCTGTGGGTCCCCTTTAGCTAGGGCCCCATCCTTGGTACTGACCCCCCTGCTGGAGGGTGGCTCCTCTCTCACCTCCTTGTCTCCCAGTTTCTCTCCAGTCATGCTCTCCTCCCTCATGTCTGCAATATTTTGCATCTACCCCATTTGCTTAACATTTATGTTTCCCCTTCTCCCTCTGGGACTATTTCTATCCTTTCCATTGCTGGTCTGTAATGTCCTATGGGTATCCGACTCCCTCCCCCCGGCCTCTGTATAAGTTTCCTAATTTCCACCAACCCCTCACCCCCAGGTTGCTTAGTAGCTCAAATTTATTGTGACACTCTGTCAGCCTCCATCAAGTAACCCGAGTTTCCCCTGACTGCACCTCTGAACTGCCCCTCTTCTTCCCCTCTTGCTCCGTTCACCTTAGGAGCTCCCTTCCAACAGTCTGCTGTTTTAGGCTTCTGCACAGCAGCCCCTTCTGACTCTTCCCCTCCACTCTCTTTGTATTCAGAATGTTCATCCCGTACGCTTTCCCCTTAGCGTCAACATCCCTGTCTAAGGGTCCTCTGTCCCTAATATCCCTCCTCCTCCTGCTTGCTGTAACATAACGTCCTGTAATTTCAGAGCATTGCCCCAACCTCCCCTCAGCCCCACCCTTCTGCTGCCCATATCCACACCCCTTATCCTTGGATACCCCCTGCTCCCCCAGCTTATTCCTTAACTAATAAACCTCACTCCTGATACAAGATAGCTGTCTACAGAGTGGACAGCCTCCCTCTCTCCAGGCCCAATTGAGAATTATTGCCATCCCACAGCCTGTGCAGCCTACAACCCTTCCGAAGATGCCTGTCATGGTGAAATATGGTCACCCTGTTTATCCCCTTCTGTTTATAATGGCACACCCCCTTTTCTCAGTCTCTTTCCCCTGGGATACAGTTTCTCTCTATACTCACTGCAGTTATTTACAAACCCAATTTCAACCCCACCAATAAAGTTCCCAAGTCTCACAAACACATACAGTCCAGTGTGTGTATGCAGACATCAGGTACCGTATGATGTCGCAGGCTCACCAGCTCTTGTTGCTTTGAATTTCAGTCCCAAACAGAAATACTTAGCCCTTCAACCCAACCCCCAGTGGCTTTTCAGTATTTAAGAATGCCTACAAAACAGGATGGGTGGGAGGCCTCTTACCAAACACCAGGCAAACGACACATTTAAATTTCACTCTAATTATCACTGCCAAACAACTGTTCCCAAGCCTCCAAAGTTACAATATCACAGCCCAAGTAACAGTTCTAACTCAAGGTAATAATTTTTAACACATAGAACTAATTTCACTTACAAAACTATTCAAGTATTTCAGTTAAAACAGAATATAACCCCAGACCTCTGTCCTTACCAGCCTCCTGCTTATGTTCCCAAGTGAGAGCAAGAGGTTTTTTTATATGCTTATCTGTCCATACTGTACCTGTTTATTTGTATCAGGCCGCTCATTGCTTGTATTTCTCATTGTTGTAATTCCTTTGCACTGTTTTGTAAACCATGCTTTTGTAATCTCCCAGGTCACACCTGAAAATGATCATTCCTCTTCTAGTGTGCTTACCCAGTAATCGAAATCTAATAAATAAATAAATGTTGGCCTGAAGCCTTCCAGTAAAGTCAAATTCTAGAACTCCTAAGGTTCAGTGTCATCTTGCCCCACTATCTAAGGTGCCCACATTTACCAACTCCAGTAGACAGTCAAGCAACTCATGCTGCTGAGTGCAAGAAGTTTGAAGTGAGCAGTTCCCCATATGCTGAGTGCACAAGGTTCTGTTGCTGCCCCAGTGACATGGGAGTTCCCTGGCCATGCCCATCCCCATCCAGAGCAGTGATGCAGGTTGGTTACAGTGCCACCCTTACCTATGACTGCATGAGGTTCCCAGTGAGTTGCCCCACTGTTTATCCCTAGACACGGGAGTTCCTTGGGTCATGCCACCCCCCCATCCAGGGTAGTGATGCAGGTTGGTTACTGTACTACCCATGCTGCTGAGTGCAAGAGGTTTTGTTTTTTTTTTAACCAGGAGAGATGTACTAAGTTGAAAGCTTATTTACAGGTGCGACAGGTTCACAGTGACTAGACCCAACATATATCCCTAGACATGGAAGTTACCTGGGTCATACAAATCCTCATCAAGGGCAGTGATGCTGGCTGGTTACAGTACTGCCCATACTGCTGAGTGCAAGAGGTTTGCAGTGAGCAGCCCCACCATATATCCCTTGACACGGGACTTCCCTGGGCCATGACAACCCCCATCCAGGGCAGTAATGGAGGTTGGTTACAGTGCTACCCTTACTGCTGAGTGCAAGAGGTTCACAGTGAGCAGACAGAATATATTTCCAGACATGGGAGTTCCTTGGGCCATGCCTGCCCCCATCCAGGGTAGTGATGAAGGTTGATTGCTGTATCACCTTTACTGCTGAGTGCAAAAGGTTCACAGTGAGCAGCCCTGCCATATATCCCCAGACACAGGACTTCCCTGGGTGATGCCTGCCCCCATCCAGGGCAGTGATGCAGGTTGATCCCAGTGCTGCCTGAAGGAGAGAGGGCTGCATTTACATTCTTTACAAAGTTTTAAAAGGTTTCAAATGGGACAGAATAATGTTAAATATCAAAACTAGGGTAACAGTACCAACTTGTCAGTGCAGTGGGAGTGCTTCTCCTTGTAGTGCCACTGACTGGGCTAGGGAATATGCATGAGTACTCAGGGTCCAGCATCATGGATGAGGATGAAGCATCCCAGAGGACACTCTCAGGGCAGCTACCTCAATTGCTATACTATCACCTCTGGGTGTTATGGCACACACTGCTGGTGACCCGGGTTAGGGGATGTGTCTGGGCATTTGGGGGCCAGCATCAGGGGGAGGAGGGTCAAGCATCCCAGAGGACACACCCAGGGCAGCTACCTCCATTGTTATACTACCACCTGTAGGTGATCACAGGTGGCAGTAAATCTGGAGCAGCTTGGGGAGGGGGAATGATAGCCAGGCTACACTGACTTGCATACCAAGTGAAAGGGTTAAAAAAAGTGGAAATCCCTGGCCAGTAGCAGGATGACGATCTGGCCCATAGGTCTTACTCCAGCAAAGTAGATCTCCTCCAAGATAGATTCCAAATTGCACTTGATGTTGAACAACTTTGCCACCTCATTCACAGGACAAGCATTGAGAGATGCAATACTGGTAAGCCTGTGAGAAGCTAGGTGACGGGGCTGGGAAGGATGGACTAGAAGGGTAAATGGTGACTGCAAGGGGGCATTAACACAGCAACCAAAAAAAGTATTTTAACTACTAAAAATCATCTATTACAGCTATCTATAGGCTGCACTTATATGGGAGGGTTTGTAAAACACAGGGCCCCCACAAATTCCCTGTTTAGGTGTTCTTTAAGAGCCTACACCAGAGTCATGCACATTAACTTCTTAATGCTCAGATGGATAATTTGGTTCAGCCAGTCTCTTAGTAAGTCGCCAACTGCTTGGAATGGAGGAGTTACACTTGTATTTATTATTTCAGAGTGTAGTTGTTTAACAAGTATTTATTGACTACTTTTGGCAGCCTAATGTACTTTTAATCATATAATTATGTTTATTTATCCTCTTGTATTACCACTGGATATACTTTCGCACTGAATACTCAGAAACATGAAAAGGTACAGACAGAAAAAACTACAAGGTCAATCAAGTCAGGACTCAGAAATGAAAACACAGTTTAGCATTTGAAAATGAACCAACACCCTTGAAATATGCTACTGTCACTATATGAATTAATTTAGTTTGATATAAAATAATGTTAAACTAACCCCATGTGCCCAGTTTGCACTATCTTTAAGCAATCGTATACAGCAACTTCTTACCTCCAGCTTCATGATCCTGTTTCAGTTTCCAACACTAAAATGTGAGCAGATGTAATGCTGCAACCTTTCAGAGCCTTTAGATTTGGAAAATAATTACTGTTTACAGAACAAATGTTCCCTGAGGAGGTTGTGGAGTCAAGAACAGTGGGGGACTTCAAGAATGCATGGGACAGGCATAAGGCAGTCCTAGGGGCAAGCAAGAGGAAGTAAGCTGTTGGTTAACTAGGATCTGCAGCTTATCTGTTAGGTAGGAAAATGAGCAGACTAGGTGGGCCAAGCGGTCCTTATCTGCCATCAAATTCTATGTTTCTATGTTTCCCTCTAAACCTTCCTTTGTATTCCTGTCTCTAGCTGCTCTCCAAAACAAACCTACACCTCATGTCCACCTCTGAAATGTCTCCCTACCATTCATATATTCTCATTAATATTCATAGTGTGCTGCTGCAGGGGATGGGCCAGAAAAGGGTTTCTGAAACATGGTAATCCCTTAAAGTGGCAGGACCACACTGTAGCATTTACAGAAATGTGGTTGTCTCTCTTTGGTCATGGAGGCTTCCAGTAACCCCTCCCCCCTTCTGCCCCTGTATGGAAAGAAAGACACCCACCAACTTTTGGGTTCAAAAGACCACAGCACAATTTAATTCAGAAATCAATCTACACAATTACGTACACAGTAGATTATTTTTATAGCTGCCTTTCATAATTCATTGGAAATACAACCCAACGGCAGGGGACCCTCACCACAACAAAAAAGAAGGGTGAATTTTTAGTTGGTTTATTCTCAAAGTCCCTTCAATTCTCAGCATTTGTTCCATTCAACCATTCATTTTCCATTTTTTTCTTTACCCTTCATTATATGCACCCAATATCCTTCAAATATCTTTCAAATGGCCCTTCTTTTTGATCAATTTATATGAACCATTCATTTTCCATTTTTTATTATTCTAAACCCATTACGTTTCCATTTTTTTATTATTCTGAACCATTCATTTTCCATTTTTTATTATTCTGAACCATTCATTTTCCATTTTTTATTATTTTGAATCCATTATGTTTCCATGTTATTATTCTGAACCATTCATTTTCCATGTTTTATTGTTCTAAACCATTCATTTTCCATTTTTTTTATTCTGAACCCCTTCTGTTTCCATTTTTTATTATTCTAAACCATTAATTTTCCATTTTTTATTATTCTGAACCATTCATTTTCCATTTTGCATTATTTTGAGCCATTCATTTTCCATTTTTTTTATTATTCTGAACCATCATTTTCCACTTTTTTCCTTTAATTGTCAAAATTGCTCACAATATCCATGCAAATACCCTTGAAATGATCTATCTTGTAGCAGTTAAATTATTCTGACCATTACGTGTGTGTGTGTGTGTGTGTGTGTGTGTGTGTGTGTATTTTGGGTGTGTGTGTGCTACTGCTTCAGTGTACTGCTTTTTCACAATTGGTATGAAGTAAAATCAATGGTTGGGCGAAAAAAAATCTGTGATGGACTAAGAAGAGCGGATGGGCTGAAGCAAGGGTATAAGGCATTTTTAATTATATATGGGGGAAGCATAAAACTAATTATAACATGGGGTTAGCAAAGTCAGTGAGCTCGTTGACTCAGGGATTCCACCTCACCATGCATTAATGCAAGGTATACTTACAGTTGCTGTGATCAGTTCAGCCCCCAAATCAATGAACAGCATATGTCTTTGTTTTCAGCCCAGCTGCAAAAATTTGTATTGGCAGCTTAGTAGCAGGTACTAGCCTCCCCACCGACTCGCCCTACAACAGTGTGCTGACTATGTAAACGTTGTCTGTCTGTTCCTCTCCAGGTAAGAGAAAGCATAGGTGATCACTAATGGCAGCACCCTACAATGAAATCATCTGTGAATGCAAGAGCAGTCAGTCTGCTTCTCCCATTGTGTGTGATGCCCCTTGATTAGCAATCTCCTCCCTGGGACCAAGCCCACAGTGTACCTCCAGTCTTTTACTGGCTGTGTGTATCAACATGTCCGGGTGGGTGGCTGCTGCAGAAACCGTGCATTAGCTGAACAAATTGTAGCTGTTGTTTCTGTGTACTTCCCGACTCCTGCTATAGCACGCTAGCTCATTGTTCCTTTTAGTCCCATTCTGTGGTGCCCCCCCAAAGAGAGAGAGAGAGACTACCCTCATTCTCAGAATCCCCTCATGAAGGTCCTGGTACCCATACATGCAAGATCGTGAAACACAGAGACAGAGATATTGAAGACACAGGGGTGCTTGAGCTGTAATTCCTCCTGTACAGGTTGGGTATAGGGAGAGACAGCGAAGTGGTGACGATAGCACACAGCGGGTGATATTTCAAAAGTTATGGCTAAGCACCGCACTGGTGAGATGGAGAGACACAACTCACCCAACAGAGGAGCAGGACTGCTGACTGACTGCTTGTGTCCACTGTGCTGCAGAAAAAAATCCTGCACTCCCTGTTCTCCACTGATAGAAGTCATCCTACACTTCCTGTTCTGTCCAGTATGTCACATGTTATGGCTATGTCTGTCATCTCCTAAACAACACAGACCACAGAGTGATGCAACAACTGTTGAATCAGTCAGGAGTGGAACAGAAAGGCAAGCATTCTATCATCGGAGAGAGAAAGAAAGAGTCAACAAAGGAGCCAGTGAGAGGAGTGACCCGGGCAGGGTGAGAGGTAATTACTTATCTTGTAGTTACAAAGCTTTCTTAGAAACCAAGTGAGAGAAAGCCACAGACCGCACCTTGCTGATCTCATACACCTGGTCATAGAAGTATGAAACAAGGAGCACATGCTTGTATGAAGGTCAGTTCATGTTGCCATTTGTTAATCCTTAATGTTTATATTCTGCTACTCATGTCATAAGTAGGTGGAATGTGTGGCATTTTACTAACTGTGCATGAGCAAGATATGCTTGGTGTTCCAGTTGGTATTTCTGTGCTCTTTTATCTGCCAGCCTTTCTGATTTCATGTACCTGGCTTTGCAAGTGTGAAACAGGGGGCACACATGCTTGTATGAAGTCCAGCTCTAGTAACTGTGCATGAGCAAGATATGTTTAGCAAAATGGAGTGCACACAGAGACCCTCTGCAGTACATAGGATGGCCTTCAAACAGTGGGACTACTTTGTGTTGAGGAAGGATACTTCAGAAAAAGTGAGGGTTTTGATTATTTTATCAGACTTTCCTTATTTTTTTTCACTGTGAAAGAACCCCATGTTATAAGCACAATAACCCACTCCAGAGTGTGTGGATATTGGGGATTAATACTAGGTGCTGTGAGGACACTCTGGCTGCCACCCTCATGCCTCACAATGCACCAGGGTGTTGATTAATCTCCAATACCCACACACCCTGTGGATGTCATTTCCATTGATGCCCATATTAAAAAAATTGTAGTTACAATGGTTAATACTTACAGAGATAACCCAGAGGGAAGTGGAGTGCATACTACAATCTAGAGTCCCATTTCAGTGTTAACACAGTGTACAGTAGAGTGAAATACCCCTGCTATTATTAACTGAACTGTAAATACACTGCCTTGACTTTCTATTACAGTATGCACCAAAATGTACCATCCACATTTGAACTGGACAGTTGCTTGTAGTGGACAAAAGTCATTTGTCAAATGTCATTTTCATTGATGCCCATATTAAAAAAAATTGTAGTTACAATGGTCCTAGTACTCCACATGTACCAGCCGCTTTGCACCCAGTTTTGTGTAATCACTGTGCTATTCGCACCTTTCCATGCTTATTGTAATGTGTATAACTCCTGATGTCATGTGTTAATCCTTGCTGTGCTTCTGACATGTACACACATCCTAAAAAACCTATATGTAACCCATATGTCCATTTTTGTAACATGGATATACATATGTGTATCTATGGATTCGGGGAAGGATGAGGTTACCTAGCACAAGAGACCTAGGTTTGGCTACTTTGCACGGGGCACCCAAGTAAATCCAACTACAGGAAGCAATAACTATAATGTCCAGAACCAGAACTGGGATTTTTCAGTGTGGCTTTATTTATTAACTCACTGAACATAAATAAAGAACTGTATGGTCCCCCAAAGGGCTACGTAACTGTAATGCAGATTAGAGGTTAAACACAGCAGTCCATTTGAGGAATGGACACAATACAACAGTTGTCTGGCTTTGGACCCACCAGGCACTCAGCCTGGACTATGCATGCACATTGGATACACAGCCTGACTGGCCTGGCTCCCCTGCCAGCCACTCAACTGACGGTCCACTTAGCGAATGAACCCAAACTTTACTTGGGAAGACATCCCATCAAACAAGGAGGCTCCCAAACTGTGGCTCCCCACACCACTAGAAGTCTGCGACTCCTAGAGAGATTTTGTTTTTGTACTTCCAAAATGAAACTCCCATCAAACAAGGAGTACTCCCATCCAACAAGGAGTAATTTTCCCATCCTGCAGCTCCCCACACCACTTAGTGTCTGTGACTCCTAGGAGATTTTCAAGTTGCGACCCACGTCTGGGCACCCACCCCATCACTGGTCAATCGCATGGAGCCAGTAGCAAAAACACAGAAGAAATCCATAGAGGTGGACCTAGTTACTAAAGATGGGGGGTTTTCCCACCTCCAGCTCCCAAAGCCCATACCCGGCCATTTCTCTGGACACACAGAATTTCAGACTTTAAAATATAGATTGACGGTGGATGACCTGAAGCACCCCCTCTACAGTGAACTTTAAATCCATTAACACTTTAAACAGATGACAGCTCTATTTGTTTGTCCTAGTTGACACAGTCCTCTCAAATAGCAGTCCACATTTACTTGAAATTCCAACTGAAGCAAAGAAGTTGTTTGCCCCTTCCAAATGGAGCCAAACACTCACCCATACATTGCAGGTGCCCCACAGGCGAAGAAATGTAACCTTTGCTGTTATACATGAACAGACTGAACTTAAATTAAAACAGGCAGCTTCCTTCCCAGGGTGGGAGAAGGGGATTGCCCCCGGAACCCACAAAGAACTTTTCCTCCCCCCGAAGGAGGGGGTAAACAGACAACTACTGGTGTCCTTCTTGTTTGCTTAAGGACAAACTGAAGACTCACTTTTTTTTTCTGAGTGAGAAATCACACTGCACACTAATGCTTCCTTCTTGCTTAAGGACAAATGGAAGACTGACTTTGAATTCCCAAGGTTCTAAACTTACTCTGAGCTGAAGATTCCAAATGTGGCTCATGCAGCTGCGACAGTTCTATTATGATGTCATCTCTCAAGTCTCAGCTGTGACTGAGGACAGAGTGAGACAGTGTGAAACCCATTTAACTGGAGTTTCACATGCTGCCTTCCCTGTCTACCACTAGTTCTTACTGGGATTCTAGTAACCCAGGTAACAAAGGGGTTACATATACATTCTAAATCTTCTGGGAGCCTAAACACTTGTTGGCAACCTTTAGTAACCTCCTGATAGCACTTGATCAGCAGCAATTAACTCTGCCACTTACAGCATTCAATGTAGCAGATCAGGTTAAACCAATCTAGCATGTGAATAAAAAGACCAGCTTAACAACTTGATCTGTTCTGGTTTCTGTGTCACCTTGTTGTTCTGTTCAGTGCTAAACAATGACCCAGTCAATGCTTGCAATGCCTTCTACCTCTGGGAAATGGACCTGCATGTCCATAGCAAGAAAAGCTGACATTCTATAGCAGCTAGAAAAACTCCCTAAGCTAAACATAACAGACCTCAGGTCACACTTCAGAATTTCCAACTCAACTGTGAGTGATTGCTAAAAAACAAAACAGCCCTCCTATCTGACTAACATTCCAACACAACCCAGAGAGAAAAAGGAAGAGGGAGGGAAAAGATGATGTGGAGGAGGCTGTGCTAAAGTGCTTTGCCAATGCTAGCGGAAGGGAAGCATTGATTAGCTGGCCTCTTTTAATTCAGAAGGCAGACAAAATTACAGAACCACTAGGCAAAACTGGCTTTACAGCAACTGATGGCTGGGTAACCCCTTGGAAATAGTGGCATAACATTGGATTTAAACAGATACATGGAGGAAAGTTAGATGCTGACACCAGAGCTGCAGAAACATGGTTAATAGATATTTTACCTGAGATGTTGAGTGGTTTCAGCCCTGAAAACATTTACAACACCAATAAAACTGGGCTTTTTTTCAGTGCATGGGCTAAGACACACTAGCCTTTAAATCTGAGAATCTGCTTGGCCTTAAAAAAGAAAAAGAAAAAGTGACAGTTCTGGCCACATGCAACATGTCTGGCAATGACTAAAGAACTCTTATGGTCATAGGAAAATCAGTGCAACTATGCTGCTTCCAAGGTGTTGCCAATATCCCACTGCTGTACAGACACAATAAAACACCATGGATGACTGTGGACATTTTCGAGGCATGGTTGTGAGATTGGGACCGCAGGCTAGGGCGCAGGAAGATAGCTGTCCTACTAGACAATTGTAGCTCATACAAGAATGTCATTGGGCTAAGAAATATTAAATTAGTATCCTCCCTCAACACCACATGTTTAATGCAGTCTTTAGATCAGGGCATTATTTATTTAAAAGACACTATGTCAAGTTTATAAGGGGTAGAATTCTAGAAAACCTAGATCAGGAAGAGGAAATCATTGCATCTACCAGTGTCCGCCAGATAAATCTCCTGGATGCGGTGAGGTCAATGCAACGGGCTTGGAACACAGCGTCAGCATAAACTATCCAGAGATATTTTAGAAAGGGTGGTTTCACTACAGATCCTGCAATTGGAGTGGTTGCTGAAGAAGAGACTGATGTGGAAGAGGAAATAGTCATCTCGGCTGATGCTTTGGATGAGCTCTGTAACTTTGGAGCAGAGACTCAGTCCAAAGCAATGGATGACATTGCTGGATTGTCCCCTGTGGTTGAGTAACAGGAATGGGAAGTTAAGGAATATCCTGAGGAAGGCCAAGAGGAGGTTTGCATCACACCAGCCAGCATCCAACAGGCACTGCTAACGCTAAGGAGAGCAGTGTATTGATATCGTTTCAAAGTGGGGTTTACTCTCTCAGATGAAGAACATGTAGATGCAGTACACCACACAGAAGAACATACAAACATATGAAGAAGCCACCAGAAGAAGGCAGTTTGGTCTATTAAGTCTGCTTGTACTGCAGGGTCCACAGCTTGAGCTAATGTCCCTGCCCTCCATCCTCACTCCTCCCATCCTCCCTACCCATGATCCTTACCTTTCCCTATGCCTATCCCAGCCTCTCTTGAAGCTGCTCACTGCACTGTCCTCAATGAGATGACATCTTCTGGCAGCACATTCCAAGTGTCCAAGTGTCTGTGTAGAAGTGTTTCCTGACTTCCCTCCTAAACCTCTCACCCTGCAGCTTAAGACTGTGCCCCCCATGTTATGGTTGGCACTCAACTTAAAGAGACTCTCCTTATCAACCTTATTTATACCATTCAAGTACTTGACAGTCCCAATCATGTCCCCTCTCTGTTCTGTCATCCTGGGAGTACATGTTCAGTGCCCTCAATCTCTCCTCGTATGCCTTGCCCTGCCTTGCTGACTGGCTATCATCTTTGTAGCCCTCCTCTGGATCTTCTCTAGCAGGTTAATGTCCTTTTTGAGGTGTAAGCTAAGAGCACTATAGCCTCCTCTCTCCAACTAGTGATCCCCCTAGATATGCATCCCAACATCTTGTTTGTCTTTGCTGCTGCATTCTTACACTGCGTGGAGTGCATCAGGTCACTAGTGATCATCGCTCCCAGGTCCTTCTCTTCCTCTGACGCAGATACTCAGAGTCCATCCAGGTAGTACTCTGTCCTGGGATTCTTGGCTCCAGTATGCATAACTCTGCATTTCTTGTCATTGAAGTCAAGCTGCTAGACCCTAGATCACCTATCAAGGTTTTCCAGATCTTTCTGTAGGTCTTGTATCCTTTCAGCTGAGTCCACTCTTCCACAGAGCTTGGTGTCATCCAAGAATAGGCACATTTTGCCATGCTATGTTCAGTGTCATTGATGAAGATATTGAACAACACCAGCCCCAGCACTGAGCCCTTCCTCCCAACCACCCTCTGGGTTCTGTCCCTCAGTCAGCTTTCTACCCATTTGGCCATACTTTACCCAACCCCGAGATCCATCAACTTCCTAATCAACCTTTTGTGGGGCACAGAGTTAAAGGCCTTGCTGAAACAAGATAGAGGATGTCTACCGCTTGGCCCCTGTCTACTGTCTTAGTGACACAGTCAAAGAAATCAATCAGATTTGTTTGACATGATCTAACCCCCCATGAAGCCATGCTGCCTCTCATCCTGGAGACCATGCTCTTCTAGATATTCCACCAATCTTTCTTTTAGTAGGGTCACCATGAACTTGCCCACAATGGAGGTCAGACTGACTGGTCTAGTTCCCTGGGTCATTCTTGGGACCACTTTTGTGGAGGAGCACAACATGTGCAGTTTTCCAGTCCTGTGGTGCCATGTCTGACTCTAGTAAACTATTAAATAGGTCTGACAGTGGCCATGCCAGTTCTTCAGCCAGTTCCTTTATTACCCTTGCATCTACTCTGTCCTCGTCTGGTGATTTATCCATCTTCAATGCCAGCAGCCTCTCCCTCTTTCTATCCTCTTCTATCTGTACATCTGTGTTCCCCTGCCCCACTCCTCTTTTCCCTCCTGAAGGCACTGGTCCATCCTTCTCCCTGATAAAGACAGAACAGAAGTATTCATTTAGTACCTCTGCTTTTCTCCCATTATCCTCCACCTACTCCACCTCTTTCTTAAGCTCAACAATCCCTTCCTTCTTATCTCTTTTCTCGCTTATATATCAAATGAAAGCCTTCCATGCTTTCTTAATTCCTTCAGCTAACTGCAGCTGCTTCTGTGCCTCTGCTCACTGGACTTCCTTTGTTTGCCTCACTAGCCAACCTTAGGTAATTTTCCCTATCCACCTCTCTCTAGGTCTTCCTGAATTTTCTATAGGCCAGCCTCTTTTCCTGTACTGCCTCGGCAACCCCAGAACTTAACCAGCTGGGCACTTTGGCCCTTGTGTTCTTCCCCTTAGCCTAATGTACTCATCTGTGGTAAACAGTATTCCTTCCTTAATGATGGAATACCTTTGGTCCACCCCCATATATGCTCTGGTGCACACCATATGGCTCCTTAACACTTTGCCCATTTTTCTGAGGTCTACCCTCCTGCAATCTAAGATTTTGGTCTTAGGATGATTTCCCTGCCCATATCCAGCTGGACCCATACTGTGTAATGGTCACTTCCAGCCAGTGGCTCCCTGGCCATTAATTCCTGTACATGATCTGCATTTGTGGGCACCAGATCAAGAATTGCCTCAGCTCTTGTTGGTTCAGTGACTCCCTGAATCAGGAACCTACTCTGCAGTCCTTCCAGAATCACCTGACCTCTAACACATGTGAATGGCATGCTCCAGTCTACCTTGGGCAGGTTGAAGTCCCTTTCAATAACCGCCTCTCCTTTCCCAGCAGCTTCCAATGTTTGTGAGCCCAGTTCCCTGTTCCTCTTCTCATCCTGACTGGGTTGTCTGTAAACCACCTCCGACCTCACCTTTCTCCCTCTATTGGACCTTAACTGAACTCACAATGCCGCTACCTTCCCTTCCTCTGACTCCTCCCTCATGCACGTTATGCCCTCACTGATATAAACGGTCATCTCTCCCCCTTCCTGACTGTCCTGCCTCTCCTGTATAGTTTATATCCAAGGATCACAAGGTCCTAGTCATGGTGTGATGTTGCCCAAATCTCGGTTACTTCAGCTATGTCTACAACAGAAGAAGCAGACTGTGATCACTGTCTACATCAACTTTAGACAGATTTGATGCTAGATGACTTATACAGGAACAGATGCTGCAACAGTACAGTAAAGTACTTTTTTAACTTTTTAACTTATTAAATGAAAATAAAGTTTGAAAAACACATGGGGTGACACAAGGAAATTCTCTCTCTAAGGGAGCTGTATTCAGTAGCGTATACCATGTGCAAACTGTAAAATACATGTTCACTGTTTAAATTGTTGTTTGTGCTGTGTGCTATTGGTAGTGATAGTTTGTACACATGTTTTTTTTCCAGATGCCGCAATAAATGTAACAGATGCCATTTCTACCTGACATGCTAGCACATGTCAAACTAGTCTGGTACTAGCGACGCTTACTGTATACTCCTTTTCCACTGCATTGCCTTGTTATTTTTAGATGCACACTGTAGTAGCACTGCACATGCGTAACAATTTTTCTTTGTCACTTCTGTATGACTGCATTACCTTTGGTATTTTTAGATGCATGCTGTAGTATCACTGCACACTCTTAGTGCAAATGTTTAGATCATTCTCACATACTTTTTCTTACATTATAGTTAATACTTGTTATTGCTAATATGAAGGAAACTCCTTGAAAATGTTCAAATTACTTTTACTGTTCTAGTTTCACATACAGAGCTATAGAGGTCATTTCCCTCATGCACATTTCTTTAGATTATTTCAATTTAAACTAATGTTTGTTCATTTTTTTATCCTTTCACCATCTCTCAGTTAAAGTTACTATCATCTTAACTTCTTAGATATAGCTTGGTTATGGTAAATCTACTCCAGGTATGCACTGCTGCCACTACCGGTGTTTGGTGCATGCAAACCACACAGGTGGCATGCTCTATTTGCACCTTTTCCTAGTCCTGGCAAAAGGCTCTCAAGTATCTCTGCTCACTTAGCCATGTTACTCGGTGTTACAGCTCTGAGAGTGCAGAACTGCGAAGAGCTTCAGGGCAGCCCTGAAAACCCATTTATTTCAGCAGGCATTCAGTGATTATTTTATCTGATCTATTTGTAGTCTGTATCATTGTTATTTTATGGATGATTTATTTTGTTATTTGTATGTATTTTAATAATGTAAAGCATTTGGTTTTAGAATTGTGCTATAAAAATGAAGTTTGTTATTATTATTACTCAATAATTTAAGGTGGAAGAAGGCCAAGGCCCATTGAGACCACCTTCCCTGCACTTGCAGGGTGTATGTTATGAACCACGGTCTAATAGATACTTATTGAGGGGATCTTTAAACATTTCAGGGGAGCAGCTGTTCACCAGATAGTCAGGTAATGTATTCCAGAGTTTACTCACCCTAATAGTAAAAAAAAATACTTCTTTTATTGGTTTTCACCTTTGGAATCAGAAGTTGTCTGTTAATTCACCTGAGTCCATCAGGTTCTGGAGTCATTTCGAGGTTGCATTCCTTCATAAGATATGGGTCCCTTAAAATATCATGAGTAAATCATCCCTGATTCTGCAACATTTTAAATTGTACAGGTTTAGGGCTTTTATTATGAAAGAGAAAGATAAACCACTAATGGAGTAATCAGCTTAGTGGCCCTCCTTTGTACAAACTCAATTAGCCTAGAATCTTTAACTGAGTAAGGTGCCCAAATGAGGCTGCATAATCCACACATGGTCTAACATAGGTTGTGTATAATGGAAGAATGCAGGCCTTGCTACTGTTACATAGAAACATAGACTTTGACAGCAGATAAGGACTACTTGTCCCACCCAGTCTGTCCATTTCCCTACCTACTGGATAAGCTGCAGATTCTAGTTAACCAACAGCGAACTTCCTGCAACCCCCCACTATAATTGCCTTATGTCTGCCCCATGCATGTTTGAATTACCTCACTGTTTTAGACCAAACAACCTCCCCAGAAAGGTGGTTCCATGTATCCGCCACTCTCTCCATGAAAAAAAAATGTCTTCACATTACCCTTGAGCCACCCCCACTCTATCTTTAAATTGTGCCCCCTTGTTCTTACACATCTCTTTTTCTGAAAGATGCTACCCTCCTGTTGATTAAGGATTTCTTGAGTTTAGGATTATATTGGCTGTGAATGCTACAATTCTACACTGGTCAATGGAAAACAATTCTTTACTGATAATGTCATACAGATCTACTCCTGAATCTATTGCTTTAACTATACACCCATTTAGATAGTAAGTAGTAATGGGATTCATTTTACCGAAGTGTATTACCGAACATGTCTCTATGTTCAATTCCATTTTAGTTAGTCTGGCACAATTTTCAATTAACTTAATATCTTGTCGGATAAAGGCAGATTTAGTGTTCAAGTCAACTTCAGAACTGAGTTTGGCATTGTCAGCAAATCTGACCTTCTGGCAGTGTGTACCTAAGTTTATGTCACCAATAAACATCCCAGAAAGAACAGGACCTAGTTCTGATCCTTGGGGTACACCACTGGTGACCTTGATTTCTTTTGATAATGTATCTGAAAGACAGACTTGTTGTATTCTAATGATAAGCCATACAGAAAACCATCTAACTAAATAAAGATTTAGACCAGTTTTGGACATTTTGCATATAAGTTGTGCATGGGATACCATATCAAAAATGTTCTTTATGTCAAGTAGCAGAATGTCTACTGGAATTCCCTTGTCCAGGCTTCTACTAACTGAGTTGTAAAAATATATTAAGTTACTGGTGCAAAAATTTTCTCTAAAGGGATATGAAATGATTTTTTTCATAGTTAACTGCCTTTCCTTCATCCTTTTCATGCCTTTTATGCATTTTAATATGCTTTGATGATTTTTTTTGATAAACAAATAATCTAGCTTTGGGGTGTCCTCAGATCTACATAGAGTTCCACTCTCCTCACTAGTTACTCCTCTTGATTTTCATATTTCTAAGACATACTACTACATCAGAAACTCCCATTCCATGCTGTTCATCTGAATGGCTTGGAATGGGTCTTTCTGATGCCATGGAATGTTCAGGCAGCATGAAAACAGAGAGCAGCAATTGCTGAGGAGAGAGGGATTCAGAGTAGTTACAAAGGTAACAGAGTTAAATTATTTAATGTAACAAAAAAGGGCAAAGCCATATCAAAATACTGGGTAGCCAATAAAAGAAGAAGTGTAAGGCATCTAGAGGTGTAAAAACTGTTTTCTATCACCTTTAATGAAGCCATGCTTATTTGGGTCACCTAAATTCTTGTTGCAAATCTCCAGTTCAAGCCTAGATTTTAATAACGTCACCATACATTTGCATATAATTGAGGTCAGACTAATGGGTCTATAGTTGTTAGTCTTGCTTTTGTTTCCTTTTTTATATATGGGTACCACAATAGCCTTCCTCCAGTCAGATGGGATTGTACCAGTTTGAAGGGATTTATTGAACAGGATGGAGAGAGGGGTTGTTAATTCATCTGCTGCTCCTTTACAGATTTAACACTAGTAAAATCCAGCCCTGGGGAGGATGTATCCTTAACTTCCTTTAGAGCTATGTTAATCTCATTTTCTTTAATAGCCTTAAACATATCATCTGGTTTGATTTTAGGAAAGGGGATTGGATATGGCTTGGAAAAGACTGAATAAAAGAATGTATAAATGCATTCGCTATGGCCCATTGGTGCAGCAGTTGGATTTCTGCTTGTGACACTGGTGACCCAGGTTCAGGAATGGACCCTGGATGCCAGACGGCCAGCTGGGGGGGGGAGGCTTGAGCATCTAATGATGGCTCACCTTCTCCTGGTGGGAGGAAGGGGATGCAATCCAGCAGCTGATGACTTCTGGCAGAGGCCAGGAGAATAACAACATTTTGGGCCTCGCAGATTGGGGGGGGCATAGTGGACATCGGTGTATGCCTTGCTGTTGGGGTAAAACCACACTCCCAGGGAGAAAAGGAGGAAAAACTCCCCACTCGACTGGATGACAGCTGTCCAGTCTCCCATTGCCATAGAAGCCCCAGCTGGTCACAGGAAGAACATTGCTTTAGTACCCAGGGGGGCCAAGAAAGGAGTACACTGGCTTGTCCAACTGGCACCTTTCCCCTCAGAGGAGGAGGGGCCCAGCTGGTGAAGGGTTATACTAGGTAACCCCCTGGGTTGGCTGCAATATGTGGTGGTGGCAGAAGGTGGCTAAAGGTAGAGGTGGGAAGTGAGCCGCATGGTCCATGGGCCGCCTGAAATGGAGGCTGATAGGGTAAGGGGAAAAAATGGGTTCACTATATGTCTTGCCTTCCTTAATTCTATATTATTGTCACAGACAGGCCCAAGTGTATAGTTGGTTTTATAGTTGTGTCTAATATGGGCAAAGTAGCCTTTGGGATGTTTGTTCATTGAAAACCTGAATTCATTTTTACTTTTTTCTTGCTTGATTGTTTTTTTGGTTTTTAATTCCAGTTTGTACTTGTTATTGTTACAGTCACTGGGGTCGTTTTTTTATTTTTACGAACATACGAAATTTGCCAGCAGATAAAGGCCTAGAGGTCTATCAAGTCTGCTCAAATGTGCAGCTAGCACCCCTTATTCTGCAGCTGCCCCTCCCTTCCACCCTTCCCCTTCATTAACCCTCCCCCTTGTCCTGTCCCATCCTCGTTTGAAGCAGTCCACTGTTGTACTGCATACCACTTCAACAGGTAACACATTCCACCCAGCCACCACCCTCTCTGTAAAAAAGTGTCTCTCATCTCCCTCCTGAACCTTCCTCACTCCAGTCTCATGTCATGGCCCCTGGTGGCCCTCCCCTCCCTTACTTTGAACAGCCCCTCTGTACCCGTCTTGTTTATTCCTTTCATGTATTTAAAGGTTTCAATCATGTCACCCCGTCTCTCCTCTCTTCCAGTGAGTACATGTTCAACTCCTTCAACCTCCTCTCATATGATAAGTTCCCCAGCGCCTTGATCATCTTTGTTGCTCTGTGCTGCACCCCATCCAGTAACTTAATGTCCCTCTCCAGATACGGACGCCAGTACTGCACGCAGTACTCCAGGTTTGGTCTAACTAATGACTTATACAGTGGCAGAATCACCTCCTCCCTCCTCGAGGATATACCCCTTGCAGTACAACCCAGCATTTTGTTGGCCTTTGCAGCTGCCTTCCTACATTGTGCTAAGTTGTTCATTGACCCTGTAATGAGTACACCCAGATCCTTCTCCTTCTCTATCTGGGCAAGCTGCACTCCCTCTAGCTGGTAACTCCTCCTTGGGTTCTTCATCCCAAAATGCAGCACCTTGCACTTTTTGACATTAAAGCCCAGTTGCCAGGTGTCTGACCAGGTTTCAAGCTTTGCCAGATCATCCTGCAACCCCTGCCATCCCCCTAGGTAATCCACTACCACGCCTACCTTGGTATCATCAGCAAACAGACTGATCTTGCTCTTGATGTCCCATGATATGTCTGCAATGAACATCCCAAACAACACTGGTCCCAACACCAAGCCCTGTGGAACACTGCTCATCACTGCCCTTGGGTGTGAGAGCTCCCCACCCACCACCACCCACTGTTGCCTTCCCTGCAGCCAGTTTCCTACCCATCTCACCAGCTTTGCACCTGCCCCTGTGCCTACTAACTTCCTTCCCAGCCTTCCATGTGGCACTGAGTTGAATGCCTTACTGAAGTCCAGATACAGGACATCCACTGCATGGCCTCTGTCCAGTTGCCTAGTTACCCAGTCATAGAACTTGACCAGGTTGGTATGGCAGGATCTGCCACATATGAAGCCATGCTGTCTGCTGTTCTGTAGTCCTTTGGCCTCTAGGAGGGCCACCAGCCTTTCCTTTAGGATAGTCTCCATTAGCATACCCACGATGGATGTGAGGCTCACCGGTCTGTAGTTTCCCAGTTCATCCTTGGGGCCACTCTTGTGGAAGGGCACCACATGAGCCATCCTCCAGTCCTGAGGTACACACCCCAATGTATTTTGAGGCATTAAATAGATCTGCCAAAGGTCCTGCAGGGACCTCTGCCAGTCCTTCAGTACCCTGGGATGGATGCCATCTGGGCTGGCGCCTTGTCCACCCTCAGTGCCTTCAAACCTCTCGAACTCTGCTCTCCATGATTTCCCCATCTGTCACCACTTCCCACCCTACTTCTGCCATTTCTCCCACCTTGGGTGTCACCCCCTTCTTCTTTAGTAAATACTGAGCAGAAGTACTCATTTAGTGCTTCCGACTTATCGTACCCTGCTTCCACCCAACCCCCCTCCTTCCTAATCCTTACTATGTGGTACTTACAGCTCCTTTTCTCACTGATATTTAAAGAAGTCCTTCTTCCCCTTCTTAATGCCTTGTGCCAGCCTGAGTTCCATAGATGCTTTGGCTCCCCTTACTGCCCTTGTCACCTCCTTCGATTCTGTCAAGTACTCCTCCTCCCTGTCCTCCCCCTTCCCTGTTTTCTTGTACTTCCTAAAGGCAGCTGTTTTCCTCCTTACCTTTTCCATGACCACCTTGTTCAACCAGATCGGTTTCTTAGCCCTAGCCTTCTTGCTCTGGGCTTTGCAGCAGGTTTTGGTTGCCTTCACTATCCCCAGCTTTATGAGCTCCCACCTCTGGTTAGTGTCCATACTAGATTGAATTCTGTCCGGGTACCCTTTTACCACTTCCCCCATCCTCCCAAATTTGGCCCTCCTGAAGTAAAGCACTATTGTGCCAGATTCCACTCCTTCCTTGACCATATCCAGTGTGAGCCATACTGAGCGGTGGTCACTCCCTGACAGCGGTTCCTCCACTGTAAGTTCTCTCACAAAGTCCCCATTTGCCAGCACAAGGTCAAGGGTATTCCCTAACCTGGTTGGTTCACTGACCATTTGCAGCAGGAAGCTGTCCTTGAAGGCATCCAGCAGTACCTGTCCTCTGTTCCTGGTTGTTGGTGCTCCAGTCCACTCCTGGCATATTGAAGTCCCCCACAATCACCACACTACCCTTCTTGCAGGTCCTCCTGATCTGTCCCGCTAGTTCCCTGTCTAACTCCTCCATCTGAGATGGTGGCCTGTACACCACTCCCATTCTAAGAATCCTATTCTTGGAATCCTGGATTTGCATCCAAAGTAACTCCGTACTCCCCTCCTCCCCTTCCTCCCTTACACACTTCAATCCTTCCTTCACGTATAGTGCCACCCCCCTCCTTTCTCAATCGCCCTGTCCCTACGAAATAATCTGTACCCTGGTACAGACAGGTCCCAGTCATTATATTGGGTGGCCCATGTTTCCGTGATGGCTGCAATGTCCACCTCTCCCTCTGCTATGAGAATCTGTAACTGCAGTTTTCCTCCCAACGCTCCTAGCATTAAAGGTAACCACCTTCCACCCTTGCCCCCTCCCATCCTGCCCTCCTTTCCTAGCATCTCCAACAGTACTTGCCATTTGTCCTTTGTCACTGTTATGAGGGGTAAGCTCATATGGTTTCCCAACCTGTGGTCTCTGCATATCTCTTCCCCAACTGCCACCCCCCACTCCTAGTTTAAATTCCAAACTTCCTCTATGTACTCTTCCATCCTCTGTTTCAACACTTTCTTTCCCTCCTCACTCAAGTGTAGTCTGTCCTTGGCAAAGAGACTACTGTCCTCCCAGGTCCCTTCCCACCCCCCCAACAGCCCATACCTTTAGCACAACACCAGGTTCTTAGCCATCCATTAAATTCTCTATTCTCAGCTTTCTTTGTTGTGCTTGACTTTGGCACCAGAAGTATCTCTTGAAAGTTACTGATCTTCCTGCCCCTCACATAATTGTGCTAGTTCCTCAAACCTCCTCTGGACTATATCTACTGTCTTGTCAGCCAGGTCGTTTGTCCCAAGATGTATAATTAAATGAGGCTTGTCCCTACCCCTTCTAGCATATTTCAGAACAGACTGTCCCACCCTTTCCGCTGTCATTCCTGGCATGGCCTCCACCCAAATGCAACTATGCCTCTCCCCCTGGCTACCCCACCTAACTCCTCTTAGTATTGATTCCCCCAGCACTAAGATTCCACCCCTCTTACTCCCTGCTTGCTTCCATTCATCTCCCTCTCTCATTTTCAGCTCCTCTTCTTCCTTCTACACATTACATAGAAACATAGAATTTGACGGCAGATAAGGACCGCTTGGCCCACCCAGTCTGCCCATTTCCCTACCTGATGGATAAGCTGCAGATCCTAGTTAACCAGCAGCCTACTTCTTCCTACCCCAACCCCCTAGAATTGCCTTATGACTGTCCCATGCATGCTTGAATTCCACCACTGTTTTTGACTCCACAACCTCCTCTGGAAGGCTGTTTCATACATCCACAACCCTCTCTGTGAAAAAATACTTCCTTAAATTACCTCTGAGCCGCCCTTCTATCTTCAAATTGTGCCCTTGTTCTTGTAATCTTTTTTGAAAGATGCTACCATTTTGACTTTGTTGATTCCTTTGAGGTACTTGAAAGTTTCTATCATGTCCCCCTCTCCTCCTTTCCTTGAGGCTATACATATATAAGCTCCTTAAGTCTCTCTTCATATGTCTTCCGGTGCAGACCCTGCACCATTTTAGTTGCCCTCCTCTGGACAGCTTCCATCCTGTCTATGTCTTTAGGAGATTGGGTCTCCAGAACTGCACGAGTACTCAGATGTGGTCTCACCAGCTGTCTGTACAGAGGGATAATAACCTTGTTTTCTACTGGTGATGCCTCTCCTATGCATCCCACTATCCCCCAGCCCTCCTTGCTGCCCCTCACATTGCTTGCCCACCTTTAGGTCATCTGATATGACTACCCCCAGGTCCCTTTCCATTTTTGTTGTTGTTAGTATCTCACCCCCATTGTGTACTCTTCCCTGGGTTTTGTTTTCCAGGTGCATTACCCTTGCACTTCTTAGCATTGAATCTAAGCTGCCATACATTTGACCATTCCTCTAACCTTGCCAAGTCCCTTCTCATCCTTTCCACCCCCCCTTGTGCATCAACTCTGTTGCAGATCTTTGTGTCATCTGCAAAGAGACATACTTTTCCTTCCAGTTCCTCTGCAATGTCACTTATAAAGACATTGAAGAGGACCGTCCTAATACTGAACCCTGTGGTACCCCACTGCTAAACCCCTTTTTCAGAGTGGACTCCATTTACTATTACTCTCTGTGTCCTATTCTCCAGCCAATTTTTACCCAGGCTGTCATCTTGGGACCCACCCCAGGCTGGCTAACTTGTATATTAATCTTTTGTGTGGGACTGTGTCAAATGCCTTGCTAAAGTCTAGATAAGCTATGTCCACAGCCCCTCCCTGATCAACTACTTTGGTCACCCAGTCAAAGAAATCAGATTTGTCTGGCATGACCTTCCCGCTGTGAATCCATGCTGCCTTGGGTCCTGTGCCCCTCTGGCCTCTAGATACGCAACAATTCTTTCCTTCAGAAGTGATTCCATCATTTTCCCTACCACTGAGGTTAAACTAACAGGTCTGTAGTTTCCTGCTTCTGCCTTGCTCCCACTTTGTGAAGGGAATCACATCTGCCTCCTCCAGTCCTCAGGTACCACCCATCCTCCCATGATTTGTTAAACAGGGTAGTCAGTGGTGTCACTAGTTCTGTCCTTAGTTCTTTTAGAATTCTGGGATGAATCCCATCAGGCCCCATTGCTTTGTCCACCTTCAGTTTTAAGAGTTCTTTCAGAACTCTTTGTTCTATAAATGGGCTGGTATCAACTTCTGTATCCAGAGTGTTTCTACTGTTTGTTTTAGGTACCTCCCCCTCTTCCTTTGTAAATACTGAGCAAAAATATTTGTTTAGTATCTCTGCCTTTCACAGTCACCCTCTGCCCACCTCCTCCTCCGCTTTATTAAGCCTCACTATCCTCCCTTGGTCTTCCTTTGCTCTCCTGATGTACCTATAAAGGTTTTATCCCCTTCTTAACTGAGTTGGCTATCTTTTCCTCAGTTTGAGCCTTTGTTGTTCTGACTGCCTTTCCAGCTTCCTTTTGCTTTAACTGATACACTTCTCTGTCCTGTTCCTTCTGTGATTCCTTGTACTTCCTGAATGCTTTCTTTTTCTCTTGAACCTTCACTGCCACTTCCTTTGAGAACCATAGTGGTTTCTTACCTCGTTCATTTTGTTTATTTGCTTTACACAAAGGCTTGTTACCTCTGTGATGGCAGTTTTGTTATTCCCCATTGTTCTTCCACCCTCCTTCCTGCCCATTTGCTAGTGCATTCCTTAGCACTCACCCATTTTGGCAAAGTCAGCCCTCCTAAAATCCAGTACCTTTGTCTTTGTATGGCTTGACTCATTGCTGTGTTTATTGTGAACCATACTGTTCGGATGGTCGTCTAGTTCCCAGATGGCTACCCACTTCTACATCTGTGATCCTCTCTTCATCTCCATTTGAGAGAACCAGGTCTAAGATTGCTCCATCTCGAGTGGCTCCAATACTAGTTGTCTAAGGCATGCCCCCTGTAAGGCATCTAGAATAACCACACTCTTAGAAGTGGCTGCTGCAACTGCACTCCAGTTAACATCTGGCATATTCAGATCACCCATCAGCAATATCTCCCCTTTATCTGCCATTCTAAGTATACTTTCTATCATTTCCTTGTCCATTTCCTCCCCCTGAGACGGGGGTCTGTATACAACCCCTGTGCGGATTGTGGTGCCATTGCCTGCTTCCAAACTGACCCACAGTGCTTCTCCCTGTTTACCCTTTTGTTCTGTTGCTTTGATTTCTTCTCTTATGTAGAGAGCTACTCCTCCTCCTCCTCCTTCTCCTCTTTTACCCTCCCTGTCCCTCCTGTAGATAGTGTATCCTGGTATGTTTACATCCCAGTCATGGTTCTGTGTGTACCATGTTTCTGTGACTGCCACAATATCCAGATCTTCCTCCTCCATCAAGGCTACTAATTCAGGAAGCTTGTTATCCAGACTATGGGCATTGGTACTCATTGCTCTCCATTTTTGATGGCTTTACCTTCTGTAGCGGCAACCCCACTGACCTTTCTACCTTGGTCTTTTCTCATTTAGTACCCTGTTTTGTACTGGGAGGCTGGGATTTTCCTTCTGCTTATCAGTGCCTCCCTTGACTAGTTTAAAGGCTTGCCAATGAAGCATTTAAACTGATTGCTAAAAGACTTGTTCCCTTCCTGGACAGATGCAGACCATCCTGCCAGTATAGGCTAGTGTCCCTCAGGTGGGCCCAGTCCCCAATGAAGCCAAACCCCGTGCTCCACACCATTTTTTCAACCATTTGTTAAACTGCATGGTGCAAAGTACCGCCTCACTCATGCCACTGACAGGCAGCACCTCTGAGAAGGATACTGTGTGTGCTACTTGTCTTAAGCCCCTTCCCAACTCTAAAAGTCCTTTTGCACTGCTCTAATCTCATGATGAGCCAAGTCATTTGTCCCTAGGTGGACAATGATGTCCAGACGACTCCCGTGCAACTGTTCTCGTGATCCCTAAGGATCGCTTCCTGTCCCTCAAGCCATGGCACCAGGCAGGCATTCCTTGCCTAGTTTTTCCTGCTCCCCCAGTTCTATCCCCAACAATTGAGTCCCCACCAGGAGCTGCTTTTTTCCTGTGGTGCCCTCTGTCTCCTTGCCTGAGGGCCTCCCTTGTGACAGTTGTCTGCACCCTCCTTAGTCTCCTCTGTGGGTGCATCCATAGGGGAACTATGCTCCCCCAGAGTGGTGCATGGATTGTGGAGTGTAACAACTGACTGGGTGTGCCTCTATTCCACCACTCTTACCCTCCCTGAGCCCACTGTGGTCCAACTGCTGTGCTTTCTTCACAACCTCTGAGGTAGTGGTGGTGGCTGTGATGCTCCCTGGATGGGGGAGGTTCCCTTGCCACTGTCCAGTGCGGCCTGAAGATGGGCAGCTTCCTCCCTCAGGGCAGATAGTTGTCTGCAAACAGGGCAGCATCTCAGCCTCCAGAAAGACTCCTGGAAGACTGCTGCCCCACAGCCATTACATTGTACTACTCCCCACATAACTGTCTACCTTGTTTAGTTTTTTTGTGTGTGTGATTGGTGCGTTATATAGAAATATATGTCTTTATATAATGTGTATGCTTATATTGTCAGTGCAGTGTGCTAGACAGGATATGACAGTGATGTGTACCTTGCCCTCTTGAGGAAATGATGTCAGAACCCCAGGTATAAATGAACTATTTCCGAGGGGTGGGTGGGGTGAGGGTGGAAGGGGTTGGGCCTAAACTGTGCCCTCATGAAACAATCAATTAAATGCTCTGACTACAGGTATGTAGAGCCTTCCTGTCAACAAGATGCCATACCGACAATTTGTAATACTGCTTCAAACTAATTTGACAGAGAAAATACCCTGCTAATCAAACAGAGAAAAATCCAAACATCCAAGTCAGACACAGGTAAGCCTCCCCAGCCCCAAAAGAGCCGTGACTTGTGCTCTGAAAACAGTCAGCCCCAAAACCGTCAGTTGTGCAGAAGGGCAGACACAGAAAACAGTATTTAGCCTATGTGGGCTTAAACTCTTCCTGCACTGAAAACCTTAACACTTGTAACACAAGAAAAGCAAACTCCACCTCCCTCTGTTGATTGAAAGACTGCCTTTTCTGATAATTCTAAGTTGCTTATTTCACCCTTCAATTAGAAGTATCCTCCACCTGAAGAATATTAACTTTCCTAAGGAATCTGCTTCAAACCAAAGACAATTGTAAATTGTAAGGTTCACCTCCCTCTGTTGTGAGCACTACTCACTTTCTTGCAAATCTTAAGTCCAGTGTTGCAGCTTGCAGCCAGAGGTAGCTTCACCTGAAGACTATGAGGTTATCTGATGAGCCTGCTAAAATGAGTACTTTTATCAAGGTCTGTAAGATTCTTCCAGAGCTATTGGCTGTTAAGTAGCTGTGATGTAAGCATCTCCTGACATAGTCTGGCTTGGCCTTATAAGGCACACTGAGGTAAACAAAGGAAAAACCAGTTTCCACCCCCTAGGGACTGTCTTGGTCCAATACACAGCCTGTAACCTGCTCTCAATTCAGGGCTTATGACAAATTCTTAGCCCAGTAAATACTCACAGTATTACAAATATTGCAATGCAAACAGTCAATCACTAACTCCAATCAAGTTAGAAGGGCAGAAATACAGAAAAGAGTAAAATCTTAACTATTGTAACAAGTAAAGCAAACTCCACCTCCCTCTGTTGATTGAAAGACTGCCTTTTCTGATAATTCTAAGTTGCTTATTTCACCCTTCAGTTAGAAGTATCCTCCACCTGAAGAATATTAACTTTCCTAAGGAATCTGCTTCAAACCAAAGACAATTGTAAATTGTAAGGTTCACCTCCCTCTGTTGTGAGCACTACTCACTTTCTTGCAAATCTTAAGTCCAGTGTTGCAGCTTGCAGCCAGAGGTAGCTTCACCTGAAGACTAGCCCCCCCTTTTACCCCTGTTGCAATTCTCCCAGCAGAACTTCCCCCAGCTCCAGGCATTTATCAATTACTCCTCTAATTTAATCATTTCCCTCCTCCGCCTTCTTCCTCTGTAGCAGTGAACATCTATTTTCTGAAATCCCTTCTCAAATGCCCTCTCCCTCTCTCTTCATAGAAACCTGTTCTCTCCTTTCCACTCCATGACTTTTGCCACTTCTTCGCCTCCCCTCACAAGTCCCTATCGCCTTCTTCCATTTGTCTTTTGTCTCCTGACCTGGTTTCCCCGGCAGTTGTTCTTCCTGGCCTGGGCCCCTTTGTCTCTGCTTCTCTTCTTCTGACCCTCTCCTCACCATTGTTGGCTTAAATCACCCTCCCTCATCTCCCCTTATTCCTCCTTCCAGTATTGGGCTAAACCAACCCCCAATCTGCCTTGCCTGTCTTAGTTCCTCATGCAGACCCTCAATCTCCTTAGTGTATTTAGTGTATGTCTTTTCCTTCCTTTTGATATGCTTCTCGACTTTTTTAATTAACCAAGGAGGGATATTACCCCTGGTATTAGGGAATGTCTTTAATGGGATAACACATCTCCTAATCTGTTAATGGAAGATTTCATAGTGGTCCACCATTCCTCTACTGTATTGCTAGCTAGAACATAATTCCAATCTACAGATTTTTAACACTTTTCTTATATCCCTACAGTTACCGTTAGTGTAATATTTAACCCCAGACTTTTTAAGAACAGTGTTTTGTTTGTTTAAACATACTGCTAATGTGATCACTGTTTCCTAATGTGGGAGGGTAGTTAGGCTAGATATCTCTGTCAGAATATTTGTGAGTATAACATCAACAATATTATTTCCTCTTGTAGGTTCTGTTCAACATTAAGAGTAAATACTTGTTGCACTATGACTACCACTTTTTCACTAGACAATGAAGTTGATGCTGTGTCAGGGAGTTCTGGTTGTGTACTCCCCCTTGCACTATTGTGTTATTTCTTTCTGAAAGTGGATGATTTGTGTTGGGGTCAAGGGTAAATAACACCTCAAACTTATTTTGCTGAGGAATGGTGAAATTCATGTCTCTCCTGCCCTTTTTAAGTTGCCATTTTTTTTTACAACAGGTGACCAGTCAGAATCATCATCAGCTGTAGTTCGTTCACCTGCCCTCAGTCAACGAGGAGAGTAAGCAAACAAGCTGTAGTTCATTCTGAACCCCTGCCCTCAGTCAATGAGGAGAGTAAGTAAACAAGCTGTAGTTCATTCTGAACACCTGCCCTCAGTCAACAAGGAGAGTAAGTAAACAAGCTGTAGTTCATTCTGAACACCTGCCTCAGTCAACGAGTAGAGTAAGTAAACAAGCTGTAGTTCATTCTGAACACCTGCCTCAGTCAATGAGGAGAGTAAGCAAACAAGCTGTAGTTCATTCTGAACACCCTACCCTCAGTCAATGAGGAGAGTAAGTAAACAAGCTGTAGTTTATTCTGAACACTTGCCTTAGTCAATGAGGAGAGTAAGTAAACAAGCTGTATAAAAAAGACAAAGAACCTCTGTGCACAAACACTGAGGCAAGGGTTACCCCAAAGGGCATTTGGCTGGGAAGCCAAGTTTCAAGAAAATACAAAATCACACATGCCCACACAATGCAAAGCATCATGGGTTGCATATGCAAATCACCACAGAATGTTATGCTGGTCCAACTTTAAGCAGAATTGCATGGTGCCGAAAGGCCTCTCACACAGTTTGCAAAGGGTGCTAGCAGATGACATAGACATGTGTTTCATCCTACCAGGACTCATCAGTATGCCTCGTCTGTTTGACACCCCAGTAGAATGGACCAGCTACCCTAAGACAGTGTGTCTTGGATATGTTGTGGTGAACCCATTAAAATAAAAAACTATTTAAAAGACAAAGAACCTCTGTGCACAAACACTGAGGCAAGGGTTACCCCAAAGGGCATTTGGCTGGGAACAAGCTGTAGTTTGTTCTGAACACCTTGCCCTCAGTCAATGAGGAGAGTAAGTAAACAAGCTGCAGTTCATTCTGAACACCTGCCCTCAGTCAATGAGAGTAAGTAAACAAGCTGTAGTTAGTTTTGAACACCTTGCCCTCAGTCAATGTGGAGAGTAAGTAAACAAGCTGTAGTTCATTTTGAACAGCAGTCAGACTGCAGATCCCAGTGCCCTTCCTGGCTAGGGACCTGCTTGTTAGGCATCCACTTGCTACTCCACTCACAGCAAACACACTATAAACAGCACAAAACCAAAAAAAAACATGTTTGAAAACTCTTCCAGTTCTGTTGGCAGGCTCCTGAGTGCTCCAGTCCCTTACAGAAATACAAGTGTGCAGCATGCATACAGAATTGTTCAGTGACTGCAGGTGGTTCACAAACACCAAGTGAAGCTAAGTGAACCTGAAGCTCATCAGTTCACATGTAACATGCTTCACATGCATGCAGTAGCTAAGTTAGAAAAATCTACAATAAACAATTACTTCTTGATATCAAAGAGGCAGTTAATTGTTTTTATCTGTTTTGAAACAGTCCAAATAAAACTCTCCATACCTCACAGCTCACTGTTGGTGTTGGTGGACAATCATTATCTTTCTCCCATCACAGCTCATTGAACCTGTTCCTGCACCCAAGCCCAGCCTGCTTGGTTCCTCACCTGCAGACATGCCCAACCCACTGAGTCTCTCTCTCTCTTGCACCCAAGCCAGCACAGTGGGTCCTCCCCTGTACCCATGCACAGCCCAGTGGGCCCCATTTTGCATCCAAGCCCAGCCTGATGGAGCCTTCTAGTACTCATGACCAGCCCAATGGACCCCCTCTTCAGCCAAGTCTAGCGAATTGCTCTCCATTACATTGGTGTTGCAGAATAGGTGGCTTTAGTTTCTCTGGCCATGACAGGATGAGTTGCACTATCCTCTGATCAGTTCCTCTTTGTCTCCTGATTCCAGTCTTCTTCATCTGGGTCTTCTGATGTTGGTCCTCTTCTAGGCAGGTGAGTGGATTCTCCTCCCTAAAAACTTTACACAAAATTTCTTTTTAGTTTTTTTACCCTCATCCTGTACCCTATTATACCATATGTGTGCTACCCGGTCCCTCTCACTATTAACACCTCTACATATCTAATGTATTTTCCCTTTATTTCAAGTGCAAGGTGTTACATCTTGGGTGGGGAAACCCTAAACACTGGTACACCCTGGGACAGAAGGCGCTGGAGCCCTCAATAGGGGAAAAAGATGTAGGGGTCATGGTGGATGCATGTATGAGTAACTCTGAGCAATGCAGGAGAGCAGCTAGCAAGGCAAACAGGATGTTGGGATGCATCATAAGGGGGATCACCTCTAGGAGCAAGGAAGTGATTCTGCCACTGTGCAATGGACTGGTTAGACCACACTTTGTGTACTGTGTACTGTACTGGAGACCATACTTGAAGAGGGACATACAGCTCCTGGAGAGGGTACAGAGGAGGGCAACAAAGATGATATGAGGGCTAGGGGATTTGATGTAAAAGGACAGACTTGAGAAGCTCTGCCTGTTTTCATTGGAGGAGAGGAGAGACGGGGCATGATTGAGGTCTTCAAGTACCTCAAGGGAATAAATAGGGTAAACATGGAGGGGATCTTTAGACTAAAGCAGGGAGGTATCACCAGAGGGCATGGTTTGAAGTTGTAAGGTGGAAGGGTGAAGGGGGAAAAGAGGAGAAGGTTTTACACTGAGAGGGTGGTGGACCCTTGGAATGCACTGCCTGGTGAGCTGGTTCAGAGATCCACAGTAGAGGGCTTCAAAAGAGGGTGGGACAGACACAGAAAGTGGATTTATCAGATGATGGTCTGTCCCAGGGGGGTGGGAATGGATGATAGGGGTTTCTGGAACATGGGGGAAGGGCCTCGGCACACAACTAGGGATCTGAGGTTTGAGCAGACTTGATAGACCATAAGGCATAATCTGCTGGCATATAGTATGTCAGTATGTTTATTTTTACCCTCATCCTGTACCCAATTATACCATATGTGTGCTATCCTGTCCCTATCACTATTGACACATCTACATATTTAATATATTTTACCTTTATTTCTATAGATCTGACTGGACTTAGACCTCTCCATAAGATAAGTAGTTTTTATTTACTATCTAACCTATCTGTACTATTTTTCCCTAAGAACTATGGATCTCCTGTGACTCCTGTGTAACTTTTATTTTACAGGTACTCCCCACCCAATCTCCAGAATCAGGATCACCACACAGGTTCTCTCACCTGTACCAGAAATTACCCATGGTTTAGTTACTTGATTGGGGGGGTCAAGCTGCACTGGTGAGCATGCATCCATTACAGAGGGAGTCCAGGGGCTTGGTGCCATGAAGCTAGCTTCATAATGAAGGACAGTTGAGAGATATGAGATAAGTTCCCCCAGATCTGGCCCCCATAGCTGGTCTGCCACCTTGCAACTGGACCCCCACCCATCCCTGCAGCTGGGCCCCCACAACTGAAGACTATTTGTTCGCTCACAGCACCTTCTGTGTGTGACAACACAGTTTCCAATGTGGGACACAACAATTCTGAGTCATAAAATTAGGGACGTCCCTCACAATAAGGGATGGTTGAGAGGTATGGGACAGTCATCTCCCCACACCTGGCCACCCTGAACTGTGGTGCTAGGGATTTCACAGACGATCACAGAGTTCAAAAATAACTTTTTCAACCACTAATTGGCAGGGCTAGTAACTAGAAAAAATACACTGGCCCAACAAGATTTTCACTAGCCCAGTATCAATGACCAGAACAATCACAACTGAAATTAATGGGGCCTTTGAAATGTATATAGACTCACCTATTTCAAAGGCATTGTTTTCTCAATATTTGTGTAGCAACAGCAAATGGTCCTAGTTCTGACCAAGCACTCAGCCAATAGGAAGGTAGACAGTAGGGGATGCGACTTCTTGTGAAAAGCTCCTGAAGAGGACTCTTAGCACTACTTTTGTGCTAAGATGAGGAAGAAGCAGTCATCAAAATGAGGGGAGCTACAATAGCCTCTCACTTAGAGGTGGTTTAATTTCTAAGTCTGTTTCAGTAGGCAGCAAAGGCAGGAATGTAATACCCTCTAACATGGGGTCCACAGCAAGCTCCATTGCCCTCAGTAAGCTCAGTAAGGTGACCCCAGGTGCCCCATATAGTTTAGATGGAGGGGGTGAATGAAGTGGCAGGAGCGCAACCCCATAAAAATAAACTGCTTGCCTGCAGTTAAAAAAGTATATTCTCCTTGTTGCAGCCTGCCAAGTGAAGATGGCCCCATCTAAGGTCCAGCTCACACTAGACAGCTGATCAGTAAGGGATTCTGAGTCCTGAATGCCTGAGAGGATTCTGAGAGTGGCTAGTAATAGCTATTGAGGAAGTCTGAATTGGCTGAGAAGAAGAACAGCCAAAGGAGTGCTTTCTGGTACCCTGCAGAGAAAAACATGAAGAGAAGTGTGGCTGTAGGGAGAGAGGGAATGCAGGGAAGTAAATTTAGAGCAAAAGGTAGCACCTGTGATCCTCCTCTCACTCCTATGTCAGTCACAGTGTTAGTTGTGGTTGCCTCCAGAAGTAACAGTCAGCAACTATGATGTGGGACCTGTTTAGCCCCCATTTATTATAGCCTTTAGTTTAAGAAATGCCAGTCCCTCAGTGGTGGCACCCAATAGCGGGATTTCATTGTTAGATGAGTGAGCATTGGAAGGAGCAAGCTACCCAGCAAAGCCCCAAGGGAAGACCTCCCACCTGCCTGTAGCCAGTCGGGCATCCAACCCACACTTAAACCACCTCCTCTCTGCAACTTCTTCCTGGCAGCAAGGCCCCAGTGGAAGACCTCTTTCCTGCCTGCAGCCAGCCAGGCATCCAACCCACAGTTAACCAAGCTCCTCTTTCCACAACTTCTCCCTGAAGCAAGGCCCTGTAGGAACAGACTAATTTGATAAGAATATTTTATTTCTATAATGGTATTATATTCTTAATTGCTATTCTGTATCCTTAAATTATCTTAATTATTAAATCCTATAAGTGTTTCTGGTCAAATTAATTTCTAAATGAACTCTAAAACAAGGATAATGCTGCTTAAGGTTTAAATACTGAAAGGGGAGGAATGATGCCATGGACAAGAAAAAAGGGGATATAGCATACATGGAGAACTTCAGAAAGAAAAATGGTTCAAGAATAGTCTGTTTACATTGGGATCCCCTTGGCCCTTCCTCCAATGAATAGCAGAAGAGCATGAAGCTGAGATTAAGAGATTATTGCCATGGGAACTTGACATCATTTATGAACCTGTTTTCTTCTTATGCCAGCCAACTCCTGCTACACCAGAAGTTAACACAGGCTGAAACACACCGGCTTTAAGAAATTAAGACTTTTATTTATAGAAAATATACAAAAAACTCTGATACATCTTAAAATCGCACAGGTTATTGGAAACACACGGGCCAGCCCTGTGATTAAGTTTTAAACCTGTCAGCAAAGTGTAGTGTGAGCTATTTGCACAGTTCTGTAGCAATAAAGCTGTTAGGGCTAGAAATTACAGAGTGGTGTCTAAAGTAAGTTGACCTTACCACCTTTTCAATGGAATGAGGCTTGAGTATTTATCTAACAAGCAACACCTAGTCATTGGGTTTGTAAGCCTTCTTAATGAACTCCAAAGCAGCATGAGGTCATGGATCATTAACCACAAATGAGAAAAATTACTGCCTTAAAGAAGTTTGCTAAGATTATAAAGTTTCTAATGATAGCAGGTATGTCAAACTAATGTAATGTTGACCAGAAGAAAATGTACTTCTGGAATCTGTAAACACTTTTGAGATATCTATAAGGGAAAAATGTGTATAATGTTTTTATAAATTACAGATTTTATATGAGAAATATGAGAATTGATACCATAATGTTTGGTCTCAATTGAATCCTCTCTTTTAGCTGCATCTAAATATGTAGGTTTTACATTTGTAGCAAGCTGCACATAGATGCAAGAAAGAAAATTTGTTTTATATCAAAAATAGTTTTTAAAGATGAGGTCATATTGAGAAAAAATGGTTTAGGAGGCGCTAATAGTAACACCCTCAAAGAGTACTCAGACCAGTCATAATTTGATGGTGATGTTACCCAGTAAGAGGGACATAAATGGGATGCTGGCATAGCCGGCCCAGAACAGCTGAATCTTTTGTTGTATGAAGAACTGTGTTGGCTACTCTGATCATTTTGGATGAGCTTAAACTCTTACTAGGCCAGAAGCCTGAAACACCACCTGCTTGGGACATCATGTGGGTTATGACATTGCATCTATTAGGGGGTGCTAAGCAAGCTTGAAAGTCTGCACAACTCTGCAACAAAGTCCAGCTGCTGAAACTGACTGTTACAGGAAATGCTCTCTTCCCAATATCGGATGAAGAAAGGCCTATGTTTTGCATACTGAGAATTTGGACTAAAGTAATGTTTGGGAATTTCTGTTAAAAGTCTAAACAAAAGACTAACATTGGGATTTACCAGCCAGCAAGCTTGCAGTGCTGGTAAATAGCAATGAGTCCAGAGTTGCAGGTTCAGGAGCAGAAATTAACTGAAACAGAAAAGGGTCACGGAGTCCAGTTAACAAAACAACATTACAGTCCACAGGGAGAGATCTTTCTACAGACTGTGCTGCTAAACTGCTGAACTCTTGCTGTCTGATTTTTCCTACTAAATCCTGAAGTGACTTTCAATGATTTGTGATGTCAAGCAAGAAGGATCTAGACTCCACTGCTCCACTAATGTCTGAAGATTCTGCAGTTCCAGGTCCCAGGGGAAAAGACAGAAGACCACAGCCAAACCAACCACTAAGGACTTTTGTCATCCAAAATTAGATGTTCTCACCAATATTTTGAAAGTTAAAAAGTAGAAGACTGCACCTACAGATAACTAAAACATAAGTATTCCTTTAATTATTCCAATAGTAGTATTTTTATTTTGTTATCTGGGTGGTAACTTAGTGCATTTATAGCTCCAAAACCTTGGGTATATAGTTCAACTAGAATTTAGACACAAAGAAGTACCATCTTGCATGTTAAAGTTTAAACAATTCTTATACAAAGATATACTCTGAGACACTAGTGTAATGAGTTGCAAGTTCTCATTGTGACAAGGTCATGATATTTATAAGTATGCTGAAGAAATAGTACAAACAATGTCATTTATTACACTGAATATTGCTTATTCATTTGCATTGCTTATTTGTTTAAATTTGTTTTTTGTTTTATTTGATTTACTTGATTTTCTAAACCTGTTGTTTTGTTTACATTATTTTATTATGCTTGATATTTATGCTAATTATGAATATTTAGGACTTGTACTGTACATATGTGAATAGAA
This sequence comes from Neoceratodus forsteri, assembly GCA_016271365.2. Taxonomy (NCBI): domain Eukaryota; kingdom Metazoa; phylum Chordata; order Ceratodontiformes; family Ceratodontidae; genus Neoceratodus; species Neoceratodus forsteri. The sequence continues at coordinate 414,719,487 of CM057457.1, read as the reverse complement.
TACATATTTCTCGCTTATATAATCTAATGTGTGGCAACAGTGTTTTTTTCACCATCATTTTTTAATCTAGAGAGCACAGGATAATATTGTATTTGAATTTTTATAATTTTTAATAATTTATGAAAATAATTTTTAGGTAAGGCCCAAGGTGAATCCAAGTACATCCTTGTAAAAAGTGATATTATAGTCTTTGTTCTGACATCTTTGGGGGCTTGTCCAGAATGATTGTTAGTGAATATTAGTCCACACTGAGGATGTATGGGAAATAAATATTATTACTGTTATTGTTTGCAAGTTACTGAATGGCATAAGTAATATGTTTCTGTTCTTGTTTCTTGAGGATTTAAAGATAGAATTGTCCCCTGGACAGCAAGAAAAAGACCAAAAGAAGTAATTATCTGGCAGTAAAGCTGGAAGAGAAAGTACTTTCAAAGTATCATAAGAAAATATTTGGTTCTTTGTTTAAATTATGTTGGATAAAAGGTTAACAGCATTTAATGGTAATTGTTATTAAAGTTCAGTAACAAGAACTTGAGACATGGCAGCTGCTATTGCAGCTGTCGGTATGGTTCACGCAGATGCAGGGGTAACACTTTTAGAATTGCCAATACCTTTCATCAAGGAGGAGCCATTGTTACCTCTGCATCCAAATTGTAGGCCAGAAGCAGTAATTGAAGAATTAAATGAATGGAATAAAAGGTACTGTATGCTGATATGATTGAGAAACTGTGTGTTGACAAATTAAGGTCATGTAATGATGTAAAACAGTTAAACCAACAACTAGAAGAGAGATCTTATGAACATAGTAGACTTACAGGCCAGATTCAGTTGTTCAAAACACAGTTAGATGTAAGTTATCTGAAAATATCTGATGGAGACTGTGTCCTAATTAACTTAAAGATTGACTTTGCTGCCTTGAAAAATTTGAATGAACTGCTAAAAGAGCAATCCTTAGCTGCAGAGACAGATAAGGCCAACATACAGAAGACTAATGAGAATCTCAAAGAGTGAGGCACAGATCTAGAAAGGGGGAAAGACAAAATTAACACTTGCTAATGAACAGGTTACCAATAAGCTAACTGAAATGGTACAAATCTGCACATGTATAATGATGTAAGGGAGCAATATGAAAGTGATAAGAAACAGTGGGTAGACAGGGGAAAACAATTCTTACCCAAATGGAAAGAGGAAACCTTGGAGCAAAGAAGCATAAACTGTTCACCCCAAAAGTATTTACCCAAGGGTAATGAACAAGGGACCTATCCTTCTTGGGATTTCCCTGGGGCAGAACCTACAAATGGAACAGGCCATTGCAAACCACTCTTAACTGTTCATTCTAGTGCGGAAAAAGAGTTAAAACAAAAAATAATGCAAGAAGAGAAAATACATAAAGATAGATCAATGTATCAATTGGGACAAGGAGAGTAGCAAAAGGACTAGATGCACAAACAGAAAAGGAGAGATGTGAAATGAATGAAAGGAGGATAGCCAATGGAAAGAATGGTGTACCCTTTTGGAGCAACGCCTGTGTAGACTAGGGCCTGGATATTCCGATATGTGCTTTTCCCCAGTGCAAGACAAGTGCACCATGGCACACTTGAAGCCATATTCAGAAGATTCGCTACCCAAAAATCACATGTGCAAGCTGGCTGATTATAGCAAAGATGTGCCATGGTGCAACTAAGGATGCGCCAGGGCAACAAGGGATGTGTGGAGCAGACCTGAGCACAACATCTTTGAGCAGGGAAGGAGCAACAGGCAGAAGGAACACAACCAAGGCAGCACAAGGAAGAGGCACAGGAAACCCATACAGAGCACACCCCAGACACAGTGACCCCCCCCAGCCCCTTGGCACAATGACACCCATTCCCCAACCCCTTAAACCAGTACTGAACCACCCCTGCAGAATGCCACATGCAGGGATATATACTCCCATGAGGACACAGTTATGGTCCTGCACATCTACCCCGGGAGGTGTCTGACACCCCCTAATGGCTGATGCACAGCTTGTGGCTGCCAATCAGCCTTGGGTCATCTGCCCACATGGCCATGGGACTGTACAGCTGGCCTGATGTGTGTGCTGCCCTGTGCATACATGGGTGGTGAAGATGCGGCATACATGTGGTGGAGCGCATGTATATTGTGCTGCATGCAACCTGTGTGTGCATGCCAGGCTACTGGCATGTGTGGCATGGGTGTGATGAGGGAAGCCCAGCACCAGTTGTGCCTGTGCACTGGTGTCATGCATCTGATCCATGCCATGTTCCACTGCTTGTGTGGGTGTGAGTGTGTGTGTGTGCACATGCCTGTGCAGCATGTGTGTGTCTGCAGGTGTGTGCCACTGCCTCCCCATCCCTGCTGTGCACCACATTCTGTGCATGTATCTTACCATGCATGTCCCTGCATGTGTGTGGTGTGCTGGTCTGTGTGGCCCCTACATGTGTGCCGCACCACCTACCTGCATTCTCCAAAATGTTCCTGTGTGATTGTGTCATGGTGGTGACATGCCAACTGCAGGAGTCAGGGGTCCCTCCACCCAGGGTGGCTGCCCACCCTGCTCTGGCCCACCGTCACCATCATCCCTGCTACTGTTGCCCTCATCAGCCTTGACAGCTATCTCATAGTCAATGGCCATGTTGTGCAGTATACAGCTGGCCAGGAACAGGCCACAGGTCTTTGATGGGCTGTATTGTATGGCACTGCCTGACCTGTCTAGACAATAGAATCATGCCTTCAGCATGCCAAAGGTGCACTTGATGATGTTGCACATGCTGGTGTGTGCCTTGTTGTAACTTTCCTCTGCTGGTGATGATGGTTGCTGGTAGGGGGTGAGCACCCAGGGCCTCAGTGGGTACATGCTGTCACCTCTGTGGAGACTGACATGGTTAGCCCTGCACTACACTGTTCTGCAACTCTTGCCATGTCCCCAGTGCCCACTCCACCATGCACACCCTGCCTTCCTCCATCCCCAGGTCCACCATGACCTGCACCCCTGGCTCATGCCATACTCACCCACAAGGTGGCCTGTGGGGTTATCCCCATGTCTGAACCTGTGGCACAACACAGAGCTGTGCCAGATGAATGTGTCATTTGCACTCCCAGGGTGTGTGGTGCAGACATTGATAATGCACCCCACGGTATCGCACACCACCTGGCAATTGATGGTCAGGTTCCCCTTCCTATTTATGTATGCCATACCCTCAGGGCCAGGTGGCATGCAGATGCCCACATGGGTGCAGTCAATGGCCCCAATCACTCTAGACATGCATGCAACCCTGTGGAAGTTCTGCATGTTTGTTGTATGCTCTACCCATGTGCCACAGATCTGTATGAACTCTGAAGCACGTGGCAGCAGGGTGTTGAGGAACTGGGTGAGGAGATGGGACATGGTTGACTGGGTGACACTCATGGTGTCCAGTCAGTCATTGGAAGGTGCCTGTGGTGAGCAAACACATTGACAGTGATCACTTTGGTCTCCACGGACATGGCATAATGAAGTCTGGTGGGTGTCTGCATCTCCTCACTGCACAGCTCACAGAGCTGCCTCAGAATGGCTCTGTTCAGGTGATACCAATCCACGATCTTGGTGTCACTATAGTTTTTGAATGTGATGTGGGCACAGTACCACCTGTGTCAAGCATACCACTGCTGGGCCCTTCATCAGCCATTTAGCTGTTCCTCCTGCCTCCTCACACCTCTCATTACTGCCTTAATTTGGAAAGGCACACTATCCATCCCTTCTTCTCTTTGTGTGTCTCCTTGGGTGGCTGGGCACCTGTCTTTGTGTCTGTCTGCCTCTCCAGTCCTCTGTTTGTGTATGTGTGTGTCTCTCTCTCTTCTCTTCCCCCCCATCACTCTCTTCACCTCTGTGTGTGTGTGTGTGTCTCTCTCTCTCTTTTTCTCCCTCTGTTTTTCTTCTTCTCTTGCCCCCTTGGCACAGGGTTGTGCATCTGCTGTCTGTGTGTTTGAGCTCTGTTTTTATAGGAATAAGTCTGGGCAGCACATCTTGGGTTTGCCCCAATCTTGCACCATTGCTTCACAGTTGAATATCTCATTGTGCCACATATTCATGGGAAAGCCCCCTGCACTTGTGCTGCATACATTTTAGTTGTGCATTGGTGCAATGGGATTTTCGCTGTGCCATGGCTCCCTTTGAATATCACTTGGTGGTTTATCTTTGTACTAGCACCAGTGCAACTCAGTTGTGCCATGCGCAAGTGCTCTGAATATCCAGGTCTAAGAAAACAAGTCAGAGATTTAAAGGCCCAAAAAGGTGATACCAAAAGTGAAAGTCAAATTCATATGAGAACAAAAGCATCCCAGGAATCAGGCCCAGGTGCCTCCTCTGCTGAAAAGGAATATTCCTGCTCAGAAGAGGAACCATGTGACAGGCACAAAAAATATATAAAATTAGACAAAAAAGAAGCTCTAACTCTGAAGATGACTCATTTGATGGGCAAAAATAAAATAAAAAGATTTCTGAAAAGGAACAGGGGTATTTAAAATCAAAGACTGTTACACAAGCTTTGAAATTGGTAGGTGAGAGGTTTAATTCTAAATCTGTGAAGGGAGACATTGAGCAGCATATTTTAAAATTAAAAGAGTGTTTTTTACCTTTGTCCATAACTGATGAGGGAGAACAGAGTTTTGTGATTTGGTGGTCTGTTGATGATCCTTGAGCAAAGTGTTCAAGAATGTCTAGAGAAAATAGGAACAAACCTGACAAACTGTATAAATTCCTAAAGAAGGAGTTTGGTAAATATTGCACTAAGGGGGTAGCCAGATGTGCTGCCTACCATATGCGGTGTGGGGTTGATCAAAGTCCTAGGGAATGTTACTGCAGGCTGAAGGATTTGTACTTTGGAGTAGAAGATCACTCAGACAGTGATTCAGATGACTTCTGGGATGCATATTACCAAGGTTTACCCCCTGCTATCAGGACACAATTAACACTTGAGCTTAACAAGAAGCCCAGGGACAGTCACTGGATTGCCTGACAGGCAGAACACATCTGGGACTCTGGAAGAACTGATGACTCTCTTCCACAGAAAAACAGGGGAGACCCTATTCCCAAGGTCCAAGTGTCTGAGGTAACTACCTCAGATATTTTGACTATGGAAGTGGGTGAGCTATCTACTCCCAAAAACAGGTGACAAAGGAAGAAAAGAGGTAACAACACTCAACCTGGAAAAGCTGGGGAGCAGCCCAAAGTGGTGTCTGACCCTGCAGTAGTAGCCCAACCTACCAACCATGCCCAAACTTCCCCTGTGGTAGTTCCAACACCAGGCCCTGACTTATAGTTCTAGCAAAGTCAGCATGAAAGCGCTCAGCAATTCCCACCACCTCAGCCATACCAAAACCAAGGACCCTCCTATGGAGGTTATGATCCTGGTAGAGTGCATAGCCATGGGTATGTGGGAGGATACCACAGAGGATACAACAATGACTATAGGGGTGGTCGAGGTGCCTATTGGGACATCAAAACTAAAACAATGAGCAAGATGGTTACAGGTTCCAAGATAGACCTCAACCTGGTTCCCCAGTCATGGAGGAAATACAGGCAATAAAGAGTCAGATGGAAGACTTAAAAATGCTTCTCCAGCTTTTGGTACCACCTCTTTCTCTGCCTCATGGGTTTCCTGCACCTGTGTAGAACCCATCCACAACCTCAAATGGCAATGGAACCAATAATAATGGCAACTGACTAGTGCCTTCTGTCCCTCCTAATGCTGCCCAGGTCAATGAAACTGCAGTTGCTGACAAGAGTACTAAAACCACTATGAAACTGGAAAATGAGAGTGTTAATGCAGAACCTGACCTTACCCTAACAATATCCTGAGTTACTGCTACAGGTAGTGTAGAGTGCCACAGTGAACCTGCCATGTTGCCAGGAGTTAAGAAAAATAAATTCTACCAGGGCAACTTAATCCGGGGGGGGGGCAGATATGTTTTACTTTGACAAAGACATTGAAAACATCTAAGTTATGAAGCTTTAGTTGACTCTGGAGTGGAAGTTATCTTGATGTCCAGAAGCTTTTATGATAAACTGGTTGATGCAGTAGGTAACTCTAAGGTGTTGAAAACCCTCTCTGATGACTTACAAGTAGTAGATTATTGGGAAGGGGGGGCTCAACAGACCCTAGGTAAAGTGTGGCTGAAATTGAGGTTTGGCAAGATGGTAGTCAACCACCTGATGTGTATCACTGATAGAACTAGGTATGATTTATTATTGCAAATCACTTCCTAAAAATATTTCAGCCTATCATTGACTTTCCATAGAATCCTGTGGGCACAGGTAACCATCCCATTGCAATTGGGAAGAGTCTTAAGGTTGGTGAACAATCAGAATCATGTTATCTTGAGAGAAATGATGCATCAATGAAACTGAATTTTGTACATTCTGATGTACCTGCTGTATCTCTACTAGACGATCCTGAATATTTGGCTCCATGGAGAAACAGAATTCACATGGTTTGACTGTCAAAGCATGATGTGGTAAAGTCTGAGATTAATGCAAGAGGCTTCACTTTCTTCACAAAGGAAGTGGACCCTACTATCTCAGAAGCATACCCGGCAGTTGACAGAGACATTAAATTCTGAGAACCCAACACCCTCTGGGAATGGTGGAAATGAAACATGGTCACTAAGTCACAGTTCCTTACTCTGCAATATAAGGTCAGAGGAAGGCAGGTTAAAGGTGCCCATCAAAGCAGAGAATTTGCAGACAGTAAATTCAGTGTTATGAGAACTTAGTGAACTGTTTTACAAGATGTTAAAGAGGTGAATGCCTAGTTTAACATGTGTAAAGAAACAGAAGTGGTCGGAAGATGTCCCATATCAGACTCACTAGTGTGAAAAACATAGATATCTGTGCTTTACACCTCCAAATAGGACAAAAGGAAATATAACACCCTGTGAAGGTAGTACAATGCCTAAAATATCCCATGGACTTGGGGCTAAACATCCTGGTATGAATGGGTATGTATGTTGACCTAGCCAATGATGTTCTTTGGTCATGAATAAGGGAGGACCCTTAACCAATAAAAGTGTCACCACAGGCCTTGAGTTCTGGACAAACCATTCCTCAGGTGTGCCAGGTGGTAAATGAGTTCACTACAAAAATTTCAAGTAATGTCAAAGATTTCTCACTTAGGGTTAATATAAACAAAGGCCAATAAATGCCTGACAAGACTGAACTTGTTGTGCTTGATGAGCAACTTAGTGAAATGTGCTTAAAAATCCACTCCATACCTTGCTTGGACATGAGCAGCACAGTAATGTACCTCTTAGTACATAACCCAACAGCAGACTCTATCAGTAGAGCAGCTAACTGTGAGTTAGGGGTAGGGATGGGGAATCCTTTTATGAGTTGGAGTTAGTTGTTCCAGTTATTGGGGAGTTACCAGAAGACACTGCTCAGGATGAAACAGATGAAGAAATCAGGTCTATACCAAATGGTTGAATTGCTTTACAAGAGATTTGTCCAGTAGATAAGGAAGAAATACAGGCATGTAAAGCTGAAAATTATTACCTTGTACAGTCCACTGTGGTTAATGAAACAGAACAATTTAGAGAGGTCCATGTGATTGATGTTGAAAATGTTTCTGAGATAATAGAAGGTGAGGTAAAAACAGATAAAAATTTACCTTTGCCAGATTTTAAAGAACAAGTTGAGCAAGCTATACACAACTGTAATTGTGAAACCAAGGTAGAAAAAGAAAAGGTTTGCGAAATGTTCCTTTGGTTTAAGGACATGTTTGCAAAAGATGCTCATGATAGTGGGGTAACGAACCTTCATATTTCCAGGGTACCTACTAACCCTAGTAAAGGTCCAGTTTATGTACGCCACTACAGAATTCCACTAACATATACAAGACATACTGGAGTGAGGAATTATAAGACAGGTTAACTCTATTTATAATTCCCCCATTTGGCTCACTTGAAAGTGGAGACTCACTATTGATTATAAGAAGGTTAAACCAACAGATGCCTTTATCTTGCTGGCCCATGATTTATTAGGACCAAAGTCTGGCCAAGGTTCAAGGTGCCAAATATTTCACTACTCTAGATGTAACAAATGTATTATGGACATTAAGAGTAGACCCAAAAGATCAATATAAGCAGGCTTTTACCTTTGGAAGGAGACAGTACATGTGAAATAGGTGTCTTTTTGGGTATTTAAATTCACCAGCAGATTTCAATAAATTTCTGCACAAGGCCATGCCTGATGCTGAAAGCAGAGAAAATCTGGTTTATGTGGATGATGTACTAATCAAAAGCAATACTTTTGAGGAACACCTGCTTTAGCTAAGGTCAACTATGTGTTTAACCAGCTGAAAGCCACTGGTGCCAAGTTTCCTTACCAAAGGAGCAATGGTTCAGAGACATGGTAAACTAGCTTGGGCATGAAGTTGGTCTTGATGGGCTACATCCTCAGCATACCAAAGCAGAGGCAGTCCAAAAAATTGGTCCACCCAAAATGTTAAAAGAGTTGCACAGTTTTCTAGGGATCTGTAACTACTCATGACAGTTTATCTGGGACTATGCAGAAATTGCTTATCCTCTCACCAGGCTGCTGAAAAAGTCAGAACCCTGGGTGTGGGTAGCAAGAGGATGCAATGCAGGTGTTAAAAGATAGTCTGAGTTAAGCACCATGTCTTGTGTACCCACAAATGGATAAGGATTTTAATTTAGAGGTAGGAAATATTAGTAGCAGCATCAGTGCAGTGTTGTATCAGAAACATGATTCAGACAAATGTGTTCTTGTTTATGCTAGTAAAACCTTGAGTGATGATGAGAAAATGTTTTCATATTGTGAAAAGGCATTGTTTTCCACCATATTGGCAGTAAAACAGTTCAAAACTTACATTTATGGTACAAAAAGTATTATAGAGACTGGTCACCGACCCCTTACCCTTCTGGGGAGCTAGAAGCTTAGGGATGGTAATGTGTCTATATACAAACATAGAATTTGACGGCAAATAAGGACTGCTTTGCTCACCCAGTCTGCTCATTTCCCTATCTAATGGATAAGCTTCAAATCCTAGTTAACCAGCAACCTACTTCCTTATACCCCACCCCCTAGAATTGCCTTATGTCAGTCCCATGCATTCTTGAATTCCACCACTGTTTTTGACTCCACAACCTCCCCAGGAAGGCTGTTCCATGCATCCACAACCCCTCTTCATGAAAAAATACTTCCTCACATTACTTCTGAGCCATCCCCCCTCTATCTTCAAATTGTGCCCCCTTGTTCTTGCACACCTCTTTTTCTGAAAGATGCTACCCTCTTGGACTTTGCTGATTCCCTTGAGGTACTTGAAAGTTTCTATCATGTCCCCCTCTCCCTCCTTTCCTCAAGGGTATACCTATTAAGCTCCTTAAATCTCTCTTCATAGGTCTTCAGGTGCAGACGCTGCACGATTTTAGCTTCCCTCCTCTGGACTGCCTCCATCCTGTCTATGTCTTTGTGGAGAATGGGTCTCCAGAACTGCATGCAGTACTTCAGAAGGGGTCTCACCAACTGTCTGTACAGAGGGATAACAACTTCCTGTTTTCTATTGGTGATGCCTCTCCCAATACATCCCAGTATCACCCCAGCCCTACTTACTGCCATCTCCCATTGCTTGCCCACGTTTAGGTCATCTCATATGACTACCCCCAGGTCCCTTTCCATTTTTGTTGTTAGTATCTCACCCACTGTTGTGTACTCTTCCCCTGAGTTTTTGTCTCCCATGTGCATTGCTTTGCACTTCTTTGCACTTCTTAGCATTGAATCCAAGCTGCCATACTTTTGACCATTCTTCCAACCTTGCCAAGTCCCTTCTTGTCCTTTCCACCCCATCTTGCATATCAACCCTGTTGCAGATCTTTGTGTTATCTGCAAAGTGACATGCTTTTCCTTCCAATCCCTCTGCAATGTCACTTATAAAGACATTGAAGAGGACCAGTTCTAGTACTGAACCCTGTGGTACCCCATTAGTCGCTCTCCTTTCTTCAGAGTGGACTCCATTTACTATTACTGTCTGTGTCCTGTTCTCCAGCAAATTCTTTACCCAGGCTACAATCTTAGGACCCACTTCAAGGCTGGCTAACTTGTACATTAATCTTTTGTGTGGGACTGTGTCAAATGTCTTGCTAAAGTCTAGGTAGGCCATGTCCACAGCCCCTTCCTGATCTACTACTTTGGTCACCCAGTGAAAGAAATCTATTAGATTTGGCTGACACGACCTTCCCACTGTGAATCCATGTTTCCAGGGGTTCTGTGCCCCTCAGGCCTCTAAGTACTCAACAATTCTTTCCTTCAGAAATGATTCCATCATTTTCCCTATCACTGAGGTTAAACTAACAGGTCTGTAATTTCCTGCTTCTACCCTGCTCCCACTTTTGTGAAGTGGAATAACATCTGTCCTCCTCCAGTCCTCGGATGCCACCCCATCCTCCCATGATTTGTTAAGGAGGGTAGTCAATGGTGTCACTAATTCTACCCTTAGTTCTTTTAGGATTTTGGGATGAATCCCATCAGGCCCCATTGCTTTGTCCATCTTCAGTTTTAAGAGTTCTTTCTGAATTCTTTCTTCTGTGAATGGGCTGGTATCAACCCCCATATCCAGAGTGTTTCTATTGTTTGGTTTAGGTACCTCTCCTTCTTCTTTTGTGAAGTGGAATAACACCTGCCCTCCTCCAGTCCTCAGGTACCACCCCATCCTCCCATGATTTGTTAAAGAGGGTAATCAGTGGTGTCACTAGTTCTACCCTTAGTTCTTTTAGGATTCTGGGATGAATCCAATCAAGCCCCATTGCTTTGTCCAGCTTCAGTTTTAAGAGTTCTTTCAGAACTCTTTCTTCTGTGAATGGGCTGATATCAACCCCCATATCCAGAGTGTTTCTGTTGTTTGGTTTTGGTACCTCCCCTTCTTCATTTGTGAATACTGAGCAAAAATATTTGTTTAGTATCTCTGCCTTTTCACAGTCACCCTCTGACCACCCCCTGTCCTTTATTAAGCCTCAATATTACTCCTTTGGACTCCCTTCACTCCCAGATGTACTTTTAAAAGGTTTTATCCCCTTCTTAACTGAGTTGGCTATCTTTTCCTTGGTTTGGGCCTTTGCTGTTCTGACTGCCTTCCCTGCTTCCTTTTGTTTTAACTGATACAGTCTCTATCCTGCTCCTTCTATGATTCCCTGTACTTCCTGAATGCTATGTTTTTCTCCCTAACCTTCCCTGCCACCTTCTTTAAGAACCATAGTGCTGTTTTACATCATTTTGTTTTGTTAATTTCACACAAAGGCTTGTTGCCTCTGTAATGGCAATTTTGCTTATTCCCCATTGTTCTTCCACCCCTCCTTCCCGCCCATTTGCTAGTGGATTCCTTAGCACTCACCCATTTTAGAAAAGTCAGCCCTCCTAAAGTCCAGGACCTTTGTCTTTGTATGGCTTGACTCTACTGCTGTGTTTATCGTGAACCATATTGTTCAGTGGTCGCTAGTTCCAAGATGGCAACCGACTTCTAAATCTGTGATCCTCTCCATCTCCATTTGAGAGTATCAGGTCTAAAACTGCTCCCTCTTGAGTGGGTTCCAATACTAATTGTCTAAGGCATGCCCCCTGTAAGACATCTAGAATGACCCCACTCTTGGATGTGGCTGCAGCAAATGCACTCCAGTTAACATCTGGCATATTCAGATCCCCCATCAACAATATTTCCCCGTTTTCTGCCATTCTAAGAATATCTTCTATAATTTCCTTGTCCATTTCCTCCCCATGAGATGTAGGTCTGTATACAACTCCTGTGCAGACTGTGGTGTCATTGCCTGTCTCCAAGTTGATCCATAGTGATTTATCTCCTCTCCATTTACTTTTGTATTCTGTTGCTTTGATTCCTTCCCTTATGTAGAGAGAAACATAGAAACACAGAAGTTGATGGCAGATGAGGACCACAAGGCCCATCCAGTCTGCCCATTTCTTTTTCTACCTTATACATATGCCATCATCCTTTGCTGTCAGTGGCCTATCTATTCATACTCATCTGTATTGCTCCCTTATGCCTATCCCATGCCTGTTTGAAGCCCTGCACTGTATTCATATCCACAACTTCCTGAGGTAGACCATTCCATGCATCCACCACCCTTTCCGTGAAAAAGAACTTCCTCACATTACCCCTTAATTGGCCTCCTTCTAATCTCATTCAGTGTCCTCTTGCCCTGCTATTTTTCTTATATTGAAACATGTTAGACTATTTCACCTTGTTAATGCCATTATGGTGTTTGAATGTTTCGAGCATATCACCTCTCTCCCTCCTTTGCTCAAGGGTATACATATTGAGCTCCATTAATCTGTTCTCATATGTCTTCTGATGCAATTTCTGCACCATTTTGGTTGCCCTTCTCTGGACTGCCTCAATTTGGTTAATGTCCTTGTGAATCTGTGGCCTCCAGTACTGCATGCAGTAGTCCAGATGGGGCCTAACCAATATCTTGTAAAGAGGGATTATTGTCTCCCTCTTATGAGTTGTGATACCCCTACTAATACACCCTAACATCCCCCTAGCCTTACTTACTGCTTTAGTGGTCTGCTTGGATGATTTCAGGTCATCGGTGATGATGATGCCCAAGTCTCTTTCTTCCTTTGTGACTGCCAGCAACTCCCCTCCCAGCCTATATGTGGCATCAGGGTTTCTCTTCCCTATGTGCATGATCTTGCTCTTCTTTGCATTAAATCCCAGTTGCCACTCTTCTGACCATTATGCTAGTTTATCCAGATCTCTTCTCATTTTGCCCACACCATCTGGATCATCTACTCTGTTGCAGATCTTGATGTCATCTGCAAACAGATAAGGCTTACTCTCTAGTCCATCTGCAATGTCACTAGTGAAGATATTGAAGAGAACTGCCCTCAGGACTGATCCCTGAGGTACCCCACTTGTGACTTGCATCTCTTCTGACTGTATACCATTTACCACCACTCTCTGTTTTCTGACCGTCAACCAGTTTGCCACTGACCAACTTCTGACCCACCCTGAGTCTACCTAGCTTGTTTATCAATCTTCTATGTGGAACAGTGTTGAAAGCTTTGCTGATGTCAAGGTAGGTGACATCAACTGCTCCCCCTTGGTCCGCCAGTCTGGTTACTCAGTCAATGAAATCTATGAGATTAGTTTGACAGGACCTCCCTTTTGGAAACCCATGCTGTCTTGGATCCTGTGCCCCTATGGATTCTAGGTGTTGCACTATCCTTTCCTTAAGGAGTGCCTCCATAATCTTGCCCACTACTGAGGTAAGACTGACTGGTCTGTAGTTCCCTGCCTCCTCCCTACTACCACTCTTGTAGAGCGGGATCACATGATCCCTTTTCCAGTTTTCTGGGACCTCTCCTGTGCTCAGAGACTCACTAAAGAGTTCTGCTAATGGCTCTGCTAGTTCCACCCTTAGCTCCTTTACTACCCTGGGGTGTATGCCATCAGGTCCCATTGCCTTGTCCACCCTGAGCTTAGCGAGCTCTTGTAGGACCCTTTCTTTTGTGAAGAGAGTAGTGTTCACTTCCCTTCCTCCCCCCTGTGTCTATGGTGCTGAGCTGTGGGCCCTGCCCTACCTTCTCTTCAGTAAATACTGAACAAAAATATTATTTAGGATAGGTGCTTTTACAGGGTCCTCCTCCTCCTCACACACACCCTTTTCTCCTTTGAACTTAGCAGTACCCCCTCTGGACTTTCTCCTTTCACTAATGTATCTATAGAAAGTCTTATCACCTTAGTGTTTCTTCAGTTTGGGACTTTGCCTGCCTTACTGCCTTTCCTGCTTCCATTAGGGCACTTTGGTATGTCTCCTTATCATCATCCTACTGTGTTCCCTTATATTTCCTGAAGGACAGCCTTTTGGCTCTGACCTTTTCTGCTACTGTATTTGAGACCTAAAGTGGTTTCCTTCTTCTTTTGCACTTCCTTTTCTGTCTAACACAATGGGAAGTTGCTTCAGGTATTGCATCCAGAGCTACTCCTCCTTCTCTTTAACCCTCTCTGTCCCTCCTGTAGATAGTGTACCCTGGTATGTTTACATCCCAGTCATGGTTCTGTGTGTACCATGTTGCTGTGACTGCCACAATATCCAGATGTTCCTCTTCCATCAAGGTCACCAGTTCAGGAAGCTTGTTACCCAAACTACAGGCTTTGGTACATTATGCTTCATTTTTTGATGGTTTTACCTCCTGTAGCACCATCCCTGTCCTCGTTGACTTTGCCTTCTCCATTTACCCCTGTCCTTCTCCCTACTAACCGTTCTACCTTGGTCTTTACCTCATTTAATACCTTATTTTGTAGGGGGAAGGATGGGAATTCCCTGCTGCTTATCAGTGCTTCCCCCCTTGACTAGTTTAAAAGCTTGTCAATGAATCATTTAAACTGATTGCCCAGAAGACTTGTTCCCTTTCTGGACAGATGCAGACCATCCTGCCAGTATAGGCTACTATCCCTCCAGGTGGAACCTCAGTCCCCAGTGAAGCCAACCTCCTGTGCTCCACACCAGTTTTTCAACCATTCATTGAATTACATGGTGCAGAGTACCATCATCTCATCCATGCTATAGACAGGCTAGCAGCAGAATTGTGGCATAGACCTTAGCATTCCAGGAACTACCCTAGAGGTTAGGTATGCAAAAAGCAAAAGAAATACAGTAGTTCAAGGGTTAACGGACCTGGAGATGCATAATTGTACTATAGATGAACCTCCAGTACCTGACCCTGATCTATCTTCTGAGTTAAATATGGTGTACCAAGATAAAAGGCACCACCACTATGATGAAAATGTGTGTGAAAATGTGTCAAGATCCAATGTTGATGATTGTTTGTTCCGGCAAGGTGAAGACCAATGTTCTGGTTTAGGAGTGGTATGGAAGAATAATGTACCGTGTACTCCTATCAAGTACAACCTTGGTCTTAAGTCTAACCAATATGCAGAATTGGCAGCCACCTATATAGTTGTACAGACTGCAGTACAACATACGTTACAAGACATTGTAATTTGTACTGACTGATTTTAATAGGTAGGACTTCCTTACACATTTACCAGGGTGGAAGGTGAATGGTACGATCAGTTCAAGAGCAGTAGGATGATGCTTGCAGATCTTATCCTAGCCATAGTTTAGTTGGTTCAGGAACATAAGTTGGTTGTTTATTGGAAAAAGGTAAAAGGACACTCCAAAATTCAGGAACCAACAAAACATGAAATGACCTAGCAGATGCTCTGGCTTGGGAGGGTGTTTAAAGTGGAGAAAACTGGAAATCTGTTCCTCCTGTCTAAGCTAAGATGGATGTGGTTACCCACAGACAAACGCTACAGGAACATGAAAATAAGGTTCTACACTTGTATGTTGAGAAACCTGACTCTGATTTAGTGAAACTGTAACTAGAGGATGAAGAGGTAGGAAAATATAATTTCATTAAGGATCCCACTGAAAACATGACTTCTTTTTTTTTTAAAAAAAAACATCTTTATTCATTTTCAGTTAACAGACAAACAAACACATACCTGGCATAGCCAGGGTACACAACCCCAAACTGGCTGTGCGAACTATATACATCCCCCTATGTACAAACACAGTAGAAAACCACCCTACAGTGTGATCAAGCTCCAATATCAGTAATGCCCTGATGTAGTACATTAACTGGTGTTGAAATACTCCCTTCCCTTCTTCAACCCAAATCCTCCTTTATTTACCCGCTTATGAGCATATTTTAATCTGCGGCCCCCAAAAGGAGCCTGACTCTTACCGGACGGTTTTCTAATGTGTCCCCTGGAAAGAGAGAGAGAGAGTCCCCCAACCCCTTAAGCCCCTGCAGACCATTACCAATCCACCCTTGTCCTGGTAATGGGCCAAATACAACCCCAGTATTACCATCTGAAAATTATTTAAGCCCAAGTAGTACCAAGAATAATAGGAATAACAAAGGGAAAAACAAAAGAAGAATAGGCACAAAGGAATATAAACATTCGAACACTCCAGCATACTTTTCTTTTCTATTCACAGTCTGACAGACAGGCCTGTATTCAAATGTTTGTAACCTGCTGGGAGTAGATCGCATCTAATACTGCCCATCTTTTAACATATACCTCTTTTCTCCCCTCAGAGTATAGGTGCCTCTTTATCTTGGCCAAACCCCCTAGCAGTTCTCTCACCCACTGATCACAGGCATAGGCCTGATCGTCCTTCCAATGCTTTACTAAAAAAGCCTTAACTACCGCCACCATTAAAGAAAGGTGGTATTTGAGTGCGATCCCTACAATTTGAGAGAAGTCACCCAGAACACGTATTTCTGGTGTTATAAATTCTGTATAATCCAGCATTGGATCCATGCCCTGTTTAATCTCTCTCCATAAGGGTGAGATTTTGCTACATCCCCACATTACATGCAACAGGTCACCCACCTCCTTCTCGCATCTGAAACACAGGTCTGTCTGTCTCAAACCTCTACCATATAGCTTCACAGGGTATAGTATATGTCAGAAACCACAAAAATTGCATATTTCTTACTTGGATATCACATTATATTTAGTACTTTTCCAAATACTTTCCCACGTAAGATTTCTGGGGGTCATCACTTTGTCCCAATATGGAATTCGTATAGGGGTACTTGGGCCCAGAAAGTCCAAAAGAATTTTATAAATTTGTGAAAGTGGGTTAGCTCTCTGGTTGATTTCCCTTAAGCTCCCCCACGAGAGGGAGTTGTCTATAGAGTCCCCCAACCCCTTCAGAAACCCTGCTAACATTTGTTTAAATTGTATCCTTTGAAAGTAAGACAGTCCATCACATTGTGGTGGAAGGACTACATTATCTCCCTGCATCATATCCCTCAATCTTAGGCCCCGTAACTGGTTAGCCCACCAGTGTCTAATTACCTGACCCCGATTACCAAGTTAGGATTACCCAATATAGGCTGATCTCTGGCCTTCATTTGATTCTGCTTTTGTACCGGAGTAAGAAAGGACCACCAGGCCTCCGTGGTTTTCATAATTGGGTTCCCATACCCTGTTATGAAAAAACCTTTTCTTAATATAGCATACAACAATGATTCCGGAGTGAGGCCAGTGCTTGTTAACAATTATTTCTCTATTTGCAGCCAGGTTGGAAGATAATTTTCCCCCTCGACATTTTCCGCCCATCGGACCATAAGGCCTAGCTAGCCCGCCACATAGTAAATATGGAGATCAGGCAACCTGATGCCACCCTCTACGTACAGCAGGTGCAAGACGTTATGCTTTATCCTAGATGGTTTGTCATTCCACAGGAATCCCGAAATTAGCCTCCTGATTATACTAAACCATTTAGTAGGGATACTGTATGGGGCTAAATAGACCGGATATAGCAGTCTCGGTAATACATTCATCTTAATAAGGCCCAGTCATGCCGTATAATTCAAAGGTAGCTTGTTCCATCTTAGTATATCCCCCTTGACTGCAGATATGACCCCTCCAAATTTACGTCAGCCCCCATCTCCAAATTTGCTGTAATCCAGATGCCTAGATACCTCATTTTATCTGTTCTCCATTGCACTCCCAGGGATGTAAAGTCTGCCCTAAAAACATATGAAAACATGATTTCTGACAATGACCTACACAATGGCCGGGACCTGAGAGCCATGTATAACCAGAAGGATACATTCCAATTAAGTAATGACCTCTTGGTAAGATTTGGTAAAAACCCACATGAGGTCCGATGGTTGGTTCCTTTAGGCCACAGGGGAATTATGTTACAACATGCCCATAATGAACTATCGGGAGCACATGGGGGGGATAGGAGAACTTATGAAACCTTAAAAGAGATAGCCTATTGGCCCTACATGTATGATGACGTTGCAGGGCATGTACAAGGGTGTATAACCTGTTGCAAGTTCCATCCAGCTACTCCCAGACATAGACCACCACTACAGTCAATAGGCATCACTACGTCTTTGCCAGATATCCAGATTGACTGGATTGGTCTTGTTACCAGATCTTCAAGGGGTAACCAATACCTTTTGGCAGTTACTTGTCTATTCATGAAATGGGTTGCGTGTATGCTTGCTCCAAATAACACAGCTGAAACCGTTGCTTTCTGATTAATAAACCGGGGCCCAGATATTGAAAAGGGTTGCACCATGCACAACAGAGATGCATCTGCTCAAGTCCGAAAATGCACCATTCTGCGGAATTCAGCGGGAGGCAGCTGCACCACCCAAACTGCAATGCACAAGAGCACAATGGTAATTAATGCATGTACAACTGTAGGGGAGGAACCATGAATTAATGGCACAGTGTGATATTCAGCAGCATGCGCCATGCACAATAGGGGAGCAAGTGGAAGTTGCCTGACAGAGGAAATGATCCAAAATAAAAAGGAACAAGAGAGAGGTGCAAGAACACTATAGGGAAGCCAGAGGTGGGAGCAAGGTGACAGCAACAGAAAAGAGGGTAGCAGTGAGTGGGACTGGAAAGGAGCAGGACAGGGCACTCAACTGAGAACAAACGCAACAGGACAGGAGTGGGGCACCTGTGCCACTGTGCAGGAGAGACAGGGAAAGTACCACAGTGGACTGAGAGCAGTGGCAGTGGGCAGGACAGCCAAAGATTGGAGGTGTACCTGGTGCAGGGGGAGCATCACAAAGGACAGTGGGGGAAGGGATAACAGCTGCTGAGGGGGACACCAGCCAGGGACATGGCCAGTGCCACCTTCTAGATAGAGGCGATAATGAGGGGTGTGAAAAGGCAGGCAGCAGGGGGGCAAGGCCATGGAAGGGCCCATCAGAGGTATGCCCCCAACAGGTGGTACCGATCCCACACCAGCTTCGAGCACTACAGTAACATTGAGCTTGTGGGCCGGTACTGCCTGAACTGGGCGATCCTGAGGCAGCTCTGTGAGCTGTGTAGTGATGAGATGCAGGCACCCACACGATGGAGCCATGCTCTGTCAGTGGAGACAAAGGTGACAGCTGTTATATGCCTGCTTACCATGGGCTTCTTCCAGAGACTAACAGGGGACACAACAGGCATAATCCAGTTGGCCACATCTCGCCTACTCACACAATTCCTCAGTGCACTGCTGCCACATGCTGTGGCATACATCTGTTTCCCCAGCACACTGGTGGAGTGCACAGCACACATACAAGAGTTCCACAGGGTAACATGAATGCCTGGCATCCTCAGGGCCATTGACTGCACCCATGTGGCCATCCACATGCCACCTGGCCCAGAAGGTGCCATTTACATCAACCAAAGGGCTATGCCAGCATCAACTGCCAGGTGGTGTGCGATGTTAGGGGGCACATAACCAATGTCTGTGCCACACACCTTGGGGGAGCACATGATTATTTCATCTAACACCAGTCTGCATTGTGCCACAGGTTCGAGAGTGGGGACATCCCCACTGGCCATCTAGTGGGTGAGTATGCAAACATGAAGGATGACATAGATTCTGGAGGGGGCATAGTCAGAGGTGCCATGGGTACTGGTCTTGATGGCCCATGGCAGATCAACACTGACCACCATACTAATGTCCACCCTCTACACACAGGTGACAGTGGCTACCCACTCCATCCCTGGCTGCTCACACCATACCGGCAGCCCACAACCCCATTGCAGCAAAAGTACAATAAGGCACATGCCAATACATGCAATGTCATGGAGTGGGTGTTCGGGATGCTTAAGGCACATTTCAGTTGCCTGGACATGTCTGCCGGTGCCCTACAGTACAGCTCCTTAAAGGCCTGCGGGCTATTCCTGGTCTGTTGCATCCTGCACAACATGGCCAATGACTGTGAGATAGCTGTAGAGGTCAAAGAGGGGGACAGCGATGGGGACAATGAGGACGCTGGTGCAAATGGTGATGGGCAGACCCCCCCTTGGGTGAAGGGAACCCCGCCTGATCTGGATGTCACAGCTGCACTGGGACACCATCGTGGAGGAGCACTTCAACTAACCCAGGTAAGTCATGGGGCCATGTGCAACCACCAACAGAAAGGGCACAACCCACAAACTCACATGGACAAATCCCAGGGGTGCATGGCAGAAAGGGAATTGGCTGAGCGTGGAACTGCACATGCCATCAGGGATAGGCAAGGCCTAACACGACATGTGGTCATGCACACATATACACACACACACACACACACACCACAGGACATGCACAGGGTGTAGGAGGCATGCCGACCCCAACTGCTACCTTTAGCCACAGACAGGTCCACAGACAACCATACCCAGTACCCACCATTGTGCGTATCTCAGAATCTGGGCACAATTGCACAGTGGTGGACAGCGCAATGCAAGCATCATCATGCACATGCCACAGTGGGCAGCAGCCAGGAGGGTGTGCACATGGACTGTGTGTGTGTGTGTGTGTGTGTGTGTGTGTGTGTGTGTGCGTGTGTGCGTGCAGGGCCCGGTACCCCACCCGTGCATCACACATTGAACAACACACTGCACACAGGACAGCATCAGACAGTAGCCATGGTGGGAGATAGGTCAGTCATACAGCACAGTGCCACGGCTGCCAAGGATGCATGGGCAGCTCTGCATAGACCTGCCAGCCGTAACAGCCATTGGCCTCATGGGGTGGCACCAACAGTCCCCCATGGGTGATGCTGTGGGAACATGACCGTGTTCGAGCAGGGGTCTGCAGCTCACCAAACATGCCTGTGCCAGGCGTGCTTGGGATGCCCACAGCTGAACCTGGTGTTGATATGGATGGTGTCACACAATGCTGGGAATAGGGGTGAACATGACACTGCACGGTGTCTGCGGTGCATGGGCAACAATTAATTAATAATTAATTAATGGGGCAAGTTGCACAATGGATAATGCATCTGACTAAGGATCAGAAGATTGTAGGTTCGACTCCTACCTGGCTCAGTTGTTTTCACCCCAGGGTCCTTAAAGAACTAAGAGAGGTGGTGGCTGAATCTCTGGCTATCCTGTTTAGCTGATCACTGGAGACAGGGGAGGTACCCAAAGATTGGAGGACAGCAGATGTAGTCCCCTTATACAAAAGTGGGAACAAAGAGGAAGCAGGGTACTACAGACCAGTCAGCCTCACCTCGGTAGTGGGGAAGATCATGGAAGCACTACTGAAGGAGAGATTGGTGGAACATCTGGTTGTCAATGGACTATAGGACCCAAGGCAGCATGGTTTCACCAGGGGAGGTCATGTCAGACCAACCTCATTGGAATTTTTGACTGGGTGACTAGGGAGGTGGATCAGGAGGGCAGTGGACATGGCCTATCTGGACTTCAGCAAGGCCTTTGACACTGTTCCACATAGAAGACTATTACACAAACTGGGGAATATGGGTGTGGGCAGGACAGTAGTGTGGTGGGTAGGTAACTGGCTGGGTGGCAGGACACAGAGGATGGTGGTAAATGGCTGTCACTCCACAGAGGGAAGAGTGACCAGTGGGGTACCACAGGGATCAGTGCTGGGACCGGTCCTATTCAACATCTTCATCAGTGACATTGCACAGGACCTAGAAGGCTTAATTTCACTGTTCGCTGATGACACAAAGCTCTGTAACAGAGTAGACACACCAGAGGGTGTAGACAGAATGAGAAAGGACCTACAGAAACTTGAAGAATGGTCAGGGGTTTGGCAGTTTAAATTCAATACAAAGAAGTGCAAGATAATGCATATGGGGCACAAAAACCCTGTCACAATATATCAGTTGGGGGTGAGGATATAACACGCACCAAGCAGAAAAGGGATCTTGGGGTTATCATCTCTGATGACCTCAAGGAAGGGAAACAGTGTGAGAAGGCAGCAGGTATTTAAAGAGGATGCTGGGATGGCAGGCAGGAGCATCACCAGCAGGAAAAGGGAGGTCATAATTCCACTATACAAGACACTAGTGAGCCCCACCTAGAGCATACAGTGTACAGTTCTGGAGACCATACCCACGTGAAGGACATAGACAGGGTAGAGAAGGTTCAGAGGAGGGCAACAAAGATGGTGCATGGATTGCATCACAAGTCCTATGAAGACAGGTTGAAGGAACTGAACATGTACTCCTGGAGGAGAGAGGGATATTTAGAGACATACAAGTATCTCACAGGGAGGAACAGGGTGCAGGAATACACTATTTTTAAGCGAAAAAGATGTTCCAGGACTAGAGGGTATGGGATGAAGTTGGAGGGAGGATGATTCAGAGGAAACATGTGGAAGAATTTCTTCACAGAATGGGTGGTGGACAAGTGGAACACCCTGCCAGAGGAAGTGGTGGGGGCTGAAACAATCACGGGATTTAAAAACGTATGGGATAGACATAAAGGAATTCTGGAGGTCAGGGGTAAAGGGCAACAGACTTCTAGGAAAACATAAACTGAACTTACAAGTTCAAATGGGCAGACTGGGTGGGCCATAGGCCCTAATCTGCCAACACCATCTATGTATCTATGTAACAAACTGTGTTCTCAATGATGCCATGACAGCTGTGAATGCATGTGTGTGCCTGTCAATGGCAGCGATCACATCCTCCCGCTGATGGGCCATTTCTGCCAGGAACAGAGCGTGATCTCTGCTGCACTGCTACTGTGCCTGGTGCAGGACCACACTGAGTGCGTCCACCACCCTGACAAGCTGCGACTGCTGATCCAAGGAAGCCTGGAGCAGTCAGTTGTGCTCATCAAAGAGATCATCTGCCGGATTGGCATGACATACCTCATGCTGTTCCTGGCCCTGCTGGGCATCACCCCTTGATGATGGGCTCTGCACACCAGAGCCATGCCAGGGAATGACCACACATGGTGCACTGACGCTCCCCCCGATGCTGTCCCCTCCTCGCCATTGGCTGACTGCTGACACTGCCCCTCTGGCCACCACTCGCCAGGGCTCAACATTGCTGCTGCAGTGGCTGCAACAGACCCACCAGCCTGACAAGCACCAGCTGGAACTGTGATGTCATGCAGGCCTCAACAGTGGCACCACCCATGGTTATGCCCGTGCTGTTACCTGCTGTGGGGCCATCCTGCAGCCCACACATATCACTGTCCATGTGAAGTTAGCTCCATCTTCATTGGTGATGGACCCAGCACCAGTCCAAGTCTCAGCATGCTGGCATCCATGGACACTGTCATGCTGGGACATGGGCAGGTCCTCCTCCACAACAGCACCACCAGCTTCTGTCTGGATAGACAAACGGGTACACTGTGGTCTTGTGGAGGTGGATGGACGCTCCTCTGTGTCCAGGGTATCACCTGCAGTGGATGAACCCACCTCCGCTGACTCATGTAGATGTTCAGGAGCTGTAAGAGAACACAGTAGCATTAATGACTCTGCCCTACCCTGTGGCATTATGCCCACCCCCCGCAGAGTGACAGATCAGGACCTACCATGGAGTGATGGGCTGCCACCCATCTGGAAGCCACCACCTGGATGCCATTTAGGGTACAACGCTGCATGCTGCCAGCCACCCACTCTTCCTGTGGCATCAGGCATGGAACATCATGCTGTCCATCACCAGTCGCAGCATGTGCTGCCCTGATGGCAGCCACCTTATCTTTTATCTTCCTCCTGTCTGTGCCCACCTTTTTCTTGCACTCCTGCACGGACCACTGGTGGCTTCCATGCTGTTTGATGGCATGCACCACCTCATCCCATGCCGCAGCATGGGTCTGTGGTGTTCCCCGCTGTCTGCTGAGCAGCAGTTCCTGGTCAAGGTAGGCCACAAACAGGTCATCTGATTTTGCCTGGGTGAAGTTGGGACTCCTTCTCCTCATGTTCAGTCATTATTGATCCTGAGGGAATGACAGGTGTTACCTCTGAATGTGCAGTCCCATGCATCTCCCACACACCACAGTCCAGTATACAACCCACCACAATAGACTGCAACACCAGACTATGGCCTCTGCAGCCCCATGTCACATTTATATAGTACAATGCATGCAAATGAAGTGAGGCACAATTTTAAGTGGATGCTAATGCAGTAGCTGCACCATGGAATTGCTGATTAGCTGGTTTGCATATGCTGGCTGAATATCATGCTGTTGCACCTTGCACAATTGTGTTGAGTGTGCTCATGCAAAGGTGCAGCTCAGTGACGTGCACAGTAGGTACCACACGGCACATGCCTGGGGTGCTGACACCAATGCCTGCCACGTTGCTGATGTGCTGAGCATGGGAGGCAGTGCAGGGCTCGGCCACCACTGTGCCAGTGGTGCTAGTGCACTGTTCACTTGTATGGCACTCGTGCCCTGGAGCGCCATAAGTGCCATGGTGCCACAGTGCTGTAGGCCACTGCAGGGCATCTCACACAGGCACCCAACTATGCTACATGCAGGGAGTCCCAATTGCACTGTGGCAGTTCGTGTGTGACAGACCCTTGACCCTGTGGCTGAACTTTGCCCCTAGGCACCATGCGTCCACATGGGTGCACCCTTATCATGCTGTTCAGTGACTGCATGATGGGGAATGGTAGCACTGTACCATGCAGCATCTGCATGTGGTGGATGTGCACTACAGAGTGCCATTTTTTGATCCTACCTGAAGCAGTGATGGTAAGGAAGAGAACTGCTAAATGGAGCCCACTGGAGCTGGCCAATTTGGTGGCCATTGTGGAGCCCCATGCTGGGGCCCTGTTTGTGGATGAGCCCCTGGACAGGGCAAGAAGTGTTGTTTGGGAGGAGGCGGGAGTGGCACTTGAGGAGGCCACAGGGATCAGCCAAACAGCCGAGCAGTGTCACCACTGATACGGCGACCTCCGGTGGAGGGACCCAGACAGGCTTGCCCATCTACAGGCATGTGCCAGGTGAGGCACAGTGCCACGTCCAGGTAGATGCTCCATCCATATACTGGTAGCATCCGTACTGGTATCATGGTGGGCATGTATCCACCACATGAGGGGACCATCCAATGTGGGTGGCAGTGGTGGTGGGGTTGCAGCATAGCTGGGCTTTGCGGGATCGCCCACACCTGGAGGGGCCTTTGCTACTGGTTTGTACTGATGCTCCCCTCTCCATCTTTGCATTCTAGGCCCTGAGGAGCAGCAATGAGCCAGAGAGGCATGGGAACACCGAGAGGCAGTGGATGCAGGGAAACAGGCATGGGATGCTGGGCCCATCCAGCATCAACACCCGGATCCAGCTGATGCAGGTGAGTACCTTTCTTCCAGGATATTATGTGCATGATGTATTGCGGGGTAGGCAGAGGGGCATGGCCACTATCCATTGACACCACTGATGTGTATGCCACATGGTACACTCAGTACTGTCCTGTAGCACTGCATGTGGGGGTGTGCATTGCTGGTGGCCCATGCGTGCACTGGGTACATGGCTATGCCACTGCCTGCGCACCACAAAGCAATGTCACTGTACAGCCATGGTGGTGCTGTGTGGGACTTGGGTGATGGGTGTGTGCAGCGGTCTGCATGGCTGTGTGTACCTGGGTAGGCAGGTCTTGTGGACACGATCACTGTGGGTGGTCGCACACCATCACAGGGGTGTGGCCCATGGCTGTGTGCCATGCGCAGTGGGTTGGCTGCAGGGGGATGGACATTCACTCATATTGACTCTGCTTTCTTGCTTAGGCGGATGGCAGATGATGCAGCTTGAGAGGGCCATGCAGGAGCTCCTGCAGATCGCACAGGCATCCTTGGAGATACTCCAGCGCATGGAGCAGCATGGAGTATGGAGGTGGAGGTCGAGGAGATGCCACAGGAGTGGAGAGCAGGGTGGACGCTAGGCACTCCATGCCCCCGGATTCATCCTACCCCCCTGGACCCACCCTCACACCATTTCTTCCCTCTTCCATTTGTTTACCCATGCCCTTACATACCCCAACCTGGTATGTGGCCCTTCCCCCCATTATGCACATAATTTTAAATAGTTTATTTTACCTTTCAATAATGCATTTGTCTTGTTATGCCTACTATGGTGGTCTCTGATTTGCAGTGGGCTAAAGGTGCTCAGCTGCAGTGGTATGCATGGCATCAGGGGTGGTGCAGGCATGGGTGTGTGTGTGTGTGTGTGGAGAGGAACTGCTTATAGTGTGAGCATGGGAATCAGTCACTGTCTGTGGTTTGTGTGTTGTTCCCTGTGCACTGGATGCCTGTGTGCAGTGGTCCATGGTGCATGCATTGTGTCCATGGCACCCGGTCAGACTGTCCATGGCCTGTGCAACTGACACCCTTGCATGTGTGTGATCTGCACGGTCTGCTGGCTTGTCAGTGGTGGCTATCCATGCTGGACAACTACTGTACCCGGCACGATGCCGGGTTGCCTCCTGTCACTGGTATGGTGCATGTCTACCTCAGGTGGCACTGTGGCCTCCACTGTTGTTGTCTCCCCTCCATGCTGTCACTTGTGTCTGTTGCAGAGAATGTGCTTCACTGTCTGTCATTTGTTCTCCGGCCACATGCTGGTGGCATACAGCTTCATGGTGCCTGCGCAGGGTGGCTGGTACACCTGTGCCATGGAGGGGTGCTGGCCATGTGTACACAGCTGCCATGGCCACATGCCAGTGCCTTTGTTGACCCACTACTGTGTCCCTGTGTTGGTGTGCTCTTGGGTATGGATGGGTGTTTGTCCATGCACTGTGTTGCATCCTGTGTGGTGCATGCTTCCATACACCACTGTGGGTATCTGTGCTGGCTGTTATGGCCAGTGCTGGGATGGGTTGTGTCCATGGGAGGGTGTGCAGGGTGCTGTACTACTGGTGGTTTGGTCCAGGGCAGGCCCTGTTGCATGTGGGGTACCTTATGTGCCGACGTATGGTTGGTCTCTCGGGGGGATGTGCAGGGTGGCACTGTGTATGCAGTTGTTGCATCAGTGTCTGCTAGCACCCACTGCAGGGTGCTCGTGGTGGGGCTGCCTTGCATGGCTCTGTGGTGCGCAGGGTTGGATTGTCAAAGTGGGGGTGGTGGCATGCATGGGGTGTCCTGCACTGTTGGGAGCTACTCCTGGGCAGGGTGTCTGGGGATCATGGTGCAGGGTGTGCTCTGCATTGGAGGGATGATGTGGCATGGGGTGGTCAGACATCCTTGTGTGCTGGTCACAGCTTGCCAGGGGGTGTGCTGGGGCACCGTGCCCTGGCTTTGGGATTGTTGCTGGTGTCCATGTGCCAGTGGTGCTTCCAGTTCTCCTCAGGTTGTGCAGTGCATGGGTTGTGGGGGGCGATGTCTGTTCTGCTGTGTGCTCCTCTACCACGGGTGGTGGACCCCTGCATCCTGTCCCTGAGCATCCCTAGTTGTGCTTTTGCACTGCTGCCCTGCTCCACTGAGCATCCCTGGTGGTGCAATTGCGCATCTGACCTGCGCCACTGCACATCCCTGGTTGCACTATGGCTTAGTTGGTGCAATATTCAGCCATGTGCTGCAGGCGCATCTTGACCTGCGTAGTGTTTGAGTATTGAGTGTATTGCACATGGGTGCAGTGGACTTGCGCCTGCTCCTGCTATTGCACTACTTTCTGGCGCAGTTTGAATATCTCAGCCCATGTGTTTAGTCGATGGGGATTGTCATTAAGAGTAGAATCTGATAGAGATTCTCATTTCACAGGAGAGGTAATAGAGAATGAGTGGAAAATTCTAGGAATACAGAGGAAACTACATGTGTCCCACCATTCACAATCATCTGGACAGGTGGAACACGCTAATCAAACAATTATGTATATACTGAAGAAATGTATCAGTTCTTCAGGAAAAGATTGGGATGTAAAGTTACCACTAGTATTAATGGTCATACAGGCTACACCTAATAAGCCTACAGGTGTACCTCCTTTTGAAATGAAGACAGGAAGATAGATGGTGTTACCTTAACATCTTCTGTATTCAAGTTCAAGTTTATTGCAGAAAAACTCCATTGAGCAAGCTCATTCACAAGGAGGTCCTGTGACATAAACACTTAAAGAACAAACATAGATAGATAATAGCAGTATATACATGAAATGCACATTACATGATACAGGCTGGATATACATACAAGGGTACCACATAGGGTGACCGCAGGTGGTAAACATTAATATGAGACAGGAAAGCGACTCACAGGTTGCATACTGATAAATGAAACATGATGACTGGTGTGTGCAATACATATATTTTGGCAGCTAGAACAAACAACAGACTACAACTGATATGGGGGGGAGGAGTGATTTGATAGAGTAGCAGTGGATCATAAGCATAGATAAAGCCAGGAGGAGAAGGAGAAGGGAAAGCAGTTAATATGACAAAGAAATTATACCTTACTAGTGGATAAATATGGCACACATGGGGAAGGAAGAGACTTAATGACAGTTATAGGTGTCTTTTATTTTGGCTGAACTTAGCGATTTGTAGAAGTTTATTGAAACTGTACTAGTTAGTTTCAGTACAGTTTGTAATTGGTTCCAAATGGAGGGAAGGGCATATGCAATATCACATTTACCAAAGGAGGTCCGCGTCCTTGGTATGTCAAGCATAATAAAGTCAGGTTTTCTTAATGAGTATGCACTATGTGAGATACTAATAAGGGAAGAGAGATAGCTTGGCAATTTCTGCAGGAGCAGTTTAAGAGTCCATAGCCCAGCATGGAGCAGGCATCTAGTAGTAAGGGATGTCCAACCAACAGCTGTATATAAGTCACAGTGGTGCGAACGGTAAGGGGAGTTGGTAATGAACCATAACGCACGGTGATAAAGGATGTCCAGTTTACTTAGATTTGCAAGAGTGGTGGAGGAATTGATTACATCGCCATAGTCGAGTAGGGGGAGAAAAGTGGCCTGTACAAGCTTGTTTCGAGTTTCAAGGGGGAAAACGGGCATGTTTCTGTAGAAGAAACCTAACCTTGCTTTTAACCTTCTAGAGAAATCTTCGACGTGGTCTTTGAAAGATAATTTATTGTCAATCCAGATACCCAGATATTTAAATTTGGTTCCAACTTGCAGAGGCTCGTTTAGCGTGGTGACAATGAAGTCTTGGGCAAGGGTATTGGGGGGGCCTGTGACAGCACTGCGGGAGAATATCATCACTTTAGTCTTCTTAGCATTGAGCAGAAGCTTTGCCTTTATTAGATTATGCTCAAGTTGTGCAAAGTCCGCTTGAAGCACTCCCTTGACTTCAGATAACGATAAGTCAGAAGTATACAACACAGTATCATCTGCAAAAGTGCAGATTGGACATAGATATGTTAGCATCTAAGTCATTAATGTACAAAGAAAACAAGATAGGGCCTAAGATGGATCCTTGGGGGACTCCTCTTGCAACTGGCAAGGCAGCAGAAAAAAAGCCTTCCGCCTTTACTTTTTGGAATCTTCCAGTTAGGTAGCTAGAGAACTACTGGTTGGTATGGTATGTGGCACCCAACTTTGCAAGGCAATTGACTAATAGTTTGTAATCAACAGTAGCAAAAGCTTTGCTGAGGTCCAAAAAGACTGTGCCAGTTACCTTCTTAGCATCTATAGCAGAGATCCAATCATTGGTTACTTTTGCTAGTGTAGTGATTGTGCTATGATTAGCCTGGAAGCCGGAGTGAGCTGGGTTAATGAGACAGAAGGTTTCCAAGTGAGATTTTAACTGAATATGGATCAGTTTTTTGAGAACTTTAGAAAGGATAGACAATATGGAGATAGGCCTATAGTTGTTTACATCACATGGCTCACCAGATTTAAATAGAGGGAGGATATGTGCTAATTTCCAGCAGGACAGCACAGTAGCAGATGTAATGGAAAGATTGAAGATGTGGAGAATTGGGGCAGTGAGAAGGACGTGGCCTGACCTTAGGAAAAAGGGTTCCAAGCCATCATCCCCTGTGCTTTTTTTGGTGTGTAAGTTAAGAAGAGAATCTTCTACTTCTTTATAAGTTATCTCACGCATTTGGAAGGGGCTGGGTGCAGGACTAGATGTAGGGAGGGTATGCTGGTCACCTCAGCACCAGCATAAGGTGACGAGTCAAAAGCTAATCCAGCTGTGGCAAAGTGGGAGTTAAGTTCCTCCAGGATTAGAGACTTGTTTTCCACAATCTTGCCACTTGCAACTATCTTTGTTGGGACAGAGGAGGCCATGGGTCATCCTTCTATAGCTTTGGTAGTCTTCCATATTTTATTATGGCTACCTTTAGCTTGTTCGAGAGTAGAAATATAGTAGTTAGCTTTAGCAGAGCAAAGTGTTTTCACATAGTTATTCCTGGCTCTTCTAAAGGCCTGCCAATCCGAAGATTCTTTGGAATGTCTAGCTTTAGCCCAGAGCTTATCTCGAGCTATAAGGGCTGCCTTGAGATCCGAGGTGAAGCAAGGGTTGGAATTGTTCCGGACCCTTACTTTGATAAAAGGGCATGCTTTATTTATTATTGTAGTGAGTTTGTCATTAGTGATGTAAGCTGCCTTGTTGACATCTTTGCTAGGTAGAGATCCTGCCATCTGATCATGCTCAGGTCAGATAGGAAGTTTACTGCACTGAATTTGTGAAAGGATCTTTTTGTTATAAAGATGGGTTGCAGCCAGGCCTTAATTTGAGATCTTATGCAAGCAACAATTCCATGATTGCTCATGTCATTGTGAAACACTGCCGAATGAGATATTTTGTGTGGATGGGTGGTTAGTACCACATCTAGAATGAAACTGTTGGCAGTATTTAGAGTGTTGTTCCTGGTGAGTTCACTGACTAATTGCCCAAGACCTAGCTCTTCACAAAGGGATTTGAGGCCGTGTGATTTAGGTGACAGCCAGTCCATATTTAGATCTCCTAGAAAGATTGTTTCAGTTTCTGCATCTATGAACATGGATTTCAAAATATTAAGGACTTCATCACCACCATACGGGGGTCTATAGCCACCTAGGATAGTGATACATTCTGAGAAGGGGAGATGAAGGCTCAGTGAAACTAACTCAAATACCTTGGCTAGAGAATTGCAACTAATATTGGTGACCGAGTACTTAGATTTGGCATAGATAACCACACCCCCACCTCTAGACTCTCTATCTGCTCTAAATAAATTGTAGCCCTGCAGTGATATTTGTTGATCAGTGTTCATCTTTTTTAACCACGACTCAGTAATTATGATAAGGTCTGGGTTAATGTGTGCAGCCCAGGCTTGCAGCTGTACAAGTTTTTTAGGCAGGCTTAAAATGTTGACCATCATCATTTTGAGACCTATGGCCTCAGCAAAATCGATAGGCGAGGTAAGTTGTGGGGGGGCCAGGGTTGAGCTCCACATTTCCTGAGCAGAGAAGAAGCAGAAGTATAACTTTCTTTAAGGAGCTTATAAGAATCAAGACTGCTTTTTTATTTCTTCGCGGTAACCCATATTGTGCTGCACAAGAGGCAGCACCACTGTAATGACAGTTGATCGTGATCAATTTAAGTACTTGAATAGACGTAGGTGAGGACAGTAGCAAGGGGGTGTAGGCTAACCGGGGGGAATAGGCTAAAAGGGGAGAGGAGAATGACATAGTGTCTGCATGGTAGACCGTTATAACATTAGGTATTGATAAGGTACATCGGAGAACTGAATTGCATTGAGGTACTTTGAATTGCACTGTATTGCTGAGAACTCTGCACCTTAGGAGCAATAAAAACACAATAAGTAGAGCCATGGTCCCAGATTGAGTGGTCACGTGATTTGTATTAGTGCAATATTTTCTAGGCAAGTAATTTGCCCACCTAGGTACTCACTTAAAACCTAGATGAGAAAATACAGCAGAAAGGGGAACAAGGAGAGCAGGAGCAGTTAGTTAGTGCGGGGCTCAAGTGATATTCATCTACATAGCAGTTTTATTAGCCACACATCAGATACCAATCATAGGTTGGCAGCAGTTGAAACTAGGTCAATGAAGCAGCAATGGATATAGGAGGCGGATCATGAGTGTATTTAAAGGAGGCCTGGGAGAGGGGGGTGGTGGGGATGGGAGAAAATTTCAGGTCAGAGTGAGGGCTGAGAAGTCAGAATTAAGAAGGGAACACTGTAACAGGCTATAGAGAAGGTGCCCCAATCAGAGCAAAGCAGGCAAGCAGGTGTGCCAATCACAATCCCCCTATGGCAGTGCCACACCAATCAAGGGTGCCCAGGCATGCTGGCTCTCTGCAGAGGATTCTATCGGTATCTATCGGTATGACAGCACAGCGTAGGTAATAATAGGGTGCTCAGTGTCTATCTGACTTGAGTCTGAAGGGTGGATGGTAGACACTGAGGGCTTCCTGTTTTCAGCTGCAGAGCTGTCGCACAGGCAGTTTTAAGGAAGTTGTCAGCCTGTTGAGTGAAGCATAGGGGAACCTCAACTACAACCACCACTTGTAGCAGCACCGGGAAAGAAGTAGAATAGGCCATATTGCCCACGAATGAGTACAGTGATTTTTGTAGAAGACCAAGAATCCCTCTAGTGACAGGTCTGTATAACCTGCTAATGGAAAACTAGCCAAAAAAAAATGTAGTTAGACTTATCGGTGCCAAGGCAGAGTGCTTGGATGGGGGGGCGCTGCAGGAAGAGCAGTCAGACAGAAGAGGTGTAAGCACTTTAAAACAGTAGTAGAAATTACAATCCAGCTAATACAGTTGAAAAACTTCTAATTACACAGTTGAAATGTGCTTAGTTCATTGAAAATCTAACAAAGTGCCAGATGTCTATAGCAGGGAAAGTCCTAGCCAATCAGAGTGGGTTTGCTGGAAGCACCTGTGTTCCGATTGGCTGCGCTGTCCCATATCTTCCAAGGAGCTGCAGGCGGGTGTCCTGGTCTTGGTCGGTGGCTGGCTGGGTGCCGGCCAACAGTGGGGGAGCTGAAGCAGCCCTGTTCAATGGCAGGCAGCTTCCAAGGAGCTGCAGGCGGGTGTCCTGGTCTTGGTTGGTGGCTGGCTGGGTGCTGGCTGACCGTGGGGGAGCTGAAGCAGCCCTGTTCAAGGGCAGGCAGCTTCCAAGGAGCTGCAGGCGGGTGTCCTGGTCTTGGTCGGTGGCTGGCTGGGTGCTGACTGACCGTGGGGGAGCTGAAGCAGCCCTGTTCAAGGGCAGACAGCTTCCAAGGAGCTGCAGGTGGGTGTCCTGGTCTTGGTCGGTGGCTGGCTGGGTGCCAGCCGACCATGGGGGAGCTGAAGCAGCCCTGTTCAGGGGCAAGCAGCTTCTAAGGAGCTGCAGACAGATGTCCTGGTCTTGGTCGGTGGCTGGCTGGGTGCCGGCCCACCGTGGGGAAGCTGAAGCAGCCCTGTTCAAGGTATACTACAGGAAATGTAAATTTAGCATGTGCCACTACAGCACATTAATATGTAACCCATTTAAAACAGCATTTGTGAGAAACCTTTTCATTTGCTCAGAATTTAGAGAAAAGTGTTGAGATTCTAAGCCATATTATGGCAGGAAAACTAGTCCAAAAGAGTAACAAATTGGTAAGAGTGTTTCACTTTGCCTACAGTAGGAATAAAGCAAAGGTTAAAAAGTGTCTTCCAAGTTGGCAAGGACCCTTTGTGATCCCTGACAAAATATCACCTGTAGCATACCAAATTAAACTAAAACAAAAACACTGGAGAGGTAGTACCTAAATGGGTTCATATTTGGAAAGGCTTTGCCTGGGGTTCATTGAACAAGCAGTCAGTCACTCCGACTTCCTGAGCTATATAAGCAGTTCCTTTCAGCCTCATCATGAAGCACTTTTTCTTTGTGGCCGAAGGCTCTGTCCATTTGCTGTGTGGTAGGCTAGGGTCTATAACAACACCCCAACCTTGCTGCTGCTTTCTGCTGGACTCTGCATTTTTGTTGTTCTGCCCTGGTTTGTATATTGCCTCCAGCTATGTGCTTCCTTTCTTCCTTCCCTGTTTCTTCTGTGTGTTTTGTTTTCTTTTTGGGATTTCATTTTTCAAGCCAGCTACTGCTTTTACTTACATTGCCATTTGTACTGCTTTGCTTACTCCCATTACTATTGTACACAGTACTTGTGCTTTTTACACAACTCAATGCTGCTTCCCCTGCTATAGAATTACTGTTCCCCATGCTATTAAGTCTGCTTGTTTTCACTTGATTCAAGCTCTGAACCTTGCTATGCTGTGCAATCATGTTATTCCCCATTTGTATACTGCTGTTCTAATCTGAAGTTAGCCAAAACTAATGCTAAAGCTTTTAATCTAGCTTTAATATCTGCATGTGATTCTCAGCCTTTCCATCACTTTCTTGTTTGTTCTATGGTGGGGACTGGGAAGTGTTTGGGGAGTTGTGCCCCATGTGGCTAATTATGTTCTAAATCCTGCCTTTGCCATGAAAATCCTCAGAGTATTTGTCACCATGATTTGACTTTTAACTAGCTGGCTGGCTTGCCCCACTGTTCAGTGCTGTTTCATTGCTACTACGTTATGTAGCTCTATGTACAGGTCCACTTATTACTACTCTGCTTACGGACCTTCGTGCAGGTCCACACTTGCTTACACAATTGTTGCTCACTGCTTATGCAAATCATTACTTCATGCCTACTGCAATCCCCTTGGCTTCAGCCTCTGAGATTCTACTGCACCCAATTCTGTATTTGATATTGCAAGGTCTCAGCACTCACTGCTCATTATGATCTCGGCACACCAGTGCTCAATCAGCTCACCAGCTTCTCAGCTCTCAGTCTAATTCTGGGGTATGCCAGCCATTCTATTCTGGCACAGGGTTCCTGTAGCCAATGGTCTCACTCTGCATTTAGTCTAAATCTTGAGCATGTCCAACTTGGGTTGGGATCCTCCTCATCTGGTCCATAGCTGGGAATGTCCTCACACTGGGCTTGGCTTTAGCTGCCTGCTATGCGACAGCCACTCCTGGTGTTGAATTTAAGACTAGCCATGAAGGGTGGTTACTCTGATAGCCTTTGGCTCTAGTGTTCCACTATAATGGTTATCCATTGGCTTTAGTGGTTTCCCTAGCAGGGCAACTTCACTACATTCTCTCTATGACTGCTTCTGGTTCACCTGGTTTGAGTTTAGGATGGGTGGGCCAGGTGAGTGCCTCAACAGTCGTTGCTCTCCTCCTCCACCTTGGTTGCACATATTGTTGCAGAGTTTTCTCGCAATCTGCCATGGCATTCCTGCTAGAGGGTTTGAGTAAGAGCCTTCCTCCAAATTGGAATATTTTCCATCTCCCTTTAATTGTTTTTTCCAAATTGCAGCTGCAGATCCATCACTAAATAAACTATCCCAAGCCTGGAGGGAAGCTGACCTAAGTCTAGGATACCCAGATATTTACTCCTCATAGGGTTTTTTTCTCTCCTCTGTTGCCTCAGGTCATAATTGTTAGTTAGCATAGTGGTTCCCTAGTTTCTTAGGGAGGTTCTGCTGTTAGATGGAGGTAGAGAGTGTCCTACCATTCCCTTTCTCCATAGAGGATTCCCCAGTTCTCTATGCAACCCATCAGTATCATGGTACGCAAAACTTTGGGAAGTTCATTACGCTATCAACTTGAGCATCTCATTACATTATCTACCTACTATGCTTATCCACCACTGTGTTACAGTTACTGCTTGCTTACATGCTTCATACTTCATTTTTGGGGATCTTCCTAAGGTAGCTCTGGCAACAAGAATCTTTCTGTGGCACCTCTAGAGGTGGAACCCTCTCAGAGGATTCCTTGCCTTTTGTACCCCTACAGGGTGGAGTTCCTCTGGAACAGAGAGTATGAATGGCCAAACAAAACCAAACTAACACAGTTGCACAAGCATAACACTATACTGGCTGCGCAGGACACTAATTAATCAGTTGAGGCAATATCGTGAACGCAACAAAACATGGAAAAATGTTCTAAATGAATCTATGAGTGATAATCAGGAATTAGAGTTTAGTTAAAATGTTAATGGTCATAGTGACCTTTAAAACCGATGAGCAAAGAGAATGTGTGTATTTGTGAAATGTTCAAAACAATGTAAAAGATTGTTATGTTATTTTAAAAAGAGTACATAGTTTCAATCATGCTAAATTATGTTAGTTCATGTAGGACTATACACATTTATATGCAAAAAGTACATTTCCAATGATGTAATCTAGTAAGGTCACATCTTATGATGTTACCTCCGATTATGTCATGTGTGATGTCATACGTTACCACTTGATGATGCAACGTTGTGTTTTATGTTTCATTTTCCCTGCAATGCTTAAACTATATACCCATACATAGTAGGATCATAGTTTTGAATTGCAAAATGCATTTTTGGGGTGCATTTTTAATTCAAAGGGGGAAATGTAGGAACAGAACTAATTTGATTAGAATATTTTATTATAATTTTCTTATATTCATAATTGCTATTCCATATCCTTATATTGGCTTAATTATTAAGTACTATAATATGAACTCTGAAATAAGGACAATGTTGCTTAAGGCTTGAATACTGAAAGGGGAGGAATGATGCCATGAACAAGAAAAAAGGGGATATAGCATACATCGTCAATTTCAGAAAAAAATGCTTCAAGAATAGTCTATTTAAATTGGGAGCCCTTAGGCCATTCTTCCAATGAAAAGCAGAAGAGCTTGAAGTTGAGACTAAGATTATTGCCATGGAAACAACATAATTTATAAATGTTTTCTTCTTATGCCAGCCAGCTCCTGATGCACCAGAGATTAACAGAGACCGAAATACACTGGCTTTAAGAAATTGAGGGCCACATGTTCAAAACATAGCACTGCACACAAAGTGTCTGTGCTGGGTTAGTATGGAAGTGGGATATTCAAAAGGGCCATTAGCGCATGCAAATGGCAGTAGCGCCAGGTAAACTTATAATGTATGCCAGGTGCAAACAGAGGGGGGAAGACCAGCACAATGTGATATTCAGCACACAGCACCATGCTAGGTGCCATTGTATGCCATAGCATGACACATTGTGTGGTGGAAAATATCACCTGGGAAAAGGTGATCTTAACTTGTGGCAAACCAGCATTGTGTGATGCTGTGGCATTGCACTGTTTGTGCACTGTTAGCACAGCTGTGTGTGACCCCAGCCAAATATCTAGGACACAGCAAGGTGGTTGTGAGGTCACAGACAGAGAGAGCCTTCAGAACAGCATGGGGCAGGCATGAGGCACTCTAGAGGTGTGGTAGGGACATAGGGTGTTGGGAAACTGGACTCTGCAGCTGCTCCAATAGGTAGGGACTGGGTAGACTACATGGACAAGACAGTCCCCAGCCACCATCTAATGCACTGTCAATGGTGCTGTTTATATACTGTGCGCTACTTTGTATGGAGCAGTTGCCTGCTGACACCCCTGCCCAGCAATGCATATGTCACTATTTGCATCCCATGCTAGTTGAGCAGTGTCTGTGAGTCGCACAACAACAATACAGTATAGTCAATCATCAGTACACACTAGTATGATGGGGCAGTCACTCTGTATGGTGCTGCAGTCAATGCTGCCCAACATGTCATTAGCAGTGCTGTGCCTCACACCCCACCAGCTCCCATGCCAATGTACCAGCTGCAGTGCACTGTATGGCAGGACCTACAGTTGGACTATTGAAGCCAGCACCACCACCGGTGCCAGTGCACTACAGTTCATTGGAGCACAGTATGCCACACAATTCTAACCATGTGTAGCCTGCAGCTCCTACCATGCTTTTCCTGACTGACCTACAGATGAAGCCATGGGTGGACCCTGTTGTCCACTGTACTTCAAGACTGACCTACAGATGGAGCTATGGGGCTCTCCAGTAATGCTGGGCAAACTGCATGCAAATCCAGGCATAATAGGTAGCAAATATGTCTGCTTGCCCACTGACAGGATAAGTAGGCTTATTTGCATGTCACTTTTGTATATGCAGATTTTTGCCCCGGGCATGTGTGTTAGAGCCAGGCAAACAATTTAGCAATACACTAGTCCTGTGCAAATGGTTGTACACCGTGCAACTGTCATGGCACCATTTTTCATTTCTGCTTACTGTACATTCACATGTACTGATGCCTGCAGCTCTACTGATGTCATTGTGTTGCTGGCACACACTTTGGCCACATATTCCACCTCTACAGTCCTTCTAGTCACTGTGCACTGTGTTGCTGTTGTTGTTTGCACTTCCTGATTGCTACAGTATATTCAGAGCTGTCTTATTCCAGGACTAAGTTTGCCCTGCAGTCCTGGCCCAATTGTCCCAGCTTCTTTTGCATGCTATATTCAGCAGCTGTTTTCCTTGGGCTATTCCTCTTGAATATATCAGGCTTTTGCATCCATGTTAAGTTTGAACACTGGGCAGGGATAATTTTGCCCTGGGACAAAGTTTTGAATATCTGACCCTAAGACTTTTATTTATAGAAAATATATAAAAACTCTGATACAGTTCAGAATCACACAGGTTATTGGAAATACATGACCCTACCCAGTGATATGTTTCAAACCCATCAGCAAAGTGTAGTGTGAACTATTTACACAGTTCTGTAGCAACAGTGCTGTTAAGGCTAGAAATTGCAAAGTGGTGTCTAAAGTAAGTTGACCTTAACACCTTTTCAATGGAATGAGTCTTGAGTGTTCATTTAACAGGCAACAGGTAGTCACTTCATTTGTAAGATGACTTAATGAACTCCAAAGCAGCATGAGATCATAGATCATTAACCACAAACAAAAGAAATCACTCTCTTAAAGAAGTTTGCAAAGATTATAAAGTTTCTAATGATAGCAGGTATGCCAAACTAAAGTAATTCTGAACAGGAAAATTGTACTTCTGGAATCTGTAAATACTTTTTAGATACCTATAAAGGAAAACATTTCATAATATTTTTATAAATTACAGATTTTATATTAGAATCAACACCATCATGTTTGATCTCAAATTATGAATCCTCTCTTTTAGCTGCTTCTGAAAATGTAGGTTTTACATTTGTAACAAGGTGCACATAGATGCAAGAAAGAAACATTGTTTTATATCAAAAATAGCTTTTGAAGAGGAGGTCATATTGAGAAAAAATGGTTTAGGAGGGGTTAACAGTAACACCTTTAAAGAGTATTCATGCCAATCATAATTTGATGCTGATGTCGACCAGCAAGAGGGACATAAATGGTATACTGGCAAAGCTGGCCCAGAACTGCTGAATCTTTTGGTGCATAAAGACCTGTGTTGGCTGCTCTAACAACTTGGGATGAGCTTAGACTCTTACTAGGCCACAAGCCTGAAGCACCACCTGCTTGGGACATCATTTGGGTTATGACATTGCATCCACTAGGGGGTGCTAAGTAAGCTTGAAAGCCTGCACAACCCTGCATCAAAGTCCAGCTGCTGAAACTGACAGTTACAGGAAGGACTCCCTTCCTAATATTGGATGAAGCAAGGCTTATGTTTTGCATACTGAGAATTTGGACTAAAGTAATGTTTGAGAATTTCTGTTAAAAGCTTGAACAAGAGACTAACTTTGGAATTTATCAGCCAGCAAGCCTGCAGTGCTGTTAAATAGCAGTGAGTCCAGAGTTGCAGGTTCAAGAGCAGAAATTAACTGAAACAAAAGAGTCACAGAGTCCAGTTACCAAAACAACATTGCTATCCACAAGGAGAGATCTTTCTACAGACTGTGCTGCTAGACTGCTAAAATCTTGCTGTCTGATTTTTCCTACTAAATCCAGAAGTGACTTTTGTTGATTTGTGACATCAAGCAAGAAGGATCCAGACTCCACTGCTCCATTGATTGTGAGCAGATTCTGCAGTTCCAGGTTCCAGGGGAAAAGACAGAAGACTACAGTCAAGCCAACCACTAAGGACTGTGTCATCCAAAATCACAAGTTCTCACCAATAATTTGAATGTTAAAAAGTAGAAGATTGCACCTACAGAT
Source organism: Neoceratodus forsteri (assembly GCA_016271365.2). Taxonomy (NCBI): domain Eukaryota; kingdom Metazoa; phylum Chordata; order Ceratodontiformes; family Ceratodontidae; genus Neoceratodus; species Neoceratodus forsteri. The sequence goes on along the minus strand of CM057457.1, from coordinate 414,679,822 downwards.
AACTAAAACTTAAGTATTCCTTTAATTATTCCAATTTTAGCACTTTTATTTGACTATCTGGGGTGATAACTTAGTGCATTTTTAGCTCTAAAACCTTGGGTATATAGTTTAACTAGAATTTGGACGTAAAGAAGTACCTTATTGCATATTAAAGTTTAAAGTATTCTTATGCAAAGATATAATCTGAGACACTAGTGTAATGAGTTGCAAGTTTTCATAGTGAAAAGATCATGTTATTTATAAGTGTGCTGAAGAAATAGTACAAACTGTCATTTATTACACTGAATATTGCCTATTTGTTCACATTGCTTATTTGTTGAAATGTGTTTTATTTGATTTACTTGATTTTCTAAACCTGTTGTTTTGTTTACATTACAGTTTATGTTTACATGTTTTAATATGCTTGATATTTATGCTAGTTATGAATATTTAGGACTGGTACATAAGTAAATAAAATATATATTTATCTCTTATATAATCCAATGTGTGGCAACAGTGTTTCTCACCATCATTTTTGACTCTGGAGATTATGTGATAATATTGTATGTGAATGTTTATTATTTTTGGTAATTTAAGAAATAATTTTGGGGTAAGGCCCAAGGTGACTCTAAGTGCATCATTGTAAAAAGTGATATTATAGCCTTTATTCCGACAGGTTCGCCAGTGGAAATTTTTTTTATATATTTTATATTCATATATTTTGACTATGTACACATATGAAATTCCAATGCAGATCTCTTTTGAATGGGTTTGTCATGATGTATATAATTATTGAAACTCAGTTGGGGCATTGTATTCTGTATGTTTTTTCATCATAGGCCCAGATATTCAAAGAGGTTGTGCCTGGTGCAACTCCAGTAATGCAGCCCGGGGTGATATTCAAAAGGGGGTGTTGTGCAGCCCACATCCCGATGTGCCAGGGCACACTGGTAATGTATGCAGCACATCTGTAGGGGGTGTGCCCATGCATATGTGGCACATCCCAATATTCAGCCCAGGATGTGTGGTGCATCTGCTGGCACAACCCCTAGATGCACCACATACTGGGGCACAAAGCTGAGCCAGAAAAAAGCAGGTTCAAATGCTGGCCACCCACAGGTGGGCTGCTGTAGAACATCATTCACAAGCACCCAGTGGCACCACCTCCCTCTCGTAGTGGCAATCACCATGTACAGTGACATGCACATATCTCTGTTAGGCTACTGGACCCCCCTCTCCTTCCTGACACACCAATCTCCAGTGCTGTACTGTAAGAATCATCCCTGGTGGTCCAATGGCTCCCCATCCCTGCCGAATCCCCAGTCTGCATTGACATATAATACTATACCACCCTGGTGGTCCAGTGGTACAAATATGTGAATGGATTTCATTCACATATTTGTGACTGTCTAGTATAGTATGCTGTGCAAGTTCATTGGTCCACATTGTATGCTGTCATTCAGTGGGAAGCCAGGTGGTATAAGGGCAGGTTGTACCTGCCTGCCGATGATGAGGGGGAGTTGGGTGGGCAGGTGGTCCTGTGTGGCTGGGGGGGTTACCACTGGTCCACCAAGGTGATTTTTAGAGTAGAGTGCTGGTGACTGGCAGGTCAGGATGGGGAGGGGGTTCAGTAGCCTACCAAGGATGTAATCATGTCAATGTACATGGTGATCACTGCTACAGGAGGAGTGGGGGTACCACTGGACTACCAGGGATGTGAAAGTGTATTCCGTTTGGTGATCAGGATATCGTTCATGGAGGGAGGTTCCAGTAGACCATCAGGGAGTTTTTAATTTCATTTCTACTGCAATCGCGGCTACATGGCATGGGGTTACCCCAGGACTCTCTCCATTCCATACCACTTGCTGTGCAGAGCACCAGGCACATTTCACTGGGCTGATCTGCTCAGCTCATGCAAATGAGGCCATAATGACATGCAAATGGCCCCATCTGCACCTTGCATACATCATGGCCCCATTTGTATGTCCAAGTCTGAATAGCTCAGAAATGCACCTAGCACAACTACAGTTGCACTGGAGCATTCTCAGTCCTACCTGTTTGGGGAATGCACTGGCACACTGTATATGCACCATGCACATTCTGTGCTATATTCAAAGGTGATGCACCATAGCACATCTCCTTTGACTATCCCACGTCTGTCCCCAGCACATCTTGGTTGTGCTGCACCACCACTTGCACCATTGCCTGGTGCAGTCTGAATATCTGGGCCCATGTGTTTAGAACAGATCTATAAAACACTGCATTATTTATTTAGCAAATACTCTTCTTATATAGTACTGTGCAATTTCTGTAACTCGCTGAACCTAACGTGTTGAAATAGTGTGAATTCTTTTTTAAAATGTGGCTACTTAATGCCATTATTGGAGGCAGTTTGTTAGTCGTTTAAAACCCACTAGTGTCAATTACTCACTGTATGATGACCCTGAGCAAGTTATTTAACCTCCCACTGATCCAGCCCACAAAGCTGCAGAAATGGGTAGAAGCAGGATTCCACTGAAAATGATAGGTTGCCTCTCAGCCTGACTATCCTGGGCAAATACACAGTAATATTAGTAAAAATTTATTCATTATAAAATGAACATGGTTTACCCCCATTGGGTACAAAATTGCCCTCATTTATAAGGGACACCTTATAAAAGTCAGTTCCTTGTTACAAGGATAAAATAAATTATCAAGTACATAGTCATACAAGATTACATATAATTTGGCGCAATATACAAATAATACATGCCAAAAGAAAATTAATATAAATGTTTACCTCTAGTTGCTCTGTGAAACAGAATACTGCAGAAATACAGCAGAAGGTTTCTTTGCACAGGATATGTATTTGCCTGGCACTGAAGTCTCAGTAACTGTTTTGTCTGTTTATGTATTAATGAGTGTGTGCATGTGCGTATGCATATGTGTGTGTAGCAATAAATAAATCACTTGCCACAGTAGGATGACTATAAAAAAATGGTTTCAGACCTAACAGTCAAATACAAAATAAAGGAAAATAACACAACCACATTTGTACTGATCATTTAGTTTCTTATTTATTTATTCAGAACCACAGAATGCAGATGTATGTCATTTTCTGGGAGTGTTTCATGGAAGGACAAAAGCAGGTCAAATGACTTGCCCAAGGTCACCTGGTATATTTGACCTGGCTGAGATTCCCCTGATCCCCAAACCCATGTTCTGACATACCGCACTAGCTCCTAGTATTGACTGGTTTTAATTTTGTAAACAATCCAAATATTTAAAAATGCTAGTGAGCTGAGCACAGTGTACTCAGACTAACCATAGAAAGCATTGTTTGTGCTTCCATACATTCCTAACATGAAATCGCACCATTTAGGAATTTATGCAGACAAGCATATAAAGCAAAAGCACACATATGGAAAACTATTTCTCAAAATGGAATCTGCTGCTATTTGTTTGTAAATGCACTAGAAAAAGTATAATCCAAACTACAGTAGACACTTTTATCAGTTCTACACACTGCTGCTAAATAAAACAACACTGGAATGTGCAGAGGGGTGACACCTGATATGTTCTAAATATCGAAAAAAGGCAAATTATCATATTTATCACAGAAATAAAAACAGCATTTTCTGTATTATCAGAGTACACCTTTGGAACCTATTTAGGCAATACAAGTGAGTACCACACTTTATTAAATGACACAGTTAAGAACTAATAAAAAATAATGTCTAGGCATTTACAAGTGAATATCACACTTTATTAAATGACACAGGTAAGAACTAATAATAAACTAACAATGTCTAGGCATTTACTACAAGTTCCTTTTTTCTCTGAAAGGGAAACCAGAAATCTAGATTAATTTTTGGTGTGCATTTTTATTACAATGTATCAGAGAAATACTACACACCACAGTTATGTTGCCATTTGTACTTTATTGTTCAGTTTTGTCTTTTTGTAACTTGTTCTGTGATTTTTGTAACCTATTTGCTCTAACTTATTCTTGTATTCTTCATCCCCCTACCCCCAAGATGCATCTGGAAACTATCATTTTTACCTCAGTCTGTCTCTCCTGGTGACTTAAAAAATGAACAAAGAAACATACAAATATGTAAATAAACTAAATAAATATCATGTGAGTGAGGCATGGTTATTGACAAAGAGATAAATATAATTCTATGGGTTCAAAGATATTCACTGTTTGTGGCTCCATCTGGCTCCTGCATGTGTTTATTTTTGGGTCCATTTGTGTTATATTTATGGAAAATAATGACAACATTTAAACACAGAATGCTAAGGTTCTGTGTTTCACTCGATGAGGCATTGTGTCCTGTGAAGTGATCCCTTATTGCTCTTTATACATGCTTCCTGGCTAAATTGTGTATGGTAGTGATAATGATAAAACAGATTGGTTGATTTTTCCCCCTTGCAGTCAGCAACGCTTATGTTACACAAGCAGGGGTAAGGGTGTGAAGGGAAGCAATACTGTGAGCTGTGACTGGTGCAGTTATGCTTGCCTAAAAAGGATTATGTTTCCTCTTGCAGACAGCAGTGCCTATGTTGGCACAAGCAGGGGTGAGGGTGTGAAGGGAGCAGTATTGTGAGCTGCTATTGGTGCAGCTATGTTGACCTAAACAGGAGTTTTTCCCTTGCAGTCAGCTGCACTTATGCTGGCATGAGCAGGTGTGAGGGTGTGAAAGGGAGCAGTACTGCGAGCCGTGATTGGTGCAATTGCAGTATGTTGGCCTAAACAGGATTGTTTTTTCCCCATGCAGTTGGTGGCACTTATGCAGGCACAAGCAGGTGTGGGTGTGTGAAGGGGAGTATTGTGTGCCATGATTGGTGCAGTTTGCTTAAGCAGGATAGTTTTTCCTCTTGCAGTTAGCAGTGCTTATGTTGGTACAAACAGGGGTGAGGATGTAAAGAGGAGCAGTATTGTGAGCCACTATTGGTGCAGTTGTGTTGGCCTAAATAGGATTATTTTTTTTTCTCTTTGCAGTTGGTGACTCTTATGTTGGCACAAGCAGGGGTGAGGGTGTGAAGCGAGCATTATTGTGAGTCACTATTGGTGCAGTAATGTTGGTCTAAACAGGACTCTTTCCTCTTGTGGTCAGTGGTGCTTATGTTGGCACAAGCAGGGGTGACGGCGTAAAAGGAAGCAGTATCATGAGTCGCTATTGGTGCATTTGTGCTGGCCTAAACAAGATTCATTTTTTTTCTCCTTGAAGTTGGTGGCGCTTATGTTGTCACAAACAGGGGTGATGGTAGGAAGGGAGCATTATTGTGAGTTGCTATGGGTGCAGTTATGTTGGTCTAAACAGGACTGTTTCCTCTTGCGGTTAGTGGCGCTTATGTTGGCACAAGCACAGGAGAGGGTGTGAAGGGAGCAGTATTGTGAGCCACTACTGATGAAGTTATGTTGGCCTAAACAGGATTGTTTTTTTTTTTCTCCTTGCAGTTGGTGGCACTTAAGTCATCACAAACAGGTGTGAGGGTGTGAAGGGAGCAGTATCGTGAGCCACTATTGGTGCAGTTGTGTTGGCCTAAACTGGATTGTTTTTTTTTCCCCCTTGCAGGCAGCAGCGCTTATATTGGCACAAGCAGGGGTGAGGGTGTGAAGGGAGCAGTATTGTGAGCCACTATTGGTGCAGTTGTGTTGACCTAAATAGGATTTTGTTCCCCCTTGCAGGCAGCAGCGCCTATGTTGGCACAAGCAGGGGTGAGGGTGTGAAGAGAGCAGTATTGTGAGCCATTATTGGTGCAGTTATGTTGTCCTAAACAGGTTTGATTTTTCCTCTTGCAGTCAGTGGTTCTTATGTTGGCACAAGCAGGGGTAAGGGTGTGAAGGGAAGTGGTATTGTGAGCTGGATAATGTTAATAATGTTGACTTTTTTAGTAGCTCACTTGTTTTTTCTGATATTAAACTCAATATGGAAAATAAAGAGATACTTAATGAGAGGGAACCCAACAGAGTGGAAATGACGAAGAATACAAATCCCATTTGTGAATAACATATAGAAACATGAACTAAAACTAGTGTCATGATTGCACCATGAACAGCATGAATAATGACTATCTGGAATTAAAAACTAAAACAGGTTACATTTCTTCTGCAGGCATTGTTGGTAATTTGTATGCTGTGCTGCAGTAATGTAAATCATGACATGAGAGCAAGCTAATAATGATTCCAAGATTTTCCAGATATGGGGTTAGTCAGACTTCTACAGCAGTAACTACATGACAGTGAACTCTTTTCTGTTGGAGGTGGCACATATAAAGACATATACATTTGAACACACTTTTGTTATTCTATAGGAACAACAGGAAACAAAGTATGTTTAAACAGAGGGATATTTAAACATTACAAAGGAGAAAATACAGCTACTGCATATTGATTTCTACATAAATTTCAGTACAAATGTAAAACTGCATGTTCATAAAAGTGAATATTTATATGATTTAAAAAAAATTAAATACAGAAATTCTAAATAAGAAAAAAGCCCTCTGAAAAAGAATCATGGTCCCTAAGCTTGTTAGGGGTTAAGCAGGGCTGGTCCCTGAATTACATCACCAACCTACCTTTTAACTACACTTTTTTCAACATTTTGCTTTAATTGCCTTTTCTAAGCAGCCTGATTTCTGAAATGAGGTTGCAGAATGAAGTGTAGTCCTTCCCCCCACACATATACAAAGATTCCCACTAATTTGGACTTCCTACAGGAGCAAAGAACCAGTGGCCTGTTTAAAGAACAAGCTGAACAGACAGGAATTGAGAAACATTTTAAAACCAGTAAAGTAGGAATGTAAAAAGATGTTGGGCCAGCCTCTTGAGGAATTTCCTGAATGTGTGGTTTCAATAGAAGTCCTCCATATTTCAGGAGGTTTAAAAGTAAACAATTTAGAGTCTGAGAAAAGATGATGATATAATGATAGATTTGAAGCCTTCACCTCCCTAACAAAATAGTGCACTTGCAGGATGGGGAAATGGGCTATTCCACCAAGAACAGTGAGAGTGAAGAAGCAGAAAACTGGTTAAAAATTAAAAGAAAACAATTTAGAGTTTTGGTAAAAGAAGATGATAGGATGATAGCTAACACAAACTCTATGCTGCCTACAAAATAATTCAAGGGGTTAGGGGTGGAGGATGACAGGATGTTACTAATACAAGCTCTCCAATGCCCTGCAAATAATGCTCCAGGGGACTGGGAGTGAGGGCACTGTCTTGAAGTTGTGGAAAGAGCCTTCCAAAATGTTAAATAGAAGTATTCCACAATGTGAATCTAGTAGCTTGTTTTCACAGCTGCTGCAAATGGCTGCATGCTCCTCCTACCTGCAGCCATAAAACCAGGCAGTTTCATATGGTTATTATGTGATGCACAGTGTTTGTTCATTCAGCACATGTATATGGTTTCTTCCCCACATGAACCTGCTGATGTCTCATGAAGCTACTCTGTGAAGTAAAACTTTTGTTACATTCAATGCACTTAAATGGTTTCTCCCGGGTTAGTCTCTCCAAATGTTTAGGATTTCTGCTACCATGACGAGAATGGACCCCATTGTTAATCCACTGCATACTCAAAACTCAAGAAATCAGTACTGTATTAGACTTTGATGTTTGCTGAGAATGCTCTTCTCAGCACATGCCATGACCCAAGATGGCTTCCTTTTGAAGTTCATAAGTGTCACAACTACTGGCAGCATATTTAAATGTGTCTGACAGTTCATTTTGATTAGTCCCATTGCTTCAAGCACTACGGGAACAATGTGTGTGTCCTTATTCCACTTCAGTTTGGTTTCTGATTGTATATCTTGGTATTTCATAATTTTATGTCTCTCTGTATGCAGGACACTGTAGTCACTAGGAGTGGCTATTTTGATCAGCAATGCTACTTTTGTTCTTTTTTCTTGTATTACAATATCTGTTTTTCTTGCGTCCACTATCCTGGCAGTTGGTATTGGGTGATCCCATGTGATTTCTCCCAGGGTTAGTATATTGAAATGTGCCTGAAAGTTCGATTTGATTTCTCTCTCAGGGTTAGTGTCTCCAAATGTTTAGGGATTTCTAATACCGTGGCAAGAATAGACCCTATTCTTTAGCCAGGGCATATTCAAAACTCAAGAAATTAGTACTGTATTAATCTTTGATGTTTGCTGAGAATGTTCTTCTCAGTACACTACACATATCCCAAAATGGCTTCCTTTGAAGTTCATAAGGTGTCACAAGTATTGGTAGCATATTTAAATGTACCTGAAAGTTCTTTTTAATTAGTCCCATTGCTTCAAGTGCTACTGGAACAATCTGTGTGTCCTTATTCCACATCAGTTTGGTTTCTGACTGCATATCTTGGTATTTAATGATTTTGTGTCTCTCTGTATGCAACACACTGTAGTCACTAGGGGTGGCTATTTCAATCAGCAATGCTACCTTTGTTCTCTTTTCTTGTATTACAATATTGGGTTTTCTTGCTTCCACTTTCTTAGCTGTTGGAATTGGGTGATCCCATGTGATCATTACTTCTTCATTCTCTGTGATTCTTTGTGGAACATGTTTCCAGTGTCTCTCTGCTACCTGTATGTCATAGTGTTTGCACAGTTTCCAGTGAATCAATCTTGCTACATTGTTGTGTCTTTCAGTATACAAGCCTTCTGCCATGAAAACTTCACATCCAGCCACGAGATGTGCAACTGTTTCTAATTCTGTACTGCAGAACCTGCACTTGTCTGTTTCTCCTGTTGTTTCTATGGATTTTGTGAACCATCTTGTGTGTAGTCCACTATCTTGGGCTGCCATTATCAGTCTTTCATCTCGTGGTCTAAATTCACCTCTTTTTAATCACTCATGGGTCAGAGCTTGATTGACCCGTGGTTGCTCCAGTAGCTCCCTGTATTTTCCACTATAATCATGGGCTTTCCAATTGTTTTTCCTTTTCTGTTGGTCTTTATTCTTATACTCCTTTTCCTGATTCTTTGCATTTTCTGTTGCTGACAATTCCTTATCTATTTGTGGATTGACATCAATCTGCTACCCTTCTGAAGACTTCTCCTAATTTGATGAGTGAAGTCATTTTAGGCTTATTTTCTTCATGATGCAAGACCTTGACTATATTTGGGTCCAAAGATGTCAGTAAGAATGTATGTAGCCCCACTATTGTGGATCTATATGTGTAATCAATCTCAATGAATCCCATGCCTCCTTCTGCCCTTGGGATGTATAATCTTGGCATGCACTGATTTTTGTATATTAATTGGTGAGCATGAAACATTTTTCTTGTTTTTATATATAGCTGGTTCAACACTTTCTGTGGCCAGTCTATTACACCAAAGCTGTATGATATCACTGGAAGGGCGAGTTGATTCATAGTTTGCACTTTATTTTGTGTTGTCAAAGCAGTTTTCAAAATTAGCTTTAACCTTCTAAAATATTCCTTGCTTACTTTTACTCTCATTTGTTCATGTTGTGCTGTTGCTCCTTCATCTATTCCCAGGTATTTAGACACTCCCTCTTGCTCAAGTTCTTTTATGTCACAGACCTCTGCCAGATTCATATTTTCTTTATGAGTAAACTTTCCTGCTACAAATGTTGCTTTGGCATTTTTGTCTAGGCCAAACGCCATCTGTATGTCATCAGAAAAGGTCTTAACAATTTGTAGTTTTTCTTTCAAATGTTTGTCAGATTAACTATAAAGTTTTAGGTCATCTACAAATAGAAGGTGAGATGTTAGCTGTTGATTGTTTTTGTTTCTAGGGTTCAAGCTGTATCCATAGCCTAGGCTGTTGATTAGGCTACTCAAGGGATTGAAGGCAAGGCAAAACAGAAGTGGTGACAAGGAATCATCTTGAAATATCCCTCATTGGATGCTTATATTTGGGATGGCGATTTGACCTTTCTCATGATTTAATTGCAGGGTGGTTTGCCACTTTCTCATTGTTGTTGTGATGAAGTTTATCAGTGTGGAATGTATCCTGTAGATCCACAAACACTCTGCGATCCAGGAGTGTGAGATACTGTCAAATGCTTTTTTGTGGTTGATCTGTTTAAAGAACAAGTTGAAGAGAAAGGAATTGAGAAACATTTTAAAACCAGTAAAGTAGGAATGCAAAAAAATGTTGGGTCAGCCTCTTGATGAATTTCCTGAATATGTGTTTTCAAAGAAGTCCTCCATATTTCAGGAGGTTTAAAAGGAAACAATTTAGGGTTTGGAGAAAAGAGAATGCTATTATGATAGATTTGAAGCTCTCTACTACCCTGGCAAAATAGTGCACCTGTGGGGGATGGGGGGTAGGCACTTTCCACTAAGAACAATGAGAGTGAAGAAGCAGAAAACTGGTTAAAAAATTAAAAAGAAAACATTTTAGAGTTTTGGCAAAAGAGGATGGTAGGATGATAGCTAACACAAACGCTACGCTGCCCTGCAAAATAATTCACAGGGGGTGGGGGATGACAGGATGTTGCTAATACAAGCTCTCCACTGCCCTGAAAAATAATGCTCTGGGGCACTGGGAGTGAGGGCACTGTCTTGAAGTTGTGGAAGGAGCCTTCCAAAATGTTAAAACAGAAGTATTCCACAATGTGAATCTAGTAGCTTGTTTTTACAGCTACTGCAAAACGGCTGCATGCTCCTCCTACCTGCAGCCATAAAAACCAGGCAGTTTCATATGGTTATTATGTGATGCACAGTGCTTGTTCATTCAGCACATGTATATAGATTCTTCCCTACATGAACCTGCTGTTGTCTCATGAAGCTACTTTGGAAGTAAAATGTTTGTTACATTCAATACACTTAAATGGTTTCTCGCGGGGTTAGTCGCTCCAAATGTTTAGGGATTTCTGATACAATGATGAGAATGGACCCCATTTTTAATCCAGGGCATATTCAAAACTCAAGAAATCAGTACTGTATTAGACTTTGATGTTTGCTGAGAGTGCTATTCTCAGCACATGCCATGTCCCCAAGATGGCTTCCTTTTGAAGTTCATAAGGTGTCACAACTACTGGCAGCATATTTAAATGTGCCTGACAGTTCTTTTTGATTAGTCCCATTGCTTCAAGCACTACTGGAACAATGTGTGCATCCTTATTCCACATCAGTTTGGTTTCTGATTGTATATCTTGGTATTTCATACATTTATGTCTCTCTGTATGCAGGACACTGTAGTCACTAGGAGTGGCTATTTCGATCAGCAATGCTGCTTTTTTTATCTTTTTTCTTGTATTACAATATCTGGTTTTCTCGCGTCCACTTTCTTGGTAGTTGGTATTTGGTGATCTCATGTGATTTCTCCCAGGGTAAGCATATTGAAATGTGCCTGAAAGTTCAGTTTGATTTCTCTCTCGGGGTTAGTGTCTCCAAATGTTTAGGGATTTCTAATACCGTGGGAAGAATAGACTCCATTCTTTAGCCAGGGCATATTCAAAACTCAAGAAACTAGTACTGTATTAATCTTTGATATTTGATGACAGCGCTCTTCTCAGCACATGCAATGTCCCCAAAATGGCTTCCTTTTTAAGTTCATAAGGTGTCACAAGTATTGGTAGCATATTAAAATGTGCCTGAAAGTTCTTTTTGATTAGTCCCATTGCTCCAAGCACTACTGGAACAATCTGTGTGTCCTTATTCCACATCAGTTTGGTTTCTGACTGCATATCTTAGTATTTCATGATTTTGTGTCTCTCTGTACGCAGCACACTGTAGTCACTAGGGGTGGCTATTTCAATCAGCAATGCTACCTTTGTTCTCTTTTCTTGTATTACAATATTGGGTTTTCTTGCTTCCACTTTCTTAGCTGTTAGTATTGGGTGATCCCATGTGATCATTACTTTTTCATTCTCTGTGATTCTTTGTGGTTCACGTTTCTAGTGTCTCTCTGCTATCTGTATGTTATAGTGTTTGCACAGTTTCCAGTGAATCAATCTTGCTACATTGGTGTGTCTTTCAGTATACAAGCCTTCTGCCATGAATACTTCACATTCACTCACGAGATGCTCAACCATTTCTAATTATTTGCCTTTTCCTCCTGGCTTGCCTAAACTACTCGCTGCCTCTACCTCTGGTAATACACCACAACACCCCCTCACTCTGTGATTTCACCTTCTCTAACGTACTCCTTATCAAACAATATGCCAAACCCACCCTACACTACCTCTTTCTAAAGAATGGGTGTACGTATCTCTCCCTCACAACCTACCATCAAACAAGGAAGAAACGGTCAGCTATTGAATCTATATGTAAGCTGCAGCTTAAATTCCTAGCCTCTCTTATCCTACTACTGGTGGGTGATGTGGAACCAAATCCTGGCCCCCCCTTAATAGCAACTCCCCTGGCAAACCTAAAAAAGGTCTACTGTTTGCGCATATGAACATTAGAAGTCTCCTGGGCCATATGGCCAAACTTGAGGCTTGGACCAAAGTAGCTGGACCTGACATCCTTTGCCTCACGGAAACATGGCTCAAACCTCGCATACAGGATGCCTAATGCCACATACCCGGATACTCTGTCCTGCAACAGGACAGGACAGGCTCGAAAAGTGGTGGGGGTGTTGCCATATACTATAAAAACCACCTCACCATTAAGCCTGTTCCTGTCCATAACCCTCAATGGATCTACGAATCACTACATGCTATCCTGTCCCTAGGTGCAAAAAACCTGCACATTATCTGTCTCTATAATCCACCCACTAGAGGGGTGGATGGCCTCCACAAACTGCTCCAGCTAACCTCCCAAACCATAAACTCGAACAAAGCCATCTTCCTGGGGGATGTCAACCTAAACTGGCTGGGCCCTGCCCACAGCTCCCTTGCAGCCCTAATCCAAGGTTTCCACCTCCACCAGCTCATCAGTGAAAATACCAGGATGATAAACTCCCAATGAGGCACACTTATTGACTGGATCCTCACAAACAGACCTGACCACATTTCTAAGGCATGCACCCTGGCTGATGCAATTACTGACCACTCACCCACTATCTGTCACTGGCACGCGAGTCCCTCTCCATCCCCCCAGTCCCACCTGGTCACTTTCACCAACTTCGCACACCTGGATCTAAGTGCCTTTCTCCTGGACATATCCTGCATTGACTGAATGGATATCTACCAATCTACAAAAGTTGAGGATGCCCTTAACATGTCCTCACCAAGTTCACAGAAGCACAGACTAAACATGTCCTGAAAGTACAAAGAAGGGTCAGGGGACAACAGACGAGGTGGCTCCACAAAGACCTACTCAGCCAACTCAGAACCAGGGACAAACTGTGGAGGAAGTATAAAAGCACTGGCCAACCCAGGGATCACACCATCTATATGCAGCATAGAAACTCTTGCAAAAAGCAAATAAGGCTAGCAAAAATCAAATACTGCCAGAGCCTACTTGTCAGCTCAGCCAGAGATCCACACAAGTTCTGGGGTCACATAAAAACCTTTCTGGGTACACCTCAATCCATAAGCCCCTCAGAAATTATTCTAGATGGCGTCCACTGTAATGACTCCCCTTACCATTGCAAATGCTTTTAATAAGATGTTCTCTAATCTGTCCCAGTATACTTCCATACTTCAGCCTCCAACTATGGTTTCCCAGCCCTCATCAAATGGTGCACCAGCAGATACCTCTCTCAAGAAACATGTGCTGGATATTTACAAGCCCTTCTATTTCAAAGCTGTGCCTGCATCACAAGTCTTCAAACTGTTAAAATTAATATCGGACACCACCAGCCCCAGGTCCAACTCACTGGAACCTCGCCTACTAAAGGCGGCCACCCATCTCATCTCCTATCCTCTAGCCAAGGTATTCACCCTCTCCTTCTCCAACAGTACCTTCCCTGACATCTGGAAATCTGCAAGAATCACCCCCATCTTCAAAAAGGGCAACAAAAGTGAGATCTCAAACTACAGACCCATAGCTATTCTGTCAGTCCTCAGCAAAATACTTGAAAAACTAGTCGCCACTCAGACCATTGATTTCCTTGAAACATCAAATCTGCTATGTGCAGCACAACGTGGTTTCCAGAAAAACCACAGCTCCACAATGGCGCTAGCCAAATTCACCACTGATACTCTCACAAGCATGGACAAAAATCAGCTTACTGGTGCTATCTTTATCGACCTCACCAAGGCTTTCGACCTCGTGGACCACCCCCTACTCCTATCCACCCTTCAGAAATTTGGCTTTTCACCCCCTGTCATAAGCTGGTTCAGTAGTTACTTAACCAACAGGACCCAAGCAGTCAAACTTAACTCATCAATCTCCGACTGTACTACCATCAACATTGGAGTGCCACAAGGATCAATATTGGGTCCCCTCCTATTTTCATTATTCATAAATAACCTGCCATACAGCATTGCATCCTGTGACTCTCTACTCTATGTAGATGACCTGGTTATCTATGCTGGCTCTAATAATGTAGACCAACTTAACATGGCACTGACATCTGCTTTCCACGCTGTCCAACTCTAGCTAAACACCCACCGCCTTGTACTGAACTCCAGCAAAACCAAACTGATGCTTCTGGGCACTACCCACAAGATAAGGTCCTGCCACTCTCCTTTAAAAGTACTTGACCTGGATGGGACCCCCCCTTGAGGTGGTTACCTCCTTCCATTATCTGAGCATCCTGCTAGACCAATCTCTGGACCTAAACCTGCACATCCAAGAAACACGTAAATCTGTGAACTGCAAACTGGGTGCTGCCTACAGATCCAGCTACATGCTCACACCTGCAGCCAAACTAGCCATCGCCAGGGGTCTCTTCCTACCCACTCTGACCTACTGTACTCCCGTCCTACCCATGGCGCATAAATCCACACTACAAAAATGAGATGTCACTTTCAACAATATATGCAGGTATGCCTCAAAAGCCCTCAGACTTAAACATCACTGCCAACTGTATAAAGACCTCGGTTGGCTCTCCCACTCTGCCATCAGACTATAGTACCTGGGCTGCCTTTGTGACTCCATCATTAGACTCAACAGACCAGCATCCCTAACTGAACTGCTTCAGCCAGCCCTCCCTCCACGTGAGCTGAGATCCTCGGACAAATCCCTACTAAAAATCCTCCACTGCCGCACCTCCAAAGGGTCTGGAGCGTTTGGGTACACAGTCCCTCAAGTGTGGAACCTCCTGCCACTCGACCTTAGACTGACATCTTCCCATGATCTCTTTAAGTGCAAGCTACATGAACACCTGCTTTCCACGGACCAGTGTGCCTGTTATGACCCTACCTGAGCTTGTCCTGCCAACCTCTCTCTCATGCCCCACCACTCCCTCCTTCCTACTCCTTACCCTGTTTTACTTACAACATTAACACTGTGATATATGTCTCTGCCCATATGCACTCCATTTTGAGTTCAAAACTCCGACCTCGAAGCCTACTTGTACTTGACTAAAGTATGTAATTTTGTTGTAAGTTACTGTACCTTGACTACTGCATTGTTTACCTGTTATTGCTGTTTGCAGTATTGTACCTGTTACTGCTGCTTACTGAAATGTTTGTACTGACGATCTATGGATACCAGGTACTGGCATAGCCAATGCCTAAGCGCCCCACAATGGACCCATTTCAGGGTACTTCTCTCTACTTGCACTTGTCTAGAGTGTGTAATTTTGTTGTAAGTTACTGCGCCTTGACTACTGCATTGTTAACCTGTTATTGCTGTCTGCAGTGCTCTACGTGTTACTGCTGCTTACTGGAATGTTTGTACTGATGATCTAGGGGTACCAGGTACTGGTGCAGCCAATGCCTTAGCGCCCCCAATGGACCCGTTCCTCTACTCCTATTGCCCCTGGACCTCCACAGCCCCCCACCCCACCTGAATACTGTTTCCCCTGCCTGGATACAGTTCCACAACCCCGGACATTAGCCACACCATCTGTCGCTGAAACCACTCACCTGCCGTACCTTACCCCAAACCCCATTATCTTTAGCCTCCCCTGCCGGCTATGGCTCCACAATACTGGGCTCCTCTAGGCTCCGCCACTAAACCACTCACCCGCCACTTCTCACCCCTTCGTGATTCTCACACCATCGATCTGTCCAGCCTGCGTACGGTTTTCATGGACACGGTCTCATCCCTCAGCCCCCTGCCACCATTCCCGTCATATCCCCCTAACACTGACTTTTTGCTTCTACACCCTCCAAGTTAGACCCGTTTGCTCTTAATCTCCACAGCCCCCCAACTACTTCAACTGAGCACTGACTTCCCTGCCCAGGAACAGTACCACAACCCAGGGTACTTACTGTACCTTCCAGCTGCTGATGCTGCTTCCCCGCTGTACCGAACCCCGAACCCCGCCATCCTAACTCTTCCCTGCCGACTTTGGTTCCATGAACCTGGGTTCCTCTTGAGTGGTTCTGCTGCTAAAGCCACCCCGTGGCCGTCTTGACTTCCAATCCCTTCCCCTGCAGCTCTCTCTCTCTAGCTGCCGCATGGTTCCATGGACTCGGTCTCTTCCCGTAGCCTTCTACTGCTTATGCCACCATATCCCCTTCCCCCAGACATATACCATAAGCCCCCTGCCCCATCCAAATGTTCCCCCACTTCACTCCTCCTCTGGCCGCCGATGCCTATCATGTCCTCTCCTGCCCTGTTTTCGCACCGCCTCTTACCCCTCTATAGCCCCACTGCAGGTGGTGTCTCCCCTGCCTCCAGCTCTGCCTGACCTACTCTCTCCCCCCCACCTCGACCATGTACCGCCACCATCCATTCACCGCCCCACACCCAGACCCCTCCCTGTCCTGTCATCCCTGCTGCTACCTTAACCACTTAGCCACAAGGTTGCCCTCCCACATCCCCCCTTTTTACCTGCTCACCCAGTTCCCCTTCCCCCATTCTCTCCCCCCGACCCACCTGTCCTTTGGATCTGCCCTGTATACCTTTAGCCACTCACTAAATGCTACCTGTACAATGTAAATCTGCTGTTTTTTTTCTCTTGACCTATTGATTGTCACTGAAGTTGTACTCCTTTATTGCCTTTTACTGAAAACTGTTCTCTGTACTGTTACTGCTTCCCTGTATTATGCAAATGAACTCTGTATTGTTACTGTACCTCCCGGGTCGTGCCTGAAAATAGTCACCTGTTTGGCTAGCGCACCTACCCGGTAAACAAAAACTAAATAAATAATTCTGTACTACAGAACCTGCACTTATCTGTTTCTCCTGTTTTTTCTATGGATTTTGTGAACCATCTTGTGTGTAGTCCACTATCTTGGGCTGCCATTAACAGTCTTTCATCTCATGGTCTAAATTCACCTCTTTTTAACTACTCATGGGCCAGAACTTGATCGACCTGTGGTTTCTCCAGTAGCTCCCTGTATTTTCCACTATAATTATGGGCTTTCCAATTTTTTTTTCTTTTCTGTTGGTCTTTATCCTTGTACTCCTTTTTCTGATTATTTGCATTTTCTGTTGCTAACAGTTCCTCATCTACTTGTGGATTGACATCAATCTCTGCTACCCTTCTGAAGGCTTCTCCCAATTTGATGAGTGAAGTCATTTTAGGCTTATTTTCTTCATGATGCAAGACCTTGACTATATTTGGGTCCAAGGATGTCAGTAAGTATGTTTGTAGCCCCACTATTGATTTTTCTCAGGGTTAGTGTCTCCAAATGTTTATCTCCAGTGTGAATTTGCTGATGTGTCATTAGATTCTGTTTCTGGACAAAACTCATCACATTCAGCACATTTCTATAGTTTCTGCCCTGTGTGGACCCGTTGATGTGTTATTAGGGTGTGTTTATAGGCAAACCTCTTGTTACATTCAGCACATGTATATGGTTTC
Organism: Neoceratodus forsteri; assembly: GCA_016271365.2. NCBI lineage: Eukaryota > Metazoa > Chordata > Ceratodontiformes > Ceratodontidae > Neoceratodus > Neoceratodus forsteri. Next base: position 414,662,089 of record CM057457.1, on the reverse strand, counting down.
TGCCGGGTTTAGTGTCTCCAAATGTTTAGGGATTTCTAATACCGTGGCAAGAATGGACCCCATTCTTTAGCCAGGGCATATTCAAAACTCAAGAAATTAGTACTGTATTAATCTTTGATGTTTGCTGAGAGCTCTTCTCAGCACACCAATGTCCCCAAAATAGCTTCCTTTTGAAGTTCATAAGGTGTCACAAGTATTGGTAGCATATTTAAATGTGCCTGAAAGTTCTTTTGATTAGTCCCATTGCTCCAAGCACTACTGGAACAATCTGTGTGTCCTTATTCCACATCAGTTTAGTTTCTGACTGCATATCTTGGTATTTCATGATTTTGTGTCTCTCTGTACGCAGCACACTGTAGTCACTAGGGGTGGCTATTTCAATCAGTAATGCTACCTTTGTTCTCTTTTCTTGTATTACAATATCGGGTTTTCTTGCTTCCACTTTCTGGGCTGTTGGTATTGGGTGATCCCATGTGATCATTACTTCTTCGTTCTCTGTGATTCTTTGTGGTTCATGTTTCCAGTGTCTCTCTGCTACCTGTATGTTATAGTGTTTGCATAGTTTTCAGTGGATCAATCTTGCTACATTGTTGTGTCTTTCAGTATACAGGCCTTCTGCCATGAGTACTTCACATCCAGCCATGAGATGCGCAACTGTTTCTAATTCTGTACTACAGAACCTGCACTTGTCTGTTTCTTCTATGGATTTTGTGAACCATCTTGTACGTAGCCCACTATCTTGGGCTGCCATTATTAGTCTCTCATCTCGTGGCCTAAATTCACCTCTTTTTAACCACTCATGGGTCAGGGCTTGATCGACTTGTGGTTGCTCTAGTAGCTCCCTGTATTTTCCACTATAATTATGGACTTTCCAATTGTTTTTTCTTTTCTGTTGGTCTTTATCCTTATACTCTTTTTTTCTGATTCTTTGCGTTTTCTGTTGCTGACAATTCCTTATCTACTTTTGGATTGACATCAATCTCTACTACCCTTCTGAAGGCTTCTCCTAATTTGATGTGTGAAGTCATTTTAGGCTTATTTTCTTCATGATGCAAGACCTTGACTATATTTGGGTCCAAGGATGTCAGTAAGTATGTATGTAGCCCCACTATTGTGGATCTATATGTGTAATCAATCTCAATGAAGCCCATGCCTCCCTCTGCCCTTGGGATGTATAATCTTGGCATGCACTGATTTTTGTATATTAATTGGTGAGCATGAAACATTTTTCTTGTTTTTATATATAGCTGGTTCAACACTTTCTGTGGCCAGTCTATCACACCAAAGCTGTACGATATCACTGAAAGGGTAAGTTGATTTATAGCTTGCACTTTATTTGGTGTTGTCAAAGCAGTTTTCAAAATTAGCTTTAACCTTCTAAAATATTCCTTGCTTACTTTTACTCTCATTTGTTCATGTTGTGCTGTTGCTCCTTCATCTATTCCCAGGTATTTATACACTCCCTCTTGCTCAAGTTCTTTTATGTCACAGACCTCTGCCAGATTCATGTTTTCTTTACGAGTTAACTTTCCTGCTACAAATGTTGCTTTGGCACATTTGTCTAGGCCAAACATCATCCATATGTCATCAGAAAAGGTCTTAACAATTTGTAGTTGTTCTTTCAAATGTTTGTCAGATGAACTGTAAAGTTGTAGGTCATCTACAAATAGAAGGTGAGATGTTAGCTGTTGATTGTTTTTGTTTCTGGGGTTCAAGCTGTATCCATAGCCTAGGTTGTTGATTAGGCTACTCAAGGGATTGAGGGCAAGGCAAAACAGAAGTGGTGACAAAGAGTCACCTTGAAATATCCCTCGTTGGATACTTATATTTGGGATGGTGATTTGACCTTTCTCATGATTTTATTGCAGGGTGGTTTGCCACTTTCTCATTGTTGTTGTGATGAAGTTTATCAGTGTAGGATGTATCCTGTAGATCCGTAAACACTCAGTGATCCAGGAGAGGGATTTTTGCCCTGTGTGAATCTGCTGATGTCTTATTAGATTCTGTGTCTGAACAAACCTCTTATTACATTCAGCACATGTATATGGTTTCTGCCCCGTGTGAACCCGCTGATGTGTTATTGGATTCTGTTTATGGATAAATCTCTTTTCACATTTAGTACATTTACTGTATATGATTTCTGCCCCGTGTGAACCCACTTATGTGTTATTACAGTGTGTTTATGGGCAAACCTTTTGTTACATTCAGCATATTTATTTGGTTTTTGCCCAATGTAAACCTGTTGATATATTCTTGGACACTGTTTCTGGGCCAACGTCTTGTTGCATTCAGTACAGTTATATTGTTTCTGTCCTGTTTGACCCAAATGATATGTTATTAGATTCTGTTTTGGGGCAAAACTATGGTTGCATTCAGCACATTTATGCAGTTTTGTATGAATCTGCTGATGTATTATGCAGCTTGTGTGTGCTGTAAAACTCTTGTCACATTCAGAACATTTATATTTCTTATCTCCTTCATGAATCTGTTGTACAGAAATGGGATTAAGATTGTGGCGACTCTTCCCACATTGAGGGTACTGATGGAGCTTCTCTGTTGTGAGAAACAGCTGTTGTTTCCCATGTGATGATTGCTGACTCTAACTCTCATTGCAATCAGTGCTTCTGCTGACTTAAAATAGATATCTTGTTATTATTTTTTTTTCCAATTGTTTAACCTGGTGAGACACACTAAGCAGAAAGCTTGTTTACAGGTGCAACCTGGGAGCACAGGGAAGTTAAGTGACATGTTCAAGGTCACACAGTATGCAAGTGGGGGCTGTGGGATTTAAACCTGAGCCTTGAGATTTGCAGCTTAGAGCCTTAAACCACTGTACTATACTGCCTCAACATAACAGCAAGGAAACAAATGTATCATATTTATTTTTCTTTGAGGTGCAATAATGTCATCTAAGTTTAGCCAAATAAATGCGTTTTTATTTTAAAATAGTCTGGACTGAATTATTCATTCTGTAATGTTTCAGTTTCTTATTTTTGTTAATATTTATAAAATAGGTCTGACCAATTCTGTCTCTTCATTTGTCCGAACTTGGTCACAGTGGGTATTATCAACAGGTACAGAAAAATGGCAAGAATGTTAGAGTAACCAAGAAAGACAGAGATCATTATGAAAATTAACAGAACAACATAACAAGTTTTCCTTCCCATGAGAAAATGTCAAAGTCCCATGTTCAAAATGCAGGCAGTTGCCAAAGCCTGTCAGAATAAAAGTCAACTGAAGCTACCTCTCAAGTTAAAAATGAACAAGTTTAGACTATAGCCTGACATAGAGTTAAATGCATACATTGAGCCTCCCAAATAAAATAAACATTCACACTTTCAAAATGCAGGAATTAGGCAGACACAGTGTGAAACACAATTGCATCTGTTTCACCCTCCCCAGTGTTCACCTTTTCAAAAAGCAGGCAGAAGCTTGGCAGGGTAAAATACAACTACAGTACCCACCCCAAGGAAAAAAAATACGGTTTGCAATTTTTAAAATACAGGCAGTGGAATAAAGTTTCCTAAAGAAGTGCTTTTAGTCAAGCCCTCTGGTCTGGCCAGCACCTCCAGCTTGCAACGTACTCATGCTCCTTATGTTTACATAAAGGATACTTTTGTAGCCTTAATAGGTAATAATTCCTTCTTTCTTACTCTGTAAGTGTGTCTCCTCTACAATTTTGTCTGTAAGAAACATTGGCTAATAGAGTGAGCTTTTGAGCATACTGTAGCTCCATGCTTGGTCAGTACTGACACAGAATGACAGCTTGGAAAAAAGTGCAGAAACAAACACACCACGCTTTAAAATAAGCAGTTACCACCCCTGGTTTTGTGGTTGCTTGATACAGGCAAGTACTGCCTCGGGGGTTGTGCACTGCCAGAGAACAGCACCTGTGCCCCAGCATTCTAAGTGCTGTTTTAACTGTTAGAAGAAACTTCTTTTTACTTATATTATTGTGCAAAAAATCAAGGACATTTTTTTATCCAACACCATCACATAAAAAGACGCTTGGCGTAGAAGAAAGTCATGTATTATACATATATTGCGCATACCAAAAGCTAGAGCCCACCTGGATCTCTTCCCCTCAGTTTGCTAACTTGCTAACTAGTTAGTTAGTAGCATGTTTCCATTTTATCTGCACATTCTAGGCTGCTAGATGAGTTTCACTGTATGTTCACCTGCTTTTATACAGCCGATGGCTCTTTCTTAGATCAAGTCTTGGGGTATAAAGCCCAGAGGAATGTTGGACAATGTTTTGCTCATAAAAGTTCTAAAACATTATGAAAATGCATAGCAGTTGCCTCACTGTGTTTAACAAACATACCACTTCTAGAAAAGCTATAAAAATGTCTTCTGTACAGTTAGTATTGTCCCAAGAAAAAAAAATGCTGATCAATTATTTAAAACCCTGGACATGCACCTGTGAGTGCATACATGGATGTGCTGTTGTTTCACAATGACATCACAGCTTTGTCAGAGCTATTGTACCATGCCAAGAACCTTTCTTAATTTACTCTTTTACATGTCCCACATACTGAATAACAATATGTGCATGGCAGCAATGTACTCTTACTCTTTTACATGTACAACATACTGAATAACAATGTGTGCATGGCAGCAATGTACTCTTAGTCTTTTACGTGCACAATTTACTGAATAACAATGTGTGCATGTCAGCATTGTACTCTTACTCTTTTACATGTACAACATACTGAATAACAATGTGTGTATGGCAGCATTGTACTCTTGTTCTTACATATACAATTTACTGAATAACAATGTGTGCATGTCAGCATTGTACTCTTATTCTTTTACATGTACAATTTACTGAATTACAATGTGTGCATGGTAACACTGTACTCCTACCTTTTTACATGTACTACATACTGAATAACAATGTGTGCATGGCAGCATTGTACTCAGTCTTTTACATGTACAGCATACTGAATAACAATGTGTGTATGGCGGCATTATACTCAGCCTTTTACATGTAAAACATACTGAATAACAATGTGTGTATGTCAGCATTATACTTCTACACTTTTTTACATGTACAATTTACTGAACAACAATGTGTGCATGGCTGCATTGTACTCTTACTCTTTCAAATGTACAATATACTGAATAACAATGTGTGCATGGCAGCACTATACTCTTACTCTTTTATATGTGCAATTTAATGAATAACAATGTGTGCATGGCAGCGCTGTACTCTTACTCTTTTACATGTACAACATACTGAATAACAATGTGTGTATGGCAGCATTTTACTCTTACTCTTACATGTACGATTTACTGAATAACAACGTGTGCATGGCAGCATTGCTCTCTTACTCTTACATGTACAACATACTGAATAACAATGTGTGTATGGCAGCATTGTACTCTTGCTCTTACATGTACGATTTACTGAATAACAATGCATGTATGGCAGCATTGCTCTCTTACTCTTACATGTACAATATACTGAATAACAATGTGAGCATGGCTGTATTGTACTCTTACTCTTTTACATGGACAATTTACTGAATAACAGTGTGTGCATGGCAGCATTGTACTCTTACTCTTTTAAATGTACAATATACTGAATAACAATGTGTGCATGGCAGCACTGTACTCTTACTCTTATATATGTGCAATTTAATGAATAACAATGTGTGCGTGGCAGCACTGTACTCTTACTCTTTTACACGTACAACATACTGAATAACAATGTGTGTATGGCAGCATTGTACTCTTATTCTTACATATACGATTTACTGAATAACAATGTGTCCATGGCAGCATTGCTCTCTTACTCTTACATGTACAATATACTGAATAACAATGTGTGCATGGCAGCATTTTACTCTTACTATTACATGTACAATATACTGAATAACAATGTGTGCATGGCAGCACTGTACTCTTACTCTTATATATGTGCAATTTAATGAATAACAATGTGTGCGTGGCAGCACTGTACTCTTACTCTTTTACACGTACAACATACTGAATAACAATGTGTGTATGGCAGCATTGTACTCTTATTCTTACATATACGATTTACTGAATAACAATGTGTCCATGGCAGCATTGCTCTCTTACTCTTACATGTACAATATACTGAATAACAATGTGAGCATGGCTGTATTGTACTCTTACTCTTTTACATGGACAATTTACTGAATAACAGTGTGTGCATGGCAGCATTGTACTCTTACTCTTTTAAATGTACAATATACTGAATAACAATGTGTGCATGGCAGCATTTTACTCTTACTATTACATGTACAATATACTGAATAACAATGTGTGTATGGCAGCATTGTACTCTTATTCTTACATATACGATTTACTGAATAACAATGTGTCCATGGCAGCATTGCTCTCTTACTCTTACATGTACAATATACTGAATAACAATGTGAGCATGGCTGTATTGTACTCTTACTCTTTTACATGGACAATTTACTGAATAACAGTGTGTGCATGGCAGCATTGTACTCTTACTCTTTCAAATGTACAATATACTGAATAACAATGTGTGCATGGCAGCATTTTACTCTTACTATTACATGTATAATATACTGAATAACAATGTGTGCATGGCAGCACTGTACTCTTACTCTTTTATACACTACCAGTCAAAAGTTTTAGAACACCCCCATTTTTCCAGTTTTTATTGAAATTTACACAGGTTAATGTCTCAATGTACTCTGAAATTAAAGCATAGAACAAATAAACAATTGGAGATAAAAAAGAAATCATAGAATCATTTTGTTTAACAAAATTTAATCTAAATTTTTGACTCATCAAAGTAGCCACCTTTTGCAGATATACTGTAACCACCGAACACACTCATGGCATTCTTCCTACAATGGACATCAAATATTGTTCGGGAAGTTCTTCCCAACACTGTTGCAGAAGTTCCCACAAATGTGTTGCACTTGTAGGTTGCTTTGCTTTCACCCTTCTGTCCAATTCATCCCAAACCAGCTCGACGGGGTTTAAGTCTGGAGACTGTGCTGGCCATTCCATGATTTGAAGCCTACCGTCTTGTTCTTTTCCTCGAAGGTAGTTCTGACATAGCCTGGAGGTATGTTTTGGGTCATTTTCTTGCTGTAGGATGAACCCCTGACCAACTAGGCATAGACCAGAGGGTATTGCATGGCGCTACAAAATGCTGTGGTAGCCCATTTGGTTCAGGGTGCCAGTCACTCTGTGCTGTTGTCCTGTGAGCCGCCTATCATGCAAGCTGTTGACTCTCAGAAACTTGTCTTCTGATTCTGTTGTGGCTTTGGGTCTGCCAGACCTCTTCCTGTCAGAGTTTCCTCCAGTTTCCAAGTGCCTTTTGATGGTGTAGGAAACTAGTCACTGACACCTTGGCTTTATTTGCAATTTCTCTAAAGCAGTTTTTGCTAACCTAAACTTTTTTTTTTAACGTTTAGCAGTTTACCGCTTACCTTTGTACCATTTCAGGTTATTCACTGAACTTGAATTGCTTAAATTTCAATAGAAACTGGAAAATTGGGGGTGTTCTAAAACTTTTGACCGGTAGTGTATGTGCAATTTAATGAATAACAATGTGTGCGTGGCAGCGCTGTACTCTTACTCTTTTACATGTACAACATACTGAATAACAATGTGTGTATGGCAGCATTGTACTCTTACTCTTACATATACAATTTACTGAATAACAATGTGTGCATGGCAGCATTGTACTCTTACATGTACAATATACTGAATAACAATGTGAGCATGGCTGTATTGTACTCTTGCTCTTTTACATGTACAACATACTGAATAACAATGTGTGTATGGCAACATTGTACTCTTACTCTTACATATACGATTTATTGAATAACAATGTGTGCATGGCAGCATTGATCTCATACTCTTACATGTACAACATACTGAATAACAATGTGTGTATGGCAGCATTGTACTCTTACTCTTACATGTACGATTTACTGAATAACAATGTATGCATGGCAGCATTGTTCTCTTACATGTACAATACACTGAATAACAATGTGAGCATGGCTGTATTGTACTCTTACTCTTTTACATGTACAACATACTGAATAACAACGTGTGCATGGCTGCATTGTACTCTTACTCTTTTACATGTACAACATACTGAATAACAATGTGTGCATGGCTGCATTGTACTCTTACTCTTTTACATGTACAATTTACTGAATAACAATGTGTGCATGGCTGCATTGTACTCTTAGTCTTTTACATGTAGAATTTACTGAATAACAACATGTGCATGGCTGCATTGTACTCTTACTCTTTTACATATACAGTTTACTGAATAACAATGTGTGCATGGCAGAATTCACCTTGAACATTTTGTTATGTACATGACCACACTTTAACTTCATTCTTGTACTAGTCATATACTGGACGGCACTCCTTACATTCACATATAGACCATTTTAAATTAACTTCTACTACCAAACTTTCACCACTTTCATACAGATTAATTAAAGAACTTACTATAGTATGCGGTGAATTAAACAGACATGCTTGAAGTGGACATCCACTTGTAAAGGACACATCCTCATTGCCAAATGCCATTTACTGTATGGCTCAATATAAAAGTTACTTGATTAAGTGGACCTTTAATTCCACATTTAGTGGCCACCGAGTATCTCATCAATACCTCCCTTGACACTTTTGAAGATACCAATTAACAATGTATTCAGCAGCCATTAATGCCCACACATTACATTTTTAATGCTTATGATTTCCTGATCTGAAAAATGTTGAGGTAGGCATTAAGAACCTACAGTTAGCTCCAACACCTAGAGCTAGTGCTGAATGCAGCAGTTCCATTCCTGTGCTTTGTTATGAGATCAGAACAAATGTGCTGCTAGGACTGGTTTAACTTCCGATCATGCATTAATCACCTATAGTTAGCTCCAACACTTGGAGCTAGTGCTGAATACAGTGGCTGGTCTCCTGATAGAAAAGGGAAGTGGTAAACTTGGCAAATGCAGTTCACACACTCGATGGCAGCATTCTGTCTTACTCACATCTATCTTACTCACTCAAATGGAATATTCTCTCTAGCTCACATCGTGGATATGTTGCCACTTGCTCACTCATCTGAAGAAAGCTCAGCAGGGTGATCTCTCTCCTCCCTCATCCAGCCAGTCACCCACTTAATCCAAGAATGAATATCCCACCAACACCCATCAACTGAAACAACCTGTTTCTGCATTTATTTTTTGATAGGTAAAAAAATACTTGGTGTTATTTTCCAGAAGGTTAAACTGTGAATATACTGTATTTTGTCTCTTTCTCACTCTCAGCTACCACGCTCTAACCTGCTGCCCTCCAATCATGCTCAGCAATCCAGCCTGATTCCATCACAGTTCTGACTCTATTCTTGATTGCACTCCTGTATACATTCCATTGTACAAAAATCCCTTTTCACAGCCACATTGATGTAATGGACACCACTTGTAATGGATGCTTTACCTCATGTCAAACTAATCTGTTACAAGCAGTGCATACTGTACCACCCTTGTAGGTCCTAACAAAAACTACAAAGGGAGCTCCTAAACCATAAAAACTAACAATCACCTAAAGGTGAGACAAGAATACACATAGCCAACATAGAAGTTGCATACACCTAGGCAGTACGGCTTGAGTTTTCACTGCTATGCAGAGGATACTCAGCTGTACATGTGCCTGGCCAGGATGATGCTGTCTCTGTCTTTAACAGCTGTCTAGCCATGATCCAGGACTGGATGAATGTGAACTGGCTGTGGTTAAACCCAGAAAAAATAGAGGTGTTGGTTGTAGAGCAAGATCGTCAAGAGGCCGGTGTGTTGGCGGGATCTCCTTCAGGTTTATGGTTCGGAGGTGTCCAGCTAACTACCTTAGACTGGGTGCAGAACCTGGGCATTATGTTTGATGACTGCCTGACCCTAAAATTGCAGGTGTCAGTGGTTGTCAAAACCTGTTTTTATCATCTGACGAATATCACCTGGGTAGAACCCCTGCTTCCTCCCAATGATCTTCCAACTTTGATCCAAGCCTTCGTTACCTCCTGCCTTGACTACTGCAATGCCCTTTGCCTTGGGATACCAGGGGTTGATATCTGCTACTTGCTGCTGGTGCAGAATGCAGCAGCCAGGCTTTTGACTGGTACCTCTAGGACCAGTCATATGACAACAGCGCTCTGCAGACTGCATTGGGTGCCAATATAGTGGTTGATCACCTTTAAAGTCAGTTTTCTGATCTGTAAAGCCCTACATGGTCAGGGACTCATTTATCATCAAGATCTCCTTCACCCCTACCATTCTCTCTGATCCACTGATGAGTGATTGCTGGAGATTCACAAGGTTAATTTACAAATATCTGCAGCAAGGTCATTTAGTTTTATGTCCCTGACCCTGTGAATTCTCTACCTCATCTGGTGTGAGATTGACAAAACATTCAACGTTTTAAAATTGGCCTGAAAATGTATCCTTTTAGTCTGGCATATTCTGATTTTTAAAGCCACTGCTGTATTTATTAGTTTTCATTTTATATTGTTATTTATTGAAGTGTCTTGATTGTTACTGTACAGGTGCCTTGGTTTTAGAAAGGCACCTTTTTACAAATAAAGAATTGATTGATTGATGATTGATACTGCACAGTCATACTCCAATTACACAGAAGCACAAATCAGTGTGACCCAGATGACAATTTCTGCAAGGCTGAATAAGCATTAGAGATGGAATCACACCGTAGAGGATAATGTATGGTCTGTCATTGGTAATAAATGTGTGTAGCCATTGAGAGATTGCAATGATGACTGTTTAAACCCTGAGAACAATGCTTGAGAGGTTTCAGTCATCTTGACAACCTTAAGATGTCAATGCATGTTTTGTTGCTGATTGAGGACCATACGTTATATTTTGTAGTGTATGGTCTTCATCAAGAATCAAAAATGGGAAGCTGGACCCTTACTTTTTAGTTTTTTTCATTCACTGCTGCTCTGCTCAGAGTCTTGCTCTCACTGCTGTGGCTGGTTCAGGAAGGCTGGCAGATTGAGTAATGCACTTCAGCAAATCGAACACTGTTGTACCATCAATGTGACATACCCACAATGGTATAGCAACATTATGACAACCCTGCTAAATGATAGAGTCTTGGTAGTAACAATGTTCTACCATACATTATATATACAATATTGCATGGGGTGGAGTGCACATCGAGAATTTAATGCCCACCCAAGGTGTGGGATATTACATGAAGTCCAAAGGGTTTATTAATTCATCTCACACTGAGACTGGGCATTAAATTATTGTTTATGCATGCCACCTCATGCATTGTTTTATGTTATTAATGGCTTACTTTTTTTTTCCACATAGAAAAAAGATTCTGCAACAGCGTTTACTGCTCAGTAGTCCCTGTGAAAATGCTACAGTGTAAGAGGAGTGAGGAAGGAAATCATTTGTTGAGGATTACAACTTGAAGTAACTGTGGTAGAGAGCGACACTGGTAATCTTTCAGAAAAATGTGTCATAAATCCTTAGTTTTTGGATATTTGTATTCTTTTCATTGATCCTTTAGTTGCCTTTCCAATCATGACCCAGTGTTGCTGTGGAGCTATGCAAATTAATGTTCAGTTATTTTCATATCTCCAAAGCAACACTAGGTCATGAAGTGGAAGACAACCAAAGAAATGATGACAAAAACTCGAATATCTGAAAAAGGTTAGGACTGAAGACACATTTTCTGAAAGACTGCTGCTTGAAAGGTACTGTTTTATTTTATGGATGCCCATTTGTTGAGGGCAGCTAGTTTCCATACTGCCTTTGTGGAGCACTGAGAAGTAGTGCAAGCCAGGAGAAGGAGTATGTGGTGTATATTTGCCATTATAAGCTGTGGGTTATAATAGCAAATTATAACCTGATCCTTCAAGGAGAGAAAATGTAAGGCAGTTATAACATACTGATATATCAGGCTTATTAGTGTAGAACAATAGTCATTTTAAGTTTCAAAGAAAACAAGAAAGCATCAAGTCATTATGTCCATTTGGCTTGATTTTTTGGAGTTTATTTATCCAATAACATTCCCATTGCAAGAGTTTTCTCTGCATATTTTCTCCTCTCAAAGGTACAGTCATTTTCTCTATACCAACAAAGAGGAGACTGGCTATGAATCAATGCCCTGCCTCCTCAGAAAGTTGTGCCATTGTATAACTTTTATTCTTTGTCCTGATTGTAATGGTCTTTTGGTTTGCCCCATGTAGTTAATGCCACAAGAGAGGTAAGCATGCACATACCCCCGGGTGTGTTACATGTAATGAATTAATGTATATATCTTATAATTTTTTTCCTGACCTTGGATGTCTAAAAGTTGGTGTGCTCATACTACTGCTGCAATGGACAGAGTTTCCAAATTTAAAATGTCCTTGAGGCTGGGGCCCTAGCTTTGCACTTCTGTTTCTTTTCTGTGTGTAGAAGCTGTGGGCTAACTTGTCCCATATATTACTGTTTCTGCTCTAATCAAACAAGGACTTGTTTTCTGTGTACTCCCTCGGTGCTTGCTCTGCTTCTGAGACTCCTCAGCACTTATTAATACAACTCAAACCACTTTGTGGCTTACTTTACTGAATTCAGTAACAAATACTAAACATTTTGTTTTTATTTGTTTGTGTGTAATTTCCTGTTTGTTAAAGATCAGTTTTTTGGGGTTTTAGATGCTCTGTTAATAGATTTGTCAATTACTTCTGGTCTGCATTATTTTCTGCTGATCTGTGGCTTCAGAGTATGTAATAAGAGAAGTACAGTTGCGAAAGAACTCCCCCTTCCCCGTTAGTGACCGTATATGGTTGGTATGACTTTAGAGGCCTCCAAAGGGAACCAAGAAGGAAGTAGGAGTACCCTAATGTGTTTCTGAGAGCAGGAGAGAGAGAGTCTCCCTCTTAGAGCAGGAAGTAAGGGGGATGGAGGGAGGGAGGAGCAGCGTGTCATGATGCAAGAGATTCTCATGTAGATCTACTGTTGTAGTAAGTTCTTATGTAACTGTACTATCTTCTTTGAGAAGATTTCTTGCAGCCGGTCACATATATAGGAATGAGTCCCCAGTGCTTGGTAGAAAAATGGAGCAATGAAGATGACAAAGAAAAAATCAAGACAGCAAGCCTTGTAGGACTGCCGACTGAAATGGGTCCTTCTTTTGGATGCAGTGTCCAAACTGCAACACTTGAAAAGTCTGAACCTTTGACCATGTTCTGCTTTACAAATTTCAGCTGCTGAAATGCTTCTAAAGCATGCTGCTGAGGCTGCCATCCCATGTATGGAGTGAGGTTTCATCATGCCCGAGAGTTATTTATCATATTTTTTATGACAAAAAGTAATGCAGTTGGCCAACTATGTGGATGAGCACTGCTTAGAAACAGAATTGCCCTCTTTACCTGGGGGGAAAAAAAGTTGTGCTATTTGATACTAAGATTAGTAGAGATGGTGAAGAAAAGGAATAAGACATTCGTTAGGTATGTCAGTGAACAAAGGAAAATTGGGTGGGATTGTAAGACTCAGAGGGATGCAGGGAAGGGTTAAGAAGGAGACCTGGAAAAGGCAAAAATACTGAACAAATACTTTTGTTCAGTATTCCCTGAAGAGGGAAGGGTCAGGGACCACAGCTAAACAACAGATGCCAAGAGGTAAACACCAGTCCATTCACAGTGGACAGAGTCCTGGAGGAGCTCACAAAACTGAAGGTGGACAAAGCGATGAGACCGGATGGCATACACCTGAGGATATTAAGAGAACTGCAAAGGGAGCGAGCAGCACCTTTGGTGGTCATGTTCACTGAGTCATTCAACACAGGAGTTGTTCTGGAAGACTGGAGGAGGGTGAATGTGGTCCTTCTACACAAATCCGGCAGTAGGGAAGAGGAGGCAGGGAACTGTAGGATGGTCAGCCTCACATCCGTAGTTGAGAAAATCTTTGAGACATTGCTCAAAGAAAGAATAGTGGAACATCTGGAATCCAGTGGTGCCTAGGACCCACAGCAACTTGGACTCACAATGGGTATGTCATATCAGATGAATCTGACAGATTTCTTTGACTGGGTAATAAAGGAATTAAATCGGAGGGACATGGACATTACTTTCCTCGATTTAAGTAAGGCCTTCAACATCATCCAAATAAGAGACTGGTTAACAAAATGGGTAGTCTGGTCATGGGGTAAAAGGTAGTAAACTGGGTGAGAATCTGGCTAAGGGACAGGAGGCAGAGGGTGGTGGTAAATGGGATATTTTATTTATTTTTTATTTAGTTTTGTTAACCGGGTAAGAGCACTAGACAAATTCTGTCTATTTTCAGGCACAACCCAGGGGAGGGGGATACAGGTGAATGCCAACTGACCTTGAACCAGATTAAGCTGTAGGTGGTAGTTTTAGTGAATAGGGGAAATTTGATCAGAACACCAGGGAAATTCTCCTACTTCCTGTGAGCAGGGGGGGGACCCATTTTCCTGTGGGACCAAGATGGCAGCTCCCATGGATCCTGGTGTGAAAGTGTTGCAGACAGGAGAGCAGGCCTCCTCTCCTGGTCTGAATTCAACAGGTGCTGAAGAGGAAATTTTCTGGTGAAAGTACTACTGTCCCTAAAGGAAATAGTATGGATAATTATGTCTCTACAGAAGGATTACGTGTGGAATCTGGTTTGGATATTGAAAAAGATGCAGCAGGTAACTTAAAATCATGACAACAAAATCTTTTTCAGCTTGTATTAGTTGAAAAGGAGCGTCATTTGCTGGAAAAACAACGTTTGGAAGAAAAAGTAAATATTTTACAGTCTGGAGTGGCCTCTGTCAACCCAAATTTCAGGTCTATCAAACTAGCAGATGGCACAGTTGCTCCTGAATCTACTACAGCAGAGCTGGGTGAGTTTTCAAAGGCTTTCTCTAAGGCTGGCAGTAAAAACACCTTTAGTGGTGAGTGCCAAAAGCCTAAAGTTTCTAGTCCACCTGTTCCCCTTTCTGTTTATGGTACAGTGCATGAAAAAAATGTTCAAGGTTGTTTACAAGCTAAATTGCAGCTACCAATTCAATCTAAGCCACCGACTGCACCAGTAAATGCCTGCTCTGATGTGTCCATTTCCAAGGCTGGCAGTTACAATACCTTTGATGGTGTGTGCCAAAAGCCTGAAGACTTCGGTTTACTAGCTCCCCTTTCTGATCTTGGGACCATGTCTCGGTCTAAAAAAGCTCAAGTTAACTCACAGGCTGAAACGCAGCTCTTGGTCTTTTCCAAGCCATTGATGGCTCAAGCATAGCTGTCAATAACAAGCCAGGAGGTTTCTGTAGTAATGGCCTGGGTGTCAAAGAAAACAAGTGAGGGCTTAAGAGTCTGACTTGCAGGTGAATACATCAGCTGACCCTGCAGAGCAAAAGGTGCATGGCTCAGTCGTTGGGGTCCCACATGAAAAATCCCCTACAGTGGTTCCACTGGACTTTACACTTTCAAAGACAGCAGGGTTTGTTTTTAGACAACCAAACCCTGCTGAACAAGGGCTGGCAATAATCTACCAAACCAGGTTAAACACACAAAAGAACGCTACAGACTTTTCCTTTGGGAACAAAAAATCTGAGAGTGCTGTACTAAAGAAGAAGAATTTAAAATCCATTGATAAGGCTCACCAAGTCGCTTCCCTTTTTGAGAAAAACACGATCTCTAGCCCTGAGGAGAATATTTCTGAGATTGCTTCAAGGACACCACAAAAAGCCCTTTCAGGGGCAGGATGGACTAGATCCACAAAAGGGATATGGATTCCAGACCCCGAATGGGATATTCTTTCTCCCAACCCACAGCAGAATGGAAGCCTGGGGTTTCTTCCAGGCCTATATTAAACACTCCTGTTCATTCTGACTCCCATACTACAATTGTGTCCCCTGCCTCAGAACCAATTTAGGACAGCTCTAAAACAGTCTCTACTGACTCTTTTCCACCTTTGATACCTGGGGCACAGAGGGTTGGAGAGAAACTCCCTCCTTTGTTGTCAGACCAGTCACGAGAATCTAAACCCTTACTGTCTGAGCTTTTTTCTAACACTAAACAAGTGGCTGCTCCCCACAGGAATGCAGTGCAGATAAGATATAAGGGAGGTTTGGAAAATTGACCTGATAGATATCATGTGGGGAAAATTTTATTGAAGGATTCTCTGCATTTCTCTCCAAAGGAAGTTTATGCTTTTATTAATATTTCAGGAGAGGATAATTATGACATTAGTTTTCAAACATTTTATGCACTAGATTTGTTCTGGGAGAGGTATGGGCAAGTCAAGACATCTCTGACATGGACCCCTTTTATAGTTATATCTCTGACTAAACCTTTAATTAAGTACGTGACTGTTATGTTTCGTAATGAAGGAGTTCATGTTGAAGATTTCACATACTGGTTATCACAGAAATGTGAAATACTCAGTTCACCAGAAGCCATTTTGGATGGAGAGCTTTTCTGGACTGGAGGGTGGAAGTACAAGGTAAAACTATGCCAGGGTGAAACAGGAATAGAGCATATTCCAAACTCCCTCCTTTTGGGCAGAGACCGTGGGGTCTGTTTTTATGCAGGTCAACCCCGGGCCTGCTATAGGTATGGTTCTTGCACTCATCTTTCAAGCACTTGTGACAAACCCCGTTGCAACAACTGTGGGGAAATTGGTCACAGCATTATGCAATGTGCTAACCATACTCCTTATGACCTTTGTGAGGAATATGGGCATGTCTTCAGTGACTGCCCTTGGGCAGTCTGTAACAAAGAAAGCTGTATTAGCCCTGAGCTTCTCATCCAGCAAGCGCAAGATTTGGCGGACCCTGCTCAGCCCAGTCACAGTATCTAAAATGATATTTCTCAAACTCCCCTACTCCACCCCCCTTTGGTCTCTCTAATTCCCCACAAGGATGTTCCTGACTCCCCCCTTCTTCTCTACATTCCCAAACTCCATCCATAGATCCCTTAGTGATTTCTATTGCTTTAGAATCACAAGAGGTCTTGAACCAGGCTCCAGTACAACAAATCATGAAACCAGATATGCTCACTCCAGTTTGTTATTCAGATATGCCCATTCCTCCAAAAGATGGTACTAGTGTACCTTTTTCAGACCCCTTGCCTTGTAGAAGATCTAGATTTTCTAAATCCATTCCCTCGGATTCCACCACCCTAATGGAATCTAAAAATTCATATGCTGCCTTGCTTACTCCTTGGGGAGACTCTGAAATGGAAGTGGAGGATTCAGATTCTCAAAAATCCTTTAATGACCAAGGTCAGAAAAAATGTAGATGGTGATTATAAAGGGGAAAAAAAAAAGAAAAAGAGGAAAAAGACCCAGGTACTCTTTCTAATGGAATTTTGAATGACTGGTGGTTTAGTCTGCACCTTCAATGCTCATAGTTTGTTAAATTATGAAAAACGAAGGGTTGTGTTTCAATTTTGACATGATAAAGCCATTGATGTTTGTTTAATTCAGGAAACCTGGATGCATGCTGCAGATCAGATTCATTCTTTTAAAAGGGAATGGGTCTGGGGTCCATCCTATTGGTCTTTCGGCCAGAATGTGGCTGATGGGGTTGGGGTCCTTTTTCATTCTTTCAATTTTTCTCTCTGTAAATTATATGATTTGATACCAGGGAGAGCTTTGATTTTAGATGATCTGTGGAATAATATGGACTGTCATTTTATTTCAGTTTATGCTGCTCAAATGAAGGCAGAAAGAATAAATCTCATAAGAGCAATCCAACCTTTTTTAGTTACACACTATAAAATATTTCTGTGTGGTGATTTTAATTGTCCCTTGGTTACAGAGGACAAGCAAAAAAAAAAAAGAGATACAAAAAAATATATTGTGATTCCTATGCATTATCTCAGATGATTTCTTTGGCTGGGTTATTCAATTGTCATTTACTAAATACTAAAGGCCCTAAGTTTACTTATACACGGAACAATTATTCCTCGACCATTGATTATATCTTCATAGCAGCACAAGTTCCTAAAGGTTCTTTAACTATGATTCCAGTTACTTTTTTAGACCATTTGTTGTTGTTGTTGTCTATGCATCATTTTGTTCCAAAATCTACTCTTTATGGCAGATGGAAGCTTCATGACTCTATGTTAAATGATCCAGTGGTTATTCCGGAGGTAACAGTTTTGTTTCATGTTAGGTTGTTGGTTGAATGTCTATATACTGATAAAGGTGAATGATGGATGGACACCAAAGCTAACATAAAAAAGTGGTTTTCTAAATATGGAAAAAAAAGAGGAAATGCTGCCTTTCTTCACAATTTATCCCTTAGGCAACAGTTGCATAAATTAATTACTTTATCAAATTCATCCAATTATGATTACTCTAGTCAGATTTCCACAGTAAAGGACGCCATGAAAGTTTCTGAATCTACCACAGCAAGATCAGTTCAGTCTCTTCTGAATCATAGCACAAAATCCTATTCTATAGGTGATCCCTATGAAGCCTGTAAAGATTTAAAGCATACAGGCTCTTCAGAGTCTCTAACTACCCCAGATGGCAGAACAGTTACTTCTTTAGTAGACATACAGGCTGAAATTCGGAGACATTATGGCTGTCTTGAATCAGTCAGTAATATTTTATCCTCAGACATATATAAGTTTTTAAGGTCAGTGGAGATCCCTATTTTCCCAACAGAAGTACAAAATTTACAATCTCCAATCACTAAAATAGAAATTACACAAGCTATTAAAGCATTACAGCTTCATCCTGCTCCAGGTTTGGATGGTATCCCTCACTCTTTCTATAAACAATTTATTTTACAATTGGTAGACTGTTTATTACTTACAATTATTGGTTTACTAATAACATTATACATTATACAAACACCCCCCCTGAACATAGCCCTAGTGGCTATTGCCCATGATCGGGCAATTCGGTCCACTGGACCACCAGGGAATATGACAGTCTAGTTTTGTGAATGAATCATTCACAAATCTGGACTGTCATGTACGGTATGGGCTGCATGCCCATTGGCTCTTGCTCTACACCAATGGGCGTGCAGCCATACCGGGCTGTCAGTCGGTGGGTGGTGGGGCCAACAAGCGGGTGGGATCTGCCGCCATGGCAGCTGGGGCGGAGTGGTGGGGCTTCATGGGTGGGTAGGTTGGGGGTCAATAGACACCAGCGCTATGTTCGGGGGGGTGTTTTTAAAGATACCACCCGCGATCGGGCAATTCGGTCCACTGGACCACCAGGGAATATGAACAGGAGGGTGTTTTTAAACATACCGCCTGCGATCAGACAATTCGATCCACTGGACCACCAGGGAATATGAACGGGAGGGGGGATTAAAGATATCACCCGCGATCGGGCAATTCGGTCCACTGGACCACCAGGGATATGTAGGGAAGGGGGGTGCCACATTGATGCCCGCGATCGGACTGGTGGGGGGGACACTATGCCCACGATCGGGCTGGGGGGGCACAGGGACTGGGTTGGGGGCTAGCCACAGGTGGCAGCTGCTGTGTTGTGCCCTGCAATACAGCAGCTCACCTGTGGGTGGCCCTCGACTTAAGCTTTTTGGCTCAACGTCCTGCAGGTGCAGGTTGGGGGTTGCGCCTGCACAACTCTGCACAGCCTGGCTGAATATCGGGCTGTGCAGTTTATGCATGGTTCCTCCCCCTCCAGTTGAGCATGCATTCATTTGCATTGCGCTGTTGCTCAGCATGTTTTCTGTGGTGCAACTGCCTCCTGCTGAATATCGCAGAATGGAGCAAGTTTGGACTTGTGCAGGCACAACCCTATTGCGCATGGCGCAACCCTTTTGAATATCTGGCCCACTAAGTTTTCTGAAGGACTTCTATTTTATCTTTATAAAAAAGGGACCGTACTCAAATAAATAATTGGAGACCTATAGTTTCGATGAACACTGATTATAAAATATTGACACATATGTTAAATACTCGTTTAAAAGCATATGCCTCCAGGGTGCCATCTCCAGTTCAGTATTGCGGTTTACCTGATAAAAATATTCAACAAGCCTTAGGGACCATACGAGATATCATTTATCATTGTAATATTTCAGGAGTGTCCGGTTGTGTGGTAACAGTGGATCAGGAAAAAGCTTTTGATAGAGTTTTACCTAAATATTTGTTTGCAGTATTAAAGACTTACAAAATTCCATCACTTTTTATATCTCAATTATAGTTATTATATTCTTTTTTTATAGTCCGACCTCCTTTAAAAGGTGTGGTCGGAAAAAAATTCATGTTACACTCTGGAGTCCAACAAGGGTGCCCTTTGAGCCCTTTGCTGTATAGTTTTTCCCTTGATCCTTTACTCCATTTGGCTGTAGCATCTCCGAAATGGACTGGAATTACTGGGCTCGGCATCCCTCATGCCTTATGCATTCAAGCTTATGTTGATGATATTTGTGCTTTTTTTTCAGATCCTGAGCAAATTAATCTTTTTTTACAAGAAATTGCACTTTATCAGAAGGTTTCAAATGCCAAATTGAATATGGGGAAGAGTAAAGGTCTTTTTATGGGGCCTAATGTTCATCCTGATTCTATCTGGAATGGACTGTCGGTCTTCCACTCCTTTAGAAATATTGGGGATCACTTTTGGACCACATAATTTACCTGAACAAAATTAGGAAAAAGCTATTATCAAAGCAGAACAGAAGGTGAACAGATGGAGACAGTGGAAACATTCCAAAATTAAGCGGAATTGCTATATTAAAAAAGTTTATTGTACCATTATTACAGTATGTAGCAGTATTATATCCATTACCCATCAAATTGGAAATAAGGGTCTATAGGCTGTGCTTTCAAATGTTATGGGGCTCAAACTTAAATCCCATTAAATGTAATTATGCCTATTTGGATCTCAAAAAGGGGGGTCTCAATATGAGAGAACCGGTTGTTTTCTTCCATGCTTTGTTTTTTTTTAACTCATTGCCTCCACAGGCTTGCTCTGAGATTACACCACTTGTCTTCTGAATCTCCTGTATACTTTTAACAGTGAATCCTGGGCTTTTCTAAGCAAATCAAGCCATAGTTAGCATGTCGCAAACAAATGCTAATAGCTCAATAACTGTACATGCTAGACACAAAGTATGAGTGACAGAGTTATTCAGCACAAAACTGCCTTTCCAATGGTGGTATGCATGTAATAATGAGTAATTAACTTTTTTTCTATGCTGGTTGAAACTGTAAAAAAAAATCATGAAAAAAGGCAACATAAGCCATTTTTTATTGGAAAATATGTCAAATATCAACACAAAAATAAGCATACATACATTACATGGTGTTTTACTATTATGTTTGTTAATATCTTTTTACTATGAAACATAATTTTTCCCCAATTTTGTCAAGGTGGTTTGGTTAGATTTGAGGGGTGAATCTCAACCACACACACCATTTCATAAACAAATGCACATAACTCCAAAAGTATACATGATACACACAAAGTATCAGCAGGAAAGATGATCAGCACAACATTGCCTTTCCAAAGATGCTATGTGATCAATTCTAATCAATATGTTTTTTTTTATGCCTGCTGAAGTGTCAAAAAAGTGCATTTTATTAAAGCTGCTTAGGTGAGTCTTGATGGAAAAAATGTTGGCCGTTGTCTGGGTGCCCCTCTCCCTCCGAGACCTGACACCAGTGCACAAAATGGTTGCCTCGCTGTCATGGGCCTTCAATCTGACCTTCAGACATATGATGCAATCCCACAACAGGGATTCCCTGGTGGCCTGTGTTCTCCACACCCTACAGTATACACCAACAAATCAGACAGCATTCTCAACTGTGTGTAGCGGTACCTCCCCAACCCCCAAATGCCTGGCAGCAACACAAAATGGCATTCAGTTTATATTACATCTCTGTTGTAAACAGCTAGCCACAGGTTGGAGACCATGAGACTCAAGGGAATCCATTTTGTGTGACTGTGCCTGGTGTTTGACGGTGAGACGGAGCACCCTGCCAGCATGTCAACCATTATGCATGCTGGCGTCACAGCTTGGAAGGAGTAGGGTCCCCCAGACCTCAGGTACTGCTCTTTGTTGGATGGAGCCAGGCCTTGCATCACCCACCTCCACACCACAAACAGCAGTGGCCGTTGTCTGGGTGCCCCTCTCCCTCCAAGACCCGACACCAGTGCACAAAATGGTTGCCTCGCTGTCATGGGCCTTCAATCCAACCTTCAGACATATGACGCAATCCCACAACAGGGATTCCCTGGTGGCCTGTGTTCTCCACACCCTACGGTATACACCAACAAATCAGACAGTAGTACCTCCCCCCACCCCTAATGGCTGGCAGCAAAACAAAATGGCATTCAGTTTATATCACATCGGGGATAGAGGGGAGATCCAGGAGTTGCCACCAAACCATGACCAAATCGCATCACACTGCTACATTTTCTTGGTGTGCATCAGGCCCTACCCATGTCCTCCCTCCACCCCAGATTCACTCACAAATCCAGCCCATGCAGAAAGAAAAAATTAGCAGCCCAGTATCTGCCTGGTTTGTGCCCCCCCCACACACACACACCTTTACCTGAACTAGATGGCACACAGACAGCAGAATTATTTTTGAGAGAAGCATCCCCCTCCACAGAAAGCAAACAGCCCAGTGGCACATTTGTTTGGCAAGACTGTTACCTAGTGAAGCTTCTCCATGGTAGGTTTACAGCACAGTTCCAAACGCGTAGGGTAGGGTAGCTAAAAAATCACACAATGCCTAGTTTACACAGATGAACCCCCTCACCCTTGTAGCAATATCTCCATGCCCGTTAGCAGCAAAAAAACAACAGAAGTTCAACTGTGTAGCGTAGGGTAGCTAAAAAACAACACAGGATGGCTCCATAGATGGTCACACAGTTTACACAGATGAACCCCCCCACCCCTGCCACAAGAAAAAGACTAAAGCAACCAGGGTAGCTAGAAAAGGGCAGGGCAGGGAGGCTCTAGCACAAATGCATAGGGTAGGGTAGCTTACACAGATGAACCCCTACACTCTTGTTGCAACAGAAGCATAGAAACAAAGAAACATAGATTTTGACGGCAGATAAGGACCGCTTGGCCCACCCAGTCTGCCCATTTCCCTACCTATTGGATAAGCTGCAGATCCTAGTTAACCAGCAGCCTCCTTGTTCCTACCCCCACCCCCTAGAATTGCCTTATGACTGTCCCATGCATGCTTGAATTCCACCACTGCAGGGGCAGGAAGGTTCTAGCACAAAAAAATAAATGAACTACAAACCCAATGTTCAATAGTGAGGCGGTGATAGTTGTAGGCAGCTCGATAGGCAGCTCAATCCAGCTTTCACAGCATTCAGGACTGAAATGAAGACGCAGAGACTAAAACATGGTTTTCTCATTTTTTTTAAATGGGAAGCCAACACTTGCCAGCCAATCCGGGGAAGTGAAAAATGTGGGGCATCACCCAGAGAGAGTCAATAAGCAGTAGCAGGATTGGCTGGCAAGTAATATTAAAAAACTTTACTGATGACTCCTGACATAGCATGGCAACACAGGGACAATACAGCTGACATCTGTATTCGTCCTCGGAGACACACAAGAACTTGATCTGCCGCCTCCAGAGGGTGGCTCAGACACAATGAGTTAAGCATTTGGTTGGCACTACACTACACAGCAAGGATATATTTCAAAGACTTGGATAGCAAAAGGCCTAGCTGTACATTTTAAGTCATGGCTACAAATAGCACCAAAAATACACCCACATCTTAATATTCCCCCCTATTTTTTGACAGCTGCTCAAAAATTATATAAATGGGGTATCATGAAAAATGGTCCCATCACACTTTCCACAAAATCTCTATATCAAGATATCATTGATAGAAATTATCTTAAGGAACCATTTTAAGAATTGTCCCTCAGCAGATAATCATTACATTCTCCACCAGTTAACACTTTCAAGAATTCCTCAGAAAATGTGGGAGAACTTGTGGCTTACAGTCTATGGGAGGTTGAATATAAGTAGTAATGCTAAACATAAAAGCATTACAGAATGAAACTGTCCCTATATGGAATGTATAGCGCAGATGGAAACTGTGGAGCATTTCTTATTACACTGTTCTTGTACAGTTGCTCTATGGAATTGTTTAGCAATCAAATCAAAATTAAATTGGCTCTGTTTTCTGACTTATGATGTACTGGTGGTGGGGAAATATGGACCAGGATTATCTCAGTTCCATCCAAACACTTTACTAGTGTTTTTCTGTTGCCTTAGATTTTACCTGTGGCAGGCTTGTTGCCAATGGGTGCTACATCGGAATAGGATGTCTTTTGAATGCTTGAGCATATTAGTGTGTAAAGAACTTCAAGATATTTATAAATCAGATTGCTTAAAACACTCTGCATGTCAGGTGCTACAATGGTGGAAGGTTTTCACTTGTTTTATTAAATCTAAATAAGAGATTATTTATATAATTTGATCTGAATTTGTTTTGAGCTATGTAAATTTCTTTTTCTGTTTTTTTTCCTTTTGATAAACATGTGTCCTTGTTTGTTTGAATTATCTTTGATGTGTTTCTGATGTATTTCAATAAAAATCTCCCCTAATCTTTTCTATGGGTGCCATGGGATCTTTAGCATCCACCTGAACTACCACAAATCCAGGCAGATGGGACCTCGGTTTGACGTCTTATCTGAAAGATGGCACCTCAGAAGTGCAGCACCCCTCTCATGCTGCACTACAGTGTCAGTATTGGGATATTAACCCAAGTGCCAGATGTGAGAACTGAACCCACAGCCCTCTGATCTGCCGGCCTCAGAGGCGAGTATGCTACCTACTGAACCACTGACACTGCACAATCTGATACAATCTGGAGAGAAGAGGGTGCCCCAGGGGCTACCTCAGAGATCAGTCCTTGAGACAGTATTGTTCAATGTCTTCATTACTGATAGAGTAGAAGGGCTAGAGGGAAATATCTGCCTGTTTGTAGATGACACTAAGATCTGCAACAGGGTGGATACTTCAGATAGGGAGGAGAGAATGAAGAGGGACCTGGGAAAGCTTGAAAAATGATCTAAGGTGTGGCAACTGAGGTTCACTTTAAAGAAGTACAAAATAATGCACCTGGGTTGATGGAACCCTAGGGAGAGCTACAGGATGGGGGAGTGCTGATGATCACCAAGGAAGAAAGGGACCTGGGGGGTTATCATTTCATGTGACCTAAAGGAGTCAAAGCAGAGAACAAAGGTTGCGGGAGGACCAGTGGCATGCTGGGGAGCATAGGCAGAAGTATCACTAGCAGAAGGTAGGAACATTTGATGCTACTGCATAACACACTGGTGAGGTCTCGCCCAGAGTGCTGTGTGCAGTTCTGGAGACCACACCTTCAGAAGTACACAGACAAGGTGGAGGCAGTCCAGAGAAGGGTGACCAAGATGGTACAGTGATTGCACCACAAAACATATGAGTGGAGATTAAAAGAGCTCAATATTTACTCACTGAAGGAGAGAAGGGATTGGGGTGACATGACAGAAACATGCAAGTACCTCCAGGACATAAACAAGGTGCAGGGGGAGACATCTTCTACTGTAGGAGTACAAGAACAAGAGGGCAGGATAAGAGGGAATGTGAGAAAGTTTTTCTTCACAAAAAGAGTAATGAAAAGCCACTGACCAGATAGGGTCAGAGGCCGCAAACAAGTATAGGGTGTATGGGCAGACTGGATGGGCCTAGAGGTCCTAATCTGATGACAACTTCTGTGCATCTATGAGGAAGTTTAGTTTGCAATAGAGGGAGGGAGGGAGAGAGTATTCTTTTTTTTTTGTTAACCGGGTAAGGCCCACTAGTTTATTTATTTATTGAATTTTGGCAACTGGATAAGTCCACAGCGTGGAGTACCTTAGCTTAGTTTCATATGGTAGCCAGCTTAGGGAAGAAAGAACGTCATATTGGTGGTGATGGACATGGACCCTCAAGGCTAACTTAGCCATGCCATGGTGGGCTTGTGTAAGCAGAGATAGGGTGGTAGTATTTGTTGAGAGTAGCAATGGAGCTTCATAGGTTAGGATTGGGAGAAGGGATGAGGAGGCAATTTTAAGGAATGAGACAGAAGTGAGGAAGGGGCAGATGCGGTAAAGGAGACCCAACTTTTCTTCAGGGTCCTGATCAGCTGGGATGCATGGTGGTTAAAGAAAAGAGAAGCATCCAAGGTAATGCCCAGATATTTAAAGGAGTGGACAGCTTCAAGAGCATCACCGTTGGTGGAGGTAATATAGAGCAGAGATGATGTGCAAGAAGCAGAGAGAAGTCTAGAGAAAAGCATGCATTAATTTCTTGTTTTGTGTTAAGGACAAGCTGATTACACTTAAATCAGCCTTCCAAGGCAGCAAAGTCAGCAGCCAGGTCATTGTTTATTTGGTTAATATCAAGAGATGAGTGACAGATGATTGCATCATCCACGTAGAGGTGTACAGATGTTCCAGCACAGTTGTTACTGTAGGTAAGTTATTAATGAATAGCGAGACCAAGATAGGCTCAAGTAGGGACTCCTAGGGCACTCCATATTCTATAGGCCTAAGGCTGGAGACAGAACCAGCCCACTTGACCTTTTGAGAGTGGCAAGACAGGTAGCTACAGACCCAGTCCAGGGTACTGGCATCTAAACCAAGAGTATGTAGCTGTTGATGCAGGCGACCATAATTCACCAGGTCAAATGCTTTAGTAAGTTCAACAAAGATGGCACCTATGGAAGAACTTCGGTCCATAGCTTGGTAAATGTCGGTGGTTACCTTTATTAAGGTGGTGAGGGTACTGTGATTCTTGTGGAATCTATGTCGGTTAGGGGATAACAGATTATGGTGCTCCAAGTAATTCTGGAGGAGATTATAGACTAAGCATTCCTAGATTCTGGCCGGGGGTGAAGAACAGAAATGGGTCAAAGGTTTTCAGCCACTATGCTGGATCCCTTGTGCACAGGCACAATTACTGCTACTTTCCACTTGTCAGGGACAGTGCAGGTGAGGAAGGACCTACTGAAGCAGTCACATACTGGGCAGAAGCACCTAGTTTAAGGAACTGAGGTTCAAGGATGTCATTAGCAGGAGAGCCATCAGCTTTCAGGTTAGTAAGAAGCCTCTGACCCTTCTTGAGAGAAGTCAGCTTTAAGAGAAAAGACAGTCTAGCACACCTATGGTAGGAGAGGATGGGGCTGCAGGAGGCAAGTCAGAGTTATGAAAGAGTGAGATGAATCTATCTAGGTCAGTAAAAATTAATTGACCTGTTGCGATCAAAACGGGGGTCTTTGCTGGCAGTACCTTGTGCCATGAGGGTGTTCAGGTGTTCTACACTCTTTCCCTTGAATAAGGAGTTGACCTGCCTCTAAAATGACGTGGGATTACTCAGGTGTTCAGTCTGCATTGTTTTGTAATGATGGTGATTGGCTTTATTTAGGGAGTGTTTACACTTATTTCTAAGTTGCCTGTAGTTGCCAGTCAGACGGCAGATCACTTTTTTTATAGGCCAGCTATGCACGGTCACAGGAGGACATTGAGCCTTCTAATGTCCTTATTGATCCATGGGGCCTTGACACCTCTAGATCTACGTTTTTAGGTGGGCATGGTTATCAACAATTCGGGTGAAGGTGGAAATTAAATAATCCAAGGCTTTATTAACAGAAACATAGAAGTTGGCGGCAGATAAAGACCACAAGGCCCATCCAGTCTTCTCATTTTTTCTACCTTATGAATGTGCCACAGGCTTGTACTCTGTCAATGGCCTAATTATTAATACTCATCTTTATTGCTCCCTTATGCCTATCCCATGCCTGTTTGAAGCCCTGCACTGTATTCATATCCACCACTTCCTGAGGTAGGCCCTTCTATGCATCTACCACCCTTTCTGTGAAAAATAACTTTCTCACATTGCCCTATAATTGGCCTCCCTCCATTCTCCCTGCTGTTTTTCTTGTAGTGCAACATATTAGACACTTTCACCTTGTTAATGCCCTTAAGATGTTTGAATGCCTCGATCATATCACCTCTCTCCCTCCTTTGCTCTGGGGTATACATATTGAGCTCAGTCACTCTGTACTCACATGTTTTCTGATGCAGTCCCTGCACCATTTTCATTGCCCTTCTCTGGACTGCCTCTATTTTGTTAATGTCCTTGTGCAGGTGCAGCCTCCAGTACTGCATGCAGTACTCCAGATGGGGCCTAACCAGTGTCTTGTAAAGAGAGATTGTTACCTCCCTCCTACGAATTGCAATACCCCTACTAATACACCTCAACATCCCTCTAGCCTTACCTACCACTTTAGTGGTCTGCTTGGATGATTTCATGTCATCTGGTGTCATTCATTAGGTGTCGGCATGGCTCAGTTGGTAGCACATCCGCCTCTGGACCAGAAGGTCATGGGTTCTCGCCCCACACCGGGATTGGACTTGCACCTAAAAATCGCTGGCATCTGAGTGCAGTATTGGGGGGTGCTGTACTGCTGAGGTGTGCTGTCCTTCAGATGAGACGTTAAACCGAGGTCCCTTCTACCCATCCTGGTATTGTCCTGGTGGGTGTCCAGGTGGAAGTAAAGGAACCCAGGGCACTCTTCGCAAAAGAGTAGGGAACATTCCCGTTGTCCTGGCCAACATTCCTCTTCCCATAAGCTGGTTCATGCAA
Source organism: Neoceratodus forsteri (assembly GCA_016271365.2). Lineage (NCBI taxonomy): Eukaryota > Metazoa > Chordata > Ceratodontiformes > Ceratodontidae > Neoceratodus > Neoceratodus forsteri. The sequence goes on along the minus strand of CM057457.1, from coordinate 414,633,480 downwards.
TTATCCAGGCTGTGTGTGGGTGATGATGTGCGATATGGCCACCACCACACATTGAGTCACTTCACTACCAGTCTAGCATTGCTTGTAAAGTGCTTTGGATGTAAGAACAGCACTATATAAATGCAGATTCTTATTCATCTGTGATGATGATGCCCAAGTCTCTTTCTTCCCTTGTGCCTGCCAGCAACTCCCCTCCCAACCTATAAGTGGCTTCAGGGTTTCTCTTCCCTATGTACATGATCTTGCACTTCTTTGTGTTAAACCCCATTTGCCACTATTCTAACCATTTTGACAGTTTATCCAGATCTCTTCTCATTCTGCCCACCCCATCTGGATCATGTACTCTGTTGCAGATCTTGGTGTCATCCACAAACAATCAAACCATACCTTCCAGTCTATCTGCAATGTCACTGATGAAGATATTGAAGAGGACTGGCCCCAGGACTGATCTCTGAGGTACCACACTTGTGACTTGCATCTCTTCTGACTGTATACCATTTACCACCACTCTCTGTTTTCTGCCCACCAACCAGTTTGCCACCCAGTTGACTAACTTCTGACCCACTTTGAGCCTACCCAGCTTATTAATCAATCATCTATGTGGAACAGTATTGAATGCTTTGCTGAAGTCAGGGTAAGGGACATCTACTGCTCCTCCTTGGTCCACCACTCTGGTTACCCAGTCAAAGAAATCTATGAGACTAGTTTGACAGGACCTTTCTGTAGTAAACCCATGTTGTCTTGGATCCCATGCTCCTATAGATTCCAGGTGTTGCACTATCCTTTCCTTAAGGAGTGCCTCCATAATCTTGCCACTACTGAGGTAAGATTGACTGCTCTGTAGTTCTCTGCCTCCTTCCTGCTACCACTCTTGTGGAGCAGGATCACCTGAGCCCTTCTCCAGTCTTATTGGACCTCTTCTGTGCTCAGAGACTCACTAAACACTTCTGATAATGGCTTTTCTAGTTCCACCCTTAGCTCCTTTAGTACCCTGGCATGTATGCCATCAGGTCCCATTGCCTTGTCCACACTGAGCTTAGCAAGCTCTTGTAGGACCCTTTCTTCTGTGAAAAGACTAGTGTGCACACCTCCATCCCCCTGTGTCCATGGTGCTGAGCTGTGGGCCCTGCCCTACCTTCTCTTCAGTAAATACTGAGCAGAAGTATCTATTTAAGATAGATGCTTTTCATTAGTCCTCCTTCACACGCTCCCCCATCCCCTTTGATCTTAGCAATACCCCCTCTGACCTTTCTTCTTTCACTAATATATCTATAGAAAGTCTTGTCACCTTCTTTTACTGTTTGTGCTGTTTCCTTGGTTTGGGCCTCTGTCTGCCTCACTGCCTTCCTTGTTTCCCTTAGGGAAGTTTGGTATGCCTCCCTATCTTCATTTTGCTGCGTTCTCTTATATTTCTTGAAGGCCAGCCTTTTGGCTCTGACCTTTTCTACTACTGTTTTTATGAACCAAAGCGGTTTCCTTCTTCTTTAGTTCTTGATTTTCTCTCCAACACAATAGGATGTTGCTTCAAGTATTGCATCCTTAATGCTTGCTCACTTTGCCTGTACCCTCACACTTGTGTTTCTTCTTGCGAGGGCTAGCTTAACTCTGTTGGCCATCTTATTAAAGTCAGCTCCTCTAAAGTCTCATATTTTTGCTTTGGAATTGGATGATTTAGTTCTAGTGGCCAAATTGAACCATACCATGTGATGGTCATTGGCTGCCAGGTGACCTTCTAAATGGATATCTGTGATCCTTTCCCCATTAGTCAGTACTAGATCTAGGATAGCACTGTCTCTTGTAGGTTGTTGTACCAGTTGTTTGAGGCCCTCCCCTGCAGGGAATCCACTATGTGTCTAGTTCTGGCAGATGTTCCTGCTGGTATTGACCAATCTGTGTCTGGCATGTTGAAGTCTCCCATTATTAGAACCTCTACTTTAGCCATCATGTTTTGTACATTTTCTAACAGTAATGTGTCTATGTCCTCTCCTTGGTCTGGAGGCCTGTAGACAACCCCATTTTGTATAGCTGCCCCATTTCCTGTTTCCAGGGTGACCCACAGTTCATCAAGCTCCATACATGTATTCTGAATTTCTATAGCTTTGATATTTTCATTGACATAAAAGGCCAATCCCCCTTTTTTGTACCTGCAGTCTCTTCTGAACAGTACATGGCTGGGTACTGAATTCTCCCAAATGTGGTTACTGGTGAACCATGTCTCACTAATGGCTACTATGTCCAGTTTAGCCTCTGTCATTGCTGCCTGCAGATCTGGGATCTTGTTTCCCAGACTGTGAGCATTTGTGTGCATGATTTTCCATTGGCCAGATTTCAGTGTGTTTGTTGTTGGGTGAGGTCCGGTGTTTCCTCTGTGCATCGTATGGGAAGCCAGACCTTTTTCCTTACCTAGTGATGCAAATGAACTGCAAACATGCTGAACTCTATTTGATCACTAGCTGAGGGGGAAGGGGTGTTTTTCCCATTCGACATATTGGGTGCTGCACCCATCTCCCCATTTGCTAGTTTAAATATTCTGCAAAGATGTCAAATGTCTGCCCCAATGCACTAACTGCCTCCTTATTCAGATGCAGTCCATCAAATTTAAAGAACTTTCTCTCCCAAAATTGTTGCCAGTTACCTACAAATCTGCATCCCTTTTCCTGGCACCAGCCCTTGAGCAACATGTTTAGCTCCCCTATCTGCCCTTTTTTGACCTTCCATCCATCTGCCCCCCCTCTCCCAGACTGGCAGGATCTCAGAGAATGAGATGCCAGATGAAATGGATGACAGCTTGTCACCCAGCCTAGTCAGTTGTTCCTTGGTCTCCACAACTGACCAGCTGGCAAGATCGTTAGTCCCTATGTATACCAGAATGTCAATGTTTTCTCCTGCTTCCAGCATGATTTCAGCAATGTGGTCAGTGTCTCTCCATGCTGATGCACCTGGGATACATCTGACCATTACCCCCAGCTGGAGGTAGGTATCAAATCCCTAAATCATGGAGTCTCCTATGATCAGAAGTATTTTGGATTGCCTTTTTGCTTTTTTTGTTTTGGTCTCTGTTTTGGGTGAGTTTTGTTGTGCTAGTGTCTGTGCTACAGTGTCCTCTCCCCCTTTGTTTGACTTTGGAGATAGAGGCAGATACTTGTTTGTAGTTTTTATATAGTTTGTGGAGGTGATACATTGGAGAGCACTGAGTGATGGGGCACCCAATTTGCCCCTTCTAATCACCTGCCAGCCTCCCTGACTAACTACCCTCTGTGGCTGAGGTGCTTCTGTTGGATGTTGGGGAAATGGTGGGCAGTTCTTATAATATATTTCCTCCTGAATATGTGAACTGAGGTGCACAATCTCTGCCTATGCTACCTGGAGCTGAGCCCTTAGATTTCCAATCATCCATCAAGTAGGACAGTGTCCTAAATCCTGTATAACTACCCTTTTGAAAAGTGTCCCGTAGTACCTGCAGTTAATAATATCCATTCCAGATGAGTTGCTGGGTTTATAACCTGGTCAGAGTAATTAGAAGAAGGAAAAGGAAAGCAAATGTTTGATTTTGTGTTTTGTTTGTTTTTGTACAACTTGTTATAATAAGTTAAATTACTCATACCCTTGTAAATGAGATCACTGTGTGGATACCCCTCTGATCCTCCTCTTCCTGCTTTGCTACAGGAAAAGTCATGACTGTGCTGCCCTATAAAAAGAGTGTAGCGTGGGGTGGTTGGGGATGGGGTGGGTGGATGGGTTCTTCCCCTGCTGAAAAAGAACCACGGACAAAAGAAACAATCAACCAACAACAAAAGCCATAGCCCTGAAAGGTTAGCCTAATGATAGATAAAACTGTAAAACCTGTAATGCACCACCTGTAATAATTTGACAAAAGATATACCCTGTAAAAACACTTTGCTACATAGAAAAATAAAACAGTAACAGAAGATATACCTTGCAAAAAACAAATTGAATCAGAGAAGATAACAACAGTAATCTGTAAGCACAAACCGATAGGTACACCCTCTAATAATGCAGCAGAATGTATACCCTGCAACAACAATTTAAATCAGAGAAAAGTAAAGCAGTAAAATGTTAGCAACAAACAGTAGCAACCCCAGTGGCACAAAAGAAAATAATAACACACAGTAAATCTGCCTAGCCAAAAGAAGCCTTAATCTTTTTCCTTGCTCTGATAAGGTTCCTTGCACTGTTCTTACAAGCAACCTAAAATAAAAAAGCTCAGGTGAAGCTAGGCACCTTTGACAGCAAATCTAGTCATCCACCTCCAAGATATCAACTAATCTGACCTTTTAACCCTTCCTTCTCCTTGAAGTTACTAACAATTTGTCTGCTGCACCCCCACCGCACCCCCTACCCCATTACACACCTAATCCCCTGGAAGAGCTGTGGGAGAAAAGCAATTAGCTCCTTCAATGTAAGAAGGAGACTGCAACACCTCCAAGACCAAGACAAAAACCTTTCAGCAAAAAACTTAATTAAAATAGTAGCACATAATAATTTTGCTTAGCCTAATGATAAAAAGTCACATAAATGTAAGCAACACCTGTGATAATTTCACAGAAGATGTACCTGTAAAAACACTTTGGTACAGAGAAAAATAAAGCAGTAACATAAGACATACTTAGCAAAAAACTATTTGAATCTGAGAATACAACAGTAGTAATCTGTAAGCACAAACCTGTAATTGCACCCTGTAATAATGCAGCAGAAAGTATACCCTGCAACAACAATCTGAATCAGAGAAAAGTAATCCAGCCAAGAAGAAAACAGCTCAGGTGAAGCTAGGTGCCTTTGCCAGCAAACCTAGTCTTCCACCTCATCAGGGAGACTACTGATAGGGTTCCAGTAAGTATTATAGATAGAAATGATGAAGCTGTTAGTGTCAAGTCACGTCATGTCATGAACAAGAGAGATCTTGGGGCGGGTTGGGGCAGTTATTCCTCCAAATGTAAAGGGTGGGAGAATGATCACATATGCAATCAGAGAGTACACACACAGCTTTAATCTTTAGTGGGCAGTTAGTAATCATCCAGTTGGTGTCAATGCGCATAGGGTCCTGGATGAGTTGTGCCAGATTATAGTCAGCAAAAGATGAGCACAATTTATTAGTGGTATGGTTCAGCCAATCAACACTGAAGTCGCCACAAAGTATAAGGTCATGGTGAAAAAGGCTAGTAAGGAAGGATGGGAGGTATGCTGTAGTGTTGTTAGGTGGTAGACAGATGTACCCAATGATAAGCTTTTTCATTTTACCTAGTGTCAGTGATAGGAAAATGGATTCCATGCCAGAGAGGCTAGCCACATACTCAGGGAGTTCAGTCACATCTAGGTTAGACAGAGTGTAGATAAGAACACTACAAAACAGTTAAAGCATACAATAGCCACTTCATGTTGTTTAATAGCAGGCTTGAGCCATGACTCAGTGATGCACAGAATGCCGGAAGCCTTCTAAGAAATCCATGCTTCTAGCTCAGCCACCTTGGGTCGAATGCTGCAGATATTCATATGAGCAATCTTCGGCCCTTTTTGGAGGGGGTTGTGCAGTAGAGATTGGGGTATAAGCAGGGGTGAGGCAGGAAGGCCCCGGATTAAATTCAGTGTCCCTTGCACAGATTAACAAAAGGAAGACAGTTAGATGGCTACAAAGAGAGAGGTACTCGGAGGTACAACACAGTGGAAAGCAGTCAGGGTGGGTAAGTGCAGATGCTTTTGGAGCCCAAGCCCATGTAATGCAGTGTCAGGCTTGAGTAGACAAGGAATGAATAGTAGCAACAGGCGGGAGTCATGCCAGATATGGCAAGAGGGGGTACTGTTCTGAGGGAGATCCTTTAAGGATAAGGCAGTAAACTGGTCTGCACAGCAGTAGATAATAAAGTAGGATAGGCTCATTAGCCAGCCAGTGCAATGCATTGTTATTTGGCCAAAGTAAGAGACCACTGGGGCAGGGTAATTGGTAAGGATGGGAAAGACAGGAAGGGTTAACTTTCTGTGGTCACAGAGATCGAGGTGGGATCTGGCTGCACCAACCTTGGGATCAGACTCTGGCAGAGATCGCTGCAATTGTGATGTGGAGGGCTGTAGCTTTAAATTACAGTGTGCTGCACCTTTAGGCACCATATCTATCAAAAGCTGTGGCACACACACATCCCATTAATGATATTGAACATGGAGCTACTAACAATTATTTCTGTATTGCGTCGACACCAAACCGCCTGATGCATTTTGGACACCAACTCCAAAACGCGTCAGGTGGTTTGCTGTTGTTGCAATACAGAAATAATTTTTAGTAGCTCTGTGTTCGATATCATTAATGGGATGTGTGTGTGCCACAGCTTTTGATAGATATTCATTTTTGAGCCGAGAGCACCACTTTTACCTTGTGCACGTTTTTTAGATGTAATGACCTTTAGGCACTACTTGGCACAACTGCCTGTTTTCAGGGTGACCAAGGTGCTTTAGGCTGGTTAAGTGACTTGCTCACTTGCTCAGAGTAACACAATATGCAAGTGGAGGTTGGGGGAATCAAACCTAGGTCTCTTGAACCAAGCTCATTCACAGACAATTTCTCTAACCTCTAGGCTATACTGCCAAACAGAGTATGGTACAACTATGGGGATATGTTAGATAAGCTGAATTATGACAGTGGACAGTAAGTGCAAGGAGTAGTGTTAAGGCCTAGAGCAGGTCTGGCAGAGTAGGAGAGGTAACAGGAGAGTTCAAGAGGGAAGCAAGCAGGAACAGAGGTCTGACTGGAGCAGATGATTTCTTAGCTAGTTCTTAAAGCTGGCATGAGTAGAGGTGAGGTGGCTATAATTTGTGTAACCCCCAGGTGGCACTATCCCAAGGGCTACTACCCCTGCCTCCTTGACTACTGACAGGTTGAGGGGCCTAGGTTCTAAGGCAGGTGCCTCCACCCAGAGGTCAGGGTTTGTAATGGTTGGTCTAGTTTGGTCACAGCCCTCTGGGACACTGAGACCCCCTTCTAATCCCTCTAATGGCCCACACGATGCACAGGAGTTACAGTACCAATACCCCACATGTACACACTGTTCATTCATAAGGTACCACTTACCCTCGAGACTGATTTACAGGTTTGTCTCTGAGGACCCCCTGAAAAATAAGTTTAAACAGCATACACAAACCAATACAGTGCTTGGCATGAAGGTACTGACACTTCAGACAGTTTAAAGTTTAACAACAACAACAAATCTGATTTATTTAGGGAACAGTAACCTAGGAGGGGGAAATCAGGTTAATTAATGACATTAAATCACAGTACTGTGCACACATACAGGGTCTGAAAAGTCACACCCTGAGTACCCAGGTTGGGGGGGGCTAGCCAGGTCCATTGCCCGGGGTTGGCCGGCAGGTGCAGATGGATAGGGCCCTGTAGAAGAAAATATATGCACAACACCCAATTGTAATCCGGAGCCTGATGGCTCAGTCCATGAAGCAAAGAAACAACAAGAATTAGATGACACACTTGTGACTGAAAACAGGCTGCAGGGTAATACCCTGATTTGTACTCTCAATACCCAAGCTGAGAACCGGATGGTGGATGTTCTTCTGGATTGTCAGAAAATGAAAATTACGTACCTACCGTAATTCTTGATCTTCTTGGACGAGTCTCCACCACTCATTCACACTAGTGGGATTAGCGCCGGAGGCACTAGGACCCATCGGGAGCAAACTTTTTGCTGGAGAGTCGGCGCAAGAGATGGCACCGCGAGGCACGGTGCCGCGAGCAGCGGCTCGGGCGATAATGACTATCTCGACGACGACCCTCCAACCGCCTCAGTACCTTTTTTACCAAGGAGGTGCAGTGCAACTAACGTAAAGAGTAAATCTAACCTTAAAAAACGGACATAAGATAGTCCATACGACCCGTGTAAGAAGGGTCAGCAAAGAAGTCTTCACGGCCTAAAGATTTGAGGGAGTGAAGACCAACACAGCAGTGAGCTTGGGGGATGGAGGGTGGGCGTGTGAATGAGTGGTGGAGACTCATCCAAGAAGATCAAGAATTACGGTAGGTACGTAATTTTCATATCTTCCTGGACATAAGTCTCCACCACTCGTTACTAGTGAAGAGTACCAAGCTGATAATCCCCCAAAAAGGAGGCGGCAGGAGGCCAGAGCTCACGCGACTAAGATAAAGTCCGTGGGGATAGTTCTGCGAGATGCGGCATGCCGCCTGGCATGAACATCCAGTGCATAATGTAGCGGTGGTATGCACTGAGAGGCTCCAGGTGGTGGCGTTGCAGATATCTGCAATTGGAACATTGTAATTTCCACTAGGGATGCCGACCTCCCTAGTAGAGTGGCGTACACTCTACCTTCTAATTTAACTTGAGCCATGGAATAGCAATGTCGAAGGCATGCCACTAACCATGATGAGATGCATCTGATAGCGACAGGTTGACCCAGCCGGGTGTCGCTGAAAGAAACAAACAGTTGCTGAGTCTTGCGAACATTCTTGGTTCTATCTAAATAGAACCTCAAGGCTCTCTTAACATCCAAGGAATGAAGAGCTCGTTCCCCTTCATTTTGGAAATTAGCGAAGTAAGAGAGAAGTACCAGAGGTTGGTTTAGATGGAATTCTGACACAACCTTGGGAAGAAATTTAGGATGAGTACGGAGAACTACCTTGTCTTTATGGAATACAGTATACGGAGGGTCCGTAACCAGGGCATGTATCTCAGAGACCCTGCGGGCTGAGGTGTAGCCACCAGGAAGGCAGTCTTCCAGGTAAGAAATTTTAGCTCACAGGTAGCTAGGGGTTCGAAGGCTTCCGGTGAGCATATCCAGCACCAGGTTAATGTCCCAGGCTGCAACTGGATGTTAACAGGGGTCTGGTATGAAGAATCCCTTAAGAAATCTCTTCACCATAGGTAACTGAGCCAGAGTCAAGGAAGAAACCGGCTCATGGAGCGCTGAGATGGCACTAAGGTGAACTTTAACTGTGGAGTACTGGAGACCTGAGTTTGATAGGTCCAAAGATACTCCAGAACCTTGTCAGGAGGACAGGAAAAGGGATTCCAAGAGGACTTTGCACACCAGAGAAAACGTTTCCATTTGGGCGTGCATTTTCAGGTGGCTGGCTTCGAGCAGCCAGAAGGATGTCTGAGACTCTACGAGGCGTTGAACCGATTCACTTCTACCTCTTCAGGAGCAAGCATGAAGGTGAAGTGATTTCAGGTTGGGATGGACCAACGAACCCTGAGTCAAAGATTGATTTGCAAGGAAGTGGTCTCGGAGAGGCTGCCAACATACTGTTGATAGAGAAACCATAGTTGCGAGGCCAGGAGGAGCAATGAGAATCATTTGGTCCCCTGAGACTCGAATTTGAGGAGTACTCTCTGGATTAGAGAGGCGGTGGAAAGGCGTAAAGCGTTTTGTCCACCGCAGCCTGACGCATCCTGACAGAAAATGCCAGGCCCTGGTTTCTGGAGCAGAAGAGAGGCAGTTTTGCATTGAGTGGGGATGCAAAAAGGTCCAGCTCTGGAGTCCCCCACTCTTTGAACAGAGACTGAGCTACGGCTGGATCGAGAGACCACTCGTGAGAGTCTGCCTCCATTCTGCTGAGGTGATCTGCTAGGTCGTTTTGTATACCTGGCAGATAAACTGCTTGAATCAGAGACTTGTGCTCCAAGCACCACTCCCACACCCTCATTGCTTCCCTGCAAAGGGAGAGAATGAGCACCACCTGCTTGTTGATGTAATACATCACAGCTTTGTTGTCCGTTTGAAGGAGAATGTTCTTGTGACAAAGGACATCCTTCAGAGCTCGGATCGCATAGAGGACGCTCTCATCTCCAGGACATTTATGTGGAGATGAGTTTGAACTGAGTCCATACACCTTGAGTGTGGAGGGTGACAGTGAGCTCCCATCCCATTAGCGATCGTCTGTGGTGATGGAGATCTGATGATCGAGGGAGCAAAGGGAATCCTTCCAGGAGATTGCTGTCTTGAGACCACCAGGTGAGAGACCTTTGAAGGGACTCCGTCACCTTGATGGGATAAGACTGGGGGTGAGAGGTCAGAGACCACTGAGTGGAGAGCATCTATTGGGTGGTTCTCATGTGCAACTGGGCCAGGGGTACAGTGAACACCGAGGACGCCATGAGACCCAACATGCGTTGCATCAAGAGAGCTGTAACCGATTGGTTCTCCCCGATGTAACGGGCCATCTGAAGGATGTCAAGTCTTCTGTCTTCTGGAAGGAAGCCTTCGCGGAAGAGGTGTCTAGAAGCGTCCCTATGAAAAGGAGCCTCTGGGAGGGCTGCAGTTGAGATTTTTTCAAATTCAGCAGAACTCCCATGGATGTAAGAAGATGAGAAGTCGTTTGCACGGCTTTCAAAGTCCCTTGGCTGGAAGGGCTTGCTAGAAGCCAATCGTCCAGGTTGGGAAACACTCGGAGTCCGATCTTCCTGAGATGCACCGCGAGAACTGCACAACACTTTGTAAAAACTCGCGGCGCCGAGGATAGCCCAAAGGGCAGGACTCTGAACTGATAATGCTGACCCAAAGCTACAAACCTGAGGAACTTGCGGTGGGTCGGGTGGATGGGGATATGCTGGTAAGCATCCTGCATATCCAGGAGGCCAGCCAGTCGTGCTGATGCAGCAAGGGTAACAGGGTACCTAGGAAATCATTTGAATTTCTCCCTGGGAGAATTTGTTTAACTTTCTGAGGTCTAGAATGGGCGCATCCCCAGATTTCTTTGGAACCAGAAAGTAATGGGAGTAAAACCTGTGTTTACATGAATCTTGAGGCACCAGTTCTATTGCCCTGTTGTTCAGAAGGCCCTGGATCTCGGCGGTGAGGAGGTCTGACTGAGAGGCCGACAACCTGGGTTGTCGTCTGGGAGGACAATTCGGGGTTTCCAAGAAATTGAGAGAATAACCCTCGCGAATTATCCGAAGGACCCATTTGTCCGAAGTTATGGACTTCCACTGGTTGTAGAAGTACATCAGACGACCTCCAACCGGAGGAGAAAGTTCCACCTCGGGCAGTGTGGATGGAACTTGGGCCAGCAATTCATAAGGTGGCGCTGGGGGCTTTAGGCCCCTGCGCTTTCTGCTGCGTCTTCTTTTGAGGTTGGGCAGGTTGGCTTTTATGGAAGCTTCCTCTGCCTCTGCCTCGAAAGGACTGACGACTATGAAACTGACGTCTGTTCACATGCCCCCGAGAGGGGCAGGCGGAGGTCTGCCAATTTAATGGCCGATCTAGTCTTCTGGTGGCCTCTGGGCTTGCTCCACCTGAGGGCCAAAAGATAGGAGCCATCAAAGGCAGCGCCATTACCTGCTGCTGAGCATCATTAGTGAAGCCAAGTACGCAGCCAGGAATGGCGCCGTACAAATCCCTGCGGCTGCTGGGTGAGAAGCAGTGTCGAAAGCATCCATGGCGGCTTTGACCTGTTGGTTATTGGACTCAATACCTCTAATAACGGTCAGAAGAAGCTCTGACTTGGAGTCCGAATCTGGAAGAGCTTCAACCATTCTTTCATAGAGTGCCACAGGATATACTCATACTGAGAAAATAGCCTTGATAACTGGCAACACGCATACTTAGGTGGAGGCAGCAAAGACTCTCTTACCTAATGTATCAATCTTACGAGACTCTTTGTTAATAGGTCGAGCTGTAGTAGTTTGAGGAAGAACGACCTTGTCATTCTCTGCCAGGACTACAATAGGATCCGCAAAGGCTTGGGATGCCAAAATGGGATGATCCTTGGGAGCTGAATACTTCTTATCAATGGATTTAGCCACTGAGGGAATAAGAGCAGGATTATTCCATACCATTTGAGACAGCGTCTCAAAGGAAGGCTGGATCGGAGGAGTCTTAATATCTTCCCAGGATCGATGTCTGTAGTCTGGAGAGAAAGAGTGGATCTCAGGTTCTTCAACAGAGACTTAAAGGACAGGTCCTCGACCACAGGCTCTGTAGCAAAGAAAGATCCTGTTTCCTCCACTTCATCACCCAACCGAAGGTCTGGGTCAGGCTCAACATCATCTCCTGATGGTCCAGGAAGGACTGTTTGGACAGGAAAGGAGTGAAAATTAGGAGAGGAGGAAATAGCAGAAAACAAGGAGAGTCCCGAGGGCCCCGGCGCTGAGGCAAAGCGGGTTGAAAAGCGGCACCGAGGAGGTGCTGCGGCCCAGCGCCCGAGCGCATGCACACGCGGATGGTGCCACGGATGGCGCCGCCAGACCCGACGGGCACTGCCGGTAGTACCGCAGACCACGGCACCGCAGACGTGCTGCAAGACCCAGCGGCACCGGCAACGTACCAACAAGCCAACAGACCCGCGGAAGGCGCCGGAAATGCCCCAGGAGCCTGGAAAGCTAGAAGAAAAAAAAACAGGAGATAAGAGCATCGGTGTGGCCCCTGCGCGCCAGCCATGTGAGGAAACACCTAAGCACAGAGTTGCTGGCACTGAAGAAGGCGCCGCGCGACTAGGAAGGTCCAAACGCCCTACCTGATTGCCGGAGGAGCCCGAGGGCTCCGAGGCAACCGAGCCAGGCAGAAGAACCAACCTCCGAGCCCATCGCTCCATAAGAGCGGCCCACTGATGAAACTGTTCATCTGGAGCCCTACCTATAGGCGGGAAGGGGCTCCGATGTCGAGGACGACGGTTACTGGAAGTTGGTGACTCCGAAGAAGAGACAGAAGGCAACTATGACCAACCGACCGTCGTAGCGCAGACGCCAACCAGAGGGTGACCTCGAGTGATGCCTTCTCTTTTTTGACCTGTGGGCCGAAGAAGAGCTCGAGGCCAAACGGTGCCGAGAATGCGACCGTTTATTTTTATGCCGACGGGGGGACCGCCCATCCCCCCGGGCATCGGACTGACCATTGTCGGAACCCCGCTGAGGAGAAGGAGGCTGACCGGACCCAGCCCGGCTGACTGAACAGCTTTCATACGAAGTCTCCCTACCATCATCTGACCTGCTCATGGTTGACTCCATCCAGTAGACCAAGACTTCTTCAAGTAAGTTAAATTTAAAATATTAGAAAAATTTAATGAAAATAGAATAAAATTAAGCGATACTACTATTGTGATAATGTTACAAAAAAATAAACTGAAAACTATGTGCTAGTTTGAAGTTTGACTCCCGACAGGCGAGCGATGTTGTCACTGAAGCGCACTTGACGGCGGGAAAAAAGGAACTTAGGCGGTTGGAGGGTTGTCGTCGAGATAGTCATTACCACTCGAGCCGCTGCTCGCGGGCGCCGTGCCTCGCGGCGCCATCTCTCGCGCCAACCTTCCAGCAAAAAGTTTGCTCCCGATGGGTCCTAGTGCCTCCGGCGCTAATCCCACTAGTGTGAATGAGTGGTGGAGACTTATGTCCAGGAAGATCAGCAGGGCATGGAGACAAGGTCCTTGTGGCTGGACCCCACTGCAGTTTTACAGCAAATGGATTTATTTGGAGACAAGCTTGGGTTTGCTTCCAGCTTCAACACACAGCACACAGCACATGAGATTGGAAATAGTGATTCCTCACAAGCACTACGCACATTCATATGTAAAAGGAAAGTACTATACCAGGCAGGCTGCTCCTTGATCCCGATCGCAATTACTGCAAGCAGGCCCAGACTAATGGATGTGGGGGCCCTACTCCAAGTTATATTTCGTGGCTCGGGGGCCCCAAATACAAACTTCACACTCTTCCTCGGTGCCATGCCGGCAAGGGTACAACAACCAAGGTACTCAAACAGGATGTCATTTACACTAATGTTATGTGTTATGTCACATAACTTGACATGTCACATGCCATTATAAACAATATAATTAAGAGTGCTGACAATAAAATCACAAATTAACTCACCTTTGACAATATCTTTTGAACAATATCAATTGCGGTAATGTAGGTACACCAAATGATGTATTACATCTTGGAAATACAAAAACTACCAAAGATTTTTTCTACATAGATGCTTGGACTGAAGCGTTATATTTTACTTCTGTATATATGCACTCATTGTTTTTAGTTTTGCATGCAGTATGCACCATTTAATATTTTTTGGTTAAAAAAAGAATATGAAATTCTGCAGAGAGATATAAGCAGTACATACAAGTGCAGTACTGCAATTAGCGTCAGTCCAAGCAGCAGGTATGTATAAAAGCCTATTATGAAAAGGGTCTGAGAAATACAGCCTTCTGATTGGTTGTAAACAATCTATCAGCCCTATGTTAATCTTTGATTAACATACATGTACAGCCTAATCATATGCTGAACAAGGTTTAACACTATTTATACATGCTCTCACTTACAGCTCGTATGGTGGTCAGCCAAGGAGGTGAGAAGAGGGCTATGCCAGTCGCTGTAGTAGCAGGGTTCCCTGATCAATGGACACCCAGTTAAGAGGGTAGGTGTGGGGTGGTAGTATGTGAGCACCCAGGATGAGCGAGGAGGGTCACTGGACCACTACTGATTCCTTTTTCTTTTGTAAATGGGTGATTGGGAGGGGAACCACTGAACACCAAAGATGTCTTTACATTCGTACTGTAGATTGGGCACTAATGTTGGGTGGGGGGGGAATGTACTACTAAACCCCAGTGACGTCCTTCCATTGTTTCATGGATTGAGTGGTCGAGATGTGGGTACCAATAGATACCAAGGATATTTTATTATAATGGGTGACTGGGTGGGATGGTGACACTAGATACCAGGGATAACTATTAAACTGCAATGGCAGGTGTGCTCAACTGCATTACGGCCACCCTGCCTTTTTTTTCTTTACAGAAAGTGATCAACAAGCTTACAGAGGAATGGGAGGGACACAAATAGGAAAGGAATAATGCATAAGGGGCAGATTCGGGGACAGGGTTAGGGAGGATTAACATGGTCATGGACACACTCTCAAAAACGCTTCCACAGTTAGACACTCTGGCAGACAACTGGGCGGTGGGAGACTAGGCCTACTAGCCATCATTTTCTATGTTTTTATCCATTACACAAAAAATGTGGGGTCAAATCTAGTCTGTCTGTGACTCAGATGGAAGTAGTAGCCCACCTTATAACCTTAATGCCATAATATTAAATGGTTTGCACTATGCGACGTACTCCTAATAGTTTACTGCCAATATTGAGAAATACAGAGTACGAGTTCATGACATGTACAGTCACTCAGTACATTATATGTTATTGTGAACAATACTTCTTTACCCAATGCCCAGTGAGATACTACATACAGTACAGCTGTCATCTTAGACTAACTAGCTATTGAACATGCATTGCTGGCAGCTGCTTTGAAAACTAAAGACTGGGGGAGGGGTGAGTAGTGACCAGGTCTCAGAGACAGTGATCCCCAGAGAATTATTTATATCAGTCTAAAAGACATAATAATTATTCAAGTACTGAGATATACAGTAATTAAGGCTGGTTCGCTTTTCTGTTGCAGATAATATAGTCACTAGGAAACCACCAAGTTTGTGGTTTAAAGCAGCGGTACAATGAAAAATATTTTATTCAAAAAAAAACTTGTTTTAACTAGGATTAATAAAAATAGTAACATCTGTCAAACCCACTTTTTCTAGGTAGCTCCAATGCTGCACCATTTTTAGGTTTGTTTTTGATTAATTAACTGTGAGTTTTTTTTTTCCTCAAACCTAAACCGTGCCAAGTCAGAAATGCTATTACTAGCCCAAATGTGGTGGCCATCTTTAAAATACTTTGATTTTGGTGGAACTAGAAGACTAATAAAACTGAAAGATGATTTGAATCCTTTATAGAGCAAACAAGTTGGGGTCAAATGGGGTGCCCAATTTTACTGCACCAAAAGCTCTAGCCAACAACTGAGGCAGGGGTAGAATTAGAAGGCTCTCCTTAGAGTCTGTGGCTTTTATAGTAGGCAGGGAAACATGGGCAGGCTAGACGGGCCTAGTAGTCCTTATCTGCCATCAACTTCTGTTTCTTTCATGCCTTCCAAACTGACAGTGCTCCTCATCCTCATCCTAGTGAAGTCCCCCCTAAACAAATGGAAACTGTACCATATATTGAACAGGATACCCTCCATGCCCTTAGGGAGCATGTGAGGGTATTTTGCATCTATTTCATCAGACTGTGGCATTAAAAAATATGTATATGGTTTCATCAGTGTGGCTGGCTCTATAACTGTGTCAAAACAAGGCTGGCCACAATCTATTGTCGAAGTGTCCGTTGTTTTCTCTGAGATTGTTAATTGTTAGACTGTAGCTTATTTTACATTTTATTTTTACATCCAGCCATGATCCCTGAGAGAGTGATCATCCGGGCAGAATTATTTGTGCCAGCCCAATTGCCCAGACATTTGGCCCTGGACCATACGGAAGGCCTCATGTTGTCAAATATGGAGAGCCATTAATTTTGCAGCATTTTCTCCCTGGTCAAAGTATTTGACTTTTGATCTGTATATAGTTTGTACTGCCACCTCCCTGTTGAGTTCCATGTAGGCTGCCCTGAGGGAGTTCAGCTCAAGTCATGTCTCTGCTGGGGTAAATCAGAATAATGTTTTTTCTCTCTGCCTAATCTTTGCAAGCAGGTCATGAGCTTTCTTCTCTCTTGTCTTTTTCCTAACACACACAAGCCTGATCAACTCCCCCTGAACACTACATTTGTATGCCATCTAGAAAGTGTTTACATTTGTTACAGTATGTGTAATGCTTGTGATAAAATATCCTATGCACTTCTACACGTGTTCAGTAAACTCAGAATCTTTTCAGTACCTGATTATTGAGTCTCCATTCTTGTGATATACTTTGAACAAGTTACAGGGAAAGAGCAACTGGGGAATGGTCCGAGATGACCCTGGGGTACGGTTCACATGTGTGTAGCCCCTGCAGACATTGCTTGTTGATTAAAAAAAAGTCTAGCCTAACAATTAAGGTATGATGGGCAGCAAAATAAAAAGTATACACCCTTGTCTCAGGTCACAAGGTGTGTCTGAGGTCTACTAACCCAGTAGTATCTGTCTCGTATTTACATGTTTACATACCTTGTCTGTTGTCATCAACCTCCTCTAGGCTCTGTCTCTCTCTCTCTCTCTCTCTTCTGTCATCACAGACTCAGTCTAGAAGACTCACCCACCCTGTCCCTCATCCACATGCCATGGCCCAAAGCAAAGAGTCACTCTCTCTCTCGATGACTCGTCACTCACTGTGTAGGGGTGGGAGGACTCCGACCGACCGACACAACACACTGCAGCTCACCAACGAATCAATGGTTTGAGTCGAATCATTTGACTAACTTGGACTACGGACTAGGGGCCCAGGGCAGCTGCAGCTCATCACCTCACTTTACTGTTCCTGTTGCATCGACGATCGCTGCTCTGGTTGTCAAAAGCGGGATGTTCACTCTCTGACTAAGACTGCTAGGCTGTAAAATGCCGATCTATCTCCTCCTGCTCCTGGTTCCTGGTCTCTCAAGTTTAAAAACAACAAGGGATGTCCACACAGCCCTTAACCCTGATCGAATGAGATGCAAAATGCATGCACTGCCACCAGGCTGCCCCACAATTCTAGCTCCTCAGTAGCCACATCTCCTTGCCACAGATTTTGAAGTGACTGGTCTGTGTGTGTGTGTGTGTCCATCTGTCATTCACAAAAGTATTCAGTGTGGAGCTCAGTGAGAGATGCTCGCTTGCTGGGGGGGGGATACTGCTTCAAAACACATGTCAGGGACTGCTTACCATTTCAAAACAGTCACAGACAGCGGGAGACAGCAAGATCGGGAGGTGGTCCATGTGGAGGAAAATAGTTAAGGAAGTGGTGGAGGAAAAAATAATGCAATAAGCACTGCACTTGATTACACTATACAGTCAGGCACCTGGCCGAGGGCCCTCCTGAACAACAGGGCCCTACCCCACGGCACCATGTGCATACATATTAATCCAGCCCTGACTGCAAGACACCCGAGAGCACACACAGCAGCTTCAGTTCCTGAAAGACCGAGCACGATTCATCAATTTCTCCAGTCTTCTACAGAGTAAGCCTGGTTTCCACACTTCTAGTGCTTCTTTCTCCTCGCAACTCAGATTCAGTCCAAACTTGCACTCACAACAGCTGCAGACTGAAACTCAGGACCTCACATGTGCTTCCCGCATGAAACTATACACCACAGAAGCACACAGCTCCTTCTCTCTTCACTGCCACAACTGATCTGATCTTTCCAGTCACAGAGCAGAGCATTTCCTTAAGCTCCACACTATTCGGTTGGTTGAGTCAGCTGTCACTCACAATAAGACTCCCTCTGTTGGTAGAAAAAGGCACCAAGGTCAAAACTACATTTCCCAGAGTCACTGCCCATGCAACCTGCTTGTGGCTGGCTCAAATTAAGAGTCCAAGTTCTGATTCATCCACAGGCTCCATTTTAGGGCTCCCTTAATCCAACTGGCCCAGCACAGCAGTTTAAGTCCAAAATTGAGAGGTAGCACACACGGAGTCCCAGCTGCAATAAAGGCAAGTTAGACAAACTTTAGTTTTGCTAATGCTTTAAAAGATTACAGGCAAACAGTTACAGCTTTCAGATGGGCTCCCTTTGCACCTTCAGTGACTGAAAAATGGAGCGATTACTCCACAGCTTGGGTGGGATTCGAGCATTAAATACACAGTCCCCCCCATACAAACTAATTAAGCCTGCAAGCAGACAGCTCTTAAAGAGACAGTACATGGAGGCTCAAATAGCACTCACTTGCAATCACAGTTAAGCAGCTCAGACACCGAACACCACCCAGGCTTGGAGCATTCAGGCAAGCTCCTGGAAGACTTTTGGGAACTCCCATTTGTAGGGGGGTTATATTTGTAGGTAAGGAGTTCTGGCATACAGGACCAAAGTGTGAGAAGGCTTGAGCCCCCATGGTTGTTTCATAGCTTTGAATGTGGAATAAACAACTGATCTCCAGAGTTGAGAACATAGTGAGGGTTTTGAAGAATTGACAACTGAGCTAGAGTGGGGAGGGAGACACCAGATTGAGAGATATTATGAGTCAGAATACCAAGTGAGTTGAGACAGTGAGCCATAGGTGAGAGCCAATGAAGGCTACTGTAAAGATGACAATGATGGGTACACTGATGTAAAGCCAGCACAAAATAGCATATGTTATTACAACTGGTGTTCCATTTGTGCAGGCCAGTTTTAGAGGCACTAGCATATGTAGCAGAGCCATAAGTAAGGGCTGGAAATAAGTAATTGAACTGAAGGGTAAACAGGGAAGAGAGGAGGCACTGTTGGTCACCATAGAGAATGGAAATGGCACCACAATCCACACAGTGGTTGTGTACAGACCCCTGTCTCAGGGGAGGAAATGGTTAAGGGAATTTTTATTTATTTAAAATTGGGTACTGGGAAAGGCAAACTGAGCCAAGGATCATTTCCCACTGCAACCCGGGTTCAAAGGATTACAACTTGGGTAAAACATTTGTTACAATACAGTTATGAACAGTAGGAGATTACAATGGAGATAAGACATTTACAAATCATTTACAAAATGTTATTAAACAATAAAAAATAAATTGACTGAGGCACTGTGTAAACAAGGTGAAACAAAAATGCAAAGGCAGGGGGAACTAAGCTGAAGGCACTGAGGGGGAAAGGACTGAGAGGTATGGAGGGGGAAGAGGGGGTGGAAGAGTGGTTAGAAGCATTGGAGGGGAGGAGTCAGAGGAGCTTTTTGACTGCCAAGAAAGAGGAGGCTAGGTCAGGAGATAGGTTATTCCAGTGAGGGAGATGGAAGAGGAGGATCATGAGTCCCTATGGCGAAGTGAGTAGGTTGTGGACTTGGCTGGTGTGAGGCAGGATGAGAGGTAGGCAAGAAGAGGACCTAGCTAATATTTAACAATGAGAGAGGCACAGTGATTTTTTCTCCTGTGAGATAGCGAGAAGCATATAGAAGACAGTTGTGGGTAAGAGGGGGAGACACAGTGGAAAAGCAGCAGAAGGAATTGAGAAGGGTGCCCAGTTTGACAAGGGAAGAAGCTTAGGCAGTGCCATAGACTACAGTGGCATAATCCAGTACTGGCAGAATTGTTTTAAGTACAAGTTCACTGCGAGTTTGGAGAGGGAGGCTGGCTTTGTGGCGATGGATAATGGTATCATCTGCATACATATGCATGTTAGATGAGTGACAGATAGCGGGAAGGTCATTTATAAAGACAAAGAGGAGGATGGGGCCAAGGATAGAGCCTTGAGGAACTCTGGAGAAGATGGGAGAGGGGTAGAGAGGGCATTGCCTACTTGGAACGATTGTTGATTTTGCAGGTATGAAAGAAACCAGTTAACTGTTGGTTTAGCAAGGTCAAAGGAAGAGAATTTGAGAAGTAAAGTGTAGGAGACAGTCAAAAGCTTGGGCTAAATCAATGGAAATAGCAGCAGTGATTTGGCTTTGGTCCATAGCAGAGAAGATTAAGTCAGTGACGTGCAGCACAGAGGTGATAGTTGAGTGTTTATCAAAAAACTGATGACACAGGTGAAAGGAGGTTATCGGAAGAGTGGAAGCTGGAGGAGAGGAAGTTGAAGAGCTTAGCCAAGATGAGGGATTTCTGAGCTTAAGCAAGGGAGGGGAGGGGAGGAGCGATGTGGATTGATAGTTTTCAGGAGGTGATGGGTCACCACGCTTGTGCAATGGGAGGACTTTGGCCAATTTCTAGGCATAGGGAACAGTGGTTGTAGTAAGAGAGAGATTTAGTATGGAAAGTATAGATAGCAAGGAAATGATGAAATGGTAGAAAAAGAGGAGATATTGTTGATGGGGGACTTGAATATGTCAGATGATAACTGGACTACTTTTGCTACAGCCACATCCAAAAGCATGGTCCTTCTTGATGCCCTACAGAAGACATGCCTCAGACACCTAGCATTGGAACCCACTTGGGAGGGAGCAATTTTAGACCTGGTACTGAAACGGGGATGGAGAGAGGATCTCAGATTAGAAGTGGATAACAGTCTGGGAACAAGTGACCACCAAACAGTGTGGTTCATAATAAACACAGCCGTAGAGTTAAGCCATACAAAAATGAAGATATTGGACTTTAGGAGGGATGACTGTAGCAAAATGTGAGAGTGCCACAGAAAAGCACTAGCAACATGGTAAAACAGAGGTTGGGGGAACAATGGGAAAAAATCAAAACTGCCATAACAGAGGCAACAAGCCTTTGTGTGAAGTACGTAAAACAAAATGAAGGAAAAAAACTCTATGGTTCTCAAAAGAGATGGCAGGGCTAGGGAGAAAAATATAGCATTGGGGAAGTACAAAGAAACACAGAAGGAGCAGGAGAGAGAACTGTACAAGTTAAAGCAGAAGGAAGCAAGGAAAGCAGTCAGAATAGCATAGGCCCAAACCAAGGAAAAAAATAACCAACTCAGTTAAGAAGGGGGATAAAACCTTTTATAGGTACATTAGGGAGTGAAGAAAGACCAAGAGAGGGGGAGGGGGCAGGGGGTGGCAGTAAAAAAGCAGGGATACTGAATGAATACTTCTGCTCAGTATTCAAAAAAGAAGAGGCAGGGAGGTAACTAAACCAAACAACAGAAGCACTCTGGATATAGGGGGTTGATACTGGTCCAGATATGAAGAAATGATCCTTAAAGAACTCCTAAAACTGAGGGTGGACAAAGCAATGGGGCCTGATGGAGTATACCCCAGAATTCTAAAAGAATGAAGGGGAGAACTAGTGACATCACTGACAACTCTTTTTATCAAATCATGGGAGGATGGTATGGCACCCGAGCATTGGAAATGGTGGATGTGAGCCCCCTTTACAAAAGTGAGAACAAGGCAGATGCTGAAAACTGCAGACCTGTTAGTGTGACCTCAGTGGTAGGGGAAATGATGGAATCACTTCTGAAAGAAAGAACTGTTGAGTAACTAGAAGCCACTGGAGCACAGGACCCAAGGCAGCATGGATTCACAGGGGATAGGTCATGTTAGGTGAATCTAATAGATTTCTTTGACTGGGTGATCAAAGAAGTAGTAGACCAGGGAGGGGCTATAGACATGTCCTACCAAGACTTTAGCAAAACATTTGACACAGTCTCACACAAAAGATTAGTAAACAAGTTAGGCTGCCTGGGAGTGGATCCCAGGATGGTAGCCTGGGTAAAAAATTGGCTGAACAACAGGACACAGTTGGTAATAGTAAATGGAGTCCACTCTGAAGAAAGGGAGGTTACTAGCTGGGTACCACAGGGTTCGGTACAGGGACTGGTCCTCTTTAATGTCTTTATAGGTAACATTGCTGTGGGACTGGAAGGAAAAGTATGCCTCTTTGCAGACGACACAAAGATATGTAACAAGGTTGATGCATAAGGGGGTTGGAAATGATAAGAAGGGACTTGGCAAGCTTGGAGGAATGGTCAAAAGTATGGCAGCTTAGATTAAATGCAAAGAAGTGCAAGGCAATGCACCTGGGAAACATACACAATGGGGAGGAGGTACTAACAACAACATAAATGGAAACGGACCTGGAAGTAGTCATATCAGATGACCTAATGGTGGGCAAGCAATGTGATAGGGCAGTAAGGAGGGCTGTGGGGAAACTGGGATGCAGAGGGAGAGGCATCACCAGTAGAAAGTAGGAAACTGTTATCCCTCTGTGCAGGCAGTTGGTGAGTACTGGAGTACTGCATGCAGTTCTGGAGACCCATCTCAATAAGGGCATAGACAGGATAGAGGCAGCCCAGAGAAGGGCAATTAAAATGGTGTCAAGTCTGCACCAGAAGCCATATGAAGAGAGACTAAAGGAGCTTAATGTGTATACCCTTGAGGAAAGGAGGGAGAGTGAGGACATGATAGAAACTTTCAAGTACTTCAAGGGAATTAACAAAGTCCAAGAGGGTAGCACCTTTCAGAAAAAGAGATGTGCAAGAACAAGGGGGAGCAATTTGAAGACAGAGGGAGAACAGCTCAGGGGCAAAGTGAGGAAGTATTTTTTCATGGAGAGGGTGGTGGATGCATGGAATGGCCTTTTCAAGGAGGTCATAGGGTCAAAAACAATGGGGGAATTCAAGAATACATGGGCAAACATAAGGCAATTCTAGTTCGGGTAGGAGGAAGTATGTAGGGAAATGAGCAGACTCGGTGGGTCGAGTGGTCCTTAGCTGCCATCAAAGTCTATGTCTCTATGTATGCCCTAGGTTATTGGGATATGGGCAGATGGTGTGACAGCATGTCTAGTTCTGTAGGCCGGTCCAGTCTTGGAATTTATGGCTTTATTGGTGATGCAGATGTGAAGGTCAAAGTCAAGGTAGGGGTCAAGGGTAATGACCGGACATTTGAAGGATTGAACATTGTAAAGAACAGAGCCATCAGTGCAGGAGACTGATAGCTGGTTATGGCATTTCTTTAGCCTAGTAACAGACCAAAATAGCATAGAGTTTTACTAGTACTGAGAACCAGTTTGTTCCTGGAAAGCCAGACGTGGATATGGAAAACATCAGAGGAGGGGTAGAATCAAGTGATGTCCTTGGCACTGTGGTAGAGGATGGGCTCATCAGTATAGAGGAGGAATGAGGAGTGGGTGGCATTAAGGGAGGTGTCATTGTTAAAGATGGAAATGAGAAGGGAGCCAAGGCTGGAGCCTTGGGGTACCCTAATGTTGTTGGTGGAGATCTCAGAGGTGGCTGAGCAGTATTTAACATATTGCAATCTGTCAGAGAGATAACTATTATGCCAAGCAACAACCTCAGGGGAAAAAACAAGTAATTTTGGCCAAAAGTAAGGTGTGGTCTACAATGTCAAAGGTCTTGGCTACCTTACAAGTCTCAGTATATGAACCTACTTCTCTAACCAGTAGAACATCCTAGGTTAGGTACAGATAACTGCAGCACTTTACTCCCACCCATACACAAAACATAGTTACCCTTCTACCCCCCCATCTTCAAGCAATTAACCACAATAGGGCGTGGGTTACACTGGGATTTACCTCAGCTGGCGTGGTTTGGCCACGGGATCACAGATGGAGTGCTCAAATCCAGGTCAGTCATGGTACATCCCAGCATAACCCACGCTCTGGAGTGGTTTATTGTGATTATACAATGGTCTCCTATAGTTTTTGTAATAAACTAATAAAGAAAAAAATCATTCGGCAGTTTAAATAATGTTTTTTTTAAATTATTCTTCTGCAAGAAAAAAATAATTCCATGTTCCTTTGACTAGGTGGCATTGTTGAGGAAGTGACAGTCTGTGATTTTTTTCTGTCCTTTTTCATGGGAGGGATGCAGCGATTGGGAGAGCACTCAGCTATTTCAACATATTCGAGCGATTACTATACATAACCTGGGGGTGGAAAAGTGAAAAAATCTGTTATTTCTGGGTGTGTGCACTTTTAAATAGCTCTTCCAGGTGACCCTCTTCATGTCCTGGGCTGCTTTATTTGGCCTTTGCCTCAGTATCTGGAAGAGTGGAGAGGGTCTGATGTCAGAGGGTTTAAGTTTAAGTTTATTGTTCTAGGAATTATTACCTTTGAGCCATGGCTCTTTTACAAAGGTTCCACGTCAATAATGTACAAACAAACAAGTCATGTTATATAGAATGGTAAACAAATTATAAAGAGGCAATAAGCCAGTATAATACAGTACATTAATGTCAGAACATCAGACAAAAAGAAGGGAAAGAAAAAAAAATAATATTTAGCATACACAGAACAAGCTGTATCAAGGAAAAAACTTTGGAGAAATAGTCAAAGTGGAAAGGGTAGGAGGAGATGGGGGAGCAGTCATAGTGAGATTAGAGATACTCAGATGCCTTTGTCAAGAAAGGAGCCGAGGAGGAGGATGAAAACCATAAAAAGAGCCATGCGGGGGAATCATTAATCGAGGCAGTCACAGGAGCTAGAGGCTAAGAGGTGAGAGTAAAGCATAGCTTTGAAAGCTCCTAGGGAAGTGGAGGATGTAATGAGTGTGCTGAGGGCATTGAACCAGCTGGGGACACGATAGGCAAAGGATCATTGGCCCTGTGTGGTCCTGCATTGGGGGACCTGGAGAGGCTGGTGTTCTGATCTTCTGGTGGGACGGATGCTGGTATTCGGGCATAGTAGGTCTTGAATACACGGTGGAGCGAGGCCCATGGTGGATTTTTTTGCCATCAAGCATGTGAGGTACCTTATGCGATTTGAGAGTTGCAACCATCCAGTTTCAGTGTAGAGCTCACATGTATGAGTGCATCTTTGCGCTCCAGTGAGCAGCCGACAGGCCTTGTTTAGGGAGGTTGTAATGCGCCTAAGTGCGGTTGTTGAGGCAGAGCCATAGATAATTAAGCCATAGTCTATGATTGAGATGACAGAGCTTTGGATAGCAATCCTTAGTGCAGACTGGGTAATGAACTGCCGGTTTCAGAACCGGATACCAATGCACTGGTTTACTGTTTTCGCTGTGTTATCAATGCGGGTCACAAAGATTAGTCCTTGATCAAAGGTGATTCCAAGATATTTAAATGTTGACACTTGTTCAAGGGTGTTTCCTGGGTACGTTTTGATAGTGAGTAGAATTTGCCTTTTCTTGTTATGTGGACTGGAGAAGAGCATGGATTTTGTTTTTTTGTGATTTAGGACCAGCTTGTGATCTAAGAACCACTTTTCAACTTTAGAGAAAGCAAGTTGCAGGCTATGGAGTAAGGGTTTTGGGTACTTATGTGAGGAAAGAATGACGGCATCATCAGCATAAAAGATTATTTGTTCTGGGCAGGATTTGGGGAGAGAGTTTAGGAAAAGGCTGAAAAGGAGGGGGGCCTAAGATTGACCTCTGTGGGACACCTGAGATGACCGAATTTGAGTCTGAGAGAACTCCTGAGATTTTTACCGATTGAGAGCAATGGGCAAGGTAACTTTTAACCCAGGCACCTGGTCCTTGCGAGAGCCCAAGATTGTGTAGTTGTGTGATAAGTAAGCCATGGTGAACAGTATCAAACGCCTTTGTTAGGTCAATGAAAACAGCTCCGGTTTGATATCCTTTGTCCAAGGCACTGTGAATTTCTCCTGAAAATTCCAGTAGGGCGGTTGACGTACTGTGTCCTTTCCTGAAGCTGTGTTGCTGCACACAGAGGATGTTATACTTGTGCAGGTAGTCTGACAGTTGGCCAGCCACAATACATTCGAGGGCTTTGGATATGGGTCGATAGGTCCCAGGTAGGGACTTGTCACCACTTTTGAACACTGGGGTGACTATAGCAGACTTCCATTTGCTGGGAAATTGACTAAGGCAGAGGGAGAGATTGAAAATTTTGGTGAGTGGGTGCAGCACCTCTTCCAGGGTAAAGGACAGAATTTTAAGATCAATAGTATCACTGCTTGCTCTGGATTTAGAGATAACCTTTTTTACATATTTGTAGACTTCATGTGCCTTGACTATTTTGAAGTGGAAAAGCAGTTGATTTGGTGAGGCAGTAGGAGACGTTGGTTTTGGTGAGTCCG
Organism: Neoceratodus forsteri; assembly: GCA_016271365.2. NCBI lineage: Eukaryota > Metazoa > Chordata > Ceratodontiformes > Ceratodontidae > Neoceratodus > Neoceratodus forsteri. The sequence continues at coordinate 414,607,091 of CM057457.1, read as the reverse complement.
TATCAGAGAAGAAGTCCAGTGGGAGGACCCCATTGAGAACTGTGAAAGTTTTATTTAAGGCCTTTGCCATGACCATTGGGTCTGGGGTAGTGGTTCCATCTACAGTCATTATAGTGGGATAGGACTTGGACTGCTTACCCGTGATATTTCTGATGTTGTCCCAGAATGTTCTCCCGTCACCCCAGGGGTTGGCAAGGGCATTTTTGAAATAGGAGCTCTTCATCAATCGGATTTGTTTAGTACAGTGGTTTCATGCCTGTTTATACTTTTGGGTATCCGTCAGGGAGCCTGTGGCTCTGGCTATGGCCCCAAAGTGGTCCCTAGCTTTGAGTTGGGCCAGTAGTTTGGCTGTGAGCCAGGGATTTGAGAGCGCTTTGATTTTACGCTTTTTTACTGGTGCGTAGGTGTCGCAGGCAGCATTGAAAGTAGTGATAAAATAATCTAGGGCTGTGTCAACATCTAGAGTATTGTATATTAGGGACCAGTCTTGCTGTAGGAGACAGGTTTTGAGCTTAGTAAGGTAGCCATGAGGTAGGACTCTGCTTCAGATGGTTTTTGGAGGTGGTTTTCAGAACTTATTTGTCCAGGTACAGATCACAGGGGAGTGGTCACTGAGAGAATCTGGGAGAACAACTGTGTTATTTATGCGGGCTGGTGGCTAGCAAGCATCCAGTCTATGTGAGTGCTAGTTCCAGTTTTGTAGTTTTTTTCTAGTAGAGAAGCTCACCATCTGTGTTAGGTTAGCTGCTAGGATAGCATCCTTGAGGAACCCAACATCTGATGCGAGTCAATTAATATTAAAATCCCCAAGGAGAAGGAGCTCGGTGTCAGGTGGTTGCGATCTTACAAATTCAAGTACAGTCTGGAGGCCGGACCCTGGATCTTTAGGAGGGATATAGACAGCGGCCACAGTGAGCACTTTATTTTGGGCACCAATTAGTATGTTGACAGGGAGAAATTGCACTGAGGAGTTTGTGGTGGAAAAGCAGACAGGGTGGCTAGAGAGGCTGTCCTTAATGTAAATAGCACAATCCCCTCCTTTTATGAATCCTATCCAGTCTGAAAATACTGTAGCCTCGTCGCGAGATGGCATGGTCAGGAGTGCTTGGTGTCAGTCAGGTTTCAACAATGGCTAGGATGTAAGGGTTGTGTTGACTGGCAAAGATTTGAAGGGATGCCAGTTTTGAGAGGAAGCTACAGATATTTAAGGTGGTGATGGTGAGACCCCCCCTCTCCATTTTTGCAAGATTTGTTGCCCTGGTGGAACCAGGGCCAGGGTTTAGTTGGACACTTCCTGATATCAGAAGGAGGAGGAGCAGGAGTTTAAGGGTCATCTGCCGCAGCTCATAGAATGCCATATAATGCCTCTGTTACTTGTGAGGTTGAGTACAGCGTAGTCATTTAGGGTCTCAGTGCAGTGTAATGGCTAGAAGCAGATGTCGATCAGCCAACATTCCAGCAGCGTGAGCTGTCATTTGCACCCAGTCCTTTGTAGGAAGGTGCCAAAAGTGAGGGTAGGGAGGATTTGCCGTGGTGCCAGGCTGCTGGTAATGAGCTTGAATGGTTAGTGCGAGAGGTGGAGAGGGGTAGGAGGAATTATGAAGATGGCATAGAGGAGGAGGAGGAAAGAAGGAGAGGGCTAGGAGAGTCATGAGGAGGTTGCTAAAGAGAGGCATATCAGAGGGAAACAGAGATGTGATTAGGCAAAGGTGGTGTGATGCAGAGCAGAAAAAGAAATAGGAGAAACTGGAGAGCACAGGGGCTAGTGAGGCAGGCTTAGAGCAATAGATAAGCTAGCAAGGCAATGCAGGAGGAGGGGCAGTGTTTTAGCAGAGGGACAGGATGGGAGGCAGGAAAAGGGGTGAGTCCCAAGTGCAAGGGCGGAATGAAGAGACTATTCAATAAAGCTCGGAGGGGGGAAGGGGGGTGTGCGTAAAAATTCAGCACTGAGCAGTGTAAGTGAATGGGTGCCGAGCCCAGCAAAGCACAAACTCAGCAGCACCAACAGGAAGGCAATGGCTGGAACCGGAGGCCAACGAGTGTGCGGCTCAGAGCACAGTCGGCCAATAGCAGCCGATCACAGCTTTCCCAGCCAAGTGGATGTCCTTACCTGGCTTTTCAGGGATTTAGCGGCAGATGGTGGAGGCATCAGGGGTGACGTGGATACTCGGACACCGAACCGTACCTACGAAGCACACAGCTGGCCCGTTTTGCTTCAAATCTGGAGTAAAGAGGAGAAAGACTGGAGTGAGTAGACAGTTTATGCAGGAGAGAAAAAAAAACAAAAGGCAGTGACGTGGAAATCGCTTAACAAGGGGGCGGAGGGACAGTGCAGGAGAAAGCAGCGAGACGTAGAGGTAGCAAGAGTTTGGAAGAAATAAAGGTGTAGCCTAGAAAATAGCGGGGGGTGGGAGTAGCAGCCAGAAATGATCAGGCTTCAAAAAATGGCTCTGGCACCAGCTGGGAGGGTCGGTTAGGGCAGAAGAAAATGTAACAGGGAGGGGACGAGGGAAAATGGAAGGAGAGCTGTGAGAAAATGAGATCGAAGTAATGAGGACAGATTTGGGAGACAGGGGACAGACAGAGTAGGTAGGCAGGGCAAAAGTGGGAGAGAGAGAGCCAGAGTCAGCAACAGCACATCAGAGGGAAGAAGGAGGACTCTGAAATTTAGGCAAGAAAGCGTAGCAGAGAGCGCTGCAGAGTCTGAATACAGGGAAAGGGCAGTTTCAGGGGGAAGAGTTAGAAATAGCAGGCTTGAGCAGGGAAAGCCAAAAGCAATTTCAGGATTAGAGTTTGAAAAGCAGGCTTAGGCAGGGCATTAAGAGCAGGCTATCGACGCATAATCAAGGAGGAAAGCAATCAGGTGGGCTAAACAGTGCTAGAGTAGTGCAACAGAATATGGCCGCTAACTGAAATACATAACATTATACTGTGCTACTGTAGATAGTATGGCAGTATATTGGATATGGCAACTAACACACTAATAGAAGCAGAAAATTTCAAAAGAACACTGAGGGTGCTGAGTGGTAATGGCCATGCTGACTTCAAGGGAGTGAGCATATGAGGAGCTGCAGGGAATGTTTCACAGAGTTGATGGAGAGCCACGGTTGAAGTTTGGGTTGCATTCTGTTTCACAGATGCAGGATAACTGTACAATTTCGAAACATGTATTTTAGAAAAAAAATACAATTTTGTGCTGCTTACAGTGAGGTTGGGGAGTAGTGCAATTGAAGTAAGTCGCGCTTTTCTGTCATTGTTTACTGTACAGTTTAAGCGTTTGCTTTGTAGGGGTCTCATTGATTTTTGTTTGTTATGAGTTTGGTTGGAATGATTTTACAGGGGACTCAAGCTGCAGCTGATTGGTAACTGGCCCCTTTTCCTGTTGGTATACTGTACGATTTACCACAGGTAAAAAGTACCTGTTTGCCAATCAGAATCAAGATTTTTTGTCCCCAACAGTATAATATTGCCCACGCTATACATTTCTTACCTTATCTCTTTTCTGCTCTGCCTCAAACTTTACCAGTTTCCACCTCTATCACTACTTCTGCTGTCGGTATAGCCAGTTTGTTTTTCCACCATGCCCTCCACTCTGGACAATGCTGCCTGGCTGATTTGACCACCTGCTGGCCATCTGTCATTCTTTGTCAGCTACTATTCAGCTCTGCCCTGTTCTTCCCCCCATCTTGACAAAGCTACTTGGCTACGTTGGTTTCCTGCTCTCTATCTCTTAATTCTTCAACCTTCCATGAAGCTGTATTCTTGTTCTCTTACTGAAATATTTTCTTTTTTTTTATTGTTAAGTTTATATGGTAATTCAACTGTGAATGTACAGTATGTGCTACAAGCAAAATTGAATGTATTCATGTAAACACTTGTGGATTTTTGACTAACTGCTGTATAAGCTGTCTGTTAATGACAAGGTCCCTCTGTAAATGAGCTTCTAGTTCAAAGGTTGTAATCCAAGACTAAAATAAATGAAACTACAAACTACACACTCGCCGACTAATTAAAAAAATCACCAAAGACTTGGCATCCTTCATCGGCTAAAACACTTCCTCATATCAGAAACTAGAGCCCTACTTGCCAACAGCTTCTTACTCCCCTTAGATGACTATGGCTCCCTCATATGCTCTGCCTCCAACTCCCAGAAAAACCTTGTAGATCAAAGACCATTTAGCACAGCATCATCCAATTCATCACAGACTCCTCGGGATGCATGTTTGTGAACTTCCAAGGCCGTAAGCCAGCTCATTCTGAAGGATAGATTAGATGGCAAAATATTTTCTTCTTCAAAATGTTACTGGACTATATGCCAAGCAGTATTTCCTCCTTCCTTCCTTCCAAGATCTGTCCACACCAGGACCAATGGGTTCTCCTGTACTCATGCCTTCACGATTCCTCACTGTCACACCACACAAGGACAACACTCTGTCTTCTACGAAGGTGCCAAACTATTTAACAACCTTCCACACCCCTTGATACAATGCCACTCACTGACATCATTTAAAAAAGGCTTAGAATCCAACCTCCTAGACAAACTCCAGTGCAGTTGCCCCAACCTACGTTCTCGTCACTGTCCTTAGCTGTCCTCCTCGAACGCCTACCAGTCCATTCTAATTTCAGTTGTATCCATCCACATTGTACCCATATAAACTTTGAGTGCTGAGTACGTTTGAACATATACAGATTCTCGACATACATACATACACACACACACACACACACACATCCACAGTTTCCTAAGATTTTTTAAGTATGCTCTGGTTGTCTATATAAAACTGTCATGCCTCAAGTCTTATTTGTACTACACTAGGGTACCAGTCATTGTCCTGTACTTCCCTTCAAGCATTTTTCTTCATAATGTTCTGTCCCCACAGTATGCACGCTTATTTCTGACTATGTATTGTAGATATTTGCACTTTAACTCCTAACTTTGTATTTTTTTATCATTTGTATCACTGGACACTTGTGAAACCAGGCACTATTCATTTATTTAGTTTTTGTTTACCGGGTAAGTGTACTAGCCATAGAAATGACTATTTTCAGACACTACCCAGGAGGTTACAGACTAATACAGTACAGTACAGGCAGTGTTAGGATGAGACTTCGGACATTTAGCTAGCAAAGTACAGTTAAACATATTATCATAAAACAGTCAGATTACAGCAGTAGGATACAGACCACTGTACTCATCATACAAATGGTGAGCCAAAAATAGTTACATAGCTGGGTAGTCTATACAGGAATCAGGAACATTTTCAGATGCAAAAGCTAAAAGTTTGAAGGATTCAGAAAGAATGCAGTTTAAAGGCAGTATGTTTAGACAGGGTACACATAATTGAGAAGGTCAATTCAACAGAGTGACACAACTGTATCACCAGCAGGAAGGATAATATTGGCATCTCACTTCAGATATAAGTGCGCAGCACAGTACAGGGTCAAGGTATAAGTGAGAGCATAAGGTAGATAAGAGTTCAGAAATTACTACCTTAGCAAGGAGGTGAGCTTTTGCTAGAAGAGTGGTGAGCAGAGGGTCAAATAGAGACACAGGTGACAACCAGGTAATAGGATTTTGTAGGGGACAGGTTGAGGGAAGAGCAAAGGAGAATCCAATTATGGTGGTTTAAAGCAAGAGCAAACCTCAGAAAGGGATAAGAACTTGCGAAGGTCATTTTTGAAAGTGACATGTGATGGAGACTGACGTACTACAGGAGGCAGAGTGTTCCAGTAGTTTGGGGCAAAGTAGGAGAAGGCACTAGCACCTTTTGAGGTCTTAAATCTTAAGACATTAAGAAGGGATTTCTCAACCGAGCGTAGATCATATGGGAAAGACTGAAGAAGCAGCAAGGCTGAAAGCACTATATGAGTTTGAGACCTCATGATGCTATCAATCAGACAGCTAAGGGAGAGTAGTCTGACAGCAGAGGGTGATAGCCAGCCTAGGTCATCATAAATCTGGCAATGGTGCTTTAGTCATGTCAATGAGGAGGCAAATTGACAAATGTTGTTATAGGCAACATCCAATCTACATAGTGTAGATTTTTGCATGATAGCATAGGTCAGCACCCCATAGGTCAGGGAGGGAAGCAGGATGCCCAATGCAATAGCCAACCTAGCAGAGGGTGTAAGAGCATAGCTAGTTTTATATGCTATGCTGAGTTTTGAGTTTACATATTTACAAGTGGATTTCACATGCAGGTCAAAGTCAAGAGACTGGTCCAGAGTAATGCCTAGGTATTTGAAGGAAGTAACAATACTAATTGTGGAGCCGGTAGTGCTGGATACTTTGAAGTTCATTTGGGAAGATTTAAGTTTAGAAGCCAATCCAAATAGCATCGCCTGGGTTTTACTTTCATTGAGAACCAGCTTGTTTTCAGTAAGCCAAGTCTGTAGGTTAATAAAGTCCACTGAAAGGTTGGAGTTTATTTCAAAAATATTTTTAGAGCTTGATTACAGTACGACATCATCTGCATAAAGAAGGGATGAGCAGGATGATACACAAGAAGTGATATTATTTATAAATAATGTAAAGAGAAGGAGGGCCCAGGATGGAGCCTTGGGGAACCCCTAAATTGATGGCTGCCGGATTTGAGAGAGTGTTATTGTACTAACTTGGACCCTATTTAATAGGTAATTTGAGAACCAGGCTACCACAGAGAATGAGAACCTAGTGAGGGAAAAATACCAAGGAGTATAGGATGATTAACAAGTTTGAAGGCTTTAGTCATCAATAAACATAGCACCTGTGAGGAAACCAGAGTCCATGGCAGCTAGTGTATCTGTAGTGAATTTGAGCAAGGCAGTGGTGGTGCTATACCCTTATGAAAACCATGTTGGTTAACCGAGAGGAGATTATGTTTGAGAAGGAAGTCAATAGTTTGCCTAGCAACAAGCTTCTCTAGTATTTTGCTAAGGGCAGATAAGATGGCAATGGACCTGTAGTTTGAGGGATCTTTGGTGTCTCCTTTTTTAAAGATTGGCGTGACTCTGGCTATCTTCCAGACATCTGGGACAGAGCCGCGGCATAGAAAGAGGGTGAAAATTCTAGCCAGTGGTGAAGCTATAAAAGGAACTGTAAGTTTTAAGAGCTGTGGTTCAAGGTGATCAGAGCCTCTGTGCTAGTAGTGTCCGAGATTGTGTTTAAGAGTTTTAAGACATCTACCCTTGATATGGCCTTAAAGTTAAAGTTAGGGGGCTTTGCTCCTGTACAAGTGGATAGGTGAGAGTTTTGTGGTTGAGTAGAGGGGAAGGAGGAGGTGTGTTGGGTAAGGTTAGAAAACTGCTGGTTAAAAAAATTTGCAATAGTGCAGGGATCATTACGGTTTATACCATTGAGAACCAAGTCATTTGGGATAGCGGAGTGAGTGGAGCCCATAAGAGTTTTGACATGAGCCCAGAATTTTCTAGGATCACCTGCGGCACTTTTTAAAAGGCCCTTGCAGTATGTGCTTTTTGCATTTTGTATTTGTTTCCTACATGCATTCCGCTGAGTTCTGTAGTGGTCAAAATCTGCTTGCAGTCCAGAGGCCTTGAAGCAGCACCAGCTCTTGTCCCTCCTTTTAAGCATCACAAGCAGGTCTTTTTTTAGTAATTTTGTCTGCTTTCCCTTAACACGATGGGTTATAAGGGGAGTATGCATGTCCTGTTGGGTGCTAAAATAGCTAAGGAAGATTCACAGAGCAGACTGAGCATCGTTAGCTTGATACCAGCTGGACCAGTCAATGAGCAATGCATCCAGAAGAAACTTAGTTTTGTCAAGGTTTGCATAGTTTCTAAAGGTAATGTAACATGGTGGTGGTGGAGGAGTAGCTGCTGGGCTCCAGATTCAGGAAACTGGGGTGTGATATGTTATTGTGCCAGCTAGGGTGCCGGCAGTATGGGTGTACTCTGGACAATTTGTTAATACCCAGTCGATTATGATGCTTGAGTTGGTATGTGGAGTTACCCTTGTAGGTTCGGCTATAAGTTGGTGCAGAAAGTGTCCTTGGGTTAAGGAGAGAAGGGTGCTTTGATTTTTCCCCAGCCAGCTTAGGTTAATGTCTCTTAAGATGAGCACTTCATTTTGACCTATGTGTTGGGATGTTTGGTCAAGAAAATCTTCAAGGCCAGTTTGTCCACTTTGAGGGGGGTTATATGCACACACGATGTGTAGTTTTTTTGCCCCAAGTGCAAGTAGCGTATGTAGAGATTCACAGCAGGAGAGGCTGGAGTAGTGACAACTGAGAGATCTAAATGATTCTTGAAGAAGATGGTGACACCATCACTCAATTTAGATGAGAGCCTGTCCTTCCGTAGTATATTAGAGTTAGGCAAGGAACATAAGGAGTCAGGAATGGATGGTTTAAGCCATGTCTCTGAAAAGCAGAGTATGTCACGATTGAAAAGTGTCACCCAAGCCTCCAGGTCTACAAAGTTATGCATTAGGCTTCTGATATTGTGATGCACAACACACAGCCCTTTTTTAGTTTTTAGCAATTTATCCGAGTGAGAGTATCTGGTCAGGGGGCCTGGCTTTAGTTCAACATCTCCCGATAGTAGAATAGCCAAGAGAATAAGAACCCATAGCATGTGATGTGTGAAAGGATTAAGAAATAGGGTCCAAGAAAAAAGCTTCTTTAGATATGTAGCTACTAGGTAGAGAATCCCCTTAGGAAATAGTAAAGGGGTAGGGACACATCCTTGTGATGATAGAATTAGGAGATTTGAGAAATGGAAGTCATATTGAGACATTGGGAGAGCAACAGTATTGGAGAAGGGGGTAGTCGTAAGCCATGAGAGGGTAAGTAGTAATAGCACCACAGGCAGTAGAAACAGTAGGAGACAGTATAGCACAGTGGTTTAAGACTCTGAGCTGCAAATCAGGTGACATCCAGCAGACCAGATGTGGGTTTGAATCCCACAACTTACACTTGCATACTGTGTGACCCTGAGCAAGTCACTTAACTTCCTTGTGCTCCCAGGTTGCACATGGAAACAAGATCTGGCTTAGTGTGCCTTTCCTGGTTAAACAATTTCTCCTTCCCCTACCAGAAACAGGATATGCCTGAGCTCATATATTGCCAAAGCTGACATGCGGCAGCAGATTAAGACAGTCATTAGCATTAAACTTGTTGTCCAAGTTTTGTAGCTGAGAAATTGGAGTTTGTAGATTAGTGGTAGGTAGGGTTCCACACTAGTGCAATTTGCATCTTGGAACACATGCAAGAAGGATCTCGCGGGAGTAACGTAATAGACTTTTGGGACATTGCATCTTACATAAGCATTGTTAACAAGGAGGAAAGCAATGAGGGACAGGATTAGTGCCTTTGGAGGCTCCATGCAGGACAGGGTAGAGAAGGTTCAGAGGAGGGCAACAAAGATGGTGCATGGGTTGCATCACAAGTCCTATGAAGACAGGTTGAAGGAACTGAACATGTACTCCCTGGAGGAGAGGAGGGAGAGAGGGGATATGATAGAGACATACAAGTATCTTACAGGGAGAAACAGGGTACAAGAATACACTATTTGTAAATGAAAAGGATGTTCCAGAACTAGAGGACATGGGATAAAGTTGGAGGGAGGATGATTCAGAGGAAACGTGAGGAAGCAATTTTTCACAGAACTGGTGGTGGACAAGTGGAACACCCTGCCAGAGGAAGTGGTGGGGGCTGAAACAATCATGGTATTTGAGAATGCATGGGATAGATATAAAGGACTTCTGGAAGTCAGGGTTAAGGGGCAACAGACTTCTAGGAAAACATAAAATAAACTTACAAGCTCAAATGGGCAGACCAGGTGGGCCGCAAGCCGTGATCTGCTGACACTGTCTATGTATCTATAATGTTTTCCAAGGAGTAGATAGAGAAAGGAAAAATAGCTAGCAGGCAGTAGCTGCAGCCCACTGTAATTTTGCCTTCCAGTATAAACAGTAAAAACGAAATGAAACACTAAAAGAATGACAGCAGAATATCGGTCAAATTCTGGAACTTCATTTAACAGTAATTGGTGCAATTCTTGGAATTTCAAGTCTTGAACAGGAATTTCATTACTTTAATCACAGTAAATCAGTGGTCTTGTACATTTTCAATATTACTCTCTATAAGCAGAACAAAATGGTTATATTAAATGCTCGCTGAAAATAAAAAATACTAAAAATCCACATGTAAACTGCTTACAAATGGGGGTTCCCGAAAAGTCTTCCTTGAGCTTATCTAAATGCTCACTTCCAGGCTGTTGTCTTGTGTTTTAGCAGTTTAAATGTATTGCCAAAGAGTGCCTGTAAAGCCTCTGTGTACTGTCTCTTTAGGAGCTGCCTGGATCGCAGTTATACTTAATCTGGGAGGGGGCTGAGTGTTTCTATGCTCGAGCCCTGCCCGGTCTACCAGATAATTGTTCCATTCTACCATCGCTATTTGCACAGAGGGAACTCTGTTATAAGATATGCTTATTTGCTGGTTATCTATTAGAGTGATAATAATATTGCAGTTTGTTCTAACCTGTTTTCTTTGCAACAAGGACTGTCAGAATGGGCCAATCAGTACTGTTGGGACTCTAAAATAAAGCCTGCCTGCCTTGGTGGGGTCAAAACTTGTAGGAATTGTAGTTTTGGGCTTTTGGTGCCTAAATGAACTGAAGGGGGCGCTCTTGTTGTGACTGACAGATCAGCCGATTGGACCTTTTGGATCTTGGGGAATTTCCCAGGCTGCTTGCAACTAGTTTCACTTCTGAACTGGGAAGTGAAGAAGTGATAGCTCGAGAGAGTTCGAGCAGCAATCCTAAGTGGATTCAAGCAGGAGAACAGTGGGAAGGCCTGAGTTTGGCCTGCATGCCTGCCTGCTGTCCCTAAGAGGGAAAAGAGAGCTTTATTTGGACTGAATCTGAATTAGGAGAGCGATTTAAGCCACTGAATTATGATCAGGCTCCTACCTAAAGAAGACCAAAGATTTGCTGAATGTGATCTGTCTGTCTGGACTTCCAGCCACCTCTGAACTCCAGGATTGCGCAGAGACTCTGTAATTGTGACTGGAGAGCCTTTTGCCTGGTACAGTGAAATTTCCTTAGATGGGAATGTGTTGTGTGCTTATAGTAGGTCATGATTTGGTTCCCCACTGTGGTTTGAATTGTATTCTGCTTGCTGGAAGCTGCATCCATCCCTACGGAATGAATCCAAAATCATCTCCATTGGGCCTGGGCTTTGCCACACTGGCCCAGCCTAACTACCCACTCCACAGAGAAAGTCATCTATGAGAGATCTGCTTGGGGATCAGCCCCCTGCTCAACACTTGAACAGGAACAACACCTCGGTGATTCGTGTGATCAACCTCCTGCCTGTCTTAATTTCATCCTGCCTGTGTCCAGCATTGGGTATCATAAGTAAACATCAGGTAGTTCTGTGCAACAACAGTTTAATCTAAAATGTGTCATCTGATTGTCTTGTTACTTTTTCTTTCACAAACTGAGCCCTCCAGCTCCGAATTACATAGTGTGTGTTGTGCATGTTGCTTTCTTCCATCACAGGGCCCCAACCAGCTGCAACGTTCCTGGCTAGCCCACTGTTATCCTACCTGGGTACCCAGAGTGTGTGACTGTGTGGGGACTTAAAGGGCATGCATAACTGTTGATTGATATACAGTAGTTTTTAAGCCAATCCACCTGTTTATGCCCATTCCTTGTTCAAGTCCCATGAATAAATCAAACCTGATGTTTTCTGCATTTAACCTGACTGTGGTTCCAATTTGTGCCAAGAGTGCAGTACTGTTGCTATTTACTGTGCATAACCTTGTTTTACAGGTGGTCCCCAGGGTTGAGCCAGAGGAACTAGCCCTGGTGGTAAATGCAGACAGTGTGGGTACTGGTATGGTGTACAAGGGGTACTGCGAAAGTGATTATCATATATTGTTCAGGCTACTAGATGGGAAAGAGGGGAGTTACAGTGTCCCGGAGGGCTGTGCCCAGGTTAGTTTGACTACTATAAACCCTGACCTCTGGGTGGAGGTGCCCATTGCAGAACCTAGACCCCTTAATCTGTTATTAGCCAAGCAGGCAGGGGTAGTAGCCCTTGGATAGCACCACCTAGGGGTTATACATGTTTTGACCTTAGGTCTTCTTCAGAAATATCTAAAAGAGAAAAAACGAAGTTACTCTCTATTGTTACTATTATGTAAATGCTCACCAGCTTTGTCCTTGGGCTGTTCAATTCCTGCCTTCTCTGCTGGTCTCTGCTGTTCTTCCCCCACCTTGTCTGGCCTGCTGTCCTGTAGCTTATCCTCCTTTCCTCTTTTTATTGTCTTCTCCTTCTTATTGCTTATGATCTTCTTTTCTCCCTTAATTTCTTTCTTTTTCTCTAATGACTTCTCACATGGGCGTTGAAACGTGGTGAAAAGTGGGGACTCTAAAGCTTAAATTAGTACGAGATTAGTCAAAACAGCAGTGACATACAAACATAAGAATATACGAATCTGCCTGCAGAAACAGGCTTCATGGTCTATCAAGTCTACTTGAAGTCTACCGTTCCTCTGGCTCGACCCTGGGGACCACCTGTAAAACAAGGTTATGCACAGTAAATAGCAACAGTACTGTACTCTTGGCACAAATTGGAACCACAGTCAGGTTAAATGCAGAAAACATCCGGTTTGATTTATTCAGGGGACTTGAACAAGGAATGGACATAAACAGGTGGATTGGCTTAAAAGCTACTGTATATTAATCAACAGTTATGCATGCACTTTAAGTCCCCACACAGTCACACACTCTGGGTACCTAGTAACAGTAGGCTAGCCAGGAACGTTGCAGCTGGTTAGATGGTAGTGATGGTAGAATGGAACAATTATCTGGTAGATCGGGCAGGGCTCGAGCATAGAAATACCCAGCCCCTCCCAGAGTTGGAATCGCGAGGAGCAGCTAGCCTCTATATGCAGCTGCTCCCCTCGCATTTCCCCCTATCCTGTCCCATCCCCCTTTAAAACTACCCACCATCCTATAGGATACACTTCCTCAGGCAGAGTGTTCACTTAGCGACCGATCTCTGCTGGTTAGATGGTAGCGATGGTAGAATGGAACAATTATCTGGTAGACCGGGCAGGGCTTGAGCATAGAAACACTCAGCCCCCTCCCAGATTAAGCTGGGGGAAATGCAAGGGGAGCAGCTAGCCCCCTATATGCAGCTGCTCCCCTCGCATTTCCCCCTATCCTGTCCCATCCCCTTTTAAAACTACCCACCATCCTATAGGATACACTTCCTCAGGCAGAGTGTTCACTTAGCGACCGACCTCTCTGTGCAGAAATGTCTCCTCATCTCTCTCTTATGTCTCTCCCCCCAATCTGAGACCATGCTGTCTTGTGCCCCTCCTCAATTTAACCTTCTGTACCTGTCTTGTTTATCCCCATCATGTATTTAAAGGTCTCAATCATAGCCCCAATCCCTTCTCGCCTATAGTGAGTACATATTGAACTCCCTAAGCCTGTTCTCATAGCGTCTGTCCTCCAAATCCTGAATCATCTTTGTAGCCCTGCACTGTATCCCCTCCAGTAATACTAACATACTATTTGCCAGCAGATTAGACCTTACGGTCTATCAAGTCTGCTCGAACCTTAGATCCTTAGTTGGGTGCCGAGGCCTTCCCATCCCTTGTGCTCCAGAAACCCCTATCATCCATCCCTACCCCCCTGGGACAGGCCATCATCTGATACATCCACTTTCTGTGTCTGTCCCACCATCTCTTGAAGCCCTCCACTGTGGATCTCTGAACCAGCTCGCCAGGCAGTGCATTCCAAGGGTCCACGACCCTCTCAGTGAAAAACCTCCTCCTCTTTTCCCCCCTCACCCTTCCACCTTCCAACTTCAAACCGTGCCCTCTGGTGATACCTCCCTGCTTTAGTCTAAAGATCTCCTTCATGTTTACCCTATTTATTCCCTTGAGGTACTTGAAGACCTCAATCATGTCCCCCCGTCTCTCCTCTCCTCTCCTCCAATGAAAACAGACAAAGCTCCTCAAGTCTGTCCTCATATGTCAAAGCCCCTAGCCCTCGTATCATCTTAGTTGCCCTCCTCTGTACCCTCTCCAGGAACTGTATGTCCCTCTTCAAGTGTGGTCTCCAGTACTGTACACAGTACTCAAGGTGTGGTCTAACCAGTCCATTTTACAGCGGCAGAATCACTTCCTTGCTCCTAGAGGTGATCCCCCTTACGATGCATCCCAACATACTGTTTGCCTTGCTAGCCGCTCTCCTGCACTGCTCAGAGTTATTCATACATGCATCCACCATGACCTCTAGGTCTTTTTCCCCTATTGAGGCCTCCAGCGCCTCCCCCTCCCAGGGTGTACCTGTGTTTAGGGTTTCCCCGTCCAAGATGCAACACCTTGCACTTGGTGATATTGAAATTTAATTTCCATGTGTGAGTCCAGCTTTCCAGGGTGCCCAGGTCCCCTTGCAGGGCCAACCTCCCCTCCTCTCCCTCAACTACTGCTCCCATCTTGGAGTCATCCGCGGAGAGACTCATTTCACACCCTATACCCACCCCCCCGATGTCTGATATGTATGCATTAAACAGGATCGGACCCCAGGACTGAGCCCTGCGGTACCCCACTACCAACCTCTCTAGGGTTTGAGAGCTCCCCACAGACCACTACTCTCTGGGTGCATCCAGCTAGCCAGTTTTCAATCCATCTGACCATCAAAGGGCCTATTCCTAACCCCATCAGTTTCTCCACCAGACCATTGTGGAGGACAGAGTCAAATGCATAGAAACATAGAAACATAGAATTTGACGGCAGAGAAGGACCGCTTGGCCCACCCAGTCTGCCCATTTCCCTGCCTACTGGATAAGCTGCAGATCCTAGTTAACCAGCAGCCTACTTCTTCCTACCCTCATCCCCTAGAATTGCCTTATGACTGTCCCATGCATGCTTGGATTCCACCACTGTTTTTAACTCCATGACCTCCTCCGGAAGTCATGGAGTCAAAAACAGTGGTGCTGAAGTCCTTGCTGAAGTCCAAGAATAATACATCCACAGGCTTTCCCCTGCCCAGTTCTGATGTTACCCATTCATAGAACTCCACAAGATTGGTTTGACATGATCTACCAGGCACAAACCCATGTTGCCAACTATTCAGACCTCCCACCTCCTCCAAGTACACCCCCAATCGTTCCTTTAGTATACTCTCCATTAATTTTCTCACCACTGAGGTCAAACTGATGGGTCTATAGTTACCTGGTACTTCCCTCGACCCCCCTTTATGGATTGGCACCACATGTGCCTCTCGCTAATCCCTAGGTACCCTCCCAAGTGACCTTACACATGTTTTGACCTTAGGTCTTCTTCAGGAATATCTAAAAGAGAAAAAAACGAAGTTACCCTCTATTCTCAAGTGACCTGTTGAACAGCTCTGTAAGGGGTGCAGCCAGTATGTCTGCCAATTCCCATAGTACTCTCGGATGAATGCCATCTGGCCCAGCAGATTTGTCTTTCTTTAGGGCCTTGCGGGCTAACCACACCCTTTTGGCAGAGATAGCATCATCTGTCCCCTCCACCTTACTAGCCTTTTTATCCTTATCCAGATGTGACACCCCAGGGGTACCTCTCCTTCCCTCTTGCTCCATTTCTGTTGCTTCCCTGATCCCACTTACTGCCGCTTCTATCCCCTTCATGCCTTGCTTTGTAGATATCCCATTCCCCTCCCTAGTGAACACAGAGGCAAAGTACTTGTTAAATACCTCTGCCTGGTCCCTCGCCTCTTCCACCCACCCTCCTTCTGATCTCAATCTGCTGAGATGGCCCTTAGTTTTTCTCCACTCCCCAATATACCAGAAGAACCTCTTTTCCCCTCCATGTATCCCCTGTGCCAGCCACTGCTCTTTACTGGACTTTGCTCCCTTCACCATACAGGTGACTTTTCTAGATGCAAGATGGTACATTTCCTTATCCCTATCCCCTCTTGTTGTTTTATATTTTTTGTAGGCCGCCTTCTTTTCTCTGACTGCTACCTGTACCTCACTGGACCACCAGCATGGTTTATGTGACCTTGCTCCCTTACATTTCAACTTAGCGCAGATCCTGACTGCCTCATGAAGTCCCTGTTTGATGACCTCCCATCTCCTTTCCACACTTGTCATTTATGTAATCTCCTTCAAGTGATCCTTGAGAATATTTCCCATGCCCACAAAGTCTGCCCCCCTGAAGTCCACTGCCAGTGTCCTAGATCTCACCCCCCCCATGCTTATTTGAAACCAGATAGTATTGTGGTCACTCCCAGTCAAGGGGTCCTGTACAACCATGTCCCTTACCAGATTCCCATCTGCCAGAACCACGTCCAGGACATGCCCCTCCCTTGTGGGCTCCATCATATGCTGTGTTAAGAACACATCCTGGAAGTCATCTAGCAGCCTCTGCTCCTTGGCCACCTTAGAGGACATGGTTCCCCAGTTTGTACCTGGCATATTAAGGTCCCCCATCAACACCACTTTTTCCCCTTTTGGTCCACACTGGGCAATGATGTTGTCCAGCAAACCATCCTCTAGAACATCACTCATCCCAGGGGGCCTATATACTACACCCAGCTTGACCTTATCTCCTGTTGGGGATCGTAAGGTGGCCCATAAGGCCTCCATCTTTCCCTCTGCTTCTTCTATCTTAGCAATTTCTATGTCATCTCTAATGAACATAGCCACTCCACCCCCTCTGCCCTCCTTTCTATCCTACCTAAGCATAGTGTACCCCATACGTTTAGGTCCCAGTCATGGTTTTTGTTGGCCCAAGTCTCTGTGACCGCAACGACATCCACCCCCCGAACAGCATGGCCTGGAACTCTGGCAACTTGTTTCCCAAGCTCCTGGCATTTACTAACACCAACCCCCACCCCTTATCCCTGATCCTCTTTGTCAAACCCCATCCAGATTCCTTATACTTCCATCCTCCCTCTGTTCCTCCTGAAACCTCCACCCCCAGTCTGTTTCCCCTCTCCCCCCCTTGGGCTTGAAGGCTACTCCCCTCATCTGGAGGTGAGGGATTCTGGTCAGCCCCTCCCTTATCCCTTCCCCCTCACAAGTTTAAACCCCACATTTCTTGAATGTAGTCAGCCATCCCGTGTTTAAGGACTTCCTTCCCTAATGAGGCAAGATGAAGCCTGTCCTTGGCATATAGTCTCTTATCCTCCCAAACTCCTTTCCAGTACCCTAACACCCTCAGCCCACTCTCTTCATCCCACTTCCTGAGCCAGTCATTAACCTCTGTGAGCTTCATTTTTTTCTCCACTAAGGCCTTTGGTACTGGCAATATCTCCAAAAAGCAAATGTTGCATCCATTATCCCGAAAGAATTTGGCAAGTTTTTGGAACCTTGCTTGGATTTCCAAAACGCTATTTCCCTCTAGATGGTTAGTTCCCAAATGCACCAGGAAATCCGGCTTCCCTCCACAATCCCTTACCATTTCATACACCATGAACTTTGCTCTGTGCACTGTTAGCCCAGAGATACTCACTGCCTTCACCTGGCTATGGCATCCACTCCCCTGTCCCACCCACTGGATACCCCTAATCATTGAGTCTCCCAATAACAGAACCTTAACACTGCCATCATCCTTATGGTTACCTCCACTATGCCCTCTCAGCCCCCCTTCCTCCCCTTTATTCATGATCTCAATTCCATGGGAGTCTTCCTGCCTTATTAGAGACCCCCTTGTCACCCTCCCCATTCTGCCTCCCTCATTATTTTTCCCACTTAACTCAAACCCCCTCTGAATAGGTGTCCCCTTTAACCCTCTCTTATCCGAACCATTTATCCTGGCCCTGATGGTTTCCCCTTCCCCCACACTGCCATCCTCCCCCCTTGTAATAGTACCCTTGCCTCCAGAGGCTCTCTGTGGGTCCCCTTGAACAAGGGCCCCATCCTTGGTTATGACCCCCCTGCTGAAGGGGGCTCCTCTCCCACCTCCTTGTCTCCCAGTTTCTCTCTAATCATGCTCTCCTCCCTCATGTCTGCAATATGTTACATCTCCCCCTTTTGCTTCACATTTATGTTTCCCCTTCTCCCTCTGGGACTATTTCTATCCTTTCCATTGCCGGTCTGTGATGCCCTATGGGTATCCGACTCCCTCCCATCGGCCTCTGTATATGTTTCCTCATTTCCATCAACCCTTCCTCCCCCTCTAGGTTGCTTAGTAGCTCAAATTTATTGTGACACTCTATGTCAGCCTCCATCAAGTAACCCGAGTTTCCCCCTGACTGCACTTCTAAATTGCCCCTGTTCTTCCCCTCTTGCTCTGTTCACCTTAGAAGCTCCCTTCCCACAGTCTGCTATTTTAGGCTTCCGCACAACAGCCCCTCCTGACTCTTCCCCCTCCACTCTCTTTGTATTCAGAATGTTCACCCCATACGCTTTCCCCTTAGTGTCAAAATCCCTATCTAAGGGTCCTCTGTCCCTAATATCCCCCATCCTGCTTGCTGTAACATATAACATCCTGTAATTTCAGAGCATTGCCCAGCCTCCCCTTAGCCCCACCCTTCTGCTGCCCATAGCCACACCTCTTATCCTTGGACACCCCCTAGCTCCCCCAGCTTACTCCTTAACCAATATATCTCACTCCTGATACAAGATAGCTGTCTACAGAGTGGGCAGCCTCCCTCTCTCCAGGCCCAATTGAGAATTATTGCCATCCCACAGCCTGTGCAGCTTACAACCCTTCCGAAGATGCCTGCCACGGTGGAATATGGCCACCTTGTTTATCCCCCTCTGTTTATAATGGCACACCCCCTTATCTCAGTCCCTTTCCCCTGGAATACAGTTTCTCTCTATACTGACTGCAGTTATTTACAAACCCAATTTCAACCCCACCAATAAAGTTCCCAAGTCTCACAAACACATACAGTCCAGTGTATGTTCAGTCCCACTAACAGTGTGTGTATGCAGACATCAGGTACCGTACTATGTCACAGGCCCACCAGCTCCTGTTGCTTCAAATTTCAGTCCCAAACAGAAATACTCAGCCCTTCAATCCCAACCCCCAGTGGCTTTTCAGTATTTAAGAACACCAGGCAAACAACACATTTAAATTTCACTCTAATTATCACTGCCAAACAACTGTTCCCAAGCCTCCAAAGTTACAATATCACAGCCCAAGTAACAGTCCTAACTCAAGGTAATAATTTTTAACACATAGAACTAATTTCACTTACAAAACTATTCAAATATTTCAGTTAAAACAGAATATAACCCCAGACCTCTGTCCTTACCAGCCTCCTGCTTATGTTCCCAAGTGAACAATGAAAGCCAAGGTAATTCCTGTTAAAAACAAGGTAATTCCCATTAATGTCCCTTCCCCCTAACACCAGGCAAACGACACATTTAAATTTCACTCTAATTATCACTGCCAAACAACTGTTCCCAAGCCTCCAAAGTTACAATATCACAGCCCAAGTAACAGTTCTTACTCAAGGTAATATTTTTTAACACATAGAACTAATTTCACTTACAAAATTATTTAAATATTTCAATTAAAACAGAATATAACCCCAGACTTCTGTCCTTACCAGCCTCCTGCTTATGTTCCCAAGTGAACAAATCGAACACCCTCTGACACCCTTCTTCAGAAATGGGTGCCAGAACTGCATGCAGTACTCCAGGTGTGGTCTGATCAGTGACCTGTACAGAGGCAGAATCACCTCCCTCCTTCTGAAGGAGATTCCCCTCGCAACACACCCCAGCATCCTGTTGGCTTTAGCTGCCGCCTTCCTGCACTGAGCTGAGTTGTTCATATTCCCCATTATAAGCACCCCTGGATCCTTTTCTTCCTCAGTGGTGCCTAATTGAATCCCTCTCAACTGGTAGCTCCTCCCAGGGTTCCTTGCTCTGAAGTGCAGTACCTTGCACTTTTTAGCACTGAACCCCAACTGCCACATTTCTGATCACTCCTCCATTTTAGTTAGGTCATCCTGTGGCCCTTGCCACCCTACTATGTCATCCACCACCACCCCCATCTTGGCATCATCAGCAAACAGACTGATTTTACTCCTGATGCCATGCGATATATCTGATATGAAAATCCCAGTCAGCACCAGGCTAAGTACTGAGCCCTGTGGGACCCCACTCATCACAGTCCTTAAAGATGAGAGTTGCCCCCCACCATCACCCTTTGTTGACTCCCCTTCAGCCAGTTCACAATCCAATTCACCATCTTTATTCCCATGCCCACACAGTCCAACTTCTCCCCAACCACCCATGAGGCACCAAATACAGGACATCCACTGCATGACCCTTCTCCAGTTCCCTTGTCATCCAGTCATAATACTCAACTAGTTTGGACTAGTAGGATCTCCCTGAGATGAAGCTATGTAATTGACTGTCCTGGAGTCCACTGTCCTCCAAAAAGGTCACCAACCTCTCTTTCAGGATTGTCTCCATTAGTTTCCCTACAATGGATATGAGGCTTACTGGTCTGTAATTGCCAGGTTCATCCTTTGGGCCACTTTTGTGGAGGGGCGCCACATCAGCCATCCTCCAGTCCTGTGGTACACATCCTGTGTCCATGGAGGTATGGAACAGGTGTGCCAGTGGCCTCACCAGGCCCTTCACCAGTTCTTTCAGCACCCTAGGCTGAATGCCATCTAGTCCTGGTGCCTTATCCACACTCAGGGCCTTTAGACCTTCCAGCACCCTGCCCTTTGTAATTACCCCACCTGTCATCCCTTCCCCCATTGCCTCCCTTTCCCATCCCCTGAGGTAGCTGCCCACCCTTATCTTTCATGAATACAGATCAGAAGTACTTATTTAGTGCTTCTGCCTATTCCACCCCTTTCTCCACCCACCCTCCTTCCTAATCCTTATGATCTGGTCCTTGTAGCTCCTTCTCTCACTTATGTATCTGAAGAAGTATTTTTACCCATCCTTAATGCCCTTTGCCAGCCTCAGCTCTCTGTACTGAAAGGTGTCAAGCTGTCCTAAGCAGAAGCAAGATTCGACTGTTTATTTTTTCTTTTCCATAAATGTTTTTGTCCTCCAGAGCCAAACTGTGCGATTACTAAGCCACATCCCCATACACCTCCATTTGTCTCCATCTTCCCTACACACTGGGGGGCTAGATCCCTCCAGCTTCTCCCCAGTGAGGCCATACCTCTCCCTCTGGAGTACACATATTCAGAATTGCCTTACCAGATGGAGTAGGAGGGTGGGTCCAGGTGTCTGGGCAGGGATTCATGGAGCCTGGTCTGCTCAGTTTTCCACCATGTCTTTCTTCCCTCAAACTCCCAAAGTCACAGCAGTGCAGAGGTGCACACATGTTCCAGAACTGAGGGTCCTACCATCCACTGACTTATGTTTGCCTCCCATATGTCAGCACTGCAACCAGGCCTCCAAATGGTGGAAGCCAAGAGCTGGGAAGCCCCCCCCAATTTTGAGAGAGGCGAGACTGCCATGTGGCTGCCCATTCCTTTCCCAAGTCTCCCCTTCTGACCTCCGGTGAACTAAGCTGGTTCCTGAACTTGAGTCATCGACAGGATAAGAGGTGAAGAACATGACAGCACTTCAGCCCTCTGTGCCACCAGGCCAGCCCACAACTGTTATTTTTTTTAACACACAGAAATATTGCATTAGCACAAGTTTAATACAAAAACAAAGAAAAATACAGCCTTACACTTGCAAAAGCAAATAATAAAGTAATTTCCAGGGTCTTTGGTCCTACAAGAACAGACACTGCTTCAGATAATGACCAAGGGTTCATCTAGTCTGCCTAGAAAGATTATTCTACTTATGCCACTGACCTACAATGCTGAGTGAGTTTAGCCATGATGTCAACCCTTGAACCCTCTCCCTCACTCCATACCTCCACATCCCTAGATTCTCCTCTTTGAATTATCAGCCCTCCATAATGTACTGTTCCCAGCTGTTCATAAACCCATTTATAGTCCTTTCCCCTCCATTTACACAGGCAATCTGTTCCATGCCTACCCTGTCCCTGAACCCTGTCCCTCTCCCCCTACATCCTCATCCCTAGCTTCTCCTCTTGGAATTATTAGCCTCCTATAATATATTGGTCTGAGCCATTCATGAACCAGTTTATAGTTCTTTCCCAATCACTTACATAGGCAATTGTTTACATCCAAAAAGATTTGTTACACAGCCAACTCAAGGAGTCACTGGTTGTCTTGAGTCTAATGCTAGCCTGTGTTAAAGGTCCAGAAGCCAGGGTTAAGGCTTATAATATGGCCCTAACCATGGCGCTGGACCTGATCACACCTTACCACGTTCACCCCTTGACCCCTCAGCATCACTCACCATGGTATTGTGCTGAGTTGTGCCAGTTGAAGACTAAGGGGCATAGGTTAAAGTGCTTCTGGAGGTGGTCACGCTCTGAGAGAAAAAGAAAGGATTCAGGCAAGTTCCCTTCTAATATAATTTAAGTAACCTAGAAGTTTATATTTGGGGCTGGTGATTTGGACCTCATCAGTCAATACAATAGTTCATAGATACTAGCCACACATCCAAGTTTGTTTGCAAAGTTCTCTCTTTATTTTCACCCTGAAGAGGGCCATTTGGTGCTGCAACTCCATTATCTGGAGTATCAGTGAGCAACTGATTTTAAGAAGACTACATTCTTGTCAAGATCAATTGCTGCTGATTGGAACTGTCCAGTGTGCTGTTCCACACTGCTGACAGTTGGCTAAACCTTTCCTGTCTCCAGTCTGACATTTTTTTTCCATAGAAAAGTGTGAGCAGTTTGCCCAGTTGTTTTGATGACAAAGTATCCTCTATTGGAGCATGTGCTGCTTCTTCTGGTCCAGTCTTTACTGGAGGCAATCAGCCTGCTGGTGAACATTGTCTGCCATCTTGGAGTAAGTTTTGGCTGGTTTTGGCACAAGCGGTTCTTTGGGTACTCACTAGCATGTGTCCCACCACCTGTGCCCTCGACCAGGGTTTGACATGGCTTTATCATCAGCTGCTTGAATTTTCTGGGGACAGTGTTTGTGGAGATCTTCAATGGGTCATTAATTGAGGGAATTTTTCCTGCATCTCTGAAAGACGCTGTACTGACACCTCTCCTTAAAAAGTCATCTTTTGGACCTGACATACTTGCAAACTATAGACCTATCTCTAATCTTCCCTTTCTGGGGAAGCTTATTAAGAAGGTGGTGGTTGACCAGCTGGTTGGGTGCTTGGAGACATTTATATAACTTTGAGCCTCTCCAGTCAGGTTTTCAGTCATGGCACAGCACTGAGTCGGCTTTGGTCAGGGTTACACATGATCTCTTCATGGAAAGTGACTCAGAGCACTATACCATTCTGGTGCTCCTGGATCAATCTTCAGCATGTGACATGGCTGATAATGGGGTGCTGTTGGATTGTCTGTAGAAATATATATGGGTGCTACTGGTGCAGATGTGCACAGGTTCTGCTCATATTTAACCGGAATATTGCAGCGCGTTGTCCTAGAAAATTTTTCTTCAGGTTCTTTTGTGCTGCCTTGTGGTGTTCCACAGGGCTCCATCTTGGCCCCCTGTTAGTGTATATGCTGCCACTGGTGGAGATCATTAGGCAGTACAATCTGGGGTTTCACTGCTATGCAGATGATATCCAGCTGTACCTGTCTTGTGCCCCTGTTGTTCTCCGTGTATATGCTGCTGCTGGGAGAGATCATTAGGTGGTACAATTTGTGGTTTCATTGCTATGCAGATGATACCCAGTTGTACTTGTCCTGTCCCCCTGTTGTTCTCTGTGTATTTGCTGCTGCTGGGAGAGATAAATAGGTGGTACAATCTGGCATTTCACTGCTATGCAGATGATACCTAGTTGTACCTGTCCTGTCCCCCTGTTGTTCTCTGTGTACGTGCTGCTGCTGGGAGAGATAAATAGGCGGTACAATCTGGGGTTTCACTGCTATGCAGATGATACCCAGTTGTACCTGTCCTGTCCCCCTGTTGTTCTCTGTGTACATGCTGCTGTTGGGAGAGATCATTAGGCAGTACAATTTGGGGTTACATTGCTATGCAGATGATACCAACTTGTACCTGTCCTGTGCCCCTGTTGCTCTCTGTGTATATGCTGCTGCAGGGAGAGATCATTAGGCAGTACGATCTGGGGTTTCACTGCTGTACAGATGATACCCAGTTGTACCTGTCCTGTGCACCTGATGATCTTTCTGCCCAAGATATGCAGAGTCATTGTTTAGCTAACAACTGGATGTAAACTAACTGTCTGTGTCTCAACCCCTGCAAGACTGAAGTTGCAGTGATTGAGCCAGGTCATGGGGATATTTTTGCTAACAGGAGACTATACACCCTTGTGGTTGATGGTCGTCCTCTGTCAGTGATAAAAGTGGTCAAGGATCTCAGCATTATTCTTGATGATTGACTTGACCTTAAAAAACAGGTCTCATCAGTTGTTAGGGTTGTTTTTTTCCAGCTCCAGAATATTGCCAGAATCTGTCCATTTCTGAATCTCACTGACCTAGCTACGGTTATCCATGCCTTTGTTACTAGCCAACTTGATTACTGCAACGCTCTGTACCTAGGGCTGTCTGAAGGTCTGATGTGTCACTTGCATCTAGTGCAGAATGCTGCAGCCAGGATGTTGACTGGTACCTCTATGGGGGGCCAGATCACTACTGTCCTGTGCTCTCTGTATTGGCTGCCTGTGAGTGCATACATCACTTTCAAGATTGGCTTGTTGCCATATAAGGCCCTACGTGGTCTGGGATCTGACTACTTTTAAGAGCTTCTGGTATTGTACTCTCCTATCTGCTCCCTATGCTCCACCAATGCTGACTTATTAATTGTACCATCTTTCCATTTAAAAAAAAATGGGAGATAGGGCAGTTGAAGTGTCATCCTGATCCTCTGGCATTCTCTTCCACCACATTTTAACGTGGCCAGTACAATGGAGATCTTAAAAACCTCTATCAAAACCCATCATTTTGATAAGACTTTGAATCTTTTCTGAATTAATGCATTTTGAGACTGTATAACTGTATTTTGAATTGTTATTTGCAAAGACCTCTGAGCCCCTGGATAGGGCACTATAAAAATAAAACTTGCCTTGCCTTACATCAGTACCCTGCCCTTGAACCCTCCCCCCACTCCCTAGCTCCACACCCCTAGCTTCTCCTCTTGGAATTATCAGCCATCTATACTGTATCAGTCCCAGTCATTCAAGGTGATTTTAGTCCTTAACACTACTTACACAGGCAATTGGTTCCATGGGTACCCCACTCCTGAACCCTCCCACTTTCCAACTACTTCCACATCCCTAGCTTCTCTTCTTGGAATTATCAGCCCTCTATACTGTACCAGTCCCAGACATTCAAGAACATATTTACAGTCTCTCCTCCATGACTTACACAGACAGACAATCTGTTTCATAGATAACCTACCCAAGAGCCCTCCATTTACTCCCTACCTCCTCATCCCTAGCTTCTCCTCTTGGAATTATCAGATCTCAATACTGTACCACTCCCAGCCATTCATGAATGTATTTACTGTCCCTCTTCCATTTATACAGATGATCCATTTCATAAGTACCACACTACTGAACCCTCCCCCTCACTCCCTACATCCACATCCAGAGCTTCTCCTATTGAATTATTAGCTTTCTATACTGTACTAGTCATAACCAATCATGAACCACTTTTATAGTCCCTTCCCCACCACTTATACAATTTACTCCATGGGTACCCTCACTTGTGACCCTCTCCTTCACTCCCTACCTCCACATCCCAAGCTTCTACTCTTGGAATTCTTAGCTTTCTATACTGTACTAACTAGCATAGCCATTATCAGAACTCAAAAACACTTAAATAGTAGAGCACACACACCTCAAATACAAGGGCACAGGTCTATAACAAACTTTAATTCAGAAGTGTCACAAAAAAGCCATATCACCTGACGCATTTCGGATGTCTGCTACATCCTTTCTCAAAGGTCAACCCATTAATGTGGACATTCCCTTAAATACTCATACCAACAAACTAATAATGACATCACTAATTTAATCAATCATTTGTTAAAACAGTAACTAAACATATATAAACACATTAATTTATGTAAAAAATGTCTATATTATAAAGACTCAGATATTTCTGACATAAAAAACATAAATACCCAAAGCAAAAAAGGGGAGGAAAAAGAAGAAAAAAGCTGAATAGGAACAAGTTAAATTACTAATACAGAGGTCCAAAATTATATTCAGAATCAGCTTATTACATTTAAAACATATACTTAGTGCTTAGCCATTTTACAATGGATTTGATATTTTCATTATCCATTAATAAGCACCACTAAACATACATAATGCGTTATACCAAGTATTACTCATTTTTTCCCATTTTTTAACTACAGAAAAAGACTTTCATGGCTATAATCCTAAATTTAAATATCTATCTCTGAAAAAGGGAAAGGAAAACCCCATCGTGCACTAGCGCAAATAAAAGGGGAAATATAAGTCTAAACAATTATAATTATTACTATAACTATAAAACATGTATATCTAAAGATCTATAATACTTAATATCACAATCAAATAATTTTTATCTCCCAAAACAAGAGCTTAGAAGCTAAAAAGCTAGAAGAGAAGAGAGGAGAGGAGGGGGAAAGGGGAAAGAAGAAGATTTTTAGTAACACGGAACGGATTTTTAATATTAGACAGTTGATTACCTGTAATACAGAAGGTCTAATATATATGGCAGTGTGTAGCTGTAATAGCTTTTATATTGGAAAAATGAAACGGAATTTTAAAGTACGAGAGAAGGAACATTTAAAGGCTATTGAAAAAAAAGATCCAACATATGCCACAGCTGCCCATGTAGTTATGGCAAGAAAGGATGAAACACACGAGTTTCGTTTTGTGGGTATAGATAAAGTTTATCATAAACCACGAGGGGGAGACTTTGATGATCTCTTGTTAAAAAGAGAAGCATTTTGGATCATTAATCTGAACGCCACTAAAAATAAGGGTTTAAATACTGGTTTTGAATTGAAACCTTTTCTCAAACAAAAAAGAATGAAGAAATGATTAAAAGTAATGGTTGTAATAGTTTATTGAGTAGGACATTACTGTTTCGATAAGCTGTTATTATTAAGCTGCAATGCCTGTGCTGAAGTGATGTTTTTTTTTTAAATCTTCTTCTTTCCCCTTCCCCCTCCCCCCTCCTCTCTTCTAGCTTTTTAGCTTCTAAGCTCTTGTTTTGGGAGATAGAAATTCTTTGATTGTGATATTAAGTATCATAGATCTTTAGATATACATGTTTTATAGTTATAGTAATAATTATGATTGTTTAGACTTATATTTCCCCTTTTTATTTGCGCTAGTGCGCAATGGGGTTTTCCTTTCCCTTTTTCTGAGATAGATATTTAAATTTAGGATTATAGCCATTAAAGTCTTTTCTGTAGTTACAAAAAGGGGAAAAAATTAGTAATACTTGGTATAATGCATTATGTATGTTTAGTGGTGCTTATTAATGGATAATGAAAATATCAAATCCATTGTAAAATGGCTAAGCACTAAGTATAGGTTTTACATGTAATAAGCTGATTCTGAATATAATTTTGGATCTCTGTATTAGTAATTTAACTTGTTCCTATTCAGCTTTTTTTCTTCTTTTTCCTTTCCCTCCCCCCCCCTCCTTTTTTTGCTTTGGGTATTTATGTTTTTTATGTCAGAAATATCTGAGTCTTTATAATATAGACATTTTTTACATAAATTAATGTGTTTATATATGTTTAGTTACTGTTTTAACAAATGATTGATTAAACTAGTGATGTCATTGTTAGTTTATTGGTATGAATATTTAAGGAAATGTTCACATTAATGGGTTGACCTTTGAGAAAGGATGTAGCAGACATCCGAAACGCATCAGGTGATATGGCTTTTTTGTGACACTTCTGAATTAAAGTTTGTTATAGACCTGTGCCCCTTGTATTCGAGGTGTGTGTGCTCTACTTTTTAAGTGTTTTTGAGTTCTATGTTAGTATAGAAGCACCACTTCCTTATGCTCACTCCGTTTTGGCTTTTTGTTGGCCATTATCAGAACTGTTTAGTGAGTCTAAGCACAGGAGAGTTCCCAGAAGACTGGAGAAGGGCTCATGTGATCCTGCTCCACAAGAGTGGTAGCAAGGAGGAGGCAGAAAACTACAGACCAGTCAGTCTTACCTCAGTAGTAGGCAAGATTATGGAGGCACTCCTTAAGGAAAGGATAGTGCAACACCTGGAATCCATAGGAGCACAGGACCAAAGCCAGCATGGGTTTACAACAGGAAGGTCCTGTTAAACTAATCTCATAGATTTATTTGACTGGGTAACCAGAGTGGTGGACCAAGTGGGTGCAATTGATGTCACCTACCTTGACTTCAGCAAAGCTTTCGATACTGTTCCACATAGAAGATTGATCAATAAGCTGGGTAGGTTTGGGTGGGTCAGAAGTTGGTCAACTGGGTGGCAAACTGGTTGGGGGCAGAACACAGAGAGTGGTGGTAAACAGTATACAGTCAGAAGAGATGCAAGTCACAAGTGGGGTACCACAGGGATCAGTCCTAGGGCCAGTCCTCTTTAATGTCTTCATCAGTGACATTGCAGATGGACTGGAGGGTAAGGTTTGTCTGCAGATGACAGCAAGATCTGTAACAGAGTAAATGACCCAGATGGGGTAGGCAGAATGTGAAGAGATCTGGATAAACTGGCAAAATGGTCAGAAGAGTGGTAAATGGGGTTTAATGCAAAGAAGTGCAAGATCATGCACATAGAGAAGAGAAACCCTGAATCCAGCTATAGGTTGGGAGGAGAGTTGCTGGCAATCATAAGGGAAGAAATAGACTTGGGCATCATCATCACAGATGACTTCAAAACATTCAAACAGACCACTAAAGCAGTAGGTAAGGCTAGAGGGATGCTGGCGTGTATCAGTAGGGGTATCACAAGTCATAAGAGGGAGGTAATAATCCCTTTTTACAAGACACTGGTTAGGCCCCATCTGGAGTACTGCATGCAGTACTGGAGGCCACACCTGCACAAGGACATTAACAAAATGGAGGCAGTCCAGAGAAGGGCAAATAAAACGGTGCAGGGACTGAATCAGAAAACATATGAGGACAGATTAACGGAGCTCAATATGCATTCCCTGGAGTAAAGAAGGGAGTAAGGTGATATGATCGAAACATTCAAACATCTTAAGGGCATTAACAAGGTGAAAGAATCTAACATGTCTCAATATAAGAAAAATATCAGGACAAGAGGACACAGCATGAGATTAGAGGGAGGCAGATTAAGGGGTAATGTGAGGAAGTTCTTTTTCACAAAAAGAGTGATGGATGCATGGACCAGCCTACGTCAGGTAATGGTTGATAAGAATACAGTGCCAGGCTTCAAACAGGCATGGGATAGGCAAAAGGAAGCAATACAGATGAGTATGAATACATAGGCCATTGACAGCGTAAAGGCCTATGGCACATTCATAAGGTTGAAAAAAATGGGCAGATTGGATGGGCCTTGCAGTCCTTATCTGCCATCAACTTCTATATTTCTATGTTACTAGTCCCAACCATTCATGAACCCCTTTTATAGTCCCTCCTCCACCACTTACACAGACAAGTTACTCCATGGGTACCCAACCCCTGACCCTCTCCCTCGCTTCCTACCTCCACATCTCAAGCTTCTCCTCTTGGAATTAAAACCTCATTAGAGGAATGCAGAAACTGAATTATCCATTCTCAAAATGTCATAAATTAGTAGACACAGACAGACATTATCCTGCCTGTCATGTATTGAATTGACAAGTCCTTTATCAAAGGCTGAGGATTAACAGGCAAATGTAACATTTAAATACTTATTTTATTTCATGTGATCCTTGGACATCATCATCACTATAGTACACCAATTGGTTAAGATTTCAACACTTTAATTGCTTTCACATATAAAAACATATCAACCCTAAAGTGATGTAATTTAAAATTAGTGTAACACCCCTACAAATGGGGGTTCCCAAAAGTCTTTCTTGGGCTTGCCTAAATGCCCACTGCCAGGCTAATGTTCTGTGTCCTAGCAATTTAAAAGTGTTTGCATGCGAGTGCTGTTAGCATCCATGCTGGTCTCTTTAAGAGACATTATTTTGCAGTGTATAATTAATCTAGGTAAGGGCTGAGTGTTTCTAAGCTCAAGTCCCACCCGGGCTGCAGTATTATTGCTCCATTCTGTCATCACTAATTGCACAGAAGGAACTTTATTTAGAACTGTGACTGCTCACTGAGTATCTGCTTCAATAGTAAAGATATTGTAGTTTGTCTAACCTATCTTCCTTTGCAGCATGGACTTTCTGTATTGCACTACCATTTTGGTTTTGGACTGCCAGTCAGCACCAATCAGTACCTTTGAGGACCCTAAAATGGTGTCTGTCTCCAGGGGTCTTGTGGGAGTGAATTTCTGTAGGAATTGCAGTTTTTACACTTTGGTGCCTAAATGGACCTAGAGGGAAACTCTAGCTGTGACAGACAGATGGATCGGCCAACCAAACCTTTTGGATTTCTAACGAAGTCCCAGTGCTGCCTGGAGAAGAAGTCAGTCTGAGCTTGGAGTTGAAGGAGTGCACAGCTTGAGTATTCGAGCAGCTGTTCCTGTGCAGTTGCGCGGTAAACTGGTGGGGAGGCTGTGCTTGGCCTGCCTACTTCATTTTCTCTGGTAGGGAATCCTTCAGTTCAAATGGAAATCAGACTACTTCCAAACAAGTTTTGTGACCAGATCTACCAAATTGTGACTGCCTGTTTACCTGAAGAAGACCAAAGATTTGCCTCAGTGCGATTGGTCTGTCAGGACCAGAGACTACCGCGGAGCATCAGTTTGCACAGAGACACTGTGTATTGCAACCGGACTGTCAACCAAACTGCGGTACTGTTACTTTGCTTTACTATAAGTGTGTTGATTGGTGTTAGTGGGTTGCAATTTTTTCCCCACTGTCTGCTTGTGTCACGCTTGCTGGAAGCTGCATCCAGCACCTACCTGACTGAATCCACATTCATCTCCAATTGGCCTGGGCCTCCACACTTTGGCCCAGCCAGCTGCTCACACCACAGAGAAGAACATCGATGAGATACCTGCCTGGGGATCAGCCCCCTACTCAACATCACGAACAGAAACAACACCATAGTGAATCGTGTGGGACCTGCTTCTCCTGGCAAACCAGTAAGTCATCCTGCAGTCTCCATTTCGTCCATCCTGTGTCCTATACTGGGTAGTGTTAGTAAACACCTGGGTAGCTCCCTGCAACAACAGCTCAATCAAAATGCATCATCTGATTTAATTGTTTTGCTTGATTAACATAAACTGAGCCATCTGGATCCGGATTATAAATTCTAGGTTACTGTGCATGATTATTTATTTCCACCTAGAGGGTCCTGACCAGCTGCAATGCCGACCTACCCCAGGCAATGCTTCAGAAGGCTAGCCTACTTCACCAAATGGGTACCCAGAGTACGTGTGACTGTGTTGAGAGAATCTAAAGTGCATGCCCTGCAGCCTGATTGAATCAGTACTATCCAATCAACCTGATTATGCCCTTCCTTGTTCATTCCTCCTAAATAAATCAGATCTGAATCTTTTTGCACTTAAACTGGTTATGGTGTACCTCTGTGTAGATGACACTGTGATACTGTTGATTGCTGTGTTTAACCTTATTTTACAGGGGATCCCCAGGGCCGAGCCCGCTGATACAGCCGTGGTGGTAAGGGCAACAAGTGTGGGGTCAAAGTTGTTGTCAGGGGTAAATTGCAATTGTGTGTTCTGTGAAATCATTTAGGCCACTAGAGGGAAAAGAGAGGGGTAACAGAGTCCTGGAGGGTTTTACTCAGGTCAGCTACGCTAATACGAACCCTATCCTCTGGGTAGAGGCATCCATTTTCAGTACCCAGGCCCCTCAATCTGCACTTGGTCAAGCAGGCAGGGGTAGAAGCCCTTGGGATAGCGCCACCTAAGGGTTACACTAGAATTAATAAATCAGTAATAAACTGGAATGAATACATCAGTTCTAGTTCCATTAAAAAGCCTGAGCTGTAGCTACTCAGGTTAAAAGAGATATTAGAATAGAGCTTAGAAAAATGAAAACAGGGATGGGACAGATGGGAAAGGGAGACCAAGGTATGTGGAACTGAAAATGGATACATGAAAGGGAAAGGACTGGGGATTACAAAGATGTCGGAATAAATAGCATCATATTATATATTTGCAGTGCAAGTTTTCCATTTTAGCAGCATTTACAGATAAATTGAAATTCTTATTTTACCACTTTGCTTTGCAATCTTACTAGACGTCTAAAATAGTTTCTTTTCATGACTCAAATAAATTTCTCATGATAACAATGAAGATATACCAAGCAACAGTAAACAGGGGACCATAGTGACTTTTTTTTTTTTTAATTTATGGGGGCACATCCATTTGTGAATTTAGCCCTAGTTTCCTGCTTGCTATTAATGTCAAGATCCAAAAATTCTCCCTGATCAGCATCAGGTTGTTGAAATCACCGTCTCTTTGATTCCAACTCACCCTATCAATTACTGTGAAGTTAAAACTATGGGGCACATTCGTGGGGGGCTTCTATAACATGTGCTGCTGTGGTTAAGTGCCATCTTTCCTCATCATAGCCCTCATGTGTTCCCATACTCTTCTTTTAAAACACTGGGTCGTCTTTCCCACATAGAATGACTTACAGCTACAGGTAGCCAAGTATGTAACTCCTTCTGTACTTCAGGTTATGCATTGCCAAATTGGAAAAGTTCTGGCTATATTACAGCTAGTAAAGTCCTTATTTCCTGTGTTACATTTTCACGATAAACACACACTTTGCATTTTTAATAACCTTGTATTTGATTGAGCCAAGTGTTTGGTTGTTTATCTCTATAATGACTATGTATTAAAACATCTCTGAGTGTTGGGGCCCTTTTGTAGCACATCCTAAATGGTTCCTGGCCAATAGCCTGTAATACCATATCTGCGGGCTAAAACATTTTTTTGGTAACCGGTTAAGGCCCACTAGGCACACGTGCCTGTTTTCAGGGGCGACCTGGGAGCACTGGGCGGTTAAGTGACTTTCTCAGAGTCCCACAGTACACAAGTGGAGGTTGTGAGAATCAAACCAAGGTCTGGTCTGCTGGATGTACCAAGCTCATTCGCAGCTCATTACTCTAACCTCTAGGCTATACTGCCAGCAAATATACCCATCTTTGTCATTCTACTCATGGTCACCAAACTCTCACATGGCCGCGTTGTGGTCTACCTCCTCTGGGGGATTGGTCCTATGTCCCACCAACCCCTCACACCTCAGGGCAAACAGTTGTTCCCAGCCACTATCTCTGTTACTGGCAGAGAAGCTTCAGGCCAGGGATCATCCCAATCCACCAGGCTCCTGCTGCTTAGGCCCATCACATCCTCGGGTACACAGCAGAGTGGCCCTGTTGGTGGTCCCCCTGCTGTTCAGACACAGAACACCTTCGTCACCCTCACCCATCGCTTGCTTCCCTGGCATCAGATACCTCAATTCAGTCTGCACCTCCTCTGGAGATAAGCTTCTCACCAGCTCCCAGCCCTCATTCTACCCCACACAGGGCTCACCCTTTGCTAGCCCCTATGTCGCTAGCTGTACTGTATGGCCTCACCGGCATATGCTCGACAGTCCATATTACCCTCACCCAGTTCCCATGGGCCTTATCCTAGCTTCCATCTCCCTACACCAGGGGATCCTCTGGGTTACCATTATCCACCTCCATCAGGACCTACGCCAGTCGTGGAGGATATTCAGGTCCTTCCTTTGGGTGGGGTCTTGCATTCCTAGGTACCAACGCCAGCTGTGCTGCCTCCCCAACACAGGACCTGCTGCAAGGGCCTACTGTATGTCTACATCCCCCCAGCATCCCCCAGTTGCTCCAGACAGCCTTTTCTACTACTCACCTGGCCAACAAAGGGGACCTGGTCCTCCCCAATTCTGGGGTAAGGGTGCCCTGGATGAATGGGATGATGCTTCAAGTGCCCCTCTCCCTCATCTGGGTCTTCTGAAGGGTGTGTGCACCTAAGGACATTCCATGGTCCCCCCCCCGGATGATGACCCCTTTTGTACGGTCATGCACCCCATCCGGGCAGTGATGGGCTTTGGCTCAGAGAAGCAGGACCCCAAACGCAGGCAGTTGGTTAATTACCAATGTATGTCTGATGCCCCACTGTTGGTGGTTCAGCAACTTATTGATACTTATGAGGATCTGACAATGGTAGCCTGGCATCAGCTTCATCTCCTCCCAGACAGATAATGCCATGTCCCTGATGGCAGGCCTTTTTATGGGAAACAAACTGAGGCAGGCTCAGTGGCCATCAATGCTGCCCATGACCAGTCCAAATGACTGATACACCTCAGCTCCCTGAACCCAGACCAAGAGTTCCACCATTTGGATCCTTTTGGTACATGGATGTTTGCTTCTTCCACTCTTGCCATCTGGGCCTTCAACTACCTTGGCCACATACTGCAATATTAGAATTCTCTGTGGAACAAGGTCCAAGAGGTCATCCTCTCCCTCCCTGAGGGGCCTCGCAAGAAGGAACTGCAAGAAAACCTCAAAGTGATCTCTGATGTCAGTGATCACCTTCTGTGAACCACCTATGATGCTGCAAATGTGTCAGCTAGGGCTATAGCCACCGGCATCTGCCATCACCGGTATTCTTCGCTCGGGGTCTTGGGGTTCACACAGGATGAACAGAAATCTATCCTGAATGCTCCCTTCAGGGGTTTTCTGCTCTTCAGTGGGATGTGGAGTACATCCTCACTAAGCTTCAAGCCTCAGGAAGAGTTGTTAAGCACTCCACTCCCTTTATCATACCCAGCCCAGGCCTAACCAGAAGCAGCCCTTTCATCATCAGCCTCACCACCTAGCCTGGCAGCCAGCTAGAACCCTGGGAAAACGCAAGACTATAGCACCTACCTTGCCTACCTCAGCTGCCTCTGCTAGCAAAATCTACAGAGGGGGACCGGCAGCTCCCACTATGTCTTCTCCACCCTCCCAGCTCCATTCCCAACCCCTCCCTCAGGCAGAACTGGAGGTGGATGTAGGGGATAATTTCTCCCTACTCTAGCCAGAGTGGAAAAAGATCACATCAGATAGCTGGGTACTTCAGTTAATTGAACACAGTCACTCTCTGGTGTTCCTTAAGTAGCCTCCAGACAACCTCCCATCTCTGTCCCACTATCCTCCCCATCATGTACCCCTGATCTGGGAAGAAATCCACACCCCTCTTTGAAAGCAGGGTATAGAGCCAGT
This sequence comes from Neoceratodus forsteri, assembly GCA_016271365.2. Lineage (NCBI taxonomy): Eukaryota > Metazoa > Chordata > Ceratodontiformes > Ceratodontidae > Neoceratodus > Neoceratodus forsteri. Next base: position 414,571,850 of record CM057457.1, on the reverse strand, counting down.
TCCCATCTCCCAACAGGAACAGGGGTACTACTCTCATTTCTTCCTGGTCCACTAGTGCACAGGAGACTTCAGGCCAATCCTGGACCTCAGCAAACTAAATCTATCCATTCAGCCCAAGAAATTCAGGATTGTCATGCTGCAAGGTCTTCTCCCCCTTTTACATGAGCAGGACTGGATCTGTTCCCTGGACATGCATCACAGGCGTTTTTACACTTTCACTTACAGATAGCTCATTTCCAATTCCAGGCTCTCCTTTTGGCATGTTCTAAGCCCTCATTGTTTTTACCAAGTGCCTGGCAGTGGAAGCAACAGACATCAAGTGCCTGGGATTTTTTTCCATTCCTGGATGATTGGCTTCTAGCAGCCTCATCCATGGAGTGCTTCCTGCAAACACTGGAGCACACCATTTACCTTTTTTAGGAATCTGGGGTGACTATCAATCTGGCCAAGTTGTTTCTCTCACCCTCTCAATGCCTTCAGTGTATTGGGGCTGTCCTGGATACAGCTCAGGGCATAGCCTTCCTTCCATAGGACAGGGCAGACCACTTGATGGAGCTAGTCAGAATGGTGCACTCCTCTCATCATGTCCCAGAGGTACATGCACATGTGTCCTCACTCAGGTACAAAGGGACACTAGTAATGGGAAGGAAAAGGTAAAGCCCATGACAATGGAGGGCCATAGGACACTATTACAAGCAACTAAATAGGTTGACTAGATGGGCCTGGCATTCCTTATCTGCCAACAATTTCTTTGTATCTATGTATGTCCCAGCACATTTGTTCCTACGTCTCCTGTGTCACATGGTGACTACCCAAATCACTGTCCCTCTAGCCTATCTGCTCATGAGAATCCCCCAGTAGACACTCAGAGTTCTGTGGGATCAGTGTACAGATGACTTGACCAAATAGTCTTGGTCTTGGACCCTGTAAAGAGGGTCTTGTTATGGTGGCTGGATCCCAAAGAACCCCCTGCAGAGGGTGCCCTTCCTTATCCCTCTCAGCAAATCCTGACCATGGAGGCAACCAACTTAGTATGTGGGGCTCATCTGGTCGCTAACCAGACCCAGAGAATGTGGTCCATAGCTAAGGGACATCTTCACATAAATGTTCTGGAGATATGAGTCATTCTGTATGTCCATCAGGCCTTGCAGACTCAGCTCTTCCCAGGCCCACTGCGGATCCAGACAGACAACACCAGCATGGTCCATTACATTCATAAGCAATGGGAAACCCATTCATACTCTGTGTTGCGAGGCGATGTAAGTCTGGTATTGGGCAATGGACCACAGCCTTTGTCTTTCTGCTGTGCATATTCCAGGTGTCCAAAACATCTGAATGGAGAGCTTCAATTGTTCTCGGGTGAATGAGTGTGAGCTTCTGCCCTCCATAGTGGCAGATCTGTTGAACACCAGGGCCACCCAAAGTTGGACCACCTTGCTGAATCCCTATTCAAAGCAAAAGTGCCGCTTGTCTGCTTGCTCTCTCTAGGGTCTGGAGTTTTCTGGTGAGATGCACTGTCTGTCTTCTGAACAGGTAGGTTTCTGTAAGCCTTTCTTCTCTTTCATCTTCTTCAGCGAGTTCTAATCAAGCTGCTAGTGGAGGGGGTGACCCTGATCCTCATTGCTCCATTGTGGTCTCACCAGATCTAGTTCCCTCTGCCTCAGCAAATGGCAGTGGAACCCTCATTACCTCTGCCGTTGTGCACAGGCTTGCTCTCCCAGGATCATGGAACCCTGGTCCAGCTGGGCTTCAAATCGCTCCATCTTCACGTATGGCTCCTGAGGACATAGCCATTTTTCACTTTGGGATTTCTCCCAAGGTGGCAGAGGTCTTTATGGCAGCTTGCTAACCTTCCACTAGAGCTACTTACTCCATGAAGCTTAGACCCATGAAGGGATGACAACTGTATCAATACTGGGAACTCCAAGGAGTTCCAATGGCAGGGCTGTCAAATTGCAGCTGATAAAGGTTTAAAAGTCCAGTGCGTGAAGCATCTCCACCAAGAATACTGGTGCAGGGCGTACTTAGCAAAAGAGGCAACATGAACCAATAACTCATTTTCCGCTGAGAAGAACATTTATGCAGATGAGATGCTACCTCTAACTCAGGTCAGTTTTGAGGAGAAGAGTCTCCCTATGTCAATTCTCTCTGACACCAACCAATGTCTGATGTTGATCCCATGTTAGTAGCCCAAGGGACTAGTAATAAATGCACCACCTTGAAGAAATTGTGAAGCTTTCAACAGGGACTTCAGATTCCTGCTCTGAAGAGTCTTGGCCTGGGCTGTGGATTTCCAGTGGAGGCCTCACCTGAGGAGAAGGTCTAACAGAGCCACCCAAAGGGTGTCCTCCTACATCTGAGAAAAAATATGGTTAGTGCCTTTAGGGAGAAAGCCCCAGGTTAGGAGAATAGAGCCATACACATCCTTCTAGGTGACCCAGATCCTCACTGGTAATTATGTCAACAAGTGACTCTGAGCAGAAAACAGGCCCTGGATCATCAGCTAGCTTGGAGTTGGCACCACCACTGGCACTGAATTTGGGTCAAATGATGTCCTCGGACACAAGAACCTCCTTGTCACTGTGGTCAGCAACATCCTCGACATCATTCTCAATGTCATTATTGATGTCTAGCCCACTGGCATCACCTTCCTCAACACTGAAGTTAGGGGGAAACACCAAGCCAACACCATTATAAGCAGTATGCTTAGAACTTGACCTAGGTCTAACACCTTGGCTGCTTACAATGCTGTCACCTGGCTCAAAGTCATCCTCTGCAAAAACTAAGAACAACACCCACTCATGAATGAATGCCACCAGTTAGGTAATGATGCACCAATTCACTGGCAAAACCATAAAGTTCAAAATAAATCAATTTATTAGACATAAAGCTAACACAGCAGATCCCACTAACAGAGAACTTGGGACCATATTTCCAGATGCCTCAGCAATTCACTCATTAGAGCTTCCTCATAGGAAAGAGGCATGGAGTCGTTCACTGCTGTGTAAAGCTGTGGCTCCACCACCAAGAATGTCTACTGCTCCAGGAAATCAGACTGTAGAGAGTTTTCAGCCAGCCACCCAGAAGGAGTTGGCTGTCCACCTGACCAAACCATCATGCTCTACAATATCACAACGTGGTGAGGTCAAGGAAAACCTTGTGTTTCCTTGTAACCTGAGGTTCCAGGAAAAGGCTCAGGGCAAAGGCACAGTGATCTTACATCTGAAGCTTGTATGCATAGCTTACTACTGAAGGTAAGAATCATATGACCCCACTGTAACACGCAGTCTTCAAGAGTACGGCGGTACATGAAAAAGCATGCCTCACAGGAGTCCATGTTGTTATTGCTTGGGTCCATGGCAGGCCATGCAGAGTTGATGCTGCTCGGAAGTTATCTTGTTTTCACAGGGGCATGAACACAAAATGTGTGGAATTCTTTACGTCTTTTTTTTGTCTATGACCTCTTCTGATTTCACTTTGGCATTGTGAACAGAAAAGAATGAGAATGACACCATACAAGAAAAGGAGATGGTGATGAGCAAAAGAATACTGGCTGCAATGAAGCAAACTGAGGCAGCACTCCCATGGTGTGCATTTGACAGCATAAAACAGAACTGAAGTTCAAGAGCAAGCCAGCAATGGTTACTGGCTAATTTGCACATTACATGAAAGTGTGCAGTTGCTGTGCTTAGTAGCTGTCGCTGGCTCCCAGAGCAAAGATTTGCTTGCTTGAGTCCCTAATGCCACTGGCCCACACACACAATTGGGAATCAGCTGAAAAGAATAATTCATGGAAGATAAGTTTTATTCAGAATGGCTGCTGATGATTCAGTGTATGATGTATTTTGTATATTATCAAGCATTGTACAGTGATGTTATACTGTACTATATGAATATGTACTGTATATATTGTAATGTGATGCATGTGTCAAACATTTATTGTATTTCAATCTACTATATACATTGTCTTGAGCATTGTCATAGACAATCATCATAAAAGTGAATCCTTGACTGATTTTCTAACAACTTTGTAATCCTGCTTGCATTGTCACTTCTACAGTTTCTTCTGCTGAAACCCCTTTTCTTGCTTTCTTCTCCTCTATTTTGAACTCCACCTTGAACTTTCCAAGTCCTTCCTTTTTCAAGAACGAAATGTTTATAATGCAGATACCTGTGTGTTCATGCACTCCTGGAATGCAGACCCAGTGAAGGCAATCCTTTGTCATGTCTGCCAACTCTCAGTTCAGTTTCATAGTCACTATAAAATGCAACCTGCTTCTTTTAAAAATTCTTGGCTTTACTCATTTGAGTTTTTCTGACATCATCACTACCTTCCCATAATTCTATACTCTCATATCCTCCAAGTCTACACTTTTCCCTATTCCTCCTAACCCCTCTCAACAACAATTGGAAAATTCCATATAAACTTATTATCTAGCCGTCCACTTACTGCTGGGAGTGTCTTCAAGATGATCCTTCAGCTGTGTGGTCTATTTCCTCTCCATATCATCCCATGGGCATTCCTTATTCCCTTTAAATAACGATAACAGTTTCTTCTTTGAGATTTTGTATCCTGCACATAAAAAAAAAAGCGAAGAAACCTAATGATACAGATGTTATTTATAATCAGAGCTAGATGAAGGTAAAAGACGACCCTCCAAGGAATTTCTGAATTGTACTGGTAGTTGCTCCAACGTGAAAACTGACAGATGATGATTTATAATTACACCAGTACACCATCTTAATTTCTTTTTAACAGTTTCAGGGTGGGCTTGTACCCCATATCAACACACACATCTCTGGTACCACCCTCCACCCTGTCACTTCCTTCCCAGTTGCCCAATCCAGGAGGGTCGTGACTTGCTCCTCACGGAGGTACTCACAGTGGAAAGAGACCATATCACCCTATAACCCCAGGCTAAGACTTATGCCTTCAGATCATTGTGGTGTGCAGAATGTCCAGGGTTCAGGTGTCAAGCTGTAGCCCGGTGAGATAGGTTTTCCTTTGAAGTTTCCCCATGAAGCTTAGTCATGCAGTGGCATAACAGACACTCTCCCATGCGTGCATTTGCCAGTGTCAGCCATGCTTCAAGCCCATGTGCACAGAGTGCCAGGCACACCAAATGCTAGTTGCTGCTACTAGTCAGACTACTGCAAACTGTCCTGACCTTTTTACCCCAGAGGAGGCGAGCAGTGCTCTGGGCACTCATCCTCCTCACCACAGTCCACCTTCTAGGGCTCCAGGTTTATTCCTGAACCAGGGTCTTCAGAACCACAACTGGCAGTGCTACCATTTGTGCCAGCTGGCTGGCTATTCTACTACAAATTAGGGGTAAGGACTACATCACTGATGTCAAATTACTACTTTCCATACTTGCATATTCTTGTACCCCTGCACACCATGTTTCTCCTCATGTACATATTCCTACCAACCTTCTTGTGTCCAAGCTTATGTAACAGCCCCTTTTGGGATCACCACAACTGTTTCCAGGGCCCTCGGGTGTTTCTGGACACCTCGAGGGGGCTGGCCTAGGTTCTCTGGCAGACAAGTGGTACAGGTACAACAGATGTGCATGTTGCCTGCACTCTGGGGGTAGTGACAGGCAATACCTGTAGATAAATTGCATTTTAACACCTCCCAGGAAAATATAGCTACTGTACCTTCCCACACAATTATTCTTACTTTTCACAATGAGTTGCAGTACCAGAATGTAACATTAACAATTAACACATTTTAATTATGGGGAAGGGAAAAAGGGAGGGGAAAAGGCATAACAACTTTAACAACTGAGCAACACTTGCACTCTACAATATCCCCACCTCCCACCTACGGGTGCACCTGGCTTCCCAATGGCAGCTGCCCAACAGAGTCTGTAAAGTCCCTTTGGTGGGTACCACACCACTGTGAAGAAGTCACTGGGGAACTTGCATTGGGGCCCAATAAGTTTAAAAAGAAGCAAAAACAACATTAACTTTCTACCTGTGTGCAGCTTTAAGCCAAGCATAGTCTTGCCCAGGGCTTAACCCCTCATTTCTTGGACTATCTAACCAGCTAGCAGAATAAAGACTTCCCCACAGCCACAGCCCAGGGTACTTACAGTTCAGAAGTTCAAAGGAGGTGGCAGAAACTTGTTTCACAGTATCGTGCTGGTGTCAGGGGTTCTTGTTGCAGCATGGCAGCAACTGCCTGAAGAAAAGAAGAACAGTGGTCTTCATCTGTCAGGCCTTTCCAGTATTCTCCCCCAGAGCCTTTGTATGCAGTGTTCACCTGGCTGTCCTCTCAATGCCTTCCTCTCCAGTGGTATCCTCTTCAGTCTGGGTACAGAGCAAGCTGGTGGTTACCCAGGCTGATGCTTTCACACACTTTTCTCTGCCACAGAACAGGGGCTGGGAGTTACCTTAGTCTACAGCCCAGCAAACAGTTTTCTGCTTTGTAGCAAAAGAGTCACTATTGCACTTACCCAGTGAAGGGGCAGGGGAACACAGCATGCAGGTCACTTTACTTTCAGATGCAGACACTGTGGTTTTAGGCTGCAACCTTTATAGTCTCTGCTTTCCAGCTGGCATACTCCAATGGCTTATTCTGCACTGCAGGACAGTCCATTCCTTTCCTGCAGCAAATTTCATCATCTTTCTCCCTCTCCAGCTGTGGAGTCTTAATTTACTTGTCACAGTCACAGGTTCAGTCCTTAGCTGCAGCTTTCAGATTCTCAGTGCAAATGTCAAATTCCCAGCCACAAATATACCCAGTCACATATTTGACTCTCACCCTGGAAACTTCTCACACAGTCTAGTTCTTTTCCCAAGGGCTATGTTCTTTTTCCAGGCGTTCTGCAACTTGTCCAAATCTGTAGTCAGACAAGGCCTTTGGCAAACATAGAAACATAGAAGTTGATGGCAGATAAGGACCGCAAGGCCCATCCAGTCTGCCCATTTCTTTTTCTACCTTATAAATGTGCCATCGGCCTTTGCTCTGTCAGTGACCTATCTATTCATAGTCATTTGTATTGCTCCCTTATGCCTATCCCATGCCTGTTTGAAGCCCTGCACTGTATTCATAGCCACCACTTCTTGTGGTAAGCCATTCCATGCATCTACCACCCTTTCTGTGAAAAGAATTTCTTACATTCCCCTTAATCGGCCTCCCTCTAATCTCATGCTGTGTCCTCTTGTCCTGCTATTTTCTTATATTTAAATATATTAGACTCTTTCACCTTGTTTATGCCCTTAAGGTGTTTAAATGTCTCGATCATATCACCTCTCTCCCTCCTTTGCTCAAGGGTATACATATTGAGCTCCGTTAATCTGTCCTCATATGTCTTCTGATGCAGTCCCTGCACCATTTGGTTGCCCTCTCTGGACTGCCTCAGTTTGGTTAATGTCCTTGTGAAGTGTGGCCTCCAATACTGCCGCAGTACTCAGATGGGGCTAACCAATGTCTTGTTACAGAGGATTATTACCTCCTCTTACGACTTATGATACCCTACTAATACACCCCTAACACCCCCTAGCCTTACCTACTGCTTTGGGGGTCTGCTTGGATGATTTTAGGTCATCAGTGATGATGATGCCCAAGTCTCTTTCTTCCTTTGTGACTGCTAGCAACTCCCCTCCCGGCCTATAAGTGGCTTCAGGGTTTCTCTTCCCTATGTGCATGATTTTGCACTTCTTTGCATTAAACTCCAGTTGCCACTCTTCTGACCATTTTGCTAGTTTATCCAGATCTCTTCTCATTCTGCCCACCCCATCTGGATCATCTACTCTGTTGCAGATCTTGGTGTCATCTGCAAACAGACAAGCCTTACCCTCTAGTCCATCTGCGAGGTCACTAATGAAGATGTTGAATAGGAATGGCCCCAGGACTGATCCCTGAGGTACCCACTTGTGACTTGCATCTCTTCTGACTGTATACCATTTACCACCACTCTCTGTTTTCTGCCAGTCAACCAGTTTGCCACCCAGTTGACCACCTTCTGACCCACCCGAGCCTACCTAGCTTATTTATCAATCTTCTTGTGGAACAGTGTCAAAGCTTTGCTGAAGTCAAGGTAGGCGACATCAACTGCTCCCCTTGGTCCACCACTCTGGTTACCCAGTCAAAGAAATCTATGAGATTAGTTTGACAGGACCTTCCTTTTGTAAACCCATGCTGTCTTGGATCCTGTGCCCTATGGATTCCAGGTGTTGCACTATCCTTTCCTTAAGGGTGCCTCCATAATCTTGCCCACTACTGAGTGTAAGACTGACTGGTCTGTAGTTCCCTGCCTCCTCCTGCTACCACTCTTGTGGAGCGGGATCACATGAGCCCTTCTCCAGTCTTCTGGGACCTCTCCTGTGCTCAGAGACTCACTAAACAATTCTGCTAATGGCTCTGCTAGTTCCTCCTTTAGCTCCTTAGGTACCCTGGGATGTATGCCATCAGGCCCCATTGCCTTATCCACCCTGAGCTTAGCAGCTCTTGTAGGACCCTTTCTTTTGTGAAGGAGTAGTGCTCACCTCCCTCCCCCCTGTGTCCATGATGCTGAGCTGTGGGCCCTGCCCTACCTTTTCTTCAGTAAATACTGAGCAAAAGTATCTATTTAGGATAGATGCCTTTACAGGGTCCTCCTCCTCACATGCTCCCTTTTCTCCATTAAGCTTAGCAATACCCCCTCTGGACTTTCTCCTTTCACTAATGTATCTATAGAAAGTCTTGTCACCTTCTTTTACTGTTCGTGCTAGTGTTTCCTCAGTTTGGGACTTTGCCTGCCTTACTGCCTTCCCTGCTTCCCTTAGGGCAGTTTGGTATGCCTCCTATCTTCATCCTGCTGTGTTCCTTATATTTCCTGAGAAGGCCTTTTGGCTGTGACCTTTTCTGCTACTGTATTTGAGAACCAAAGTGGTTTCCTTCTTCTTTTGCACTTCCTTTTCTGTCTAACACAATGGGATGTTGCTTCAAGTATTGCATCCTTAATGCTTGCCCACTTTGCATGTACCTCCTCACCTGTGTTTCTTTTTGCCAGGGCTAGCTTAACTCTGTTGGCCATCTTATCAAAGTCAGCTCCTCTGAAGTCCCATATTTTTGCCTTGGAATGGGATGATTTAGATGTAGTAGCCAAACTGAACCATACCATGTGATGGTCACTGGCCCCCAGGTGACCTTCTACCTGGAGATCTGTGATCCCTTCTATGTTAGTCAGTACTAGATCTAGGATAGCTCTGTCTCTTGTGGGTTGCTGTACCAGTTGTTTGAGGCCCTCCCCCTGCAGGGAATCCACTATGAGTCTAGTTCTGGCAGGCCTTCAGGGATAGCAAGCCCACAGCAGTCTCTCTCCTCCCGCACTCTCTGGATAAGCTCTCAGAAATCCCCCTCTGGTGGGCAGAACAGTCCCTTTTATCAGTTTTATAGCAGCTCCTCCTGATTGGCTGTAGTACTTGCCCCACAAAACAAAATAATATGTATTTCTCTCACTTGACTCCCTTTTGGTCCTTCATTTATGTACCAAGAAATGTCACCATCTTTCCGCCCAAGAGTCCTTTGCAGTCTTGTAAGTTTGTTAGCCTTCTTCTACCTCTCTCATTGGCTGCAATCCTCCCAGGCTCCCAATCTGCCCTCTAATCTTATTCCCAACAGCCCCCTTGCTTCTGTAGTCCCTTGGAGGCTGCCATGTTTTTCTTTACATTTCTTTTCCCAAACCACATGCTACACTTTTAAAGTCCCAAGCAGCCAAACCATTTAGTATTATTATGTATTGTCCTGACAGTTTCCAAATAGCCTCTCTGCTTGATCATTTAGTTGCAGAACTGCAAATGAATACTCTTCTTCCTGCCTGTCCTTGCCTTCCAAAACATTGCTCCCAGGCAGCTGACAGGCTCATTAACATTCATTTTACCCTTATAAATATTAATCGGTTCCCTTGGCATTTATAGGTGCTATTAAACTAAATAATTTTAGCTTTCCTGGGGTGCATCTTTCATGTCTCTGGACCCCCTTTTGCACATATAGGGGCCCAGGAGCACCAGAGAGGCTTTAGTTTAGCTGCAACTGTGGCGAGAAAACTGAAACGTGCCACTGCACATGTGCGAACTGTTGCTCACACATTCGTGCAGGCTGTAGCTCGACAGTTCTGCTCCTTTTGCTCCTCTGGTCCCCATACTATTAGGGAGTGTGGTGGGGCTTGAAGAAGCATGGTAAAACACCACGGAACTCAGGCAGGAAGAGGTGAGGAGCACAGGGAACAGGAATCACACCAACAAGGTAAGCCTAAAAGTGGTTGGTGGCCTTACACTTACATATGCCTATACACGATGTTCTCTCCATAGTTACATATTTTTGCATGTGTTCCCTCTTTACCTTCATGTTCCTGAAACCCCTGTTCATCACAGAATCAGGAACATAGAAATGATTACAGGCAGAAAAAAAATAAAGTTTCATCCACTTTGACCTGGTCCAACCTACTTTACGCCAGCATATCACTGCATAGCCTTAATCTAAGTCCTCAATTAGCAGATCAGACTGTTTTGTAGCTTTACTCACAACTCCTTATACTTGTCTCACCTTGACCTGAATCCCTGCACTACCTCTGCTTTAGCCACTCTCACAGCTCCTTATACCTGCCCCACCTTGCCCTGAATCCCTGCACTATCTCTGCTTTACTCACTCTCACAACTCCTTATACCTGTCTCACCTTGCCCTGAATCCCTGCACTATCTCTGTTTTATCCACTCTCGCAGCTTCTTATACCTGTCTCACCTTGCCCTGAATCCCTACACTATCTCTGCTTAACCAGTTTTCACAGTGTCATATACCTGTCTCACCTTATCCTGAATCCCTGCACTATCCCCGCTTTATCCACTCTCACAACTCCTTATACCCGTCTCACCTTGCCCTGAATCCCTGCACAATCTTTGCTATACCCATTCTCACAGTGCCTTATACCTGTCTCACCTTGCCCAGAATCCCTGCACTATCTCTGCTTTATCCACTCTCACAGCTCATTATACCTGTCTCACCTGACCCAGAATCCCTGCACTATCTCTACTTTATCCACTCTCACAACTCTTTATACCTGCCTCACCTTGCCCTGAATCCCTGCTTTATCCAATCTCACAACTCCTTATACCTGTCTCACCTTGCCCTGAATCCCTGCACTATCTCTGCTTTACCCATTCTCATAGCGCCTTATACCTGTCTCACCTTGCCCTGAATCCCTGCACTATCTCTGCTTTATCCACTCACAGCTCCTTATACCTGTCTCACATTGCCCTGAATCCCTGCACTATCTCTGGTATATCTACTCTCACAGCTCCTTATACTGTCTCACCTAGTCTTTAATCCCTGCTCTATCAATTTCTTCAGCTTATTTAATATACTGTTATCCAATCCAGTAAGCTCTTCCACAAATTCTCTGTGAAGCACCAAGTCACAGATGCTGCTGAACGCCAAGTAAAGAACAATCCACAGCCTGACCCTTGTCGACTGTCTACAACACTGAGTTATCAAAGTCAGTGAGGTTTGCGTGTCCCAACCTCCCCTTAACAAGGCCCCCAAAAATTAAAAAAATGCTGCCTTTGTTATGTAGGTCATTAACTTCAAGAAATTCCAGTCTCTGTTCCTTGATGAGAGACTTAACCAACTTCACAGCAATGGTAGTCAGACTAACTGGCCTTAATTCCACCAGCTACCCTTGCCCCCTTCCTTATAAAGAGTGACTACATATGCAATTTTCCAGTCTTCCAGGAACACCTATCACCAAAGACCAGTTGAAACGATTTGCAGATGCCCCCGCCAGTGCGCCCCCCCACTTCTGTCAGTGTCTTGGGGTGAATCTCACCTGGCCCCTGGTGCCTTGTTCACCTTCAGCCTCTTCAGATTTTTGAGTACCCTGTTCCCTGTAATTTGACTAATTGAAAACTTCTGCCTGTTCTCCTCTGGCTCTGTTATGCTCTTTGGAAGAGGACCCCCTTCCTCCGCCATGAATAATAAGCTGAAGTATTCATTCAATACATTCACCCTCCTCTCATCCTTGACCCCACACACCCCTCATATATCTGTAGCCTTAACGTGTGCTTTCTCTTCTGCCTATTTCTGATGTCTTTGTTTTATAGCCATGGCTAATATTACAAACTTATGTTAATACATGCAGCTTATTTTCGAGGATGGCTAATCATCGAGGGCGGTCATTATTCAATCATCTGATTTTGCCATTTGATTGCCAGCTGTAAAGGTATAAAAGTCCTGGTGCTTTATGTTGTAGTTTTAGTGGTAAAATGAAGTGGCAGGTGATTAGAAAACAATTTCTAAGAGAAAGTATTTTGATTTATAATTTAAAAATGCTGTCGCTCAAAGTGCTGAAAAAGAAAGCAATCTCCCTGTCACTGCACTTCTTCATGCAGACGATAAGCAACTTCATGAGTGGTGGTAAAAAAACTCCCATGTCTTCAAGAGAGGGTTATTGTAGCTGGGTACATGGGATCAAACAGAAAAAGAAGATGGCTTGCTGGTGGGAAGCGCTGACTGTAATGCCGAGAGCAAATCCATACAGCTGCTTGGATCATGCAGCAATGAGAGCAGCACTATCAGGTAACCCAAAAGGCTATAGCCTTAAAAGCTATAGCAATGATACAAGATCCTTCCTTCCTTTTCTGCCAGCCATGGTTGGGTGGATAAGTTTCTTTGCAGGTGGGGGTTCACTATGCAGCTCAAGACAACAGTCAGTCAAAGACTGCCAAGTGTTTCTGTGCTTGAAATAATTGACTTTGCTTGTTACCACAAGCATCAGACCGCCACAAACTGCCTCACTCCATCCATGATCAAAAACATGGACAAGACAGCTATTTGGGCAGACATGCTGGGAACAGAACCATGGACAATCATTTGGGATGCATACAGATGCCACATTAGTCCCAGTGTAAAAGCTGATGCCAAATGGAAGAAAACTATCATTTCAGTGATCCCTGAGGGATGCACGAAAGTTATCCAAGCAGCTGATGTTAGCTGGAACACACCATTCAAGGCTGCATGCCGTGAGTGCTATGACAAGTGAATGGCTACCGAAGAGAGGGAAATGGCCAAGGATGGCAACCCCAGAGCACCGGGGAAGGATAAAATCTGGGAATGGACTAAAACTGTGTGGAACTGAGTTTCAAAAGATGTTATTGTTAAATCATTCAAGGTACAAGTACAGTAGTGAGATATAAAAATAAACATTTCCCACAATGTCCTCGTATTTTTTCTTTTTGGGTGTGTGCTATCACCAGCAGTGACCCGACGTCATTACCTGCCTGAAGGAGGGAGGGCTGCTTCAAGATGCCCGAGGTGAGTTTATTAACAGGACATCCCAGACTGACCAATACCCAGAAGAACAGCCAAGCCAGCTCCATGAAAACTGCAAGCCCAAGCGCTCTGATGGTGAATTAACTAGTGGCAATTAACTAGAATAGAACCAATGCGTTACTGTACCCTATCCAAAATTTTTTCTGAAATAAAAGTTGTTTTTTTTTAATGCAGTACCGTGGTCTCTCATATTCTTGCTGTTCGAGGTTGCAAGGCATGTTGCTAAGTCTGGAGGTTGCTAGGTATGTTGCTAAGTCTGTAGGTTGCTAGGCATATTGCTAAGTCTAGTGGTTGCAAGGCATGTTGCTAAGTCTGGAGTTTTCTAGACAAGTTTCTAGGTAGCTCACTAGGATTACTCGTCACCACCTGTTGCTGAACTGAACCTCAACACAGAGAGTAATGGCGAGGACAAGACTAAGGGAGAGGATGACAGTTCTAATACAGCTACAACCTAAAAAAGTTTGGTGTTTGAAATAAGATGTGGGATCTGGGATGTAGTCCTTCAGACATGCTATCTGCACAACCTGCATTTCCATGATAGCAGTCAGTGTTCGAGGGTGCCTTCTATTAGATGTGGCAGTTTGAATGTGTGGCTTTTGAATGAGGGTGGTGTTTAAATGAAGGCAGTTTTACAACAAAGATATACGGAACATCTAAAGAAGGACTTATCAGCCTCCTTTACCTCTGCCATTATCTTGAACTCTGTCTCACTTTGACATTATTTTATGGCTGCTGCTTCCACTTCCCTTACCCTGTTCTGGCAAACTTCCCTATTCTTGTCAATCTGATTTAGTTTGTAAATTTGAAAGCTGCCCTCTTAGCTACCTAAAACTTCCCTCACCTCACTGGAGAAAAATCATATAGGTTTTGAATGCCTCTTGTCTTTCCCCACCTTTTCATGCAACATCTAGAAACATCCAATACTGCATTCAAAGTGGCCTCCCATTTTTCTTCTTCCCCATCCTGTTACCCTACCCCTTTGAATATAACCTGCAGTAATCCTGCCATCCCCCCAAAATCAACTGTCCTAAAGTCTGGCAGTAGCATATTGGTCATGTAAACTGGGTCCTGAGTGTTATGACAAATAACATGATACTGGGATCACTTGACCATTACTTTCTCAATAAAATCATGGTTATGGGGCACCAGACCAAGGGGTGTCCCCCTCTTTATTAAGTTTCATGACTTAAAGCACACTTAAGCAACCTACTTTTTAGAAAGAAACAACTTAAAAATTTGGCTTCACAGAGAGGTAAAGGAAAGGCTGCCGCTTACATTGTATTTATCTGAATAACATAAATGCAGTTTTGTAGCATCTGAAGAAGTAAGCTTCAGCCTTCCAGTCCAAAAACCTGCTCTGCCTGTTCTCATAAATGGCTGATAAATGTGTGAAGTGATGATGTCATTGGAGCTAGAGGCAGAGAGCTACATGGCTCTCCGTAGTGCTAAGCAGTTTTGTTTTACACCTTTGGTTGCAATTGTTTCACCAACATTATCAAAACCCTGACTTAACATGTGGATTATTTTGATCAATACAAACATGTTATGCTTTCTCTTTGGCAAACCACAGTATAGTACACCTCTTCAAATACCTGGTGATCTACTGGTTATGTGTTGTCCTGATGGTTGTCGCAAAGTTCTGGTTTGGCCCATTGCCAAAATTCAAGATTTCTTGGAAATCCAAAAAATATGCTTCTTTTGTAGTCTTCTTTTCCCTTATGATCCCCCACCACACACACAAACACATACATAGCTAGCCCACCAGCCATCAAACAGTCCATTGTTCACACTCTGTTCATAGCACTGTTTGAGGTTGCATATGAGCTTCCCAGTCTCACAAAGAGAATTATCACACTTCAGATCATAATCTTGTGCCTCAGAGAGAAGTACACATCTATAGTGATGTGCTTTATTGACTGACACTGTTAAATGATGTCTCTCAAATCACTCTCTAGTCTTCTTTAACCAGTGTTTCACATCTGGTCCCACAATAAACATCAGGCGGACCACCACCCTTATGCACAATGAAGGCAGCATGTACAGTCCCTCTGTTTTGATTTTTTTCCCCACCTCATTAACCAACAACCAGATCTTCCTGGGGAACCAAGAAAGAAGCACTGGGAAAATTGATGTTCATAACCTCATAAGGACTGGGCTTGCTATAAATAACAATATTATGAAGCAGGGGAGGCACACTAATGCCTTGAACAAATCCGCTCGCCCTCCAGCATCAGTCTACTCCCTTACCTGTGATCTGAAGAACCCCACAGAACAGTCCACAGCAGTCCTCTTCCAGTCCTTTTTTGTGCCCTTCTTCATAGTGCTAGTTGGCTGTCTCACCACTCTTCCAAATCTTGAATACTGTATACACAGTTCCCCCTATATTGCCAGAAAGAACCCCGGCAAACTACTCACAGGTAATCTTCCTACACTGAATCCAGGTAACAATTTAGGTGCCCCAGATGAAGCCTTATGTGGTGAAGCACCAGGGCTGTTGAACTATCGGAGGTTATCCTTAGCTAAACTCCAGTGTTTGCTAATTTGTGTGAATTTCACTGTTATTTGAGCAATAAATTTACTTTATCATATTCAAACTGGTGTGGACTTCACTGGTGCCATTGAGAAAGGGTCATGTGGACCAGAAATGCATCAGGCTATCTGTACCACCAGGGAATGGATTTAATTTATTAAACCCCTGATCTGGCAAGGGGGTAGGGTCCACTGGACCACCAGGGCTACTTTACATTTACAAAAGCTGCGATCAGGTGTGGGGGGGCAACCCAACACCCAGCCTGTGTCTTGGGGGGTCAGGTGGCCACCCACAGCAGGCGGCTGCCATGTTGCGCCCAGTAACAAGCCTCCTGAATTAGTAGCCTTGATGGAGGAGGAACATCTGGATATCGTAGCAGTCACAGAAACATGGTACACACAAAACCATGACTGGGACGTAAACATACCAGGATACACTATCTACAGGAGGGACAGGGGGGGTAAAAGAGGAGGAGGAGTAGCTCTTTACATAAGGGAAGGAATCAAAGCAACAGAACAAAAGGGAAACAGGGAGGAGAAGAAGCACTGTGGGTAAATTTGGAGACCGGCAATGGCACCACAATACGCACAGGGGTTGTATACAGACCACCTTCTCAGGGGGAGGAAATGGACAAGAAAATGACAGAAAGTATACTTAGAATGGCAGAAAAAGGGGAGATACTGCTGATGGGTGATCTGAATATGCCAGATGTTTACTGGAGTGCAGTTGCAGCAGCCACTTCGAAGAGTGGGGTTATTCTAGATGCTCTACAGGGGGTATGCCTTAGACATCTAGTACTGGAGCCCACTGAAGAGGGAGCAATCTTAGACCTGGTTCTCTCAAATGGAGATGAAGAGAGGATCACAGATGTAGAAGTGGGTAGCCATCTGGGAACTAGCGACCATCAAACAGTATGGTTCACAATAAACAAGCAATAGAGTCAAGCCATACAAAGGCAAAAGTACTGGACTTTAGGAGGGCTGACTTTGCCAAAATGGGTGAGTGCCTAAGGAATGCACTAGCAAATGGGCAGGAAGGAGGGGTGGAAGAACAATGGGGAATAATAAAAATTGCCATCACAGGGGTAACAAGCCTTTGTATGAAGCAAATAAACAAACCAAAATGATGTAAGAAACCACTAAGGTTCTCAAAAGAAGTGGCAGTGAAGGTTCAAGAGAAAAAGAAAGCATTCAGGAAGTACAAGGAATCACAGAAGGAGCAGGACAGAGAACTGTACCAATTAAAGCAAAAGGAAGCTGGGAAGGCAGTCAGAACAGCAAAGGCCCAAACCGAGGAAAAGACAGCCAACTCAGTTAAGAAGAGGGATAAAACCTTTTATAGGAACATCAGGGAGCCAAGGAAGACCAAGGGAGGGATAGTGAGGCTTAATAAAGGGGACGGAGGGTGGGCAGAGGGTGACTGTGAAAAGGCAGAGATACTAAACAAATATTTTTGCTCAGTATTTACAAAGGAAGAGGGGGAGGTACCTAAAACAAACAGTAGAAACACTCTGGATACAGAAGTTGATACCAGCCCATTTATAGAAGAAAGGGTACTGAAAGAACTCTTAAAACTGAAGGTGGACA
This sequence comes from Neoceratodus forsteri, assembly GCA_016271365.2. Lineage (NCBI taxonomy): Eukaryota > Metazoa > Chordata > Ceratodontiformes > Ceratodontidae > Neoceratodus > Neoceratodus forsteri. The sequence goes on along the minus strand of CM057457.1, from coordinate 414,554,419 downwards.
AAGGAATGGGGCCTGATGGGATTCACCCCAGAATTCTAAAATAACTAATGGTAGAACTAATGACACCACTGACTACCCTCTTTAACAAATCATGGGAGGATGGGGTGGTACCCGAGGACTGGAGGAGGGCAGATGTGATTCCCCTTCACAAAAGTGGGAGCAATGCAGAAGCAGGAAACTACAGACCTGTTAGTTTAATCTCAGTGGTAGGGAAAATGATGGAATCACTTCTGAAGGAAAGAATTGTCGAGTATCTAGAGGCCAGAGGGGCACAGGACCCAAGGCAGCATGGATTCACAGCGGAAAGGTCATGCCAGACAAATCTGATACATTTCTTTGACTGGGTGACCAAAGTAGTAGATCAGGGAGGGCTGTGGACATGGCCTACCTAGACTTTAGCAAGGCATTTGACACAGTCCACACACAAAGATTAATATAGAAGTTAGCCAGCCTGGGAGTGGGTCCCAAGATGACAGCTTGGGTAAAGAATTGGCTGGAGAATAGGACACACAGAGTAATACTAAATGGAGTCCACTCTGAAGAAAGGGGGTTACTAGTGGGGTACCGTAGGGTTCAGTATTAGGACCGGTCCTCTTCAATGTCTTTATAAGTGACATTTGCAGAGGGACTGGAAGGAAAAGTATGTCTCTTTGCAGATGACACAAAGATCTGCAACAGAGTTGATGCACAAGGTGGGGTGGAAAGGATGAGGAGGGACTTGGCAAGTTTATAGGAATGGTCAAATGTATGGCAGCTTAGATTCAATGCTAAGAAGTGCAAGGTAATGCACCTGGGAAACAAAAACCCAGGGGAAGAGTACACAATGGGGGTGAGATACTAACAACAACAAAATGGAAAGGGACCTGGGGTAGTCATATCAGATGACCTAAAGATGGGCAAGCAATGTGAGAGGGCAGCAAGGAGGGCTGGGGGATACTGGGATGCATAGGAGAGGCATCACCAGTAGAAAACAGGAAGTTAGTATCCCTCTGTACAGACAGCTGGTGAGACCTCATCTGGAGTACTGCGTGCAGTTCTGGAGACCCAATCTCCGCAAAGACATAGACAGGATGGAAGCTGTCCAGAGGAGGGCAACTAAAATGGTGCAGGGTCTGCACCGGAAGACATATGAAGAGAGACTTAAGGAGCTTAATATGTATAGCCTCGAGGAAAGGAGAGAGAGGCGGGACATGATAAAAACTTTCAAGTATCTCAAGGGAATCAACAAAGTCCAAGAGGGTAGCATCTTTCAAAAAAAGAGGTGTGCAAGAACAAGGGGACACAATTTGAAGATGGGGGAGCTCAGAGGTAATTTAAGGAAGTATTTTTTCACAGAGAGGGTTGTGGATGCATGGAATGGCCTTCTGGAGGAGATTGTGGAGTCAAAGACAGTGGTGGAATTCAAGCATGCATGGGACAGTCATAAAACAATTCTAGGGGGTGGGGGTAGGAAGAAGTAGGCTGCTGGTTAACTAGGATCTGCAGCTTATCCATTAGGTAGGGAAATGGGCAGACTGGGTGGGCCAAGCGGTCCTTATCTGCCATCAAATTCTATGTTTCTATTACAAATTTCACTAATTCCAAAATTACTGAACAAACGCACAACAGAAATGAAACAAAATAAGTCACAAGAAAACAATACCAAATGGTTTAAACTGTAAACAGAATGTTGAACGCTTCACAATTTTTGTTTTACACTGCCATACACATACATGTGGGAGAAATGACAGAAAGGTCTGTGAGTGCACGCTCATACAACAGAGGAGGTTCAGAAAGAGCAACATGTGCAAACTCAATCAATGAGCATGGACAGGAAATTCATTAGTGTGTGGACGCCAATCCCTGTTCTGGTGTGGTGGATATGACAACATGGTGATTAACAGAGCAGAACTCCATCGGAGGACGTGACTAAAAAAAAAAATAAATAAAAGGGTTAGTGGAGAAAAATAAATAAATACACAGTAGTGCTAAACAGCCCTCACAGATACTCTGGTGCTCAAATTGAGCCAAATGGATAGCTTTTCTTTAAGTAAATTAAATGAAATAGAAATGTTTTTAAATGTACAGAGGTGCTATAAAAATATAACAAATTAAACACATGTTAATGAAGGCTGTGTGAAGATTCACATTCTTACAATGTAGAGCATAGAGAGAGTGCAGATGGAAAGCTCACAGATGGGTTTACTGTGTGTACTTACAGCACTTAATTCCCTGCCATTGTTGCACCTCACATCCTTTTAGCTCATTGTAGAGGGTAGATGAGCAGCACTACTGACTTTTTTTTCCCCAGACTTAAAACAAACTGGCACATGCCTGCCTCTATGGACTATTCTAAGATAGTGTATCACAGAGAAGCCAGCAGGACCTGCTGCTTCCAAAAACGAAGCCAGCTTTTTCATCCAGAAAGGTATTGGTGATGCAGGCTAGGTCAACTGTCAAAACAAGATCAGCTGTAATAGAAGGGGTGGAGATAATGTGTAGGGATACAGGGAAACCTGAAGAGTGTTCAAGACGTGGCAACTGAGATTCAGTGGCAACAAGTGCAAAAGCATGCACCTAGGGCCTAGGAACTCTGCTGCTGAGTATGGAAATACTGACAAAGTTTATACAGGAAGGGTATCTTTGAGTTATTTTATCATATGGCCTCAGTATGGTAACACAGTATGAGAAGGCTGGAAAAAGGTCCAGTAGGATGCCAGAGTGCATTGGAAGGGAACCTAAAGCAGGAGGAAGGAGGTGGTAGTGTCACTGTACACTCCCTGGTACACATCTGGTACACCTCCACCTGAAGTACCATGTCCAGTTTTGGAGGTCACACCTCAGAAATGATACAGCGGGGAGGCAACCAGAGAAGGACAAATAAAATGGTATAGAGTTTATAGGGGAAACTCAATGAGGAATAACTGAGGGATCTCAAAATGTACACTCTTGAAGAAAGGAGAGACAGAGAGAGAGAGAGAGAGAGAGAGAGGTGACATGCTCAAAACCTGCAAATACCTCAAAAGGGTGGAAATAGTGTGGGAAGGTAGCCTCTTCCATAAGAGTATGAGCACTATGACCAGGAGACATGCAATAACGCTAGAGGGGAAAAGTTCAGAAAAGATCTGAGGAAATATTTCTTCATTGAAAAGGTAGCAAATACCTGCAACAGGAAGATGCCACAGTCTGTCTGGGTTGAGCTAGGAAAAAAGAGTCAGAATCATGCTGAGGGCTGTTACAGGGAACCAAACAGCTCACTGGAGCATGATGCCAAGTCTGCCAGAAAATGTGTGGTGGCAGCCACAAGCAACCACAGTATGGCATGTGCTGTGGAAGTGGGGCAAACAGCTACACAGACATGACCATGCTTGATCAGAGGAAGCAATATCCTATAAAGAACCGCACTGAGTTCAGAGCTACCTGTTCTTGTCATTTACTGTTTTGTCAGACTGTCCCGCCAAAACTTGAACCTTAGCTCTCTTGCCTGTTCTGCCAATAGTCCCATTGTCATGTGGTAGCAGCAACCAGCAGCTGAAGAATGGCATCATTATGAAGGATGTGTGAATCACTAAAGAGTAGTGGCTGTGATACTGACAATCCACAGAGTGGCACTCGACATGACTGGCACCCAAGGAAGTGGTGGAGTCTACAGCTGAAGGCTGGGGTGGCTACTTTAAATAGTCCTCTCAATATTTTAATTGTTGCTTTTATTGCTGTGAAGCTATCTGGTGAAGGTAAAAAGCAAGGAACAAGGTCTGGTTCCCTTTTTTTACTCATATTACTGTTTTGTAATGGACATTTATTATAACTTGTTTATGTATCATCAGAGACAATTTTTCTAGAGTGAATTCTCTGATTTAATATCAGGGTACCCATCCGAGCAAAACACTTGTCACATTAAAGAGAACAGGAAATACTACAGAATAAGTACACTGGTCAGTTAGTATACCTACATATTGTATTTGGCATTATGAGTTTGCTTTTTAGTTAGCCATATATCAGAAATATCAGAGTTTGTTTTTGGTTTTTAAACGTGGAAAGAGAAAAATGGTTGCTCATGTGTCCCACCTGTTTACATTTTTTTTAGCCTTTTTTTTTGAGCCAGGCTCTTTGAGAGTGATACTTTGTTCTGTGACTTGATTGGTTGTGAATAGAGATGCAACGAAAAAAAATTCTGCCGGCAAAACGACAATTTTTCCAGATGAAATGTTTCATGTAATTGTGGCAAACTTTTGCCCACAATTTTGCCCATCGCTGCTAGCCACAAGTCCATAATTGAACACAAACACACACGTTGCCCTGCACCCCCACTTTTGCTTTATTAAAAAACCTGGTTTCTAGTGGTCCCCCCTGGCCATATACATAAAAGAAATAAGCACCCCCCCTACCAAAGTTACCCTGGCTGCTGCTTCCATTAAAAAAATCACCTTCATCTCCCTGGTGTCTAGGATCCCACCCCTCCAACCAGTCAGGTAGTGAAACCCCCACCCAGCCCCCTGATCAGGCCACTGGCACAGCCCTCCACAGCCAGTAGCCCACATGAGCTTTTTAATGAATGACAGCATCCTTGTACAAGCATGCACTCATTCATTAACACTCAGATTCAGCCACCAGCAGCGAATGTGATTAGCACTACCAGGAGCAAGAGAGGAAAGGGGAGTTGCTATATTTACCAGCAGGTGGGATGGGGAATGGTATAGTGGACCCTCTGGAGGGGTCCACAACACCATTCCCCCATCCCACACCCCTCTGCCAGTGACTGAAGCAGCTACCATGTCCCCTCTAACTCCTATTAGTGCTAGTCATAAATGGCTGAATCTGTCAATGAATGACTGCGTGTTTATATAAGCATATGCTCATTCATTGAAAACTTAGTTGGGCTGCTGGCCATGGAGGTGCGTGAAGGACTGTGCCAGTGGCCTGTTTGGGGTCATGGGGGTGAGCAGGGTGGGGGCAGTACCTGACAGGGGCAGGGGTGGGAGGTCCACTAGACACCACAGAGATGAGGGTGGATTTTTTTAATTAAACAAATGGAGGGTGTAGGATAATTTGGGGGTGCTTATTTTATGTAATTTTGGCTGGTAATCAGCTGGGCCGGGGACCTCTGGACACAAGGGAGAACTTTGACCAGTGGCCACTGGTCATGGGGCTATGGATTTCGCAGCAGGAGGTGAAATAGTTCCCATAAGCAGATAAATTTTGCTGTTGGGTGGTGAAATTTCGCCCGAGTGGAATTTTGCTGGCTTTAGGGTTAGAAATTCCACACCCAGTCACGGGTGTAATTTCGCATTTTGCCCAGTGGAATATTTTGCAAAATGCACTAATTATGCGAAATATTCCGCTGGGCATAATTTTCCAGTTTTTCACATCTCTAGTTGTAAAGTGATGTCATTAGAAGAATGAGCACTTACAGTGTCACTCACCTGCTGATCACTGCTGCCAGTCAGACCCATATTTCTTTTGTTATAAGTTTTGTGGTTTAGATTAGTTTAGAAATAATTTTATTAATTAATCTGATGGGTTTTAATTTATTACGGATGGCAGTATATATTCTGTTGTAATTTGTTGAGTTTTCTGAACACTTTAGCAATGAACTCTGACCACACTCATGTCAAATTACGTTACATGTTTGAATGTTTCTAAGAGTAAACAGCCCAGAGAATTCTAGTCTGTGGCCTGCATATTCAGACGGGTTGCACCATGCACAACCCACCAATGCACCCTGGTGCGACATTCAAAGGGGCATGGTGCGCTGCGCATCTCCTGATGCGCCGAGAGCACATCGGTAATGTATGCAGCGCAAGTGCGGGGGTTGTGCCCATGCATATGCAGCACATCCCAATATTCAGCCCAGGATGTGCAGTGCAAATGCTGGCACAAACCCACTTTGCGCCACTCAGGGGGGTGCAAAGATCTGCCTGGTAAAACCAGGAGCAAGTCCTGGCCACCCACAGGCAAGCTGCCATATTGCAGGGCACAACATGGAGGCCGCCAGCTGTGGGTGTCCACCCGCCCACCCAGAACACTGTCCATAAGCTCCCTATCCTGGAAGAATTGAGCCCCCCACCTTGTTACCTGATTGGGAGCATCCATACAATACATCCCTGTTGGTCCATCATCAGATCATGGGCAGAATGTCAAAATATCCCTGGTGGTCCAGTGGACTGCTCTCCATCACCCAATTGCGGGCATGTTTAAATCATCCTTGGTGGTCCAGTGGAACCCCATCCATGCCCGATCATGGGTGGATCTGGTGAAAGTAATCCTGGCAGTCCAGTGGGACCCAACACCCCACCCACCCACTGCAGTCCCCCACCACCTAGCACCCCCCAGTCAGTGGTGGGTGGCAGCACCCCACCTGCATGCCACCTGGTTGCCCGCAGACCGACTGTGTACAGACCATACTGTACTACAGAGGCCTGTTATGTGAATGAAGCATTCAGTAAATAGTCCAACCGAACAATTAAACCACCTACAGAAAATTAAATCTGCATAGTTTGAACAGTTAAAACTCAATTAGATCAACACAGCACATTAACAGAAAAAAACAACACTATCAACTACCAACAACAAGACTAATAGAGATCAGTAAAAATAAAATAAATAGGGTCTTACCACCACTAAAACCATAAGTAATGCTTTCAGATATGTTTTTCTGGTTTTCTTTTATAACTAACCAGAAATAAAAAGTGACTGTATTGGCCCAGTGTTGGGACATATCACGATACACACTTCCAATACATGCTTTATGCTATTCAACAGTATTAAAAAGAATGGCAACAGCATCAGCTGCAATAATTCTCAAACAGTCACTCTATTGCAAGAAGAAATTACTCACCATAGTAATGTTTCTTCTAATGGAGTCTTGCTGTATTCTGACTATATGCAACTGGCCCCAGCACTTGAACTGTTCCGGAGAGGAAAGGGTTAACTCTATGCAAAGGCACAGAATGTTGAGCTCAGTTTTTGAACCTCTGTCCCAGGTACTCCTGAGTGTAACTGTCAGATTCTTATGAGCACTAAACTAACTGACTAACAACCCAGAAATTGTTTCAAAAATGTTCAGCCAAAGGGCAATAATAAACATAAATTTAGGGTCCAAAGACTCAAGTCAAGACCCCCCCCCAAAAAAAAATCCCAGTAGGTAATAAGTATATAACAATAAAATATCTAAAATAACAACAAACTTCATTCAAAGAAGAGGCAACCAAGTACACCCAAGGTGCATCACTGCACCTGCCCACCCACATCCCAAAACAACTAGGTTCCAGGAGTGGAGGGAAGGGAGGGAGGTCAGAATACAGCAAGACTCCATTGGAAGAAACATTACTATGGTGAATAAATTTGCTTCAGACAACATGAAGTCTTGCTGTATTCTAACTATATGCAGACTACCAAGCACTATCCCCAAGGAGGGGGGATCTACAGAACCTATTTTGGGAACAGACTCTGCAGTACTGCTGTGCCAAACCTAGCATCACTTCTTGACTCGATGTCAAGGGAGTAATGCTTGGTAAATGTGTGAACAGTCTTCTAGGTGGCTGCTTTACAGATTTCCACTAAGGGTATATTCCTGGCAGCAGCAACCAAAGTAGCTGTACCTCTGGTGGAGTGAGCCTTCAGGCCTGATGGAGGCTACTTCCTCAATTTTAACTAGTAGAACTGTATGCAAGAGACAATCTATCTAGCAATAGTTCTCTTAGTGGCAGGTATACCTTTACCCACCTCCCCATAAGTAAGAAACAGCTGGGAGCAGTAGTTTCTATGGAGTTTAGTGGAATCTATGTAGTAGCTCAGAACCCTCTTTACATCAAGACTGTGCAATCTCCTCTCTCCAGAGGAGGAGTAATCAGTAAAATAATACAGGCAGTGTCACTGATTGGTTCAGATGAAAATCTGATACCACTTTGGGAAGAAATTTCCTATTTGTGCGAAGGACCACCTTATCCCTATGAAATGAAATGAAATCAAATCATGTTCCACTGATAAGGTCTGTAGCTCACTGATTCTCCTGGCAGAGGTGACAGCAACAAGGAGCACAGTTTTTCAAGTCAGGTATTTGAGCTCAGCTGAGCAAAGAGGTTCAAAGGGAGGCTGCATCAGCTGTGCAATACATATATTCAGGTCTCATTGGGGTGTAGGATCCCTGAAGGGCGGGTTGATATGGAGCAAATCTTTGAAAATGTCTTGAAAACTGGGTGGTATGCTAGAGAGGAGACTTTCCCAGTTGAAATAAAAGCAGAAATAGTTGCCAAATGCACCTTGAGGGTGGCAGGCCAAAGGTCTAAGCTATTTAGGTGCACCAAATAATTCAAAGCAGTGACAATGTCAGCTGAGTCTGACTGAATGTGCCTCTGGGAGCACCAAAACTCAAACCTCTTCCATTTAGCACTATATGTTTTTCTAGTGCAAGGCTTCCTACTAGCCTTAAGGATATTCAGAGCTGATTGAGAGAGATGCAGACCTGCATATTCTAGCTCTTCAATAGCCAGGCCTTGATCCTGAGTGAGAGGAGGTTTGGGTACAGAATCTTCCCCTGAGAAGAGATGAGGATGTTGAACTGCCTGGAAAGGCACAGAGGTATTGTCACTGACAGTGACAATAGTAGAAGATACCAAGATTGTCTGGCCCAGTCCAGGGCTACTAGAATCACTGTGCAAGGTTGGATCTGATCTTGACCAGAACTCTGAATATCAGTGGAAAGGGAGGAAAAGCATAGAGAAACCTGTTGGTCCAATCCAACAGAAAGGCATCTAGAGGAACAGAACCCAGGAGGGAGGGTCTGCAGCAAAACAGAGGGAGCTGATGGTTGTCTGGGGCTGCAAAGAGATTATCTCTGGAGTGCCCCATCTCTAGAAAATGATCTGAAGAATGAGAGGATTCAGGGCCCACTCATGGTCACCTTGAGAAATCCTGTTGAGAGCATCTGCAAGTACATTGTTCTTCCCTGGAAGATGCACCACAATCAGGAAAACCTGCAGGGAATAAGTTAGTGACCATATTTTCATGGCCTCTGTGCACAGGGCTAAAGACAGAGTGCTCCCCTGCTTGTTGATGTATCACATGGTTGTGGTGCTGTCTGTCCTGATCAGCACCACTTTCCCCTGAATTGTGTTCGAGAATGTCTGAAGTGCTAGAAAGACAGCCCTGAGTTTAAGAAGATTTATGTGCAGGAAAGACTCCTGATGAGACCAAGTTCCCTGAGCAGTAAGCCGATCCAGGTGAGCTCCCCATCCCAGCAGGGAAGCATCTGTGGTGAGAATCACTGTTGGTGCCTGACTGAGGAAGGGGACACCTTCCCTCAAGTGTCCTCTTCCAGCTACCACTGGAGGACCTGAACCAAAGTTAGAGACACTGGAACCATCTTGGAGAGGGGATCTTTTCTCTGAGACCAAAAGGCTCTTAGATGAAACTGAATATCAATTGTCTGAAACTTTGCCCCTTGCACTACTGCAGTGCAGGCTGCCATGCGGCCTAGCAACTGCAAGAAGTGTCTGGCTGGCCAAGACACAAATGGATGAAAAGAGGAAGCCAGAGTGATGAGGGATTGGACCCTTAAGAGAGGAAGAAAGGCCTTGGCCTGAACAGTGTCCAGCTCCACTCCTATAAATGTGAGAAGCTGTGTTCGTTCCAGAACAGACTTTTCAAGATTTAGAATGAACCCTAGGAAGGTTTTGAGTGACCACTAGAGCTGACCTGACTTGGTCTGGGGACTGGCCTACTATGAGCCCATCGTCCAGATAGGGGAACAGTAAGATGCATTGTTTCCTGAGGAAGGCCACCACTACTGCTAGACACTTAGCGAATACCCTTGAAGCAGATGTAAGACCGAAAGGCATTGCTCTGAAGTGATAATAGCCTGAGGGCAGTTTGAGCCTGAAGTACTTTCTGTGGGACTGCCTGATAGGTTTGTGGAAATAGGCATCCTTGAGATCCAGGGAGGCTAGCCAGTCCCCTGGTCTCAGAGAGGGAAGAATTAATCCCAGAATCACCATCTTGAACTTTGGCTTTAAAATATGTTTGTTTAGGTATCATAGATATAGGATGGGTCACCACTCCAGTCTTTTTAAGGGTAAGAAAGTACCTGGAGTACAGTCCCTTTCCTCTGTTAATGAAAGATACCTTTTCCACTGCTTGAAAAAGCAGTAGACATGAGATCTCTGTCTCAAAAGCCTGTGTTTCCTCTGGATAGGAAGGATAAAAAGTTGTTTCTCTCAGACTTGGGAACTTGGTGAAGCTGAGAGCAAGGTCCTGGCTCACTACTTCCAGGACCCACTTGTCTGAAGAGATAGACTTCCAGGCCTGGAAAAAGTGAGCCAGTCTTCCCCTACAGGAATTGGGGAGGCGATCCTGACTGTCCCATCAGGGTATCTGTTTGGCAGGGGAGTTAGACTGAGAGAAGGATGCAGCCCTTGTCATCCCCCTTATGCCTCTTCCCCTAAAGAACTCCCTCTGCTGAATAGAAGAGGAGGCCTGGGCCAGTCTTACAGGATTGAGGACACTGTCCTACATGCTGGACCTTTGGAGATCTTAGGGATCAGCTCCGGGATTTAAGACACTGTCCTACATGCTGGGCCTTTGGAGATCTTAGGGCTCAGCTCCGGGCAGCATGGGCAGAGATTGCACACCTCAAATTTCATATTCAAGAGGAAATACATTATAAGAACCACCCACCATTTCCCCAGCATCCAACAGAAAACCTCCGAATGCAGAGGGTAGTTGGTCCAGGAGGTTGGCAGGTGGTTAGAGGCAAATCGGTGCCCCATCACTCTCTGCTCTCCAACACATTAACTCCAAAAACTATATAAACACTACAAACAGGTATCTGCCTCTATCTCTGAAATCAAACAAAGAGGCAGAAGACACGGCAGAGCAGGACACTGCAGCACAGGAGCTAGCACAACAAAACTCACCCAAATCAGGAACCAAAACAAAGAAAGCAAAAAGGAAATGAAAAAAACTTCTGATCATAGGAGACTCCATGATTCGGGGAGCTGATACCCATCTCCAGCCAGGGGTAATGGTCAGATATCTCCCAGGTACATCAGCATGGAGAGACACTGACCGCATTGCTAAAACTGTTCACAAAGCAGGAGAAAACATTGATGTCCTAGTACACATAGGGACTAATGATCGCACCAGCCGGTCAGTTGTGGAGACCAAGGAACACCTGACCAGGCTGGGTGACAAGCTATCTTCTATTTCATCTGGAATCTCCTTCTCTAAGATCCTGCCAGTCTGGGAGAGGGGAGCAGATAGACAGAAGGTCAGAGAAGGGGAGATAGGGGAGCTAAATACATGGCTCAAGGGCTGGTGCCAGGAAAAAGGACACAGATTTGTAGGGAATTGGCAACAGTTCTGGGAGCGAAAGTACTTTAAATTTGATGGACTGCATCTGACTAAGGAGGGAGTCAGTGCATTGGGGCAGAAGTTTGACATCTTTACAGAATATTTAAATTAGCAAATGGGGAGAGGGGTGCAGCATCCCATACGTCAATGGAAGAACACCCTCCCCTCAGCTAGTGGTCAAACAGGGATTCAGCATGTTTGCAGTTCATTTGCATCATCAGGTAAGAAAGAGGTTTGTCTCCCATATGATGCACAGGGTAATGCCAAACCTCACCCAACAACCAACACACACAAAATCTAGCAATGGAAAATCATGTTCACAAATGCTCACAGCCTGGGAAATAAGTTCTCAGACCTGCAGGCACAATGTCAGAGGCTAAACTGACATAGTAGCAATTAGTGAGACGTGGTTTACTTAATAACCACACGTGGGAGACTTCAGTACCTGGCTATGTATTGTTCAGAAGAGACTGAGGTGCAAAAAGGGGGGGGAGGAGTGACCCGTATGTCAATGAAAATATCAAAGCTACAGAAATTCAGAATACACATAAGGAGCCAGAAGAACTGTGGGTCAACCTGGAAACAGGAAATGGAACAGCCATAAGAACTGGGGTTGTCAACAGAACATAGACACATTACTGTTAGAAGATATACAAAACATGAGAGCTAAAGGGGAGGTTCTGATAATGGGAGACTTCAACATGCCAGATACAGATTGGTCAATACCAGCAGGAACATCTGCCAGAACTAGACACACAGTGGATTCCCTGCAGGGGGAGGGCCTCAAACAACTGGTACAGCAACCCACAAGAGACATGGCTATCCTAGATCTAGTACTGACTAACAAGGAAGGGATCACATATCTCCTGGTAGAAGGTCACCTGGGGGCCAGTGACCATCACATGGTATGGTTCAATTTGGCTACTACATCTAAATCATCCCATTCCAAGGCAAAAATATGGGACTTCAGAGGAGCCGACTTTGATAAGTGTCAGTGGCTCAGTAGGTAGCACACTCGCCTCTGAGGCCGGGAGATCAGAAGGCTGTGGGTTCAGTTCCCACATCTGGCACTTGGGTTAAAATCCCAGTACTGACACTGTAATGCAGCATGAGAGGGGTGCTGCATTTCTGAGGTGCCGTCTTTTGGATGAGACGTTAAACCGAGGTCCCATCTGCCTGGATTGGTGGTAGTTCAGGTGGATGTTAAAGATCCCATGGCACTTATTGAAAAGAGTAAGGGAATTTCCCCGTTGTCCTGGCCAAATTTCCCTCATTCACTAAAAAATACCACCAACAGCTTAATCTGGTTCAAGGTCAGTTGGCATTCATCTGTATCCCCCTCCCCCGGGTCGTGCCTGAAAAGCAGCAGAATTTGTCTAGTGCACTTACCCGGTCAATAAAAGCTAAATAAATAAGTGAATAAATAAATAAGATGACCAACAGAGTTAAGCTAGCCCTGGCAAAAAGAAACACAGGTGAGGGGGTACAGGCAAAGTGGGCAAGCATTAAGGATGCAATACTTGAAGCAACATCCCATTGTGTTAGACAAAAAAGGAAGTGCAAAAGAAGAAGGAAACCACTTTGGTTCTCAAATACAGTAGCAGAAAAGGTCAGAGCCAAAAGGCTGGCCTTCAGGAAATATAAGGGAACACAGCAGGATGAAGATAGGGAGGCATATCAAACTGCCCTAAGGGAAGCAGGGAAGGCAGTAAGGCAGGCAAAGTCCCAAAACTGAGAAAACACTAGCATGAACAGTAAAAGAAGGTGACAAGACTTTCTATAGATACATTAGTGAAAAGAGAAAGTCCAGAGGCGGCATTACTAAGCTTAATGGAGAAAAGGGAGCATGTGTGGAGCAGGACCCTGTAAAGGCATCTATCCTAAATAGATACTTTTGTTCAGTATTTATTGAAGAGAAGGTAGGGCAGGGCCCACAGCTGAGCATCATGGACACGGTGGGAGGGAGGTGAGCACTAGTCCCTTCACAAAAGAAAGGGCCCTACAAGCGCTTGCTAAGCTCAGGGTGGATAAGGCAATTGGACCTGATGGCATACATCCCAGGGTACTTAAGGAGCTAAAGGTGGAACTAGCAGAGCCATTAGCAGAACTGTTTAGTGAGTCTGTGAGCACAGGAGAGGTCCTAGAAGACTGGAGAAGGGCTCATGTGATCCCGCTCCACAAGAGTGGTAGCAGGGAGGAGGCAGGAAACTACAGACCAGTCAGTCTTACCTCAGTAGTGGGAAAGATTATGCAGGCACTCCTTAAGGAAAGGATAGTACAACACCTGGAATCCATAGGGGCACAGGAATCAAGACACCATGGGTTTACGAAAGGAAGGTCCTGTCAACCTAATCTCATAGATTTCTTTGACTGGGTAACCAGAGTGGTGGACCAAGGGGGAGCAGTTGATGTCGCCTACCTTGACTTCAGCAAAGCTTTTGACACTGTTCCACATAGAAGATTGATAAATAAGCTGGGTAGGCTCAGGGTGGGTCAGAAGTTGGTCAACTGGGTGGCAAACTGGTTAACGGGCAGAAAACAGAGAGTGGTGGTAAATGGTATACAGTCAGAAGAGATGCAAGTCACAAGTGGGGTACCTCAGTGATCAGTCCTGGGGCCAGTCCTCTTCAACATCTTCATTAGTGACCTTGCAGATGGACTAGAGGGTAAGGCTTGCCTGTTTGCAGATGACACCAATATCTGCAACAGAGTAGATGATCCAGATGGGGTGGGCAGAATGAGAAGAGATCTGGATAAACTAGCAAAACGGTCAGAAGAGTGGCAACTGGGATTTAATGCAAAGAAGTGCAAAATCGTGCACATAGGGAAGAGAAACCTGAAGCCACCTATAGGCTGGGAGGGAGTTGCTGTCAGTCACAAAGGAAGAAAGAGACTTGGGCATCATCATCACTGATGATCTGAAATCATCCAAGCAGACCTCTAAAGCAGTAGGTAAGGCTAGGAGGTGTTAGGGTGTATTAGTAGGGGTATCACAAGTCGTAAGAGGGAGGTAATAATCCCTCTTTACAAGACTCTGGTTAGGCCCCATCTGGAGTACTGCGTGCAGTATTGGAGGCCACACCTTCACAAGGACATTAACCAAATTGAGGCAGTTCAGAGAAGGGCAACCAATATGGTGCAGGGACTGCATCAGAAGACATATGAGGACAGATTAACAGAGCTCAATATGTATACCCTTGAGCAAAGGAGGGAGAGAGGTGATATGAGAGAGGCATTCAAACACTTTAAGGACATTAACAAGCTGAAAGAGTCTAACATGTTTAAATATAAGAAAAATAGCAGGACAAGAAGACACAGCATGAGATTAGAGAGGGGCCGATTAAGGGGGAATGTGAGGAAATTCTTTTTCACAGAAAGAGTGGTTATTGCATGGAATGGCTTACCACAAGAAATGGTGGCTATGAATACAGTGCAGGGCTTCAAACAGGCATGGGATAGGCATAAGGGAGCAATACAAATGACTATGAATAGATAGGCCATTGACAGAGCAAAGGCCGATGGCACATTTATAAGGTAGAAAAACAAATGGGCAGACTGGATGGGACTTGTGGTCCTTATCTGCCATCAACTTCTATGTTTCTATGTTTCTGTTAAAAAGACCTGCCCTTGCCAGCCCTAGATTACTGCCTTTCAGGAGTGGTCTGCTTTTCCTTGGTTGCAGCACTCCTATATGTGGTCCCGTATTCATCCATCTTTTTCATGTAAATTTCTGTTTGTTCCCCAAACAGAGAGTTACCGTTGACAGGAAAATCCATGGCCTTGGTCTGGGTATCCTGAGACAAACTGGTACACCTGAGCCAGGCAAATCTCCTCATGGAAACATATGTAGCCATAACTCTAGAATGAACATCATTCAAGTCCACAGCAGCATGAAACTGGACCTTAGAGGCTTCAATGCCATCCACAGCCACCTGTTCCAGCTCTTTGACCAGTTGGGAAGGGGAATTTTTAGCCAGCTCTAGAATCGTATCCCACCTAGACTTCTGGTATCTGGCTGTATATGCCATGTAGTTAGATTGCTTGAGTCCCAAAGAGGATGCCAAGTACTGTTTCTTAGCCATGGCATCCACGTTCCTGGAATCCTTATCTGAGGGGTGAGATGCCAGGGGAAAATTAGCCTTGTCACAGGCTGCAGTTTGCACTACTTCAACATGGCTGCAATGATTGGTAAGGAATTCCATCCCAGGGCCTGGCAGGGCATACCTCCTGTCCATCTTCTTATCCACAGGAGTTATGGATGTTGGAAACTGCAATATTTTTGAGGTCTGTTTCCACAGGGAATTTTGTAGAGGGATAGACACCCTTTTGGACTCTGGGACATCCAACATCTCAACATAGTCAGGCTCCTCCTGATCTTGTTTAGCTTCTTCCACAGGGAGCTGAAGAGTTTCTGCCACCTTCCTGTAAAACAAGAAGTGGGAGGGAGACTCAAAGTCTGGGAGGAGACGCATTGGAAGGCTTGTCTGAGGAGATGTAAGGCTTAATAGGTTCATCTAGATCTTGGTAGTCTTCATCTTCATCATCTTTGTCTTCTTCCCATTCACATCATAAAATGTCTCAGGATCATATTCAGAAGCAGGTAAGTCTGACCGAACAGATTGTCCCTAAGTCGGTGCTGGTTCGGTCGAAACCAGGTGAAGTGACTGCACAATAAATATCTCTTTAGCTACCTTGTTGGCGGCTGGAACAGAGGACCGGGATCCAAAGTGGCTGACTTACCTTTTCTCTTTGCAGGAATAGATTCTGCAGAATCGACTCTCCTCTTGCCGGAAGGGGTATCGCCCAGGTCAGTGGGCACTCCCTCAGGTTCGGTTTTAACTAAACTGGGCTATTAATCTGGGTCAGCGGATTTTTCAGCCTCCCTTTCCTTCAGCCTACTTAAACATTTTTCAGCAGTGGCTTTAGAAAAGTTTTTGCAGATTTGGCAGTCTTCCTTGAGGTGGTCAAACTCCAGACAATAAGCACAGATGAGGTGGGGGTCAGCCTTGGCAAAGGCCTCCCCACACTCAGTGCAGTGTTGAAATCCAGTGGGCCTGGTTTTCTTTTCAGGTTTCTCAGACATGCCTCAAAAGAACCAAGTTACCGTTACCAGCATTCAAGTCAGGCAACTAATAAAACCTATCGGTTGTAACCGTGTCACGGGTCAGTTGAAAAAACTCCCAAATTTGTCGTCTTTTTCAGAACCACACACGAGATTTTTTTTTTTTTTTACAACTTAAAACTTAACTAGTCAAATTAATTTGGTTCCCAACTGGACTGAATGGGAAGAAAATTAACAGAAAAACAACTTCTTCAGAAAAACACTCTTCCTATTAATACACTTATTGTACTGGGACGGAGATGTGAACAGTGATGATAAAGAAACGGTTTGGAAAAAAACCAACCAATTTTTACTGTGACTGAACCGAAGTGAAGGAGGGGATCTCCAGAGTGACTTCTCAGTTAGGCGGAGTAAAGAATCTAACGGTTACACTCAGGAGTACCGAGCTTGAGGTCAACATTCTATGCCTTTCCATAGAATTAACATTTTCCTCTCCAGAGCAGTTCAAGTGCTTGGGCTAAATCCATATAGTCAGAATATAGCAAGACTTCATGTTGTTTTAACAAACAATTACAAACAGGATAAACGGTAGCTTAAAAATGTTGGTTATTAAAAAAGGAACTTACTGTTATCATCTCCTTGGAAGCCTGCATCTTTTTTTTTTTTAGAAAAGAATCAGGGCCCCAGACACAAGCAATTCAAAATGCTAGAAATCACCCTCAGAAGAACACTAGATTTTCACAGTAGAAACAGAACAGTTCACTCCTGTGCACTACACATGCTGCATCTAACTGTGCTGTGTCTTTCTAGCCATAAAATGTTGAATCAGACCATAGAATGCCATACATGTGTTATATGTGCCCTTACCACGTGCACATCAAGCACCAATAGTAACTTGGTACAGGGAGCAAAGCACAAAAAACACATTTATTTAAGTGCTTCTCAGAAAATAAAAATATTAAGTTTTTAAGGGAATATAAAAGGAATGTAAAATAATTCCTCTCTAAGTGTTGAGCAGGAACACTTCCCTCAAAAAACCTATCAGCACTCTGACACAATAGACCGCACAGAGTAGTCACAAAATCCAAGCAAACACAATAAAAATATGCTTCACTGGTGACTACAAGCATCCCTTTGCACAAATAAAGTCATAAATTACATAAAAATCATGCAAGTCACACAAAATGCACAAATGCAACAGAGTGGGTGCAAATGAAACCATGACTCACAAAACACAACATAGCTCACAAATCACCCAGTCAAACAGTCATACAGTCCCACAATCTCAGGCTGAAAGAAATCCTTAGAGCTTCCAAGAGCTTCATACGGTCCCCTACAGATATCAGTATTTTAATAACACAGACCAGATCTGTGGAAAAGACTTAAGAAATTTGGTTTAGATTTGTTCCAGTTTCCCAGCTCGGTTCAGTATAGTCTCCTTTAACCGTGTCAAGCATGAGTCAAGCTTGATGCAGACAGTATTACTCGGCTGTCTTCCAAAGTTCAGCAATCTTCAAGAGTTCTGAAGAAGAATGTCACGCAATTTCTCTCCACAGCATCCGACTAAGTTTTGGGCCCTCCTGAAGGGCTCCTTTATGTTCTCTCAATCCGGCTTCCACTGCAGGCTTTCCTCCTGTGTAAGAACAAAGAACACCTGAGAGGGGCAGTCAGCCGGGGCACAACACAGGATTATCTGGTAAGAACTGCTAAATCATAACATATGTGGCATACCTTTTATTAATAAAAATAAAGTTTTTAGCAGTCCCTGCTCTCTGATTGTATTCTTCACAGCTCAGCAGCACACAGCTCTGCCTGAAATTTCCTTTTCATCATCAACATTTTTTTATTGTTCATCCAGTATAAAATATTGGACATTACAAAATGTATACATAAATAAGGGAAGAGGGAGGTGGTGAGTTCTTTTTAATTAGCTTAATTGCTCTGAGCACAATTGGAACAATTTGTGTATTCTTATTCTACATCAGTTTAGTTTTTGTTCACACATAAACACATTTATAACATGGGCATTCTGAGCTTGTAACTTGACTGGTTTACAGTGATCACGTGTAGGTAAATTAATGCAGCTTAAATCCACTGTTAAGGTGAGTAGGCTGACATGGAAATTAGTACTCTTCCCCAACTGTAAGCCATTTAGAAAGTCGAAACTGCTTTTCTCTATCTGTTTCTCTCCAGAGGTACACAGAGTTCGATGTGTCAGTGTGTAAGAGAGAGACAGAGCATGAATCCCCCCCCCCGCCATCCCAATGTCTCCCTTAAAGAAAGTGTTCTCTCCATTTTCACACAAACTCACAGCTTGCACTGGCAGTGCCTATGACAGAGAGAGAGAGAGTAGTAGTAGTGTTCCACCCACCAGCCCCAACAATCTTAGTGCGTTTTTTGAAAAGCAAGACAGTCTAATTATTATTTCAGTCCCTCTGTTTTTACACTGAAAAAGAACAGAAGCATTATAAAAACACAGGATTTAAAAAAAAAATCACTGCTGTCACTGAACACCTCATCAATCTCATTTCTGCTTGCTGTGTTCAGTGACTCTGCTAGTTTTGAGGTCTCTATTATACAGGCAGTGTGATGCAGTTCAAGGTTTCACTGCACAAATATGTTGCAGAGAGATCATTTAGTTCAAAAAAATACTGCTTAATGTTATGGTAAAAATGAGCATTTAGCTCATAGTTTAGCTGTAACTAATGTCTTAGATGTGGAACAGTTTGCAGAAGTAATGTTTCTGGACAATCCATAACAGAGTAGCACATGGATCCGCTTCCAGATGTGTCCATGTAATTTTGTTCCAGTAATTAAAATCTTTGCGTTCTGTTTTACAATTTATATACAGCTGCATTGCTATATGAATTGTATTACTTAACTGATTTATTGTTCCTGACTGTATTACACATCTGACCGTGGTACTGCACATTATACACCTCTTGCAATATTTAACAAAGTTACCTGAAGTTGTGTAACCTGAATTTCAGGAAGGTATGAATACAAATATTAAAATTCTGAGACAGGTGCAGTAGTCATTATTGTAGAGATAAATGAACAGAAAGCATGGTTGTGCAACAATAGAGAAACAAAACAACAGAGACTGCTTTTAAGTGAGACATTATTTTACTGATCATCAGGATGCATTAATTCAAAAGAACATTTCAAACATTGCACATGACTTAAGTCAATATTTTTCACTATTGATTTCCCAGATGTTATAAGCACAATAACCCAGTCCAGAGTATGTGGTTACTTTGGCGTGGGCCTCACAATGCACCTAGGGTGTTGATTAATCCCCAGTAATCATACATCTTGTTATGGGCCAGTGCTTACTTATATGGTCTCTCTTGGTTATACAGTCTCTCAAGAGTGAATTTGCAGATGCCTTCTTAGGTTAGTCTGCCAGGCAAAACTCTTGCCACATTCAACACATTTATATGGTCTCTCTCCAGAGTGATTTCGCTGATGTGTTGTCAGGGTTTTCTTCCGGGAAAAACTCTTGTCACATTCAGCACATTTATATGGTCTCTCTCTCGGTTAATGTCTCCAAATGTTTAGGGATTTCTAATACCGTTGCAAGAATGGACCCCATTCTTTAGCCAGGGCATATTCAAAACTCAAGAAATTAGTACTGTATTAATCTTTGATGTTTGCTGAGAGCGCTCTTCTCAGAACGCGTAATGTCCCCAAAATAGCTTCCTTTTGAAGTTCATAAGGTGTCACAAATATTGGTGCATATTTAAATGTGCCTGAAAATTCTTTTTGATTAGTCCCATTGCTCCAAGCACTACTGAACAATCTGTGTGTCCTTATTCCACATCAGTTTGGTTTCTGACTGCATATCTTGGTATTTCATGATTTTGTGTCTCTGCACGTAGCACATTGTAGTCACTAGGTGGCTATTCAATCAGTAATGCTACCTTTGTCTTCTTTCTTGTATTACAATATCAGGCTTTCTTGCTTCCACTTTTCTTGGCTGTTGGTATGGGGTGATCCCATGTGATCATTACTTCTTCATTCTCTGTGATTCTTTGTGGTTCATGTTTCCAGTGTCTCTCTGCTACCTGTATGTTATAGTGTTTGCACAGTTTTCAGTGGATCAATCTTCTACATTGTTGTGTCTTTCAGTATACAGGCCTTCTGCCATAAGTACTTCACATCCAGCCACAAGATGCTAACTGTTTCTAATTCTGTACTCACAGAATCTGCACTTGTCTGTTTCTCCTGTTTTTCTATGGATTTTGTGAACCATCTTGTAGCGAGTCACTATCTGGGCTGCCATTATTAGTCTCATCTCGTGCCTAAATTCACCTCTTTAACCAATCATGGGTCAGGGCTTGATCGACCTGTGGTTGCTCCAGTAGCTCCTGTATTTTCCACTACAAATATGGACTTTCCAATTGTTTTTTCTTTCTGTTGGTCTTTATCTTTATACCCTTTTCTGATTCTTTTGCATTTTCTGTTGCTGACAATTCCTTATCTACTTGGATTGACATCAATCTCTGCTACCCCTTCTGAAGGCTTCTCCTAATTTGATGAGTGAAGTCATTTTAGGCTTATTTTCTTCATGATGTAAGACTTGACTATATTTGGGGTCCAAGGATGTCAGTAAGTATGTATGTAGCCCCACTAGTGTGGATCTATATGTGTAATCAATCTCAAGAGGCCCATGCCTCCTCTGCCCTTGGGATGTATAATCTTGGCATACACTGATTTTTGTATATTAATTGGTGAGCATGAAACATTTTTCTTGTTTTTATATCTAGCTGGTTCAACACTTTCTGTGGCCAGTCTATCACACCAAAGCTGTATGGATATCACTGGGAGGGCAAGTTGATTTTATAGCTTGCACTTTATTTCGTGTTGTCAAAGCAGTTTTCAAAATTAGCTTTTAACCTTCTAAAATATTCCTTGCTTACTTTTTACCTCATGTGTTCATGTTGTGCTGTTGTCCTTCATCTATTCCCAGGTATTTATACACATCCCTTGCTCAAGTTCTTTTATGTCACAAACCTCCGCCAGATTCATGTTTTCTTTACGAGTTAACTTTCCTGCTACAAATGTTGCTTTGGCACATTTATCTAGGCCAAACATCATCCGTATGTCATCAGAAAAGGTCTTAACAATTTGTAGTTGTTCTTTCAAATGTTTGTCAGATGAACTGTAAAGTTTTAGGTCATCTACAAATTTAGGTCATCTACAAATAGAAGGTGAGATGTTAGCTGTTGATTGTTTTTGTTTCTGGGGTTCAAGCTGTATCCATAGCCTAGGTTGTTGATTAGGCTACTCAAGGGATTGAGGGCAAGTCAAAACAGAAGTGGTGACAAAGAGTCACCTTGAAATATCCCTCGTTGGATACTTATATTTGGAATGGTGATTTGACCTTCTCATGATTTAACTGCAGGGTGGTTTGCCACTTTGTCATTGTTGTTGTGATGAAGTTTATCAGTGTGGGATGTATCCTGTAGATTCAGTAAACACTCAGTGATCCAGGAGTGGGATACTGTCAATGCTTTTTGTAGTCGATCCATGCTACACTAAGATTTCGGCATTTTTGCAGCTCTCCATAATGGCTTTGTTCAACATGAGATGGTCCTTTGTGCCATATGATTTTCTTTATTACCTTTTTGTTCTATTGCCATGAGTTTATTGCAGTCTAAATGGTTGTAGACTCTATCTGCATCGATTCCAGTATATAGTTTATATGTTGTTGGTAAACAGGTTATTGGGCGATAGTTCTTGGGGAGACTGGCAGGTTCAGATTTAATAAGGAGGTGGTATTCCTGTCGCTAACCAGATGGGTGTCAAGTCAGGGTGTGAATAAATAGTTTTTGAGGTAGCTAAATCTTGGTGCAAAGATGTTAGTACTTTCAGCCAGAAGTTGGGTACTGCATCTGGACCTGGGGTTTTCCAGTTGGAGGCCTTCCTATCTTCATTTCTATCTCCTTAGCAGTTACATCAGGCCACTCCATATCTTTAGTAGTACCATTTCTAATGCTGTCTTTTAATTTCCTGTATCCACTCTGCATCCCTATTATGTTCAACTGGGTCTTCATAAATACTTCTCCAGAATTCCTCAATTTCTTTCTTTACTGGTGGAGTTTTTATGTTGGCGCTTTTCTTCCAGCTCCCTATAGAATTTCTTCGGTCTCTCTAAACCATCTATTTTGCATTTTTCATTGTTCCTTTCTCGTATCTCCTGAACTTCTCGGCTTGAGCAGAGATCTTAAGCTTATTATTTGAGATGGTAAAATTTAGGTCCTGATCTGTTTTAATACAGCATTTTCTTTGATTTCACCCACTTTCCTGATGACTTTCATTGATCTATTACCTTTCTAAACTCCTCCAGCAGTGATACTTGATCTTAGTTCCATAATTGTCCTTCTATCCGCTTTTCCATGGTGGTATGCTGAATTTCCTCTTTTTGTTCCTCATTCCTTGCTTTTTGGCACTTCTATTTGTTATTAGTCTCGCTGCACAATAATGTATTCTGTTTATTTCAGTGACATCATATGGATCCTCTGGATGGTTCCAATAACTTTGTTTATCTGTTTTATGTGTTCCCTAACTGTGTATGTCAGGCGTAATTTTGCAGTCTTTCCTTTGATGTATTTAATATATTTGTCCATGTCAATTAGGTTAGGTCCAGCAAGTCTTCTCTCATGTTTTTCCTCTTGGTTAAGAGTTGTTCCTGTAGTTGGCATTTCCTGCTCTTCCACTCTCTGTATGGGTTGAACTGGAACTTCAGCTGTTTTACTCGGATATGGCACTTGATGTGCACTTTGCTGGGTGTCTTTAGGAGATGTGTCATGTTTCGCTTCATGTACCAATATTGGCTGAGCAGTTGTCTGCTGTAACGCTTACTAGATGATATTGGTGAAGGCTGAGTCTCTACCTCAAATCCTTCTTTCTTTAACTGTTCAAGGACTTCTATTTCGATGTGTTGCCTTTCTAGATCACTAAACTGTGCACTTTTCATTACATTCCACTTTTGTGTGGTTATTCTTTTCTTTGTGATGTTTGCCATATCTGGATGTCTCTGTCTATATGTCTGTTCGAATATGTCTGTAATTTTCGTTGTTGTGCTGGGTAAGAGCTACTTTCTTTTTGGCATAAATGCTACACCATATCAGATCCCTTTTCTTTGCTGTGTCCCATGTATCTGCTCTTCCTGCTATGAATTTCCTGAATTTCAGGAAGGTATGAGTACAAATATTAAAATTCTGAGACAGGTGCAGTAGTCATTATTGTAGAGATAAATGAACAGAAAGCATGGTTGTGCAACAATAGAGAAACAAAACAACAGAGACTGCTTTTAAGTGAGACATTATTTTACTGATCATCAGGATGCATTAATTCAAAAGAACATTTCAAACATTGCACATGACTTAAGTCAATATTTTTCACTATTGATTTCCCAGATGTTATAAGCACAATAACCCCACTCCAGGGTATGTGGTTACTTTGGCGTGGGCCTCACAATGCACCTAGGGTGTTGATTAATCCCCAGTAACCATACATCTTGTTATGGGCCAGTGCTTACTTATATGGTCTCTCTTGGTTATACAGTCTCTCAAGAGTGAATTTGCAGATGTCTTCTTAGGTTAGTCTGCCAGGCAAAACTCTTGCCACATTCAACACATTTATATGGTCTCTCTCCAGAGTGATTTCGCTGATGTGTTGTCAGGGTTTTCTTCCGGGAAAAACTCTTGTCACATTCAGCACATTTATATGGTCTCTCTCCAGAGTGGGTTCGTTGATGTAATATCAGGTCATTCTTCCAGAGAAAAGTCTTGTTACATTCAACACATTGATATGGTCTCTCTCTCCAGTGTGAATTCTCTGGTGTATTATTAAGTGACCCATCCTGCCAAAACTTTTATTGCATTCAATACATTTATATGGTCTCTCTCCAGAGTGAATTTGCTGATGTCTTTTCAGGTGATGCTTGTGGCTAAAACCCTTGCCACACTCAGCACATTTATAAGCTCTCTCTCCAGAGTGAATCTGCTGATGTATTACCAAACCACTCTTCTTGCAAAAACTCTTATCACATTCAACACAGTTATATGGTTTCTCCACAGAGTGAATCTGCTGATGTTTTAACAGGATATCCTTCCGGCCAAAACTCATGTTGCATTCTTCACATTTATATGGTCTCTCTCCAGAATGAATCTGCTGATGTCTTTTTAGGTGACCTTTATTACCAAAACTCTTGTCACATTCAGCACATTTATATGATCTCTCTCTCCAGAGCGAATTTGCTGAAGTATTACCAAGCTACTATTCTTACTATAACGCTTATTGGATTCAACACATTTACGTGGTTTCTCTCCAGAGTGAATTTGCTGATGTCTTTTCAGATGATACTTCAGGGCAAAACTCTTGCTGCATTCATCACATTTATATGGTTTCTCTCTTGGTCCAGAGTGAATGCGCTGATGTTTTGTAAGGTTATCCTTCCGAGCAAAACTTTTGTTGCATTCATTACATTTATACGGTCTTTCTCCAGAATGAATGTGCTGATGTATTATCAGTTTACTTTTATCATAAAAACTCTTGTCACATTCAACACATTTATATGGTCTCTCTCCAGAGTGAATTTGCTGATGCCTTTTCAAGTAATACTGCAAGCCAAATGTCTTGTCACATTCAGCACATTTATATGATCTCTCTCCAGAGTGGATTTGGTGATGTTTTATCAGGGTACTTTTCCGGCCAAATCTTTTGTCGCATTCAGCACATTTGTATGGTTTTTCTCCAGAGTGAATCTGCTGATGTCTTTTCAGTCGAGACTTCAGGCCAAAACTCTTGTTGCATTCAGTACATTTATATGGTTTCTTTCCAGTGTGAATTTGCTGATGTCTCCTAAAGATACTCTTGGCTGTAAAACTCCTGTTACATTGAACACATTTATATTGTTGCTTGTGAGTTTTGTGCCTTATAGATTTATGTTGCACACCAATGCTCTTGTCAATACATTTAACTTGATTTAGCTTGCTTAAACTCCTCTGATATTTGGTACATTTAAATGCCTCCTCCTCTGCATCAATCTGTTGCTGTATTGTGATGAGATGCATGTCATAGAAACTCATCCTGCACTGAGAATACTGATGATGTTTCTCTGTTGTGTGACTTGGCTGACAATTCTCAAGCAATGATTGCTGGCTCCAAATCTCACTGCATTCAGACTTCCTGTGGACTGAAAATATGCATTTAATTAGTATTTCTTACAATAAGAAAACAAAATGTGTCAGTTGTTTTTATCTTAATCTTTTTTGAGTGCTGCTCCAGCTTTCTGTGTTTTTGGACAGTCCCATTTTAAAACACCGTACTTTAGATTAAGTCTTTTTTCTGCAACATTTACATTTATTGTTTTTATTGATATTATAGGTTTGACCAATTCTGGCTTGTCATTAGTTAACTGCTGGTCCTAAGGGGGTATGTTAACAGGTAATAAAACATATAGGAGGGGTAGCCTAACTAAAAAAAGTAATAATAAAGAATACAATATTATTAAGCAGCTCAAACAGAACCACAAAGAAAATTGTCAGCAGTGGAAAATAAATTACATTTTGAAAAGGCAGACAGTAACCAGAGTTAGTACCAAATGAAGCAAAATCAGATTTCTTTAAATGCAGGCAGTCACTGATGTCAGACAATGTACAACACTACTGCAGCTATCCCTTCCACTGATTAAAAACTAAAAAAAACCCATATTTTTAATGCAGGTAGTCATCAGAGCCAGTAAGTATAAAAAGCAACTGCAGCTACCCCAAGTTAAAAAAAATAGAATCACATTTTTAAAGTGCAGTCACCAAAGTCAGATTGAATACAATATACTATAACTGTAGTTGCCCCTCCCCTGAGTAAAACTAAAACACACAAAAGCCATGCTTTTGTAATAAAGACAGTTACTGATGCAAGTCAGGATACAATGTAACGGAAGCTATTCCCATCAAGTAAAAAGCAAGAATACAATTTTTGTAATACAGATGGTTACCAGAACTATTCACAACACAATTCAACTGCGCTCCAATTGTCTCTAGTAACTGTCTACACTATACAAATGTGACTGCATTATATAAATGTGATTTCCCCTAAATGAAAAGCAAAATCATGTTTTTATAATGCAGATAGTCACCAGAACTAGTCACAGTATAATGCAACTGTATTCTGCCCACTCTGGTGACTGTCTCCATTATAAAGATATGCTTTTCCCCTGAAAATACAACAAAAAATATTTTTAAAATGCTGTTACCAAAGTAAACAGAGTAAAAAAACAAAATTCCATTTTTATTCTTTATTTAAAATTGTTCCAAGTGGGATAAACCCATGACGTACAGCATCTTATTTTCTTGGGCATCCCATGGTGGGTAGCAGTAGTCAGCAGGTTAACATATTCCACCCTGAATAGTTATCTACTGGCTAAATTATACTCAGGAAAAACAAACAAGCTCTAAACGTAAGTACATACAAACAATAATTCTAACAAGCACACAGAGTGGGTTAATTTTTTTATAATACAGTTAACAGACCACTAAAGCCAGACCATGCAACTGCAAATACTCCACCTAACAAAACAAGTATTTGTCAGTGTGAAACATGCTTGCTTACATGATTTTACCAGTTCCAGTAGTCACGGTCTTGTGGATTTTGGGTTCCGCCAAGCTAAGTGGTATAGGTCCCCATATTCTAATCCAGCCATGTGCTCTGTGCTAACAAACGTACTGTATGGTAACTGGTGCACAGTTGCACGGGGTAAATATTCAGACAATTAGTGCACTCCAACATGAACATTAAAATATGGAGCAAGGTTGGCACAGTGCATCATGACTATGCACTGCACAGACACAGCCCAGACAAAATATGGTCCACAGGAGGCTCACAAGAATAGTAAAGCCCACGCAGGAAAGTGCCAGGTTCCCTGTGAGCCATACTTAGCCCTGATATGCTAATGAAACCACTGGGCATGCAACTGTCTAAGAGACATTTGCATGCCTGTTATAAGCTCATTAGCATGTATGCACCTCCCCCTAAAAGCACCAGTTTTGCAGCTGTCTTGAATAAATAGCATGGTAGTGCCACTACAGTTAGGGTTGAGTAGGCTGTTTAAAATTAACCCCCTAGTTTTGCACTCTGTCAGCTTCAGCCCCATTCAATGCAACTGCACAAAAGTTTGCGTGCACACTTTAGGGGACTAGGCCTCTTGAAATACTAAGTTTCATTCCAGTCAGGTCTGCAGATTCTATTTATTTATGTCTAGGATTACAAATACCTTTGAGCCAAGGCTCTTTTACAAAGGTTCCACGTCTGTTAACATTTCAAGTACAATAAGATAAAAACACAACAGTATGAGCAAAACAGGAAACAATAATCAGAAAACATGTAGTTACAAACAATATAAAAACAGCGAGTTTACAAGGTGGTAATAGGGGGATAGTGAAAGAGGTGTGAAGAGGTTAGGGGCACAGATGGAAAAGAAGTAGCAGGAGAGGGGGCGGGAACACAGGGAGGGAAGAGTAAGAGGGGAGGTGGAAAAGGGGGGTCAGAGCAGCCGAGGGCATTGTCAAGACAAACAGGGGAAGTGCAGGCAGGGGGGAGGGCATGGAGGGGGACCAAGTGCTATGTAGGAAAGAGAAATTTATTTATTTATTATTTATTGAATTTTGTTGACCTGACAGGCCCACAGGGACTAGAAGTCCCTTTTTCAGGGGTGAACAGGGGGAGGGTGATACAGATAACAAGCAACAGAATCTGAACCAGATTAAGCTGTTGGTGGTATTTTTGGTGAATGGGGGAAATTTGGCCAGGACACCGGGAAAATTTCCCCCGCTCCATGGGATCTTTAACATCCACCTGAACTACCACCAGAACAGGCAGATGGGACCTTGGTTTAATGTCCCACCCAAAAGATGGCACCTCAGAAGTGCAGCAGCCCTCACATGCTGCACTACAGTGTCAGTACTGGGATGTTATTCCAAGTGACAAATGTGGAAACTGAACCCACAGCCCTCTGAACTGCCAGCCTCAGAGGTGAGTGTGCTACCTACTGAGCCACATGAATGATACTAGAGCAATATTCAAGGGGGAGGGTCAGCTAGTTGAGGCAGTCACAGGAGCTGGACACAATGAGAGAAAGAGAGAGAGAGGGACAGAGCCTTGATTTAAATGCACCAAGTGTAGGAGTGTAGATGTCACTGGAGAGCCCTTTTAGTCAGCTAGATGCCACATAAGCAAAAGCAAAACTTTGTGTTGTGTGACAGTGGGGAACTTGCAGGAGCTGTAGTTTACACCCCCTGGTTTTGTGAGGGTTATTTCTAGGATGCAGAACAGCACAGACTCCAGGGGATGCTAAGCCCATAGTTATTTTCTTCACTATGGTACAGGTTTGGTACTTTATCTGATTGGTGAGTTGCAACTACCCAGTTTGCTCATGGTGGTCACATGTATGAATGAGACGGTGGGATCCAGTGATGAGCTGACATGCCTTACTGAAGGAGGTGGATACACACCTGAGAGTGGCAGTGGTGGTAAAGCCATAGATAAGTCCATAGTCCATAATGGAGATGATGGAGTTCTGGACAGCAACTGTTAGGGCTTGCGGGGTAAGATGTTGCCTGTGCCGGAAAAGTAGGCCAAAATGGGTATTAGCAGCTTTGGCAACATAGTCAATATGGGCACCATAGGAGAGATGAGGGTCTAGGGTGATCCCAAGGTATTTAATGGATTGTATCTGTTCCAGAGCGACTCCACAGTTGGTTTGGATGGATGGGGGTGCTGCTTATGCTTGTTGTGAGAGCTGGTGAAAATCATGGATTTTGTTTTGTTTTTTATGATTAAAGATTAGTTTGAGCTTTTCTGAGATCCAGATAGAATAAAAGTGGAAACATTGGTGTTTTTCCTTCTTGCCATGACATAATTTTGGTCTAACATTTTCAGGATGGAAAGGGCCTGTCCACGAGTTATGTCTTTCACTGATTTGGTGAAAAAAAAAAAATAATTTCCACAGTCATACAGATTTGAAATTTAAGATCTGATCATGGTCAAGAGGGTGTTTTGAATAAATGTTTGATATGAAAGAAAAATGTGTTCATACTAAAAAGGATTCTTTGTTATGAGTGGGGGAATCCTGTTTTATGAACAAAAAAAAAAAAAAATAACGATATGCTGCAGACACCAACACATGAATCTTGCTAAACAGGACCTGCTTAGCTTTATTCTACAACTGCTTTTTTAAACACAACCTGGAAATGTGTTTTTAAAGTTTGTTTTGTTTCTTCATTTAATTTGTCAACCGGGTGAGAGCACTAGTTAAATCAATACCCTTTTTTTCAGGCCCAAATATAAGCAACAAATTAGTCATGACATACAATATACAACCTACAATTTAAGTACAAATCAATATGTAACAATTAACACTTAAACAACTACAATAACAAATTCATTTGTAAACATAGAAACATAGAATTTGATGGCAGATAATGACCACTTGGCCCACCTATTCTGCCCATTTCCCTACCTAAAGGATAAGCTGCAGATCCTAGTCAACCAACAGCCTACTGTCTTCTACCCCTCCACTAGAATTGCCTTATGTCTGTCCCATGCATTCCTGAATTCTCCCACTTTTTTTGACTTCACAACCTTCTCAGAAAGGCTGTTCCATGCATCCACAACCCTCTCTGTGAAAAAAATACTTTGTCACATTACCTCTGAGCCATTCACCTCTCTATCTTCAAACTGTGCCCCCTTGTTCTTGCATATCTCTTTCTGAATGATGCTACTCTCTTGGACTTTTTTGATTCTCTTGAGGTATTTGTAAGTTTCTATCATGTCCACCCACTCTCGCCTTTCCTTGAGGGTATACGTATTAAGCTCCTTTAGTCTTTTTCCATGTCTTCTGGTGCAGACCCTGCCCCACTTTCACTGCCCTCCTCTGGACAGCCTCCAGCCTGTCTATGTCTTTGCAGAGATGAGGTTTCCAGAACTGCATGCACTACTCCAGATGGGGTCTCACCAACTGTCTGTACAGAGGGATAACAACTTACTGTTTTCTACTGTTGATGCCTCTCCCTGTACATCCCAGTACCCCCCAGCCCACCTTACTGCAATCTCACATTTATTGCCCAGCTTTAGGTAATCTGATACAACTACCCCAAGTTCCCTTTCCATTTTTGTTGCTGTCAGTATCTCACCCCCCCCATTGCTTACTATTCCCCTGGATTTCTGTTTCCCAGGTGCATTACTTTGCATGTCAAATTCATGATCAAATACACTCAATAGCATGTAGCCAACCTACCCCATCAGTTACTAATACACACACCATGAATATGCCTACCAACCCTACTACATTTGTAGCAGAGGCCATTGTGCAAAACTAAGTAATTACCTTCACTAATCCCATTTAAACTAATATTACAACTGCTATAGCCACATTTATAACAGGCTTACAATGATAACAACCTGCTCTTCCCTGTCTACCCCAGACTCCCACAAACTCCCATTTGCGCTGTACTTCACTGCACTTAGCCGCTAAATAGCCGCTACAGTAGATGCCACCATGTCTACCTAGTTGGCAATTCAAACCCCACATCCCCAACTGATCAAGCTGTCACTTCCGAGCAGTGGGGAAGGGGAGTGGCACAGCAAACAAGCAGTAATATGGCTATGTTGTCAGTTGCTATGGCAACACACAGCTGAAGCTGGGACTGCAATTAATGAGCTCAAGCAAACTTCAGGCAGGGTGTTTAATAAATGGCAAAGCAGCAATTCTAAAAAGAGCATGCACAACACTCCAAGTCAATAGTGACTCCAACAGCTTAAGAACCCTTCTTGTTGAGGAAATGACACAGTCACACACATGTGCACATTTTCACATTAAAACCTGCCACTTGAGGTCAAATATTCCTTGCCAGTGGTCCCAAAACAGTTCAGACAGCAGTGCAAAATCTACAGTCTTAATGATACATCCCCAATGCTGCAGCGCTACTCACTGCCAGCACCAATTTAAAGTTTACAAACTGTGTAAGTCACTTGGGCAGCTTGCTTGAATTCAGGATTCCAGAGCATGAAAACTGTTCAGCTGAACCGATGCACAGCAGGTGATGGATTTACAGCACAGACTCTGTGTTACACAGTGCATAGTAACAAATGGAGGAGTGGAGTCTGCCACTCTCCCACAGACTCCTGTGCTGCACTTCACCGCATTTACCAACCAACCTTTATTTTTTAATGCTATTCCACCATAGATCATAGTATTTTACAAACTTTAAAAACACAGTATAATCAAACTCTTTTAAAACACAGAGCAGCATTTCTAAAACAAAGTAGGAGTCTTAATCTCAGCATAAGCTCACTCTTATTTTTCAGGGTAGATTTAAAGACCTCAATGGATGGGCATCCCTTTTTCGATGAGGTAGAGAATTCCACAGGGTCAAAGCAATAAAAGAAAATGACCTAGTCCCTGATGTTGCCAAACAAACCCTGGGAATCTCCAGCAATCCCTTGTTGGCAGAGCAGAGAGGGTGAAAGGGGCATTAGGGTCAAATGAGCTCTTGCAGGTACTCTGGTCCTTGTCTCTGTAGGTCAGTAGTCACTAATAGCCACCACAGTAGATGTCATTGCATCTACCCAGTTGGCAATTTAAACCCCATGTCCCCAACCAATCAGGCTACTACTCCCAATTGTTGGGGTTGGGGGAGGCAGCACAGCAAACAAGCTGCAATATGGCTATGTTATCAGTATCTATGGCAACACAAAGATGAAGCTGTGAGTGCAATAAAAAAAGTATTTTTGTGAGACAATTTTCTTTTGCATGGCCATAAGAAAGAAGACTGAGGGCATGCAAGAGAGGATTTTGCACTTAGTTTTTTTTTCAGATTGTGGTCTTGCATGAAGACATCTCCTGTGAGCTCATGAAAATCTTACAAAAGAAAATGCCTTCATTTGAAAGAAGAATTTGCATTTAGGATTTGTATTTAACATTCTTCTTTTGTATGAACCAGTCCTCTTTTGTGAGTTCATGAAAATGTCAAGAAAGAACAGTTCATATGAAGGAAGTATTTGGACTTAGGTTTTTCACATTTCAAAATTTAAAAAAGTGTTAACTCTGTGGACATTTGGAGTTACGAGACAATCTATATGTTAAATAAAAGGTGTCAAATAGTACAAGATTGACACATACCCCCCCAAAAAAACAAACAAAAAAAAATGTGGGCCATATACTAAACATAACAATTAAACAACTAAACATTCTCAGAGAATAAAACTGCAACATTAAAAGGCATAACTCCACTTAGATCCAGTCAATACCATTTCAACAATATGGTGTGGTCAGAAACTGAGCAGGCATTCTAGCATGCACAGTTTCAGAGCTGGTTTATATATACTTCAGCATTTTTCCCCCACCACACCTGGTTTTTGGCATCCGTGCAGCATGGTTTTTTGACCATGACATTTCATTGGCATGATATTGACCAGGACCAACTCTATCACTATTTGGTGTTTACAGATATGTCAAAATAAAAGGTCTCAGTGCATACTACAAGTTTAGTAAATAGTACCCCCCAAAATTTGTGGGGGTATGCATATTACCCAAGAATTACCTCACAGCTTCACCACTGTTCCAGATCCACAATTAAAGACAATCATCATGACAAATATACCAAGGGTGTATCTCCCCTTGGAGTAGAATCATAACAAGTTTGATACCAAGCCAACAAAAATGTATCTAGTTATGGCTAGAACAAAATCAAAAACACATTTCTGCCTGTAAGCAATAAACCAGCATGAGTTAAGATGCACACTTAATACATATGTTGTTCTTTGAAGTGAGCCTTACAAAAACAAGTTACAATAAAGCGGATAAATTGCTTTCCTTAAGGTATGGAAACTGGGTCTGTGCTTCTGTATCCACATGGATGTGTGAATCTAGGTAGGCGTGGAAGCACAGGGTCCACAGTGCTCTATACATGTGCAGTGATATGGATGTGTTTGTACATGACCAAATGAGGATATAATTCTACTCTCTGAAAAGGCAAGGACATTCTTTGCAAAAAAACTTAATGAACCAGTCAGGTTATGATTAAAGCAACAGCATTAATAAAACATGGTGTTAGGGTTTCCAACCTTAACTCCACACCTACTACCACGCAATCAGCAAAAGGAAAAACATGGTTTTGGCTGTCCTGACTCTTGGTGAATCAGGGGAGAGTTCTTCCTTGGGGATCTCAGCCTAAATGCTTATTCTTTTCTGGACAGCAAAAAAACATTTTTTTTCTTCCTTTTTCTGCTTGGGTAGTGGAAATGTGGAGTCAGTGCTGGAAACCTTACCACCACATTTCCCAAATTGTGTTGCTTTAAGCTGAACCCTAACTGGTGCATTAACAAAGTTTTTTGCAAGACTATTAAATATAAGGTGTCAGCAGGTGTCTGCAGATTGGCCACAGTTCACAAGAGGCTCAGCAGGAGAAATGCATCAACAGGTAGGATAAAAAACAGTACTGGGCACACTTACCCTATCTAAAACAACAGTACATAACTATAGGTAGCTGCAAGTAGATGAAAAGCAGGGACACCCTATCTAGGATAAGATGATAAAACCATTTTATGGAGGGTGATAAAAAAGAGGAAGGCAACCAGACATAAAAAGGAGACAATAGAGCACTGGAGAAGTGCAGCTAATGAGAATACCAGTAGAAGGGAAAATAGGAAACACCCCAGCTAGGGTAAGGTAGTAAATCCACTTCAGATACTCAAAGGAAACTGAAATGGTCAATAAGCATACATAGAAGGCAGAAAGAGACAAGGTAGCTTCAATAAAAACAAGCATTTGTCAATGCTGAAGTTCACCATTGGAATTGCTGTTGGTACACACTGATTGACAGGACTACAGTTTCCAGCAGAAAGAACAATTTATGCCACCGAAGCTCAAATTCTCATTGAAATACATTGAAGTGCATACCTGTTTCCTCAATTTGTGATCTGGTTTTGAAGAGTGAAGATGTGTCTGCGGTTCAGAGAAGATGAGGGTACTGGAGCCCCACCATGGGTTGGGGGGATGTTATGGTTAGAAAACCTAACACCCTGGGCATTTGTTGGTATATGCACCACAAATTTTCAACATGGACTTTTGCGGCCTTATGAAAGTATTTGGGACCTCTGCTCATGAAGAGTGGCACTGTGATTTTGTTAATCTGTCCCAAACATTGATTTCTCATAGCTACTGCACCATTCTGCACCAGATGTGTGAAAACACAGTTCAGGCAGGATGCAAAAAATTCCAGCTGTTCTATTCTACTAGCTCTGTAACAGAGTAGACACACCAGAGGGTGTAGACAGAATGAGAAGCGACCTGCAGAAACTTGAAGAATGGTCAGGGGTTTGGCAGTTGAAATTCAATGCAAAGAAGTGCAAGATAATGCATATGGGGCACAAAAACCCTGGCACAATATATCAGTTGGGGGGTGAGGATATAGCATGCACCAAGCAGGAAAGGGATCTTGGGGTTATCATCTCTGATGACCTCAAGGTAGGGAAACAGTGTGACAAGGCAGCAGGTAAAGCAAATAGGATGCTGGGATGTATAGGCAGGGGCATTACCAGCCGGAAAAGGGAGGTCATAATTCAGCTATACAAGACACTAGTGAGGCCCCACCTGGAGTACAGTGTACATTTCTGGAGACCATACCTATGTAAGGACATAGACAGGGTAGAGAAGGTTCAGAGGAGGGCAACAAAGATGGTGCATGGATTGCATCACAAGTCCTATGAAGACAGGTTGAAGGAACTGAACATGTACTCCCTGGAGGAGAGGAGGGAGAGAGGGGATATGATAGACAGAGGAACAGGGTGCAGGAAAACACTACTTTTAAGTGAAAAAGATGTTCCAGGACTAGAGGGCATGGGATGAAGTTGGAGGGAGGATGATTCAGAGGAAACATGAGAAAGAATTTCTTCACAGAACGGGTGGTGGACAAGTGGAACACCCTGCCAGAGGAAGTGGTGGGGGCTGAAACAATCACGGGATTTAAGAATGCATGGGATAGACATAAAGGAATTCTGGAGGTCAGGGGTAAGGTGCAACAGACTTCTAGGAAAACAAACTGAACTTACAAGCTCAAATGGGCAGACTGGGTGGGCCATAGGCCCTTATCTGCCGACACTGTCTATGTGTCTATGTATCTATGTATGTATTCATAAGGAAGCATGAAGAGATGGCAGTCTTGAAAATCTGGAGTGAAAATATTAAAAATGCTTCAGTGTATGAATGTACACGGAAACTGCACAGTACACACTCGTAACACAGTCATTTAGTGGAATTATTTCACCAAAATTTCAACATAGGCATTTTGTAGCCTCTGCTCATGAGCACTGTCACTAGAATTTTTTTAATCTGTCCCGAATGTTGCTTTCCCTCAGTGACCATGATATTGTGTGCCTGACATGCGAAAACACATTTCGGGCAGGATATGAAAAATGACAGCTGTACTGTTCATAAGGAGGTGTGCAAAATTGACAGGATTGAAAATCTTGAGTGAAAATGTTACAAATTCTTGAAGTTATGAGTGTGCATGAAAACTGCGCAATGCATGCTCGCAACATAGTCATTTTATGGACTTTTGTCACCAAATTTTCAACAGAGGCATTTTGGGACCTCCGCTCATGAACAGTGTTACTGTGATTTTTTTTTTTTATTTGCTATACTTTTTGTCTGCTGCCAGTGCTGGAACTATCTGCCCGGTCACAGACCTCACCACCCCCTGCTCCCACATGAGTCACACTTCCCCATTGCCCCCTTGGCTTACCCCCCCAGGGCAGGGCCACAGAACTGTGGCACCAGCCAAGGTTTTGTAGACATTGGTCAAGTCAGGGGAACCAGCCTGGGAGCAGATGAGGAGTGGTGAGGCAGGCATCATATAGGTGCTGGTGCAGTGTTTTTCTCCCTGCAATGACATCCAACATCCACTGCACCCCCTGGACATGCAGACACTGGCTGCTGTAGTACCCTTGGTCTCCACCAGGGGTCTGTCAAGCACCGGATGTGCTCCGCACCCTCCCCCAAGAAAAGGAGAGAAGTCCTCGGGATGCTCGATCCTTCTTCCCCTGGTTGTCCCTCTGACGACCTGGGTCCTTTCCTGAACGTGGGCCACTGATGTTGCAAGCGAAAATCCAACCACTGTACTGACAGGCTGACCTACTGTGATTTTCTTAATCCGTCCCAAACACTGACTTCCCACAGTGATAGTGCTATTCTGTGCCAGAAGTGCAAAAACAAATGTTGGCCAGGATGTGGAAAATGACAGCCAAACTGTTCATAAGAAGGTGTAAAAAAATGCCAATGTTACATAGAAACATAGAAGTCGATGGCAGATAAGGACCACAAGGCCCATCTTGTCTGCCCATTTCTTTTTCTAACTTATAAATGTGCCATCGGCCTTTGCTCTGTCAGTGACCTATCTATTCATACTCCTCTGTATTGCTT
This sequence comes from Neoceratodus forsteri, assembly GCA_016271365.2. NCBI lineage: Eukaryota > Metazoa > Chordata > Ceratodontiformes > Ceratodontidae > Neoceratodus > Neoceratodus forsteri. The sequence continues at coordinate 414,517,544 of CM057457.1, read as the reverse complement.
CCTTATGCCTATCCCATGCCTGTTTGAAGTCCTACACTGTACTCATAGCCACCACTTCCTGAGGTAGGCTGTTCCATGCATCCACCACCCTTTCTGTGAAAAATAATTTCCTCACATGTCCTCTTGTCCTGTTATTTTCTTGTATTTAAACATGTTATACTCTTTCACCTTGTTAATGACCTTAAGGTGTTTGTATGTTTCGATCATAACACCTCTCTCCCTCCTTTGCTCGAGGGTATACATATTGAGCTCCATTAATCTGTCCTCATATGTCTTCTGATGCAGTCCCTGTACCATTTTGGTTGCCTTTCTCTGGACTACCTCAATTTGGTTAATGTCCTTGCAAAGGTGTGGCCTCCAGTACTGCACACAGTACTCCAGATGGGGCCTAACCAGTTTCTTATAAAGAAGGATTATTACTTCCCTCTTATGACTTGTGATATCTCTACTAATACACCCTAACAACACCCTAACATCCCCCTAGTTATACCTACTGCTTTAGAGGTCTGCTTGGATGATTTCAGGTCATTGGTGATGATGATGCCCAAGTCTCTTTCTTCTTTTGTGACTGACAGCAACTCCCCTCACAGCCTATAGGTGGCTTCAGGGTTTCTCTTCCCTATGTGCATGATCTTACACTTCTTTGCATTAAATCCCAGTTGCCAGTCTTTTGATCATTTTGCTAGTTTATCCAGATCTCTTCTCATTCTGCCCACCCCATCTGGATAATCTACTCTGTTGCAGATCTTGGTGTCATCTGCAAACAGACAAGCCTTACCCTCTAGTCCATCTGCAATGTCACTAATGAAGATATTAATGAAGACTGTCCCCAGGTCTGATCCCTGAGGTACCCCACTTGTGACTTGCATCGCTTCTGACTGTATACCATTTAAAACCACTCTGTTTTCTGCCTGTCAACCAGTTTGCCACCCAGTTGACTAACTTCTGACCCACCCAGAGCCTACCCAGCTTATTTATCAATCTTCTATGTGGAACAGTGTCAAAAGCTTTGCAAAAGTCAAGGTAGGTGACATCAACTGCTCCCCCTTGGTGCACCACTCTGGTTACCCAGTCAAATAAATCTATGAGATTAGTTTGACAGGACCTTCCTTTTGTAAACCCATTCTGTCTTGGATACTGTGCCCCTATGGATTCCAGGTGTTGCACTATCCTTTCCTTAAGGAGTGCCTCCATAATCTTGCCCACTATTGAGGTAAGACTGACTGGTCTGTAGTTCCCTGCCTCCTCCCTGCTACCACTCTTGTGGAGGAGATCAATGAGCCCCTTCCAGTCTTCTGGGATCTCCTGTGCTCAGAGACTCACTAAACAGTTCTGCTAATGGCTCTGCTAGTTCCACCCTTAGCTCCTTAAGTACCCTGAGATGTATGCCATCAGGTCCCATTGCCTTATCCACCCTGAACTTGAGGCTCTTGTAGGACCCTTTCTTTTGTGAAGTGAGTAGTGCTCACCTCCCTCCCCCGTGTCCATGGTGCTGAGCTGTGGGCCCTGCCTCACCTTCTCTTCAGTAATACTGAGCAAAGTATCTATTTAGGATAGATACTTTACAGGTCCTCCCCACATGCCCCTTTTCTCCTGAGCTTAGCAATACCCCCTCTGGACTTTCTCCTTTCATTAATGTATCTATAGAAAGTCTTGTCACCTTCTTTTACTGTTCGTGCTAGTGTTTCCTTAGTTTGGGACTTTGCCTGCCTTACTGCCTTCCCTGCTTCCCTTAGGGCAGTTTGGTATGCCTCCCTATCTCCATTCCGCTGTGTTCCCTTATATTTCCTGAAGGTCAGCCTTTTGGATCTGACCTTTTCTTCTTTTGCACTTCCTTTTCTGTCTAACACAATGGGATGTTGCTTCAAGTATTGCATCCTTAATGCTTGCCCACTTTGCCTGTACCCCGTCCCGTGTTTCTTTTTACCAGGGCTAGCTTAACTCTATTGACCATCTTATCAAAGTCAGCTCCTCTGAAGTCCCATATTTTTGCCTTGGAATGGGATGATTTAGACGTAGTAGCCAAATTGAACAATACCATGTAATGGTCACTGGCCCCCAGGTGACCTTCTACCTGGAAATCTGTGATCCCTTCCCTGTTCGTCAGTACTAGATCTAGGATAGCTCTATCTCTTGTGAGCTGTTGTACCAGTTGTCTGAGGCCTTCCCCCTGCAGGGAATCCACCATGTGTAGTAGCCAAATTGAACAATACCATGTGATGGTCACTGGCCCCCAGGTGACCTTCTACCTGGAAATCTGTGATCCCTTCCCTGTTAGTCAGTACTAGATCTAGGATAGCTCTATCTCTTGTGAGCTGTTGTACCAGTTGTTTGAGGCATTCCCCCTGCAGGGAATCCACCATGTGTTTAGTTCTGGCAGATGTTCCTGCTGGTATTGACCAATCTGTATCTGGCATGTTGAAGTTTCACATTATCAGAACCTCCCCTTTAGCTGTCATGTTTTGTATATCTTTGAACAGTAATGTGTCTATGTCCTCCCCCTGGTCTGGGGGCCTGTAGACAACTCCACTTCTTATGGCTGTCCCATGTCCTGTTTCCAGGGTGACCCACAGTTCTTCTGGCTCCTTATGTGTACTCTGAATTTCTGTAGCTTTGATATTTTCATTAACATACAGGGCCACTCCACCCCCCGCTTTTTGCACTTTGGTCTCTTCTGAACAGTACATAGCCAGGTACTGAAGTCTCCCAAGTGTGGTCACTGGTAAACCACGTCTCACTAATTACTACTATGTCCAGTTTAGCCTCTGACATTATTGCTTGCAGATCTGGGATTTTATTTCCCAGGCTGTGAGCATTTGTGTACATGATTTCGCATTGGTCAGATTTCGGTGTGTTAGATGTTGTGTGAGGTTTGGCATTTCTTCTGTGTGTCGTATGGGGAGACTGACTTTTTTTCTTACCTGGTGATGCAAATGAACTGCAAACATGCCGAATCCCTGTCTGACCACTAGCTGGGGGGGGAGGGGTGATTCTTCCCATTCGACATATGGGGTGCTACACCCTTCTCCCCTTTTGCTAGTTTAAATATTCTGCAAAGACATCAAACTTCTGCCCCAATGCACTGACTCCCTCCTTAGTCAGATGCAGTCCATCAAATTTAAAGAACTTTCACTCCCAGAATAGTTGCCAGTTCCCTACAAATCTGTGTAGTTTTTCCTGGCACCAGCCCTTGAGCCACATGTTTAGCGCCCCATCTCCCCTTCTTTGACCTTCCGTTCATCTGCCCCCCTCTCCCAGACTGGCAGGATCTCAGAGAAGGAGATGTCAGATGAAATGGATGATAGTTTTGCCACCCAGCCTGGTCAGGTGTTCCTTGGTCTCCACAACTGACCGGCTGGTGAAATCATTATAGGTTCATAGGTACTTTCAAGCCAGGGATAGATACAACCATCCAAATAGGCTCGCCTTCCCTAATTTATTGACACCTAAATTTGCTAATCCCAAAGTGTAGATCCACAGCTTTTTTGAATTCATTCATTGTGGAGCTATGTATAACCCCTGATGGTAAATTATTCCATATCCCAACCACTCTTAGGCTATACCAATTTTTTCTGAAATTGTGCTCCCATGCTTGTTGATATAATTGTTTAATATGTTTCCTAGTACTGGTTCTCCTACAATTAAGTTCAATACCTAGATTCATTAATAACTCCTTATCTTCAATATTCTTAAATAAGAAGCAAAGATCACCCCTTAATCTTCTATAACACAACGAATATAGATTTAAACTCACTAATCTATCATAATAATCTTTGCTTTTTTGACCATTTATTTGTTTAGTTAGTCTCCTTTGTACACCCTCCAGAATATGTATATCCTCCTTATTATATGGAGCCCAAACTCTCGCGCTATATTCCAAGTGCGGTCTGACCAATGCAACATAAAGGGGAACCAAAACTTCACTCTTTCTACTAGCTATGAATTTTAAAATACAATTAAGGATCTGGGTAGCTTTTTTTTAATTGCTTTCTACAATGTACTCTAAATTTTAAGTCGTTTGTGATTATAATACCCAGGTCTTTTTCCTCAGTAACAACTCCCAAATTAATTTTGTCCAATTGGTATGTTGTATCCTTATTTTTCTTACCAAAGTGCATTACCTTGCACTTAGATATATTTAATTGGAGTTTATTAAGTTTAGTCCATTTACTTATTAAATCGAGAGATTGTTGTAGTGCTTCTATATGTATGTTATCACTTGGGACCACACCCAATCTACAGTCGTTGGAAAACTTTCGCATCCATACATTCTTATTATTAATTTGCAGTGAGGCAATATATAAATTAAACAAACTTGGTCCCAAAACCGAACCCTGGGGCACACCGCTCAAAACCAGGGCCCTATGTGTACCAGGACGTCAATGTTTTCTCCTGCTTTGTGAACAATTTTAGCAATGCGGTCAGTGTCTCTCCATGCTGATGTACCTGGGAGACATCTGACCATTACCCTGGCTGGAGATGGGTATCAACTCCCGAATCATGGAGTGTCCTATGATCAGAAGTTTTGGGGATTTCCTTTTTGCTTTTTCTGTTTTGGTTCCTGATTTGGGTGAGTTTTGTTGTGCTAGCTCCTGTGCTGCAGTGTCTTCTGCCTCTGTTTGATTTCAGAGATAGAGGCAGATACCCGTTTGTAGTGTTTATATGGTTTTTGGAGGTAATATGTTGGAGAGCAGAGAGTGATGGAGCACCCGATTTGCCCCTCCTAACCACCTGCCAACCTCCTGGACCAACTACCCTCTGCGGTCAGGGTTCTTCTGTTGGATGTTGGGAAAATGGTGGGTGGTTCTTATAATGTATTTCCTCTTGAATGTGAAATTTGAGGCTCGCAATCTCTGCCCGTGCTGCCCAGAGCTGAGCTCTAAGATCTCCAATGGCCCAGCATGTAGGACAGTGCCCTAAATCCTGTAAGACCGTCCTTCTGAAAAGTGTTCCACAGTACCTGCAGTTAATGATATTCATTCCGGATAAGTTGCTGGGTTTATAACCTGGTCAGAGTAATTAGAAGGAAAAAATGCAAGTAATGGTTCGATTGTGTGTTTTGTTTTCATATAACTTGTTATAACAAGTTGAATTACTAGTGCCCCTGTAAATGAGCTCACCTTGTGGATGCTCCACTGATCCGCCCTTTCCTGCTTTGCCACGGGAAATCTCACAACTGTGGTACCCTATAAAAGGAGTGCAGTGGGGGGTGGTTGGGGATGGGGGTGGGTAGCTGGGCTCTTCCCCTGCTGAAAAAAGAAGAACCACGGGTGAAAGAACAAGAAGGTAGGAGCAGAAACAATCAGTTAACAACAAATGCAATAACCCTGAAAGCTTATCCTAATGTTACATAAAACTGTAAAACCTGTAAAGCACCACCTGTAATAATTTCAGAGAAGATATACCCTGTGAGTACAAAATAAAAATAACATACAGTAAGTCTGCTTTGCCAAAAGAAGTTTTAATCCTTTTCCCTTGCTATGGTAAGGTTCTCTGCTCTGTCCTTTCAAGCAATCTTAGAAGGAAAGAGCTCAGGTGAAGCTAGGTGCCTTGGCCAGCAAACCAAGTCTTCTTGTTGAAACTCTGGAGTGAAAATATTACAAATTCACAAAGTTACATGTGTGCATGAAAACTGTAGTGCACACTCATAACATAGTCAGGTTTGGGAATTTTTTCACCAAATTAGCAACATAGGCTTTTTGGGAGCCCACCTCATGAACAGTTACACTGTCATGTCATTAACTGGTCCTGAAAGGTGATTCTCTGCAGTGACTGTGAAATCATCTTTCAGGACTGACTAATGAGATGACAGTCACTGAATTCAGAAGATGGGGTCCCAAGAACCTCATGTTGAAAAGTTCATGCCAAAATTCACAAAAATGACTGATATCTATCCAAGTTAAAAAAAATGCGCCATTATACAGCTTACCAGCGTTTCTTCAGTTCGCTGTTGGCTTTGAAGAGTGTGGACATGTTCCCACTCCACCCAAGATTGTTGTACCAGGCTCCAGAGGTAAGTATTGGGTGATGGGATGGGGAGTTGGGGTGCACAGAGGGTGGGTGTAGGTTGAGGGAGGGGGAACCGGAGACAGCAAGTGACCATTTTGTCTTTTTACAGGTATTTTAAAAAAGGCAATGCAGGATGTTTTTTCCTTACAGGTGTGGTGTGCCACCTGGGTGTTTGTTGGGGGGGGACTGGAGTTGATGGGGATTGGGCTCCCCATTGGCACATACAGAATGTTGGGGGGCACATGAGCCAAGGGGGATTGGTCAGCCCCCTCAGCACATAACAAATGGGGGAGACATTATGCCATCGGGGATTGGGCACCCCCTGCAGCAAATTAACTTGGGAGGGAGCATGCTAACAGGGGAATTGGGCAGCCCCATCAGCTTTGTTGGGGACTGTAAGAGGCAGACAGTGGCAGCTACTGACATTTGTTTATTTACAAAAATTGTGGGGGGACATTATGCCAATGAGGAAAGGTCTCCCCCATTGGCAAATGTACTTGGGAGGGGACATACCGACAGGGCTCAGCGTGTTCACACTGTAAGCATCAACAGTGCAGGGCTTTACACATCAAAGGACCAAGCCGCATCACTATTGGTGTGGCTCTGTCATTTCAAAAGTTGGCCAACTCTGCCCAAACAACAGAAATTGAGTCACTGGCAGCCTGCCATCTGAGTCGCCTGCTGCTGACCTGCCCCTTGGAACTGAGCTCTGCACTGGGCACACCCCCATCACACCACCGAATAGCAACCTCTCATATCAATGAGTTTGTCTGCGCACCACAATGAACTCAAGAAAGGTGAAGCACACAATGACAAGGAAGCAGTGCAGGGTGCAGAGCCAATCTTTGGGGATAACTTCTAGAGACTGCGTTATTGCCCCATTTGTACTCACACCTCTGAGTTGAAGTCAGGGTCTGCTGGACTCCAATACAAGCTGTTAAGGATGCAAAGGACCCTTTGCCCAACCAAGGAACCACCAAGGATGCCACCACTACATCAGAGGATACCTAGACAGAGGCATAATGGCTGGACCTTCATGGGCTCCTGAAGGGTAGGGGTGATGGTTAGGGTAAACACTCCTCAGCCTGTGACAATAGAAAATTCCTTCACCATACTCATAGGACAGGACACATGGGAGGAGGCACCCAAGGTAGTGACTAAGGAGAGTGTGTGATCCTCAGAAGAGGAGGCCCCAAGGTGGGAGGAAGATGTCCCCATCCAAGGAAGAAGAAGCTGCTAGTAGGGGACTATGTCATTCCTGCCCCTGCAAGAAGGACTGGTTCTGCATGTGCTGGTTGGATTGGGTGAGTTTAGTTGACTCTCCCCGGGTGTGGGTGCATGACCTGGGCTATTTCCCCTGAGGGGTCGGCTGACGCCGGCTGAAGGTTAAGCATGCCTTGAAGGCCATGGAAGACCATCTGACTGGTGCTGGATGTGCACTGGTGGCTTCACTCTGGTGGACACTTGGGCTGGGTTCCTGCTGTGCGGTTGGATAGATCAGCTTGCCAAAAGTGCTTTAAAATCTAATTTTCTCAGGGTTGGCTGGTCGAGAGCTCCTCAGAAGCCAATGGATTAGACTAATGGATTAAACGTGTGGCTCCTTTGGGTACTGTATTGTGCTGTGCTAGCTGAAATTAAATTGGTGGGGTAGTAAGACAGCCTCACTTTCTGCTGAATGTACATTTAAAATAAAATGGCTGTGGCAATGAGTGTACCATGATACTTGGACAAACTGTGAGGGTGGTGGTGAGAGTTTCACCCGCCAGTATTTTCCAATACTTGAGATGTGTGGTGGAGTTTTCTGGCATGCTTCTAGAATAAAACTGTGCATCCTCACTGGAATCAATAGCTAATCAACAGCCTTAATGTAGGACTATACAGGATGAGTAGAGAACTGGGTTGCTAGTTTCGTATTATTAGTAATTATAATTTGTTTGGTGGTGTTTGTGTGTGTGTGTGGTTGGTGTGTGGGTATGGATGGGAAGTGAAAATTGGAATGTGAGGACTGTATTTAATTTGTGGGTTTTATTTGGGGCTGGGTAACAGTGGATGTTTTTGAGGACTTGGTTATTTGAGGTGGTACTAGCTGAAAATGTGTTTGGGACAGAAACTCTTAAGGTACAGCTACTCGGGGGGGGGGCATCTGTGATCTCCATCCCTTCAAGCTTCCAGCACTCTGGCTGAGGTCTAAAGCAGGTGAAGGGCCTTTGGGATAGCCCGGAGGGTGGGTCTAGTGGGCGTTGCACCCAAGTGGCTGCTGGAGTCTGCAAAATTCAGGTAGTGAAAGCAAGGAGATGCCCTGGGGTGAAATGGGAACTTGAGAGGGGGTTGCCATGCTTGGTTCCCATACCCAAGGGCTCCACTTTAGAGAGTGGGAAGATGACTAGCCCTGCTGCCTCAACCCATCCTGCTTGGATTGTGTTATGCAATGCCAGGTCAATGAGTAATAAGACTGCCATGATGGCAGACTTAATATCCTCGGCTGACCTGGCTTGCATCTTGGAGACCTAGCTGGATCAAAATGCTGCTCCTATTTTGCAGATGGCAGCACCAGCCAGGTACTCCATGATACACCCAGGTACTCCATGATACACAACCCAAGAGAGGATCGTAGGGGTGAGGGGGGCATTTATTTTAAATCTAGCCTGAAACTCACAGTGCTAACTGTAGGCCCTACATGGTCCTCAGAATCAGTGCCTGCCCAGGGAAGCGTGGATGTGGGTTTCAGGATTCTCTTGCTGAATCGTCTTCTGGGAATAGATGGGGACTTTTTGAGGGAAATCAAGGAGCTTGTCACTAGCTTGGTGTTAGAGTCCCCAGGTGATTGATTCTTGGGGACTTTAATGCTTGGGTCGATGGCGGCCTCTCAAAATTTCGAAGTGATCTTCTTATGAGCACGGTGGACCTGGGCCTGACACAAAATGTAACATCAGCAATGAAGTTGGGTGGTCACACATTGGACTTCAGCAGGCTTAAATATTACTGACCTCAGTGTTGATCCAGTAGTTTGATTGGATCACAGTACCATGGGGTTCACATTTAAGGCCCCCCTAGATGATTCTGCCCTATGAAGATGATCTAGTACCATCCATTAGGAGGAGTTTCCTCTATGGGATTGTCGGTGGTGTTACACCTATCAAATGTTGGGGCTGCTTGTGTGATTGGGCCGGAGGAAGCAGAGGCAGCCTATAATGGGGTTGTGATTGCGGCCTTTGACTCAGTCGTACCCATTCATGTCCGCCCCTTGTCTACTCCACAGAGACCTCCTTGGCATGATGAGGATCTCCAGAGTTTAAAGAATAAGGGACAGAGGTAAGAGAGGTGCTGGAGGAGATCTCGCTGGATGGAGGTCAAATTGGCCCTGAGGTCAAATTATGCTGACTATCATGGGCAATCTCCCAAAAGAAGGCAGAGCGTCTGTCTAGGTTGATTGCTGTGATGAGGAGCAGACCAGCTCAGCTCTTCTGTATGGTAGACAGGCTTTTACATCCAGTCTGTCTCCATGCTGGAGGAGCAGGTTCTAGCACTAGGTGCAAGGAGTTCGCTCTGTTTTTCTCCCACAAGCTGTCCTCTATCAGGGCTGAGGTCTCCACGAGTATCTCTCAAAAGGGATTCAGTGTCCAGCCTGAGTTGTGCCAAAACACTCCTGTCTGGGATGAGTTTGACTTTGCTGGGGGTGGAGAAGATGGTAGGGATAATCTCAAAGCTGCGGCCTATGCATTGTGATCTGAACCCAGGTCCAACCTGCCTTTTGGTTGGATGTTTGGACCAGATAGAACCTGTGGTTGCAAAGGTTGTCTGGAGTTCATTGAGGAGTAGGGTCTTCCTGTTGTCTTTGAAAGAGGCTCTGATTAACCCCCTTTTAAAGAAGCCCACTTTTGATCCAGACTGGATCAGTAAATACAGGCCAGTCTCAAACCTCCCATTTTTAGGGAAGACTATAGAGAAAGTGCTGGCCATTCAGCTTGAGAGACATCTTGCATCTTCTTCTACCTATGAGCATTTCCCGTCTGGGTTCCAGGTGAGGCATAGTGTGGAGAGTGCCCTGGTAAGGGTGCTTAATAATTTCCTGATGATGAGGGATGAGACAGCCCATACCATCTTGGTTCTCCTGGACCTCTTTGCAGTGTTTGACACCATGGACCTTGAGGTGCTTCTGGATCGCCTGTGGTTCTAGTGTGGCCTGTCCGGTAATGTCATCAGCTGTTTCAGGTCATATCTGACAATGCGCAGTGGGTAAAGATGGGACTTGTCTCATCTAGCCCAAAGCCTCTGAGCTATGGATTTTGCAGGAGTAGGTCTTGTTGCCCTTGCTGTTCACAGTATACATGCTGCCATTGGGGGGATATTATCAGGTGGTACAGGTTGGGTTTCACTTGCTAAGTAGATGACACCCAACTGTATTTGTCCTGTACACCCAATGCCCAGGTGTCAAACTATATTTAACAGCTGCCTAGAGGAAATTCAACAGTGGATGACTCACAGCTGTCTTAGGTTCAACCCAGACAAGACTGGGGTACTGGTGATGGAGCCGGGTCTTCGTAAAGGGGGGGATTGGCAGTTGCTCCCTAGTCTAGTGTTGAGGGGTGTGCTCCCCTTGTCCCTTCTAGACAGGTAAAGGATTTGGGTGAAATCCTAGATGATGGCCTGACACTTGATGCTCAGGTGTCAGCCGTGGTCAAAAGATGATTTTATCACCTTTGAAATATTGCCCAAATCTAAGCTTGAGTGCCTGCTCACACTGGTGAATGCTTTCATCACTTCCAGGCTAGATTACTGTAATGCCTTGTACCTTAGGTTATCTGGAGGCACTCTCCACAGGCTGTAGCTGGTGAAGAACATGGCGGTGAGACTTTTGACTACGCTAAGGAGATGTGATCATATTACCCCAGTCATCTGTGGACTATACTAGCTGACAGTCAGTTGGAGGACTGTCTTCAAGATAGGGCTCCTTACCTGTAAGACCCTGCATGATGGCGGTCCACTTATCTGCAAGAGCTCCTTGTCCCTTACCATCTGGCCCTCTGTTCTGCTGAGGGAGGCCTCCTTGCGGTTTCTAGGGTTAGGCTCCGGCATTTAGGAGACAGAGCATTTGCAGTGGGCGCACCAACCCTGTGGAACTCCTTACTTGACTATTTGAGGGGGGCTCCCTCACTAGAAGCCTTTAAAAGAGGATTAAAAACATACCTGTTCCAACTAGCTTTTATTGACTGATGCTGTTTTGTATAGATAGATGGATGACTGTATAATGATTTTATTAAATGTGTGTTTTTGCTTCTATTTTAATTAATTGAGTTTTGTATTATTGTTTTTATTGCACAGTGCTCAGAGTCCCAGGAATTAGGGCACGTCACAAATCAAATATCCATCTATCCATCTATCCATCCATCCATCCATCCATGTCCTTTACAGACCACATCAACACTGTAGTTCGGATTAATCAGAAGCTTGGTGCGGTTTATCGCTTCAACCCCTTCCGGACTGTGGAAGCTCACTTGGCTGTTGCTAGGGGTAACCAACTCCCCATTATGGACAGCAGTGTGGGTGCACCTGCATCACCCCCCCCACTGCCATGGTACTGCCCTCCCTTCTAGGTTCTTCCCCCACCCCCGTCCATGGGACTGCCCTTGGCAGGCCATTGTTTCCATCAGTTGTTCTGGCACAGGGCAGTCCGCCACTGTGAACAGATCTGCAGGCCACTGCCTGGCATAGTAACAATGGCATCCCACTTACACAGCCACTGCTGTGTGCCACAGATGGTTCTGTTGCACAATGCAGCTTCCAGCTGCCATAGCACAGCTGGTGATCCCTTGTGTGGCCACTGACACCCACTCAATCAATCAATCAAAATCTTTATTTAACCAGGTGAACATCATTGAGAAAAGCTCATTTGTGAGATAGACCTGGACAGGATACAAGAACAATACAGTGTAAGAAAACCTCAAAAATAGCTAAGAGGGATTATCTTAAAAGCCTCCAGTGCCAAACCCTGACGGACCCTACATCCTTTTGGCCTTCCATCAATTCCCTAATAAAAGGCCCAAACAAACCCAAGCTAGGCAATTTAACCCACAATGAACAAACCTCAACTGATGCAGGGGACTCAGCTGCTGCCTTTAACAGTTTCTTCCACTGACCTGGGCTCTTACAGGACCAACGCTCTGCACCACCAGCAAGGTCTACTGGTTGCGGATATCCAGGAACCATTCACCCCACACTTCCATCTTTGGATGGTGCGTGTCAAAGAAGTACTAACCCTTCTTTTATCCTTGAAACCCTCTGGCTCACCAGGTCCTGATGGTCTGCACCCACGGTTGCTCAAGGTTGCTGCCCCTGCCATAGCCTTATCAGTCACCCTGCTTATAAACCAATCACTACTAGAAGGTGTAGTCCCCAACATATGGAAGCAGGCCCTCATTGTGCCTAAACACAAGGGTGGTGACAGGGAAACTTTAGGTCACTATAGACCTACCTCTGTCCTCTGCCCCCTCGCTAAGATTCAGGAGTGTCTCGTCTACTGCCAACTGAGGGACTTCCTAGAAGCTACATGTTTTCTGGCCCCCTCCCAGCACGGCTTCCGGTGCAAGCATGGGACCAATACCACCATTATCAGGTTCACAACTGATGTCTTATCTGCCTTGGACAAGGGCACCCCCACAGGGGCAGTCTTCATCAACCTAACCAAGGCATTTGACCTGGTAGATTACCCTCTCCTCCTAACAACGTTGAGCAATTCTGGACTGGACCAACACTCTCTGAACTGGTTCTGCAACTACCTGTTGGGCCACTCCCAACAGGTTAAGTGGGAAGGTGCCATCTCTGAGTCACTGCCTCTAAATAAGGGGGTTCCACAAGGCTCGATTTTGGGCCCGCTCCTGTTCTCCCTATTTGTCAATGACCTCCATGGTCACTGTGGGAATAGCTCCTTAGTGCAGTACGCTGTTAACACTGTCCTCTACAGAACTGCACAGCATCTGGACGATCTAGTGCCACTGCTCCAGTCAGACTTTACCAAGGTGGAAGTCTGGCTAGTTGAAAACCATCTAGTACTTAACCCTAACAAGACCAAAGCACTCCTGTTTGGTCCTAATTCCCTGGGTCCTTCACGGGCCCACCTCCTCACACTTGTCACTGCAATTGGCTCCACAATCAAAATGGTAAATTCTTCCAAATACCTGGGTCTCACCCTAAAGACGCATGTGTCACTAGTGACAAAAAACATTCACCAAAAACTGGGCATGCTCTATCAACTAAGAGAAAACATGATACTTGAGACCAGACAGGCAATCGCTCGGAGTATACTTCTCCCAACTCTCACCCTACGCTGCTCCAACACTGTTGGGCATAGCAAAACTTGACCACGCTAGATTGCAAATCTTGTACCAGAAAAGTTGCTCAGTGGGCTATGAGTGCCCCTAAAAGGACCCACCACTTTGATGCCCTCGCTTCGTTCAACTGGCCACCCCTGTTACACAGACTCCAGTACCCCCTATTAAGATGGACATTTAAGCTTCTTGATGCTGACCCCCCTGCAGGGCTAACAGGGATCCTTGCCCTAAAGCAACCCAGCCGATTACTTAGAATCTCAGGCAGAAATCTCCTGGACCAGCCTAGGACCTGCTCTGTGATTGGTAGTAAATCATTTGTCCATATAGCTGCTGTGGAATGGAATAAGCTCCCCCGTTACCTTCAGGAAGGACCCTCCCTCATTACCTTCCAGAAGGGTCTGCGGGCCCACCTCCTAAACTACAACCCCTGCTGCTGTCCCGTATGCTAGACAACCCTTCCTCAGTGGTTCTACCCAATATACCCACTGCCCAAATTCTGGCAGCTGCCATGGACGAATATACGGTAACTACCTTCCTCTTCATTGAATGTTGAATAACTGTATACTCTCCCTGTATAAATGTCCTATGTCTTGCACTGTTTCACCTTTATGTATTTGCACTGCACTGTTTTACTTTTATGTATTTTGCACTGTATTGTTTGTAACTTATCCCGGGTTGCCCCTGAAAAAGGGACCTTAGAGGCCCAATGGGCTCACCCGGTTAACAAAATTTTATAAATAAATATAAATACACAGCACAATGAACACAATAAAAAAAAAAAAAAAAAGAATCACACAATATTTAAATAACTAACTAACATAGTCAGGGCTAAATATAATGCACAGGGTATTGACAGTGGTAATGCGTGAGTACTATATACAGACATGAGCAGCTAAATACAGGTTATAGTCAAGAAGATTGAACACTATGATGTGGTGAAGGCAGAAGAACAAACACAAGTTAGAGGGGCAACAAGGGACATTAGGAAGCTGATAAGAAAAGGAAGGGAGTTGTGAAGGTTAAAAAAGGGAGGGGGAGGGGAGGCAAGGGAACCCGTAAGTGTCACAGCAGCAAATAGTAATACCAGAGCCATGGGGCCCTTGAGGTCTTTAAATCTGCCTTAAAGACCTATCTTTTCAACTGTGTTTTTTCTGAGGTTTATGTCCTGCCATTTTATTAACTGATATTAAGTATATGTTTTATGGTAATTATGTTTATCTATGTTTTTGTATAATGTCATAGTCTTTTGGAATGGCATTTTTAGAAATAAAATTTACTTTGCTTTGCAATACAATTGAATCCTTCTACCTTACCCCAGCTACTCAACCAACATTAAACTCCTCAATCCTCCTTTTTATGTTGTCCCGCGCCTGCACAAGAAACATGCTATGGTAACTCCGGTATAACAGGTTTTGGAGGCGCGGTCCTGTTGTGGCCTGGGCTCTGTGGAACAAATTAGACTGCATGCTGTCTATGACAGCAGTGCAAAAGCATGTCCACCACCTTGAAAGGTTTTAGCCGCTACAGTGAGGGAGCTCAACCTCATTGCAGGGCATGCCTTTCCCACTGTAAGTTTCAGTGCGACATGGCAGAGGCTCTGCAGTTCACCTCGCACAGTCCCTAGAAAAGCCGACTTACAGGGGTGCCCAATCCTCCTGTCGGCATCATCATTCCCCCCTCCTCCCCAGTTCATCTGCCAGTGGGGGAGCCCAATCCCCGTCGGCATCATCCTCCCCCCAATACTCTTTTTTATTTGTCAATGTGGTGTCCAATCCCCATCGACTACAGTCCCCCCCCCGAAAAAAAACCCTGCAGGTGACACCCACCCTTCCCAGTTATTTGCCGACTGGGATGCGCAATTCCCATTGGCTCCAATCTCCTCCCCAAAAAAATACACACAGGTGACATGCTGGGAGACCCCAGCATTTCAAATGTACCTGTAAAAACAAAAACTTTCTCATGTTTTTTTCTTCCCTGTAAAGTTGAAAATAGTCCCTCACAGTCTGCAGACCCCTCTCCAACCCACACCCCACCCTCTGCGTACCCTGCCTCCCCACACACACCCTCACCCCATACTTACAACCAGAGCCTGGCACGACGATCTTTGGTGGAACAGGAACACGTCTTCACTCTTCAAAGCTGACTGTGAAGTGAAGAAATGCTGGTAAGCTGTATAATGACATAAACAGGGTTTTTTCAACTTTGATACATATATCGGGCATTTTTGAGAATTTTGCCACCACATTTTCAACATGGGGTTACTGGGACCCCTCCTCATGAATTCAGTTACTGTCATGGCATTATTTGGTCCCGAAAGGTGATTTTACAGTCACTGTATGGAATCACCCTTTGGAACAGATTAACAAAACAACATTGCCACTGTTCATGAGATGGTCTTTCAAAAAGCCTATGTTGCAAATTTGGTGAAAAAAAATTTCTTTTACGAGCATGCGTTGCGCAGTTTCCACGCACGCTCGTAACTTTGCAAATCTGTAATATTTTCACTCCAGATTTTCAGCATTGGCATTTTTCAACAAGTTGTTATGAACAGTACAGCTGTCATTTTTCACATCCTGGCCAAAATGTGTTTTTGCACTGCCAGTGCAGAATAGCATGGTCTCTGTGGGAAATCAGTGTTCAGGACAGAGTAAGAAAATCACAGTGACACTGTTCATGAGCAAAGATCCTAAAACACCTATGTTGAAAATTTGGTGACAAAAGTCCATTAAATGACTGTGCTATGAACGTGCATTGCGCAGAGTTCACGCACCCTTGTCATTTTTCACATCCCGCACGAAATGTGTTTTGCACTTCCAGTGCAGAATAGCATGGTCACTGTGGGAAATCCATATTTGGGACAGATTAGGAAAATCAAAGTAACTCTGTTCATGAGCAGAGGTCCTAAAATGCCTATGCAGAAAATTAGGTGACAAACGTCCATAAAATGACTATTTTACAAGAATCTGTTGTGCAGTTTCCACGCATGCTCATAAGTTTGATAATATTTTAAAATTTGTACTCCAGATTTTCACCATTGCCACTTTTTCACACCTCCTTATGAACAGTACAGCTTTCATTTCCCACATCCTGTCTGAACTATGTTTTAGCACATCCAGCGTGCAGTGGTGCAGTCTCTGTAGAAAAACAATGTTCAGAATAGAGTAAGAAAATCACAGCAATACTGTTCATGAGCAGAGGTCCCAAAATGCCTATGTTGAAAATGTGGTGAAAAAATTCCATAAAATGACCATGTTACAAGTGTATGTTGCGCAGTGTACATGCACATTCATAAATTCGGGAATTTGTAATATTTTCACTACAGATTTTCAACATTGTCATTTTTGCACACCTTCTTATGAATCGTTCAACTGCCATTTGTCACATCCTGTCCAAAATGTAGTTTCACACATCTGGCGCACAATCATATGGTCGCTGTGGGTAATCAAAGTTCAGGTAGTTTAAGATAATCATAGTGCCATTGTTTATGAGCAGAGATCCCAAAATGGCTATGTTAAAAATTTGGTGAAATAATTCCACTAAATGACTGTGTTACGAGCGTGCGATGTGCAGTTTTCACACATGCTCATAACTTCGAGAATGCTTAATATTTTCACTCCAGATTTCCCACATTGCCATCAATTCACACCTCCTTATCAATGGTGCAGCTGACATTTTCATGTGATGCAGAATGGCACGGTCACTGTGGGAAATAAACGTTCGAGACAGATTAACAAACCCACACGGGCAGTGTTATGAAGAGGACCCAAATGCTTTCATGAGGTGGGTTCACAAAAAGGCAATTTTTTAAAATGTGGGTGCAAATCCCAACACACACCCAGGGCGTTAGGGTTTCTAACCATTACATCTCACCCTGTACAGACTAACAGGCATCAGGGGTGTGTCTGTGGATTGTCTCCTGTATTGCTCATGCCATTGGTCCTCCACCTCCACCCTGCAGCCACTGACAGGCATCAAGGTGTGCCTTGGACTCTTCAGCCCCAAAGTTCAACCCATTCTCTGATGCTGCACCCATCTCAACGTACTTCCATATGAAATGGGGTGAGCATAAGGCTAGAAGACCCCAAGGCACAACACGACACTTGTCAGACTCTGCAGGGTAGGGTGAGGTGAAATAGCATGAGCGTTATGGCCAGCGACCCAAATGCATACCCCAATGCCTGTCACTCTCTACCCCGTGGGGTGGGGTTGATGTCAGTTCTATACTTCACTGCTACTTCTATTATGTGTCTTTCTAACTCCTGCACTACCAATGCTAAAACCAGCAAGACAACACTCGGCATTGACAAATGCTTGTTCTGATTGTGCTGACTTTGTGGATTGGAGTTTCCTCTGAAAAACCTAGAGTTTAGTAATTCCTTGCAAGTCCATACTACTGTAGCTCTATGAACCTGTTCTGGACCACCCCCTCCTCTTCCTCTGCTATGTGTTAAGGTATTAGTTCCAGGCGGATGACCAAGTTAGACTTTCCACCCACCTCCCTTACAAATTCCCTGATCCTTAGTTCTGCCCTCCCCGGTATACAAGCAATCATTCTTCTATTTTTTGGGTCCCCTTCCTCCCCTAGTGCATATCTTTAATTATGGGATCCCCAATGATAGCAACCCTTCCGTCACCCACAGGCTTGTTCTTCAACCTCCTATCCACTCTTAGTAAACTAGCCTCTTACCCCATTAACTACTATCTCTCTCTCACAGATCTATTCCTGTCTATACTATCACTATCCCCATCTAATGAATTTCCGATCCCGCTTGTTACCATCCATCCCTGGCTATTTTTGCTTGCTTCCTCATTACCCACCCTATTCCATCTCTTATATTACCCAAATCATTTGCTCCACCCTGACTAATATTCCCTCCTTGCCCCCCAGAGCTACTCACCTCTCCACCAAATGTCAGTATTCTTTGACTCTGTCCTTCCTCAGTCCAATACTCCTCCACCTACTTCCATTCCCCCAAGGTGGCCAGTAATACATTCCTGTTTCTTGAGGGCACCCCAGCATCAGAACCTACCATTGTTCTCCCACCCAGCCTCTATCCCCTTCCCCTCATGCTGATTCTCTTACCCACCTACTCTCCCCCCACCACTTGCCATTCCTCCGCCTGGTTCCACAGTCTCCTTGAGGATATGTTCCTGGACTCTGTAGTAATCTCATTGCATCTAATCCGTGGCTCCTGTTCAGCTCCCTTGGGGCAGCCCTTACCAGCCCCTTCAGCCTCTGTTCTTACCCTGGCCTCTCCTGCTCCACTTTCCATCTCCCGTCTTAGCAACCTTATCTCTGCCCTGATTTGCTCTCAGTTCCTACAGACTGGACAGTCCCCTCTTCTCCACTCTGACCCCAGAAATATTGCAGCCCCACATCCATTGCAGCTGAGCACCCTCCTTTCACTATCCTGACAACTGTATTTTCTCACTTCCCTCCACGTCCACACCTCCAAGCTGTCCTGCTGCCTGTACCAACTCCTAACCCCCCCCATTCTTCCCAGTCAGCCTATACCAGCCCAGCTATATGTCTCTGCTGCTCCTGGTCTGCATTTCAATAATAAGTTGACATTAGCAAGGTTCTTGCTGCAATGCCCCTTTCCTGCTCAGTAGTCAAAGGTAATTTTTCCTTAGGGTTTTGTTACTTTTCACCCTCCCACCACTTCCTGTTCTTCGGGATATGATAGAGACATACAAGTGTCTCACAGGGAGAAACAGGGTGCAGGAATACACTATTTTTAAGCTTAAAAGATGTTCCAGGACTAGAGGGCATGGGATGAAGTTGGAGGGAGGACGATTCAGAGGAAACATGAGGAAGAATTTCTTCACAGAACAGGTGGTGGACAAGTGGAACACCCTGCCAGAGGAAGTGGTGGGGGCTGAAACAATCACAGGATTTAAGAATGCATGGGATAGACATAAAGGAATTCTGGAGGTCAGGGGTAAGGAGCAACAGACTTCTAGGAAAACATAAACTGAACTTACAAGCTCAAATGGGCAGACTGGGTGGGCCATAGGCCCTTATCTGCTGACACTGTCTATGTATCTATGTCATTATTGAAACCAAGGTAGGCTAACCTTAGCTAGGATTTTCCTGCAAATCCCTTACCCTGTTGGGTCCTGTCAGGTGAGGTATGCCTCAGCCTGGGGTTTGTTGCTCCATTACCTGGTTAGTTCACATAATTTATTATGTTGGGCTGAGCTATGTATTCCTATATTCTGCTTCTCTTCCCCTGTAGGTTATTGACCTTTTGTGGCCTGACCAGCATGGCCTGCAGCAAACGGTCCTCCCTGCAGACACTCTGCTGATGCTCCAGTACCTCTTTCAGTACACACTACACTCCTGCTTTATGGCACTCACCTTCAGGGTCGCTAGGGACTGTGGTTGTGATAAATGGACTACAGGACCCCTACTGGTATCCTGCTGCTACGTGTCCCAGCACCCTCCAGTGGCATTGTACAGTTGTGTCTGATCCTTCCCTGCTTCCTTCGGAGTTCTGTGCCCCACCTGTTTTATTTGATCATGTTTTAAATTGGTCTCCACATTGTTTCCCACCAAGTCTGATTCACACTGCTATTATACAGTACTTATCTGCTGCTGCCACTGACCTTGCTCTAGATGCATGCTGATCCCCCTTGCGCGTAAGTTAGATGTAAAGAGGCCACCTATTTATCTGCTGCCACTGACCTTGATCAATATGCATGTTGATCCCCCCTGCATGCGAGTTAGATGAAGGGAGGCCACCTATTTATCTGCTGCCACTGACCTTGATCAATATGCATGTTGATCCCCCCTGCATGCGAGTTAGATGAAGGGAGGCCACCTATTTATCTGCTGCCACCACTGACCTTGATCTAGATGCATGTTGATCCCCCTGCATGTGAGTTAGATGAAAGGAGGCCACCTATTTATCTGAATGACTACAGAAACCCTATTGGGTTCCTCAGCCACTAATCCCAGAGTGCCTGTAATGGCATTCCACACTCCTGTCAGATCCTTCTCTCAGTCCTAACTCTCCTGGCTTTGTCCTTCCTCCCTTGCAAGTTTTGTGCCCCTCTTAATTATTAGATAATGTTTTAAGTTGGCCACCACATTGTCTCCCACAAAGCCAGATGCACACCTCAGTTAAGAGGTGCAGTACTTACCTGCTGCCACTACCAATCTTGATCTAGCTGCATGCTGATCCCCCTTGCATGTGAGCTAGAAGCAAGGACTACAGCTATTTAACTGAATGACTACAGGAGCCCTATTGCAGTCCTGCAGCCAATGTCCCAGCCTTCCTCCAGCATCCTAAACTCCTGTTTGATCCCTCCCTCACTCCTTCTTCTGGCTTTCTCCTTCCCCTCCTTCCTCCCTCCCTCCCTCCCTCCTCCCTTCCAAGGTTTTTTGCCACCCTAGTTTTAAATTTGATGATGTTTTTAATTGTCCCCCAACGTTATCTCCCACGAAGCCCGATGCACACTGCAATTAAAAATTACAAGACTTGTAACCCCCACTTGGGGGCTTACCTTAATTGCCCCATGGGAGCATGTTCTCCGATTTTCCTCCCACTCTTGTTGGCATCCCCCACTTCCCTAAATATTTCCCGTGTGCACCTGGGTCCTCCCAAGCAGTCCCACAGCCTAATTTATCCCAGTTTTGGGCATATCATTTTCACTGCTGTGCAAGCGGGGATTGCGTAGGAACAAGCAGCATCTTTGATGTGCTGTCCGCTGCTTTTTGAGGCCAGCCAAAGAGAAATGTCATGGTCCTGGTGCCCCTCCTCTGTTTCTCATGGGCCAGTGACCTGAAAAATGCAGCTTAGAAGCCACTGGGGGTTTAAAAGTAAGAATTTGTAAGAGGGTTAAAAACGAGGGCTAATGAATATTTAAAATTCCCTCATGAATATTAATGAGGTGTTTCTGCTCCCTAGGTGGTCAGCATTTTGACAGCAGCAAGAGCAAGGGAACTAAGTGTAAATACAAATAAAGAAAGGTATTTGAGAGGGCACTGTTAGGGCTACAAGAGACTGCAGATAAGATAAATATGAATTGTACTGCCTAGCTGCACCAGAACTCTAAACTTGTGGGACTGCATAAACTGGATGAAATATTTTATCAGCAGCCACTATCTTGGGAGTCACAAGCCAGAGTTTAACCAAGAGGCTCCTGGGACAGTCACAAAGGCTTATGGGGGGGGTAAACAAGGACAAAGCTTCTGGCACCATGGATCCAGCCAATTAAGGGACTAAGACTGTGACAGCTGAGGCTGCCATTTGGATTCCTTGAATTCTGCCCCTTTAGTAAAGAGGAACTGTTAAACTGTGTTCTCCAGCTTGAGACATTTTCACAGGAGAGGTCTGCATTGCCACCTGTGAGCTGTCCTCTGGTACAAAAGGGAATCAGAACCTGAAACAGCCTGCTAGCAGACCAAAAAGGGTTCCTTAGCCAGCCACTCAGGTAGGAACAGAGCAGAAACTGACCTAAGAGAACTTTGCTGTTTTTTCAGTCATACTGCTGTGACATATTTGTGCAGTTCCAAGACGCTATTGCTTGGACCTTCCATGTAGTAGAAAGCTGGCTAACCACAAAAGAATTTCCCAAATCCCAGTTGGAGGGTTTCAACAGCATATTATCAAACTGTCCCTGTAATCTTCAAGTGTGTTCTGCCTATGCCCATGCCATTGGAGGCCCAAGTACATATATTCCTGTACCAGATCATCCATGAGGCAAAATGCCACATTTGGGAGATCAGCCCCTGTGTTTCTACATCACTCAGATTGTGGTCACCTGGTGGGAAAGGCCATGAAGAGGAGGTGAGTCATGTCAGCCCTGGTCCCTATTGCCCAGATCAGCAGCTTCGGGTCTTCATTTTGTCAGCTTGCCTTCTTGCCATTGTGGGTACAGCGAGTACAAGAAACCAGGGTAGCTCCCTGCAACTACAAAAATCAGTGTTTGCCTGTGATGCCAACTACATCTTCTTCACCAGTTAATGTAGGTAATTGAGATGGGACCACTGGCCAGGAATGCAATTTTGGGGTTGGGGTTTACAAGTGTTTGTTCTTACAAATAATTTTCCTTCCAACAAGGTCTGCTATGTCAGCTGCAGTGCTGGCCCCCCACTGGCAACAGTCAGGCATGAATGCACCTTAAAGGAAATTCATGAAACCCGGTGATACACCTGTGAACTTGGGGGTGAAAATCAGCAAGCCAAGAAACCAAACAGTCTAGAGGTTGCACTTCAACACAGAAAAATAATGGCACAAGCAAGAGTTGAAGTAAAAGGATTTGAATTTATTGTGCAAAATTATGTCAGATACTGCACTTAGGTGGAAACCTAAGTGCAGTATCTGGCTATTGAGTTTTGGCACAATACATTCAAACCATTTTTACTTGTGCCATTATTTTGCTGTGTTGGTGAGTGCAACCTTTTGGCAATTTGGTTTCTATGCCTGCACCTTAACCTGGGTACCCAGTCCTAGATATTCAAAGCTGCACAACCCAAGATGCAACAGCACAAACCAGAAGATGCACCGTGGGGCAATATTGAAAGAGCAGGGAGGCACAGCGCAAACCCAGATGTGCTGGAGTGCAACTATAATGTATGTGGTGCATGTGAGGGGGCAGTCCCAAAAATGTGC
Organism: Neoceratodus forsteri; assembly: GCA_016271365.2. Lineage (NCBI taxonomy): Eukaryota > Metazoa > Chordata > Ceratodontiformes > Ceratodontidae > Neoceratodus > Neoceratodus forsteri. The sequence continues at coordinate 414,494,587 of CM057457.1, read as the reverse complement.
CACGCAGCCACATATTCAGCAAGGATAAGCTATGCATCCATGGTGCATGCAGCAGATGAGCTGCGCAAAGACAAGCACATAAAAAGCATGCCTAATGCAGTCCACCCACAGGCAGAGAGCAGCACAGCAGCCATGGATGGGACAACTAACCTGATGGCAGCAGTTATATGGGGAGTAAGGAGACAGGACAAACAACAGCGTGGATGTGGAAGGGCCTGTAGGCGGTATACCCAGCAGAGATGGTACCATGCCCATGTCACATTCGACCACCTGACTGACATGAAGATTGTGGGCTGGTACAAACTCAACAGGGCACTGCTGAGACAGCTCTGTGAGCTGCTCCATAATGACCTGCAGGCACCAACACACAGGAGTTACGCCATGACTCATCAGTCTCAGAGGCTCAGCAGGTTGTATACTTGCCTCTGAGGCTGGGAGACCAGATGGCCGTGGGTTCTATCCCCATACCATGCACTTGGCTTAATATCCCCAACACTGACACTGCAGTGCAGCATGAGGGGGATGCTGCACTTCTGAGGTGCCATCTTTTGGATGAGACATTAAACTGAAGTCCCGTCTGCCTGTTCTGGTGGTTGTTCAGGTAAACATTAAAGATCCCATGGTACTTCTCGAAAAGAGTAGGGGAATATTTTATTGAAACACATAATCAAAAACACACAGGCCCAGATATTCAAAAGGCTTGCACATGGGCAACAGTGTTGCGCCATGCATAATCCACTGATGCGCCCGGTGCGATAATGAAACAGGGATTGTGCCTGGCAATGCGTCTGTCATGGTGCATCAGTAATTATGTGGCACAGGTGGGGCGTTCCCATGCATACTCTGCACATCCCGATATTTAGCCCAGGATGTGTTGAGTCTATGCATGCGCAACCCCTACTTGCGCTGCACACAGGTGAGCCAAAAAAGAAAGGAACAATGGCTGGCCACCCACAGGTGAGCTGCTCTATTGCAGGGTGCAAAACAGCAGCTGCCATGAGCTCCGGTTGCACCTCCGTGGTGGTGCCTCCCCCAATGCCTGATCGTGGGCATCTGTTTAAAATAATATGATCCTATCTCCCTGGTGGTCCAGTGGACTGCTGTCAGCCTAATCGCGGGCTAGTAAAAAGATATCACATCCTATATTTGGAATGTGTAGTATGGTATGGGCTGCACACCCATTGGCTCACGCTGTGGACCAATGGGCGTACAGCCCTACCTATGGTGTCAGTCGGCGGGGCAGCAGGCGAGTGGGGTGCTGCCGCCCGCCGCTGACTGGGGAGGAGCAGGGCGGTGGGGCTCAGTGGGCAGGTGCGGAGTGGGGTACCGCTGGACCACCAGGGATATTGGACTTCATGTTTTTAATACAAATGCTCACAATCGAGCAGCGAGCGGTCCACTGGACCACCAGGGATACTGGACTTTATATTATTATTACTAATGCCTGCCATCGGGCTGACAGTGGTCCACTGGACCACCAGGAATATAGGACAGGATATCTTTTTACTTAAGCCTGTGATCGGGCTGACAGCGGTCCACTGGACTACCAGGGATATAGGATTTGATTTAATTTTACTTAAGCCTGCAATCTGGTTGTGGGGCACATTGCCGCACTGTGCAGGGGGGGATCGGTCCCTGACGGCTGCTGCCTTGTAGGCAAGTCGCCAGGGATTGGTGCACCTCCATGCAAATGGGGCCATAATGACATGCAAATGGACCCATTTGCGCCTTGCATACATTATGGCCCCATTTGCATGTGCGCTTTTGAATATTGCGGTTGTTACGCATAGCGCAATGGAACTTGCGCTGGCACATCCCCCTGCTCCACTCTGGCCACTTGCGCTGGCGCATGTGCACTGCGGGTGGCCAGGGTGCAATATTCAAGGGTGCTGTGCCATGGTGCAGCTCCGTTGAAAATTGTCCAGTCAATGCCTCTGCGCAGCCAAGTTTCGCTGCTCCCAGGCTTGCACCACAGCCTGGCGGAGTCTGAATATCCAGGCCACAGTGTACATCATAAATCATTTCTTGAAACCCAATTTAAGAAAAACACACCCATCCATCAACCATCAAGTCAACCATCACCAACCCCAGCGTGAATATTTCCTACAGATCTAGGTCTTTCTTAACATTATAAATATTACCTGAATTTTATAAATGCTGTGACCCCTTTCCACCACATAACTTTTGATCTAGGATTGTGTGTATTTCATAGTAATGAATTTCCTGTAATCACATTTCACAGAGGACTCTAAAGGTATCATACAAAACCAATTTTTGCTGAAGGACCCACTGACATCTTACATGCCACAAATAAAATTTCAGCACAGCAAAAAACATATGTAAGGAACTAATGTCAAAATTCTGCAGATTAGTTGGGTACATACCCAAAGCTAGGGATTCATATGATACAGTATCCAGCCATTGTATATCCCCATGCCTTTGCTAAATAAATCCATAAATTACTAGAATACATACAAGAAATTAAAAAAATGAGTGCCATCTTTCACCACTGCTATGCAATCTAAGAAGGGACAACATCGCTCCTCCAGGACTTTATGTTTCTTATTCCCTCTAATCTGTAGCCTACCATATGCACACAGCCAAATAATTTCCCATATTTTCATAGGGATGCGTTTCTCATTTAGGAGATGCAACACTTTCAAGTTCTCCTCTTCAGGGCAATGTTTCAAAACCGGTTGTGCCGGAATTTGTTCCAACATTATTGTCAAATTAAGATGGGAACAGGACAATTTACCAACAGTGTCCCTGTCTAAATGCCACTTCTTAAGTTTCTGGATTGAGCTTTTAATAGAAGGTGGGGAAATTAAATATTTGGATTGCTGAGGAATGTCATCAGACCAAACCTGGAAGAAAACTGCAAGATTGTTGAGCAACCATTTATTTGTTAAAGCTGTAGATGGTTGCAGAGCAATTTTAAAATTTTGTGAGAAAAAAAAGGAATGAAAAAAAAAAAAAACTACAGGGTCCACCATCCTTAACCCACCTTTTTCCTTCTGCAAATAGGTATAATTTATTTTAATGGGGTTCAACCGGCTGCCCCATAGAAGCTGAAAAAAACAAGCTATAGATTTTAGTTTCAGCATTGGGGGTAAGGAATAAATCATCCCTGTATATATTAGCCCAAGGGTGAGACATTTCTTAATAATTGCCACCTGTTTTAACTTTGATAGCTGCCACCCTTTCCATCTATTAACCTTAAATTCACAAACCGAGAGGGTAGATTCCCAATTGTAAGGATCGTATCACTGCCAGAGAAGTATATTCCTAACATTTTGACTGGAGTAGTTACCATTTTAATATTTTCAATGGGAATCACTGTCTGCTGTTCTAATCCCAATCCAAACCCGATGCTTCTCTGGAGATTCAATTTAGCACCAGAGACTGCTGAATATGAATTAATTTCTGAAAGCATTATATATCCAGAAGCAAATGATTTGATACCTTTTAATGGACCAACATAGATGTATCAAATCATTTGCTTCTGGATCTATTCTTGCAAGGACCAATACGGCAACTACTAAATCTAGATGAAAGCATTATAGATACACTAGTTCTTACATCCACAAATAAACAAATATTGTTTGCATAAGCCAAGATCTGTAGCTCATCATCCAGTTGAGACCCCCGGACTCCTATCACAGAAGTATTTTGTGTAATACATTGGATCAGGGGATCCAGTGAAAAGACATACAGGAGGGGGCTCAATGGGCACCCCTGATGTACTCCTTCAATAATATGAATAGTTTGTCCAATCTTACCCAGCACAATGGGACTGAGGGATCTAGAAGAGTATAACATCATTAACCATTTAACAAATTCCTGTGGAACCCCATAATGGCTCATGGTCCTAAACAAGAATTTGTGATGTACTCTGTCAAAAGCTTTACTGAGGTCCAAAGAAATCAAAAATCTGGAATGACTGTGTTCGTTATAATAATTTACCACTTCTCTAATTAGAATGAGGGCATGTTGGATTTTCTGACCTGGTAGCCCACAGAATTGGGTAAAATGTAACTTTGTGGCAGCATCCTTTTTTAACCAGAGATTTAAGATACTTGATAATAATTTAAAATCTGCATTTAAAAGAGTAATCGGCCTCCAGTTACTGATTTATGTTCTACCCACTGATTTATAAATAAAAATAACCAATCCTTAGTAAACCAGGAAGGGATGAATTCATGTGCTAACAAATAATTAAATACTAGTATTAAACAAGGTGCCAGTTCTGTTGAAAAAGTCCAGTATAGATCAAAAGGCAGTCCATCTAGCCCAGGAGAGGATCCAAGTTTTATTAATGTGATGGCATGCCAAACTTCCTCAACTTTTACTGATCCAATTAGATCTTTGACTCTCTGATCATCTGGTGTCACCCTAATTTGTGACAAGTACTGTAATATGTTAGTAGTTTTAGGCAACTCCAGATTTTGAAAGGATTTAAGATGGTTCACTACAATTTGATATATTTCTGAAGGGTCAGAAGTCAAAATATCATGTTTATTACGTAGTTCCTGAAAAGTGGTGGCTTCTCCTTTATTCTTATACATTTCAAAAGGATCCATTTGTGGGGATTTCTGAGTCTTGTATAGTAAATTAGCTTTAATAGACTGTGCCCTGTCATACTGGAATTTTAGTAATTCTGTTTTCAAACATGATATTTGATCTGCAATATTTTTATTCATTTTTTATTTTTATTTTTTATTTTTCAGTCTTTGGTAACTAGGTAAGGCCCACTAGGCACAAGTGCCTGTTTTCAGGGGTGACCTCAGAGCACTGGGCATTAAGTGACTTGCTCAGAGTCACATAGTATGCAAGTGGAGGTCGTGAGAATCAAACTCAGGTCTGGTCTGCTGGATGTACCAAGCTTGTTTACACCTCGCTCCTCTAACCTCTAGGCTACACTGCTATATATTATCTCTAATACCATAAGCCAATGTCATTAACCTTTGTAGGCATGTCCGTAGTTTAAGATATTGGAAAAATTTGTTTTGTGCCTTTGTTTCCCAACTTTTTGAAATTATTTTAATCAAATATTTCTTAGTGTAACACCACCAGTCCCTGAAATCCTCATACAGATCTAAAACTGAAGCTCTGGCTACCAAAAGTCCTCTAAATGTTCTTTTGTACCTCTAGGTCTTGGAGCACTGAGGAATTTAGCTTACATCGACTGGTTTTATATTGTGGGGTAGAGGAATCTGAAAAGGACCCAACTAACAGCAAATGATCTGAGAATTCCACCAACATAGTAGCCAAATTGATACTTTTATGGTGTTTACTAGTAAAGATGCATAGAAACATAGAATTTGACGGCAGATAAGGACCGCTTGGCCCACCCAGTCTGCCCATTTGCCTACCTGATGGATAAGCTGCAGATCCTAGTTAACCAGCAGCCTACTTCTTCCTACCCCCACCCCCCAGAATTGCCTTATGACTGTCCCATGCATGCTTGGCAATTCTAGGGGGTAGGGGTAGGAAGAAGTAAGAAATGCAATCAATAATAGATGTACGTTTTCCTCTCTGAAATGTGAAGGAGGGGACCTCCTGTTTTAAACTCTGCACAATTTATCATGTCAGCAGTGGCAATGCATTTAAACAACATATTAGAATCACAATAGGTTTTTTTGTCTTGCACGAAGGCTGTCTTGGTGACCAAGGTACAATTAAAATTACCTGCTAAATACACAATCCTAGTAGTTACTAAAAAGGCTGCAAGCATTTTTACCCTATCTTCTTCTGATTGGGGGCAATGAACATTTATAAATCGACTGGGCTGTGAAAACCAAATTCTGTCTAGAATAAGGACTCTCCCCGGAATAAGGTCTACCAGTTTTGTTAAAGAAAAATGAAAACCAGTAAAAAGTAGCCCAACCCCGTCTGACCTGTTTAACCCAAAGGACCAAAAAGAAGGTTCCCACTGCCATTCAGATTTGAGCCACTGTACTTGACTGACTGACGACATCCACGTTTCCTGTATAAAAAGAACATCCAGATCAAAATCATGTAGTGTCTGCAATGCAATCAGCCTTCTCTTGTGGTTTAGTACACTACAAACATTCAAGGAGGCTACAGTATACATTTATAAGGTTACAGTTAACAGTCCTCCATTTTTTCCAGTTTTTTTCTTGCCAGAATATCAATATTTCACGGTTTTAAAGGAGTCCGCTAAGCCTGGATTTGACTCAGTGTCTGCAATGTCCACATCCATACCCCCAATTCTGAGATTTGAGGACTGAAAAGGGATTTTACGAACTGAAATTAAAAGTTCCTGCTGTGAACGAACTGCTCCGAGTCGATCTTCATCTTGCTGACCGGGGTTAACAAGTAATTTTGTAAGGCCTCATTTTTTCCCAGATGGGTCCCTGGGTATAGCCGTAGTCAGAAGAACCTCTTCATCCAATAAACTTACTATAGGTTGCTCTTGGCCTGTGTTTTGCCTGTCCTCTGTAGGCCTCGTATCCATGGGATGGGTGTCAGATTGGACATCCTCCTGACAATCTTGTTCTGTTGGCATTGCTCTCTAACTCCTGCTCTTGGTCTTCAGGATTTTGACTGGGGGGGGGGGCAGAGGTTGTGCAGACTGTTGGGCTTTCCAGATGAGGTCTTCAGGGGCCATTATGTCTATTTCATTCTTGGAGGTTCAGGGTTATTCATGGAAGAGAAGGCCTGACACTTTGCATAAAGAACATTTGGTGTGGTTGACACATTGTCTGGCAATGTGTCCCACTTCCCCACAGATCTCACAATGTGGTTTGTCGCAGACATATTACGAATGAGTCCTAGAGCCTTATTTGTAGCAAGCTCTAGTTTGCCCAGTATAGAAACAAATCCCTCTGTCTTTATTGAGAAAATCCCCTCATCATCTTGAGTCAGCTTAACTTTATATTTCCAGCCATCTGTCCAAAAATCATCCACATCTAGAATGGTTTCTGGGGTATTTAATACAGTGCAGCACTGTTTTAACCACTGGGTGATATCAACAAGTACGCCCTCATTACAGAACAGTATTGTGGCATATTTTGTTAGGGGTTTAATGAGTGGAATAACCAGGAAGGGGGTCCAGAGCAGTGAAAACTTACATTGATTATACTGAGACCAAAAAAGATCCAACAGTTGGGGAGATCAAAAGCTGACTTCGTAATTGGCCTCACCAGAAATGTTGATGAAGGCAAAGACTTCAGCAGGAGTAAACTTCAATGAACCTTTCAACAACTGCTTTCCTACATGATATCTGTCAGGTCTGATCTCCAACCCCCAACCCTTTATACCTGATGCAAACCTCATCCTTTCGTGGTGCAGCCTCTGTTTTTTTAAAGAAATCTGAATATTTTTTCCTGTCCTCTTTATTCCTTTTTCTGTTATGAGAATCTTCTGGGTCTTCCCTCTGAGGACTCTGTGAAGGGACAGGATCTTGTTGGTCTTGCTGTAGCTGCCTTCTAGCTGTATGTACATTAAAAGGAGGATTTTGTAGTCAGTGACACTGTGTGAGGTGCAGGTTTCCACTCCGGACTGCCCTGCAATAAGGGTGTGGGGTCCCAATCTGGATCAGAGTACCACTTCCCTTTGGGGATTAATTTCCAGCCTGCCCCTCTCAAAGCATTTTCAGGAGCCCAGTCTGGGTAATTTTTCCCTTTATCCTTAGAATCTGCATTACTTTTCTCATCCTGCTTGCTTATTTCCTCTCCAAGTGGTCCCATTTCCACTGTGTCTTTCAAACCCTCATTTAACGGTTTTGTTAGGGCCATTTGTTTAGCTGCTAAGGCAGAACCCAAAATAACCTCTGCATCCTCCTTTTCTTTATTGTCGGGAGATATTACACCCTCCAATGCCCCTTGTCCTCCAGGAACTTTTGCGCTAACATTATTATTGGGATTTGCTGCAATGGAACCTGCTTTAATGTCTCCGGTTGCTCGTAAGAAGCTTTGTTTTAAAATGTCTGTCTTCCCCATAGTACCCAGCTGTACGGAAGGCCTCAAAACAGTTTTAACAATCCCATCCCTTGCATTTGTCTCTTTATCAGGGTTTTCTGCATTGAAGAAGAAAACAGTGGCATTATCCTGATCATACAGGGATGTTTAATACCTGGTACTTGCATGAGATGCTGTTGTTGCATTCGGAATGTCAAATTATCACCAGCAGTAGACAGGGATTCTGATTGTCCTGCATCAGACTGGTTCTGCAATATCTTCAAAGCGGCTTTCCTATCGATCTGATGACTCTCATTTTCTAGCTGTTTTCAGCAACTGTGCCCATGATTCAGTATTTGACACAGTTTTCCCTCCATCTGACTCCAAGAATATCTTAAGATCACTCAGCACAACTGAAGTATCAAGCCCATTTTGTTGTTATTCTCTTTCTATTTCTGTGCTGGTAATAAATCCTTCTGCATCCTGAAATACTTCTCCTGCCTCTAGAGAAATAAGAGTAGAGGAGGAGGCCTTCTCCTCAGCTTCCTCTACATCCATCCTAGTCTGTGCCTCAGGAGAACTGGCCATCCTAGCATTGGACAGTGTCTCCCCCTACAGAATGAGTAGGGAAATTTCACCCATTCATTAAAAATACCACCAACAGCTTAATCTGGTTCAATTTCAGTTGGTTACCATCTGTCCCCCGGTGCCCCTGAAAGGGACTTCTAGTCTCAGTCAGCCTACCGGGTCAACAAAATTCAATAAATAAATAAATGATGGAGACCAAGGTGACAGCAGTAATGTGCCTGCCACCACTGAGCACCTTACAGACACTGGTGGGTGACACTACTGGCATGACACAGTTGCCACATCCCGTCTCTCACCTAATTCCTCACCACTCTGCTGTTGCATGCTTTGGAGTATATCAAATTCCCAAGCACGCGGGCGGAAGCGGAAAAAACCGTGCAACACTTCCACAGGGTGGCGTGCATACGGACCTGCTGGGGGCCATATTGTGCACATATGTGGCAATATACCACCACCTGGCCCAGAGGGAGTGGCATACATACATAAATAGGAAGAGCTACCACTCAGTCAACTGCCAGGTGGTGTGCAATGCCACAGGCACATTACCAATGTGTGTGCCATGCACCCTGGCAGTGCACACGGTAACATCTGGCGCCAACTGGCCCTGTGCCACCTGTTAGAGAGTGGGGGGAATACCCATCAGCCACTTAGCGGGTGAGTGGGGCATGACTATGGGCCCACACAGCATACAATGGTGCACAATATAGTGTGCATAAGCGTCATGTGGGAAACAGACAGGGCCCACTATGCCAAATAGGCAAGCAGCACCATGGGCCATGTCTGGCCACTGCACCATGAACCACATGTGGCACATGTGTGCTGAGTGAGGGGGGACATGTCCAGGGGCACACACTGCAACCACATGTGTACAGGCAGGCAGTGCCACAGGGAATGGGCCACACACAGATGCTGCGATGCTATTGAGATGTACACCTGAACAGGATAGTGTCTGTCACCAGCAGGGGCAGGGCATGTGTACAGCAGTGCCTGGCTGTGGAAGGTCATGGCATGCCAGGCACATCCCCATCATGCAGCACACACACGGCGCACACAAATGACATCAAGATGTGTGCATGCCCTGTATGCCATGTGGTGGGGGGCAGGTGGGGCCACAGAGAGTACTGGCAGACATGCAGCAACACTGGGTTGTAGGAAACCTGTAAATGACAGCTGTACACATAATGGTATCTCACACAGGTGACAGTGCAAACCCCTATGGCCATGGATGCTCACCCCCATATGCCAGCCCACTTCTGGTATAAAGAGGCACATGCCATGACATATAACATCATTGAGCATGTGTTCAACATGCTCAAGATGAGACTCAGATGCCTGGATAGGTGTGACTGTGCCCTACAGTACAGCTCAGAGGCATATTCCTGACCTGTTGCATGCTACACAAAATGGCTGTAGACTGTGGAATCCATGTCTAGCATGAGTCGGGTGACAGCACCGAGGATGCGGGGCAACAGGCAGGGGGTGGGCAAGATTGCCATGATCATAGGAACACACGGCTGGTTGCCCAAGTGAGGCGGCACAGGGGTGCGATCATGGAGGAGCAGTTTGGAGACCACAGCTGGGTAACAGAGTGAGACACTGAGGGGTTGGCCAATGTTCTGTGGTAATAGGGGGGGATTACTTGTGATGGTCGTCAGCTGTGGTATGGCTGGCAGGTACACAGTGTTGAGGTTCACACACATGCAGGTGGGGCCACAGCCAAACAGTCATGTATGGCCCTACATGGGGCACTGCAGTTTATGACATGGATCAGTGTACAATATCCGCACATATGCACAGTGGACACACAAGGCAGCACTCATCACATCCATACTAGATAACATAGCAGCAGTGTCCCACCACATGGCTGGAGAACAACACAGACAGCACACCAACCTGGGATCAGACAGCAGGATGTGTGGGCAAATATTGACAGGATGGTGACTGTGCCATGACAACCATACACAGGTGGGATCACTGTGACCTACCACAGCTGCCACGGACACATGGGTGGCCACACCATTACATACACCCCCCACTGGGGTGGCAATCACATCAGCAGGGGACCCAACCATGCTAGCAGGGGAAGACCCATCAGATCATAACCGTGTACTCAAGGGCATCTCATTGCCAAATTAAGATGCAACCCAGGGGTGTTGTGGATACCTGACGCAGAGGATGGCATCAGTAGCAATGGGTCCACACCACTCCATGAGGTGGGAGTGCTGGTGCCACTATGCAGTGTGTGGCGGGCACTCCTGCATCCGCGGGTCACACCTCAATGGCCTGTGCTATCCTCTTGAGGCCTGCAGTCATGTCCTCCTGCAGCTGATGAATCTCACCAACAACATCCACCCTAAGCTGACGGATATCTCCAACCAACCTGGAGCAGCCCACAGAGGCATGGTCATCCATGATGCCCACCTGCACAGGCAGGCCCTGACACACCTTCCTGAGCACACCCTGATGCTCCGCAGATGCATGGTCATCCATGATGCCCACCTGCACAGGCAGGCCCTGACACACCTCCCAGAGCACACCCTGATGGCCCACAGAGGCATGGTCATCCGTGATGCCTACCTGCACAGGCAGGCCCTGACACACCTCCCTGAGCAAACACTGATGCCCCACAGAGACATGGTCATCCATGATGCCCACTGCACAGGCAGACTCTGCCACACCTCCCTGAGCACACCCTAATGCCCCACAGAGGCATGGTCATCCATGATGTCCACCTGCACAGGCAGGCCCTGACGCACCTCCCTGAGCACACCCTGATGCCCCACAGAGGCATGGTCATCCATGATGCCCACCTGCACAGGCAGGCCCTGACAAACCTCTCTGAGAACACCGTGATGCCACACAGAGGCCAACAGGAGGTGGGTGTGCGCATCAAGCCCATCAGCAGGGGACCTGTCCTGTGGGGGGACACTGACATATGGGTGGTGTATTTGCCTGCACTACAGCATCCACGGGCTGTAGAAGCTGCACAGCTGGCCATTGTTCAGGTGGGGACTGTACATGGGCAGACACAGTGGGTCCTCTATGGTCACATGTGTGGCACATTGCTACCGCACAGTGCCTTGCTGCTCCAGGATGAGGGCCCTTGTCCCCATTGCCACTTCCCAGACTTGGCCACCCATATCCGCTACAGGTACCGTTGGTTGTGGGTCATCCTATCTGGGGCAGTGCACAGGCACAGGGTGCCCCACACTGTTTCCTGCTATCTGTGTGGCCACCTGCACTGTGGCAGTCCCACCGCTGTTTGTGGTAGCCTCAATCTGTGTGGCATCATAATCATCATCATCATCATCATCCCTGGCCGATGCCAGCACTTTGAGGTCATCAGGAAGGTCATTCTTGGGCAAGGCGGTTAGACCCATGAATCTCATTAGGTCCTGGAACAGGCCATCTCTGCCTGCACTGGCCTCAGTCCCAGCCGATGTCAATGGGCTTGGTTCCTCCTCAGCCTCCTCCACCTGTCCTTCCAGCTGTGTGCTCTGCCCCGAATTGTGTTGGTGCTGTAAGGCAAGCAGGTATGTATGCTCAGAGCAACAGTTCCATGGATGTCTACTGACAGGTGCACATGAGGTTGTGTGGCATGAAGCACAGTTGCACAGACACTGGCACACATGGCATGCACTAGCACTGTGACACCACCATATGCTGCATGCACTACATGCTGGGAGGGCCATGCATGCAGGTTTCTGTGAGGTGGATAACCACCAGGACATGGCTGTGCACAGGCCCACCCCCAGGCAAGGGGCACTGCTGCAACCTGTGTGCAGGCACACCAGCAGCAATGACAGTCCACAAAGGAGCACTGCACAGTCATGTTGTGCTGACATTCAGAAATGTGGCGCATGAACACAAGTGGACAGCGACCGCCACTGGCCACACCAACCCAGCAGGCAGCTGTCCCCGGTGTTACAGCCAGTCATGGTAGCACACATGGGCTGCATGGGGGACACTGCATGGCCATGGGGTGGGACATACAATGGTGGATGTTCTGCGTGGTGGCATAGTGACAACATGTGCTGCCACGTGTAGCATGTCCTGCACATCCAGGCACAGAACACACAGCCAGACAAACATTCTGTCACATGCATACTCATAGTGCTGGCAAATCTGGAGGTTGGGGACAGAGGTGATTATGCAGGTTAGAAACTGGTCAAATAACAGAACAGAAACAGTGGTAATAAATGGGGTTAGCTCACAGGAGGGCCTGGTAACAAGTGGCACACCCCAGGGATCAATGCTGGGACCACTGTTCTTTATTGTCTACATAAGCAATATTGCAGAGGGTCTAGAAGGGAGGGTTAGCCTGTTCACAGATGATACAAGGCTATGTAACAGGGTAGAAACACAGAAAGGTATAGAAGAAATGAGAAGTGATCTGAAGAGGCTAGAAAACTGGTCCAAGGAATGTCAGTTGAGTATCAAGGTAAATAAGTGCAAGATTATGCACCTAAGGAGAGGGAATCCTGGGGTCGAGTATGAACTAGATGGGGTAAAACTGGAGGCCACTACAGAGGAAGGGGATCTATGCGTAGTCATAGAGGACAACCTCACAGTGGCTAAACAATGTGACAAAGCAGTTGGAAAGGCTAGTAGAATACTAGGGTGCATAGGTAGAGGAATAAAAAGTAGAAGCAGGGAAGTGGTGGTACCAGAGCTCGAAATAATCGGCTGTCCGCCTGTCTCGGACAGCCCATTTTTAGATGGGACAGCCGTTTCTTTCACTGTGCCTGTCCCTGGGACAGGCAGATGGTTTAATACATTAAACTCTGGTGGGCACTAGGACCCAGGAAGCAGGTTATGAATCAGGTCAAGCCCGGGGTAGAGAACGGGGTGAACGTCATGCACGGAATGCACATCGCGATGTTATGTGGCAGGGCTCAAAATAAAGGGGCACTGAGCGCCAATTCACACTACTGTTTTGATATTTAGCGCCTGCTTCTTTAAGAGGCAGAAAGTTAAGGGCGCTTCTAGTAGCTCTCCATAGTGTAGCTAGAGTGAGTGAAGAGCACACAAGGCTGAAACTGGATGCGGAGGTCATGGAGCAGCAAAGGGAAGGCGTGACATATGCCAAATGTGTTGCTGGACAGCCGAATTCAATGCCGAGGAGTCGGCTGAAACAAAAGGGTGGACGCCTTCCTGAGAGCTGAAACTCCTGGCCTTGCTGAAGAGCTGAATCTCACTTTGCAGAGTGAATGCACGTGGAGAAAGGTAGGGACTGGGGAATATTATTAAACAGACAGGAGCACATGAAAGAAGACTGTGGGGGAAGTATTCAAACAGGGATGAGCACTCAGCAGTTTGAGAATGGAGGGGGAAGACAGCTATGAACAGTCTGAATCAAGCAGCACACAAAAAGGAAGGGAGCATTCCAGTCTGTTATGCCCTTACTACAGTTTCAGTTTTGCTGGAATAGGTAGAGCGTGCACATTTTGTATAATAGCCTATGAAAGTAATTGTTTTTACATTCTAAGAAAGGAAATCATAATGTGGAAGTTACAGATACTGTGTATAAATGTTAACACTGCAGGAAGGATATGTTCAACTACCACAACCGTCTCTCCCCCCCCCCCCAAAACCCCATAAAGTACAGCAGAGGATGCAGGTCAAGAAGTTGGCAGACACCCCCTCCCTATGGCAGCCAGGTTACTGGGGAAAATGAAATGATAAAAAGTACAACTCTGTCAGTGAGCTCAAACACAGAGTTTTCTTTTAATTTTTTATTTTACAATTAACCCAGGATACCCCAGCTGAGATGATGCATGTCATTTCTGTGGGGTCCTGCTTCTACCCATTCCTGAGAGGTTAAATGACTTTTTCCTGAAGTAGCACAGTCAGTATTAGGCTTTAGTGGTATTTGAAACTTTGGTCTCTGTATTCCCAAGCCAGTGCTCTAATCACTATATCCCACTGCCTCATAAGATACCCAACAGCCTCCTAAAAGACTGCATTGCCTCCATTCATATATTTAAAAGTCAACTCCTGGTTTTGCTAAAGTAGTTCCTGGTCAGCCAGGAAGTGCCGATACCAGGAGCTATTTCTAACTCCTGATCACTAATCCTTATTTCGACCCTGTGTGGTCAGCTGAAGTTAGATTCTGGCCAGTCTTGATGGCTGGACTGGACAGTACGCAGTATGTTGGCTGGCGCGGTGGGCTCAATGGTCAGTATTCTATCTGACAAGGTAGGAAACACAACTGAAAGGGGTTGGCAGTGGTAAATGTCCATGCGGCTAAACCTTCTTCTTCGCCCACGCTGCTGCCTCGCTTAATTTTTGAGGCATCTGAGGAGCAGCAGTGTGAGACGAGCATCGATGTTAGGTTACAAAAATAAAACACAAACTAAACAGCAATTTTAAGTAAGAAAGAAAAGTAGGCAAGACTGCAGGCAGACAATCATTGTCCAAGCAAGTGAGGGAGGACTGGAGAGAGCCTGTGCCAGGTTGTACAGGAGAAAAGATTACTTGCTGTTGCAGACAATTGTAGGACTGTGGGAGAGGGACAGACATTTTAAAATTAAGTAGAATAAGAAAAGGAAGGCAGAACAACAGTGTCCCAGCAAGAGAGGGGAAAGGAATGACTACAGCCTGTGTGCTACTGAAAACAGCCATGTTCAGGGCTCTGGGGGACAAAAAAGTGTGGACAGGTGAAACTTTTGTGGGACAGGCAAGATTTGCATCCCACCTGTCCCATGGACAGGCATCTCAAAAAAATTATTTCGAGCCCTGGGTGGTACCATTGTACAACTCCCTAGTAAGGTCTCATCTGGAGTACTGTGTTCAGTTATGGAGGCCCCATGTCCAAAAAGACATAGGATGGAGACAGTACAGAGGAGGGTGACAAGAATGGCGTCTGGGATACAGTATAAGTCGCATGAGGAGAGGCTCAGAGCTCCCAACATGTACTCCCTGGAGGAAAGGAGAGGAGGGACATGATAGAGATCTTCAGGTATCTTAAGGGTATCAACAGAGTACCAGAGGAGATCATCTTTCACATGAAAGGAAATAGCAGAACAAGGGGGCACAGCTAGAGACTAAGGGGGGAAAACTTAGGAGGAACTTGAGGAAATTCTACTTCACTGAAAGGGTGGTGGGCAGATGGAATAGTTTGTTTGTTTATTCGCTTAACGGGTAAGCACACTGGAAAACGAGTTCCTTTTACAGGAGTGACCCACATAAAAGCATTCATGTACAATACAAAATATATACATATTCAATACAAATATTGCAGACAAAAAATGTCAGTTACAAAAGAAAATAATTAGTCATGAAAAAACATTTACAATTAAATTGTAATTA
Source organism: Neoceratodus forsteri (assembly GCA_016271365.2). Taxonomy (NCBI): domain Eukaryota; kingdom Metazoa; phylum Chordata; order Ceratodontiformes; family Ceratodontidae; genus Neoceratodus; species Neoceratodus forsteri. The sequence goes on along the minus strand of CM057457.1, from coordinate 414,478,766 downwards.
AAAAAACATCCTCAATTCATCTGCAAACACTTTAGCAGAACACAAGTGTCTTATATCACAAGGAATTTCATTCCAAATAAATGGAGCAATATAAGCAAAGGCTCTCTGTCCATATTTAGTTCTCATAAATGGTATTTTGAGAACCAAACCATCTGTCCTATGTCTGGAAAAATAACCCTCATCATACAGCCGCAACAGGTTACACAGTTTTTGTGGGACTCCAGAATTAATAATTCTATGTGTAAATTTAGCTACATAATAATTGAAATTCAATGAAACAGAAAGCCAATCTATCTCTTTCAAAATTTCACGATGATGAGATTATTTAAAGCAAATTTATCAATCAATTGAAGTAAAGTAGATTTCTTAGAAATTACTGTCGCAGAAGCAATATCAGTTACAATGGCAGCATACTTTACAATAGGAGCTAAATAATGACTGGAAATAGCTAACCTAGCTAACCTAGACTCCATAATAAGAAACAAATGAATTCTATATAATGGGGCCATTCTACAACGAATTCTTGAAGTTACCCTCGTAAAATGTGGTTCATAACTTAAATTAGAATCTAACAAGACCCCAAGATACTGAAATGTATCCACTTGCTCAAATAATGATCCATCAAGGGATTTAACCTGCAGACAATGGCCCACAGTTCTCAATCTTGCCATGGTTCCAAAACTCATCACCTTTGTTTTTGGTTTATTTAAAACCATCCTACTAGAGATAAGTGACAGTTGAAAACTGAACATTTCTTTTGTTAGGGAATCACTTAGATCACCAGCAGAAGAGCCCTGCATGTATATTACTGCATCATCTGCATAAAGAGTTTAAAAAGCATTGTTTATTACTTTCACTTGCTGATCAAAAAACAAAGAAAATAAAAGTGGTCCTAGTAAGGAGTCTTGTGGGACCCCACACTTTACTACTGCAGATTCAGAAATGACACCTTCAAATTTAACCCTTTGAAACCGATCACTTAAATAATCCCCTATCCAAGCCAAAAAAGTCTGTCCTGCTCCCAGAGACCCTAGTCTAGAGAATAACAATTGATGGTCTACTGAATCGAATGTCTTGGTCATGTCCACAAACACGGCCCCAGTCAAGTAACCTTTACCCATACCATCCAGTACCGTGTTCGTGAACCCAACCAAGGCAGTCTCTGTGCTTCTACCTTGCAGAAGCCATGCTGGTTCTGAGACAACAGACCCAAAGAATCCACATATTCAATCAATTGATTGTAAACTATCTTAGCCAGGACAGATAAGATTGAAATCGGTCTGTAATTACCAAACTCCTGATGTGAACCAGACCTAAAAATGGGAGTCGCCAAGGAATGTTTCCAAATATCAGGTACAGTACCTGTTAAAAAAAGACAAATTAAAGATAATACTAATTGGGTATGCTAAAACTGAAGCAGCATCTATCAATAAATGAGGACATAAACCATCAGAACCCACTGAACTATCCTTTTTAATCTGTCTTAACTTCTCAACCTCTTTTAGGAGTAGTAATCCTTAAACAGAATGTACGATTATTAGTAGAACCATCATTAGATCCTTGGTGAATCACATCAAGCTGGTCACTACAGGAATTAACCGAAGCAGTAAATCTTACATTGAACTCATCAGCTATTTTTATAGGACAAGTCAACAGATCACCATTCAGTTTCATCTAACTCAATTGATCAACATTAGGTTTTATAAAAGTATTAATTGTTTTCCAGAAAGTTCTAGCATTAGACAAACCTGCACATTGTTTTTGTTGAATAAATTCTATTTTAGATTTCTTTATCTGAGCTTTACATCGATTCGTTAGGGCCATGTAGATGTGATAATTAGACACAGAGTTTCTGCTTTTATATATTTTCCATGCCTTATCCAGTCGTCTCATAAGTTTAATTAAAGAAGGCGTTAACCACCCATAAATTTTTCCTCAAACCCTTCTTTTAACAAAAGGAGCAAATTGATCCAAAACACATGTAAACTCAGTAATAAAAAAATCTAAAGCAAAATTAACATCAGGAATGGAACGTAAATAAGACCAGTCTACATTACCCAATTGTAAACAAAATGTGTGCAAATCAAAACTTTTTTTTAATCATAGAAAATTTTTATTGATTTCTTAGGCATACATACATACCAAAAGGCCATACAAGTGGCCTGACTTATACACAAAAAGAGAGAAAAAAAACAGGCTCTAAATACGCGCGCACATTATACAAATAGTGCAGCATATACACTGAACCTCTAAGGTCAGCTAACAACCTCTAATATTAAAAATTCTAATGGTGGAATTATTTACCATAAACATATATTAACACAGGTTATAAAGGAGGATTACAATCAGAAATTGGCATTCTGCAGAGAAAAGAATGAAGAAAAGCTTCCCATCTGGCACTGTATTTATCCATACAACCCCCTTGAATACAGGACAGACAATCTACTATAGCTAAATGAGCAAGTACAGCATGCCAGCTACTGTGAGATGGTGGAGCTGGTTGGTGCCAGTGTCTAAGTACCAGTCGCCTGGCTTCTAATAAAGCCAATGCAATCCATTGCCTCTTAGGCCAAGATAAGGCAATGAGAGATGAGGTATCCCCTAATAAAAGCTTGGGGTCAGAAAAATGCATCTGAGTTCCAAAGATTGTAGAGCAATCCTGTGCTATGGCAGACCAAACGGTAAAAGCAGCAGGCATTCCCAAAGAATGTGCAGTAAGTGATCTCTGGGATGCTGGCATCGTCAACAGTTAGAGTGTAGCAGTAGGCCATGAGAATGCAAGGATGCAGGCGTTCAATACCAAAACAACAATATTTTGAGCTGTATAAAACAGTTTTTAGTATCTGCGTACACATAATGACAATCCCGAAGATACCAATTCCAAGCTTCCTGGGAGATATGGGCGTTCAGTATAGAAGCCCATTTCAACCTGCATGAAGTGGATAGATTTGCCTGTACATCTTGCCAGGTCTTATAAAAACACCCAATGAGACCTCCACTAGAGGATGTTTCATGCCTATGAACCAGCCATTACCACTTCGGATCCATGACCCCACAGGGCTTTTGAGCCTGTATAGCACTGCGTATTTGAAGAAATCTCCAAAAATCCCTGCCAGGGATCTGAAATTTCTGCTGCAATTGTGCAAAGGACATCAGAATTGAAGAGCCAGGTAAGCATAAATCCTGTATATACCAGATTCCCTGAGCCTCCCACGTAGGCCAATGAAGAAGAGTATCCTCAATCATTAAGGCCTTATTATGCCACAGCAGAGTATACAGCCATGGGGGGGCTTGCACTTCCCTGGGTGTATGGGAGCGAGACATAAGCAGATGCCAGGCTCGCTTAGTCTCCATAACTACCAGTGCCAGAGTACGCTGGGAGCGGGACGTCGGATGTAAGAACCGGTGCAACCAAGTATTTGCCACTAAGTCCGCCTCCAACTGGACCCAAAGGGGAGAGGATATCAAACTGGGGACAAACCACTTAGTAGCAGCTGCTGCTGTACAAGCTAAATGATATCCTTGGAGCCAGGGGGATCCTAGACCCCCTGAGGACCAGTGCACTCTTAATTTATGCTTACTCCATCTGGGAGCTTTACCCTCCCACAGAAAATGAGATATCAGATTGTCCATGGAGACAAAGAGCTTAGAGGAAAGGCATATTGGGAGATTCTTAAATAAATACATAACTCGCGGCAGCAGCAGCATGCAGATAGTCGTGACCCTCCCAGGTAAAGAAAGCTGGAGTCTTTTCCATCTCTCTCTATCTCTGCTGTAAGCTGAGATAGCAATGGTGCAAAATTAACCCTTTTGAGGTCGGCCCATGTAGCTGGTACTAAAATGCCCAGGTACGAAAGTCCCTGACTCACCCATACCAAGTTAGTCCCCTGTAAACATTGTTTGCTACAACTTGCATTAAGCTGAGCCAGAAGAGTTTTTTTCTGGTTAGCACAAAGACCCAAAAAGGATGAGAACACCTGTAACAGGGGTAAGACATGCCGTAGTGACTCTTCAGGATGAGAGAGGGTCAGGAGCAGGTCATCAGCATAGGCAGCTATGAGATATGATTTCCCAGCAACTGTGATGCCTGATATCTCAGGCAATGCACTAAAGGCCCTTGTAAGAGGGTCTAAGGCAATCAAAAATAACAAAGGGGACAGGGGGCACCCTTGCCTGGTTCCCCAGTGCAGCTGAAATAGAGCCAAAATTGTGGTGTTGGTCAACACTCTAGCCATCCGGGATCCATATAATGTAGCCACCCACTGGCAAAAATTAGGGCCGAAGCCATACTTCGGCAAGACCCGATGCAGGTAATACCATTCAACCGAATCAAAGGCTTTAGTAAAGTCTATTGCCAAAGCAGCCATGGCTTTAGGGGAGCAAGAGGCTATCCTCTTTAAATTAAGGAGAAGCCTGGTGTTGTCATTGCCAGATTTGCCCTGCATAAAGCCTACATGCGTCGGATGAATAATTGAGGGTAGCACCTCCTGCATCCACGTGGCTAGAATCTTGGCCAAAACTTTAGTATCAACAGGAAGTAAGGAGACTGGACGATAGTTAGAGCAGTCTGTAGGGTCGTTAGACCTTTTTGGTAATAAGATGATCAGGGCCTCTCTCATAGATGGAGGGAATGCAGCAGCTGCGTGAGCTTCCTGTAAAGCAAGTAGTAAAGGTTGTGAGATATCATCCATCACTGCTTGGTATAACTCGTCCGTCATCCCATCTGGGCCAAGAGATTTGCCTTTCGCCATACAGAATAGAGCTTGCCGTAGTTCCACTGGGGTTATCGGGGCATCCAGGTTGGTCCTTTGCACTGGGGTAATTCCAGGGCAGACAAACCTCTGAAACAACTGATCAATCTCTTGCTCCACTTGCTGAGCTGGGAGAGCAACCTGCGATTTATATATGTTTTGATAGAATACCTTCACGGTATTATTAATATCTTGGGCTTTGTGGGCAATCTTACCCCCTGCTGAACAAAGGGCTTGAATACAAGATGATGCTTGTTGCTTCCGCAACCTAAATGCAAGCAACCTACCACTTTTTTCACCCCCTCCCAGTATGCATGCTTGGATCTCATTAAGACCCACTCCGCCTTTTGGTGTAAGGTAGCATTTATTTTATATTTAAGGCCCACTATGTGCTGAACTAGAGACTTATCCCTCCTATGAGTAGGGGAGGCCTTGAAGCGGGACTCCAAAGTCGCCAGATCAGCCTGCCATTGAGCCAGGTTGGCCTTTTGCTCTTTGTTTTTAGCAGCCGAGAAAGCAATGATGCGGCCTCTAATCACCACCTTGAAGGCCTCCCATACTGTGCCAGGAGAGACCCCACAATGAGCATTAAGAGCAAAGTATTCCTTCGCTGCCTGGGACAGCATCCTACAAAATTCCGGATCTTTAAGCAATAATGGATTACACCTCCAATGAGTGCCCATTTTAGACACACCCCCCATATAGGAAATCAACACAGGAGCATGGTCTGAAATAAGAATATTCCCAATTTTAGCATTGAGTATATTCTGAGCTGCTCCCACGTTAGCTAAAAAGTAATCTATATGACTGTGAGTAGAGTGTACAGTAGATTAAAATGTATAGTCCCTCCCATCCGAGTTGTCCCTACGCCACACATCTGTTAAGCCCCATTCCTGCTGCATTTCCTGGAGGGCTAAACTGGCCTTGACTCTGGTCTGAGGGGAAGGATTAGACTTATCCACAAATATGTCTGCCACCATGTTGAATTCTTCTCCTATTATAATAGGGATTGCCCCATCATCCTGGGTGAGGAAAGAGATAGCCTGACTGATTGCGGGAAAAAACTCTGTATGATCTACATTGGGGGCATACAGATTCCATAAAATCAACTTCCCTTCTAGGGACTATAGCCTGGCAACCACCTGCCCTGCGAGTCATGTTTGGAATCCTCCAAAGTCCATGAGGAGGAGTGCCGGATCAGAATGGCTACCCCCCCCAGACTTGGACGTAGCCAAACTAGCGCACACTGCCCCCACCCATGCCTTCTTCATCCAAGTGACTGCCTTTTTCAGAAGGCGTGTTTCCTGAAGCAGGGCAATGTCTGAGCCTAGGGAGCGCAAGTACTGCAGCACTTTAGTCCGTTTAACAGGATGGTTCAACCCATTGACATTCCAGGATACCAGAACTGTGGGAGAACTAGTAGGGCTAGCTACAGCTGTAGGCGGACACATACTGACTTAAGAAGTCCGCAGCAACTACTAGCCCCAGAACTGTACCCAGGTGACAAGCTAGTATATCATCTTACAAGCTAAACTCAAAGTCTGCAAATAGATACCGAAATTCAAATTCAATCAATCAAAGAATTTTATTGTATGGTTAAAAACCTTCACAATTACAAACACAATTAAAATATCGTAAGATATATATCTAAAAAGGAATCAGTTCCCCATTCATAAAAACTCATTTATACAATATTTTTATATCATAATAATCTTATTTATACATTACAAATTAAGTGACAAAACTTATAATCATCACTTAAAACTGCCTAATGTCATGCAATTAATTTTTTTTTGTTGTACTTCATTTACATATAGATTCATTCATATCGCTAAAAATCAGATATATATACACATCCATGCCTTCAGATAATTTGGATTTTACTTTTGGTTTTCTTAATACTCAATAGATAATTAGCTAGCCTTTTCACCGTCCAGCTATCCTCTGTATGGAATAAAATACAAGTAAGCTCTTTTTTATCAACATTATATCTATTATTTAAGAATGGACCAAGCCAAAACATACGTTGGCTATCATACCATTTACAGACCCATAAAACATGGTATAAATCCTCCTATCTCGCTACCACAATCACATTCCTCAGAATGAATTCCCACTTTTTTGTATCTATAATCCAACACTTTACTAGGAATTGTTCAAATTTATAAATCATAAAATTAGATCGCACTAAGGGAATAGTCAATATATCCAAATATTTTTATACCCATGTCTATAGTTATTACTGCAAACCATTTAGAATAACTGAGACTGCTTTATTTCCTCCAAATCTTTCAACTTCCATTGGTTGCTAATTTTCTTTGTGATATATTTTTATATTTATCACTAATATGGACACGTTTATTACAGAATCCTTTAGATGTACTAAATGATATTTCTCAAGTATGGAGTAAACTCTATCCAACCAATAATCAGAGCATAGTCCCCAATCGTACAGTTCTTTTTCCTCCAAACATTTCTTTGCAACTACAGTTTCATTTAATCCGACCAATCTAATCCAATAGTTTACTTTTTGGATTCGATTGCTGCATTAATATCTATAATACCCAACTCTGCACGAATATAAGAAGAAGGGCAGGAATGACCTAACCTTAACAAAGATCTTAAGGATTTATAGATGGGACTCATAAATTTATTTGCTGAGTTTATTTTCCAAATTTCACATCCATACAGCAATTGGGCTTCTATCTTAGATTTTAACACTTTCAACAATGGTCTTATCGTTAGTCCCCAAATTTACAATTAAACCTATATAATCCTCCGACAGTTCTTTTTAATTTCTCTTTAACCCATTCCAAATAAATGAACCATTACATTTTGATGAATTACTATTCCAAGATATACATAGGTAGAGACTATCTCCACCTTATCTTGGCACATACCAACTGCCATTAGTACTTCCATTCTTCTTATTTCCACCCAATACCATAATCTTTGTTTCTCCATGTTTATCTTCAATTTTAATTTCTCAGATTCTTTTACAAGGAAATTTAGTTTTTGTAAACCGGTTTTGTTAGGGACAGGACCACAATATCATCAGCATATACCAATAAAGGAACAGGAAAATCCTAATTTTGGGGAATCTATATCTATATCCACACTATATTTTAATATATTATCCAGATATAATATAAAAAGCAGAGGGGCAAGTATACAACCTTGTCTCACTCCACGATTACATTCAAATATCTTTGTTAACTGGCCCCTAAGGCCTAGTCTAATTTTAGCCCAAGTTTTAGTATATAAATGTGCTATTATATTTACTAGACCAGGGTCAATACCTCTGTCTAATAAAATCTGCCATAATAGACTTCTAGATACACTGTCAAAGGCATTACTATAATCAATAAAGCATATATATATTCTTTGACCCCTGATTTTCACATATTTTTCCATCAAATGATTCAAAACAAAAATATTATCCAGTGTGGACATGCCATTTCTAAATCCAATTTGGTAAGGGGAAATACTTCCTGTTTTTTCAACCTCCTGCTGTAACCGGCCCAGAATTATCTTAGAAAAAATTTTAAGATTCACATCCAAAAGACTTATAGGTCTATACATTTTAGGATCATTTAGTGAGCCTTTTTTATGTAGTGGAATGAGATTAGCCCCTTGCCATGAGGTAGGGTAACTTTTCGAGAAATACATTTATTGTAAAATACTGTTAGGTATTTACACCATAATTAAGAGCTCTGTTAAAAAACCTCGCTGGAATCCCATCAGGCCCAGCTGCTTTTTGCTTTTAAAGTATACAATGCTAGGTAAGTTTCATCTAGTGTAATTGGACACACATAAAACACCCAGAACCATTTATTGAAGAGTTATCAGCTTCTGTATCAAAGTAAATCTTAAAATAAGTTACCCATCTTTCCTCACTAATAAAAGTATCAATATTAACTTTCTGGGTCTTAAAACCATTTGCCACAAGTGACCAAAATATTTTATTATAAGCTACCCTGAATCATGAAACATTTCTTCCCACTTAAGTGTGAAAAAATGTCTTTTTATTAACAATAAGATCCTTATCGCTCTTTCTTAAAATTCAGTAATTTAAGATTCACCTGGGTCTTTTTTATTATACAGTCTACAGGATTTCCTAATATCCCCTTTGCTTTTTACAATCCCTATCATACCAGGTATCCATAGTTAGACCCTTCCTGATTTCTTGGCACTTCTAATACAGATTTAATCTTATTTAATAGAGCATCTAGCTCTTCTGTAAGATAAAAGGTCACATTTACTAATAACTTCATAAGAATAAGTTAGTATTGAACCATGAATAATTGGTAACAAGTCATAATGTGAACTTTGTTTCCATATGATCTTATTTGAAGCTGTAATTTCAGTAAATTGAAAAGACTGATGCTCCTTTCCATTCACTTGTTCTAATTGAGATTCCAAAACCAATGGGTAATGGTCACTTTCTGCTCTAATCAATATTTCACATTTGGTCCAGTAATACATATTACGGACCAAAAGCAAAATCAATTACTGAAGCTCCCTCTGGGAACATAGTAAAATTCCCTCTTTATCTCCTTCTATCCTTCCATTTAAAGGGTACATATTGTTTTCTTTTACTAACTCTATAACAACTTTCCATTATGATTTACCACTTTATCTTTAGATTGTCTACATACTACTTTATCAAAGTAATCACATGCAGAAAATGTATGGTCTGCTAGGCCATCAAACAGCCAATCGTGCATTTAAATCACCTAATAAAAGTATTTCTGCATGTGAAAATATTTGCTGGACTTCTTTTAGCAGATTAGATATTTTTTGCCATATGCCCACTGGAAAATAATCAGAATTTTCTGGCGGTACATAACAATTCAATACAATAATTTCCCTTATTCCACATTTGACTAAAACTATCACATAATTTGTGCAAGTTTCCAGCATACAACCTTATCAAATACACCTATTTTAATTAGGGTGATAATTCCACCTGAAAATCTCCCTACTTTTTTACATTTCCTGCCAGGGGAATGCAAAACCTCATATCCATTAATAACAACTTCTACATCTTTAGAGTGCCAAGTTTCCTGTAAACAAATTAAGTCATATTCCGATAGAAATTTAATACAGTCAGCATCTGCCCATATGGACTTCCAGCCGGCTATATTCCAAGTTATAAAACTATTTTTATAATATGACTCGGCTATCCCAGAAATATTCGGAGTTAGTCACTCATTATGCCCTGCTAATGTTTTAAATCTGTTCTCCAACGGGAGGATAGAAACTTCCTCATACACCTTACCTCCATTAAAACCCATACTAAACGCTGTAAAATCTACCAGATGCAGACCTAAATAATCCAGATTCCTAGCTTGGGCTAAAATTAGATCTGCTAATTTTCCATTAGACACATAAATATCAATCTGACTCCCCTCATGTCTACGTTCAGCTTGTATACTATCAGGGTGTTCCAGTGGAACCATCATAAAATTTTTCAGCAAGTTCTCAATTGCCATGGACAATTCTAGGTCTGTTTCTTGAAACATATGGTTCATCCCAAAAAGAGTTAAAATTCTCCCTCCCACATCCTTCACATTTGTTTCATTACATTTTCCAATATTAAATAATTCTCTATTGGGAAAAAACAAAGATACTTCCTTGTTACTTAACAGGCCTCTATTTATCCAGACATGATTTGCTGTTCTTGGTGCATCAAAATAAACATCAATAATGATAGCCTCCTCTATTATTAACCTCTTAATCTCAATTATATCAGCTTCTACAAGTTCAATATCCAATTCTTGATTCAAAAATGTAAGTATATGCAAGTCTAACATAGCCTCGTCAAAAGTACACCAATTAAGTGGTCCATATAATCTGATTAGAGGCTTCTTCCCCACTAATGTCTGTACAACTTGGAAACACTCTCCATTTCTATCCTCAATAGTCTGCTCTTTCACAGCATCTCCAAAATTCTTCTTATCCTTATCCTTATTATTTTCATTACCCACTTGGCCTTTTGATTTTATATCATACTTTAACCCTTCCATTTCCTGTTCTAACCTTGCTAGCTCCACTTCCAACTTAGATGGCACAAATTGAGACTGAAGAGTATAACATCCCGCAACTTTATCCACACCTTGAGTTACTATACCTCCCTTACTCTTCCTCCTATTTTTTTTCCTTCTCCTTTGAAGTTTATTTCTAGGGGACTTTTTAGCTGTTAATTCACTGAACTCAATTGTGCTAAAATCAGGTCTCAAGCACAGTGATCCTAGAGCTTCATTATCATCCGAGCGCCTTTCTATGATGGACACATTTTCCAACTTCTCTATATTTAATGTTATCTCCTCAACTTTTCCGGACAAATCATCAACTTTCTCCATAATCTGTCTCAATTTCCCATCATTAACCACCATCTGTGTTTTAAGTTCTTCCAACAAATCCTTATTAAGTACCAATTGCTCCATCAGGATAATAAAGGAGTTCACTGGATTCCTTAAAAGAGTAATCAATTTATCGCTCAGCCTAGCAGGTATAAAAACCTCATTCTCCACTGAACAACTGTCACCTTTTTGAGAAAGATTTACAGTATTAAATTGATATCTAGAACTGAACAGATCTTTAAGTCCATCTATTGTTTGTTGTAGATCTTCCATTACCTCTTTTAATTCATGGTTCTTATATGTTGTTACTAACTCTTTTTCCTTTACCACCCCCACCATATCATCAGAGACTCCCAGGGATATATTTGCCTCCAAAGACACCTCAGGTCTCCACCAAGGTGGTGTACTTTCCAAACCCTCCATGGCAGAAGCTCCCGCTGAGGACTCCCTATCTAGATTCAGTGACTTTTCCATAGATAGATGTTCCTGATTTTCCATCAATGAACCAGCTACATGGCTACAATCATTTGACCCCCATGACATTCCCCCTTTATCTACATAAACAGATGGAACAATAGTGGCATCCACATATTGATGCATGCTTTTTAGTTGACTTGTTTTACCCATACTCTCAACTTGAGTTAAATTACCATTTGGGGTAGAAGTGTTATTTCCCCAATCCCTTTTTTTTAGATGCTCAGTAATCTTGGTCTGTCTTATAGCATATTTAGGTTTCTGTATGGAGAGCTCCTGTAATGGTGAAGGCTTAAGGGCATGCATCCTTTGGTTTCTAGTGATAACCATACCAAAAGGATACTCTTCTAAACCAAATATCCACTTAATCACTTATACAGTTAAATTCAGTTATATGTCTCAATACCACCCAGAACAGGTAAATTCAATACAAATCAAATTAACATAAACACATTTAATACCCAGAAGGATATATGAAATCCCAATGGCGAAAAAAAAAAAAAATGTCTTTTAAATACCAGCAGGCAAATAAAAATTATTATTTTCCAAACGGAGATAATCTTGCATCAGGGCGCAGCAGGAACACAGGTACCCAGGTGCACACAGTGTCTGCTTCTTCTCTCCAAAACACCAGTATGAAACCAGTATGATCAACGTTTCCCAAAGTCTTTACTCTTGCTCATATACCATCAATATCAGTATGACAGACAGATTAATATCCCAGGGTTTCTCAAAACAAACGAAGCAGCCCTAATATCAGTGCTGTTCACAGTGCACACAGCTGGATTATAGCAGAGCCCTGCTAACTACTCTCAGGAAAAACACCTCATATCCTTGGTCTGACTTGGTCCAACCGAGCGCTTACTGTCTGTCTACAGAGCTGCCAATGCCAAGCGGGGAGAGGGCTCGCAGTACAGCCTGCTGAGTGTTATCCTTTTAGATGGGCAGTAATGCGCCCGGCTCCACGGCCTACTCACTCTAGCGGCCTCGGCCTCGCAGTTCAAACACCCTCACAACTGTCCCAGAACTCCAGAGACTAAACCACGGAGGGTGGGAGCCAGCTTACTACAGCAGAGTGCATGGAAAACTCCATAGGTCCCTAGCCGGCACAAAACAGTGCAGCGAGGTGGTCAATCCAACAATAGATTTTTAAGTCCAAAAAGTCATGAAGGGATGAACAGCAAAAATCCAATAAAATAAAGGCTGCCAAACTTTGTAAAGCCCCCAGAGAAAGCACAGGAACAGCAAAAACTAGGCTTTGGTCCCTCACAGCAGAGTCCAGGCAAACCCGAAATTCAGGAATCCAAGTTCTCAGTATGTTATATAGGCAAGTTGCGTTATATGCCACCAATCTCCCCCACTTGTAGCGCCGGAGAAAAGCTCAGCCACTGCCAGGCAACTCCGGCAACTCCTGGAAGCCCCAAGAACACCAACCCTTCGGCAAGCACTCCTGACCCTCCCTGGGGGAAATGGCTACACCCCGCACCCACCTTTAGATCAGCTGGGCTGGCTGAATCGCTTCTCCTCCTCCGCCGAAACTCCACAACAAGATGGCAAGCCAATAATGCAGCAGTCCCCGAGCTCCAATTCAATCCAAACACTCGGTCTCTCACTCCTGCGGCCCAACAATTCCAGCAAATGGGAAGCAAGCAAGAGACAAGCGGCAGCAAGCGGCAATAAGCGGCAGCACTCCAGGCAGCTTTCTGCGGGCTTCAGGAATCTCGGAGCGTTTCGTCCAACAGACTGGAAGCTCCAACAGAATCAACAGAGACACCCTCGAGGTTTGAACATTAGGCGACCCTCATCACTCCAGTCCTCTGCTCCACACCTCAACACAGGGTCAAGAAAGATTACGTCTGGCAGAGTTAGGGGAAAGGAGCTCCACGAACTCCACGGCAGTCCACGACAGTCAAACCCTCCACTGCCCGCAACACAGATAGAATACTAAATAAAACCGAGAAAGCATAAATCAAAATAAAACAAAAACATACTTAAACATACTTAAAATGGGAAACCACGAAATTCAAATTCAACCCCACCTATACTGCCAGATGGGAATGAAATTTATAGTCCAAAAATGCAAACGTATTCATGCCTTAACCTGTAAGCTGCAACAAAGAGATAAATCACAGAGCTTAAAACCTACTATAACCAATAACTACATTATAACTTATTTGTCTAAATATCTTAAGTATATGTAGGTTAACCGAGGGTTGGAAAGCAACCTTGCTCAACCCCTAACCCTAAAGAACCCAACACTTGTATAACACACCCGTAAACGTAACCAGTTCACACAAGCATTATAGGATCGAGTTTCTGTGAAAGAGGCCCTTATAAGTTAGTGGCCTCAGCTACACTAGCTCCAGATCCTTGTAGGAGGTGATTGGTTAGAACCGATAATGATCCAGCACTCTGGATTGGCAATGAACCAAAGGTCAGGCACCAGACCATCGGGGGGAACAACGAAATGGGAACGGGGGCTCACCGAAGAACTTCCTAGGGAGCACCCCTAGGGAGAGGCCCTCGGACAGAGGGAGGAGAAAGAGGGGGTAAATGACCTTACCTATCAGTAAAGACCCCAGGTATGAACCATAAGTGGCACTGCAGGAAGAGAGAGGGCATCCCATTATGAGAGACACCCACTCAATCCCTTATACAAAAAAATATATACCGGGTCCCTGGGCGAATAACACCCCTGATATAATGTAATTGTAACTATAGAGTACCATATACAGCTTAGTGGAATGGGGGAAGAGCAATGACCATGCCCTTAGTGACCCCGGGAAACCACCACCCTAAATTCCTTCAGGGTATAGGCGCAGTAAGCAATGAAACAGAATTAGCTATTACTGTAGATCAGTATACAGCCATATTTATGGTGCCGCAGTTATACAAGTCCAGACTGTCATCCACAGAGTTCATCTGAACCTTCACCAGCCAGTGGGGTTACATCTGCATGCCCTGCACCATTCTTGGTCACTGCAGCTGCACAGGAGATCAACCCAGGTCTGACGGGAGTCTCAGCGTCAACCACCTCTATCAACGTAGATTCAGCTATATCGGCCAAGTCTTCTGACAGACTAGTGTCCATGTCCACAGCTTCCAGGGCAGGAGACTGGCCATTGCGAGGAGGAGAGACTTTGTCATCCCAAGACACTTCTGCTGGGAGGGCAGTCATTACAAAATCATGTGGGTACTGGCCCCCACTTCTAGATCTCTGCCGATGCTGAGCCATTCCGTGAACTACTCTAGGTGCCAAGGTGGTATTCATCTTGTGTGAAGATTTATGGGGGGTGATCCGGATCTGTGAACCACAGCAGTGTGGGATCAGGAGGGCCAGGCAATGCTGGGGGTGGGGGCATACTTTAATGTTGCACGACCACCCTGCTTGCCCTCCCCTTGATGGTGTGCAAATCAAAACTAGTAAAAAATCTTGAAATCTTTATAATTAGCTTACATTTCTTTAATCCACCATGATTCCATATGCAAAACACCGGATGATGGTCACTTAAGGCATCAGAAATCGAGCCACACTTCATCATATTAATGGGCTTATTGGATAATATCCAATCCAATAATGTGTGATTATTAGATTTGTTATTATGTCGAGTAGGCAAAGTAACCAACTGTTGTAAACCAGAATGAAACAAAACAGTATTTAATTTTTAAGCATCAGGGCCAATCCAATTTAAATTAATGTCCCCTAATACTATAAGCTCTCCAGAGACCCTTTTATCTAATTTGTCTACAAATTCCTGGAGGCCAAGTTTACTACCATTGGGTGGAAGATACACACAACAAATTGTAAATTTCTTGGTAGAGCCCAGTATCAGCTGAATGCTAATGTGTTCACAATAATCTAAAGTATCATTAAAACTACAATGCTCATTTACCACTAAATTATCCTTGACATAAAACATAACCCCCACCACCACCACTAATATGATCTTTTCTAAACACTTTGTAAGCAGGGATACACATTTCAGAATTTAGAACAGTAGAATTTAACCAAGTTTCGCTCAGTGCTAAAATGTCTGGATTATATAAACTAATCCATGCTTCAACCTTATGGAATTTAGACAGTAAACTTTGGGCATTAAAGTGCATCATTTTAAAACCTTGGGAAAACTGCATGAAATAATCACTATCAGCCACATCATTTGCAAAAGGGCCAGGATTTGTTTCAACATTACCAGACTGGATTAACAAAAGTAAACAATGAGAACAAATCTTTACATAAGTACAAACAGCATAGGTTTTTACTTTTTGTTTCCTGATAGTATACCCCAAGTTATAGCTCATATGTTTACCATTGACCCCAAACATCATGCTACAATTAAATACATACTCAAATTGTTGATTACCAAGTACAGTTACCTGTTTATCTTTCTGAATTCTAAAATCATTTTTTATTATATGACACAATATACCATCAGTGCATATCATACAGAATATATACACTGCAATCAGTAAAATCCCTCTGTTAGCCATGGTAGCACTACAAAACAATACCAGACATGAATGTCCCAGATAGTAAGTTTGCAGTATTCTGTAGCCCAGTCAGCCCCCGGTCTGACTCCGGTCAGACTCCTCGCTTCACTTTACCGTCCCACTTAGTAGCTGCCGCTCAGACGCTGCCACTGAATGGAAGTGTAGACATTTAAATATTGCTGCAGCCCCTCCTTCACCTCCCGAAGCTGCCACTAGCGGGTATAACGTGGAGTTGAAATTACAAATCAACTTCAGGTGTAGCAAGTAAAGCAGCAAGCGGCTAAAGGCAGTGTACTGTTGCCTAGCAACCAAGTTCATTCTTTGCACCGCCATGCTCTGATGATACTAAGCTATATGCAGCAAGTTCTTTTAGGTGCAGGCACCAGACACAGTTCCAAGAGGATATTGCAGCTCACAATACAGTCCACAAGCAGTTCAGCATATAAACACACCAATTTCAGAACAAGCAGAAAAACTCAGTCACACAATTGGGAGGGATGGGTCTCCTCAAGGAAACGGTGGAGGCGGCCACGGTTCAGGGATTCAAGAATGCGTGAGTTAGGCACATGGGGATTATCAAGCTAGGGTGAGGGGGAGGAATCTGCAGCATCTAGAGTACATTAAGCATCAGAAAGAGGGATTAGGCAGACTCAATGGGCCACAAGGCCCTTACCTGCCGACATCCACCCATCTATCTGTCAGAGATCCAGACCCTGTTGGTAAGCTAACTAGTCTATAGTTTCCTGGAAGATTCCTACTGCCACTTCTGTGCAGTGGCACAAAATCAACTGCCCTCCAGTCTCTCAGTACCACAAAAGTAATTAAAAAGCAGTTGTAGATATCTGTCACTAGTGCTGTGAGAACCTGCACCATCTCCCTTAACACACACGTGTACATCCTGTCTGTTCCTATAGATCTGTCCACTTTTAGCACTCTCGGTCACTCCAGCACCCTACCTTTACTAATGGGGAAACCTACTGTACCCCTTCCCCTCCCAATGCTTCAGTTCAGTTCCACTGTCAGACAGAGGACCATCATCTTCTACTGTGAAAACTGATCAAAAAGTGGTTCAGCATGTTAGACTTACTCTTGTCCCCTACCTCCCATTCCACTGCTTGACATAACCTAACTATACCTTTTTAAATCTTGCACTTCTCCCATACATACCATAATAATGATTTGTCTCATTGCTTCACACCCTCTGCTAATCAGAGGCAGACATGAGTGAGCAGTTGGCAGCAAGCAGGCAGGCGGGATGATCTGGAATAAAGATCAAGCACAAGCAGACTACTTATATATACTGTATATATTCTGAATCTTCTCCAGCAAAGGAAACGTATATGAAGAGATGCTGGCAGTTACTCAGTATAACAGATGTTGCATGTGTGTGTCTGATAAGCCCTCAATTTTCTTTTTTTGAATCACAGTAACAATGGTAGTCCTTAACATTCTAAAAAAACAAAGATTCAGAACTGGGGTCATTGATATTTTTGTGTACTGCATGCACTCTGTCTACATTTGCAGTACTTGCTTTACATGGGCATTAAGCAGATCCAATGCACAGGTAACAACCAATCAGGATGTAGGATTCTCTCTACCTATTTTATAAATAATATACATATAGAATTTACCGGGCCATCTACTTACCATTGGTAGTGCTTTCTTTGGAAGATTGCTGGTGCACAGTGTCATTCCTGTTCCCTGACTCCAATACAGAGGATTCTTCCTCTTTCACAATCAATCTCACATAGTTTTCTGTGACTGGAAACTCTGCTTCTGAAATGAGAGGTCAGTCAGAGATAAGAGCACAACCACTGGCATTAGCCCTGTGACAAAGACATAACCCCCTGTATTACAATTGGGCAAATTAGAGCTTGAGAAAGGTCTCAGGTTTCCCACCCAGGTATTATACCAATGATACAGACATAACCCTGAATTGCAACTGGGTCAATCAGAGTCTGAAAATGGACTCCAGTTACACACTATGCAGTTATACCTATGATACAGACATAACCCCCTGCCCTGCCAATCAAGAGTCCCAGTTTGAGAATGGATTCAAGTTTCCCACCCTGGTATTATACCAATAATGCACATATAATCACTGACTCTGCCACAGGTCATAGTTTTGGGAGAGTCTATAATCAAACACCTGGATAGGGCATTCTGCAATCCTGATAAATCCACAAGGACCTTGTCCAGTTTCAGTGGGGCCAGAATTTCCGATATTACACGTATGACTGATACCATAATCCACAATGTTGGCAACAACCCACTAGTAATTATATATGCAGGGGCAAACAATTAATTTACTGAACCTTTACAGAAAATTAAAGAAGACTATGCAGCAATAACAAACAAATTACTTCAGTTAGGTTGTGAGATTGTGATATCAGAAATACTCCCAATTCCCAGAGCATCTAGTCTCCAGCAAAAATGGATAAGAGACACAAGTAACTGGTTCAGAAGATGGTGTTTGGGTCAGAACACACACTGCATTACCCACTGGGAGGAATTCTATGGCAAGTCTAAACTCTTTTGCTGAGATGGACTGCATCTCCATAGAAGAGGCAGTGGACTACTTGGTGAACATATTGGTTCATTCATCAATAGATGTTTAAACTAGAAACTGTGGGGGAGAGGTATTCACCAAAAACCTCTCTAGAAGACAAATGTACTGAAACATTAAAGTACAGTACACAGAAATCACATGTCCTTAAGGAGCAACTGGTAGACTCACCATCAAGTGACCAAAAAACTAACCATGCTACTTCTGAATGCTACAAGTTTACGTACCAAAATTGATAAACATACTTATATAATGAAAGAAAATAATGTAGCAATATGTGGGGACACAGAGAAATGGTACAAAGATCATGAATGGAATACCAAAATCCCTGGATATTATAGGATATACAGAAATAGAAAAGCACGTAAAGGAGGAGGCACAGCACTTTACATAGATGACAACCTTACAGCCTATGAAATAAATCAGAACTCAAATGTTGAAAATGAAACTAACTGGGCTCAGATTAAACTCCCATATAACTATTTAACCATAGGTGTAGTTCACTGCTCACCAAACTTAATAGCAGATGAGAATCATAAACTATTACTAGAAATAGAAGAAATTAATGTATCAGGTGATTATATACTGGTGGGAGAATTCAACTTCTCCACAATTGACTAGAACACACTTAATGGCAAAACATCATTAGAGAATACATTTGTGGATATTACCATTCATCAAATCCTGGATCAATTAACTACACAACCTACAAGAGAAAAAAAATGTACTTGACTTAGTAATGTCAAATTTTAAAGAGAAGATACAGGGTATTTGTATACTGCCTTACTTGGAGACAGTGATCACATCATGGTAACATTTGAATACAAACTTGCCCAAAGTCATAGTAAAGGCAACACTAAAATAAAGACTTTCATAAAGCAGAATATGATAAAATGAAAGCGCATCTCTCAAAATAGAATTGACAAGAAAAACTTAATTTAAACTTAGAAGCCATGTGGGAACAGATAAACCAACAAATCAAGTACTGTACAGAAAAATATGTATCTGTTAGGACTAACTAGAACAACAATTGATGTGTTTTACCATGGTGGAATAACTCCATTAAAAAACAAATACAAACAATCGATGTGTTCTACCATGGTGGAATAACTCCATTAAAAAACAAATACAAATGGAAAAAAAAACCTCTCCCCAAACATAAAAGGAATCCATCATCTAATACATGGTCTAAATTCAAACATAGCCCAATGAAAACCAAAAGCATGATAACAAAGGCTAAATGCAGAATAGAAATCAACTTAGTATCCAAAGTAAAAGATAACAAAAATCTATTTTATAACTATATAGGATCATTAAGCAGTAGACAGCAAGTTATTGGGCTGCTAGTAACAACTAAAGGTATCATAACCAATGAGAAAGACATGGCGAGTGAATTAATGAATATTTTCTAAGTGTATGCGAGTCAAAAGAACCTTTCATAGAACCAGGGAGAGAAAATATGAATAATATCCCAGCCTTGAATAATAGTGAGGTGGAACAAATCATGAAAACACTTAAAACCAACAGTTCAGCTGGGCCTGATGGCATCACTCCAGATTCTTGCAGGAACTAATCAATGAAATTGTCGGACCTCACACCATCTTATTTAACACCTCCATAAAAGAGGGCAAAACTGTACAAGAAGGGAGAGAGGTTTTTGGTCACTGCAATCTACAAAGGCAGAAGTAGAGATAATCCAAATAATTATCAACCCATGCATCTCACCTCGGTGTTAGGACAAATAATGGAAAGGCTCCCACAAAAACATATACTGGAGCATACTAATGATACCGGGTTAGCTGACACCGCTCAGCAAGGTTTCATTTCTGGCACATCATGTCTCACTGACCTGATACAGTTCTTCGAGCCAGTTAGTGCCACACTGGACAAAGGTATAGCCATTGATGTCCTCTTTCTAGATTTTGCCAAAGTGTTCAACAAGGTAGGAGAAAGGAGGAGGTGCTACTTCACTGAGAGTGTGGTGGAGCCATGGAATGCACTACCTAGGGGGCTGGTGGAGGCAGCGACAGTGGAGGGGTTCAAGAGGGGGTGGGACAGGTACAGGGGAAGGGTTCTGGAAGCAAAATCCAATGCAGCAAGAATATCCGGAACTGGGAAAGGAGAAGCCAGAGAAGGCGAGGGGGACAGCAAGGTCCCCACCCAGGGTGGGGGCTGACCAAATGAGCAGACACGAAAGACCGTTAGGCCTATTCTGCTGGCATTTTAGTATGTTAGTATCCTACTGAATACTGCTACAACATTTAAATAGAATAAAATGACATCCTAATATCATCAGTTGGAGTAGTTAGAAGATCGACAACAGAGGGTGTCTGTTAAGGGACACTTGTCAGACTGGGGAAAGGTTAACAAGTGGTGTCCCACAGGGATCGGTGCTTGGTCCCCCACCCTGTTTAATATTATGATGTTCACTATGACAGTAACTGGCAATGCATGGATATGCAAGTACGTGGATGGCTCCAAGCTTGGGGTCTTGTATGGATGGCATCTGATGGTAGACAGTTACAAAATCCAACTTGATCATTTATCTCAGTGGGCCACTGAAAACAAAATGAAATGTAATGAAAAGTCATACATTTAGGTCTAAAAAAACCCAACTTACACTGAATATAGATTAAACAACATTACATTACATTACGGAATACAGTTGAGGAAAAAGACCCGGGGGGGGGGCGGTGTAATGATCACTGGCAATCTATTGTTTGACAGAAATAGCACAGTAATAGTTAAAAAATGTCATAAATATAGGATCCATTCTAGGTACTATAAAAAGCAGAGATGCTGAAGTAACTGTGCCACTCTATACTAGTCTGGTGCACCCCCCACTTGGACTACTGTTCTCAGTTCAGCACTCCTCACACTATAAGAAGCAAAACATTGATTTAGGGTGTACAGAGAAAGATTACTGAAAAGATTAAACCATGACAGCATGTCAGCTATGCCACTAGACTGACAAAATTAAATCTGTTTTCAACTAAATGCAGGTCAATTAGAGAAGACCTTCGCCTAACATACAAGGTGATAAAAGACAAATACATGATTGAAACAATTGGGATCATGAGATACGAAGGTATAAAATCTACTTCAAGTAATAATTATAGAAATAAAGGTGAAAGAATGTAACAACTAAAAGAAGTAAATTCTTTACCCAAAGGGTAATTACAATATAAAATAAGCCCCCACACCATGTTGTCAATAGTAAAAACTTGAAATGTTTTTTTTAAAACAGACAAGATATATACATGGAAGATAAAAAATATGAGTTCCACCCATGACATACATGGGCGTCGAGTTCAATAAAAGGCTCCACAGCCTACTAAACTTGCATATCCCCTATGAACCTATGAACCTGGGATTCCTAGGTTTGAGAATGGACTCAAGTATCCAACCCTGGTATTATGTTAGCAATAACACCCGACAGGGTGGGTGGTATTGGGCAATATTGGACCACCCAGGGGTGTAATGAGGCCTGATGTTGCAGGTGGAGGGCCTTATAGTCCCTGGAAGGTCCAGCAATGCCCAATACTGCCTTTCGAGCTGTGCTCTCAAGGTTTACTAGGTTGTCGTGACAACCACTTGAGGTGATTACATCATGGTTCACCACCTTTACTTAGCCATTATCCTCTATGTATAAAATAGCTCCTCTGCCTGTATTTGAATGTTGTATTTTTTTTTAAACTAAAGACTCTTGTCCTAGTGGAGCCTCCATAGTTTTAACTTTTGACCTTGTTATAGTTACCTCATGCTTCCTCCCCAAGACTGAAGCACAACTGGAAGAAAGACTCCAATATTTTCTCTCCCAGACCACTGATCAGAACTGGATTGTGAGTTTTTTTTTTTTTTTACTCTCTTTAAATTTCTTTTCATTTTTACTGTGAGATGGCTGAGAGATGTGCCATCAGTGGTACACAGCCCAAATGTCAGAAGTCAGGAGTCACTTGGGGAATGAGGTCAGGTGAGCCATCAACAACAACAAAAAATTCAATGTAAGTTTGAAAAAGAGTTTCTTGTTTCTGCCTGTGGCAAACATGTAAGAGAGCTAGTCTGAGTGTGAGTAGCAGTAAGATCAGATGATGGATAGTGGAGTTCAGTTGAATGAGATGGTAGCAGGGATGGCAGAAAAGGAAGTGTTTGTTTTTTGACTTTACAACAATGGAATATTGCAGTCTGAGGTTTTATTGTGCAGTTATGCGCGGGGTACAGAGCAGGGTTGATGAGGTGAATCCTGCTAAGCAAGACAAAAAAACATGGCGTCTGGTCAATTTGAAAATTCAGGGTGCCCATGAATACCCTAAGTAACGAGGCATCCAAATTGGAACTTTTTTTAGATGGCTCTATTGAAAAATACCTGCTCAACAACAGAACTCTGCTAGCCAATTAGGATGTTAGCATGTCCATTACCACTTTCTAAACCACGATATAGACACAACTCCCTTCACTGCCATCTGGGAGTCCAGTTTTAAACACAGACTCAAGTTTCTCACCCTGACAATATAGCAAAGATACACAAATAATCCCCTGCACTGTCACCTAGCAGTCCCAGGTTTGGGAACTCAGGCTTCCCACCATAGTATTATAACAAAGATTCACATATAGTATAACTCCCTGCACCTCCACTTCAGAGTTGAGGGTCTGAGACTGGTCGAAGGTGCACCACACTAGGCATTATACTAATGATACACACATCACACCTTGCACTGTCACCTGGAGTCCCAGTTCTGAGAACAAACTCAAGGTTCCACACCAGGTATTGTACTAATGATACATACATCACACCTTGCACTGTAATCCGGAGTCTCAGTTCTGAGAACAGACTAAGGTTCCATGCCCTGGTATTGTACTAATGATACACATATCACACCCTGCATTGACACTTTGGCATCCAAGTTCTGAGAACAGACTCGGATTCCACACTCTGGGATCATCAGGGCATCTTGCCATCTGTCCTATATATAACATTTACTCAGCCCATCTACTTACTGATAATGGTCCTTTCTTCAGGGGAATGCTGGTGTACTGTCTCATTCTGGTTCCCTGACTCCAATACTGAGGGTTCTTCATCTTTCACAATCACTGTCTCATAGTGTTCTGGGATGGGAAATTCTGTTACTGTTTAGGAAACAAGGTAAATCGGACATAAAGGCACAACCACTGGCATTAGCCCTGTGATACAGGCTTAACCCCCTGCACTGCAACTGGGGAGATCAGAGTTTGTTTTTTTTTATTCAAATATTGCAATAGTACAAACAATTCACATATAAATATTTTGTGGTGAGGTTATACATCAGTTACTTAAGAACACAGGGAGTTAATTTAAGAACATAAATACACATCAAGGATCAGAATATAAACATATATTCAGTAAAACATCAGTTCCACCATTAATTTGCTAGCAGAAGTTGGGGATTTCCTACACATATAAGTTATATTTTACCAAGTATTACTCACTGACTATGCATTACAACTAGATCCATTAATAAGGGTAGCCATTCCTGGGTTAGTTCCTTCTTTTAATTCATCTATAGAGGGGGTCCATATCTGGTAGTACTTTGTCACTTTTTGATGGTCGTATAATGCACCCTTTTAATTCGGAGTATCATAACCATGACATTTAGCCAGGCATTGTAATTGGAGAGGTCTTTATCCTTCCAAGTAATATCAACTTAAAGGCCATGATAATAGCCACATTAATAAGCTTTCAGGAACTAAAGTGCAATGTATTTATTGGTCCACCAATCCTTAGCAACATCCAAGGGATTTTTATTACATGTATGCCCTATAGAACCTGATAGAAAATTAAGAATCTGGTGCCATCAAACATCTAAGCTAGGGCATACAATTAGCATATGTTCCAGGGTGGCATTCATGTCATTACAGCTAGGTCATTGAGGGGATATATTGGAGTTAATTTTATTAAGACGGTATGGGGTGAAATATATGCGATGTAAAATGGTGAACTGAATCTGAATAATTTTAGATGATTTAATTTCCATTCTTTACTAGTCTATATTTTATTCCAAAGCTTATTCAAAATGAACTGATTCGTCTTTTCTTCCCATTTCGATTTAAGGGCAAGATTAACTTCTGTTCCATTAGTTGTTATTACAGAATATACTTTAGAAATCAACTTTTTCTGTCCAGATACATTAAGGATTTGTTCATTTTGATGCAGTACAGAGGTCGACATTTTTGGATTATTTTTATTAATATAATCCCTAACCAGTAAGTATCCATAAAATTATTTGGAAGATTGTATTTTTTATGGATGGACTCCAAATCTATTACAGAATCTGAATGTATAGTGTCTTATTTCACTTAATCCTTTAAAGGGACACTGTCAATCTGTTGTTCATCATATCATTTCTGGTTAAAAACTCACTTTTTATGATTGCTTACCTTCTCTAAAATTCACTGATGTTGCTGTTTGTTTTGTCTGGTTCCTTGTTTAGTAAAACTAAAATGCATGTCAATGTATATTTATAAACAACCTTGTTTTTGTTTACAATCCTGGATCTGGTCTTAATGCATATTTCCTGAGCATTACAAACACACCCAAATTGTGCAGTCATTCATGAGGCAGTAGCCTCCTAAACTCCCACTGCATCACAAGTGGCTAGACTGTGTTGTGGGTGTTCCCAAGTCTACAAAAGATGCAGCTGGAGCTGATAAAGGAATGTAAACAAACCTGTGTTTGTGTGGCAACACCATTATAGTGGACAGTCAGTTTTTCACTTTTTCTAAGAAAATAAAAGTCTAAATCAAACTACCAGCTACATCATCAATCTTTACAGAATGTTGGCAATCATAAAATGTGTTTTTAAAACTACTGAGGTGTTGGCTGTGGACCTAGGTTGTCCAGGGGTGTGTTTGGGGGCTGGGCACGTCTTGAGCCTATGGCTTGATGGTGTTCAGCTCACTACCTCAGATCGGGTGTGGAACCTGGGCAACATTTTTGATGATGGCTTGACCCTGAGATCTCAGGTGTCAGCCATGGTTAAATCTTCATTTTACCATCTGAAGAATACTGCCCAGGTGAAACATCTAGGTTCCACCAGGTAACTTTCCAACGCTGGTCCATGCCTTCATTACTACCTATCTTGACTACTGCAATGCCCTCTACCTAGAGCTGTCTGGGGTTGAGATCTGTCACTTACAGCTAGTGCAGAACACTGCAGCCAGGCTGTTGACTGCCACCTCAAGGGCCAGCCACATTACACCTGTGCTGTGCAGACTGTGCTGGTTGCTGGTTCAGTGGTAGATCACCTACAAGGTAGGCTTGCTTACATTTAAAGCCCTACACAAAAAGGGACCTGACTACCTGAAAGATCTCCTGACTCTCTAATCCCCCAGTTGTCCTCTCTGATCCGCCAGTGAAGGATTGCTAGAGATTCCCAGGGTTTATCTAAAAACCTCTGGAGCACATACTTTTTCATTTGCAGCACCAACCCTGTGGAATTCTCTACCTTGTCGGTTAAGAGAATGCCTGACCATCAGTAGTTTTAAATCCATTTTAAAACATATTTATTCTCATTAGTCTTCCCAGACTGTTTTTAAATAATGTATATTGTTGTTTGCTTTTATTATATCTGTGGTTTATACTGTATACAGCACCTTGATTTTGAAAGGTGCTATATAAATAAAGTCTTGATTGCAATAGCCACAACACAAATAAGTAGGGAGAGTGGGCACTCCTGCCTGGTGTCCCTCTGTTGATGGAATGGCTGTAATAAGTCTTGATTGGTCTTAACTCTGGCCACCAGGCTATAATATAAGATCCCAACCCATTTATTAAATTTTGGACTGAATCCAAATTTCTTAATTACAACATTAATATATGGGCATTGGAGGCGATCAAGTGCCTTTTCAGCATCCAATAATAAATCCACTTCAGTGCAATACTCTGTTACTTTAAGAAGACACCTGCTGTTAGACATAATGGAACGCCCCTTTATGAAGCCATTTTGATCTGTATGTATAATGGTTAGTAGGACTTTTTCTAGCCTGGTGGCCTGAGCTGTTGCCAAAAGTTTTACATCAGTACTGATGAGGGGAAACAAGCCAATAGGAAGAGGTAAGAAATGGATTTTTATCCTTCTTCAGGAATAACAATGTATTAGGTTCTTCAAATGAGGGCGGTAGCTTCTCGTTTAAAAGAAATATGGTCAAATACCTCATTCAGATTAGGAACCAACTGTTCAGTATATGCCTTGTAAAAATCAATAGATAATGCATCTGGGCCTGCTGCTTTGCCTGGGGGAAGAGATTTTATTGCATTGAAGATTTCTTCAAGTGTAAAAGTCTGTTCCATAATAGAATAGTCTTCCTGTGAAATAGCTGGAATATTAATATCTTTAAGATACAAATCTATGTCAGCCAGAGAACAGCTATTTTCTGTTTTATAGAGATTGATAATCATGAAATAGATTATTAATATTTTGTGGGATACTGGTAATCTGACTATTTTTATCTTGATTTTCAACAATTAAATTATTTTGTCGCTGTGATTTTTAACTGCCAGGATAGTAATTTGTCAGTCTTGTCCCCCATGACATAGTAGGTAGTTTTGGTATACAGGAGCTGCCTCTCAGCCTCCTCAGTGATAAGAGTATTATATAGTGCCTCAAGAATGAGTAGTTTCTGAAAACTACTACCATCCCCACCATTCTGCATATGTTCTTTTTCACTCTGAGTAATTTGTTGCTGTATTTCCATCATTTTATGTTGTCTCTACCTATTTTTACTTATGGTATACATTTTTAATATCCCCCTCAAAAAAGCTTTAAAGACTTCCTGTATGGTACCATAATGAATTTCCTCCGCTTTATTATATTGGAAAAATTTAGTGTTAGCATTTTTTATAGCTTCAGAGGTCATTTGGTCCTGTAATATCATGGGATCCATACAATATCTTGGAATATTTATTTTATTTCTTAATTGTAAGGTGAGTAGAATAGGGGTGTGGTCAGAAATTATAATATTGAAGTATGTAGCCAAATTCACCTGGTATAAAGGAGATCTAGATAATAAAAATAAGTCAGTCCTAGAATAGGTTTGATGGACCACTGAAAAGAAAGAAAACAGCTGGACATCAGAATTTTGCACTCACCATATATCCACGAGATTCAGACTGCGCATAAAATGTTGTATCTCTAAAACTGCAGTCATGATTCTACCAGAGCGAATTCCAAATCTACCTTTTCCTGGATCTAAGATTAAATTAAATTAAAGTCTCCACCTATTAAATACAGGGCTAGATATTTTGACAATTCCAGAAAAAATTCCCTAAAAAAAGAAGAGTCATTCTCATTAGGGGCATACATATTACTAATTGTGTATGTATAACCCATTGCAGTAATTTGACATATGATACATTGCCCATTAATATCAATAGTTTGTTTAACTATAGAGGTATTAAAAGATTTCTTTAAAAAATTGTTACATCTTGCAAATTGTTTTTAAATGGGGCATTTATTCCCGGTCCCCATTTTTTGATATAAAACTGAAATTCACTCTGGGAAAAATGTGTTTCTTGTAGAAGAAGACAGTTAGCCTTGATTTTATCCAAATAGTTAACGATTCTTTTGGCCGTAATCCTGTCCTGCGTTCCCTTTACATTCCAGCTTGAACATTTAATTACATGTGCAATCTATATACAAGCAGGATAAGTTTGTTCATGCCGCTTGTTTCTAACCATAATATATACACTACCCACAAACCAGAAAGTTGCTTTAATTTAAAGAAGCTTAAATATATACTATATCTACCCATTGGCAGGTTCTGAAAGTAACAATGTTTGGTAATAATATTGATTGTCGTTTTGCTCATAAATATGATATCCTTAACCCCATCATACATTAAATATATTTCATCCCAAATGTTGGGGAGATCTGAGTTTGAGACTAAACTTAGGATTCTCACAGTGATACCAATGATGCATGACACAACCCCCCCTGCATTACCACCTGGGAGACTTGGGTGTGAGAATGAAGTAAAGTGTCTCTCCTTGGTATTATACCAATGATATAGTCCCAAAACAGCGACACTGACCTTTACACTGCTGACACAGCAGTTCAGTACTGAGGGAGAGGTTGCTGCCCTATTAGATGCTGGATAAAAGCCTCACAGCAGAGATGCTGACTCTTATATTGCTGACATTGCAACTCAGTACTGTGGGAGAGGTTGCTGTCCTATCAGATGCTGGATAAAAGCCCC
The DNA here is from genome assembly GCA_016271365.2 of Neoceratodus forsteri. Lineage (NCBI taxonomy): Eukaryota > Metazoa > Chordata > Ceratodontiformes > Ceratodontidae > Neoceratodus > Neoceratodus forsteri. Next base: position 414,449,889 of record CM057457.1, on the reverse strand, counting down.
ACAGCAGAGACTGCTGACTCTCACATTGCTGACAGTGCAGTTCAGTACTGAGGGAGAAGTTGCTGCCTTATTAGATGTTGGATAAAAGCCCCACAGCAAGAGATGGTGACTCTTACACTGCTGACACAGAAGGACAGTACTGAGGGATAGGTTGCTGCCCTATTAGATGCTGGATTAAATCCCCACAGCAGAGACGTTGACTCTTAAATTGCTGACACTGTTTAGTTAGTTTTACTTATTTTTATAAAATGTGTTTCAAACATTATATATTTATTGTCACACCTCATGTTGCTATGGTTTTAACTGTTTTTCTTCTGTATGATTTGGTGTGCACGTGTTCTTGTTGTTTAATAAGGTGTATTCAATTTGAAAATAAAAGTACTGAGGGAGAGGTTGCTGCCCTATTAGAAGCTGGATAAAAGCCCCAGAGCAGAGATGTCGACTCTTACATTGATGACACTGCAGCTCAGTACTGATGGAGAGGTTGCTGCCCTATTAGAAGCTGGATAAAAGCACCACAGCAGAGATATTGACTCTTACATTGCTGACACTGCAGCTCAGTAGTGAGGGAGAGGTTGCTGCCCTATTAGACATTAAATAAAAGCTCCACAGCAGAGATGTTAATCCTTATATCATTGACACTGCAAGGCAGTACTGAGGGAGGTGTTACTGCACTAGTGGAGGTTGTGTTTAAGCCCCACAGTGTAGCTTTGGGCTCATCCATCACAGACACTGCAGGGCAATACTGGCGGAAGGGTTACTGTACTTTTGGAGGTCGTGTTTAAACAGCTGGTGACACGTTCAGGAGAACTTTTACAAAACATAATATTTAGACACTATCCAGCCTGCACTTCCCATTAGTTCTGTATTCCTCCTCCCCACCCAGTATTTAGTAGTCAAATCATTTTAATGTAAACAGGATCTTTACTCCCGAAAAATTCATCTATTCCTGCTGCTTTCTCCCTACCTGAAGTTACAGAGCACTGCTTGTGACCTCACAGTTACTCCCATGGCAACAGATTGTGATGTCACAACAGAGGATTATGACTTGAAGTAGGGAGTAAGCTATAGAGGTAGATGAATTCAAAATGAACTCTAAGGGCCAACAATCATATATGCATACATATTTCTTTAGTAATAAAGTATGAGGAGAAATATTACTAGGATTACTAGGACATATAGGACAAAAGGGAGCAGTCAATGCCCATAAGTATTGTCCCCCGCACCATGCGAGCATTTAAACCAATAATACCATCTTTATAATATTTTTAATTTTTTTATTTATTTGTTCTAGGATTACAAATGCCTTTCAGCTGAGGCTCTTTTACAAGGGTTCCAGGTCATTGGTACAATTGAGACAAACATAAGCAAAGATAACAGTTTCTAAAATTAAAAAAAAAAACAGTCTTGAAGAGGAAAAAAGAACAATATGGTGAAACTTTGGGGAGGGGAAGAGAAAGGAGGAGGGTGAAATCAGGGAGACTAAGTGGATGGAAGAAAAGGGGAGGTAGGTGGGGGGGAAGGCAGGTAAGAATAGAGGCAGTGCAGCCGAGTGGCATTTGTCATGGTCCAGCAGGGGAGGTGAAGATGGGGGGGGAGTGCTGGTAAAGTGCAGGAGTAGATGTGGATCCAAAAGGGCATCTTCAGCTATGGAACCAAAAGACATGTTTAGCCACAACAGTCACAGAGGTTGGAGGCAGTGAGTGTTAGATGGAGCAGAGTCTTAAAAGTGCTGAGCGATAGTGAGGATAAGATGTCGCTGGGAAGACCATTGTATCAACTAGCAGGCCAGTAAGCAAAGGATCTTTAGCCTTGTGTTGTGTGGCAATGTGGGATCTGCAGAAGCTGAGGTTTTGATCCCCTGGTATGGCGGGTGTGGATTCTCGGTTGTATGAGGGCTCAGACTCCAGGGAGGGGCAAGGCCCAGCAAGATTTTCTTAGTAGTAATACAAGTTTGGTGTTTTATTAGATTGGCAAGATTCAACCATCCAGTTTGAGAATAGAGGTCTCAGATGTGAGTTAGGCATTGGGAGCCAGTGACAAGTCGACATGCCTTGTTGAGGGCGGTGGATACATGTTTCAGTGTGGTGGTTGTAGCAGAGCTTTAAATAATAATGCCATAAACAATTATAGATATGATGGCGCTCTGGACAGCGACAGTGAGGGCTTCGGGTGTCAGGTGTTTCCTATGATGGAAAAGAAAGCCTAGCCAGGAGTTAGCAGCTTTGGCAACATGGTCGATGTGGGCAGTGTAGGAGAGGTGAGGGTCAAGGGTGATCCTGAGGTATTTAAAGTTGTTGACCTATTTCAGTGCGGCACCTTGTCTGGTGATAACGGAGAGTGGAAGTGCTTATGTTTATTATGGGAACTGCTGAAGATCATGGCCTTGGTGTTTTTTTGATTAAGGATCAGTTTGTGCTTTGTGAACCAATTCTCAACCGTGGAGAAGCTGAGTTGGAGATTTTCTTGCAATTTCTTCGGGTTCTGGTGTGTAGCAAGGATTGTTGCATCATTGGCATACAGGGTGATATGTTCAGTGCAGGAGTCCGGTAGAGTGTTACGGAACAGGCTGAAGAGTAGGGGGCCCAGTATTGAACCCTGGGGGACTCCAGAGAGGACAGGTTTGGAATCAGAGTACACATCCCCGATTTTTACACACTGGGAGCAGTTTTCAAGGTAGCTTTTGAACCAAGGGACTGAATCATTGAAGAGACCAGCATTTTTTAGTTGGCTCAGCAGGAGGGAGTGGTGGACAGTATCGAGGGCGTTGGTCAGGTCGATGAAAACAGCACCAGTTAGTTGTCCATTGTCGAGGGAGCTGTGAATGGAGCCGGTGAATTCGAGTAAGGCAGAGGATGTACTATGACCTTTTCTAAAGCCATGTTGCTGTTTACAGAGAATATTATACTTGTCCAGATGCTTGGTAAGTTGGTCCACTACTATACATTCCAGTGCCTTTGATAGGGGAGGCAAAATGGAGATGGGGTGGAAGTTCGCATGGTCAGTCTTATCACCACTTTTGTGAATCAGGGTAACAGTGGCCATTTTCCATTTGTCTGGGAATTGGCTAAGGGAAAGAGAGAGATTAAAGATCTTGGTGAGGGGCCCAAGTACCTCATCAAGCATTAGAGCCAGTAGCTTGAGGTCAAGTGTGTCATTGCTTGTTCTAGATTTGCTGATGACTTTGGCAACGTAGTTTCGGACTTGATGTTTCTTTAGTGCTTTAAAGTAGAAAGGTGGGTGACAGGCGTGGGTGGAGGAGTTGGGGGTGGGAGTTGATGCATCTTGGAAGAAGTCAGAGGGGAGAACACTGCTAAGGTCAGTGACAGCAATGTTAAAAGTGTTCGCAATAGTTTTAGGGTCGAGTGTAGTGTGCCCATTTATGTTGAGTATGTTCAGTGAAGATTTTGACTGCTTCTCAGTGACATCTTTAATGTTTTTCCAGAAATCCCTCCCATTTCCCCAGGAGATTGTGAGGGCATTTTTATAGTAGTCAGATTTCTGTTGCTGAATGGATTTGGTGCAGTCGTTCCGTGCCTGTTTATAATTCTGGATGTTGAGTTGCTTACCGGAGTTTCTAGCCACTTCCCAGAGGTGGTCCCTGGAGTTAAGTTTTTTTAGGAGGTCTCCTGACTGCCAAGGGTTACTGAGCGATTTAACTTTACACTTTTTGAGGTGGGCAAATTTATTACAGGCTTCATTGAAAATGTAAATAAATTGCTCCAGTGCAGTATTAGTATCTGTTGCCTTGAAGATGGGGGACCAGTCCTGCAGACTGAGGTGTGATTTGAGGTGGGGTAGCTGACCACGGGGTAGGACACTGCTGGTGATGATTTTTGGAGGGGGCTTATAGAATTTGTTTGACCAGGTACAGCTGATGGGAGAGTGGTCACTGAGTGAGTCAGGAAGGACTGAGGTTTTCGTGATCCGAGAGGGGTGGCTTGTTAGGATCCAGTCAAGTAGGGTGCAGGTCCCATTTCTGTAGTTGTTTCTGGTTGCATAGTCAACCATTTGAGTCAGGTTAGCTGATATAACAGAGTCCTTAAATTACCCACCTTCAGCTGAGAGCCAATTAATGTTAAAGTCACCAAGAAGGATGATTTCAGAGTCCGATAGGTGGGATTTGACAAAGTCAAGGACAGCGGTTAGACCAGGTCCCTGTTCCTTAGGAGGTATGTAAACAGTGATAACTGTGAGGGCCTTATTGTGGGCACCTAATAGGAGTCTGATGGGATGAATCTAAGCAGGTGTTGCTGGAAGATTGGAATCAATGGGTTGTCCTCAGAAAGTGTCTTTCACATATAAGGCACACCCTTCACCTCTTTTGGACTCACGATCAACCCGGAAGACATTGTAGCCAGGAAGGGTAATTTCCTGGTCAGGAATCTTTGGGGTGAGCCAAGTTTCAACTACTGACAGAATATCCAGGTTGTGTTGGGTGGTAAAGGCTTGCAGTGCATTAAGCTTAGAAAGTAAACTGCAGATGTTCAGGCACATGACTGAGAGAGTGCCTGTTGGTTTGTTTTGGTTGGAGGTGTCTGGTCCAGAGTTAGGGTGAACAGTCCCTGATAGCAGCAGGAGGAGAAGCACAAGTTTCAGAGTGCATAGGCGGAGTTCAGTCAGAGAGAGGTTGTGTTTCTTTTTTGAACAGTAGTATGCCAGGTGGTAATGTTGAAAATGCAACATTGGAATAGTTGTATACGATGTGGCTAGATGTGCCCAAGGCTCACACATGAGCAGGGAAAGATCAATTTCACTGGTGTGCCTCCAGGGGGAGGATTTGCCCCATTGCCAAAGGATGTAAAATAATCAAATCCACAGGTAAAGGACCAATAAACTGTTTGATCTACAGTAACAAGACAAAGGACGTGTTAAATTCCTGGAACACTGGCCTGGGGCATATAAAGGAAGCTAAAACCCTGTGTCAGTGTCTTCCCTTTGTTTAAATAGTTGTGAATGGTTCTCAAAGACATGCAGATCCCTTTAGCAACAAGGTAGACAGAAATGTGGATTCAGGTTGCACTCCTCAGGTCAGAGCTTGTAGAATTTCTTAGCTGTACTTATTTTAATTGTGACGGCTTCCAAAATAGTTGATTTATAATGAGAATCCCAGTATCTGCTGGTGATGTTTTCCAGTTTCTTAGTCCAGGAAACTTTCACAGATCTCATATCCAAGAATGGTCTAGTTCCTCCAAGCCAGATAAGCAGCAAGTGGCCACAGCCCCTGAAATGTCTGCCACTGCAGAGGCTTCACACACAAGCAGCAAGTGGCTGCAGTTCCCCAGTACTCTACCAAATATAATCTATCTAAAGCGGACTTGAATTGACCAAAATCTTCCATTTCCACTACTGTTCGTGTGAGTCTATTCCAAGTCCTAGCACTCCTAAATGTGTAACATTTATCTCTTTTTGTGGTATTTATCCTACGTATGGTTAATTTCTTACCATGGGTTCTAAGATTCTCTCAAGATTTACTAAATTCAAAGCTGCATAGATTCAATAAATCCGGAGAATGTATTATTTTATGGAGCAAAAGCAGGTCCCCTCTCTGCCTTCTTAGTTCCAAGGAATACAGTCCAGTTTCTTTTAACCTAGAGTCATATGGTAGTCCCTTTAAATGATGAAGCAGTTTGGTCGCAGTGCGTTGTATCCCTTCTATCATTTTGGTATCCTTAGAATAGTAAGGAGACCAGAATGATGACCCAAAATCAAGCATGGGCCTAATATAACTCTTACACAGTGGTATAATATACTGCTCAGATCTACTAACAAAGGAGCGTTTGATCCTTTTAATAAGAACCCTTGCTTTAAAAAAAATACATAAACATATACATAGAATACAAGCAGATTTGTACCTAATTATTATTTTTTTACGTTATCTTTGAGGCGGCAATAGCTCTTTAAGGCTCACAGTGTAACACTGAGCTCATACATCACAGACACTGCAAGACAATACTGGGGAAGGGGTTACTATACTACTGGAGGTTGTGATTAAGCCCCTCAGTGCAATCTTGGGCTTATCCATCACAGACACTGAAAAGCAGTACTGGGGGAGGTGTTGCTGCCCTACTGGAGGCTGGGTTCAACTCCCACAGCAAAGACTTGGACTCATAACCCATAGCTAACACTGAAGGGCTGTACTGGGGGGGAGTTTTAATATTAATGTATTTATTTATTTTTTACAACTTTTGGCCAGGAGAGACGCACTCAGCTAAAGACCAAGGCTTCTTTCACTTTCTAGGTGCTTCCTGGGAACACAGGGAAGTCAAGCGAGTTGTTCACGTTCACAAAGTATGTAAGTGGGGATTCAAACCCAGTTTTCCAGGTTTGCAGCTCAGTGCTCTTAACCACTACACTATACTGTCTCTTCTAAAGTTGCTATCCTACTGGAGGCTGGGTTCAAGTCCCGCAGCAAAGATTTTGGCTCATTAATCAAAGACACTGCAGGGTGGTACCGGAGGAAGGGTTGTTGTTCTAGTGCAGGTTTGGGTTTCGTGCTACACAAAAGACATAGGATTTCCCACTGCAGGACAGTACTGGAGCAGGGTTGCTTCCCCAGTGCAGGTTGGGGTTAAGTCCTACCCCAGCAGCATAGGATCTTCTATTGTTGGCACTGCAGAGCGGTACTAGGTAAAGGGCTGCTGCCCTATTGCAGGTTTGGGTTAAGTCTTACACCAGTGGCGTAAGCTCTTCCACTGCTGACGCTGCACATAGTGGTGGAGGGGTTGTTGCTATACTGCAGGGTTGGTTAAGTGCTACCCGAGATGTGGGATCTTAGATCAGTGGCACTACAGGGCAGTACTAGGAGAGGGTTACTGCTCTACTGCAGGATTGGGTTAAGTCTTACACCAGAGACATGAGATCTTCCATTCCTGGTAATGCAGGGCAGTACTGGAGAAGAGTTGTGGCTCTATTTCAGGATAACGTTAAGTCCCACACCAAAGATCTGGGCTCTCTCCCTGCTGGCACTGCAGGGCAGTACTGGAGGAGAGTTCCTGCTATACTGCAGGTTTGGGTTGAGTCATACACCAGAGATGTGGGATCTTTCATTGCTGGCACTGCAGGGAAATACAAGAGGAGGGCAGGTCCTATGAGAGGAATTCTGGGCCCTGGGAAGAGTTCCAACTCTGAGAACCCTATGCAGCAGTATACATCAGTACGCCAGGTGACCAGGGCCCCTCTTTGGTGCTGGGTTACGGGAATTATACCCAGCTCCACACCCTCTCATAGACCCTAGAAGAGGGGTTGCTGCTATACTGCAGGTTTGGGTCAGGTGTTACACCAGAGATGTGGGATCTTTCACTGCTGGCACTGCAATGCAGGAATGGAGGACAGCAGGTGCTATGAGAAGAATACTGTACCCTGGGAAAAGTTGAGACTCTTGGGACCCTATGCAGCTGTATACATCAGTATGTCAGATGGCCTGGACCCCTTTTTGTACCAGGCCCCGGGAATTATCCTTGGCTCCCCAACCCACTCAAGGGCCCTGAATGAGGGGTTTCTGCTATGTTGCTTGTTTGGGTCAAGTCCTACACCAGACACATGAGATCTTCCATTGTTGGTACTGTAGGGAAGTACAGGAGGAGGGGTCACTGCTATATTGTAGGTTTGGTTATGACCTACACCAGAGACATGGGATCTACCACTGTTGTTACTGCAGGACAGTACTGGAGGAAGCATTGCTTCTGTGTTGCAGGTTTGGCTTAAAAGCTACACCAGAGATGTGGGATCTTTCAGTTCTGGCACTGCAGGACAGTACTGGAGGAGTGGTTGCTGCTATTTTGCAGGTTTGGGTTAAGTGCTGCACCAGAGATGTGGTATCTTTCAGTGTTGGCACTGTAGGACAGTACTGGAGGAGGGCTGCTGCTATATTGCAGGTTTGGGTTAAGTCCTACACCAGACATGTGGGATCTTTTATTGCTGGTGTCATGGGAAAAACACCCTCTCCTATGCTTATTGTATGATATCTGTAAAATAAACACATGGTCTGTCTGTGTATGAAATTTCAGTGTGAGAAATTTGCCTGCATCTTCAAGGTGGCAGGGGTTGAAAATCATGGGCTGTATTACACTGACCAGGAGATCCCTGTAATTTAATTAACTTCCTTGCAAAATGGCATTTTATTACCTTTTTATGACATGCTCAGGCTTTTGAAGCTGAAACCAAATGTGAGTTTATGACATCAGGAAAGGACGTCATTTAGCGGATTCCTGTTGGCTATCTCACACCTGGGTGATGGACTGCAGGATTGTAAACTTCAAAGGGGAAAAAGTGTAATTAAAGACTGTCATAATTTGGGACATGGTTTCTGCTGATGTTCATATTATTTAAAATACATCCTGGTAGGAAATTATGTTTGTAAGAATTAATTCTGAGGGAGGGTCTAGCTGACCTCATCCAAAAGGGGGTGGAGGAGGAGACAGAGAGAAAAATATGTAACATTGTACATGAGGTGCTTATCATTTTGGGCTCTCAAGAAACAAAGATCTCTCTAACTTAAAACGCACTTACAGAGGTAATACATTAGGTAGCAAAGATCTCAAATGCATTGTGGTAGGAGTTTTGTTCTGTAGTTTTCCCTCTTTTTCTTTTGTCATTGTGATGCTCTTTAAATATTTGTTCTACATTTTATTTTACTGATTTTACAATTTTTAGTAAACAACATTTTCTTTAAGATACTGCCTGGGTCTCCTCAATCATTTTTTCTATGTTATTGATGAACTGATATTAAGTCTGACATCTGTTCAAGGGCTTGATGGTGTTACTCAGCTTGGAAAAGGGAAGAATATACCTAAGGTCTCTTACAGAGTTTTAAGGGTTCATTTTGGAGACCTGGCTTGGTGCCCCAGGCGAAGGATTGTACCACATTCCCTGAAAAGGGTATGCATCTGAGTCTGTTAGTTGAATATGCTAGCAAAAGGTTCATAGTTTGAATTCCCCTAGAACTCGAGGCTAAAGGTGATTTGGATCCCAAAGCAGACAGGAGGGTTACCCTGTCTGTTACCTGTTCACACTATTGCTCTCTGAGTTGGCACTGTGGGAGCAGAGGGCCTGACCTGTGGAGTGCATTTGTGACAGATTTGGTTGGCAGCAGTGCAATAAAGAATTGGTAACACAAGCTTTAACAGTTCAGTGTGTCAGCTTAATACTGTACAGCTCACTTGCAAAAAAAGGCATCGATTTATTTTTTAAAAAGAAAACTGAACCATATCCTTTTGCTTACAGTTAAAGTTCCTACCCGTTTTATTTTTTTTTCTAAAGTGCAAGTTAGAGTAGATATAGTTAGGGAAGAAGATGGCTTCCAACTACAACGGGTACACTGCATAGTACTTGAAGCAGTCGTGCCAGGACAGAGGAGTCCAGTACGAGGGGGAAAGCCAACAAGCAGACCCTCACAGATGCCAAGAGCATCGAGTCACAATCTATGACTGAAAAAGGACCGAACCTTGGGTGTGGAGTGCCAGAGTCCAGTGCAGTGTCCGGATCCAGTGAGGAGGACAGCAGAGACAGTGTAGGCCAAGGGCCACAGCAGCAGGGGAAGGTCACCAGCATTCTGGAGCCAGAAGCAATCAGGCTACAGATGGAGCTGTGGAAGATGGGACTGGAGTTTGAACAGTGGAAGCTTGAGTTTCAGAGAGAAGAAAGGAGAAGTGAGAGCAGTGAGCCACAGAAGAGAAGAGGGAGCAAGAACAGTGAAGGGAAGAGGGAGCGAGAACAGTGAGAAGCTGACCATGAAGAGCGTGAGCACCAGAGGTAACATGAACTGGAGAAGCTATGACTCCAACCACTAGCACCAGAGCAAGTAATTGGTTTGGGTTTAACTGAAACTACAGGACTAGGTTACAAATTAAATTCTGAATTTAAGGAGGGGGAGGATATGGATGTCTTTTTAAATTCCTTTGAAAAAGTTTGTATTCAGGCAAATATTTCTAGAGGGTCCTGGAGCTTCCAGCTATCCCCGCTACTTACCGGGAAAGCTCAAGATGCACTGGGTCAAATGGACAATGAAGACAGTAATGATTAAAGCAAACTTAAAGCTGCACTTTTAAAAAAGTATGAATTAGCTGCAAAAGCATACAGAGCAAAATTCTGTAAGCTCAGGAGAAGCCCTGACATGAGCTACGAGGAGCTAGCCACAAAACAACGTCAGTTTTTTAAGCGTTAGTGGGAAGGAATTGAAGCAAACTCTGTAGATAAAATTGAAAATGCTGTAGTGGTAGATCAAATTTTTTTGGTCATGCCAGGCAGAGCTGAAAACCTGGCTGAAGGACCGAGATCCAAAAACAATGCAAGAAGCTGCTGAACTCTCGGACTGCTATGCCAGGAGCAGACCAACTCTGAGAGAAAATGGGGCAGGGGTGGCAGCACAGAAAGGGAAAAGCATGCCTTTAGGGCAGCTAAAACTCTCATTGCCGCCACCGAAACCAGTTAGCTCCAGGTTTCAAAGAAAAGATTTTTCTGAGAAAAGAAATGAATGTTGGGTTTGTAAAGAAATTGGGCATATTGCTAAACAGAGTCCCAAAAAGATGAGCAATATGCAAAGAGGTGCTAGGAAAGAAGTGGGTTGAAAGCATGCCTGTAAAGATGAGGGAACACATGCACCTAGTCACTGTGAATGGTGTACAGGCACAAGGGTTAAGAGACACAGAGGCATCCCTGATGTTGGAAAAAGGGGATCTGGTAGAGTCTGGTTAGCTTATACCCAATAAATTTGTAACTGTACAGGGGTTCACTAGGGAGGAGAAAACATTGCCTCTCGCTAGTGTTCCCTTAGACTGGGGTGAAACAGGGGAACTGTGCAACAGGCTGCTGTAGCTGAAACGTTAGCAGTTGATGTCATCCTTGGCAACAATCTCAAACAGGGGATGGTGTGTGCAGTTACTCATAGCCAATCGGCAAGCGGAAACTGTAGTTCCCTGGACCCCGTAGAAGCCACTGTGAAAACAACTGGGAGGCTGGTTCCCCAGCCTGGATCTCCAGAGATGGAGACTAATGAAAGGGGGGTAGAAATTTTACCAGTAGCAGTTAACCAAACAGCTACAGAGGGTTACTCCAAGGAAGGAGAGGTGACCCATTGTCAGAGGGTTAGGGATGGCAGTGATCCTGAGTGCCCTGATGCTAGTGCTAGGGACCCTAGTTTAGAGACTGAAGGGGACCTGTCCCATGCCATGGGAATGTGTAAGGAGTTGCAGCTGCTCAGAAAAGTGACCATAGTCTAGAGAAGCTGAGGGCTTGGGCAGACTCTGATGGAACACAGGAAGGTGGCAGGAAACATAAGTTTTATTGGGAAAATGGACTGATGTATACTCAGGCTGTAAAGACAGAGGGAGGGGTGATAGGCAGTCAGCTTGTCATTCCCCAGGGGTACCGTGAGCAGTTGCTTAATGTTGCACATGATATTCCCTTGTCTGGTCATCTGGGAATCACATACACTATGCAGCAGTTGGCCCAGAATGTTTATTGGCCCAACTTCACCCAGCAGGTGAAGGAGTATTACAGATCTTGTCACTGGTGCAAAGAAATAGGGAAGGCAGGTAAGAAAACCCAAACCACCCTAATTCCATTGCCCATAGTGGAGAAGCCATTCCAGAGGGTGGGAATGGATATTGTGGGGCCTTTAAATACCCCCAGCTCCTCCGGAAACAGGTTCATCCCTATTGTGGTGGATTATGCCACCTGGTACCCAGAGGCAATAGCGCTATCCTCTCTGAGGACAAAGAAAGTGGCAGGTGCCTTACTTGGGATTTTCTCCTGTGTTAGGTTTCTGTAGGAGGTTATCACCGATTGAGGAAGTTCCTTCATGTTGGACCTGATGAAATGTTTGTGGGAGAAGTGCGGGGTGGTGCAGAGATGCACGACACCTTATCACCTGCAAGCCAATGGGCTTGTGGAAAGATTTATCGGTACCCTGAAGTCAATGCTCCAAGCGTTTGCTGAACAGCATGGGAGGGACTGGGAGAAATACCTTCCCCACCTGTTGTTTGCATACAGGGAGGTGCCACCAAGAGTCGACAGGGTTTTCCTCCTTCGAGCTCTTATATGGATTCCAGGTACATGGGCCTCTAGACTTAATCCGTAAAACTGGGAAGGCAAGCACACCACCCAGGGAACTCCCATAGTGGATTATTTCCTTAGGTTTAGGGAAAGGCTGAAGGAGCTTATGTGGACAGCCCAGAACAACCTGGCAGCTATCCAACAAAATCAAAGTGTGGTACGACTGTAGAGCCAGAGCTCAGTCATACACGGTGGGTCAAGAAGTCATGGTCCTCATCCCAGTCTGGAAAGACAAGCTGTAGGCTGAGTGGGCAGGACCATATGAAGTAGCCAGAAAGGTAAATGAAGTGAACTGTATCATAGAGTTACCTGACAGAAGACATACAGAAAGAATGAACCATGTCAACATGATGAAGACATATGCTAATAGGGCTGACATGGTGCACTGTGTAGTCTTGGGGAGGGGATGGATGAAGGAAATCCCCTTCTGGACTTGCCGGAAAAAAACAAGTGGGAGTCCTCTGTGGAGGCAGTTAAATTGTCACCCCAGCTGGCCCTGGACAAGATCGAGGAAGTAAGGGAGGTTTTAGCAGACTTTGCCCCACTGTTTAGCGCCAAGCCTGGACTAACCCCCCTTTGTGACACACAATGTGGAGACAGACACCCATATGGCGGACAGCATATCGGGTGTCAGAGGCTGTCCAAAAGGACATTAGGAGGGAGGTGGAGGAAATGCTGGGTTTAGGGGTAATAATCCAGAAATCCCACAGCCCCTGAGCCTCACCCGTGGTCCTTGTTCCCAAGCCAGATGACTCTACTCATTTCTGTGTGGACTGTCGTTGACTGAATACAGTCACGAAGTCAGATGCCCACCCAATGCCCTGGATGGATGAACTCCTGGACAAGTTGGGAGTGGCGACCTACCTTAATACTACTGATCTGACAAAGGGGTACTGTCAGGTAGAGTTAACTGCCAGAGCTAGGGAGAGGTCTGCCTTCATCACTCCGATAGGGTTATTTGAATTTAAAATAATGCCTTTCAGAATGAAGAATGCCCCAACCACTTTCTAAAGGTTGGTGAACCAGGTGTTAAATGGTGCTGAGGAGTACACTGTGGCATACCTGGATGACACAGCCATCTTTAGTACTAGCTGTGAGGAACACCTGTCTCACCTTAGGGAAGTGCTGGGCAGGATACAGACAGCTGGGCCCACTGTCAAAGCTGAGAAGTGCCAGGTGGCCATGGCTGAAGTGGCATACCTCGGGCATGCTGTAGGCCAGGGGCAGCTCCATCCTAACCAAGTAAAAATAGAGGCGATCAAGGCATGGCCCAGACCAAAAATGCATAAGCAGGTCAGGAGTTTTCTAGGGACAGCAGGGTACTATAGGAAATTTGTACCCAATTACAGTGCTCTGGCTTCTCCCCTATCTGACCTGGTAAAGAAAAGGATGCCTAAGAAAATTACCTGGGAACCAGCCTGTGAAAAAGCCTTTACCAGACTGAAGGAGACACTGTGCAGTGCTCCTATATTGACAAGTCCAGACTACAGCAGGCCCTTTATAGTCCAGACTGATGCCTCAGATGTGGGTACTGGGGCAGTACTGAGTCAGATACCCAATCAAGGGAAAGATCACCCTGTAGTGTACCCGAGTAAAAAGTTACTTCTTAGGGAGCAGGCTTACTCTACTGTGGAAAAAGAGTGTATTGCCATAGTGTGGGCCCTAAAGAAGTTAGAACCATACTTATACGGGCAGCGTTTTGAGGTACAAACTGACCACAACCCCCTAGTTTGGCTGGCACAAATGTGTAAGATGAATGGTAGACTATTTAGATGGAGTCTTGCCTTACAAGGGTATGACATGACTGTCTCACATAGGGCTGGTGCAGTGAACGCAAATGAGGATGCTTTGTTCCGTTGTTCTGAGGTGTAAACTGAATTTGTAGAACTCATCACATGTTGGAATATAGCCTTCAAAATTCAGGCTAAGGAGGGAGTGGTGTCATGAGGGAAAAAAAACTCTCCTATGCTCATTGTATGATATCTGTAAAATAAATACATGGTCTATGTATGAAATTTCAATATGAGGAATTTGGCCTGCATCTTCAAGGTGGCAGGTGTTGAAAATCACAGGATGTATTACATTGACCAGGAGATCCCTGTAATTTAAAGCAGCAGTACTACGAAATCAGGAAGTGACCTATCAAAATTCTGTTTTTCTGCTGTAAGCATGCGGCCAAAGTTCCAGTTTCTATACCTGTAAACATTTTTTTTTCCAGTCGTCTTTAGTTTTTTAGATATTTGCAATTTATTTGAAGTGTTGTAGCGCTACAACAAATATGGCGGCTGACTAATTTCAGCTGCGCTTTTTCTACAGGTCGCATCACATCTTTTGACAACAGCAGAGGGACCCTCTGCTGATCATTCCTGATGTCCCTGCAAGTCATAAACATGTACAGTTGGCAGCACAGGGGGTTTCAGTGCAACATGCTGGGTAGCTGAAATGTAAACAAAAGCAGGGGATAACTGAGCAAATTACTCGGTGATAGTACAATGCCGGCGAGAAAGAGTACCAGGTATATGATTAGCAGGGCACAGGGAATAAACTGTCAAAAAAGTGCAATTTTATTTTCGTAGTACTGCTGCTTTAATTAACTTCCTTGCAAAATGGCATTTTATTACCTTTGTATGGCATGCTCAGGCTTTTGAAGTTGAAACCAAATGTGAGTTTATGACATCAGGAAAGGACGTCATTTAGCGGATTCCTGTTGGCTATCTCACACCTCGGTGACAGACTGCAGGGTTGTAAACTTCAAAGGGAAAATGTGTAATTAAAGACTGTCATAATTTGGGACATGGTTTCTGCTGATGTTCACATTATTTAAAATACCTCCTGGTAGTAAATTATGTTTGTAAGAATTAATTCTGAGGGAGGGTCTAGCTGATATCATCCAAAAGGGGGGTGGGAGGAAGACAGAGAGAAAAACATGTAACACTGTATATGAGGTGCGTATCATTTTGGGCTCTTAAGAAACAAAGATCTCTCAACTTAAAATGCACTTACAGAGGTAATACATTAGATAGCAAAGATCTAAATGTATTGTGGTAGGAGTTTTGTTCTATAGTTTTCCCTTTTTTCTTTTATGTGATTGTGATGCTCTTTGATATTTCGTCTGTATTTTATACATTTCTTATTTTACAATTTTTAGTAAACAACATTTTCTTTAAGATACTGCCTGGGTCTCCTCAATCATTTTTTGCATGTTACTGATGAACTGATATTAAGTCTGACATCTGGTCAAGGGCTTGATGGTGTTACTAAGCTTGGAAAAGGTAAGATTATACCTAAGGTCTCTTATAGAGTGTTAAGGGTTCATTTTGGAGACCTGGCTTGGTGCCCCGGTGAAGGATTGTACTGCATTCCCTGAAGAGGGTACATATCCAAGCCTGTTAATTGGGTATGCTAGCATAAGGTTCACAGTTTGAATCCCCCCAGAACTCAAGGCTAAAGGTGATTCAGACCCCAAAGCAGACAGGAAGGTTACACTGTCTGTTACCTGTTCACACTATTGTGGTCTGAGGTTGGCACTGTGGGAATAGAGGGCCTGACCTGCGTAGTGCATTTGTGATAGCTGGCTCTGCAGGGCAGTACTGTTGGAGGGTTGCTGCTTTACTAGGGATGAGATGAGGTGCTACACCAGAGGTGTGGGAACTTCCATTGCTAGCACTGCAGGGCAGTATTAGTAGAGGACTGCTGCCCTATTGTGTATTTTAGTTAAGTGCTACACAAGAGACATTGGATCTTCCATTGCTGGCACTGTACTAAGGGAATGGTTGCTGTCCTGTTGCAGGTTTGGGTTAAGTGCTACATCTGAGATGGGGGATTTTGCATAGCTGGCACTGCAGGACAGTACTAGAGGAAGGTTGCTGCCCTATGGTAGGTTTGGGTTAAGTCCTACACCAGAGACATAGGACCTTCCAATACTGGCATTCCAGGGTAGTATTGGAGGAAGGTTGTTTCTCTACTGCAGGTTTGTATTAACTCCTACACCAGAAACATGGCACCTTCTACTGCTGGCACTGAAGGGCAGTACTGGAGGAGGATCACTGTTCTACTGCAGGTTTCAGTTAAATGCTAAACCAGAGATGTGGGATCTTTTATTGCTGGCACTGCAAGGCAGTACTGGAAGAGGTGTTCCTGCCCTACTGGAGGTTGGGTTTAAGTTCTACACCAGAGTCGTGGGGTCTTCCATTGTTGGCACTGCAAGATAGTGCTGGGGGAGGGTTTCTGCTGAATTAAAGGTTTTGGTTGTTTGCTTCACCAGAGACATGGGATTTTTCATTGCAGGCAGTGCAGGGGAATACTGGAGGAGGGTTGATGCTACATTGCAGGTTTGGGATAAGTGCTGCACCAGAAACATGGGATCTTTCATTGCTGGCACTGTAGGGCTGTACTGAGGGTTGCTGCAATATTTTCTGCCCCTTCCCTTTTAAACGAGCTCCCATCATCCATCCATCTATCCCACTCCCACCTGTCTTTCAAGACTAACCTCAGAGCCTGGCTCCTGTCTGTCAACTTGTACCTGCTTCCCTCGACAACCCTAGGGACCTAAAGCCTCCTTGATACTTGACTGCACAGTGTGCTGCCTGCCTGTCTCCCTAGCACATCATTTCCTCTGATCCTTCCTCTCTTCTTATGCTCCTCCACCTCCCTCCTGTGTGTTAGTTTGAGTGCTGGCTGCCCTTTTCCATAACCCTGTCATCACCTGTGACCCTCCTAACTCCTTTAACCCCCTAGCACCCCTACGCATATGCTACCTTTTCCTGTCCCTATCTCCTAGTGCCCAAGAAGCTTTCATGTCAGACAGTGGACTGTTCCACTCTGTTAGTCACACTGTATATGATCAGGTTACAGTTTGCAGTAGTATGCAGCCACTATTAACCCACCATTTGCTTCTCTGTAATGCAGTACTACCAGTGACTTCTGAATTTTAGCCTGATCTGTCTCATGAATGATGATCCCTGTATGTTGTTTTACTGTATGTACCAACTAAATTACTAAGCATGGATTTTGCAACCCATGGCCGAGATGTGCCTTGTACCACTTTTGTGATTCTGCTTACCTGCATCTGCTTTCCTGTATTCTATTATTACTGCATATATGCACTGAACTACAATGCATGTATTTTTTTTGACCTCATGTTGAGGTGTGCACTGTACCATGTAATGTATTTTCTGTGTGCCTGCACCATTGTATTGCATTTCTGCTTGTTGACTGCCACTACATGGCCCAGGTCGTGACTGAAAAATCAGTCCTGTGGATCAACTCACTTACCCAGTTACCAAAGACATAAATAAAATAATTATTGCAGGTTTGGGTTAAGTGCTGCACCACCCATGAGGGATCTTTCATTGCTGGCTCTGTAGGGCAGTACTGATGGAGGGTTGCTGCTATAGTACAAGATGAGGTTAAATGACCTACCAGAGATGTGGGAGCTTCCATGCTGGCACTGCAGGGCAGTATTGGTGGAGGACTGCTGCCCTACTGCAGATTTGGGTTAAGTGCTACACAAGAGACAAAGGATATTCCACTGCTAACACTGTACTAGGGGAACAGTTGCTGTCCTGTTGCAGGTTTGGGTTAAGTACTACATCAAAGATGTGGGCTCTTGCATAGCTTGCACTGCAGGGCAATACTGGAGGAAGGTCACTGCCCTATGGTAGGTTTGGGTTAAGTCCTACCCCAGAGATGCTGGACCTTCCAATGCTGGCATTGCAGGGTAGTACTGGAGGAAGGTTGCTGCTCTACTGCAAGTTTTTGGGTTACATCCTACACCAGAAACATGGCACCTTATATTGCTGGCACTGCAGGCCAGTACTGGAGGAGAGTTGCTGCTCTACTGCAGGTTTGGGTTAAGTGTTACACCAGAAATGTAGCACCTGCCATTGCTGGCTCTGCAGGGCAGTACTGGAGGAGGGTTGCTGTCCTAGTACAGGTTTGTGTCAACTAGTACACCAAAGTTGTGGGGTCTTCCATTGCTGACACTGCAGGGCAGTACTGGAGGAGGTGTTGCTGACCTATTGGAGATTGGGGTTAAGTACTACAGCAGAGTTGTGGAGTTTTCCATTGCTGGCACTGTAGTGCAGTAATGGAGGAGGTGGTGCTGATCTATGGGAGGTTAGGGTTCAGTACTACACCAGAGTTGTGAGGTCTTCCATTGCTGGCACTGCAAAGCAGTGTTGGGGAAGTGGTTATTGTTTCATTGCAGGTTTGGGTTATATCCTACATCAGAGGTGTGGTCTCTTCCATTGTTGGCACTGCAGGGCAGTACTGGAGGAGGGTTGCTGTCCTATTGCAGGTTTGTGTTAACTAGTGCACCAGAGATGTGGGCTCTTTCATTGCTGGCACTGCAGGGCAGTACTGGAGGAGGTGTTGCTGACCTATTGGAGGGTGGGGTTAAGTACTACATCAGAGTTGTGGGGTCTTCCATTTCTGGCTCTGCAAGGCAGTGCTGGGGGAGTGGTTATTGTTTTATTGCACGTTTGGATAATGTCCTACATCAGAGATTTGGTTTCTTCCATTGCTGGCACTGCAGAGCAGCCCTGGAGGAGGGTTGCTACCCTACTACAGTATAGGTTAAGCCCTACACCAGATACATGGGATCTTTCATTGCTGGCACTGTAGGGGAGTACAGGAGGAGGGTTGCTGCTCTATTACAGATACGGGTTGAGTGCTGCACCAGAGACATGAGATCATTCATTACAGGCACTGTCCGGGAGTACGGGTTTGGGTAAAGTCCTACACCACAGATATGGGATCATTCATTGCTGGCACTGTAGGGGAGTACATGAGGAGAGGTTGCTGCTATATTGCAGGTTGGGTAAAGTCCTACATCAGAGCAGTGGGCTCTATCTATGCAGAGAAGTATCAGGACACAATGCGCCCAGCAGCATGTTGCTGTGTTTTCTGCCATGGGGAGCTGTACCGGGGGCAGGGAAATTCATTAAAATATAGGGGTGCTGCAATACTGTGGCACTCCTCCCTGTCACTTACACAGGTTTCAATATGACATTTACAGTTGAATTCCTGTAACAATGAGTGATGCAAAGCCCTGGGATACTGCTCTAGGGAGCATCACCCTAACTGTGCATGTATAGGCATTTAATCCATGATCAGGTGATGCTCTTCTACCAATGATATCGCTCTCTTATTTGGACCATGTTATAAGACATGGTTAATATTTTATTTATTTATTTATTGAAGTCTTGGATACACCTGTGAGTGGATGCTCGTTGAGAGGTTCCAAATCAAATACATTAAACAACAAGGCAAAAAAAAAGGCACAGAACAATTTACAGATAATACAACAAGAGTTCAGCAAACAGATAATGAGAGTATTAAACATAATGGGTACACAAAATCCAGCCAGAAACAGATAAGCTGCAGTATTGTACAAAGTATGCCTATATCAGTAGGAGGAGCAGGAGAAGGAAGGGGAAAAGAGGGGCAGGGTAAGCAGGGCAGTGTGAGAAAAGACATGGATTTGACTGAGACAGGATAGGGGTACAAGAGGTTGTGGGGGTTGCTAAGAGCCAGGATTTGCCTATCCCAAAGAATAGGTGCTGGGAAGTAGTCAGTTGAGGCATGGGGTGTCTGAGCGGTGGCACTTGCAGGAACTCCTGTCAATAAGGTGTTGGTGCAGTCTGAGTTTGAAGGATCCAAGAGTAGTAGCACCAGAGATACCACGTGGTAGCACGTTTGTCCAGAGTGATGCCCGACAGGAGAAAGCACATTGTGCCATGGATGTGCAGCATCTAAGCACATGGAATGTTTTTGTGGATGAACTCCTGGTTTGTCTGGTGTTTAGCGGTAGGGACAGTAGGTTCCAAACTCCAGGAGGAAAACAGTTTAGCATAGCCTTTTTGGCGAGAAGACAGGTTTGATATCTTATTGTCAAGTTGGAGCCAGCCAGCACAAGTATGGAGTTTGCAGGTATGGGTTAGTTTAGGTGCATTTTTAAGCAAGCGGCATGCTTTATTTAGGGAAACAGCGAAGTGTTGGAGTGCCGTGTCAGTTGCAGATCTGTATATTGCCAGTTCATAATCTATAAGGAATACAATCGAGCTGTTAATTGCCAGATTCAGCACTTCATGGGTGAGACAGTGCCTGTGTCAGTAGAGGATGCCGATTCTGATGTTGATAGCTTTAGCAGTGTTGTCGACGTGCTGTGTGAAGAACATAGAGGAGTCGATTGTAACCCCCCTAGGTATCGGAAGTGTGGGACGAGTTCCAGGGCACTGCCAATGTCATTCCATATTGCCAAGGGGTAGTTTTTCAGTTCATTTTGGGCTGTTGCGTAGAGCATGGTTTTGGTCTTTTTATAATTCATTATAATCTTTTGTTCCATGAACCATATATCAGCTGATGCAAAGCTACTTTGGAGATCTGTTTCGAGGAGTTCTGGGTGTGGGTTGCTGGCAAAGATTACCACACTGTCAACATATAAGAGCATGTGGCATTCGCAAACAGACAGTAGGTTGTTTAAGAAGACAATGAATAGCAGCGGTTTCACTATCAACCCTTGTGGTACACTGGATCTGACTGGTCAGCTATCAGATAGAACATCCCCAATCCTACCTTGTTGGGGGCTGAGGCTCAGATAGCTGCTAAACCAGACCACAGTTCCTGGTGCAAGTCCAATTTCAGAAAGCTGCTCAAGGAGAAGAGCATGGTGAACCATATCAAAAGCCACTGATAGGTCAATGAGGGACACCTCTACTAGATGGCCTTGGTCCAAGGTGTTATTGATGAACCCAATGAATTCTAGAAGGGCTGTGATGGTACTGTGGCCACCCCAGAACCCATGTTGCTCTGGGCAGAGGAGGTGTTGCTGACCTGTTGGAGGTTGGTTAAGATAGTCCACCATTTGGTCAGCTACAATCTGCTCCAGTGCCTTGGGGAGTGGTGGGAGTATGGAGCTTGGTCTGTAATTGTTTTATTAAGTTCAGTCCCCATTTTTATGTACAGGAGCTACTGAGGCAGACTTGCATATTTGAGGGAACTGAGAGTGGCAGAGGGAGAGGTTAATTATTTCTGTTAGAGGTCCAATTATTTCGCCAGTGTCAGACAAACTAATTTGAGGTTCAGTGACTCGCCACTATGCCATGACTTTCCTAAGACCTGGGACCTAGGAGCTTAAAGGGCACAGAGGCAGTAAGTAAGTATGGATAAAAAAAAAGAGAGGAAAGAGGAGGAGGGGGAGGTGCCTAATCCAATTAACAGAAGCACTCTGGATAAGGGGTCAATCCCAGTCCTTTCTGAAAGAACTCCTAAAACTGAAGGTGGACAAAGCAATGTGGTCTGATGGAATTCACCCCAGAATTCTAAAAGAATTAAAGAGAGAACTGTTGACACCACTGACTATCTTTTTTAACAAATCATGGGAGGATGGTGTGGTACCCGAAGACTGGAGGAAGGCGGATGTGATACCCCTTCTCAAAAGTGGGAGCTAGACAGAGGCAGGAAACTACAGACCTGTCAGTTTGACCTCTGTGGTAGGGAAAGTGATGGAATTACTTCTGAAGGAAAGAACTGTTGAGTACCTAGAGGCCAGTGGGGCACAGGACCCAAGGCAGCATGGGTTCACAGCAGGAAAGTCATGTCAGACAAATCTAATTGATTTATTTGACTGGATGACCAAAGTAGTAGACCAGGGAGGGGCTGTGGACATGGCCTACCCAGACTTTAGCAAGGCATTTGTCACAGTCCCACATAACATAGAAACATAGAAACATAGAATTTGACGGCAGATAAGGACCGCTTGGCCCACCCAGTCTGCCCATTTCCCTACCTACTGAATAAGCTGCAGATCCTAGTTAACCAGCAGCCTACTTCTTCTTACCCCCATACCTAGAATTGCCTTATGACTGTCCCATGCATGCTTGAATTCCACAACTGATTTTGACTCCACAACCTCCTCTGGAGACCTGCTCCATGCATTCACAACCCTCTGTGGAAAAATACTTCCTTAAATTACCTCTGAGCCGCTTCATCTTCAAATTGTGCCCTCTTGTTCTTGCACACCTCTTTTTTTGAAAGATGCTACCCTCTTGACTTTGTTGATTCCCTTGAGGTACTTGAAAGTTTCTATCATGTCCCCCTCCCTCCTTTTTCTCGAGGCTATACATATTAAGCTCCTTAAGTCTCTCTTCATATGTCTTCCGGTGCAGACCCTGCACCATTTTAGTTGCCCTCCTCTGGACAGCTTCCATCCTGTCTATGTCTTTGCGGAGATTGGGTCTCCAGAACTGCACACAGTACTCCAGATGGGGTCTCACCAGCTGTCTGTACAGAGGGATAATAACTTCCTGTTTTCTACTGGTGATGCCTCTCCCTATGCATCCCAGTAACCCCCCAGCCCTCCTTGCTGCCCTCTCACATTGCTTGCCCACCTTTAGGTCATCTGATATGACTACCCCCAGGTCCCTTTCCATTTTTGTTGTTGTTAGTATCTCACCCCCCATTGTGTACTCTTCCCCTGGGTTTTTGTTTTCCAGGTGCATTACCTTGCACTTCTTAGCACTGAATCTAAGCTGCCATACATTTGACCATTCCTCTAACCTTGCCAAGTCCCTTCTCATCCTTTAAAAGATTAATAGTCAAATTAACCAGCCTGGGAGTGTGCCCCAGGGTGGTAGCCTGGGTAAAATACTGGTTGGACAATAGGACATAGGGTAATTGTAAATGGAGTTCATTCTGAAGAAAGAGGGGTTACTAGTGGGGTACCGCAGGGTTCAGTACTGTATCCAGTCCTTTTTAATGTTTTTATAAGTGACTTTCCTGAGGGACTGGAAAGAAAAGTATGCCTCTTTGCAGATGACACAAAGATCTGCAATAGGGTTGATACACAAGGAGGTGTGGAAAGGATGAGAAGAAACTTGGGCAAGGCTGGAGGAATGGTCAGAAGTATGGCAGCTTGGATTCAATGCAAAGAAGTGCAAAATAATGCACCTGGGACACAAAAACCCAGGGGAAGATTACACAATGGGGGGGAGGTAGCAACAACAACAAAAATGGAAAGGGACCTGGGTGTAATCATATCAGATGACCTTAAGGTAAGCAAGCAATATGAGAAGGCAGTAGGGGAGCTGGGGGATACTGGGATGTATAGGGAGAGGCATCACCAGTAGAATACAGGAAGTTGTTATCCCTCTGTATAGACAGTTGGTGAGACCCCATCTGAAGTACTGTGTCCAGTTCTGGAAAGCCCCATCTCCACAAGGATATAGACAGGATGGAGGCAGTCCAGAGAAGGGCAACTAAAATGGTGCAGGGTCTGCAAGAGAAGCCATATGAGGAGAAACTAAATGAGCTTAATATGTATACCCTTGAGGAAAGGAGGGAGAGGGAGAGGGGGGACATGATAGAAACTTTTAAGTACCTCAGTGGAATCAACAAAGTCCAAGAGGATAGCATCTTTCAGAAAAAGAGTTGTGCAAGAACAAGGGGACACAATTTGAAGATGGAGGGGGACGGCTCAGGGACAATGTGAGAAAGTATTTTTTCACAGAGAAGGTGGTGAACACATGGAACAGCCTTCCTGAGGAGTTTGTGGGGTCTAAAACTGTGGGAAAACACATGGGACAGACATGAGGCAATTTTTGTGGAGGGGTAGGAAGAAATAGGCTGATGGTTAAATAGGATCTGCAGCTTATCCTGTAGGTAGGGAAATGGGCAGACTAGGTGGGTCAAGTGGTCCTTATCTGCCATCAAAGTCTATGTTTCTATGTTTCTCTACTTATTTTCTTGTGTCTGTCTCAGATACTACCTTGAAGCAAAAAGGTGGTCAGAGGGGAGGTTGTGTATACGCCCCTGCAGTGTCTCTTGGGTTAGAGGCATTGAAGAAGTCTACCAGGAAAGCACTACTGAGATCAGTAAATGCCTGATTCAGCAAGCTGGCAATGGGTAGGGGGTCTAAGATCAGGACACCCTCAACAGTGAGAATATCAGGGGGTGTTTTAGGATCTTTCCCTGAAATATCCTGCAGGTTTGCCTAGAATGACTTGTTGCTGTTCCATGAAATGGTGAGGGCTTCCTTGTAAAACTTACTCTTTGCCTGTCGGATTGCTTTTGTATAGTCATTGCAAGCCTTTTATATCACTGGATGTTTGTTACAGAGCTCAATGATCAAGCTTTTAGCTAGTATTGCTCTCTTGCATCAAGCAATTCTATTAGATCAGGGTAATCCAGTGATTAAGATGTTCTTTGGCTTTCCTTGTTTTGACAGGGGCATGTTTGTCACAGACAGCATTACATTTTGCAATAAAGAGGTTGTGCGTCATGTCCGCATCATCGGATTCTATGAGGTCTGACCAGTTGAGGAGTTTGAGGTCAGCTTTAAGTTGTAGCAGGTAGCCCTTTTAAGAGCAGCCATTTTTTTATGATTCTGGTGGGGGTCTTACAGTAGTTGTTCCATAAGCATTTGACAGGGGAGTGGTTGTTCAGGGCTTCAGGGAGACTGTTAAGGTCAGAGACATGCGCAGGGCAGTTTGTGAGGACCCAGTCGAGTAGTGTGCTGGTGCCAGTCTTATAGCTGAACCTGGTCAGGGTCTCCACCATTTGGGAGAAAAGAATCATGGAAAGGGCATCTTTGATAGCAGTAGATGCAGATGAGATCCAATTGATATTAAAGTCTCCTAGTAGTACTATTTCAGTGTTTAGGCTCAGTGTGTTGATATAGTTCAGTAGGTTGTTGGCACCGGGCAGAGAGAGTTTTGGTGGAATATAAACTGAGAGTAGGGTAAGCACTCTGCTGTGGGCCCCTAGTAGCAGTTTGATGGCTAGGGCTTGAAGGTGGCCACTGCTACACGGTGAGGGTATTACATGACCCTTGAGTTGGTCTTTGGTGTTGATGACACAGCCCCCCGCCTCTTTTTGATTGTCAGTCCTGTCTGTAAAGGGTGTAGCCAGGCAGAGAAATGGCTGTGTCAGATATCTTTGAGGAGAGCCAGGTTTCCATGACAGATATCACATCTGGGTTATGCTGAGTGACCCAGGCCTTCAGTCAATCCAGTTTGGGGTGCAAGTTGCAGATGTTTAGCAAGGCAAGCACAAGTCCATGGGGTTTCTGTGGATGAACGCAGTGGTTGGGTGTAGGACCAAGGCTGGGATTCACATTGTCAGACATTAGTAGGAGAAGTAGCGTAAGTAGATGGAGAAGATGCTCCCGAATTATATTTTTTATAGAGTAGTCACTCCCTTTTGCTGGTCAGTTTGGTTTTAGTGCACTCTACATGGATTACGAGAACACTGAGTAATGGCAACTTGGACAGATCATACACTGGGGACTCATTCTATGATCTATTGGATAGAAGCTGATGAAGGTTGTGGAAATCTTCAATTGGCACTGAGGTCGTAGTTCCATATACATTTAGGACTACATTCTCCTGGGTAGTCAGGCAGGATTTGTTGGCCCAACTATTAATGCCTGGGGTGGCAATAATGGTGATTAAAATGAGGCTTTGCAAGGCTCGAGTAGGTTTAGGTGTCATTATTGGAAACACGGTGATGCCGTGTATCCCTGTTAGAGTAGGCAGCTCTCAGAAAGGTTTCCTTTCCCAGGTAGGGTTAAGCAGCTCTATTGGTGAAGGTAGAGATGACAGACCGGAGACCAGCCAGGGAGGAGTAATCATTTAACAAAAAAGATTCATGTTTCCTGGATTGATAGTGGAGAGACAGAGGCATAAGAAGGGGCTTGCATATTTAAAACCACTCTATGAGACGGAAGAGGGAGTGTTGCACCTTTAAGAGCAATTGGTGTGTCTTTAAGAAAGTCGGGAAGAGGGAAGAGTGGAAGGGTACTAGTGAGAAAGTCTATTTAAAAGATTGTCAGGGTAGGGGTGGGAGGGTGCAAGGGTGGGCCAACTGCTGTGAGAAGCAGCTCTGGAGAGATTAATTTCTGCCCCAGATCTCCCGCTTCTGCACAGAGTAGATCTTAATTTTATATAAGCTCCGGATCGCCAGTTTCAGCAAACCTTAAAGCTTAACTTTATTCAAGCTCCAGATCTCCCATTTCTGCAATGCTAAGACTTAATTTTACTTACAATTAATTGAAAGCAGCCAAAATACAGTAGTTAGAAATTAATCTCACGGTTTTGCAAGCATCCAAATACAGCAGTTAAATGACCTCAGGGAGCAGAGGAGAAAAGAGAAACTGTGCCTGTTTTAAATTATGTGGGGCAGAGACAATTAGTTTATAATTACAAACAGTCTCCATTTTGCAGTTCAGGGGCAGAAACTGTATTAGGCACAGATTAGGTTCAGGAAGGAGAGATAAATTATTTAACTAAGATTCAAGGTCTTCCTTAGAAAGTCAGTGGGGCCAGAGACTGATAAACTAAGTTCCTGGAGCCCTCAGGGTTCTTGGAGGAAACTGCGCCAGGTTTGAAAAATGAGCAATGGCATAGGCATGGTGTATCAGTGGCATTCTGTGGTAATCATACCTTGTGGCAGAGATGAGCTGTCAGGAGGAGAGGCTCCAGGGGCAGAATGCCCAGCTCTAGCCAGGGGCTTGCAGCAGAAATGAGCTGTCGGGGGGGGGGCAGCTCCAGGGGTGGAATGCCCCCCTCCAGTCAAGGGCATGAATCAGAGATGAGCTGTTGAGGGAGCGGCTCCAGGGGATGAATGCCCAGCTCCAGCCAGGGGCTTGTGGTGGAGATGAGCTGTCGGGGGCAGGACTGGCTCAAGGGGCGGAATGCCCAGCTCTAGCCAGGGGCTTGCGGTGGAGATGAGCTGCAAGGGGAGCTGCTCAAGAGGCAGAATGCCCAACTCCAGCCAGGGGCTTGCAGTGGAGATGAGCTGTCAGGGGGAGTGGCTCCAGGGGCAGAATGTCCAGCTCCAGCCAGGGGCTAAGGAGATAATATACAAGCTTAGAGAAGAAATACATGGCACAACATGGAGTACCAGTACATAACAAAGTATTAATAACAATCTCTTAGTACCCAAGGCACGGAAAATAGATTAATACTGTAGGTGTATAAACACGAACCAAGCTAGGCAAGCAGAGGCAGTTATGATAATACATGTAAGAGTCACTAATTACAGGGACCATATCTTTTGGAAATGCCCTCAGATAATGCCCTTTTGGTGCTCATTTCAACAAGAAATTTTGGATTGTTTGGGGGAGATGGTTGAGCTCTTTCCTTTCCACGTTCCCACCCCATCGACCGGCATGGTATCATACTTTATTGCCTTTATATAATATTGGCAACAAAAAAAAGCCATTACTAGGCATTGGATGTCTGATATAAACCCAACGATCACTGACTGGAGAGGGGTGGTCTCTGAGATATACTATATGGAGGTTTTGACAGCTAAATTGCATAATAGATACACCACATTTGAGGTATTTTGGAGGCCTTGGGTAATGCATATGTTACCGCTGGACCCTGATTTTGTTCCTTAACTCTTCTTTTCTTCATAAATCATGGGGGCGGGGGGACTGTATGCCCAGGAGGAGGAGGAGGCCTATCATGCCTGCGAAGGTAAAGAAGAATAAAGGAACCTAGAGAAATTAAGTTTAGAAAATGTTTATATGGGCTCCAACAGTAGAACTTCCTCCTGTCAGCCATAGTATAAAGACAAACAAGAAGAGATAAATATTACATGGTACCTTAATTATTTATCAGTATGAACAATGTAATGGTCTTATGGATGTCAGGTTGTAATTCATGTACAGTGTCATATCTGCCAAATAAAAAAAAAAAAAAAGTCACTATCTACAGGAGCAGAGGCTTCAGAGTCTGTCCTTAAATCCACCAAAGTGAGAAACATTGCAGATGGGTAGAAGGTAGAGAATTCCAGAGATTAGATGTGGAAATTGCAAAGAACCTCTTGCCCACACAGGTTCTAACTCTAGTATCTCTGATAGGGTACTGCTGGAGGAACACAGGACCATCATGGATGATTTAACTATGAGGATGCCACATAGACTAGTGAAAGAGAGGAACAACTGAGAAGCTTATAGTTCAGGCAGAGGTGCGGGTACTGTAACCTCCTCTTCAATGAAGACCAGTTTAGTAAATGCAACACATCATAATGATGCTTCCTGGGTGAGGTTCCAGAGTCTAAATGACCATTGTTACTGTGGAGTACTTCAAGATTGTTGAACTCAGAGCATCTGAGGTATTGCAAGACGGGGTGCCGTTTACGGAATGTGGAGGGAGTACTGGCGACAGTGATTAGCTGTGAATCCCCCAGTAGAAAATTGTCATGGTGGTACAGTAGGCCAATTATTTGGTGAAGAAGGGTCTTCATTATAAAGTCAATGTAGGTTCTAAATGAATGTTTCTGGCCCATGTAAACCTCAAGGTATTTAGCAGACCTCACTACTTCTATCAGTGTTCTGAAGGAAGTAGAGATGACTTTACATCCCTGCTGGTGTGCCTTGAGGCTCCGTACTTAGCCCACTCTTATTCTCAATTTTTCTAAATGACCTCATGCCAGTTTGCTCCTCATCCCTTATCAATATGTACACTGATGACACAGTCTTGTTCACCTCTGGTCCATACCCTTCCGATGCATCTTCCAGACTGCAGCTTGACTTCATAAATGATCAATGCTGGCTAAGATCACATCAACTTTTCCTCAATACCAAGAAAACAGTCTCCATGACCTTTGGCACTAGGCAGAGACTCTCTGGGCTGCCCCCCCCCCTTCTGCTCCCTTGATGGGACTACCTTAGTGGACACCTCTTCTTTTAAATACCTGGGTGTTTGCCTGGACCAACACCTAAAGATTTCTCTGCATATCAACACCATCCTGTGTAAACTGCACCCCAAGCTTGGCGCCCTCTACAGGAACCGTAGTTCCTAAGCTCTGCAGGTTTGGCACGATCTTGTTCAGAAAATTATACTCCCTATTTTTGACTATTGCCACAGTCTAGAGTGCTGCTCCCAAGTCTTCCCTCACCAGATTGGATGCCCTCTTCAATGCCTTCTGTCACTTTGCACTTGACACCCACTCCCTCACTCACCACTGCTCCCTGTACCATTCTCTTGCCTTCCCCTCCCTTGAATGCAGGCGCCTCTCACATTGTGCCAAGTTCACATCTAAATATTAGCTTGGGACTCTCCCCTCCTATCTCTCTGCCTCTCTTTCCTCCCCTCTTCCCTTCTCCTCTTCAGGTCCACTGATGCTCACACTATCTATTCCTCATCATTCCACCACCACTGGTCAGTTAGCTTTCTTCTACAGCAACCCAATGCTTTGGAATTCCTTGTCATTTCCTTTCAAGTTCTCTTCATCTGCATCTGCTATCTCTGTAGCCCTTCATAACTTCTGTTCCCCTAACTGAACTTGACCTTAGCCCCTCCTTTATCCATCCTCCTTTTTCCCCCAGTCCTGCTACTCTCCAATTTGACAAAAATACACCAGTCCCTGGCCCTCCTTCTTCCTCCTCTTATCCCACTCCTGTTGCTAATCCCTCACCCATCTTTCTCCTCCCTTCCCCTATAACCCTCTGTCACTCTTCCATGGCTCCCAAAGTTCAAGCCCGCCTTTCTGCCCCCTTCCTCATGGCTTCTCTCTGCCAATACTCTGAGCCCCATGCAGGGTTCTCTACATCCTGAAGGGGTGCAGGTCCTAGCCATACTCTCTCCCCCCCTCTCTATTCTTCCCATGTCACTCCCCCTTCCGATCCCAATCCCCTTGCAGGGTTCTTTGCAACCTGAAGGGGAAGTCTACTCTAACTACCCCCCACCTCTTCCGCCTACCCCTCCCAGTACTTTTTACAATTGTCCTCCTTTTCTCTCCTCTCTACCATATAACACTCCCCTCCTTTTCTCCCTTCCAAACATGCCCCCTTTGTTTTTACCCATGTCATTTACACCTACCCTCACCTAGTCCTACTAAAGCACTTCTCATCATTTGTTTCAAACATCCTCTAGCACTTCAACTTTGACTCTCCACTAACTCATGCCCTGCAGGACTTCCTGCTGTCAAGTTGCTACCCTCTTTCTAATTGCTATTGTCACTAGTTCAAACTTGGTCTGTCGCCCTGTCTGGGAAGCCTGGGTCAGTCTGTATGACTATACAATGTTTTTTGGATAATTTGTGTTTGCACTACTACTATATTTGTTATGTAATCATTCTGTACAATTAACCTGTTTCCCGTTTTGTCAGCTGTGCTTGTATTACTCCAGTAACTCCTTTGTAATTGTTCATTCCTCCCAACTTTACAACCCCCCTCCTCAAAGGATGCTTCTGGAAGCAAGCTTTTCACAGCTCATATTGTCTTTCCTGGTAAAGCATTTCACAAACAAACAAACAAACAAATAAATAAATAAATAAATTATAGGTATTGTCTGGTCAAGCCCACATTTCTAGGTCCAAACAAAATTGCCTTGGTTTTTTTGCAGTGAGGACCATTTTAATGGCCAAGAACCAGTTTTCCAGTTCTAGAATGTCTCCAGCAATCTGTGCATTAAGACAGCTGGAATCTCCAGAAAGTCTACAGAGGACAACATCATCAGCATACAGCATTATATAAACTCATTATTTAGCTGTCCACTTACTGCAGGTAGTATCTTCAAGCCCCTCCTTCTGCAGTGCAGATTTAATGCCCTCCATATCATCATATGGGCATTCCTCATCCTGCTCAAACAGCAACAGCAGTTCCTCCTTTGGGATGTTGTATCCTGAGCATTACAAAGAGCAGAAACTGATTAATGTCAATGCCATTTATAATTAGAACTAGATACACATAAAAAAGAACAATTCAGGGAATGTCTGAACTGTACCTACAGTAGGTCATACTTAAACTGACAGATGATGATTCATAACTACACCAGTATTTCATCACAAATTATGGATAAAGACTGACCATCTCTGAAGGCCATTTATTACTCTCCATATGTTCATATTCTAGGCCTCATGTTCTCTCCTTGCCTACATATTCCAACATACCTTTTGTTTCCATACTTACATATTCCTGCAACCCTGCTCTCCAACACATTTACATAATCCTATACTACATATTCTCTCTATACTTTCACATTTCCACAAACACTGTTCTTTCTATTATTACATATTTCTACACACCCTATTCTGTCTCTCCATACTTGTATATTCCTGCACCCTCTGTTCTAACTTATCTTACTGCACATATCCCTATACCTGGAGTTTATACTTAAAATGCATGATATGGAAGGAGAGGTAGAAAGCCATTTGTTTCTACAGTACCTCAGAATTAGTCATTTGAAAAGTCCCTAATCATGAGTGTATTAAGTGTATCTTTAAAGAACTTACTGTTTCTTCTGGTGATTACTTCCTTTAGTAATAAACTGCATATATTATGATTGTGCAAAAAAAATCTTCCTATTATTTTTTTCTAAGTATTATTTATTTTACATGACTTCTTGAATGATGTGGCTCTGAGTGAAACATCATGTTTAAGTCCCTTAATACTACATTTAATAGATCGTTGTCCTTATGAAAGTTACAGAACAGAAGTTTCCCTTTAATTCTCCTCCTGTATAGAATACTCAATGATAGATTTTCTAATTTCATATCATATAACATGCTTTGTGCTCTGCCCATCATTTATTTTTGCCTTAGTCTTACCAGGCATCTGTAGAGAGATATGATTATGCTCTATGGTACTACTAATGAATCTTCAACCGATGTGTTCTGCTGGCCTTAGCATATCTCACATTACTCTTGGTTAATGTATTGAGGATATTATTTATTTATTTGAATTTGGGTAACCTGGTAAGCCCACTGAGACAGCTCAGTCCCTTTCTCAGGGGTGACTTGGGACAAACTTATAATGTAATAGCAACTTGTGACAAAAATCAACAGAAAATGAATGATACAACACATATACAAAAAATTAAATACAAAAAACAACGTATACATGTGCAATATATTTTGGTGCAAAAGTACATAAAGGTCCCTTTCCTACACTGTTTAGCCAATGGTGACACCTTCTATGAGATACTATATTTTGGAGATGTTTCTGTCAATATGCATAACTTTACATTTCTGCATTGAATTTCAGCTGCCAGACCATGGGCACATTTTTCCAGCCCATGAAACTCCATTTTTATATTCATAATCCCCTGCTCCATCTCCACCCTGCTATATATTTTGTTTCATCTGCAGACAAGTCTATCTGTACCTCTTATGTTGCAGGTGAATATACTGAAAAGTACCTATTCAAGTACAGAACCCTGTGACACCCCACTTGTCACATTTCCAAACCCTGAATTACTTCCATTTACCAAAACCCTCTATGTTCCCTCCCTTAATCTATTGCTTACATACTGTCCAAACATAGAAATTGTCAGCAGATAAGGACCACCAGGCCCATCTAGTCTGCCCGTAAGCCCTACACTAGATGAGTCAGTTAATCTCTCACCTGATCCCAGCCCCCTTCCGTTTCTTCACAGGTCACCTGTGCAGCACCAAATCAAAGACATTGCTGAATGGAGAAATCATATAGGTTTTGAATGCCTCTGGTCTTTCCCCACCTTTTCATGCAACATCTGGAAACATCCAATACTGCAATAATATATTCATAGTGCCCTCCTATTTTGCTTCTACCCCATCCAGGGCTTGGTGCTGGGACCAATTCTGTTTAACATTTTCACAGCCGACATTGCAGTAGGGATTAAGAGCAAGATGAGTCTCTACATAGATGCCACAAAGATCTGTGCCAAGGTAGATGGGGGAGGGAGCAAATGTACTTCACGCGAAAGTGGCAAAACTGGAGGAATGGTCTCACACTTGACAACTTAGTTTCAATGCCAAGAAGTGCAAAGTGATGCATTTAGGAGGCAAGAACCCAGAACTGGCTGGAGGGTGTCCGGTAAACAAAATCCAAGGAGGAGAAGGATCTGGGAGTGCTGGTAACATAGAAACATAGAATTTGATGGCAGATAAGGACCGCTTGGCCCACCCAGTCTGTCCATTTCCCTACCTAATGGATAAGATGCAGATCCTAGTTAACCAGCAGCCTACTTCTTTCTGCCCCAACCCCCCAGAATTGCCTTATGACTGTTCCATGCATGCTTGAATTCCACCACTGTTTTTGACTCAACAACCTCCTCCGGAAGGCGTCCATGCATCCACAACCCTCTCTGTGAAAAAATACTTCTAAATTACCTCTGAGCGACCCTCTATCTTCAAATTGTGCCCTTGTTCTTGCACACCTCTTGTTTTGAAAGATGCTACCCTCTTGGACTTTGTTGATTCCCTTGAGGTACTTGAAAGTTTCTATCATGTCCCCCCTCTCCCTCCTTTCCTTGAGGCTATACATATTAAGCTCCTTAAGTCTCTCTTCATATGTCTTCCGCTGCAGACCTTGCACCATTTTAGTTGCCCTCCTCTGGACAGCTTCCATCCTGTCTATGTCTTTGTGGAGATTGGGTCTCCAGAACTGCACACAATACTCCAGATGGGGTCTGACCAGCTGTCTGTACAGAGGGATAATAACTTCCTGTTTTCTACTGGTGATGCCTCTCCCTATGCATCCCAGTATCCCCCCAGCCCTGCTTGCTGCCCTCTCACACTGCTTTCCCACCTTTAGGTCATCTGATATGACTACCCCCAGGTCCCTTTCCATTTTTGTTGTTGTTAGTATCTCACCCCCATTGTGTACTCTTTCCCTGGGATCTTTTTGTTTCCCAGGTGCATTACCTTGCACTTCTTAGCACTGAATCTAAGCTGCCATACATATGACCATTCCTCTAACCTTGCCAAGTCCCTTCTCATCCTTTCCACCCCACCTTGTGCATCAACTCTGTTGCAGATCTTTGTGTCATCTGCAAAAAGACATACTTTTCCTTCCAGTCCCTCAGCAATGTCGCTTATAAAGACATTGAAGAGGACTGGTCCTAATACTGAACCTTGAGGTACCCCACTAGTAACCCCCTTTCTTCAGAGTGGACTCCATTTACTATTACTCTCTGTGTTCTATTCTCCAGCCAATTCTTTATCCAGGCTGTCATCTTGGTACCCACTCCCAGGCTGGCTAACTTATATATTAATCTTTTGTGTGGGACTGTGTCAAATGCCTTGCTAAAGTCTAGGTAGGCCATGTCCACAGCCCCTCCCTGATCTACTACTTTGGTCACCCAGTCAAAGAAATCTATCAGATTCATCTGGCATGACCTTCCCGCTGTGAATCCATGCTGCCTTGGGTCCTGTACTCCTCTGACCTCTAGATACTCGACAATTTTTTCCTTTAGAAGTGATTCCATCATTTTCCCTACCACTGAGGTTAAACTAACAGGTCTGTAGTTTCCTGCTTCTGCCTTGCTCCCACTTTTGTGAAGAGGAACCACAACTGGGGAGATGAACCACTCTGCTCAGTGCAGGAAGGCAGCAGTGAAGGCAAACAGGATGCTAGGTTGCATAGCAAGGGGGATTACTTCCAGGAGTGGGAAGGTCATCTTGCCCCTGTACGGGTCCCTAGAGTACTGCATACAATTCTGACACCACTACTTGAAAAGGGACATCAAACTACTGGAGGGGGTATAGCACAAGGCAACAAAAATGATCCTGGGGTTGGGGGACAAATCGTATGAGAGACCTCAATATGTATACCCTAGAGGAAAGAAGGGAGAGAGAGAGAGAGATATGATTGAGACCTTCAAGTACCTGAAGGGTTTGAACAGAGTAGACACCAGGTGTATGTTCAGTCTGAAGAGCGGAAGGGAAACCAGGGGACACTCTATGAAGTTGGAAGGGGGCAGGTTCAAGAGGGAATGGAGGAGGCACTATTTCACAGAAAGTGTGGTGGCAGAGTGGAACGCTCTGCCAGAGGAAGTCATATCGCTGCAGATTGTTGGATGCTTTGAGAGGGAGTGCGACAGATTCAAGAGGAAGATACAAACCAGGAGGGGGCACAAGATGAGGGGGCATATGGGGGAAACTGCAGTCTAATGCACCAAAGTGCTTCACACTCAAGCAGACTGGAGAGACCAAATGGCCTGTATCTGCTAGCAATTTTGTATGTTCAAATCCAGCTGCTCTGCCCCCCTCAAACATAACCTGCAGTAATCTCTCCATCCTCCCAAACCCTATCCTCCTAAAGTCTGGTACTAGCGTCTTGGTCCTGGGACAGTTAGCCCTATGGGTTATGTTTATCCACATAGTACTCTGACTGCGTGACCTCCGGGGGGGCTTGACCTTTACTTCCTCAATAAAATCATGGGTTGGGATACCATGTCAAGGGTGGCCCCATCTTTACTAAGTTCCCTGACTTGACATACAATGAAGCAGTCCTAAAAGTTCTCCATCAGTGCCTAGTCCATGCACTCCTTGTCCTGAGTAAATCCCAGTGCATATCAGGCAGGTTTACGTCTGCCATCTGGACAATGTTCTCTGTTTCAACTGCCTTCCTATTTCCCCCATCAACAACCTTTTTTTCAGCCACAGTCTGGTTTGTTGGGCCTGTGAGAAACCCCCAACCTTATGTTCTTCCCCCCTCCACCACCAACTATACCCACAGTGATTCAACACACCTTTGACCCAAATGGAGTC
Organism: Neoceratodus forsteri; assembly: GCA_016271365.2. NCBI lineage: Eukaryota > Metazoa > Chordata > Ceratodontiformes > Ceratodontidae > Neoceratodus > Neoceratodus forsteri. The sequence goes on along the minus strand of CM057457.1, from coordinate 414,414,351 downwards.
TCTCATCATCCCCATTATGTACCCCATTACTTTCTTGACCTTTCTGCAAGAAAGCGTAGCCTGGGACTGAGAGTTCCCAATCACGATCAGGTGTAACCCACATTTCTGTTACAGCTACAAACATGGCCCTCGGAAGCCAGTCTCTGTAGGTTCCCAATTTTGATCCCAGGGTTCATGGCAGTCCTGCTATTTATTTATTTATTAAGCATCAGTTTACAACCTTTGAGCCAGAGGCTCATTTACAAAGCACCTCATCACAGAGAAGACAATACAGTGATAACAACTTAATACAGAGAAACAGTGTACATTTTTTTTTTGAGGATACAGGAGGACAAATGAGATGGAGGAACTGAAGCATCCATGCTTCATTTCCTCTGCCTCTGCCCTGAGCTCTTCACTTCCAATCTCCATTATGTTAACTCCTTCCAACCCTTTGTTTCCTGCCTACAATCATTCCCCACTCAGTTTCACTCCATTAGATGGTGGAGTGCCAACTAGGTCTCCTACAATTGCCACCATGTCCTAGTCCTATAAACTTCAGCCATGTCTGCTCCTAATTTAAATATTTTGCAACAAAGGCATCACATATCTGATCCAGAGCATTTACTCCCTCTTCAGTGGGATGAAGTTCATCCTTTTTAAAGATCCTTTTATCCCAGAAGTGTCCCCGGTTACTACATATCTGAACTCCTCTGCTCTGCCCCACGCCCACAGCCATAATGAGTTGAACTTGTATATCTTAAGGAGCCTTTCATAGAAACACAGAATTTGACAGCAGATAAGGACTCGCTTGGCCCACCTAGTCTGCCCATTTTCATACCTAACAGATAAGCTGCAGATCCTAATTAACCAACAGCTTACTTCCTCCTACCCCCCACTAGGACTGCCTTATGTCTGTCCCATGCTTTCTTGAATTCCCCCACTGTTCTTGACTCCACGACCTCCTCAAGGAGGTTGTTCCATGCATCCACAACCCTCTCTGTGAAAAAATACTTTCTCACATTACCACTGAGCCGTCCCCCCTCTATCTTCAAATTGTGCCCCCTTGTTCTTGCACATCTCTTTTTCTGACAGATGCCACCCTCTTGGACTTTGCTGATTCCCTTGAGGTACTTGAAAGTTTCTATCATGTCCCCTCTCTCCCTCCTTTCCTCAAGGGTATACATATTAAGCTCCTTTAGTCTTTCTTCATATGTCTCCTGGTGCAGACCCTGCACCATTTTGGTTGCCCTCCTCTGGACAGCCTCCACTCTATGTCTTTGCGGAGATGGGGTCTCCAGAACTGCACACAGTACTCCAGATGGGGTCTCACCAACTGTCAGTACAGAGGGATAACAACTTCCTGTTTTCTACCATTGATGCCTTTCCCTATGCATCTCAGTATCCCTCCAGCCTTCCTTACTGCTTTCTCACATTGCTTGCCCACCTTTAGGTCATCTGATATAATTACCCCCAGGTCCCTTTCCATTTTTACTGTTGTCAGTATCTCATCCCCCATTGTGTACTCTTGCCCTGAGTTTTTGTTTCCCAGGTGCATTACCTTGCACTTCTTTGCTTTGAATCTGAGCTGCCATTACATTACTCCAACCTTGCCAAGTCCCTTCTCATCCTTTTCACTCCATCTGGTGTATCAACCCTGTTGCAGATCTTTGTGCCATCTGCAAAGAGACATACTTTTCCTTCCAGTTCCTCTGCAATGTCACTTACAAAGATATTAAAAAGGACCGGTCCCAGTACTGAGCCCTGCGGTACCCCGCTAGTAACCCTCCTTTCTTCACTGTGGACTCCATTTACTACTACCCTTTGCGTCCTGTTGTCTAGTCAATTTTTTTTTATCCAGGCTACCACCTTGGGACCCACTCCAAGGCTGGCTAACTTGTGTATTAATCTTTTGTGTGGGACTGTATCAAATACCTTGCTGAAATCTAGGTAAGCCATGTCCACAGCCCCTCACTGGTTTACTACTTTGGTCACCCAGTCAAAGAAATCTATTAGATTCATCTGACATGACCTTCCCATCGTGAATCCATGCTGCCTTGGGTCCTGTGCCCCACTGGCCTCTAGGTACTCAACAATTCTTTCCTTCAGAGGTGATTCCATAATTTTACCTACCACTGAGGTCAAACTAACTGGTCTGTAGTTTCCTGCCTCTGTCCTGCTCCCACTTTTGTGAAGAGGAATCACATCCGCCCTCCTCCAGTCCTCAGGTACCACCTCATTCTCCCATGATTTGTTAAAGAGAGTAGTCAGCGGTGTCATTAGTTCTACCCTTAGTTCTTTTAGAATTCTTGGGTGAATCCCATTAGGCCCCATTGCTTTGTCCACCTTCAATTTTACTAGTTCTTTCAGAACCCTTCCTTCTGTAAATGGACTGGTATCGACCCTCGTCTTCAGAGTGTTTCTCTTGTTTGGTATAGGTACCTCTCCCTCCTCTTCCTTTGTGAATACTGAGCAGAAATATTCGTTCAGTATAAACAAAACAACAATATTCTGGGAAATGGTGATCATTATAATGTTCTTAAGACTCCTCGGTGTGGTGTTTGCAAATCTTATTCAGATAATAATACACGGAGTCCTCTATCTTGACATTAAATTCTTTTTTTATTTTCATTAACTTCACCCCTACGTTTTGCTCCTATGAGCTTGTTCACGGGGTTTCATTACCATCTATTTTAAAAAGACAAATACATTTTGTTTAGTTATGCATTTCACTTCTTCTAAATGAAATAATGAAATATTCGTTACAAGTATCTACCTGAACAACAGATTTCTAAGTGTTGAAATCACTTTGAAACTTCAATATTCTTTCTGAAATAAATAAATTACAATATGATAATTGCTTAAACTGCCATATAAACAGCTTGTGTGGCAACATACTCTATCCAAACCGTAACGTTAGTAAAATACTTAAACTTTCCCCAAATAGAAAGCATACCTCAAGAAATGATCAAAAAGTATGGATTTATTGACACTTTCTGTCTATGAACAAATCTGTAGACGTAAAAAACAAATTGAGTATGAGCCTTTCAGTTTATTATGAACAAGCTGATATCACTGAAGCCGTTTAGACTTTTAAACTTCCCCATTAGAAAATATAACTCACCTTTTGAATGAGATATAATTATACTTGCTATTGCCATGCCAATTTCCACACAAGCGAATAAAATACTTGGTTTTTGACTTTACTTTTTAAACAAAACCATAATGGTGACTACTCCCTTAAAACGCTGCCGCCTTGTGACCTTTCTCTTTGGCTGCTACTCCTCTTAAGCTGCCTGAATTTCCCGTGGGTGTGACGTATCACTACCCGAAACTCTCACAGGATGCGAGAGCGTTGCCGAGCAACTGAACACACTCCACTGAATGGTGTGGATGTGTGAGGGAAGTCAAGCTGCTTTAAAACGGATGATACTATTGCCAAACAAGCCATAACTCATAGAATGAATATCTAAAACAAGAAGAAAATGACCTCCCTTATGATGCAACAAGGGTGTATATTAACTTAAACATTTTGATGTAAACTATGCTAGAAACATCTTCAAAATAAGGGGAACTTTATCCAATTAGACAGACAATATAATAGAGTACCATCTTTTATCACAGTTCATATCATAAAAAGAACATAATGTTTTAAAACTATACATGATAACTATTAAACATATTTATATAAAAAAAATTTTTTAAAATATTTCTGTACAACTGACTCATTTTATAGTTCGTTTGATTCACTCCAATGTTGTCTCCCAACGATACAAAACAGAATATATACACATTTTTGACAGTAATACATGGCATAATGAATACGATGCACCAATTACAGTTAGGATAAATGCCAATACCCAAGTTTTCTATTTAAATATACTAAGTCTTTATAAACATGACTGCCAATTGCTGTCCACATTCATTCCGATGTTTGGATCCAAAGTTTTTAAATAGAAAATCCACTTCATTTCTGCCTTATCTAACAGTTGTGCATAGTTGCCACCTCTGTAAGGCATTTTTACTGCTTCAAGACCCCAAAACCTGAGAGATGCTCCTGTATGTCCCGCCTCATTAAAATGAGTGGCTACTGGAGACTTGTCATTTTGATTTCTAATGTCACTCTTATGTTCCAAAATACAGACTTTAAGGGCCCTTTTAGTTTGACCTACATATAATTTGTCACATACACACTGCAACACATAAATCACTCCCTCTGTGCTGCAGTCCATATGATCTCTAATGGGAAATTCTTCACCAGAATATTGATGTTTAAAAGAATGCTTTTTACTAGTGTTATTGCAAACTGAACATTTACCACATTTAGTCATCCCCGGTTGTAGGGGTCCAAGCAGTAACTGACGTTCATTTGTAACCTTATGAGAAAATTGTGAATGTACCAATTTATCTTTTAAGTTTCTAACCTTTTTGACACAATAATGGGTCTTGGTTGTAAAGATTTAATTCTAGGATTATTCATTGACACTAAGAACCAATGTTTATTTATAATCTTTCTTATTTCTGTCATTTTATGGTTATATTTAGTTGCAAATACTAATCTTTCCTGTTTTAGCTTTTGTTGTTTATTAAAAAGATGTTCTCGAGTTACTTGATCTATTTTATAACTAGCCTCTGTAAGAACTTTTTTTGGATATCCTCTATTATAAAATCTGTTTACCATATCTTTTTTATAAGTATGGTAATCAGATATTTCCTGGCAGTTACATTTCACTCTAACTAACTGTGCATAAAGTATACTTTTCTTTAATCTGGGCTCATGAAAACTTTTATTATGTAATAAAGTGTTTCTATCCATACTTTTTCTGAATAATGAAGTGCTAATTCTTAAATCTGTAACTTTTATTAATAAATCCAAAAATGGTATTGCTGTTTTATTGTAATTCAATGTGAACTTGAGATTGGCATCAAATTGATTAAGCACATCACTGAAAGCCAATAATTCCTATTCTGTTCCAGCCCACAAACAAAATATGTCGTCTATAAATCTTTTCCAAAACTTGATTTGGTTTTTGTGAACATTTTTAACATTGTTAAAAACAAACTCTTCTTCAAATGTTATCATGTAAGCATTCACGTAACTGGGTGCCATAGTACTCCCCATTGCTGTGCCCTTACCTTGTTGATAAAATTTCCCTTCAAATTCAAAATAATTATTCTGTAGAACAAATAATGCTAATTCCTGCATCATACTGGTCCTAGGTAATGAACCTGTTGGTCTTTTATTTAGTATTTTTCCCATATTTAACACTCCCTCTCTATGTGGAATTGATGTGTACAAATCTATTACATCCTATGAGACTAGAAAAACATTCTGCAAATCAATCTCATTTTTAATAATCTCTAATTGATTCATCAGGTCAGTCGAGTCTTGAATATATGTATCACTTTTCTCTATTAAAGGTTGTAAATAATAGTTGACATATTTAGAAACTGGGTCAAGAACAGAATCAATCCCTGACACGATAGGCCTGCCTGGGGGATCCTGCATGTTTTTATGTATTTTAGGTATACCATAAAACGTAGGAATTCTTGGAAATTCTTGTAACAAAATTCTCATTTCCCAGTCCTGTAACCAATTAAGGTCAACAAATTCTGACAACATTTCCCTTAGTTTACCCTGTATTGTAATCGTGGGATCTCCTATCAACAGTGAATAATTATTACCATTTTCTAACAATTTTAAACACATGGATTTATATTGTTCTCTATCTTGAATAACAATACCTCCCCCTTGTCTGCCTGCTTGATAACTATCCCTGTGTCGTTACTTAAACTTGTAAGGGCTTCCCTCTGTTCTTTAGTTAGGTTATGATGGGGGGGGGACAAATGGAAGATTTATTACTGAAAAGTGCCATAATTTATTTTTCTACTATAGTGCAAAAACATTCTATACCATGGGTCTTATCTAGGGGGGGACTAAACTTGGATTTAATATTTAGTGCTTGTTTTAATTTCCTCTCTTCACTTATTTGTGTATTTTCTATTCCAAATATGTTTTTAATTCTCAAGGTTCTAAAAAATCCTTGTAGATCTACCTCTAAATCAAATAAATCTACTGGCTATGAAGGTGCAAAAGAAAGTCCTAGTCCTAACACATAAGATTCTATTTCAGTTAACCTTCTGTTACTAAGATTGAACACAGGTATTACTTCTGTGATTCTCTCCCCGTGCTTCTTTCCATATTGTTGGTTCTTAAACGTAACTGCCAGGAAATATCTGATTACCATACTTATAAAAAAGATATGGTAAACAGATTTTATAATAGAGGATATCCAAAAAAAGTTCTTACAGAGGCTAGTTACAAAATAGATCAAGTAACTCGAGAACATCTTTTTACTAAACAACAAAAGCTAAAACAGGAAAGATTAGTATTTGCAACTAAATATAACCATAAAATGACAGAAATAAGAAAGATTATAAATAAACATTGGTTCTTAGTGTCCATGAATAATCCTAGAATTAAATCTTTACAACCAAGACCCATTATTGTGTCAAAAAAGGTTAGAAACTTAAAAGATAAATTGGTACATTCACAATTTTCTTATAAGGTTACAAATGAACGTCAGTTACTGCTTGGACCCCTACAACCAGGGATGACTAAATGTGGTAAATGTTCAGTTTGCAATAACACTAGTAAAAAGCATTCTTTTAAACATCCATATTCTGGTGAAGAATTTCCCATTAGAGATCATATAGACTGCAACACAGAGGGAATGATTTATGTGTTGCAGTGTGTATGTGACAAATTATATGTAGGTCAAACTAAAAGGGCCCTTAAAGTCCATATTCTGGAACATAAGAGTGACATTAGAAATCAAAATGACAAGTCTCCAGTAGCCACTCATTTTAATGAGGCGGGACATACAGGAGCATCTCTCAGGTTTTGGGGTCTTGAAGCAGTAAAAATGTCTTACAGAGGTGGCAACTATGCACAACTGTTAGATAAGGCAGAAATTAAGTGGATTTTCTATTTAAAAACTTTGGATCCAAACATCGGAAGGAATGTGGACAGCAATTGGCAGTCATGTTCATAAAAACTTATTGGTATATTTAAACAGAAAACTTGGGTATTGGCATTTATCCTAACTGTAATTGGTACATCGTATTCATTATGCCATGTATTACTGTCAAAAATGTGTATCTATTCTGTTTTGTATCGTTGGGAGACAACATTGGAGTGAATCAAATGAACTATAAAATTAGTCAGTTTGTACAAAAATATTTTTTTTTAAATTTTTTCTAAAAATATGTTTAATAGTTATCATGTATAGTTTTAAAATATTATGTTCTTTTTATGATATGAACTGTGATAAAAGATGGTACTCTATTATACTGTCTGTCTAATTGGATAACGTTCCCCTTATTTTGAAGATGTTTCTAGCATAGTTTACATCAAAATGTTTAAGTTAATATACACCCTTGTTGCATCATAAGGGAGGTCATTTTCTTCTTGTTTTAGATATTCATTCTATGAGTTATGGCTTGTTTGGCAATAGTATCGTCCGTTTTAAAGCAGCCTGACTTCCCTCACACATCCACACCATTCAGTGGAGTGTGTTCAGTTGCTCGGCAATGCTCTCACATCCTGTGAGAGTTTCGGGTAGTGATACGTCACACCCACGGGAAATTCAGGCAGCTTAAGAGGAGTAGCAGCCAAAGAGAAAGGTCACAACGTAGCAGCGTTTTAGGGGAGTAGTCGCCATTACGGTTTTGTTTAAAAAGTAAAGTCAAAAACCAAGTATTTTATTCGCTTGTGTGGAAATTGGCATGGCAATAGCAAGTATCATTATATCGCATTCAAAAGGTGAGTTATATTTTCTAATGGGGAAGTTTAAAAGTCTAAACAGCTTCAGTGATATCAGCTTGTTCATAATAAACTGAAAGGCTCATACTCAATTTGTTTTTTACGTCTACAGATTTGTTCATAGAAAGTGTCAATAAATCCTTACTTTTTGATCGTTTCTTGAGGTATGCTTTCTATCTGGGGAAAGTTTAAGTATTTTACTAATGTTACGGTTTGGATAGAGTCTGTTGCCACACAAGTTCTTTATATGGCAGTTTAAGCAATTATCATATTGTAATTTATTTATTTCAGAAGGAATATTGAAGTTTCAAAGTGATTTCAACACTTAGAAATCTGTTGTTCAGGTAGATACTTGTAATGAATATTTCATTATTTCATTTAGAAGAAGTGAAATGCATAACTAAACAAAATGTATTTGTCTTTTTAAAATAGATGGTAATGAAACCCCGTGAACAAGCTCGTAGGAGCGAAATGTAGGGGTGAAGTTGATGAAAATAAAAAAATAATTTAATGTCAAGATAGAGGACTCCGTGTATTATTATCTGAATAATATTCGCTCAGTATCCCTGATTTTTCTTGTCACCTCTACCCACATTCTCCCTTTATTAAGCCTCAGTATCCCTCCTTGGTCTTTCTTCACTCCCTAATGTACCTATAAAGGTCTTATCCTTCTTAACAGAGTTGGCTATCCTTTCCGGTTTGGGCCTTTGCTATTCTGACTGCCTTCCCAGCATCTTTCTGCTTTAACTGATAAAGTTCTCTGTCCTTCTTCTGTGTTTCCTTATATTTCCTGAATGCTATCATTTTCTCCTTAACCTTCCCTGCCACCTCTTTTGAGAACCATAGTGATTTTTTCCTTCGTTCTGTTTCATTGATTTGCTTTACACAAAGGCTTGTTGCCTCTGTGATGGCTGTTTTGATTACTCTCCACTGTTCCTCTACCCCTCCTTCTTGCCAGTTTGCTAGTGCTTTTCTGAGGCACTCTCTCATTTTCCCAAAGTCAGCCCTCCTAAAGTCCAATACTCTTGCTTTTGTATGGCTTGACTGTATGGCTGTGTTTATCGTGAACCACACTGTTTGGTGGTCGCTTGTTCCCAGATGGCTACCCTTTTCTAAATCTGAGATTCTTTCTCCGTCCCCATTTGAGAGTACCAGGTCTAAGATTGCTCCCTCCCGCCATGCCACACCAGCAGGATCTCCAATAAGGCCACTAACATGGCTACAACCCTCAGCTTGCCTCCCAATTTACAAAACTTAGCCTTGACCTCCACTGCCTCATAGACGGTCGGGTCATTGGTTACCATTAGGACAATCACATCTAGCAGTTTCACCATGTGCCCAAGTATCCCAACTGTTCTACTGGTATCTCTCCTTGCTGTGGATACCATAAATGAACTAAATGCAAACAAGCACAGTAGCCATAATACACCAATGTGCTATATGACAATCATAAACATGTCTATAATGTCCAGATAGCCCAAGAAAAAAATTATTAAAATGAGGAATTGGGCTTACTTGTAGATGTCAGTAGTTATAAGTTACTAGGGCCTCTGAAGGCTGTCTCATGTGGTAGACACTCTGAGCCTGAGGTTTGATCAAGAGAACCATGAAGCAAATCTAAGAGGTTCTGTCTCTTCAAACCCCATGAGAGATACCCTGCAGAGACCATATATTCTTATTATAAATAACTGGAGTTTAACTCAAGTGATTTATAAACAGATTGGAGTATTTTTAAAATGTATTTTGATCTCCTCCCCCAGCACTAATGAGGAGAACTCTCTCCCAATGCTGCTGCACAAGAGGACACTATACACAGGATAAGAGGTACAGTAACTCTCTCCCTACAATGCTGCACAAGAGCACACTGTACACAGGATAAGAGGTACAGTAACTCTCTCCCTACAATGTTGCACAAGAGTACACGGTACACAGGATAAGAGATACAGTAACTCTCTCTCTCTGCACTGCTGCACAAGAGCACACTGTACACAGGATAAGAGATACAGTAACTCTCTCTCTGCACTGCTGCACATGAGCACACTGTACACAGGATAAGAGGTACAGTAACTCTCTCCCTACACTGCTGCACAAGAGCACACTGAACACAGGATAAGAGGTACAATGACTCTCTGACAAGGCTGCTACACAAGAGCTCACTGTACACAAGATAGGAGGTACATTAACTCTCTCCCTACACTGCTGCACAAGAGCACACTGTACATAGGATAAGAGGTACAGAGACGCTTTCCCAACACTGCTGCACCAGAACACATTGTTCACAGGATAAGAGGTACAGTAACTATCTCCCTACACTGCTGCACAACAGTACACTGTACACAGAATAAGAGGTACAGTGACTCTCTCTCAGCACTGCTGCACCAGAGCACACTGTACACAGGATAAGAGGTACAGCGACTCTCTCCCTACACTGCTGCACAACAGCACGCTGTACACAGGATAAGAGATACAGTGACTGTCTCCCAACTCTGCTGCACAAGAGCACACTGTACACAGGATAAGAGGTACATCAACTCTCTCCCAACACTGTTGAACAAGAGCACACTGTACATAGGATAAGAGGTACAGTGACTCTCTCCCAACACTGCTGCACCAGAACACACTGTACACAGGATAAGAGGTACAGTAACTCTCTCCCTACACTGCTGCACAAGAGCACACTGTACACAGGATAAGAGGTACATTAACTCTCTCCCAACACTGCTGAACAAGAGCACACAGTACACAGAATAAGAGGTACAGTGACTCTCTCTCAGCACTGCTGCACCAGAGCACACTGTACACAGGATAAGAGGTACAGCGACTCTCTCCCTACACTGCTGCACAACAGCACGCTGTACACAGGATAAGAGATACAGTGACTCTCTCACAACTCTGCTTCACCAGAGCACACTGTACACAGGATAAGATGTACAGTAACTCCCTACACTATTGCAGAAGAGCACACTGTACACAGGATAAGATGTACAGTAACTCACTCCCTACACTGCTGCACAACAGCACACTGTACGCAGGATAAGAGGTACAGTAACTCTCTCCCAACCCTGCTGCACCGGAGGACACTGTACACAGGATAAGAGGTACAGTAACTCTCTCCCTACACTGCTGCACAAGAGCACACTGTACACAGGATAAGAGGTACAGTAACTCTCTCCCTACACTGCTGCACAAGAGCACACTCTACACAGGATAAGAGGTACAATGGCTGTACGTGTTGACTGGCTGAAATCACGTTAGTGATTTATAATAGTACTTAATTTAATTCATGGCTAGTAACAGATATTTTAAGACAGCAGCCATTTCACATAATCCTGAGTAATAAGCAGAGTTAATGGACAGGATGGGTAAGCATTATAATCACTATGCATATTTGCCCCTCAGTTACACCCGTTTTTATCTAAATATTCCATGAAATGATTGCATCCTGGATTTAATTTATGCATAATTCACGTACTGATATATGTGAATTTTAGACACTGCAACTTAAGTTTATTGCCTTTTATGTAAGATCTTTTCATTGGCTTCAGGATGCAAAAGACTTAGAACCCTTACCTTCTGTGTCAACAACATTAACCACCACATTTGTACAGTTCAATAAACAGAAATGTGCTTTAACATCTCCCATCTCCTGCAAAGTCTCACTGCTCTTCAACAACACAGGATCATAAGGTGGAAATGGAGGGGTAAGCTCAATGCACTTCACATACTGCTGCAGTTTACAAAAAAAAGTACAAGAATATTACAGTGGAACCATTTAGCCAGTCCATTCATCCATTCCTCATGACCCAGTATCAGGCTTCCATGTTCCAGAAAAACTGGAAGGGAGGATATGCCTTCCTGCAGATGACACCACAATCTGTAATGGGGCAGACTCTTAGGAGAGGATGGATAGAATACACATGTATCTTGGGAAATGTGAGGAGCAGTCAAGAGCATGTCAGTTGAAAATCAGTGCCAAAAAGTGCAAAATCATGCACCTAGGACATAGGAACTCGGGAGCTGGATCTAGGATGGTGGAAGGTACTGACAGTCACTAGACAGGAAATACACTTTAGAGTTATCATACCTAAAGACCTCATGGTGGCAGGGCACTGTGACAAACAGTGGGTAGGGCCAGTAGCATGATAGGAAGCATAGGGAAAGGTATCTCCAGCAGGAGGAAGGAGGTGGTACTGCCACTGAATGACTCACTTGTGAGACCCCACCCTAAGTATTGTGTCCAACTCTGGAGGCTACATCTCATAAAATACATAGAAAGGCTAGAAGCAGTCCAGAGGAGGACAACTAAAATGGTGCAAGCGTTGCATCAAAAACCCTATGACATCTGGCCCAGTGTCACTGAGGGTTGAGGTGCTGGGATGTCACACCTTGCAACACGCCGGCGACCCGGGTTCAGGAACGGACTCGGGCTGCCGGGGGTCAGAGGAGGAATTGAGCGTCCCAATGGATGCTCTCCTTCTCCGGGGGGGTTCCTAGGGGTGCTTTCCACAGCTGAAGCACCAGTGTCTGTGGAAGCATGGACATCGGGGCACCAGGTGGTTCTTCGGAACTGGGAAGGGGAAGATGTTGTGAGCACTTGGCGGTGACGTGCGCTGGCACACTGTTCACCTGGATGTCAAGTCATGTGTGCCGACATCCTCTGGGGTTGTAGGTCATAACAAGGGGAGTAAATGTGGAAATACCTAGCTAGCTGCCTAGATGACGACCGACCTGATTTCCCAGTTCACCTCCCATGGGCAGACTCCAATGTGTGCAGACACTCTAGGAGGAGGAAGCTGAGGCAGATACTGGAGTGTACCTGACACTCTAGGGGCAGACTCCATGGAGGGACCACCGGGAATGGTCAAGATCCGAAGGAGTGGGGGCTAGTGGTCAGTAAGAAGGGGATAAAAAGAAAGTAAAAAAAAAACCCTATGATGAGAGACTGAGGAATCTTAACAGTATACACCCAGGAAGAGAGGTGAGGGACCAGAGAGAGACTTACAATTACATCATGGGGTGAACAGGGTGCAGACTGGTGGAGGAGGCAAGAAAGAAAAGGAGGGTTAAGAGGGAGAGAAGGAGACTACTGGGTGACATCATAAAGAGCAAAAGGGAGGAGAACAGAAGCAACAGTGGCCTCTAGTGGCCGAACAATATAAGATTCAGTTGAGGATCTAGGGAGATAGAGAAAGACAGAGTGGGATGGGGAGGGGGGCTAAGGAGCAAACAGAGCACACTAGGCAGAGATACTAACATGCTGGGTGGCCTAATGGACAGAGCTGCAGGTTACTAAGCAAGTTGAACAGCTCAGCAAGGATTTGAGTCCCACAGAGGGGAGGAATAATGAACAGAAATGCGCCTTAACATCTCCCAACTCATTTGAAGTCTTCTTGCTCTTCAACAACAGAGTGTCAAAAAATGGAAGTGGAAGGGGTAAGCTCAATGTACTTTGCATACTGCTTCAGTTTACAAAAAAAAAGTGCAAGAATATTACAGCAAAGCCCTTAGCCAGTCCATTTATTCACTCTTCACAACACAGTATGGTACTGTGATCACAAATGGTATCCATGGGGGTTGGACATCTGAATATGTGCCTGTCGGATCGAGAGTCCCCCAAGGTTCCATACTCTGCCTGCTTTCATTCAATATATATATCAACAGCTTAAACTTCTCAGATCCATCTGTGTATTATCACTTGTATGCAGATGATACTATTATTTATACATCTGACTTTACAGTTCATAAAACCCAAGAGAAGCTACAAAAAAGCCTTTGATGAGCTGCAGTCTTTTCTTTCTGTAAGTAGATTGGTATTAAATACAAAAAAAGACTCAGTCTATCTTATTTCATTGATCTCAAGAAATATTTGCTGGTGCAACCCTGGAAGTGGTTACCCTGCGGTGTCCCTGATCCAGCAGGTGCAAACCTATAAATACTTCTGCATCTGGTTAGATGAAACATTAAGTTGGTCATTTCATATTAATTATTTAATTGAAACAATGGGAAAAAATAGGAGCTTTATATAGAGTTAAAAATTGCATGAATTTGGAAATTAGGAAAAGAGTGATAAACTCTATGGTAATTCCAACTTTGGAGTATGGGGATTTTCTGTATGCAAGTGGGAAAAAAAGGGGACTTAGAATGGCTAGAGGTTTGCCATGCTAAATTAGCCAGATTTATTTATTTTGGAAGCCCCACATTATTTATATAAGTGTTTCTTATATAATCAAATAGGATGGCTAACTCTATATGAAAGTAGACAAGAACATCTTTTGATGTTTTTGAATAAAGGCCTAAAGACCGACTTCCTGCTTACATTTCTAGTAATTTGGTCTATAGGGAAAAAAATGTAATCACTGAGATTAGCAAAGGTTTTAATTGGCAATTCCGAGATGCAACCTTGAAATTGGTTGCCATTCATTTTTTTACAGCAGTCCAGTAGAGCGGAATCAAATCCCACCTAACATTCAATATTCTTCAGGAATTAGACCATGGATAAAGATCCAGACTTGGTTTAGAAACACATCGGGAGACACTAGATTGTGCTGTCAAACTTTGTCATGAAAGCTGGAAATGTATTCTAAAAACAATAATTGTATGAGATAACTTTGCAAGTTATGTATCCCTGATCAGTTGTGAAGTAATGAAATTTCTATATATTATGTATACTGTATTTGGAATTTCTGTACTAAAAACAATTGGTAAAAAAAAGAAATTTTTATGTAAAAGGACTTTGTTGTAAATGAGATGCATCTCAATCGAAAGTATTCTGGTTCATATAGAAATATGAATACAACATTTTACCTACCTACCAACCAATATCAGGCATCCAAGTTGCAGAAGTACTGGAAGGGAGGGTATGTCCTCCAGCAGATGACATCAACATCTGTACTAGGGTGGACACTCAGGAGGGGATGGAGAGAATGCATGGGGATCTTGGGAACTGGGATGAGTGGTAAAGAGCATGGCAGTTGGAGATCAATGCCAAAAAGTGCAAAATTATGCACCTTGGGTAGAGAGCTGTGCAGAATACAAATTCTGCATGCAGAACACCTGCAGAATTACCATTCTGGTTCTGTGGAATTTTGTGTAGTCAAGTCTTCTTTATTGTTCAGCTTTAAAAGCCATTCATATCAATTACAGTAAATACATTAAAAAGGAAAAAAAATATCATAAAAAATAACAGAAAATATTCTTATTTAAAATTACAGTGATCTCATAGAATACAGCGTTTAAACCCTTAACATCTGCTGGACAATGTTACCCATTTCATTGATAACTATTTATTAAAAGCCAACTTGATTCACGAAGAGTCTCCTCTTTTTTTAATATTGCACTGAAGTAATTAGCCACTCTGTTGCCAGCCCATCCATCTGCTGTGTGTACAAGTATAACTGTTAGAAGTTAATCTTTTATGGGATATTTTGGATCCAGAAAAGTGGCTAACCACAATCTTTTTTTATTTATATACCACGGACATTTCATTTATATACCACGGACATTTCCAGAGTACATGGTGGATTTCCAATGCCACCATTAGAACATGTGCACTGTTCACATTCCTTAGGGAGTTTGTTACACCTTGCCATCAAAACATTATTTGGAAACATTTCACAAATGTTTTTTCTTAAGTTAGGATGTGTTAATATGTCCAGGTATGGTTTAAAACCAAAATTAAGATTGTATTCCATGAACCACCTTGCACAGTGGGGTCCTGGAGTCTGCTCCAGATCCTTTTTAATCCAAATATTAGTTAAAAGACATTCCTAGGCGTTGCAAATTCCAATTTTTGGGACATTGCTGAAAACCTTTTCAATGCTGTTTACTGGCACAAGTACATTCTTAAATATATGAAAGTGTTATTAGAATAATGATTTATCCTATTATGACATGTCCAGCTACAAATATGTACAGGATGGCCACAAAGAAATTTGCTCCCACAATTGCAGCCGGTGGCATTTAGGGCAAGTTACATACATGTCTTTCTGTCTTTGGTTATTCTATTTCATTTATATTATAATTAGTGTCATTCTGTATATACTTTTGAATTGTTTGACTAGATTTCTTGCAAGTTTTATTTTTTATTGAGATTTTTAATTAATTTTTGTCCGGAGCTGACCAGCTCTGAAACTGCAACTTCAAACGTAGATATAACCAAAAGCAGCATGGTGACCTCTATATTTTTTCTTTTGTTACAATCACATCCACAATCTACTTCTAGCAAGAACACTTTATGAAAGTGACATGGATTTTGATGGTTTCATGCATAAAACATGTAAATATTTCCCACATTTTTGGCACTTTTAGTTTAAGAGGGTATCATCTTATTGGGTATCTTCTTTATTTTTGCATCTGTGTATGGAAATGAAGTAAACATCATAATAAATGATGTGACCTCATTTCACTTTTTCTTTTATACCTATCTTGACACCTAAAACAATGGTGTTATAATAGTATGAAAAAATCTGACCCCTTATGGGTTTTTCCCATAAAGCAGGATTGCATCTCACCGTGTAACTCAGAAATAAGCATGGTGACCTATGTTTTTTTAATACCAATTTTTAATGGTTAGAGGACCACCATGTACTGGGCAAAAAATTATGAATTTGACATGGGGTTGCAGAAACACCAGGGACTGCCCTGAATCTCCCTGTTACATTTTTTTTTTTTTTTTTTTACTACTGACAGTTATATCTTTTTTTGAACCCAGACATTTAGGGTATTTAGATTTTAGTCTTTCAGTAATTGCATAATGTTATAATACCAAAACTTTACACCAGAGTACCCAGCTCTTACACTCCTGATCAATCAGTAAATAGTGTGCTATTTTGCAAAGAAATGATATTGACTTCCAAACCAAATCTTCTTTTATTATTTTAAGCAGTTGTTTCATCAGATCATTACGTTGTATCGCAGATAATGAAGTCAAATAATTTATGGTGTTATTAATAAATGTTATGGCGTTATTGATAAAAGAGTCATTTAAAATTTTTGATACATTAATATCTCATTCTTTTTGCCAGATCTAATTTCCATAAACAGTAACCGAGAGTTGTTTCCAACTTGAAGTTTCTGGTTAGCCAGATTAATTGTTAAGATTAGAGGCAGTGGTAGTCATGCAAAAATTGCTCAGTATGAGGTATACCAGGGTATACTGAGGTTAATTTGCATTGACTGTAATATGATTCAGCCTCACTATACCCAGGTATACCTCAGGACTGAGCAACTTCTGTAAGACTACCACTATAAGTGATCACTCTCAACCCAATTCTCCATTACCAGTTTCTCCCATATAGGAGCAAGTCCTGTCCAGAGGGCATAGTCAACTACAGAGGCCCTCCCCACACACCTTGGCAAAGAATACGCCCACTCTCCTTCCTTATCCCTGCCAAGTCTCCCATTAAGTGGGTTAAAGTTAAATTCTTCCATTAGGTGGATAAGTTTATCACCTGCAGTGCTGAGTTAATCTTGTTATCTTTCGATTGTCATGGAGCCATATATTTTTTGATATTATTATACAGATAATATAGATTCCCTATATATCCATCAAAATTACTTTTCCTAGCATTACAATTGCCAATAGCCAGTATATCTATATCAGGGGAAAGCCTATTATTCCTCCCAGGGAGTTACTCATGTTTTCCCAAACACCTTGGACATAGAGAATGGAATTTTCTGGAGGCATATTAATATTAACAACAATCATCTTTTCCCAGCCATTTCAAAGTAAACAGCTATGTGATGAACTCCTCGGGAAATAAATTTAGTTTTTTGTAAAAGGCCAATTTTAAGAAGTAAAATAGGAGCACCTAAAGGGTGCTAGCTGCACATTTGAGCAGACTTGATAGACCTCTAGGCCTTTATCTGCTGGCAAATTTCATATGTTCGTATGTAACCCCCCTGCAAATGGGGGTTCCTAAAAGTCTTCCAAAAGCTTGCTTGAATGCTCTAAGCCTGGATAGTGTTCGGCGTCTAAGCCATTTATCTGTGAGTGCTTTTAGAGCCTCTGGTACTGTCTCTAAGAGCTGTCTGCCAGCAGACATAATTAATTTGGGTAGGGGTCTGTGAGTGTCCCTGCCTGAGTCCCACTTAAGCTGCTACCAAATCGCTCCATTTCTGCCATCACTAAGTGGGCAGACTGAGCACTTTTCAAAGATATAACTGTTTGTCAGACATCATTTAGAGTAATAACGAAAATACAGTTTGTCTAACCGCTTTTCTTTGCAGTCAGAACTGTGTTTGCCTAGTCCCCCATTCTAGTTTTGAACTGCTGAACTGGACCAATCAGTGTGGGGGGACCTTTGAAATGGAGCCTGCTGCTGGCCAGTCAGAACTTGGCCTCTCACTGTGGAGCCAGCGACCTATGTACTGTATAGCCAGTGCTTCTGGGAATTGTAGTTGGACTTCAGTGCCTTTTTTCCACCAACAGGGGGAGTTTACTGTGAGTGACAGCAAAACCAGCCAACTGACTGGGAGGAACTCAAAGGAAATGCTTGGCTCTGTCTACTGGAAAGATCAGATGAGTTGTGACTGTGAAGAGGAAAGGAGCTCCGGGCCCCTCGCTGCTCCATTTCGCATCGGAAGCCCTGTGTGGCCCTGGAAGTTCCGCCTACAACTGTTTGTGAGTGCTAGTGTGGACTGAATCAGAGTTGTAAGGACAAAGAAGCACCAGAAGTGAGGAAACCAGGTTCACCCTGTAGAAGACTGGAGAAATTGCTGAATCGCCGCCGGCCTGTCAGGAACTGAATCTGCTGTGTGTTCTCCGGTATTGTGCAGTAATTATATAAGGATAGAGAAGTAGTCTGCCTGGTATAGTACTTTCCTTTTACATATAAATGTGTGTAGTGCTTGTGGGAAATCGATTTCAAATCCCCTGTACAGTGAATAGAGTGCATGAAGCTGGAAGTAAACCCCAGCTTAATCCAGACTACATCCATTTGCTCTAAACTGCAGTGGGGTCCAGTCACAAGGATCATGTCCACATGGTCTGCTCCTCCTGGCAATCCAGGATAATCTGCCTTCCATTCAGTTTCAGCACTGAATTTGAGAGTAAAAATCAGGGTAGCTCCCTGCCATCATCTAATTGCAAGTGTTCCATCTAATTACTTTTCCTTTCTTTCTTCACGAACTGAGCCTACCGGCTCCGGATTACAGTTTGGGTATAGTGCTTGCATTTTCCATCTTCAGGGCCCCAACCAGCTGCACCAAATAGGCTAGCCTCTTATTGCCTGGGTACCAAGTAAGACTGACATTTGGGACTCTGAAATATGTGCACAGTACTGTGATTATTAATGTGACTGAATTAATTAACCTGATTTACCCCTGTCCTTGTTACTATCCCTTAAATAAATCAGATTTGGTTGTTTAGCAGTTACACTGCTTGAACTGTGTGTCTATGCTGAATTACTGTACAGTGGTTATTGTATAACTGCATCTTACTTTACAGGGGTTCCCAGAGTCAAGCTGATAAAAACCAATCCTGGGGGGTAAGTGTATATTGCAAGGGTACTGTGATTGATTTGTGTGGGCCACTAGTGGGAAGAAAGGGGGGTTGCAGTGACCCAGAGGGCTGTGACCAAGTCATATCAGACTGTCTTAACCCAGACCTCTGGGTGGAGGTACCCGCCATCTGATACAGGCCCCTCAACCTGTTAGTGGCAAATCAGGCAGGGGTAATAGCCCTTGGGATAGCGCCACCTAGGGGTTACACGTACGTTCAAGTAATCATCAAATTTAAGATCGCTGGACCAACAGACAGCGGAGGTATATGCAGATTCAAATTTAATGAAAGTTCCCACAAAAAATAAAATGACATATTTTGAACACCTGTAGTTTTGAGACACTCTGACCAAATCTAATGACATTCAGCAAGTCATTAGACTTCCTCCCAGAAAGTAAGAATACCAAACTGCAGAGATCTCGCTCAATAGACAACTGAGTTATGATCACATCAATATATTTAAAAAAAATTTAAATTCCAACAAAATGCTATGAAATTTCAAGGAATTTCATGAAATTTCATCAACATTTAACAAATTCAAAACATTTCATTCTGCACAGCTCTAACCTTGTGCAAAGGAACCCGGAGCTGAGTGCAGGATGGGGGAGTACTGACAGTCACTAGAGGGAAGGGACCTTGGGGATATCGAGCTGAATACCTCAAAGTGGATGCAATGTGACAAAGCAGGGTAGGCGGCATGCTGGGATATATAAGGGAGAGGTACCTCCAGCAGGAGGAGAGGCAGCGAATGTGACAAAGCAGGGGGTAGGGCCAGCGGCATGCTGGGATATAGGGGAGAGGTACCTCCAGCAGGAGGGAGAGAGGCAGCGCAATGTGACAAAGCAGGGGGTAGAGACCAGCTGACATGCTGGGATATATAGGAGAGGTATACCTCCAGCAGGAGGAGGAGAGAGCAGCTAACGTAACAATGCTGTAGGGCAGGACCAGTGGCTTGCTGGGATACATAGGGAGCAGTATCTCCAGCAGGAAGAGGGAGGTAATGTAATGTGACAAAGCAGTAGGTAGGACCAGTGGCATGCTGGGATAAATAGGGAGAGGTATCTCCAGCAGGAGGAGAGAGGCAGTGCAATGTGACAAAGCAGTGAGTTGGACCAGTGGCATGCTGGGATATACAGGGAGTTGTATCTCCAGCACGAGGTGAGAGCCAGCATAGTGTGACAAAGCAGTAAGAT
Source organism: Neoceratodus forsteri (assembly GCA_016271365.2). Classification (NCBI taxonomy): domain Eukaryota; kingdom Metazoa; phylum Chordata; order Ceratodontiformes; family Ceratodontidae; genus Neoceratodus; species Neoceratodus forsteri. The sequence goes on along the minus strand of CM057457.1, from coordinate 414,393,854 downwards.
GGACTAGTGGCATGCTGGAGTACATAGGGAGTGGTATCTCCAGCAGGAGAGAGGCAGCACAATGTGACAAAGCAGTGGGTAAGACCAGTGGCATGCTGGGATACACAGGGAGTGGAATCTCCAGCAGGAGGAGAGAGCCATCGTAATGTGACAAAGCAGTGGGTAGGACCAGTGGCGTGCTGGGATACATAGGGAGCGATATTTCCAGCAGCAGGAGGTAGGCAACACAATGTGACAAAGCAATGGGTAGGACCAGTGGCATGCTGGGACATAAAGGGAGTGGCATCTCCAGCAGGAGGAGAGAGGCAATGTTGCCTCTGCATGACTCACATGTGAGACCCCACCTGGAGTATTATATCCAATTCTGGAGGCTGCACCTCAGAAAGGACATAGACAGGTTGGAAGGAATCCAGAAGAGGTCAACTAAAATAACCCAGGGGTTGTATCAAAACCTTATAAATACAGACTGAGGGATCTCACCAGGTACACCCTGGGAGAGAGGATGCTGAAAGGGGAAATGATAGAGACCTACATGTACCTCACAGTGTAAAACAAGCTACAGGAGGAGAGTCTCTTTCATATGAGAAAGAGCACAAGGACCAAAGGGCATGAAATGAAGGTGGAGGAGGAGTTTAAGAGGGTATGAGGAAGCATTACTTCACTGAAAGAGTGGTGGATGTCTGATCAACATGCCAGCAGAAATGGTGGAGGTGAAAACAATAAGAGGTTTCAAGCATATGTGAGAGATGCCCATAGTGGAATATTAGTAAATAGGCAGAAAGAAGAGACTTCTGGAGAACAGGCTCTACAGAGATAGACTACGTAGGGACCATCTGGGCAGACTGGGTTGGCCAAGCAATGCTTTTCTGATGACAAATTCTATGTTTCTACGTTTGGCACTTTAAAAATAAGCTCAACCCTCTAAGAATGGGCAGACTGGATGGGCCTTGCGGTCCTTATCTGCCATCAACTTCTATGTTTCTAGAATATAGATTCCAGTTCCTAGACTGTGACTACACTTACCCACTGAAACCATGGTTTCATAATTCTGTACCATCACTTCCCGGTGAAGCTTCTTCTCTTGCTTGCTTAACATCTTCCACTCCTCTTCTGAGAAAGTGACAGCAATATCTTCAAAGGTTTCCGGTGCCTGAAAGGACACAAGATGTTTAACTGATCTTTGTTTCATTGCACACATTGGGAAATGTTCAACTTTTCAACAAGCAATGTTAAAATATGCAGCCTAAAGTACAAGTATGAATCAGTCGCCCATTTACCAAGGATGAATCTAGTCTCCCTTTCATCCTAGTGGGTGATGGATTGATGACAGTTCAATGATATGAGTGGTGAGCTAGCAGGCAGGATGAAAGCTCTTGATTTTTTGTAGCACCAATATAAAAGGAACAGTGGCTCAGTAGTACCGGATTGTTTAGCTTTTATCTATGCATGGAGCACTAGTAGCAGTAATGCATTTTATCTATGCTTGGAGCACTAGTAGCAGTAATGCATTTTATCTATGCTTGGAGTACTAGTAGCAGTAATGCATTTTATCTATGCTTGGAGTACTAGTAGCAGTAATGCATTTTATGTATGTATGGAGTACTACTAGTAGTAATCAGTTTTATTTAGCAACGTGAATGAGGCAATTCCTATTGAAGGACTACTCATTTACGAGGGATATCTATTTTTGCGTATTCCTGGTTACAGAGAAAGGAAAAACAGTGTGCAATATATACTTATGAAACTAAAAAAAAACATAACAAACAATTATACAACATTTAAATTCAACACTATATAAAATGTGCACATAATAAGATGTATGATTATGTGGTACATCCACACCTCCTAAAGAGAGTCAGCAGAAATGAAGTATGTTGGGTAGCATATAAGGTTAACCAGTTCTGGTAATGGGTCAGCAGACTTGTGGTAATAAATAAACATGTTATTATATAGCCTCATATTTCCAAGAATCTTGTTGCAAGTTGGGAGATCCAAGTAATAAAAAGATAATCATCCTATATTACATTTTCTTTGGGGCACTTTAAATTCAATGCAGTTTGCTGATCTCAGCCCAGGCCTCAAAATACTTATGGAAACATTATTACAAGCTGTATATAGCCAGGGTCACCAGGGACTTTCATTTTCAGACATCTGAACATCAGTCCGATAACATGAAGTTGCCTTCTCAAGTCTAAATGCAGCCAGTTCAACTTTCTGTACATGAAGCAGTGGTGAGTATGGCATCAGGCACTGAGGGCAAAGCTGGCAAAACAGTTATACAAGACATCCACCTTATTTAAGTAACAAACCCCACCTAAAAGTAGTGGGAGGAGGACGTTCCATATCCTCGCAATGTGTTCCAGAACTAACGCTTATGTCAATGTTGGCAGTCTACCACTGCCTCCTTAAGCATGTATTTAGCCTTTATCTGTCATTTCATTATACAACTGGCAATACTGTAACCGCCTGGCAAAAATAGTGCCTTCTGCTCATTACAGGTCATGACTGTCTGGTAAATTAGTGCTTATTGCTTGTTCTACTCAGGTTTCTATGTAACTAATTCTGGGCTGCCTCTGAAAAACGACCGCTTGTGATCAGTGGGCTTACCCGGTCAACAAAATGAATGAATGAATAAATAAATGTGTGTCCAACAGGGGAATGTTGCCCTGACATCATTCTCTATGAGCGAAGCTGGCATGAGAGGAACTACAAGGAGTATATAGACAGGGTGCCCAACACTGCTGCAGGTTGGCTGGCATAGGTGCACTCAAACTAACTTCTCACAAAACTTACATCTAATGCCCCAAATTAAGGCAGGCCCTGTTTTACTCATGGTTCTGTTGCTCAGTTTAGAGGCTTGGCAATGAGTACAGGTGTAGTTTGTTGGGCTGGGGTCCTCGGGCTATACAGTTGGGGCAGCTGTCTCAGCTTTGAGCAGGGTCTTGCAACTTGTAACATTCTGTCTGGCCCTCTGTGAATGCAGCTCTTCTGGCAGACACTTCTCTATGATAGTTCTTCTGGGTCACCTAGGATACAGGAGCACTGTACAGCAGTTTCCCAGTCCCCAAGGACCCTTGACCCAGGAGTGTCCCCATGGGCTGATTCCCCAAATGGGTTAAGAATACCATTAGCACTCAGGTACACCCCGTGGCTCTCTATTCCCAATTCATTTCACTTGATAAGGGCAAGCTGGCCTTACTTGGCTCCAAGGTGCTTGAACAGGATACAAAATCTGTGACTTCCTGGATGCGGTCAAAGCACTGGCACAGGTGAATCTGAGCTCCTTCAGGCTAAGGAGTAAACACACTCTGGCATGGTGGCCCAGGTACCAGACTTTGTGGGTTCTCGGCTCCCAAAGGCATCAAGAGCTCAAAAGGCTTTTCCCACTCTGCTGCAGGTCAAAGGCCACTATTTAAATCTCTGGAAGATACAGTACATCCCTCTTTGCAGGCTGAGGGCTTCACTCCTCCAGCACATTCTGGTCTCCAAATGAGGACAAGCTTCACAAGTCTCACTGCCTTTTGCAGTGGAAGCCATAGAGCTGACATCTTAACTGTCTCTCTTGCTCACACATGGCTCCCTCTGCAGTCGGAGAGCCTCCACCACCAACTGCCCTGAGCTGTTACTGTCCCTGGGGTTTCATGGGGAAATGCCAGCATCTGATTGGTTGCCACAGCTGTCACTCCCTAAAATTAATAAACATTAGGTCCCATTGATGTTTGATTGGCTGGCAGTTTGGGCACCAAGACAATGTCCTTACTCCCTTCCCAGTAACCATAGCTGCAGGTTCTTAGGCTCCTTAAATAGTGATTGGCTGGATTGGGGGTCAAAGACAATATAGATGGCTGCAGACAAAACAGAGCATACCTAGTTCCAACTTCAAGTACTGTTTGCAGCCCAACCAAATAATTTTAAACGTATTTGTGCCCACAGTCTGTTAGGTGCCCCCCCGCCCTATAATTCGGTGGCAGACTGGGGCATGCATTTATCTTCGCCTGCCTGCTGCTGCTGCTGCTGAAATATATTTTCCCAGGCAGCAGGCAGGGCTATTCATTCATATGGCAGCCTCAGCTGCTTTAAAGAGGCAGGAGCTCATTTATTATCTGAAAAGTTTAGCTACCCCTCTGGCAACTCTCTGGACCCCGATTAACCTCTCTGGAGTCTGGGCAAATGGAGGGGAACAGTCTACAGAGCTGCAACAGTGGTTTTAACTTTTGAGTGCTCTAGTGCTTACAGACATTTGAGCTGGGCACACGGAGGGGAACAGTCTGCAGAGCTACCACAGTGGCTTTAACTTATGAGTGCTGCAGTGCTTACAGACATTCGAGCTGAGCACACGAAAGGGAACAGTCTGCAGAGCTACCACGGCAGCTTTAACATTTGAGTGCTATAGGGCTCACAGACATTCGAGCTGGGCACACGGAGGGGAACTGTCTGCAGAGCTACCACAGTGGCTTTAACTTATGAGTGCTGTAGTGCTTACAGACATTCAACCTGGGCACACGGAGGGGAACAATCTGCAGAGCTGCCACAGCAGCTTTCACTTCTGAGTGCTGTAGAGCTTACAGACATTCGAGCTGGGCACACAGAGGGGAACAGTCTGCAGAACTGTCACAGCAGCTTTAACTTTTGAGTGCTGTAGTGCTTACAGACATTTGAGCTGGGCACAAAGGGAGGAACAGTCTGCAGAGCTGCCACCGCAGCTTTAACTTTGGTTGCTGTAGAGCTTACAGACATTTGAGCTGGGCACATGGAGGAACAGTCTGCAGCGCTGCCACAGTGACTTTAACTTTTGAGTGCTGCAGTGCTTACAGACATTCAAGCTGGGCACACGGAGGGCAACAGTCTGCAGAGCCACTATAGCAGCTTTAACTTTTGAATGCTGTAGTGCTTACAGACATTTGAGCTGGGCACATGGAGGGGAACAGTCTGCAGAGCTGCCATGGCAACTTTAACATTTGAGTGCTGTAGTGCTTACAGACATTCGAGCTGGGCACACAGAGGGGAACAGTCTGCAGAGCCACTATAGCAGCTTTAACTTTTGAATGCTGTAGTGCTTGCAGACATTCGAGCTAGGCACATGGAGGGGAACAGTCTAGACAGCTGCCATAGCAGCTTTAACTTTTGAGTGCTGTAGTGCTTACAGACATTCGAGCTGGGCACATGGAGGGGAACAGTCTGCAGAGCTGCCATGGCAACTTTAACATTTGAGTGCTGTAGTGCTTACAGGCATTCGTTGGGCACACAGAAAGGAACTGTCTGCTGAGCTGCTCACTGCAGCTTTAACTTTGAGTGCTGCAGGGCTTACAGACATTCAAGCTGGACACACAGAGGGGAACAGTCTGCAATGCTGCCACAGCAGCTTTAACTTTTGAGTGCTGCAGGGCTTACAGACATTCGAGCTGGGCACACAGAGAGGAACAGTCTGCAGAGCTGCCACAGCAGCTTTAACTTTTGAGTGCTGTAGAGCGTACAGACATTTGAGCTGGGCACACAGAGGGGAACAGTCTGCAGAGCTGCCACAGCAGCTTTAACTTTTGAGTGCTGTAGAACTTACAGACATTTGAGCTGGGCACACAGAGGGGAACAGTCTGCAGAGCTGCCACCGCAGCTTTAACTTTTGATTGCTGTAGAGCTTACAGACATTCGAGCTAGGCACACGGACGGGAACAGACTGCAGATCTGTCGCAGCAACTTTAACTTATGAGTGCTGTAGTGCTTACAGACATTCAAGCTGGGCACACGGAGGGGAACAGACTGCAGAGCTGCCACAGCAACTTTAGCATTTGAGTGCTGTAGTGCTTACAGACATTCGAGCTGGGCACACAGAGGGGAACAGTCTGCAGAGCCACTATAGCAGCTTTAACTTTTGAATGCTGTAGTGCTTGCAGACATTCGAGCTAGGCACATGGAGGGGAACAGTCTAGACAGCTGCCATAGCAGCTTTAACTTTTGAGTGCTGTAGTGCTTACAGACATTCGAGCTGGGCACATGGAGGGGAACAGTCTGCAGAGCTGCCATTGCAACTTTAACATTTGAGTGCTGTAGTGCTTACAGGCATTCAAGCTGGGCACACAGAAAGGAACCGTCTGCTGAGCTGCCACCGCAGCTTTAACTTTTGAGTGCTGCAGGGCTTACAGACATTCAAGCTGGACACACAGAGGAACAGTCTGCAATGCTGCCACAGCAGCTTTAACTTTTGAGTGCTGCAGGGCTTACAGACATTCAAGCTGGGCACACAGAGGGGAAGATTCTGCAACACTGCCACAGTGACTTTAATTTTTGAATGCTGTAGCGCTTACAGACATTTGAGCTGGCCATAGCCAGTATGCATATTTGAGCAGGCATCCTGCTCAATGGCCATACACTGCGCCATGTGGCATTTCCAAAACTGCAAAGCGGATGGCTTACTTTGTGCCTCATAATCCACCCTGTTGTCTAAACACTCTTGGTGTGTAGGGTAAACAAAAAAATAATAATAATAATACAGATTCTTGTGTCTCGGAGTCTGCCAAGAAACATTCGCAAACAAGCAAGGAGTACTAATAAAGTTTACTATGCTACTTACGCCAAGCATGTGACAAAGAAAATCACAAGGGAGATGGGTTTCTCACCATTCCTGAAGAATGTACATAATCTCCAGTATTGTAGATCTTAGGTTCTCTAAGATCTTGTTCTATCTCTCCCCGCGCTCCAGCTCTCTGCCCTTCTATAGAAGTTACAGTAGTGTCTCGAGAGAGCTACAATGGGTTGCGGACAGTTAAATACTACAGATAACATCATAGCAACAGAGATTACAACATAGTTACAGATATGACTTAGGAGACGGAATTACTAATGAGTATTATATGAGAGAATATGCTTCCATTAGCATTATAGCTTAGACAAAAGAAATGCTGACAGTTCAAAGTACATGCACATTTCTTACTTACGTGCAATATAAAACATAAAAACATAACAAAAGCTGTCTCTCTCTGTGTCAACTTGCTTAGACAAAGAGAACTGCTGACAGGCATATCTGCCTAAGTGTAAAATACATACTACATATAATTATGAGAATATAAGTATACAATAATCACTGATGATCCCTCTGAGTCATCTTATCAGTGATTAGATAGATTATATATGGAATATATGTAAAAGACAAACATAATCTAGATAAATGTATTATAGTGAGGTATAATGAATCATGCATAACAATATTAGCACATCTTAGCAGCAAAACACATTCCTAGCACTCATATCTATATATAAGTGCAAAATAGCAGTATCACAGTACAATAGACCAGGAGTACAGTGTGAGGTGTATGTGGGATGATAGGGGGCATAACCCAGGTGTAACAACCCCCGAGGTGTATTAATTGTCTATAACCCCATACTCTGGCCTATCGTAAGGCTGCTAACTTGTTTATCCTGTTTTGCTACAATAAATGCTTCATACACCCAAGCAGGTCACTCCTCCAAATGAACTCCCTGTTCTAGTCCTACACATTTACATAGATACATAAACACTTTCCGCAGATAAGGCCTATGGCCCACCCAGTTTGCCCATTTGAGCTTGTAAGTTCCCTTTGCTTTTTCTAGAAGTCTGTTGCTACTCACCTTGACCTCCAGGATTCCTTATGTTTATCCTATGTATTCTTTTTTTGAAATTTAAGCTCTTTATTGGTTTATTACAATAGTCAGACATGCAGTACAGTTAACATCCAATACTATAACATACCAATACAAACATCAAATGTCGTAACTACAGCAAGAAACAAAATGCCATAACAACCCCCCCCATCCCCTGAAGGTGCCACCCCAAATTCCAGTCTGAAATAGTGTGAACCGATTAGAAGTGATCCCATGTATTCTTAAATCCCGTGACTTTTTCAGCCCCCACCACTTCCTCTGGCAGGGTGTTCCACGTGGCCACCACCCTTTCTGTGAAGAAATTCTTCCTCATGTTTCCTCTGAATCGCACTTCCTCAAACTTCATCCCATGCCCTCTAGTCCTGGAACATCTTTTTGGCTGGAAAATAGTGTATTCCTGCACCCTGTTCCTCCCTGTAAGGTATTTGCATGTCTCTATCATATCCCGCCTCTCTCCCTCCTCTCCTCCAGAGAGTACATATTCAGGTCATCCAGCCTGTCCTCATAGGACTTGGGATGCAATCCCTGTACCATCTTTGATGCCCTCCCCTGAATCCTCTCCACCCCATCTGTGTTCTTACGTAGGTAAGGTCTCCAGAACTGTACACTGCACTCCAGGTGGGGCCTCACTTGTGTCTTGTATAGTGGAATTATGAACTCCCTTTTCCTGCTGATAATGCCCCTATCTGTGCATCTACACATTCTATTTGCTTTACCTGCTGCCTTGTCACACTGTTTCCCTAGCTTGAGGTCATCAGAGATAATAACCTCCAAGGTCTCTTTCCTACTTGGTGCATGATACATCCTAACCCCCAGCTGATATGTTGTTCCAGGGTTTTTGTGCCCCATATGCATTACCTTGCACATCTTTGCATTGAATTTCAACTGCCAAACCCCTGACCATTCTTCAAGCTTTAAAAAGAAATAAATCTGTCACAGTGTTTCAGTTTTAGTTTTATGCGTGAAACTGTCCTATAATTGGTTTTCTGCATACATTTAATTATAAAGGTTCCCTCCTGAATGTTGATAATAAAACTCAGAACTCAGCAATATGAACACAGCCAGACTTTATTCTCTGACCTTGGCTCCAAGTCCATTGCCCTCCTCCCACTTCCTGATACAACAATCTCTTCTTTTGAAGATATCAGACAGAGGTGGAATATTCTGTTTCTGTCCTCCAAAACAGCTAATGAATGCATTAAAAAAACAGAGCAAGTATTTAAACATAACATACAGTTTCCTGTCTGATATTCACCATACACTGGCATTTCAAACCAACTCTACTTTAGTCTTGTTTACGTTTCACCTAGGTTGGTTTACACAGCAGCTCAGCATTCCTTACCTCCAGCTTCATGATCCTCTGTTTCAGTTTCCAACTCCACAAACTGCACTGTTCAAAAACACAAGCAGTTGCTGCTCTTCAGAGTTTGGGATTAAAAGAACAAAGGATATTTATCCACAGAAAAACAGGTCTCTCGATAGCTCCCTGCGCACTCAGCTCGGTGTTACTATGACTAGTAGCTTTCAGAGGTTAAAGTGCACTTCCTGTCTTCCTCTGAAATGTGTCCCTCTACATTATTCTAAACAGTTCATTAATGCAAATTTCAAAGCAGCTTACATTCCATGCATACCGTATTTTTTTTTTTTAACCATGGTTTGCTGAAAGTTGTATTTTTCAACCCCAAATTGTGGGGTACCTTGTAAAAGAAGTAAATGAAGAAATGTAGTGCCACTCCATGCCAAGCATCCATCTCCTCACAGGCCTGACCCACCAAACTGATGGTGCCACTGACACAGTCATGTGATGTGGTTTGACCAGCCGGAAAGCACTAGTCTTGTTAAATGAAAAATATTAAACAGAAAGTCTTATTTTATTAATATCAAGGGCACCATACACTATAACACATAATGCCTATGTAATGGTAGTCAGCCACGTATATAATCACCTCTCACAGTTGTCAGGACTACTGTAAACCTTTATGAGCTGTGCTCTCGAGGTTTACTAGGTTGTCGTGACAACCACTTGAGGTGATTACATCATGGTTTACCCCCTTTATTTAGCCATTATCCTCTATATATAAAATAGTTCCTCTGCCTGAATTTGAATGTTGTATTTTTTTTTTTTTTTTTAAACTTGGGACTCTTGTCCTACTGGAGCCACCATAGTTTTAACTTTTGACCTTTTTGTTATAGTTACCTCATGCTCTCTCCCAGAGACTGAAGCACAACTGGAAAAAAAAAAAATTATCTCCCAGACCACTGGTCAAAGCTGGGTTGTTTTTACTTTTTAAATTTAATTTCATTTTACTGTGAGATGGCTGATAGATTTGCCATCAGTGGTACACAGCCCAAATGTTAGAAGTCAGGAGTCACTTGTGGAGTGAGGTCAGGTGAGCCTTTAACAGCAACAAAAAAAAAATTCAGTGCACGTTTGAAAAAGAGTTTCTTGTTTCTGCCTGTGGCAAACATGTACGACTGCTAGTTTGAGAGTGAGTAGCAGTAAGATCAGATGATGGATAGTGGAGTTCAGTCGAGTGAGATGGTAGCAGGGATGGCAGAAAAGGAAGTGTTTGTTTTTGACTTTACATCAATGGGATATTACAGTGTGAGGTTTTATTGTGCAGTTATGCGAGGGGTACAGAACAGGTTGGTGAGCTGAATCCTGCTAAGCAAGGCAAAACAAATGGCGCCTGGTCAATTTGAAAATTCAAGGTACCCATGAATACCCTAAGTAATGAGGCATCCGAATTAGAACTTTTATTAGTGGGCTCTATTGAAAAATACCTGCATGACAACAGAACTCTGCTAGCCAATTAGGATGTTAGTATTTCCATTGCCACTTTCTAAACCATGATAGACACAGCTCCTTCACTGCCACCTGGGAGTCCAGGTTTGAGCACAGACTCAAGTTTCCTACCTTAACACTATATCAAAGATTCACAAATAACCCCCTGCACTGTCACCTGTGAGTCCATGGAATGCACTGCCTAGGGGGCTGGTGGAGGCAGAGATGGTGGAGGGGTTCAAGAGGGTGTGGGACAAGTACAGGGGAAGGGTTCTGGAAGCAAAATCCAATGCAGTGAGAATATCCGGAACTGGGAAGGGAGAAACCAGAGACAGCGAGGGGGGGAGCAAGGTCAGCTCCCAGGGTGGGGGATGACCAAATGAGCAGACGCGAAAGACCATTAGGCCTATTCTGCTGGCATTTTAGTATGTTAGTCCCAGGTTTGAGAACTCAGGCTGCTTACCGTAGTATTATACCAAAGATACACATGAAGTACAACTCCCTGCACCTCCACTTTGGAGTTGAGGGTCTAAGACTGGTCTAAAGTGCACCACACTGGGCATTATACTAAAGAGACACACATCACACCTTGCACTGTCACCTGGAGTCCCAGTTCTGACAACAAACTCAGGTTCCACACTAGGCATTGTACTGATGATACACACATCACACACCTTGCACTGTAAACTGGAGTCTCAGTTCTCAGAACAGACTCAGTTTCCACACCTTGGTATTATACTAAAGATACACACATCACACCTTCAACTGTCACCTGGAGTCTCAGTTTTGAGAACAGACTCAGGTTCCACACCCTGGTATTATACTTAAAATGCACACATCACACCTTGAACTGTCACCTAGAGTCTCAGTTTTGAGAACAGACTCAGGTTCCACACCCTGGTATTATACTGACGATACACATATCAGACCCTGCATTGACACCATGGCATCCCAGTTCTGAGAACAGACTCAGATTCCACACTCTGGGATCATCACAGCATCTTGCCATCTGTCCTACATACAACATTTACAAAGGGCATCTACTTACTGATAATGGTCCTTTCTTCAGGGGAATGCTGGTGTACTGTCTCATTCCGGTTCCCCAACTCCAATACTGAGGGTTCTTCATTTTTCACAATCACTGTCACATAGTGTTCTGGGATGGGAAATTCTGTTACTGTTTAGGAAAAAAAGATAAATCTGACATAAGGGCACAACCACTGGCATTAGCACTGTGACACAGGCTTAACCCCCTGCACTGCAACTGGGGAGATCAGAGTTTTTTATTTCAAATATTGCAACAGTACAAATAATTCACATATAAATATTCTGTGGTGCGGTAATACATCAGTTACTTAAGAACACAGGGAGTTAGTTTAAGAACATAAATACACATCAAGGATCAGAATATCAACATATATTCAGTAAAACATCAGTTCCACCATTAATTTGCTAGCAGAGGTTGGGGATTTCCTACACATATAAATATATTTTACTAAATAATACTCACCGACTATGCATTGCAACTAGATCCATTAATAAGGGTAGCCACCTCTGGGTTAGTTCCTACTTTTAATTCAGCCATAAACAGGGTCCATATCTGGTAGCATTTTGTCAGTTTTTGATGGTTGTACAATGCACCCTTTCAATTTGGAGTATCATAATCATGGCATTTAGCCAGGGATTGTAATTGGGGAGATCTTTATCCTTCCAATTAATATCAACTTAAAGGCCATGATAACAGCCATATTAATAAGCATTCAGGAAGTAAAGTGCAATCTATTTATTGGTCCACCAAACCTTAGCAACATCCAAGGATTTTTATCAAGTGTACGCCTATAGAACCTGATAGAAAATTAAGAATCTGGTGCCATCAAACATCTAAGCTAGGGCATAGAATTAGCCTATGTTCTGGGGTGGCATTCATGTTATTACATCTAGGGCATTGAGGGATATATTGGAGTTAATTTTGTTAAGATGGTATGGGGAAAATATATGTGATGTAAATGCTGAACTGAATCTGAATAATTTTAGATGATTTAAGTCTCATTCTTTACTAGTCTATATTTTATTCCAAAGCTTATTCAGAATGAACTGATTCGTCTTATATTCCCATTTCAATTTAAGGGCACGATTAAGTTCTGTTCCATTAGTTATTACAGAATATATTTTAGAAATCAACTTTTCTGTCCAGATACATTAAGGATTTGTTCAGTTTATGCAGCACAGAGTTCAACATTTTGAATTTTTTATTAATATAAGCCCTAGCCAGTAAGTATCCATAAATTGATTATTTGGAAGATTGTATTTTTATGGATGGATTCCAGACCTATTACAGAATCTGAATATGTAAAGTGACTTATTTACTCAACCCTTTAAAGGGACACTGTCAATCTGTCATTCATCATGTCATTTCTGGTTAAAATTCACTTTTTATGATTGCTTGCCTTCTCTAAAATCATTGATGTTGCTGTTTGTTTTGTCTGGCTCCTTGTTTAGTAGAACTGAAATGCATGGCAATGTATATTTATAAACAACCTTGTTTTTGTTTACAATCCTGGATCTGTTCTTACTGCATATTTCCTGAGCATTAGAAACACACCCAAATAGTGCAGTCATTCATGAGGCAGTAGCCTCCTAAACTCCCACTGCATCACGAGTGGCTAGATTGTGTTGTGGGTGTTCCCAAGTCCATGAAAAATGCAGTTGGAGTTGATCAAGGAATGTAAACAAACCTGGGTTTGTGTGGTAACACCAGTACGGTGGGCAGTCAGTTTTTCACTTTTTCTAAAAAAATAAAAGTCTGAATCAAACTACCAGCTACATCAACAATCTTTACAGAATCTTGGCAATCATAAAATGTGTTTTTTTTTAAACTAGAAACTGAGGTGTTGGCTGTGGACCCAGGTTGCCCAGTGGTGGGGTCTGGGCTACGTGTTGGGCCTATGGCTTGATGGTGTTCAGCTCACTACCTCAGATTGGGTGTGGAACCAGGGCATCATTTTTGATGATGGCTTGACCCTGAAATCTCAGGTGTCAGCCATGGTTAAATCTTCATTTTACCACCTGAGGAATATTGCCCAGGTGAAACATCTGGTTCCTCCGGGTGACCTTCCAATGCTGGTCTATGCCTTCATTACTACTCATCTTGACTACTGCAATGCTCTCTAATAATAATGATAATAAAACTTTATTTATTAGTGCCTTTCAAGCACCAAGGTGCTGTACAGATGAATATTAGAATCAGAAATATACATATAAAATCAACGTTTACAACAGCATCCATTTATAAAAGCCTTACTCCACAAAAAGTCTTAAATCCTGCTTAAAGGATTCTCTGTCGTGCATTCCCTAAGCCGACAGGCAGAGAGTTCCAGAGGGTTGGGGACTGAAACACAAAAGCCCTGACCCAGAAGACTTCAATATACTCTACCTACAGCTGTCTGGAGTTGATATCTGCCACTTACAGCTAGTGCAGAACACTGCAGCCAGGCTGCTAACTGGCACCTCAAGGACCAGTCACATTACCCCGTGCTGTGCAGACTGTGCTGGTTGCTGGGTCAGTGGTGGATCACCTATAAGGTGGGCTTGCTTACCTTTAAAGCCCTACATGAACAGGGACCCAACCACCTGAAAGATCTCTTGACTCCCTAATCCCCCAGTCGTCCTCTCTGATCCGCCAATGAGGGATTGCTAGAGATTACCTGGGTTCATCCAAAAACCTCTGGAGCATGTGCTTTTTCATTTGCAGCACCAACCCAGTGAAGTTCGTCCATAGACTGGGACCACTTCGGAGGTCGTGAGGGGCAGATTGTGCAGCCTTCCCACACACACACACCAAGCAACACGGTTAGTAGGGTCCATAGGCTCAGCCCTCCCACCCCAGAAGCCGGTAAGACTGGGACCATTTCAGAGGTCACGAGGGCAGATTGTGCAGCCTCCCCACACACACCAAGCAACAAGGTCGTGAGGTCCGTACCTCAGCCCTCCCACCCCAGAAGCCGTGTAAGTACGAAGGGAGTCCGCAAGCTACAGTGCTGCTCGCACTCTGTTATGCAGCTAAAATTGGGCAAAGGACTTTAATTTGCTGACTCTATTTTACGGGTTAAAGTTATTTTGTGTCCCCACACCTGTGGATATAGTTTTATTTCACAACAAAAGTGTCCATTTTGCTTAAAGTGTGTAACATAGAAACATAGACTTTGACAGCAGATAAGGACTGCTTGGCCCTGCTGGGACTATATTGCCCTCCTTCCCTCCCCTCCACCCCCACCCAAAGCTAGTTCTATTTTTATAGGCACAGGATTTGACTGACAACAGGAATTTCCTGTTTAGGGGCAGGAAGTAGAGATCACAGAACCACCAAGGACCCACCATCCTAGAAGGGCAAGAGTAGCTCTCCGGACCCCTCTAGCTGCTGGAGGTCTGCCTCTGAGCAAGTAAGTGGTCTACTGAGAAATATAGGGATACTTTGTCTCAGAACAGGACAATCAGGAGCTTAAAGGGCACACAGGCAGAAAGTAAGGAGAGAGAGAAAAAAACAGAGGAAAGAGTAAGGATTGCAAACAGTTAAGGGGCCAGAAATAAGACAAGATTGGAGTGGTGCAGTGCAGTGGCTGTGGAGCAGCAGTCTTCCGGGAGATGTTCTGGAGGATGCGGTGTTGCCCTATCTGCAGGCACCTCTCTGGGCTGAGGGAGGAGGTTGCTCAGCTCCAGGCTGAGTTGGCCAGGATTTGTGGGACCTCCTCTTCCAACCAGGGACCACCAGTGCCACTGCCGTTGCCTCAGAGGTTGCCGAGAAAGAGGAGCGGTTGGACCACAGTGGGCTCAGTGAGGGTGAGGGTGGTGGAACAGAGGCGCATCCCTCCAGTTGTACCTCTCCACAATTCCTATGCCATTCTGGCAAAGTGTGGTTCCTCTATGGAGGCACCCACAGTAGAGACCAAGGAGGATGCTGGGAACCTCCACAAGGAGACCCACAGGAGGGTGGCAGGGGACCGTGCAGGGAAGGAAACAACTTGGTGGGGACTCCATTGTTAGGAAGGTAGAACTGGGGAGGAAGGGAGAGGGAGGTGGCCTGCCTGGCGCCATGGCTTGAGGGACAGGAGCGAATCAATTGCCAGAGCAGCTGCACAGGAGGGAGCGCTGGATGTCATTGTCCACCTAGGAACAATGGCCTGGCTAAGAAAGGGATTAGAGAAGTGCAGGAAGAGTTTGTGGAATTGGGGAGGGCCTTAGTCAAGTAGCACGCATAGTAACCTTCTCGGAGGTGTTACCATCTATGGCATAGGAGAGGCTAGGGTGTTCTGCACCATGGGATTCTAGCAGAACACTTTCTTCTGTGAAAGGAATGGGATTGACCCCCCATCAAGAGTACTTCTGTTAACTGGATTAGGCACTTCCCCCTCCTCTTTTGTGAATACTGAGCAGACATATTCGTTCAGTATCCCTGCTTTATCACTAACCCCCTCTGCCCACCCACCGTTCATTCTATTCAGCCTCACTATCCCTCCCTTTGTCTTTCTACGCTCTCTGATGTACCTATAAAAGGTTTTATCCCCCTTCTTAACTGAGTTGGCTATCTTTTCCTCAGTTTGGGTCTTTGCTATTCTGACTTCCTCCCTGTTTCCTTCTGCCTTAACTGGTACAGCTCTCTGTCCTGCTCCTTCTGTGTTTCCTTATACCTTGAATGTAGTCAGGCTTTGACACCAAAGCTCAGTTTGAAATTGAAAAAATATAAGGACAGAAAATTGCAACCCCACCTGTCGGTTAGCAAAAGATGATACAGGGGAAACAGCAGGGAAACGGATTACAGCTGCCTAACTTGAGTTTAAATTACAAAAAGTCCAGCAAACTGCTGCTTGTAAATGGCATCTGCTGAGTGATCCCCTGATTTCACTGTGCCAGCTCTGCTTTCAATGCTGCAAAGCCAATGATCTGTAAAGTTGCTTAATACTGTGTAACGCCCCTTAGCCAGACAGTATATTAACTTCTCCTTCTCACTACTCCTTGTCCACAGACTTGGATCATTTCGTAGGTTGCGAGGGCCAGATTGTGCAGCCCTCCCACACACACACCAAGCAACAAGTCACGAGGGTCTGTACGCTCATCCCTCCCATTCCAGAAGCCATGTAAGGTACGAGGAGAGTCCGCAAACCACAGTACTGCTCATGCTCTGTTAAGCGGCAGAAATTGTTCCCTGCCGCCCCCACCACTACCCTTGGTCATGCTCTACTTTATAGGGACAATCACGTGAGTACAAAAACCTGTCAGCTAACTTTACCATTAGCAGGCTATACTCATTAAATGCTAGAGGGCTCTCTCTTGTTCTTATTGTTTCAATCCCAAAGCAGGCAGCGTGACAAGCAGCCAAAGCTCACTTATCCATTCCATCTTAATCCTAACAATCGTTTCCTACACCCAACCCTCTCTCCCTTTCATAAAACACAACTCCTGGGACTCAAACAATTGCCTCAACACTCAACACCCCACAAACTCACACCTGCAACCACACCAAACTCATCCCCCTCACAGCACCATTTGGCTCCAATTTTACCTCGAGCCTTACCTGCACCTTAAGTGGGCCCTACAGGCAAGTCAACACCCCATCAAACTCTCACCCAGTAAATAGCCCCAATCCTCTCCTTCACCAAGCACAATTAGCCCAACTGATACCATCCATCCCATACCAATCAGACTACCCAAATATACCACCCATCCATGCCTCAGCAAAACCTCTCCTAACGGTTCCAGACAGCAGCTCTCAGGCATGCTCTCCTCCTACTCATCCTTATGTCTGGTAACATACACCCCAACCTGGGACCTCTGCTGACTAGTAGGCCCAAGGGATGTGAGAATGGTGGCCTACTACTGGCATCACTAAACATCCACAGCCTACCAAGGAAACGCATGCTGCTACAAGGACGGATCACTCAACATTCCCTTGACATCCTGGCTCTATCTGAAACCTGTCTCGCAAGGAATATACTAGATGCCTTGGTTGCTCTAAATGACTATGTCATCTTCAGAGCAGATAGAACAAGAAAGAGGGATGGAGGCTGTGCTATATATGCCAGAGCTAATCTACAGCCACTACTGGTTCCTTTGCCCTTGCCAGAACATGGGGCACAAGCTATTACAATTAAAGCCACACTTGGCTCCCTTGGGAAATCATTATACATAATGGCAGTCTACATACCCAACAACCAAAAATTAGCCTTTGACTCTAACCTCACCAGCACAGCCCAGCTCCCCCACAGGAGCGAGCTGATCATCATGGGTGACTTTAATGTGAACTGGTTATCCAAGGCATCAGCCCTCTTCAAAGATGCAGCCCAAGCACGTGACCTGACCCAGCCCACAACAAGGCAAGACCCCAGGACAGGGACACACACTCTTTTAGACCTCATCTTCACAAACTTCCCAAAGCACCTCTCTAATATTGAAGTGCTCCCGGACATCCTAAGTGACCACTCTCCCCTCTCATGCTACTGGTTGAATAAGAACACACCCAGCCAACCTAAAATATCCCACCAAAGGCACCTCACAAAAGGTGCCCTAACCAAAATTAAACACTATCTGTCCACCGTGACTGGACACCTGTCCACACTGCCCAGTCCGTTGATGCTGTCATTACTTCCTTTATTAAAATCTTTAATACTGCCTGTGACAAGTTTGCCCCATTCTCAAAAAGGTTATAAAAATAGAGACACCCTGTGGATCTCAAACCCTGCTAGATCAAATGCGCCCACAGAGACAATCTCTGGCACAGTGCACTAAACTCCCAGCTTCCCCATGACAGACAACTCTATAGAGAGGAAGAAACAAGTGCACCTGGGCTATTTGGCTAGCTAAGACAAACTACTACAAACAAGCACTCACCTCATCTTAGGCCTCTGGGAACAAGTTCTGGAACAATGTCAAGGAGCTCTGGGAAAACCGTCAACCTAACACCTTCACAGATAATCGACAAAGGTGCCCTCTCCCAGGACCCCAACACCATATCCAATGTCCTGAACAGTTCCTTCACGGACCTTAGTCACATACTCCCACAAAACTTCTTTGACCCTATTCCCAGGGTCCCCGCTATCACCTCCCCTCTGTCCACCCTCCCTTCCTCCCAGCTCAGAACCATCTCCAGTTTTAAGGCCAAACACTACCTAACTAAAGCCTTACGCAACAAGAGGTACAGCAACGACTCCCTAGACCTTAAAATCCTCCGTCTAACTCTAGACATGAACCCTCCATCACCTCACCAAAATATTCAACTGCTCTCTGCACTTGGCCAATTCCCTACACTCTGGAAAAGGGGAATTATCATGCCAATCCTTAAAAAGGGTGATCCAACTGACCTTGGCAACTACAGACCCATCACGATACTCCCCCCCCAAAGCTCTCAAAAGAATAGTGTCAGACCACCTCACAGAGTACCTAGCTAATCACACACTGCTGTACCAAGAACAGCACGGGTTCAAAGCAGGTCACAGCACTACCACTGCCCTTCTCGAATTTACATGTTACATACATGAGGCTCTTAAACAGGGTCTATAGCAGGGCAATCTTTGTTGACCTGACCAAAGCATTCAACACTGTCAGTCATGCTCTACTTATCCACTCACTCCCTTCCCTCAATCTCGCCCCTGGCACAATACTCTGGTTCAAGCACTATCTCACTGACCAGACACAAGAAGTCAAAATCAACAACACCCTGTCCGACAAGCAACCAGCCTTTTCAGGGGTACCTCAAGGGTCAATTCTAGGCCTTCTACTTTTCACCCTTTTCTCGAACTTCCTCCCAAAAGCCTGCAGTGGTAAGCTACTGCTCTATGCAGACAACACCGTAGTGTACTGGAAAGATAACACTCCTAACACCCTCCAACATACCCTACAAAGCTGCTTTAGTGAACTAGAGACCTAGTTCACTGAGCATTGATTAATACTAAACTACACTAAAACCAAATCCATGATCTTTGCGCACCGACAAAATCCCTACAGTAGCACCTACCTAAGTATCTCTAACTCACAGGACATCCACATTGAACAGGTCCCGCACTTCAAATATCTAGGCATTACACTAGACTCATCCCTCACCTACCACATACACATCAACCACCTCTCCTCCTCGGTAAACACCCAACTTGGGATTCTCTATAGGCGCAGGCACTGCCTCCCCCCCAGGCCCTACGGCTGGCAGGAACTAGCTCAGTCCTATCACTGGTCGATTACGGGATAATAATATACGGGACAGCTGACCCCACTGCCCTTAACCACATTAATCTTGCCCTCAATAAAGCCTGCTGACTGGTCACGGAAAGTGATAGACTAACCCACACTCGTGACCTCTACAAGCGAGCAGATTGGCTGACCTTCAAAGGGAGGCTAAAATACCACACTTGTCTCCAAGCCAAAAAGATACTCATGAAGCTTGCACCCACTGGCCTACACTCCCTCATCCAACCAAACCCTCACAGGAGCACCCCTAGGTATCAGGCAAGCACACCCCTCCTAGTCCCCCACTGCAGGACCGCACTAGGACAAAGGTCTTTCTGCTATGGGCTCCCATCTGGCATAATGAACTCCCTCTCCTGGCCCCTAGTCTAGGCCAATTTAAAACAGAATCAAAAGACATCTCATTGACTCCGGAGATATGTGGCTGCTACTAACTGACTCCACCTAGATACGTTGCAACTCCATTTAAATACTGATGACATTTCTCTAGTTCGCTCCTATTACCATCCCAAATAATAAGAATGTCATCATCAACAAAATGTTTATATAATTTCAAATTTGTTTTATATTCATTTGTATTGGAATATATATATATATATATATATATATATTTTTTTTTTTTTTTTCAAATTCTGACATAAAAAAGATTTGCATACGTTGGTGCTATATGGACCATTTCCCTTTAGGAAATAAAAACGGTCTACCTTTGATGTTGATCCATCTGATATAGTCAAATCTCCAGTTAAAAATAGAATTATTAATTTTGATTTCAATAGAGATTGATTTTGGAAAGGGGAACTGTGTACTGTATCGACTTATTACAAGAGCTAACATAGTTTCAGATTTTGACCGGGTTGGAAAGGGTGCAGGTGTAGGTGTGATGTCATCACACCTTTCATCCTCCCCACAGATAGCCCAGACCCTTCCAATCCTTCAGGAAGAAGGACTGCATCAGTAACAGCTCTGTGGGGTTCTGTATAATGGTATGGGACTGACTGCAAAAATTCAATCAGTAATTCAGTACATGAAGCATGTAATGGAATAAAAGAAAAGAATGTAGTAAGTAACACTAGATAATCTATAGAATCAAGTAATGCCAATAGAGCTTTTATGTCCTTCATTTGGGAATACTTAGAAGTAGTGCAGCATTCCTTGTGTATGATGCTTAGGAAATTCAGTTTGTTAATTTCAGTATTCTTTTCTATGATAAGCGAGAGAACGAGCAAGTAACATTGCGTCTGTGACAATAAACTGTCTGCACTCATTGAAACGAAAAGAGGTAAAGAACTGATAATGAGCTTTGAGCAATATTTAGTATGGCAGACAGATTTTAAAAAAGACTATTGCTTTTAGGGCCACATGTAGAAATTTAAAAGGAAGGTTTTTGATATTTTAATAGTTTACATGTATAGACATGAAATGGGAGAATAAATGGGGTTTTTGAGAGCCTATTTTAGGCTGAAAATATTTTTTTATTATTATGCTTGTTTATAGGAAATGAAGTTTTCCGCTATAATTATTGCTTTGAAAGTGCCACTGCAGCTGATGACTTAGAACAGATATGTTAATTTTCATTTTGTTCCCCATACTTTGCTTATGGTTATATAATGAAATAATATTAAATATAATAATTACTGAGGAGATAGATGTTTATATTAAATATTTGTTCATTTTGATTTTTTCAGCCCAATTTGGAGCTTCTCTTGGGTCTGATGAAGGGACATGTAAGTCCTGAAACGTTACAATATTTAGTAAAAATTTACAAGAGAGTCAAAAATGAATGAGACTATTATTTGGAATAAAGCTGAACTGAAGTTGGATGATTTATATGGACATTTAAACTAAAAGAAAGTGAAGCGAAACTGGATGTCCATGTGAAAGTAAAGAAAGTGAAGTGAAATTGGATGTTCATGTGAAAGTTTATACCAAAGACAAGTAAAATGATACATGGAATTAAAGTGTTGAATCAGTCTCCTTTTTGAGGGTTGAGTACCACACCTTTTTATCAATTAGTTTCTATGTTCCATAAGTGGCACTCCCCCCCCCCACCTTTTTTTTTTATAAAAGAATTAACAGGGAACCGAGGGAAACAATCTTTACAAATTCAAATCAACAATTAGAACAGATTAACAAAATCACAGTGCCACTGTTCATGAGGGGAGGTCGGAAAATGCATATGTTGAAAATGTGGCTAACAAACTCCCAGAAATAATTGGGTTACGGACGTGTGTTGCGCAGCTTCTATGCATGCTCATGACTTCACCAATTTTTCATGTTTTCACTCCAGATTTTCAACGTTGCCATTTTTTAAGCCTTCTCATGAACAATGCAGTTGTCATTTTCCACATCCTGCCCCAAATGTGTTTTCGGCCCTGTGTCACCAAATGGCATAGCTGCTGTGCAAAACCACCTTTCAGCTAACAAACTGGTTATGCCGCTTTTCATGAGGTGGGCTCACAAACAGTCCATGTTGAAAATTTGGAGTGAAAATACCAACACATGCGCATGGTCTCAGAGTTTCCAACTGTAGCACCGCCACCCTGTACAGACTGACAGGCGTCAGGGGAGTGACTTGGGATCATCGGCTGTAATGCTCACGCCATTCTACCCCCACCCTGCAGCCAGTGACAGGCATCATGGTGTGCCTCGCACTGTTCAGCCACAAAGTTCACCCCATTCTCCTATACTGCACCCACCTCAGCATATTTTACTTATGGAATGGGGTAAGTATAAATGCCCAAAGACCCCAAAGCACACCATGACACTTGTCAGTGTCTACAGGATAGGGTGCGGTACAATGGCATAAGCGTTATAGCTGATGACCCAAGCGCACACCCCAATGCCTGCCACTCTCCTCATGATGATGGTGGTGGGGTTGGCATCACTTCAGTACTTCACTGCCATTCCTATTATGCATCTCTAGCACTACCAATTCACTACCAATGCCAGTGAGACAACATTCGACATTGATAAATGCTTGTTTGATATAAAACTGAAATTTGCTCTGGGAAAAATGTGTTTCTTGTAGAAGAAGACAATTAGCCCCATTTATCCAAATAGTTAAAGATTTTTTTTTTGGCCGTAATCTTGTCCTGCATTCCTTTTACATTCCAGCTCGAACATTTAATTACGTGCACCATCTATATACAAGCAGGAGAAGTTTGTTCATGCAGCTTGTTCCTAACCATAATATATACACTACCCAGAAACCAGAAAGTTGCTCTTATTTAAAGAAGCCTAAATATATACTATATATACCCATTGGCACGTTCTGAAAGTAATCATGTTTGGTAATAATATTGATTGCCCTTTTGCTCATAAATATAATATCCTTATGCCCGTCATCTATGTTTCTGTGTTTATGTTTCTATATATTAAATATATTTCAACCCAAATGTTGGGGAGATCTGAGTTTGAGAATAAACTTAGGTTTCCCAAAGTGATACCAATGATACATGACATAAACCCCTGCATTGCCACCTGGGAGTCTTGGGTTTGAGAATGAAGTAATGTGTCTCTCCCTGGTATTATACCAATGATACAGTCCCAAAACAGAGACACACTGACTTTTACATTCTGACACTGCAGTTCAGTACTGAGGGAAAGGTTGCTGTCCTATTAGCTGCTGGATAAATGCCCCACAGCAAGAGGTGGTGACTCTTACATTGCTGACACTGAAGGACAGTACTAAGGGACAGGTTGCTGCCCTATTAGATGCTGGATAAATGCCCCACAGCACAGATGTTGACTCTTAAATTTCAGACACTGCAGCTAAGGACTAAGGGAGAGGCTGCTGTCCTATCAGATGCTGGATGAAAGTCCCACAGCAGAGACACTGACTCTTACATTGCTGACAGTGCAGTTCAGTACTGAGGGAGAAGTTGCTGCCCTATTAAATGCTGGATAAAACCCCCACAGCAAGAGATGGTGACTCTTACACTGCTGACACTGAAGGACAGTACTGAGCAATAGGCTGCTGCCCTATTAGATGCTGGAGAGAAGCCTCACAGCACAGACATTGACTCTTATGTTGCTAACACTGCAGCTCAGTACCTTGGGAGAGGTTGCTGTCCTTTAAGATGCTGGTTAAAAACTCCACAGCACAGACGTTGACTCTTTAATTGCTGACACTGATTAGTTAGTTTTACTTCTTTTTATAAAATGTGTTTCAAATATGATCTGTTTATTGTCACACTGCATGTTGCTATGGTTTTATCTGTTTTTCTTCTGCATTATTTGGTGTGCATGTGTTCTTGTTGTTTAATAAAGTGTATTCAATTTAAAAAAAGTACTGAGCTGGATGCCACTGCCCTATTAGACACTGGATAAAAGCACCACAGCAGAGACACTGACTGTTACATTGCTGACACCGCAGCTCAGTACTAACAGAGATGCTGCTGCCCTATTAGGTGCTGGATAAAAGCATCACAGCAGAGACATCCAAGCAGAGACAAGGCAGCTTGCATCCTTAATGACAAACTCACTACAATAGTAAATAAGCATGCCCTTTCATCAAAGTAAAGGGTGCGGAACAATTCCAACCCCTGGTTCACCTCGGATCTCAAGGCAGCCCTTATAGCTCAAGATAAGCTCTGGGCTAAAGCTAGACATTCAAAGAATCTTCGGATTGGCAGGCCTTTAGAACAGCCAGGAATAACTGTGTGAAAAACTTGGCTCTGCTAAAAGCTAACTATTATAATTTACTCTTGAACAAGCTAAAGGTAACCCTCATAAAATATGGAAGACTATCAAAGCTATAGAAGGACAGCCCATGGCCCCTCTGTCCCAACAAAGATAGTTGCAAGTGGCAAGATTGTGGAAAACAAGTCCCTAATCCTGGAGGAATTTAACTCCCACTTGCCACAGTGGGATTAGCTTGTTCGTCACCTTATGCTGGTGTTGCGGTGAGCCAGCATACCCCTCCCACCACATCTAGTCCTGCACCCAGCCCCTTCCAACTGCGCGAGATAACTTATAAAGAAGTAGAAGATTCTCTTCTAACTTAGACACCAAAAAGCGAGGGACGATGGCTTGGAACCCTTTTTTCTAAGGTCAGGCTACGCCCATCTCACTTCCCCAATTCTCCACATCTTCAATCTTTCCATTACATCTGCTACTGTGCCGTCCTGCTGGAAATCAGCACATATCCTCCCTCTATTTAAATCTGGTGCCCCATGCGATGTAAACAACTATAGGCCTATCTCCATATTGCCTATCCTTTCTAAAGTTCTCGAAAAACTGATCCATATTCAGTTAAGATCTCACTTGGAAACCTTCTCTCTCATTAACCCAGCTCAATCTGGCTTCCGGGCTAATCATAGCACAATCACTGCACTAGCAAAAGTAACCAATGATTGGATCTCTGCTATAGATGCTAAGAAGGTAACTGGTGCAGTCTTTTTGGACCTCAGCAAAGCTTTTGATACTGTTGATCACAAACTATTAGTCAATTGCCTTGCAAAGTTGGGTGCCACATACCATACCACCCAGTGGTTCTCTAGCTACCTAACTGGAAGATTCCAAAAAGTAAAGGCGGAAGGCTTTTTTTCTGCTGCCTTGCCAGTTGCAAGAGGAGTCCCCCAAGGATCCATCTTAGGCCCTATCTTGTTTTCTCTGTACATTAATGACTTAGATGCTAACATATCTACGTCCAATCTGCACTTTTTTGCAGATGATACTGTGTTGTATACTTCTGGCTCATCATTATCTGAAGTCAACGGAGTGCTTCAAGCGGACTTCACACAACTTGAGCATAATCTAATAAAGGCAAAGCTTCTGCTCAATGCTAAGAAGACTAAATCGATGATATTCTCCGCAGTGCTGTCTCAGGCCTCCCAATACCCTTTGCCCAAGACTTCATTGTCACCACGCTAACGAGCCTCTGAAATTGTAACCAAATTTAAATATCTAGGTATCTGGATCGATAATAATTATCTTTCAGTGACCACGTCAAGATGTCTCTAGAAGGTTAAAAGCAAGGTTAGGTTTCTTCTACAGAAATAGGCCCCTTTTCCCACTTGAAACTCGAAACAAGCTTGTACAGGCCACTTTTCTCCCCCTACTCGACTATGGCGATGTAATCTATTCCTCCACCACTCTTGCAAATCTAAGTAAACTGGACATCCTTTATCACCGTGCGTTACGGTTCATTACCAACTCCCCTTACCGTTCGCACCACTGTGACTTATATGCAGCTGTTGGTTGGACATCCCTTACTACTAGACGCCTGCTCCATGCTGGGCTATGGACTCTTAAACTGCTCCTGCAGAAATTGCCAAGCTATCTCTCTTCCCTTATTAGTATCTCCCACAGTGCATACTCATTAAGAAAATCTGACTTTATTATGCTTGACATACCAAGGACGCGGACTTCCTTTGGTAAACGTGCTATTGCATATGCCCTTCCCTCCATTTGGAACCAATTACAAACCGTACTGAAACTAACTAGCACAGTTTCAATAAACTTCTACAAATCGCTAAGTTCAGCCAAAATAAAAGACACCTGTAACTGTCATTAAGTCTCTTCCTTCCCCATGTGTGCCATATTTATCCACTGGTAAGGTATAATTGATTTGTCATATTAACTGCTTTCCCTTCCCCTTCTACTCCTGGCTTTATCTTTGCTTACGCTCCACTGCTACTCTATCAAATCACTCCTCCCCCCCATATCAGTTGTAGACTGTCGTTTGTTCTAGCTGCCAAAATACTGTATATGTATTGCACACACCAGTCATCATGTTTCATTTATCAGCATGCAACCTGTAAGTCGCTTTCCCTGTCTCATATCAATGTTTACCACCTGCGGTCACCCTATGTGGCACCCTTGTATGTATATCAAGCCTGTATCATGTAACGTGCATTTCATGTATATACTGTTATTACCTATCTGTGTTTGTACTTTAAGTGTTTATGTCACAGGACCTCCTTGTGAATGAGCTTGCTCAATGGAGTTTTCCTGCAATAAACTTGAACTTGAACTTGAACATTGACTCTTCCATTGCTGACACCGCAGCTCAGTACTAACGGAGATGTTGCTGCCCTATTAGACACTGGATAAAAGCTCCACAGCAGAGACATCGACTCTTCCATTGCTGACACTGTAGGTCAGTACTGAGGGAGATGTTGCTGCCCTATTAGGTGCTGGATAAAAGCACCACAGCAGAGACACTGACTCTTCCATTGCTGACACCGCAGCTCAGTACTAACGGAGATGCAGCTGCCCTATTAGACACTGGATAAACGCACCACAGCAGAGACACTGACTCTTACATTGCTGACACCGCAGCTCAGTACTAACGGAGATGCTGCTGCCCTATTAGGTGCTGGATAAAGCACCACAGCAGAGACATCGACTCTTGCAATGCTGACACTGCAGCTCAGTACTGATGGAGATGCTGCTGCCCTTATTAGGTGCTGGATAAAAGCACCACAGCAGAGACACTGACTCTTCCATTGCTGACACCGCAGCTCAGTACTAACGGAGATGCCGCTGCCTTATTAGACACTGGATAAAAGCACCACAGCAGAGACACTGACTCTTCCATTGCTGACACTGCAGCTCAGTACTAACGGAGATGCCGCCGTCTCTATTAGACACTGGATAAAAGCTCCACAGCAGAGACACTGACTCTTACATTGCTGACACCGCAGCTCAGTACTAACGGAGATGCCGCTGCCCTATTAGACACTGGATAAATGCACCACAGCAGAGACACTGACTCTTCCATTGCTGACACCGCAGCTCAGTACTAACGGAGATGCTGCTGCCCTATTAGGTGCTGGATAAAGCACCACAGCAGAGACATCGACTCTTGCAATGCTGACACTGCAGCTCAGTACTGATGGAGATGCTGCCCTATTAGGTGCGGATAAAAGCACCACAGCAGAGACATCGACTCTTGCAATGCTGACACTGCAGCTCAGTACTGATGGAGATGCTGCTGCCCTATTAGGTGCTGGATAAAAGCACCACAGGAGAGACACTGACTCTTCCATTGCTGACACCGCAGCTCAGTACTAACGGAGATGCTGCTGCCCTATTAGACACTGGATAAACGCACCACAGCAGAGACACTGACTCTTACATTGCTGACACCGCAGCTCAGTACTAACGGAGATGCCGCTGCCCTATTAGACACTGGATAAAAGCTCCACAGCAGAGACACTGACTGTTACATTGCTGACACCGCAGCTCAGTACTAACGGAGATGCTGCTGCCTATTAGACACTGGATAAGCGCACCACAGCAGAGACACTGACTCTTACATTGCTGACACCGCAGCTCAGTACTAATGGAGATGCTGCCCTATTAGACGCTGGATAAAAGCACCACAGCAGAGACATCGACTCTTCCATTGCTGACACCACAGCTCAGTACTGATGGAGATGCTGCTGCCCTATTAGGTGCTGGATAAAGCCCCACAGCAGAGACATCGACTCTTCCATTGCTGACACTGTAGGTCAGTACTGAGGGAGATGTTGCTGCCTCTATTAGGTGCTGGATAAAAGCACCACAGCAGAGACACTGACTCTTCCATTGCTGACACCGCAGCTCAGTACTAACGGAGATGCAGCTGCCCTATTAGACACTGGATAAACGCACCACAGCAGAGACACTGACTCTTACATTGCTGACACCGCAGCTCAGTACTAACGGAGATGCTGCTGCCCTATTAGGTGCTGGATAAAAGCACCACAGCAGAGACATCGACTCTTGCAATGCTGACACTGCAGCTCAGTACTGATGGAGATGCTGCTGCCCTATTAGGTGCTGGATAAAAGCACCACAGCAGAGACACTGACTCTTCCATTGCTGACACCGCAGCTCAGTACTAACGGAGATGCCGCTGCCCTATTAGACACTGGATAAAAGCACCACAGCAGAGACACTGACTCTTCCATTGCTGACACTGCAGCTCAGTACTAACGGAGATGCCGCTGCCCTATTAGACACTGGATAAAAGCTCCACAGCAGAGACACTGACTCTTACATTGCTGACACCGCAGCTCAGTACTAACGGAGATGCCGCTGCCCTATTAGACACTGGATAAATGCACCACAGCAGAGACACTGACTCTTCCATTGCTGACACCGCAGCTCAGTACTAACGGAGATGCTGCTGCCCTATTAGGTGCTGGATAAAAGCACCACAGCAGAGACATCGACTCTTGCAATGCTGACACTGCAGCTCAGTACTGATGGAGATGCTGCTGCCCTATTAGGTGCTGGATAAAAGCACCACAGCAGAGACATCGACTCTTGCAATGCTGACACTGCAGCTCAGTACTGATGGAGATGCTGCTGCCCTATTAGGTGCTGGATAAAAGCACCACAGGAGAGACACTGACTCTTCCATTGCTGACACCGCAGCTCAGTACTAACGGAGATGCTGCTGCCCTATTAGACACTGGATAAACGCACTACAGCAGAGACACTGACTCTTACATTGCTGACACGCGGCTCAGTACTAACGGAGATGCCGCTGCCCTATTAGACACTGGATAAAGCTCCACAGCAGAGACACTGACTGTTACATTGCTGACACCGCAGCTCAGTACTAACGGAGATGCTGCTGCCCTATTAGACACTGGATAAACGCACCACAGCAGAGACACTGACTCTTACATTGCTGACACCGCAGCTCAGTACTAATGGAGATGCTGCTGCCCTATTAGACGCTGGATAAAAGCACCACAGCAGAGACATCGACTCTTCCATTGCTGACACCGCAGCTCAGTACTGATGGAGATGCTGCTGCCCTATTAGGTGCTGGATAAAAGCCCCACAGCAGAGACATCGACTCTTCCATTGCTGACACCGCAGCTCAGTACTGATGGAGATGTTGCTGCCTATTAGGTGCTGGATAAAAGCACCACAGCAGAGACATCGACTCTTCCATTGCTGACACCGCAGCTCAGTACTGATGGAGATGCCGCTGCCCTATTAGACACTGGATAAAAGCACCACAGCAGAGACATCGACTCTTCCATTGCTGACACTGCAGCTCAGTACTGAGGGAGAGGTTGCTGCCCTATTAGACACTGGATAAACGCACCACAGCAGAGACACTGACTGTTACATTGCTGACACCACAGCTCAGTACTAACGGAGATGTTGCTGCCCTATTAGGTGCTGGATAAAAGCCCCACAGCAGAGACGTCGACTCTTCCATTGCTGACACCGCAGCTCAGTACTGATGGAGATGCCGTTGCCTTATTAGACACTGGATAAAAAGCACCACAGCAGAGACATCGACTCTTGCAATGCTGACACTGCAGCTCAGTACTAACGGAGATGCCGCTGCCCTATTAGACATTGGATAAACGCACCACAGCAGAGACATCGACTCTTGCAATGCTGACACTGCAGCTTAGTACTAATGGAGATGTTGCTGCCCTATTAGACACTGGATAAAAGCACCACAGCAGAGACATCGACTCTTGCAGTGCTGACACTGCAGCTCAGTACTAACGGAGATGCTGTTGCCGTACTAGACATTGGATAAAAGCCCCAGAACAGAGATCTTGATCATTACATCATTGACACTGCAGGGTAGTACTGGAGGAGGTGTTACTACACTAGTGGAGGTTGTGTTTAAGCCCCACAATGTAGCTTTGGGCTCATCCATCACAGACACTGCAAGACAGTACTGGGGGAGAGGTTACTGCACTATTGGAGGGTGTGGTTATGCCCCACAATGTATCCTTGGACTCATCCATCACAGACACTGCAGGGCAATGCTGGGGAAGGGGTTACTGCACTATTGGAGGTTGTGGTTATGCCCCACAATGTATCCTTGGACTCACCCATCATAGACACTGCAGGGCGGTACTGGGGAAGGGGTTACTGTACTATTGGAGGTTGTGGTTATGCCTCACAATGTAACAATGGACCCATCCATGACAGACACTTCAGGGCAGTACTGGGGGAGGGGTTACAGCACTATTGGAGGTTGTGGTTATGCCCCACAATGTATCCTTAGATTCATCCATCACAGACACTGCAGGGCAGTACTGGGGGAGGGTTACTGCACTAATGGAGGTTGTGGTTATGCCCCACAATGTATCCTTGGATTCATGCATCACAGACACTGCAGGGCAGTACTGGAGAAGGTGTTACTGCACTATTGGGGGTTGTGGTTATGCCCCACAGTGTATCCTTGGACTCACCCATCATAGACACTTCAGGGCAGTACTGGTGGAGGGGTTACTGCACTATTGGAGGTTGTGGTTATGCCCCACAGTGTATCCTTGGACTCATCCATCACTGACACTGCAGGGCAGTACTGGTGGAGGGGTTACTGCACTATTGGAGGTTGTGGTTATGCCCCACAATGTATCCTTGGACTCATCCATCACAGACACTGCAGGGCAGTACTGGGGAAGGGGTAACTGCACTAATGGAGTTTGTGGTTATGCCCCACAATGTATCCTTGGACTCATCCATCACAGACACTGCAGGGCAGTACTGGAGGAGGTGTTACTGCGCTATTGGCGGTTGTGGTTATGCCCCACAGTGTATCCTTGACTCACCCATCATAGACACTGCAGGGCAGTACTGGGGGAGGGGTTACTGCACTATTGGAGGTTGTGGTTATGCCCCACAATGTAACAATGGACCCATCCATCACAGACACTGCAGGGCAGTACTGGGGAAGGGGTTACAGCACTATTGGAGGTTGTGGTTATGCCCCACAATGTATCCTTAGATTCATCCATCACAGACACTGCAGGGCAGTACTGGGGAAGGGGTTACTGCACTAATGGAGGTTGTGGTTATGCCCCACAATATATCCTTGGACTCATCCATCACAGACACTACAGGGCAGTACTGGTGGAGGGGTTACTGCACTAATGGAGGTTGTGGTTATGCCACACAGTGTATCCTTGGACTCACCCATCTTAGACACTGCAGGGCAGTACTGGGGAAGGGGTTACTGCACTAATGGAGGTTGTGGTTATGCCCCACAATGTATCCTTGGACTCATCCATCACTGCCACTGCAGGGCAGTACTGGAGGAGGTGTTACTGCACTATTGGAGGGTGTGGTTATGCCCCACAATGTATCCTTGGACTCACCCATCATAGACACTGCAGGGCAGTACTAGTGGAGGGGCTACTGTACTTTTGGAGGGTGTGTTTAAAGAGCTGGTGACATGTTCAGGAGAACTTTTACAAAACATAATATTTAGACACTATCCAGCCTGCACTTCCCATTAGTTCTGTATTCCTCCTTCCCATTATTTAGTAGTCAAATCATTTGAATATAAACAGGTTCTCTGCTCCAGAAAAAATGCATCTATTCGTGCTGCTTTCTCCCTACATAAAGTCATAGAGCACTGCTTGTGACCTCACAGTTACTCCCATGGCAACAGATTGTGATATCACAACAGAGGATTATGACTTGAAGTAGGGAATAAGCTACAGAGGTAGATGAACTCAAAATGAGCTCTAAGGGACAACAATCATATACTCATACATATTTCTTTAGTAATAAATTATGAGGAGAAATATATAACATAAATGGAATACAAGCAGATTTGTACCTATTATTTATTTATTTTTGTTACATTTTCTTTGAGGCGGCAATAGTTCTTTAAGGCTCACAGTGTAGCATTGGGCTCATATATCACAGACACTGCAAGGCAGCACGGAAGAAGTGTTACTGCACTACTGGAGGTTGGATTAAGCCCCACAGTGTACTCGTGAGCTTATCCATCACAGACGCTGCAAAGAAGTATTGGGGGAGGGGTTGCTGCCCTACTGTAGGCTGGGTTCAACTCCCACAGCAAAGATTTGGGCTCATAACCCCCAGCTAACACTGAAGGCTGTACTGGGGGAAGAGTTTTAATATTAATGTATTTATTTATTTTGTTACAACTTTTGGCCAGGAGAGACATACTCAGTTGATGACCAAGGCTTCTTTCACTTTCCAGGTGCTTTCTGGAAGCACAGGGAAGTCAAGCAAGTTGTTCATGTTCGCAAAGTATGTAAGCAGAGATTGTGGGAGTCAAACCCAGTTTTCCAGGTTTGCAGCTCAGTGCTCTTAACCACTATGCTACACTGCCTCTTCTAAAGCTGCTATCCTACTGGAGGCTAGGTTCAAGTGCCGCAGCAAAGACTTTGGCTCATTGATCAAAGACACTGCAGGGCAGTACCAGAGGAAGGGCTGTTGCTGTAGTGCAGGTTTGGGTTATGTGCTACACAAAAGACAGGATCTCCTATTGCAGGCACTGCAGGACAGTACTGGAGCAGGGCTGCTTCCCCATTGCTGGTTGGGGTTAAGTCCTATACCAGCAGCATAGGATTGTCTATTGCTGGCACTGCAGAGCGGTACTAGGGAAAGGGTTGCTGCCCGATTGCAGGTTTGGGTTAAGTCCTATACCAGCAGTGTAAGCTCTTTCACTGCTGACACCACATATACTGATGATGGGGTTGTTGCTACATTGCAGGGCTGGTTAAGTGCAACCTGGAGACATTAGATCTTCCATCAGTAGCACTGCAGGGCAGTACTAGGAAAGGGTTACTGCTCTACTGCAGGTTTGGGTTAAGTTTTACACCACATACATGAGATCTTCCATTCCTGGAAATGTAGGGCAGTACTGGAGAAGAGTTGCAGTTCTATTTCTGGATAAAGTTAAGTCCCACACCAAAGATGTGGGCTCTCCCCCTGCTGGCACTGAAGGGCAGTACTGCAGGAGAGTTGCTGCTATATTGCAGGTTTGGGTTAAGTAACACACCAGAGATGTGGGATCATTTGTTGTTGGCACTGCAGGGCAGTACTAGAGGAAGGCAGGTCCTATGAGAGGAATGCTGGGACCTGGGAAGAGTTCCAACTCTGAGGACCCTATGCAGCAGTATACATCAGTATGCCAGGTAACCTGGGCGCGTCTTTAGTGTTGGTCCCCGGGAATTATCCCCAGCTCCCCACCCTCTCATAGGCCCTAGAAGAGGGGTTGTTGTTATATTGCAGGTTTGGATCAATTACTACACCAGAGATGTGGGACCTTTCATTGCTGGCATTGCAATGCAGGAGTGGAGGAGAGAAGATACTATGAGAAGAATTTTGGACCCTGGGAAAAGTTGAGACTCTTGGGACACCATGCAGCTGTATACATCAGTATGCAAGGTGGCCCGGGCCCCTCTTTTGTACCAGGCCAGAGAAATTATCCCTTGGCTCCCCCACCCTCTCAAGGGCCCTGAAGGTGAGTTTGCTGCTATATTGCATGTTTGGGTCAAGTTCTACACCAGACACATGAGATCTTCCATTGTTGGTACTGTAGGGAAGTACAGAAGATGGGGTTTCTGCTATATTGTAGGTTTGGGTTACGTCCTACACCAGAGACATGGAATCTACCACTGTTAGTGCTGCAGAACAGCACTGGAAGAAGCGTTGCTTCTCTGTTGCAGGTTTGGCTTAAATGTTACACCAGAGATGTGGGATCTTTCAGTGCTGGCACTGCAGGACAGTACTGGAGGAGTGGTTGCTGTTATATTGCAGGTATGGGTTAAGTCATACAGCAGACATGTGGGATCCTTCATTGCTGGTGTCATGGGAAAAACCCTTTTCTATGCTTATTGTATGATATCTGTAAAATAAATACATGGTCTGTGTATGAAACTTCAGTGTGAGGAATTTGGCCTGCATCTTCAAGGTGGCAGGGGTTGAAAAATCCCAGGATGTATTACACTGACCAGGAGATCCCTGTAATTTAATTAACTTCCTTGCAAAATTGCTTTTTATTACCTTTTGATGTCATGCTCAGGCTTTTGATGTTGAAACCAAATGTCAGTTTATCACATCAGGAAAGGACGTCATTTAGCTGATTCCTGTTGGCGCTCTCACACCTGGGTGATGGGCTGCAGGGTTGTAAACTTCAAAGGGAAACTGTCATAATTTGGGACATGGTTTCTGCTGATGTTCACATTATTTAAAATACCTCCTGGTTGGAAAATATGTTTGTAAGAATTAATTCTGAGGGTGTGTCTAGCTGATCTCATCCAAAAGGGGGTGAGGGAAAGACAGATTAAAAACATGTAACATTGTACATGAGGTGCTTATCATTTTGGGCACTTAAGAAACAAAGATCTCTAACTTAAAACACACACTTACAGAGGTAATACATAGATGGCAAAGATCTAAATGTATTGTAGTAGGAGTTTTGTTCTGTAGTTTTCCCTTTTTTTGTTTTATGTGATTGTGATGCTCTTTGATATTTGTTCTGTATTTTATACATTCCTCATTTTACAATTTTTAATAAACAACATTTTCTTTATGATACTGCCTGGGTCTTCTCAGTCATTTTTTGCATGTTATTGATGAACTGATATTTAGTCTGGCATCTGTTCAAAGGCTTGATGGTGTTGCTAAGCTTGGAAAAGGTAAGAATATACCTAAAGTCTCTTATAGAGTTTGAAGAGTTAATTTTGGAGACCTGGCTTGGTGCCCCTGATGAAGGACTGTACTGCATTCCCCAAAGAAGGTGTGTATCAGAGCCTGTTAATTGAGTGTGCTAGCATAAGGTTCACAGTCTGAATCCCCCCAGAACTCGAGGCTAAAGCAGATTTGGACCCCAAAGCAGACAGGAGGGTTACCCTGTCTGTTACCTGTTCACATTATTGTGCTCTGAGGTTGGAACTGTGGGAACAGAGGTCCTGACCTGTGGAGTGTGTTTGTGGCAGCTGGCAGTGCTGTTGGAGGGTTGCTGCTAAACTAGAAATGAGGTTAAGTGCTACACCAGAGGTGTGGGAACTTCCATTGCTGGAACTGCAGGGCAGTATTAGTAGAGGACTGTTGCCCTATTATGTATTTCAGTTAAATACTACACAAGAGACATTGGCTCTTCCATTGCTGGTACTGTACTAGGGGAATGGTTGCTGTCCTGTTGCATATTTGGGTTCAGCACTACATCTGAGATGGGGGCTTTTGCATAGCTGGCACTACACGACAATACTAGAGGAAGGTTGCTGCTCTATGGTATTTTTGGGTAAAATTCTATGCCAGAAACACAGGACCTTCCAATACTGTCATTCCAGGGTAGTACTGGAGGAAGGTTGCTTCTCTACTGCAGGTTTGTTTTAACCCCTACACCAGAAACAAGGCACCTTCTATTGCTGGCATTGAAGGGCAGTACTGGAGGAGGATCACTGCTCTACTGCAGGTTTCAGTTAAGTGCTAAACCAGAGATGTGGGATCTTTTATTGCTGTCACTGCAGGGCAGTACTAGAGGAGGGTTGCTGCCCTAGTTCAGGTTTGTGTTAATTAGTACACCAGAGATGTGGGATCTTTCATTGCTGGCACTGCAGGGCAGTACTGGAGCAGGGTTGCTGTCCTATTGCAGATTTGTGTTAATTAGTACACCAGAGATGTGGGATCTTTTATTGCTGTCACTGCAGGGCAGTACGAGAGGAGGGTTGCTGCCCTAGTTCAGGTTTGTGTTAATTGGTACACCAGAGATGTGGGATCATTCATTGCTGGCACTGCAGGGCAGTACTGAAGAGGTGTTGCTGCCCTACTGGAGGTTGGGTTTAAGTTCTACACCAGAGTCACGGGGTCTTCTATTGTTGGCACTGCAAGACAGTGCTGGGGTAGGGTTTCTGCTGTATTAAAGGTTTGGGTTGTTTGCTTCACCAGAGACATGGGATCTTTCATTGCAGGCAGTGCAGGGGAATACTGGAGGAGGGTTGATGCTATATTGCAGGTTTGGGATAAGTGCTGCACCAGAAATATGGGATCTTTCATTGCTGGCACTGCAGAGCTGTACTGATGGAGGGTCACTGCTATATTTTCTGCCCCTTCCCTTTGGAACCAGCTCCCATTGTCAATCCATCTATCCCCAACACCTGTCTTTCAAGACTAACCTCAAAGCCTGGCTCCTGTCTGAGTCAACTTGTACCTGCTTCCCTCAACAACCCTAGGGATCTAAAGCTGCCTTAATACTTGATTGCAAAGTGTGCTGCCTGCCTGTCTCCTGACCACATATTCCTCCGACCCTTCCTCTCTTCTTTATGCTCCTCCAAATCCCTCCTGTGTGTAAGTGTGTTTGTTTGAGTGCTGCTTGCCCTTTTCCATAACCCTGCCATCATCTGTGACCCTCCTATCTCCTTTACCCCCATAGCACCCCTAAGCATATGCTATCCTTTCCTGTCCCTATATCCTAGTGCCCAAGAAGTGTTCATGTCAGATAGTGGACTGTTCTACTCCTGTTAGTCACACTGTATATGATCAGGTTACAGTCTGCAGTAGTGTGCAGTCACTGTTAACTTACCATTTGCTTCTCTGTAGTGCAGTACTACCGGTGTCTTCCGAATTTTAGCCTGATTTGACTAATGACTGTTGATCCCTGTATGCTGTTTTACTGTAGGCACCAACTAAATTACTCAGCATGGATTTTGCAACCCATGGCCAAGATGTGCCTTGTGTGATGCTTGGCCAGCTGGTTATGATTGCTGGATAATATTTGTAATTCAAATAAATAATGTGAGATTGTCACAGTGTGCCATGGATGCCCCCCTCCGTTTCAGTTACAGTCAAGTGACCTGAAACCAGGAGATAATTAAAAGACTAGAGAGACTTAATTAAGGGTCTCCCATTTTTTCCTCGCTTAATTAGAACTGACCCAGCTACCAGGATATAGGGCTCGTAACCTTTTTTGATGTCTTGGAGGAAAAAAATGTTATAACAAAATGGTGTGAAAAGCTGTAAAATCTTTGACCTGCCAGAGGAACAGGAAACCACATAAAATCAAAGGAAAGGCTTGATTTAAAGACTGTCATGATTTGGGAAATTAGTTTTTGCTGAAGTCACAGTATTTAAAATATCTCCTGACAGGAAGATCATTGTTTGTGTAATTTTTATATTCTAAAAGGAGGAGCTAGATGACATCATGGAAGGGGTGTGTGTGAGAGAAACACAGTTTAACCTAAGATTGTGTCTAATCTTAGAAACATATATTTTTGGGGTCTTAAAAAAACAAGTTCAACTATAAGCACTAAAGAGGTAATACATTAGATAGAAAAAGTCTAACTGCATGTTGGTAGGAGTTTGTAGTTTTCTTTGCTATTCTTTTAAGTGATTGTATGCTTTTTGATATAGTGTTCTGTGTTTACATTTTACATATTTTTATCCATTTTAGTAAAAATATTATTTTGAAAGACTGCCTCAGGTGTGTCTTCAAGTTCTTTTTGCATGCGACGATAGAGGGTTAAGACTGATCAAAACTGTTCAGAGCTTGATGGTGTTACCAAACTGGGAAAAGGTAAGAATATACCCAAGGTCTTTTATAGAGTTTAAGGGTTCATTTTGGATACCTGGTTAGGTGCCTTTAGGCGAAAGATATCTGGCATCCCCACAAAGAGCAGATTATCTGAGCCTGTACATTTGAGTACGCTAGCATAAGGTTCACAGTTTGAATCCCCCCAGAACTTGAAACTAAAGGTGATTCGGACCCACCAGCAGACAGGAGGGTTACCCTGTCTGTTACCTGTTCACATTACTGCGTTCAGAGGTTGGCACTGTGCAGTGGAGGGCCTAACCCATTGAGTATGTTTGTGACAGATTTGGTTAGCAGCAGTGTGGATAAATTTGGTAACACAAACTTTAACTGTTCAGTGTGTCAGCTTGATACTGTACAGCTCACTTGCAAATAAAGGCAGCAATTTATTTTTAAAAAGAAAACAGAACTATATCATTTTTCGTACGGTCACATTCCTACCCATTTTATTTTTTTTCCTAAAGTGCAAGTTAAAGTAGCTGTAGTTAGGGAAGAAGATGGCTTCCAACTACAGTGGGCACAATGCAGATTACTTGAAACAGTTGTGCGAGGACAGAGGAGTCCTGTACGAGGTGAGAGCCACCAAGCAGAACCTTGTGTATGCCCTGATGGCAGTAGATGCCCACAGCATCGAGTCACTGACTGTGACTGTAAGGGACCTTGAGCATGGAGGGCCAGCAGCCAGTGCAGAGTCCAGATCTGGTGAGGATGACAGCAGGGTCAGTACTAGTGAAGGGCCACAGAAGCAGGGGAAGTTCACCAGCATTCTGTAGCCAGAAGCAATTAGGCTACACATTGAGTTGCACAGAATGGAGTTGGAGTTCTAGAGGGAGGCTGAACGAGAACAGCAAGAGGCGGAGCAAGAATAGTGAGAAGGGGAGCAAGAGAAATGAGCCACAGAGGAGAAGAGGGAGCAAGAACAGCAAGAGGCTGACCAGTAACAGTGGCAGGCTGACTGCAAAGAGCGTGAGCACCAGAGGCTACAAGAACTGGAGAAGCTATGACCGACTCCAACCACCAGCACCAGAGCAGATAAGTGGCTTGAGTTTAACTGGAGCTACAAGCCTGGGTTACAAATTGAATTCCAAATTGATGGTTGAATTTAAAGAGGTGGAGGATATGGATGCCTTTTTAAATTCCTTTGAAAAAGTCTGTATTCAGACTAACATTCCTAGAGGGTCCTGGAGCTTCCAGCTATCCTTGCTACTTACTGGGAAAGCTCAAGATGCATTGGGTCAAATGGACAATAAGAACAGTAATGATTACAGCAAACTTAAAGCTGCAGTTTTAAAAAAGTTTGATTTAACTGCAGAAGCATACAGAGCTAATTTCCATAAGCTCAGGAGAAGCTCTGACATGAGCTACAAGGAGCTAGCTATGAAACAACGTCAATGTTTAAAACGTTGGTGGGAGGGAATTGAAGTAAACTCTGTAGATAAAATCGAAAATGCTATTTTGTTGGAACAGTTTTTTGGGGACATGCCCAGCAGAGCTGAAAACCTGGCAGGAGGACAGAGATCCCAAAACAGTGCAAGAGGCTGCTGAACTCTAGGACCACTATGCCAAGAGCAGACCTGCTCTGAAAGCGAATGGGGTGGGCGTGGCGGTGCAGAAAGGGAAAAGCGCACCTTCAGAGCAGCTAAAATCCTCACTGCCTCCACCAAAACCAGTTAGCCCCAGGCTTCAAAGAAAAGAGTTCTCTGAGAAAAGAAATGAATGTTGGTTTTGTAAAGAAACTGGACATATTGCCAGACAGTGTCCCAAAAGGGCAAGCAATATGCAGTATGGGGCTAGGAAAGAAGTGGGTTGTTTGTATGTTCCCAGAAGCATGCCTGTGAACATGAGGGAACACATGCACCCAGTCATGGTGAATGGTGTACAGACACAAGGGTTAAGGGACAAAGGGGAATCCCTGACATTGGTAAAAGGGGATCGGATAGAGCCTGGTTAGCATTTACCCAATGAATTTGTAACTGTACAAGACTTTCCTGGTGAGGGGAAAACATTGCCCCTAGCTCGTGTTCTCCTAGACTGGGGTGAAACTGGGGGAACTGTGCAATAGGTGGCTGTAGCCAAAACATTAGCAGTTGACATCATCCTAGCAACAATCTCAAACAGGAGGTGTGTGCAGTGACCTGTAGCCAAGCGGCAAAGGAAAACTGTAGTACCCTGGACCCTACAGAAGCCATTGTGGACACCACTAGAAGGCTGGTTCCCCAGCCTGTGTCACCTGATAGGGAGACTAATGAAAAGGGGGTAGAAATTTACCCAGTAGCAGTTAACCACACAGCTACAGAGGGTTACTCCAAACAAGGAGGGATGATCTATTATCAGAGGATTAGGGATGAGTGCCCTGATGCTAGTGCTAAGGATCCTAGTTTAGAGATTGGAGGGGACCTGTCCCATGCCTTGGGAATGTGTAAGGAATTTGCAGCTGCTCAGAAAAAGTGACCCTAGTCTAGAGAAGCCGAGGGTTTGGGCAGACTCTGATGGAGCACAGGGAGGTGACTGTAAACATAAGGTTTATTGGGAGAATGGACTGATGTATACTCAGGCTGTGAAGACAGAGGGAGGGGTGATAGGCAGGGGCAGGCAGCTTGTCACTCCCAAGGGGTATCGTGAGCAGTTGCTTAAGACTGCACACAATATTCCTTTGTCTGGTCATCTGGGAATTGCGTGCACTATGAGTGATTGTCCCAGAATATCTACTGGCCCAACTTCACCCGGCAGGTGAAGGAGTATTGCAGGTGTTGTCACCGGTGCCAAGAAATAGGAAAGGCAGGTAAGAAAATTCAAGCCACCCTAATTCCATTGCCAATAGTGCAGGAGCCATTCCAGAGGGTAGGAATGGATATTGTGGGGCCTCTAAATACCCCCAGCTCCTCTGGGAAGAGGTTCATCATGATTGTGGTGGATTATGCTACCTGATATCCAGAGGCAGTCGCCCTATACTCACTGAGGACAGACAAAGTGGCAGATGCCTTACTTGGGACTTTTTCCCATGTTGGGTTTCCGTAGGAGGTTATCACCAGTTGAGGGTGTTTCTTAATGTCAGACCTGAAGAAATGTTTGTGGGGAAAAAAAATGTAGGGTGGTGCAGAGGCGCATGACACCTTATCGCCTGCAAGCCAATGGGCTTGTGGAAAGATTTAACGGTACCCTGAAGTCAATGCTCCAAGCATTTGCTGAACAGCATGGGAGGGACTGGGAGAAATACCTTCCCCACCTGTCATTTGAATACAGGGAGGTACCCCATGTGTCAACAGGATTTTCCCCCTTTGAGCTCTTATATGGATGCAGGGTACATGGGCTCCTAGACTTGATCCAGGAGGACTGGGAAGACAAGCACGCCACCCAGGGAACTCCAAGAGTGGATTACATCCTTAGGTTTAGGGAGAGGCTGAAGGAGCTTATGGGGACAGCCAGAGCAACCTGGCAGCTGCCCAACAAAAACAAAATGTGTGGTACGACTGCAGAGCCAGAGCTCGCTCATACACAGTGAGTCAGGAAGTTATGGTCCTTATTCCGGTCCAGAAAGACAAGCTGCAGGCTGAGTGGACAGGACTGTAGAAAGTAGTTAGGAAGGTAAATAATGTGAACTATATCACAGAGTTACCTGACAGCAGACAGACTGAAAGAATATACCATGTCAACATGATGAAGCTATATGCTAATAGGGCTGACATGGTGTTTGCAGTATGTAGACCTGGAGAGGGGACGGACGAAGGAAACCCCTTCTGGACTTGCTGGAAGAAAGCAAGTGGGAGTCCTCTGTGGAGGTGGTTAAACTGTCTCCCCAGCTGGCCCCAGACAAGATCCAGGAAGTAAGGGAGCTTTTAGCAGACTTTGCCCTCCTGTTTCGCACCAAGCCTGGACTAACCCCCTTAACGATGCACTATATGGAGAAAGGGACACAGGCGCTCATATGGTGGACAGCATATTGGATGTCAGAGGCTGTCCAAAAGGACATTAGGAAGGAGGTGGAGGAAGTGCTGGATTTAGGGGTAATCCAGAGGTCCCACAGCCCCTGCGCCTCACCTGTAGTCCTTGTGCCCAAATCAGATGGCTCTACTCATTTCTGTGTGGATTATCGTGGACTGAATGCAGTCACAAAGTCAGACAGCCCACCCAAGACCCAGTTGACGAACTCCTGGACAAGTTGGGAGAAGCGACATACCTTATGACTACTGACCTGACAAAGAGGTATTGGCAGGTTGAGTTAACTGACAGAGCTAAGGAGAGATCGGCCTTCATCAATCCGTTAGGCATATTTGAGTTTAAAGTAATGCCTTTCGAATGAAGAACGCCCAGCCACTTTCCAAATGCTGGTGAACCAGGTGTTAAATGGTGCTGAGGAGTATGCTGTGGTGTACCTGGATGACATTGCCATCCGAACTCTCCAAGTCCGCCAGGGCTGGACCCACTCTCCCAGGACCCGCCACCACACTAAAGAAGCCTCTGGGGTCTCCGCTTGCTCAGCAGCCCCAGTGAAGAAAAGCCACACTCCGCCAGAATGCCTGTTGCCAGGGGCTGCACCACCACACGCTCGCTGAGGAAGGAACCAGGAGCTCGGCCACTACTGGTACCTTGTACCACCAAAGGCGCAAGCGTTGTGAGGCACTGTCTATCGATTTCTCCCACCGCCTCTCCTGTTGGGGTTGGGAGCATAGCTGGTTCTACCCTTCACAGAAAGCAGCAGTTTTCACCATAATCTTTTGATTGCTTGAACTCTAAAGCGACTCCGGGACTGTGAGCGCGCCTCCGTGGCTAAGCAATACAGCTCCCTCAGTGTGCATACGTCCTGCCGCGCTTGCGCTCCCCCACCCGCCTCCCCACCTCACCCACCCTGGTCAACCCTTTAACTATATAGGCTCCCGTTGGTCATATGACTAGTGTCCACTTTTCCATTGGCTCCTATACTCTACTACCACTGGGGCGTTAGTCCTTCTCTTGTGGTTAGCACCTTATATCTACTAGGTCGTAATTTCAGCCCCTGCCTTAACACGAGCCCGC
Organism: Neoceratodus forsteri; assembly: GCA_016271365.2. Classification (NCBI taxonomy): domain Eukaryota; kingdom Metazoa; phylum Chordata; order Ceratodontiformes; family Ceratodontidae; genus Neoceratodus; species Neoceratodus forsteri. The sequence continues at coordinate 414,350,922 of CM057457.1, read as the reverse complement.
TCTTCCACGCCGTCCCTGCAGACTGTCTCACCAATGCTGAATACACTCACTTCCAAATCTGTCATAGTCCAACATGGCACTCCTAACAGATGCTTGCCTGCCTCTCTTTTTCTCTCTCTCTCTCTCTCTCCCTCTCTCTCAACTGCTCCTTCCTATACTCTGCTCTCTCCTCGAACTCTAGCATCATGCTCCTCCTCCATAAGAGTCCTTTGTGCTTGTCTATTAGTCGTAAAGGACTAACCCTTTCTCTCTCTGCCCGTTTGTCCTGCTTGGACTTAACAGTATCTCTCTGTCCCTACCCCTAGACAAACAACAAAATGTACCACCACTCAGAGACTTTAGTTTCTCCAACCAGCTCCTCTCATACCACCACCCTATACCTATTTTTCACTATTTTCTCCAAAAAAAAAAAAAAAAAGGATGTGCATACCTGTTACTTATGAGCTACTCGCAGCAGAGGAAAAAACAGAAAAAACATTATGTGCTCCTCAAGGTGCTGCTTGAGTTCCTAGCTCAACGGCTACTACTGCTCGCTAGTGACGTTGAACCTAACCCAGGCCTGCACCGAAGCAATACCCCGTTAACACCCTTTACCAAACCAAAAAAAGGCCTTATAATTGCCCATATGAATATCAGAAGTCTTCTAGGTCACTAAACTGAGCTTGAGGCCTGGATACAAATAGTTAATCCTGACATATTATGCCTCACTGAAACATGGCTAAAACCTAGCATCCTGGATGGACAATGTACCCTGCCTGGATATGCTATCATCCGGCAGGATAGAATTGGTTCTAAGTGGGGTGAGGGTGTTGCCATCTACAACAAAAGCCACCTTATGCTAAAAGCTGCCCCATCCCCAGTCCCCAACTGCTCTGTGAATCACTAGATGCAACACTGGCCCTAGGTGCTAAGTACCTGCACATAATATGTCTATACAATCCACCCACTGGTGGATTGGAAAGTCTCCAGAAACTGTTTCAACATTCATCACAAGTCGTCAACATGAATGAGACCATCTTGCTAGGTGATGTTAATCTGAACTGGCTGGGACCAAATCATAGCACCCTGGCATCACTAGTTCAAAGGCACAACTTCCATCAGTTAATCACAGAGAATATGAGAATGACTAACTCCCTATCAGGGACACTGTTAGACTGGATCCTCACAAACAGACCTGACCACGTAACTAAGGTAGCTGTCCTGGCTGACTCTATAACTGACCACTCGCCCATGATCTGCCACTGGCGCTCCTGCCCTCCACCTGCTCCTCAATCCCGACTGGTCACCTTCACTAACTTTGCCAAACTGGATCTACAAGCCTTTCTCCTTGACATAGCCAACATGGACTGGACTGAAATCTTCCTTGCAACAAGTGCTGAGGTTGCCCTAGACGTGTTCCTGACCAGGTTTGGTGAAGTACAAAGGCGGCATGTACCTAACACAAAGAGAAGGGTCAGAGGTCAACAAACGCGATGGCTAAATAAAGAACTACTCCACAAACTCAAAGCCCGGGACAAGCTTTGGAAGCATTACAAGACTACTGGCCTACCCAGAGATCATCTTATCTACAAACAGCATAGAAGTGTCTGCAAAACAAATCAGGCTTGGTAAAAGAGTACTGCCAGAATTTGTTAACCAGCTCCTCAAGATCCACGCAAATTCTGGAGTCACATCAAAACCTTCCTTGGCACCCGCAATCTGTCACCCCTGAAATGATTATTCACGGTATACACTGCAATGACCCCTTACCACAGCTAATACCTTCAATCAACAGTTCTCTGACTTATCTCCCTATATGTCCACCTCTAAATGCGGCATCTGCTGCCCCTCAGCCACTTTCCACCAAAGTGAAAACCACTGCATCAACAAATGACCCTCAACAAGCAATAACAAAAACTTTTTATTTCAAGGCTGTGACTAGAAAACAAGTTCTGAAACTCTTAAACGCCATATCCGATAACACCAGCCCTGGCTCTGACACACTGGAACCCCGACTTCTGAAAGCTGCTGCCACATCTCATCTCCTATCCATTAGCCAGGATTTTCACACTGTCCCTCAACACGGGCACAGTCTCTGAGATATGGAAAGCCGCTAGAATCACCCCCATTTTCAAAAAAGGGAACAAAAATGAAATATTGAACTACAGACCCATTGCCATTCTCTCAGTCCTCAGCAAAATTTTAGAAAAAAATAGTAGCCACCGAATACCTCGTCTCCTCAAACCTACTCTGTGAAGCACAACATGGTTTCAGGAAATATCACAGCACCACAACAGCGTTAGCGAAGTTTACCTCCGATACTCTTATAAACATGGACAAAGGTCATCTAACTGGGGCTGTGTTCATCAACCTCATCAAGGCTTTCGACCTTGTGGATCACCCCCTTCTGCTGACTACCCATAAAAATCTTGGCTTCTCATCCCCTGTAACAAACTGGTTCAGAAGTTACCTAACAAACAGGACACAAGCGGTCAAACATAACTCTGCTATCTCTGCCAGCGCCACAATCAACATTGGAGTACCGCAGGGCTCAATACTAGGCCCTCTCCTTTTTCCACTGTTCATAAATAATCTTCCTAGCAATATAGCATCTGGTGCCTCACTACTCTACGCTGATGACCTGGTTATCTAGGCTTGTTCAGGTTGTATTAACCATCTCAACGCCACTCTGACAGCTGCCTTCCACTCTGCTCAACACTGGCTAAGCACTCATCGTCTCATACTTAACGCTAGCAAGACAAAAGCCATGCTACTGGGAATGACCCATAAGCTTAGATCCTGCTCATCTCCCCTGAACATACTTGATGTTAACAGAACCCCTCTCGAGATTGTAAGTACGTTCTGCTATCTAGGCATACTGCTCGACCAAACCCTTGACCTGAACCAGCACATCCAAAAAACCTGCAAAACTGTCAACTGCAAACTGGGGGCTGCATACAGGACTAACTACATGCTCACACCCACTGCCAAACTGGCCATTGCCAGGGGAATTCTACTGCCAACTCTATCCTACTGTGCCCTCATCCTAACCATGGTGCACAAAACTACACTACAAAAGTGGGATACCACCTACAACAACGTTTGCCGATATGCATCAAAGGCCCCCCGCCTCAAACATCACTGCCAACTTTATAAAGACCTAGGCTGGCTTTCCCCCTCCGCCACCAGACAGTACTACCTACGCTTCCTCTCAGACTCCATAATCAGGGTGGCTAGACCTGCTACTCTATCTGAACTGCTCCAGCCTATTATCCCCTCACGTGAGCCGAGATTGTCTGATAAGTCTTTACTAAAAGTTCCCCTCTGCCGCACCTCCAAGGGCTCTGGTGCATTTGGGCATGCTGCCCACCAAGCATGGAACTCTCTACCTGTTGACCTAAGATGAGCTTCCTCACACCTTGCTTTCAAGCGAAGACTATGGAATCATCTTACTCTATGGACCAATGTGCCTGTTATGATCCTACCTGAATCCTCTCTTCATGTTACCACTTCCTCCCCCATCTACGTCCACCTCCTTATCCCTTGTACATGCCCATTTGTCTACTTTCCCCCTATTTGATGCCTTGCATACCTGTTATTTGGACCGCTTGCACTTTCTTTTATGAATACAAAGAAATTTATATGGTTCTACTGTCTTGTGTATTACAAATGCCTTTAGTCACTTTACTTTTCTTGACCTTGTGTATGACAATTGCCTTTTGCCTTACTGTTTACGTGTATTACATATGCCTCTAATCACTTTACTGTTATAGACTTTGTGTACAACAAATGCCAATTACCTCACTATGTGGTACCTGTTTCTCAACATACTGTTTGCACTAATCTTTGATGTACTTTTTGAAAACTGGTGCTGGTCTCTCCTAATCCTTAACCTCATCTTCTTCCTCCCCCGACACCGACTAGCCTCTTGTATTCTAGCTGGTTTTCAGTTCCAAGAGCACTGGGTCGCTTGCCACACCTTTTCACGCTAAAGCCGCCTTTTGCCGTAACTTTCCCCAGTGACTGAGTCCCCCTACTTACCCTGCCGGCTTATGGTTCCATGAGCCCGGATGCCGACTGTAGCAATCTACCGCTATTGCCATATCTCCCCACCCTACCCCATTCCTGCTTTCTACGACACCGGTTTTTCTGCTGCTGGGCCTCATCCCATGCCTCCTAGCCGCTTTTTCTACCTCCCCCCCCATGTCGACCTCCTCGCTGGTTACCTCACCTGTTGAATAAACCCGTTTTAGATTGGAACTCCTAGCTCATCCAGGCTGCCAACCCCTGGAGCTTGTACACCTGCCAGCACGGCCACAGCCCCCTGCCTCTCAATCCAACTCAAGCTTCCACGAGTCCGGTCACTGCCCCATGTTTTCTCCACAAAAGCCCTACTCACGCCTGCTGTTTGCCGAACTCAGCACAGCCCCCTCAGTTACCCTACCCCCTTCCCTGTCTCCAAAGACCTGTTCTCTTTACCCTTCCGATATCGCCGGCCAGCCTCTTACCTACTCTACCCCATTCCACCCCCCCGCCTACATCTCTCTTACCGGGAATCGGTTCCATGTGCCCAGTTATAGACTCTTGCCTCCCGCCGCTAAAGCCGTAACTTTTCGCGTGTCCCACCCTACCGCTTTCTCTCCTGCCTGCCCCTGACACTGTCCTCTAATTATCTCAGATACAGGGCACCCCCGCCATTCAGTTGGCAGGGTTCTCTTACCTGGTCTCCAGCCCTGCCACCTCCCAGCAATGTTGAGCTGTGCACTAACCCTTCCCTGCCCACATCCCCCTGTCAGTTTCTCCAAAGTTAATCCAAAGTCTGTCCTCCCACCAGTACCCTCTGCTTACTCTACCTACTTATAAATAATTGTATACTTGTATCAATGTATCTGTACATGTACTGTTTAACCTGTATTGTTCTACTTGTATTGTAATTGTACCTCCTGGGTCGTGCCTGAAAATAGTCACTTGCTGGCTAGTGCACCTACCCAGTTAACAAAAACTATATAAATAATAAATAAAAAAAATCTTTAGTGCCAGCTGGGAGGAACACCTGTCCCACCTTAGGGAAGTGCTGAACAGGATACAGAAGGCCGAGCTCATTGTCAAAGCTGAGAAGTGCCAGGTGGCCATGGCTGAGGTGGCAAACCTCAGGCATGTTGTAGGCCAGGGACAGCTCCATCCTAACCAAGTAAAATAGAGGTGATCAAGCATGGCCCAGACCAGAAATGCAGAAGCAGGTTAGGAGTTTTCTAGGGACAGCAGGGTACTATAGGAAATGTGTACCCAATTACAGTGCCCTGGCTGCTCCCCTATCTGACCTGGTAAAGAAAAGGATGCCAAAGAAAATTACCTGGGGACCAGGCTGTGAAAAAGCCTTTACTAGACTGAAGAAGGCACTGTGCAGTGCTCCTGTGTTGACAAGTCCTGACTATAGCAGACCCTTTATAGTTCAGATGGACACTTCAGACATAGGTATTGGGGCAGTACTGAGTCAGACATCCAACCAAGGGAAAGATCACCCTGTAGTGTACCTGAGTAAAAAGTTACTTCCCAGGGAGCAGGCTTACTCTACTGTGGAAAACAGTGTCTTGCCATAGTGTGGGCCCTAAAGAAGTTACAGCCATACTTATATGGGCAGCATTTTGAAGTACAAATGGACCACAACTCCCTGGTTTGGCTGACCCAAATGAGAAAAACTAATGGTAGACTATTAAGATGGAGTCTTGCCTTCCAAGGGTATGACATGACAATCTTACATGGGGCTGGAGTGACCAGTCAGAACACAGATGGCCTGTCGCATGTGTATGAGGAGTGAACTGATTTGGGATGCTCATCCCATGCAGGGGATAGAGCCCCCAAAGTCAGTCTAGGTGGGGAGGACTGTGACGCTTGGCCAGCTGGTTATGATTGTTGGATGATATTTGTATTATAAAAAAAATAGTGTATGATTGTCACAGTGTGCCATGGGTGCCCCCACCAGATTTCAGTTACAGTCAAGTGACCTGAAACCAGGAGGTAATTAAAAGACAAGAGAGACTTAATTAAGGGTCTCCTGTTTTTCTCTCTTAATTAGAACTGACCCAGCAACCAGGATATAGGGCTCGTAAATCTTTATGATGTCTTAGAGGAAAAAAACATGTTATAACAAAATGGTGTGAAAAGTTGTAAGATCTTTGACCTGCCAGGGGAACAGGAAACCACACAAGATCAAAGAAAAGGCTTGATTTAAAGACTGTCATAATTTCAGAAATTAGTTTTTGCTGAAATCACAGTATTTACAATACCTCCTGACAGGAAGATCATTGTTTGTGTATTTTTTATATTCTAAAAGGAGGAACTAGATGACATCATGAAAGGTGTGTGTGTGTGTGAGAGAGACACAGTTTAACCTAGGACTGTGTCTGATCTTAGAGACAGATCTTGTTTCTTAAGAGCCCAAAAAGATATAACTATAAGCACTAAAGAGGTAATACATTAGATAGAAAAAGTCTAACTGTATGTTGGTATGAGTTTGTCCGCAGTTTTCTTTTCTTTTTTAAGTGACTGTATGCTTTTTGATATAGTGTTCTGTGTTTACATTTTATTTATTTTTATCCATTTTAGTAAAACTATTATTTTGAAAGACTGCCTGGGTGTGTCTTCAAAGATCTTTTTGCACGTGCTGTATAGAGGGTTAAGACTGACAAAAGCTGTTTAAAGCTTGATGGTGTTACCAAACTGGGAAAAGGTAAGAATATACCCAAGGTCTTTTATAGAGTTCAAGGGTTAATTGTGGATACCTGGTTAGGTGCCCTTAGGTGAAAGATATCTGGCATCCCCCTGAATAGCAGATTATCTGAGCCCGTACATTTGGGTACGCTAGCATAAGGTTCACAGTTTGAATCCCCCCCAGAACTTGAGACTAAAGGTGATTTGACTCACAAGCAGACAGGAGGGTTACCCTGTCTGCTACCTGTTCACATTACTGTGTTTGGAGGTGAGCAATGTGGGAGTGGAGGGCCTGACCTGTTGAGTGTGTTTGTGACACCTTGTACCACTTTTGTAATTCTGCTTACCTGCATCTGTTTGTCTGTATTCTATTATTACTGTATGTATGCAATGAACTATGCTGCATGTATTTTTTTACGTCATGTTGAGGTGTGCACTGCACTATGTTATATATTTTCTGTGTGCCTGTACCATTGTATTGCATTTCTGCTTGTTCACTGCCACTACGTGGCCTGGGCTGTGACTGAAAATCAGTCTTCTGAATCATATCACTTACCCAGTTACCAAAGACATAAATAAAATAAACATTGCAGGTTTGGATTAAGTGCTGCACCACACATGTGGGATCTTTCATTGCTGGCTCTGTAGGGCAGTACAGATGGAGGGTTGCTGCTATACTACAAGATGAGGTTAAGTGACATACCAGCGATGTGGGAGCTTCCATGCTGGCAGTGCAGGGCAGTATTGGTGGAGGACTGCTGCCCTACTGCAGATCTGGGTTAAGTGCTACACAAGTGACAAAAGATCTTCCACTGATGACACTGTACTAGGGGAATGGTTGCTGTCCTGTTGCGGGTTTGGGTTAAGTGCTACATCAAAGATGTGAGCTCTTGCATACTGGCACTACAGGGCAGTACCGGAGGAAGGCTGCTGTCCAATGGTAGGTTTGGGTTAAGTCCTACACCAGAGACGTACAACCTTCCATTGCTGGCACTGCAGGGTAGTACTGGAGGATGGTTGCTGCTCTACTGCAACTTTTTGGGTTACTTCCTACACCAGAAACATGGTATGTTATATTGCTGGAACTGCAGGCCAGTACTGGAGAAGGGCCATTGCTCTAATGCAGGTTTGGGTTAAGTGTTACACTAGAAATGTGGCACCTGCCATTGCTGGCACTGCAGGGCAGTACTGGAGCAGGATTGCTGTCCTATTGCAGGTTTGTGTTAATTAGTGCACCAGAGATGTGGGATCTTTTATTGCTGGCACTGCAGGGCAGTGCTGGAGGAGGTGTTGCTGACCTATTGGAGGTCAGGGTTAAGTACCACACCAGAGTTGTGGGGTCTTCCATTTCTGGTTCTGCAAGGCAGTGCTGGGGTGTGGTTATTATTTAATTGCATGTTTGGATAATGCCATACATCAGAGATGTGGTTTCTTCCATTGCTGGCACTACAGAGCAGCACTGAAGGAGGGCTGCTGCCCTATTGCAGTATGGGTTTTAAGTCCTACACTAGACACATAAGATTTTTCATTGCTCACACTGTAGAGGAGTACAGGAGAAGGGTTGCTGCTCTATTACAAATATGGGCTGAGTGCTGCACCAGAGACATAGGATCATTCATTGCAGGCACCATAGGGGAGTACTGGGGGGGGCTTGCTGCTCTATTTCAGGTTTGGGTAAAGTCCTACACCAGAGACATGGGATCATTCATTGCTGGCACTGTAGGGGAGTACATGAGGAGGGGTTGGTGCTATATTGCAGGTTGGGTTATATCCTATATCACAGCTGTGGGCTCTTCCATTGCTGACATGCTGGCAAACCTCCAGTATGATTACTCTGTCTGCACGGTGCATGGAGGTCTGTAGGGCAGGTGGGTAGGCAGACAGTACAAGAAGTGCACTGTGTATGCAGAGGAGTATCAGGACACATTGTGCCCAGCAGCATGTTGCTGTGTGTTCTGCCATGGGGAGCTGTACCCGGGGGGGGCAGGGAAATCCATTAAAATATAGGAGTGCTGCAATGCTGTGGTACTCCCCCTTGTCACTTACACAGGTTTCAATATGGCTGTCATTTACAGTTGAATTCCCCTAATAATAATGAGTGAGGCAAAGCCCTGTGATACTGCTCTAGGGAGCATCACCCTAACTGTGCCTGTAGGGTTTGCCTAGCCCAAGGAATAGGAACTGGGAAGTAGTCAGTTGGTGCATGGGGTGTCTGAGCAGTGGTACCTGCAGGAACTCCTGTCAATAAGGTCCTTGTGTAGTCTGAGTTTGAAGGATCCCAGAGTAGTAGCACCAGAGATATCAGGCGGTAGCACGTTTGTTCAGAGTGATGCCCGGTAGGAGAAAGCATGTTGTGCAATGGATGTGCGGTATCTGAGCACATGGAATGTTTTTGTGGATGAGCTCCTGGTTTGGTGTTTAGCGGTAGGGACAGTAGTTCTGAAGTCCAGGAGGAAGCCAGTTTAGTGTAGCCTTTGGGTGAGAAGGCAGGTTTGATATATTTTCTGTCAAGTTGGAGCCAGCACACAGGTATAGAGTTTGCAGGTATGGGTTAGTTTAGGTGCATTTTTAGCAAGCGGGTATGCTTTATTTAGGGCAACAGTGATGTGTGGGAGTGCTGTGTCAGTTGCACATCTGTACATTACCAGTTCATAATCTATAAGGAATACAGTCGTGATGTTAATTGCCAGATTCAGCACTTCATGGTAAGACAGTGCCTGTGTTAGTAGAGGATGCCAGTTCTGGTGTTGATGGCTTTAGCAGTGTTTTGTCGACGTGCTGTGTGAAGGACATGGAGAAGTCAGCTGTAACCCCCCCAGGTATCTGAAGTGTGGGATGAGTTCCAGGGTACTGCCAATGTCATTCCATATTGCCAAGAGGTAATTTTTCAGTTCGTTTTGGGCTGTAGTTTAGAGCATGGTTTCAGTCTTTTTATAATTCATGACCAGCTTTTGTTCCATGAACCACATATCAGCTGATGTGAAGCTGCTTTGGAGATCTGTTTCGAGGAGGTCTGGGTGTGGGTTGCTTGCAAAGATTACCACATCATCAGCGTATAAGAGCACGTGGCATTGGTAAGCAGACAGTAGGTTGTTTAAGAAGACACTGAATAGCAGCGGTTTCATTATCAACCCTTGTGGTACACTGGATCTGACTGGTCGGCTATCAGATAGAACATCCTCGATCCTAACTTGTTGGGGGCTGAGGCTCACGTAACGCTAAACCAGTCCACAGTTTCTGGTGCAAGTCCAATTTCAGAAAGCAGCTCAAGCAGAAGGGCATGGTGAACCATATCAAAAGCCTTTGATACGTCAATGAGGAACACCCCTACTAGATGGCCTTGGTCCAAGATACTGTTGATGAACCCAGTGAATTCTAGAAGGGCTGCAATGGTACTGTGGCTGCCCCAGAACCCATGTTGCTCTGGGCAGAGGAGGTGTTGCTGACCTACTGGAGGTTGGTTAAGATAGTCCACCATCTGGTCAGCTACAATCTGCTCCAGTGCCTTGAGAGTGGCGGAGTATGAAGCTTGGTCTGTAATTGTTGTGTTAAGTTCAGTCCCCATTTTTATGTACAGGAGTTACTGAGGCAGACTTCCATCTTTGGGGAATTGAGAGTGGCAGAGGGAGAGGTTAATTATTTTTGTTAGTGGTCCAATTATTTCACCCAGTGTCAGACAAATTAATTTGAGGTCCAGTGAGTCATCACTATGCCATGCCTTTCCTAGGACCTTTTCTACTCATTTTCTTGTATCTGTCTCAGATACTATCTTGAAGCAAAAAGGTGGTCAGCGGGGAGGTGGTGTAGACGCCCCTGCAGTGTCTCTTGTGTTAGAGGCATTGAAGAAGTCTGCCAGGAAAACACTACTGAGATCAGTAAATGCCTGATTCAGCAAGTTGGCAATGAGTAGAGGGTCTAAGGTCAGGGCACCCTCGACAATGAGAATAGCAGGGGGTGTTTTAGGATCTTTCCCTACAATATCTTGCAGGTTTACCCAGAAGGACTTGTTGCTGTTCCATGAGTCGGTGAGGGCTTCTTTGTAAAATGTACTCTGCCTGTCTGATTGCTTTTGTACAGTCAGTGCAAGCCTTTTATATCGCTGGATGTTTGCTACAGAGCCCCGTAATCAAGCTTTTAGCCAGTACTGCTCTCTTGCGTCAAGCAGTTCTATTAGATCAAGGGTAATCCAGGGATTAAGAGGTTCTTTGGCTTTTCTTGTTTTGACAGGGGCATGTTTGTCACAGACGGCATTAAATTTTGCAATGAAGAGGTTGTGCATCATGTTTGCATCATTGGATTCTATGAGGTCTGACCAGTCGAGTTTGAGGTCAGCTTTTAGTTGTGGCAGGTGGCCCTTTTAAGAGCAGCCTTTTTTATGATTCTGATGGGGGCTTACAATAGTTGTTACATAAACATTTGAGGGGGAAATGGTCACTCAGGGTATCAGGGAGAATGGTAAGGTTGGAGATAAGTGCAGGGTGGTATGTGAGGACCCAGTCAAGTAGTGTGCTGGTGCCAGTTTTAAAGTTGAATCTGGTCAGGGTTTCCAACATTTGGAAGAAATGGAGTGTGGAAAGGGTATCTTTGATAGCGGTAGATGCAGGTGAGATCCAGTTGATATTAAAATCTCCTAATAGTACTATTTCAGTGTTTAGGCTCAGTGTGTTGAAATAGTCCAGTAAGTTGTTGGCACTGGACAGAGATAGTTTTGGCAGAATATAAATCGAGAGTAGGGTAAGCACTCTGCTGTGGGCCCCTAGTAGCAGTTTGATGGCTAGGGCTTGTAGGTGACCTCTGCTACATGGTGAGGGTATTATATGGCCCTGGAGGTGGTCTTTGGTGTAGATGACACAGCTCCCACCTCTTTTCAATTGTCGGTCCTGTCTGTATAGGGTGTAGCCAGGCAGAGAGATGGCTGTGTCAGATATCTTCAATAGCCAGGTTTCCACAACAGATAACACATCTGGGTTATGCTGAGTGACCCAGGCCTTCAGGCAGTCTAGTTTGGGGAGCAAGCTACAGATGTTTAGTGAGGCAAGCACAAGTCCAGGGGGTTTCCGTGGATGAGCGCAGTGGTTGGGTGTAGGGCCAAGGTTTGGATTCACATTGCCAGACATCAGTAGTAGGAGTGGAATAAGCAGATGGAGGAGATGCTCCTGAATTGTGTGTTTTACAGAGTAGTCACTCCCTTTTGCTGGTCGGTTTGGCTTTAGTGTGCTCTACATGGATTACGAGACCACTAAGTAGTGGCGCCTTGGACAGATGATACATTGGGCACTCATTCCATGATCTATTGGATGGTAGCTGATGAAGGTTGTGGAAATCTTCAATTGGCATGGAGGTCATAGTTCCATATACATTTAGGACTACCTTTCCTGAGTAGTAAGGTAGGATTTGTTGGGCCAACTATAAATGCCCGTGGTGGCAATAATGGTGATTAAAATTAAGCTTTGCAAGGGCTGAATAGGTGTAGGTGCATTACGGAAACACAGTGATGCTGTGTATCCATGTTAGGGTAGGCAGCAGGTAGGGCCTCCTTTTCCAGGTAGGGTTAAGCAGCTCTATCGGGTGAAGGTGGAGATGATAGACTGGAGACCAGCCAGGAGGCACAAAGTAGGAGTAATCATTTAACAAAACACAGATTCATGTTTTCTGGATTGATAGTGGACAGCAGAGGCATACAAGGGGCTTGCATATTTAAACCCCTCTATGAGACGGAAGAGGGAGTGTTGCACCTTTAAGAGCAATTGGTGTGTCTTTAAGAAAGTCGGGAAGAGGGAAGAGTGGAAGGGTACTAGTGAGAAAGTCTATTTAAAAGATTGTCAGGGTAGGGGTGGGAGGGTGCAAGGGTGGGCCAACTGCTGTGAGAAGCAGCTCTGGAGAGATTAATTTCTGCCCCAGATCTCCCGCTTCTGCACAGAGTAGATCTTAATTTTATATAAGCTCCGGATCGCCAGTTTCAGCAAACCTTAAAGCTTAACTTTATTCAAGCTCCAGATCTCCCATTTCTGCAATGCTAAGACTTAATTTTACTTACAATTAATTGAAAGCAGCCAAAATACAGTAGTTAGAAATTAATCTCACGGTTTTGCAAGCATCCAAATACAGCAGTTAAATGACCTCAGGAGCAGAGAGAAAAGACATGCCTGTTTTAAATTATGTGGGGCAGAGACAATTAGTTTATAATTACAAACAGTCTCCATTTTGCAGTTCAGGGGCAGAAACTGTATTAGGCACAGATTAGGTTCAGGAAGGAGAGATAAATTATTTAACTAAGATTCAAGGTCTTCCTTAGAAAGTCAGTGGGGCCAGAGACTGATAAACTAAGTTCCTGGAGCCCTCAGGGTTCTTGGAGGAAACTGCGCCAGGTTTGAAAAATGAGCAATGGCATAGGCATGGTGTATCAGTGGCATTCTGTGGTAATCATACCTTGTGGCAGAGATGAGCTGTCAGGAGGAGAGGCTCCAGGGGCAGAATGCCCAGCTCTAGCCAGGGGCTTGCAGCAGAAATGAGCTGTCGGGGGGGGGGCAGCTCCAGGGGTGGAATGCCCCCCTCCAGTCAAGGGCATGAATCAGAGATGAGCTGTTGAGGGAGCGGCTCCAGGGGATGAATGCCCAGCTCCAGCCAGGGGCTTGTGGTGGAGATGAGCTGTCGGGGGCAGGACTGGCTCAAGGGGCGGAATGCCCAGCTCTAGCCAGGGGCTTGCGGTGGAGATGAGCTGCAAGGGGAGCTGCTCAAGAGGCAGAATGCCCAACTCCAGCCAGGGGCTTGCAGTGGAGATGAGCTGTCAGGGGGAGTGGCTCCAGGGGCAGAATGTCCAGCTCCAGCCAGGGGCTAAGGAGATAATATACAAGCTTAGAGAAGAAATACATGGCACAACATGGAGTACCAGTACATAACAAAGTATTAATAACAATCTCTTAGTACCCAAGGCACGGAAAATAGATTAATACTGTAGGTGTATAAACACGAACCAAGCTAGGCAAGCAGAGGCAGTTATGATAATACATGTAAGAGTCACTAATTACAGGGACCATATCTTTTGGAAATGCCCTCAGATAATGCCCTTTTGGTGCTCATTTCAACAAGAAATTTTGGATTGTTTGGGGGAGATGGTTGAGCTCTTTCCTTTCCACGTTCCCACCCCATCGACCGGCATGGTATCATACTTTATTGCCTTTATATAATATTGGCAACAAAAAAAAGCCATTACTAGGCATTGGATGTCTGATATAAACCCAACGATCACTGACTGGAGAGGGGTGGTCTCTGAGATATACTATATGGAGGTTTTGACAGCTAAATTGCATAATAGATACACCACATTTGAGGTATTTTGGAGGCCTTGGGTAATGCATATGTTACCGCTGGACCCTGATTTTGTTCCTTAACTCTTCTTTTCTTCATAAATCATGGGGGCGGGGGGACTGTATGCCCAGGAGGAGGAGGAGGCCTATCATGCCTGCGAAGGTAAAGAAGAATAAAGGAACCTAGAGAAATTAAGTTTAGAAAATGTTTATATGGGCTCCAACAGTAGAACTTCCTCCTGTCAGCCATAGTATAAAGACAAACAAGAAGAGATAAATATTACATGGTACCTTAATTATTTATCAGTATGAACAATGTAATGGTCTTATGGATGTCAGGTTGTAATTCATGTACAGTGTCATATCTGCCAAATAAAAAAAAAAAAAAAGTCACTATCTACAGGAGCAGAGGCTTCAGAGTCTGTCCTTAAATCCACCAAAGTGAGAAACATTGCAGATGGGTAGAAGGTAGAGAATTCCAGAGATTAGATGTGGAAATTGCAAAGAACCTCTTGCCCACACAGGTTCTAACTCTAGTATCTCTGATAGGGTACTGCTGGAGGAACACAGGACCATCATGGATGATTTAACTATGAGGATGCCACATAGACTAGTGAAAGAGAGGAACAACTGAGAAGCTTATAGTTCAGGCAGAGGTGCGGGTACTGTAACCTCCTCTTCAATGAAGACCAGTTTAGTAAATGCAACACATCATAATGATGCTTCCTGGGTGAGGTTCCAGAGTCTAAATGACCATTGTTACTGTGGAGTACTTCAAGATTGTTGAACTCAGAGCATCTGAGGTATTGCAAGACGGGGTGCCGTTTACGGAATGTGGAGGGAGTACTGGCGACAGTGATTAGCTGTGAATCCCCCAGTAGAAAATTGTCATGGTGGTACAGTAGGCCAATTATTTGGTGAAGAAGGGTCTTCATTATAAAGTCAATGTAGGTTCTAAATGAATGTTTCTGGCCCATGTAAACCTCAAGGTATTTAGCAGACCTCACTACTTCTATCAGTGTTCTGAAGGAAGTAGAGATGACTTTACATCCCTGCTGGTGTGCCTTGAGGCTCCGTACTTAGCCCACTCTTATTCTCAATTTTTCTAAATGACCTCATGCCAGTTTGCTCCTCATCCCTTATCAATATGTACACTGATGACACAGTCTTGTTCACCTCTGGTCCATACCCTTCCGATGCATCTTCCAGACTGCAGCTTGACTTCATAAATGATCAATGCTGGCTAAGATCACATCAACTTTTCCTCAATACCAAGAAAACAGTCTCCATGACCTTTGGCACTAGGCAGAGACTCTCTGGGCTGCCCCCCCCCCTTCTGCTCCCTTGATGGGACTACCTTAGTGGACACCTCTTCTTTTAAATACCTGGGTGTTTGCCTGGACCAACACCTAAAGATTTCTCTGCATATCAACACCATCCTGTGTAAACTGCACCCCAAGCTTGGCGCCCTCTACAGGAACCGTAGTTCCTAAGCTCTGCAGGTTTGGCACGATCTTGTTCAGAAAATTATACTCCCTATTTTTGACTATTGCCACAGTCTAGAGTGCTGCTCCCAAGTCTTCCCTCACCAGATTGGATGCCCTCTTCAATGCCTTCTGTCACTTTGCACTTGACACCCACTCCCTCACTCACCACTGCTCCCTGTACCATTCTCTTGCCTTCCCCTCCCTTGAATGCAGGCGCCTCTCACATTGTGCCAAGTTCACATCTAAATATTAGCTTGGGACTCTCCCCTCCTATCTCTCTGCCTCTCTTTCCTCCCCTCTTCCCTTCTCCTCTTCAGGTCCACTGATGCTCACACTATCTATTCCTCATCATTCCACCACCACTGGTCAGTTAGCTTTCTTCTACAGCAACCCAATGCTTTGGAATTCCTTGTCATTTCCTTTCAAGTTCTCTTCATCTGCATCTGCTATCTCTGTAGCCCTTCATAACTTCTGTTCCCCTAACTGAACTTGACCTTAGCCCCTCCTTTATCCATCCTCCTTTTTCCCCCAGTCCTGCTACTCTCCAATTTGACAAAAATACACCAGTCCCTGGCCCTCCTTCTTCCTCCTCTTATCCCACTCCTGTTGCTAATCCCTCACCCATCTTTCTCCTCCCTTCCCCTATAACCCTCTGTCACTCTTCCATGGCTCCCAAAGTTCAAGCCCGCCTTTCTGCCCCCTTCCTCATGGCTTCTCTCTGCCAATACTCTGAGCCCCATGCAGGGTTCTCTACATCCTGAAGGGGTGCAGGTCCTAGCCATACTCTCTCCCCCCCTCTCTATTCTTCCCATGTCACTCCCCCTTCCGATCCCAATCCCCTTGCAGGGTTCTTTGCAACCTGAAGGAAGTCTACTCTAACTACCCCCCACCTCTTCCGCCTACCCCCTCCAGTACTTTTACAATTGTCCTCCTTTCTCTCCTCTCTACCATATAACACTCCCTCCTTTTCTCCCTTCCAAACATGCCCCCTTTGTTTTTACCCATGTCATTTACACCTACCCTCACCTAGTCCTACTAAAGCACTTCTCATCATTTGTTTCAAACATCCTCTAGCACTTCAACTTTGACTCTCCACTAACTCATGCCCTGCAGGACTTCCTGCTGTCAAGTTGCTACCCTCTTTCTAATTGCTATTGTCACTAGTTCAAACTTGGTCTGTCGCCCTGTCTGGGAAGCCTGGGTCAGTCTGTATGACTATACAATGTTTTTTGGATAATTTGTGTTTGCACTACTACTATATTTGTTATGTAATCATTCTGTACAATTAACCTGTTTCCCGTTTTGTCAGCTGTGCTTGTATTACTCCAGTAACTCCTTTGTAATTGTTCATTCCTCCCAACTTTACAACCCCCCTCCTCAAAGGATGCTTCTGGAAGCAAGCTTTTCACAGCTCATATTGTCTTTCCTGGTAAAGCATTTCACAAACAAACAAACAAACAAATAAATAAATAAATAAATTATAGGTATTGTCTGGTCAAGCCCACATTTCTAGGTCCAAACAAAATTGCCTTGGTTTTTTTGCAGTGAGGACCATTTTAATGGCCAAGAACCAGTTTTCCAGTTCTAGAATGTCTCCAGCAATCTGTGCATTAAGACAGCTGGAATCTCCAGAAAGTCTACAGAGGACAACATCATCAGCATACAGCATTATATAAACTCATTATTTAGCTGTCCACTTACTGCAGGTAGTATCTTCAAGCCCCTCCTTCTGCAGTGCAGATTTAATGCCCTCCATATCATCATATGGGCATTCCTCATCCTGCTCAAACAGCAACAGCAGTTCCTCCTTTGGGATGTTGTATCCTGAGCATTACAAAGAGCAGAAACTGATTAATGTCAATGCCATTTATAATTAGAACTAGATACACATAAAAAAGAACAATTCAGGGAATGTCTGAACTGTACCTACAGTAGGTCATACTTAAACTGACAGATGATGATTCATAACTACACCAGTATTTCATCACAAATTATGGATAAAGACTGACCATCTCTGAAGGCCATTTATTACTCTCCATATGTTCATATTCTAGGCCTCATGTTCTCTCCTTGCCTACATATTCCAACATACCTTTTGTTTCCATACTTACATATTCCTGCAACCCTGCTCTCCAACACATTTACATAATCCTATACTACATATTCTCTCTATACTTTCACATTTCCACAAACACTGTTCTTTCTATTATTACATATTTCTACACACCCTATTCTGTCTCTCCATACTTGTATATTCCTGCACCCTCTGTTCTAACTTATCTTACTGCACATATCCCTATACCTGGAGTTTATACTTAAAATGCATGATATGGAAGGAGAGGTAGAAAGCCATTTGTTTCTACAGTACCTCAGAATTAGTCATTTGAAAAGTCCCTAATCATGAGTGTATTAAGTGTATCTTTAAAGAACTTACTGTTTCTTCTGGTGATTACTTCCTTTAGTAATAAACTGCATATATTATGATTGTGCAAAAAAAATCTTCCTATTATTTTTTTCTAAGTATTATTTATTTTACATGACTTCTTGAATGATGTGGCTCTGAGTGAAACATCATGTTTAAGTCCCTTAATACTACATTTAATAGATCGTTGTCCTTATGAAAGTTACAGAACAGAAGTTTCCCTTTAATTCTCCTCCTGTATAGAATACTCAATGATAGATTTTCTAATTTCATATCATATAACATGCTTTGTGCTCTGCCCATCATTTATTTTTGCCTTAGTCTTACCAGGCATCTGTAGAGAGATATGATTATGCTCTATGGTACTACTAATGAATCTTCAACCGATGTGTTCTGCTGGCCTTAGCATATCTCACATTACTCTTGGTTAATGTATTGAGGATATTATTTATTTATTTGAATTTGGGTAACCTGGTAAGCCCACTGAGACAGCTCAGTCCCTTTCTCAGGGGTGACTTGGGACAAACTTATAATGTAATAGCAACTTGTGACAAAAATCAACAGAAAATGAATGATACAACACATATACAAAAAATTAAATACAAAAAACAACGTATACATGTGCAATATATTTTGGTGCAAAAGTACATAAAGGTCCCTTTCCTACACTGTTTAGCCAATGGTGACACCTTCTATGAGATACTATATTTTGGAGATGTTTCTGTCAATATGCATAACTTTACATTTCTGCATTGAATTTCAGCTGCCAGACCATGGGCACATTTTTCCAGCCCATGAAACTCCATTTTTATATTCATAATCCCCTGCTCCATCTCCACCCTGCTATATATTTTGTTTCATCTGCAGACAAGTCTATCTGTACCTCTTATGTTGCAGGTGAATATACTGAAAAGTACCTATTCAAGTACAGAACCCTGTGACACCCCACTTGTCACATTTCCAAACCCTGAATTACTTCCATTTACCAAAACCCTCTATGTTCCCTCCCTTAATCTATTGCTTACATACTGTCCAAACATAGAAATTGTCAGCAGATAAGGACCACCAGGCCCATCTAGTCTGCCCGTAAGCCCTACACTAGATGAGTCAGTTAATCTCTCACCTGATCCCAGCCCCCTTCCGTTTCTTCACAGGTCACCTGTGCAGCACCAAATCAAAGACATTGCTGAATGGAGAAATCATATAGGTTTTGAATGCCTCTGGTCTTTCCCCACCTTTTCATGCAACATCTGGAAACATCCAATACTGCAATAATATATTCATAGTGCCCTCCTATTTTGCTTCTACCCCATCCAGGGCTTGGTGCTGGGACCAATTCTGTTTAACATTTTCACAGCCGACATTGCAGTAGGGATTAAGAGCAAGATGAGTCTCTACATAGATGCCACAAAGATCTGTGCCAAGGTAGATGGGGGAGGGAGCAAATGTACTTCACGCGAAAGTGGCAAAACTGGAGGAATGGTCTCACACTTGACAACTTAGTTTCAATGCCAAGAAGTGCAAAGTGATGCATTTAGGAGGCAAGAACCCAGAACTGGCTGGAGGGTGTCCGGTAAACAAAATCCAAGGAGGAGAAGGATCTGGGAGTGCTGGTAACATAGAAACATAGAATTTGATGGCAGATAAGGACCGCTTGGCCCACCCAGTCTGTCCATTTCCCTACCTAATGGATAAGATGCAGATCCTAGTTAACCAGCAGCCTACTTCTTTCTGCCCCAACCCCCCAGAATTGCCTTATGACTGTTCCATGCATGCTTGAATTCCACCACTGTTTTTGACTCAACAACCTCCTCCGGAAGGCGTCCATGCATCCACAACCCTCTCTGTGAAAAAATACTTCTAAATTACCTCTGAGCGACCCTCTATCTTCAAATTGTGCCCTTGTTCTTGCACACCTCTTGTTTTGAAAGATGCTACCCTCTTGGACTTTGTTGATTCCCTTGAGGTACTTGAAAGTTTCTATCATGTCCCCCCTCTCCCTCCTTTCCTTGAGGCTATACATATTAAGCTCCTTAAGTCTCTCTTCATATGTCTTCCGCTGCAGACCTTGCACCATTTTAGTTGCCCTCCTCTGGACAGCTTCCATCCTGTCTATGTCTTTGTGGAGATTGGGTCTCCAGAACTGCACACAATACTCCAGATGGGGTCTGACCAGCTGTCTGTACAGAGGGATAATAACTTCCTGTTTTCTACTGGTGATGCCTCTCCCTATGCATCCCAGTATCCCCCCAGCCCTGCTTGCTGCCCTCTCACACTGCTTTCCCACCTTTAGGTCATCTGATATGACTACCCCCAGGTCCCTTTCCATTTTTGTTGTTGTTAGTATCTCACCCCCATTGTGTACTCTTTCCCTGGGATCTTTTTGTTTCCCAGGTGCATTACCTTGCACTTCTTAGCACTGAATCTAAGCTGCCATACATATGACCATTCCTCTAACCTTGCCAAGTCCCTTCTCATCCTTTCCACCCCACCTTGTGCATCAACTCTGTTGCAGATCTTTGTGTCATCTGCAAAAAGACATACTTTTCCTTCCAGTCCCTCAGCAATGTCGCTTATAAAGACATTGAAGAGGACTGGTCCTAATACTGAACCTTGCGGTACCCCACTAGTAACCCCCCTTTCTTCAGAGTGGACTCCATTTACTATTACTCTCTGTGTTCTATTCTCCAGCCAATTCTTTATCCAGGCTGTCATCTTGGTACCCACTCCCAGGCTGGCTAACTTATATATTAATCTTTTGTGTGGGACTGTGTCAAATGCCTTGCTAAAGTCTAGGTAGGCCATGTCCACAGCCCCTCCCTGATCTACTACTTTGGTCACCCAGTCAAAGAAATCTATCAGATTCATCTGGCATGACCTTCCCGCTGTGAATCCATGCTGCCTTGGGTCCTGTACTCCTCTGACCTCTAGATACTCGACAATTTTTTCCTTTAGAAGTGATTCCATCATTTTCCCTACCACTGAGGTTAAACTAACAGGTCTGTAGTTTCCTGCTTCTGCCTTGCTCCCACTTTTGTGAAGAGGAACCACAACTGGGGAGATGAACCACTCTGCTCAGTGCAGGAAGGCAGCAGTGAAGGCAAACAGGATGCTAGGTTGCATAGCAAGGGGGATTACTTCCAGGAGTGGGAAGGTCATCTTGCCCCTGTACGGGTCCCTAGAGTACTGCATACAATTCTGACACCACTACTTGAAAAGGGACATCAAACTACTGGAGGGGGTATAGCACAAGGCAACAAAAATGATCCTGGGGTTGGGGGACAAATCGTATGAGAGACCTCAATATGTATACCCTAGAGGAAAGAAGGGAGAGAGAGAGAGGGGATATGATTGAGACCTTCAAGTACCTGAAGGGTTTGAACAGAGTAGACACCAGGTGTATGTTCAGTCTGAAGAGCGGAAGGGAAACCAGGGGACACTCTATGAAGTTGGAAGGGGGCAGGTTCAAGAGGGAATGGAGGAGGCACTATTTCACAGAAAGTGTGGTGGCAGAGTGGAACGCTCTGCCAGAGGAAGTCATATCGCTGCAGATTGTTGGATGCTTTGAGAGGGAGTGCGACAGATTCAAGAGGAAGATACAAACCAGGAGGGGGCACAAGATGAGGGGGCATATGGGGGAAACTGCAGTCTAATGCACCAAAGTGCTTCACACTCAAGCAGACTGGAGAGACCAAATGGCCTGTATCTGCTAGCAATTTTGTATGTTCAAATCCAGCTGCTCTGCCCCCCTCAAACATAACCTGCAGTAATCTCTCCATCCTCCCAAACCCTATCCTCCTAAAGTCTGGTACTAGCGTCTTGGTCCTGGGACAGTTAGCCCTATGGGTTATGTTTATCCACATAGTACTCTGACTGCGTGACCTCCGGGGGGGCTTGACCTTTACTTCCTCAATAAAATCATGGGTTGGGATACCATGTCAAGGGTGGCCCCATCTTTACTAAGTTCCCTGACTTGACATACAATGAAGCAGTCCTAAAAGTTCTCCATCAGTGCCTAGTCCATGCACTCCTTGTCCTGAGTAAATCCCAGTGCATATCAGGCAGGTTTACGTCTGCCATCTGGACAATGTTCTCTGTTTCAACTGCCTTCCTATTTCCCCCATCAACAACCTTTTTTTCAGCCACAGTCTGGTTTGTTGGGCCTGTGAGAAACCCCCAACCTTATGTTCTTCCCCCCTCCACCACCAACTATACCCACAGTGATTCAACACACCTTTGACCCAAATGGAGTCTCTCATCATCCCCATTATGTACCCCATTACTTTCTTGACCTTTCTGCAAGAAAGCGTAGCCTGGGACTGAGAGTTCCCAATCACGATCAGGTGTAACCCACATTTCTGTTACAGCTACAAACATGGCCCTCGGAAGCCAGTCTCTGTAGGTTCCCAATTTTGATCCCAGGGTTCATGGCAGTCCTGCTATTTATTTATTTATTAAGCATCAGTTTACAACCTTTGAGCCAGAGGCTCATTTACAAAGCACCTCATCACAGAGAAGACAATACAGTGATAACAACTTAATACAGAGAAACAGTGTACATTTTTTTTTTGAGGATACAGGAGGACAAATGAGATGGAGGAACTGAAGCATCCATGCTTCATTTCCTCTGCCTCTGCCCTGAGCTCTTCACTTCCAATCTCCATTATGTTAACTCCTTCCAACCCTTTGTTTCCTGCCTACAATCATTCCCCACTCAGTTTCACTCCATTAGATGGTGGAGTGCCAACTAGGTCTCCTACAATTGCCACCATGTCCTAGTCCTATAAACTTCAGCCATGTCTGCTCCTAATTTAAATATTTTGCAACAAAGGCATCACATATCTGATCCAGAGCATTTACTCCCTCTTCAGTGGGATGAAGTTCATCCTTTTTAAAGATCCTTTTATCCCAGAAGTGTCCCCGGTTACTACATATCTGAACTCCTCTGCTCTGCCCCACGCCCACAGCCATAATGAGTTGAACTTGTATATCTTAAGGAGCCTTTCATAGAAACACAGAATTTGACAGCAGATAAGGACTCGCTTGGCCCACCTAGTCTGCCCATTTTCATACCTAACAGATAAGCTGCAGATCCTAATTAACCAACAGCTTACTTCCTCCTACCCCCCACTAGGACTGCCTTATGTCTGTCCCATGCTTTCTTGAATTCCCCCACTGTTCTTGACTCCACGACCTCCTCAAGGAGGTTGTTCCATGCATCCACAACCCTCTCTGTGAAAAAATACTTTCTCACATTACCACTGAGCCGTCCCCCCTCTATCTTCAAATTGTGCCCCCTTGTTCTTGCACATCTCTTTTTCTGACAGATGCCACCCTCTTGGACTTTGCTGATTCCCTTGAGGTACTTGAAAGTTTCTATCATGTCCCCTCTCTCCCTCCTTTCCTCAAGGGTATACATATTAAGCTCCTTTAGTCTTTCTTCATATGTCTCCTGGTGCAGACCCTGCACCATTTTGGTTGCCCTCCTCTGGACAGCCTCCACTCTATGTCTTTGCGGAGATGGGGTCTCCAGAACTGCACACAGTACTCCAGATGGGGTCTCACCAACTGTCAGTACAGAGGGATAACAACTTCCTGTTTTCTACCATTGATGCCTTTCCCTATGCATCTCAGTATCCCTCCAGCCTTCCTTACTGCTTTCTCACATTGCTTGCCCACCTTTAGGTCATCTGATATAATTACCCCCAGGTCCCTTTCCATTTTTACTGTTGTCAGTATCTCATCCCCCATTGTGTACTCTTGCCCTGAGTTTTTGTTTCCCAGGTGCATTACCTTGCACTTCTTTGCTTTGAATCTGAGCTGCCATTACATTACTCCAACCTTGCCAAGTCCCTTCTCATCCTTTTCACTCCATCTGGTGTATCAACCCTGTTGCAGATCTTTGTGCCATCTGCAAAGAGACATACTTTTCCTTCCAGTTCCTCTGCAATGTCACTTACAAAGATATTAAAAAGGACCGGTCCCAGTACTGAGCCCTGCGGTACCCCGCTAGTAACCCTCCTTTCTTCACTGTGGACTCCATTTACTACTACCCTTTGCGTCCTGTTGTCTAGTCAATTTTTTTATCCAGGCTACCACCTTGGGACCCACTCCAAGGCTGGCTAACTTGTGTATTAATCTTTTGTGTGGGACTGTATCAAATACCTTGCTGAAATCTAGGTAAGCCATGTCCACAGCCCCTCACTGGTTTACTACTTTGGTCACCCAGTCAAAGAAATCTATTAGATTCATCTGACATGACCTTCCCATCGTGAATCCATGCTGCCTTGGGTCCTGTGCCCCACTGGCCTCTAGGTACTCAACAATTCTTTCCTTCAGAGGTGATTCCATAATTTTACCTACCACTGAGGTCAAACTAACTGGTCTGTAGTTTCCTGCCTCTGTCCTGCTCCCACTTTTGTGAAGAGGAATCACATCCGCCCTCCTCCAGTCCTCAGGTACCACCTCATTCTCCCATGATTTGTTAAAGAGAGTAGTCAGCGGTGTCATTAGTTCTACCCTTAGTTCTTTTAGAATTCTTGGGTGAATCCCATTAGGCCCCATTGCTTTGTCCACCTTCAATTTTACTAGTTCTTTCAGAACCCTTCCTTCTGTAAATGGACTGGTATCGACCCTCGTCTTCAGAGTGTTTCTCTTGTTTGGTATAGGTACCTCTCCCTCCTCTTCCTTTGTGAATACTGAGCAGAAATATTCGTTCAGTATAAACAAAACAACAATATTCTGGGAAATGGTGATCATTATAATGTTCTTAAGACTCCTCGGTGTGGTGTTTGCAAATCTTATTCAGATAATAATACACGGAGTCCTCTATCTTGACATTAAATTCTTTTTTTATTTTCATTAACTTCACCCCTACGTTTTGCTCCTATGAGCTTGTTCACGGGGTTTCATTACCATCTATTTTAAAAAGACAAATACATTTTGTTTAGTTATGCATTTCACTTCTTCTAAATGAAATAATGAAATATTCGTTACAAGTATCTACCTGAACAACAGATTTCTAAGTGTTGAAATCACTTTGAAACTTCAATATTCTTTCTGAAATAAATAAATTACAATATGATAATTGCTTAAACTGCCATATAAACAGCTTGTGTGGCAACATACTCTATCCAAACCGTAACGTTAGTAAAATACTTAAACTTTCCCCAAATAGAAAGCATACCTCAAGAAATGATCAAAAAGTATGGATTTATTGACACTTTCTGTCTATGAACAAATCTGTAGACGTAAAAAACAAATTGAGTATGAGCCTTTCAGTTTATTATGAACAAGCTGATATCACTGAAGCCGTTTAGACTTTTAAACTTCCCCATTAGAAAATATAACTCACCTTTTGAATGAGATATAATTATACTTGCTATTGCCATGCCAATTTCCACACAAGCGAATAAAATACTTGGTTTTTGACTTTACTTTTTAAACAAAACCATAATGGTGACTACTCCCTTAAAACGCTGCCGCCTTGTGACCTTTCTCTTTGGCTGCTACTCCTCTTAAGCTGCCTGAATTTCCCGTGGGTGTGACGTATCACTACCCGAAACTCTCACAGGATGCGAGAGCGTTGCCGAGCAACTGAACACACTCCACTGAATGGTGTGGATGTGTGAGGGAAGTCAAGCTGCTTTAAAACGGATGATACTATTGCCAAACAAGCCATAACTCATAGAATGAATATCTAAAACAAGAAGAAAATGACCTCCCTTATGATGCAACAAGGGTGTATATTAACTTAAACATTTTGATGTAAACTATGCTAGAAACATCTTCAAAATAAGGGGAACTTTATCCAATTAGACAGACAATATAATAGAGTACCATCTTTTATCACAGTTCATATCATAAAAAGAACATAATGTTTTAAAACTATACATGATAACTATTAAACATATTTATATAAAAAAAATTTTTTAAAATATTTCTGTACAACTGACTCATTTTATAGTTCGTTTGATTCACTCCAATGTTGTCTCCCAACGATACAAAACAGAATATATACACATTTTTGACAGTAATACATGGCATAATGAATACGATGCACCAATTACAGTTAGGATAAATGCCAATACCCAAGTTTTCTATTTAAATATACTAAGTCTTTATAAACATGACTGCCAATTGCTGTCCACATTCATTCCGATGTTTGGATCCAAAGTTTTTAAATAGAAAATCCACTTCATTTCTGCCTTATCTAACAGTTGTGCATAGTTGCCACCTCTGTAAGGCATTTTTACTGCTTCAAGACCCCAAAACCTGAGAGATGCTCCTGTATGTCCCGCCTCATTAAAATGAGTGGCTACTGGAGACTTGTCATTTTGATTTCTAATGTCACTCTTATGTTCCAAAATACAGACTTTAAGGGCCCTTTTAGTTTGACCTACATATAATTTGTCACATACACACTGCAACACATAAATCACTCCCTCTGTGCTGCAGTCCATATGATCTCTAATGGGAAATTCTTCACCAGAATATTGATGTTTAAAAGAATGCTTTTTACTAGTGTTATTGCAAACTGAACATTTACCACATTTAGTCATCCCCGGTTGTAGGGGTCCAAGCAGTAACTGACGTTCATTTGTAACCTTATGAGAAAATTGTGAATGTACCAATTTATCTTTTAAGTTTCTAACCTTTTTGACACAATAATGGGTCTTGGTTGTAAAGATTTAATTCTAGGATTATTCATTGACACTAAGAACCAATGTTTATTTATAATCTTTCTTATTTCTGTCATTTTATGGTTATATTTAGTTGCAAATACTAATCTTTCCTGTTTTAGCTTTTGTTGTTTATTAAAAAGATGTTCTCGAGTTACTTGATCTATTTTATAACTAGCCTCTGTAAGAACTTTTTTTGGATATCCTCTATTATAAAATCTGTTTACCATCTTTTTATAAGTATGGTAATCAGATATTTCCTGGCAGTTACATTTCACTCTAACTAACTGTGCATAAAGTATACTTTTCTTTAATCTGGGCTCATGAAAACTTTTATTATGTAATAAAGTGTTTCTATCCATACTTTTTCTGAATAATGAAGTGCTAATTCTTAAATCTGTAACTTTTATTAATAAATCCAAAAATGGTATTGCTGTTTTATTGTAATTCAATGTGAACTTGAGATTGGCATCAAATTGATTAAGCACATCACTGAAAGCCAATAATTCCTATTCTGTTCCAGCCCACAAACAAAATATGTCGTCTATAAATCTTTTCCAAAACTTGATTTGGTTTTTGTGAACATTTTTAACATTGTTAAAAACAAACTCTTCTTCAAATGTTATCATGTAAGCATTCACGTAACTGGGTGCCATAGTACTCCCCATTGCTGTGCCCTTACCTTGTTGATAAAATTTCCCCTTCAAATTCAAAATAATTATTCTGTAGAACAAATAATGCTAATTCCTGCATCATACTGGTCCTAGGTAATGAACCTGTTGGTCTTTTATTTAGTATTTTTCCCATATTTAACACTCCCTCTCTATGTGGAATTGATGTGTACAAATCTATTACATCCTATGAGACTAGAAAAACATTCTGCAAATCAATCTCATTTTTAATAATCTCTAATTGATTCATCAGGTCAGTCGAGTCTTGAATATATGTATCACTTTTCTCTATTAAAGGTTGTAAATAATAGTTGACATATTTAGAAACTGGGTCAAGAACAGAATCAATCCCTGACACGATAGGCCTGCCTGGGGGATCCTGCATGTTTTTATGTATTTTAGGTATACCATAAAAACGTAGGAATTCTTGGAAATTCTTGTAACAAAATTCTCATTTCCCAGTCCTGTAACCAATTAAGGTCAACAAATTCTGACAACATTTCCCTTAGTTTACCCTGTATTGTAATCGTGGGATCTCCTATCAACAGTGAATAATTATTACCATTTTCTAACAATTTTAAACACATGGATTTATATTGTTCTCTATCTTGAATAACAATACCTCCCCCTTGTCTGCCTGCTTGATAACTATCCCTGTGTCGTTACTTAAACTTGTAAGGGCTTCCCTCTGTTCTTTAGTTAGGTTATGATGGGGGGGGGACAAATGGAAGATTTATTACTGAAAAGTGCCATAATTTATTTTTCTACTATAGTGCAAAAACATTCTATACCATGGGTCTTATCTAGGGGGGGACTAAACTTGGATTTAATATTTAGTGCTTGTTTTAATTTCCTCTCTTCACTTATTTGTGTATTTTCTATTCCAAATATGTTTTTAATTCTCAAGGTTCTAAAAAATCCTTGTAGATCTACCTCTAAATCAAATAAATCTACTGGCTATGAAGGTGCAAAAGAAAGTCCTAGTCCTAACACATAAGATTCTATTTCAGTTAACCTTCTGTTACTAAGATTGAACACAGGTATTACTTCTGTGATTCTCTCCCCGTGCTTCTTTCCATATTGTTGGTTCTTAAACGTAACTGCCAGGAAATATCTGATTACCATACTTATAAAAAAGATATGGTAAACAGATTTTATAATAGAGGATATCCAAAAAAAGTTCTTACAGAGGCTAGTTACAAAATAGATCAAGTAACTCGAGAACATCTTTTTACTAAACAACAAAAGCTAAAACAGGAAAGATTAGTATTTGCAACTAAATATAACCATAAAATGACAGAAATAAGAAAGATTATAAATAAACATTGGTTCTTAGTGTCCATGAATAATCCTAGAATTAAATCTTTACAACCAAGACCCATTATTGTGTCAAAAAAGGTTAGAAACTTAAAAGATAAATTGGTACATTCACAATTTTCTTATAAGGTTACAAATGAACGTCAGTTACTGCTTGGACCCCTACAACCAGGGATGACTAAATGTGGTAAATGTTCAGTTTGCAATAACACTAGTAAAAAGCATTCTTTTAAACATCCATATTCTGGTGAAGAATTTCCCATTAGAGATCATATAGACTGCAACACAGAGGGAATGATTTATGTGTTGCAGTGTGTATGTGACAAATTATATGTAGGTCAAACTAAAAGGGCCCTTAAAGTCCATATTCTGGAACATAAGAGTGACATTAGAAATCAAAATGACAAGTCTCCAGTAGCCACTCATTTTAATGAGGCGGGACATACAGGAGCATCTCTCAGGTTTTGGGGTCTTGAAGCAGTAAAAATGTCTTACAGAGGTGGCAACTATGCACAACTGTTAGATAAGGCAGAAATTAAGTGGATTTTCTATTTAAAAACTTTGGATCCAAACATCGGAAGGAATGTGGACAGCAATTGGCAGTCATGTTCATAAAAACTTATTGGTATATTTAAACAGAAAACTTGGGTATTGGCATTTATCCTAACTGTAATTGGTACATCGTATTCATTATGCCATGTATTACTGTCAAAAATGTGTATCTATTCTGTTTTGTATCGTTGGGAGACAACATTGGAGTGAATCAAATGAACTATAAAATTAGTCAGTTTGTACAAAAATATTTTTTTTTAAATTTTTTCTAAAAATATGTTTAATAGTTATCATGTATAGTTTTAAAATATTATGTTCTTTTTATGATATGAACTGTGATAAAAGATGGTACTCTATTATACTGTCTGTCTAATTGGATAACGTTCCCCTTATTTTGAAGATGTTTCTAGCATAGTTTACATCAAAATGTTTAAGTTAATATACACCCTTGTTGCATCATAAGGGAGGTCATTTTCTTCTTGTTTTAGATATTCATTCTATGAGTTATGGCTTGTTTGGCAATAGTATCGTCCGTTTTAAAGCAGCCTGACTTCCCTCACACATCCACACCATTCAGTGGAGTGTGTTCAGTTGCTCGGCAATGCTCTCACATCCTGTGAGAGTTTCGGGTAGTGATACGTCACACCCACGGGAAATTCAGGCAGCTTAAGAGGAGTAGCAGCCAAAGAGAAAGGTCACAACGTAGCAGCGTTTTAGGGGAGTAGTCGCCATTACGGTTTTGTTTAAAAAGTAAAGTCAAAAACCAAGTATTTTATTCGCTTGTGTGGAAATTGGCATGGCAATAGCAAGTATCATTATATCGCATTCAAAAGGTGAGTTATATTTTCTAATGGGGAAGTTTAAAAGTCTAAACAGCTTCAGTGATATCAGCTTGTTCATAATAAACTGAAAGGCTCATACTCAATTTGTTTTTTACGTCTACAGATTTGTTCATAGAAAGTGTCAATAAATCCTTACTTTTTGATCGTTTCTTGAGGTATGCTTTCTATCTGGGGAAAGTTTAAGTATTTTACTAATGTTACGGTTTGGATAGAGTCTGTTGCCACACAAGTTCTTTATATGGCAGTTTAAGCAATTATCATATTGTAATTTATTTATTTCAGAAGGAATATTGAAGTTTCAAAGTGATTTCAACACTTAGAAATCTGTTGTTCAGGTAGATACTTGTAATGAATATTTCATTATTTCATTTAGAAGAAGTGAAATGCATAACTAAACAAAATGTATTTGTCTTTTTAAAATAGATGGTAATGAAACCCCGTGAACAAGCTCGTAGGAGCGAAATGTAGGGGTGAAGTTGATGAAAATAAAAAAATAATTTAATGTCAAGATAGAGGACTCCGTGTATTATTATCTGAATAATATTCGTTCAGTATCCCTGATTTTTCTTTGTCACCCTCTACCCACATTCCCTCCCCTTTATTAAGCCTCAGTATCCCTCCTTTGGTCTTTCTTCACTCCCTAATGTACCTATAAAGGTCTTATCCTTCTTAACAGAGTTGGCTATCCTTTCCGGTTTGGGCCTTTGCTATTCTGACTGCCTTCCCAGCATCTTTCTGCTTTAACTGATAAAGTTCTCTGTCCTTCTTCTGTGTTTCCTTATATTTCCTGAATGCTATCATTTTCTCCTTAACCTTCCCTGCCACCTCTTTTGAGAACCATAGTGATTTTTTCCTTCGTTCTGTTTCATTGATTTGCTTTACACAAAGGCTTGTTGCCTCTGTGATGGCTGTTTTGATTACTCTCCACTGTTCCTCTACCCCTCCTTCTTGCCAGTTTGCTAGTGCTTTTCTGAGGCACTCTCTCATTTTCCCAAAGTCAGCCCTCCTAAAGTCCAATACTCTTGCTTTTGTATGGCTTGACTGTATGGCTGTGTTTATCGTGAACCACACTGTTTGGTGGTCGCTTGTTCCCAGATGGCTACCCTTTTCTAAATCTGAGATTCTTTCTCCGTCCCCATTTGAGAGTACCAGGTCTAAGATTGCTCCCTCCCGCCATGCCACACCAGCAGGATCTCCAATAAGGCCACTAACATGGCTACAACCCTCAGCTTGCCTCCCAATTTACAAAACTTAGCCTTGACCTCCACTGCCTCATAGACGGTCGGGTCATTGGTTACCATTAGGACAATCACATCTAGCAGTTTCACCATGTGCCCAAGTATCCCAACTGTTCTACTGGTATCTCTCCTTGCTGTGGATACCATAAATGAACTAAATGCAAACAAGCACAGTAGCCATAATACACCAATGTGCTATATGACAATCATAAACATGTCTATAATGTCCAGATAGCCCAAGAAAAAAATTATTAAAATGAGGAATTGGGCTTACTTGTAGATGTCAGTAGTTATAAGTTACTAGGGCCTCTGAAGGCTGTCTCATGTGGTAGACACTCTGAGCCTGAGGTTTGATCAAGAGAACCATGAAGCAAATCTAAGAGGTTCTGTCTCTTCAAACCCCATGAGAGATACCCTGCAGAGACCATATATTCTTATTATAAATAACTGGAGTTTAACTCAAGTGATTTATAAACAGATTGGAGTATTTTTAAAATGTATTTTGATCTCCTCCCCCAGCACTAATGAGGAGAACTCTCTCCCAATGCTGCTGCACAAGAGGACACTATACACAGGATAAGAGGTACAGTAACTCTCTCCCTACAATGCTGCACAAGAGCACACTGTACACAGGATAAGAGGTACAGTAACTCTCTCCCTACAATGTTGCACAAGAGTACACGGTACACAGGATAAGAGATACAGTAACTCTCTCTCTCTGCACTGCTGCACAAGAGCACACTGTACACAGGATAAGAGATACAGTAACTCTCTCTCTGCACTGCTGCACATGAGCACACTGTACACAGGATAAGAGGTACAGTAACTCTCTCCCTACACTGCTGCACAAGAGCACACTGAACACAGGATAAGAGGTACAATGACTCTCTGACAAGGCTGCTACACAAGAGCTCACTGTACACAAGATAGGAGGTACATTAACTCTCTCCCTACACTGCTGCACAAGAGCACACTGTACATAGGATAAGAGGTACAGAGACGCTTTCCCAACACTGCTGCACCAGAACACATTGTTCACAGGATAAGAGGTACAGTAACTATCTCCCTACACTGCTGCACAACAGTACACTGTACACAGAATAAGAGGTACAGTGACTCTCTCTCAGCACTGCTGCACCAGAGCACACTGTACACAGGATAAGAGGTACAGCGACTCTCTCCCTACACTGCTGCACAACAGCACGCTGTACACAGGATAAGAGATACAGTGACTGTCTCCCAACTCTGCTGCACAAGAGCACACTGTACACAGGATAAGAGGTACATCAACTCTCTCCCAACACTGTTGAACAAGAGCACACTGTACATAGGATAAGAGGTACAGTGACTCTCTCCCAACACTGCTGCACCAGAACACACTGTACACAGGATAAGAGGTACAGTAACTCTCTCCCTACACTGCTGCACAAGAGCACACTGTACACAGGATAAGAGGTAC
Source organism: Neoceratodus forsteri (assembly GCA_016271365.2). NCBI lineage: Eukaryota > Metazoa > Chordata > Ceratodontiformes > Ceratodontidae > Neoceratodus > Neoceratodus forsteri. The sequence goes on along the minus strand of CM057457.1, from coordinate 414,318,256 downwards.
ATTAACTCTCTCCCAACACTGCTGAACAAGAGCACACAGTACACAGAATAAGAGGTACAGTGACTCTCTCTCAGCACTGCTGCACCAGAGCACACTGTACACAGGATAAGAGGTACAGCGACTCTCTCCCTACACTGCTGCACAACAGCACGCTGTACACAGGATAAGAGATACAGTGACTCTCTCACAACTCTGCTTCACCAGAGCACACTGTACACAGGATAAGATGTACAGTAACTCCCTACACTATTGCAGAAGAGCACACTGTACACAGGATAAGATGTACAGTAACTCACTCCCTACACTGCTGCACAACAGCACACTGTACGCAGGATAAGAGGTACAGTAACTCTCTCCCAACCCTGCTGCACCGGAGGACACTGTACACAGGATAAGAGGTACAGTAACTCTCTCCCTACACTGCTGCACAAGAGCACACTGTACACAGGATAAGAGGTACAGTAACTCTCTCCCTACACTGCTGCACAAGAGCACACTCTACACAGGATAAGAGGTACAATGGCTGTACGTGTTGACTGGCTGAAATCACGTTAGTGATTTATAATAGTACTTAATTTAATTCATGGCTAGTAACAGATATTTTAAGACAGCAGCCATTTCACATAATCCTGAGTAATAAGCAGAGTTAATGGACAGGATGGGTAAGCATTATAATCACTATGCATATTTGCCCCTCAGTTACACCCGTTTTTATCTAAATATTCCATGAAATGATTGCATCCTGGATTTAATTTATGCATAATTCACGTACTGATATATGTGAATTTTAGACACTGCAACTTAAGTTTATTGCCTTTTATGTAAGATCTTTTCATTGGCTTCAGGATGCAAAAGACTTAGAACCCTTACCTTCTGTGTCAACAACATTAACCACCACATTTGTACAGTTCAATAAACAGAAATGTGCTTTAACATCTCCCATCTCCTGCAAAGTCTCACTGCTCTTCAACAACACAGGATCATAAGGTGGAAATGGAGGGGTAAGCTCAATGCACTTCACATACTGCTGCAGTTTACAAAAAAAAGTACAAGAATATTACAGTGGAACCATTTAGCCAGTCCATTCATCCATTCCTCATGACCCAGTATCAGGCTTCCATGTTCCAGAAAAACTGGAAGGGAGGATATGCCTTCCTGCAGATGACACCACAATCTGTAATGGGGCAGACTCTTAGGAGAGGATGGATAGAATACACATGTATCTTGGGAAATGTGAGGAGCAGTCAAGAGCATGTCAGTTGAAAATCAGTGCCAAAAAGTGCAAAATCATGCACCTAGGACATAGGAACTCGGGAGCTGGATCTAGGATGGTGGAAGGTACTGACAGTCACTAGACAGGAAATACACTTTAGAGTTATCATACCTAAAGACCTCATGGTGGCAGGGCACTGTGACAAACAGTGGGTAGGGCCAGTAGCATGATAGGAAGCATAGGGAAAGGTATCTCCAGCAGGAGGAAGGAGGTGGTACTGCCACTGAATGACTCACTTGTGAGACCCCACCCTAAGTATTGTGTCCAACTCTGGAGGCTACATCTCATAAAATACATAGAAAGGCTAGAAGCAGTCCAGAGGAGGACAACTAAAATGGTGCAAGCGTTGCATCAAAAACCCTATGACATCTGGCCCAGTGTCACTGAGGGTTGAGGTGCTGGGATGTCACACCTTGCAACACGCCGGCGACCCGGGTTCAGGAACGGACTCGGGCTGCCGGGGGTCAGAGGAGGAATTGAGCGTCCCAATGGATGCTCTCCTTCTCCGGGGGGGTTCCTAGGGGTGCTTTCCACAGCTGAAGCACCAGTGTCTGTGGAAGCATGGACATCGGGGCACCAGGTGGTTCTTCGGAACTGGGAAGGGGAAGATGTTGTGAGCACTTGGCGGTGACGTGCGCTGGCACACTGTTCACCTGGATGTCAAGTCATGTGTGCCGACATCCTCTGGGGTTGTAGGTCATAACAAGGGGAGTAAATGTGGAAATACCTAGCTAGCTGCCTAGATGACGACCGACCTGATTTCCCAGTTCACCTCCCATGGGCAGACTCCAATGTGTGCAGACACTCTAGGAGGAGGAAGCTGAGGCAGATACTGGAGTGTACCTGACACTCTAGGGGCAGACTCCATGGAGGGACCACCGGGAATGGTCAAGATCCGAAGGAGTGGGGGCTAGTGGTCAGTAAGAAGGGGATAAAAAGAAAGTAAAAAAAAAACCCTATGATGAGAGACTGAGGAATCTTAACAGTATACACCCAGGAAGAGAGGTGAGGACCAGAGAGAGACTTCAATTACATCATGGGGTGAACAGGGTGCAGACTGGTGGAGGAGGCAGGAAGAAAGAAAAGGAGGGTTAAGAGGGAGAGAAGGAGACTACTGGGTGACATCATAAAGAGCAAAAGGGAGGAGAACAGAAGCAACAGTGGCCTCTAGTGGCCGAACAATATAAGATTCAGTTGAGGATCTAGGGAGATAGAGAAAGACAGAGTGGGATGGGGAGGGGGGCTAAGGAGCAAACAGAGCACACTAGGCAGAGATACTAACATGCTGGGTGGCCTAATGGACAGAGCTGCAGGTTACTAAGCAAGTTGAACAGCTCAGCAAGGATTTGAGTCCCACAGAGGGGAGGAATAATGAACAGAAATGCGCCTTAACATCTCCCAACTCATTTGAAGTCTTCTTGCTCTTCAACAACAGAGTGTCAAAAAATGGAAGTGGAAGGGGTAAGCTCAATGTACTTTGCATACTGCTTCAGTTTACAAAAAAAAAGTGCAAGAATATTACAGCAAAGCCCTTAGCCAGTCCATTTATTCACTCTTCACAACACAGTATGGTACTGTGATCACAAATGGTATCCATGGGGGTTGGACATCTGAATATGTGCCTGTCGGATCGAGAGTCCCCCAAGGTTCCATACTCTGCCTGCTTTCATTCAATATATATATCAACAGCTTAAACTTCTCAGATCCATCTGTGTATTATCACTTGTATGCAGATGATACTATTATTTATACATCTGACTTTACAGTTCATAAAACCCAAGAGAAGCTACAAAAAAGCCTTTGATGAGCTGCAGTCTTTTCTTTCTGTAAGTAGATTGGTATTAAATACAAAAAAAGACTCAGTCTATCTTATTTCATTGATCTCAAGAAATATTTGCTGGTGCAACCCTGGAAGTGGTTACCCTGCGGTGTCCCTGATCCAGCAGGTGCAAACCTATAAATACTTCTGCATCTGGTTAGATGAAACATTAAGTTGGTCATTTCATATTAATTATTTAATTGAAACAATGGGAAAAAATAGGAGCTTTATATAGAGTTAAAAATTGCATGAATTTGGAAATTAGGAAAAGAGTGATAAACTCTATGGTAATTCCAACTTTGGAGTATGGGGATTTTCTGTATGCAAGTGGGAAAAAAAGGGGACTTAGAATGGCTAGAGGTTTGCCATGCTAAATTAGCCAGATTTATTTATTTTGGAAGCCCCACATTATTTATATAAGTGTTTCTTATATAATCAAATAGGATGGCTAACTCTATATGAAAGTAGACAAGAACATCTTTTGATGTTTTTGAATAAAGGCCTAAAGACCGACTTCCTGCTTACATTTCTAGTAATTTGGTCTATAGGGAAAAAAATGTAATCACTGAGATTAGCAAAGGTTTTAATTGGCAATTCCGAGATGCAACCTTGAAATTGGTTGCCATTCATTTTTTTACAGCAGTCCAGTAGAGCGGAATCAAATCCCACCTAACATTCAATATTCTTCAGGAATTAGACCATGGATAAAGATCCAGACTTGGTTTAGAAACACATCGGGAGACACTAGATTGTGCTGTCAAACTTTGTCATGAAAGCTGGAAATGTATTCTAAAAACAATAATTGTATGAGATAACTTTGCAAGTTATGTATCCCTGATCAGTTGTGAAGTAATGAAATTTCTATATATTATGTATACTGTATTTGGAATTTCTGTACTAAAAACAATTGGTAAAAAAAAGAAATTTTTATGTAAAAGGACTTTGTTGTAAATGAGATGCATCTCAATCGAAAGTATTCTGGTTCATATAGAAATATGAATACAACATTTTACCTACCTACCAACCAATATCAGGCATCCAAGTTGCAGAAGTACTGGAAGGGAGGGTATGTCCTCCAGCAGATGACATCAACATCTGTACTAGGGTGGACACTCAGGAGGGGATGGAGAGAATGCATGGGGATCTTGGGAACTGGGATGAGTGGTAAAGAGCATGGCAGTTGGAGATCAATGCCAAAAAGTGCAAAATTATGCACCTTGGGTAGAGAGCTGTGCAGAATACAAATTCTGCATGCAGAACACCTGCAGAATTACCATTCTGGTTCTGTGGAATTTTGTGTAGTCAAGTCTTCTTTATTGTTCAGCTTTAAAAGCCATTCATATCAATTACAGTAAATACATTAAAAAGGAAAAAAAATATCATAAAAAATAACAGAAAATATTCTTATTTAAAATTACAGTGATCTCATAGAATACAGCGTTTAAACCCTTAACATCTGCTGGACAATGTTACCCATTTCATTGATAACTATTTATTAAAAGCCAACTTGATTCACGAAGAGTCTCCTCTTTTTTTAATATTGCACTGAAGTAATTAGCCACTCTGTTGCCAGCCCATCCATCTGCTGTGTGTACAAGTATAACTGTTAGAAGTTAATCTTTTATGGGATATTTTGGATCCAGAAAAGTGGCTAACCACAATCTTTTTTTATTTATATACCACGGACATTTCATTTATATACCACGGACATTTCCAGAGTACATGGTGGATTTCCAATGCCACCATTAGAACATGTGCACTGTTCACATTCCTTAGGGAGTTTGTTACACCTTGCCATCAAAACATTATTTGGAAACATTTCACAAATGTTTTTTCTTAAGTTAGGATGTGTTAATATGTCCAGGTATGGTTTAAAACCAAAATTAAGATTGTATTCCATGAACCACCTTGCACAGTGGGGTCCTGGAGTCTGCTCCAGATCCTTTTTAATCCAAATATTAGTTAAAAGACATTCCTAGGCGTTGCAAATTCCAATTTTTGGGACATTGCTGAAAACCTTTTCAATGCTGTTTACTGGCACAAGTACATTCTTAAATATATGAAAGTGTTATTAGAATAATGATTTATCCTATTATGACATGTCCAGCTACAAATATGTACAGGATGGCCACAAAGAAATTTGCTCCCACAATTGCAGCCGGTGGCATTTAGGGCAAGTTACATACATGTCTTTCTGTCTTTGGTTATTCTATTTCATTTATATTATAATTAGTGTCATTCTGTATATACTTTTGAATTGTTTGACTAGATTTCTTGCAAGTTTTATTTTTTATTGAGATTTTTAATTAATTTTTGTCCGGAGCTGACCAGCTCTGAAACTGCAACTTCAAACGTAGATATAACCAAAAGCAGCATGGTGACCTCTATATTTTTTCTTTTGTTACAATCACATCCACAATCTACTTCTAGCAAGAACACTTTATGAAAGTGACATGGATTTTGATGGTTTCATGCATAAAACATGTAAATATTTCCCACATTTTTGGCACTTTTAGTTTAAGAGGGTATCATCTTATTGGGTATCTTCTTTATTTTTGCATCTGTGGATGGAAATGAAGTAAACATCATAATAAATGATGTGACCTCATTTCACTTTTTCTTTTATACCTATCTTGACACCTAAAACAATGGTGTTATAATAGTATGAAAAAATCTGACCCCTTATGGGTTTTTCCCATAAAGCAGGATTGCATCTCACCGTGTAACTCAGAAATAAGCATGGTGACCTATGTTTTTTTAATACCAATTTTTAATGGTTAGAGGACCACCATGTACTGGGCAAAAAATTATGAATTTGACATGGGGTTGCAGAAACACCAGGGACTGCCCTGAATCTCCCTGTTACATTTTTTTTTTTTTTTTTTTACTACTGACAGTTATATCTTTTTTTGAACCCAGACATTTAGGGTATTTAGATTTTAGTCTTTCAGTAATTGCATAATGTTATAATACCAAAACTTTACACCAGAGTACCCAGCTCTTACACTCCTGATCAATCAGTAAATAGTGTGCTATTTTGCAAAGAAATGATATTGACTTCCAAACCAAATCTTCTTTTATTATTTTAAGCAGTTGTTTCATCAGATCATTACGTTGTATCGCAGATAATGAAGTCAAATAATTTATGGTGTTATTAATAAATGTTATGGCGTTATTGATAAAAGAGTCATTTAAAATTTTTGATACATTAATATCTCATTCTTTTTGCCAGATCTAATTTCCATAAACAGTAACCGAGAGTTGTTTCCAACTTGAAGTTTCTGGTTAGCCAGATTAATTGTTAAGATTAGAGGCAGTGGTAGTCATGCAAAAATTGCTCAGTATGAGGTATACCAGGGTATACTGAGGTTAATTTGCATTGACTGTAATATGATTCAGCCTCACTATACCCAGGTATACCTCAGGACTGAGCAACTTCTGTAAGACTACCACTATAAGTGATCACTCTCAACCCAATTCTCCATTACCAGTTTCTCCCATATAGGAGCAAGTCCTGTCCAGAGGGCATAGTCAACTACAGAGGCCCTCCCCACACACCTTGGCAAAGAATACGCCCACTCTCCTTCCTTATCCCTGCCAAGTCTCCCATTAAGTGGGTTAAAGTTAAATTCTTCCATTAGGTGGATAAGTTTATCACCTGCAGTGCTGAGTTAATCTTGTTATCTTTCGATTGTCATGGAGCCATATATTTTTTGATATTATTATACAGATAATATAGATTCCCTATATATCCATCAAAATTACTTTTCCTAGCATTACAATTGCCAATAGCCAGTATATCTATATCAGGGGAAAGCCTATTATTCCTCCCAGGGAGTTACTCATGTTTTCCCAAACACCTTGGACATAGAGAATGGAATTTTCTGGAGGCATATTAATATTAACAACAATCATCTTTTCCCAGCCATTTCAAAGTAAACAGCTATGTGATGAACTCCTCGGGAAATAAATTTAGTTTTTTGTAAAAGGCCAATTTTAAGAAGTAAAATAGGAGCACCTAAAGGGTGCTAGCTGCACATTTGAGCAGACTTGATAGACCTCTAGGCCTTTATCTGCTGGCAAATTTCATATGTTCGTATGTAACCCCCCTGCAAATGGGGGTTCCTAAAAGTCTTCCAAAAGCTTGCTTGAATGCTCTAAGCCTGGATAGTGTTCGGCGTCTAAGCCATTTATCTGTGAGTGCTTTTAGAGCCTCTGGTACTGTTCTAAGAGCTGTCTGCCAGCAGACATAATTAGGTAGGGGTCTGTGAGTGTCCCTGCCTGAGTCCCACCTGTTGCTACCAAATCGCTCTCCATTTCTGCCATCACTAAGTGGGCAGACTGAGCACTTTTCAAAGATATAACTGTTTGTCAGACATCATTTAGAGTAATAACGAAATACAGTTTGTCTAACCGCTTTGCAGTCAGAACTGTGTTTGCCTAGTCCCCCATTCTAGTTTTGAACTGCTGAACTGGACCAATCAGTGTGGGGAGACTTTGAAATGGAGCCTGCTGCTGGCCAGTCAGAACTTGGCCTCTCACTGTGGAGCCAGCGACCTATGTACTGTATAGCCAGTGCTTCTGGGGATTGTAGTTGGACTTCAGTGCCTTTTTTCCACCAACAGGGGGAGTTTACTGTGAGTGACAGCAAAACCAGCCAACTGACTGGGAGGAACTCAAAGGAAATGCTTGGCTCTGTCTACTGGAAAGATCAGATGAGTTGTGACTGTGAAGAGGAAAGGAGCTCCGGGCCCCTGCGCTGCTCAATTTTCGCACGGGAAGCTCGTGTGTGGCCCTGAAGTTCGGCCTACAACTGTTTGTGAGTGCTAGTGTGGACTGAATCAGAGTTGTAAGGACAAAGAAGCACCAGAAGTGAGGAAACCAGGTTCACCCTGTAGAAGACTGGAGAAATTGCTGAATCGCGCTCGGCCTGTCAGGAACTGAATCTGCTGTGTGTTCTCCCGGGTATTGTGCAGTAATTGCGATAAGGATAGAGAAGTAGTCTGCCTGGTATAGTACTTTCCTTTTACATATAAATGTGTGTAGTGCTTGTGGGGAAATCGCATTTCAAATCCCCTGTACAGTGAATAGAGTGCATGAAGCTGGAAGTAAACCCCAGCTTAATCCAGACTACATCCATTTGCTCTAAACTGCAGTGGGGTCCAGTCACAAGGATCATGTCCACATGGTCTGCTCCTCCTGGCAATCCAGGATAATCTGCCTTCCATTCAGTTTCAGCACTGAATTTGAGAGTAAAATCAGGGTAGCTCCTGCCATCATCTAATTGCAAGTGTTCCATCTAATACTTTTCCTTCTTTCTTCCGAACTGAGCCTCGGCTCCGGATTACAGTTTGGGTATAGTGCTTGCATTTTCCATCTTCAGGGCCCCAACCAGCTGCACCAAATAGGCTAGCCTCTTATTGCCTGGGTACCAAGTAAGACTGACATTTGGGACTCTGAAATATGTGCACAGTACTGTGATTATTAATGTGACTGAATTAATTAACCTGATTTACCCCTGTCCTTGTTACTATCCCTTAAATAAATCAGATTTGGTTGTTTAGCAAAGTTACACTGCTTGAACTGTGTGTCTATGCTGAATTACTGTACAGTGGTTATTGTATAACTGCATCTTACTTTACAGGGGGTTCCCAGAGTCAAGCTGATAAAAACCAATCCTGGGGGTAAGTGTATATTGCAAGGGTACTGTGATTGATTTGTGTGGGCCACTAGTGGGAAGAAAGGGGGGTTGCAGTGACCCAGAGGGCTGTGACCAAGTCATATCAGACTGTCTTAACCCAGACCTCTGGGTGGAGGTACCCGCCATCTGATACAGGCCCCTCAACCTGTTAGTGGCAAATCAGGCAGGGTAATAGCCCTGGGATAAGCGCCACCTTAGGGTTATGCGTGACGCTCAAGTAATCATCAAATTAAGATCGCTGGACCAACAGACAGCGGAGGTATATGCAGATTCAAATTTAATGAAAGTTCCCACAAAAATAAAATGACATATTTTGAACACCTGTAGTTTTGAGACACTTTGACCAAATCTAATGACATTCAGCAAGTCATTAGACTTCCTCCCAGAAAGTAAGAATACCAAACTGCAGAGATCTCGCTCAATAGACAACTGAGTTATGATCACATCAATATATTTAAAAAAAATTTAAATTCCAACAAAATGCTATGAAATTTCAAGGAATTTCATGAAATTTCATCAACATTTAACAAATTCAAAAACATTTCATTCTGCACAGCTCTAACCTTGTGCAAAGGAACCTGGGAGCTGAGTGCAGGATGGGGGGAGGTACTGACAGTCACTAGAGGGGAAGGGGACCTTGGGGATATCATAGCTGAATACCTCAAAGTGGCGGTGCAATGTGACAAAGCAGGGGGTAGGGCCAGCGGCATGCTGGGATATATAGGGAGAGGTACCTCCAGCAGGAGGAGAGAGGCAGCGCAATGTGACAAAGCAGGGGGTAGGGCCAGCGGCATGCTGGGATATATAGGGAGAGGTACCTCCAGCAGGAGGAGAGAGGCAGCGCAATGTGACAAAGCAGGGGGTAGGGCCAGCGGCATGCTGGGATATATAGGGAGAGGTACCTCCAGCAGGAGGAGGAGAGAGGCAGCGCAACGTAACAATGCTGTGGGGCAGGACCAGTGGCTTGCTGGGATACATAGGGAGCAGTATCTCCAGCAGGAAGAGGGAGGTAATGTAATGTGACAAAGCAGTAGGTAGGACCAGTGGCATGCTGGGATAAATAGGGAGAGGTATCTCCAGCAGGAGGAGAGAGGCAGTGCAATGTGACAAAGCAGTGAGTTGGACCAGTGGCATGCTGGGATATACAGGAGTTGTATCTCCAGCACGAGGTGAGAGCCAGCATAGTGTGACAAAGCAGTAAGATGGACTAGTGGCATGCTGGGAGTACATAGGAGTGTATCTCCAGCAGGAGAGAGGCAGCACAATGTGACAAAGCAGTGGGTAAGACCAGTGGCATGCTGGGATACACAGGGAGTGGAATCTCCAGCAGGAGGAGAGAGCCATCGTAATGTGACAAAGCAGTGGGTAGGACCAGTGGCGTGCTGGGATACATAGGGAGCGATATTTCCAGCAGCAGGAGGTAGGCAACACAATGTGACAAAGCAATGGGTAGGACCAGTGGCATGCTGGGACATAAAGGGAGTGGCATCTCCAGCAGGAGGAGAGAGGCAATGTTGCCTCTGCATGACTCACATGTGAGACCCCACCTGGAGTATTATATCCAATTCTGGAGGCTGCACCTCAGAAAGGACATAGACAGGTTGGAAGGAATCCAGAAGAGGTCAACTAAAATAACCCAGGGGTTGTATCAAAACCTTATAAATACAGACTGAGGGATCTCACCAGGTACACCCTGGGAGAGAGGATGCTGAAAGGGGAAATGATAGAGACCTACATGTACCTCACAGTGTAAAACAAGCTACAGGAGGAGAGTCTCTTTCATATGAGAAAGAGCACAAGGACCAAAGGGCATGAAATGAAGGTGGAGGAGGAGTTTAAGAGGGATATGAGGAAGCATTACTTCACTGAAAGAGTGGTGGATGTCTGATCAACATGCCAGCAGAAATGGTGGAGGTGAAAACAATAAGAGGTTTCAAGCATATGTGAGAGATGCCCATAGTGGAATATTAGTAAATAGGCAGAAAGAAGAGACTTCTGGAGAACAGGCTCTACAGAGATAGACTACGTAGGGACCATCTGGGCAGACTGGGTTGGCCAAGCAATGCTTTTCTGATGACAAATTCTATGTTTCTACGTTTGGCACTTTAAAAATAAGCTCAACCCTCTAAGAATGGGCAGACTGGATGGGCCTTGCGTCCTTATCTGCCATCAACTTCTATGTTTCTAGAATATAGATTCCAGTTCCTAGACTGTGACTACACTTACCCACTGAAACCATGGTTTCATAATTCTGTACCATCACTTCCGTGAAGCTTCTTCTCTTGCTTGCTTAACATCTTCCACTCCTCTTCTGAGAAAGTGACAGCAATATCTTCAAAGGTTTCCGGTGCCTGAAAGGACACAAGATGTTTAACTGATCTTTGTTTCATTGCACACATTGGGAAATGTTCAACTTTTCAACAAGCAATGTTAAAATATGCAGCCTAAAGTACAAGTATGAATCAGTCGCCCATTTACCAAGGATGAATCTAGTCTCCCTTTCATCCTAGTGGGTGATGGATTGATGACAGTTCAATGATATGAGTGGTGAGCTAGCAGGCAGGATGAAAGCTCTTGATTTTTTGTAGCACCAATATAAAAGGAACAGTGCTCAGTAGTACCGGATTGTTTAGCTTTTATCTATGCATGGAGCACTAGTAGCAGTAATGCATTTTATCTATGCTTGGAGCACTAGTAGCAGTAATGCATTTTATCTATGCTTGGAGTACTAGTAGCAGTAATGCATTTTATCTATGCTTGGAGTACTAGTAGCAGTAATGCATTTTATGTATGTATGGAGTACTACTAGTAGTAATCAGTTTTATTTAGCAACGTGAATGAGGCAATTCCTATTGAAGGACTACTCATTTACGAGGGATATCTATTTTTGCGTATTCCTGGTTACAGAGAAAGGAAAAACAGTGTGCAATATATACTTATGAAACTAAAAAAAAACATAACAAACAATTATACAACATTTAAATTCAACACTATATAAATGTGCACATAATAAGATGTATGATTATGTGGTACATCCACACCTCCTAAAGAGAGTCAGCAGAAATGAAGTATGTTGGGTAGCATATAAGGTTAACCAGTTCTGGTAATGGGTCAGCAGACTTGTGGTAATAAATAAACATGTTATTATATAGCCTCATATTTCCAAGAATCTTGTTGCAAGTTGGGAGATCCAAGTAATAAAAAGATAATCATCCTATATTACATTTTCTTTGGGGCACTTTAAATTCAATGCAGTTTGCTGATCTCAGCCCAGGCCTCAAAATACTTATGGAAACATTATTACAAGCTGTATATAGCCAGGGTCACCAGGGACTTTCTATTTCAGACATCTGAACATCAGTCCGATAACATGAAGTTGCCTTCTCAAGTCTAAATGCAGCCAGTTCAACTTTCTGTACATGAAGCAGTGGTGAGTATGGCATCAGGCACTGAGGGCAAAGCTGGCAAAACAGTTATACAAGACATCCACCTTATTTAAGTAACAAACCCCACCTAAAAGTAGTGGGAGGAGGACGTTCCCATATCCTCGTCAATGTGTTCCGTAACTAACGCTATGTCAATGTTGGCAGTCTACCACTGCCTCCTTAAGCATGTATTTAGCCTTTATCTGTCATTTCATTATACAACTGGCAATACTGTAACCGCCTGGCAAAAATAGTGCCTTCTGCTCATTACAGGTCATGACTGTCTGGTAAATTAGTGCTTATTGCTTGTTCTACTCAGGTTTCTATGTAACTAATTCTGGGCTGCCTCTGAAAAACGACCGCTTGTGATCAGTGGGCTTACCCGGTCAACAAAATGAATGAATGAATAAATAAATGTGTGTCCAACAGGGGAATGTTGCCCTGACATCATTCTCTATGAGCGAAGCTGGCATGAGAGGAACTACAAGGAGTATATAGACAGGGTGCCCAACACTGCTGCAGGTTGGCTGGCATAGGTGCACTCTAAACTAACTTCTCACAAAACTTACATCTAATGCCCCAAATTAAGGCAGGCCCTGTTTTACTCATGGTTCTGTTGCTCAGTTTAGAGGGCTTGGCAATGAGTACAGGTGTAGTTTGTTGGGCTGGGGTCCTCGGGCTATACAGTTGGGGGCAGCTGTCTCAGCTTTGGCAGGGTCTTGCAACTTGTAACATTCTGTCTGGCCCTCTGTGAATGCAGCTCTTCTGGCAGACACTTCTCTATGATAGTTCTTCTGGGTCACCTAGGATACAGGAGCACTGTACAGCAGTTTCCCAGTCCCCAAGGACCCTTGACCCAGGAGTGTCCCCATGGGCTGATTCCCCCAAATGGGTTAAGAATACCATTAGCACTCAGGTACACCCCCGTGGCTCTCTATTCCCCAATTCATTTCACTTGATAAGGGCAAGCTGGCCCCTTACTTGGCTCCAAGGTGCTTGAACAGGATACAAAATCTGTGACTTCCCTGGATGCGGTCAAAAGCACTGGCACAGGTGAATCTGAGCTCCTTCAGGCTAAGGAGTAAACACACTCTGGCATGGTGGCCCAGGTACCAGACTTTTGTGGGTTCTCGGCTCCCAAAGGCATCAAGAGCTCAAAAGGCTTTTCCCACTCTGCTGCAGGTCAAAGGCCACTATTTAAATCTCTGGAAGATACAGTGCATCCCTCTTTGCAGGCTGAGGGCTTCACTCCTCCAGCACATTCTGGCTCTCCAAATGAGGACAAGCTTCCACAAGTCTCACTGCCTTTTGCAGTGGAAGCCATAGGCTGACATCTTAACTGTCTCTCTTGCTCACACATGGCTCCCCTCTGCAGTCGGAGAGCCTCCACCACCAACTGCCCTGAGCTGTTACTGTCCCTGGGGTTTCATGGGGAAATGCCAGCATCTGATTGGTTGCCACAGCTGTCACTCCCTAAAATTAATAAACATTAGGTCCCATTGATGTTTGATTGGCTGGCAGTTTGGGCACCAAGACAATGTCCTTACTCCCTTCCCAGTAACCATAGCTGCAGGTTCTTAGGCTCCTTAAATAGTGATTGGCTGGATTGGGGGTCAAAGACAATATAGATGGCTGCAGACAAAACAGAGCATACCTAGTTCCAACTTCAAGTACTGTTTGCAGCCCAACCAAATAATTTTAAACGTATTTGTGCCCACAGTCTGTTAGGTGCCCCCCCGCCCTATAATTCGGTGGCAGACTGGGGCATGCATTTATCTTCGCCTGCCTGCTGCTGCTGCTGCTGCTGAAATATATTTTCCCAGGCAGCAGGCAGGGCTATTCATTCATATGGCAGCCTCAGCTGCTTTAAAGAGGCAGGAGCTCATTTATTATCTGAAAAAGTTTAGCTACCCCCTCTGGCAACTCTCTGGACCCCGATTAACCTCTCTGGAGTCTGGGCAAATGGAGGGGAACAGTCTACAGAGCTGCAACAGTGGTTTTAACTTTTGAGTGCTCTAGTGCTTACAGACATTTGAGCTGGGCACACGGAGGGGAACAGTCTGCAGAGCTACCACAGTGGCTTTAACTTATGAGTGCTGCAGTGCTTACAGACATTCGAGCTGAGCACACGAAGGAACAGTCTGCAGAGCTACCACGCAGCTTTAACATTTGGAGTGCTATGGCTCACAGACATTCGAGCTGGGCACACGGAGGGAACTGTCTGCAGAGCTACCACAGTGGCTTTAACTTAGGTGCTGTAGTGCTTACAGACATTCAACCTGGGCACACGGAGGGAACATCTGCAGAGCTGCCACAGCAGCTTCACTCTGAGTGCTGTAGAGCTTACAGACATTCGAGCTGGGCACACAGAGGGAACAGTCTGCAGAACTGTCACAGCAGCTTTAACTTTTGAGTGCTGTAGTGCTTACAGACATTTGAGCTGGGCACAAAGGGAGGAACAGTCTGCAGAGCTGCCACCGCAGCTTTAACTTTTGGTTGCTGTAGAGCTTACAGACATTTGAGCTGGGCACATGGAGGGGAACAGTCTGCAGCGCTGCCACAGTGACTTTAACTTTTGAGTGCTGCAGTGCTTACAGACATTCAAGCTGGGCACACGGAGGGCAACAGTCTGCAGAGCCACTATAGCAGCTTTAACTTTTGAATGCTGTAGTGCTTACAGACATTTGAGCTGGGCACATGGAGGGGAACAGTCTCGGAGCTGCCATGGCAACTTTAACATTTGAGTGCTGTAGTGCTTACAGACATTCGAGCTGGGCACACAGAGGGAACAGTCTGCAGAGCCATTATAGCAGCTTTAACTTTTGAATGCTGTAGTGCTTGCAGACATTCGAGCTAGGCACATGGAGGGAACAGTCTAGACAGCTGCCATAGCAGCTTTAACTGAGTGCTGTAGTGCTACAGACATTCGAGGCTGGGCACATGGAGGGAACAGTCTGCAGAGCTGCCATGGCAACTTTAACATTTGAGTGCTGTAGTGCTTACAGGCATTCAAGCTGGGCACACAGAAAGGAACCGTCTGCTGAGCTGCCACCGCAGCTTTAACTTTTGAGTGCTGCAGGGCTTACAGACATTCAAGCTGGACACACAGAGGGGAACAGTCTGCAATGCTGCCACAGCAGCTTTAACTTTTGAGTGCTGCAGGGCTTACAGACATTCGAGCTGGGCACACAGAGAGGAACAGTCTGCAGAGCTGCCACAGCAGCTTTAACTTTTGAGTGCTGTAGGCGTACAGACATTTGAGCTGGGCACACAGAGGGGAACAGTCTGCAGAGCTGCCACAGCAGCTTTAACTTTGAGTGCTGTAGAACTTACAGACATTTGAGCTGGGCACACAGGGGAACAGTCTGCAGAGCTGCCACCGCAGCTTTTTTTGATTGCTGTAGAGCTTACAGACATTAGAGCTAGGCACCAGGGCCGGGAACAGACTGCAGATCTGTCGCAGCAACTTTAACTTATGAGTGCTGTGGTGCTTACAGACATTCAAGCTGGGCCACGGAGGGAACAGACTGCAGAGCTGCCACAGCAACTTTAGCATTTGAGTGCTGTAGTGCTTACAGACATTCTGGTGCTGGGCACACAGAGGGAACAGTCTGCAGAGCCACTATAGCAGCTTTAACTTTTGAATGCTGTAGTGCTTGCAGACATTCGAGCTAGGCACATGGAGGAAGCTCTAGACAGCTGCCATAGCAGCTTTAACTTTTGAGTGCTGTAGTGCTTACAGACATTCGAGCTGGGCACATGGAGGGGAACAGTCTGCAGAGCTGCCATTGCAACTTTAACATTTGAGTGCTGTAGTGCTTACAGGCATTCAAGCTGGGCACACAGAAAGGAACCGTCTGCTGAGCTGCCACCGCAGCTTTAACTTTTGAGTGCTGCAGGGCTTACAGACATTCAAGCTGGACACACAGAGGGGAACAGTCTGCAATGCTGCCACAGCAGCTTTAACTTTTGAGTGCTGCAGGGCTTACAGACATTCAAGCTGGGCACACAGAGGGGAAGATTCTGCAACACTGCCACAGTGACTTTAATTTTTGAATGCTGTAGCGCTTACAGACATTTGAGCTGGCCATAGCCAGTATGCATATTTGAGCAGGCATCCTGCTCAATGGCCATACACTGCATCATGTGGCATTTCCAAAACTACCAGCGGATGGCTTACTTTGTGCCTCATAATCCACCCTGTTGTCTAAACACTCTTGGTGTGTAGGGTAAACAAAATAATAATAATAATACAGATTCTTGTGTCTGAGTCTGCCAAGAAACTTCGACAAACAAGCAAGAAGTACTAATAAAGTTTACTATGCTACTTCGCCAAGCATGTGACAAAGAAAATCACAAGGAGATGGGTTTCTCACCATTCCTGAAGAATGTACATAATCTCAGTATTGTAGATCTTAGGTTCTCTAAGATCTTGTTCTATCTCTCCCGGCTCCAGCTCTCTGCCCTTCTATAGAAGTTACAGTAGTGTCTAGAGAGCTACAATGGGTTAGGACAGTTAAATACTACAGATAACATCATAGCAACAGAGATTACAACATAGTTACAGATATGACTTAGGAGACGGAATTACTAATGAGTATTATATGAGAGAATATGCTTCCATTAGCATTATAGCTTAGACAAAAGAAATGCTGACAGTTCAAAGTACATGCACATTTCTTACTTACGTGCAATATAAAACATAAAAACATAACAAAAGCTGTCTCTCTCTGTGTCAACTTGCTTAGACAAAGAGAACTGCTGACAGGCATATCTGCCTAAGTGTAAAATACATACTACATATAATTATGAGAATATAAGTATACAATAATCACTGATGATCCCTCTGAGTCATCTTATCAGTGATTAGATAGATTATATATGGAATATATGTAAAAGACAAACATAATCTAGATAAATGTATTATAGTGAGGTATAATGAATCATGCATAACAATATTAGCACATCTTAGCAGCAAAACACATTCCTAGCACTCATATCTATATATAAGTGCAAAATAGCAGTATCACAGTACAATAGACCAGGAGTACAGTGTGAGGTGTATGTGGGATGATAGGGGGCATAACCCAGGTGTAACAACCCCCGAGGTGTATTAATTGTCTATAACCCCATACTCTGGCCTATCGTGGGTTATTGCTAACTTGTTTATCCTGTTTTGCTACAATAAATGCTTCATACACCCAAGCAGGTCACTCCTCCAAATGAACTCCCTGTTCTAGTCCTACACATTTACATAGATACATAAACACTTTCGGCAGATAAGGGCCTATGGCCCACCCAGTTTGCCCATTTGAGCTTGTAAGTTCCCTTTACGTTTTTCTAGAAGTCTGTTGCCACTTACCCCGACCTCCAGGATTCCCTTATGTTTATCCTATGTATTCTTTTTTTGAAATTTAAGCTCTTTATTGGTTTATTACAATAGTCAGACATGCAGTACAGTTAACATCCAATACTATAACATACCAATACAAACATCAAATGTCGTAACTACAGCAAGAAACAAAATGCCATAACAACCCCCCCCATCCCCTGAAGGTGCCACCCCAAATTCCAGTCTGAAATAGTGTGAACCGATTAGAAGTGATCCCATGTATTCTTAAATCCGTGACTTTTCAGCCCCCACCACTTCCTCTGGCAGGGTGTTCCACGTGGCCACCACCCTTTCTGTGAAGAAATTCTTCCTCATGTTTCCTCTGAATCGCACTTCCTCAAACTTCATCCCATGCCCTCTAGTCCTGGAACATCTTTTGGCTGGAAAATAGTGTATTCCTGCACCCTGTTCCTCCCTGTAAGGTATTTGCATGTCTCTATCATATCCGCCTCTCTCCCTCCTCTCCTCCAGAGAGTACATATTCAGGTCATCCAGCCTGTCCTCATAGGACTTGGGATGCAATCCCTGTACCATCTTTGATGCCCTCCCTGAATCCTCTCCACCCCATCTGTGTTCTTCACGTAGGTAAGGTCTCCAGAACTGTACACTGCACTCCAGGTGGGCCTCATCACTTGTGTCTTGTATAGTGGAATTATGAACTCCTTTTCCTGCTGATAATGCCCCTATCTGTGCATCTACACATTCTATTTGCTTTACCTGCTGCCTTGTCACACTGTTTCCTAGCTAGGTCATCAGAGATAATAACCTCCAAGGTCTCTTTCCTACTTGGTGCATGATACATCCTAACCCCAGCTGATATGTTGTTCCAGGGTTTTTGTGCCCCATATGCATTACCTTGCACATCTTTGCATTGAATTTCAACTGCCAAACCCTGACCATTCTTCAAGCTTTAAAAGAAATAAATCTGTCACAGTGTTTCAGTTTTAGTTTTATGCGTGAAACTGTCCTATAATTGGTTTTCTGCATACATTTAATTATAAAGGTTCCCTCCTGAATGTTGATAATAAAACTCAGAACTCAGCAATATGAACACAGCCAGACTTTATTCTCTGACCTTGGCTCCAAGTCCATTGCCTCCTCCCACTTCCTGATACAACAATCTCTTCTTTTGAAGATATCAGACAGAGGTGGAATATTCTGTTTCTGTCCTCCAAAACAGCTAATGAATGCATTAAAAAAACAGAGCAAGTATTTAAACATAACATACAGTTTCCTGTCTGATATTCACCATACACTGGCATTTCAAACCAACTCTACTTTAGTCTTGTTTACGTTTCACCTAGGTTGGTTTACACAGCAGCTCAGCATTCCTTACCTCCAGCTTCATGATCCTCTGTTTCAGTTTCCAACTCCACAAACTGCACTGTTCAAAAACACAAGCAGCTGCTGCTCTTCAGAGTTTGGGATTAAAAGAACAAAGGATATTTATCCACAGAAAAACAGGTCTCTCGATAGCTCCCTGCGCACTCAGCTCGGTGTTACTATGACTAGTAGCTTTCAGAGGTTAAAGTGCACTTCCTGTCTTCCTCTGAAATGTGTCCCTCTACATTATTCTAAACAGTTCATTAATATTCATAGGATACAGCAGGAGGAGCAAGAGGAAGGGATTGCTTAATCTTGGAAGGAACATGGTCAGCCTTAAAGTGACAAGATGGTAATTTTTTCAAGTCACTACCACAGTTCATAATGTATGTGTCAGTAAATGAGTATATAATACATTTCTCCTATTACTGTTGCTTGGTTTACAAAAATATGTAGAGTTTCCCTGAAAATGAAACTATTTCCTTGGGTTGAGAAGAAGCCTTTGCTGCAGGAGAACCACCCACTATGAACAACATATTTGAGACCACCCACAGTATGTACACCAGCACGATCCCTCTGTGAGTGACCACACATTCCATTTGCCTTTGTCTGCCGACTCATAAAAATTTGTACTGCCTTTCTAGTTCCAGCTCATGTTACCATTCAGTTTTGAAACATAGAAACACAGACAATGATGGCTGAAAAAGGCCCATAGTTCATCCAGTCTGCCCAAGTTCCATATTTAGCCCTGGGACCTACTGTCCCTCCAGAGTCCATGCCCTTCCCAGCCTCCCCCCATTCTGCCAGTTTCTGTCACTCCAAGCAAGCGTTCCACCCTTCATTCGATCCCAAGGTTGCTGGAAAAAAACAACAGTTTTTGCACCTACCATTTTCGCTGGTATACAGTTATACTGCTCCACTACCCTTTCTGTAAAATAATACTTCCTCTTATCCCTCCTGAACCTCCCTTCTATTAGCTGTCACTCACGTCCATGTGGTCGCAAGCTAACATTCAAGCTAAATAGTTCCCCACAGGATTTTCCAGTTGTCTTTTCTTCGCTGTTGATGTTTGTTCTTATATGTTTTTTCCTGCTTCTCTCCACTTTCTGTTCCTGGTTGTTCTTTAACTACTGGTGGCTTAACAGGTACGCCGTCATTTAAGCGCTACCAGAATAGCACCACACTATATGGTGCTAGTCTGGTAAGCGCTCACACGGACAGCAAATAGGGATTTTCAGCACATGCTGTAAGTGTCCCCTGGTCACTGTCCATGGTCCTGTAGGAAGGACAAAAGCACCAGGTGCCAGGAGGCTGGCTGAGCTGCTCCTGTGGTGTGGAGGGTTGGGTCCAGTAGTGGGAGAGACCAGGGTTCTAATCTTGGTCTCCCACCATTTTAGTACAGCGCTGGACTTAGTATTATTTCAAAATGGGGCTGCAATGGCCCCATACATTTTTCCTTCCCCCTGGATCTGCTCCACCTCAGAGTGAGAATCCTAATAATGGGGGTGCAGGTGCGGGGGCAGAGCCCCCCACTTCAGGGGATGGGGGGGCAGAGCCCCCCATGAAAAAGAAATCGGCACCTTTATTGTGGCACTTTTGTTGGTGGCGATGTTATTGTATGCACTTACCTGACCCAGTGCCAGCTTAACGTCCATCTCTGCTTCCCTCCTGAAGGCTTCTGCTAACTTGATGACCTCTGTCTCATGGTTAGTGTCTCCAAATGTTCAGGGATTTATAGTGCCATGCAAGAATGGTCCCATTCCTAAGCCAGGGCATATTTGGAAAAAAGAAATCAGGAAATCAGTACTGTATTAGTCTCTGATGTTTGCTGAGAGAAGTGTTCTCAGTACACTCAGCATCCCCAAGATGGCTTCCTTTTGTAGTTCATAAGGTGTCACATATGCTGGTAGTTTATAAGGTGTCACACATGCTGGTAGCATATTTAGGTCTGCCTAAAAGTTCTTTTTGATTGGCCCCATTGCCACAAACACTACTGGAAGTATCTGTGTGTCCTTATTCCATGTAAGTTTTGTTTCTGTTGTATATCTTGGTATTTCATGATTTGGTGTCTTTGTGCCAAGGACACTGTAATAACTATGGGAGGCTATTTCAATCAGCAATGCTACCTTTGTTCTTGTTTTTCTTGTATTACAATATCTGGTTTTCTTGCTTCCACTCTCTTGGCAGTTGGTATTGGGCGATCCCATGTAATCATTTATGTATGTATGTATGTATTTATTTATTTAACTAATTCAGATACAACCTTTGAGCCGGAGCTCTTTTGCAAAGGTTCCACATCAGGTAGCATAATACAAAAAACTAGTAAATACAACAAGAAACATCTTCAACAAGCAATACAGGATGATGTGTAACCACCTATAAACACATGCTGAGCACAGTGCTAGACATTAAAAGGAGAGAAGATTAGCCAAAATTTACTTAGCCTGTATACAAGAACATGAGAGATTGCTCAACAGAGTAGTTCTAGTTGCATTTCAATGAACCATCGTAATGCTCTCGAAGTATGTCACCCAAGGAATCCATAATGTTGTCTCACTTACATGCAGGACAAATGTCTGAATGCAATGAACTACAACTTATCAATATGATATATAATACCCTAATAACTACTGCTATGTGTAAACAGCCGAATACCGTATACCCATGACTTCCTGTATTACGTAATTGCACAAAAGTTCATAATGTCTGTACTGTTATTCGCGGGTCGCCCTGAAAAAGAGACCTTCGGGGCCCAGCGGGCCTACCCAGTCATCAAAATTCAATAAATAAATAAATAATAAATTTAGTTTATGGGCTTGGGGGTACTTCTTCTTTTTCTGTGATTCTTTGTCATTCATGCTACCAGCGTTTCTGAGTAAATTTGCTGATGTTTTACAAGGTTGTCCTTAAGGCCAAAACTCTTGTTGCATTCATCACATTTATATGGTGATGCTCAGGAACTTACCGTGCTATGACAAGAATGGACCTCAATCCTAAGCCACGGCATATTTAAACAAACTGCAGTCAGAGTCATGATGGCTGCTAATACATTAACTTGATAAGAGTGTTTCATTGTCTTAAATGTAAAGATGAATTGCTGTAGTCCTCTCTGTGTGTACACATTGGGCAGGATATTCAGAAGGGTTGTGCATGGCGCAACCCACTGATGTGCCCCGGTGCAATTGTGCCTGGCACAAATCCTGATGTGCCAGAGTGCATCAGTAATGTATGCAGCGCAGGTGGGGGGGGCGTGCCCATGCATACTCCGCACATCCCGATATTCAGCCTGGGATGTGTTGAGCCCATGCATGCACAACTCCTACCTGCGCTGCACACAAGTGGGCCAAAAAAAAAGGAGCAACAGCTGGCCACCCACAGGTGAGCTGCCATGTTGCAGGGCACAACACAGTAGCTTCCACCTGTGGGTGGCCACCTGAGTTCCGGCTGCACCTTCGTGGTGGCACCCCCCGATGCCCAATCATGGTCATTTGTAGTAAAAATATTAGTCCCAAATCCCTGGTGGTCCAGTGGACTGCTTGCAGCCTGATCATGGGCATATGTAGTTGCATTATTAGTCCTATATCCCTGGTGGTCCAGTGGACTGCTTGCAGCCTGATCGTGGGCATATGTAAAAACAAAAAGAGGTCCAGAATCTCTGGTGGTCCAATGGACCACATCCAATGATGCGGTGTACATTTCACAATAGAACACATCAAGCCATCCTGGTGCGTCCAGCGGTGCCCCCTCCCACCCGCCCACTGAGGCCCCAGCACCCGCTCCCCCCGGTCAGCGGCAGGCGGCAGTTCCCCACCACCAGCCACCCCACCACCTGCTGACTGTATACGGTGAGGGCTGTATGATACCATGGTCCCAGCGCATGGGCCAATGGGCATACAAACTGTACTTTACTACAGTCCAGATTTGTGAATGGATCATTCACATATCTGGACTATGTGTAGTATGGTACAGTCTGTACACCAATGGCCCATGCTGTGGACATAGACATACAGCCCTACCGTCTGCATCGATCGGAGTAGTGGGCCAGCTAGCGGGTGGTGAGGGGGTACTGCTGACGACCAGAGATGGCTTGGTGTGTTCTATTGTGAAACGTATGCCTGTGATCAGGCTGGACACGGTCCACTGGACCACCAGGGAATTTGGACATCTTTTTGTTTTTACATATGCCCGTGATCCGGCTGGGAGTGGTCTACTGGACCACCAGAGATATAGGATGATTACTTCTTCGCAAATGCCCGTGATCAGGCTGCAAGCGGTCCACTGGACCACCAGGGATATGGGACTTTTATACTGCAACATATGCCCGTGATCAGGCAATGGGGCGCTCTGCCACTTGTGCAGGGGGCATCAGTCTCCAACGGCCATAGCCTTGCAGTGTGCCAGGTGCAAGTCACCAGGGATCGGCGCACCTGCATGCAAATGGGGCAATAATGACATGCAAATGGCCCCATTTGTACTTTGCATATATTATGGTCCCGTTTGCATGTGCACCTTTGAATATCACGGTTGTTGTGCTTAGCGCAACAGAACTTGTCCTAGCGCATCCCCCTGCTCCACTCTGACCACTTGCGCTGGCACAGTGCCACTGTGCCATGCGCACTGCAGGTGGCCAAGGTGCGATATTCGACGATGCTGTGCCATGGCACAGCTCTGTTGAATATCACCCTGTCAACACCCCTGCACAGCCAAGTTGTGCTGCACCCAGGCTTGTGCCACAGCCTGGCGCAGTCTGAATATCCTGCCCATAATGTTTGCTAAAGGTAGATCATTTATCTGTTTGATCCTATGTTTTCCATATGTTTAAAATGACAGTGGTGAGTGTGTATTATACTGTATATGGAAGGAGAGGGAGCGCCGCACCAAGGCCTTCATGCAATAGTAGAAGGAATATTGCAGAAAGGAGTGGTATGCCTACACTGAGGACTGTGGGCCAGCCTGGAAGAATAAGAATCTATACCAAGGTAATGACTTGCTTTCATCCAGAAGGCAACCACAGTTCTCAGTGGATGATTCAAATGTTACTTCTAGGGACATTTACTGTAGCCAAGAAGGAGTGACAGAAGAAATATGGCAGGCAGAAAGTGGGCCACCGCAAGATGACATAGAGTAGGGAGATCCCAAGGGGAGAAAGTCCCGCCAGGATGCAAGTTATTCAAGGAAGCAGGGGGTTAGCAAAGGAAGAAGGTGAGAAAAGAGCAGTAAAAGGAGAAAGGTGTGGCTGGGGAAACAGTTGGAAAAAGGAGAAAGCAGCAAGAAGAGAGGCAAAGGCTGTCAAAATGGTGCAAGATCTGCATCAGAAGCCCTATGAGGAGACACTGGAAAAGTTCAATATGTAGACCCTGGAGCAGAGGAGGGAGAGTGGGGCTATTATGGAGACCTTCAAAATACCTATTTGGGGTTAACAAGGTATAGGAGAGAGATTTGTTTCACAGAAGTGCAGTCAGCTCCAGGAGCACTCCGATTGGCTACATATAGCTCTGCACTGTTAATGTTTGATTATATTGTGCTAGATTATGTTTTCTGTTAAACCTGTCTTGTTTGTATTTTATAGCTGAAGTTTTCTGATTTAATAATGCTTGTATTGTGTTCCTCATAAGGCCAGTAGCGATCTCAGCTCAAGCCTTTGAAAACCTCCCCCTTCACCTTTTTACGCTAGTATTGTGTTTTAAATAGCCCTGTTATTGCTCACTCAGACTTGGAGGCACCTTGCCTAACATTTTGGTCTGCAACACCCCCCTGTTTAAGCCAGTCTGCATTTCTTTTTAGCTCCATGAGTAGCCCCACCCCCTCTGACTTTCTTTTTTAATTCTCCTCTGCCTTCTCCTTCCAGATAGTCTGAGAGCCACAGCTGTGGTTCTCTGACGAACCCGACCTACCAGACTGCCACCCACAGTCCAGGTCCGAAGTCACCAGCCCCTCACAGAAATGAAGGTACGGACTTGCCCTCAGGGACTGATTACCTCCAGGAAGGGAGCCCTAGCTGCCAATTATTTTGCCCACCCAGGTCCTGATTAAATACACAAACCCGGCCCCGACTTTCTAGCTCACTCCTCTCTAGCTCCCCCCATCCTTATTCCACTACGTGTGTCAAATCGTGGATCCTGTGCTGGTCCTTCTTCTATCTCATATCACATGCCCAATATATGCCCCTTCAAGCCTTTATTACTGTGGATACTAATCTGATCTGCTCTGTAACTAGTTCCTGTCCCTATGTGGATATATGCCTTTTCAACTCCCCAATTCTTCAACACTATTTTCATATTACCTTTAATGCTGGTACACGAAATGAATTACCACCTCAGTTTATGACATCCACCAACATCATAGAGGCATCACCTCTACAGATAGCAGTCAGAGTACTCATCTCTGCCACCCTAAGTGGGAAGGGCAAAAAATGTTGGGGTGTGCCCCCGACGCTGGCCCTAGCAGTAAAGGGTTACCAGTCGAAGCTTACTATTGCCACTCTAAGAAAACTTTTACTCCTTCTTCTCCTGTGCTCAGGAAATGTGGAGCTCAATCCGGGGCCACCAGCTACAATCACATCGCCCTCTGACCTTGCCACACTGAAAGGCATGAGTTTCCTCCACATTAATGTGTGCAGTCTGTTAAAAAAAGTTCTCCATGATCCAGGCCTTGGTCCTCCATACTCAACCAGACATCCTAGTGGTTTCAGAAACCTGGCTTAGACCATCCACCTCCAACAGGGAAGTCAATATCCCTAACTATTTACTATTTAGAGCAGACAGACACTCCAAGGGTGGAGGGGTTGCCATCTATATCAAGGATAGGTATACAGCATCCTATCTGAGTGCTTTATCTGTTGCAAATGCTTATGAATGTCTGTCTCTTCAAGTCACCATCTCGCACACTTCAACATTATGTATCATAGGGTGCTATAGACCTCCTTCTGATGGTCTACAATTGTTACCTCATCTGAGTAATATCATCGAACAACAATCCTCAGAAATAATTAGTCTTGGGGATCTTAATTTAGACTGGCTATCTAAAACCGCCACTCTCTTGTAGCTTCTGTGACACTCATGGATTATCGCAACTCACTGTTGAACCAACACGAGTAAATAAAAAGAACGTGGATAACAGCTCCCTGCTAGATGTTATCCTAGTGAATAAACCACATCTCTTCTCCTTTGCCGGCCCTTCTTCAGTGATATCAGTGTTCACTCATTTATTGCTTACAGCATATGATCAACAACCTCAATACTTCAACTTAAGTTTGCTGCCAAGAGATCTAGATGTAACTTTGATCTCACTGCCTACATAAACAAACTAAAACACTCCTTGTATTGGCAAGCGTTCTATTTGGCAAAAAACACGCAATCAGTATTCGACATATTCAGCAAAATTATCCTAGATGCCCTAAATAAATATGCCCCTATAGTTAAGGTGCGAATAGGAAAAAATGCATGTAGATGGTTCACATCATTATTAAAATCTACATTGACTGAAAGAGATAACCTATGGAAAAAAGCACGCAAAACCCAGTCTGCTGCGGACTAGTGCAAGTTCAAAAGGGCACAAAACTCATGTTCTAGAATGGTTAGAGATACAAAAGCTGCATACTATCATTCTGAATTTCTCTCTGCCTCCAAAAATCCTACACAATTTTGGAAAACCATCAATGACTTGTCTGGTCACACGTCCAGTGGCTCACTACCTAATGAAATCTCCTTAAACAATAACACCATTAGTGACAGACTGGAAGTTCTGTATGCCTTTAATAATCACTTTGCGACTGCAGGCTTAGCCTTCGACAATTCCCCTGTGAATTTGATACTCTCTCAGGTGGATAATCAAAGTTCAGATCCTAGCATCACTGATTCAGTCTTCTCCTTGCATCCTTCTACTCTGAAAGAAGTTGAAGACCTATTGCTAAAACTTGATGTAAAAAAAAGTGCTGGTGTAGATACCCTTGACCCATATTTTTGTTAGCCGTGGCCATAACCCATTTATTTAACCTGTCATTAACTCAAGGATCCATTCCTTCAATATGGAAAACAGTGCACATCATACCCCTGTTCAAGTCCGGAAATCCCTGTGATCTAAATAATAACAGACATTTTGATTCTCCCAGTCTAGTCAAAATTACTGGAAAAAGTCATAAGTAACCAGCTGAGGCAGTATCTAGAAGCTAATAACCTGCTTAATCCAGTCCAATCAGGGTTTAGAGCTAAACATAGCACCATCACAGCACTTGCCAAAGTGACTAATGACTGGCAAAGAGAGCTAGACAACAGGAATTACACCTGCACCATATTCTTGGACCTGAGCAAGGCCTTCAACACTGTCGACCATTCTCTGCTACTCTCTTCCCTACCTCATTAGGTGCTGACCCATTATCTTTACAGTGGTTCAACAACTACCTCTCTGATCGTTTCCAGCAGGTGAAAAGCGGAAAGAGATCTCTCAACTCTCAAACCTCTCCTAAGAGGTGTTCCCCAGGGTTCTATCTTAGGACCAATCTTATTTTCAATATACATCAACAATATTGATGAAAGCATAACTAAGGCCAACATTTATCTGTTTGCAGATGACACAGTTCTTTACGTAAGCCGCCCGTCATTACAATCTGCATGTAATGACCATCAATCTGAGTTCAACCTACTGCAACACCAACTCCTAAACAAAAAACTATTATTTAACACCAAGAAAACAAAAGCAATGCTCTTTTCTCCCTCTGCCCAAATGGTAAATTCAGCCCTATCAGATCCTGTGCTGCAGATTACTACAATTATTGGTGAGAAGTTGGAATTTGTCCCTAAATTCAAATACCTGGGAGTATGGCTGGACCATAGGCTCTCCTTTATAGAGCATGTTGAAGAATTACTCAAAAAATTATGACAGAGACTTGGCCTGTTCTTTAATATAGCCCGCTTCTTAACTAGAGATGCCAAACTACAGCTGGTACAATAAACCTTTCTATCCTTGATAGATTATGCTGACATCCTCTACAGTCACTGTGCCATTTCCTACCTCACCAAACTTGACACATTATATCATAGAGCTTTGAGGTTCATCACAGGCCTGCCTTATTCCACTCACCACTACTCCCTATATCAATCAGTGGGGTGGAGTTCTCTTCAATTCAAGTGTGATAAAAATGTAGCCTTATGGACCCTGAGAGCCATCTCCAAAAAACTGCCCCAAATACGTTACAGACTATCTTCCTATAAAACCAATAGGCAACTACACCCTGAGAAGTTGCAGTTCTCTCCTACTGATGGTTCCCAAAGTTAACTCTCGCTTTGGCAGGGCTGCTATAAGCTTTACACTGTCCTCCTTGTGGAATAAATTGCAAAGAAACTGAAACTGAGGTCACCCATTGGCATCTCATCTTTCAAGCTCTTATATTCATGTCTCAGAAATTATCAGTGTGCAATTGTTTCCCATGACCCTGAATTGTCATCATGCTAACCTGTACAATTTAACCATGAACACATTACTTCTAGTGCTTGTCTCCTCCTTGACCCTGGTCTGTCATCATGCTTTCATGTAACACCTTGATGCCTCTGTCATCCCTTTGATACTGGTCTATCTTCCTGCTTTCTCCAGCCTTCTTTTCACAACTCTATACTGCACTCATCCACAATCTATGCGCAATCATACTATAAAAGTCCTAACTCCCCTTTTCCTCTCCCCATAGGCCCCCACCGCTGCATCAGTTCTACCGACCTATCCTTGGGACTTCACTTCTCACAATGTTTATCCTTCACTTTTACATATTATATACCCTCCTGGTACCCTATCTGCCATTAGTTGGTGGTTCTCCAAGCCATTTTCATGGCTAGTACTAGTGACTGCCCCTGGTAAATGAACTAACTGGTACTTCAATACAGAGGACATGGTTTATATACAGTTGCATGGTTCAATGGTGGACCTGCCCCTTGTATTTGAATCCTCTTCCTCTGTTATGGCTTGCCTTGTCTTACTTTTATCATTTGACTCCCCTATTACTGCAGCATTGTGTTTGTGTTTATATACTTATTTACATGCATTTATATGTTTTTATGATGAATGTTACCTGACCCTGTTCTAACCAGGTCCATCTTGTAAAAGAGCTCTGCTCAATGATGTTCACCTGGATAAATAAAGATTTTGATTGATTGATTGATTATGGAGACCTTCAAAATACCTCTTTGGGGTTATCAAGGTATAGGAGAGAGATATGTTTTACAGAAAATGATCATGTAGAACAAGAGATCTTGATATGAAGCTGGAAAGAGGTAGCTTCAGGAGAGATGTGAGGACATACTTCTTCATAGGATGGGTGGTGGATTCCTGGAACAACCTTCCATGGGAGACAGTGGGGCAAAACCAGTGGTGGGTTTCAAAATTGCCTGGAACAGGCACAAAGGATTCCTAGGAGGAAGGAGCTAAGTGGAAGAAACAGTACTGTGTGGCAAGTTAGGTCTGCTGCAAAAGTGATTGTAATTAAAAATGGACAAACTAGCTGGGCCCAGTGGTCATTATCTGCCATCAGTTTTTAGGTTTATGAAACCCCCCATTTGGGAGACTACTAGTTCTGTTTGACCCTCCATGGGGTTTTGTGGCTTATTTTTCTCAGTAGAAAAAAAATGTATTCTTCTCAGCACTTGGATGGATCCTCCCACGGGTCAGGAGGTCACCATGGGTGTGTGGGGGTTAAAGCCCATCAGTTTAGGCAGGAAGGGGAGTTACAGTGGTGAGGGAGTGAGAGTGAGTCAGGGATGGGTGGGTCAAATGCTCGCTCCGGCCCCCAGTGGGTGGCACTTGGGGGGACACAGCAGAAGAAGTTTGAGCCAGTAGCCACAAGCCTCTTAGTATCTTGGAGGGCAGCTAAAGTTGAGATGGGGGCCGGCAGCCACATGTCCCAGAGTGCCCTAGTAGCCTGTGCCAGTTTGTGTACGGACCCTGTGGACAAGAATGTGGCAGGGAGTCTGTTGTCCAAACAGTGAGTTAATTTGGATCACCACAGGATGTGTCCCTCTTCTCAATTTGGGGACACTTGCTGCAAGTCCTGGGAATGGATGCAAGGTTCATGAGGGAACCCATAAATCCCCAGGCCACAAGTACCTGCTGAGTCAATATGGAGAAAGAGATGGGGATCATTGAGAGTTTGGGTGACTGTGAAGAATAATGGGCTGTCGGGCACTGTGAACATTTCTGGAACATGTGCTGCCTTCAACCTTTTTGTGACCACAGAGTCCCGAGTTAATGCTGCCCTAAAAACTGCAAACTCCTTAGTCCAGGTAAAAACTGCTATCATGGCCATTCTGGCCATGTGAAAGCTCAATGTGTTTTCCACTGACTAACTGGTGCTCCCCAGAGCTATGTGTGAATATGTTTAATGAAGTTCTGTGTGATATTTTGTTATTGAAAGGAACTGTTTAATGTGTTGTCTTCATCCACGCCAGCAAGGAAAAGGGACCCTGTCTGTGACATCTGGGCCTGGGTTACATGGCCACTGGAAGTGTTTCTGCAGCTGTGGGTGCCCCCTTCCCACATGCATATTCCATCCATACCTCTAGACACAGAGAGGGACG
This sequence comes from Neoceratodus forsteri, assembly GCA_016271365.2. Lineage (NCBI taxonomy): Eukaryota > Metazoa > Chordata > Ceratodontiformes > Ceratodontidae > Neoceratodus > Neoceratodus forsteri. The sequence continues at coordinate 414,287,765 of CM057457.1, read as the reverse complement.
GCTAAATTTCTACATATGACTTTATCAAATGGATAAGGCACACAGCTGTTTCAGTTTTGCACTCATGCTGTTGGTTTACAGAGCAAGTTTAGAACAAGTGTGGGTGGTGGTTGTTGGGAAAAGGGTTACAGAGATGCAGGCTTGAGGATCAAACAAAACAATTTCAATTCAATGGAGGAATACTGGCCTATACTGGTGTGATGGTCTGCATCTGTCTGGGAAGGGAACCAGGATCCTAGATGATAAGTTGAAATTTATTTATTTTAGTTTTTGTTGACCGGGTAAGTGCACTAGACAAATCCTGCTATTTTCAGGCACAACCCGGAGGAGCAGGATACAGATGAATGCCAACTGATCCTGAACCAGATTAAGCTGTTAGTGGTGTTTTTAGTGAATGATGGAAATTTGGCCAGGACACCGGGGAAATTCCCCTACTCTTTTAGATAAGTGCCATGTGATCTTTAACATCCACCTGAACTACCACCAGTCCAGCAGATGTGACCTCAGTTTAACATCTCATCCGAAAGACAACACCTCAGAAGTGCAACACCCCTCTCATGCTGCACTACAGTATCAGTATTGGGATATTATTCCAAGTGCCAGATGTGGGAACTGAACCCACAGCCCTCTGGTCTCCCGGCCTCAGAGGCGAGTGTGCTACCTACTGAGCCACTGACACTGACGAAATGCTTTATTGGTAAGCATTTAAACTAAGCACTGGGGGAGGCACTGAAAAGAAGCAGGGAAATCCCACCCCCACACACAAAACAGGGTAGTTAGCATGGCAAACACCAAGGTGGAGAAATCCACAGGGGGAGGCACAGTGGTAAATGGAGAAAAAGTCAAAGGCAGAAAGGACAGGGATGAGATTAAAAGGGGTACGACCATGAAAGAAATGGAGGGCAATGAGTAGCAATGCCTGTAGTCCAGATAACAAACTCCCTGAACTTTTGGCCTTGATGGAAGAGGGGTGCTTGGCTATCATGGCAGTCACAGAAACATGATACACAGGGAACCATGACTGGGATGTTAACATAGCAGGGTACACAATTTACAGGAGGGACAGGGAGGGTAGAAGGGGAGGAGGAGTTGCTCCCTACATAAGGAAAGGGATCAAAACAATGGAACTAAAGGGGACAATACCATTTAGCCATTCTTCTATCATGTATAATGTCTGGAATGTGCCCTGATTCCAAACCCCAGAAAAGATTATTGATGGAAGCAATAATGTATGAGCCACTGGCAGAACATAAACATTCCCTGGCAATATACTTCTTGTCTGCTTCCTTATTTTGAAAAACAAGATCATTTATCTTGTTCCTTGTGTCATTAAAACTTTGCAATATCATGCATGTTGTAAATAGTATAGTGTTCTTCTTGACTAAGCCCATCTACATCATGCAATAGGGGTGGTAACACATCATTTTTCATGCCAGTCTGGAATTGTAATGTTTGGGCTTTTATGGCAATGATGTCTTCCCCTGTTTCAGGTGGACATGTCAGTTCCGAAGAGTCCAGAGACCCTGCCACTGGCACCAGTAACATCAGCAGTGGCACACCTAGTTTATTTAGAAAAGGCTGTTGTTTTATCATTATGGTTAAATCTAGACCTAAATAAATCTAAATGTTCAGTAGTATGAGTAATATGAGGACCAGGTACTGAATCCTGTGTACGCATTTGATATGCTGCAAGAATATCTAACAACATAGTGCTATGAAACTTAGAAGTGTTTGTTTTGGAATGCATACTAAATTTGGCCATGTTTCAATTTGTGAGGTTAAAGATAACTGGAACGTGCATGAACTGCACATTGCTCACAAGGGTACCTGGAAGGGGAGGTGGCAGTCAAGCCACTAAGTGGGCCAGGCTCCTGTAGGGGACAATCTGTAAGTTCTTCTTCAGTATGGGGTACTATGGACAGGAACATGGCTGAAGTAGCCATGTAATTGTGGAGACAGAAATCTCTCACAGCATCTTTTGGAAACTTATCACTGAATGTGGGGCCAGTCAAAGCAGTACAATTGTAAAGGCCAGAGTGTCTGTAATTGGCTTACTGGATAAACAATGTTTCATTTGGGGCAATTCTGGTGTTGGGCCAACCTTGGAAGGTGCCTTTGGAAAGACAGGCAACAGGGAGGATAAGTCCATTGTGGTCAGTCTTCCACGCTGTTTGGAGGGATGCTTGATCTGGTGCAATGACTCTAGCATTCAGGTAGGCATCTGTGCTTCCTGAACAGTGATTAGTTTACTGGGAACATCTATGCTGACTCCTTCTGGGATGATGGTGGGTTTGTTATGTGGGTTAAGTTATTTTTCTTCTGTAGGTTGGTGCAGTGGAAGGAATCACCTTAGAATGTGGTTGTAATCAACTATAATTTTCATATCACCACAATGGACAGTAGGAAACACTCCTAAACAAGCATTTGTCAATGCCGAATGTTGTTGCACTGGCATTGGCTTTGGTAGAGCAGTGTGGAAACACATTTTGGGCAGAATGTGAAAATGATGGCTGTACTGTACATAAGGAGGTGTAAAAAAATGCCAGTGTTGAAAATGTGGTATGTAAATATTGCAAATTTGCGAAGTTACAAGGGTGCGTAGAAAATGCACAACGCACACTTGTAACACAGTCATTTTATGGACTTTTATCACCAGATTTTCAACATAGGCATTTTAGCACCTCTGCTCATGTACAGTGCGACTGTCATTTCCTCAAACTCTCCCAAAAAGTGATTTTGCCCAGCAACCGCGCTATTCTGTGCCAGACGTGCGAAAACACATTTCGGACAGGATATGTAAAATGACAGCTGTACTGTTCATCAAGAGGTGTGGAAAATGCCAATGGTGAAAATCCAGAGTGAGAAATATTACAAATGCACGTTACGAGCGTGCGTGAAAACTGCGCAATGCATGTTCGTAACATAGTCATTTTATGGAGTATCATCACCAAATTTTCAACATAGGCATTTTAGGACCTCTGCTCATGAACAGTGTCACTGTCATTTTTGTAATCTGCCCTGAACACTGATTTCCCACAGCGACCATGCTATCATGCGTCGGAAGTGTGAAAACATATTTTTGGCCAAGATGTGAAAAATGACAGCTGTACTGTTCACAAGGAGGTGTAGAAAAATTACAATGTTGAAAATTTGGCATGAAAATATTGCAAATTCGCGAAGTTACGAGCGTGCGTAGCAACTGCACAACGCACATTCGTAACACAGTCATTTTATGGAGTATCGTCACCAAATTTTCAACATAGGCATTTTAGAACCTGTGCTCATGAACAGTGTCACTGTCATTTTTGTAATCTGCCCCAAACACTGATTTCCCACAGCAACCATGCTATTGTGTGCCAGAAGTGCGGAAATGCATTTCGGCCAGGATGTGAAAAATGACAGCTGTACTGTTCACAAGGAGGTGTAGAAAAATGACAGTGTTGAAAATCTGGCATGAAAAGATTGTGATATTGTGAAGTTATGAGCCTACGTAGCAACAGCTCAACGCACGCTAGTAAAACAGCCATTTTTTGGATTTCTGCCACCAGATTTGCAACATAGGCTTTTTGAGAGCCCACTTTATGAACACTGCCATTGTCCTTGCATTAATCAGTCCCAAAAGGTGATTCCACGCAGTGACTGTGAAATCACCTTTTGGGACCGATTAATGTCATAACAGTGACAGAATTCATGAGGAGGGGTCCCAAAAAACCCATGTTGAAAGTTTGGTGCAAAAATTCCCAAAAATGCCCGAGATATGCATCAAAGTTGAAAAAACCCTATTTATTACATTATACAGTTTACCGGCATTTCCTCAGTTCTCAGGTGGCTTTGAAGAGTGCAGACGTGTTCCCAGTCCACCAAAGATCATCGCGCTGGGCTCTGGAGGTAAGTATGGGAAGGGGGGGTGTGGGGAGCCAGGGTGCGCAGAGGGTGGGTGTGGGTGGTAGGAAGACTAGGAGGGACTGTTTTCTGTTTACAGGTGTTTAAAAAACCCATTGCAGACGTTTTTCTTTTTTTACAGGTTTTTTTTTGGGGGGTACAGCAGCCAGCAGAGGATTGGGCACCCCTGTCAGCAAATAGGGAGTGGGGGACAGATGCCAATGGGGATTGGGCACCCCCGTTGGCAAACAATGAAAGGGGGGGGGCATGAGCTGAGGGGGATTGGGCACCCCCTCAGCAACCAAAAAAGGAGAGGGAGGACACATTGTGCCAACAGGAAGTGGACTCCCCTGTCAGCACAAACAAGAGGGTCAGGGTAAGCCAACCAGGGGATTGGGCACCCCTGAAGTCAGCAGTTTAGCAGACACTGTGCCTCCATGTTTGATGCTGGGCAAATATTTGATGTTGGGCAAGCATGTAGGAAGGTCCACTGCATGTGATGAGCTTTGCTTGCATTGCAGTGGACCTTTCCTTAGATGTGCTCACCGGGGTGGTGTGGCGCCAGCACGCAGGTTGATTGGGGAATGAGGGACGCACCTATTGGCGCATGCCCTGCATTCGCCCAACAGCGACTGCGCCTCCAAATCTCCACTACCACAAGATGTTGGCTGTGCAAGTGCGCCAACATAAAAAGGAGCAGTGGCAGGATTGCCATCTTTGCGTATATTTTTGTGGGAAGAAAAAGAAAAATCAGTAAGCACTATTTCTGCAATTAGGGTTAGGAAAAGTAATCAATCTCCTTTGAGCAATTTCAGCTGATTAGCATGTAATCATTTATTAGTAGGTTTCTTCTTGCTGATGAGTCTAATTTGGTAGACTGCAGGACTGAGTTTGTTAGCAATAGGATAAGATCCCTCCCATTTGTTAGAAAATGGATGCATTGGGTGTGTAAATTTGAGTATCGTTACCAGGTCTCCACCTTGCCAGTCCACTTCTTGTAAGTTTTTGTCAAAATGAACCTTGGCCTTTTGTTCGGCTTGATCCATACATTGTGCATCACATAGGTTAGCCTTGACAATGTAATCTTTGAGTTTTGCAACATATGTGTCCACTGATACTCTGTCTGCAGTAGGTGTGTTCAAATCAACCAACAGGTGTTCACGTAGTCTCATGCTCTACCGGTCACAACCTCGAAAGGTGTACACCGTGTAACATAGAAACATAGAATCTGATGGCAGATAAGGGACATTTGGCCCACCTAGTCTGCCCATTTCCCTGCCTAATGGATAAGCTGCAGATCCTAGTTAACCAACAGCCTACTTCCTCCTACCCCCACTAGAATTGCCTTATGTCTGTCCCATGCATTCTTGAATTCCCCCACTGTTTTTGACTCTACAACCTCCTCAGGAAGACTGTTCCATGTATCCACAACCCTCTCTGTGAAGAAATACTTCCTCACATTACTTCTGAGCTGTTCCCCCTCTATCTTCAAATTGTGCCCCCTAGTTTTTGCACATCTCTTTTTCTGAAAGATGCTATCCTCTTGGACTTTGTTGATTTCCATGAGGTATTTGAAAGTTTCTATCATGTCCCCCCTCTCCTTTCTTTCCTTGAGGCTATACCTCTGTAGTTCCTTTAGTCTTTCTTCATATGTCTTCTGATGCAGACCCTGCATCATCTTAGTTGCCCTCCTCTGGACAGCCTCCACCCTGTCTATGTCTTTGTGGAGATGGGGTCTCCAGAACTGTACACAGTACTCCAGATGTGGTCTTACCAACTGTCTGTACAGAGGGCCAACAACTTCCTGTTTTCTACTGGTGAAGCTTAGCCCTATGCATCCCAGTATCCCCCCAGCCCTCCTTACTGCCTTCTCACATTGCTGGCCCACCTTTAGGTCATCTGATATGACTACCCCCAGGTCCCTTTGCATTTTTGTTGTTGTCAGTATCTCATTTCCTATTGTGTACTCTTCCCCTGGGTTTTTGTTTCCCAGGTGCATTACTTTGCACTTCTTTGCATTGAATCTAAGCTGCCATACATTTGACCATTCCTCCAACCTTGCCAAGTCCCTTTTCATCCTTTCCATCCCACCTTGTGTATCAACCCTGTTGCAGATCTTTGTGTCATCTGCAAAGAGACATACTTTCCCTTCCAGTCTCTCTGCAATGTCACTTATAAAGACATTAAAAAGGACTGGCCCCAGTACTGAACCCTGCGGTACCCCACTAGTAACCCTCCTTTCTTTACTGTAGACTCAGTTTACTATTACTCGCTGTGTCCTGTTGTCCAAACAGTGTTTTACCCAGGCTACCACCCTGGGACCCACTCCCAGGCTGGCTAATTTGTTTATTAATCTTTTGTGTGGGACTGTGTCAAATGCCTTGCTAAAGTCTAGGTAGGCCATGTCCACAGCCCCTCCCTGGTCTACTGCTTTGGTTACCCAGTCAAAGAAATCAATTAAATTTGTCTGACATGACCTTCCTGCTGTGAATCCATGTTGCCTTGGGTCCTGTGCCCCACTGGCCCATAGGTACTCAACAGTTCTTTCCTTCAGAAGTGATTCCATCATTTTCCCTACCACTGAGGTCAAACTAACTGGTCTGTAGTTTCCTGCCTCTGTCCTGCTCCCACTTTGTGAAGAGGAATCACATCTGCCCTCCTCTAGTCCTCAGGTACCACCCCATCCTCCCATGATTTGTTAAAGAGAGTAGTCAGCAGTGTCACTAGTTCTACCCTTAGTTCTTTTAGAATTCTGGGATGAATCCCATCAGGCCCCATTGCTTTATCTGCCTTCAGTTTTAGGAGTTCTTTCAGAACCCTTTCCTCTGTGAAAGGACTAATATCAATCCCCCTATCCAGAGTGCTTCTATTGACTGGATTAGGTATCCCCCCCTGCTCTTCCATTGTGAATACTGAGCAGAAGTAGTCGTTCAGTATCCCTGCTTTTTCACTGTCGCTCTCTGCCCAACCACCTTCCTCTTTATTCAGCCTCTGTATCCCTGCCTTAGTCTTTCTTTGCTCCCTAATGTACCTATAAAGGGTTTTATCCCCCTTCTTAACCGAGTTGACTATCTTTCCTCGGTTTGGGCCTTTGCTATTCTGACTGCCTTACCTGCTTCCTTCAGATTTAACTGGTACAGTTCTCTGTCCTGCTCTTTCTGCATTTACTTATACTTCCTGAATGCTATCTTTTTCTCCTTTACCTTCCCCACCACTTCTTTTGAGAAGTGTGTAAAAGCAGGAGTACTCCTAATTGTCATAAGGAGTAAAGGCAAAAGGGAATCCAAATTCATGGGATTGTGCTCAATGAATTTGTATGAAATTTGTTTTATTCATCAGCCAGCTCTTTCTACCAGCCCAAGGATTGGGGATGGTATGAAATGTGAAACTTCTGGTGTACTCATAGGAGCACAAGCATTTCCTGCATGACATCAGCTGTAAAGCTACTGTACCTTCTTGATCGGAATCTACTTTGAGGGGTAGATTCCACCGGATAAACAGTTGTTGTACTTTGGCAGTTGCCCTGGCTGTGTTGATCCAAGTTGGGAAGGCCTCAAACCATGTAGAAAATAGGTCAGTGACCACAAGGGTGTACTTAATTGTCTTACCGGTGGTAGGTAATCAATCAATGTAATCAATTTAGATTGCATGCCAGGGGTCAGAGTACTTCTGGGGTAGTAGTTTGGCATTTTGTTGTCTGTGGATGGGTTGTTCTGTGCACAGACAAGACAGCTGTCTATGCAGTGTTTTACATCTGCTGTCAAACCAGGCCACCAACCTGTAGTGTTCAGTCTCCTTACTATATTCTCCACCAGTTGGGGTATCATATACCTGATGAATGAACTTAGGTCACAAAGATGTGGGTACTACCCACAACTTGCAAATGTTAGTGTTAGGTTGGTATCATATCAGTTTGCTTTTGTGTGACAGATGCAGCTAATCTGCATATCTCTTGTAGTGGTTGCCCTTTGACAGTTCCTGTTCAGTTCCCTCATTCTGGAATTTGAACACTTCTTTCAGTTGTGCGTCAGGCTTCTGTGCTATGGACAACTCCAATGGCACAAAAAAGTTGTGTTTCTTTCTTGTGGTGGTTACATGTATAGCTGCTAAAGCAACTGAGTGACTCATTTTCAATACCCCCACATGCACACTCTTTTGCAAGAGTATCTGCTCAGTCATTCAAGGTATGGTAAAGACTGGATTTAGAATGGGCCTTTACCTTGTGAAGGAACAGTTTATGTTTAAACTGTTGTGTCAATGTGTGTATATATACAGAAAAAGTTCTTTATACTTCACTGGAGTTCCATCAGAGGAGGTAAAGGAGTTATTTTCCTAGAGTGGTAAATTTTGTCAGGGAGCAACAGACTCAGTTAGAGTCTGTGAAAATAATGGTATCTGTAGTACTATGGCAGAGAAGTTCTAGAGCACAGGCCACAGCTGCCAGTTCGGCATACTGTGGAGATATGACAGTGCTACATTTGGATGCATGCACTGTGTCACCATTAGGATACATGATGAACACTCCAAATCCAGCTATCTGTTCTCCCTGACAACAAGAGGTGGATCCATCAGTAAAGACATGACACAATGACGTGTCTTCAAGGAGTGTAGGGGTAGCTAGGAGAAAAGGGCCTGGGTCAGACAGTTCAGGTGGCTGAAGGGCAGAATCATGTGGGATTCCTGTATACAGTAGACCATGTGCTGAAACAGATGTTATTTTAGCAGTCTGGACCTCTATTTCTTGGTCTTGGAGAAGAAGAGACCAATTGGTGAATCCAGCATTGGAAATGGACCCATCCTTCACTCTGTCTGCCAACAGAAAGTTGGTGGGCGAGTGACACATATATAACACAATGGGTGAATACCCAACGATGTACAGAAAGTGTTCTATTGCCCAGTGGGTGGCATAAATGTGTCATTCACAGAGGCTGTGCTTCTGTTCCACTGGGGATAACATCTAAGAAGCATAGGCATTCAGTTTCAAGATGCCTCTGCCTTTTTGAGCCAGAACTGCCAACATGGTAACATCTGATGTAGCCATTTCTAAATGGAAAGGTAAGGCTGGATTGGAGTTAACAAGTGATGGAGCAAAGGACAAAGCTTATTTTGGAAGGGTCACAGCATTGGTGTGAGTAGGGCCCCATGTCCATGAGAGCTTCTTCTTTAGTAACTCATACAGATGGGCAGCCTTTTATGCAAAATCATTGAAGACATCCTTAGAACAGGTGACCATTCCCAGGAAACATCTGAGGGTAGCCACACTTGTATGGAGTGGCAAATCACGTAGGTGTTGGATCCTCTTTCAGTCTGGGTTCTACCTTGTTCTGTAATGTGTAGACCAAGGAAGATAACCTTGTTTGGGCACAATTGTGCTTTGGCAGGGTTGCACTTCAGGCCTGCTCTCTGCAAAAGAGTCAGTAGTTCATCAAGGAGTGTGAGGTGTTCTGCTTTGATGGCAGTTGCCAAAAGTAAATCATCTGTATACTACAGAAGGCATTCTGGACTACAGAAACCCTGTAAGGCATCCATCATATGAAGATGGAACTGTTGTGGAACCCCTGTGGGAGTCAGGTCCATGTGTACAGTCTACCCTCAAAGATAAAAGCAAACTTGTTTTGGCTTTCCTGAGCCAGAGGAAGTGACCAAAATCCATTACAGATGTCAAGGGTGCTAAACCACTTGTGGTGTGGTGTTAACAATTTGAGCACATCTGGTGCTCATGCTACTGTAGGTAAGCAGCTAGGAGAGACTTGATTAAGTCTCCTGTAATCAATAGTAATTCTCCAAGATCTATTTGGCTTTTTCACTGGCCAAATGGGTGAGTTGAGGGTAGATACACAAGTCCTGATCACTCCTTGTTGAAGGAGTGGCTGAATGGTTTCTCTCAATAATAGTAAGGCTTCTGCAGGGAAGGGATACTGTCTCTGACTGGGTCAGGTCCTGTAACCTTCGTAGTGGTCTGCATTCTTCCACAATCATGTTTGTTGCAAAAGCATCAATGTGCTTTTGCAAAATCGGTAGTAGTTCAATACAAGTCTCACAGTCTTGAAACAGGGTTATGATGTTATATGCTTTGTCATTGTTTGATATGGCAACCACCACATGGGAATTGGGTATTATGACAGCATGGTATTGCCCTCTGATCTGGATCAATAACTGACTGGCTAGACATAATACACAGCCATGTAGTGCTAGGAAGTCAATTCCTAGGATACTGGGGTGCTGAATTAACAACATGAGGTCAAAGGCAAAAGTAGTGGTGAGGTTCCCCAACAACACTGGAATCTCAATGGAGCGGTAAGTTTGCAATCTGGTGCCATCCACAGCTTGTGTGTTGGTCCTCCAGCTGGTGGACCAAGGAGAAGAAGCTGGGTTCTCATCATGTAACACAGACATGGCTGCACCTGTGTCCCAAAGTAAAACAGTTTGGTGGTCCCCAGCCATGGCCGTTACACAAGGCCATTGATTAGAATCAATGGATACATTGCATACAATGTGGACTGGAGCCTATAATTGTCAATCTGAGCTCTGTGAAGAAACTTCTGGTGGGTTCTGAAATTGTAGGCCTGCCAGATCTTGTTTGGTAGTGGTGATGGCAAAAGGTGATGCACCATTTCTGCAGCCTGTTGAGGCCTGCCCTGAGGAAGATCCTTTGTCTCCTCGACCTGTAATGGACTGCATAGCCAGTGCCAGAGCAGCTATGGATAATTGTGAAATAGACCTGGCCATTTATTTTGACTTGTATCAATAGTTCTGGGAGACTTTCTTTCTCCCCTTTTTATTTGATGGTAAGAAGGGCCTGTTCAGTTGTTCAGATTGCTCAGATTATCATTTTGTCTGGTATTAGGGTTTTTTTCAATTTCCTTGCCTGTTTTTACTTAGAAACATAGAAATATAGAATTTGATGGCAGATAAGAACCACTTGGCCCACCCAGTCTGCCCATTTCCCTACCTAATGGATAAGCTGTAGATCCTAGTTAACCAGCAGCCTGCTTTTCTACCCCACCCCCTAGAATTGCCTTATGACTGTCCCATGCATGCTTGAATTCCACCACTGTTTTTGACTCCACAACCTCCTCCAGAAGGTCGTTCCATGCATCCACAACCTTCTCTGTGAAAAAGTACTTCCTTACATTACCTCTGAGCTGCCCCCATCTTCAAATTGTGCCCCCTTGTTCTTGCACACCTCTTTTTTTGAAAGATGCTACCCTCTTGGACTTTATTGATTCCCTTGAGGTACTTGAAAGTTTCTATCATGTCCCCCCTCTCCCTCCTTTCCTCGAGGCTATACAGTACATATTAAGCTCCTTTAGTCTCTATTCATATGTCTTCTGGTGCAGACCCTGCACCATTTTAGTTGCCCTCCTCTGGACAGTTTCCATCTTGTCTATGTCCTTGCAGAGATTGGGTCTCCAGAACTGCACACAGTACTTTTTGTTGCAGTCCCTCTCCCCATATGACTGTTTTCATCAGAGTGCAAATGGTTACCATGGGGCTTTCCCTCTACAGTATAATGTATCGTGCCTTGGCCAGAGGGCTGTAATGTTGCTACCTTACCTTTCTGGCTGTAGCTAAGGGTCTTGAGATAGAGTTGGCAGACCCACTCTATTCTTGTAAGAATTTCTGAAAATGTATTAGTCTGGGGGGAAACAGCTAATTCAACTTTGTCATGTACAGTTGGGATCATATTGTGAAGGAATAGATCTTTGTATTTGACTTTTTCAGTATTGACCTCCTTATGGGAGGGGAGCTTCCCAGTTTTGTAGACCAGCCACAATCACTGATGGTACTTGGCTGGGCTCTCCTTCTCGACTTGTTTGATGGGGTAGGCCAACAGGGTCCATGACAACTCCTGGTGAGTTGGCAGGGATGAGTTCCACTGCAACGTCATCCAAAGATGCCTCCGTGTATATGGCTTGAGTGTAATTTGTTCCCATAATGCTGTTTTTGGGGCAGGGCAACACCCTTTAGCTCCTCCTCCAGCTTACTTCTATTGGTGAATTTTGCCCACTGACAGTGCTTCCTATGGGGCAGCACCCTCGTGCTCCATATCCCACTTATCCCTATTGGTGGATTTTGTCCACTGCCTCTAGGGCAGCAACATGTAGCTGTTACTTCCCAAAAATATGACTGTTGCAAATCTGAGGAATTTATGGTTTTAAGTGCACATAGAATGTTATGGAAATGCTCCCCCTGCAATGAGTACTGTTAGTCTTTGAATATCGCCCCCCCCATTTCCAAAGGCAGATAGAGATTTACAGTTAAAGAACCAGTCTTTTTTTTTTGTTTGTTTTTTTGTGGTGGTGGTGGTGGTGGGGATTTCATGGCATACGAACCTAACAAAAAGTTGAACATTTCAGAGGACAGTGTTAGTGTTCTGATGTTAGTGCGACCAACTTTATTAATTTGTTTTTTTCTGAGGGAGCGATATGAAGTAGTATGACTAGATTTGAAAATCCTGTAACACTTCAGTGGCCCAATAGGTATGTCAGCATGCTACAAATCCATGGGTTATGGGTTCAAACCTTTCCCAGAGAAAATGTTCCTTTTTCTGAAGTATAGATATGGGGCCGGATATTCAAACTGCATCCAAAATGTGCTCAATAGCAGGAGCAAGCACAAGTCCATTGCGCACATGCGCAATAGACGCGATGTTCAAACATAGAGCAAGACAAATTGTGCAATCAGCCAACGTCTGTATATCGCACAACCTGCGCCATAGCGCAACCAGGAAGGGGAAGCTGAGCACATATGATGCACTATAGTGCAACAAGACCAGCCCAACTGAGCAGTCCAGAGGCGCCATAGCGCAACCAGAGAGCCCCCCAGCAGCAGAGCAATGGAACTGCACAACCAGGGAGGTAGGAAGGGGCCCACCACCCATGCCACAGATGGGCACAGGAACACACTGCAGAACTAACAATGCACCCCCACATCCCAAGCACAGCATAAGTGGGGGAGGGACAGAATATCCACCGGCCCATGGGAACAAGCCAACAAAGCACAGCCGGGCCATGTTGTCCCAACACACCCACTGGCAAGCTGAGACTGCCACATAAAGGGGGCGGACCACCCCAGTGCACATCAGCCCCCCCTTGTGCACAGCACACCCTGCACTGTGACCCCAAGACACCACCCATGAGCAGTGACCGTCCCTGCAGGAATCCCCATGCATCCCCCCGTCACACTGCAACCTTGTGTACCACAGAACCATACAAGCCAGACCCACCATGAGCACCCAGCAGTGGGTGGCAGCACACGGCAAGACCGACTGAAAGCCACTCCCACACCAGAGACACCTCCCCACACACACACACACATACCCATGACAATACCACCCCAGATGCCATGCACACCACTGCAACTGAGCACCTATAGCTAGCTGCAAATCAGAGACCACCACAGTATTCATAACAAAATATATATTTCTAATTAATATAACAACAATAACAAAAGGAACAACCATAACTATATACAAATATATACAATACAGGGGTGGGGGTACTGGTACAAGGTAGGGGTGGGTAAGGGGCAGGGGTGAACAACTGGGAGAGGGAAGGCAGGGTGTGAGGGATGGGTAAAGGGGGGAGGTGATGGGCAGCTACTGCCTGCCTGCCCACTCTCCATCCACCTGGTGCTGGTCCCGGGGCCTCCTCCTGCGCCTAACGCCATGGTGATGCAGGTCCCTCAGGATGGCAAGAGAATCCATGGGCACCTGTATGAGCTGCTGAACCGATCTTTCAATCCTCCACAGGATCCAGACACCTAGGACAAGGGATCAGAGTCAATGGCTGTGACTGTCCATATCCCTGAAGCCCACCCATCATGCATGGCATAAGCCAAGTGCCCCACTCCTGTGATGGACTGCACCCACCCACAGTTACCGTGCACAAGACATGCCCAACCAGGCAGCAACAGCCATGTGTGCCACTGCATACACACACCACCCATGTCCAGCACAGCACAACCAAGGCTGTACAGTGACGTGGCTATGCGGTGGGAAGGCATGCCACAGCCATGTGCCCAGTGCACGCATGGACCACCATTGATGCACTCCCAGACATGCAGTGCCACTGGACAGTGCTGACTGTCACATGTCACGTGCATGGCAGTGTTGTCCATGGATGGTGGCCATGCCCTGCCCCCCCCACACAGCATGCAATAGCATTCATGATGTCATGTCACTCACCCTCATCGTGCTGCTGCTGCTGTCGTGGTTCATCACCACCACCACCAACACCATGCACAGCCACCGCTGCCACCACTTGCTGCATCTCAGCTCGGGCCCTCCTCCACTCCGCCACACCTGTGGGAAACAAAAGGTGAGAAACACATCAGTGAAATCCCAAAGCAGACATCCCCCTGCCCCAATGAGTGTGCCCGCCCACCCAGCCAGACTCATACATCACATATCCTGTAAACACCGCCACAGCCAACCATAGACCAACCCTCCCCCCATGTGCTGGACACAATAGACAGTGTTACCCATATGGACTATATAGGTGCATAGACAGCTCACCCACCTGGCCGAGGCACCACACCCCTCCTGGCACGTGAACGAAGATGTGCCAGTAGTGCCGGCTCCCTCCTCCGCAGGTCACCGTACCGGTGCCTGCACTGCTCTGCAGACCTCTGCCGGCCAGTGGCCTCCTCAAGGGCCGTGGCCACCTGCTGCCACACATGGGTTATGGCCATGTTGAGGGGTTCATCCCCAAACAGTGGGCCATGGTGAGGCTCCACTATGGCCACCAGGTTTGTGAGTTTGAGTGAACTCCATTGGGGGGCTCTTCTGTGTGCCATCCCTGCATGTATAGTAGGCAATATGGTGCTCCACAGCATGGCAACCCCACGTGGAATTGTTGTGCAATACAACTCCACTATTCCCTATCGTGCTGTTGGTATAGCGCCGCCAGTCCCTATCATGCTGTAACCGAACAGCGCGATAGAGCTGCAGACATGCCATACATACAGCTCCAAGGGGGCAAAGGTTGGGCACAGGGTCATAGGTCTCTGGTGTAAGGCCACACACAGTGCCATCGGACGTCTATGCATCCAGCGCGATTGGTCGCCTGTGTGCCATTGCCACATTGGACTATTGCGCAGTTGTGCCACAGCGCCATGTAGTGACTGTCACTGTAGTGCCACTGGCACAATGGTGGCCATGTCCTGAATTGCCTATTGGGCACAGCACATCATCAGCGCGGCAGACGCCTGTGTAAGCTACCTGGGCATGCGCAGTGCGGTGTATTACGCAGTCACAGAACTGCGCCATTGGCTCAGCCAGTTCAACCATATTGCGCAAAGCGCAACAGCACGATATTCAGCTGTCATATGCAAATCATCTGATCAGCCATTCAATAGCACAGCGGCGCGATTTGCATCTCATTAAAGTTGCTCCAGTCCTAATTTGCATGCATTGCACTATAAATATGCAACACTGTTCTGCAGTGGCCATATTCAGTTACTGCAGTTGATAGGTGAGTTGCATGCATTGTGCTGTTCTGGACCATGGCCTCAGAGAACTGCTCTGTACTGCACAATCACAGGTGACCACTATCACCCATACAGGCTGTGAAATGACCGAGCAAGGACTGGGTGAGGAGGAGGATGGTGGGCGGAAGAGGAGGCCCAACTTTACGAAGGCTGAGACGGAGGCACTGTTTGAGGCCTACCTGGATGAGAAGCCACTTCTCAGTGGACGGCGGGGCACCCCTCAGGCCCGTACTGCTGCATGGGAGGGGGTTGCACATGCCGTCAACCTGCACGGCAGCCACCAGCACTCTGTGCAGGAGTGTAAAAAGAAGATGGGGACTGACAGGAGTAGGGTGAAGGAGAAGGTTGCAGCCATCAGGACGGCACGTGCTGCAACAGGCGGGGGACAGCCGGAGGTGGTGCAGCTGACTCCAGCAGAGGACATGCTCACTGCAAGCATGCAGCGCATTGCCATTGAGGGTGTTCCTGGAGGTGGCTTCCAGACAGGTGGTAGCCAATCACCGCATGGTATGTCATGGTCGGGGGGGAAGGTAGTTCACATGCACTAACGTGTCCTTCCTTTCCATTACAGATCCTGTGCATCTGCAGGGGTCAGCAGTGGAGGGCCTGTCCACTGCGGACAGCCATCTGGAGTTGGAGGAGGGACCATCCACCTCCGCAGATTGCCGGCGTGCACTGCACCAGTGTGCACACCTGGCTACCTTCACTGATGTTGGGACAGGTGTGGGGAGTGCCCTTCCTGTGTCTCAGCGGTCTGGCATGCAAGCATGCCAGCACGCTGCGGCTGTGGCTGTGGCACAGACCTGCACCATCGATGCTGCACCGACCACTATGGGCATTGACATTTGTGTGTCAGAGAATGGACACACAGCAGGACAGCTCATGCCCATGGATCTAGCTGGTTCCGATGTGTGTGCCAGCATGTCAGCACAGTCCCAGGCTGTGCCTGTCAGCACCGGTGGGGCAGCACCGGTGGCTGTGCAGGTCACTGGCACTGTTGCAGCCACAGTAGTGGAACCACTGATCCCATGGGCACAGCAGGCAGAGGGGCAGCAGCAGCAGTCACCCACCAGGACTGGGGGTACAGGGCTCAGCGGTGATGTAGGTGCACCGCCTGTGGACATGCCCATATCTGGTCCAGGTGAGCAGCGCCCACCCTCAAGGGGTGCTGTACATCAGGCCTTTCCAGACCCTGAGGGACAGGTTGCTGATGTGGCAGACGACCTCTTTGATGAGCACACCTGCAGGCATCAGTACAGCAGCAGATGCGGGTTGCAACATCCGTGGAGGCACTGTGTGTGGCTCTAGAGTGGCACAGCAGGGACACTGAGAGGATTCTGTCCCAGATTGACCATTTGAGGGTGGATGTGACCGCCGCCATCGACAGGCTGACACAGGCAGTGGTCGGTGTCGTGGCCACATTGGGCACTCAGTCAGGTGCCCCTGTGCTGCTCACACTGCGCAGTACGCAATCCACTCCCCATTCCCGGCATCGTGCGACACCCACCCTGTCGATGCCGGGTTCAGCTGTGGGCATCCCGAGCACCCCTGGTGCAGGTATGTTCGGTATGCTGCAGACCCCTGTGTGGACAAGGTCGTATTCATGCAGTGGGACCCCTGGTGGTCCATCGGTGCCACCCCATGTGGCCTGTGCTCAGCCTGCCAGTGCTGCTGGTTCTCGGCGGGCCGCCCATGTATCCGAGGAGGCTGTGGCACTGTGCCGCATGACTGAGCTGTCTCCCAGTGTGGGCCCTATCTGGTGCTGCCCTGTGTGCAATGTGTGTTTCGGTGGGCAGTGCATCAGTGGGTGCCCTGCCCTACATGCAGACACACAGACCACCTGCACACCCTCCCGACTGCTGTCCACAGGTGCGTGTGCATGATGATGCCTGTACACCAAAGTGCAAGGGTGCCCAGCATCTGACACACGTACATGGACAGTACAGGTGGTGGTGGCCTGTGGACGTGTGTGTTTTTAGTGTCTGTGTTACTGCTCTGTTGTGCACCTGACCCCTGTGCACTTTGTACCTGTTTGTGTGTGTGTGTGTGTGTGTGTGTGTGTCTGTCCATGTGGCGTATTACTGTTCACCCTTCCCTGGTTGTATGTGTGTGCTTCTGTGCCCTGCCACTTCCCTTGCCATCATGCACCCCTGGTGTGTTTCCTTGTGTGTATGTGGGTTGTGCCCTAGCCACTGTTGGTTGCACATGGCCCCATGACTTACCTGTGTTGGGCGAAGTGCTCCTCTGTGATGGTGTCCCGGTGCAGCTGGGCCAGCCGGATCAGTCAGGGGTCACACCATCCAAGGGGGGGCTGCTCATCCCCATCATCACCGGTGTCACCAGCGTCCCCATCGCTGTCCCCCTCCTCGACCTGTATGGCTATCCCACAGTTTTTGGCCATGTTGTGCAGGATACAACAGACCAGGAATATCCCACAAGCCTTTGAGGGGCTATACTGTAGGGCACCGCCGGAGGTGTCTGGGCATCGGAAGCGTGCCTTCAGCATCCCAAACACCCGCTCGATGATGTTGCATGTGGCGGTGTGTGCCTCATTGAAGCGTTGCTGCGATGGGGTCGTGGGCCACCAGTAGGGTGTGAGCAGCCAGGAACGGAGTGGGTATCCACTGTCACCTGTGTGGAGATAGTGGAGGTTAGTGTCTTGTTCAGGCTCATATTGCCCCTAACTCTGTGTGCCACACCCATGGCACCTGTGGCTTACCCACCCTTGCCCCCGATTTGCCAATCCTACATGCATACTCACCCAGTAGATGTCCTGTGGGGATGTCCCCATTCTTGAATTGATGGCATAGTGCTGATTGGTACCATATGAATGAATCATGTGCTCCACCAGGGTGCGTGGCACAGACATTGATGATGCGCCCACTGGCATCACACACCACCTGGCAGTTGACACTGGAAAATCCCTTCCGATTCCGATAGGCAGCCCCATCGGGGCCAGGTGGCATGCGAATGGCCACATGGGTGCAGTCTATCACCCCTAGCATGCCAGGCATATGTGCTCCCCTGTGGAACTCCTGTATGTTTGCTGTACGCTCCACCGCGGTGCTGGGGAAATGGATGTACTCCACAGTATGTGGCAGCAGTGCGCTCAGGAATTGGGTGAGGATGCATGATGTGGCTGACTGTGTTATGCCTGTGGTGTCCCCTGTTGGTCTCTGGAAGGTACCCATGGTGAGCAAGCACATGCAGGCTGTTACCTTTGTCTCCACTGACAGACAGTGACTCTGTCTTGAGGGTGCCTGCATCACATCACTGCACAGCTCACAGAGCCACCTCAGTATGGCCCTGTTCAGGCAGTACTGGCCCACAATCTCTACATCTGAATAGAGCTCAAAGCTGATGCGGGCTCGGTACTGCCTGTTGGGGGCGTACCGCCGACAGGCCCTTCCACGGCCACGTCCCCCTGCAGCATGCCTTCTCACCCCCCTCATTACAGCTTCCATGTGGAAGCTGGCACTGTCCATGTCCCTGGCTTGTGTTCCCCCCTGGCTGTTGTTGTTCTGTTACCCCCGCTGTCCTGACTGCTACCTCCACTGCACCGGGTACACCTACTGGCCTCTGCATTCTGTGGCCCCACACACCTTCCCTTGCCCCTCTTCTGTCCTGTGCACTCCCAGGCCTGCACTGTTTGTCACTCTGGCCTTCTCTGTCTCCCTGCCTCATGTGGCTTCCCTGTCGCGTTCTTGCACCTCTTCCTTGAGCCTTTTTATTTTGGCTCATTTCCACTATGGAGCAACTTCCGCCTGATCCACTGTTGCGCATTGCGCAAGCCTTTGAATATCGCATTGCACACTTTATGCATGGTTCCACCCCCTTCAGTTGTGCATGCCTTCATTAGCATTGTGCTGTTGCTCAGCATGTTTTCTGTGGCGCAGCTGCCTCCTGCTGAATATCGCAGAATGGCGCAATTTCGGACTTGTGCTGGTGCAACCCTATTGCGCATGGTGCAGCCCTTTTGAATATCCCACCCATGGTGTAGTAACTACATTTTGAAATCCTATCTAAATTTACTGTGCTTCTACGGCTCAATATGTATGTCAGCATGCACAAGATCCAGAAGTCACAGGTTCAAGCCTTGAGCAGGGATATTTTTTTATGTGTCAATTTATTCTGAGTAGAGACAAAATTTAGCAAAACTAATAAAAACAGTGTATTTTGGGGGCTCAAGGTGTATGCTGGCTGTATAGCCTAGAGGTTAGGGTAATGAGCTGTGAACAAGCTTGGTACATCCAACAGACCAGACCTGGGTTTGATTCTCACAACCTTCACTTGCATACTGTGTGACTGTAAGCAAGTCACTTAACACCTAGTGCTCCCAGGTTGCCCCTGAAAATAGGCGCTTGTGCCTAGTAGGCCTTACCTGGTTACCAAAAACTAAAAAAAAAATGTATGTCTGCATCCAAAAGAGCCAGACTTCAAAGGATCAAACCTTAACCAGGGACAATATTTTGTGCTTTGTGTCAAACTCAATTGTGAGCATTTGTTTGTAAAAATATATTCCAAAAGAGAGCTTCCAGAAGAAAAGGACTGCCCAATTGAGCAAAAATGCTCATTTACAGTGGGACCCAACATTCACATAGTATAAAAAAACACAATAGTCACAGTAAATGCAATTTCTTATTTTCGTATAAAAACATATTAAGAATACATAATAAAAAGACACATACATAGACTTTAATAATCACTACAAGCAGCATCTTTTTGGTTGTGCAAAAGTTTGAAGCAACTAGTCCTTAATTCTATTCCATGGGGCTACTGCCTTAGACTGTCAATAAAGGGGAGAAGCTTGTTCCAAGGTTTTGGACCTTGTACAACTATAGCAGAATTATCTTTGGTTGTTCTCATCACAGGAATGTTAAATTTAAAATTTTGAGCTGACCACAGGTTAGATCTTGTAATCCAAATTTCAAACAGAGTGTCGAAATAAAGTGGGGTCTTTTTCTTCCAATTTTGATACAGAAATTGTATTGCATGTAGATCCCTACACTCTGTTAAATCTATCCAGTTTAGGGCCCTATACATTAGACTATGATGTGTCAACCTGGAGATGTCCAGGGTGCACCTGGCAAACCTGTTAAAGGTTATGTCAGGCTGATCTAATTCCATCCTGGGTGCCCCTCTGCAGACCACATCTCCATAACCAAAAAGTACAACTATCATGGTGTTAACTATATGTTTTCTGGCCAGCTTTGGAACACAATCTTTCAATCTGTGCAAAGCCCCTAGTCTGATGTTTAGTTTTTTAATTAGACTATCTATATGTTTGCCCCCATTTCATTTGTGTATCTAGCCATGTTCCTAAATATTTGTAATGCTTTACTTGTTGTAATGCATTATCTAAAGAAGTTTTGATTTGAAGCGTTTGAGAAGTATCAACCTACTTATTCTCAAAAATCATAACCTGCGACTTTCTAGTATTCAGTATTAATTTATGTGATCTAAAATAAGCCTGTAAAACATCAAAGTCTCATTGAAGAATAGTCTGGATTTCAGAAGCTGATGTTCCTTCTGCATACAAGATCATGTCATCTGCATACAAATGGTGCCTGACCCCCTTAATAAGGGGGCCGGCACCATTTGTATGCAAATTGAATAATATCGGTCCCAGCACTGACTCTTAAGGAACTCCAGTCTTAATATGTTCCATCCACAATGTATAGGGTCCTAAGGATACCTGTTGTGTTTTACCCAGTAAATATCCTTTAAATCAATTCAGGGACACCTGGTTGAAGCCAGTACACTTCAACATGCCCAACAGCATCAAATGGTCCAGCGTATCGAATGCCTTGGACAAGTCTATGAATATGGCCCCGACCAGGAGGCCCTTATCCATTGAAATCTGAGTATCTGTGGTAACCTTTGTCAGTGCTGTTGCTGTGCTGTGACAAAAGCAAAATCCTAATTGATAGGGATTGTATAGTTCATTGTATTCCATATAATCCTGTAACTGTTTACCTATCAATTTTCCAAAAATCTTAGAAATCATCGGAAGAAGAGATATTGGTCTATAATTCCATACGTCTTGGTGCATGCAGCATGCAGTGGGTTGTGCTTCCTGTTTTTCCATTTGGCCAGGACTTTTTGCTGCTACGCTTGGTGACTGAAGCAGTTTTTCATGATGAGATTGTTTGTTGAGCAGGAGAGAGGTGCTGGTGGATGGAAACAATGCAACAGGAAAATAGGTCTTGGCACACCTTCATAGGACAAGAAAAACTCATCACGCAAGATTAATGTTCATGAACTCTATACTATATCAAAAAGTACCATACAAGGAATGTTTTTTTCTTTGGGGTAAAAGATATTTAAAAGACAATTAAAATATTTCTGATGTGCTTTTTAGGAATAGTAGAGTTGTACTTTAAATAAACTTCTGGTATATGCAGATCATGTTTCAGTACTAGTAGTAAACCATTTCATCTATTAAGTGTATTTTTTTTTTATTTAGTTGTTTAACCAGATATAGCACACTAAGCTGAAAGCTTTTTTACAGGAGCGACCTGGGAGCACAAGGAGGTTAAGTGACTTGCTCAGGGTCACACAGTATGCAAGTGGAAGCTGTGGGATTCAAACCCAGGTCAGGTCTGCTGGATGTTTAAGACACATCTATTTAGAAATTAGTTAAAAGAACTACTAAAATGAGATAGAACTCTTTTTGCATGATCTACATATCTGTTTTTTTTAATATATACATGTCACTTGGTGTTTTGAGAAAATATTTTTTGTGTAGTTATGTGTAATAGAATAAGTACTGTCATTTTAAGAAATGTCACATGACTAGGAAATGTGCTATTTAAGTAATTTAACACTAGGCGTCTGTTACCTTTGACAAAGCCTGTGTTCAGGTGAAACATTCATGAGGAGTTTGCCCGTGTCTGCACTGGTTTGCACTTTATGTTCACTGCCGTTATACTTTTTGATATAGTATAGAGTTCATGAACATTAATCTAGTGTGGTGAGTTTTTCTTGTCCTATGAAGGTGTGCCAAGACCTATTTTTCTGTTGTCTATTCCTGGTCTTAGGGCACCCATACCTCTGTGTGACTCTATCTCATTGCTAGTGGATGAAGACAATACCAGAGGACCGAAACACTGCTTCATTATGACTTGTCTGCAGCTCTAAGCTAAGTAAATGTGGGAAACGGTTGCACAACAATGAGTTTATTTTCATTCATTTGATGTTCCCTATTTGCTTTGCTTCTTCCTGGACAGGATGGCCAAAGGTATTGAATCGCAAATAGTGGCAGATAGACAAGAAGTTCTACAATTTGGAAATGTCTTCCTATTTATAAATGCCTCTAAATTCTGTCAGGAGAAATACGAAGCTAGATGTTAAATAAGCACACTTGCATTCAGAAGAAGAAAGGCACGTAAGGGAATGCAAATGTTGGCTGCTTATAAGCAGGCTTTGAGTGAATACTACAGGAACTTCATATCAACTGGCCTGCAATTTTCTCTACCTGTGAAGTTCGCATGGTCTACGTTTTGAAAAAAATAAAAAAAGTGTTTGGCTGGTTGTATGGGACTGAAACCTTATTGCCTTTAATGCTTGTGGAGCTTGCCCCCCCCCCCTTTGGTGGCAGTTTAAGTTGCTTTGTGCCTTGTGAGGGGGAAGAAGAAGGAGAAAAGGGGAAAGAAAAGGAAAAAACATTTCATTATTTAAATTTCTTCTTTTTTTGATGTCAAAACAATTTCACAGCCTCATGGAAGCCAGATATATGCTGGCTCAAACCCATACAAAAGTAAGACAACAAAAGCAAGAGGATAAAGTGGAGCTGCCTGCTGAGGGCAATTTATTGGAATGACCCCTTGTATTCAAGGGGAAAAATATGTATTCAGTATAACCTCAGAGATCCGAACTTCAAAGAACCGGACTGACTGGTTAACCGCACCTTCCCTCCCCGCTAAGCGTTAAGTGCTAAGAGTTAAGCATTAATTGCCACCTGTAGCTCATTTTCTTGCCTGGTTAAAAGGCATTAATGGAAAATCTTCTTCAACACTATCAGTGTAGATCAGCATGGCAGCAAAGCAGGCTAACAAACGCAATCGGGTGACCTTGTGTATTGACACTAAACTTGAAATCATAAGTAAAATTGAATATGGTGCGAGTTTGAGTGCTGTTGCTGAGGAGTGTGGAATTGGCAAATCTACAGTTTTTGATTTAAAAAAGGCTCAGGATAAAATTAAGCAGTTTGCCTGAGAAGCCAAAGATACAGAGTCTGCTCAAACCGTTGCATTGTTAGAAAAGCAGTAGACGAGGACTTTGACCAAGCCATGCATTTGTGGTTCACACATGAACGCCACAAGGTTACCCCGATCTGCAGCATCATTGTAAGTGAGAAAGCTAAGCTTTTATTTAAACAAATGTACCCTGACCGTGGTGAATAAGATTTTAAGGCTAGCTCTGGGTGGTTACATCGCTTCAAAAATCGCCACAGTATATGCCAGCTCAGCATGTAGGGGGAGGCACTTTCAGCTGATTGTGAAGCCTCACAGTCTTTTAAAATCAACCTTCAATACCTAGTAGAACAGCAACAGCTCACCAGAGATCAAATCTTTAACTGAGATGAGACCGGTCTATATTGGAGGTTGCTCCCCAATAAAGCACTAGCAGATGGCAGCGAGAGACAAGTTAAGAACTTTAAAATCAAACAAAGATGGAGTGACATTAATGGCAACAGCGAATGCTAGTGGCACATTTAGACTTCCACTGCTGTTCATTCATAAAAGCACAAAGCCCAGATGTTTTGTAAATGTTACCATGTCTGCACTTCCAGTGCATTATTATAGCCAGCGAAGTTCTTGGATGGACCACAACATTTTCAGCAACTGTTTTTTTAAACACTTCGTCCCCCTTGTAAAAGAATATCTGAATTTAAAATTTCTACCAACAAGGACAGTCTTGCTGATGGATAACACCCCCTCACACCCTGCAGTCGAAGATCTGATCTCAAGCGATGTCAGCGTTAAGTGCCTCTTTGTGCCCCCCAACGTAACAAGCATTCTGCAGCCCATGGACCAGGGCATATTAGAAAACTTAAAATGGCGCTATAAGCGGGATCTGCTGCATCGTCTTTTGTTGGGAATGAGTGACTACAGCTGTTACACTGATTTTTGCAAATCGCTCACAGTAAAGGATGCTGTTTACCTGAGTGCCAAAGCATGGGGTGAGATCAGTTCAGACTCGCTTCGTAGGTCTTGGAATAAGCTGTGGCCATACCAAGATGAACAAGAGACTGACATCACAGTGGTCGACACTCAGATTAACTTTGCAGAGGAGCGTGTAGCACTTGAGTTAACCGAGGAGGAGCAGGAGGAATGGATTTGTGCCGATAACGCAGAAACGGGGCATCAGATCTTATCGGACACTGGCATCATTAATCTAGCACGGGTGAGTACAGAACATGAAATTGACAGTGAGGGGGATGAGGCTGTTACTGTTAATGCTCCTCACAGCAAAGCTGAAGAATGCTTTTCAGTTTGTGTTGAATGGCTGGAGCAGCAGCAAGAAGCGAGTCCCATGAACTTCATGTTGCTCAGGGAACTGCAACATGTCGCTGCCAAAAAACGTCACTGCTCGCTGAAGAAAAGTGCTATAACACATTTTGTAAACATTCTGAAACTTAATTAATGGCTTTCACTGAGTCTTAGCTATCTGTATTTACTCTTTTGTTGTTTTACTCATATTAAAATTGTATTTGGTACTGCAAGAAGCCCGTTGAAGTTATTTCAAAGTTATTTTCAGTTATGAAAATTTCAGAAATATGAACACCATGCATTCCCATGCTGTTCGGATCTCTGAGGTTATACTGTATTTAGAAGGAAGGGAAAGGGAGAAGGTGAAGGAGAAAAGCCTATTAAAAGATGGTCTAGCAAACGATAGGGGAAAATTTAACATAACATGTTCTTAGAGATGAGTGCTGGTTTTTCTCAGATAAATAATTCCTTGAAGGGGTTTACAGAGGCATTAAATGCCCTGTCAAATAAAGTAGAATACATGACCATAAGAACAAATGAGGTAGAAAACAGGGGCCCAGATATTCAAAATGGATGCACCATGCACAACAGAGATGCGCCAGCGCAAGAACAGAAATGCACCATTGTGCGATATTCAGCGAGGAGCAGCTGTGCGATGCAAGTTACAATCATAAAGAAGCGCAATAGTAATAGAATGCATCCGCAGCTGTAGGGAGGAACCATGAATAACATGCGCGAGATATTCAACAGCATGCGCCTATGCAACAGGGAGTAGTGAGGTAGCAACGATGGCGGAAATTATCCAAACTAAAAGGAACAAGAGAGAGGCACAAGAACGCTACAGGGAAGCCATGGGTGGGGCGAGATGACAGGAACAAGGCAGAGGGTAGCAGTGAGCAGGACTGGGCAGGAGCAGGATGGGGCATACCTGGAGTCAACCAGGAACAGGAAAGGAGTGGGGAGCCTGTGCCACTGTGCAGGAGTGCTAGGGAAGTGCCACAGTGGACTGAGGGCAGTGGTAGTAGGCAGGACAGCCACAGCCAAAGGCCGGAGGTGTACCCTGTGCAGGGGGAGCATCATAAATGGACAGCAGGGGGAATGGGATAACAGCTGCCGGGGGGGAACACCAGCCAGGGACATGGCTAGCACCACCATCCAGATGGAGGCAGTAATGAGGGGTGTGAGAAGGCAGGCAGCAGGGGGGCATGGCAGTGGAAGGGCCAATCGGTGGTATGGCCCGAACAGGTGGTACCGAGCCTGCACCACCTTCGAATACTACTCTGTCACAGAGATTGTGGGCCAGTAACGCCTGAACCGGGCAACCTAAGGAGGCTCTATGAGCTATACAGTGATGAGATGCAGGCACCCACACAACGGAGCCATGCTCTGTCAGTGGAGAGAAAGGTGACAGCTGTCATGTGCCTGCTCACCACGGGCACCTTCCAGAGACCAACAGGGGCCACAACAGGCATAACCCAGTCGGCCGCGTCATGCCTACTCACACAATTCCTCAGCGCACTGCTGCCACATGCTGCGGAGTACATCCATTTCCCCAACACACAGGTGGAGCGCACAGCACACATACAAGAGTTCCACAGGGTAGCACATATGCCTGGCATGTTCGGGGCCACTGACTGCACCCATGTGGCCATCCGCACACCACCTGGCCCGGACGGTGTGTCTTACATAAACCCGGAAGGGGTATGCCAGTATCAACTGCCAGGTGGTGTATGATGCCAGGGGCACATAACCAATGTCTGTGCCA
The DNA here is from genome assembly GCA_016271365.2 of Neoceratodus forsteri. NCBI lineage: Eukaryota > Metazoa > Chordata > Ceratodontiformes > Ceratodontidae > Neoceratodus > Neoceratodus forsteri. The sequence continues at coordinate 414,261,131 of CM057457.1, read as the reverse complement.
TGCACCCAGGGGGAGTACATGGTGCCTTCATCTGGCACCAGTCCACACTGTGCCACAGGTTCGAGAGTGGGGACATCCCCACTGGCCACCTAGTGGGTGTGTATGCACATCACGCAGGATGACATGAGCAGACGTGGGGGGTGCATAGTCAGAGGTGCCATGGGTACCGGCCTTGACGGCCCATGGCAGAGTGACATAGACCACCATACTAATGTCCACCCTCTACACATATGTGACAGTGGCTACCCACTCTGTCCCTGGCTGCTCACACCATATCGGTACCCCGTGACCCCATCGCAGCTACGGTGCAATGAGGCACATGCCACAACACAGAATGTCATTGAGCGGGTGTTCGGGATGCTGAAGGCACATTTCCAGTGCCTGGACATGTCTGCCAGTACCCTACAGTACAGCCTCTCAAAGGCCTGTGGGCTATTCCTGGCCTGCTGCATCCTGCACAACATGGCCAATGACTGTGGGTTAGCTGTAGAGGTCAAAGAGGGGGACAGTGGTGGGGACGATGAGGATGCCAGTCAAGAAGGTGATGGGTAGCCACCCCCTGGGCGATGGGTGCCCCGCCTGATCCAGATGTCACAGCTGCACCGGGACACCATCACAGAGGAGCACTTCAGCCAACACAGGTAGGTCACGGGGCCATGTGCAACCACCAATGGCAAGGGCACAGCCCACAGACAGGCATGGATGAATCCCAGGGGTGGATGGCAGCAAGGGAATGGGTCTGAGCGTGGAACTGTACATGCCATCAGGGATGGGCAGGGCCAAACATGCGCTCACACACTCACACACTTACACACACACACCACAAGACATGCACAAGGGTTAGAAGGCATGCCAACCCCGAATGCAACCCCCACACACACACAGGTCCACACACGGCCACGTCCAGTGGCTGTCACTGTGCGTGCCTCAGATGCTGGGCACTATTGCACACTGGCAGACAGTGCAATACAGGCATCATCATGCATACACCACAGTGGCCAGCAGCCGGGAGGGTGTGCACAGGGACCATGTGTTTGCAGGGCTGAGTACCCCACCCATGCATAGCACAATACACAGCACACTGCACACAGGGCAGCAGCAGACAGTGGCCATGGTGGGAGACAGGTCAGTCACGCGGCACAGTGCCACGGCCACCACAGATGCATGGGCAGCCCTGCCGAGACCTGCCAGCTGTACCAGGCTAACCATTGGCCTCGTGGGGTGGCACCTACAGTTCCCCAGGGGTGACGCTTTGGGAATGCGACTGTGTTCACACAGGTGTCTCCAACTCACTGAACATGCCCGCGCCAGGCATGCTTGGTATGCCCACAGCCGAACCCGGTGTCGAGATGGAAGGTGTCGCACAGCGCTGGGAATGGGGGGTGGACATGACACTGCGCGGTGTCTGTGGTGCATGGGCAACTAACTGGGTGCCCAATGTGGCCATGACAGCTGTGAATGTATGTGTCTGCCTGTCAATGGCAGCAGTCACATCCTCCCTCTGCTGGGCCATCTCTGCCAGGAGCAGGCCATGGTCTCTGCTGCTCCGCTCCTCTGCCTGGTGCAGAACCGCACTGAGTGCATCCACCGAAGTCACAAGCCACAACTACTGATCCACTGAAGCCTGAAGTAGGCAGTTGTACTCATCAAAGAGGTCATCTACTGGTTTGGCATGCTGTCCCTTGTGGTGTTCCTGGCCCTGCTGGGCAGCACCCCTTGACGATGGGCACTGCAAACCAGAGCCATGCCGGGGCACATCCACATGCGGTGCACTGCTGCCACCCCCCGACACTGTCTCCCTGTCGCCATTGGCTGACTACTGGTACTGCCCCTCCGGCCACCAATCACCAGTGCTCACTGGTACTGCTGCAGCAGCCGCAACAGCCCCACCAGCCTGGACGCACACCAGTGCTGCCCCACTGGGGCATACAGGCACAGGCTGGGACTGTGATGTCATGCAGGCCTCCACGGCGGCACCACCCACGGCTATGCCCATGCCGTTCCCTGCTGTGGAACCATCCTGCATCCCACACGTATCACTGTCCGGGACTTGTGATCCATCATCATTGGTGCGGGATCTGGCACCAGTCCGTGTCCCAGCATGCTGGAGTCCATGGGCGCTGTCACGCTGGGACACAGGCAGGGCCTCACCCGCACCAGCACCACCATCTTCAGTCCAGACAGACAGGCAGGTATGCAGTGGTCCTGTCCCTCAGACACCTGTGGAGGTGGATGGGCGCTCCTCTATGTCCAGGGCATCACCCATGGTGGACACACCCACCACCGCTGACCCATGTAGACGCTCAGGAGCTGTAAGGGAACACAGTAGCGTTATTGTCTCCGCCATACCCTGTGGCATTCCCCACCACCACCCACACAGTGGCAGCACAGGACCTACCATGCAGTGATGGACTGCCATACGTCTGGAAGCCACCACCAGGAATGCCATCCTGCATGCTGCTGGCCACCCACTCCTCCTGTGGCGTCAGGCATGGCACATCTGGCTGTCCACCACCGGTTGCAGCACGTGCTGCCCTGATGGCAGCCACCTTGTCCTTTATCCTCCTCTTGTCTGTGCCGACCTTCTTTTTGCACTTCTGCACAGACCGCTGGTGGCTGCCATGCTGGTTCACGGCACGCACAACCTCACCCCATGCCGCAGCATGGGCCTGTGGCATTCCACGCTGTCCACTGAGCAGTGGTTCCCTGTCAAGATGGCTTAGAACAGGGCATCTGATTCCGCCCGGGTGAAGTTGGGCCTCCTCTATCTCCCTCGTCCCTGTTCCTCCTCTTCCTCTCGTTCGGTCATTATAGAGCCTGTGGGAATGACAGGTGTTACCTTTGAATGTGCAGTTCCATGCGTCTCTCACACACCACAGTCCACACTTCCAAACAGCATACAACCCTCCACAATAGACTGCAATACCAAACTATGTCCTCTGCAGCCCCATGTCACATTTATATAGCGCAAGGCATGCAAATGAGGTGAGATGCAATTTTAAGTGGATGCTAATGCAGTGGCTGCGCCATGGAATTGCTGATGAGCTGATTTGCATATGCTGACTGAATATCATGCTGTTTCACCTTGTGCAATGTTGTTGAGCATGCTCAGGCAATGACGCAGCTCTGTGACATGCACAGTAGGCACCGCACGGTGCATGCCCGGGGTGCTGACACCGACGCCTGCCGCGCTGATGATGTGCTGAACACAGGAGGCAGTGCAGGGCATGGCCACCACTGTGCCAGTGGTGCTAGTGCACTGTTCTCATGTGTGGTGCTCATGCCCCAGAGCGCCGTAGGCACCATGGTGCCACAGCGCAGTAGGCTACTGCAGGGTGTCACACACAGGCACCCTACTGCGCTACATGCAGACAGTCCCAATAGTGCTGTGGCGGTCTGTGTGCGAGAGACCCTTGACCCTGTGGTTGACCTTTGCCCCCTAAGTACCATGTGTCCTCATGGGAGCACCCCATCACACTGTTCGGTGACAGTGCGATGGGGAATGACAGCGCTGTACTGTGCAGCATCTGCACGTGGGGGACATGCACTACAGAGAGCCATTTTTTATCTGGACTGCATGAGAGATGGCAAGCAGGAGAGCCCAACAGTGGACTGCACTTGAGCTGGCCAACCTTGTGGCTATTGTTGAGCCCCATGCTGGGGCCGTTTGGACAGGACCCACTAAATAGGCCATGCAGTGCCATGTGGGAGGAGGTGGCAGAGGCCATGGAGGAGGCCACAGGGATTGCTCTTAGTGCTGAGCAGTGTTGCCACCAGTATGGGGATTTCTGGTGGAGGGACCCAGAGAGGCTGGGGAGACTACAGGCATGCACGAGGTGAGGTGCCATGCCACGGCCAGGTAGGTGCTCCATCCATACACTATTAGCGTCCATCTGTCCAGGTGTCATGGTGTACATGTGTCCACCCTGCAGGGAGGTGGGGGCCATCCAGTGTGGGTGGTGGTGGTGATGGTGGTAGTGGTGGTGGGGTTGTGGCATGGCTGGGCTGTGCAGGATCCCACACACTGGTGGGGGGGACTTTGCTACTGATTTGTACTGATGTTCCCATCTCTGTGTTTGCACCCTAGGCCCAGAGGAGAGATGTCGAGCTAGGGAGGCCAGAACTGAATGGGAGAGGGCTGGTGCACTGCAGCAGAGGCATGGCAGAGGGGCCATGGGACAGCAGCGCCTGGCTGGCATGGATGCAGGTGAGTGCCTTTTTCCACATCACATCTGTGCATGCTGTATTGAAGGGTTGGCAGTGGGGCATGGCCACCAGCACTTGGCCCCACTGCCGTGCATGCCACACGGTACACTCAGCACTGTCCTGTGGCACTGCATGTGTGGGTGGCCATCGCTGGTGGTCCATGCGTGCACTGGGTACATGGCTGTACCACTGCCTTTGCACCGCATAGCCATGTCACTGTACAGCCACAGTGGTGCTGTGCGAGACATGGGCAGTGGGTGTGTGCAGTAGTCTGCATTGCTGTGGGTGCCTGGGTAGGCAGATCTTGTGGATGTGGTCACTGTGGGTGGTCGCACACCATCACAGGGGTGTGGCCCATGGCTGTATGCCATGCACAATGGGTGGGCTGCAGGGGGATGGACAGTCACACATATTGACTCTGCTCCCTTGTCCTAGGTGGACATCGCTGGACAACAATAGAGTGTGGCGTGCAGGAGCTGCTGCAGCTAGCATGAGCATTCCTAGAGATACTACAAAGGATGGAGCAGGATGGGGTCTGGCACCGCAGTGGACAGATGTGGCACAGGAGTAGAGAGTGGGGCAGGCAATAGGTCTTCCATGCCCCCTAATTGACCTACCCCCCTGGACCCACCCTCACACCCCTTCTTCCCTCTCCCAATTGTTTACCCCTGCCCCATGCCTGCCCCCACCTGGTTTGTGGCCCTTTCCGCCCACCCTTGTATATATTTGTAAATATGTTTTATTGTTTATAGTGTTTAATACATACATTTTGTTATGACAACTGGGGTGGTCTCTGATTTGCAGTGGGCTGCAGGTGCTTGGTTGCAGTGGTGTGCATGGTGTTGGGGGTGGTGCAGGCATGGGCGTGTGTGTGTGTCCGGCAGGGACCAGACTATGGTGTGGGCAGGGGACTCGGTCACTGTCTGTGGTATGTGTGTTGTTCTCTGTGCACTGGACCCCTGTGCGCAGTGGTCCACAGTGCAGGCACTGTGTCCATAGCACCCCTGTCAGACTGTCCATGGCCTGTGCAGCTGACACCCTTGCATGTCTGTGCTATGCACGGTCTGCTGGCATGTCAGTGGTGGCTGTCCATGCTGGCAACCCCCTGTACCTGGCACAATGCCGGATTGCCTCCTGTCACCGGTATGGTGCATGTCTGCCTTGGGTGGCACTGTGGCCTCTGCTGTTGTTGTCCACCCTCCATGCTGTCATTTGTGTCTGTTGCAGGGAATGTGCTCCAATGTCTGTCACTTGTGCTCCGGCCGCATGCTGATGGTGGACGGATTCATGGTGCATGCACAGGGTGGCTGGTAAACCTGTGCCATGGAGGGGTGCTGGCTGTGGGTACACGGCTGCTGTGGCCACACACGAGCAGGTTTGTTGCTCTGCTATTGTGTCCCTGTGTTGCAGTGCCCTTGGGTATGGGTGGGTGTTTGTCCATGCCCTGTGTTGCATCCTGTGTGGCGCATGCTTCCGTGCACCACTGTGAGCATCTGTGCTGGCTGTTGGGGCCAGTGCTGGGACAGGTTGTGTGCTTGAGTGGGTGTGCAGGGTGCTGTACTGCTGGTGGTGGGGTCCAGGGCAGGCCCTGTCACATGCGGGGTACCTCGTGTGCCAACACAGGGTCAATCTCTCAGCTGTGCCTTGGGGGGGCTGTGCAGGGTGGCACTGTGTCTGCAGTTGTTGCATCAGTGGCTGCTGCCTCCCAATGCAGGGTGCTCATGGTGGGGCTGCCTTGCATGGCTCCATGGTGCACAGGGTTGCATTGTCACAGTGGGGGTGGTGGCATGCATAGGGTGACATGCACTGTTGGCCACTGCTCCTGGGCAGGGTGTCTGGGGATCACTGTGCAGGGTGTGCTCTGCATTGGTGGGATGGTGTGGCACAGGGTGGCCGGACCTCCTTGTGCTCCGGTCACAGCTTGCCAGGGGGTGTGCTGGGGCACCATGCACCAGCTGTGGAATTGTTGCTGGTGTCCATGGGCTGGTGGTTCTTCCAGCTCACCTCAGGTTGTGTGGTTCATGGGGTGCGGGGGGCACTGTCTGGTCTGCTCCTATGTCCATGTCTTCCATGGGTGGTGAACCCCTGCATCCTGTCCCAGCACATCCCTGGTTGTGCTGATGCACTGCTACCCTGCTCCACTGCACATCCCTGGTTGTGCTACTGTGCATCAGACCTATGCCACTGCGCATCCCTGGTTGTGCCATGTTGTGGTTGGTGTGATATTCAGTTGTGCTGCACAAGCACATCTTGGCCTGCGCTGTGTTTGAATATCGCGCACGTTACGCATAGGCGCACTGCACTTGCGCCTGCTCCTGTTATTGCGCTACTTTGTGGTGCAGTTTGAATACCTGGGCCAGGGTTTATCAGCAGGAAGACAAACTATGACCTATGTCCACTGACTTGGAAAAACAACAGAATGGGATGGAAAGTTTAAAATTAAAAGTTGAAGAGCTGGAAACAAAGAGTAGGAGAGGGAATTGAAAGATAGGTGCTGTTCCAGAAGGGCTAGAAGGCAAAGATATAATAATATTTTTGAAGATCTGCTGACAGAAGCATTACCTCCTCAGGAAGGGAATTTAAGGATACAGTTGGATAGAGCTCATCGTGCCATGGCAAATCCAAATTATATAGGCAAACAACAAATATTTGTCTATATGAGACCACATAGATATCAAGATAGAGAATGTATTTTGCAAAAAGCCGGGATGGAGAAGGGCATCCATGTGTCTTTGCATGTGTTTCCTGATTTTGGGCCTGAAGTGATATAAAAACGAAAGGCTTTTGCTTAAGTAGTATCCCTTCTACAAGAACACTATGTTAAAGAGCTACTGATGCCTCAAAGAAAACTTTGAAAAACATAATAATTTGGAACAATTCTGCTTACATTACATTTATATTTTATATATTTCTCCTACCCATAATGTATTACTAAGGAAATGTGTATGGATATATGATCGTTGCCCCTTAGAGTTTATTTTGAGTTCATTTGCCTCTATAGCTTACTCCCTACTCCAAGTCATAATCCTCTGTTATGATATCACAGTCTGTTGCCATGAATGTAACTGTGAGGTCACAAGCAGTGCTCTGTGACTTCAGATAGGGAGAAAACAGCAGAAACGGACAAACCTTTCTGGAGCAGAAACCCTTTTTTTTTTTTTTTTTTGACAAATGACCTCAGTAATAAATAGTGGGGAGACGGAATATACAGCACTAATGGGAAATACAAGCTGGACTGTGTCCAAATATTATGTTGTGTAAAGTTCATCTGAATGTGTCACCAGCTCTTTAAATACTCCTTTGCTCCTCCAGCAAAGCTACATATATTTCACAATGGTGGGGACTTGACCTTTTATTCACTTTGGGAGGTAGAAAAGCATGTCAGAAGATTAATTGCAGGTAAAGGTTCAACTTCTGGGTCAAGTCCTTCAGCCTGAGTTTCAGCCCCAACTTCAAAGTACAGTGAAATAAATCAAGAGGCACAAGGTATTGGGATGAACAAAGCAAATGAGAAGAAAACATTACCATCTTCACCAGTTACAAATAAGTAGAAACAAATTCCCCATTGAATGCATCTCAATATTGAGTAGGCCCTGCAGGCTAATATTATTTGTAAAATGGAATAGGGTGGGGGAGAAGGAAAAAACACACACACACATATATATATATATATATATATAGATATATACACACATAAATTTATAAAATCTTGGCTTCCTTTTCTGCAAATCTGCCTGTCTGGCTACCCTTTCTATGCTTCCACTCACACTTGGAGAGCTCCTATTAAGGAGCCTCAGCTATCTGACAGTAATTTAGGGTAGGCACCAGGACCATGGCAGGCTGGCTAATGGCTCTTATAACAAAGTAGGTAAATATAGGGTAAGGGCTACTAGGTGTTTTTTTGTTAGTTGGTGAACCAGTTCACCATTGTTTTTTCTGTATGTCATGTTGGTTTTATTTGGTTTCCACAGTGGGTGTACAAAAGAAAAAGGGTTCAGCAAGTCCATTTATTCGGCTATAATTTATTGTATTTTGGGTGTGACCAGAATTATGGGAATTCACTTTTTATTTATACTTTTTTATATCTGTTACCTCTAAGTGGGATCTATACTGTATGGCATGGAATGTGAATGGAGCACATAGCAAAAATAAAATTCAGCAAATTATTAATGAAGCACAAAGTAAAGGCACTGACTGCATATTATTGCAATATTATTGCAAGAAACCCATTATAAAAAAGTGACTTCAAATATTTGGTAAACTTATTTAAAGTCAATGGAGTCTCTGCTCCATATACAAACTTGGCTAGAGGGGTCACTATGGTATGGAAAAAAGTATCCAGTTACAATTTATTGATTCCTATGTTGATGTCAATGGGAGAAATGTTACAGCACAGCTATGTAAGTATGGTACAGCTGTAACAGTAGCTGAAATATAAGCCCCAATATAGAGGATACAGATTTTTTTTGCAGAATTTCTTCTGAAGGTAGCAGATTATACATACCTCATAATCACAGGTGGAGATCTGAATCTTGCCCTAGCAGGTATAGATAGGTTGCATGGTGTAGAGGAAAAAAACGAGTGCAGTAGCTCTCTTCAAATGATTTATGGAAGAACTAGCCTTAGTAGATGCATTTAGAGATTTCTATCCTAGTTTGAGAAGCTTCTGATTTTATTCCAGGGTATTTAATTTATACTCAAGAATAGATTATATGATCATATCAAAATCATTATTATATTCTGCTGCTAATATTAGGTATGGATCTATAAAGATATCAGACCATGCTTCGCTGGACACGAAGTGCATGTTCAAAAGAGAGTGGAGAGATTTTTCATGGAAATTGAATCCATACCTTTTGAAAGATGAGTTATTTAAGTCAAAAATTGTGGAAGAACTTAGTTGCTTCTGGGATTTAATTACCAAGGAGAATATTTCTCTAAACATAGTATGGGACTCTAAAGGCTTACTTAAGGGGTTGGTTGATAAGTCAAAACAGTTACAAAAAAAAAAAAGAAAGCTAGCTTTAAACTGCAGGACTTTGAGAACAAATTAAATGCAGCTCAGCAGAAACATACTGTTTCAAGTTCAGAGGATGACCTAAAAGAGGTCCTTAGGCTGAGGGAATTGTATAATAAAGAAAAAAATGAAAAAGTGGAATACACCTTGGCTAAGGTAAGGTCAATGTTTTATTTTTTTAGTGATAAGTCAGATAAACTATTAGTATACCAACTAAAATGTGAACAAGTACAAAACGGTTTACATAGAATTAAAGATTAGCATGGTATCTTAGTGAGAGATCCGGAGAAAATCAACTTTATCTTTCAGAAGTTCTATCAACACCTGTATACTTCAGAGGAAGAGATTCCAGAGGAAAGTATGGATACCTTTCTGGATTCTTTACAGTGCCCTGTATTAATAGAAGATGATTTAAAAATTGTGAATGAACCTATCTCTGTTGAGGAGATTAGAGAAACAATTTTAGAACAATCAAACAGCAAATCTCCAGGGGCAGATGGCTTTGTGAATGAATCTTTTAAGCAATATATAGCAGAACTGGCCCCAGTTCTGTGTGAGGTTTGCACCCAGTTTAGATGATGCCATGCCCTCCCCAGCTCTTTCAATGAAGTAATAATAATGTTGCTGCTCAAAAAGGATAAAGATCTGGAAAATTGAAGGTCCCATAGACCAATTTCATTATTAAATTCAGATTGTTAAATATTTACAAAAACATTTAACAAATGGATTAAACAGGGTTATACATAAAATAATACACGAAGATCAAACGGGATTCATAAAAGGGAGAAGATTTTCAAACAATACTAGATGTACAATTAATATAATAGATAGGGCAGCTGGGAAGGGCATGGCTCTGCTCACACTGGATGCAGAAAAGGCATTTGATAGGGCTAGTTGGAAATTGTTATAAAAAAAACTGTGGAAATTTGATATTAAAGGGCTTTTCCTAATGGTGGATAAGTTACATTTACAACACACCCTGTGCAAAAGTGAAAACTAATCAGACTCTTTTGAAACTGTGTCATCTTCTAAGATGTACAAGACAGAGGTGTCCCTTATCACCCCTATTGTTTTCAGTGTCTAATTGAACCACTAATCATATCTGTTAGGAATTTAGCACCATAGATCGGTATAAAAATAGATGGGAACTGGCATGTGATCTCACTTTATGCAGACAATGTCATATTGTATATACAGAATAATCAAAATTCCACTTAAATTTTATTAAAAGTATTAGATACCTTTAGCAAGATTTCTGGATATAGAGTTAACTCTCATAAGTCTTAAATCCTGTTGTTGAACTCAAACAGTGATCGTCAGCTAAATTAAAAATCATTAGGAGTTTGCAAAGAAAATGTTAAGTACTTAGGGATATACTTGCATAAAAATCTTAAACTGTGGGAGTTACATTATCCACCATTATTGCAAAGAATAGATTTAAGATTTGGATAGGAGGGTACTATTGCCACTTTCTATTATGGGAAGATGCAACGCAGTGAAGATGAATATCCTTCCTCATTTGCTCTTTTTGTTTCAAGCATTTACAATCAAAGTGGATAAGGGTATATTTAGGGAGTTCAAAATACACAGAAGAAAGTTTGTATGGGCAAACAAAAAATCCTAGACTTTTTTTTTTAAGTTTCTTATTTTTAGTCCAGCCTTCCCTTACCTCAGGTCTCATCCATTCGCCACCCCTATGCCCAAGCTTACCCCCTGGGTGGAGCCACAGAGGGGGCTTTCCAATCCCTAATGGACATTGTGGGCAAGCCCTGGATTGCCCCCCCGGTCAAGGCCATGAAAGCGGGACTCCTCCAGTTGGCATAGGTGGCAATGGGCAGCAGAATGGGATGAGCTGTGATGCTGGGGGCCAACATTTTGTGTTTTTTCCTGAGGTCTGGGATGTGCAATGATGTCTAGTGTCTGCCCTACCCCCTAGAACATTCAGGTGCCAGTTGCTGCATTTCCCATGACCTCCACCAGGGGTCCATCAAATGCCAGACACACTCCCCACTCTCCCACCGGAGAAGGAGAGCAGTCCTCAGGGTGTTCCATCCTTCTCTCCCTTGCTGGCCATCTAATGTCCTGGGCTTGCTCTCGAACCCAGGTCACCTGTGTCACAAGCGGAAATCCAACCACTGCGCCGACAGGCCAGCTACAACAAAAACCCTAGACTTAAGTTGCTGACTTTATATTTGCCTATGGAAGAAGGTGTCTTTGGCTTGCCAAACATGTATTTATACTATCTGGCTGTACAGCTAGAAATGTTGATATGGGTGTTTGGGATCTTTGAGAGCAAACCATTATGGCTGAAAAGGGAAGCCTACAGGCTACCTGGGAGGGAAATAAAGACAGCACTGGACTTAAATTCAGACAGTGCTCTTCTTGCGTTTAGCACCAGGACTACTTTGGTGGTTTGGAAAAAGGCAAACATCTTATTGGGTTACAAGAACAAGATCACACAGTTATCCCCAATAATATCAGATGTGTATTTGCCCCTCTCTTATTTTCCTTCGAAGTGGATCCAAGGTGATTTTTTTTTATAACTTAAGGATTTGTTCTCTCCTACAACCTCTAAAATCCTAACTTTTGAAGAACTGACAGTGAAACTTAATTTATAGCCAGGGACTTTCCTTATATAGTTACATGTTAAGAAAATTCTGAAAAAATGCATAGGGAACTTAGCACTTCCAGCGATTTCCCCAGTGTAAGAATTTTTTACATTATTTGTTTCAAGTGTATACATAATAGGAAAAATATATTCATTCCTATCAATAGAATCTAAAGAAGATCTGGAAATATTAAGGAGCAAATGGGAAAGGGATTTGTCAAGGCCAATTGCTTCATCTCAATGGGCTAATATTTAAATCTTCCCATAGTAATATTTCCCAGAATATTAAACTGAGACAAATTCGGTTTAATATATTCCATAGAACATACTATACTCCTAGGAAATTGAATAACTTTAATGATGGAATAGCAGATAGATGCCAAAATGTGTAAAACTGCCGAGGGATCATTAGTACATATGTTTGTAGCCTGTCCAGCCCTTAAAGAATACTGGCAGAAGATATTTAAACTACTGCAGCATATTTTAGGTGTGGATTTTAAATTCGATCCTGGTATTATCCTCCTTCATATATTTGAGGGAATAGGTATTTCCATCCAACAGGCAGATTTGTTCAAATTAATCTTAATAAATACCAAAAAAGATTATTCTTCAACAATGGAAAGGTGTTAAGCCTCCGACATATAAAGAATTATTAAATCTCATGCTGGAAAGTGCTAAATTGGAAAGATTGCATTATGTTAGATCTGGCGATATAAGCTGCTACTGCTGTGCCTGCATTGCAGCTATTAATAGCACTCCTCTTTGCTCTTCTTCAGGTACAGCCTGCTGTTTCCTCCAGCTGCAGCCTCAACCACCTGGTTCCTTCCCCCAGGATAGCGATCCAACTGACCTTAGCTTCACTGTTATGGGGACCCCCCGGTGCTGCCAGTGTAGGTATCAGACCCAGTACTGTTCCCAGTTCTGGCCACACTTCCTTTAGCTTTCAGCCAGTAACCTTCAAACAGGTGGAGACCCTCCTTCTGTCATTGGACACTAAAAAGAGTGCCAGTTCTGACTCCTTAGAACCGTTTTTTTTTTCTAAAAGCAGGCTGTCATTAGTTGACAGCTCCTATTATTCATCTATTTAATAGCTCTCTGACCCAAGGGGAGCTACCACTTATTTGGAAAATTGTGCATATTATCCCTCTTTTCAAGTCCAGTGACCCTACCAACTTGAACAATTACAAACCAATCTCCCTTCTTCCAATACTATCCAAGCTTCTGGAAAAATCATCAACACACAATTGAGAGAATATCTGGATTATGAAAATATTTTAAACCCAGCCCAGTCTGGGTTCAGACTCAAGCATAGCACCATGTCGGCTCTTGCCAAAGTGACTAATGACTGGCAAATCGCATTGGATATTAACAATGCATCTATGCTCTCTTCCTCGACCTTAGCAAGGCCTTTGATATGGTTGATCACTCCATCCTGCTTGACACTCTGAGTAGCATTGGTCTAACTTCTGCTGCCTTAAAATGGTTCCAATGCTATCTTACAAACTGAAGGCAGCAAATTAAAGCACAAGGGGAGCTGTCCCCACTTATGATCTTGCCCCGAGGTGTCCCACAAGGCTTTATATTGGGCCCTATCCTCTTCACACTTTACATAAACTGCATAGACTCTTGCATATTCATGGGAAATGTTCACCTTTTCACAGATGACACAGTCCTTTACACAATCAACTCCTCCCTTGATCTTGTTTATAAGGAGTTACAGCATGACTTTGTCATCCTCCAACATAACTTGCTGAACCTTAAGTTTCTGCATAATGCTAAAAAGACTAATGCCATGAACATCTCCTTTCATGTCTCCCATACCATAGGGACATCAACAAATATCCAGATTACCACCCTCCTTGGTGAACCTCTGGAAATAATGGACAAGTTCAAGTATCTGGGTGTCTGGTTGGACAATACACTCAGTTTCATGGTACATCTGAATGAGCTAACTAAAAAGCTAAGACAGCACCTTGGCATCTTTTATCGCATAAGACACCTACTCACACTTGAGGCCAGGAAGCAGCTGGTCCAAACAACTTTTCTACCATTGCTCAATTACACTGACTTTCTTTACTGTTACTGCCCCCAGCAAGCATTACAGAAGTTCAACACCCTCCATCACCACACACTGAGATTTAAATTAGACATGTCCCTGTGCACCCACCACTGCATGCTGTATCAGGCAATCGACTGGCCGTCTCTTACTTTGAGGAGGCAAATCAATGCCCTTCTGTGTCTCCTCAGGGCTCTCTCTGACAAGCTTCCACCCTATATCAGCAACCTGTTCAAGCAGACTAAGGGTGTGTATGGCATATGGAACTCATCTTTTGTCTACCTCAAGATACCTCAAACAAGGACATGACATGGATCAGCCACTATTAGCTCCTTCCTACCTTCTCTTTGGAACAATATACAAAAGGTTCTTAAGCTTTCCTTCCTGCCAGGTCCTTACACATTCAGGCAGCTGCTCTACAGATGCCTTAAGTCAGCATGTGACTATTTTAGGTGATCACTCTTATTTGGCCAGCTTAGCCCCCCAAACCTCCAGCACATACCCTATCCTCCTTACTCTTCCCCTGCCCACCTATATCCCTCTGCATTTACTTTCTTCTCCTGTTTTCCCTCTTTTCTGCATTCTATTCCTCTTGCTGTTGCCCCTCCCCCTCCGGGGTCTTCCACTTAGGCATCTCTGCCCCTAACTCGCTCTTGACCACCTCATTCTTACCCACAACTCCCTTCCTATCTTGTATGACCCTTCACCTCTATGCCCTCTTCCTCCTGTTTTACCTATGCTTTGCACTTGCCTTTTGTTTAATTAAGCCCTTTTCCTGATGCCTATTGTGTACATTGATAGCTGTCCTCTGTTTGTTGACCCCTGTGTTGTTGTAATACTGTATTTGCATTTGTTCTATGTGTCTAGGACCATGTTGCAAATGAGCTTGCTCAATGATGTAACCGGCTGGTTAAATAAAGTTTGATTGATTGATAAGCAAATTTGAGGCACTCTGGGCACCATTCACAGAGGCATTGTGAAATAACCTGGTATAGGTTTTATTTATTTTTGTACTTGTGTAGTCTGTTTATTCATTTATTTATTTTTTTAGGGTTATTCTTAACTTGTAGTTTTTCATTTTAACTCTGGTCACACCCTAGACTGGGTAAGGATAAAAACCTGTTTTCTAAATAAGCATAGGAGTCCTCCCTGGCCATAACAAGATGTAAGAGGATTCTGACGCCCCCCAAAAAAAATCTGCATGTCTTGTTTTGAGCCAGGTTTGTGTACAGGAAGAAAAAAATACTATAGTAATCTTGTTTCTTCTAATTGAGTCTTGCTGTATTCTGACAGTATGCAGTTAGCCCTTCCAGTTCAACTGCCCGAGAGTTGAAAGAGTTAACTCTATGCAGAAGCATAAAACATTGAGCTTGAACTCAGTTTTCAAACCACTGCCCATGGTACATTCTATGCAACCATCAGATTCTCATGAGCACTAAGTGACCGGACACTAATGTCTAGTAATGAAAAGACAACTAGAGAAATAGTAACAACTATAATAGTAATAAAAATAATAATGATAACATGGCCATATGACAAATGACCAACCACTGGGCAGCAAAGACTCAAGTCGAGAAGCCCAAGAAAAATGTTATATCTATAGTGAGGTAGGTACCCTTGAGGTGCAGCACTAACAAATGTCATCCCTTGATTAGGGAATGTTCTGCAGAGGTTTTGTTGGGAGAGGCAGGGAGGGAGGGAGGTCAGAATACAGCAAGACTCCATTAGAAGAAACAAGATTATTATGATAAGTAATTTTTTCTTCAAACAACATGACATCTTGCTGTATTCTGACAATATGCAGACTACCAAGCAGTATCCCATGGAGGTGGGTATAGACTCTGCAACACTGCTGCGCCAAACCTGGTATCACTTCTAGCCTGGGTATCCAGGCAGTAGTGCTTAGTGAATGTATGAATAGTCTTCCAGGTGGTTGCGTTACAGATCTCTAGAAGAGGCATATCTCTGGCAGCTGCCACAGAAGCAGCTGTCCCCCTTGCTGAGTGAGCCCTAGGGGCTGCATGTGGCTCTTTCCCCAGTTTGCTATGGCAGAACTGGATACATGAAACAATCCACCTAGCAATGTTCCTCTTGGTGGCTGGCTTACCTTTGCCTACCTCACAACAGGTGAGGAACAGCTGGGTACATTCATTCTGATGGGCCTTTGTCTGGTCAATATAGTAGCTAATGGCCCTTTTTATATTTGAGCTGTGCAATCGTCATGGCCCAGAGGAAGAATGGTCAGAAAAGAACACAGGAAGAGTCATAGTCTGTATAAGGTGAAAATCCAAAACCACCTTAGGGAGAAATTTCCTATTACTTCTAACAACAACTTTATCTCTGTGGAACAATATATAGTCAGATTCCACTGATAGGACCTGTAGCTGACTAGTCCTCTTGGCAGAGGTGATGGCTACCCAAAAGACAGTTTTCTAAGTAAAGTACTTAAGTTCAGATGTAGACATAGGTTCAAAGGGAGGTTGAATTAGCTGGGCTATGCAGACATTCAGATTCCAAGATGGAGTAGGCTCCCTATGAGGAGGGTGTAAATGTAACAACCCCTGAAAAATTTCTTAAAAACTGAGTGGGATGCCAGGGAAGGGCCCTTCCCTGCAGAGAGATATGCAGACACAGCTGAGAGTAGAGTGTCAAAGGCCTAGAGAATGCAAGTGGACCAAATAATCCAATGTAGGAGCCAAACCTGCTGAATGAGGCTCCAAACCCTTCTGTGCACACCAGATGGAAAATCTCTTCCACTTTGAAGAATAGGTTTTTCTGGTGGCAGGTTTTCTAGAAACCTTCAAAATATCCAGTACCACTTGTGACAGATGCAGGCCTGTGTATTCTAACTCATCAAGAGTCTGGCCTTGAGCCTGAGGGATCTAAGATTGAGATACCAGATTCTCCCCTGAGAGGAGGACAGCAGGTTGTGCTTCCTGGGAAGGCAGATTGTATAATGCCACGGACAGAGATATCAGCAAGGGATACCATGGCTACCTGGCCCAGTCTGGTGCAATCAACACCACAGTGCAAGGCTGGCTCCTGATCTTAACCAGCACTCTGAAGAGAAGATTGAATGGAGGGAAGACATACAGGAATCTGCTGGTCCATTTCAGAATCAGTGCATCCAGGGCACAGAGCCAAGGACTAGAGGCCTGCAGCAGACCTGAGGCAGCTGGTGATTGTCTGGGGTTGCAAACAGGTCTGTCTCTGGTGTGCTCCATTTGCTGAATACTACTTGCAGTATCTCCTTGTTCAGGGACCACTCATGGTGGCTCTGGGTGATCCTGCTGAGGGAATCTGCCAGCACATTGTCCTTGCCTGGTAAATGCACTGCTAACAGGGAGACCTGCAGAGAGTATGCCAGACTCCAAATTTTAATGGCTTCTGTGCACAAGGCCAAGGATCTTGTCTCCTCCTGCTTGTTAATGTAGTACATGGTTGTGGTGCTGTCTGCACTGACCTGCACCACCTTGTCCTGTACTTCCTTAGAGAATGATAGCAAGGCTAGGAACACAG
The DNA here is from genome assembly GCA_016271365.2 of Neoceratodus forsteri. NCBI lineage: Eukaryota > Metazoa > Chordata > Ceratodontiformes > Ceratodontidae > Neoceratodus > Neoceratodus forsteri. The sequence goes on along the minus strand of CM057457.1, from coordinate 414,243,725 downwards.
ACCTGAGTTCCAGCAGGTTGCTGTGGAGTAGAGACTCCTGGTGAGACCACTTTTTTTGGGAGGTGAAATTCCCTGGGTGAACTTCCCAACCCAAAAGAGATGCATTCGTAGAGAGAACTACTGAGGGGGACTGCTGAAGAAAAGGAACCCCTTCCCTGAGGTTGCCTCTTCCAGCCACCATTGGAGAGCCTGAATCAATGTAGGAGTCACTGGAATCAACTTGGATAGAGGATCCTTTCTCTAAGATGAAAAAGACATTAGGTGAACCTGGATGTCCCTCATTTGGAACCTAGCTCCTGGGACCACTGCAGTAGATGCTGCCATGTGGCCCAGCTGCTGAAGAAAATGTCTTGCTGGGTGAGACACTTAGACCATAAAGGAACTTGCTAGCTGGATCAGATTGTTCACTCTTTGCACAGCCAGAAAGGCCTTTGCCTGAACAATATCCAATTCTGCCCCTATGAAGACCAACAGCTGAGCTGGCTCTAGTACCAACTTGGGCAAATTCACCAGAAACCCCAGAGACTTTAGAATGTCTTGCACCAAGACCAGGGCTTCTCTGCCCTGCTCAGGAGACTGGCCTACAATAAGCTAGTCATCCAGGTAGGGAAAAACTGACAGTCTTTGCTTTCTTAGCAATGCCACCGCTACTTCTAAATCAAGGATGGAAATGAGAAGGAAAAAGTGTGGCCCCCTGGAAGTTGAACCTCAGACCTCTGGTATGCCATTCCATCACTCTAACCATTAAGCTACAGGCTCACAATGGTCAGAGGGGCTGATGAATTTCCTTAAATCCACACCCTCCTTTCTCAAGTGTTGCACAATCCTGCAACCAGAAACAAATTTAGAAATACAAGCAGATCAGTTCTCTCAGTGCAATTAAGCCCCTGCAAGGCATATTTTTTAAATCAAGGATGGAAATGAGAAAGTAAAAGTGTACTGCTAGGCACTACTGCTAGGCATTTCATGAAAGTTCTGGAAGCAGAGGAAAGGATGAAAGGCATTGCCCTAATTTGGTAGGGGCCTGAGAGTAACTCAAACCTTAAGTACTTTCTGTGTGAGTGTCTGATAGGTATTTGGAAGTAGGCAACCTTGAGGTCCAGGGAGGTTAACCAGTCTCCTGACCTTAAAGAGGGAAGAATCATGTTCAAAGTCACCATTTTGAACGTGGGTCTTGTGAGATGTTTATTGAGATACCAGAGATCTAGGATGGGCCACCACTCCCCACTTTTCTTTGGCTAAGGAAGTACATTGAGTACAACCCTTTACCCTGTGTATGAAAGGAACAGGTTCCACTGATCTTAGCTCTAGAAGGGAGGAAACCTCTGGCAGGCTTGAAAGATCTTGCTCTGATTCTGGGAAACCTTTTGAAATTCAGAGCAAGTCCTTGGCTCGCTACATCCAGGACCCATTTGTATGTTGTAACAGACTTCCATGCCTGGAAGTAGTGAGACAACCTGCCTCCTACTGGAATAGGGGAGGCAGCCCTGGCTGACACATCAAGGTGTCTGTTTGGCAGGAGTTTTTGGTTGGGAGGTGGATGCAGCCCTGCTCATCCCTATCCTACCTCTCCTACTGAAGAAACTCATCTGCTATTGGTAAGTAGAGGAGGTCTGAGCTTGGTAGAAAGGCCTCTATAAAGGCCTACCCCTGCCAGCTGTAGACTACTGCTTTTGGGGAGTAGCAGCTTTTTCTTTTGCAACTGCACTCCTGTAGATTTTCCTGTGTGTATATATATATATATATATATATATATATATCCATCTTTTTCAAGTACATCTCTGTTTGTTTCTCCAACTAGAGAGTTCTAGGTGACAGGGAAATCTATAGCCTTGGCCTGGGTATCCTGTGACAGATTGGTACATATGAGCCAAGCAAATATCCTTAAAGTGACAGATGTAGCCATAACCCTCGATGACATGCCATTGGAGTCCACAGCAGCATGGAACTGTACATTGGAAGTCTCAATACCATCAGCAGCCACCTGCTTCAGTTCCTTGGCTAGCTAGGGAGGAGCATTTTTAGCCATGTCCAAGACAGACTCCTACCTGGACTTCTGGTACCAGGCCACACAGGCCATGCAAGAGGCTTGCCTGAGCCCTAGGGAAGATGCTAAGTATTGTTTCTTAGGCATAGCATCTATCATACTGGAGTCCATATCGAGGGGTGAGACGCCATGGGAATGCATGCTTTATCACAGGTAGTGGCCTGTACCACTGCTACATGGCTGCAATTATTATAAAGAAAATCTGTACCTGAGCCTGAAAGCAGGCACCTCCTATCCATCCTCTTATCAACTGAAGGGATGGAGGTAGGCATCGGCAGTATTTTGTTTGTTTAGAGACTTATGCAGAGGGATGGAAAGTCTCTTGGACTCGGGACTGCCATCATTACTATGAAGTAAGGCTCTTCCTTTTCTTTGGCTACCTCCACTGTAGGCAGCTGCAATGTTTCTGCCACTTTTTTATGCAAAGTGAAATAAGAGGGAGAATCCCCTTGCCTGGGAGGGGAAACTGAATCAGGCCCATCCTGGGAGATGTCAGGCTCTACAGATTCACCCAAGCCTTCCTCATCTTCCTCTTCCTCTTCTTCTCCTCATCCTCCTCCCACTCTGTCTCATAATAGGTTTCCGGTGGGAGTAGAACAGGGAACCGACTGAACTGGATAGCGCGTAGGGGTTGTTGGTTCACTCAGTTCCGGATGAAGCAATTGTACAATTCTAATCGCTTTTTCGATTTCTTCTGCAATATGGGTTGGGAATTTATGATCCAAACTGGAAGATTTTCTTTTCTTCATTGTGGATACTGAAGCCTCAGGATTGCTTTCCTTTTGCCTGAAGAGGTATCACCCTGATCAGAAGGCACCTCTAATGGTTCGGTTGCACCCTCTGGAACTAAACCAGACCGGCCATCCAGGTCAGTGGACTTCTCGCTCATTCTTTCCTTAAGCTGGGCTAAACGCTTATCCAGTGTGGCTTAGGAAAGTTTGAGCAGATTTGGCAGTCTGCTTTAGGTGGTCAAACCCCAGACAGTAAATACAGATAAGGTGGGGATCCGCCTTGGCAAAAACCTCCCCACACTCTGTGCAGTGCTGAAACCCAGTGGGTCCAGTCTTTTTCTTGGGTTTCTCAGACATAATGCACTGTGAGTCAAAGTTACCCTTTAGAGGCGGTCAGAGCAGAGTAACCAAATGTTTTCGGTTAGCAACTGGGTTAGTGATTGGTGGGAAAAAAAAAGACAAACTCAGTCTTTTTTAAATCATAAACCACCGGATCCCAGATACACACAAAAATCCAGCTATACAGTTTACCTCAAATATGACGAAGAAAAGATCGGTTCTCCCCTGGTTATGTGAACCGAAGAAAGAACTGAGACTTACCAGTTTTCTTCTCAATATCTATTCTAGGCTAACCTGTACCATAGACAGAGGTTTGAAGAACTGAAAAAAACAAATGCAGTTCTTTGAAACTGGGGAAAACAGCAACAGTAAACTGAAGCAGTGAGGAGAAAATCTCCGGAGTGTCTTCACAGCTGGGCAGAGAATCTGACAGTTACATAGGATGTATCAGAGACAGTGGTTTGAAGCTCAAGCTCAACGTTCTATGCTTCTGCATAGAGATAACTCTTTCATCTCCGGTGTAGCTGAAATAGAAGGGCTAACAGCATATTGTCAGAATACAGCAAGACTTCATGTTGTTTGAATTACATTTACTACTTTCCAAGCTTTTGAATATGTGCCAGTAGTACTACATAAATTGAAAATGTCAGTAATTCTTGGAGCTATGACAGGGGCTGCATATTTTAAAAGAAGTGTAGGTATGCCGTCTAAACCTGTTGCTTTCTTTTCATCTAATTTTAATTTAATGACATAAGTGTCACAAATCATTGCCTTTTTTAATATTGCTAAATTAAGACAGAAGTAAGCAAGATAATATATTTTATTTATAATTTGTAATAAATGGGGCAGTTCCATAATGATTTGCTACTGGCACTGCCTCTGGGGCACTGCCATGATAGTTGGTTTCTGTTGGCTGCCCCTGGAGCAGTGCTGTTGCTGCCCCAAGGTAACACTTGTGTAATTAGTTCCTGTGGGCTGCCCTGGGTAGTTGGTCCCAGGGTCTGTACCTGGGGCAGCACCTGTGCAATTGGCTCCCATGGGTTGCCCCTGGGGCAGTGTCCTCATTGCCTGTGGGGCAGCACCTGTGTAACTGGTGCCTGTGAGCTGCCTGGGCACTGTCCTTGCTGCCCCTGGGGCACCGTATGTGTAATTGGTTTCAATGGGGTGCCCATGAGGCAGTGCCTGTGTAGTTGGTGCCTGATGCCTACCCTGGGGGCAATGCATAAGAACAAATACCCAAAGACTGACCCAGGAGCAGCCAACAGGAACCAACTACACAGCTGCTGCCCCAGGGGCAGCCAATGGTAACCGATTATACAAGTGCTGCCCCGGGGCAGCCCACAGGAACTAATTACATGGGCACTGCCCCAGGGGCAGCTCATGGGAACCAATTACACAGGCACTGCCCCAGGGTCAGCCCATGGGAACCAGTTACACAGGCATTGCCCTAAAGGCAGTGAGGGCACTGCGCTAGGAGCAGCCCATGGGAATGAATTACACAGGTACAGCCCTAGGGGCAGCCAACAGAAGCCAACCATCATGGCACTGCCCCAATGGCAATGCCAGTAACCAATCAGTATGACACTACCCCATTTATTACAATTTATAAATAAAACTTACAAGACTTCTGTCTTAATTTAGCAATACTAAAAAAGGTAATGATTTATGACACCTGTATGATTAAATGCTCACAAATGAGTTTTACACAAGGCAAAAAAAGGTACTGGTTAAGGTCTGAATCCTTGAAGTCTGGCTGTTTTGGATGTAGATAGACATACACCTTGAACCACCAAAATACATTGTTTTTATTAGTTTTCCCAAGTTTTGTCTCTACTCAGAATAATGTGACACATAAAAAAATACCCCTGTTCAACATCTGAACCTTTGACTTCTGGATCTTGTGTATGCTGACATACATTTTGAGCCAAAGAAGCACAGTGAATTTAGATAGGATTTCAAAATGTAGTCACCACACCATATCTATCCTTTAGAAAAAAAGAAGTTTTTCCCTGGTGAAAGTCTGAACCCTTGACTCATGGGTCTGTAGCAGACAGACATACTGTATCTATTGAGTCACTGAAGCACACTGAAGTTTTGTAGTATTTTCAATTCTAGTCATACTACTACATATCTCTCCATCAGAAAAAGCAAGTGAATAAAGTTGTTCACACGGACATCAGAACAATAACACTGTCCTCTGAAATGTTCAGTGTTTTGTCTGGTTTATATGCCATGAAATCCCCCAAAAAAAAAAAAAAAAAACAGGTTCTATAACTGTAAATCTCCATCTGTCCTTGAAAATATGGTGGGGGTAGCAAGCAGTACTCATTGCTGGGGGGAGCATTTCCATAACATTGTCATGTATACTTAAAACCCTCAATTTCTCAGACTTGCAACAATCAGATTTGTGGGAAGTAACAGCTACATGTTGCTGCCCTGGGGGTATGGGACAAAATACACCAATAGGGATAGGTGGGTGGCACAGCATGAGGGTGCTGCACTAGGACAGCACTGACAGTGGGTGAAATCCATCAATAGGAGTAAGCTGGAGGAGGAGCTAAAGGGTGCTGACCTGAGGACAGTATTACGGGAACAAATCAACTTTGAGCGTGTGTATGCGGATGTCATCTGAGAGCTTGCCCCAAAGGGTGGGTTCTGTGATGTGGTTAAGAACTTGCATTTGGCAGTTTGCCGGAAGACTGCGCATTTCACATCTGGAACAAACCCTTTCCAGATGACAGCTGAGGTTGTCACTGGGGGTCATGCGGCCTATACTATCAGTGATCTGCTGAACAGATTGGGCTGTCTGAAGAGGAGTCTATGGAATTAGTACCTGATCAGTTGGGGAGAAAGGACTAGCACCAACTTGTGTGTCACGAAGGTCTGCCTCCACATTGGTGACTATTCGGGCTACTGTCTGTTGAGCAGCAGACTCTTCCAACATCTGCTCCATGTTTGTCTGGAAGAACTGTTTCTGCTCCTTGGGCAACTCCATGTTAGCAAGAGTGTTCCCAATCATTTGTTGGATCTACAATTTATCATCCTTTTAAAAGGTAGCAATCAGAGGTGCTTAGGTAAGGGCTAGGCCTCCCTCATGTTATGGGGGCAACCATCTTGGCGTCGCACATGGAGGTCACCATGTTTGTCATAACGTAGGGTTGCACTGTGATCACATGAGGTGCTGCCATCTTGGGGATGGACATAAAAAGGGACACCACTTGAGGGTCATGGCTGGGCACCATGTTGACTCAAATCATCATCACCTGATGAGATCACATCAATAGGGGCACAGTGAAAACAATCCATTGCTTTAACATGGCCAACAAACACCTCTCACTGGTGGCACAATTTTACCATCTTAGCTCTACATGTGATATGACTAACTTTGCACTGGTCTGCGCACACCTTTAGCAGTCTCTTTCTACAACACTCTATACGTGACACCCAATTTGCAGTTGTCCTGAAGCTCTCTATCCAAATCATTACTTACCCATTACAGGTCCTCCTTCAACTCTACATTCTCCTCATGCAAAGCATCATTCGTCTCACTCAACAAATCATTCATCTGCAGTACCCATCTCTTATCCTGTCTCAACCTATTGCAATCCTCTCTCAACATGCATAACTCTCGATCATTATTCTGAACAGACCAATGCAAAAGTGTGTCATTTTTATTACTTAAGGACTGGAGTTCCCTATCCAGTTTACATTCTTTTTCAACATTTCTTGTGCCTGCAAGCCCATATCTCTTTTTAGAGAAGTGATTTACAGTTCTAGAGACTGGTGTCTTGCCTCTGAAATGTCTAGAGCAGCATGAAGAGCCATGACTATCAACACTTTCAGTGTTTGTGTTTTGGTCATTTGCATCGACCCGGTGTACTGAGTGCAAATTGCCTGTATTTGGTTATCTAATGACATAGTGTCCAGTGCATAGTCATTCCATCCTCCATGGGAGGTAAGATAATTTGAGATGTCCAGTCTCAACTCTGCACAGATATTAAACATGTCAAAAAGGTGGGAAATCTATGGTCATCTGCTGTGTATTGATCCATAATGTTTGATCAGGCAGATGGTTAGACAGCTGCGCTCAGAGTGAAGTGGTGAAAAGAGCACAGGCAGGGATACTAGATCACCCTATGCAACCCGTTGAGCAAAACTTGGATCACACTACTCGACTCGACATCCACAAGCATGGCTCACGAGACACAAAAACCACCCCATGAGAGTCCGTGCACAATTGGGTGTGAATCTTTGCTAGGTTCAGACCAACTGCTCAGTCACCACATGTAATGGGAACAAAACCTCTGTCAGGTTCTTGGAGGTAGAACCAGTAAATGAAATGACAGACAAGTGGCAAATGCAGTAGTAAACAAGTTTAGTACATAAAATCAGACATGCACCCTAACTGTCATCACTGGGAGCCGAGGTTTTACCGTACTCAAAGGGGATCAATATGGTCTCAGAGAAATTACCCAAGAGTGCCAGTTACTGTATATATAATGATAATCACTATGGTAACTATTACTTCTAGATACATAGGATGCACCCTATTGGCTAAAGGTTAGGTGGCTCCACAGTGTTACTAAATTACTACAAAAAGTGTAAAATCAGCAAATAACAGAAAGCAAAGAGCTCATACAAATACAAGTACATATACGGTGTTACATAAATCTGCATGATGGCACTGCAGCCTAAATAGTAAAAACACAAAACAATAGCAATGCATATGAATCATTATTATAGCAATCTGAAACATGACTTTTTCCTGGTGACTTACACTTATACGGTAAGTACTGGTGCCCTATGTGTTAGTAATCATTATAAATCATATCATTATAGATACTGTCAGTGGTGCACAGTGGGTTGCCAATGAGCGTGTGTGACCCAGGTGTAACATGTCTAAGCAGAGTACAAAGACTGCAGGGAGGGCCAGTGGCATGCTGGGGTGTACAGGCAGAGGTATCACCAGTAGAAGGTGGGACATGGCGATGCTATTGTATAAACACTATTAAACAATGGCAAAAAATAATCTTGGACTATGATTGGTCAGTCTGCAGCTGGACCCATGGCGTTATCCCAGCATAACACCATGGGCCAAGCTGCTGTGATGGAGGATTTCATTGCAGATTCCTCAGCTCAAAAACAAAAATATTTTTCCACACAAACAAAAACATTCTTTAAGTTTTTTTAATTCTGCATATAACAACACGACATTTTATAATAGGAATAATGCCCTCCAGGGTGTGTGTCATGCTGGGATAACACTACACCTGGGACATTGGACGCACTCGGCCTGTGGCCTTGTGCCCAACCCCCCCCAGGCATGGCGATATCCCAGCATGACACAAACCTTGTCGTGCAGTATTCCTTTAGTGAGGCCTTACCTAGAGTACTGTGTCCAGTTCTGTAGACAATAACTTCATAAGGACATTGACAGAGTGGAAGCAGTCCAGAGGAGGGTGATTAAGATGGTGCATTGCTTATATCAGAACACACACGAGGAGAGATTAAAGGATATCAATACGTTCTCACTGGAGGAGCAGCAGGATCAGAGGGGACATGATTGAAACTTTCAAGTACCTAAAGGGCATAAATAAGGTGCAGATGGGCTACATCTTCCAGTATATGGGGAGGAGGAGAAGAATGAGAAGGCATGATATGAAATTGAAGGGTGGCAGGTTAAGGGGAAAGGTGAGGATGTTTTTGTTCAGAGAGAGTTCTGGATAAATGGAATAGTCTGCCACAGAAGGTGATGGGAGTGAGCAGAGTAGAGGGATTTTAACGTACCTGGGACATGCATAAAGGAACATTAGAGGATGGAAGAAGAGGGGAAAGCTGATGGCCAGATAGGGTCAGAGGACACAGAAAAGCCTAGGGCTTACAGGCAGATTGGATGGGCCTAGATGTCCTTATCTGCTGGTAATTTCTATTTCTATGAGGAATCTGGGAGGTCTGCCAGGCTGCCACTCACCTGGTCCAGAAGGGATTGCTGATGCTCTACCATGTGCACCAAATCATTTTGGGTGCACAGGGCCATTGTAGAGTAGGCATATACTCAGTGAACAAAATAGCTGCCTAGATTCCCAATCCAGAGGGGAATACCTCAAGTGCATAGACTGAGAAACCCAGACTCAGGCTGATGTGGGAATGGGGAAATCAGCCTTGGAGTGAAGGGCAAAATGAGGCTTAGCATTGGGGACATGATAGAACCTGACTACCTTCTTGAGCAAAAGGGGGACTGATGCCAGTTGCATCCATACAGTGCAAAGGTTAGGCATCATGGGGGTCTACCAGGGCTGGGATTGACACTGAGGTGGCAACTGGTAAGTAAAGGTGGTCAGTCAAACAGCACCTCTGAGGATCCTGCTTCTGTGGCTGCCAACCCAGCAACTCTTGGATAAGTTTGAGTACTTCCAAGAAGAAAGCATCCTCCAGAGGGGACTTATGGGTCTTCCTGACCCAGTGGTCCTAAGGAGAGAAATGGGAGGGAGAACCCAGAGAGGGTCAACAGAGATCAACTCTATGTGTACTGTAATGAATGAACACATCCTCATTCCTTCATTAAAGTGCAGTCAGTCATATCCCGCTTGGCAGCTGGCTGTGGAGGTGAAAGGAGGGTTGAGTTAGTTGCCGGATCAGTTCAGGACATGGGGGAAGAATGGGGGTCATGGGGGGGCACTAGACTACCAGGGAATGAAGTGCACTGGGTTGGGGTTCATGCTGGGGAGGTGGATGACCACCTGGAAATAATGCTTTTAACAATGCATAGCAGTTTGGGATCATGCTGCAGGGTGGGGGTACCACTTGGAATTGATGCTTGTTTGACTGGATGGGAGTCAGGGATCATGTTGGGGAGTAGGGAAACCACCTGGAACTGATGCTTGTTACAGAGGACAGGAGTCAGGGATCATGCTGGGGGGGGGACACCGCCGCATTACCGTATGCTGTTGCTGGCAGTATTTAGTGTCGTGCTATGGGTGGCACTACATCCTGTAGCATGGCACTATACTTTTGAATATGCAGCTGCACTGGCAGTCTTGGCCACTCCCCTAACCCTCACCACTACATACATAATCATTTAGTGCCAGCACTTCCACACTGTGCCGGCACTCTTAGGGCTTTTGAATATTGTAGTCTGATGCAAATCCAGCACTATTGCAGCACTATGGATTTGAGCCGGGTGCAACGCTTTGAATATTTGGCCCAACATGTCTAGAATTAGTGGGCCCCATATAGTTAGTGATAAGGAATGTTTTTGTCAACATAGTTCAGTGATTTAATAGTTTGTGTGTCCAGAAATAGCTCTAACATTATTAAGAACATCAATAAACCTGTACGGAGCAAGAGTAAATCTGAGTGTGAAAATCATAACGCTATGCGAAATTTATAGCAGTTGAGAGGTATGATGAGCATGGACTCCATGCTTAAGTCGGCCATATTCAAAACTCTGGAAATCAGTACTGTGTTCGTCTTTGATGTCTGCTGACAGCACTCTTCTCAGCACACACAAAGTCCCCAAGATGGCTTTTTCTTTTGCAGTTCATAAGGTGCCACACATATTGGTATTTAGATGTGCCTAGAAGTTCTTTTTGATTATCCTTGTTGCTCCAGTTACTACTGGAACAATGTATATGTCCTTATTTAACATCAGTTTGGTTCCTAACTGCATATCTTGATATTTCATGATTTTGTGTCTCTCTGTACATAGGACACTGTAGTCACTAGTGGTGGCTATTTCAATCCGCAGTGCTACGTTTGTTTGTTTTTTCCTGTGTTAAAATATCTGTTTTTTCTTGGTTTCACTTTCTTGGCAGTTGATATTGGGTGATCCCATCTAATAATTACGTCTTCATTCTCTATGATGCTTTATGGTTCATGTATCCAATACTTCTCTGTTACCTGTGTGTTATAGTGTCTGCACAGTTTCCAGTGGATCAGTCTTGCTACATTGTTGAATTTGCTCATGTATTTACAGGCTGCTCTTCTGGCCAAAGCTCTTGCCTTCAGCACATTTATGTGGTTAGTGTCATCAACTGTTTAGGGATTTCTAGTACTGTGACAAGAATGGACCCCGTTCTTAAGCCAGGACAAATTCAAAAATCAGGAAATTAGTACTGCATTAGTATGTCACTTTTGGGGTTAATGTCTCCAAATGTTTAGGGATTTCTAATACCGTGATGAGAATGGATCTCATTCTTAAGCCAGGGCATATTCAAAACTCAAGAAATCAGTACTGTATTAGTCTTTGATGTTTACTGTGCGCACTCTTCTCAGCACACAAAATGTCCCCAAAATGGCTTCCTTTTGAAGTTCATAAGGTGTCACATGTATTGGTAGCATGTTTAAAAGTGCTCGAAAGTTCTTCTTGAGTAATTCAGTTGCACCAAGCACTACTGAAACAACCCATGTGTCCCTGTTCCACATCAGTTTTGTTTCTGACTGCATGTCCTGGTATTTTATGATTTTGTGTCTCTCTGCAGGGCGCTGTAGTCACTAGGAGGTGTCTATTTTAATCAGCAATGCTACCTACGTTCTTTTTTCCTGTATTACAATATCGGGCTTTCACACTCCCACTTTCTTGGTTGTTGGTATCGGGTGATCCCATGTGATCATTACTTCTTCATTCTCCATGATTCTTTGTGCTACATGCTTCCAGTGTTTCTCTGCTACCTGTATGTTATAGTGTTTGCACAGTTTTCAGTCAATCAGTTATGCTACACTGTTGTGTCTTACGGTATACAGGCCTTCTGCCATGAGTACTTCACATCCAACCACGTGATGTGCAACTGTTTCTAATTCTGTACAACAGAACCTGCACTTGTCTGTTTCTCCTGCTTTTTTTATGGATTTTGTGAACCATCTTGTGCATAGTCCACTATCTTGGGCTGCCATTATCAATCTCATCTTGTGACCTAAATTCATCTCTTTTTAACAGCTCATGGGTCACGGTTTAATTGACCTGGGGTTGTTCCAGTAGCTCCCTGTATTTTCCACGTTAATTATGGGCTTTCCAGTTGTTGTTGTTTTTTCTGTTGGTCTTTGTCCTTATATTCCTTTTTTCCAATTCTTTGCACTTTCTGTTGCTGGCTGTTTCTTATCCACTAGTGGATTAACATCCATCTCTGCTACTCTCCTGAAGGCTTTTCCTAATTTGATGAGTGAAGTAATCTTAGGGTTATTTTCTTCATGATGCAGGAAATTGACTATGTGTGGGTCCAAGGATGTCAGTAGGTATGTATGTAGCCCCACTATTGTGGCTCTGTATGCGTAATCAATCTCAAGGAGGCCCATGCCTCCCTCCAACCTTGGGATGTATAATCTTGGCATGCACTGGTTTTTGGATATTAACTGGTGAGCTTGAAGCAGTTTTCTTGTTTTCATATCTAGCTGGTTCAACACTTTCTGTGGCCAGTCTATCACACGAAAGCTGTATGATATCACTGGAAGGGCGAGCTGATTTATAGCTTGCACTTTATTTCATGTTGTCAAAGCAGTTTTCAGAATTAGCTTTAACCTTCTAAAATATTCCTTGCTTACTTTTACTCTCATTTGTTCATGTTGTGCTGTTGCTCCTTCATCTATTCCCAGGTATGTAAACACTCTCTCTTGCTCAAGTTTGTTTATGTCACAAACCTCTGCTAGATTCATGTTTTCTTTATGAGTTAACTTTCCTGCTACAAATGTTGCTTTGGCACATTTGTCTAGGCCAAACATCATCCATATGTCATCAGAAAAGGTCTTAACAATTTGTAGTAGTTATTTCAAATGTTTGTCAGATGAACTATAAAGTTTTAGGTCATCTACAAATAAAAGGTGGGATGTTAGCTGTTGATTGTTTTTGTTTCTGGGGTTCAAGCTGTATCCATAGCCTAGGTTGTTGATTATGCTACTCAAGGGATTGAGGGCAAGGCAAAACAGAAGTGGTGACAAGGAGTCACCTTGAAATATCCCTTGTTGGATGCTTATATTTGGGATGGTGATTTGACCTTTCTCATGATTTAATTGCAGGGTGGTTTGCCACTTTCTCATTGTTGTTGTGATGAAGTTTATCAGTGTGGGATGTATCCTGTAGATCCATAAGCACTCAGTGATCCAGGAGTGTGGGATACTGTCAAATGCTTTTTTGTAGTCGATCCATGCTACACTAAGGTTTCAGCATTTTTTGCAGCTCTCCATAATGGCTTTGTTCAACAGGAGATGGTCCGTTGTACCATATGATTTTCTTTTATTGCCTTTTTGTTCTATTGCCATGAGTTTATTGCAATCTAAATGATTGTAGACTCTGTCTGCATCGATTCCAGTATATAGTTTATATGTTGTCGGCAAACAGGTAATTGGGTGATAGTTTCTGGGGAGACTGGCAGGCTCAGATTTAATAAGAAGTGTGGTATTCCCTGTTGTTAATCAGATGGGTGTCATGTCAAGGTGTGTGTATAAATAGTTTTTTGTGGTAGCTAAATCTTGGTGCAAAGATGTTAGTACTTTCAGCCAGAAGTTGGGTACTGCAACTGGACCTGGGGTTTTCCAGTTGGAGGCCTTCCTTATTTTCACTTCTATCTCCTTAGCTGTTACGTCAGACCACTCCATATTCCTAGTAGTACCATTTCTTATGCTGCCTTTTATTTCCTGTATCCACTTTGCTTTCCTATTATGTTCAACTGGGTCTTCATAAATGCTTCTCCAGAATTCCTCAGTTTCTTTCTTTACCGGTGGTGTTTTTACACTGGTTGTTTTCATTCCCAGCTCCCTACAGAATTTCTTCGGGTCTTCTCTAAACCATCTATTTTGCATTTTTTCATTGTTCCTTTCTACATATCTCCTGATCTTCTCGGCTTGAACAGAGATCTTAAGCTTGTTATTTGAGATGGTAAAATTTAGGTCCTGATCAGTTTTAATACAGCATTTTTCTTTGATTTCATCCACTTTCCTGATGTCTTTCATTGATCTAGTACCCTTTCTAAGCTCCTCCAGCAGTGATACTTCTGATCTTAGCTCCATAATTGTCCCTTCTATCCACTTTTCCATGGTGGTATGCTGAATTTCCCTCTCTTTTTGTTCTTCATTCCTTGGTTTTGTGGCACTGCTCTATTTCTTATTAGTCTCACTGCACAATAATGTATTCTGTTTATTTCAGTGACATCATATGGATCCCTCTGGATGGTTCCAATAACTTTGTTTATCTGTTTTATGTGCTCCCTAACTGTGTATGTCATGCGTAATTTTTGCAGTCTTTCCCTTTGATGTATTTTGATATATTTGTTCATGTCAATTAAGTCTAGCAGGTCTTCTGTCATGTTTTCTTCCTCTTGGTTTAGGGTTGTTCCTGTAAATGGCATTTCCTGCTCTTCCACTCTCTGTATGTGTTGAACTGGAACTTCAGCTGTTTTGTTCAGATATGGCACTTGATGTGCACTTTGCTGAGTGTCTTTAGGAGGTGTGCCATGTTTTGTTTCATGTACCAGTATTGGCTGAGCAGTTGTCTGCTGTAATGACTTACTAGATGATAGTGGTGGAGGCTGAGTATCTACCTCAAATCCTTCTTTCTTTAACTGTTCAAGGACTTCTATTTCAATGTGTTGCCTTTCTAGATCACTAACTGTGTACTTTTCATTACATTCCACTTTTGTGTGGTTATTATTTTCTTTGTGATGTTTACCATATCTGGATGTCTCTGTCTGTATGTCTGTTTGAATATATCTGCAATTTTTGTTGCTGTGCTGGTAAGAGCTGCTTTCTTTTTGGCATAAAAGCTACACCATATCAGATCCCTTTTCTTTGCTGTGTCCCATCTATCTGCTCTTCCAGCTATGAAAACCTCTGGTACCTCTTCCTTCTCTTTTGCTACTTTTTCACCTGCTTCCTTCTGTAGTCTGCCCAAGTTAATATCATCTACATACTTTTTTGTTTTTATTTGTCCTATTAGGGCTCTAAAGTTGGCATCTGTCACACTGTCCAAGTTTGTCTGTGGCAACTATTCCTCTCTGCTGCAATTTGCTCTGAAGTCTAATGGTATATCCTCTCATTGGAAATTCAGGGTGCATTGCAATGTGAATTTGCTGATGTTTTATTAGGCTACTGTTAGCACCAAAACTCTTGCCACATTCAGCACATTTATATGGTCTGTCTCGCCCGGGGTTAGTGTCTCCAAATATTTAGGGATTTCTAATACCGTAGCAAGAATGGACCCCATTCTTTAGCCAGGGCATATTCAAAACTCAAGAAATTAGTACTCCAGAGTGAATTCTCTGATGTAACATCAGGTTACTCTTCTGGGAAAAACTCTTGTCACATTCAAAACATTTATATGGACTCTCACGGGGTTAGTGTCTCCAAATGTTTAGGGATTTCTAATACCGTTGCAAGAATGGACCCCATTCTTTAGCCAGGGCATATTCAAAACTCAAGAAATTAGTACTGTATTAATCTTTGATGTTTGCTGACAGAGTTCTTCTCAGCACACACAACGTCCCCAAAATGGCTTCTTTTTAAAGTTCATAAGGTGTCACAAGTATTGGTAGCATATTTAAATGTGCCTGAAAGTTCTTCTTGATTAGTCCCATTGCTCCAAGCACTACTGGAACAATTTGTGTGTCCTTATTCCACATCAGTTTGGTTTCTGACTGCATATCTTGGTATTTCATGATTTTGTGTCTCTCTGTACGCAGGACACTGTAGTCACTAGGGGTGGCTATTTCAATCAGCAATGCTACCTTTGTTCTCTTTTCTTGTATTGCAATATTGGGTTTTCTTGCTTCCACTTTCTTGGCTGTTGGTATTGGGTGATCCCATGTGATCATTACTTCTTCACTCTCTGTGATTCTTTGTGGTTCATGTTTCCAGTGTCTCTCTGCTACCTGTATGTTATAGTGTTTGCACAGTTTTCAGTGGATCAATCTTGCTACATTGTTGTGTCTTTCAGTATGCAGGCCTTCTGCCATGAGTACTTCACATCCAGCCACGAGATGTGTAACTTTTGCTTATGTTTTATCAGGTCATTCTTCAGAACAAAACTCTTCTCACAATCAGCACATTTATATGGTCTCTCTGCAATGTGAATTTGCCGATGCTTTATTAGTTTATTCTTAGCGCCAGAGGTCTTGTCACTTTCAGCACATTTATATGGTCTTTTTCTAGACTGAATTCGCTGATGTTTTAGCAGGTCATTTTTCTGTACAAAACTCTTGTCACAATCATCACATTTATATGTACTCGCTCCGGAGTGTATTCGCAGACATTTTATCAAGTCACTCTTCTGGGCACAACACCTGTTGCATTCAGCACATTTATCTGGTCTCTCTCGCCAGCATTAATTCTCTGATGTATTATCAGGTGACATTTCCTGCCAAAACTCTTGTTGCATTCAGTGCATTTATATGGTCTCACTCCCAAGTGAATTTGCTGATGCCTCTTGAAGTTAGTTTGTGTTGTAAAATGCTTGCCACATTTAGCACATTCATATGGCTTCTTGTGAATTTGGTGTGTTATAGTTTTATGCTGCACAGTTAAACTTTTATCAGTACATTTACATGTGTTTGGCATGCTTAAACTCATCTGATATTTAATACATTGAAACTGCCTCTTTCCTTCATGAGTCTGTTGTTGTACAGGGATAAGATGTAGGTTTTGGAAACTCTTCTTGCACTGTGGATACTGGTTGGGTTTCTCTGTTGTGTGACTCGGGTGGCTAGTTTCAAGCAATGATGGCTGACTCCAAGTCTTATTGCACTTAAACTTCCTGCAGACTGAAACAGATAATTAATCAGTATTCTTCTACAATAAGGAAACAAATGTGGTAGTTGTTTTTCCTTTATTTTCTGAGAGCTTCATTAACACTCCTGAAATTTAACCTCAGAAATCCATTTCCAAACATTCCAATTTTAAAATACTTTGGAATAAATGATTCATTCTGTGACATTTCTATATATTGTTTTTTTTTTGATATTCATAGAATGGCTCTAACCAGTTCTGGCTTCTCAGTGGTCTAAATCTGGTCACAAAGGAGTATGTTAACAGGTAATAACAATATGGCAGGAGGGGTATGCTAACCAAAAACAGCAATTAAACAAGACAGAAGGCAATAAAGCAAATCACCCAGAACATAGAAAAGTTCCAGAGAAAAACAATAAATTACATTTTTAAAATGCAGATAGAAACCAGAGTCAGCACAAGACTGAGTAAAATATCACCCTGCAGCTACCCCTTCCCTGAGCAAAAAAAGAAATTGTTTTTGTGCAGTCATCAAATTCAGAGAGCACATTACAGTTGCAGCTACCCTTCCCCTATAAAAAGAAAATCACATTTTGTAATGCAGCTAGTCATCATCAGACACAGTCAGAATACAATGCAGCTACCCCAAATAAAAAACATAAATCACATTTTTAAAATGCAGATAGTCACCCGCATCAGGCAAAATACAATACAATTACAGCTACCCCATCCCCTGGGTAACAAAACAAAAACTGTATTTTTGTAATGCAGATAAGTCACCACAGCCAATCACAATACAATGCAAATATACTCTGACTGGCACTGGTGACTGTGCTATAAAAATTGGGGTACGGACCATTAGCCCCTGGGCATTTCGGTGTGGAGAAGTGCTAGCGGACTATTAGTAGCAACATAAAGTAGACGCTACTACAATCGTTGCTTAAGTATTGTTGTCACCAGTACAGTGATTGCAAATCACAACAGTTTGCCAGCATGCTCAGATGCAAAGAGTTTACCACCCGAGTCAGAAGCTGAGTCAGATACTTGAACTCCATAAGACCAGAAAAAAAACCTTGTAAAATATAGAAATAAAAAAAGTTCAAAGAAACCCAACCCTGCTCCCTCAATATACCAACATAAAAAAACACTCATTCTGTTCCAGCTACCTCCAAATAGAACATATAACCTAAAAGTAACCATTTCATAGTCATAGAAGGGAAAATAAAAACAAAACTCTATTTAATCCATCAAATCCGTATAATTAATTCCCATAAACCTTGCTTGATTTCTTCCCCTAACACATTTTTTCTGTTACATAGACTTCTAGGACAGCTGCCTCAGTCATTCTGATAATTGTCACTGAAACAAACAAAATACACAAGCATGGACATCTGGTCGCGGTAAAGATGCGATTACAAAATTATAATAACGAGCTTGAGCGCAGCAATTTCTTATCCGCTGCCACTTGTCCGCTCCGACTTCACGGCAACAAAATTAATGGCGTCGAGTTGTCCGTGAAGCATAAAAATTTGATTCCGCTAAGTAAAAAATAAAATCACATTTTATAATGCAGACAGGCACCAGAGCTAGTCACAATGCAACTGTATTCATTTGACTAACTGGCTCTGGTGACTACCTGCATTATAAAAATGTGATTCCCCTGAGAAAAAAGAAAATCACATTTTAAAATGCAAACAGTTACCAAAGTCAAAGTGAAAAAAGTCATATTTTTATTCTTTATGTATTTGAAGTTACTCCAAGTGGGATAACCCCATAAGATACAGCATCTCATTTTCATGGTTGTCCCCAGAAGGATAGAAGCAGTCAGAACATTAACATACTCAGCAGAAATAGTTACATAAAGGCCAATGTATACACAGGAAAAACAAACTGGGTGACATTTTCAAAAGAGATATGCCCAAGCATGATATTCAAAGGGCAGAGAAGGCCCGGTGTATCTGAGATGTGCCAGCACAACTCCAGATGCACCAAAAACATACCATAATGTATCAGGCACACCTGGAGGGGGTGTGCCTACGAATATTGGTTGTATCTCTATTTTCAGTCCAAACTGTCGGCGCATCCTTGGAGCATATCTAAAGATGCACTACCTAAAGTTAAGATTAAAAAAAGTAGTTCCAAGTGAGCTGACCACCCACAGGCAGGCTTCAGTACTGCAGACAGCAGCATGGCAGCCTGCCTACCCTGGCAGTCTAGTGGTCCCCCCTCCAACCTCGACTCTTTACCCACAATGGCACCCCTGCCCCCTACTCACAGTGCAGCAGCCTTCCTCCTGTGCCAATCCCCATTCAAGTAAAAAATAAATCACTCCCCTTTTCCATAGTGCAGTGTCCCTCCTCCTGTCCTGATCACTATTTGAGAAGAAAAAACATCCATCGTCCTTTATCATAAAGTAGTGACCTCCCACCTCCCCACCCACTCAGACACCCACAGCCCACTCCACTCCCTGTCTCATCATGGCCACTGGACCAGTGAGTCCGAGGGCAGCATAGCCCTCCACACACCTCCATGGATACCCGCTGACTGAGATGTCAATGAATGACAGTTTACTGTAACCAGTAAACAGTGCAGTCCCATTGGTTGCACTGTCAACCAATGCTTTGCAGTGTGTAGTGTTAGCTGTCATTCAAAACTTTGTGAATGGACACAGAGTTGTGAATTATGGCTTAGAGAACACACTGTAAGCCCATTAGTCGACAGTGCAACCAATGGGATTGCATTGTGTACTGTTTACAGTAAGCTGTCATTCATTGAAAGCTTAGTCAGCAGGGAGCCATGGAGGTGTGTGGAGAGCTGTGCTGCCCACTGACACACTGGTCCATTAGCCATGATGGGACAGGTGAGTGAGGTGGTTGGGAAAGGGTGATTATGTGTTTTTTTTTCTTGAATGGGGATCGGGACAGGAGATGGACCACTGCACTATGGAAAAGAAAGGTGGAGGGTCATTTACTTTTTACTTGAATGGGGATTGGGATGGTAGGGGGGACACTATACTATGGGAAAAAGGTGTTGGTCATTTATTTTTCACTTGAATTGGGATCAAGATGGGAGAGGAGCACTATGCTATGGAAAAGGGGTGGGGTCATTTATTTTTTGCTTAAATGGGGATTGGAATTGGAGAGGAGACACTACAGTACCTTTCAATGCTATGCACAGGACTGAGGGGCAGTCTGCCTGGTGCATCTTGCCAGGCACATCCCTGAGGACAGCATGCAAATGGGGCCATAATGGCATGCCTAATGGCTCCATTTGCATGTTTTGGGATGAATATCTCAAACTTGGGCTCAGCATATCTGGGGATGTGCCAGCACATCCCTATTACAGGTATTCAGCCCAACCAGGGGGATGCTCTGGCACATTTCCACACCTTTGTGACCTTGCACCTTGATTACTGCAACTCCCTGTACTTACAGCTTCCTGGGGTTGATATCCATCACCTGCAGCTAGTGCAGAATGCTGCAGCATGATTGTTGACTGGGACTTCTCAAACATCTCATATTACCCCTGTGCTGTGCAATCTGCACTGGCTGCCGATTCAGTAGCGGATCACCTTTAAAGTTGGCTTACTGACTTATAAAGCCCTACATGGACTTTGCCCTGACTACTTGAAAGAGCTTCTTGTTCCCTATTACCCCGAGCGACAGCTCTTTTTGGTGATGAGGGGTTGCTGGTGATCCAAAGGGTGTCTTTGAAATGTTCTGGGGCTCGTGCATTTATGTATGTGGCCCCTACCCTCTGGAATTCTCTACCCCATTGGCTGCGGGAGTGCACAACTGTGGGAGGTCTCAAACAGGAGTTAAAAACTTTTTCATGGCACCAGACCTTTAATGGTACTGAATGAGTGAACCCTGTCAGACTATTGATATTACTTTATATTGTATTTATTGATTTTATCACTGCTGTTCTAATCTTCTGTAAAGCATCTTGGTATTCTGAAAGGTGCTTATATGAACTAAAGCTTATTAATATTATTTCAGGTTGGGCCATGGCACATCCTTGATATATTCAGAAGGAGATGCATCAGGAGCATCTTACAGTGCATCTTCTGAATACACCAACATTTTGGCTTGACACATCTCAGATGTGCCAGAGCAACACTTGCGCCCAGTTTGGGTGCAGTTTGAAACTTTCACCCATAAGATCTAAATGTAAGTACATCCAAACAGTGATGAAAACAAGCACACAAAGTGGGTTTAGTGCTTTCCTTTTATAATATAGTTAAGTCATTAAACCCAGACAGTACAACTGCAAATCCTATACTAAGGTTCATACTAAGGTATTTAGGAGCCAAAGAGGAAGTAAGCCTTTTACACATGCTTATCCATTCACCCATAATACTGTACAGTGTTGCCATCCAATATATATCCATCCAATCCAAAAACTGGTGTTTGAACTGTTGTTTACTATTACTTATAATAGCTTCTAGGTGTAACCCATTCCAGGGGGACACCTCTCTCTATGTGATAAAAGGCCTTCCTTTTATTTGTGTTAAATTTCCTAGGTGGAAGCTGCAGCGGGTGTCCCATGGTACATACCAAGATATTTTTAAATTCTAATTCATTCATTAAGTGTCTTGCTTGATGTCATAACACATCAAAAAGTCTCCCCGGATCCTTCTTGTCTCCAAGATCATAAGGTTCAGCTCAAGGAGTCTTTCCCTATATGATTTTTCCCTTAGATCATATATCATCTTTTTAGCCCACCTCTGCACCCTCTCCAACCTGTCCACACTGCCCCTTGATATTGGACCCCACAGCAGGCTACCACAGTCCAACAAGGACTCCCATATGCTCTACCGGGTGGCAAAATCACCTCTCTGCCTCTAAAGTTTCTTTTTATCTCCCACAGTAAGTTATTAGCTTTATTTATTTGGTTTGTGTATTGAGCCTTACATGATAATTTATTATCAATAACTATGTCCAATTATTTTTCCTTAGCTGAGTGCTTTAGGATTTGTTCATTTAGGGAATAGTTTGCCATTTTATTTTGTTTACCTATGTATAAAACAACATGTATCAGTATTAAATGTCATACCCTTTTGGGTCACCCAGTTATGTATTCTGTCCAGATCGTTTTGTACAGAAGCGATATCCACATCATCTAGTGTGACTCTTGTGAGTTTGGTATCATCTCCATAGTTACTTACCAGTTCATTGTGCCTTGCCCCATGCCAGATATAAACACCCTAAACAGTACCAGACTCAAGACCAACCCCTGCGTCACCACACTCGTCACCTAGTGCAGCTCCTCTGAGTTTAGTATCATCTGCATAGTTACTTAGCCAGTTCATTGTGTCTCTCGCCATGCCAGACATAAACACTCTCAAAAGTGCCAGACCCAAGACCGACCCTTGTGGCACCCTACCTGTCATCTAGTGTGACTCCTGGGAGTTTAACATCACCTGCATATTTACTTAGCCAGTTCATTGTGTCTCTCCCTATGCCAGATATAAACACTCTAAGCAGAACCAGATGCAAGACTCACCCATGCAGCACCCCACTCATCACAGGCATGGAAGAGAAATAGTATCCATTTATACACACCCTCTGGGTCACCCCTCTCAGCCATGTGCCTATCCATCCCAGTATCCCTAAATCCAATCCATTATCTATCAATCTGTTGATAATTTCATAGTGAGGTACTTTGCAAAATGCTTTTGCAAAATCCAAATATAAGCAGTCCACCGGTTTCCCCTTATCTAAAGCAAAAGATATTTTTTAATAAAAACACAGCAAGTTGGTAACGCATGACCTCCCCACCAGAAAGTCATGCTGCTCGTAGCCAGCCTTTTGGAGATGATAATTTATTTTGCTTTTTAATACTGCTCCTAGCAGTTTTCCTTGAACTGATGTCAGACTGCTTGGTCAGTAACTTGCATAATTCACCCATCACCCTTCCTATGAATAAGCACCACATTTACAGCTAGCCAATCCTGTAGGACCTCATTTTTCTGTAAAGATTTTAAAAAATAAAACTTCAGGGTTTAGCAAGTTCCAGGATAGTAACATTAGCATGGCATTTGATATGTTATTTGGTCCAGCAGAGAATGTCTTTTTTAGCTTATCTTTTTATTGATGGTGCTTTCCATTATCTGTATAGGGGTGAGGTATTTGTCCTTATCTGATTGCTTATTACAGCTGTTTGAGAAAAAACAGTCCCAAAATAGGAATTAAATATGTTCACCACTTTTCAGGATAATTTACTATTTTACCTGGTAGGGGAAAATTATGGAATCATTTCTGAAGGAAAGAATTGTCGAGTTCCTAGAGACCAGTGGAGCACAGGACCCAAGGTAGCATGGATTCACAGCAGGAAGGTTGTGTCAGATGAACCCAATAGATTTCTTTGACTCGGTGACCAAAGTAGTAGACCAGGGAGGGGTTGTGGACATGGTATACCTAGAATGCAGCAAGGAATTTGACACAGTCCCACATAAAAGATTAATATACAAGTTAGCCAGCCTTGAAGTGGGCCCCAGGGTGGTAGCCTGGGTTAAAAATTGGATGGAAAATAGGACACAGATGGTAACAGTAAAGGGACTCCACTCTGAAGAAAAAGGGGGTAACTAGCAGGGTACCGCAGGGTTCAGTAATGGGACCGGTCTTCTTTAATGTCTTTATAAGTGTCATTGCAGATGGACTGGAAGGAAAATTATGTCTCTTTGCAGATGACACAAAGATCTGCAACAGGGTCGATACAGAAGGTGGAGTGGAAATGATGTGAAGGGACTTGACAAGGTTAGAGGAATGGTCAAATGTATGGCAGCTTAGATTCAAAGCAAAGAAGTGTAAAGTAATGCACCTGGGAAACAAAAACCCAGGGGAAGTGTACACAATGGGGAGGTGAGATACTAACAACAACAAAAATGGAAAGGGACCTGGGGGTAGTCATATCAGATGACCTTAACGTGAGCAAGCAATGTGAGAAGGCAGTATGGAGGGCTGATGGGATACTGGGATGCATAGGGAGAGGCATCACCAGTAGAAAACAGGAAGTTGTTATCCCTCTGTACAGATAGCTAGTGAGACCCCATCTGGAGTACTGCGTGCAGTTCTGGAGACCCAGTCTCCGCAAAGACATAGACAGGATGGAAGCCGTCCAGAGGAGGGCAACTAAAATGGTGCAGAGTCTGCACCGGAAGACATATGAAGAGAGACGAAAGGAGCTTAATATGTATAGCCTCGAGGAAAGGAGGGAGAGGGGGGACATGATAGAAACTTTCAAGTACCTCAAGGGAATCAACAAAGTCCAAGAGGGTAGCTTCTCTCAGAAAAAGATGTGCAAGAACAAGGGGCAGAAGTTGAAGATAGAGGGCAGAAGGCTTAGAGGTAACATGAGGAAGTATTTTTTCATGGAGATGGTTGTGGATACATGGGACAGCCTTCCTGAGCAGGTAGTGGAGACAAAAACAGTGGGGAAATTCAAGAATACATGGGACAGTCATAAGGAAATTCTAGTGGAGGTAGGAAGAAATAGGCTGTTCATTAACCAAGATCTGCAGCTTATCCATTAGGTAGGGAAATGGTCAGACTACTGTATGTGGGCCAAGTGGTCCTTATCTGACGTCAAATTCTGTGTTTCAATGTTTCTGTGTTATGTTCTACAGTAAGAGTGCCCAGCCCCTTGTTTGTTTTTCAAAGTAAATTTACAGTTGTGTAGAACTGTTGCATGTTATTCTTTCTTGCCCCTCTAGCAAGCTTTTTTTTCCATGTTTTGTTTACTTTTTAATTAAGTTTTTGCAGAGTCTATGTACCATTTTACATGTCTCCCATGTTTCCTGTGATTTTACTTTTTCACGTGATTCGTATAGTTTCTATTTCCTTTTTAATGATTTTTTAATTTTGCTTGTGAGCCATTTGGGTTTAATTCCATAACTGTTATATTTGCTCCTGTTTTGATGTATTTGTCACACAGCACTGTTACGTGTTGTTTACAGCTTTCCCACATCTCATTTACTGATTTATTTTTGAAAATAATTTCCCACTGTATCTTTTTCATCTAATTTCCTATGAGTTCTTTGTTTGCTGTACTAAGGAGGTGGATTTCTTTACATCGCTGAGTGAGAGGAATATGTTTATTTAAAGTAGAGAGGACACGGTTATGGTCAGGGCTTCCTAGAGAGGAGCTGATCCTATAGTCAGTGGCCTTGATTGCCTTGGTTGCCATCACCAGATCCAGTATACTATCCCCTCTTGTTGGATGCCTTTCATATTGGGTTATGCCTATTTGGTTTGCTATATCCATTAACAGTTTACTAGTTACTTTATCCCCCTCCAGGTTTTCCCAGTTTATGTCACCTACAGTATAGTGAAATCACCCATCAGTATCACTTCTCCCATGGTGCAGGCTCTTTTGACTTCATTATAGATGGTGATGCTGTTTTCATGGTTTAATCCTGGGGGTCTATAGCAAACTCTTACAATTACAAAGGTGTTTATATCTGTTTCTAGCCTTATCCATATAGTTTCTGCTTCTTTTGCTTCTTGTTTAATTTTTTCTGAGACATCTATTGATTTGATAGTGTTTGATATATATGCTGCTACCCCCTACCTTTTCTCTCCCTTTTGCCCAAGTGATCTAATGTGTAACCAGCAATTTCTCTCCCCCATGTGTCTTCAGGCATCCACCAAGTTTTTGTTAGGCCCACCACATCTAGCTGATTACACATCATAGCTTCCAATTCATCCTTCTTTTCTCTCAGACTTCTTACATTAGCTAGTAAACATTTTAGATTGCTTTTGTCATTTGTCTTGCTCTGTGCATCATTAAATTTAGCCTGTTTATTTGAGGTGGATTGACCCTTTATGTTCCACCCTCCCCCCCAGTCAGTTTAAATGTCTCGTCACTTCAGTAGTTATTTGAGTAGCTAGGGATGACATTTCGAGGGGGCTAAGATGTGAACCATCCTTTGCATACAATTTTTTATTAAAAAATAGATATTCCCTCTTACTAATTTGAACTTACAGTACTGAAGTTCAAGTCATGCTTCAGCAGGGCTGCCATATCTCATGCTTTACCCTCTCTCTGGAACAACTTGCAAAAAACCCTGATGTTGGCTTACCCAATCAAACTATCAGCCTTCGAAGCACTTTATTCTCCCTCTAGCAAGGAATCTTGTAACTGCTTCCCCTGATGTCACCTTCCCCGAGCCTCAGCTCCATCTGCTCCACTGTATCCCTTTACTGGTACTTCTTTCCCACCCCTCATGGGCAATGTTATAGCCTATGAGAACCTACCTGTCTGCTGCTTCTTTCCTGATCCTGTTTTTTTTTCTCTTTATCATTGGCTCCTTTTCCATGTCACCCTGGTTTCCACCTTCACTCCTTGCTTACCTCCGTTGACTCCACCATGGTGTTTTGCCTTCCACTCCCTAACTGTTGCCACCATCACCCCTGCTACCACTACATGCCCTTGCAGGCATGTACCATGTACCTCTCCTTACTCACCCTCCTGTGTCCCCCTCCACACCCCTCCCATGCCCCTCCAAGTTCTTTCAATCAATAATTAGGTTCAAGGATCCATCAAATACACTGTAACAATAGTTGTGCATGTTTAACCTGTGTATACTGTACTGCAGTTGCTATACTTTTTATTTGCTACTCTTCATGGTCTTGCTTAATGGCTCTTTTTAATACTCTATTTTGTGTGTATTATAAATTTCCTGTGTACAGTTACTGCTCTATGTAAATACTATGTAAGTGTGAATTCATTTTGTATATATTGTTTACCCAATTATGATGTAACTGAGTATTCCTTTGCATGTACTGTTAACTTGTCCTTTCCAGGTCCATATTGAAACTGAGCTTGCTCAATGATGTTCACCTGGTTAAATAAAGAGTTTGATCGACTGATTGACTGATTGATTGACTAATCAAGCGTTTATTAGCGCTGGACATTTTTGCTCGCATGATGGTGTAGGTTAGAACAACAGTATCTTTGGGAATATAGGAAGATCTGTTTTACCTCCAGTAGCCTCTGTCTTGTGGACATGGGGTTCCATCAAAATGAGTGGTATACATGGAGAATAATGCATATATAGGGTGTGATATGCAGTTTTTTCACACATCCAAGATGTGTGATAATATATAAACCTCAAAAGCAAAACCTGGGAGGTTTATATATTATCACACAGCAATGGTGTATAAGAAACTGCAGAGCACACACCTACATATTACATTATAATTGGTGTAAAGGAAACAACTACAAGATGACTGTACTGTTCACAAAATAAAGCCACAATACTGCGAAGGCCGTATCATACCGGTAAGAAAGCTGTACCAGGAGGCGTGAGCCAGCACTAATGGTAAATGGCAGGCTGCAAGTGGCTTTTCTTATTTATGATAAAAAAAGTTATAGTAAATGGAACAGTTGTTCTATCATTGGAATTACAGAGCTACATAAAAATATAACTTTTAAACTAAAATCTTTAGTTAGACATCCTGTCAGCTAAGTTTAAATTTCAGGACATTGATTCTTTGCTCTGTTACAAAATGTGAGCTGCAGCTCTTGGATTGCCAATCGCCAGACAACAACAGGACAAAATAAATACAGGTACTGATATTTTAAAACCACCAGCAACCAAGGACGATATAGATGAAATTAAAAAAATGCTTGAAGGATTACAGGTGGATGCAACAGATATTAAAAACACTAAAGCTTTTTTAACTAGTAATGCTGAAGGACTTTCTTCAAGAAAAAACATTAATGACAGTAAAATCAATGAGCTAACTAACTCAATGGGCTACTTTGAACAATTAATACAAAAACAAAACTCCCAAACTGCCTATTTACTGATTAAAGTAGATGACCTTGAAAACAGGGGCCGTTGTATTAATATTCATATTCTGGGAGTACTTGAGGGTTCGGAAGGGACACACATGATCAGTTTTTTTTACAAAAGGTGCTGCCAGAAGTGTTATGTCATCAGTGGCCCTGGCCCATTGAAATTGAAAGGGCTCACAGATCTTTAGGACCAAAAAATAAGAATGGGAAACCAAAGCTGATTATTGCCCACTTCCTAAGGTACTCTGCTAAGGAAGACATATTAAGAATAGCCAGGAGAAAAAGAAATCTTGAATGGAGGGGGGAACAGATTGCTTTTTATCAAGACTTCTCCACAGAAGTAGGAAACAGGAGAAAGTCTTTCTACAAAGTTACTCAGCAATTACAAAAATAGGATGTACCTTATTTCTTTAAATACCCTGCAACACTGATGATACAACATAATGAGGGCAGAAATTTGAAATGTGATAGTGTGGTGGAGGCTTCTGAAAGAATACCAGAACTTGACAGAATTCATTGCAAAAATTGCTAGACTTAACCATTTCCAAAACTCAAAATTAGAACGTGAGCCTCCTTTCACACCAAAAGGCTTGAGTACATGCAGCAAAAAGCCTTTGGAACATGGGCTATCTCAGCCTTCTAAGATGACTCCCAGTATGGAAACATCCTCATCTCAAAGTTTTGCAGCAGCTGTTAACTTACAGATTCCCCCCTCACATACATGGAATCTCCCATAAATCCAGAATACCATCTCACCACTCCAATATCCCCAGACTAGCATCCGGACATAATCCAAGAAAAAGAGGTCATAGAGTAGGGACAGTCTGCAGTCTTCTTCTTCCAGGCTTTCTCTGGATCTGGGCAGTAATATACATAATGACACCACACACATTAACTCCCTCACTATTTACAAAACCTCTATTAGGAATCAGTCTCTGGGAACTACAGTTAAAGGAAGTTATTGCTCTGTATCAGCACTTCTGGAGGGAACACACACTCAAGCACGTGCTGTCCTTCCAGTTTAAATATGGTCTCTTTGGTTTTGAATAATCCAGGTATAGCAATGCTGAATTTTCTACCTTGCATCTACACTACTACATAAAAGAAAGACAAAAGAAAGCTGCATGAGGTTTGGAGTTCTTTAATATTAAATACGGGCTCTCTGGTCACTACAGAATAGAAACAGAAGTAATGTAGTGTTCTGAATGCCAATGAGTGTTGTGTGGTATCAATTGGGTGAGGCTGATTTTTATTTAACTTCACAGAGCAATGAATGTTTTGGTTAATATTTGATAAAATAAGGGACACCCTAGGGATTTGCTAACCCTCTCCCCTTCTTCCAGTATGTGACCTTACCCTGTGAGACTTGAAATTATTCTGGTGCTGAAATAATAATATAAAAAAGGGAAAGTAGAAATTGGTTTGAGGCTGTCATATATCTGCTGCTTAGGGGTCACTCTGAGAAGTAAGCAGAGGACAATGAGCCTATAAAAAATGTATTTATTTGTAACAGTACAATTAGGCATAGGTATATTTATCTGGCTGAAGCTGTATTTATATAAATTTGTGAACTTGTTTAGACTTACGATGACTTCGTAAATAGCCTACTGGAAGGTGGCCTAAATGCTTTTTACTGTTTTTATTAGCGAGATGCAATATACCTCTATTAAAAGAAAGTTGGCATGAGTGTCTAATAACCTATCCCCCCTTTCAGCTTCTTGTTTTGTTTTAGCTTTCTGTGTTTTCCATATTCCAGAAGTGTTTTAATGTTTGATTCATATTTCTCCTGTGGTTTGTCTCTTTACTCCCCCCCTTTTTTTTATGGTGAGTTTCAGGGGTCCCGGTATTCATTCACTGACTTACAATTGTGTTTATCGCTAATTTATACTACATGTGAAGAACCTCCAAATTTGAATACTTTTTTGATCTAAGCACAGTGTTATCAACAAGCTGATTGCACTGGAGTCTTAACTCTGCTGTCTTTTACATCAAAGTACCTGAACTACCGTAGATTATTTTTAGTTTGGTAGACTATAGGTCTACAGTAGATTACATCCTACTGCATATCATTTGTTCGAATTTATTTATACTGTCTGTTATAGAGAGTTTAATATTTAGCATTTTATCTTGTTAAATTACTGTGATTTAACATATAAATACCTATTACTTCCTTGTTTACTGTTTGCTTGTTTAAGGTATTTAAGTATAAATTATAATATTTATTTATATTGGGTATAAGGAATTAATCTATAAATGAGTTTATAGTTCTTGATACAATTAATTGGTGATTTTTGGGACTGTTGAATCAGTTAATTGCATTCATTGTTTAATTAGAACGCAAGGGAAAAGAAAATAATTTCTAGTTGCTGATCTAACAAAGGGTCCTGAGTTGCAACAGGTCTTCTGTTAATCCTTATTCTTGTATTTACCCATATTACCTTCTCTTAGTTAGTGGGTAAAATATATTGGGAGGAGAAGAGGAAACAAAACAAATAAGGAAAGGGGGGGAATTGGTATCCACCTATAATATCTCCTTCTGGAATGTCAAAGGTCTAGGTTCCCCAATCAAACATAAAAAGGTATTGTCATATCTTAATAGAAACAAGGTGGATATTGCCTTCCTAGAAGAAATGCATTTGATGCAATCGGAAGCACACAAGCTTCAAAGAGGCTGGGCAGGGCAAGCTGAAAGCTGTTGTTACACTTCCAAAAAGAGAGGTACTTCGATTCTCATCAGAAAAGGCATCACTTTATGTAAATATACACATGTGGTAGACAAAGAGGGATGATATCAAATTGTAGCAGGGACATTAAATGGACAAAAAGTTGCATTTTGTAATGTACATGCCCCTAATGAGAATCAAAGTCCCTTCTTTAATGCTCTCACAGATGTTCTGAGGGATTTTACAGACTACAACTTAGTGGTGGCAGGGTATTTTAATGAGGTCTTAGATCCAGTTATGGATAAATCCTCAGATAAGCAAATATAGTTGATAACTAAAACAAGGGTATCTTTTAGAAAAATGCTGATAGACTTGGGTCTAATGGGTACATGGAGAACAGTATACCCCCAGGGTAAGGATTACTTGTTCTTCTCCAATAGATATAAATCTTACTATAGATTAGATTACATATTTGCATCGAATAGATTAATTCAATCTATGATAGATGCAAAAATGGATAACATAGTTATATCAGACCATGCGTTGGTAAGTTTTTGTATAATACTAGGGGACGATATGGAAAAAATGCATTGGTGGAGACTGTATACAGTCTATTAAAGGAAAAAGAGCTCACTGAGTGGATTTCAGAACAAACCAAATAATTATTTTCCATCAATGACAATGGGGAAGTGCCACAAACCTGCCTCTGGGAAACATATAAGGCATATATTAGGGGTAGGATTATTAGCTTCTCATCCAAAAGGAAAAGAGAGAGGAAAAAGTTTTCATAGAAACTCAACAGGAGCTAGCCACCCTAGAATAGCTTTCTAAAACAGCTAAGACCCCATAATATAATATGCTTCATAAAATAACCATTCTAATGGGGAAAACAATAACATTCTCTCTCTCTCTCTCAAAAGGTTGAATACGCATTATTCAGAACTAAACAACATTATTGGGAAGCTGGAGAAAAAGCAGGGAAATTATTAGCCATGAGGCTTAAAAAAATACAACCGTAAAATGTTATCCCAGGTATTAAAAATATGCTGGGGAAAGTAGTTACTGGTATGTTGGATAGCACTGGAGAATTTACTAAGTTCTATAGGAAAATCTACTCAAGTAAGGGGTTAATTGATGAAGCAGTGCTAGATAATTGTTTTAAAAAATGTTATTTACCTTCAGTGACTGAAGAACACAAAGAAATACTAGATAGGGGCATCACTTTTGAGGAAGTTCAGCAAACATTACAGGATCTACCAATTGGGAAAACACCAGGTCCGGATGGGATCCCGGGGGAATTTAACAATATGTTCTCCGGTGAATTGGCGCCCTATATTCATAATACACTTAAAGAGGCATGGAAAGATAAATCACTTCCCCCACCATGAGAGAAACCTTTTTTAACATTCATACCTAAAAAAGATAAAGATAAACTGGACTGTGCCAACTATAGACCAATTTCTTTATTGAATTCAGACTACAATATATTAACAAAAATCTTGGCTAGGAGAATTCAAATTATTATAGCATATTTTATTGGCCCTAAACAGGTAGGATT
Source organism: Neoceratodus forsteri (assembly GCA_016271365.2). Taxonomy (NCBI): domain Eukaryota; kingdom Metazoa; phylum Chordata; order Ceratodontiformes; family Ceratodontidae; genus Neoceratodus; species Neoceratodus forsteri. Next base: position 414,211,877 of record CM057457.1, on the reverse strand, counting down.
TGTGCCGAGTAGATTGGGAGTGGATTGTATCCACAGACTATTAAATCTTATTTGGTGGAATAATAAATCTAAAGACCCCTTTGTAGCACTGTCTTTGGACATAATGAAAGGATTTGATTCCGTAAGTTGCCAATATATGTTCAGAACACTCTCCGAGTTTGGTTTTGGTGATACATTCATTTATTGGGTGGCTCTGCAGTATGACAATCCCACTACTAAGGTAATAACAAATGATATATTGTCATCTGAAATCAAACTGACATGTGGAACTAGGCAAGGTTGTCTGTTATCTCCCTATTTATTTATTCTAGCATGTGAACCCTTGATTAGACTAATTAATGATAACTTACTTATAAAAGGGGTGAAAATAGGATGTACAGAACATAGATAGTTAATCTTTGCAGATGATTTGTTACTCACTTTAAGTTCACGCGATCAGTCTTGTTCAGAAGTACAAAGAGTGCTGAAGGATTTTGAAAATATTTCAGGTCTGAGAATTAATTGGGGGGAAACCCAAGTGCTACAGAGTAATATAACAGAAAAGGATATGGCAGATCTAACAAAGAAACTCTCACTGAATTGATTTAAGCCTGTTATCACTTACTTAGGACTGCAGATCTCAACACATATAGGAAAGATGGTGGAACTCAACTATGAGCCAGTCTTATTAGATATGGAGTTAGTTTTAGAAAGATGGGGTAAACTTAATGCATCACTTTGGGGTAGAATGAATGCAATTAAAATGATTCTGGCTCCAAAATTGTTTCATTTATTTCAAAACCTTCCCATGGTACTCCCTATTAGTTACTTCAAACACAGAGAAAGAATGTTTAAACTATTCTTATGGGGAACTGGACCTCCAAGATTGGGGTTATCTAAACTGCGACAGTCAAAGGAGCAAGGAGGATTTGCTGTCCCCTGGTGGGAGAAATACTAACTGGCATTTATTTTTGAACAAGTAATAAGGCATGTGGTTAGTCCAGATTATGTAGGCCCAAATTCACCTCTTTGTTAGATATGGAAAAGGAGTTGCTCAAACCTCTTTGTTTTACTGATTTGATATATCTGAATATACCACTGCATGTTAAAGGCAGTTCATGCATACAGGGATCAGTTACAACTCTTAAGAAAATAATGAGCACAATCAACAAAGAAATGATTCCCTTAACTGAATGCCTATTTGGAACAATGCAATAATCACAGAAAATAAAAAAGGTATTTTCAACTTAGACTGGCTGAAGGCAGGAATAAAACACATCAGTCATCTAATAGATAACAACTCTAGGATTATTTTAACCTTTACAGAACTAAGAGAAAGATTTGACCTATTTAAGTATCAATTTCATTACTATCTAGGGCTTAGAGAACTTTTGAGAAATAATTTCCTGACAAATTTCCACACATTACCGCAAAATGAGAAATGGGAACAACTAATAGGGCTTGGTTCTCTCAAAAGAGGAGCTAGTATCATTTATAAATTACTTTGTGCTAACATATGGTCTTCCTGTTTGACACTTAAGGATAAGTATTCCTGGGAGGTGGAGCTTTCAACATCGATCTCTATGGAGGATTGGGAATCCACACGGAGGATGGCCAACAAATCCATAATGGAACTACATGGTAGGCTCATACAATATAAAGTGTTACATAGGTTTTATCTAAGCCCTAAGCGGCTGTTTACAATGGGAGTTAAGGGACATGCTAATTGTTGGAAATGCAACAGTCGGGAGGCTGATATTCTACACATGCTTTGGGATTGTACTAAGGTCAAGGGGTTATGGAAGGAAGTGCTTAAAGTATGTAACTTGGTTATGGATATTAAAATCCCCCCTCCCCAGTGATCTTTATTTGGGGAATATTCAAGAACTGCCTAGAACTGAACAGGCAGAGGGAGTGCAGGAGATACTCTGTGTAGGGTGAGGTGATAAATCCATTTTAAAAGTAATGTGCAGTGAAATGTATAGAAATTAATCTGCCAGCATCATTCATTACATATTGTTATAAAAACTGTACCTACCTGCTTGGTGTTTAAATCACAATCTACCATTTCATACCACTTTTAGTCATTTGTTATGTGCTCTGCTTTAGCCACACTGGTAGATACCAAGGCTGGCTGCTCTTATAGTAATCAGCATTTTATTAATTTTTTTTTTTTATTTATGTATATCTCAGATTACAATACCTTTGATCCAGGGCTCTTTCATGTTGGGGAGTAGACAAACAATGAATACATCAATTTGAATGACGACTAAAACAAATGTTATCTGAAATGAATACATTGGATCGAACAGTATTACAATATGTGCAATGGGTTAAGGCAAGCAATAAATTAAACCAGCCAAGTAAGATTGGCTTTGTCAGGAGTGTGTGTTGGGAGGGGTAGAAAAAAGGAAAAAGATGGGGGGGTGAGGTGGGTGGAGTGAAACAGACTGGGATGGGAAATACCAGTAAAAGGGTTTGTGATAGGGAGGCAGGAGGTAGATAGTGAGGAAAGTAAGAAGCTGCAAAGGTGGGAGTAGTGAAGGAGCAGAGAAAGGGCAAGGAAGGAAGAGGGAGCGAGGAAGGGGTGCAATAAGTGATGTAAAACAAGATGACTTGTGAGGAAGAGAATAGGAGGTTAATTGGTGAGGGCAGGAGGAGGTTGTAAATTAGTAGAAGAAGTACAACGGTTGCTACTAAATGGAGGAGAGGCAAGGAGGAGAAGTTGCACCAATTCAAAGGCGAAACACTTTAGGGGAGGCAGTCATAGCTGCTAAGTGCAATGATGTGTTGGCAGAGCTTGTACTTGAAAGAGCCGATCTTTGTCTCATCCAGGATTACTGAAGGGAAGTCAGTGAGCCAGCTAGGTGCCCTGTACATAAATGACTGCTGAGCCTGTGAGGTGCAGCAGAAAGGAACTTGGTAAGTCTGTTTAGACATGCCATAAGTGTGATGTGGGTGAGTTGCATGGATAAGTGGCATCTGGGTGACCAGTAAAGAGATGCCAAGGCAGGTTTTGTTTTGCTAGTAGGTAGGTCTGAAATGTTATCCTGCCCCTAAAGGATACCTAAACAACATTTTGACAACAAACTATTCAAAAATCTGACTCCGTAGGTGACTAAAGGAAAGGCTGCTATATTCATTAATGCTAAAACTACATTTATATAATTTACCTAAATGAGGTTCCAGAGCATTTGAAAATTGCAAAATCAGCCTTCCAATTTCAACAAAACTGTCTTACCTGCTTCCGAAAATGGCCGACAAATGTGTTAAGTGATGATATAATTGGAGCCAAAGTCAGAGAGATATATGGCTCTCTATAGTGCTAACTAGTACTTTTTTCCCTTTGTATAGAATTGTTTCACCCAAATGGTTAAAACCATGTGCATTGTTTTGTATAATACACATGCTAGACTATGGTTCTGTTCATTTTGTATACTTGAACATGCTGAAATTGTGTTTTAATCCAACAGACTTTCTGTGTGGAAAACCACAGTGCAGTACAGATGTTCAATAACTTGACGGTCTAGCGGTTACAGTGGATCCAGGATGTTGGGGTGGTGTGCTTACTTAATGTGCACTTTTTATCCTTTTTTATTAAACCTTTATATTTTTCTGCAATCCATTTCTCCTACATTTTTGACAGAACCTACAAATGTAATATATTGTTTGAACGTAAACATTTGTGCAATCAATAAATCGTACTTCTTCAACAAAGTGAAATGCAGCAGCAGCAAGCAAGTACATTACAATGTGTGTGTGTGGGGGTGGGGGGTTGTAGCCACACCCTTCACCACCCCCTAGATTCACCACTTGTTTGTAGCAAAGTTCTTGTGCAGTCCACCAATGTTAGAGATCATACTTTCTTGAAAATAAAATATATGCTTGTTTTGTCTTCTTTTTCCATGGGAAATAATAATACTAATAATAAGAAGAATCAGCATTTATGTAGTGCTTTTCATACACATTGTATCCCAAAGTGCTTTACAAGCAATACTAGAGTGGTAGTGAAGTGACTGAACATGTAGTGGCAGCCATTTCATACATTAATATCCACACACAGCCTTGGACAATTGCATGAACTGGTTTATGGGAAGGAGAATGTTGGCCAGGACAATGGGGTCAGATAGTGATAATGGTGCTGGCAGCCCCACATCTTATTTCTCACAGTAATCTGCTCATATTTCTCTCTTTCTATCTTCCCCCTTCCCTGAACATAGCAGTACGTTGCAAGAGTAGCCTTCTCAGTCCCTCTCTGGTATTCATTCTTCACAACTCCTCCTCACACCAGAAACTGGTGAGTTCATCACCCTTCTGCATCATGAATGCAAGTAGTACAGTCCCCATTTTTATACATACCAAATATAAACATATCTTTCCAGTAAGTCAGGCTGATAGCAGCAGGGAACAAGGGGAATGATGGGCTTTCCTATCCTTAAAATATCTAGGCTACCTTTGATTAGGCACTATTAAATGATGGGTGCATGCATCATCATGCATGTCACGTAATAGTGCCTAATCATAGGTGGCTTAGATCTTATATGGGTAGGAAAGCCTATTTTTCCACCTGTGCCATGCTGCTCTCAGCCTGGCTTACCAGAAGATCATGTTTATCATTAATACAGAAAATTAAAAACAGGAGACTGTACTCAACACATCCATGATGTGGAAGGGTAGTGAGCTCACCAGTTTGTGGTGTGGGGAGCAGGTGAGAAGAATGAATGCCAGAGAGGGACTGAAGAGACCACTGCAGCAGGGTACAGCTATATTCAAGTTAGTTGAAGACAGGAAGGAGGACGTTGAGCAGATCACTGTGAGATCTGAAATGTGGGTCTGCCAGCATCGTGATCACTACCTGACTGTGGATGACAGCAGCCAGTGATGACAAATACTCAGAGTGGCAGGGCTGCACCTAAACTGTTACTTGAATTCAGAGTAGGGAGATTACCCTCAGGTGCGGGGGGATGCTGACGTTTTTTAGTACAGTAGTGAGGGAGCCTGAGGGCTGAAGTATGGAGTAAATGTTCAGTTTCTCTTATCTACATTACCAGGAATGTAGCCCCGTGGGGGTCGGTCTACAGGGTTTTATTTAACTCTAAAAATTGATTAGCGTTTTGCTCATAAAAGTGCTAAAACTTTGTGAAAATGCATAGCTCTTGCCTCACTGTGTTTAATAAACACAGCACTTCTAGAAAATCTACATAAATACTTTCTGTACAGTTAGTATCGTCCCAAGGAAAAAACTGCTAATCAATTATTTAAAACCCTGGTCTATGCTTTGTTTGTTCAGTTTGGATGTGAATAAAAGGCACACTTTAGAATCCCATTCCTGGTATTGGACATTACAGTTATTGCTTCTTGTGTTCGGATTTACTTGGGTGCCTCGTGCAGAGTAGCCAAACCTAGCCCTTGTGCCGAGTAACCTAGTCCTCCCCGAACCCAGTCCCCCACCTGGTATTGCTGTCAGCTTCAACAGCATACCACCTGTCATTTGCAAAAGGGCAGGGGTGAGGGTCTTACACAAGTACAGGCATTACTAGCAACTATAGAAAGCCAAGTATCAGTCTGTTTACCAGTAGCTTTTGTGCAATGCCAGAGACTATCCCTGGCAGCCATGTGGTTGAGTAGGGATGGGGTAATCCAGGGATTATTTACACCCTTAATCTTACATTTCCTGATGAGGATATAAATATCTCTGGCAGTACTGAATTTAGAGATGAAGTACTCAAGAGCCTGGCGAATGTTTTGAGCCAAGTCAACGGGTGACCAGCTGGACTGCATAAAATGGGCCTGGAAATGTTTAAGTTGCCCTTTGTTTAGGACACAACTGCCATTTAGCAGGTAGTTTAGGGGCTCTATTTTACCAGTAGCATACAACAGGGGAGTAGTTACTGATCGAGTCAGGGAGGACAGGAGTGTCGGGGATTCTCTCAGGGTGGTTAGTGATTATCCAATTCAGCAGACTACTGGTACCATTCTGGTAACTGACTCTGGTGGGGTGTCATTTGGGCTAGATTTTTTTTTTTTTTTTAATTTTTCTCTTTATCCTCCTCCCTACTTGCAGCCCCCTCCTCTTCGGGAGACACCTATGGGCTTATCAGCCTTCGCTCACCTACCTGGAGCCGGTGCAGTCCATGCCCCATGGAGCCGTGGCTATACCCCCCAGGCGGGTACGAGGCGGGACACCCTTCCACCCCGACGTTCCGCTAATCTTTGTCGGCATGCTGTCTCCGGGCAGGTAGGGGCATTGAAGGTCGGGCCCCTGGTGCTCCGTCTACCAGGAGGCTGCAAGGGTTTTTTCCTGGTGTTTCTCGACGTGCCAGGTCCGATGACGTCAAGGCGCCGAAGCGCCGACGTCTGGCACGTCGCTCCCCCTCTGTTGGAGCATCGGGCTTGCTGTACCTCAGGTCTCCACCTGGGGTCAGACAAGCACCGAGCTCAGGTACCCCCTTCCCCCCGGAGAGGACGAGCAGTCCTTGGGACGCTCAAGTCCTCCCCTCCCGGCCCGCCCTCCAGCTCCCGGGCTCGTTCCCGAACCCGGGTCGCTGGGCGTCGCAAGCTGAAATCCAACCGCCAGCCGGGCGCGGGCCGGGGCCCTACTGGGCTAGATTGATGGCAGTTATGGCATCCTTTGTAAGGATCTGCTCCAGGACCAGCCAGTTTACATTAAAGCCTGCTTGTACCACACTTCTACATTAGGGGGTAGGCTGGTCAAGTATTCAATGACCAAACTAAACCCAGTTGCTTGGTCTCTTGGAGGGATGCAGGATGCAACTACAGTGAGTGACTTACTGTTTGGTTCTAAGAATATCTTGCTGTCAAGGGCCTGAACATTTTTACCAGTGTCCAACTGAGGGAGGGCAAATCCTCATAGTGTATCCATAAGGTAAATTGTGCACCGCCACCCCTTTTGCCTAGCTGATCATGTCTAAAGAGGGTATAGCCAACAAGGGAAATGATTGTATCAGGAATCTTTGATGAAAGTCAGGTTTCCACCAGAGATAGCATGTCTGGCCTGTGTTCAGTTATCCAAACTTGGAAATCATTGAGTTTGGGCAACTTGTTATGAATATTAATGGATGCCAGTTTTAATGCTCCAAGGTTGTTTCCATGGCAGTGGGTCTGTTGCACAGGGCATGGTTGGGGTGAACGTTCCCAGATAGTAGGAGAAGAAGCAGGGTATTCCTAAGTAGAAGGTGTTTAAGTAACTTAAGGGTAGTTGGTGGTTTATGCAACATGAGCCTCCTACCCTTACTGAAGTACAGTAATATGGTAGGATGAGGTATTAGGGAGTGAGAAAGGGCATTCTGGAATTGGGCCAGATGTTAGTAGTTCAGCAATACTGAGATGTTTGATGTGTGTAGTACTCAAAGTGGCAGACCCTAGTGTAAGAGCATTTATGGGGGGGGGGGGTTAGCTGTCATTATGCTGGTATTTCTCATGGTTCGAGGATGTAATGACAGTTAACAGTAAGATCAAGGAGGCTGTGTAGTTAATGGCCCTCATAGTTATAGGATAGTAGCAATACATGGTGTAGGTATTAGGTGGTGCTACACTCATATATATGGCCACTTAACTATAGGTAGTTTGTGGAGCGATTGTTGGGGGCACAGGTGGGAGACAGCAATGATGAGGAGAAAAAGACATGGGGATAGTGGCATCTACTGTACTTCTAAGCAATAAGCAGCGGGTGAAGTGGAGGGAAAGTTGTGTCCTCAAGGGCACCCTAACTCCAGAGCAGAGGGGGAGGCTGAGGTTTGGCTCTCTCCCAAGTGGAGACACAGGGGGAGAAGGTGACAGAGAGGTTAAGGGATCTCAAAAGATAAGTTAAGTACAGCCCAGTGGTTAAGGTCACCGCCTCTGGTGCAGAAGGTCAGGGGTTCGATTCCCAGGTCCTTGAACACTTGCAGGGCCACAAACTGATACATCATTCCTGTATGTAATTTATTTTTATACAGGAATAATACATGTAATTTGGATAATACAATCCAGTTTTCAAGACAGTCCGGTGCAAGTTTTCCAAGCTCCATATAATCACACCAATTACAGACAGTCTAATACAAATTATATATAAATACACAATCACAAAATTACAAACTATTTGAAACAAAGACAACATGGGATGGGAGGGGCTAGAGTGAGAAGGCAGCCTGTGTTCCTTGGCTGCTGTGTACCTCCATGTGCTCACTGTGGGATGGGAGGGGCTAGAGTGGGAAGGCAGCCTGTGTTCCTTGGCTGCTGTGCACCTCTTTGTGCTCACCATGGCATGGAAGGGGCTGTAGTGAAAAGGCAACCATTGTTCCTTGGCTGCTGTGCACCTCCATGTGTTCAGCATGGGATGGGAAGGGCTGGCGTGGGAAGGTAGCCTGTGTTCCTTGGCTGCTGTGCACTCCTGTGTGCTCACTGTGGGATGGGAGGGTCTGGAGTGGAAGGCAGCCTGTGTTCCTTGGCCACTGTGCACCTCCGTGTGCTCACTGTGTGACAGGAGGGGCTAGAGTGGGAAGGCTGCCTGTGTTCCTTGGCTGCTGTGCACCTCTCCGTGCTAACTGCAGGACGAGAGGGACTGGAAACCATGTCTCTGCCCAGGTGATGTCAATGGGATGTTATTCTCTTTCATCTATAAAGAACCCAAGGAAATTATCACATTACTGAGATCTGTAATGATTATTTTTTTCTCGCTCTGTACCTGTTGCAAGAAACACTCATTTGCTTGATTGTGCTTGTGTTGTGTTCGGCGCCAGTAATGCACAAAAATAGTTGAAATGTATTATTTTATCACATGCAGATTCTATAACTTTCTGTTGTGGTAAAATATATGAATCCTTTTGTCATGTTAAAGACTGCCTTGTTCATTCACACCTGACACTATATAAAACTAATTTCTCAGGACTACAATAAAACAATTATTCCATTACCCTTAAATGGGTAGAGGGAGACGTAATACTGCTTTTAAAACCTTACTAGGAGTTTCTAGCACTAGCTGCCCCATGTTTTCTCCCTGACAGGTTTTTATTTGACCTGCATTTGGCTCAGCTATTCTTTCATCCACATTAAAACAATCCTACATTAAGACTCGGATATTTGTTTGCCCACATTAAAACAATCTGTTTGCTAGGGCTAATAAATCCATTCCTAGTTGGAATGAACACAGATAAGGCCCCTGTTAAAACTAACTTATTGTAAAGCAGACTCTGACAAACAGCAATGAAATTACTAACATTACAATATTAGTAGAAATACAACTTCCTAACAGGCACAGAAGAGTAGCATCTCAAATGAGATCAGCAGCCTGGAGGTATGCTGACTCAGCATCTAGCAATTTTATAGAAATGAACTACACAAAAAGGTGTTAAAAAGCATAAAATTATCATCTTTTGTTACAAACCCTGGAATCCTCCTAAGTTTTATAGCAATGTTTATTGAGCGGTGCTGCCTGTTTTAGTTTTTAAACCACTTCATGTGATCTTTAAGGAGAGTAAGGAAGAGAAGAAGGTAGCCAGACATAGAAATCAGGCAGCAGAGTACTGAGGACTCCCAGCTGACAAGAATACAGGTAAAAGGGAAGCTAGAAAACATATTGTCTAGGGTAATTAAAAAAAATCCACTTTGGGCACTCCAAGGAAGGGGAAGTAGGTTTGCTTGATTTTTTTGCTGATAAGGTGGCAGACATCAGGTCTGAGATTGACTGGCAAGCTCCACTGAGGGTGGCGGTGATCAGAAGGAGCTTACAGCTCCCCGGTTTGACTTGGACCAGCTGGAGATTGTAGATATTAAGAAAATTGTTCAGAGTATGCAGCCAATCAGCTGTGGTTTTGACTCGAGCCCAACCCACCTCCTTGTGAGGTGTGTTGAAGTGATACACCCAGTCCTTGCGGAGATCATTCGGTGTTCATTAGAGACAGGGAAGTTTCCAGACTCGGTGGTGGTGCCCCTCTTGAAGAAAGCTTCTCTTGACCCAGACTGTCCTGCTAACTACAGGCTGGTCCCTAACATCCCTTTTGTGGGGAAGGTTATTGAGAAGGCAGTCATGCGGCAGCTGGAGAATCATCTTCCCATCTATGATGTTTATGATCCTCTCCAGTCGGGTTTTCAGAAGAGGCACAGCACGTAGACTGCTCTTGTTCAGGTGCTCAATAATCTCCTGATAGCAAGGGATCAGAAGAGCCGTTCCATCTTGGTTCTTCTTGATCTCTCTCTGCAGCATTTGACACCGGAGACCCTGTGGAGTTGCTAGAGCATCAGCAGTAGATCTGTGGCTTGTCAGATGGTCCCAGTTATTCCTCACTGGCAGATCTCAGAGGGTGGTGTCGGGGATTTATTCCTCTGACTGATTCTCTCTGCCATTTGGGGTCCCACAGGGCTCTGTGCTATCAACCATGTTGTTTGCAGTGTACATGCTGCCATTGGGAGACATTGTAAGGTGGTATGGGTTGGGTTTTTACTGTTACGCAGATGATACCCAACTATACCTCTCCTTTGTACCGGAGCAGCATAGTGTGGTCTCTGTTTTTAACAACTGTCTCACTGAGATCCAAGACTGGATGAGTTCCGGTTGGTTGAGATTGAATCTGGATAAGACCGAGGTTCTGGTGGTGGATCCAGGCCATTGGGTGGAGCAGTTTGCAGCTGGCTCTGCCTCTGGGTTTTGGCTTGGGGGTAGCCATCTGTTGACCTCTGAATGGGTGTGGAATCTGGGCATTACTCTTGATGATGGGCTGATGCTACATACTCAGGTATCGGCCATCATCCAGTCCTCTTTTTACCATCTGAGGTATATTGCCCTAATTAAGCACCTGATTCCACCTGGTGACCTACATACTTTGGTCCACGCCTTTGTGACCTCTCACCTTGACTACTGTAACTCCCTGTACCTAAGACTTCCTGGGGTTGATTTCTGTCACAGTGCAGCTGGTGCAGAACACTGCAGCCAGGTTGTTGATGGGGCTGTCTCGATCCACCCATATGATGCATGTGCTGTGCAGACTGCACTGGCTGCCAGTACAGTGGTGGATCACCTTTAAAGTCAAGTTTACTGACTTTTAAAGCCCTACATAGACAGGGGCCAAGTTACCTGCAAGAGCTCCTGCATCTCTACTGCTGCCCCCTGACCTCTCCATTCCACCGACGAGGGATTTCTAGAGGTTCCTAGTGTTCAGTTAAAGACATCTGGGGTTAAGGGTTTTGCATTCACAGCCCCCACCCTGTGGAGCACTCTACTTCATTGGATACATGAGTGCCTGGTGGTGGAGAGCTTCAAAATGGCCCTAAAAACATATTTGTTTGATCTGGCATTTCTTGCTTATTGATTTATTGAGATGTAGGTGGATTATGAGAAGGATTTTATTGTTTTAAGTATAACATTTATGCAATTCTATTGTACAAGTGCTATGATCAGTGTGACTAGTGCTTTTTGGAAAGAAAGATGAATTAAATTGAAATGAGTTGAATAGTTTAATAAGCATGGATAGAAGGTAGAAGAGGACAAGGTAACCTCAATAGGAAAAAGTGTTAATCGGGCAAAGATGTAGCAGTGGTGCAGGTTAAAGTCTTTTGGGACACCTTCTGGACAATGTGATTTTACCCCATTTGCATTCACTTCTCTAAACTAAGTGTACTGGGTGCTGGACTGGCAAGGACACTAAGAACCTTTGACCCACCAGGAGGCCACCGAGGATGCCACCACTACTTCAGAGGATGACTAGGCAGAGGCATAATCACTGGACCTTTGTGAGTGATGGGAAGGTGGAAGTGGTGGATAAGGTACACACTCCTCGATCTGCAGCACTACAAAATTCTGTCAGTATAATGCTGGGGTGGGATTACTGGGAGGAGACACCTGAGGTACTGGTAGGGAGGATGCAATGGTCCTCAGTAGGGGAGGCCTGAAGATGGGAGGAAGAGACTCACAGTCAAGTATGAAGCAGCTGCTGTTGTGGGACTCTGTCATTTGAGACAGATAGACTTGCCAGAGGGAGCTGGAGACTTGAGAGAGGTGATGTGCCTCCTGGCACTTTAGTTCGATGGAATGTTGAGTAGATCCAGTGCATTGCTAGGCTTGCAGGTCATAACAGGGAGCTAGAATTCATTGTCCACCTGAGGACAAATGGCATGGGAAGGGATCAGTGTAATTTTAGGCAACCGGCTACGAGTCTTAAGCAGGTAGTGTGTACATACAAACATATGAATGTGCCAGCAGAAACAGACCACTGGTCTAGCTAAGTCTGCTCGAGTGTGCAGCTAGCATCCACAGTTTGCAGCTGTCCCATCCCGCCTCTCCACTGCCATCCCAATGCCACCTCCCACCTCCTCCACCCTCACTCTCCCCTGTTCCCTGTCCCATGCCATTTTAAAGCTGTTCACAGATTTACATGATACCACCCATTCTGGTAGTGCATTCCATTTTTCTGCCACCCTCCCCATGAAATAGTGTCGCCTCATTTCCCTCCTAAATATTCCCCACTCTATTCTTAGTCTGTTTCCCCTGATGTCCCTCTCCCTCCTTAGCTTAAAGACCCCATCTGCCTCATCCTTATTGATTCACCTCAGATACTTGAATGTCTCTATAATGTCCCCCTGTCCCTTCTATCCTCCAGAATGTACATATTTAGGTGTCTCAGCTTGCTCTCATAGTCGATCCCCTCCGTTCCACATATCATCTTCATTGCCCTCCTCTGTACTCCTTCCAGTAGCTTGATATCATGCTTCAGGTATGACCTCCAAAACTGCACACAATACTCTAAGTGTGGCCTTACTAATGATCTGTAGGTGGGTAAGATCACCTCTCTTCGCCTGAACAAAAACTCCCTCGCTATGCACCCCAGCATTTTGTTCACTTTTGCAGCTGCTCTCCTGCACTGGGCACTGTTATTTATGGTCCCATTTTTCATTACCCCAGGTCCTTCTCCTCCTCAACTTAACCCATCCTAGCTAGTATTCTCTGCTTGGGTTCTTTGCACTGAAGTGCATAACCTTACATTTCTTTGCATTGAACCCCAGCCAACACCTCTCTGACCACTCCTCTAACTTGCTTAGGTCCCCTGCAGCTGCTTCTATACCTCCACTCCATCCACCACTGCTCCCAGTTTGGTGTCGTCTGCGAACAGACTTACCTTGCTCACCACCCCATATGCAATGTCTAATATGAAGAGCCCAAATAATACTGATCCCAACACAGAGCCCTGTGGTACCCCCCCCCTTGTCACCAGCCTTGGAGTTGAGAGCTCCCCTCCCACCACCTGTTGCAACCTTCCACTCAGCCAGCTTGTAATCCAGTTTGTCATTTCTGCCCCTACCCCTACACCAGTTAGCTTCACCCCAAGCCACCCATGAGGCACTGAATCTAAGGCCTTGCTGAAGTCCAAGTAAAGACCATCTGCTGCATGAGCTTTATCCAGATCACCTGTCACCCAGTCATAATATTGTATGTGGTTGGTTTGACAAGACTTCCCCAAAATGAACCCATGCTGCCTCACATCCTGGAGGCCTTTACCTTCCAGGTATGACATCAGTCTTTTCTTAAGTATTGTTTCCATGAGTTTGCACACTAAGGAGGTGAGACTTACTGGGCAATAATTACCCAGTTCACCATCAAAATAACAAGAACATAACAAGAGCAGGTAACACATAGTGAAAGGTTACAGTTGCTACATTTGGTAATGCATGGTGACAGTAGTTGAGGGACAACAAAAAACAAAGCAAAGTAAGGCTCATGGTGTCACAGTTTCAGTAAATAAGAGAATCTATTTGGCCCTACCCCTGGAACATATGGGGGGGGGGCCTAGTCCTTAAAGCAGTGGCAGGTGGATGCTAATCTCAGCCTCCTCTGGGCCTTGGCTTCTCTCACTTTTCTGGTCACCTCCCTGGACCATCTTACATACTCCTCCCTGTCCCCTTCCTTCTCTGTCCTCCTATACCTCTGGTGTGCCTCTCATTTCGCCCTCACCACCTCCACTACCTACCTGTTCAATCAGCACAGTTTCCTTGCTCTGCTCCTCTTACTCTGTGTCTAGGTACAGGCTTCTGTTGCCTTTGTAATCCCCCATTTAATAATATCCCATTTCTGCTCTGTGTCCATCTTCTGCCTTATGCCCTCCAGTTTTCCTTTCAGCACTTCCCACATCCTCCCAAAGTCCACCCACCTGAAGTTTACCAGCTGGGTTAATGATTTCTCTGACTCCCTGCATATAGTGATATCAAACCACACAGTTTGGTGATCACTGTTGGCTAGTGGGTCCTCCACCCTTATTTCCTGCGGGCACTGTACCAATAAGTAGATCCCTGTTGGTCCAGTGGACTGCTTCCAGCTCAATCGCGGGTGGTAGTATTAAATAAATGAAGTCCTATATCCCTGGTGGTCCAGTGGACAGCTTCCAGCCCGATCGCAGGCATACGTATACTAAAACAGTGTAAATTAACCTGGTGGTCCAGTGGTACCCTCTCCCACTCACCATTGAGTTTCTGCCACCCCGCCTTCTCCAGTCAGCGGCGGCAGCTCACCTGCCAGCTGCCTGGCCACCCGCAGCTGACTGCGCACAGCACGCTGCCATCGTCTGTCAGCATGGCTGCCGACGTGCAGACTATACATACCGGCCAGTCCCGATCTGGGCTGTGGTATGGTATGGTCTGCACACCCATTGGCCCATGCTGTGGACCAGTGGGCGTACAGCCGTACTGTATGCAGTCAGTTGGCAGGCGGCCAGGCATCTGGCAGATGGGGAGCTGACACCCGCCGCTGACCGGGGGGGAGCAGGGTGGCGAGGCTCAGTGGACGGATGGGGGGGTACCGCTGGACCACCAGGGTTATTTTAAACTGTTTTAGTATATGTATGCCCACGATCGGGCTGGAAGTATTCCACTGGACCACCAGAGATATTGGACTAGGTTTATTTATTACATATGCGCTCGATAGGGCATTGTGGCACACTGCTGCAGGGCACCAGGCTCAAGTCACGGGGGATCGGCGCACCTGCATGCAAATGGGGCCATAATGGCATGCTAATGGCCCCAGTTGTGCCTTGCATGCATTATGGCCCAATTTGCATATCCACCGCTGAATATCACGGTTTCTGCACCTAGTGCAACCGCACTTGCACTGGCGCATTCCCCTGCTCCTCTCTTGCCACTTGTGCTGGCGCAGTGCCACTGCACCATGCGCATTGTGGGAGGCCATGTTGCCATATTCAACAATGCTGACCATGGCGCAGCACTGTTGGATATCGCCCAGCATACTCTCTGGCGCATCGCAGTTACACTCTGCCCAGCTTGTGCCCCTGCCTGGCGCATGTCTGAATATCCCACCCAAGGTCTGTGCTTAGAAGCGGGCTGCACTCCGTGAAGACAGAGGTGTGGATGCAGCACTGAGGGACAAAAGGATCTTGGCAGCAGTCACAAAAATCAGTTGAGAGTCTAAAAGAATTAGGCAGCAAGTGCTAAATATTGAAGCAGATTCCAGTCCATTTTGAAAATTGAAAATTGCCAGGAAGTCAAAATGGGGCAATCAGGAAGCTCTTGGTAGGTGAGTAACCAATGAAGGCTTGTCCCGGAGAAAGCACTGATTTTCAATGAAAAATCCAGCTGAGACACACTCAGCCTGATTAAGGAGAGCCATGGCTGTATGCAGGCCATGTCAGAAAGCTTGGTTTGTGCGGGCAGGTGGAGGCCGGCTCCTCACGCTGGGCCAGTTCCTGACTGCAGTTGGTGGTGATGGCCCAGGTGGGCTAGAGGATGCCTGAAAGCTTGGTCTGTGGGGGCAGGTGGCAGCAGGCTCCTCATACCGGGCCAGTTCCTAACCGCAGCTGGCGGTGATGTGTCAGGAGGGCTAGAGAACACCTGAAAGCTTGGTCTGTAGGGGCGGGTGGCGGAAGGCTCTTTACGCCAGGCCAGATCCTGACCACAGATGGCAGTGATGGCTCAGGAGGGCTAGAGCTGTTCAGCACCTCATTGGAGATGGATGTACTTCCAGAGGACTGGAGGAGATCTCATTTGGTTCCTCTGCACAAGAGCCACAACAAGGAGGAGGTTAGCAACTACAGAACAGTCAGTCTCACATCAGTGGTGGGGAAATTAATTCAGGCCCTGCTGCAGGAGAGGCTATCACAGAATCATAGAAATTTGATGGCAGAAAAGGACCACTCTGGACCATCTAGTCTGCCCAACCCCTCTCCTTTCACATACCCCCTCCCAGCCTGCTCCCACCTTCCCCCAAATACTCAGTCCCATATACCTGTCCCATGCCCTCTTAAATTCCTCCACCATCTTAGCCCCCACCGCTCCATCCATCAGTCTGTTCCAGGGCTCCACCACCCTCTCTGTGAAGAAGTGCCCCCTCACATTACCCATGAACCTATTTCCTTGCAATCTGAGGCTGTGCCCTCTAGTTCTGGCTCCCTCCTTCCACCTCAGCCAACCCCCTTCACCTACTTTATTGAGCCCCTTTACATATTTAAAGGTTTGAATCATGTATTAGTATAAAGTGGATGTATCGGGTGATGGCCTGGCCCAGGAGGGTGGGGATGGATGATAGGGGTTTCTGGAACACAAGGGGGGGGGAGGGCCTTGGTACCCAACTAGAGAGCTGAGGTTCGAGCAGACTCAATAGACCTTAAGGCCTAATCTGCTGGCATTTAGTATGTTAATATGTCCCCTCTTTTCCTCCTTGTTTCCAACGTGTACAGATTCCGCTCCTTACACCTCTGCTCATATGTCTTCCCTGCATACCCTACACCATCTTTGTTGCCCTTCTCTGAACCCTCTTCAGTGCATCTATATCCTTGTGGAGGTGTGGTCTCCAGAACTGAACCCCATACTCTAACTGTAGCCTCACCATGGCTTTGTTGAGGGGCATTATAACCTCCCTCCTTCTGCTAGTTATGCCTCTGCCTGTGCATGCCAGCATTCCATTTATTGGAAACCTACCTTAATGTTTGAGGAGACTATGATCCCCAGATCCCTTTCCTGTTCTGATTCTTTGATTTCCTCCCCACCAGCGTATACCCCGTTTTCATGTTTTTCCTCCCTAGGTGCATTACCACGCACTTCTTGACGTAAACCTTAGCTGCCATTTCCCAGCCCACTCCTCACGCATCTTGAGGTCCCATCTCATGTCTTCCACTCCCTCCAGGGTGTCCACCCTATTGCAGATTTTTATATCATTGGCAAATAGGCACACCCTTCCTTTTTAACCCTCTGCAATATCATAGATGTAGTGGGCTCAGGTAGGGTCAGGGTGGTGGAACAGAGGCACATCCGTCCAGTTGTACCTCTCCACAATTCCTATGCCATTCTGGCAAAGTGTGGTTCCTCTATGGAGGCACCCACAGTGGAGACCAAGAAGGATGCTGGGAACCTCCACAAAGGAGACCCACAGAAGGGTGATAGGGGACCCCGCAGGGGAAGGAAACAACTCCTGGAAGAGGGCTCCACTGTTAGAAAGGTAGAACTGGGGGAGGAAGTGGAGAGGGAGGTAAGGTGCCTGCCTGGCGCCATGGCTTGAAGGGACAGGAAGCGAATCCTCAGGATTGCCAGAGCAGCTGCACAGAGGAGGGAGCTGGATGTCATTGTCCACCTAGAGACAAATGACCTGGCTAAGAAAGGGATTAGAGAAGTGCAGGAAGAGTTTGTGGAATTGGGGAGGGCCTTAGACAAGTAGCACGACAGTAACCTTCTCGGAGGTGCTGCCCATCTATGGTGTAGGAGAGGCTAGGGTGTTCCACACCATGGGATTCAATCAGTGGTTGAAAAACTGGTGTGGAGCTCAGAGATTTGGCTTCATTGAGGACTGGGGGTCCACCTGGAGTGATGCAAGCCTATACTGGCATGATCAGCTGCATCTGTCCAGGAGGGGAACCAGGATCCTAGGTGATAGGTTTAAATGTTTCATTGGCAATCATTTAAACTAGCCAAGGGGGAAGGTACTGGAAAGGAGCAGGGAAATCCTAGCCCCCAAAAAAATCATGGTAGTAAGTGCAGTAAACACCAACATAGAGGTGTTGATAGGGAGACGTGCACGGGTAAATGGAGAAAGTGACAAAGCCAAGAAGGACAGGGATGGGGAAAAAGGAGTAAGGCCATCAGGAAATGGAGGATAATGAGTACCAATGCCTGTAGTCTGGGCAACAAGCTGCCTGAGCTGGTGGCCTTGATGGAAGAGGGATGCCTGCATATCATAGCAGTCACAGAAACATGGTACACAGAGAACCATGACTGGGATGTTAACATACCAGGGTACATAACCTACAGGAGAGACAGGCAGGGGAGAAGAGGGGGATGAGTAGCTCTCTATGTAAAGGAAGGGATAAAAGCAACTAAACGAAAGAGTAAACAAGGAGGAGAGGAGGCACTGTGGGTCACCTTGGAGACTGGAAAGGGCACCACAATCTGCACAGGGGTTGTGTACAGACCCCCATGTCGGGGGACGGAATGGACAAGGATATGATAGAAGGCATTCTTAGAATGGCAGAGAAAGGTGAGATACTGTTGATGAGAGACCTGAATATGCCAGATGTTAACTGGAGCACATTTGCTGCAGCCACATCCAAGAGCAGGGCCATTCTTGATGCCCTGCAGGTGACGGGCCTCAGACAGCTAGTTTAGGAACCCACTCATGAGGGAGCAATCTTAGACCTCGTACTCTCAAATGCGGGCAGTGAGAGGATCTCAGATCTAGAAGTGGGTTGCCATCTGGGAACAAGTGACCATCAAACAGTGTGGTTCATGTTAAACTCAGCTACAGAGTCAAGCCATACAAAAGTGAGGGTACTGGACTTCAGGAGGGCTGATTTTGGCAAGATGGGAGAGTGCCTCAGAAAAGCACTAGCAAACAGGCTAGAATGAGGTGTGGAGCAACAATGGGGAATCATCAAATCTGCCATCACAAAGGCAAAAAGCCTTTATGTGAAGCAAATAAACAAATCCAAATGAAAGAAAAAGCCACTATGGTTCTCAAAAGAGGTGGCTGTGAAAGTCAGGAAGAAAAAAATAG
This sequence comes from Neoceratodus forsteri, assembly GCA_016271365.2. Taxonomy (NCBI): domain Eukaryota; kingdom Metazoa; phylum Chordata; order Ceratodontiformes; family Ceratodontidae; genus Neoceratodus; species Neoceratodus forsteri. The sequence continues at coordinate 414,192,919 of CM057457.1, read as the reverse complement.
CATTCCAGAAGTATAAGGAAACACAGAAGGAGCAGGACACACAGCTGTACCAGTTAAGGCAGAAGGAGCAGGGAGGGAAGTCAGAATAGCAAAGGCCCAAACTGAGGAAAAGATAGCCAACTTGGTTAAGAAGGGGGATAAAACCTTTTATAGGTACATCAGCGAGCGTAGAAAGACAAAGGGAGGGAGGGATAGTGAGGCTGAATAGAATGAATGGTGGGTGGGCAGAGGGGGACATTGAAAAAGCAGGGATACTGAATGAATATTTCTGCTCGGTATTCATAAAAGAGGAGGGGGAAGTGCCTAATCCAATTAACAGAAGCACTCTTGATGGGGGGGTCGATCCCAGTCCTTTCACAGAAGAAAGGGTTCTGCAAGAACTGCTAAAACTGAAGGTGGAAAAAGCAATGGGGCCTGATGGAATTCACCCCAGAATTCTAAAAAAATTAAGGGGGGAACTAGTGAAACCACTGGCTACTCTTTCTAATAAATCATGGGAGGATGGTGTGGTACCCGAGGACTGGAGGAAGGTGGATGTGATTCCCCTTCACAAAAGTGGGACCAAGACAGAGACAGGAAACTACAGACCTGTCAGTCTGACCTCTGTGGTAGGGAAAGTGATGGAGTCACTTCTGAAGGAAAGAATAGTTGAGTACCTAGAGGCCAGTGGGCACAGGACCCAAGGCAGCATGGGATCACAGTGGGAAGGTCAGGTCAGATGAATCTAATAGATTTCTTTGACTGGGTGACCAAAGTAGTAGACCAGGGAAGGGCTGTGGACATGGCCTACCTAGACTATAGCAAGGCATCTGACACAGTCCCACACAAAAGATTAATAGTTAAATTAACCAGCCTGGGAGTGGGTCCCAGGGTGGTAGCCTGGCTAAAACATTGGCTGGACAACAGGACACAGAAGGTAATTGTAAATGGAGTCCACTCTGAAGAAAGAGGGGTTACTAGTGGGGTACCGCAGGGTTCAGTATTGGGTTCATTTTAATATCTTCACAAGTGACATTGCAGAGGGACTGGAAGGAAAAGTATGCCCCTTTGCAGATGACACAAAGATCTGCAACAGGGTTGATACACAAGGAGGCATGGAAAGGATGAGAAGGGACTTGGCAAGGTTGGAGGAATGGTCAGAAGTATGGCAACTAGGATTCAATGCAAAGAAGTGCAAAATAATGCACCTGGGGAACAAGAACCCAGGGGAAGAATACACAATGGGGGGGGGAGGTAGTAACAACAACAAAAAAGGAAAGGGACCTGTGGGTAATCATATTAGATGACCTTAAGGTTAGCAAGCAATGTGAGAAGGCAGTAGGGAGGACTGGGATGCATAGGGAGAGGCATCAGCAGCAGAAAACAGGAAGTTGTTATCCCTCTGTACAGACAGTTGGTGAGACCTCATCTGGAGTACTGTGTCCAGTTCTGGAAACCACATCTCTGCAAGGACATAGAAAGGATAGAGGCAGTCCAGAGGAGGGCAACTAAAATGGTGCAGGGTCTGCAAGAGAAGCCGTATGAGGAGAGTCTAAAGGAGCTTAATATGTATACCCTTGAGGAAAGAAGGGAAAGGGGGGACATGATAGAAACTTAAGTACCTCAGTGGAATCAACAAAGTCCAAGAGGGTAGCATCTTTCAGAAAAAGAGACGTAAGAACAAGGGGACACAATTTAAAGATGGGGGGGCAGTTCAGGGGCAATGTGAGGAAGTATTATTTTACAGAGAGGGTAGTGAATGCATGGAACAGCCTTCCCGAGGAGGTTGTGGGGTCTAAAACTGTGGGAGAATTCAAGAATGCATGGGACAGACATAAGCCACTTCTTGCGGAGGGTAGGAAGAAATAGGCTGTTGGTTAACTAGGATCTGCAGCCTATCCGGTAGGTAGGGAAATGGGCAGACTAGATGGGCCAAGCAGTCCTTATCTGCTGTCAAAGTCTATGTTTCTATGTTAATGGCAGTGGACCCAAAACTGACCCCTGTGGCACTCCACTCCTCACCCTTGCCATCTCAGAATGCACCCTGTTAAGCACTACCCTCCAAGTTCTCCCTACTAGCCAGGCTTCCACCCAGCCTGCTATTTTCCCTCCCAACCCCATGCTTTCCACCTTGCTTACCAACCTTCTATGAGGGATGGTGCAGAAGGCCTAGCTGAAGTCCAAATAGGCCATGTCCACCACCCCCCTCACTGGTCGATTGCCTGAGTCACCTAATCAAAGCACTCAATTAGGTTGGTCTGACATGATTTCCCCCTTGGTGAAGCCATGTTGTCTGCTGTCCTGCAAGCCACACTCCTCCAGGTAATTCTCCGCCCTCTCCTTGATTAATGCCTGCACTACTTTCCCCACCACAGACGTGAGACTGACTGGGTGGTAGTTCCCTATCAGGTCCCTGCTACCTGCCTTGTGCAAGGACACTATGCCAGCCCTCCTCCTCCTCCTCCTCCGGCACCCTCCCTGTATCCAGAGACAGGTTGAAGAGCCTTATCAAGGGAGCAGCCAGCTAATATCCTTGATCACTTTGGGGTGCAACCCATCAGGCCACATTGCCTTGTCCACCTGTAGTCTATCCAGTTCAGCCCTGACCCTATCCACAGTGAATGTGCTCTGATTCACCCATTTGCCCTCCTTTCCCTTATGTGCTAGTACTGGACCACTACCTTCCACCTCCTCCATGAACACTGAGCTAAAATTCTCATTTAGTGCCTCTTTTTGTAGACCTGCTCCATGTTTATCCCTCCTCCCCCCCAGTCTAGTAATCCCCAACCCTGCTCTTTTCCTCTCCCACACATATTTAAAAAAAAAAAAAAGGGTTTATCCCCCTCCTGGACCTTTTGGCTATTTTCTTCTCAGTGTCTGCTTTTGCCCTTCTGATCTTCCACCCTGTTAGACTCGTCTTCTCCCTGGACTCCACCCTATCCATCTCCATAAGTGTTATCTTACATTTTCTGAAAGCCCCCCTCCTCTCCTTGACTGCCCCCACCACCCCTCCCAGTGAACCCGAGTGGTCTGCTCCCCTTCTTGCTCTTCCGGACCTTTTTCATGCACCATTTCTGCTCCTTCCTGAAGCCTCCCCAGATAGCTTCTCCAAGTTCCTCCACTGCCCCTGTCTTCTGTGTACCCTCCATTTTCCCCCTATCTTTCTCATCTTATGGCCAGTGATGAAAGTGAGCAGGAACGCACAGGAACTCCGTTCCTGTACCTTTTCTGCAGCAGGAACTGAGTTCCTGTACTTCTTCCCACTGGCACTAAAACTGAAATTCTTAAACCAGCAACATAGTGACAGTTTCTGGATCTGTGATCTGCTATTAGGGTTTCCATAACACCATTTGACTTGTACAACAATGCTGTTTTCCTAGAAATACTTTAATATCTCTAACTGAATCTACTAGCATCAAATTAGATAGTTGTGCCTTGACACTACTATCCTTTAGATTGAAGATCTTCATTCTGTATTTCTTAATTGCCAGTGCCCGAGTTCCTGTACTTCTTGTCTACCACTTGCACCACTGCTTATGGCTAATGGAGTACCTGGAGGCAGCTGGGCTGCAGGACCACGACCACCATGGTTTCACATGGGGGAAGTCATGCCAAACAAATATCATACATGTTTTGACTGGGTGACTAAGAAGGTGGCTAAAGGGAGGGCAGTGGATGTGGCCTACCTAAACTTCAGTAAGGTCTTTGATACAGTGCCACACAGGAGGTTAGTAAAGAAACTAAGCAGCCTAAGGTTGGGGAGAAAGCAATCAGCCGAGTATTAAATTGGTTGAAGGACAGGAGGCAGAGGGTGGTGTTAAATGGCAGACACTTGGAGATGAGAGAGTGACAAGCAAGGTACCACAGGGATTGGTACTGGGACAGAAACTGGAGGGGAAATTGTCTTTATTTGGGATGGCAAAAAAATCTGCAACAGGGTGGACACTCAGGAAGGAGGGAGGAGAATGCAAAGGGATCTGGGGAAAGTAGACAGCAGTGAGTGGCAGCTAGATTTCAATGTCAGAAAGTGCAGAGTCATGCACCGTGGGTATGGAAACCCGGGTGCTGTGTATAAGATGGAGGGAGGTACTACCTGTCATCACACAATAAAGACATGTCAAGGTACTGATATCTGATGATCTTAAGGTGGCAGCACATGATGACAAGGCAGATGGCCAGGCTAGTGGGATGCTAGGGAGCATAGGGAGGGGGATTTCTAGCAGGACAAGGGAGGTGGTGTTGCCACTGTATTGCTCACTAGTGAGACTCAAAATAGAGTAGAATCCAGTTCTGGAATCTGCACCTCTAAATGGACAATGACAGGGTGAAGGAGGGCTACCAGAATGAAGTGGGGGTTGCACGAAAAGCTAAACGAGGACAGGCTGTGGGATCTCAATATGTACTCCCTGGGGATGAGAAAAGCGAGATGGAACCTGATTAAGGTGTGTTCCTCATGGGGGTGAACACTGTGAAGGTGGGGAATCTCTTTCAAGGGAGAAAAAGCTCCAGAACAAGGGGGCATGCAATGAAGCTGGGGGGGGGGCATTTAAGAGGGATGTGAGGAAATATTTCTTCACAGAAAGGGCAGTAGATGCCTGGAACTGCCTGCCAGCTAAAGTGGTGGGGGAGAAAGCAGTGGGAGCGTCAAGCATATGTGGGATAGTTACAATGGAATGATAAGGAAGGCGAGATGGACGCCGGTGACCAAATACGGACTGAGGTGTCAGAATAGATAGTGACAAAGAGGGTAGACTGGATAGGCCTACCAGTCCTTTTTTGCCAACAAATTCTATAAGGTACAGAAAAAGAGGGGAGAGGGGAGATTGCAAAGTCAGGACAGGGTTATTTCAGCTGTAAAAGACTGAGTGCAAGAACAGCAAAGGAATTTATGCTACCAGGAGTGGGGGGGGGGCTGTACCCAGGTCAATAAAAGTAGTGTAAAACAGAAGGCTACACTGTACAGTACAGGGGGTACAGGGGGAGGGGTTAGTAATGCTTAGCTCAAAAGAAAAGGTTAAGTTCTTACCAGCCCTGTGGCATAGACAGCTGAGGCACGATGTGCCTTACCTCTTACCACACTGGCAATCCAGATTTGGGAACAAGCTTGGGTCACCGGTGGTTGGTTTGGGAGGGAGAGGATTCAGCATGCAACAGACAGCTCCCCTGTCAGCCTGGGGCAGTGGCAGCAGCCTGAGTGATACTAAAAGAGAGATCGTGGTTCCGTAGTATGTGTACGTGCTTCTGTGCCATCGCTGTGATGGGGGACAAAAAGAGAAAACAGAAAAGGGGCTGGCACAGGCTACATGAAGCCCTGCTTGTCTGCCTCTGCCCGGTACTACTGCTGGTCCACTTGCCCCACACAATCTGGATTATGTCTCTGGGTGGGGGAAGGACAGTGCTCCCCTTCCTGGGCCCCACCACCGGGGGACGGGAAGGGAGGAGAATCTGTGCAGAAAGGGGCAGGGACAGGGATGAGAGCCCGCCTGTGCTGACTCGCTAGTAAAAATGCAATACAAAAAAAAAAGACAGACAAGGTTACGTTCTTCAGGTGGTGTCTAGTGAGGATCATACAAATGCAGCTATAAACAAATCTGTCTCAATGTTTCATTTGTAGTTTTCCATCTGACACCTTCCTACAATTGATTTTCTGCACACATTTATAAATACTATTGCTTAAAAAGACACGGCAAACTGACCCCACTTTTGTTTTATGTAAGTTTGCTTTTGATTTGTTTACTCAGTAACTCAGTGTGCCTTACCTCTAACTTCATCCTCTGTTTCAGTCTCCAACACCACAAACTGCACTGTTCAGAAAGCAGCTACTTCACTTCAGAGATTGGGGCTAAAAGAACATAGGATATCTATCCACAGAAAACCCAGTCTCCTCTGCAGCTCACGGTGTGCTCAGTATTCCTTACCTCCAGCTTCATGATCCTCTGTTTCAGTCTCCACAAACTGCACTGTTCAGAAACACAAGCAATTGCTGCTCTTCAGAGTTTGGGACTAGAAGAACAAGCATTTGTCAATGCCGAATGTTGTCTTGCTGCCATTGGCAGTGCAGGTGTTAGACAGATGCAGCATAGGAGTGGCAGTCAAGTAGTGAATTGATACCAACCCACCCCCACCTTGCAGAGAGTGACAGGCATTAGGGTGTCCCTTTGGGTGTTTGGTAGTGCAGTGTGGGAAAACATGCTGGGCAGGATGTGGAAAATAACAGCTGCACAGTTCATAAGGAGGTGTAAAAAAATGCCAGTGCTGAAAATGTGGCATACAAATATACGGAATTTGCGGAGTTACAAGGGTGCGTGGGAAATATGCAATGCACGCTTGCAGCACTGACAGTTTATGGGTGTTCGGCACCAAATTTTCAACATAGGCATTTTAGCACCTCTGCTCATGTACAGTGTCACTGTCATTTCCTCAAAGTGTCCCAAGAAGTGATTTCACACAGCGACCACGCTATTTTGCGCCAGAAGTGTGGAAACACATTTTGGGCAGGATATGTGAAATGACAGCTGTACTGTTCATCAAGAGGTGTGAAAAAATGGCAATGGTGAAATCCAGAGTGAAAATATCACAAATGCACCACGGTACGAGTGTGTATGCAATCTGCCAACGCACGCTCGTAACACAGTCATTTTATGGAGTATCAGCTCCAAATTTTCAACATAGGCATTCTAGGACCTCTGCTCATGAACTGTGTCACTGTCATTTTCATAATCTGGCCCAAACACTGATTTCCCACAGTGACTGCACTATTGTGCGCCGGAAGTGCGGAAACACATTTCGGGCAGGATGTGGAAAATGACAGCTGTACTGTTCACAAGGAGGTGCACAAAAATGCCAGTGCTGAAAATCCGGCATTAAAATATTGCGAATGCGCAAAGTTACGAACCTGCTTAGGAACTGCACAACACACGCTCGTAAAACAGGCATTTGTTGTTTTTTTTCCACCAAATTTGGAACATAGTCTTTTTGAGAGGCTACCTCATGAACACTGGCACTGTCATTTTGTTGATGGGTCCTGAAAGGTGATTTCATGCAGTGACTGCGAAATCACGTTTCGAGGCCGATTAACGCCATGACAGTGATAGAATTCATGAGGAGGGGCCCAAAACCCCATGTTGAAAATTTGGTGCCAAAATTCCAAGAAATGCCTGAGATATGCAGCAAAGTTAAAAAACCCTATTCATGCCATTATACAGCTTACGGCATTTCTCAGTTCGCAGTCGGCTTTGAAGAGTGCAGACGAGTTCCCGTCCACGGAAGGTCGTCGCCACCAGACTCTGGAGGTAATTATGGGTGGGGGAGGCAGGGTGCACAGTGGGTGGGTGCGGTAGGTGGGAGGGGGCATCGAGACTGCAGGGATGGTTTTCGCTTTGCAGAAGAAGAAAAAATAAGAAAACCACCGCGGACAGTTTTCATGTTGTAGAGATTTGGCACGCTGGGGTGGCTCCCAGCGTGCCACCTAACTGGGTTTTTGGGGTGTCAGTAGCCGACGGGGATTGGGCACCCTCGCCAGCACACACACATGGTGGGGGAGTAATGCCGACGGTAAGTGGGCTCCTGTCGGCGCAAAGACAGCGAGGGAGGGGTCATGAAGCCGAGGATTGGGCACCGGGCATTCAACATTTGGGGGTGGCGCGACGGGAGTGGGTCTCTGCCGCACACAAACAAGAGGGGTTGCCAACAGGGATTATGCACCCCGATGTCGGCAGGCGGAGGCGGCCAGCCGCTCGCCGCACCATGGTCATATCGGCGCAAGCAAAGCGACCGCCAGTATGACGAGCTTTGCTCGGATTGCAGTGGACCTTTGCTTAGATGTGCTCGCCCCATTATGTATTCATGGTGTGGCGCTGGCATGCAGGCTGATTGGGGAATGAGGGACACACCTACTGATGCGTGCCCTGCATTCACCCAACAGCAGCCGTGCCCCCAAAATCCGTACTAGCGCAAGATGTTGCTTGCGTAAGCCAACATAATGAAGGACATCTATCCACAGGGGAAAAAGGCAGTTCTCTCTGCAGCTCCTGGTAAGCTCAGCTCTATACTCTTGTCTGTCTTGTCTACAGCAGCTTGCAGAGCCTAACGTTCACTTCCTGTCTCCCTCTGTTATGTACAACCCCCACACACATCCCATTTAAAACAACTCATTAATATTTATAGTGTGCAGCAGCAAGAGGAGCTAGAGGAAGGTTCTGCTAAATATTTAAAGTGACATGATAGCACATTCAGCTTTGACTTGTCACTGCTAGGAGAAGTATTTTTATTTTTATTTACAGTAGAGGCTGCAAGGCACCCTGAATAAAACAAAGCTTATTTCTAGGGGTGTCCTGGAGACTGAAACTAGGAGACGCAAGTCAGCAGTATCAGTCCTTTTAAAGCCAGCTAGTGAATTAAAAAAACTTAGAAGATACGATTTTTACACTCTGTTCAGATTAAGTATCATAGGAGTGCACTGTTTGTCAGTATTCCCAGCCTTTTAATCGCTGGAGTTGCATGGCGTAGGACACATTTCAGAGTCGGACAGGAAATGACATCAAACAGAGCAGCGACAGGCAGGAGTAGACAGGGAGCTGTTGTTAACTGTGAATATCATTTGTTCTAACCCAAAGGCTTCCAAGTGCTGCAGAACTGAAGCCAGGCACACTTCTGTGTGGTTTTGAATAATTATCAGGAGGCAGTGTTGGAGACTGAAACACAGGATCATGAAGTTGGAGGTAATTACTGATTGCTGCAAGGATTATTATGTCAGAGTGTGTTTAAAAAGGCAAAGCAGAAACTGGTCAAAATGGGATCAGTTTGTAATGCTTTTCAAATCAAAATAATTGTATGTGTGCCGAAACAGACAGTGTTACTGCAAGGCTTGCTGACAATCTGTTTTTTTTTTTATTTTGTTTTCACCTTCTCTGCCCAGTGTATTCTGGCTGCATTTGTCATTACCCTCACTCTGTCACAAGTGGTAACCTTTAGACAGCAAACAGGGGCGCTGCAGGGGGACCTTGTTTTCTGAGGACATGGTACCCATTGTTCTCCTGAATCCAAAGGAACCCTAATGATTCTAAACAGTGCAGTGCTGAACTGTCAGGAGTTGGTGTTAGAGACTGACTGAGGATCATGAAGTTAGTGAGAAAAAAAATCGATTGACTTGTACTGAAAATAATGGCAAAGCAGAAACTGTGCAGAGTAGGATTATTTTGTACACACAAGCAGGCAGTGTTATTTCAGGGCTTTTTGTTCTTTGCCAAACGGTTTTATTTATTTATTTTATACTTTCTTTTCAGGATTTTGGCTACATTTGCCATTACCCTCACTAGCCTCCTCCTGCAAAAGGTAACCTTTAGTTTTATGAAGGGTGGACCCTCCCTGCATGTCTAAGGGTATCACTGGGGTTATGGTCACCGGGAAGGGGTCCTACATCAAGAAACAACCAAAGTCCATTTACTTGACCTCTCGAGCATGGGGGTGACCTCCAGGCATCGACTGACACATGGCAGAGCTGTGTAGACTGCAGATTTCCACTGACACACGGCAGGGTTGACTAGGCAGTGTATTTAAGGGGTTCAGCATAACTTGGAAACAAACAAAAGGAATGTCCAAACTGGAATTATGTTTAAAAACCTACCAGATCCTTTATTTTCTTGAGCTCAAATGATATTATCCATTTCCAGCTGTCACAGTTCATTTGTCAGTTACTGTAAGGTGGTATGTTTCTGACACTTCAGGGTTAGAAACAGCCCTAGTTGGGGGTACTTTATTCACATCTTTCTGTACTCGAAAGGAAGCACATTTACTCCTGGGGATCCTCACTCTTGAACCTGAATGGGAGCCTAAATGGACTTTTGGTAGCCCATTTTCTTAGTCACTGCCACTGGGCTAGTTTACAGTCTCTCAGCTGGCAGCATTGATCCTGTGAGAGTTTATTGGGGATCCACACTGTCCTTCACAGAACATGTCCTTTCCTGATCCTCATTTGCACTTATTACTTCACAACCACAGGCTCCAAGCCCATCTGGGCATAACTGAGGTGCCTACTGGGCATGGCAACTCACACCACACATTTATTGAGGTACCACTCCATTGCTGACTGGAATTGGAATCCTGTCTAATGACCCCTCTTTTTGAGGAGGGTGGGCACTGCTGAGTGCCACCCAAACCTGCACATCAAATAAAGATTACATTGCACCTTATTATTTGGCCCACAGCACTTTCTGGTACATTTGTTTCCTCAGAGACAGAACTCGGAACTATTTTTCAAAATGGGCTTTTCTCCTTATGGGAAAGGGGCACCTTCCTTTTGAGTCCTTTGTTTGATGGCAGCCACCATGAATGAGCATTTTTTTGATGATGCCAGTCTGTACAGAGAAACTTGCAAACAATGGGAGCTAGCAATATGTGTCAGGCACTAGCCTCCCATACTCTCACGCAGCAGGATCTCAGCCTTCCAGCACAGAACACTGACTCCTCCCCTTTTGGAGTGCCAGGGCAGACCAGCTTACCCTGTCCTTTAAGGGCATAGAAACTGGCATCACACTAGAGGGTAAGAGACACTCTTAATGGGATATTCACACTCATAAGGGGAGTTAACATTTGCTTTGGGTATTACTCCCCTCCCCATACACTTAACGTCCTCCTGGTGGACACTGCATTTCTTGACCGGGATACAGACCTCCTTCCATCACCAAGTACCATACTTTCCTTTTTTCCCCTGCACTCTACCTTTTTGAACTGAGTTAATCCTGCCCTAAATCTATAATCTCTTCCCCACACTGCTTTTGTATCTGCTGTTGTTAGCTGCATTTCCTTGTCATTTCCATATCCTTCCAGCCAGATAGTAGTAAGCGCAGAGGAAACAGACCCCTCCTCATAGCAACACAGGCACACCCTGTCTAGCTGAACTGGTAAAAGGGTCTCTCCTGTGACATGAAAGCCTGTTGCTCCCACCAAAACATCAGTTGTTGCCACCTCCGTGGGAACAGCAAGGCACATCAGAAGTGATCCTTGCCAGTTTGTCCTGGGAGGGTATCCCTTCAGGCAGGCGAGGGCTATTTCCGTTGGTGTCAGTAGTTAGCAATGTGTTTTTATTGGCTGTTAGTTTCTCTTTAAATTGGTAGCAGAGGCTGTCACTCAGAACCAGTCCATGGTGGACATTGCCAGGGACTCTCTGCACCTACAAGTAGAGACATTGTGTTTTCCCTCAAGGGCCGGGCCATGTAAGTCATCTCTGTTTTTTGCATTCTGGCCTGACACAGGCAGAGATCTGACCATACATGGCCTGCCACTGGCAGAGGTCTGACCATACATGGCCTGCCACAGGGCAGAGATCTACCATGCATGGCCTGCCACAGGGATGAGATCTGACCATGTATGTCCTGCCACAGGGCAGAGGTCTGGTCATGTATAGCCTTGATAGAGAGTAGCTTCTCTGGTGCCAGTTGTTTTGTCCCACTGTAATGATAGCAGCCAGGGTTGTAGCAGGAGGCATCATGCCTCATGATCACAAGGGCTTTGGTTGTGGACTCTGATGGTGTAGCTGAGATGGTGACATCATGTGCTGGCTTGTTTTGTCAGCAATACTAACAGGCATTTAGACAGTAGTAAAAAGAGCAAGACAAGTTACTGAGAGGGAGTGGTGTTCTCCTGCCACTGATTCATCAGTCAGGCTTTCTTCTTATCCAAGTAAGAGACAATACATGCTGACACTTACAGGATAGAGGAGGGGCAGAAATGATGGGAAGAAGGTGAGGGCTCCCCTGTGGAAACCTTACTACTGTCTGAGAGATCAATGGCCACAGAAACACTTCAGGTCTAGAGAGCTGGGCAAGTTGTATGAAGGGGACACTTCCTTGAGAGTGAGCTGTGATTCCTTGCAGGCAGGTCCTTCTGTGCTTCTGAAGAAGCTGAGTGAGAATCAGTGTGTTTCCCAGTCTTTCTTGAGGTTACTGGCCTCTTCTTCAGGGCAGGGGGAGGGTTGCTGAAATATCTCCCCTCCTCGCCCTGTTTATATATTTATTTCAAAAGTTTTACCAGGACAGACATACTGAGCCAATAGAAGCTCATTTTCAAATACATCTGGGGTGGGGGGTAAAAGAGGGACATGAGTAGCAATAGATAAACACAGTTTACATACAAGATATGGCAATTTATAGACAAAAATATGTAAAGTGGGGAAGCATCAGTACAAGATATAACAGGCAGTCTGTATATGAGGGATATGCAACAGGGACCTATGGAATACAGGACTTATTTTCACAAGAGCTGTTTGACCTTGGGTAACCTCCATGTGGTGCTGGCCCAGTGGTGCTGAGGGATGAGTGCCTGGGTGTCTTACCTGCTGCCTCACTGGTGACCCCACACCAATGGTGAGGTAGTAGTACCTCCATGTAGTGCTAGCTTAGAGGTGCAGAAGGCTAACAGCCATGGTGCCTCACCTGCTGCAAAACTGAGGACCCCATAACCACAGTGAGGTAGTAGTGCCTCCATGAAGCGCTGGCTTAGTGGTGCAGCAGGCTGAGGGCCTGGGTGCCTCACCTGCTGCCACACTGGTGACCCCGTATCCACGGTGGGGTAGTAGTACCTCTGTGTAGTGCTGGCTCAGTGGTGCAGAGTGCTGAGGGCCTGGGTGTCTCATCTACAGCCACAATGCTGACTCCGTATCCATGGTGAGGTAGTAGTACCTCCATATAGTAAAGGTGCAGTGGTGCAGAAGGCTGACAGCCTGTGTGCCTCACCTGCTGCCACACTGGTGACCCCACACCCATGGTGAGGTAGTTGTACCTGCATGCAGTGCTGGCCTAGTGGTGCAGAGGGCTAAGGGCCTGGGTGTCTTACTTGCTGCCACATGGGGGACCCTGTACCCATGGTGAGGTAGTAGTACCTCCATGTAGTGCTGGCCCAGTGGTGCAGAGGGCTGAGGACCTGGGTGCCTCACCTGTCACCTCCATGTAGAGCAGACCCAATGGTGCAGAGGGCTGAGGGCCTGGGTGCCTCACCTGCTGCCACACTAGGGACCCTGCACCCATGATGAGGTAGTAGTACCATCATGTAGTGCTGGCCCAGTGGTGCAGAGGACTCGGGGCCTGGGTGTCTCATCTGATGCCACACTGCGGACCCTGCACCCATGGTGAGGTAGTAGTACCATCATGTAGTTCTGGACCAGTGGTGCAGAGGACTCAGGGCCTGGGTGCCTCACCTGCTGCCACACTGGTGACTCTGCACTCATGGTGAGGTAGTAGTGCCTGTGACAAATCACCTTTCTCTTTGGGCCATAACAGCTTTCAGAGAGGTGTCTGTCTTCGGGTATCACTGCCACCAACTGGGTTTACCCAGCACCTAATTCCCACTTGCACAGAACTGGGAGGTCAAACATGCAGTTGCATGCATCAAAGCCTGGTAGTGTGTCTCTCGGGTGGCAGATGCTAAACAGAGTTTCCCTCAGCCAGTAGAAACCATACAGTACCTTAGAAATAATTGAAATCACAACTGTTGAGTAAATAAACAGCTCTTTACTTAACAGAAGATAAAAAGTTGCATTACAGGATATACACAGTATGTTTAACACAAGCGAATAACACTGTTACAGGAAAAGTAAACTGATTTTTTTAAATAATAGATGCCTAAAGAAAAAGGCTGTTATTCAGATATTCTATTATTACTCTTACCCTTCCCTATCCATAAAGAAAAACTGGACCCTATGCTATCTGCCAGCTCTCACAGACATAGCTAGAAGAGTAGGCTCCTGGACTGACTTCTCAGATGTAACTTCTCCAGCACCTCCAAGAGCAACTACCCAATAACTGTCTTGCAGCATCTTATATTCTCTCTTGAGAATAGGTGATTCTTGTTCCCCCTTTGAATGCGCCAGCCCTTTACCACGATTGTATTTAATTGTCACTGTCAGATTGAACACCTATCTGTGTCCTATTATATTCATTTTAACCTTTAGTTTATATTTAAGTGATCCAGTCCCTTTAAACTCTGCATGAGTGTGTGAGTAGGTGCTCTCCTCCCCCTCTTGGCAATTTTCTCTAAGATATACAACCTGGCTGCCAACTTATTTAGATGCTGCTGGGCAGTGGAATCCCAGTGTGTCTTTTTTCCAGACTGCTAGAAAAATCCCATCCAAAAAATCCAATCCATTAACTCCTTCCTTCCCATTTCTGTCCCCCCCAACTGATGAGGACATGTCCTTTTGGTCACTGCAAGTGACACAGCCATTCATGCAACTGCTGGGATTTGCCCAAAGTATCCAGCCATGCTGTTAGATCTGTCTAGATAACCCACCCGAATTGACATTTTGTTTACCACTGCAGTGCTGGATGGTTCATGTTTTATGCCTGCAGTACCAAGCTCCAGCACAGTAGTTTTCCATTTTGCCCACTTGACCTATGAAGCCAGATCAAGGGACTGGGATCTGTGACCACGGTACATTTTGTCCCATATAGGTAAGGCTGCACAGGGATTTATTTAACTCTAAAAATTGATTAGCGTTTTGCTCATAAAAGTGCTAAATCTTTGTGAAAATGCATAGCTCTTGCCTCACTGTGTAACGAACACAGTACTTCTAGAAATTCTGTATAAATACTTTCTGTACAGTTAGTATAGTCCCAAGAAAAAACTGCTAATCAATTATTTAAAACCCTGCTGCAGCTTCTGAAGGGCTCACACTATTCCCAAGCTGCTGTAGATGAGACAGAGAGTAGCCTCCAGCTTTCTTATTGTAAAGAGGCGATTTAATAGAAGTACACTGAATTGACGTCTTAATTTTGGGGTCTGTGTAAGAAAGTAGAAGTCAGAGTCTTGGTTCTCTGTTTTTTGGGGTTGATTTTTCTTTGTGCGACTTTTATTTGCTAGAGAAGAAACGTAGCTGGGATAATATTTGCAGTCATTTGTGACTAGATCTGTTACTTAAACTCTGTGAAATAAGTGTCTGAAAGGAAAGAAGGCACTCACCAGGGTGGTGGGTCAGAGTTGTAGCTGATTGTTTCTGGAAGGCACAGGCTTAGAGTTTAGCCAGAGTTTAGAAATCCTGATATGGGGCCCTAATACCTGTTGGCACCACAGAGCCAGCCTTGAGATTTGTAGTCTTTGATGATCAGATGGCACTGGCAGTATAGCATAGAGATTAAAGCAATTCTGAAGATGGATTATTTTTTACTAACAGTTTGAAATGTAAAGGTGATAACTCACTAGTTTCAGTGCACATACAAAACAATTATTAGAGCTGTAGAAAGTGCTTTAATAACACCTTAAAACACACTTAATAAAACAGTTGATTTCCTAGTTAACCTGTTGGATTAAATAGAGTCAAAGGAGGACCTAGATCCTCGGTGACATAATTTCCTGTCAGGAGCCCAAAACATATGGCTGCCACCAGCCCTTAATTACAGTGGGATTTACATATGAATAACTCTGGACTGCAAGATTCACAGATCAACACAATGACTCAATCAAATAAGCTTTTTATGGGCTTTCAGACATTAAGAAATCCTGTCGATGACAGTTCCCCTTTAAGAAACACTATACAGGTAGTGTGAGAACTAAAGTCCTGAACAATGTGAATCAGTCATGCATCTGGACTCCATAATTGTCAGCCAACTTTAAACTGAGAAACGGTCTCAAACTGCTGAACAAACAGGTGTACCTTTCCCTCTTAGCCAGAGAAACACCAACGCACAGGTACAGTACTTTCATTTGCAGCACAGGGCCAGATCTTACTCATTGTTAGAACATTACAGGTTGCTTCAAATTGTCCTGGATCAAAAAGGGGATTGCTCCTAGGATCCATTCCCTAGCAGTCCTTTTCCACCCTTCAGCGATGATAATCAGGAGGTCCTGCTGTAGATAACAATTTCCACTACTTCTCTTGGCAGCTCCAACTCCTTCCACTGACTCACTCACCTCACACTGACTGACAACTGTCCCAAGATTCTAAAAACTCCCCACTCACAGCTGCTGTGGCTTTTGCTGCTGTAATCGTTCTAAATGACCTCCTCTCTCCCATCTCAGTGGAGGCAAAGTAAACAAGAAAGTGAGTAAGTGAAAACCCCATTTAACTAGTTATTTACCAGCTGCCTTTCCCCACCTAGCACTGACACCGATGGGATTCTTGTAACTCCAGAGGACTGGGTGGTTACACACACCCTTGCCAGGAAAATGACTGTCCGAAGTCATATCTCCACCTGGCACCAGGCCATCCTACCTTCTGTGTTACCTATGGGAAGGTAGCTCTATTTGTCCACTACCATGTGCCAGGCACAGGCAGGTAACACTAAAGGAACTTAGCCCCCTGGCTGAGCAGGGCAGTCAGCCCATGGAGCAGCTCACCTGGCCATTTTGCCACACAACAAACTGCAAGCCTCCTGGCTGAGCAGGGCAACCAGCCCACAGAGCAGCTTCCCCAGCTGTTTTGCCACACAACAAACTGCAAGGTACGACATAGCCTGGACAACATCTGAGACTGTGCCACTGGTTTTCAAACTTGGTGTATTTTTTTACTGAACTCACTTACTGTAAATTTCTATTCTATGCTTTAAGCGTGGACCATTGGGGGAAATTTATCTCTGTTGATAAAACTGTGCTCTTGCAATCAGGAGCCTTATACTCTCTAATTACTCAAAGTTTGGCATTTCCAGGAATATTGCTAACGTTTTTAGGCCATCCTTAAAAAAGAACATTATTAAACTCTGGCTGTACTGAGCTGAGCTCAGAGCCCCTGCTGCTCCCTCCCTGGGGATTTTCAGCATTGAAATATTAATTTAAATAAATAATTTGGATTTGGACTGCTGTAATTTTGCTGTGGCAGATACCTCTCTAACTTGCCATTTCAGCCAGTATTGTGGTAGTACCTGAATTAAATTGGAACTTACTCTCCTCACAGTTGTCAGCCAAATTCTTGCTCTCTCCCATTTGGGAGTTAGCGTCATAAACCTAGGGCTGATTCAAACCTCCTGCTGTGCTGTGCTGCTAGCTCCAGACATTATTTGGAGGTTAAGACAGATTTTTTATTTTATTTCCAAGGACTCACAGTAAGTGTGGGAACACATTCTGCTAAATGTTTGGTGATGGTTATTTATGCTGTGTTGAGACTAAGTTATGAATTAAGGTGTGTGTAAAGTTTACAGCCAAGTCTTACTGTTGAATTTTACAAAGTTTACAGCCAAGTCTTACCATAGAATTTTACTCTCTGTACTGCATCTTGTCTGCTCCTCCCCCTCCTTTGTCTTTCTGTCTCCTCCTACTAAAATCTAACTGTGAGCCACCTCCCTTTTTACCTTTTTAAACCACGCCCATCCTTTCTTTCTCTCTCTCTCCTTAGCCCTCTGGCTGAGCAGGGCAACCAGCCCACGGAGGAGCAGCACCCCGGCCATTTTGCCATGCAACAAACTGCAAGGTACGACATAGCCTGGATAACCTTGACGACTGCATCACTGGTTTTCAAACTTGGCCCCTTTTTTACTGCACTCACTTGCGGAAAATTCCTATCCTACACTTTAAGCGTGGACCGCAAGGGCACTTTACCTTTATTGATAAAATTCTGCTCTTGTAATCAGGAGCCTTATACCCTCTAATTGCTCAAAGTTTGATATTTCCAGGATAATTGCTAAAGTTTTTAGGCTATTCTTAAAAAAGAAAACTACTAAACTCAGGCTATACCGAGCTGAGCTCAGAGCCCTGGCTGCTCACTCCCTGGGGATTTTCAACCCACCTCTCCTCCCCCACCCTGGCCTTAATTAAATACACTACTTGCCACATCCCTTCTGAGCCTTAAAGGGGTAAGCACACTCTCCAGTACTTAAAGGGTCAAGTACCATAAGCTGACTACAACTCTTCTACCCCTTTGGAATTAGACATCAAACACTATTATAAACTCCCTGCAGTTATTATAAAGCTCCCTGCCACCTAAGGGTTGCACCAATTTAAAGAGGCAGTAGTAGGATACACAGAGACCCTACTCTGAGTACATTAAATTGAACACCTCTTTTTTCAGCCAGTGTCTCCCAAAACATAACCTGGCTATACAAGCTACGCTTTTCATCTACAAGCCACCAATAAAACTTGTGTTACTATACTGCTGGCACAGATCATTGTGTATTCCGATAGGTTGGCATATATACAGTTCTTCTTCCTTTATGGTTGCCTGTTCCTCCTCTTGCCTCGCCCTACCCATAAAACATTAGCAACCTCCTCTAAACATGGAGTGTCACACGTAACATTCTTTAGGGATACAGCTACATCAAAACATTCTGGAACAGACTTCCTACCAGTCACCATGCCTTTTTACCAGCCTGTGCCAACAGACTTCTTCCAGGCACACGTTTGAATATTTGTTAGAACGGCGCTGTATGCATTGTCCCTTTTTAGGCAATTATCTATTCCCACTAAGCCTAATTCAAAAACCCCATCTATAAAATGGCATAAAACATGCATTATTAAGGGAATTGTAATTGGACTTAGGAAATTGTTAGTCCTTTTATTATTACGTTCTGGGAATGTTGAGCTAAACCCTGGTCCCCCTATAATTCTAGATGCCCCTTCAGAGCTACCTCAACCTAAGTACATTAGCTTCCTTCACGTAAATGACTGCAGTTTTCCAAAGAAAACTGACTTGATACAGGCTTGGGCATTTCATGCATCCCCAGATGTATTTGTGATCTCAGAAACGTGGCTTTGGAGTTTCACTCCCGACTGCAGCATCGATATCCCTGATTACAATGTACTCAGGTCAGATAGACCAACTAGAGGTGGGGGAGTCACTATCTCTTTTAAAGAGAGGTTCACTGTTACTGTTATTGACATCTCCTCCACCCTTCAGGAGTTTGAGAGCATTACTGTGAAGCTAACACTTTCCTGTGAGGAAACCATAGCAGTAACTGCCTGCTATAGACAGTCTGGTGGCTTCAGAATATTAGATCACCTCCACAAACATTTGGAGAAGGCCAACTCTAAATGTGTTATTCTAGGGGACCTTAATCTCCACTGGAAGGACGAGTGCTCTAATACTCTGAAGGAGTTTTGTGACAGGCATGGCCTGTCACAAATGACCCCTGATGTCACCCACACTAATAGCAAAAACCCAAACTGCAGCTCACTCCTGGATTTAATTCTTGTTGACAAGCCTCACAATATATCCCATGCAGGGGTATTCCTTAATGATGTAAGTGATCATAGTGCTATAGCCTGTGCAAGGGGTACTCCCAAGCTTAACTCAAACCTCTTGCTTCAAAATCAAAAGATACCTAAGGAATTTTAGCCAGACTGCCTTCCTGTCAGACCCAAACAAGTTTAGATAGCAGGACTTTTATTTAGTTACATCAAGCACTGTGGCTACAACATCTTCCAAAACCTCGTCAGGGATGTGATTGGTAAGCATGCCCCTCTTACCAAAAGCAAGGCCAGAAAAAGGTCATCCCCTGGTTTATAACCACCCTGAAAGCAGCTCTTAAGGGCAGAGACAAATTGTGGAGAAAAGCCAGAAAAATGAAAACTGATTCAGGCTGGCTTGCCTTCCATGTCGCTAGAAACTCCTGCAATAAACTTATTAGAGCTGAGAGAGGTCTCTGTTTCCAATCTTGAAGAGAACAGAAATAACTCTGCCAAATTTTGGAATATCCTAATAGAGGTCGAGGGCTGACCATCTTTCTCACCCCTGCCTACCAAGATAATAGTTAGAGACATCACATTGCTGAAAAGGTTGACATCATAGAGCAACTCAATAATCACTTCATCACAGCAGGACTAGCATTCGATGCCTCACCTGCCAGGAGGCTAGCTCCACAGTCTCTGTCCGATGAGACCCCTTGCCCTGCCAGCACAGCGAATCAGAAGACCTCCTTTTGTTTTAGCCGTCTGACCTTTAAGCAGGTTGAGGATCTATTGTTGTCACTGGATACAAAGAAAAGCACCAGCAGACCTTTTAAAGCCATTTTTTGTGAAATTAGGACATTTTTAATTAACTGTTCCCATCACACAACTTTTCAATCTTTCCCTTTCACTAGGGGACTTTCTACCAATCTGGAAAATCACACACATTATCCCCCTTTTTAAGTCTGGGAATACATGTGACCTAAACAATTACATGCCAGTTTCCCTGCTCCCCACCCTGTCAAAACTTCTGGAGAAGCTAATTAACTAACAGCTAAGGGACTTCCTGGAATCTAAGGACCTATTAACCCCCATACAATTGGGTTTCAGACCAAAGCACAACACTGTATCTGCCCTCACCAAAGTCTCTAGTGATTGGCTAAATGCAACAGATGCAAAGAAGCACATCTATGCCTTGTTTTCAGACCTAGCCAAGGCCTTTGATACCATTGATCATATCCTGCTATTAGACAAAGAACCACAGCAAGCAAGCACTGAGGCATTGGTTACCCCAAAGGGCATTGGCCGGGAAGCCAAGTTTCAAAGAAATACAAAATCACACATGCCCTCATAATGCAAAGCATCATGGGCTGCATATGCAAATCACCACAGAATATTATGCTGGTTTAACTTTAAGCAGAAATGCATGGTGCTGAAAGGCCTCTCACATAGTTTGCAAAGGGTGCCAACAGAAGACATAGGCATGTGTTTCATCCTACCAGGACTCATCAGTGTGCCTTATCTGTTTGACACCCCAGGGGAATGAACCAGCTACCCTAAGATGGTCTATCTGGGTAATGTCGTGGTGAATCCAATTAAAACCCAATTAAATATCCTGCTGTTGGCTGCTTTGAGCCTCCTTGGACTTGACAATACCTCCATGAAATGGTTCAACTGTTATCTTACCAACAGAATGCAACAAATCAAAGACCAAGGTGATCTCTTGCTGCTTAAAATTCTGCTGCGTGGGGTACTGCAAGGCTTCATACTGGGTCCCATACTTTTTGCGATCTATATTAATAACATTGACTCCCAAATACACAAGGCATGTGTGCATCTATTTGCAGATGACATGGTGTTATACACAGTGTGCTTTTTCCCTTGAGCTTGTATTCAAGGAGCTGCAACATGAATTTGACATCCTGTGAAAACATTTTCTGCAGCTGAAGCTCCTTCTTAACGCAAGCAAAACAAAAGCTATGGTCATCTCCCCTAAATCTCACACTCCGACTACAACCGTACACCATCATAGGATACTCACCTTACTTGATGAACCAATTGAAATTGTTGATAACTTTAAATACCTAGGTTTTTGGCTACACAGCAAGCTTAATTTTACAGTACCTTTGCAGGAACTAGCCAAAAAATGAAGACAGCGCCTGGACATCTTCAATCGTATCATGGGGTTCCACAAAGAAGATGTCCCTGTCACACAAACTAGGGTGATCCATCCACCCAGTCTCTCTGAACCATCCCCTTTGGCTGATGCTCAAACCCTCACATATGCTCTACCATTGCTGCATCGACTACAGTGGTGTGATCACCATAAAGAGTCACATACTACCACACATGTATTTCAACCAAGGCTCCACTGCTGGATATTCAGATCCCCCCTAAGCCTAACCACCAAACTGCTACTTGGTGTCTCAACACAATCTCTTAAACCCACAGGGAGCACCCTAAAAGAGTGGCAACAGAATAAAAGAAGGAGGACCAAAGACAGCCCCCTCTCCCTATCACTGGCAGCCCTCATGAAACTCCTGCTCTTTCTATTACTCTGTATTGGTAACGTGGAAATCAACCCTGGACCCCCTGAATGTATCACCTCTCCATCAGACCTAACCTCAATTAAAGGCCTCAGTTTCCTGCACATTAATGTATGCAGTCTGCTGAAAAAACTCACACTGATACAAGCCTGGGTTGCCCATACCTTGCCAGACTTTCTTGTGGTATCTGAGACATGGCTCAAACCCACCACAGCAGACAGGGATGTTAGCCTACCTAACTACCAGCTATTCAGAGCTGATCGCCAAACAAGGGGAGGTGGAGTAGCCATATATGCAAAATCCGTATAGCTGTATCCTATATTGCTGCAACATCTATGCCCAAGGAGTTTGAATGCCTATCCCTAAAAGTCTCTCTCCCCAATACAGCAGCTTTTCAGCTAGTTGGTTGCTACAGACCCCCCTCTGCTGAACACAAGATCTTATCCCATCTGGGGAACCTGCTCAAACCCAGCACTGAAGAAGTCATTATTCTAGGTGACCTGAATTTCAACTGGCTTACCCAGGAAGCTGCACCTCTGGTATCATTCTGTGATACATATGGGTTCACACAGCTAATTAATGAACCAACAAGAATTAATGCAAGGAATAGTAATAACAGCACACTACTTGATATCGAATAAACCACATCTATTCACACACGCTGGAGTGCTTCTCTGCGATATAAGCGATCACTGCCCCATCGCAGGGGTAAGATCCACCAGCATAACAACAAGCCCCTGCAAAATTCCTCATGAGGAGATCCAAGAAAACATCAATATTGAAGGATATTTGCATGATCTAGCTTACTCTCCACACTGGCAAGAGTTTTATCTTGCCCATTCTGTTGAAAAACCTCAGCAGGTGCTAAATAACATTATAATAAATGCCCTTAACACCCATGGCCCAATCTCTAGTATCCGAATAAAAAACAAATCCTGTCATTGGTTTACAGCTGACCTCAAAGCTGCACTGCTGGAGAGAGACAAACTCTGGAAAATGGCAAGAAAAACCAAGAATGCAAATGACTGGATGATCTTTAGAAAGCCAGGAATAGATGCACCAAGAAAGTTAGGGATGCAAAGGCTACCTTCTACTTGGCGAACTCGACTCTTCCTACCATAATCCTGCTAGGTTTTGGGGCACCATCAAGGGTATGGTGGGGCAGGACGCTAACACCCCCTTTTCAACTCAGTTACACAACAGTTATGGCCGTATCACTGGCAAAATGGAAATTTTGGATGCCTTCAATAATCACTTCACAACGGCTGGCCTTGCCTTTGACACCTCTCCAGCTAACCTGCTGAGGGAACAATTAAGCTCCCATTACACTGGTGATCAGAGAGTTGACTCTTCCTTCAGCTTCAAATCTATACTGTTGAAACAAGTAGAGGATCTATTATGGCAACTGGATACCAAAAAAAGTGCAGGGGCAGATTCTCTGGACCCCTACTTTCTAAAGATTGCATGCCATGTACTTGCAGTCCCTCTAACACACCTCTTTAACCTATCCCTAAACTGTGGCTCTATTCCCACACTGTGGAAGACAGCCCAAGTGGTTCCCCTTCTAAAATCAGGGAACCCTATGGATCTTAATAATTACAGGCCCATTTCCATTCTATCGGTGCTATCCAAGATGGAGCTTGAAGAAGATGCTGGAGAAATTAGTTAGTAATCAGTTAAAGGAGTATCTTGACAGTGCTGACCTCCTAAACCCAGACCAATCTGGATTCAGGGCCAAGCATAGCACTATCACTGCACTAGCCAAGGTCACAAATGACTGGCAATCCAAATTAGATAAAAAGAATAATGTCTGTGCAGTATTCCTGGACCTGAGCAAAGCATTCGATACTGTGGACCACGATCTACTACTTTCTTCCCTGTACTCCATTGGCCTAGATCCATCCTCCCTTAAGTGGTTCAGATGCTATCTCACCGGTAGGTCATAGCAGGTAAAAGCTGAAGGTGACCTATCCCGATTAAACCACTGTCAAGAGGAGTTCTTCAAGGTTCTATTCTGGGTCCTATCCTTTTTGCCATTTATATAAATAACATTGATTCAACCCTTACCAACTCCTCTGTACACCTCTTTGCTGATGACACTGTTCTGTATGTCAGCAACCCTTCTCCTGCAGCTGCTCGTGAAATCCTTCAAACAGAATTCTCCTTGCTACAATATCAGCTACTCGAGAAAAAGCTTCTGTTAAATGCAAAGAAAACTAAAGCAATGATGTTCACAAATCAAAGCTCCACCAGCATATCCTCTCCAATCATTCTCCCCAGCTATGCACTATACTTGGAGAAAATCTGGAGTATGTAGAAAACTTCAAATACCTAGGTGTGTGGATTGACAACAGACTTGACTTCACTCATCATTTAGAAGAACTGTTAAAAAAGCTTTGCAAAGGCTTGGCCTTCTCTATAGATTAAAACCCTTCCTAAACAGAGACTCAAAGATGAGGTTAGTCCGGGACATTTTTCTATCAGTTGTTGACTATGCAGACTTCCTTTATAGTCACTGCCCCATCTCCTACCATCACAAGTTGGATACCTTATATCATAGAGCAATAAGGTTCATTACAGATCTGCCATCTAATACTCATCATTGCTCTCTTTATGCTGCAGTTGGGTGGGTTTCCCTTCACCTCAGAAGGAACAGAAATGCAGCACTATGGATTTACAGAGCGTTGTCAAAAAAACTTCCAAACTATATCCTGGACTGCTTCACCCAGACCTCTTCTAGCTCCTATGCCCTAAGAAGCAACATCATCCTGCTCAAATTGCCCAAATTCAGCACCAGGCTAGGGAGGGCAGCAATAGGCTATTCTGTAGCTATAGCATGGAACACCCTACAAAAATCCCTAAAACTGTCCAATATCATTCCATTTGCATCCTTTAAACAGCATTGTACAGTCTTCTTCAAAGAGAAATGCAATTGCTACCACTAGAGCTAGCATTGTCATCTCACAAATCTCCCTTCCAAACCATATATGGCATATTCCTTCCAGACAGACACCCCATCTTATGGCACCCAGTAATACCTTCACCATCCTAGTATTACATTATGTTGAGTGTCTGCCATCGCCCCAGCTGGGATATGTATATACTGTACATGCTGTAAATATTAGCTTAACTTTCCTGTAACCGTTTTTTATCATGTGAATTTACTGTACATCACTGTGTTTATAAACATTATTTTCCCCTGTATGTATAACTGTCTTATATAAGTGTATGATGTATCTGTTGTGTATCAACTATTGAACCTTGACCTTATCAGGTCCATCTTGTAAATGAGCCTTGCTCAATGATGTTCGCCTGAATAAATAAAGATTTGATGATGATGATGATGATGATGATGATGATGATGATGATGTATTAGACATTTCTCACATACGAGGCAAAAAAGACACTGGTCCAAACAACCTTTCTACCTCTACTTGACTAGGCGGACATCCTCTATAGCCTCTGCCCTGTATCAGTTCTGAGTAAACTGGACACCCTATACCGCCGTGCCTTGAGTTTCATATCTAGCTCTCCTTTAAATATCGACCACTGTCAGCTCTATGAGATGCTTGACTTTTCCTCTCTTACTATCAGAAGGAAGAGGAATGCTGCCCTTTGGTCTCACAGGGCAATTACAAATAAACTTTCTTCTTATATCTCCAATCTGTTTAATCAAAAGTCAGGGACTCACTGTTTGAGACACTACGCATTTGTTAGGTTCAGTGTCCCCAAGATCCAAACACAATCTGGCACTGACGCTATTAGCTTTGCTCTTCCCTCCCTTTGGAACTACCTGCAGAAGTCACTTAAGATTGTTACAGCACTGGGGATATCCATCTTCTAGTCTCCTCTCACAGCTGCCTTGAAAGAAGCTTGCTTATGTTGTAGATATTTGCTCAAAATCTTGCTTTCCCAATCCCATTTTTGTTTGTCAGGTCATTCTAGCACTTCTGGTCCTCTTCCCCCTTACCCCTACCCATTCTCCTCAACTGACCAGTTCCTCCCCTTCTCACCTCTCATTCCCTGTTTCCTCTTTAGCACATACTTGGTATCTTTTGTCGTGTTGTATTATAACAGATTACTATAGTATAGTTTTGTAACAGTATTCCCATGTTATCATTTGTGCCTGTAATTTGTATATACTGTAAAATGCACAAAATGTATCATTGACTGCATTCAAATGTTTTATATGTTGTGTACTGGTATATCTATACCATTGTTTTATCCATTTTAATTGTTGTCCAGGACCACCTTGCAAACTAGCTCACTCAAAGGTGAAAAGCCTGGTTGAATAAAGTTTGATTGGTTGATTGACTGATTGAACAGAGACCGGCTGATGGAACCTCAGCCCCTATCCTATGATCTATCAATGGATTCTCAATGGCTCCAAGAAAAAGTGCTTGAAGCATGCCCTAATAGACCAGGACTGACAGCCCCTACTGCAGATCAGGATCCTAGCCTGTCTATCTCCCTAGATTTTCCCTAGAGAGCTATCTGACTAAGCTGCCTACTGGAAAACTTATCCTCCTAACTTCCCAGGGTACCTGTGAACAACAAAGGAAACATACATTACATTTCCCCACAATTTCACACCTGTGAAGAAAAAACATTTTAACACCCTGTTAGCCATAAACAAATCTAAAAAACACTAAGAAAAGGGGAACTCGGAGGAGCTCCAACATCCTCATCTGTTCTTCTTTTCTTCTTCAAGAACACCTGCAAGAGAAGAAAAAACACAAAACCACATTCTGCATTCCAGACAGTGCATAAACCTTTATCTAAACACTACAGAACCCCAAAATATTTTTTTCTATAAAAGTACGAAAGTAAAAAATGGGAAGTAAACATTTGTACAACACATTTGAGGATGGGATGCCCTACAGTGTTAAAAACTAGTGACTAGATTACTGTTGCCCATACATATGGTTCATTAAAGAGTCTCTCCTAGGCTGAAGTCTGCTGAAGAACAATTCTTGGAAAGGACAGGGCCTGTATAGCAGTGCAATCCATTGGGAGAGTTTTTGATGAAAACTAGAGTTCTGTGGACAGACTTCAAATGCAGGCTGTATTGTGCAAAGTCACTAAATGCAAATAAAGTTTTGTCTTGCCAGCTCCTTGAAGAATGAAAACAAAGGGTGACCTTACATCTACGACCTGAGGACCTTCTCTCTTCAGACCAGATGGCATCTTGTGATACTGCTGGATTGATGTCCTCTGGAAAAAAAAATGACACAGCAAAACTGCTGCAGTGTTTTCATCTGGAAACTAATGATGGAACAGGTAAACTGCTGGTTTGATGAATCTGGATACACCAGAAGAATCCTGGAATACCAGAAGAGCTGCATCTCCCTCCATAGATACTGCTGCTTTGGATGACAGGCACTGGCCTGCCACTGCTCACTTTCTTGAGGCATGCTCGGCATATTCACAGGGAGTGGCACCATTAAGGATAGTCCACTCAGAGTGGGGGCGAGGACTATTACCCAATCTGGGTGTTCAAAGCTGATGTTGTGGAATGTCTCATTCCCAGCCCTATCCACAATTCACACAGTGTCCATAAACAGAGTCCTGCCCATTCTCCAGAATTTAAGGCAATCACTTATGACTTTGTCACTTACACATTCTGCTGCACCAGAGTACACATTCTTGCTTGCCTCTTCCAACAACCAGGATTGCCTGTTCTGTTCGATTTCCTCATAGATTCGGAGAGGAAAGGTTGGAAAGGACTTTCCATTTATGGCATCATCCCTATGTATCAGTCTCTCCTCCTTACTGCTCTTTACTAGTCTGTGACCCATGGCCCAGCTTAAGGGTGGCCAGTCCTGGTTAAGCCAGTGTCTGATACTTAAAGAATGAAAGAACTTGTCCCCTACCATCTCTAGGGGCAAGTTGCTAGAGTTTTCTCCAACTTTCTCTGGCTCTTTTGAGGCAAAAGCTTGAGACAACTCACTGGAGCTGTCAACATAAAAATACATTTCTTTATCCTCCTCTTCCTCACTCATTATCTGAGCCCAATGTCCTCACTCCTGAGACATTCCACTCCTCACTGGGCGTGGAGGTTGACACTTCACAATTCAGTGTCTCTTGCAATTCGTCCTCCCCCATTAGGCTAGGACTCAGACCCTGTTTTCACAGGTCCGTGGATCCTTCTGTTGCACTGTCCATCTGGGACATAGGCATGGAAACTGCTCTGCTCCTGTCCTTGCAGTGGATCAACATAAATTTTACTTTTTCCCTCTGTAACACACTCGGAGGAACTTTCCCCAACAGATTTAACCTGTTGCTGTGTGCTGCTGCAGGCAGGGTCCCCTACTTTGGTCCACGTGGGGTCAATCATATTCTTGATGCATTCTCTGACATTGCAACCCTACTCATTCCATACTTCACAAGGTAGTCTGAGCAGTGGGGGTATGAGAAACACATCCCTTCCAGCCTTTAGATGCATTATGCACAATCTCACTGGATAGTTAGGGATTGCTGCATCTGGAGGCAACCTTTCACCATAGAAAGCTCTCTCAAGTTCTCTTAGTGCTGCCACCTCCTCGATGATCATAGCTCAGGAATGATTCAGATATTGGGAACTTCCCAAAGCCATGTCTGAAAGCAAACACACAAACTAGTTGTTACTGAAATGTTTACTAGTCTCATACTGTCTCAAAAAATGGCTCCCTGCTGCTGTGTTTACATTGCTGACCCGGCCCTGTAATGGCATCAGTAACTTTTCTCATGTATTAAACTCTGTTTACTTTCTCAAAACTGTGTTTCTGACCTTTTCTGGCTGCTGAACTTACTTAAAACTGCAACTGATTGCTCTGCTGGTACATTTCAGCACATTCATATGATTTTTAACTTGACTTTGCAGTCAGCATTTAATTTAGGAAAATGATTTATACATGCTCAAAGTCACTTGTAAGCCCCACAGGATTACCTGTCTGCTACATTTTCCCTGTAAAACTCGCAGTTCCTTTTATTTAGAAACATTTACTGTTGCTGAAACCATTCTCACTGCTCAGTCTATGCTCAGAATTGTTGCTTGTTGCACTTGCTCTAACAATGCACAGTCATTTGTAAAACAATTACACTGCTTGCACACAGATTCAGCTGGCTTGATAATCACACACTGTTTGCAGGATTAACTTGTTTTACTCATTGAATTCAGTAGCTGGTTCCCTCCGATGGAAATTTTTCAGCCTGGTGCCGATCCTGGGAAGGCCTCTGTGGTGAAATGGGCTAGCAGTACCGCTGATCATTGGCACGAATACCTAGCTCACTCTCCAGTTGGTTGGACAATAGTTTAAACCTAAAATTACACAGTACTAGTCTGTTTACTACAGTTTAGAATGCTCACAAGCCCTTCAATAGTTGATCCTGGCCTGACCAGCTCACACACACCACTTTCTCTTCTCTCTCTCTCTCTCTCTCTCCTTCTCAAATACTCTGCAGTGCACAGATGCTGGCTAGGGGGGGACTGGATGCAGTCGCACCAATCACTCAACACCATGCTAATGAGCATCTGTCTCCTCACTTGCTTTTCCTTCACAGCGATGGTCAAGCAGGAGCAAATTTAAACTCTAAACTAACTTTTTTCTTAGCTGCAATTTCAGTAGCAGGAGTGACGTTTTGACAATTTTTTTTCACAGTTACTGGACAGTTTCTCTAGCCTCTAGCAACTTCCTCAGTTTCCACACAAAACACATGAAACTTTCAGGGCACATATCTGATTCTGTTCCTTGGAGTCCACACTATGTTTGGCATTTGCAAATTGCAATTTATAAAGTTCTATAAGTACTTTTGATGCAGAGATCAAGACACACACTTCAATGCTTTACTGTCCATTGCAATTTGATAACACACAAGCAGCACTCTCTTCTTTTTTGTTTTAGAAGGCACACAAGCAGAACATTTGGATGGCATTTTTCTGGGCAAAAATCCTCTTGTCCAAAACTTCCTTTCTGTTTGGGCTACACCACTGCCAGACAGAAAGATGCTAGACGTACCCTCAGCAAAAAAAAAATTCTGGTTCTTTCCCCAAATTAAACATCATCAGATGAGCCCACATTTTTTTGTGGCACTCACCCAAATTAAAACAACCTTGGACGAACCCTCCTAACCACCCCCCCAAGCTGCTTTACAAAGTTAGTTACCCCTGGTACCAAACTTCCTTAAGGGAAACAGGGAAAGCAGTAAGGCAGACAAAGGCCCAAACTGAGGCAACATTAGCACAAACAGTAAAAGAAGGTGACAATACTTCCTATAGATACATTAGTGAAAGGAGAAAGTCCAGAGAGGGTATTGTTAAGATCAAAGGTGATAAGTGGGCAAGTGAGGAGGAGGAGGACCATGTAAAAGCATCTATCCTAAATAGATACTTCTGCTCAGTATTTACTGAAGAGAAGGTAGGGCAGGGCCTACAGCTCAGCACCATGGACACAGGGTGGAGGGAGGTGTGCACTAGTCCCTTCACAAAAGAAAGAGTCCTACAAGAGCTCGATAAGCTCAGGGTGTACAAGGCAATAGGACCTGATTGCATACATCCCAGGGTACTAAAGGAGCTAAAGGTGGAACTAGCAGAACCATTATCAAAACTGTTCAGTGAGTCTCTGAGTACAGGAGAGGTCCCAGAAGACAGGAGAAGGGCTGATGTGATCCTGCTCCACAAGAGTGGTAGTAGGGAGGAGGCAGGGAACTACAGACCAATCAGTGTTACCTCAGGAGTGGGCAAGATTATGGAGGCACTCCTTAAGGAAAGGATAGTGCAACACCTGGAATCCATAGGAGCACAGGATCCAAGACAGCATGGGTTTAGAAAAGGAAGTTCCTGTCAAACTAATGTCATAGATTTCTTTGAGTGGGTAACCAGAGTGGGGGACCAAGGGGGAGCAGTTGATGTTGCCTACCTTGACTTCAGCAAAGCTTTCGTTACTGTTCCACATAGAAGAATGATTAATAAACTGGGTAGGCTCGGGGTGGGTCAGAAGTTGGTCAACTGGGTGGCAAACTGGTTGACGGGCAGAAAACAGAGAGTGGTGGTAAATGATATACAGTCAGAAGAGATGCAGGTCACAAGTGGGGTACCTCAGGGATCAGTCTTGGGGCCTGTCCTCTTCAATATCTTCATTAGTGACATTGCAAATGGACTGGAGGGTAAGGTTTGTCTGTTTGCAGATGACACCAGGATCTGCAACAGAGTAGATGATCCAGATGGGGTGGGCAGAATGAGGAGAGATCTGGATAAACTAGCAAAATGGTTGGAAGAGTGGCAACTGGGGTTTAATATAAAGAAGTGCAAGATCATGCACATAGGGAAGAGAAACCCTGAAGCCACTTATAGGCTGGGAGGCGAGTTGCTGGCAGTCACAAGTGAAGAAAGAGACTTGGGCATCATCATCACTGATGACCTGAAATCATCCAAGCTGACCACTAAAGCAGTAGGTAAGGGGATGTTTGGGTGTATTAGTAGGGGTATCACAAGTCAGAAGAGGGAGGTAATAATCCCTCTTTACCAGACACTGGTTAGGCCCCATCTGGAGTACTGTGTCCAGTACTGGAGGCCATACCTTCATGAAGACATTAACCAAATTGAGGCAATCCAGAGAAGGGCAGTCAAAATTGTGCAGGGGCTACCTCAGAAAACATATGAGGACAGATTAACGGAGCTCAATATGTGTACCCTAGAGCAAAGGAGAGGGAGAGAGGTGATATGATCGAAACATTCAAACACCTTAAGGGCATTAACAAGGTGAAAGAGTCTAACATGTTTCAATATGAGAAAAATAGTAGGAGATTCTAAATGCAATTAAGCAGCTGAAGGGGGGAAAATGTCCGGGACCCGATGGGTTCAGTGCAGAGTTCTATAAAACATTTAAAATGGAACTGGTTCCTCCCCTTCTGGAGGTATTCTTAGAAGTCTGGGGGAAGGGTTCCCCGGTCCCGCCCTCCTGGCAATATGCCACAATCTCCCTAATTCACAAAGATAATAAGGACCCAACCAAATGTGAGTCATACAGGCCTATCTCACTACTCAATGTAGACTATAAAATACTAACATCAATCATAGCCTCCCGCCTAAACCTGCTCCTCCCGGACCTGCTCAATCTAGACCAGACGGGCTTTGTCTCAGGCCGACAGACTGCTGATAGTATTAGGACCACCCTGAATACTATAGATTCAATCCACAGAACCAGAGCACCTGCATGCCTAATGAGCCTAGATGCAGGAAGGCCTTTGACAAAGTCTCCTGGAGCTTTCTATTTTTGGTGCTGGAGGCCATGACCTTCCCCTGCCCATTTATTGATAGCCTGAACTCGTTGTATAGGCATACATTCGAGTGAATGGAGGCTTGTCAGAAAGGTTTAGACTAAGTAGAAGAACCAGGCAGGGGTGTCCCCTCTCCCCGTTACTATTTGCACTATACATAGAACCACTAGCGGAGGCTATCCGCCAATCTAAAATTATAAAGAGCATTGAGGTTGGGGGGATGGAGAGGAGAGTCTCCCTATACGCAGATGATGTGCTCCTCTCATTGGCAGCCCCTGAATCGTCTATTCCGGAGGTGTGGTCGATTCTGGAGGAGTTTGGGACTCACGCAGGATACTCACTCAACAAAACAAAAACAGAGGTTCTATGTTTCTACTACACACCGTCCCAGACGACCCTACAGAGGTTACCCCTTAAGTGGGAAGCTGATAGAATGAAATACCTGGGCACAGTGATAACTAAGCACCCCTCCCGCCTTTTTGAAACCAATTTCAAACCTCTAATAGCTCAGATTAACAAAGACTTTGAGAGATGGTCCCTAATCGGCCTCCCAATGTACTCTAGAATCCAAATAATTACAATGAACATCCTCCCTAGATTCCTCTATTTGTTCCAATGCCTCCCAATATACATTGGAAGGTCCCAATTCCTCATATGGAATAAGATAATATCTAGCTTCATTTGGAGTGGTAAAAAACCTAGGATCAACATTAAGATACTCCAAACCCAAAAGTGAGAAGGCGGTAGATCCCTACCAGACCTAGAAGATTATTACTTAGCCACTCAACTAAAGATGGCCCTGTCCTGGTCTACGCCTTCATATACTTCAAGCTGGAAGGCAGTGGAACTGGGAGAGACAGAGGGGGAGGTCCCTCTTGATATGAGAGTCCTATTTTCCAAAGGAAGGCTGGGCTCATCCTTGCACCCGCTCATGGCTGTCAGAAACACTGTGGCAGCTACACGTAGAATTTGGCAGAAATACAGCCTAGCTCATTCTGTCTGGCCTATGGCCAGAATAGCCTGGGCTCCTAACTTCCTCCCGGCAAGGTTAGACCACAATTTTAGAGTATGGGAGAGACTAGGCTTAACCCACTTGGAACAGTTTCTTCAGGGAGATAGGGTCCTGAATTTTGAATCTCTCAAAGAAACCTACAAGCTTAGACAGTCGGACCACTTCAGGTTCCTCCAGATCAGGGCCTACATTAAACAACAACAGAGCCTAGACCACACTCCAGCCAGGGCTGCCCCCCTGCTGAATTGCATGAGATCAGTCAGAACAGGGCAAATCCAAACAGGCCTCATCTCGCATATATACAAAATGCTATCACAAACTAAAAAAGATTCTTTAACCAAAATTAAATCCAGATGGAAAGAGGAAAGTGGAGTTGACCTGGACGGGGGAGACTGGAACAAAGCCTTCCAAATCACCACTAAAACCACAAGCTCTCTATATTGGCAGGAGTTTGGATGGAGGGTAAAAGTACGCTTCTTCCTATCTCCTATGTCCCTGCACAAAAGAAACCCCGCACATTCCCCAGAATGTTGGAGACAGTGCCAGGAAAAAAAAGCAACATATGTACATGTATTGTGGGAGTGCCCAAAGTTAAAAGTTTTTTGGGAGGGCATCCAAAACATTCTGACAGACATATTCTCACTGGCACAGCAGATGGATTTTACAAACTTGATTTTGGGTCTCCCCCTCCAGATCTGGGCAACTCTGACACCCTATACTTGTGGGCAATACTCATAGTGGCAGCACACAAAACCATAACTCGGTCATGGCGAACCCTGAACCCACCTCAGATAAAGATTTGGCTTAACATAATTCTGGAGATTGCAGAGGTGGAGGAGTTAACCTTTAAGCTGAATCATAAAACAAACCTATATATAAAAAAATGGTCAAGGTGGCACCTGTGGAGAGGTGCACATCCAGAAATACTATCCTAAAACAAGTTGAAGGGTGATGAGCGGGGGCAGCTGTGGCGGGAGGACAGCGGGTCGGGAGAATGATGCATTGGGGTGGGTTTTCAAGAGGTCGAAGAGACCAGATCAATTAACTATGACTTTGAATTTTGATGTCAGAATTAAATAAAATATACAAGGAAAGCTGAGCTCTCTAAATATAGGAAATAAAATATAAAGGGGGGAATTAATTGACTGCTGTGGAATGTGTTGATTGTTGTAACATGATACAGGCGATTATGATGTCTGATAGATATAAAGACATTTGTACCCATTTGTTGTCAATAAACTTGAGTTTAAAAAAAATATGACAAAAATAGCAGGACAAGGTGACACAGCATGAGATTAGAGGGAGGCCGATTAAGGGGTAATGTGGGGAAGTTCTTTTTCACAGAAAGGGTGGTGTATGCATGGAACAGCCTACCTCAGGAAGTGGTGGATATGAATACAGTGCAGGGCTTCAAACAGGCATCGGATAGGCATAAGGGAGCAATACAGATGAATATGAATAGATAGGCCATTGACAATTGTCAATGGCCTATCTATTCAAAAGCCGATGGCACATTTATAAGGTAGAAAAAGAAATGGGCAGACTGGATGGGCCTTGCAGCCCTTATCTGACATCAACTTCTATGTTTCTGTGTTACTGTTGATTGGCACTCATTTAGAAATGGTAACATCCCTAGTTTTGGGAATGTAATCCAGGCTCATTACTTCTAGAGGTCAAAAGGGGTGGAGGTGTACAAAAGCAAAACTATGACCTATTGGGTATCTACAAATCCTGGTCCTGAGGAGAGAACTTTTTGCTAGGACTATGCTAGACCTATTCTTCTGGAGGGGTACCCAGTAAATCCATACACAAGAAGCAAAAACGTATCTGTCCAAACCATAGATGAGGTTCTAGAGTGTGATTTTATTCCAAAAGATATTCTTTAAAGCAAGGGTGGTCCACCAAGATTTACACATCGTGTCTCAAGGAATTTGCAGAACAATATGACGACTGTATCTGACAGAAACTCAGTGTATTTCCATATTTCATAGGACATTGTACTTCTTGCACTGGCATTCCTATATGGTGTAGGACTTTTAAACACTCTCTAAGTGACACTGGCCACAACATGAACATTTCTTCCAATGGTACTGGCCACAACTGAATGTGCATTTCCCATATGGCATAGGACTTTTACATTTCTTCCAGTGGCACTGACAAGTTGGAAATACTTCTAGTGGCACTGGCCACAACTGAATACACTTGTGGCTAATTACTAGCACAGCCCATGTCAGGGGGTAACATTTTCTTCAGACATTGGCCACAATGTCCAAAGAAACCAGGCGCCCTTACGAAACCTGTAGTCCTGAACTGGTTACTTCAGATGGGGGGCAGCGCACCCTTTGCTCCCAAATCCATACCCAGCCATTCTTTCAGTGTTCTACCTTAAACATCTTGAACACACTTGGGTAGGGACACGATTGAATGAACTTTCACATCCAGCATGTAAGAAACACTGCACAGGTAGTGTGAGAACCAAAGTGCTGAACAATGTGGAAACAGTCATGCATCTGGACTCCACATTTGTCAGCCACCTTTAAATTGAGAAACAGTCTCACACTTCTGAACAAACATGTGTACCTTTCCCTTTTAGCCAGAGAAACACTAAAGCACACAGGTACTTACTTCTGCAGCAGAGTCAGATCTTACGCACTGTTAGAACATAACAGGCAGCTTCAAATTGTCCTGGATCAAAAAGGGGATTGCCCTTAGCATCCATTCCCTAGCAATCCTTTTCACCTCTCTGGGGATGAAAATCAGGGGCTCCTGCTTTAGACAATGGTGTCCACCATTTCTCTTGGCAGGCTGGAGAATACCAGGACTAGGGTGAAATCTAAATTTAGTATTTGCTGTATTGGTCATTGTAAGAACAGATCCAGAAGCAAATGATTTGATACATTTTAATGGATCAAAATAGAGGTAACCACAAGAAATAATCTGAGATATTGATTTTACGAGTCGCATGTTCTGATACATAAAGGTTATGGTAAATACAAAGTATGATAACAGTTTAGTTTAACTATTACCATTTATTATGCTGAGTATTGCAATTTGCGTATTCCTTTGCATTGTTTATTTGCTAGAATTTATTAGTTTACTGGATTATCTGAAACAGTTTTGATGTTTACAGTATTAGGCTTGATATTTATGCTTATTATGAATATTTAGAACTTATACATATGTGTAAATAAAATATTGATTTTTCATATAATTATATGTGTGGTAAGCAGTGTCATTTGCCATTATACTTGAATCTGTAGAGCACAGAATAATATCACATGTGAATTGTTATTATTTTTGGTAATTTTTGAAATAATTTCTGGGTTAGGCCCGAGGTGAATCTAAGTGCATTATTATAAAAAGTGATATTGTAAGCCTTTGTTCCAACATCTTTTGACTTGGGTGAGAAAGCAGGCTCTCCTCACACTTCAGACTGCAGCTCCAACTCCCTCCACTCACTCACTCACTCAACTCACACTCACTAATGTCCCAAGAGTCTAAAAACTCCCCCACTCACAGCTGCTGTGGCTTATGCTGCTGCTGCAAGAGTTCTAAATGACCTCATCTCTCTCATCTTAGCTGAGGCCAAGTAAACAAGAGAGTGAGTAGGTGAAAACCCATTTAACAAGTTGTTCACCAGCTGCCTTTCCCTACCTAGCACTGACACTGATGGGATTCTAGTAACCCCAGGGGACTGGGTGGTTACACTAATATCTCCTCAATATGATATTAATAAGTTTAGCTGTCTAACTATGGAGGTTACACAAGTGAAGTAATGCACCTACATGATATGCATGCTGGTCTCCCTTCATGAATGGGAGGAACATTTCTTGTCTTATGGATAGCAAAATAATGTAAAAGACACTCTCTTACAGTTTTACATGCTTATCTTTTTTTTCCATTACTTTTTCATAAATATTATACACACACAAATCATTATTTGTAAAATCTGAGAGTGGGAACTTCCATAGCAGTTTTTGTGAAATGATATTGCAGAAAAAAATTCTGAACAATGAAAATGTAGATTTTGGAACTACTAACCATTACTAAAGGAACTAAATCTGTGGTGTTGTGGAGATTCAAATACACAGTGAGCCTTTGACTGTTTTCAAATATTTATAATAGGAGAATTTTGACATAAGGGGATACCTCTGTAAAAAGATACAAATCATCCTTACTCTGTAGCAATCGAACACCATAATAAGGTTCAATAGTAGTGCAAGAGTTTTTAATTGTGCATGATTGGTCAGTACAGAAAGCAATAATAAAAATAGAATAATAGATACATTCTGGTGTATTACAAGGCAGTAATTCATCGAGAGGATCTGGGGGCACAGTAAACCTCAAGAGCAAAGCTCAAGAGGTTTCTAGTGCACCCAGATCCTCGAGATGAAAAACTGCCTTGTAACATAAGAATGTATTTGTTATTTTTTGTAATATATGGATACGAGGAAATTGTAAGTGTGTAACTTTGCCATAAATGAGGAATCTTCAGTTGGGGTGCTGAGGTGATTTTCGTGTGAGTAGGAGCCAATGATTGCGGCATCATCGAAAGTGTTTCCAAAATTCAAATAGCAAAACTGTGCAGTGTTAAAGAAACTGCAAAATGAAATGGCAGTAACAACTTTTTTTTTCTTGAGCGAGTGACTGTTGCTGTGGAGACTTAGTCAGACTCTGAGTTGGAGTACATGACGTACTGTCTTTTCTTGCTGGTTGAGGGGATTTTTGAATATTGATGGCTAAATCCCAAAAGAAGTTGCAGTGGGATCCGAATATCAGACTGTGAGGCGCAAAGCAATTTTTTGTCGGCTTTACTTTATGTGATAGTTACAGTAAAAGCCAGCTTGCGGTCAGCACGAGCTGTCCGGTGGCACTTGTGCTCTAGTCAGTTTGCAGTAATACTATTGTTGAGATGTTCCATCGATAGTATTACAGGACCTCAATGATAGTATTACGGGATTCCATCGATATTATTATTGAGTTTGCACCGGTGTATTACAAGGAATTTTTTGTATGCTTTTTAGGGGTATTATTTTGAAACTCCGTATATTACAACTAGAATAATAGATAGGTGAGTGCCTATTACAAGGGAATAATACCATCAAGAAGATCTCGGGACAAGAGAACCTCGAGAGCGAAGCTCGAGATGGTATTATTATTCCCGAGTGATAGACACGCTACCTATTTTTTATTTTTTTGTAATATATGGATGCGTAGCTTATTTTGCAGTTTGTGAGAGTGCTGACACCAGGTCAGGCTGCCATCACAGGGAGGAGTCAGATGCTGACTCTTTCCGTCTCCACCCCCACACCCACTCCCGCTTTTCGCTCGGTGTTTCTGTTGAGCTACTTATTTTTTTGGCAGTCCTACCTTTGATTGATTTCTTGCATTGCTGTATGCAGGATTGTCCAAACAGGTTGTGTGGCAAAGAATCGGCAGTACAGTGAACGGAACATTTTCTCTAGCTAAGTGAGAGACAGGCGCCATTTTTTTCTAACTGTTTTACCCACACACAGAGATACTGTGTCTAATGAGAAGGCACAATTTGTGGTATGTCACCATGCATTAAGTCTACGGTATTGGAGGGTTTTGAGATTGCGCTGTTCTGGTTTTGTGGTAATACTATCGTTCAGAGCTCGGACAATAGTATTACGAGATCTGAACGATAGTATTGTCACTTTGCAACTATATTGTTATCACTTTGGCTGCAGTGTATTGTAGGGAATTTTTTGTATGCTTTAGGATACCATTATTTTAATGATTCATATATTACAACACCATAATAAGGTTCAGTAATAGTGCAAGAGTTTTTAACTGTACATAACATGGTCAGTACTGAAAGCAATAATAAAACACCATAATAAGGTTCAGTAACAGTGTAAGAGTTTTTAACTGTGCATGCCATGGTCAGTACTGAAAGCAATAATAAAACACCATAATAAGGTTCAGGAGTAGAGCAAGAATTTTTAACTGTGCATGATGTGGTCAGAACTGAAAGAAATAATAACAACCATAACAATTTTTAGCAGAAGTGCAGGTTTTTTAACTGTACATGACATGTTCAGCACTGAAAGCAATCAGCAGTGCAAGAGTTTTAGCTATGCATGACATAGTCAGTACCGAAAGCAGTAATGAAATGCCATAATAAAGTTCAGTAGTCGTGCAAGAGTTTTTATCAGTGCATGACATGGTCAGTACTTAAAGCAATAATAAAACAGCATAACAAGGTTCAGTAGCAGTACAAGAGTTTTTAACTGTGCACAATGTGGTCAGTGCTGAAAGCAATAATAAAATGCCATAATAAGGTTCGGTAGCAGTGCAAGAGTTTTTAACTGTGCATGATGTGGTCAGTAGTGAAAGCAACAACAAGTCACCATAACAAGATTCAGTAGCAGTGCAAGAGTTTTTAACTGTGCATGATGTGGTCAGTAGTGAAAGCAATAACAAAACAGCATAACAAGGTTTAGTAGCAGTGCAAGAGCTTTTAACTGTGGATGACATATATTTTACAAGTCAGTCTACCTCGTGCTGGGAGCTGAAATACTGAACATAGGATTTGCAAGAAAGCGAGTTGTGCTCACAACAGAGGGAGGTGAAACTTACAATTGTATTTGGTTTGTAGCAGATATTCTGCAAGTGGAGGCTGCTTCTAACTGAAAGGTGAAATAAGGAGCTTAGAATTATCAGAAAAAGATAGTCTTATTACAATTCTTAAGATTTTCAGTGCAGGAAGAGTTTAAAGCACAGCTGACTTATTTTGGGGCTGACTGCTTTCAGAGCACAAACCACCAGGCTGTTTTGGGGCTGGGGAGGTTTACCTGTGTCTGACTTGGATGTCTGGATTTTTCTCTGTTTGATTAGCAGGGATTTTCTGTCAAATTGTTGTGTATGGTATCTTGCTGACAGGAAGGCACTCCATCGTAGTGGTGGGTCAGAGCTCTAGCTGATTGTTTTGTGAGGTCACAGTTTAGGCCCAACCCCTTCCCACCCCTCACCCCACCCACCCCTGGAAATAGTTCCTTTATACCTGGGGATCTGACATTATTTCCTCAAGAGTGCAAGGTGCATATCAATGTCATATCCTCTCTAGCACACAGCACTGAAAATATAAGCATACACATTGTATAATATATATATTTCTATATAACAAACCAATCACACACACAAACACACACACACACACAAAAGAGTGCATAATCATGTGGGGAGTAGTGCAATGTAATGGCTGTGGGGCAGCAGTCTTCCAGGTGTCTTTCTGGAGGCTGAGATGCTGCCCTGTTTGCAGACAACTCTCTGCCCTGAGGGAGGAATTTGCCCGTCTTCAGGCCAAACTGGACAGCAGTAAGGGAACCTTCCCCAGACCAGACTGGATGGCAGGAAGGGAACCTCCCCATCCAGGGAGCACCAGAGCCACCACCACTACCTCAGAGGTTGCAAAGAAAGCACAGCAGTTGGACCACAGTGGCCTAGGGAGGGTGAGGATCGTGAACTGAGGCACACCTAGTCAGTTGTTCCACCCATAATCCATACACCATTCTGGGAGCACAGCTCCTATGGATGCACCCACAGAGGAGATTAAGGAGGCTGAGGACACCTGTCACAAGGGAGGCCCACAGGAAGGAGGCAGAGGACACCACAAGGAAAGGAAACAGCTCCTGGTGGGGGACTCAGTTATTAGGGGGATAGAACTGGGGGGAGCAGGGAAAACTGAAGTAAAGTGCCTGCCTGGTGCCATGGCTTGGAGGGACAGGAAGCGCATCCTCAGCATCACGAGAACAGCTGCACGGGAGTCTGAGCTGGATGTCATTGTCCACCTAGGGACAAATGACTTGGCTCAGCATGAGATTAGAGCAGTGCAGAAGGACTTTGTAGAACTGGGGAGGGGCCTAAGACAAGTAGCACACAGAGTATCCTTCTCAGAGGTGCTGCCTGTCAGTGGCATGAGTGAGGCAAGGG
Source organism: Neoceratodus forsteri (assembly GCA_016271365.2). Lineage (NCBI taxonomy): Eukaryota > Metazoa > Chordata > Ceratodontiformes > Ceratodontidae > Neoceratodus > Neoceratodus forsteri. Next base: position 414,152,086 of record CM057457.1, on the reverse strand, counting down.
TACTTTGCACCATGCAGTTTAATGAATGGTTGAAAAAATGGTATGGAGCACAGGGGTTTGGCTTCATTGGGGACTGGGGTACCACCTGGAGGGACACCAGCCTATACTGGCAGGATGGTCTGCATCTGTCCAGGAAGGAAACAAGTCTTTTGAGCAATCGGTCTAAATGCTTCATTGGCAAGTTTTTAAACTAGTCAAGGGGAGAGGCACTGATAAGCAGCAGGAAAATCCCAGCCTCTCCCTACAAAACGGTACTAAATGAGAAAAAGACCGAGGTAGAAAGGTCAGTGGGGGATGCTGCAACTGAAGGTAAAGCCATCAAAAAATGGAAAGCAATGAGTACCAATGCCCGTAGTCTGAGTAACAAGCTTCCTGAATTAGTGGCCTTGATGGAGGAGGAACATCTGGATATCGTGGCAGTCACAGAAACATGGTTCACACAAAACCATGACTGGGATGTAAACATACTAGGATATACTATTTACAGGAGGGACAGAGAGGGTAAAAGAGGAGGAGGAGTAGCTCTTTACATAAGGGAAGGAATCAAAGCAACAGAACAAAAGGGAAAACAGGGAGGAGAAGAAGCACTGTGGGTAAATTTGGAGACTGGCAATGGCACCACAATCCACACAGGGGTTGTATACAGACCCCCTTCTCAGGGGGAGGAAATGGACAAGGAAATGATAGAAAGTATACTTAGTATGGCAGAAAAAGGAGATATTGCTGATGGGTGATCTGAATTTGCCAGATGTTAACTGGAGTGCAGTTGCAACAGCCACTTGAAGAGTGGGGTTATTCTAGATGCCCTACAGGGGCATGCCTTAGACAACTAGTATTGAGCTCACTCGAGAGGAGCAATCTTAGACCTGGTTCTCTCAAATGGAGATGAAGAGAGGATCACAGATGTAGAAGTGGGTAGCCATCTGGGAACTAGTGACCATCGAACAGTATGGTTCACAATCAACACAGCAATAGAGTCAAGCCATACAAAGGCAAAGGTACTGGACTTTAGGAGGCTGACTTTGCCAAAATGGGTGAGTGCCTAAGGAATGCACTAGCAAATGGGCAGGAAGGGGGTGGAAGAACAATGGGAATAATAAAACTGCCATCACAGAGGTAACAAGCCTTTGTGTGAAGCAAATAAATAAAACTAAACGATGTAAGAAACCACTATGGTTCTCAAAGGAAGTGGCAGTGAAGGTTCAAGAGAAAGAAAGCTTCAGGAAGTACAAGAAATCACAGAAGGAGCAGGGACAGAGAACTGTATCAGTTAAAGCAAAAGGAAGCTGAAGGCAGTCAGAACAGCAAAGGCCCAAACCGAAAAGATAGCCAACCTAGTTAAGAAGGGGGATAAACCTTTATAGGTACATCAGGGAGTGAAGGAAGACCAAGGAGGGATAGTGAGGTTAATGGTGGGGGGTAGAGGGTGACTGTGAAAAGGCAGAGATACTAAACAAATATTTTTGCTCAGTATTTACAAAGGAAGAGGGGGAGGTACCTAAAAAAAACAATAGAAACACTCTGGATGCAGAAGTTGATACCAGCCCATTTACAGAAGAAAGGGTTCTGAAAGAACTCTTAAAACTGAAGGTGGACAAAGCAATGGGGCCTGATGGGATTCATCCCAGAATTCTAAAAGAACTAAGGGTAGAATTAGTGAAACTACTGACTACCCTGTTTAACAAATCATGGGAGGATGGGGTGGTACCCGAGGACTGGAGGAGGGCAGATGTGATTCCCCTTCACAAAAGTGGGAGCAAGTCAGAAGCAGGAAACTACAGACGTGTTAGTTTAACCTCAGTGGTAGGGAAAATGATGGAATCACTTCTGAAGGAAAGAATTGTCGAGTATCTAGAGGCCAGAGGGGCACAGGACCCAAGGCAGCATGGATTCACAGCAGGAAGGTCATGCCAGATGAATCTGATAGATTTCTTTGACTGAGTGACCAAAGTAGTAGATCAGGGAGGGGCTGTGGACATGGCCTACCTAGACTTTAGCAAGGCATTTGACACAGTCCCACACAAAAGATTAATATACGAGTTAGCTAGCCTGGGAGTGGGCCCTAAAATAACAGCCTGGGTAAAAAATTGGCTAGAGAATAGGATACAGAGAGTAATAGTAAATGGAGTCCACTCTGAAGAAAGGGGGGTTACTAGTGGGGTACCGCAGGGTTCAGTATTAGGACCGGTCCTCTTCAATGTCTTTATAAGCGACATTGCAGAAGGACTGGAAGGAAAAGTATGTCTCTTTGCAGATGACACAAAGATCTGCAACAGAGTTGATGCACAAGGTGAGGTGGAAAGGATGAAAAGGGACTTGACAAGGTTAGAGGAATGGTCAAATGTATGGCAGGTTAGATTCAGTGCTGAGAAGTGCAAGGTAAGGCACCTGGGAAACAAAAACCCAGGGGAAGAGTACACAGTGGGGAGTGAGATACTAACAACAACAAAAATGGAAAGGGACCTGGGGGTAGTCATATCAGATGACCTAAAGGTGGGCAAGTAATGTGAGAGGGCAGCAAGGAGGGCTGGGGGAATACTGGGATGCATAGGGAGAGGCATCACCAGTAGAAAACAGGAAGTTATTATCCCTCTGTACAGACAGCTGGTCAGACCCCATCTGGAGTACTGCGTGCAGTTCTGGAGACCCAGTCTTTGCAAAGACATAGACAGGATGGAAGCTGTCCAGAGGAGGGCAACTAAAATGGTGCAGGGTCTGCACCGGAAGACATATATGAAGAGAGACTTAAGGAGCTTAATATGTATAGCCTTGAGGAAAGGAGGGAGAGGGGGGACATGATAGAAACTTTCAAGTACCTCAAGGGAATCAACAAAGTCCAAGAGGGTAGCATCATTCAAAAAAAGAGGTGTGCAAGAACAAGGGGGCACAATTTGAAGATAGAAGGGGGGCGGCTCAGAGGTAATTTAAGGAAGTATTTTTTCACAGAGAGGGTTGTGGATGCATGGAACAGCCTTCCGGAGGAGGTCGTGGAGTCAAAAACAGTGGTGGAATTCAAGCATGCATGGGACAGTCATAAGGCAATTCTAGGGGGTGGGGGTAGGAAGAAGTAGGCTGCTGGTTAACTAGGATCTGCAGCTTGTCCAGTAGGCAGGGAAATGGGCAGACTGGGTGGGCCAAGCGGTCCTTATCTGCCATCAAATTCTATGTTTCTATGTTTCTATGACATGGTCACTACTCAATAGCAATAACAAAACAGCATAACAAGGTTCAGTTGCAGTGCAAGAGTTTTTTATCTGTGCATGATATGGTCAATGCTGTAAGCAATAATAAAACACCATAATAAGGTTCAGTAACAGTGCAAGAGTTTTTAACTGTGCATGACGTGGTCAGTACTGAAAGCAATAATAAAACACCATAATAAGGTTTAGTAACAGTGCAAGAGTTTTTAACTGTGCATGACGTGGTCAGTACTGAAAGCAATAATAAAACACCATAATAAGATTCAGTAACAGTGCAGAGTTTTTAACTGTGCATGACGTGGTCAGTAGTGAAAGCAACAACAAAACAGCATAACAAGGTTCAGTAGCAGTGCAAGAGTTTTTATCCGTGCATGACGTGGTCAATACTGAAAACAATAATAAAACACCATAATAAGGTTCAGTAGCAGTGCAAGAGCTTTTATCTGTGCATGACGTGGTCAGTACTGAAAGCAATAATAAAACGGCATAACAAGGTTTAGTAGCAGTGCAAGTGTTTTTAACTGTGCGTGATGTGGTCAGTATTGAAAACAATAATAAAATGACGTAACAAGGTTTAGTAGCAGTGCAAGAGTTTTTATCTGTGCATGATGTGGTCAGTACTGAAAGCAATAATAAAACTCCATAATAAGGTTCAGTAGCAGTGCAAGAGTTTTTAACTGTGTATTTATTTATGACTTTATTTACCGGGTAGGGTGCACTGGTCCAGTGGACTATTTTTAGGCATGACCCGGGCCAAGTAGGCACAAAAACAGAACACAAGACAGATTACAACTATAAAGCATAACAACAGCACTAGGTGAGAACACACTATATTGGGTATACATTAGACAAGGCATTGACAAGCAGGCATTGGTGAACAAACAGGCCAGTTAGCTACAGACCAGTATAGGATACAGTGCAGTTTTGGAATTCAACACATTAGTGGCAATAATGATTACATTAGGCACAATGAGGAGTTATCAGTACTAAACCAAGGGATGTTAAGAAGTGGGTGTTCCTTGGGGGGGACTGGTGCAGGCATTCCTGGTGAGGAGCTAGGATTTCAAGTTAAACTTGAATACATGGGTCTTGTTTTATGCTGAGTTGAGCAGGCAGCCAGTTCCATTACAGGGAGCTGCAACCAATAGGGCTTTCACACCCATGTTTGTGGTTGTTCATGGTGTCACCAGAGGAGGGACTAAGGAGAAGCAGAGGTGCCTGGGTGAGGTACGAGGTTTGAAAGAGGCAGATAGTGGGGAGGCAGGATCACTTCTGATACAAGTATCAGTGAGACAGCTGAGAGTGAACCCTCCCTCCCGAGACGCATGGATCTCTCCTACAGCTGGCAAGAACTAAGGCTCTGAGCTCCCCGATTCACCACACGTGCACAACCCTCCTTCCTGAGGCCCACGGAGCGCTCCTGCTGCCAGCAAAAACTAAGTATCCAAGCTCCCTGATTCAGCACACTTGCAGCACCCTCCCTTCCGAGGCCCACTGAGCACTCCTGCAGCCGGCAAGAACTATGGCTCCAAGCTCCCCAGTTTGGCACACTTGTAGAACCCTCCCGAGGCCCATGGAGTACTCCTGCAGTCAGCAAGAACTAAGGATCCAAGCTCCCTGATTCAGCATACTTGCAGCACCCTCCCTCCTGGGACCCATGGAGTGCTCCTGCAGCTGGCATAAACTAAGGTAGCAATCCTCTTGAAAGTGCTACACTGCACTAGTGTTCGATTCATCAGCAGACTAGTGGAGATAGATTTATTTAGCATGCATATTTACTCTCTGTACTTGTACTGCTGAATCATTCCTGTGGTGTTTTGTTCTGCCTGCATATTATTTGGTTTGCTCAGTGACGTTTAGGCTAACTGTTCTATCGTAGCATGTAGCACTTGTTGATTATTGTGCAGGGTTTGTTTAGGGTTTTCAGCATTTTTTTTCTGACTGCCTTAATCCTTTTCTCTCTCCCAGTTTGTTACTTGATCTGCTCCACTTCCATTCCCGTTCTTTGGACCATGCTTGTGCATTGTCCCCCCACCCCGAACTCTAATCCCCCAACCTTTCCTTCCCACCTCTGCGGCTCATCCTTTGTTCACCAAAACTTTCCCTTTTTGTTTTAGTAGTAATGCCCTACTGTTTTCCTCCCTTTTAGGCTCCAAGCTCCCCAATTCAGCACACTTACAGAACCCTCCCTCCCAAGCCCCACAGAGCGCTCTTGCAGGCAGCAAGAACTAAGGCAGATATCCTCTTAGAAGCACTACACTGCACTAGTGTAGCCCATCAGTGCTGTGCATCAACTGCCTTTCCCACCCTGGTCCGTCCTCCTTTACATTGGTGTGGCTGGTCACATGGTAATAGTCATGTGACTGCACAATAATTTTCTAGGTGCCCATTTCTCTACCTGCAGGTTATACTTCTCCAGCACCAGGAGGTGCTGCTAACACGCTCCCTTTCCATTCACTTCCTTGTTTTTCTGCTCCTGTTTTTCTTCTATGCCCCCTAATGAAACCTCTGAGACACACCACCTTCAACCTTTTTCACATCTTGCCAAGCAGGGATTTAAACCATCAACCTTTAACAAAAAAGGTGACACCCCTATCCACTTCATTACCCTATCAGCCCCGCAAATCCTTGGAACTTTGGCCTTCCTATACTGTGAGCCTTCTGCACTACCAGCCTTGGATCTGTGCCACCCCTACCCGAGAGGACATACTAATCGCCCTACCCTTAAGTGCTCAAGTTACCACTTGAGAGTCTATACTAATCTCCTTACACTCAAGAGCTCAAGTCATCTTTGTAAGTACACTTTTGAGCTGCTTGAGAGTTGTCTGACTAGTATTTTTTACACTTTTCCCTAGATCACTTTATCAGCATCCCTCATCAACCTGCTTCTTCATGACTGAACTATTCACTTTGTTGGGTACCCTCATCAGTGTTATCATACAAGCTTCGCACATCTCATTACATTGGCTTATTGTATTATGCACTCTAAAATTACAAGCAGCCTTCCCTCCTCCTCATGGGTCCATACACCCTGGTTCAAGTGCTCCCAGCATTGCACCCCCCGTTGCCCCAGTGTACTGATCACCAAGGGAGTGCAATGTTCATCTCTGACCCCTTGTCTTACAACCACAGTCATGGATCTCTCTTACATTCTATAAGGGTAGTACATTACGCATCCTGTCCCTCCATAAATCTGCAGTACCCTTTATCATTTATAACACTTACTGCTAACACCCAATACAAGCAGGGTCACCTACCTTCATTTAGAATCCTTTTCAACAGACTCAAGAGGCTACTTCTCCTACATTTATTTTGCTCCGGGAATGTTGAGCTAAATGTAAGACATCCCACCCCCCATCTCTGTGCCTTCAGAACCATTAAGCCTAAAAGGCATAAGCCTTCTGCATGTCAAGGCATGTAGCCTCCTCAAAAAGCATGACATGACTCAGGCCTGGGTCTGCCACACCAAGCCAGATGTGCCGGCAATTTCAGAATCATGGTTGAAAGCCTCTACCCCAACCATGGCATCAGCATTCCTAATTATAACCTGTCCATTCTGATAGGCCCTCCAGGGGAGGAAGGGTGGCCATTTATGTACACAAAAGATTCCCATTCTCAAACATCCACTCAGTTTCAGTGCCAAAGGAGTACAAAGGTCTTATGTTAAAGATATCCATAGCACAAAACGAATCCCTACTTATTACAGGCTGCTGCAGTCCCCCTTTTGCGGGCCTCGAAATATTATCATATCTCCGTATGCAGTTGGCCGACCTCAGCTCCAAAAATAATTATCATGGGTGACCTTAACCTTGATTGGTTCTCCTCCTGCTTCAAGCCCTTCAAGCCACCTATGTGATGAATGCGGTTTTACGCAGTTGGTCTCTAATTCCACCCACCCTAATGCTAAGAGCCCTGAATGCAGTACTCTCCTCGACCTAATACTTGCCAATAACTCGAACAAAACTGCCTATGCCATTTTTTTTCACAACAATATAAGTGATCTGGGAGGGGCAGTGGACATGGCCTACCTAGACTTTAGCAAGGCATTTGACACAGTCCCAAACAAAAGATTAGTAGTCAAATTAACCAGCTTTGGAGTGGGTCCCAGGGTGGTAGCCTGGGTAAAACATTGGCTGAACAACAGGACACAAAAGGTAATTGTAAATGAAGTCCACTCTGAAGAAAGAGGGGTTACTAGTGGGGTACCGCAGGGTTCAGTACTGGGTCCAGTCCTTTTTAATGTCTTTATAAGTGATATTGCAGAGGGACTGGAAGGAAAAGTATGTCTCTTTGCAGATGACACAAAGATCTGCAACAGGGTTGATACACAAGGAGCGTGGAAAGGATGACAATGGACTTGCCAAGGTTGGAGGAATGGTCAGAAGTGTGGCAGCTTGGATTCAATGCAAAGAAGTGCAAAGTAATGCATCTGGGAAACAAAAACCCAGGGGAAGATTACACAATGGGGGGAGGTAGTAACAACAGCAAAAATGGAAAGGGACCTGGGGATAATTATATCAGATGACCTTAAGGTTGGCAAGCAATGTGAGAAGGCAGAATGGAGGGCTGGGGGGATACTGGGATGTATAGGGAGAGGCATCACCAGCAGAAAACAGGAAGTTGTTATCCCCTTGTACAGACAGTTGGTTAGACCCCATCTGGAGTACTGCGTCCAGTTCTGGTGACCCCACCTCCGCAAGGACATAGATAGGATGGAGGCAGTTCAGAGGAGGGCAACTAAAATGGTGCAGGGTCTGCAAGAGAAGTCATACGAGGAGAGGCTAAAGGAGCTTAATATGTATACCCTTGAGGAAAGGAGGGAGAGGGGGGACATGGTAGAAATGTTTAAGTACCTCAGTGGAATCAACAAAGTCCAAGAGGGTAGCATCTTTCAGAAAAAGAGATGTGCAAGAACAAGGGGACACAATTTGAAGATAGAGGGAGACAGCTCAGGGGCAATGTGAGGAAATATATTTTCACAGAGAGGATGGTGGACGCATGGAACAGCCTTCCTGAGGAGGTTGTGGGGTCTAAAACTGTGGGAGAATTCAAGAATGCATGGGACAGACATAAGGCAATTTTTGTGGGGGGTAGGAAGAAATACACTGTTGGTTAAATAGGCTCTGCAGCTTATCCTCTAGGTAGGGAAATGGGCAGACTAGGTGGGCCAAGCAGTCCTTAGCTGCCATCAAAGTCTATGTTTCTATGATCATAATGTTGTTGCTTGTGACAGGGCCACTACAAAGCTCCCTTCTACTCCATATTCCTTTACAAAAGGAGCTTCCGCAAATTCAATTCCAACCACTTCCTGTTGGACATAGGCCAGATCAGATGGGTGGACTTCTGTCCTGCATGAACAGTTCCAAAGGCCTGCAGTCTGTTCCAGAGTCTAGTCCACAAGGTGATCAACAAGCACGCCCCTCTAGTTAAAGTCCAATCCAAGCAAAAGATTTGTCCCTGGTTTTCTAATGACTTGAAATCTAACTTACTTGCCGGGGACACCTTATGGAAAACTGCACGGATTGGGCAGCCTTCAGAACCACTGGGAACCACTGCACTAAATGTATAAGGGCTGTGAAGGCTAATTACTTCCAATCGGCATTGGACACCCCCAATTCTGATGCAGCCAAGTTTTGGCAAATTTTATGGGACATCGAAGGCCACAGGTCCGCTTCATCCTTGCCCCCAATTTTTTTTCTGGTGACAACACCTTCACTGTGGAGCATAGTATACTCGAACAACTCAACAGTCATTTCGCTAGTGCTGGACTGGCCTTTGACTCTTCCCCTGCAGCTAAACTTAACATAAATGCCTCCAGTAACCACCTATCCTTATATTCACATAAAACTGTAAACCACACACCAAAGTTCACCTTCAGCTCAGTCGCACTTAAACAGGTTGAACACCTATTGCTGTCTCTCGATGTTAAAAAAAAGTACCGGTGCAGACCAAATCAAGCCGTTCTTCTTAAAACTAGGTTTTTGCTACTTGGCTGTGCCCATTACTCACCTCTTTAACCTCTCCCTCTTTCATGGAATATTTCCTTCTTTGTGGAAAACCACACACATTATCCTCCTCTTCAAGTCTGGCAACCCAAGCGATTTTGACAACTATCAACCTATATCTCACCTTATCAAAGCTTCTTGAAAAACTAGTCAACCACTAACTAAGTAGCCACCTAGAATCCTTAAGTCTGTTTAATCCATTGCAGTCCAGCTTCAGATCCAAACACAGGATGATCTCTGCCTTGGCCAAAGCGACAAATGATTGGCAACTCGCCTTTGATGCCAGGGACCGTGTACGTGCACTCTTTTTGGATCTGAGTAAGGCTTTCAACACCATGGACCACGTCTTATTCCAACTGCCGATGTGCAACATTGGCCTCAATGACACAGCCCTTAGGTGGTTCTCCTGGTATCTAACTGGTAGGCAGCAGCAGGTGAAAACCCATGGTGATCTTTCACTCCCCAAACCAATTTTGAGAGGAGTTCCACTGGGGTCCATATTACAGCCCCTACCCTTCACGATTTACATCAGTGACATACAGTAGACTCTAAAATTAATATGGCTAGCATCCATCTTTTCATGGATGACACAGTTCTTTGCATTGCTACACTCATGCTTGAGTTAGCTTGCAAAGAGATGCAACTAGAATTCAACCTGCTGCAACAAAATCTCCTGCACTTTAAATTGCTGCTCAATCCCCCAAAAAATTATATAGTGATGTTCCTCTCACACCACATCCAGCAAACACCTATCCAGTAAGTACCCAACCTGAAATCCTCACCCTACTGTGTGAACCAATAGAGGCTGTGGAAAAATGTAAGTGCCTGGCCTCTGGATCGATTCAAAACTCAGCTTCCCCATACACATAGAAGAACTCTTGAAAAAGCTATGACAAAGATTCAGCCTTTTCTTCAGAATTAAAAAGCTAATCACATTTGAGGCCAAATTCCACTTGGTGCAGTCCATGTCTGCCCCCCCCCCCATTGACTATGCTGACTTCATATACAGCCATTGCCCAAAACCCTCCCTAGCTAAGTTGGACACATTGTATCACAGAGCTCTAAAATGTATTACCAGTGCCACATGTAACACACACCACTGTCATTTATATGCTCAGCTAGGTTGGCCATCACTCAGCAGTAGAAGACTGAAAAAACACCTACCTCTGGGCGTATAGAGCCATTACGCACATACTCCCTCCCTCCCTACATTACTGACCTCTTAAAAAGCACCCCGGTGCCTACCACTGCAGAAGGAACTCTCACATACTTCTTGATACTCCTAGGATGTGAACTAGATTTGGCATTTCATCCCTAAGCAATAGCATCCCTACTTTTGGGAATACCCTCCAGAAATCACTACAGCTCATAAAAATGGTGGAACTGCACACTTTTAAGACCCTCTTGTAGTAGACCTATGTAGGCATATGTAACTCAGGGGTGTAGCCAGGGATTTCAGATCTGCACACCAAGTGGACTCACTGCTACCCCCAGTTAGGGTGAGCTACTCCCTCACCCCGGTGTGTAGCCAGACAATATACAAATGTACACCAGGACTGTGTTTGTTGCCTCATTTGGCACAATAAATACAACTTTTGTATCTCATGGCAATGGTTGTTGCCATGCATTGTTCCCTAAGACACCCACATACCAGCCCAGAGCCTGTAAAGTTGATTTGTACTTGGGGTGCAAAGAGAGTATAAGTGACCAGTCCTTCTAGTTTCAACTCCTATGAATAAAATTACAGAAAGGTTCAGTATTTTCTTTGTTAGTTTTTATGGAAAAGGGAAGCAGTTCAGAGCTTATTTGCTACCCCCTTAAATAAAATTACACACCATGGAGTGCTTGGAGTATGCCTGCCTACACCCATGATGTAACTGCTTCTTCTACTATATCCTACCACCAGAATTAGCCAGCCTATTCTCTCTAACACTTGACCATTCTTTTAGTAGTCTTCCAGTATCCAGTACTTAACCCTTTCCTCTCCACGGAAGCCCTGTTCCCTCTTCTCTTGCTCTCTACCCCATCCCATAGTCGTGTAGTGACTTTCTCCTAAGTGTTTCTTACCCCTCACTGTGCCATCTGTGATTCATCCCCGCCTGTCCCCATCCTCATCCGTGCATCCACAGTCTTGAAAATTGTCATGCGTGTCTCTTCTCTTACTATCTTTATATGCCATTTTTCATTTATTTATTTATTTATTTTGTTGACCGGGTAAGTGCACTAGACAATTCCCGCCTATTTTCAGGCACGACCCAGGGGAGAGGATTCAGATGAATGCGATCTGACTTTGAACCAGATTAAGCTGTTGGTGGTATTTTTAATGAATGAGAGAAATTTGGCCAGGACACCAGGGAAAGTCCCCTACTCTTTTCGATAAGTGTCATGGGATCTTTAACATCCACCTGAACTACCACCGATACAGGCAGATGGAACCTCGGTTTAACGTCTTATCCAAAAGACGGCACCTCAGAAGTGCAGCAACCTCTCATGCTGCACTATAGTGTCAGTACTGGGATATTAACCCAAGTGGCAGATATGAGAACTGAACCCACAGTCCTCTGATCTCCCGGCCTCAGAGGTGAGTGTGCTACCTACTGAGCCACTGACACTGCTGACATATATTGCAAGTGTCTTGTGTTTTCTAAGCCACTCAAAATACCTCGATTTTGTATGATGCACATATTGTCATGATGTTTTGTATTATCGCTGATCTCTCCACCTAGGACCACTTTGTAAATAACTTTGCTCAGTGGTGCATGCCTGGTTAAATACTAATTGAATTGAAGTCAAAGTGGCCTTGCAGTGAGAGCCAGTTTAGGGAGTGGTACGGGTCACAGTGGTGGATGGAGTAAGGGGGCAGACATGGGGGAAGTGGAAAATACTATTGTAGATAGTCACAAGTCATGTCTGAAGGGCAGAGGAGACAAGGGAGTAGACTGGGAGCAGTAGTCCAAGATGACAAGGAGGTTTCCTCTCATAATAGCAATGCAGGCCTCAGGGGTAAGGAGGGGTAGGATATAGTACACGGCACCAAGTTTCAGATTTGTCCTGCAAACTACAGAGTTAATATAATCAGTGAAGGAGAGGAAGGGGTCCAGCATGAAAGCCAAGTATTTGAAGGAGTGGACAGCTTTGAGGGTAGAGTCACTGGGAGGATGGATAAGGAGAGAAGAGTTTGTTTTGTGAGCTCTGGCAAAGAAAGGTTTTGACATGAGCAGCATTGCCTTGGTCTTTTTGGCATTAACTAGCATCGAATTGTAGGTCATCCCTGGAGGAATTTGACCACGTCACACACAGTTAAAAATGTGGTCAGTACTGAAAGCAATAGTAAAACACCATAATAAGGTTCAGTAGCAGTCCAAGAGTTTCTAACAGTGCAAGACGTGATCAGTACTGAAAGCAACAATAAATCACAGTGATAAGGTTCAGTGGCAGTGCAAAAGTTTTTAACTGTGCATGATGTGGTCAGTACTGAAAGAAATAATGAAACATCATAATAAGGTTTAGTAGCAGTGCAAGCTTTTAACTATATATATGACGTTGTCAGTGCTGAGAGCAGTAATAAAAAATAAAATAAGGTTTAGTAACAGTGCAAGACACTTTTTAACTGTGCATGATGTGGTCAGTACTGGAAGTAATAACACATCATAATAAGGTTCAGTAGTAGTTCAAGAGTTTTGCACTATGCATGACGTGGTGAGTATACTGAAAGCGGTAATAAAACACCTTAATAAGATTTCAGTAGCAGTGCAAGAGTTTTTAAATGTGCACAATGTGGTTAGTACTGAGAGCAATAATAAAACGCAATAAGATTCAGTAGCAGTGCAAGAGTGTTTAAATGTGCACAATGTGGTTAGTACTGAAAGCAATAATAAAACACAATAAGATTCAGTAGCAGTGCACGAGTTTTTAACTGCATGTAACCCCCCACCGGCCCCTTGTTTAACTAGTAGGAACCCCTCTTGTAGTCTAGGGGGGAAAAGAGAGGGGGGAGGGTGTATAAAGCAATTTGTAAAGCAGAAGAAAAGCACAGAATATGTACCAGACAAAAACAGACCTATACCAAAACCCAGGTCCTGAGGAGAGAACGTTTGCTAAGGGCTGTGCTAGGTTTGCACTTCTAGACACGGGTACCCAGTAGATTCACACAGGAATCAGTAGATTGTCCATACCAGGTTGGGAGTCTAGAGTGTGGCTTTATTCTGAAACAAAGTTGGAAACACAAAAGCAAAGATGGACCCCCAAGGGTTTACACTCCATGGCACAAGGCAATGCAGAACACATCTGTAGAAAACAGAATTTGAATCTCCCATATAGCATAGGATTAAGCATCTGGAATTGAGGAACTAGCCATGATGAACACACAACATTTCTCATTGACTTGGCACTAGGCCAGTACTTAGAGCAATTCCCATATGACAGAATTAGAAATCTGGAAAATTGTGTAACTAACCACTGTGAAAACGTACAAAAACTTCTGGCAAGTAGCACTAGGCCATTACTTAGCACATTTCCCATACAGCATAGAATTAGAATGTGGCACATGGACAGAGAAGACCCTGCGGCCCGATGGCTTTTCTCCCAACTTTTACAAAGTTTTTGCAAAGCAACTTGTCCCTTTGCTGCTACCCTTATATCTGCATATTATGTCTGGTGTTGAAGTTGACAGGTCTCTATCTGAGGCTTTACTTGTTCTTCTCCCTAAACCTGGTAAACTCCTAGAACTTGTAACCAGTTACAGACCCATTTCTCTTCTCAATCAGGATATCAAAATACTTATCAAACTGCTAGCTGATTGCATAAATATGGTCCTTCCTGAGCTCATAGGACAGGAGCAAGTGGGATTTATGAGGGGTAGATCTTCCATTGACCATTTGCACACTCTGGCCCACATCTTCTCTGCATCCAGGGATATGGACTTTCCAGCTGCTCTAGTTTCCTCAGAAGCTGAGAAGGCATTTGACAAGGTCAACTGGAATTTTCTGTTCCGCGCCCTTCATGCATTTGGTTTTCCTATGGAATTTCAGAACTGGGTTCGGGCACTTTATAAATCTCCATCGGCCCGGGTAACGTGTAATGGAGTCACTTCTGGCCTTTTCCCTTTACATTCTGGTACAAGACAGGGTTGCCCCCTGTCCCTTCTTCTTTTTAATTTATACCTGGAACCTCTTATACATTGGCTAGTTAATTGTCCCAGGCTCCAAGATATTACCATACAAAATCATGAGGTCAAAGTCTCGGCTTATGCCGATGATCTCCTACTGCAACAATCCCATCCCACCTTATCTATCCAGCCGATGTTGGAGATCATCAATGAGTACAGTGCTCTTTCCAGTTATAAATTGAATATTGATAAAACCGTCGTATTTCCTGTCAACTGCATAACTTTAAGACACAATGTCACGAATTTAGGCCTGTCATGGGGAAAGGACTCTCTGAGATATTTAGGGATAGATCTCCAGATATATAGGGATCTCTCCAGAAGTCCAACTCTCCAAATAAAATATTTAGTTGGCTTATTGCTGTCTCTCTTACCCAAGATCTTAAAAGATGGTCCCTTTTCCCCCATTCGCTATGGGGTAAAATTAATCTGATAAAGATGAATGTTTTTCCCCGTCTTTTTTATCCACTTAATTTGTTAAGCTTATGACTGCCTTTGTCATGGTTTAAGAAGGTACATAGCCTTTTTATTGATTTTATTTGGGCCAACAAGAAATCACATCTGGCTTTTCATAAATTAGCAACCCCTAAACTTGGGGGGGGGGGTCTCTGTCTCCCACATGTAGGTCTTTACTATTGGGCCAGTCATGCTAGTAAATACCTTAAATGGCTAATTCCAGATGAAGCTCAAAATATGTTTTCTTGTATTCCAGTTTGACTTAAGATAGAGCTAGCCCAAATAAAGTATCATCGCCTCTCCCCTTCTGCGCTTTTATGTACGAAGGCAAATCTTCTTCCCATACAACTACACAACATTCCAATTGCCACCTCTATAAAGGTGCACTCTCAACTGTGCACATTTTTGAAATATGAACATTCCCGGGATTTGGCACAGCCTTTAATTGGTAATCCCAATCTTAAAATAGACAGCAAAATGCATTCTCCTTTTTGGCTCCCATGCTTTAAAGATTGTACTCTCTCTTACTTTACACACACAAGAGATAGCTTTTGGTTATCTTCCCGTGAGATTATTACCAAAGCAGGTATTCCAAACTCTAACATTTTTAAAATCTTCCAGCTACGCCACCTGCTGGTGAAAACCTTGGGGAAGTCTCTTGGCCCTTGATGGACCCAAAATTTCAAATCAAGATAGTTCCTGTAGCTGGCCTCCCACATGCTGTGTCCAAGATATTTAATTCCTTGTAAGACTGACTTTACCCAGAACACTTTGATCCATCCAATTATTGGTCCCCTCTTTTCCCTGAGGAAAACATTAGCTGGTCCATTCTATGTCAGTGTTGCTACAAGTTTATTACTTAAGATAGGCTTCATCTCACTCAGTTTTATATATTACACAATTTATATTACACACCACAAAAATTGGCCAAATATGGTATTGCCCCTTCTTTCACCTGTTTGAGATGTTCGCAAGATGAAGGTAACCTACTTCATGTTTTCTGGTCCTGTCCCAAGATAGTCCCTCTGTGGTCCCTTTTAGGTCATAATGATTTGTTTTCTCAAAAAATCTGTGTACTGGGGTTCTGAGATCCCAGTTCTGGTTCGTAAGTTTTATATGGCTTCAATTTCTATGTCGGTCAAAATGTTAGTCTTGGGACATTGGAAGGATACTGCGGTAAATTCCTATACTGAATGGTTGAGGGAATTACTCACTAATCTCAGAACTGAAAGAACAATTGCAAGCCTTTGTAACACATTTCCAGGTTTAAGAAGCACTGGGACCCGTTTCAAGCTCTGTATTCCCTACAGCCTTCCTAACAATGCTGTCTCAAATAGATTTAGTATTGACTGTATTTTATTATATATACTCATATGTTTACAATGTGCAAGAGTAGGAGGGTGAGGAAGGGGGCAGGAGTTGGGGGATGGGTAGTGGCCGGCAAGTCTTTCCATTTTCAGGTACTGTCTTTATATTGTAATGAGTATGTTGCCTTGTCCTCTGTATTGTAAAACCTGTTAATAAACTTTAAATTGCAAAAAAGAAATAAATGAAGAATGTGGCACATGGGCCATGACAGAGCACTTAAGGCTCAAAATTTGTGAAACCCACATAACAGGGGTAAACTTTTCCAGGCATTGGCCACATGCTCTTGAAGAAAGGTGCTCTTACAGAACCTGAAGTACTGAACTGGTCACTTTAGATGGAGGGGTGTCTCCCACCTTTTGCTTCTACATCCATACACATCCATTCTTTCAGAGTTACACCTCACAAGTACTGAAACTGTAGAAAGTGATGCTATCTTGGTATGTTTAGCACATTTAACATCAGGAACACCACTAGGGTGTAAAGTTAAAGTCCTGAACAAAAGGTAAGTCGCATATGGGATGTCCACTATTGTCAGAGATCTTTAAAACATAAATCTCCTCGAGGGAATCCTCACAGAAATGGGCTAATGGGTCCCTTTATCAGAGAGTCACTCCACAGAAAAAAGGCAGGTACATATGATGGGTAACTCAGTCAGAAATCTGCTCACAGCTTGTACAAGAAAGGCAGATTCACAAAGTTCTGGGTTAGATCAGGGGTTGGCCCTAAAATCCTCTGCAGTCCCCCTCATCCCACATGGAATAAAGGCACAATAACTCCTGAAGATAGGTTCCACCACTTCACAAGTCAGGAAAAGATGTCCTGCACTAGGGTAAGAAATACTAACGTTGCTCACACTGCAGCTCAGTCTCTGAGCTGCTGCTGGAACTCACGCCAGCTCAAACTTATTCTGGAACAAGACTGACTCCAGAATTCTAAGCTGCTCCCCCTCTCACACAAGCTGTGTGGTTTATGTTGCTGTGAGAGTTCCAAATGACATCACCTCTCAGCTGAAACCAAGCAGCAGAGAAGGGCAAGGTGAAAATCATTTGACTAGATAATCACTAGCAGCCTTCCCTACCTAACACTGGTACTGATAGGATTCTAGTAACCCCAGAGAACAGGGGGGGTTACATTCATTCCTAGTAGGTTAATGACTGTCCGCAGTCATTCTTCTACCCTGCACCAGGCCATCCTACCCTCTGCGTTACTTATGGAGAGGGGTGATCAGGCTCTCTCCTACCATATGCTGGGCACAGGCAGGCAACACTAAAGGCACAGAGGCCAGGGGCTGAAGCTTCAATCTATCTATGGAAGATCAGTGGCTCCAAGAACTGCCTGATGCATGCCCTAATAGACCAGAACTGTAGTCCGTACTGCAGCTCAGAACCACAGCCATCTAGCACCCTAGCCCTCTAGGGAAAATATGTCTGACCAAGCTGCCCACAGGGGAACATCCCCCCAAACTCTGGGTACCTGCAAACTAAAAACACCATGAAACAATACATTACATTTCCCACACTTTCCCAATCTTATCCCTACCTGTGAAGGAAAAACATGTTAACACCAACAATTCTAAAACTACGAAAAACAGGAACTCGGATGAGCTCCCACATCCTCTTCTTTTCTTCATTAGGATCACCTAAAAGAGAAGAAAAACACAAAACCACATTTTGTATGTCACACAGTGCCTAAACCTCTATCTGAACACTAAAGAATCCAAAAAAGTATTTTTTAGAAAAGCACAAAAGTAGAAAATAGCAAAACAAACATTATACAACTCATTTTGGGGGATAGAATGCCCTAAAAGTCCCACACTAGTGATAGAATGTTGTTGCCCGAGGGCAAGGTCCATAAAAGTCTCTCCCCTGGGCCTAAGCCCACTGAAGAACAGTCCTGGAACAGGGCAGGGCCTGAAAAGCACTACAGTCCAGGGGGAGAGTCTTTGAGGACAGTTCAAACAGTTTGTGGTAGTCTACCAGATGTAGGGGGTGTGTTGTGCAAAGTCGATAAAACATAGAAAAGATTGCTCTTCCCATTTCCTTGAAGACCAAAATAAGATCATCTTACTTCTCCAAGCTGAAGACTCTCACTCACCAGGTGGCATCTTCAGATACAGTTGAGTTAATGTCCTCTGGAAAACCAGGTGATGAAAGAGGAAAAACAGCTGAGAAACCACTGCTAAGCTAATGAATCTGGACGCACCTGAAGAATTCTTGAAACACTAGTAGAGCTGCATATTCCTCTTTGGATACTGCTGCTGCTGGATGACAGACACTGCACTGCCACTGCTTTGCTTCCTTTGGGGCATGCTGGGAGTATTCACAGGATGTGGCACCATTTAGGGGTAATACCACTCAGGGTGAGGTGCAAGAACTGTGACACCATCTGGGCGTTCAAAGTTGATTTTATGGAATCTCTCATTCCCTGCCTTATCCACAAATCGAACAGAGTCCATAAACAAAGTTCTGCCCAATTTCCTGAATTTCAGTCCATTACTGATGACTCTGTCTTTGACACATGCTGCTGCACCAGGATGCAAATTTTTGCTTGCCTCTTCCAAGAACCAGGATTGCCTGTTCTGTTCAATTTCCTCTTAGAATCTACTAGGAAAGAGCTTCCCATATGTGGTGTTGGCCCTCTGACGTACCAGTCTCTCTTCCTTACTACTCTTCACAAGTGTATGGCCCGTGGCTCAGTTTGGGGGTGGCCAGTCCTGGTTAAGCCAATGCCGCATACTTAACGAATGAAAGAGCTTGTCCCTGATCATCTCTGTAGGCAGGGACTGGAGCCTTCTTCTTCTCTGTCTGGCTTCTCTGAGGCAAGAGTTTGAGGCTACAAACTGAGACCCTCAACATGAAGATGCATCTCTTCATCATCCTCTTCCTCACTCAAAATCTGAGCCCAGGAGTGATCAGTCGTTTTCACTCCCAAGACAGTCAACTCCTCACTGGGCATGGAGGTAGACACCTCCCAGTTCAGTGTATCTCGAAGTTCATCCTCCCCTTCTAGGCTAGGATTAGGACCCTCCATCCATGGGACCACAGATCCTTCCATCACACGATCCACCTGGGATACAGGCATGGAAACATCTCGAGTTGTCTGTCCATGTAGTAGATTCATAGTCCCTCCTTCTATGTCACACTGTACAGGGCCTCCGCCAACAGCTTCAACCTTGTGCTGTGTGCTGCTGCTTGCAGGGTTTCCTACATTGGTACAAGTGGGAGCCAATCAAATTTGTGATGCCCTCTCTGGTGGTGCACCCCTGCTCATACCTCATGCTCACTAGGCAATCCAAACAGTGGGGTATCAGAAATACATCCCTTTCAGCCCTGAGGCACATAATACAGTAAATAATCTCACTGGATAACTAGGGATCACAATGTCTGGAGGCAACCCTTCACTGTAGAAAGTTCTCTCTATTTCTCTTAGTGTGGCCACCTCCTCTGCTAGCGTAGCTCGGGCATGATCTGAGCAGTGGGGTGTTCCTGAAGCCATGTCTGCAATTAAAACTTGTAAAAAGTCTGTTGTTTCTTTTTGTTTACAAGTCTCAGTGCAGTCTCACAAAATGGCTCCCTGCTCCTCTGTTTACATTGCTAACCCTGCCCTGTAATGGTGGTGGTAGTAGCTCTCCTCATGCATCAAATCTATTTATGACTGAAAAACTGCACATCCAACCTTTTCTGCCACTGATTTTGTTCAAAACTATTATTGATTGCACTGCTAGTAGCTCTCTCATCACATTCATATGATTTTTCAGGACTTGGTGATTAGCACACGAATCAACTATTTACACATGATTAAAGACACTTGCAAGCCACAGTATTTATTTTGCAGGATTGCATGTTTGCTGCAGGATAATACAACTCACAGTCTCTGTCCTGCTTTAAGAACATGTTACTGTTGCTGAACCCATCATAAATGCTCACAGTCTGTGGTCAGAATTTTGTTTACTACACTCGATGTTTACAACTTACAGTCCTCTTTGCAAAACAATCTCACTGCTTGCGCACCGATTCAGCTGGCTTGAAAATCACAACACAGTTTGAAGCACAGTTAGTTAGGGTTTGTACTCACTGAATTCAGTAGCTGGGTTTCTCAGGTAGAAATGTTTGGCTTGGTGGCCAGTCCTAGAAGGCCTCTGGGTGAAACGGGCTAGCAATCCTGCCGATTGTTACTGTGAACCATGCTCACTTTCCAGTTGGTTGGATAACGGGTTGAGCCCTAATTTGAACAGCAAGAGTCTGTTTTTTACAGAATAGAATGTTCACAAGCCCCTCGATGGTTGATCCTGGTCTGACCAGCTCGCACACCCCCTCAGTCTCTCCTCCTCCTCAAACACTTGGCTGCACTCTATAGCTGCTTAGGGGGCAGGCCTGATTGCAGTCACACCAATCACTCAACGCCATGCACATTAACCTCCCACTCTCTCTTCACACTCTTCCTCCACGGCAATCGTTGAGCAGGGCAAATTTAAACTGCAAACTGAACTTTTTTTCTCGGCTGCAATTTCAAGGCAGGAACGCCATTTTTTACCATTTTCTCAGTCAGAACTTGGTAATTTCTTTAGTGACTCCCTCAATTTGCACACAAAGCACATGAAACATTCAGGGCACATTTCTCTCTTTGTTTCCTAAAGTCCACAATACTTTTGGCAATTAAAACCTGAGATTAAAAATTCTGTAAAACATTCTAGATGCAGAGACAAGGACATATGCTATCTAGCTTTACAGTCCATTGTTAGTTGGTTGAAAAAACACACAGTAGCACTGTAATAGCAGGCACACAAAAACAAATATGGATAGCACTCTTCTGGGCAAGATCCTTTTGTGCCAAGCTTCCCCTCCAGTTTTGGGATACCAAACTGCCAGACTGACAAAATGCTAGCCATGCCCTTAGCAAACACGCTCCAGTTCTCTCCCCAAATGAAACAATATTGTCAGATGAGTCACCATTTTTGTAACCCTCCACCAGCCCCTTATTTAGCCAGTAGGCATACCTCCCATAGTTTAGGGGAAAGAGCCGGGTGGGGGTACAAAGCAAAATTTGTAGATGTAAAAGAAAAACACAAGGTATCTGTACTAGACCCAAATAGACCTATACCAAAACCCAGGTCCTGAGCAGAGATCATTTGTTAAGGGCTATTCTAGGTTTGCATTTCTGGACAGGGGTACCCAGTAAATCCACACAGGAAGCAGTAACTAGATTGTCCATACCAGGTTAGGATTCTTGATTGTGGCTTTATTCCAAAACACAGTTGGAAACACAAAAGCAAAGATGGGCCCCCCACGGGTTTACACTCCATGGCACAAGGCAATGCAGAACACATCTGTAGAAAACAGAATTCAAACCTCACAGATAGCATAGGATTAAACATCTGGAATTGTGGAACTAGCTATGGTGAACACACAACATTTCTCCTCAACATGGCACTAGGCCAGTACTTAGAGCAGTTCCCATATGACATAGGATTAGGCATCTGGAAAATTGTGGAACTAGCCACTGTGAAAATGCACAAAAACTTCTGGTAAGTGGCACTAGACCATTACTTAGCATATTTCCCATACAGCATAGGATTAGAATGTGGCACACGGGCCATGACAGAGCACCCAAGCTCAAAATTTGCAAAACCCACATATCGGGGGTAAACTTCTTCAGGCATTGGCTGCATGCATTTAAGGAAAACAGGCACCCTTATAGAACCTGAAGTACTAAACTGGTCATTCCAGATGGATGGTCTCCCACCTTTTGCTTCCATGTCCATACCCAGCTATTCTTTCAGAGTTACACCTCACAAATACTGAAACTGTAGAAAATGATTCTATCTTGAAATGTTTAGCTCATTTAACATCAGGAACACCACTAGGGTATAAAGTCAAAGTCCTGATCAAAAGGTAAGTCACAAATGGGATGTCCACTATTGTCAGAGATCTTTAAAACACAAATCTTCTTGAGGGAATCCTCACAGAAATAGCTGAATGGGTCCCTTTATCAGAGAATCACCCCACAGAAAAAGGTACATATCCTGGGTAATTCATTCAGAAATCTACTCACAGTTTGTACAACAAAGGCAGCTTCACAAAGTTCTGGGTTAGATCAGGGGATTGCCCCTAAAATCCTCTGTAGTCCCCTCATCCCACATGGAATAAAGGCACAGGAACCCCTGAAGATGGGTTCTACTACTTCACAAGTCAGGAAAAGATGTCCTCCACTAGGTGAGAAATACTGACACTGCTCACACTGCAGCTCGATCTCTGAGCTGCTGCTGGAACTCACACCAGCTCGAACTTACTCTGGAACAAGACTAACTCCAGAATTCCAAGCTACTTCCCCTCTCACACAAACTGTATGGCTTATGTAACTGCAAGAGTTCTAAATGACATCACCCCTTAACTAAACCAAGCAGCAGAGAAGGGCATGGTGAAAATCCATTTAACTAGATAATCACTGTGACGCTCTACCACCTGCTTATTGTTATACTGTATAATATTTGTGTTATAAATAAAATGTGTATGGTATGTGACTGTCTGCTCAAGGAAGGTAGTTAGTGTAAGAAGACTTGACCTTTGACCTCAAAAGTGTCAGTGTGAGAAAACAGCAGGATGTGATAAACAGACCAGTGAAACCACTAATTAAAGCCTTCCTTCCAGAGGGACAGTTTATTACCCCTTATAACCTGCTCCTGCTTTTGAAGTGGGGAAATAAATATGCATTTTATGACCCTAGCAGGAAGGGAAGTCATCTGGCTGACCCTTTATGATTTTCTCACCTTGACGAGAACTAGTGACAGATTGTGGGGTTATGAAACATCAAAGGGAATGTTTTGATCAAGAGACTCATATTTTGGGAAATTGCTAGTTGCTGATTTTCACAGTGATAACATACAGCATGGATATTTATGCTAAGAAATTAAAGTTATTGTAGGATCTAACTGTGACCTCACAAAGGGGTGGGGAGATGGATTTTGAAATGGTCAAGTATCTGAGGAACACATTGCTTTTTATTCTGGACTCAAGAGACATTTAGGCCCTGTCCACACTATGCCTCTGTAATGTTACAGAGGGCTCAAACCGTTAACAAAACAGTTTGCATTTACATCTGTAACATTACAGAAGGCATTTTTGTAACCGTTTTTGAAACCACTTATGAGGTGGTTTGAACAACGGTTACGAAAATAGTTGTCCCCCTGTAACGTTACCAGCCATAGTGTGGACGGCGTAGAGGTAGCTCCGAATTCCCCCCAATGCAGCACGAACTGCATTGGGGGATAGGGTGCAGCTGTAACGTTACAGGGCACCCACAAATGTGGATGGGCTGTAACGGTTCCAAACCGTTATCAAGACTGTTTGCCGGCAGTGCAGACACACTGTATCGGTTCCGGTCTGTCATGGTTTGGAACTGTTACAGACTGTAAGTGGTGTAGTGTGGACAGGGCCTTAGTTCTCTGGACTTAAGAAGGCACTTTATGGTAACATCTAGCTAAGCAAGAACTTTTAGGTACTTGTGGTAGGCGTATTTGTGTTCTGTAACTTCCCATTTATTTTATGTGACTGTAAGTTATTGATATATTTGTTCTGTGTTTGATATTTTACAAGTTTTAGTAAACAATATTTTCCTTGAAATACTGCCTGTGTCTTCTCAGTTTTTTTTTTTTTTTTGCATGTGAAAGCTAAACCAGTGTTTAAGTCTGACAGCTGTTAAGGGCTTGAATGTGTTACTAATCTTGCTAAAGGTAAGAATATACCTAGGTCTCATAGTGAGTCATAAGGGTATATTTTGGAAACCTGGCTGGATGCCAGAGGGCGAAAGATTATATTGCATTTCGCTGAAGAGAATATATATCAGAACCTGTTAACTGGGTGTGCTAGCTTAAGGTTCACATTTGACAGCCAGGACTCGAGGCTAATAGATGATTCAGACCCAAAATAGACAGGAGGGTTACCCTGTCTGTCTCTTGTTCACACTATTGCACTTCAAGGTTGGCATTGTGGAAGCAGAGGGCATGACCTGCGGAGCAGATTTGTGACAATCACCAGCTGCCTTCCCTACCTAACACTGATACCGATGGGATTCTTAACCCCAGGGAACAGGTGGCTACATGTACATGACTTAGTCAATACTGAAACACCATAAGAAGGTTCAGTAGCAGTGCAAGAGTTTTTAACTGTGTATGACGTGATCTGTATTGAAAGAGGAACAAACTCAATCCAGGAAACAGAAGGGAAGTAGACATCTTTTAATTTTTATTTCTTTTTTTATTCTTTAACAGATAGCAGTGAACATGGTAGCAACAAGACAGCTTGAAATACTGAAAAATGAAGCTATTTGTTCCATCTGTCTGGATTTTTTCAATGATCCTGTCATTATAGATTGTGGGCATCACTTTTGCAGAGCCTGTATCACAAAGTACTGGGAGTATATAGAAGGTAATATCTCATGTGGTGAATGCTGCGATATGTTAGAGCGAAAGATACTCCTAGCAAACAGAAAACTTGCAGTCATGGTGGAGGTTATAAAATATCTGACTGGAAATGAAGAGGAGCCAGAAAAGGGTAACACCAGTGACCAGCACCAACAGCCACTGGGACTTTTTTATGAGGAATCGGATGAACATAAACCTATCATTGCACCATTTGAAAGGTCTCCTGAGCATGAATGCCACAGCATTGTTCTGAAGGTGGAAGCCCTAAAGGTAGGTAGACAAATACAATGATTGTATTTGAACTAAGTGATTTCTGCAGCCTTCTGCCTTACTATGCTGCTGGGGAATGTGGTTGTGAAATAACTACCAGTGTGCTCTCATACCCTATTTCATACACAGCTGCTGTAAAAATTACACCAGCAAATGGAATGTTATTACTAGTATATATGCATCCCAACCCCCATTTCCCTCAGCTTAGCCAGCACACCACCATGAGGTACCGAATCATCAGTGTAATACAACAATATCTGGGGAAGGGTAAGTAGGGAATAACAGTGCCGATCATCAATACAGCGCAACAAAACCTGGGGGAAGGGTAAGTAGGGAACAACTGTGCAGATCATCAGTACAACACAATGATATCTAGGGAAGGGAAGTAGGAAATAACTGTGCAGATCATCAGCACAACACAACAATAGCTGGGGAAGGGGAAGTAGGGAATAACTGTGCAGATCATCAGTACAACACAAAAATACCTGGGGGAAGGGAAGTAGGGAATAACTGCAGATCATCAGTACAACACAGCAATATCTGGGGAAGGGAAGTAGGAAATAACTGTGCAGATCATCAGTACAACACAATACCTGGGGAAGGGGAAGTAGGGAATAACTGTATGGATCATCAGTACAACACAACAATATCTGGGGGAAGTAGGAATAGCTGTGCAGATTATTAGTACAACATAACAGTACCTTGGGAAAGGTTAAGTAAGGGGCAAATGTGCAGAAGATCATCAGTACAACACAACAATACCTGGGGGAAGGGAAGTAGGGAATAACTGTGCAGAAGATCACCAGTACAACACAATATCTGGGAAACAGGCACCAGAGAAAGTTAAGATCAAAAACATGTGCCCATAATCAGGTAACTGAGTCTCACCTTCTGCAGCACTGAAACATCAGCATTTAAAGCTTTAGCCTTCTCTGAGCTTTCATTTTCCTTTAATTTGTACCCAGATCCATTTAAATGTATTATTTGCATGCATATACTAGATGAATAGGAAATTGGCTCTCGGAGCATACTCAGAGGGTAGTGGTGGGGGCTAATCTCATCTCCAAGGAGGGTCATTAGTGGGGTTCCCAAGGGATCCTTACTAGAACCCCTCCTGTTTAACGCCTATGTCTCTGATATAAAGAAGGGTATCAGGAATGAAATGAGTCTCTTTGCAGATGACTCAAAGCTGGGAGTGGTGGTGGAGGAGGAGGAGGGGATAGTGGCCCTGCAAGAGGACATGGAGGCTCTGGATAGGTGGTTGAGAAAGTGGAAACTGAAGTTCAATACAGGGAAATGCAGGGTCCTACACCTGGGGGCCAGAAATCTGGGCCATGGGTATACCCTGGGGGAAGGCCCACTATAAGTCTTGAATGGTTAGAGGGACCTGGGGGTGGTGGTGGATGTCAGATTGAACAACTCTGTGACTTGTAGGAGGGCAGCGGCAAAAGCAAATAGGATGCTGAGATGCATCGCATGGGGGGATTACCTCTAGAAGGGTGGAGGTGATCATTCCTCTGTATAACTGCTTGGTTAGGCTGTACCTCAAGTACTGTGTGCAGTTTTGGAGACCACACTTAAAGAGGGACATTGCATTCCTGGAGAGGGTACAAAGGAGGGCAACCAAAATTATCCAGGGCCTGGGGGAAAGGACCTACGGTGAGAGGCTTGGGGAGCTCAACATGTACACCCTGGAGGAGAGGAGGGATGGGGAACATGATAAAAGTCTTCAAGTACATAAAGGGGATTAATAAGGGAGGCTCAGCCAGGGTGCTCCAAAGGAAAGGGGGGGCAACTAGAGGACACAGCTGGAAGCTAGAGGGGAGAAACTCGGGGGGGGAGAGGAGGAGGAGGTGTTACTTCTCTGAGAGGGTGGTGGAACCATGGAATGCACTGCCCAAGGAATTGGTGGAGTCGGAGACTGTGGAGGTGTTTAAGAAGGGCTGGGACAGGTATGGGGAGGGTGAAGCTGATGAAGTCAAACACAAGGGGAATATCTTTTACTGGGGACAGAGAACCCCAAGGGGTTGGGGGTGGGGGTGCCCCATATGGATGCTGACCATCGAGCAGACAGGAAAGACCATTAGGCCTCCTCTGCTGGCATTTTAGTATGCTGGTATGATCTGCACAATTATTCCCTGTTTCCCCTTCCCCTCCTGGGTATTGTGTTGTACTGATGATCTTCTGCACAGTCATTCCCTACTTCCTCTTCCTCCAGGTATTGTTGTGTTCTATTGATGGTCTGCACAGTTATTTCCTTCTTCCAATTTCCCCAGGTATTGCCTTGTACTGATGATCTTCTACACAGTTATTCTCTACTTCCCCTTCCCCCAGGTATTGCTGTGTTGTACTGATGATCTGCACAGTTATTCCCTACTTTCTCTTCCCCCAGGTATTGTGTTGTACTGATGATCTGCACAGTTATTCCCTACTTCCTCTTTCCCCAAGTATTGTGTTGTACTGATGATCTGCACAGTTATTCCCTTCCTCCTCTTCCCCAGGTGTTGTTGTGTTGCACTAATGATCTGCACTGTTATTCATTACTTCCTTTACCCCCAGGAATTGTTATTTTGTAACGATGATCTTCTGCACAGTTATTCCCCACTTCCCCTTCCCCCAGGTACTGTTGTCTTGTACTGATAATCTGCACAGTGATTCCCTACTTCCACTTCCCCCAGGTGTTGTTTTGCCATGATGACTGACACAGTTATTCCCTACGTCCCCTTCCTAGGTATTATTGTGTTGTACTGATGATCTGTGCAGTTATTCCCTACTTCCTCTTCCCCTGTGTATTGTGTTGTACTGATGAACTACACAGTTATTCCCTTCTTCCCCTTCCCCCAGGAATTGTTGTGCTGTGCTGATGATCTGCACAGTTATTTCTTACTTCTCATTCCCTCAGGTATTGTTGTGCTGTACTGATAGGCTCCTGCACTGTTATTCCCTATTTCTCATTCCTCAGGATGCATGTGGAAATTAGATTTACCTGATCATTATGCAATTCTTGGAGAAATGTTTGAAATAAATGCTTTGCAAACCCTGCCTTTGGTAGTTGTTGAACTGAATATCTCGGCATGTATGTTCTATAGTGAGTGTACACAGTGTTAGGCTGACCTGTAGTTCACTCAAACAACATGGAAACAGAATTTGTCAGCAGAAAAGAACCTTTAGGCCCATGCAGTCTGCCCAAGGGTTTCTCAGCTTACTGCATCTCTGCAGTCCCTGACTGGGTTCAGAGGAACCTTCCACTCCCTGTTTCTGTGCTAATATGCCCTTGTGTCTATACCTTTCATGCTTAAAGCCTTCTATTGTTCTAGTCACTATAACATTGCGTGGCAGTCTATTCCGTGCTTCCACCACCCTTTCTGTGAAGAAATATTTCCTTATATCCTTCCTGAAATTCCCTCCTCCAGTGTCATGGAATTTCCCCCAGCCCAGGAGCTTGTCCTCTTATGGAAGAGTCTCACTCCTTGCACTCTGTTTACCCCTGTGAGGTACTTAAAGGTCTTGTCATCACCCCTCACTTTCCTGTCCTCCAGAGTGTACATACTGAGATTCCTTAGTTTCTCCTCATAGCACGTCCCTTGACCCCTTGCACCATCTTGGTTGTCCTTCTTTACTGCTCAGTATTAAATCAAAGTCTATAGGTTATTATACTGTGGTTTTCTTAATACTTACTGATTTAAAATAGATGCTTGTTTGATAAGTTACTTATATAACACTTAAGATCAATGTCAGTGGCTCAGCAAGTTGCACCCGTGCCTCTGAGGCCAGATGATCAGAATGCTGTGGGTTCTATCCCCACACCAGGCACTTGGGTTAAATCCCAATACTGACACTTGCTACACTGTGAAAAGATCACAGCTTAGATTCTTTGCATGGTAATAAGGGGGAGGGAGGGTGGGCAGAGGGAGACTGTGAAAAGGCAGAGATACTAAACAAATATTTTTGCTCAGTATTTACAAATGAAGAGGGGAAGGTACATAAAACAAACAGTAGTAACACTCTGGATACAGAAGTTGATACCAGCCCATTTACAGAAGAAAGGGTTGTGAAAGAACTCTTAAAACTGAAGGTGGACAAAGCAATGGGGCCTGATGGGATTCATCCCAGAATTCTAAAAGAACTAAGGGTAGAACTAATGACACCACTGACTACCCTTTTTAACAAATCATGGGAGGAAGGGGTGGTACCCGAGGATTGGAGGAGGGCAGATGTGATTCCCCTACACAAAAGCGGGAGCAAGGCAGAAGCAGGAAACTACAGACCTGTTAGTTTAACCTCAGTGATAGGGAAAATGATGGAATCACTTCTAAAGGAAAGACTTGTCAAGTATCTAGAGGCCAGAGGGGCACAGGACCCTAGGCAGCATGGATTCACAGCGGGAAGGTCATGCCAAACGAATCCGATAGATTTCTTTGACTGGGTGACCAAAGTAGTAGATCAGGGAGGGGCCGTGGACATGGCCTACCTAGACTTTAGCAAGGCATTTGACACAGTCCCACACAAAAGATTAATATACAAGTTAGCCAGCCTGGGAGTGGGTCCCAAGATGACAGCCTGGGTAAAAAGTGGCTGGTGAATAGGACAGCAGAGTAATAGTAAATGGAGTCCACTCAGAAGAAAGGAGGGTTACTAGTGGGTACCTGAGGGTTCAGTATTAGGACCGGTCCTCTTCAATGTCTTTATAAGCTTACATTGCAGAAGGACTGGAAGGAAAAGTATGTCTCTTTGCAGATGACACTAAGATCTGCAACAGAGTTGATGCACAGGGTGGGGTGGAAAGGATGAGAAGGGACTTGGCAAGGTTAGAGGAATGGTCAAATGTATGGCAGCTTAGATTCAATGCTAAGAAGTGCAAGGTAATGCACCTGGGAAACAAAAACCCAGGGGAAGAGTACACAAAGGGGGGTGAGATACTAACAACAACAAAAATGGAAAGGGACCTGGGGGTAGTCATATCAGATGACCTAAAGGTGGGCAAGCAATGTGAGAGGGCAGCAAGGAGGGTGGGGGATACTGGGATGCATAGGGAGAGGCATCACCAGTAGAAAACAGGAAGTTATTATCCCTCTGTACAGACAGCTGGTGAGACCCCATCTGGAGTACTGTGTGCAGTTCTGGAGACCCAATCTCCGCAAAGACATAGACAGGATGGAAGCTGTCCAGAGGAGGGCTACTAAAATGGTGCAGGGTCTGCACCGGAAGACATATGAAGAGAGACTTAAGGAGCTTAATATGTATAGCCTCGAGGAAAGGAGGGAGAGTGGGGACATGATAGAAACTTTCAAGTACCTCAAGGGAATCAACAGAGTCCAAGAGGGTAGCATCTTTCAAAAAAAGAGGTGTGTAAGAACAAGAGGCACAATTTGAAGATGGGGGGGGGGCGGCTCAGAGTTAATTTAAGAAAGTATTTTTTCACAGAGAGGGTTGTGGATGCATGGAGCGGCCTTCCGGAGGAGGTTGTGGAGTCAAAATCAGTGGCGGAATTCAAGCATGCATGGGATAGTCATAAGGCAATTCTGGGGTGTGGGGGTAGGAAGAAGTGGGCTGCTGGTTAACTAGGATCTGCAGCTTATCCAGTGGGTGGGGAAATGGGCAGACTGGGTGGGCCAAGCGGTCCTTATCTGCCGTCAAATTCTATGTTTCTATGTTCTATGTTTCTATGCTGGACAAAGATAACAAGTAGCAGTAATAAGTTTATTACATACTCAAACAACAAGTGAAGCAAAGCAAACACAAGGGAGTCGATTTCCCACCACTCCTTGAGGATGCTCTCTCTCTCTCTCTCTCTCTCTCACAGAGGAACTGATGTGCATACAAATATATCAGTACAGTTACAGATATGATAAACATACAGCACTGGATAAGGCATGTAAGTAAGGTAGCTCCCTAGGGCAATTACATAGGAAATAAAGTTGCAAAGTAAGGAAGAATGAATCTCTGAATCTCTAAACAATGGAAATTCATAGTCTGCAATCTGTTATCAGACTCTTTGGAGACAGTGAGTATGAGAACACAAGCAATGTCATCAGAAAAGCATACAACATGTCACAATATTGGAAAACTACAAAATATGAGTGATTATGAGTATAGCAGAATATCTGGCAGAAACACTGCATATAGGTAAAGTATTTGACAGATATAAGCATAGCAAATATAAATAAAGAACACTAAGATAAGTCATAAAACAAAATAAACATTATAAGACTATGCAATGCACTAATACTGTATATAAGGTTACAGTTACATGTGGACCACTTGGTGGTATATAACCCAAGCATAACACACTGTAGTGCAGCATGAGGAGGGTACTGCACTCTTGAGTTTCCAAATTGCAGATTAAATATTAAACCAAGGTCACATCTGACTCTGCTGTTGGAAGGTCAGGTGGATGTTAAAGATCCCATGGCACTTTTCGAAATGAGTAATGGAATTTTTGTGGTGTCCTGGCCAAATTTCCCCCCATTCACTAAAAATATCACCAGCAGCTTAATCTGGTTCAGTGTCATTTGGCATCCATCTGTATCTCCCTCCCGCAGGACGAGGCTGAAAATAGGCAGAGATGTCTAGTCCTCCTTGTCCATCAACAAAAACTAAAAAAAATTATAATACGAGATACTTTCTGTTCTAAAGCTACTAATGCTTGTTCAGTACTGAGTCTGATAATACCCTATTACTTTGCAGCATGCTGGGTGCATTTATTATATAGTAGGATAATATTACATTTAAATGTGATACCAATAAACATAAATGTATGATTGGCCACATAACATTCCCCCAATACAATTTAAAAGCTGTGATTAAATATACAGTACAAACATGTGGGCGATTAGCCATTGTCTTAACTGCAGGAGGTTTCTGGCCATGAGGGCAGAGTTGGAAGCCACAAGGGCTGAAATATACAGTTTGAGAGCTGTAGTCACTGGAACTACTGTTACAGCCACCTCCAGGACCAGCACAGGGCAGAGAAGGAGGCTGGATCATAGCACTGGGAGAAAGGGAAGAAGTGGGGAGAGAAGTCCAATCCTGTGGAGCTAGGCTGTGTGAAAGAAATTGGTTTACCCTGTTGCAGCAAGTACCCCCAAATTACCATCACAAGGGACGGGAAAACTTCACATCTAATATGCAGGCGCTGCTGGAAGCATGCCAGTTGGTGGGCTCACTGACATGTCGTCTCAAAGAGAGCAAGATGAAGGTACACATACTGGGGGATTCAGTTATGGGGGCACCAAGAAAGAACCATGTCTCATGCCAGATGGAAAGGGGTGTTCTGCTACTTCCCTCAGGTGACAGCAGGCAGACTTGCAACCAGTGTGTTTGAACTTCTGGGAGAGGATGAGAGAAGGCCAGATCAGTTTGTGCACATGCAGCCTCTGTAGTGGAACTCATGTTGGAGGGGGAGGGAAAGCCAGATTTATTTGTTCACATGGACACAAATGAACAGGCAGAACATGAAACAAGTAAAGTCTGATTTCCATGCTCTGAGAAAGGTAGCAAAGGAGAGAGCAGTGGCAGTAACCTTCTCCATGGTGCTCCTGCAGTCAGGGTTTCCTTGTATTCCAGGTCAATGCATGGTTAAGGGAAGAGTACAGGGAGGAGAGATTTTTGTTCCTTGAGAACTGGGACTTGACCTGAGGGATCAAATATTGTTTAAAAGAATTGAATTGCATCCCAGTAAGGATGGAGGATGATGTTGGGAGAAAGATGGACACAACACATTGCCAGTTTAAACCAGTTAGGGGGATTTTGTGTTGCAAGGTAAACAAATAATGTCATGAATCGGTGCCTTTGCCAACCTCCTTCCAACAACCAATGAAAAGAAGAAAACCATGCACAAGGAAATGGAAAAAGGGGGATGGGCCATCATTGGAGAATGATGTGTGCTAATGCAAGGAGTCATGGCAACAAAATGTGAGAATTGCAGTCATTGGTTCCATAACTGAACCTTCACTTGGTGACTGTCACCAAAATGTGCACAGCCTTAAACCATAGAAAGAACAGGTCCATGCAAGCATGCCTGCTGTTCAAGGACAGAAGAATGGTAGAGGAGAGCTGGGGTTGCACTGTATATAACTATATTGTGCTTCAAAACTTCCTTACGTAACCACCTTATTAACACCCGTAGCTGTAATTGCCACTAGTCAAAGCCGTACTCAATACTTATGACAAAGCTTACTACTAAGCTGCTAAGGACAACATAACTCTGGTATTGTTTGCATCAATCCTACCTGTACCAGCTTGTTTGTATCTATGTCTTAAGTTACTGTTATACTGTGATGTACTGTTATACTGTGTATTTTTGTTTGTCTTACTGTGACAAGGTACCTTTGTAAATGAGCCTATGGCTCAAAGGTTTTCAAACTGCTGTTTAAATAAATAAATAAAAAATATAAAGGGTTGGGGAGGTTTGGTAACTATGTATAGAAAGGGGAGGGGTGGGATAGCACTGTATATAAATGGTAGGGAAGGTGGGTATCAGTGTATAGATGGGGATGGGGAAGTAAGATAGCACTGTATGTAAAGAGTAGGAAGGGGAGGTGGGCTAGCATTGTATATAAAGGGAAGGGAAGGGAAGGGAGGTGGGGTAGCACTAAATATAAATTTATTTATTTGAAAAGTTTTACCAGGAAAGCCATACTGATCTAAAAAAAGATCAAGTCCAGATGCATCCTGTGGAGGGGAGAAAGGGGAATTGGAACGGATTTTTACAAAAAAAAAGTTTACAAAAATGAAACTATATACAGCAAATTAAATAACAGTGAAAACAGATATGTACAAAAGAATGATTTGTGTGCTAGACAAAACACATAGAAAAGGAATATTGATAACAAGGCTAGGCATGGGAGCCTTGCCTCTAAGCAACAGTGAGTACAGTTATATGGGGGGGGGGGCAGTAGAGAATAGAGTGCAGAGAGATGGAGCAAAGAGATGGAGGAAAAGAAAAAGTGTTAGCAGAGAGATATTGCAGAAAGAAATAAGGGAAGAGGGGGATTGAGGTAGAGGTGTAGAGGCAAACAATTGTCCCTCAGGGATGCAAACCCCCACAAGGGCCAGACAAGGCTTGGTGCACACCCAGTCTGTGTCCAGTTACCTGGCCTGCATAGGAGAAGGGTAGGAGTGGGGAGCTTCTAGGAGAGAGAAGACAGGCAGGAGTAAGGTAGCAAATTAGAGGCAAACCTTTGTCCCTCTGGGATGCAAACCCCATTAGGGTCAGACAAAGCTGGGTGCACACTCAGTTTGTGTCCAGTTATCTACCCTGCACAGGAGAAGGGTAGGAATGGGGGGAAACTGGTAAGAGAGGGAAAAACAGGCAGGGGTAAGGTAGTGAACAAGAGGAAAACCTTTGTCCCTTTGTGATACAAACCCTACAAGGTTACAACACACCTGGATGCACACCCAGTCCATGTACTGGTTCCCATGTCTACAAAGAAGAAGAGGAAAAGAGGGAAACAGCAAGGAGTTGAAAAAGTAGGTAGGTGGGTGGCTAGTGGAGTAGAGGAGGTAATGTGAATGGTCAGTTGCAGGTGCAGGTGGGGGTAGTGAAGTTGAGCAGAAGGGAGGATAGAGAATGAAGGGAGGAGTCAGAATAGATGAGAAAGGGAAGGGAATTCCAGAGATTGGGGAAGCGGTACGAGAAGGCAGCCTAGCTGGATGACGAAATCCTTGGAGAGAGCAAAGGAGCAAGAGTTGGAGCTGCAAAGGGCATAGGAGGAAGAGGGGAGCTTGAAAAGGATAGTGGTTAGATAAGGGAGAGAGTCAAGCTAGTATCTGGCTATAAAAGAGGAGCAGTGAGCTAGGCGTCTTGCTTCAAGGAAGGGAAGGGAAAGGAGATGGAGGTGTAGAAAGAGTAATGGTGGGTACAAGGAGGCAGTCGAGTGCAAAATGACAGAAGGAGTGAAAATGGGAGTCCAGCCTGGTGAGGGTGGATTTAGGAGATGTGCTGTAGACTGTATCGCCATAATCAAATATAGGGAGTATCGTCTTCTGAACAAAAGCTCTGCTGGCCAGCAGAAGGATGCAGCCACGGTTATGATACAATGCTCCTAATTTTGGGAGCATTTTTTTGTGAATGGCATTAACGTGTTTAGAAATGTTGAGGTGCCTGTTGAGCCAGACCCTGAGGCACTTGAAGGGTGATACCTCTTCAATGGTGGACCCATCCTGGGTGTGGCAGAACAGGAGACCAACAATCCTAGAGAGTTTTTGCCTTTTGCCAAAGGTCATAGAGGCTGTTTTCTTGGTGTTAGCAGCCAGCTGATTAGAACAGAACCAGAGCTGAATATTGCCAAAGCCCAGCTGGAGCCTGGTCATCAGATCAGCAGAGGATGGGCCAGAAGAAAATAGGACTGTGTCGTTAGCATACATGTAAATTGCCACTAAGGTGCAGGCACCATGTAGATCATTTAGGAAGACCAAACATAGTATGGGGCCAAGGATGGAGCCTTGGGGGACACTGGTAAAGGTTTTGGGGAAGGGAGTCACCAGTTCTAACTGATGGGGACCTACCTTCAATGTAGGATTGGAACCAATTAGTGGCAGAGGTGGAGAGCCCTGTTGCTGTGAGGTAGTGAGTAGAAAGTAGTGGACAATCGTGTCGAAAGCTTTGGCCATATTGACTATAAAGGAGGTGAGGTAGCACTATATACTGTATAAAGGGTAGGGGAGGAGGGGTAGTACTGTATGTAAATGGGAAGGGGAGGTGAGATAGCACTGTATATCAGGGAGGGGATAGCAGCACTGGAAATAGCCTTGGGAAGTTAGGAACTGTAGAAACCCCATGAGTACTAGTGGCAGCATACTGGATTTCATACTGGATGAATAAGAAAATCAGAAGGCATAGCCCATAAAGATTTTCCCCCTCAATTCAGTGGTAGTGGCGGATGCCACCAACTTCTTCTAGATACTTGTCCAGTTTCTGCTTAAAACAATCTAAGCTTTCTGCCTCCACCACTTCCTGGGGTAGTCCATTCCATGTCCTTATTGTTCGACACTTAAAATACCTCTTCCTTAACTCAGTCCTGCTCAGTTCCTCACTCAGTTGCTTATCATGCCTTCTCAAGTGATAGGTCCTTTCCTTATACACCAATCCCAACTCTGCTCTAATAACCTCACCCTTCAGCGATTTATATAATAATAATAAATCCTCTTTTACCCTTCTACTCTCCAAAACCACAACCCCAATATTTCCAATATAGTCTCATATGACTCTTTCTCACAACCCAAAATCAACCTTGTAAGGGATCTCTGTGGCCTTTCCATTAATGTAATATCCCTCACCAATAAAGGACCTGCAACTGTAGAACAATAATCCAGTATAGGCCTCACCAAATGTCTATACAATGGCATCAAAACCTCTCTACTCCTTGATTGTTGGTTGTATTAGGAGAGGTTTTCAATCTGCATTGCTTTGTTAGATGATTGTCTGTTATTTACTTCATTTCTTAAATCATTTTGGGCATAGATACCCAGATCTTTCTCACATTCCGATACCTTAAGCTTCAGATCCTACATATAGCAGATCTGATTGATATTTTGTCTACCGAAATGCATGATGGCGCATTTATCGTTATAAAACGTCATTCTGTTTTTTTTTGCCCAGTCGACAATGTATAACAAATCCTGGCCAAAAATAAGTCTCTCATCAAACGTATTTGCCACTGCTCCAACTTTAACATCGTCAGCAAATTTAATTAATTTATTATTACTTAATAATTTCAGATCGCTTATAAATATACAAAACAGTAGTGGGCCTAATACTGACCCCTGGGGAACTCCACTCCATACTCTATTTAAATCAGACAGATATCCTTGAATCTTTACTTGCTGTAATCTATTACTTAGCCATTGTTCTACCCAGCAAGGAATGGGAAACAGATTAGGACTGGCATGGTCTACTAAATAACAGGTCAGGATCAGGGTGTGGATAAAGAACAGGGGTATTTACTAAGAAAGGCAATCATTTAGGGGTTAGTAGTTGGTAACATTAATATGCCAGATATGGGCTGTCATGTTCCAATCACAGCAGGTACTAGGAACTAACTCCTGGTAGATACTTGCCAGGTGGAGTTCTTAGTACAGCCACAGAGGACCTGAAAAGAGAAGGGTCTCCTCTAGATCTGCTGCTTACCAGTAGTGAGAGGATCAAAAATATGGATGTCTTGGAACTGCTGGGGTCCAGCATCCACAAGAGAGTGAGATTAGAGGCTCAAATATTAATGTGCCAGCAGAAACAGACCATCCATTCTATTTGAGTCTGCTTGAGTGTGCAGCTAGCACCCTTAGTTAGCAGCTGCCCCACCCCTCCCCTTTGTTATCCCATTGCTACCCCCCACCTTCCCCACCCTCACTCTCCTCTGTTCTCTGTCCCATGCCTTTTGAAGCTGTTCACAGATTTACATGATGCCACCCATTCTGATAGTGCATTCCATTTTGCTACCACCCTCTCTGTGAAATAGTGTCTCCTCATTTCCCTCCTCAGTCTTCTCCCCTCTATTCTTAGCCCATGTTCCCCAGTGTCACTCCCCCTCCTTAGCTTAAGGACCCCGTCTGCCTCATCTTTATTGATTCCCCTCAGATACTTGAATTTTATTTATTTATTTTATTTAATTATTGAGTATTCAGAAAATGCCTTTGAGTCAGAGACTCTTATCCAAAAGTTTCCCGTCAGTACAGGCATAACATAAGAGAACAGTACAAAGCAATAAAAAAAGGGACATAAGCAAACAGACATTATACAAGAGATACAATAACAGGCTAACATTTAGAATAATAATAGATTCACGGTATTAGTCTCAATGTGCAGATACATATTTAAGCTCCCTTGGGAGCTAGTTCAGAGAGTTTCAGATTGGGGTTAACTGAACAGAGGCCATAGTCAGGGGGAGACCGGCAGGGATTGGTTCAGTGGCAATCACAGGGATTAGAGAACTGAAGATGGTTCCTAAGGTAGGCTTTGTAGGGGCTGATTCTATTCATGTTCGTGAGAGCGTAAGGCAGGTTATTTACTCAGGAAGGGGCTCAGTAGCTAAAGGACCTTTGAAATTGGGAGGTGCAGCATCAGAGAACCACGAGGAGTTGCTTGATTGAATTATGGGTGTGTTCGTGTGATGGGGTCTGTTGTATTAGAGGTGAGAGACTGGAGGGAGTGACGCTGAGTGTAATCTTTTTAGCCATGAGGCAAGTATGAAACCTGATTCTGTTATCCAGGTTTAGCCAGTTTGCGGCATTATAAAGGGAGCTTGTGTGGCTTAGACGATCACAGCCCAGGATGAGGTGGCAGGCTTTGCTGAGGAAGAGCCGGAGTCTAGTTCAGGCCGAGGAGCTGGCAGCACTATAGACAAGCATGCCATAGTCTAGAAGGGAGAGGACCGAGGAGGAGACCACTAGGCGAAGGGCATCAGTTGTAAGACAATGTCTATACCAGTAGAGGATACCAAGTCGGGTATTGAGGGCTGTAGATAGTTGATGAATGTGTTGATGGAAATTAAGGGCTGGGTCAAGTGTGACGCTCAAGTATTTAAAGGAGTCTACTTGTTCAAGTGGGGTCTGGCTGGTGGTCAGGACTTGAGGGCAGTGGTTCTTCCTGGAATTACGTGGGTGAGAGAAGTAAATAACTTTGGTCTTCTTGTAGTTTAGAATAAGGCTTTATGTGGTGAACCACTTTTCGGCATCACTGAAGGAGGATTGGAGGGAGAGGTGGAGCTGGGTGGGGTCAGGATTGAGGAGTACAGGACAGTGTCATCCATATAGAGTAGGATATTGCCCAAGCAAGACTGGGGGAGAGAGAGATGAGGAAAAGGCTGAATAATAGTGGTCCGAGGGTGGACTCCTGTGGGACTCCGGAGTTGACTGGCAGCCTGCTGGATAAGGTGGTACCAATTTTGACCTGCTGGAAATGACCTGTCAAGTAGTCAGTGAACCAGCAGAGAGCATCTTGTGAGAGACCAAGTTTGGATAGTATAGTTAGTAGCAGGGAGTGGTTGACAGTGCCAAACGCCTTGGTGAGGTCGATGAAGACCGCACCAGAGAGAGATGACCACTGTCAAGGGCGGTATGAACCTGATCCTAAATCTCTCACTAACCACTGGCATTTTCCCTCAATGCTGGAAAGCTGCGGTGGTCACCCCAATTTTTAAAAGCAGAGAGAGAACCCGTCTGGCCAACTACAGGCCAATCAATTCTGTCCCCCCTCTCCAAGACACTAGAAAGGATGGTATATGATCGGTTAGGTATGTACCTTGATAAGTACAACCTCCAATGCTAGGAACAGCATGGCTTTCAGAAGGCATGTAGTACTTCAATGGTATTGGTTGAGTTTACCGGTCATATCCGTGAAGCACTTGACTGAGGGCTCTTGGTGGAGGCCACTTTTATCTACCTCACCAAGGCCTTCGATAAAGTCAACCATGACTTACTTTTTGCACAACTCTGTAACACTGGTATGTATCCTCTGTCTCTCTAGGCTGGCTCCAGAGTTACCTCTCTAAAAGAACCCAGCAGGTCAAGATTTTTGACGTTCTATCCGACCATCGGCATGTCAACACAGGGGTGCCCCAAGGTTCCAATTTTGGGCTCCCTGCTGTTCAGCCTGTTTCTAAATGAACTCCCCAAAGTCTGCCAGAATAAGATCTTTCTATATGCAGATGATGCTGTTCTCTACACGTGTCGCTCTACTCTGGAAGAGCTGGAAAAAGGCATGCGAGATGACTTTACTGGTGTGGAAAAATGGTTCCTTCAGTCTAAGCTCTTGCTCAACTACACTAAGACTAAAACAGTGTCAGTGGCTCAGTAGGTAGCACACTCGCCTCTGAGGCCGGGAGATCAGAGGGCTGTGGGTTCAGTTCCCACATCTGGCACTTGGGTTAATATCCCAGTACTGACACTGTAGTGCAGCATGAGAGGGGTGCTGCACTTCTGAGGTGCCGTCTTTCGGATGAGACGTTAAACCGAGGTCCCATCTGCCTGGATTGGTGGTAGTTCAGGTGATGTTAAAGATCCCATGGCACTTATCGAAAGAGTAGGGGAATTTCCTGTGTCCTGGCTAAATTACCCTATTCACTAAAAAATACCACCAACAGCTTAATGTGGTTCAAGGTCAGTTGGCATTCATCTGTATCCCCCTCCCCCGGGTCGTGCCTGAAAATAGGCAGGATTTGTCTAGTGCACTTACCCAGTCAACAAAAGCTAAATAAAAAATAATAAATAAAAAACAGTGTTGTTTGCCTCCCATCAAAACCATCATGGGAAGGCAAGACGGGAGGGTGAGCTGGATGTCATTATCCACCTAGGTACTAATGACTTGGCAAATGGGGAGCCAAAGGAAGTTCAGGAAGAGTTTAGGAAACTGGGAAGGGGTCTCAAGCAAGTAGCTACTTCTGTCACTTTCTCAGAAGTACTATCTGTGAGAGGCAAGGAGACATAGAGTGCATGCACCAGGAACTTTAACTCATGGTTGAAGAACTGGTGCTGTGAGGAAGGGTTTGATTCATTGGTGACTGGGGACCCACCTGGAGGATGGAGGTTTGTTCAAGCCTGACGGCCTGCATCCATCCTGGAGAGAATCCAAGTACTCAATGATAAGTTTAAATGCTACATTGATAGCACTTAAACTAGCAAAGGGGGGCAGGCCAGCAGCAGGGTACCTACTTGCTCACCCCCACAGCTAGCAGTGGAACCAGTGAACCAGAGGTGGCTTCTCTGCAAAGCGGTGTGCAAAGATGGAATTAGTGTCCAAAGTTGGATAAGCAGAAAAGGGGCAAAATTCAGCAGAAGGGCAGACAGCAAGGAGAACCAGGATAAATGACAACCAAGGAAGGGGCTGGAGTAGAACAGTGAAGCAGACTAGGAGGTCAAATCATGAAAACCATTGTGCAAATGCCAGGAGCCTTAGCAACAAGATGGAAGATCTGGAGGCTGTCATGGTACAGTCAGACCTGGACATTGTGGCCATCACTGAAACCTGGTGTAATGATAACCATGACTGGGAGATGGCCATACCTGGCTACAACATATTCAGAAGAGACAGAGCAGGCAGGAAGGGAGGAGGAGTGGCACTGTATGTGAAAAAT
Organism: Neoceratodus forsteri; assembly: GCA_016271365.2. Lineage (NCBI taxonomy): Eukaryota > Metazoa > Chordata > Ceratodontiformes > Ceratodontidae > Neoceratodus > Neoceratodus forsteri. The sequence continues at coordinate 414,111,134 of CM057457.1, read as the reverse complement.
GACACAAGGGCCACAGAGATCCAGGAGGAACAAAATGGGGGAGAGATACTGTGGGTTAAGCTAGAAAGGAAAATGGGGCCAGCCATCCGCACAGGTGTGGTCTATAGACCACCAGCCCAGGAGGAAGAAACAGATAGGGAGCTGATGCTAGCCATCCAAAGGATGGCAGACAAGGTGAGGTAGTACTGGTTGGAGACTTCAATATTCCAGACGTGGACTGGAGCATCCCGCAGCAGCATCAACTAGAGCAGATTTATCCTGGACTTCCTTCAGGGTGCCTTCCTCAAGCAACTGGTCATGGAACCAACTCGGCAGAAGGCAATACTGGACCTTCTGCTCACAAACAGGGACAGTGTGATGGGGTAACAGTGGGGAGCACCTGGGTAACAGTGACCACCAGTCATTGTGGTTTGAAATCACAGAAAGAGCGGAACCAAACCACACAAAAACACGTATCCTGGATTTTAGGGGGGCAGACTTTGGGAAAATGGGGAAATGGGGAAATACTTGAAAGAGGCATTAAGGGGAATGGGACAAGAATCAGGGGTTGAGGAACAGTGGGCAGTATTTAAAATGGGGATTATAAGAACAACAGAATTATGCATTAAGCAGGTCAGCAAGAGGAAAAGGAAGAGGAGACCATTATGGTTTTCCAAAGAGGTAGCAAAGAAAGTGAAAGCCAAAAGATAGCATTCAGGCAATACAAAAGACACAGGCAGAAGGGGATGAGAAGTACCAGGAGAAACAAAGGGAGGCAGGGAAGTCAGTAAGGGAAGCCAAAGCTCAGACAGAAGAACACATTGCAAAATCAGTGGTTAAAGGGACAAAACCTTTACAGGTACATAAGGAAAAGAAAGAAGCAAGGGAGGGATAGTGAGACTGAAGGGGAGGATGGAGTCGCATGGAGGATGACAACAGTAAAGCTGACGTATTGAACAGGTATTTCTGCTCAGTCTTTACTGAGGAAGAGGGGAGTGATGGGTCTGAAGGGAGTACAAGGGGTGAGAATGGTGCAGAAATGGACACAAGTCCCTTTACACGAGAAAGGGTCCTGAAGGAACTGGAAGTAATAAGAGTTGACAAAGCAATGGGGCCAGATGGAGTGCACCTCAGGGTCCTTAAAGAACTAAGAGAGGTGGTGGCTGAACCTCTGACTATCCTGTTTAGCCAATCACTGGAAACAGGGGAGGTACCCAAAGACTGGAGGACAGCAGATGTAGTCCCCTTATACAAAAGCGGGAACAAAGAGGAAGCAGGGAACTACAGACCAGTCAGCCTCACCTTGGTAGTGGGAAAGATCATGGAAGCACTTCTGAAGGAGAGATTGGTGGAACATCTGGTTGTCAATGGACTACAGGACCCAAGGCAGCATGGTTTCACCAGGGGGAGGTCATGACAGACCAATCTCAGTGAATTTTTTGACTGGGTGACTAGGGAGGTGGATCAGGGAGGGCAGTGGACATGGCCTATCTGGACTTCAGCAAGGCCTTTGACACTGTGCCACATAGAAGACTATTACAAACTGGGGAATATGGGTGTGGGCAGGGCAGTAGTGTGGTGGGTAGGTAACTGGCTGGGTGGCAGGACACAGAGGTGGTGGTAAATGGCTGTCACTCCACAGAGGGAAGAGTGACCAGTGGGTACCACAGGGATCAATAGGGGACCAGTCCTATTCAACATCTTCATCAGTGACATTGCGAGGATCTAGAAGGCAGAATTTCACTGTTCGCTGATGACACAAAGCTCTGTAACAGAGTAGACACACCAGAGGGTGTAGACAGAATGAGAAGGACCTGCAGAAACTTGAAGAATGGTCAAGGGTTTGGCAGTTGAAATTCAGCATAAAGAAGTGCAAGATAATGCATATGGGGCACAAAAACCCTGGCACAATATATCAGTTGGGGGTGAGGATATAGCATGCACCAAACAGGAAAGGATCTTGGGGTTGTCACTCTGATGACCTCAAGGTAGGGAAACAGTGTGACAAGGCATCAGGTAAAGCAAATAGGATGCTGGGATGTATAGGCAGGGGCATCACCAGCAGGAAAAGGGAGGTCATAATTCCGCTATACAAGACACTAGTGAGGCCCCACCTGGAGTACAGTGTACAGTTCTGGAGACCATACCTACGTAAGGACATAGACAGGGTAGAGAAGGTTCAGAGGAGGGCAACAAAGATGGTGCATGGATTGCATCACAAGTCCTATGAAGACTGGTTGAAGGAACTGAACATGTACTCCCTGGAGGAGAGGAGGGAGAGAGGGGATATGATAGAGACATACAAGTATCTTACAGGGAGAAACAGAGTGCAGGAAAACACTATTTTTAAGCGAAAAAGATGTTCCAGGACTAGAGGGCATGGGATGAAGTTGGAGGGAGGACGATTCAGAGGAAACATGAAAAGAATTTCTTCACAGAGCGGGTGGTGGACAAGTGGAACACCCTGCCAGAGGAAGTGGTGGGGCTGAAACAATCACGGGATTTAAGAATGCATGGGATAGACATAAAGGAATTCTAGAGGTCAGGGGTAAGGGGAAACAGACTTCTAGGAAAACAAACTGAACTTACAAGCTCAAATGGGCAGACTGGGTGGGCCATAGGCCCTTATCTGCCGACACTGTCTATGTATCTATGTATCATAACTCCCGTCTCCTCAATATCTACAATAACAAATTTGATACACTCAAAATGGTCACCACCTTTAAGTACCTGGGTGTCTACCTTGACAGCTCTCTCTCCTACAGCCAGTACATAGACCGTGTTGCCAAGGCAGCTAGTGCCAGATTAGGTCAGCTCTACTGGCATAGGCAGTGCCTCACCGAAAGTACCATCAAGCTTGCAGTTAACAGCTCCGTGCTCTCTATCATAGATTATGGACTGGTAGTCTACAGAGCTGGTACCGTTACAGCACTTAGGCAAATCAAGATTGTCCTAAACAAAGCCTGCAGACTAATTCTGGGTGTGGACCATTTAACTCACACTTGTGAACTGTACTCAAGCACTAGTTGGTTAAACCTGAATAGCAGAATTCAGTATCAAGTCTATCTATTAACGAAAAAATCCACCCTGGGTCTTGCTCCTCCTGGAGTGAGGCAACTGCTAAGAAACTCCACTCCTTCCAGACTAACTAGGGGGTCGAGTACAGCTGCCTTCATTATCCCATTCTGCTGGACCTCTTTAGGACAATGGTCTTTCGAATACAGGGCCCCCTGCTGGCTAAATTCCCTTAACTCTGAGCTGAATGAGGAAACAAAACTATGCCCATTTAAGGCCAAGCTGCTGCAGTACCTGGCCACTCTTAGTACTTGTGACTGCATCACCTGTGCATAATCCTACCATTATTGGTAGCTTATCTGGCCTGCATTCCCCCCCCCCACTTCTCCCCTGCCTGGCGGACCCACTGAGCACTTACCCCCATGTCCCTCTTTATCCCCCGCCTTTCTGCTTTCTCTTCACAAACACTAATCTCCCTAATTTTACCCTCTCCCATCAGTTTCCTCCTCACCTTACCCCCACACTTTAAAACCCTTTCCCTTATCCCTGTCTCCCCACACGCAGCCCTGCCCTATCACCTACATACGGTAATGCTGGGCAGATTCGTATCCAATCCCACCCCTCTGAATACCAACCCACTTATTCTGTCACCCCCTTTGTCTCTCCCCCTGACCTCCCCTGCTGTCATCTATTCTGTCCTCCCCCTCCTTTGGTCACCACCACTTCTGATCCTCCGTAACTCTACCTGCATGCTCTAAAGCTCAGCTACCGCTATAAATTGCTTGTCCACCTTAGGTATGCTGTTAGTACTGTTGCAATAAAGTTGACCTCTCCTACCTGCTGTATTTTAACTGTGCTTGCTTGAATCTGTATCTGTATGTACATAATGTACTTGCCTGCTTTATATACCCCTATCTGTTTTGTAATGTTTACGTACCTTATCTGTTGCCTTACAACGTGAACCATTGTAAATGAGCTTTTAACTCAAAGGTGTTATTCAAGATTCCAATAAATAAATAAATACATGTAGGTTGGTGGTGAACTCTAAAAGGGCAGTAGTTGTACTATGCCCTTTGCAGAAGCCATGTTGCTGGTTGCAAAGTATATTGTGTTTGTTGAGATGGTCAGTGAGCTGATCAGAGACAATATGCTCTAGCGCCTTAGATAAGGGAGGGAGAATAGAGATGGGGCAATAGTTGTGAGGGGAGGTACGGTCCTACGCCCTTAAATATAGGGGTAATATAGGCAGATTTCCAGCACATGAGGAATTTCCCAAGACATAAGGACTGGTTGATAATGTGGGTGAGGGGGATTAGCACCTTATGAAGAGTGAACTGGAGAAGTTTGAGGTCTAAGGAGTCACTACTGTATCGAGAGTGGCATATGGCTTTTTTGAGGTAAGGCTCAGCAGACCTGGGGAGATGCATCGTAGGCGAAATGGGGTGTGTGCTGAGGGGGGGCATTGGACACAGGGGGAGGATCAAAGTAGTGGGAGGGGAGGACGTGGCAGAGGTCAGTGGTTAAGTGAGGTGGCTATCTGAATAGGGTCAGTGGTCAGGCCCCCTTCGACCAAGATTTACTTGGGGGCAGGGTTTAGAGCTTTGTCACAGATGTCCTTAATATTGCTCCAGAATTTATGCCCTGAGCCCCAGGTAGAGTTTAGGGTAAATTTGTAGAACTCGGCCTTGGCTTTGCGCAGGGACCATGTCCATAGGTTTCGGGCTTCTCTGTGTTTCTGCCTGTCCGTTGGGAGGCCAGCCTCATTGGAGAGGTGCCATAGGGAATTCCTGGTCCACATCAGGGTCAGTAGGTGGTCAGAGATCCAGGGCGCTGGGTTGACTTTGACCATCCTTTTGGCAAGAGAGGCAAAAATGTCACAGATAGCGTTGAAGGAATGAATGAATAGAGAGATCAAGGGCTCTGTCTGGGTCAAGAGTGTTTGTTATGAATGATCAGTCCAACATACTGAGATGAGTTTTTAGGAGAGTAAGTTTACCAGGGCCAAGTTTACGTCGAAGGACCATTTTTGGAGGCGATTTATGGGCCTTGCCAGACCAGGTGCAGAGGACAGGGAAGTGGTCACTAATCACTTCTGGGAGAATAGTAGTGCTAGTGATTTTGTGGGGGCAGTTAGTGAAAACTAGGTCCAATAGGGAGGTGGATCCTGTGCATTGGTCCAGCCAGGTGGGAGAGGGGACTATTTGTATCAGGTCATGGGCTGTGGCTGCATCGATGAATGGGGTGGCAGACTTTGATAGCCAGTTGATATTGAAGTCCCCAAGAACAATGCTTTCATTTTGAGACAGTAAGGTGGCCAGGTAGGACATGACCGAGTCGTAGGCCACCTTTTGGTCCCTGGGGGGAATGTAAATAGCAATGATGAACAGGGGGGTTAGGGATCGACCAAGGGTAAGTTTGAGAGTGAGGGCCTGGGGTCCAGGTAGCAGATGTGGAGAGGGGAGCAGCTGAACGTGCAGTGTCTCCTTGGTATAAATGGCACAGCCTCCACTTCTCTTACCCTGCTGGTCAGCCTGGAAAACGTTATACCCAGAGAGGGTCACCGAAGAGTCAGGGATACGAGGGGAGAGCCAGGTTTCACCCACAGCAATGATGTCGCGTTGATGTTGCAGTACCTATCCCTGGTATGAATCCCATTTTTTTAGTAAGCTGCATACATTAAGGGTGGCACTATGCAGTCCACCTGCAGAGGAGTGTGTGAGCATGGAGGTTGTGAGAGGTCCAGGGTTGGGGTGTATATTGCCTGACATAAGGAGGAGGAGAAGAAGAGATCTGAGGCAGGGATTCCAGATAAAGTTTTTGGGGCAGTGGTATTTGTGTGCTTGGGACTATTTAGAGTTTAAAAATGTGGGAATGGGGAGGGTAAGCAAATGGGGGGAGGCCAGGATCAGGAGGCGCAGGCGAGGGGAGATGGCAGGATTGGGGGTTGTGAGTGGGATGTCCTAGAGGCATAGGGAGCCGAGCTCCCACTCCTAGTGCCGGCATGATTCTGTGTGAGGTGGTAAACATGACAATCGCTCACTAGCAGTGTTGTGGGACAGTATGTCATTTACACTGCTGTGGAATACGTTGTCGTGGGGTGGCAGCCATTTGGGCAGAAGAACATCACATCTATATGAGGGAAGATATTCAGGAAAACTACAGGGTGGGGGTGTCACCATAGGGAACAACAGCATGATTGTGGGAATGAATGACAGAAACATAGTGAAAAACAGTGAGGAAGACCTGAGGAAGAGCCAGTGGTGGGTGTGGAAAGCTGAGAAATCTGCCCCTAGAGGCGAGCGAGTATAGGCTGCTAGTGGAGAAGTGGGCTGATTGGTTCAGAGTCGCAGCCTCTCTCCCTATATAAGGGCGAGTTCACCAAGGGTGGTGGTGGGGGTGTGGGGAGCCGACATGGAGCATTGGTGGGGACCAACTATGCAGGTCCTGCAAGCAAGAAGGAGACAGAGCCCCTCGGGCAGCCGAGAATGTCTCTATCATGTCCCCCCCCGTGCCTTCTATCCTCCAGAGTGTACATATTCAGGTCTCCAAGTCTGCTCTCATAGTCTTTACTCTCCATTCCACATCTCATCTCTGCACCCCCTCCAGTAGCCTAATATCACGCTTTAGGTATGGCCTCCATAACTGCACACAATACTCTTAAGTGTGGCCTTATAAGCGACCTGTGGAGGGGCAAGATCACTTCTCTTTGCCTGGATGAAAACCCCCTCGCTATGCACCCCAGTATTTTGTTCACTTTTGCAGCCACTCTCCTGCACTGGGCAGTGTTGTTCATGGTGTCTGTTGTCATTACCCCAGGTCCTTCTCCTCCTCAGTGATCCCCAGCTTAACGCCCCAGCCAGTATTGTCTCCTTGGGTTTTTCACCTCAAAATGCATAACCTTACACTTCATTGCATTGAGCCCAGCTGGCACCTCTCTGACCACTCCTCTAGCTTTTTAGGCCCCCCTGCAGCTGCCTGTATCCCTCCTCTCCATCCACCACTGCTCTGATTTTGGTGTCATCAGCGAACAGACTTGCCTTGCTCACCACTACATGTGCAATGTCTGATATGAAGAGCCCAAATAATACTGGCCCCAGCACAGAGCCCTGTGGCACCCTACTCATCACTGGCCTTGGAGCTGAGATCTTCCCTCTCACCACCACCCGTTGCAGCCTCCCACTCAGCCAACTTGTAATCCAGTTCATCATTTTTGCCCCTACACCATGAGGCACCAAAATGAAGGCGTTGCTGAAGTCTAAGTAAAGAACATCCACGGCATGACCCTTATCCAGCTCACCTGTCACCCAGTCATAATATTGTATCAAGTTGGTTTGACAAGACTTCTCTGAAACAAACCCATGCTGCCTCACATCCTGGAGGCCATTGTTCTCCAGGTACGATGCCAGTCTTTCCTTTAGTATCATTTCCATGGGTTTGCACAGTATGGAGGTGAGACTTAATGGATAATTACATGGTTCATCACTTGACCCACTTTTGTGTAATGGTACTACATGTGCCATCCTCTAGTCCAGTGGCACACATCCCATCTCCAGTGAGGTGCTGTACAGATCCACCAGTGGCTCTTCCAACACCTCCACTGTCTCCCTCAGCACACTGGGGTGGATACCATCTGGCCCTGGTGCCTTGTCTACCTCCAGTTCCCTCAGTCCCTCTAAGATTCTACTTGCCTCAAGTCTTCCATTTGTTGCCTTCTCTCACCCTGCCCCACCCTCCCAGCCCATGGTGGTAGTGGTCCCCTTTTCTTCCATGAACACTGAGCAAAAGTATTCATTAGTGCTTCTGCCTGCTCCTCCCCCTTTTCCGTCTACTTCCGGCCCCTTTTTATCCTCACTATTGTTTCCTTGCACTTCCTTTTTTCCCTGATGTATCTGAAAAAGTCTTCCCCCCGTTAAATCCTTGCACTAATCTCAGCTCCCTCTGGGCCTTGGATTCTCTCACTTTTCTGGTCACCATCCTGGACAATCTTGTATATTCCTCCCTGTCCACTTTCTTCCCATCCTCCTATACCTCTGGTGCACCGCTCATTTTGCCCTCACCACCTCCACAACCTCGCTGTTCAACCAGCATGGTTTTCTTGCTCTGCTTCTCTTGCTCTATGTCTTGGTGCCGGCTTCTGTTGCCAATGTAATCCCCTGTTTAATAATATCCCATTTCTGCTCCACATCCATCTTATGCCCTCCAGTTTCCCTTTCAGTACTTTCTGCATCCTCCTGAAGTCCGCCCCCTGAAGTTTACCCTCGAGTAACTGATTTATCTGGCTCCCTGCACATCATGATATTAAACCACACCGTTTGGTGATCGCTGTCGGCTAGTGGATCTTCCACCTTTATTTCCCTTACTGTCTCCCTATTTGACAATACCAGATTTAAAGTGTTCTTTAGCCTATTAGGTACACTAACCAACTGTGTTAGGAGACCCTCCTGGATCACATCCAAGATCACTTGCTCCCTAGCACTGGAGGTGACCGGAATGCTCCAGTCAACCCCCAGCAAGTTGAAATCCCCCACGATGACCACCTTCCGTTTTCCTCATACCTTTCTAATTCATCCGCTTAATTCCCTGTCAGGCTCCTCAGACTGGGATGGTGGTCTGTATACAAGCTCAAGACTCAGTTTCCTACCCCTTGAATCTAGGAACTGTAACTAGATTGCCTCTGTTCTCCTTTCTTCCCCCTCGTCCCTTGTGCATTTGTTCCCATCCTTTACACAGACTGCCACCCCTTCCTCCTCCCTCCTTACAGTCCTTCCTGTATAATTTGTATTCTGGGTTTGCCAGATCCCAGTCCCGGTGCTCAGTTGCCCACATTTCTGTGACAGCTGCAATATCCACTCGCCACACTGCTAAGAGCACCTGTAGCTCAGCTGATTTGTTTCCTAAGCTTCTTGCATTCAGCGAGACCACCCTCTATCCTGCCCCCTTCCCTTCACTAGCCTCCATCTCATCCCTTCTACTTCCTCCTTTTTTGGCCACCCTGAGTCCTTCTCTGCTAGCCTGGGGTGGTAGGCTGAGACTTCACTCTATCGGATTCCTGCCTACCTGCTGTCCACTTGCCACCCCCCCATCTAGTTTAAATCCACCTTTGTTGCAATATACCTCCCCAGTCTTTGCTTTAATACCTCCTTCCCCTCCCCACTCAGATGCATCCTACCCCTTGCAAACAGATTGTTATTATCCCAGGTACTGCCCCAGCCACCCACAACTCCGTACCCCTTAGTTCAACACCATTCTACCAACTATGTGTTCAACTCCCTAATCCTCTCCTTTCTCACTGTGCTTGCGCAGGGTACTGATAGCACCTCAGAGAAGGCCACAGACTCCCCAGTCTCCTCTCACAACCTTCCCATTTTCTCAGTCCTCTCCCTTGTTACCTCCACTGTTTCCCCTGCTAGGTAACTTGTCCCCACATGTACCACAATGTGTGGTTTCCTCCTACACCTCCTTACGCACCTTAGGATTTCCTGTTCTGACCTTGTCTGCCTTTAATCCTGGTATGGACTTCACCCATATTCGACTGTGCCTCTCCCCCTTGCTGCCTCATCTGATCCTTTTGAGCATGAAGTCCCCCAATACCAGTACACCCTCCCTCCTCTTTCCTTGTGCCCATCACCACCACCCCACCCAGGTTCTCATTTATGGGGCCACTCAAGACAGTGCTTTTACCATGTACCCCAGTGTCTTACCCCTGCTGTTTCCAATTGAGACCCCTCCCCTTCCTCCTGTTGATTGCCAACCGCCCTCTCCCTCCTCACCTCTCCAAATAGTATCCCTCCCATTGCCAAGCCTTGCCCAATCTCTCCATTAGTAATGCCCCTCACTCCCTCCTCTTTGTGAGTGCTATCCCTTGTGCAATCTCCTGCTGCATCCTCTTTCCCATGTGTTGCTAGTAAAGCAAATATGTTCCCTACCCCCTTTGCCTTACTATGTGTTTTCTCCTCCCTCCTGCTTGCTGCTGCTCCTCTTTTTCTAGGTTCTGCTAGAGTTCACCCTTCATCAGCTGGCTTCCTGTCTAGTTTGTTCCCTCCCCCTGACCCCTCCATTGACCCACTGTTCCTTCTCTGTGGTGCCCCCACAATACTCTCAGATGTTAACCCTCCTATCGATGCAATCCTTCCCTCATCCCTCAACCTCCTCAGCTCCCTACCAAGCCACTGAACCTCTTCCTTGAGCCTCCTTAGCCTGTGACACATTGGGCATCCTCCCAGCCTCCACAGTATGTTCATCCTCAATGCTGCCCCACAGCCATTGCACCCTACAATTCTACCCATGGTCCACACTACCTATACAGCCTCTCCATACTGACACTCGCTACAGCAAGTAGAATTACTAATTCTAGCCCAGCCTCTAACGGAAATGTTAATCCCAAATGAGAGTCAGCAGGGGAGGAGAAGGATGGAGCATCCATAGGGCTGCTCTCCTTCTCCGGGGAGGGGTGAGGGTTGCCATCGGTGCTCTGGGGCCTCTGGCGGAGACTGAGGGTGGTTACAGAGCATTGGCATGACATGGAGGGGATGTGCTGGGGCAGACGCTTTGCTTGGAATGCGTGCGGACGCATGTGCACTTAGGGCCTTAGGCTTCATTGCACGCCGCAGCCATAAGGGGAAAAAGTGGAAAAATAGGGGCACTAGTCATGGCAGCATGATGGCCATCTCCAGAGGGGACTTGTTCTGCACCGAGGGTGCTCGGCAGTACTGGATCCTGACTTGGGGGGTTGAGCTAAGAGGAGAGCTCCCCACCACCCTGCTGTGGGGGTAACTGCGGGACCTGAATATGGAGCTGAGAGAGGTCCCAGGCGACTACTGCCTGAGTACCTGGGAGTATGCCTAACGTGTAGAGGTAAGGCAGACTGGTGACCCCGAGGGGGGAGTATATGTTATTAGGAAAGCCAAGGTGGTGACAGATGTCTGGATTGCAAGGGGGTGAAGCAAGGGGAAAGGCATTCTTAAGGTACATTCTGGAGAAGCAGATGGTCAAAAGGGAATAGTGAGGCCCGGGAGAAAGGAAAAGCAGTGATACTAAACAAAAACTTGATCAGTATTTACTGAGAAGAAGGATGATTCACTGCCAGATTGTGGGTGAGGAGGGAAAGAGAGGGGGTGGATGCTCAAGAAACAAGGGCCAACTAACTGGGAAAAGGGTGTTGGAAAAGCTAAAGGGGTTGAAAGTGGGTAGATAAATTAATGGGACCTGATGACTTGTACTTGCGGAAGTGATAGCACCATGGGCAGGCATAATCCACTGCTTGTTGGCCACATGGGTGGTACCGAGTAGCTGGAAGACAGCAGATGTGGTCCCTCTGCCTAACAGCTGAAGGGAAGATGAGCCAGTGAACTATAGACCTGCCAGCCTAATATGTATCATGGGAGACATGATGAGAGAGAAAGTAGTGGACTTCCTGGTAGGGGAATGGCCTACAGAACCCAAGGGAGCATGTTTTCATGAGGAGACGGTCTTGCCAGGTGTATCTAATTGACTTCTTTAACTGGGTGATGAGAGTGACTGAAAAAAAATATAGAAACATAACATTTGCAAGTAAAAAGAGATCACTTGTCCCACCTAATCCACCCAGATGTTCCTTCCCAGTCTGTCTCCTCATATCCTAACTGGTCTCTGGTGACCCTCCCTCCTGCCTGACATATTACTTATATTCTTGTATGTCTGTCCTGTAACCCCTCCTCAGGATGGACTTACCTGGACTGCTGCTGCTGCCCTCTCAAGATCCTGAACTGCTGTTGGTTTTCTCTTTCTTGACTGCATGTGTGGCAGTGAGGGAGCTAGGTGGCAGCAGAAGTCTTTGGCACCTCCTACACTCTTCTTTGCAACTATGGCCTCATTTATTGGCCCAGTCCCCTGAGTCTGGCAGTGGAGACTGAAAGAGAGAGAGAGAGACCAGGAGCCAGTTTTTTAGTACTTAATGTGCCTGGTGTCAGATTGCCACCAAAAGTAAGCAAATTGAAGGACAGAGAGAGCATCTGTTGTGTAGGGCTCTTCCCTTGCACTCTGTCTCCTCCCAATCAGATGCCAGACTCACAATACCTACAACCCCACTGGCACTTCTGGACATCAGCGCAGGAGGGGCTGTGGCTACCTGAGGAGTCATCACACCAATTGAGGGCACATAACTGAATAAAATGGAAGATGTTTGAGCACTTGGCTCCAGCAAAACATGGGGGCAGTCATCATTGTGCCATTTGACCCCACCAACCAACCAACCAACTGGAGAGCTAGGAAGCCCAGAGACAGAAACAGAGCACTGTAGGGAGGAATATGCAGTTGGACCCTCCCATGTGGTCTGGTGGGCTATGAGGGCCAATCAGAGGTTAGGACAGGACACAAGGACTAATGGACTGCCCTGCCTCTCCAGTGAGACGTGGAATAGAGGGAAAGAGGGTTTTTAGCTCTTGAAGAGCTGGGGGTAGTTTGAGAGAGACACTGAGCTGTGCAGACCTACTGCTGATGGATCCAAGAGAGAGGCCTTGCCAGGCCAACCATCCTGTAAGCCCTCTCCAGGGTTCACTTAATAAACTCTGAGACTGTGGCAGATGAGCATCTGAGAGAAGAATTTGCTGAAAGTATGAGCCTGTGGGCCATTTCTGCATACTAAAGCAGCTGTACGTTACAGAGCAGAGACAGAGACCTGCATCCTACCCAGGTTGCTCCAGAGCCAGGTAAAGGGCCTGCTAGCCCTAATCTAGTTGGGTGGACTGAAGAACGGAGGCCTTGGGGCATATGCCTGACTATGTGTGTATTTACTCTCACTCACCCTAAAAGCCACTTTACCACTCTCTACTTCTGACTCTCCACTATCACTTTAGAGCATGAAAGCAATAGAAATACAGGACATTTGGGTGGGTAGTGGTGCTGTCTGTCACCCTTGAGTCAGGAAATTGAACCAGTATTCACACAGTTGTGACCTACAGGTCTCCCCCACTGGGGAGAGTTGGATAAGGAAATGTTAGAAGTGACTGTCAAAATGCCTGAATAGGGGGTGGTCTTGCTTGTGGTGGATGTCAATCTGCCAAATATAGACTGGACCCTCCCTGTTGTGGCTTTAGCTAAAAGCAGAGACATCCTGGACTCACGGCAGGGGATGTTCCTCAGTGAACCCACCTATGATGGGGCAATACTGGACCTGGTGGTTTCTAACAAGGACAGCGTTGCAGTCTTTAAGGTGGTAAGCCATCTGGGTACCAGTATTCATTGTACAGTGTGCTTCAACATAAAAACAGCTGTGGAAGCCAACCACACAATTGCAAGAGTCCTGGACTTCATAAGAGTGGATTTTACAAAGATGGGTGAAAGCCTCAGAACTTATTTGGTGGGGGAGGTGTCCTGGGGGTACAATAAAAGTGGGTCAATCTAAATGAGACCATAGTGAAGGCAACAAACCTCTGTGTCTAGCAAGTAAGTGAAACTAAAAGAAAGAGGAGACCACTATGATTCTCAAAAGAGGTAGCAGAAAAGTTAAAATCTAAAGGAGTTGCATTCTGAAGGCATAAGGAGATCCAGGAGAGAGAAGGATAAGGAACTGTATTGGGGAAAACAGAGAGAGGCAGGCAAAGTAGTAAGGAGCACAAATGTGCAAAGTAAGCTGAGGAAAGAATAGTTCATGGTATATCAAAAGGGGACAAGACATTTATTTAGGTATTTTTCTGAAAAAAAGGAAAACAAAGGGAGGGATTATACAGTTAAAGAGGGAGGGTGAGACTATGGTGGGGGATTAAGAAAAGGCAAACATCTTGAACTAGTAAGGAGGCAGTATAGGGTAGTGGTTAAGGGCACTGAGCTGCAAATCTGGAAACCTGGGTTTGAATCCCATCAGCCCCCACTCACATACTGTGTGACCCTGAGCAAGTCACTTAACTTTCTTGTGCTCTCAGGTCACAACTGGAAACAAGCTCCGACTTAGTGTGCCTTTCCTGGTTGAGCAATTTCCTCTTTCCCCTAAACCAATACTTCTGCTCAGTGTTCATAGCAGAAAGGAAAGAGGAGGGACCGCAAAAAGGCACCAGGAAGTTTAATGAGAGGGGAATGGACACTAGTCTAGTTTCTGAGGAAAATGTCCACAAAGCTCCTGCTAACCTGAAGGTGGACAAAGTCATGAGGACAGACGGAGTACGTCCATGGGTGCTGAGGGAGCTCAGGAAGGTAGTAGCTGCACCTCTGACAGACCTATTTACTGGATCACTGAAGACCAGCATGGTCCTGGAGGACTGGAATAGGGCAGATGTAGTCCCACTTCACAGAAGTGGTAGCAAGGAAGAGGCAGGCAGTTATAGGCCTGTCAGCCTGACATCAGTGGAAGATCAGTTAATGGAAACACTTCTAAAGGAAAAGATTTTGTTGCATGTCTTGTGTCCAAAGGATTATAGGATCCAAGGCAGCATGTTTTCAAGACAGAAATTCATGCCAAACAAATTTGATAGATTTCTTTAACTGGGTGACTGGTGAGTTGGATCAGGGAGGAGTGGTTGAGGAGTGGTGGACGTTGCCTATCTGGATTTCAGCAAGGCATTTCACACCATTCAACATAAGAGACTGGTAAGCAAGTTGGGTATCCTGGGGGTGGGTAGCAAGGTGGTAACCTGGGTAAGAAACTGGTTAGGGGACAGAGTGTAGTGTTAAATGAAGTTCACTCTAAGGAAGTGAGATTGACCAGTGGGTTGCCTCAAGGATCAGTGCTGAGACCAATCCTCTTCAATGTCTTTATAAGTGACATAGTGGAGGAACTGCAAGGTGAGGGTCTGTCTCTCTGTGGATGACACCAAGGTCTGCAAAAGTGTGGACACTGTGGGGGAGGTGGAAAGGATGGGATGGGATCTGAAAAGACTGGAAGAGTGATCAAGAGTATGGCAGCTGAGTTTTAATGCAAACAAAGTTGCAAAATAAGGCCCTTGGGCCATAGAAATCCAGAAGCGGAGTACAAAATGTGCAGAGTGATACTGACAAAGACCAAGCAGGAAAGAGACCTAAGAGTGATCATATCAGATTATCTAAAAGTGGCCAGGCAGTGTGATAAGGCAGTTGGAAGGACTAGAGGGGTACTGGGTTGCATTGAAAGTTGTATTGCCAGCAGGAAGAGGGAGTTGACTCTGCTCCTGTATAGATCACTGTAAGACTCCACCTTGAGTACTGTGTCCAGTTCTGAAGACCACATCTCAGGAAGGACATAGAGTGGAGGCAATCCACAGGAGGGCCGCCAAAATGGTGTAGGATCTGCATTAAAAGCCTTATGAAGAGAGGCTTGAGAAGCTGGATATGTATACCCTAGAGGAGAAGGGGGGGGGTATTATGGAGACCTTTAAATACCTCATGGGGATTAATAAGGTATAGAAGGAGGTATTTTTCAGATCAAAAGGTGTTCTAGATCAAGGGGGATGGGAGGAAGTACTTTTTCACAGAAGGGTAGTGTATTCCTGGAACAGCATTCCTGTGGAGGTAATGGGGGTGAAAACAGTGCTGGGTTTCAGAAATGTCTGGTACATACACAAGTTAAATATAGGGATGAAGGGTGTGGGGGGTTGCCATAGATCAAGAAGGGTTGGCAACAAAAAATGAAGGTTAAAAAGTGGGCAGACTAGGTGGGCCCAACAACCCTTATCTGTTGTCAAATTCTGTTTCTATTACTGCTTCTACTCTTCTTCATTTGTTAGGAGAGTGCCAGCAAAGCCTCTTTGCCTTTTAGTTGCAAATCTTAACATTGCCTCTCCCCTTCCTGTTGAAAGGTTGCACACAGTATTTGCCACTGTGTGGTGTGCTGTGAAAACAAGAACAACTAAACACATCTTATATTCTCTCAGGCACCAGAAACCTTTGATGATGTTGCTGTTGGTTTTTCTGAAGATGAGTGGAAGATGTTAAGCAAACAGGAGAAGGAGCTTCACAAGGAAGTGATGCTGCAGAATTATGAAACCATGGTTTCCGTAGGTAAGAATAAACACAGTATCTGGGTGGGGTCTTTATTGTGCGGAGGTGAGTTCACTTTTTACAACTCCAAGCCTGCGAGTATGTTGGGGGGATAAAGGAACTGGATTAGGGGCTCCACTATAACATTCCTGTACCATTTTGAAAACTGAAATAATATGTAAAGTTCATTGAGCTTACCCCACCATCATTTTGTGACATTATGTGGTATCTAAGAAAGGAAGGATTTCACAGGAGATATAAACATAGAAACATCATGCCTGACAGCAGGATTAGATCAATGGATTTATCCTGTCTGCCCTCATTCCTGTTTAACCTATGTTAATGAGCCCCCTAGTGATATATTTTTTTCTCCTTGCACTTTAATCCCCAACCCCCTATTGCCCCTAACTAAACCCATATGTCTGTCTCACCAGTCCAGTAGGGCAGTCAGAGCGCACATTACTAGGTATCTGGCAGACCACACTCCTCAAAAATTATACCCCACTTTGGAGTTGTGCAGTGCTGCCCAAAATGTGAACTAGAGCCTGAAAAGCTTCAGGTGACACAGGGCATCTCAAGTTTGGAAGCTTCATCATATAGAGGTATGGCAGCCATCGTGGATGGTTATAACACTTTTTTTGTTTGCATTCAGTCTGGGAATTACAACCCTTTGAGTCAGGGACTCATTTACAAAGGCTCCGCATCAATGACATTAGTTAGGACATACACAGAGTAAAATTATTGTACAGAGGCAACCATGGGCTAAAACAAATTCAAGGGACCATCGGTTGAGCAAAACGATCTATTACAATATTATTTACAGAGTGACCAAAGCTATAACTAGTAGTTTAGATTTGCAATTATGACTGATTATGACTCTATCACACTATTCTGTATCTGCCCACTGACCTCTGACTGTAGCTTACTGGGTACAATGACCACCTGAGATAGTGAAGC
This sequence comes from Neoceratodus forsteri, assembly GCA_016271365.2. Taxonomy (NCBI): domain Eukaryota; kingdom Metazoa; phylum Chordata; order Ceratodontiformes; family Ceratodontidae; genus Neoceratodus; species Neoceratodus forsteri. The sequence goes on along the minus strand of CM057457.1, from coordinate 414,094,259 downwards.
TACAAGGGCAGAAGTTGAAGTGGTGCTGGAAGAGGTCAGGCTTGGTGGATGACAGGTTGGCTCTCAAGTCCTATTATAAGGAATTTCATCATCAAAAGTTCATTGTATAACAAGTTATAGTGTTGCACTTTAAATACACATTATACACATACAAAATTAAATTCATAAATACTTGCACATACGCTTGTACAAATGCTTTAAAATACTATTGCACTGTATTCTCTAACATTTTATCAGTTCCCCCTTGTACATTATATTCCACTCCTGTTTGCATTACCATATTGCTTATTCATACAGTACATTCTTATTAGTTCTCATTGTGCTATTGAACATTGCTTACATTTCTACAGTTGGGTATCTCTAGCAAAATCTCTCTACCCTCTTAAATCTCTTGAAATATCATTAGTGCATTGTTTTCAACTTCCTATTCCCTTTTGTATTATTTGCATTCAGTCTTCTTTTTCCTTTAAATGTATCTTTTGTAGAGCAGCAATCTTTACAAACAGATACAACAGTTTCTAACATTTTTTGTTGGATCTGGCCTAGATTTTCAACAGAGTTGCACTGGCTCTACCCCACATTGCGCCCCGGTGGGATATTGAGAAGGCTGCCTGGTGCAGCACAAGTCCCGCTGCACTGAGGCGTAATGTACTTGTATATGGCACAGATTCAGGGGGTGTGCCCATGCATATGCGGCAGAATCCGATATTCAGCCTGAGATATGTGGCGGATATGCTGGCACACCCCTGCACTGTGCCGCAGAGGGGGACTCAAAGTTGAGCCCATGCAGAGTAAGAGCAAAGCCTGGACACCCACAGGTCAGCTGCTGTATTACAGGGTGCAACACAGCAGCCCAGCCATGGGTGGTCGCACACAACCCTAGTGGTCCTGTGGAACCCCCCACCCATAGACATGATTGCACAATGTACGTTACTAAAGATAACCCTGGTAGTCTAGTGACCCCCCCCAGTCCCCAATGCCCCAATGTGTAGGTAACACACCCATCCCTGTTGGTCTAGTGGTCCTCCCAACCTGAGTCCCGAATTGGAAATGAAGATGTCCTTGGTGGTCTAGTGTAAACCCCCCCTCCCTGCTCATTGCTACGATCATGGTGCACACCCATATTGCAATGCCATGGTGATGTAATGGCACCCTCCACCCAACCCACACAGTACCCCTTTCCCACCCCTCTCCCCCCATCATTGACTAGTGGCTGCATCCTGCCTGCACACCACCCTGCTGCCCGCTGAATGACAGGTACAATATGAGCTGTAAGCCCATTTGCTCCTAGTGTGGACCAATGGGCTTGCAGGGCATACTAATGCTAGACAGTCCCCAGATCTGTGAATGACTCCATTCACATATTTGGGACTGTCTCCTTCTGACTCTGCTACCAAGCCCATTGGTCCACAATGAAGACCAATGGGCTTAAGCCATGCTGTACCTGTCAATCGGCAGGTGGCCAGGTGGTGTGCGTGTGGGATGCAGCTACCCGTCAATGACTGGGAGGAGCGGGGGTGAAAGGTGTTCTATGTGTGTGGGTGGGGTGCAGGGTGCCACTAGATCACTAGGACATTGCAATATGGGTGTGTACCACGATCACGGCAATGGGTGGGGGGGCTTACACTAGACCACCAGGGACATCTTCATGCCCTATGTCAGGGAATCTGGGACTCAGGTGGGAGGGGGGACCACTAGACTACCAGGGATGGGTGTGTTATATACACATCGGGGACTGGGGTGGCCACTAGACTACTTGGGCTATCTTTAGTGATTTATACCACACGATCGTGGCTACAGGGTGGGGGATGCCTTGGGGTCCCCACAGCAAATGTTATGCTGTGCAGAGTGCCAGGTGCAAATTGCCGGCCTGCCCTGCACACGGTATGCAAATGAAGCCATAATGGCATGCAGATGGATCCATTTGCATCTTGCATATATTATGGCCTCATTTGCATGCCCCTCTGAATATCGTGGGTGATCACTTAGTGCATCCCTATCTGTGGCTTGCGCTGGTGCAGTGCCACTGCGCCATGCACAGTATGTGTGCTGACTTTGCCATATTCAACGGTGCTGCACCATGGTGCATCACTGTTGATTATCACCTGGTCCTGGCCCTGGCGCAGCCGAGTTGCACTGCACCCAGGCTTGCACACTGCCTGGTGCAGTCTGAATATCTGGGCCTCTGTGTTTAACAGATTCACTCTCAATATTTGAGGGCTTCCTTCTGTTTGTCCCGAGATTGGCCTCAATATTTTTATCTTATGATTTGTTTTAATCTCTCACTTTTATGGTATTGAAATCTATACCTTGTAAACAGATTTCTTCTATATAGATTTTTCATTTTAATTAAATACATTTCTAATCATCTGAAAATGTGTTTATTGATAGTGAGCCATTTACTGATTTTATACTCTAAATATCTTTCCATGTGTTTCTTCTTAAAGATGTCCCTTATCCTAATCTTAATATCTCTGCTAATTTATTTCTAGGATTTTCTATAAATATCTGTTATATATGGTAAAAGCCCATATGGTTTCATCCATTTTTCAAGAACTTCAATTACTGGGAATTTCATTTTTTTATCCTCATAAGCTATAGCCTCATCCAAACACTGGCATGGCAATCGATGATTTGTCATTCTGTATACTTTAAAGGAATATACGATTATTCTTTCTTGTGTCAAACATTCTAGTGACACTTGTCCTAGTTCAGCTCTTATTAGTGCTGCAGGAGAACCTTGTGGCAAGCCTAATATTTTACAATAAAATACATTTATCTTTTCTATTTTATTGTTTATTCTCTGGCACCAGATTACTGCCCCATATAGTATATGTGATCTTAACTTTAGCATTTATTACTTTAGTATTCCTTTTATTGAATTACCTCCATATTTGTGACAGAAACTCATTATGGCTGGCCATCATTTTTTTATTTTTATCTCGCTTTCATTTATGTATTTGGTCCATGATAAATGTTCATTCATGTTGATACCTAGATACTTAAAATCTTTCACTTGTTCCAACAGAAAATTAAGTTTTGTGTTATAGTTTTCCACTTTTACTACCAATAACCATTGTTTCCATCTTGTCTGCATTTATTGTTAATTGAGCCTTGTCACTTTTTGTTTTAAATGTTTGAAATTATTGTTTTGCTGCTAAATTACTTGTTGATATTAATACAATATCATCAGCAAAAGCCAGATATGTACAGTGTTGTTCCCCTATTTTGGGCGTATAATAATCCAGTTTATAGGCTTAATTAATATTCTATTTATAAATAAATTAAATAGGATTAGTGACAGCACACACCCTTGCTTGATCCCTTTATTGCCTTCAAATTCTTCCATGAATTTCCCCGTTATTATATTGTATTGTATTTTGATGGAATTATCTTTTTAAAGGTTTTTTATTATTTTTAATATTGTCATCTCCATTCCAATTTCCTCTAAGCATTCCCACAGCAAATTTCAGTTAATACTATTAAATGCCATTTTAAATCTATATAAGTGCAAAATAACTTATTTTTTTTAATCAAAACATATTTATATGCTAAATGACTCAATAAGAAACATTGATAGGCAGGCCTGGTGGTGCCGAGTGTTGAGGCATTGGACGACACACCTCGCACCACACCAGCAACCTGGGCTCAGGAACGGACTCATGCTGTCAGGGGTTGGCAAGGGTGAGGGTGGATTGAGCATCCTAGGACTGCTCTCCTCCCTCTGGGGTGGGTTTGGGGAGCATGTCACACTGGAATGGCCCTTGGTGATGACCAGGGGCAGCATATTTGCAGTGCCAAGTGGGAAGGAGCATGGCAAGATGTCCACGTATGTGCAGTATGTCATTGCATTGCCAGCTCCAGGGAAAAACATGGAGGAAAAAGGCTGTGTGTGACTGAGCAGCTTAATGGCCGTGCTCCCGCTGACCTGGAGTACTGAAATGGAATCACACTGGGAAGTCCAGTCCAATGCAGAGAGGTAAGGGGAGACCTTCCAGCAGGTAGGGCAGCTGCACTGGACCCCCATCAAGTGAGTGAGCCTGCTGCTCTCCAGGTTGGTAGATGCCCCAGCTGGTAGTGCTGCAGATCTAAATGATAAAATTATAACACCTATTGTGATGCCGTCTGGTACTGGCACCTTGTGTCTTTTAAACTTCTTAACTGAATTACATATTTCCTTTTCTTCTTCTACTCTCTGTTTAAGTAGGTTCTAGTCCTTATTTGCTTGTTCTTGTGGACTTATGGTATCTTTATCCTGAAAAATACCTTTATAATGTTGTATCCACTCATGTGGTTCTATGAATGTCTATATTCCTCCTCTCATCTCTCCTAAGCCCTTTGCTACTATTGTCCAAAATTGTATTACATATTTCTTGTAGATTGTTCTCTCCAATTGTTTCCCTAACTCCTGCCCATGTTGTTCCTTCCTTTTCTTAATTACTTTATTAAAGTAATTTCTAATTTTATTCAGTTACTTTCTGTTTTCAATAGTAGGGTATTGTTACATTCTTTTTGTTTGAATATTCAGTTTTCTTTTGGCCTCAACACATTCCTTCTTGAACCATGTTGCCCCTTGTTTCCTTGGGTAACACGTGTTCTCCTTTTGGACCAGGCTTTGCAGACTCTGAACTATTCTTTCATAATGTACTAAATATTCCTCCTCTTCTGTCTCCATAAATGTATTCATTTTGAAAATGATTCCTTTCATTTCCATTATTAATCTGACATTTCTGTGATTAAGTTCTGTCCAACACACTCCCATCCTTGTTTGCATCATTTTTGAGTCGGTGTCTTCTTGTACACTTCTTGTCTTGTTGTGTCCTATATTTATCTGTAATTCCAATGGAAAGTGTTTGCTTTCCCCTCTGTCTTCTATATTTAAATCAATAAAATGTTCAGTCATGTTTATGCTTATCCAAATTATATCAATTATTGAGGTGCCTCTGGAATTTCTATAACCTCCCTCAGAATCTGAGATGAATCTTCCATTAACTAGAAGAACATTTCTTGCTGTGAACATATTACATAGTCTTTGTCCCTTTTCACTGAATGTGTTGTGTTTTGTGCCTCTCATCTTTTTCAACCTTGAACTGTTACAGATTGTTATAATTTCTGCAACATCACTTGTAATTGTTGGTAGATTACCTATTCTGGCATTAAAATTGCCTAGAATCATTATTCTAGCCTGTGAATTATTGACTATTTCTTTATCAGTGATGCTTTCCAGATGTTCTGTGATTTAATCTCTAGTACTATTTTGATTTGTAAGAGGTACTGTATATACTCACATATAAGTCGCTTTGCATATATGTCAGGGGTATAATTTAGTGTTGTAACTAAGACACGTTCTTATTGACCCTTGTATAAGTCAGTTCCCTAAAATCTCCCTCAACAAAGAAAACCTGAGCATGTTTCTTTATTGATATTTTGTTTTTTCGGGATTTGAATATAAAAAAATAGATAAAATAAATAGGATTTTCCAGGCGTCTGTGTTTCAATTCACTTCTAGAATATGGGTATGCAGGCAGGGCTAATAATTTCTTGTTGATGCTGACAGCTGCAAAAAAAAATAAGCATGAGGAAGTGCTGAAGAGAAAAAGTAAATACAATAAGACCAACATTCAGAGGTACACACCGTACTCATCATCGCTTTCGTCATCCGAGTTAAACAGAAGATGGAGCTGAAACTTGGACAAAGGCATATCATTGTACATGTCTTCTAGCTCATTTGATGGTATGTCCTCCTCTTCTGCACTATTACCGTCTGTATTTTTTCAGATGCTGTTTCCACTTTGGATGCCTACTTGTTACAGTCTTGTCTTACTATATTCAATATTCTTAACGATATACAGTATAATGTATTAGTTATCAGCATACCCCATTCCTTGTTTTTGAATGGTCTTATTACACTTAGGTTGAATGCAAGTGTCTAGTCATTTCCAAGAATCGGTGAGATCAGACTCTTTACCCTAGTGATTTTTTATTTTCATTAGGCAAGACTTCAACATCAAATAATGATAGAGCAAAGTCCGATTCCTTTGTTTTTCTCATAAAATTGGTAAACGTATTGCTCAAGCTATAGTTTATTTCCATTGTTTTTGAGCTTCATTTAGTTCCTTCTTGCTTTTTTTCTTCCAGTGTTTTCTATCTTCTTTTTTGTCAATAATAGTTTGTTTTATCAATGGTTGTTGATTTTGTTTATTATCTTCAGTTTTTTTCTAGTTGTGGAGTCATGCTTACTAATATCTTGGGACTTTATTTCATTCTGTCTCTTCGTTCCCTTCACTTTCATTTTATTCCCCTTCACTTTCGTTATTTCTTTCGATTTTTCCAATGTTTCTCTTGTTTGTACCTGGCTTCCAGTGCTTTCACTATCTTGTGCCTTTCTAGCTAGCTTTATTCCGTTCACCTCTTTTATTTTTGCCTTTATTCTTTTGTTTTTTCTTCTCTTCTCCTTTCTGCCATCATTCTTTATGTCTTTCTTTTAGTTCCGCACATATACTGTTGTCTCTTACCACTGGTATAGGTAGCATGATCAATTCCATGAACAGATCTTGGCTTAGGGATTCTTCTACAAACTTATGGATCCTACTGTCCATATTATTTTCCTTTCTCATATAACTTTGCATTTTTGTATTGCTTTTTTTATTTTCTATTACAATTCCTTTTGTAAAATTCAGATCCTGTGTTTTTTTAACCAATTTTTCATATATTAAAATGTTAGCAAAATATTGATCTTTCAGTGAAATTGCTAAATATTTAGTTATTCTTTTAGTGTCTGGTATAAAAGTTTCATCCTGGCTCATGAATATTGCGTTCTCTTCCATTCTACTTTCATCACTAATGAAGGACTCATATAGTTCTTGATTGATTTTTTCCTTCCCTTTCCCATCTTCTCCCTGTTTATTCTCTATTCATTTTAATCCTTGAGTGATCTGGTATAGATGCTTCCTTACTTCACTAATTTTCTGAGGTAGCTCACTTTTTTGAACAGGGGTCTCCATCTCCTTTTTTTTTTTTTTACTATTTATTTGTGTTTTTGGGTCAGTAAATTTGTCATTTTTCCCCTTTCTGTATTGTCTTTAGCCTTAATTATTCTTCCATTCTCCAGCTCAACTTCTTTCTCTTCTTTATCAAATCTTGTTTTGGTGGTGGATGTCTGGAATATATTCCCTTTCTCTTGTTCCACCAATCCTCTATATTTCTCCTCAGCCTCATTATTTGTTTTAGATACACAGGCAGTGATCTTTAATTGTTGTGAGCTATCCTCATGTTTTACTCCCACTCTGTCCCCCCTTTTTCCTTTCCTAGCTTTAATTTGTTTAGTTCTTTCCCCTTCACTTTTAAGTTTTCATTCCTTGCCTACCAGATCCCTTTGGTCTTTTCCATCTTTTGCCATTTTTATTTTTCATATCTATACGACTTCTTGTCTTCAGTGGCATTTTATGCTTTTTTCCTGTAAACATTCATATGGCACTCAAATGTTGCTATAACAGTAATTCCTATAAGGGACAAAACAAGATGGTTTTGCTAAAAGTTTGCTACAGATCTTTTCTGTACATGTATCATATGTACACAATGTAAATGCACAACTATATGCTTTAACTATTCTATTCTAGGAACGTACAATTTATAAAATTCCCAGGCTTCAAGTTACAATATAGTGCGATACAATATAATGCAATCCAATGTAATATTGCAATACAGTACAATACAATAATCTTGTTATGCACTAAAATCAATAAATCAATGATCTCTTAAAATCAATTTTAGACTTAAGTTCTGCCAACCATTAACTGTCCTTGTCACAGGCTGGCTCTAGTGTACTGCTAGTGCAGTTCAGAAATCAAGTTATTTTCATCTTGTGACTCGCAGACTTGGGAGCTTAGGGCATTGGGTAACCAATGAGTATAATGTTCTCCTCACGTGGTTTTAATTACCTTCAGCACCTGTATATGTTGTTGGATTTTAATAAACACTCCTGCTGCTTCCCTGATCTTTCTGGAAGACTTGTGCATGCTTTTCACTTCTAAATGTTCCCCAGAATATGCTAGCATAGATGAACGTACAGTAAAGTACAGCAATACAGATCTCTAATTTTCTCAACTTTCCAGTACTCCTCCTCGATCAGTAATGGTGAAGCTCTATAAGGACTGTCAGAGAACAGTAACCCTAGAAACGCAGAATTCCACTCATGAGCTATTTCATCAGTGAGAAATAAACTGTCTCGATTCTTCCACACTATAGCAGCTTAATTCATCTACCCTGCATGCAGTTTGGAAGGAATTTGTTGCAAGAAAGTTGTAATGAGTTAGGGTCTTTCTTCTTGGAAAGAGTCTCCTCCATCCTAGCCTTCATCTCTGCAGGCAGCCTGTCAGGGTCCAGTAGTGGTGAACATAAGAGACATGAAGGCACTCCAAGGGTTTGTAGTGAGCATTGATGGAGGAGGTGCTCAAGATGCTCTCAGGGTTGCATCCCACTTGTTATGTCTTACAGCCTGGGCCCATGTGGCTTATGGTGGATTGGTGGGAGGTCCTGAGTCTGATTTTGCAGTGTTGGTATACAGTGGTCCTTTTCATAGGGTTGCTTCACTGTGACTCTAACAAAACATGGTGAGGCCACTTGTGAAATCTTTGGACCAGGATGTATGACCAAATTACAGGCTTCACTCAAATTTTCCCTTTTTAGAATAGTATAGATCAGTATGAGGCATATACCATAACAATACAGATATATTGTGGTCCATACCACACTGAGCTTTTCCCTCAAAGGCCGCAAATAAAGTTCAGTTGCACTTACGCAACTGGATGAAATGTATTATTGTGTGTCTTAGATATATTGTGGCTGTTCACCTCTCTATACATAGGTTATACCACCCTGTAGGGGTGTGATGCAAGGGGACCCTAGAGGAGGGTCCCCCCTATAGGTGTCATGGGAATAATTCCCTTGGCTAAAGGTAGCTTAGGATGAAGAAATGAATCCTGGAACAGTCCAAGAGGAGTGGCCTTTACAGGCCTGATGGGGGAGTGGTGGTGGTGTTGCTCTGCCCATTGAACCTCAGGCATATCCTTCCTATTAATTTGCCTTTTCTGGTTTTGGTTGTGCCATCATACTCCCTTAACAAAAATCTGCTTTTAGCTTCACTAAGCAGCCTTAAAAACAGCAAAGAAGCTGTTCAGAATTTTCAATGTATCTAAAAACATAAAGGAATTCTTCTGTATCACTAACACTCACCATGGACATATAGACACTCTGTAAGAGGAAAGATGGAGAAAATTAAGTCATGGCTTGTATGAAAACTTTGTTTTTCTGATATTCTGTTGTACTGAAGATACATATAATTGTCAAAAGAGTTAACATTTTCCCCTCAGTTTTCCTCCACCAGGCATTGATATTGCTTTTTCTAGAAAGGGGGCAACATCTGTCAAATTATTCAGGCACTAAGGGATGACTGCTTATAGAAAGTCATTGAGAATACATCTCGTCCATTGGGCCACAGCTTTTTATTTATTTTATTTGTGATATCAGAAAGATCTTTGAGCGTGAGCTCTTTTACAAAGGTTCTACATCAGGGTGGACAATAATACAAAACACAAATATAGTAATTACAGGGTTCAGCACATTAGGCAGTAAAGAGCAGTTACAATACATGATAATGTTAAATCGGAGAAAAACAAAGTGATTGTAAGAGGATTCAGACTATATCTAGGATGTTACCCTGGGTAGCTCAGCCCTGGAGACCACCAAAATCCATTGATAGACTATGGTTGAGAAAGTGGGTGAGGGGTTGGGAGGGGCAGTACCAAGAGTGGTAAAGAGGATTAATAGCTTACTTGTGCCCCTGGCTAGGCTGGGATGGGGGCAGGTTTTCCTAGGTTTCCGTGCTGGGTGCTACCTAGGATGTAGGCTAGTCTTTCAAGTAGGGCCTGAGAAGCAGGTGCATTTTGAGTTAGACGTTATGTGCTGTTTGAAGCCTGTTTTGAACTGGGGCAGGTTATTTGTTTGTAGTTGCGACAGGAGTTCATTTAACCAGAGGGGGGCTCGGTAGGAGAAAGTACGCTGCCCAAGTGAGGTTCGCCGGAATGGGATGAACAGTGCTCCATTCTTCCTCCTTCTGGTGATGTGGGATGAGAGAGAGGCCTTGAGCAGATTTCTTATACAGGGTGGGGTTTTTCCGAGGAGTGTCTTCTTTCACAGGAGGCAAGTTTGGTATTTGATCCTGTCTTTTAGGTTAAGCCAGTTTGTATGCTCATACAGGGTGCAAGTATGAGTGTACTGATCTGCACACAGGGTCAGGCAGCATGCCTTATTTAGTGCAATTTGGACCCTGTTGAGTTCTGTATCAGTGGCAGCTCCATAGACCACTAGCCCATAGTCTATCATGGAGAGTATGGAGCTGGAGACTGAGATTCGGAGTGTTTCCGGGGTGAGGGATTTCTTATGTCTATAGAGGACCCTGATCTTTGTATTTACTGATCTGATTAGGGAGTCAATATGGTTCATATAAGTGAGAGAGTCATCAATGGTGACCCCTAGGTACTTAAACAATTGTACCTGCTCAATCTGCTCACCAGCATTATTGGTGATTTCAAGGGGAGTGTGCCTGTATTTATTGTAGGGGCTGGAATGAAGCATGGCCTTGGTTTTCTTGTAGTTCAGTAGCAGCTTTTGCCTACAGAACCAGTCCTCAAGTTTGTTGAAAGAGGTCTGTAGTTCTGTTTGTAGGGCAGCCTGGGAGGTGCTGTTTCTCAGCAGCATGGCATTGTCCACATATAGGATGAGTTTGGTGTCACAGGCCATGGGTAATTCATTAACAAAGAGGCTGAAAAGCAAGGGCTCTAGAATTGATCCTTGAGGAACTCCTAGGAGTACATCTGTGGAGCTGGATAACATCTGCCCGATTTTGACTCACTGATTCCTGTGTGATAGGTAATCATTGAACCAATTTAGGGCATTTGGAGCCACTCCCAGTCTTTGGAGCTGGAGTACTAGTAGAGGGTGGTTGACCGTGTCGAAGGCTTTGGTGAGGTCAATGAAGATGGACCCCACCAATTTGCCTTCATCCAGCACCTTGTGTGCATAGTCAGAGTATGCCAGCAGTGCTGTGGTTGTACTGTGTTTTTGCCTGAAACCATGTTGGTTTGGGCAGAGCAGATTGTACTTGTTGAGGTATTCTGTGAGTTGGTTTGCCACAATTTTTTTCCAGTGCTTTGAATAGTGGGAAGAGGATGGACATTGGTCTGTAGTTTGACACCAGCACTTGTCACCATTCTTATGCACTGGAGTTACCAGGGCTTGCTTCCATACCTCCGGAAATTGAGCTAGGGCCAAGGATTTATTAAATAGCATTGTTATGGGCATGATAAGAATATCAAGGGTGAGAGATAGTAACTTCATGTCTAGCCCATCACTCCCCAACCTAGTTTTGCCTAGGACTTTTCTGACCATTGTTTGGGCCTCCTTTGCCATCACTTTCTTAAAGTAGAAGGCTGGGTGGTTAGTTGTGGCCAGGTTGGCACAACCTTGGTCCTCCACCGACAGAAGGTAGTCTGGGGGCAGTACTGGGGACAGGTCAGTAAAGGCCTAGTTAAAGGCATCAGCAATGGTTAGTGGATCTGTGGAGGGTGCGTTATTGATATTGAGCATTGTGGTATTCAGCTTCTGGTCTTTACCAAGGGTGTTCTTGAGGTTGTCCCAAAGCCTATTTCCATCTCCCCAAGCATTGTTGAGCTGGGTCTTATGGAAGTTGGCATTCACGAGCCGGATAAGTTTAGTGCACTGATTTCAAGTGCTTTTGTAACATTGTAGGTCGTGCTTACAACTCAAGTTTAAGGCTTTTGCCCAGAGGCAGTCCCTTTCTTTTAGGAGAGAGAGGAGCTTACCATCCAACCAGCCATTCTCTGCTTCCTGAATTTTCCGTTTAGTGCATGGAACATAGATATCACAGATGGAGTTGAATCCCTCCATGAAAAAGCTGAGTGCCTGGTCCAACGTAGGTGCCATGTGTATCGGGGACCAGTTGTAGGCAGACAGAGCCGATTTGAGGGAACCAAGTTTGCCTTTTTGCAGAACCCTGCTCTCGATGAGGCGTGGTGGGCTTTTGGCAAGTTTAGTGGTCCAAAGAAAGGAGACCAGAGAGTGGTCACTCAGCACGTCTGGGAGAACTCTGAGTTCAGAGAATCAAGATGGTGTGCTAGCCAGGACCCAGTCAGTTAGGGTGCTGGTACCAGCCTTGTAGTTCTGCCTGGTGGTGTGAGTTACGAGTTGTGAGAAGCCTACACAGCTATGAGAGATGATGTTTACACTGTAGTGCTGAAGTATGCATAGTAATCCATGTAACAGCAATATATACATCAACTGCAGAAACATTCTGAAAGCAGGCTACAGAAGTGGCCATACCATGTGTAGAGTGGTCACTAACAGCACTGAGAAATGCCTTACCATACTTCCTGTAACAGAAAGTGATACAGTTAGGATGCCATTTGAACAGGCACTGTTTAGTCACAGGGTGCTCTATTCCCCAGGAATGAATGAAATAAGAGGCTGAGAGGACTTTCTGTATTGTGTAGTGCAATAAAGATAGAAATGCAGTGTTCCAAATGAAGTTTTGACAGTTACTCAGTGTAGATCTTCAAGAGTGTCCTCCATTGCACGCGCGTATACACACACACACACACACACACACACACACACACTCCTTCCCTCTTTCTGAGGTATCAGCTGGAAGCTGTGTCCACTGCTTTGTTTTAAGGTGTCCATAAGTATCTTGTGTATACTATATTTCCAGTCCCATGCCGCTCCTTGACACTGGTCTTATCTCCTGCTTCCTCATGGTAAGAGACCTTCAGGTAATATCTCCAGTGGAGAACTGTGGAGCAGTGGGGTCATCCATGGTTATATAGGTGTAGACACTGCACATCAGTGTGGGCAGCCCCCAGCTAGTAAATTTTTCAAAGTGGTCCTGATACCGAAGGCTTACAGTTTCAAAGGTGTGGCCCAATGGTGTCACCCATGATTATATAAGTGCAGACATGTCACATCAGTGTGGGCAGCCTCCAGTAAGTAAATGTTTCTGAGTAGTCCTGATACTGAAGGCTTACAGTTTCAAAGGCATGGCCCAATAGAGGAGATCCTCTTGAAGATTTACTGTTACAGTGAGTAACTGTTCTTTCCATCTTCTACACACTGCCGCTTCTGTTCAAAGCAGAAACCAGAAAGAACAGCACCAAGAAACCACAATGTACACCAGATTAAAATGCAAAAAACACATTATTCAAGTCAATCACTATAGTCCAGTATCCCCAACAGCAGTCCTCCAATGTTTCACACTGTGTAGCTCAGTGCTTTGTCTAGGTGAAGCAACAATTCTTTTGGTCCTACCTCTCTCTTTAGCTGGTACGTGTTCTGCTCCAGCAAATCTCAAACATTTTGGGTGATTACTGTCATGTGTTGAGAAATGTGCTCCAAGGGTTTCTAAGTTTTGATGCCCCTCACGTGTTCCTTATGCCCTGCATTTCAAAGAGTGCATAGTTCTGCCTACATCATTTGTTGGACATGAGCAACATGCAGCATAGACAACAAAGCTAGTGTTGCTCTATTGTTATCCAGAGATGGTGACGTCATTTTACAATGAGTTTTTTTAGTAGGGCATGACTACCCTAGATCTGGGTGAGGGTGGTGGTCAAGTGGTCGAGACAGGAGTTGACATTGGTGGCAGAAAAGTCTCATGACCAGTTAGCCGCTGCTATGTCATGAAGGAGGGTGGTAGAGTCTAGGGTTTGGAGCAATCAGATACAGGTGTACTTGGGGGCTAAGTGTGGAAAGTGTACCTGTCTTATGCAGTGGGTTATACAATGTTCACTAAGGGTATCTGGGAGGATGCCAGTAGCGATGATGCATTGGGGGTGCAATAAGAGAATAGAGTCAATGAGGGAGTGATTGGGGCATGAGGGTTGTAGTAGGTGGGTTTGGATAGCAGTTGAGTGAGCTTAAAAGGACTTGATATTGAGGATGGAAGGCAAGGAGGAGGAGAGTGTCGATCTAAGTTGAAATCACCCATTATTATAAGCTCACCATCTGACACAAGGTAGACTATTGAGGATATACTTGTAATGAGGGAGTCTGGGGCAAGTCTGATGTAGATGGGGAGGGAGAAGGGCAGGGATGGAAGGGTGATGAGAAGCTCATGGGAGCCAGGATGGGATTCATGAAAGGAGATGGAGTGGTGGATGTAGAGGGCGATGCCACCACCTCGCATTCCACAGACCCGGCAAAAGAGGATAGAATTGGGGATTACAAGGGAGAAGTCAGGGATCCTGGCAGATGCTCAGGTTCTCTTATATCACCAGTTGGACATTACTTTGATCTGTGGCCTGCCCAGTTTCTAAATACCAGTTTAACCCAGTTGGGGTCATGGATACAATTTAGATGTACACTCATCTTTGTTTGTATGGCATACAGTTCTGCAGCATGCATATGGCTTGTCCTGGCTATTGTTTATAAGTGAATCACCACTTTCAGATGGAAGTCCTATTTTCTCTGGCATAATCAGAGAATTGTTTGCCCTTATGCCCAGGGCAGCAAAAAAAATGCAATTTCAATTTGCCACATAGATCGCCCTTTGTTAAAATATTTTGCAGAGAATAACTGAAAAATATATTGCATTATTGTCATTTACCCATGGCCTACTGGGTCAATATGTGTACGCTCTACAGCGTGTGGCTTGACCACATAGTAAAAATAGCATGGGAGGGAAGAGCGAGAGGGTGCAAAACTGTGAAAGGATGTATGCACGCTAGTGCATCCTCTCACTCTTCCCAGTACAGGATAAGAATCTTGCTGCAATGAGGGTCCTCCAGGCAGCTGCTGTGGCTTGATGGAATGAGTCACTGGCAGCAAGGGAGGCAGGCAGTGCATTTGTTATTGGGTTTTGATTCCCAGTCCTGGATGCATGGGATTTTTTAATTTTTTTCACTTTGTGTGATCTTAACTGTTATCACTTGCAGGGCTGCAGACTAATACATCAGTCCAGAATTCCTATACGTTCTAATTCTTTCAGCAGCCTAAAGGTTAACCCCCTCAAGAGTTAGTTATTTTAGTTGGGGGGTTTGGGGGTAGCCCCCCGACAAAAGAAAAAAAGACTTATGTCACTGGCAATATATTGCGCTGTATTGGCACTGTGGTATATTGCTGTGGCATAATGTCTTGCGACATTATGACCCACTGCCATCTCATGGAAGGGGAGCAAATGCTCTCTGTCGAATATCAGATGCCTTAATAGAAGTTGGCAGCAGACGAGGCTGAAGTTAAAAGGACCCCAGGGCATTGAAATAAGTGTAGAAGAGCTAGTTAGTACTCCACCAACTAAGGGAGTGAGGCAGAGTGGAAATAACAGCAGGGGACAAAAAAAAAAGGGATAGGAGGAGTTAATGAATGGGATGGAGATGGGAAGTGGAGTGGTCAGGGAGAAAAGAACAAAGTGAATCAAGGAGTTTGAGCAGTGTTAATGCTAGGAGTCTTGGCAATAAAATGGGGACTTTCAGGTGTTGGCTAAGGTGGGCCAAGCAGAAACCATAGCTGCAACAGAAATATGAGATACATCTGATTATAACTGGGGCATCTTAATTTCTTTCACCAGAAAGATCAACTAAGAGGAACCTGTGTTTCACATAATGGAGGTGAAGTACCTGCCTTTAGCACTGAGGGCTGAGGTGCTGGATGCCTTACCTCGCGCCACATTGGTAACCCATGTTCAGGAATAAGCATGGGCCACTGGGGGTTGGCAGGGGAGGAGAAGGATCAAGCATCCAAGGAACTGCTCTACTTTTCTGGAGGGGGGACATCATTGGTTGGCATTCATCTGACCCCTAGTGGAGGCCAGGGGCAGTGCGCTGATCCTGCAGAAGGGCGGTGGAGTAGGGTCAGATACCTGGAGGAGTGCATGCAGACTCGTACATGCTCCCTCTGCTGGCGTCATTGCATGTCTCATCTCCAGGAAGAAAATGGAGCAGAAAACTTTCCCACAGTGCATGATGGGGTGCACCTTGCAAACCATGCTCCCAGCTAGACATGGCACTGGCCACGCTGGATCTGGTCTCTAGTGGAGGTTGGAACTCTGCCAGCCCACCAGAGAAAGTAAGCCCTGGGAGTAAGGGTCAGCGCCGGCTGGTAGATGCCAAGGGATGGGGCTGGGGGCTCCCTCCTGAGGTAGGGGCCATGGTAACAGGTGCAGAAAGTAGTAACGTAGAAACATAGAAGTTGATGGCAGATAAGGACTGCAAGGCCCATCCAGTCTGCCCATGGCCTCTCAATCTCTTTCACCAGAAAGATAAACTAAGAGGAGCTTGTGTTTTACATAATGGGGATGAAGAACCTGCCCTTAGCATTGAGGGCTGAGGTGCTGGATGCCTTACCTCCAGCCACATTGGTAACATGGAGGACAAAACATTGTCGCAGTGCATGTAGTAGCTAAAAAAAATAAATAAATAATGGGGATGAAGGGACACTTATCTGGGGAAAGAATGCATGAAATCTCTATGGTTATTGCTGGAGGGAGGGGAGAGAACATGAGGTTAAGGCTGCCTATAGGTCCCCAAACCAGACTGAGGCCAAAGATAGATTTTTGGAAGGGGAAGTTAGGAAGGCTGTCAAGATGGGGAACATGGTCCTATATGGAGACCTAAACTGACATGTTGTAGATTGGGATACATCTGGGGCAAAAAGTGCATGGAGCCAGGCACAGATGGATAACTTTCCATTCTGCTTCATAGTACAGCACATCAGGGAACACACCAAAGGTGGGGCCAGCCTGGACCATGATTTTTAATGAAAGTGTTATTAAAATTGTCCAACAAGCAACCTGCATCCACATAAACACATCAACAATGCAAACAAAATAAAGAAATCATAACCTGTAATTAACATGGCTTATTAATACTATTGGTAAGTATTCTAAACTACACAGAAAATGAATGCAGTTACCAGAATCCATGAAATCAACCAAGGATGGTAAAGTTAACTTAAGTATGATACCTTCAGACATAATGTCCGGGATAAAGAACATTTACTGTAGTTCTGTATCTCTCCTCTCCTGGGACCCACGAGCATTAGTTTGCATAAACCATGATTCCGTTGAGGAAGTAAAGATCAAGGGCCCCCAGGGTATTAAGTGATCCAAGTACCATGTGGTTTAACGTAATCCTTGGAGCCTAGCATCCAACAATCAGGACACTAGTGCAAGACTTTAATAGGGTGGATTTTGGAAGGATGGAGGGAACACAGTAGGTTATCTTCAGTGGGGTAGGGCAGTTGGGTGGTACAGAAGCAAAATGGGAGGGCATTAAGAATGCAATATTGGATGTTTCCAGCTGTTCTATGAAAAAGGCAGGGAAATGCAAATGACATCAGAAACCTATATTTTTCACCAATGAGGTGATGGAAGCTGTAGGTGGTTATGGCCAGCTTTTGAAATTAGAAACTGGATCAAACAGACAGGAGTAAAGTCATTTAGCAGAACATAGTAAGGGAAGTGAGATCAGTGGTAAAAAATGCCAGAGCTCAAGATACTGAAAGAGGAAAAGGAGAATGAGAAGTATTTCTTTACACATAGTAGGCAGAAGAGGAAGAGCAAACTAAGGCTACAACATGAAGGGTTGTGGGTGGGCTGGGATGAGGGGAAGATGAACCTATTTAATATGTACTTCAGCTCAGAATTCATATTGGAGAAAGGGGGTTCTTTTCCAAGGTGCTTCACAAAGTTTAGGGAGGAGAACAGTCAGAAGTTGGAAATGGAATAAATTATATGTGACATGGTACTCAAATATCTGAGGAGGTTAAAGGTAAACAAGGCATCGGAGGCCAGCTGACCTTCTCCCAGGGCATTGAGAGAAGTGGGAGGGGGCACTGCCAGAAGTATCAGCAGATCTTTTTTAACTGCTGTTTGGTGGTGGGTATTCCCTGAACGTTTGAGAGTGGCAGATTCAGTCCCCTTTTATAAGGGAGGGATCAAGGTGACCTCATGAAACCATAGGCCTGCTGGTCTGACCTCTATCATGGTGAAGTTGCTTGTGCATATTCATGAACAGATAGAGGAACTCTTTGAAGCAAATGACTTACAAATAAAAGGCAGCAGGGTTTTGTTAAAGGGACCTTAGGCACAGAAACCTCACTGACTTCTTTAACATGGTATTAGCTTACCCGGTGTTGCTGTGGGTTGTGGCTCTAGACACCACACCACATGCCACACTGGTAAACCAGGTTCAGAGTGAGCCCAAGGCACCAGGGACTGGGGGGGGAGAAGGTTCGAACATTCAATGTCAGTGCACTTTCTCCATTGTGGGATAGCTAGAAGACTCCAGCAACAGTATACTTTCCAGCGATGCCAGGGAGGAATTGCACCAACAGTCTACTGAATTACTGGGTGGTGGTAGTATGCGGTGGACATTGGTGTGGTACACTGGATCATGGACATCTCCCCTGGACATCACTGCACATCTGTGCTCACTGATGGGGTGGGATGTTACTACACCAAGAACAGTGAAAAGTCCTGATATCTGGGAGAATGACTTTGCACTGTAGGCTCATTCCCACCACCCAGTCCTGCCCTCCTGGGTGATGACCACCTCTGATCTTCACTTCCTCCTGCAGTCCACTGGATTTCAGATAAAGAAGTGTCAAGCAGCAGAAGGCGGCCCACCTTGGGAGATGCAAGCCAAACGATATCATGCAGTTGAGTCACAGGTAGGTCAAAAGGCTGGAGTCCCTAGGTAGGGAGGTCACAGGCAAAATGGAAACAGCTTAAGGTGATGACTGAGGGAGTTCCCAGAAGTCAGTGACCAGAGCTAAAGAAATTAAAAGAAACATGGTATTGCAGGCAGTGGGCAAGAGACAGGCTGTAGATTTTCTCTATTTCTACAACTTGGTGCTCTACAGTTGACTTGTGAAGAATCTGAGGGACTTAGGACTAGGGAGAACCTGTCTAACTGCATAAGCAATGGGCTAAGGGAGAGAACACAAAGGGTGGTGGTAAATGGAACTCAGTTGGGGTTCAGGAAGGTAACAAATGGGAGTGCCACAGGGTTCTGTCCTTGTTCCAGTACTATTCAATGTTTTCACCAGCAATGTAGGAGAGGGCATACGGGTAAAGATTAACTTATCCACAAATGAAACAAAAATATGTTGCAAGGTGGACATTGAGGAGATAATTAGGGCTTTGAAAAGTGACGTGCAGAGGCTGAAAATGTGAGCAAGCTCTGGGAGCTCAAACTAAATGCAAAAATGCAAGGTTATACAGACTAGCAAATAGAACTCCAAAATATAGTACTGCATAGGAGTTGTCAGAGATGGTGAAACAGTGGAGAAAAGGGATCTTCATTAGCAAGTGTCATCAATACATTAGTCCAGTGCAACAGGAGTTATGCTAAGACCAACAGAATGCACTGGCAGGGGATTCACCAGAAGTTGGGTATAACATAATGGTAAAGATACACCTGCAGTACTCTATGCAGGATCTGCACCTTCATTTTAACAGAGGGACACAGATCATCTGGAAACTGAGAAGAGGGACATTAAAATTATATTTGGTATATGCAAGGCCAGTGCCCCCATCCAACTTGACACCCCAACAGCTACACTCAAAAAAGGACCATTACAGCGGCAGTCACTGTAATGATCCATTTTTGAGTATAGCCGACACCGCCCCCCATTGTTCTGCCCCTCCCCGGAACACTCTGACCTGGAGTTGATAATCCTAAATTTTGGGGATGTGAGGGGCAGAGCTTCCTGCATGGGGATATGTGGGGGGCTTCACCCCCCACAGAAAACACTTGTCATTCAGATGGCACAATACCTGTGTCATTATTGTGCCATTGCTGTGTGGGAGGTTGGCATTTTCACTGTCGACTTCCCTTGGTGCTTTCATGCATGGCAGGCCTTACCAAGAAAGACTGATGCTGCTGAGGAAGGCTGTATGAGGGGTCAGATTTACAAAGTGGCTGGAGGTAATTCAGGAGAGATTTAAGGAAATGCTTCTTCATAGAGAAGGCAGTGGACAAGTGGAATAGCTTGCCAAAGAAGTGGTCAAGGCAGAGATGGTGCATACATTTATGGTGTGATAGTACAGGTGAAAGGGTTGATAGCAGTGTCAATAAGGGATGTGAAAATGGATAAAGCGACTAAACCGACAAAGCCCACCCATTGATGGACTGGAGTGCAATTTAGTAGGACCAGAGCAGACTGGGAAGACCTTGGGACTTTTTCGACCTGTAATCACTTCAGTGTTTTTGTGTTTCTCATCATATAATGAACAAGTGGTACATAAATATGTCAGTATGGAGAGAAGAGAGGATACCACATGTGAGTATGGAGAGAACAGAATGTGCAGAAAAATATGGGATTTATTTATTTATTTCAAAAGTTTTACCAGGAAACACATACTGAGCTGGTAACAGCTCTTTTTCAGATGTGTGCTGGTGGGGAGGAAAAAATATACAGAATACAGAGTAGCAATTTCCTTCCTTCCTTCCTTCCTCCCTCCATCTCTTTGGTGACTGGGTAAGTACTCTACACTGGCACAAGTGCTTCTTGCTGGCACAGTGGCACTACCTGTGTACGGCAGCACAGGCAGGGGGAGTGTTACATAATGTGTCAAATAAAGCAATATTTACAATATTCATTTATATTGCGTTTACAAAGATGTACAATATGAACTACATACAACAAGGATTTTATACAGTATTTTTGTAAGTCTTTCTTTGGGCAGCTCATTACTAAGACGTGCAGCAAATGCACTGCACATTTTGGCTGAATATTGGGATGCATAGCATATTTATGGGGACACCTCCTTTATATGTGCCGCATACATTATCTCCACATGATGGCACATATAGAGATGTGTACCACTTCTCTGTCTTTTGAGTATTGTGGTTTGGTGCATTTTGTGAGATGAGCAGCACATCTCTGCTTTGCGCTATGCATCTCCTTTGAAAATGTGGGCCCTGATGTATAAGAATATGTAACTATGGAAAAAAGAGGGTGGCAAAAATATGTAAATATGGTGATAGCAGAATATATGGGAATGTGTAAGTATAGAAAGAAGTGGTTGTGGGAATATGTAAGTATGGAGAGATTATGTAGAATAGGAATATGTAAATGTGTGAGAGAACAGTGAGTGTGGGAATGTATAGTACAGGAACATGTAAATGTGTGAGAACAGTGGGTGTGGGAATATGTAAGTATGGAGGGAATATGTAGTATAGTAATATGTAAATGTGTGAGAACAGTGAGCGTGTGGGAATATGTAGATATGGAGAGAATATGTAGAATATAAATATGTAAATGTGCGAGAGAACAGTGGTTGTGGGAATATGTAAGTATGGAGAGAATATGTAGTACAGGAATATGTAAATATGTGAGAGAACAGTGGGTGTGGGAATATGTAAGTATGGAGAGATTATGTAGTACAGGAATATGTAAATATGTGAGAGAACAGTGGGTGTGGGAATATGTAAGTATGGAGAGATTATGTAGAATAGGAATAAGTAAATGAGAGAGAACAGTGAGCACGGGAATATGTAAATATGGAGAGAATATATAGTACAGGAGTATGTAAATGTGTGAGAACAGTGAGTGTGTGGGGGTATGTAAGTATGGTGAGAATATCTAGAATAGGAATATGTAAATGTGTGAGAGAACAGTGCGTGTGGGAATATGTAAGTATGGAGAGAATATGTTGTACAGAAATATGTAATTGTGTGAGAGAAGAGTGAGTGTGTGGGAATATGTAAGTATAGAGAGAATATGTAGTACAGGAATATGTAAATGTATGAGAACTGTGAGTGTGGGAATATGTAGATATGGACAGAATATGTAGAATAGGAATATGTAAATATGTGAGAGAACAGCGAGTGTGTGGGAATATGTAGGTATGGAGAGAAAATATAGAATCAGAATATGTAAATGTGTGAGAGAACAGTATTGCAGGAATATGTCAGCATGGAGACTAAAGGGTGTGTAGGAATCTGTAATAAAGGACAGAACATAGGGTCCTGTTCTGTGCAGGTATGTAAAATAATAATTTGTCTTCAGGGATGGCCAATATTTATCCTTCATTTCTAATGGAATACTGATGTTGCTATGGGTCGTCATCCATCAATTTTCAAGTATGAGCAACTTCAGAGGCAATCCACACATTCCCTAGATCGTCTTTTGTATCTTTATCTCTGATTGTAAATTGAATTTATATTAATTAACCAGTTTCTGCTCTTCTTGATGTGCAGGATACGAAATCCCAAAAGAGCAACTGTTATCATTGTTTAAGATGGATGAGGAAAGCCCATGTCGTAATATGGAAGGGAAAGATGGGGCACAGCAGAAGAATCTTCTTGAAGACACTCTCAGTAGTAAGTAAATGGCCAGATAATGAGCTCATATGAGATTTTTCTAACTGTTGTTGAGAAGGGGGTTAGGATAAATAGGCAAAAAAGTGTAGAGTTGGAGCAGCAGGGAGTATTGAACTATGAGGAGGTAGTGATGATGCCAGAAAGATATAAATGTGTACAGCTCAGAAGATTTTTAGGAGAAACCAGTCTATTTTATGCTGGCTATGGAACTGAACTGAGAGTTTGTGGACATGACAAATGGATTGAATTCACAGTATCTTCTTTCAGGAGTAGGTGAGAAGGCATGTGTCTGCATTACAAACATTTTGTTTTTGAAAAAGGAGGGGCTCAAAAAGTACAGTGAGGAGTGAGTTAACATAATCATGATGAAAGATGAAGGCAAGCAAATGGTTTTAAGCAGAAGAGTGATCTAGGAAGTGATAGAACAGGTGAAAGGGTTGATAGCAGTGTCAATAAGGGATGTAAAAATGGATAAAGCTACTAAACTGACAAAGCCCGCCAATTGATGGGCTGGAGTGCAATTTGATAGGACCAGAGCAGACTGGGAAGACCTTGGGTCTTTTTCGAGCTGTAATCACTTCAGTGTTTTTATGTTTCTCATCATATAATGAACAAGTGGTACATAAATATGTCAGTATGGAGAGAAGAGAGGGTACAAAATGTGAGTATGGAGAGAACAGAATGTGCAGAAAAATATGAGATTTATTTATTTATTTCAAAAGTTTTACCAGGAAACACATACTGAGCTGGTAACAGCTCTTTTTCAGATGTGTGCTGGTGGGGAGGAAAGAACATACAGAATACAGAGTAGCAATTTCTTTCTTTCTTTCTTTCTTTCTTTCTTTCTTTCTTTCTTTCTTTCTTTCTTTCTTTCTTTCCTTCCTCCCTCTCTCCTTCTTTGGTAACTGGGTAACTACTGTACATCAGCACAAGTGCTTCTTATTAGCATTAGTGGCACTAAATTTGTGTACGCTGTTAAGGCAGGGAAGTGTTATATAACATGTCAGATAAAACAATATTTACAGTATTCATTTATATTGCATTTATAAAGATGTACAATATGAACTACATATAACAGGATTTTATACAGTATTTTGTATGTCTTTCTTTGGGCAGCTCATTCCCGAGATCGCCGCGAGCAAAATGCAATTTTCTTGAATGAATATTGGGATGCTGTGAGTATATTTATGGGGACACCCTTATATGTGCCATAGCATTATCTCTACATGATGGCATATATAGAAATGTGTACCACTTCTCTGTCTTTTGAGTATTGTGGTTTGGTGCATTTTGTGAGATGAGTGGTGCATCTCTGCTTTGCGCTATGCATCTCCTTTGAAAATGTGGGCCCTGACGTATAAGAATATGTAACTATGGAAAGAAGAGGGTAGCAAACATCTGTAAATCTGGTGAGAGCAGAATGTATGGGAATGTGTAAGTATTGAAAGAAGTGTTTGTGGGAATATGTAAGTATGGAGAGAATATGTAGTACAGTAATATGTAACTATGTGAGAGAACAGTGGATGTGGGTGTGGGAATATGTAAATATGGAGAGATTATGTAGAATAGGAATATGTAAATGTGTGAGAGAACAGTGAGCATGGGAATATGTATGTATGGAGAGAATATGTAGTAGAGGAATATGTAATTGTGTGAGAGGACAGTGGGTGTGTGGGAATATGTATGTATGGAGAGAATATGTAGAATAGGAATATGTAAATATGTGAGAACAGTGGGTGTGGGAATATGTAGGTATGGAGAGAATATGTTGTACAGGAATATGTAAATGTGTTAGACAACAGTGAGTGTGGGAATATGTAAGTATGGAGAGAATATGTTGTACAGTGATATGTAAATATGTGAGACAGCAGTGAGTGTGGGAATATGTAAGTATGGAGAGAATATGTAGAATAGGAATATGTATATGGTTGTGGGAATATGTAAGTAGGAGAGATTATGTAGAATAGTAATATGTAAATGTGAGAGAACAGTGAGCATGGGAATATGTATGTATGGAGAGAATATGTAGTACAGGAATATGTAAATGTGTGAGAACAGTGAGTGTGTGGGAGTATGTAGGTATGGAGAGAATATCTAGAATAGAAATATGTAAATGTGTGAGAGAACAGTACATGTGGAAATATGTAGGTATGGACAGAATATGTAGAATAGGAATATGTAAATATGTGAGAACAGTGGGTGTGGGACTATGTAAGTATTGAGAGAATATGTTGTACAGGAATATGTAATTGTGTGAGAGAAGGGTGAGTGTGCGTGAATATGTAGGTATGGAGAGAATATATAAAATAGGAATGTGCTAATGTGTTTGAGAACAGTGGCTGTGGGAATATGTAGATATGGACAGAATATGTAGTACAGGAATATGTAAATGTGTGAGAGAACAGTGCTGCAGGAATATGTTAGCATGGAGACTAAAGGGTGTGCAGGAATCTGTAAGAAAGGACAGAACACAGGGTCCTGCTCTGTGCAGATATGTAAAATAATAATTTGTCTTCAGGGATGGCCAATATTTATCCTTCATTTCTAATGGAATACTGATGTTGCTATGGGTCGTCATCCATCAGTTTTCAAGTATGAGCAACTTTAGAGGCAATCCACACATTCCCTAGATCGTCTTTTGTATCTTTATCTCTGATTGTAAATTGAATTTATATTAATTAACCAGTTTCTGCTCTTTTTAATGTGCAGTATACGAAATCCCAAAAGAGCAACTGTTATCGTTGTTTAAGATGGATGAGGAAAGCCCATGTCGTAATATGGAAGGGAAAGATGGGGCACAGCAGAAGAATCTTCTTGAAGACACTCTCAGTAGTAAGTAAATGGCCAGATAATGAGCTCATATGAGATTTTTCTAACTGTTGTTGAGAAGGAGGTTAGGATGAATAGGCAAAAAGTGTAGAGTTGGAGCAGCAGGGAGTATTGGACTATGAGGAGGTAGTGATGATGCCAGAAAGATATAAATGTGTACAGCTCAGAAGATATTTAGAAGAAACCAGTCTATTTTATGCTGGCTATGGAACTGAACTGAGAGTTTGTGGACATGACAAATGGATTGAATTCACAGGATCTTCTTTCAGGAGTAGGTGAGAAGGCATGTGTCTGCATTATAAACATTTTGTTTTGGAAAAAGGAGGGACTCGGAAAGTACAGTGAGGAGTGAGTTAACATAATCATGATGAAAGATGAAGGCAAGCAAATGGTTTTAAGCAGAAGAGTGATCTAGGAAGTGATAGAACAGGTGAAAGGGTTGATAGTAGTGTCAATAAGGGATGTAAAAATGGATAAAGCTACTAAACTGACAAAGCCCGCCAATTGATGGGCTGGAATGCAATTTGATAGGACCAGAGCAGACTGGGAAGACCTTGGGTCTTTTTCGAGCTGTAATCACTTCAGTGTTTTTATGTTTCTCATCATATAATGAACAAGTGGTACATAAATATGTCAGTATGGAGAGAAGAGAGGATACAAAATGTGAGTATGGAGAGAACATAATGTGCAGAAAAATATGAGATTTATTTATTTATTTCAAAAGTTTTACCAGGAAACACATACTGAGCTGGTAACAGCTCTTTTTCAGATGTGTGCTGGTGGGGAGGAAAGAACATACAGAATAGAGAGTAGCAATTTCCTTCCTTCCTTCCCTCCCTCTCTCCCTCTCTCTTTGGTGACTGGGTAAATACTGTACACTGGCACGAGTGCTTCTTGCTGGCACAGTGACACTACCTGTGTTTAGTTTAGTTTAGTTTATTGGTCTAGGAATTAACACCTTTGAGCCAAGGCTCTTTTACAAAGGTTCCACATCACATTGTAACATAAAAAACAAGACATGTAATAACAACAGTGTTCAGCAATTTACAAAGGCAGTAATAAATCAATAATTATTTTTCAAGAAAGAAAGATACTCAGAGGCATTTAATGAGAGATAAGGAGGGAAAAGTAGGAGGAGATAGAGGGAGAAAGAGAAGAAAGAGAGAAAAAAGTAGGAGACTCCGTAGCAGACAGGACCAGTTAGTGGTACTCCGAGTGTCTTTGTCAAGTGATGGGCCATGGTGAGGGATGGACAATGGAGGGATAAGCCTTTAGTTAAAGCAGTCACAGGAGCTGGAGGCTGAGAAGTGAGCGTAGAGCATGGATTTGAAAGCTCCCAGTGATGTGGAGGCTAGAGTAGGTAAGCTAAGGGCATTGTACCAGGTAGGGGCCCCATTGGCAAACAATCTTTGTCCCTGAGCAGTCCAGCATCTGGGGACCTGAAAAGGTTGGTGCTCAGATGTTCTGGTGGGACGTGTGCCGTTATTCAGACAGAGTAGGTCTTGGATGCATGGTGGAGTCAGTCCCAGGATTGATTTTTTTTGCCATCAAGCAGGTGAGATACACGAGGCGATTGAAGAGTTGTAACCAGCCAGTTTCCGAGTAGAGCCCACAGGTCTGGGTCTGTATCTGTGCACCAATGAGGAGTCAACATGCCTTGTTTAGTGCGGTTGAGACACGTCTTAGTGCAGTGGTAGTGGCTGAGCCATAGATAATTAGGCCATAGTCTATGATTGAGATTATGGAGCTTTGTATAGCAATCCTCAGGGCAAGTTGGTTAAGGAATTGACAGTTCCGAAATAGTATTCCAATGCGTTGGTTCACTGTTTTCGCTGTGTTATCAGTGTTGGTCGCAAAGGTAAGACCTTGATCAAAGGTGATGCCAAGGTATTTGAAGGTATTCACTTGTTCAAGTGTATTTCAAGGGGAAGTTTTTATACGAACATATGAATTTGCCAGCAGATAAAGGCCTAGAGGTCTACCAAGTCTGCTTGAATGTTCAGCTAGCACCCCCTTATTCTGCAGCTGCCCCTTCCTTCCACCCTTCCCCTTTATTAACCCTCCCGCTTGTCCTGTCCCATCCTTGTTTGAAGCAGTCCACTGTTCTACTGCATACCACTTCTGCAGGTAACGCATTCCACCCAGCCACCACCCTCTCTGTAAAAAAGTGTCTCCTCATCTCCCTCCTGCACATTCCTCACTCCAGTCTCATATCATGGCCCCTGGTGGCCCTCCCCTCCCTTACTTTGAACAGCCCCTCTGTACCCGTCTTGTTTATTCCTTTCATGTATTTAAAGGTTTCAATCATGTCACCCCTGTCTCTCCTCTCCTCCAGTGAGTACATGTTCAACTCCTTCAACCTCCTCTCGTATGATAAGTCCCCCAGCTCCTTGATCATCTTTGTTGCCCTGCGCTGCACCCCTTCCAGTAACTTAATGTCCCTCTTCAGATACGGACGCCAGTACTGCACGCAGTACTCCAGGTGTGGTCTAATGACCTATACAGTGGCAGAATCACCTCTTCCCTCCTCGAGGATATACCCCTTGCAATACAACCCAGCAGTTTGTTGGCCTTTGCAGCTGCCTTCCTTTATTGTGCTGAGTTGTTCATTGACCCTGTAATGAGCACACCCAGATCCTTCTCCTCCTCTGTCTGGGCTAGCTGCACTCCCCCTAACTGGTAACTCCTCCTTGGGTTCTTCATCCCAAAATGCAGCACCTTGCACTTTTTGCCATTAAAACCCAGTTGCCAGGTGTCTGACCAGGTTTCAAGCTTTGCCAGATCATCCTGCAACCCCTGCCATCCCCCTAGGTCATCCACCACCACACCAACCTTGGTATCATCAGCAAACAGACTGATCTTGCTCTTGATGTCCCATGATATATCTGCAATGAATATCCCAAACAACACTGGTCCCAACACCGAGCCCTGTGGGACACCGCTCGTCACTGCCCTTGGGTGTGAGAGCTCCCCACCCACCACCACCCTCTGTTGCCTTCCCTGCAGCCAGTTTCCTACCCATCTCACCAGCTTTGCACACGCCCCTGTGCCTACTAACTTCCTTCCCAGCCTTCCATGTGGCACCGAGTCGAATGCCTTACTGAAGTCCAGATACAGGACATCCACTGCATGGCCCCTGTCCAGTTGCCTAGTTACCCAGTCATAGAACTTGACCAGGTTGGTTTGGCAGGATCTGCCACATATGAAACCATGCTGTCTGCTGTCCTGTAGTCCTTTGGCCTCTAGGAGGGCCACCAGCCTCTTCTTCAGGATAGTCTCCATTAGCTTACCCATGATAGATGTGAGGCTCACTGGTCATCCTTGGGGCCACTCTTGTGGAGGGACACCACATGAGCCATCCTCCAGTCCTGAGGTATACACCCCGAATGCAGTGAGGCATTAAATAGGTCTGCCAAAGGTCCTGCAAGGACCTCTGCCAGTTCCTTCAGTACCCTGGGATGGATGCCATCTGGGCCTGGCGCTTTGTCCACCCTCAGTGCCTTCAAACCCACTGGAACTCTGCCCTCCATGATTTCCCCATCTGTCGCCACTTCCCCCCCTGCTTCTGCCATTTCTCCCACCTTGGGTGTCACCCCCACCTTCTCTTTAGTAAATACTGAGCAGAAGTACTCATTTAGTGCTTCCACCTTATCGTATCCTGCTTCCACCCAACTCCCTCCTTCCTAATCCCTTACTATGGTCCCTACAGCTCTTTTCTCCCTGAGGTACCTAAGTCCTTCTCCCTTCTTAATGCCTTGTGCCAGCCTGAGTTCCATAGATGCTTTGGCTCCCCTTACTGCCTTTGTCACCTCCTTCGATTCTGTCAAGTACTCCTCTCTGTCCTCCCCTCTCCCTGTTTTCCTGTACTTCTTAAAGACAGCTCTTTTCCTCTTTACCTTTTCCATGACCTCCTTGCTCAACCAGCTCGGTTTCTTAGCCCTAGCCTTCTTGCTCTGGGCTTTGCAGCAGGTTTTGGTTGCCTCCACTATCCCCAGCTTTATGAGCTCCCACCTCTGTTTAGTATCCATACTAGATTGAATTCTGGCCAGGTACCCTTTTACCACTTCCCCCATCCTCCCAAAGTTGGCCCTTCTGAAGTCCAGCACTCTTGTGCCAGATTCCACTCCTTCCTTGCCCATATTCAGTGTGAACCATACTGAGTGGTGGTCACTCCCTGACAGTGGTTCCTCCACTGTAAGTTCTCTCACAAAGTCCCCATTTGCCAGCACAAGGTCAAGGGTATCCCTAACCTGGTTGGTTCACTGACCATTTGTAGCAGGAAGCTGTCCTGGAAGGCATCCAGCAGTACCTGCTCCTTCTGTTCCTGGTTGTTGGGGTGCTCCAGTCCACTCCTGGCATGTTGAAGTCCCCCACAATCACCACACTACCCTTCTCGCAGGCCCTCCTGATCTGTCCCACTAGTTCCCTGTCTAACTCCTCTGTCTGAGGTGGCGGCCTGTACACCACTCCCATTCTAAGAATCCTATTCTTGGAATCCTGGATTTATACCCAAAGTGACTCCGTACTACCCTCCTCCCCTTCCTGCCTTACACACTTCAGTCCTTCCTTCACATATAGTGCCACCCCCCTCCTTTCCCAATCACCCTGTCCCTACGAAATAACCTGTACCCTGGTACAGACAGGCCCCAGTCATTATATTGGGTGGTCCATGTTTCCGTGATGGCTGCAATGTCCACCTCTCCCTCTGCCATGAGAACCTGTAACTCTGCAGTTTTCCTCCCAAGGCTCCTAGCATTAAGGGTAACCACCTTCCACCCTTTTCCCCCTCCCATCCTGCCCTCCTTTCCTAGCATCACCAATAGTACTTGTCATTTGTCCTTTGTCACTGTTATGGGGGGTAAGCTCATATGATTTCCCAACCTATGGTCTCTGCATATCTCTTCCCAACTGCCACCCCCACTCCTAGTTTAAATTCCAACTTCCTCTATATACTCTTCGTCCTCTGTTTCAACACTTTCTTCCCTCCTCATTCAAGTGCAGTCTGTCCTTGGCATAGAGACTACTGTCCTCCCAGGTCCCTCCCAACCCCCCAACAGCCCATACCCTTTAGCACAACACGAGGTTCTTAGCCATCTGTTAAATTCCGCTATTCTCAGCTTTCTTGTTGTGCTTGCCTTTGGCACTGGAAGTATCTCGGAAAAAGTTACTGATCTTCCTGCCCTCTCACATAATTGTGTTAGTTTCTCAAACCTCCTCTGGACTGTATCTACTGTCTTGTCAGCCA
The DNA here is from genome assembly GCA_016271365.2 of Neoceratodus forsteri. Lineage (NCBI taxonomy): Eukaryota > Metazoa > Chordata > Ceratodontiformes > Ceratodontidae > Neoceratodus > Neoceratodus forsteri. The sequence goes on along the minus strand of CM057457.1, from coordinate 414,063,788 downwards.
GGTCGTTTGTCCCAAGATGTATAATTAAATGAGGCTTGTCCCTACCCTTTCTAGCATATTTCAGAACAGACTGTCCCACCCTTTCCGCAGTCATTCCTGGCATGGCCTCCACCCAAAATGCGACTATGCCTCTCCCCCTTGCTACCCCACCTAACTCCTCTTAGTATTGAGTCCCCAAGCACTAAGATTCCACCCCTCTTACTCCCTGCTTGCTTCCATTCATCTCCCTCTCTCATTTCCAGCTCCTCTTCTTCCTCCTGCACATTATTTCCCCCTTTTACCCCTGTTGCAATTCTCCCAGCAGAACTTCCCCCCGCTCCAGTTTGGTCCAGGCAGTTATCAATTACTCTTCTAATTTCATCATTTCCCTCCTCCACTTTCTTCCTCTCTAGCAGTGCACAGCTGTTTTCTGAAGACCCTTCACAAATGCCCGCTCCCTCTCTCTTCATAGTAACCGGTTCTCTCCTTTCCACTTCATGACTTTTGCCACTTCTTCGCCTCCCCTCACATGTCCCTATCTCCTCCTTCCATTTGTCTTTTGTCTCCTGACCTGGTTTCCCCAGCAATCGTTCTTCCTGGCCTGGACCCCTTTGTCTCTGCTTCCCTTCTTCTGACCCTCTCCTCACCACTGTTGGCTTAAATTGCCCTCCCTCTTCTCCCCTTCTTCCTCCCTCCAATATTGGGCTAAACCCACCCCCCAATCTGCCTTGCCTGTCTTAGTTCCTCCTGCAGACCCTCAATCTCCTTTCTAAGTTTTTCTATGTGGTTGCACACTAAACATCCTCCCACACTCCAGGCAATGTTTAGAAGGATTGGTGCACCGCAGTTGTTGCAGTCTACCACCCTACCCATTGCTGTCGTTGCCCACCAGCGACCCCCCACCCTTCCAGATGCAGGATACCAAACACTCCCCCCCTCTATCAGTGCAAAACATTTTCTTTATTTCCCTTACCTCCTTTGTTGCACACGTTTAGATATATTGAGCAGCTGCTTTTTATATTCCTATCCACACTCAAAAAGAGACTTTAAGTAGCCATTGCACAACCTTCTTCAAACTCCTACTCCTCCTTTTCCCAATGCAATATCAGTGTGAAAAAGTAATAATGAAAGCTCCTAGATTTGCATTTACTTCCCTTCCACTGAGAGAGCATTCACCTCTTCACTTGCTGCTGTTCCTTTCCTGGATGTCTGCTTCTGCTATGAAAGGTGCATATCCTTTGCCTGTTTGAGGAAGTGATATCAGAACCCCTAGTATAAAGGAAATAATGGACAAAGGGTGGGACCAGCCCAAGTCTTCCAGAAACAATCAGGTAGCTGAGGCCTCTGGTCAGACCATTAGCACCCTTCTCCCACTGTGCACTCAAACTTTGCAGCTAGTGAAGCCAGCAACAATGAATCACAATTCTACTGAAAGCCCCCAAAATAGGTTTGCTACCCAAAGAAATAGGACTCCAATTCAAACAGCCTCACCAACAACACATCAAAATAGGTTTGGAATTAGAAGATATAGGTCTCCAATTCAAAGAAACAGACACAGTTAAATTACACCAATTATGTTTTAAAACAGAAGAAATAGGCCTCTACAAATGCAGCCTGCCACACAGTGAACCAAACAAATGAGCCCACTTATAGCTACCAAAACAGGTTTCAAAATTCCAACAGCCCCAAACAATAGCCTGCTAGCCCTTTAGTAGTTAGAAAGAAAAGAAATAATATTCTACCAAGTAGAATCCACAGAAAACAATTTAAAACAAGAAGCTACTGTACTGTAGATCTGATTCTGTCCCCCTCCTAGTTCCTTCTGACTACTGTAGATCTGATCCTCTCCCCCTTCTAATTCCCTATAGTGAGTGGAATGTGTCTGTTTCTGTTTTGATGACTGGTGAAAAGCATGTTTTTTATTTTTTTGTGATTTAGGACCAACTTGTGATCAAGGAACCACTTTTCGACATGAGAGAAGGCAAATTGCAGGCTCTGGCTTAATGGGTTGGGATCCTTGTGGGAGAAGAGAATTACAGCATCATCAGCATATAAGATTAATTTTTCTGGGCAGGATTCAGGGAGAGAGTTTAGGAACAGGCTAAAAAAGAGAGGGCCTAGGATTGATCCCTGAGGTACACAAGAGAGGACAGGCTTAGAGTCAGAGAGTACATCAGAGATTTTCACTGCCTGTGAGCATTTTGTCAGGTAACTTTTAACCCAGGCACCTGGTCCTTCAGCGAGCTCAAGCCTGAGCAGTAGTGAGATTAGTAAGCCATGGCGAACAGTATCAAATGCTTTCGTGAGGTCAATGAAAACAGCTCTGGTTTGATAGCCTTTGTCCATAGCAGTGTGAACTTCTGAGAAATCTAGTAGGGCCATCGATGTACTGTGCCCTTTCCTAAATCCGTGTTGCTGCATACAGAGTAAATTATACTTTTGCAGGTAGTCTGAGAGTTGGTCAACCACAATGTGTTCAAGTGCTTTGGAGAGGGGTGGAAGAATTGATATAGGTTGATAGTTCCCAGGTATGGATTTGTCACCCCCTTTGAGTACTGGTGTAACTATAGCAGACTTCCATTTGCTGGGAAATTGACTTTGGCAAAGGGAAAGATTGAGAATTTTGGTGAGAGGGTGGATCACTTTGTCCAAGGTGAGAGACAGGATTTTTAGATCAATAGTATCACTTCTTGTTCTGGATTTAGAGCAGGCCTTTTTTATATATTTGTAGGCTTCATGTGCTTTGACTATTTTGAAATGAAATAGAGGTTGGTCAGTTGAGGTGATTTGGGATACGAGATTTGGCAAGGGCAAGTCCGAGAAGAAATCTGACGGGAGGACCCCACTGAGGTCTGTGAATGTTTTATTTAGGGCATCTGCCATAACCTTTGGATCATGGGTAGTGGAGCCATCAACATTCACAATGGTGGGAGAGGATTTTGACTGCTTACCCATAATATTTTGGATGTTGTCCCAGAAGGCTCTCCCATCACCCCAGGTGGTTGCAATGGCATTTTTGAAATAGGAGCTCTTCATCTGCCTGATTTGTGAAGTGCTTAGGTTTTGTGCCTATTTGTACTTCTGTATGTCCTGCAAGGATCCCGTGGCTCTGGCTATGGCCCAGAGATGGTCACAAGCTTTGAGTTGAACCAGTAGTTTGGCTGTGAGCCAAGGATTTGAGAGAACTTTGATTTTGCACTTTTTTAATGGAGCGTAAGTGTCACATGCAGTGTTGAAAGTTGTAATAAAGTATTCTAGGGCAGCATCAACATCAAACGTATTGAAAATTGGTGACCAGTCTTGTTGCAGGAGCCAGGTCTTGAGTTTAGTGAGATTTCCATGTGGTAGCACTCTACTTGAAATAATTTTGGGGGGTGGTTTAAAGAATTTATTCAACCTGGTACAGATCACAGGGGAGTGGTCAATGACAGAGTCAGAGAGAACAGTAGTGTTTTTTTATCCAGTCCGGGTGACTAGTGAGTATCCAATCAATGAGAGTGCATGTTCCAGTCTTGTACTTTTTTCTAGTTGGGGAATTGACCATCTGCGTCATGTTGGCTGCTAGGATGGCATCCTTGCTGGATCCAATATCACAGGCGAACCAATTTATATTGAAATCACCAAGGAGGAGGAGGAGGAGGAGGAGCTCGGTTTCTGGAGGTTGCAACCTTACAAATTCAAGAACTGTCTGAAGACCAGATCAAGGATCTTTAGGAGGCATATAGACTGCAGCCACTGTGAGCATTTTATTTTGGGCACCAAGAAGTATTTTGACAGGGAGAAGTTGCACTAGGGTGTTTGTGGAGGAGAAACTGACAAGGTGACTAGAGAGGTTGTCCTTAATGTAGATAGCACAACCCCCCCTTCTTATTTGATCAGTCGAGTCTGAAGAAGTTGTAGCTTTGAAGCGAGACAGCATTATCCGGGGTGCTTGGAGACAGCCAGGTCTCAACAATGGCTAGTATGTCAGGATTTTTTTGACCAATGAAGACTTGAAGGGATGCCAGCTTAGGAAGGAGGCTGCAGATATTTAGGGTAACAATGGAGAGACCCCCATCTGCTTTTGCTAGCTTTGTTAACCTGTTTGAGACAGGGCCAGGGTTTGGGTGGACCCCACCTAACATTAGGAGGAGCAGGAGTTTTAGGGATCTCTCCCGAAGTTCATAGTAGGTTATTATTTGCCTCTGTTTCTTATTTGTTAGGGGACAGTGTAGTCATCTAGGGTCCCAGCAGAGGGTGATGGCTAGCGACAGGTGTTGATTTGTCATCTTTCCGGCTGGATATGCAGCAATTTGCACCCAATCCTTAGTAAGGAGGTGCCTCAGGTAATGGTGAGGAGGATTTGCCATGGTTCCATGTTGCAGGTAGCAGGTTCTGATGATTAAGGTGGGAGGTAGTGCGGGGTAGGAGGAGAAAGGAAGTTGGCATAGTGGGAAAAAGAGGGAGAGGGCCCGGAAAGGCAAGAGGTAAAATTTAAAGGGAGGCATTGATGATGAGGGCAACACTGTGCTGTGTTCTAAAGAAGTGTCAGGCAAAGGGTTGGGAAAAACCATATTTACATATTTTTGCCACCCTCTTCTTTCCATAGTTACATATTCTTATACGTCAGGGCCCACATATGGCAGCACAGGCAGGGGGAGTGTTACATAACATGTCAGATAAAGCAATATTTACAGTATTCATTTATATTGCATTTATAAAGATGTACAACATGAACTACATACAACAAGGATTTTATACAGTATTTTTGTATGTCTTTCTTTGGGCAGCTCATTCCTGAGACGCGCAGCAAATGCACCGCACATTTTGGCTGAATATAGGGTTGCATAGCATATTTATGGGGACACCCCCTTTATATGTACTACATACATTATCTCCACATGATGGCACACATAGAGATGTGTACCACTTCTCTGTCTTTTGAGTATTGTGGTTTGGTGCATTTTGTGAGATGAGTGGCGCATCTCTGCTTTGCGCTGTGCATCTCCCTTGAAAATGTGGGCCCTGATGTATAAGAATATGTAACTATGGAAAGAAGAGGGTGGCAAAAATATGTAAATATGGTGAGAGCAGAATGTATGGTAATGTGTAAGTATAGAAAGAAGTGTATGTGGGAATATGTCAGTATGGAGAGAATATGTAGTACAGAAATATGTAAATATGTGAGAGAACAGTGGATGTGTATGTGGGAATATGTAAGTATGGAGAGATTATGTAGAATAGGAATATGTAAATGTGTGAGAGAACAGTGAGTGTGTGGGGGTATGTAAGTATGGTGAGAATATCTAGAATAGGAATATGTAAATGTGTGAGAGAACAGTGAGCGTGGGAATATGTGGGTACGGAGAGAATATGTTTTACAGGAATATGTAAATGTGTGAGAGAACAGTGAGCATGGGAATATGTATATATGGAGAGAATATGTAGAATAGGAATATGTAAACATGTGAGAACAGTGGGTGTGGGAAGATGTAAGTATGGAGAGAGTATGTTGTACATGAATATGTAAATGTGCGAGAGAACAGTGAGTGTGGGAATATGTCGGTATGGAGAGAATATGTAGTACAGTAATATGTAAACATGTGAGAACAGTGGGTGTGGGAATATGTAAGTATGGAGAGAGTATGTAGTACAGGAATATGTAAATGTGTGAGACAACAGTGATTGTGGGAATATGTAAATATGGAGATATTATGTAGAATAGGAGTATGTAAATGTGCGAGAGAACAGTGGGTGTGGGAATATGTAGGTATGGACAGAATATGTTTTACAGGAATATGTAAATGTGCGAGAGAACAGTGAGTGTGGGAATATGTAGGTATGGACAGAATATGTAGAATAGGAATATGTAAATATGTGAGAACAGTGAGTGTGGGAATATGTAGGTATGAAGAGAATATGTAGGACAGGAATATGTAAATATGTGAGAGAACAGTGGGTGCGGGAAGATGTAGGTATGGAGAGAGTATGTAGTACAGGAATATGTAACGTGTGAGAACACTGGGTGTGGGAATATGTAGGTATGGACAGAATATGTAGAATAGGAATATGTAAATATGTGAGAACAGTGGGTGTGGGACTATGTAAGTATTGAGAGAATATGTTGTACAGGAATATGTAATTGTGTGAGAGAAGAGTGAGTGTGTGTGAATATGTAGGTATGGAGAGAATATGTAAAATATGAATATGTAAATGTGTTTGAGAACAGTGGCTGTGGGAATATGTGGATATGGAGAGACTATGTAGTACAGAAATATGTAAATGTGTGAGAACAGTGAGTGTGGGAATGTGTAGGTATAGAGAGAATATGAAGAATAGGAATATGTAAATGTGTGAGAGAACAGCGAGCGTGGGAATATGTAGGTATGGACAGAATATGTAGTACAGGAATATGTAAATATGTGAGAGAACAGTGTTGCAGGAATATGTTAGCATGGAGACTAAAGGGTGTGCAGGAATCTGTAAGAAAGGACAGAACACAGGGTCCTGCTCTGTGCAGGTATGTAAAATAATAATTTGTCTTCAGGGATGGCCAGTATTTTTCCTTCATTTCTAATGGAATACTGATGTTGCTGTGGATCGTCATCCATCAGTTTTCAAGTATAAGCAATTTCAGGGGCAATCCACACATTCCCTAGATAGTCTTTTGTATCTTTATCTCTGATTGTAAATTGCATTTATATTAATTGACCAGTTTCTGCTCTTTTTAATGTGCAGGATACGAAATCCCAAAGGAGCAACTGTTATCATTGTTTGAGATGGTTGAGGAAAGCCCATGTCATGATATGGAAGGGAAAGATGGGGCACAACAAAAGAATCTTCTTGAAGACACTCTCAGTAGTAAGTAAATGGCCAGATAATGAGCTCATATGAGATTTTTCTAACTGTTGTTGAGAAGGGGGTTAGGATGAATAGGCAAAAAAAGTGTAGAGTTGGAGCAGCAGGGAGTATTGGACTATGAGGAGGTAGTGATGATGCCAGAAAGATATAAATGTGTACAGCTCAGAAGATATTTAGAAGAAACCAGTCTATTTTATGTTGGCTATGGAACTGAACTGAGAGTTGGTGGACATGACAATGGATTGAATTCACAGGCTCTTCTTTCAGGAGAAGGTGAGAAGGCATGTTTCTGCATTATAAACATTTTGTTTTTGAAAGAGGAGGGACTCAGGAAGTACAGTGAGGAGTGAGTTAACATAATCATGATGAAAGATGAAGGCAGGCAAATGGTTTTAAGTAGAAGAGTGATCTAGGAAGTGACAATACAAGCAGCATTGTATAGATAACAGTAAATCAGTTAAGCATGGATTCATGTTGTGTTTATTTTCATAAAGTGTTCAAGGCACTGTACAGAATATTAAGATACAAGAAAAGCTTACTAGACCCATGACTTCACAATACATACATATTCATACAGCATAGAGAATGATCAGTGTACAGTTCTAGGAAATGTACAAAATATCATACACTGAGTCCTCATAGGAGATTTTGAATACAACATTTTTCAGTTGAGAATATCATTTAATTACTAAGGCTATTAATGTAATGTATTCAGGCCACACTGGACAGTAGTAAGGGAACCTCTCCCACCCAGGGAGCACTAGGGCCACCACCACTGCCTCAGAGAGTGCCAAGAAAGTGCAGCAGTAGGACCACAGTGGGCTCAGGGAGGGTGAGGGTGGTGGAACAGAGGCACACCCAGTCAGTTGTACCGCTCCACAATCCATACACCATTCTGGGGGAGCATAGTTCCCCTATGGATGCACCTGCAGAGGAGACTAAGGAGGTTGCGGACAACGGTCACAAGGGAGGCCCTCAGGAAGGAGGCAGAGGACACCACAGGGAAAGGAAGCAGCTCCTGGTGGAAGACTCAATTATTAGGGGGATAGAACTGGGGGGAGCAGGGAAAACTGAAATAAGGTGCCTGCCTGGTGCCATGGCTTGGAGGGACAGGAAGTACATCCTGAGGATCACGAGAACAGCTGCGCAGGAGACTGAGCTGGACATCATTGTCTACCTAGGGACAAATGAGATCAGAGCAGTGCAGGAGGACTTTGTAGAGTTGGGGAGTGGCCTAAGACAAGTAGCACATACAGTATCCTTCTCCGAGGTGCTGCCTGTCTATGGCATGGGTGAGGTGAGGGTACTTCACACCATGCAGTTCCATGAATGGTTGAAAAAATGGTGTGGATCACAGGGGGTTGGCTTCATTGGGGACTGAGGTTCCACCTGGAGGGATACCAGCCTATACTGGGAGGATGGTCTGCATCTGTCCAGGAAACGAACAAGTCTTTTGGGCAGTCGGTTTAAATGCTTCATTGGTAGGCTTTGAAATAGTCAAGGGGAGAGGCACTGATAAGCAACAGAAAATTCCCAACCTCCCCCTACAAAGCAGGGTACTAAATGAGGAAAAGACCAAGGTAGAAAGGTCAGTGGGGGATGCTGCTGCAAGAGGTAAAGCCATCAGAAAATGGAGAGCAGTGAGTACCAATGCCGGTAGTCTGGGTAACAAGCTTCCTGAATTAGTGGCTTTGATGGAGGAGGAACGTGGATATCATGGCAGTCACAGAAACATGGTACACACAGAACCATGACTGTGACATAAACATACTAGGATACACTATCTACAGGAGGGACAAGGAGTGTAAAAGAGGAGGAAGAGTAGCTCTCTACAAAAGAGAAGGAATCAAAGCAACAGAACAAAAGGGTTAACAGGGAGGTGAAGAAGCACTGTGGGTCAATTTGGAGACTGGCAGTGGCACCACAATCTGCACAGAGGTTGTATACAGATCCCCCCTCTCAGAGGGAGGAAATGGACAAGGAAATGATAGAAAGTATACTTAGAATGGCAGAAAAAGGGGAGATATTGCTGATGAGGGATCTGAATATGCCAGATGTTAACTGGAGTGCAGTTGCAGCAACCACTTCTAATAGTGGGTTATTCTAGATGCCCTACAGGGAGCATGCCTCAGACAACTAGTATTGGAACCCACTTGAGAGGGAGCAATCTTAGACCTGGTACTCTCAAATGGAGGTGGAGAGAGTATCACAGAAGTAGAAGTGGGTAGCCATCTGGGAATTAGCGACCATCAAACAGTATGGTTCATGTTAAACATAGCAGAGTCAAGCCATACAAAGGCAAAAGTACTGGACTTTAGGAGGGCTGACTTTGCCAAAATGGGTGAGTGCCTAAGGAAAGCACTAGCAAATGGGCTTGAAGGAGGGGTGGAAGAACAATAGGGAATAATCAAAACTGTCATCACAGAGGCAACAAGCCTTTGTGTGAAGCAAATAAACTAAACAAAACGATGTAAGAAACCACTATGGTTCTCAAATGAGGTGGCAGGGAAGGTTTGAGAGAAAAAGAAAGCATTCAGGAAGTACAAGAAATCACAGAAGGAGCAGGACAGAGAACTGTATCAGTTAAAGCAAAAGGAAGCTGGGAAGGCGGTCAGAACAGCAAAGGCCCAAACCGAGGAAAAGATAGCCAACTCAGTTAAGGGGGATACAACCTTTTATAGGTACATCAGGGAGCTAAGGAAGACTAAGGGAGGGATAGTGAGGCTTAATAAAGGGAAGGGGGCGTGCAGAGGGTGACTGTGAAAAGGCAGACATACTAAACAAATATTTTTGCTCAGTATTCACAAATGAAGAGGGGGAGGTACCTAAACCAAACAATAGAAACACTCTGGATACAGAAGTTGATACCAGCCCATTTACAGAAGGAAGGGTTCTGAAAGAACTTTTAAAACTGAAGGTGGACAAAGCAATGGGGCCTGATGGGATTCATCCCATAATTCTTAAAGAACTAAGGGTAGAATTAGTGACTCCACTGACTATTCTCTTTAACAAATCATGGGAGGATGGGGTGGTACCTGAGGACTAGAAGAGGGCAGATGTGATTCCACTTCACAAAAGTGGGAGCAAGGCAGAAGCAGGAAACTACAGACCTGTTAGTTTAACCTCAGTGGTAGGGAAAATGATGGAATCACTTCTGAAGGAAAGAACTGTTGAGTTCCTAGAGCCCAGAGGGGCACAGGACCCAAGGCAGCATGGATTAACAGTGGGAAGGTCATGTCAGACGAATCTAATAGATTTATTTTGACTAGGTGGCCAAAGTAGTAGATCAGGGAGGAGCTGTGGACATGGCCTGTCTAGACTGTAGCAAGGTATTTGACACAGTCCCACACAAAACATTAATATACAAGTTAGCTAGCCTGGGAGTGGGTCCCAAGATGGTAGCCTGGTTAAAGAATTGGCTGGAGAACAGAACACAGAGGGTAATAGAAAATGGAGTCCACTCTGAAGAAAGGGGAGTTACTAGTGGAGTACCACAGGGTTCATTATTAGGACCGTTCCTCTTCAGTGTCTATATAAGCGACATTGCAGAGGGACTGGAAGGAAACGTATGTCTCTTTGCAAATGACACAAAGATCTGCAACAGAGTTGATAAACAAAGTGGTGTGGAAAGGATGAGAAGGGACTTGGCAAGGTTGGAGGAATGGTCAAATGTTATGGCAGCTTAGATTCAATGCTAAGAAGTGCAAGGTAATGCTCCTGGGAAAGAAAAACCCCAGGGGAAGAGTACACAATGGGGGGTGAGATACTAACAACAAAATGGAAATGGACCTGGGGTAGTCATATCAGATGACCTAAATGTGGGCAAGCAATGTGAGAGGTCAGTAAGGAGGGCTGGGGGATACTGGGATACATAGGGAGAGGCATCACCAGTAGAAAATAGGAAGTTGTTATCCCTCTGTACAGACAGCTGGTGAGACCCCATTTGGAGTACTTCGTGCAGTTCTGGAGACCCAGTCTCCGCAAAGACATAGACAGGATGGAGGCAGTCCTGAGGAGAGCAACTAAAATGGTGCAGGGTCTGCACTGGAAGACATATGAAGAGAGACTTAAGGAGCTTAATATGTATAGTCTCAAGGAAAGGAGGGAGAGGGGGGTCATGATAGAAACTTTAAAGTGCCTCAAGGGAATCAATAATGTCCAAGAGGGTAGCATCTTTCAGAAACAGAAGTGTGCAAGAACAAGGGGGCACAATTTGAAGATGTGGGGCAGCTCAGAGGTAATGTAAAGAAGTATTTTTTCACAAAGAGGGTTGTGGATGCATGGAACGGCCTTCCGGAGGAAGTTGTGGAGTCAAAAACAGTGATGGAATTCAAGCATGCATGGGACAGTCATAAGGCAATTCTAGAGGGTGGGGGTAGGAAGAAGTAGGCTGTTGGTTAACTAGGATCTGCAGCTTATCCATTAGGTAGGGAAATGGGCAGACTGGGTGGGCCAGGCGGTTCTTATCTGCCATCAAATTCTATGTTTCTATGTCTATAGTAAGGAATTCCATAACATAGGTGCCCTAACACTAAAGGAATGATCTCCTATTGTCTCGTTTCTTACTTTTGAAACTGAAATAATGTAATGATTTCCAGAACGAAAACCTAGCATGAAAAGATAAACATACAATAACTCCATTAAATCAAAAGATAAACATGCAGTAACTCACTGAAATCATCAGGACCTGTTCCATGTAAAACAAATTATATCCATGAGAGAATTTAAAAATGAATCTTTGTTCTACAAGGAGCCAGTCAAGTTGTACTAAAGTAGGACAGAAGTGGTCAAATATTTTTTGTTCCACTTAACACTGTGATTAGCTGAATTCATAACCAGTTGTAACTTTCTGAAGGAGTTATTATTAAGTCCAGACCCATTGTCATTCCTATATAGTAGTTCAGTCTGCTGAAAAACGGAAGAGTGCCTCAATATTTTTTCTGCATCCAAAGTGAGATATTTATGAATGTATGCAATGTTTTCTAAGATGGTAAGTTACATTCTGAGGTGTATTAATATGGGCCCTAAAGGATAGCAAAGTAAGACTGCACCTACATCTCTAACTTGAACATTGACTTAAAGTTTCATAGTTCCAAATTTTACATAAAAGCACAGCATTTGTAGGCAGAAAAAGACCACTGTCCACACAGTCTGTCCAAGGGTTGTCTGTTTGTTGCATCTCTGCAGACCCTAACTGGTCTCCAGAGAGCATTCTTTTCCCAGTTTCTATACAAAAATTCCCCGGGGTCTATCCTATCCATGCTTGAAGCCTGTTACCATTCAACCTTCACAACTTTGGGTGACAGTCTGTTCATGTTTCTACCACACTTTTTGTGAATAAATATTTCCTCACATCCTTCCCTATCCTATAGCTCTCCACTTGGAAGAGGCTCCCACTTTGTACTCTGTTCACCCATGTGAGATACTTGAAGTTCTCAACAATGTCACCTCTTGCTTTCCTCTCCTTCAGAGTGTACATATTATATCCTTTTGTCTCTCCTCATTGGGCTTCCCTTCCAACCCCTGCATCATCTTAGTTGCCCTTCTCTGGACCGCCTCCACCCTCTCTCTGTCTTTCCTGATATGTGATCTCCAGAATTGGACACAGTGTTCCAGGTGGGCATACCAGTGAGCAGTACAGTAGCAACACCACTCTCTGATATAACCAATGTGTCTACAAATGTACTAAATCAATCAATTAGTCAATCATTCAACCAGTCTTTATTTAACCAGGTGGAACACCATTGAGTGAGCTCATTTGCAGGTTGCGCCTGGGTAGTACACATAAGCAATTCAGTAGAACAACAATAACACAAGTCGGCACAACAGGATAACATAGACAACCTGAAACATGTTAAGGCAAAGGGTAATACGTACAACAACTCTGAGTACAACGGAATAATTATATACAATAAGTATACATGTAAAACAACAGTTCTTAATATAAACAATGTGGTAATATAGGAGTCGGCCTGCTAGGAAAAATAATAGAAATGTAAGGAGGCACAAAGAATAAGGGGTAAGAGAAAGGATGAGGGCTACAAGTATCATAGTAGTGGCAGCAGTGCAGTTAGTAACAGGGAAACATTTACAGGGCTCAGAGAAGGTTCTCAAGTAAAGTGATTTGAACTCCACAAGACTAACTGGGTTAACCAGTTTCAAAGTTTTTTGAATTTTATTCCATAGCTGGGACAGCACGTAGCTGAAGGAAGCTCTACCAAAATGGGAATTGATCTTAAATACATATAGTGAGATGTAAGAGTAACTTCTCAGGGAGTCATTGCCTAAGGTACAGGGGGGTAGACAGTCAGATATGTAGACTGGGAGTTTCTTAACAGTAGCTGTATAGGTCCAGAGTACAGCATTCCTTTGTTTCCTCAATTTAAGTGATGTCCATCCCACCATGGAGTAAAGTGCACAATGATGTGTGGTGTAAGCTGCTTCAGAGATGAAGTATAGGGCTCTGTGGTACAAGATGTCGAGCTTTGCTGGTGCTGACTCTGGAACGTGACCACAGAGGAAGTCAGCATAGTCCAAGAGAGATAGTAAGGTAGTTTGTACTAGCCTCTTGGGTAAGCAGATTTTTAATTCTATAGAATAGGCCAAGCCTTTGTTTCAATTGTTTTGAGAGTTCCTCTACATGCTCAGTGAAGGAGAGTCTGTTGTCAATCCATACCCCTTGGTAGTTGACTTTCACAACATAATCCAGTGATTCAGCAAGCAATGAGGTGATAGGTGGCACTGTGCCAGATTTCAAGGGATTTGAGGCCGTAACAAGCAGAGACAGGAGCATGGCTTTTTTTTTGTGTGTGTTTAGGAGTAGTTTTTGGTTAAGGAGGTTGCTTTGTAGTGTATATATAAATGTGATTGCAGGTCTGTACAATCACTCTCAGGAGTAGGCCTGGTGATGTAGAGGACCATGTAATTAGCAAAAAGGTGGATGCTGGCTTACTCAATTCCATGGTCAATATTATTGATGTATAGTGCAAAAAGTAAGAGTCCCAAAATGGAGCCCTACAACACTCCTCAGCTGATTGGTTTTAGCGGAGAAAGAACACCCACTGCTTTGACTTGCTGCATACATTCAGACAGGTAACTAGAAACCTATTTCAGGGATAGTGTGTCCAGTCCAATATTGCGAAGGGTAACCAATAGCAGGTCATGGTCCATGGTATCGAATGCCTTACTTAAATCAAGAAAGACTGTGCATATGTAATTCTTTAAGTCAAAGGCTCTTGGCCAGTAATTTGTTACATTATCAAGCACTGAGATCGTACTGTGATGGGGCCTAAAGCCTGATTGTACTGGATTGAGCAGGTCGGAAGCATCAAGATAGTTCCCAAGTTGATTATTGACTATTTTCTCCAGCAGTTTGGAGAGGATGGGAAGTAAGGAGATCGGCCTGTAATTGTTGAGATCACATGGATCTCCAGATTTAAAAGGGGTATGACTTGAGCAGTCTTTCTGATTGATGGGAGTTTACCCATGCCGAGGAACAAGTTGAAGAGGTGTGTGATTGGTGCTGCCAAGACTCAATGACTGAGCTTTAAAAAGTACAGTCCAATAAGATCCGCGCCCACGCTTTTTCTGGTATCCAACTGGATGAACAGGTCTTCCACTTCTTTGAGAGTAACAGGCTGGAAGGAGAAACCTGTGTCTAGGGCACAGTGGTTAGGGACAGGGATAGTTTTGCCCTGGGTTGCAAGCTGAGTTCAGAAGTAGGTGGCTGGTGATGAATCACAGGCCATCCAAGCGGTGGCAGAGTGTTTAGGATGTCTAGGATCTTGGCTTTGTTGATGATAGAGGTGCCATCATACAAAATTTTTGAGGGAAGGGAGCCAGAGGATGCATGGCTTTGAATATCTTTAAGTGTTCTCCAGAACTTAGCAGGCTACGTGGTGGAGGAGTCCAGCATTGTATGGTAATAGTTAGCCTTTGTGATTCTGATAAGCTTTGTGCAGCAATTCCTGGCTGACCTGAAGGCAGTCCAGTCAAATGGAAGTTTTGATTTATGAGCCTTTTTCCAGAGTGTATCCCTGCTGAGCAAAACAGACTTCAGTTCAGCTATAAACCAAGCGAACATTTTCTTCTTGGTGCAGATTTTGACCGGGGCATGCTTATCTAATGCCCCATAGACAATATTTTGGAAGTTCTCATATGCAGCCTCGACCATCTTGGCCAGATAGAAGTCCTGCCAATACAGTGAGTTCTGCAAGTCCGTGAGGAAGGCCAGAGGACCAAAACTATGTAAATATCTTTTAAATATGAACCTGGATTTAGAGCTTGGTTTAGGTGCTGACCTTATACAAGTGATGGAGCCCTGATCACTGAAGTCAGTGAAGAAGACACCAGAGTGGGAAAATAGGGAAGGTCTGTTTATTAGTATGACGTCTAACAGGAAACTTTTTTTTTTTGCTTGAATGAGTCACTTCTGTGATGATTTGGAGAAGCCCAAAGGTGTCGCACAGATTTTTAAAGGTTTGAAGTAGTCCGAAAGGCAGTCCAGATTGAGGTCACCCAGGATTGTGACTTCAGACTGTATTGCATTTAAGGAGCTGGTTAAATGTCTCAACAATTTTAACCCCACAGAGGGAGGCCTATAGCAACCATAATGTAAAGAGATAAGGAGGTTGAGAGATGGACTTTGATCATTAGACTTTCAAACTGCTTTGGGACAGAGGTAGAATCTGAATTTGAAACAGTGAATTTGTCCCGAATGTAGATGGCAACCCCACCTCCTCTGGCCAGTCTATTCATTCAGAAGATATTGCAGGATGGAATGTTCACCTCAGTGTCCAAAGCAGAGGGTTTGAGCCAAGTTTCAAGACCACCAGAACATCTGGCTTTGTATGAGTAATCCATGTCTGTATGGTGTCTAATTGTTTCAAGAGACTGCATACATTTTTGTGAAGAATACTTAGACCTTTAAGGTTTGCTAGGTCCCTTGGAGCCAAGATTGGTATTAGGGGACCAGGATTTAATTCAACACTACCAGAGCAGAGCAATAGCAAAACTAGAATCCTTTTAAGTGCACTCAACATTAGTTTGTAGGACCATAAGCATACCAGTTTTCTGTAAGGTAGTGAACAAGGCATGGGGTAACTAAAGCGAGCACCAAGGGTGCCCAAGGTTGCATGGAGAAGCATTGTAACCTGATATATAAGCATGGATAGGTAGGGCAGATGGGGTGTGTGCTATGGACTGAATACCTACTAAGTAACAGTGACAGAGTCCCAGTTTGCCAAGGCAACTGAATAGAGCAGTCCAGTGTTGGTGAAATTAACCTAAAGGTGGGGAGGTCATTTGTGCAGGGGGAGAATTACCAGCCAATGGATAAGTACCTATGCAAGGGGCTAGAGAATAAGGCAGAAGACCGACCAGAAGATATAGGAGTAGTGAAGACCACATTTCCTTCAGCAGGGCCTCAATTAACAAAAATAATGCTGCAGACAATATTTACAGCTGGGTCCCTGTAGTGATTAGTGTATTGAAAAAGTCAATTCCAGAGGAAATTAACTGCTGAGGTCTACTGTCACAGAGTGTGTTAAATGCCTGAGGTAATGAACTAGGGCCTGGGCATATGCAGGATGTGAAAACCTTGTCCGTATGTTTCTTTTGTTCTTCAAAATGATTGTTGGATAGATAGCACTTAAGGACAACTACATTTAAAGTTGATTTCAATTGAAAATGCTGATACCTGGTGGTAAGTCAAAAGACAGAAGAAATGGTGAATTGCTGAGGTCCAGAATCACAAAATGTGTTAAAATTCCTGAAGGTGATGAACTGTGTCTGCGTATATGCAGGATGTGAAATCCTTTTGTCTGTATGCTTCCTTTGTTCTTCAGAGAGGTTGTCAAATAGCCCACATACAGATCTTTTAAGAACAGGTCAGACAAAAATGTGAATTTAGAGCAGGACCCAGAATCAGTGAGTTTGTCAGACTTAGACGCTTGACTTATTTTTGCTGAGAATGTCTTCCAAAAAGTTAATTTTAAAATGAAAATGCAGATACCTGGTGGTGATGTTTTATAGAAATCCAGTCCAGGAGACTTTCACAGATGTTGTGAGCAAGAATGGTGTAGTTACTCCAGGCAGAAAAAACATGTAAATCCACAAAAACGAACCTATAGACAAACAGAAACAGCCATCCACACAAACCCAGGAGGCAGATCAGTAGAAAATGACAATGTTTGTGGTGAAGTTCATCCATGCCTCTATTTTAGCAGTTCACAATTTGAACAGAAATCACAATTTTGCCCTTCTACAAGAGATGCTGATATAATTTCATATTTATAATAGTGGAACGAGAAGTTAATGCTTTGTGCAATAATAATTTACCACTAGGAAGGCATAATATATTGGGAGGAGAAAGGGTGGCACTGGTGGAGCTTCAGGAAATACACAATGTCATTATCAGAGGCACAAACAAATGGGGCCATGTGGTAATACTAAACAGAAGTGATTACTTAAAGGGAGCAGTGAGACTGTTAGGAGACTACGAAACTTATGAAAAATGTAAATGTGACCCAGCTAGGCATTTTAATTATGAATTACAGAGCTTCATAGATGCTGCAGTACCTCAAGGCATGATCAGTAGTAGAGATGCAGATTTCATTAATAATCCACACTCCAAAACAGCTACATTTTATTATCTCCCTAAACTACACACACAAAAAAAAAAAAAAAACAACAACAATCCACAAGGGAGATCCATTATTTCTCATCGTGGGTCCCTGTATGAAAATCAGTCTAAATTTACTGATTTTTTTCGATCAGTTGCCTCAAACCTATCATCTATTTTCAGGGATTCAGTGGACATACTGGATAAATGAAACTCGGTCAAGTTGAAATCTATATGCAAATGGATAGTTTTGATGTTTTTTCACTATATACTTGTGTTCTGCATATTTGAGATGTGAGGCATTATGATTCTAGCTTGAAGACAATATGAGCCCAGTTGTACCACCTGTTGAATTTATGATTAGATCAGTGGAATTTATACTGAATCAATTTTTTTTCTTTTTAACAGGCAATACTATTTACAAAAAGGAAGGACAGCTATGGTGGAAACATAGTGCCTCATATGCTAACTTATTTCTTGGTTTGGGAATTCAGAATTGTGTTTAACAACATTTTGGATACATTTCATAAAAAACATAGTACACTGGTTTTGCGTTATAGAGTATGCACTCTTGATATGGGATGGCACAGACCAAGAAGCAATGGATTTTGTGGAATTCTTGAATGGGAACCACACAAATCTGAAATGTACATTTGAAATCCAAACAGACTTTCAGATTCCTCAACTTAGAACTATGTATTAGGGAAAACAGTAACATAGAACCCAGAGGATACAGAAAGAAAACAATGGGGACTACAGTATTACATGCCTCAAGTGCACATTTCCCTGGTTTGATAAATAGCATTCCTTGTGAACAGTATATTCATTTAAGATGTAATTGCTCCAGGAATTCAGATATTAATCAACAAGCTGAAACACACACTAATAGACTTTTACTGTATGGATACAAACAAAAGACCCTAACTAAATCTTGCCTGAAAAAAAAAATAAACAGAGATGCTGTACTGATTCAAAAAAAATAAATAAATAAAAATGAAGGCTAACTCTGTTAAGAAGGGGGATAAGACCTTTTATAGGTACATTAGGGAACAAAAAAAGACCAAGGGAGGGATACTGAGGCTTAATAAAGGGGAGGAAACGTGGGTAGAGAGTGACAGTGAAAAAGCAGGGATACTGAACAAATATTTCTGCTCAGTATTCACAAAGGAAAAAAAGGGGGAGGTACCTAAACTAAACAAGAGAAACACTCTGGAGATGGGGGTCAATACCAGTCCATTTACAGAAGAAAGGGTTCTGAAAGAACTAATAAAATTGAAGGTGGACAAGCAATGGGGCCTGATAGGATTCACCCAAGAATTCTAAAAGAACTAAGGGTAGAACTAGTGACACCGCTGACTACTCTCTTTAACAAATCATGGGAGGATGGGCTGGTACCTGAGGACTGGAGGAGGGCAGATGTGATTCCGTTTCATAAAAGTGGGAGCAGGGCAGAGGCAGAAAACTATTGACCGGTTAGTTTGACCTCAGTGATAGGGAAAATTATGCAGTCACTTCTGAAGGAAAGAATTGTTGAGTACCTAGAGGCCAGTGGGGCACAGAACCCAAGGCAGCATGGATTCACAGTGGGAAGCTCGTGTCAGACAAATCTAATAGATTTCTTTGAGTGGGTGACCAAAGTAGTAGACCACAGAGGGACTGTGGACATGGCCTACTTAGACTTTAGCAAGGCATTTGATACAGTCCCACACAAAAGATTAATAAACAAGTTAGCCAGCCTTGGAGTGGGTCCCAAGATAGTAGCCTAGATAAAAAATTGGCTGGACAACAGGATACAAAGGGTAGTAGCAAACAGAGTCCACAGTGAAGAAAGGGGGGTTACTAGTGGGATACCACAGGGTTCAGTACTGGGACCAGTCCTTTTTAATGTCTTTATAAGTGACATTGCAGAGGAACTGGAAGGAAAAGTATATCTCTTTGCAGACGACACAAAGATCTGCAACAGGATTGATACACAGGATGGAGTGCAAAGGATGAGAAGGGACTAGGCAAAGTTGGAGGAATGATCAAATGTATGACAGCATAGATTCAGTGCAAAGAAGTGCAAGGTAATGCACCTGGGAAACAAAAACCCAGTGGAAGAGTACACAATGGGGGGTTAGATACTGCCAAAAATAACAATGGAAAGGGACTGGGGGGATAATTATATTAGATGACCTAAAGGTGGGCAAGAAGTAAGAAAGGCTGGGGGGATACTGGGATGCATGGGGAGAGGCATTAACAGTAGAAAACAGGAAGTTGTCATCCCTCTGTACAGACAGTTGGTGAGACCCCATCTGGAGTACTGTGTGCAGTTCTGAAGACCCCATCTCCACAAAGACACAGACAAAGTGGACGTTGTCCAGAGGAGAGCAACCAAAATGGTGCAGGATCTGCACCAGAAAACATATGAAGAGAGACTAAAGGAGCTTAATATGTATACCCTTGAGGAAAGAAGGGAGAGGGGGGACATGATAGAAACTTTCAAGTACCTCAAGGGAATCAACAAAGTCCAAGAAAGTAGTATCTTTCAGAAAAAGAGATGTGCAAAAACAAGGGGGCACAATTTGAAGATAGAGAGAGGAGGGCTCAGAAATAATGTGAGGAAAATGTTTTTCACGGAGAGGGTTGTGGATGCATGGCACAGCCTTCCTGAGGAGGTTGTGGAGTCAAGAACAGTAGGGGAATTCAAGAATACAAGGGACAGATATAAGGCAGTCCTAGTGGGGTGGGTAGGAGGAAGTAGGCTGTTGGTTAACTAGGATCTGCAGCTTATCTGTTAGGTAGGAAAATGGGCAGACTATGTTGGCCAAGTGGTCCTTATCTGCTGTCAGATTCTATGTTTTTAATGCAGACTGACTTTTGTTTAGAAATATAACAAAGTTACGCATAGAATAAAAAGCATTATTGACCACTGACCAATTTTACAGAATTCAGACACCTGAAAAATTTAGAGAGGAACCCTGAGTTACATATAGCTGGGCAAGATACCTTAACGATTGTTACCACCAAGTTATTGGCTCATACTATTAGTTGGCTTCCCTCTAAACCAATGGGAATTTTCATATGTGGGAATTACAACTGTTGCAGATTTTTAATACAAAGTGATAACTTTAAACACTCCATTTCAAAACAAATGTATGACATCAGACAGTTTTTATCATGTGTGTCCACTTTTGGTATCAACACATTGGCATCACTTGAAATTAAATATATGTGGGTAGAACAGTAAGACAGTCACAAAAAAAGTCTACAAGAACATGCATAAGATGTTAGGGGGTAAAATCCCCTCCCCCCACAATTCACTCTGGAGATTTCTTTAACTTGACAGTAATATTTTCTAGAACACTGTTTTTTTTAGATTCTTGTGAATTACCTAATGTAGCACCAGTGATAATACAGCACTGCAGAATATTATGCCTTTAATGTGATTTATGATCTAGCTTACTACTTGCCAGTAGATACAGGCCACATGGTCTATCAAGTCTGCTCAAGTGTGTAGCAGCCCTTCCCATTTACAATCCCACTCAAATGAATGGCAAGTGAGATTGAACCAAAGTAAGCTGTTTGTGATATTTCCAGTGAATGGGGGAAATTTGGCTGGAACACCGGGGAAATTTCCCTACTCTTTTCAATAAGAAAGGAAATGAGAGAAATCCTAAAAACAGGAACAGTCCTGGGGGGGGGGGGGATGGATTGACCAATAATTTCTATAAAAAATATGCTGAAGAACTGTGTGTAATACTGGAATCAGTTTATGATTTTATTTTTGTAAATAAAGAGGGAGGGTTTCTGGATTTAGGCACACCAATAATTAGCTACATTTCTAAAAAAGGAGTTAAGCATTCTTTAGGAAACTGGAGACCAATGAGCCTCCTAAAATGTGATTATAAAATTCTAGCAAAAGTTCTGTGCAAAAGGGTACAACAGGTGTCTAAAACTTTAATAGATACGGCTCAGATGTGTTCTTTTCCTAACAGAAGTATTCAACCTAATCTAATCTTGTTGAGAGACATTTTTGAAACAGCAAGCAGGAAGGACAGGGCTGGGTATATCATAGCATTAGATCAGGCTAAAGCCTTCAATAAAGTTGAACATCAATATTTATGGCAGGTTTTACATAGGTATAGGATTTCTAAAAACATGATTGGGTAGATAAAGCTCCTCTATAGGGGAGCAGGTGTTACGCCAGTCATTAACAGTTTATAACAACTGGTCAGCAATTTTTCCCATTGCCTGACCAAGTTATAATTTACCATTATAACCCGCGGGTTATAACAGCAAACACAAGCCAAGTCACTCAGACACAGCCCCTCCCTCATTGGCTGTTCATGTCCTCTGGACAGGCTCAACAGTTTTTCATACATGGCGGCTCCTCAGTCACTTAGCAAGGAGCTGGCAGACCGCGTTGTCCTAATTTGGCTTTAAAAAAAAAAACACGACTACTATGATTAAAAGCATGTATGCAGTTGCTCCTTCCATTTGGAAACTGTAACGCACAACATTTCCGACACTCATTCTGTAGTTCGCTCGCTGCTTTGGTGGTCAAACAGAACAGGCAGTGGCAACCTCAGGTAAGCTGCAACCATAAAATGAAGCTAAATAAAAAATTGCTGACCAGCAATTATAAATAATAAAAGATGGGGACGTGTTCTTAACTTGCATTTAATGATTGCCCTCAGTGTGGGATGCTGTAATAAACCCCTCGGGCTTCGCCCTGGGGGTTTATGAAGCATCCCACACCTCGGGCAATCATTGAATCCTTATTAAGAACACTTCCCCGTCCATTATTGTATATTTTCTGGAGCACTAACACCGTTCAAGAGGGAAACAAAGAAGGAGCAGGACAGAGAGCTGTACCAGTTAAGGCAGAAGGAAGCAGGAAGGGAAGTCAGAATAGCAAAGGCCCAAACTGAGGAAAAGATAGCCAACTCAGTTAAGAAGGGGGATAAAACCTTTATAGGTACATCAACGAGCGTGAAAGACAAAGGGAGGGATAGTGAGGCTGAATAGAATGAACGGTGGGTGGGCAGAGGAGACAGTGAAAAGCAGGAATACTGAATGAATATTTTGCTCAGTATTCACAAAAGAGGAGGGGAAGTGCCTAATCCAATTAACAGAAGCACTCTTGATGGGGGTTGATCCCAGTCCTTTCACAGAAGAAAGGGTTCTGCAAGAACTCCTAAAACTGAAAGTGGACAAAGCAATGGGTCCTGATGAAATTCACCCCAGAATTCTAAAAGAATTAAGGGAGGAACTAGTGAAACCACTGGCTACTCTTTTTAATAAATCATGGGAGGATGATGTGGTACCCAAGGACTGGAGGAAAGCAGATGTGATTCCCCTTCACAAAAGTGGGACCAAGACAGAGGCAGGAAACTAGAGACCTGTCAGTCTGACCGCTGTGGTAGGGAAAGTGATGGAGTCACTTCTGAAGGAAAGAATAGTTGAGTACCTAGAGGCCAGTGGAGCACAGGACCCAAGGCAGCATGGGTTCACAGCGGGAAGGTCATGTCAGACAAATCTAATAGATTTCTTTGACTGGGTGACCAAAGTAGTAGACCAGGGAGGGGCTGTGGACATGGCCTACCTAGACTTTAGCAAGGCATTTGACACAGTCCCACACAAAAGATTAATAGTCAAATTAACCGGCCTTGGAGTGGGACCCAGGATGGTAGCCTGGTAAAACATTGGCTGGACAACAGGACACAGAAGGTAATTGTAAATGGAGTCCACCTGAACAAAGGGGGTTACTAGTGGGGTACCGTGAGGGTTCCAGTGGGTCCAGTCCTTTAATGTCTTCATCAGTGACATTGCAGAGGCACTGGAAGGAAAAGTATGCCTTTTGCAGATGACACAAAGATCTGCAACAGGGTTGATACACAAGGAGGCGTGGAAAGGATGAAAAGGAACTTGGCAAGGTTGGAGGAATGGTCAAAGTATGGCAGCTAGGATTCAATGCAAAGAAGTGCAAAATAATGCACCTGGGAAACAAGAACCCGGGGAAGAATACACAATGGGTGGGAGGTAGTAACAACAACAAAAAAGGAAAGGGACCTGGGGGTAATCATATCAGATGACCTTAAGGTTAGCAAGCAATGTGAGAAGGCAGTAGGGAGCGCTGGAGGTATACTGGGATGTATTGGGAGAGGCATCATCAGCAGAAAACAGGAAGTTGTTATCCCTCTGTACAGACAGTTGGTGAGACCCCATCTGGAGTACTGTGTCCAGTTCTGGAGACCCCCATCTCATGGAGACATAGACAGGATAGAGGCAGTCCAGAGGAGGGCAACTAAAATGGTGCAGGGTCTGCAGAGAAGCCATATGAGGAGAGACTAAAGGAGCTTAATATGTATACCCTTGAGGAAAGAAGGGAGGGGGGCATGATAGAAACTTTTAAGTGCCTCAGTGGAATCAACAAAGTCCAAGAGGGTAGCATCTTTCAGAAAAAGAGACTTGCAAGAACAAGGCGACACAATTTAAAGATAGAAGGAGGGTGGTTCAGGGGCAATGTGAGGAAGTATTATTTCACAGAGTAGGTAGTGGATGCATGGAACAGCCTTCCTGAGGAGGTTGTGGGGTCTAAAACTGTGGGAGAATTCAAGAATGCATTGGACAGACATAAGGCAATTCTTGTGGGGGGTAGGAAGAAATAGGCTGTTGGTTAACTAGGATCTGCGGCCTATCCTGTAGGTAGGGAAATGGACAGACTAGATGGGCCTAGCGGTCCTTATCTGCTGTCAAAGTCTATGTTTCTATGAATAAGACAAGGGTGCCCCTTAAGCCAATTATTATTCACATTTGCATTGGATCCGATTGTAAAACAGATCAAATGGGATAACCAAATTGTATGACTAACCCCCTTTTAGGTGTATTATCTGAGAAAATAATGGCCTATGCAGACGATGTTTGCCTATTGGTCCAGAATAAAGAATGGGGGGGGGGGCAAGGCATTACAAGTTTTTAGAAAATGTTCTCAAATATCAGGTGCTCAAATAAACATGGTAAAACGTGTGGCCATACCGGTGGGATTAGGAGGAAAATAGGACCAAGAAATAGCAGGGGTAAGATGCAACGAGGCCCCCCAAAACATTCTGGGTATTTGGTTTTGCAAGAAGGATACAGTCACTCATAATTGGGAAAAGCAGTTAGATGTATGTGAAACAAAAGTCAGAATATGGACAAATTGGAAACGGGGGAAGAAAAAAAGGGTAATGATAATAAAAAAATGTTGTTACCAACATGTACTTATTTGAGTTTTGTATACCCCCCGTACACTTGGAAACTAGATTATATAGCAGTTTCTTCTAAATGTTGTGAGGTAGTAGCCTGAACCCAGTAAAGAGGGATATTACCTACTTACCAATAAAGAAGGGTGGATTTAATATGATCAATCCAATAGTATTTTTTCACACAGTGTTTATACAAAGCATATCTAAATGCTATAAGGAACCACAACAAGGCTCTTGGCAAATATGGGTAGTGAAATCTCTACAGTTGTTTATGGAAAAATGGGAACTGCTCCCCCCGAAGATATTACAAAGTGGGGTCTTCCTGATTATTGCTCTAGATTCTTTATGGAAACTTAGGAAGTGGAAAATAGAGAAAGAAACATTTTAACAGTAGGAAGAAAGCAATTATATCTGAACGTGATTGGGGGGGTGCTTCAGGAGCCTTTACTATTTCCAGAGTGCTCTCCATCCAAAATGCCCCATGCTTTAAGAATTTTAACTGAGACTGGGACACCGATAAATATGTGGAACATAAATTGGTTGTGCTGCCATGGGAAACTAGGGGTACAGAGAAATCTTAACTATAAAGCGATACAGGAGAGAGATTGTCCTAAACATACATGTATAAACATGGAGGAGACAGTGCAGCAGTTTTTCTTTGAATGTCCAGAAATAAAACAATTTTTGAAGGAAATAGCATTTAAATGGCAGTGGCTCTTTTTGGCTAGAATTAATTATCAGACCCTTGTGCTAGGTGAATTTTCCAGGATCTAGAGAACCTTTCATACTAGCTCTTTGAGGGTAGTATTTTCAGTTATAAAATAATATCTATAGCAAACTAGATTCCAGTATGTATTACAGCAAATACAAACTACTCCAGGGGTTCTCATTACACAAATAGAAACTGCTATTGTACAAGTTAAAGAATATGAGAAAAAGAGATTGTCGAATGAGAATATTTCACTTTTGTGGAAGAATTTTGTTAAGTTTTGAAAAAGGGGGAAAGAGATGGATGCATTTAAAGTTTCTGGTAAAGGGGATGAGACCTACAGATTAAGTAAAGGAAACTAGAAGTATAACTAAGAGGAATGCTTTTGGGGTGAACAATATGAATGTTTAATGTTAATGTTTTGTGTAAAACATCTGTCGGCTCTACATGTAATACTTTTCATGTGATGTAATGTTTGTTTTTTGTTTTAATAAAATTCCCATGCTCTTTTCAATAAGTGCCATGGGATCTTTAACATTCACCTGAACTACCACCAATCCAGACAGATGGGACCACAGTTTAACATCTCATCCAAAAGACGGCACCTCAGAAGTGCAGCACCTCCCCCCTAATGCTGCACTGTGGCAGTATTGGGATATTAACCCAAATGCTAGGTGTAGGAACTTAACCCAGAGCCCTCTGATCTCCCAGCCTCAGAAGTGAGTGTGCTACCTACTGAGCCACTGACACTGATCTAATGTAGTACCAGTGATTATATAGCACTGCAGGATATTATGCCTGTAATGTGATTTATGATGTTAATGTAGTACCAGTGATTACAGTATATAGCACAGCAGGATATTATACCTTCAATGTGATTTATGATCTAATGTAGTACCAGTGATTATATAGCACTGCAGGGTATTATGCATTTAATGTGATTTATGATCTAATGTAGTACCAGTAATAAAACAGCACTGCAAGATATTATGCCTTTAATGTGATTAATGATCTGATGTAGTATCAATGAGTATACAGCACTGTGGAATATTATGCCTTTAATGTGATTCATGATCTAATGTAGTACCAGTCATTATAGGGCACTGCAAGATATTATACATTTAACGTGATTTATCCTGTCAGGATTTTTGCATACACTTACAAAACTTGTGAAAGTTGTTTTTACAACAAAATTATACTGACTAACGTAATCTTATAGTTGACTATAGCAACAGAACACAGGTCATAGTAAATATCCAGACAAAGATATAATGCTGCTTTATGTCTGAGGTAAATGACTTTCAAGCCATGCTTTCCATACTAATGAATTTTAAATTCACTGTAATTTATAACTTTTTGGTGTAAACAGTCAAAGGGATGGATACAGGACCTACAGGATGATCTGAAAAAAACTGGAAAGGTGATCCAGCATTTAGTAGCTTGACTTCAGTGCCAAGAAATGTAAAATTTTGCATATTGGAGCCAGGAATCCCAGGACGGAGTATTATCTGGGATGGGTCCTCATATCTGCAACAAAGGAGGAGAAGGATCTGAAAGTGATGATCACAAGTGACCTGAAGCACTCCATGCTGTGCAGGAAAGCAGCAACAAGGACAAACAAGATGTTGGGATGCATAGCCAGAATCAGCAGTAGGCACAAGGAGGTTATACTGCCCTTGTACAGGTTGCTGGTGAGACCACACCTAGAGTATGGAGTACAGTACTGGTGACCACACCTTGAAATGGACATTAACCTGCTGGAGACGGTCCAGAAGATGACAATTAAGATGACTGCTGGGCAGCACAGTATCCATACGAAGAATGAACGGGCATCCTGAACATGAACTTCCTGGAGGAGAGGAAGGAGAGAAGTGGCTTGATTGAGACCTTGAAGTTCTTGAAAGGGACAAAGAGGGTGGAGAGAGAGGTGGTCTCTTTAAGGTAGTTGGTGGCCAAAACATGAGGAGATACAGTCTTAAACTGGAGGGGGAAGGGTTAGAAGGGAAGTAAGGAAGCACTTCTTCATGGAGAGCATGGTGGCCAGTTTGAATGTGCTGCCAGAAAAAGTGGTCTCCTTGAAAATAGTGGGCAGCTTCATGATGGGCTGGGATAGACATAAAGGGAAATTAAGGATCACAGGAGGGGCATATGGAAAGGATAGGAGGATGGGAGACAGGGTCAGTAGCTTAAGCTGTGGACCCTGCAATATGAGCAGACTAGATAGACCAAATGGCCTTATTGTGCTAGTGTCTTTGTATGTTCATATGTTTGTATAAAGCCGAAACTCCCAGGTGGCAGTGCTGTGGGCTATGTCTGTATCCCTGGTGTAATACCTGGACTGGAAATCCAGTCCATGCTCAGACTTTGATCTCTCGTTGGTTGTAGTTCAGTGGGTTATGTCTATAACGCAGGGCTAATGCCAGTGGTCATGCCCTTACCTCTGCTTCACCTTTCACGTCAGAAGCAGAATATCCAGTCCCAGAAAACTATGTGACAGTGAGTGTGAGTGTGAAAGATGAAGAACCCTCAGTACTGGAGTCAGGGAACATGAATGAGATTTTTTGCCAGCAGCTTTCTGAAGAGAGCACCATCAACTGTAAGTAGATGGCCTGCTAAATGTTTCATGTATGATAGATGGTGAGAAGCCCCAATGATCCCAGAGTGGGGAATGTGAGTTAGTTCTCAAAACTGGGACTTCCAGTTGGCAGTGACGGGTGTTATGTGAGTATCATTGGTATAGTACTTAAGTGGGAAACCTGAGTTCATTCTCTTTCTAGGGATTCCTGAATGACAGTGCTGGGGGTTATGTATGTTTCATTTGTATAATGCTGGATGGGAAACCCGAGTCTGTTCTTAAACCTGAGGTGGCAGTGCAGAGGACTTTTGTTGTAGCATTGGTATAATACCTGGGTGGGAAACCTGAGTCCATTCTCAAACCCAGGACTCCCAGGTGGCAGTGCAGAGGGTTATGTGTGCGTCACTGGAATAATGCTAGCGTAAGATACCCAAGTCCATTCTCAAACCCAGGACTCCCATGTGACAGTGCAGGGGGTTATGTCTGTATCATTGGTATGATGATTGGTGTATCAGGGCTGCTTCCACTAGCAGGACCCAGGGCTGTTCCTTCAAGTTTCCCCACCCAACTCAGTCTCTTCTCCTTGATCAATCCCACCTCCTTTCTATGCTCTCCCTCTAACTCTCACCCCATCCCCCTCCCCTCTGCTCACCTGCCTCTCTCCTACTTCTCCCTATGACAGTGACCTTCCAGCCTCCCTGTTGTTCGCATCGTGCCATCCAAGCCCTCCCCCACCATGTGTGCTGTCGACAAACCCTTGCACATAGGCTGCTTGCTGCCCCTTCCACTCCCTCTCCCTCTCCTGTGGGGTGACTCTCCCTAATGCTCAGTCTGATATTGGGCCACTCCTGGGGAAGGGTCTGCCTCTACACCTCACATAATTTATAGGCCTTATGAATACCTGCTGGAGTTTCAGTTGATGGATCAATGTTTAATGATATATTCTCTGGTTTAACTATGTATTACTCTGTAGCAGTACCGTTATGTGTTCATTACTGTAACATGACATGGAAGTTTTGTAAAAGAGCCTCAGCTCAAAGGTTATTTTTCAGAATCTCTAAATAAATAAAATAAATAAATACCAGAGTTGGAATCCTGAGTCTGTCCTCAGTCCCAGGACTCCCAGGTGACAGTGCAGGGGGTTATGTCTGTATTGTTGCTATAACAGCAGGTGGGAAATCTGAGTCTATTCTCAAGCCTGAGAGTCCCAGGTATCTGTGTAGGGAGGTACACATGTGTCACTGGTGTAATATTAGAGTGGGTAACCTGAATCCATTCTCAAACCTTGAAATCCCAGGTGGCAGTGCAGGGGGGTTATGTGTGTATCATTGGTATTATTGTAGGTAACCTGAGTGTATTCTCAAACTCTGATCTCCTCGGTTGCAGTGCAGGGGGTTATGTCTGTACCACAGCACTTATTTCCAGTGGTTGTGCCCTTACCTCTGATTTACCTTTCTTCTTTTAACAGTAACAGAATTTCCAGCCCCAGAAAACTATGCTGCAGTGATTGTGAAAGATGAAGAACCATCAGTATTGGAGTCAGGGAACAGAAGTGAGACCAGAGGCCTGCAGTCTCCTGAAGAAAGCACCATCAACAGTAAGTAGTGGCCTGGTAAATGTTACATGTAGCATTGATGTTGAGAAGTCCTGACTGTCTCAAAGTGGGAAACCTGTGCCTGTTCTCAGACTCACATCTCCGAAGGTGGTAGTGCAAGGGGTTATGTCTAGGGCTAGGGCCAGCTGCAGGTTTTTGTGGGCCCTGGGCAGTGGACCTCCAATGGGCCCCCACCCCCTCACCTCGACCCCCCTAACCAAAATAATGTTTTTTTTAATGTCAGAGGTCCACCCTCCTCCTCCACACCTTCACCTCTGCAAATCAGGTTATCTATCACAGTGACAGAAAACTCAGGGGACCACCTCTGTTATGACAGATCAAGGGATTACCTTGGCAGGTCCTATGATACATATTAGGTCAGCTGTCAGCACTGGAGTCGAACAGAATTTAGTGGGGGGAGATGAATATGTAGAGGCATAATACATGTCCTACTTGCATCTCTGCATCATCCCAGTTGCCCCACTTTACATTTATCCATTGCTATGCTATTGTTCTTGCATTTGATTTTTTGCATCATCATTATCTTACCTGCTACAGGTGCTGCTCTTGGCTCTTTCTTGCAGAGTTTGATTGGCTGCACTCAGGCTGCAGAGACAGTTTGTTTTCTTTTCTTTCTTTCTTTCTTCTGACTCCTTCCTCCGAGTCCCCATCCCGACCTCGACCCTCCCTCCTCCTCCTCTGAGTCATCCAGGTGAGCGGGCCACATGGATTGGGATTTAATCTCCTTCTCCAATCTCTACTCTTCACAGCTACTGCAGGCTAGCTCCGCTGGTATTTTCAGGCCTCAGGCTCATCATCGTCACAGCACAGGCACAGCATGCAAGCAACTCACACTCCCTCTCTGTCTCCTCCTGTCTGCCCACCCACCCGATAACTCGATAAGAAAAGATTATAAAGAAAATTAGTAAGACGATGAGCGTGAGCGATGACCCCTCTTCTCTTCCCCTGCTGGCCTTACTCCCGTCTCCAGTGCGCTGTGATGACAGATGAATCCTAACTATCTCCTCCCGCCTCTAGACTCTGGCCACCGCCGGCAACCCTGCGCTGCACTTTTGCTCACAAGACAGTTAAGACAGCAGGCTTCTCCCTCTCAAATCGGTCCTCCAGGCTCCACCACGCAACACGAGTCCAACTGTCTGTCCTGCCCACACTTTCAGTCTTTGCCAATCAACATCGCATGCATTGCAACAGCCCACCGCGTCCTGCTTCTGCCTTCTGCGTGGCCGTGCATGCACAATAATCAGTATATGGGTAGACAAGTACAGGCGGCAGCAGCAGCTAGTAGCCAGCTACTTAGCTTAGTTAGCTCAAGCTCAGTCTACTATGCACACATTGCTGGGAGCAGCTGGGATTTGGAGTTTGAAGGACCGACATGTCTGGGGACTGTGTGTTTGTGAAATTGTGTTAATCTATCGAGGGGACAGCCGCGGGGATGGCAAGTGAGGGAGCGGATTCCCAGACAGATACTAACACAACACGACTCCCAATCTGGCTGGCTGAGTGTTTTGGTTTTTTTTTTTTTTACTTTTACAGTCCTGTGGTGGGCTGTGGGCCTCCTCATTTGTCAGAGCCCTGGGCAGTTGCCCATGTGGCCCGGGTGCTGACGCCAGCCCTATCTAGGGCTGTGCAAACCTTCCAAAGTTCAACTGCACAAACGTGGGAAATTGATCCATATAAAAGTTCACCAGTCATTGGACTAGTTCACTTTGATTCAGAAAACATTATTATTTGGACAGAAGGGAAACCCTGATTGATCAAAAAAGGCAACAGTTGCTGCAGGAACACCCGATTAGGGCTTTCAGCATTATAGAAGCATTTTTAAGTAGAAGAACCTGTTTCAGTTTCTGTCTTCAGATATTACTTTTCTTAGTCTGTACACCATAAGACAGGCCACTCGATCTCTGCAGGTGTGCCAGTAATCAGTGCATGACTCTGTTCAGGCTATGAGCTTAACAAATCCAGTGATGGAGCACTCAGCTTGGGGTGGCAACGCCAGCTGTCTACCATCAGATGGGGAGATCCCTCCCACAGGCTCCTCAGGCACAGGCATTTTAGTAGGTAACTCATTTTGATGGGCATCTCAGATCAAGGCATGGCTAGGAAGGCTTAGTCTGTTGTTATTTTGAAGACCCATGATGACCATCATGTTGCCAAGCCACCTGCCACTATCTCATGCACACCAGGTAGCTTCCAGTATGTGGGGTATAATAATGAGGGATACCAACTCTGTCATTAGTTGATAGCCCTCATTAGCATACTCTGCACACTGGAAGCCACCAGGTGTACACAAGGTAGCAGCAGGTGGTTTAACGGCATAATGGTCATCATGGGTCTTTCAGAATAACAAAGAAAGACTTCTGGTGATGTCACCAGAGAGATGGCCTCTTAATTCTGAAGCTACCCTACCTCCCAGCAAAGAATTAACTCCACACAATCCTACAACACAAATATATGAAGAAATGCATAAATCTTTTTGTGGAGGTAAACCAGAAAAGAGATGTCGAACAAAAAAATCAAAACTTCAACCAGATCCACGGAGATTGCGCCCGACTGGTTCAACTGTCAGCGGGAGAGATTCCCCGGCGAGCATGGCGGGAGCGGACACAGAAACAGAGCTGGAAACTCTATCCAGAACAAGATTTGAGACATTATTAGCAGAAATTAAGCAATCAAGAGCAGACACAAAACGAGGATTTGATCAACTTCATCATGACATTACCAAACTTGAGAACCGAGTTACTACGGCAGAGGGGAGAATCTCAACAGCAGAAGATGACCTGATACACCTTTCCCAAGCAGTTGAATTAATCACTCAGCAACAAAAATCTCTAAATACAAAATGCCTGGATCTAGAAGCCAGATCCCGGCGGGAAAATCTACGAATTTATGGCTTGCCAGAAGCGACCGAGACAGGAGACGTGTGACTTTCTGGGAGACCTGCTGAGGAATGTACTCTATCTCCCATAGGCCTTCAATTTTAAAATCGAAAGGGCACACCGAGCCCTAGTGCCTAAACCCACCTCAGCGACGGCAAGGCCTAGATCTGTCGTGGCAAAGTTTTCAAGTTACTGGGACAAGGAGCGAATCCTAAAAACAGCATGGAGGCAAAGAATGGTAGATTATAATGGAGCTAGATTATTTTTTGATCAAGACTACCTGCCCATCATACAACAGCAGAAGCTATCATACACTATAGAAACATAGAAACATAGAAGTTGACGGCAGATAAGGACCGCAAGGCCCATCCAGTCTGCCCATTTCTTTTTCTACCTTATAAATGTGCCATCGGCCTTTGCTCTGTCAGTGACCTATCTATTCATAGTCATTTGTATTCCTCCCTTATGCCTATCCCATGCCTGTTTGAAGCCCTGCATTGTATTCATAGCCACCACTTCTTGTGGTAAGCCATTCCATGCATCTACCACCCTTTCTGTGAAAAGAATTTCCTCACATTCCCCTTAATCGGCCTCCTCTAATCTCATGCTGTGTCCTCTTGTCCTGCTATTTTTCTTATATTTAAACATGTTAGACTCTTTCACCTTGTTTATGCCCTTAAGGTGTTTAAATGTCTCGATCATATCACCTCTCTCCTCCTTTGCTCAAGGGTATACATATTGAGCTCTGCTAATCTGTCCTCGTGATGTCTTCTGATGCAGTCCCTGCACCATTTTGGTTGCCCTTCTCTGGACTGCCTCAATTTGGTTAATGTCCTTGTGAAGGTGTGGCCTCCAATACTGCACGCAGTACTCCAGATGGGGCCTAACCAATGTCTTGTACAGAGGGATTATTACCTCCCTCTCACGACTTGTGATACTCCTACTAATACACCCTAACACCCCCCTAGCCTTACCTACTGCTTTAGAGGTCTGCTTGGATGATTTTAGGTCATCAGTGATGATGATGCCCAAGTCTCTTTCTTCCTTTGTGACTGCTAGCAACTCCCTCCCAGCCTATAAGTGGCTTCAGGGTTTCTCTTCCTTATGTGCATGATTTTGCACTTCTTTGCATTAAATCCTGTTGCCACTCTTCTGACCATTTCTGCTAGTTTATCCAGATCTCTTCTCATTCTGCCCATCCCATCTGGATCATCTACTCTGTTGCAGATCTTGGTGTCATCTGCAAACAGACAAGCTTACCCTCTAGTCCATCTGCAGGTCACTAATGAAGATGTTGAATAGGACTGGCCCCAGGACTGATCCCTGAGGTACCCCACTTGTGACTTGCATCTCTTCTGACTGTATACCATTTACCACCACTCTGTTTTCTGCCAGTCAACCAGTTTGCCACCCAGTTGACCAACTTCGACCCACCCAAGCCTACCTAGCTTATTTATCAATCTTCTATGTGGAACAGTGTCAAAAGCTTTGCTGAAGTCAAGGTAGGCTACATCAACTGCTCCCTTGGTCCACCACTCTGGTTACCCAGTCAAAGAAATCTATGAGATTAGTTTGACAGGACCTTCCTTTTGTAAACCCATGCTGTCTTGGATCCTGTGCCCCTATGGATTCCAGGTGTTGCACTATCCTTTCCTTAAGGAGTGCCTCCATAATCTTGCCCACTACTGAGGTAAGACTGACCGGTCTGTAGTTCCCCGCCTCCTCCCTGCTACCACTCTTGTGGAGTGGGATCACATGAGCCCTTCTCCAGTCTTCTGGGACCTCTCCTGTGCTCAGAGACTCACTAAACAATTCTGCTAATGGCTCTGCTAGTTCCTCCTTTAGCTCCTTAAGTACCCTGGGATGTATGCCATCAGGTCCCATTGCCTTATCCACCCTGAGCTTAGCAAGCTCTTGTAGGACCTTTCTTTTGTGAAGGGAGTAGTGCTCACCTCCCTCCCCTGTGTCCATGATGCTGAGCTGTGGGCCCTGCCCTACCTTCTCTTCAGTAAATACTGAGCAAAGTATCTATTAGGATAGATGCCTTTACAGGGTCCTCCTCCTCACATGCTCCCTTTCTCCATTAAGCTTAGCAATACCTCTGGACTTTCTCCTTTCACTAATGTATCTGTAGAAAGTCTTGTCACCTTCTTTACTGTTCGTATAGTGTTTCCTCAGTTTGGGACTTTGCCTGCCTTACTGCCTTACCTGCTTCCCTTAAGGCAGTTTGGCATGCCTCCCTATCATCATCCCGCTGTGTTCCTTATATTTTCTGAAGGCCAGCCTTTGGCTCTGACCTTTCTGCTACTGTATTTGAGAACCAAAGTGGTTTCCTTCTTCTTTGCACTTCCTTTTCTGTCTAACACAATGGGATGTTGCTTCAAGTATTGTATCCTTAATGCTTGCCCACTTTGCCTGTACCTCCTCACCTGTGTTTCTTTTGCCAGGGCTAGCTTAACTCTGTTGGCCATCTTATCAAAGTCAGCTCCTCTGAAGTCCCATATTTTGCCTTGGAATGGGATGATTTAGATGTAGTAGCCAAATTGAGCCATACCATGTGATGGTCACTGGCCCCAGGTGACCTTCTACCTGGAGATCTGTGATCCCTTCTTTGTTAGTCAGTACTAGATCTAGGATAGCCCCTGTCTCTTGTGGGTTGCTGTACCAGTTGTTTGAGGCCCTCCCCTGCAGGAATCCACTATGAGTCTAGTTCTGGCAGATGTTCCTGCTGGTATTGACCAATCTGTATCTGGCATGTTGAAGTCTCCATTATCAGAACCTCCCTTTAGCTGTCATGTTTTGTATATCTTCTAACAGTAATGTGTCTATGTCCTCCTCTGTCTGGGCCTGTAGACAACCCCAGTTCTTATGGCTGTCCCATTTCCTGTTTCCAGGGTGACCCACAGTTCTTCTGGCTCCTTATGTGTATTCTGAATTTCTGTAGCTTTGATATTTTCATTAACATACAGGCCACTCCTCCCCCTTTTGCACTTCGGTCTCTTCTGAACAATACATAGCCAGGTACTGAAGTCTCCCAATGTGGTTACTGGTAAACCACGCCTCACTAATTGCTACTATGTCCAGTTTAGCCTCTGACATTATTGCCTGCAGGTCTGGGATCTTATTTCCCAGGCTGTGAGCATTTGTGTACATGATTTTCCATTGGCCAGATTTTGGTGTGTTAGTTGTTGGGTGAAGTTTGGCATTACCCCTGTGCATCGTATGGGGAGACAAACCTTTTTTCTTACCTGGTGATGCAAATGAACGGCAATATTACGCAAGCTGAGAGAGATAGGAGTCCGATTTCAGACCCCATATCCATCTCGCCTCCAGGTATATTGGGAGTCGGGCACAGAACTGTATCAGACATCCGAGGAGGCTTATCAAGCAATGAAGAACTAGGGACATGATATCCTGCTTGAGTCGAGATCAACGGACAAACTGACAAGCATTCAGACACAGTGGAGCCTGACATCCTCTAGAAAAAACAACAGGAAAACAGGAGAATTGTTGGCACCGAACACCATGTAGGACATTAAAAGGATGCTGCATAAACTTACACATGCAAGAAACGACGAGGAGCAGACGGAGGAGAGAGATGGAGGTACCTGAAGGTGAGAACTGTTACAACGGACTGAGATTCGTCTTCGCTGCCTTTTGCAGCAGGCCTGACATTGATCTTTAGGTCACAGCAGGGCAAGGCTCCAGACGAGGCTCATGTTTATGTTTTAATCCTCACGGTTGATCACAGAAGTGCTAACTCAGGGCGAGATGTGAGCCATGACTTTCGGTTGGAGTTTAAGCAGCCTATCTCCTCTTTTCTTTCTTTGATTCTTTTATAATAATAACGTTAATAAATAACACGATTTTGGAAGGTTATATACTGTATGGCTAACAGAGAAGCTGTAATGCATCGTGGCTATGGGACTGAGATGCATATTCTCCTCAGGGCGGTCCAGCTACATACCTCTAATGCAACAGAGGGAATCAAGACTGCAATCTTTTCTTCCCCACAGGGGTAACTAGTTGCTTGGGGGGATACGAACAGACATTGTAGGGAATTGTTCAGAACTCACTTTTTGTTTTAAAAAAAGTTTTGCTGGGAGGGGGTGGGAAGCCTCAAGTAGGTACACATGGTTAGTTTGCCTTCTCAGTTGCTCCTTTTGCTGAGCATGATGGAGCTGATGAAAACCCTATTAAGTTGGCAAAAGGAGTCTACTTTAAGTATGGCCTATACATCGGGGAAGGTGACGACAGGCCAATACATCAGGCCAGGAGTCGCTAGTCTTAGGTTCCAGGAGGATCGAGTCAGGACACTGGTCTCCTCTCCTCCAACTCGGGTATTTGTAATCCAAGCTCATAGGGAACATAAGAATTTGTTCCCCTACCTTGGAGGTCAACCTGTGTATAGTTTTTTTCTTTTGGTAAGTTTACCAAAGGGGTATTACTGGGGGGGAGGGTTAAAGTTACATTGCTGTTTGTTTGTAGTTGTTTGCGTGTTGAGCTTAAAATGCAAGGACATATATACAACATACCATCTTAACGAAATACATAGACTATGGCAAGGAAGATGGACTACATTGAGGAGAGCAGGGACATGGAGAGGTCAGGTTAAAATATGGAGAATTGGGAAGGAAATAGTAACACAAATAACATATATTTGCATATAAATGGCAGATAAAACTATCATAAGATTCATTTCACATAATGTTAATGGTCTGAATAGCCCTGTTAAAAGATATAAGGTCTTGGCAGAAATTAAGAGACAAAAACCTTTTGTATTATTACAAGAGACCCATTTGAGTAGAGAGGAGCACCAAAAAGCTACAGAGAATGGGGTTTAACCAAGTGGCTGGTGCTTCATACAGACAAAATAAGAGACGGGTGGTAGCGGTTCTTGTATCTCGAGGTACCCAATTCCAAACAACTTCTGCTTACTCAGATCTAGAGGGCTGCCTTATGGTCCTTTCTGGAAGTTTGGAAGGATCCCCTATCACCCTGGCCTCGATATATCTTCCACCGGGGTCATCGAAAGAGGTCGCTAAATTGCTATTACAAAAAATAGTGGAACTTCAAAGAGGGCGTTTGATAGTGGGGGGGGGGGCCTCAATCAAATCTGGGATCAGAAGGATACATCTAGATCTTCGATTTTTAGACAAAACCCAACCAGTAAAATGATTAGAGAACATCTGAGAACTGCCTTTTGGGTGGATGCCTGGAGATATGAAAATTTGGGGAAAAGAGAGTACACACAATTTTCCTATCCTTATAGTTCATACGCTAGAATAGATTACATGCTGATATCAGGGGAACATCAAAATCTGGTAACAGATTGTCGCCACATCCCATCCATGCTATCCAACCATTCCATGCTTCTGATGGAGATGGAGTGGAGCAC
The DNA here is from genome assembly GCA_016271365.2 of Neoceratodus forsteri. Classification (NCBI taxonomy): domain Eukaryota; kingdom Metazoa; phylum Chordata; order Ceratodontiformes; family Ceratodontidae; genus Neoceratodus; species Neoceratodus forsteri. The sequence continues at coordinate 414,025,946 of CM057457.1, read as the reverse complement.
TTAAAGGAGGCATACCCTTTGGAGATTTAACAATTATATGTTGAATTTGAAGGAGTTCACAGATATGGCGAAAGCCCATCTGGAACAGATAATTCAGGAGAATAAAACACCTGGAATATCGTAGGGAACTCTTTGGGATACGATAAAAACAGTCTTCAGAGGAGATTGTATTAAATATGCAGCACATTTTAAAAGACAGTATAATCAACAGTTGGAAAATCTCCAAGGCCAATTATTAGAACTGCAGAAGCAGCATGCAGCTGGAGATGATTCTGTCTCTTCGGACATGCGAGAAATTAGACAAAAAATCCAAAAACTAATTGATATTAAAACAGAACAGGCGTTGCAACACATGCGTCAAAGATATTATGAAACAGGCCCACGGGCCACCCGCCTTTTAGCTCATAGATTGAGACAACAAGTCTCTCAAAATACCATTTCCCAGATTAGGGATCACACCACAGGAGGATGGTACGAACACCAGAGGATATATTGTTGTGCTTTAAAGCATTTTATCAGACTTTATACACTCCTGAAAAAACCTCAAGTGAACCACAGATTCAAAAATACCTGGAGGGACTTGAGTTGCCGAGACTATCGCCGGAAACTAGAGATTCTTTAGAGACACCCATTACGATGATAGAGTTAGAAACTGCGATTAAAAAGCTTAAATCAAAAAAATCTCTGGGCCCAGATGGGTACATCCCAGAATTCTTTAAGTTCTTTAAAACAGAACTTAGCCCCCAGTTACTGAAGACATGCAGAATAGCGCAAATAGGGGAGACCTTCCCAGATACCTGGAATTTTGCAGTCATCTCCAGTATCCCGAAACCAACGACATCACACAATGTAAATCATTCCGTCCTATTTCGGTACTCAACATTGATTGTAAAATATATAAAGCTATATTAGCAAGAAGGCTGGAAAATGTTTTACCCAAAGTAATTGCACTAGACCAGACCAGTTTCATCTTGGGGAGACAGACACAAGACAATATTAAATGAACCCTTCATATATTACACCACGCTGCCCGGTCGAGATCCCCTTTTTTACTGATGAGCTTAGATGTGGAAAAGGCCTTCGACTGGGTAGAGTGGAAGTTCCTAGAGATGACCTTAAGCAAGTTTGGCTTCTCAGGGGCCTTCATTAAAGCGATAAATAGTATTTATACAAACCCCAAGGCCTATATAAAAATTAATGGCTTGGTGTCTGCTCCGATATCCCTATATAGAGGTACCAGGCTGGGGTGACCCCTCTCCCCCCTCCTCTTTGCCCTGTATTTGGAGCCCCTAGCTCAAAAGATTTGGCAGGAGAGGGTGGTGAGGGGGTGGGAGATAGGAGAGGTGACACATAAATTAGCCTTGTATGCAGATGACCTACTCATATACCTTTCTGATCCAGAACAATCCATAGAGCCGCTATGGAACTGCCTAACAGAATTTGGTGAACTAGTGGGTTATAAAATAAACACCACTAAAACCAAGGTGTTGAAAAACCAATAAATGCCCTAAGCTAGGATAGTTAGGTCCTTTCCCTTTAAATGGGATCTTACACATGTTAAGTATCTGGGGGTCTATCTAAGCTTCCATGCGGACCAGCCTTACACACTCAACTTCACCCCAACATTAGATAAACTTAAAAGAGACTTGAGAGAGATGGGCTCTGACTCCTATACCCCTGGTACAAAGAGTAGAGGCAATCAAAATGGTGATACTCCCTAAGGTATTATACTTAAGCCAGACACTGCCTCTGCCCATTCCAGACTCATATTTCATGACACTGCACAGAAGAGTCTCTCGCTTTTTGTGGGGCCAGAGGAAGCCAAGAATATGGTTCTCCGCTCTTCAGATCCCAAGGAGGGAAGGAGGTCTATCATTACCCAACCTGAAATTATATCATCAAGCAGCCCAAATAAGAACAGCCCTATATTGGATGGACCACTCATACATAGCCAGATGGAAATCTGTTGAACTGTATGAAGGAGGCATAACAAATGTAAAGAATATCTTGCTCTCAGAAAGAGGGGATAAACATTTAAGAGAGAAAATAAACCCATATACAGAGTCCACCTTAAACACTTGGCATAAAATTATGTCAGATAAGAGGGCTAAAGATTGGAGATACTGATTGTTATCAATACCCTATCTGACATCTTTTGCTCCTGCCAGGTGGGATAAGGGATACAAAAAATGGGAGGATAAAAAGCTGCATTTAATCTGGCATTTCCTAGAAGGAGAGGAGATCCTGGATTTCCAAACGCTAGTCACTAGACACAAGATTCCCTGGCAAGATAGATTTCATTATTTCCAGATTAGGGCCTATATTAGATCACTTCAGACACAGATACCACATAGGAGAATACCACCTCCCCAGTTAGCTGAAGTTTTAAAATCTGCAATAGAGGGGAACCCACCCAAAAAACATATAATTTCAGTTTTATATATTGCACTGCTTAGATGGAAGGGGGACTCTATCCAAACTATTAAGAAAACTTGGGAGGTGGACTTGGGGCTCCAGATACAGGACAAGCAATGGATTTGGGCAATGCAGAGAATGCAATGGGGGATATCTGCCATAAACTGGAAGGAATTTGCATGGAAGATGTTTACTAAATTTTTCAGGATGCCTGCGGTTCAGGGGAAATACCTGGGGTTGGGGGCCTCAGGGTGTTGGAGGGTGTGGTTGTTCTCCTGCAACAATGGGACACATTTTCTGGGGTTGTCCAAAACTACAAGAATTTTTGGTGGGGCTGCAGTGGGCCTTACAGACCCTTGTGGATCCTGATTTGAAAATAACTCCATTGCTGTATTTATTTTATGGAATATCCTAAAGGATATAGAGATCCCGATACAAGTAAATTCCTTAAAATAGCCTGTCTAGCAGCACAAAAAGCAACAACAAAAAATTGGCTATCGCAAAAAGAAGTTACTCTACAGATGTGGCATGAAATCATGATCTATATATACAGAATGGAAGCCATGACGGCAACACTCAACAAAAAATATAATACAGTCAAATTAATCTGGAGGAGATGGGTAATTTATATGTCAAATGAGTTCTAGGACTTTATTCCTTAATGTAACTTAAACTTAAGATAAATAAGGACATATTAAAACACATGGTCTGGAGAACCAGTCCTAATATGGGGAGCTGTGGGGGACTAGATTTGCTGTAGCCCTGCCACTAGTTAAATTTGAGTGGGTCTGAGCCTGAATTTAAATAAATTTTATTTCATCTGGAATCATAAAATTCATTGAACAGCTGTAATTCTTGAAGGGGAAGGTAATAATAATTGAAACTGAAGTATTTAACTGTGTAACTGATTGAGTTCAGGCTCGGACCCAATAAGAATAAGGATCGGTATATCTAAAGGCATTATATGAAATAAGAACCAGATGGCATGATCCCGCCCTCTCATGTAAAAATATGAACACCATATAAGTGATAATTTAATTGTCCTTGCCTACCTGTATTGTACATAGTACGAGTATGTTTGTAAGAAGGAACACAGATGTGTGTACGTCAGTTTGTACTCATATGGAAAAACTTTTAAAATAAAGAAAGTTTTAAAAAAAAAATAAAGAAAGATAACACCTGAAGACTGAAATTGAAACAGGTACTTCTACTTAACATTTTACTTTAATACTGAAAGCTCTTATTGGGAATTTCTGCAGCAACTGCTGCTCTTTTTTTAATTAATCAGTGTTTTCCTTTAATAGTCCACACACAGTTTAAGAGCTGCGCTCAGTTAGCGAGGGGGTGCTCCTATCAGAGGTTGCTGACCTCAATTACAAACAAAGAAAGAAAGGAGCACTCAAAATGTAGTAAATAAATGCTAAAATAGCATTTTATTTATTGCCAGTAATGAATTAAACTGGAACTCTGCGCACAAACACCGAAGTGCAGGGGTTCCTGTTTCATTCATTACTGGCAATAAATAAGATGCTATTTTAGCTTTTATTTACTACGTTTTGAGTGCTCCTTTCTTTCTTCATTTTCCTTTAATAGCCCTGGCAGCAGGATGAGGTGAGTGGGTTGTGGGGTAGTGAGGAGAGAATGTTAGCTGGGGGACAACTTTCTCTTCCTGGAGAACATGTGGCACCTAGGACAGTCCATCACTTGGGCTGCAAGCAACATGAACTCAAAAAGCAATCACGTGATGGCCAGGAGAGAATGAGCCACAGCTCTGTGACGCTCCATCTGAACCCATGGCTATATCTTTTAAGTTTCACCAATTCTAAGGGGAAACTCCACTAATTTCACAGTGACCCGATAGCTGACACTCCAGGTGCAACACGGAGGAGATGTTTCATGACCAGAAGCCGTGTTTACCACTTGAGCAGCAAGGGGCCTTTGAAGAGGATTTCAACTTGGCAGTGGGCCTAGAAGCAAAATGGGCTAAATGCAGTACCTCAACCCCTACCCCTCCTCCCGACCATTCTGAGTCTGTTTCTTTGGAGCAGATATATACTGAAATTAAAATCATCAAAGAATCTCTATTATACAACGGCAAGAAAATATCCTGGACTCTGATTGGGCAGTGTGTCTCTGGCACAGTGAGATTATCCCAGCACAACCTCACAGTACTGATTAGTAGGATTTGTATTTGATTTGTTGCATTTTTCTCTTAAGAAACAAAGATATATTGCCACACTAAAAATGTACTAAAAACATTTTTTAAATGTTTTTAGTTTTATTTTGTATAATAGCAAGCCATTGTATGATAGCAATAATGCACTCCAAGGTGTGGGTTGTGCTGGGAGAACCTCACTTCTAGGATGTTGTATACAACCACCATCCAGGCATGAGGTTATCCCAGCACGACCCACACTCTGTCATGCATGTCATTCAAACTGTGAACCTTTTGCTAGTGTACCCAAATGTACTGTTCTTTGGGGGGATGCCAGATATCTTTCACCTAAAGGCACCTAACTAGGTATCCAAAATGAAGCATTAAAACTCTATAAAAGACCTTGGGTATATTCTTACCCTTTCCCAGTCTGGTAACACCATCAAGCTTATGAACAGTTGTCAGATTTAACTGTCTATACGTCACATGCAAAAGGGCTGGCAGATGCCCAGACAGTTTTTTTACAAGAATATTTTTACTAAAGATAAAAATATGAAAAATGTAAACACAGAACACTGTATCAGAAAGCATACAATCACTTACAAGAAAACAAAGATAACTGCAAACTCCTACCAGCATACAGTTAGACTTTTTATATCTAATATATTACCTCTTTACAGTGCTTATAGTTAGATCTTGTTTCTTAAGAGCCCAAAAAGAAATGTCACACCGTTGAAACACAGAATACCGTTTAAGAACTCTGTGTTTCCACCCCTTCTATGATGTTATCTAGCTCTTCCTTTTAGAATTTAAAAATTATACAAACAATGATCTTCCTGTCAGGAGATATTTTAAATACTGTGACTTCAGCAAAAACTAATTTCCCAATATGACAGTCCTTAAATCAAGCCTTTCATTTGATCTTATGTGGTTTCCTGTTCCCCTGGGAGGTCAAAGATTTTACAACGTTTCACACTATTTTGATATAAAATGTTTTTCCTCCAAGATGTCATAAAGGTTTATGATCCCTATATCCTGGCAGCTGGGTCAGGTCTAATTAAGTCAGATAAAAAGAAGACCCTTAATTAAGTCTCGCTAGTCTTTTAATTACCTCCTGGTTTCAGGTTAATATATCCTGTTATTCCCACTAAAACATTGGGGGGGGGGGACCCATGGCACAGCTACCTTATGGAGACAATCACACACTACATATTTTTGTATTACAAATATCATAGAACAATCATAACCAGCTGGCAAAGTGTCACAATGTGCACTCACCTGAGCATGCTTGCCCTGCTCACTGCAGTGCATTTAAATCATTGCTGGTGACCCTGAAGTTCTAAGATGGGAGTCACAGTATGACTAAACACTATTTTAAAGTAAATAGCTTTAAAGCAGGTGGATATCACTCATCCATGATATTGGCAAGCCTGTGAGCTAAAAAATAACCCAGATAAAAAGTTTTGCACTCCAAATCACTGAGTTGCAGTCCAGGTACTAGACTACGAACTACACACTCACTCTTCCTGCTTCCTGTTGCATACAAGCAGGGCTCAAAGTATACTCGAATACACAAATGAGCAAAAACTGTCTTTGTGGTTAAAAGACCATTGTTAAAAGTAGGAAATTAGGCTACATAAGTATGAGCGCCAATATGTGCTACAAGTACAGTGCACATGACAGTGATGTGATTGTTTAATGTTTTTGATCTATTGCAAGCATGTTTATCATTTTGGGGTGGGTTTCTTCCTAGGAATCTGGATGTTGAAGCATGTAGGGATTTGTGGGCTAGGGCACAGCAGCGACTCCTGTTTTCATGGGCCACGCATTGAGGAGTCAGCTATTGGCTGGAGTTATAGTTACTGAATAGAAGTTCTGAGAGAGTAATTTCAGAAGACCTAACAATTGTGGGGAGGTGGGTGAGTTTTGGGAGGATCATGGGGTGAGGAATGGAGGAGGGAGGGGAGAGTCCCTACAGCTGCTCAAGAATGACTCAGAAAGTTAAGGCATATACTCAAGATATGATCTAATAATTGGAAAATGTTGTCATGGAACATAAAGGGAGGGAAAGAAAACTTAAAGAAATATTACATTCTTAACAGTTAATTAGATACCATATAGTGATGCTTCAGGAAACTCGTATAACAATAGATCAATCTAACCATTTGAAGAAATTATGGGTGGGGCAGGGTTTTTTTATGGGTCAGAGTAATAGACAGAGGCAGTGGCTATACTTATACATAAATGTGTGCCTTTTACCATGTCTCAGGAATGGGAGGATCCTGAGGGCCAATATATTTTAGTCCAAGGGTGCTTGGCAAACACTGAAGTAGTTCTGGGCTTGATTTACGGTCCAAACACAGACACTCCCTCATTCTTTCCTCCTGTTACCACTGTTCTGTCTTCAATCCCAGATGCCCCATACATCCTGGGTGAAGATTGGAACTTGGTGTTAAATAATGAATGGGACAGATCATATTGTAGGAGAATAGGATTATCACCAGCACAAATAGCTTTACAAGAACTGAGCTCAGATATAGTTCTTGCAGACCCCTGGAGAATTTTAAGTTCCTTGGCTAGGGAGTATATGCACCCCTCCCCATAAGGCCTATTCATGAATAAATTATTTCATTATTAATGCTTCTCTTTTGGAAGGAGTAAAGGCAATGGGAATAGGTCATAGGGTAATATTGTACCACTCCCTGGTATATATGTCACCTTGTCAATATAGGAAGATCATAAAGTGTCTGGCTCATGGCCCTTAAATACTCTTCAATTGGGAGAAATGAATACAACAACACATTTGAAGACCTTCATAAACCAGTCTTGGTTAAAAAATAATACGTCAATTGAAGCAGTGGATGTTCTTTGGGGAGCCTTGAAGGCCTTGTGGGGAGGGGGATTGATTTGACTGGTCTCTATTTAGAAGGCTAAACTAAACAAGCAAAAGGAGGAATGGTTATCTAGAATAACTGTTCTGGAATCCCACTTAGCAAATAAATCAAAGGAACATCTCTGTGATGAACTTATTGCTTTGAGAGCCAAGTATCAGTCCCACCTTTTAGATAAAGTATCTAATGTTGCTACTAAGATCAAGGCCACACACATAGGCCAAGGAGAGATGGCCAGTAAGCTCCTGGCTAACAGACTGAAACAGCCAAGGCCAGGCCTCTATGTGGATCACAGCTATAAAGCTCCAGGGTTCGGATCTCTGTACTTCAGAGCCAATACAAATAGTCAGTGAATTTAGGGATTTTTATCAAGTTTTATATATAACCCCCCCCCCAAGGATAACCATTATTTGGCCAGACTTCAACAATTCTTAGAGGTAACTCAATTACCAAAACTCTCCCAGGCACAGGGTAGCAGTCTGAAAGGGCCAGTAACAGTACAAGAAATAGCAACAGATATTGAGGGCCTTCACTGAGATAAGTCCCCAGGCCCTGATGGCTTCCCTCCATTGTTTTATAAAACTTCAAGGAAGAACTGGCTTCCATGCTGAGGGACCTATATAATTGTCTTGTCAAACATGAGATTGAGGAAACCTCTCAATTTGAAGCTTGAATTATAGTTCTTCCAAAATAGGGGAAAGATCTCACTCTATCCGAAAGCTATAAACCGATTTCCCTCTTATACCTAGATATCAAAATATTAACCAATGTGTTAGCAAACAAGTTAAAAAAAGTGCAGGCAGATCTAATAGGATTAGAGCTAGTGGGATTTGTCACATGGTACAATTCCAGTGACCACTTTTGAAAAATGTTCCACCTAATTTCTGTGCCCAGGGAGAGGAGCACTGAAGAAGAAAAAGCTTTCAGTAGAGTGGAATGGGACGTTTCGTTTAGTCTTTTGTTGGATTTGTGATTTATTATAGTTTATATCGGAGGGTTTACTTACAATTATAACACTTGCAATAAAAGTTCTTGTAGACAGTTATAAAGTTATACAAATATCCAGTTTATTTCACAGGGCTGTGCAAAGCAAACACAGACGTCTATGTAGAATTCTTAGATTTTCACTAAGCCTTTATATAATTAAACACTAATATCAGCACATTTTATACCTGCACCTTGAGATATTTTGCCACCTCCACTACTACCACATAGTATATGAATTAAACTTACATTCGCGGTAGGTTCAGCACAGAAGGAACATCAAAGCATCACTGTGCTCAGCTGCGTGACAACTTTGATAACAACTTAGCCCATATATGTACAGTATATATATGGTTGTGGATAAATAGACCATCTCTGTATAATACACGACCTCATAATTAGCTCACATGTTAGGTTCCTTGCTTGTACAGACAAATAAATTTAAGCCGAGGTACTTATAGTCTGTAAAAACAAGATAATTTTGTTATCCCTTTCTTTAAGGAAGTGGCCATAATTCTAAATTGAGAGAACATCTGTGAGGGAAGTCGACCAGCCTGGACTCCCATACATTTTTTGTTGTTGTTTATATAATGAGTTAACACAACTGGAGATGAAATCCTTTTACAGGTGCAGCTCACAAAAAACACAAACACAATTTACACATAAAAAACAATAACAATACAATTTCTGAAAAATACATATTTTTCTATGTCAAAAAATACAAAAATGAAAAGAAAAATTATAAAAAGCATCAAATACAAGTGAAAATATTTAAACAGGACCAGGAATAGTTCCGTTACTGGTAATTACAATTACTCTGCTGCAAGTTCCAAGAATCAATGAAAGCACACACAAGCTGTAGTAGACAACAAGTGTTGGTACAAAGCATTTGAAAAAAAGCCCATAAGTTGCCAAGTTCCTAATATTTGCTGAGTATGAGGTAAACATACATCTAGGTTTCTATACCATTGTTCTCCGAGTATAGCACCCCTTTCTGTTTTTCCATCATGAAATTTACAAAGGCCTATTTTTACTCTTTAGTCTTAAATGACCCCACTGTGGTAAACTGTTTTTCTAAACCCAAAGAAAACCATGTCATTAATTTTCGGCTTACAGCAAAGACTTTCCCGTCAAGCTCCGTGCCCCCCTTTCCAAACCCTGGACGGGACAAAGCTTATGCCAGTTTCAGATACCTAGGTGTCTGGCTTGATCAGCATCTTGATTTTGACACCCACATTGATTCCTTACACAAGAAACTACTCCCTAAACTCGGCGCCCTATATAGGAACAAAAGCTGTCTTCCCTCTCCTGCCAGGAAAGCTGTTGTTCAAAGGATGATACTCCCAATACTCGACTATGGTGACATAATCTATACTGCTGCTCCTTCCTCTGCCTTGGCCAGCCTTGACTTCCTTTTTCACTCTTTCTGTTGCTTTATCCTGGACTGCCCACAAACAACCCACCACTGCATCTTTTACAGCTCCTTAGCCCTACCATTCCTCCAAGACCGCAGACTAACCCACTGTGCCAGGTCCACAGCCAAATTCTGGTCCCACACCCTTCCCCCCACCTGGATTCTGTCCTTTCCCCACAACTTCCCCCTGCCTACTCCCTCAGAAGCATGGACTGCAGGCTCCTCCACGTCCCTTTCATGCGTACATCCAAAGGGCAGGTAACCTTTAGATTTCATATCCCACAGCTATGGAACGCCTTGCCAGTCGATATAAGACACTCACCCAACCCCCGCCTCCTCAACTGCCTACTCAGCACCCACTTCTCCTCCAGCTCCTCATGCTTTTGCTAGTGTCCACTATGTATTAGTACTTATTGGTTTTGTGATCTCTGTAACACTATCCCATGTATGTTCCCCCTCCTATGTTTCTGTATCTATCTGCCAATTGTCTGTATGGTGGGTGGACCCCTCACTGTGCTGTTTAATCTACTGTTCCTGTAATTGTACTATTGTCTTGGGACTTGTTCCCCACGTCGTATCTGGAATCGAGCTGTCCCTGCTCAGTATGCTTCCTGGTTAAACTCGTAAATAAGTAAATGTGCCTATGAACTAATGCTGTGCATTTGTGAGTGCATGGGCCTTTTATGGCTAATTTACCATTAAAATATAAAATGCTAGTGTATCGCAATATGCTTACACATTGAGCTTATAAAAGAGAACCTAATATGTTCCAATGTGTTTATACATGCTGGATTTTGTAATATCTAACTTAGAAATGTAATTAATATATTTTTCTAAAGCTTAAATGTTCCAGTATTTATATACATACTGGACTCGTACAGTTTAACTACTAATGCTGACTGTCTCAGCACTTGTACCATGTGTGGAGCACATAGGTTTTTATTAATGACATGCTTATGCCATTTGTGATCTCCTGACCTTCAGCCACTTTGGCACAGCTGTGATTTAACTGCAGGTGTCCCACACTAAGCAAGACATGTTATATAATGTATTTAAGTAGCTGTATAATAATTTTGAGACAAAGCAGACTTTAAACCTTAGAATACATACATTAAATGCATGTAGTTAAAATGAATTTCAGCCACAGAAATGGAAAATAGTTACTGCAGTATGATGCTGAACCAGAGTTTGTAAATATAAAAAAATACAGAGTTTGTTGAAGAGGCAACCAGTTTAAGGTAGGCAATGCAAAAATGTTTTTTATGCCTGACATTATTGTCCTTGTGTGAAAATCATTGTCCATATGCAAAGGAAACTGGTATTCAGCCTTCCGGCTCAACAAAGTTTGTATCTCCATTGTTAATGCATGAATATAGTGATGCAGACAGGGTCCAGGTAAGCCAATTTAGCCTGAATAACAGTCACATTGAGAAACATAGACACATGCCAAATTATGTAATCATTAATGACAGTGGTAAAGTTCAATTGAAAATGCAAGATTGAGGACCTAACAGTACAGTCATTTCAGTCGAAAAGTCATTTTATTTGTAATAGCAGCAACGCAGTACTGCCAATTTTCAGCATAGACAACTCATGTGGATATTATTGTCCAGAGTTACATTTATAAATGACAGCTTTAGCTTAATGAGATGTGCCACACTGAATGCAATATCACATACAGACATTTTAAGTTCAACACAGCAAGAAAAATGTAGCCCAACTCATTTATCATGTACCTGCACAATGGAGATCAGAGCAGGCACAAGCAGTATAGGAGTACTCTACCTTACTTAAGTCACAGTGAGCAATAAAAAAAAAATTCACATTTATGTTTGGCAAAATAAAGTCAGATCACATTTTCATACTTTGTTAAGGCACCAAGACAGACAGAAAGTTTGCATGTCTCAGTATCTTTAAATTGTAACTTAAGAAAAAAGGTATTACATACAGCACAAATTGCATTATTTTGTTTTGCATATCATTAGCCAAATTATGCTCAGTAGGATAAGAAAATAGTGCAGCTTACTCACATGTCAATTAAAGTATTTATAATGCTCTAAAATAAATCCCTGTTTTGCATAATCTCAAAATGTATCTAATACTCTCATAGTGTTTCTAAATCTGTAGTGTTATATACTCCAAGTGTATCAATAAGTTCCTCCCCCCAACCTTTGCCTAGTCATGGTGGAAGGTAGTACGGTATTATTTTGATTTCTAAAATGAACTTACAGATATGCAATTAAAACATTTGTAAAAGGAATGAAATGTTGAGGGCACATTATATACATACATTTTTCAGTGTAAATGCACCCTATTTTTGGTACTGGTGTTAGAAGATTTTTTAGAAAATCATTTAGATTATTTCAGTAGTAGAAGAACCACGACTCGTATGTAAAAGTATCAGGGTGCAAGAAGATTTGGATCCTGGTACTTCTACTGACGAAGAGAAAGCACAAGTAATTGCCTAGAATTAATTGGTCCCACACTTGATATGTTGACAATTTAAACTATTTTACACAGGTATATTATACATTACTTTCCTAGTGCTAACTAGAACTCTAAATATAACAAAAACACATATCCCATGCAACGAATACCCTGTTTATCATAACATAATGCTAATTTAAATGTGTGGGTTAAAATGTACCCACATTGCCTTATCTTTGTCCTATTTGCAGGACTGGAGCTGTTTCTGGTATTGCAAAACAAGTGTAAAGTTGACACTAGCCAGTTACTTGTAAACTTTACTTCTGTTGAACCTTGTCTCTCACTGTGTGATTTGTGACTGTTGGCAGACCAAGGTGGGAGTTGAACTATGCATGCACAGTCTCTTTTTCATGGGCAAGATGGATTCTTCACAGCATTCATTTTCCTACAAGGGAGGCTAAAAAATAAAAGCTTTAAAGTGTTAGTTGTCTAGTGGCAGTAAATGACAACATTTAATATGCAGTTCATATGAATGTTTCCCACTTGGAGAACATAGGAGTTTAGTTATGCAACAAGGGTTGCACACTATTTTAAATGTACATATCTATACCGCATCTGAGGTGGTATTAAGGCAAACAAAGCTTGCTGAGGCAGCCCCATATGTCTGCCTTTTATATCATATCATATGGTGAGGCTTTTTACAGACATGATGAATCACACCAAAATAGCGGTAACAGTTGCATTATTGTGCATACCCAATTCCTGATGAGCTATAAATCATTTTTATCAGTGAGTATGCAGATGTAAAACAGGATACACACACATAAAACAGTGTACACACGTCTGCCACCATTCTTAGAATGTTATTATTAAACAAATAGGCATGAAATAATTTGTCAGTAGCATACTCTGAACTTAAACAGTGTAATTAACAATCCCAATAGTTATTTGCCTCCCATGAGCACATCAGTTGTTAAAACAGCCCCTACTGAAGACGGTTAATCGATAGGGGTGGGGACATCCAGACCCTTCATGTCCATTGCTAATGCTCCCATGATGAGTTTTGACTTTAATTATTTGTTTTTGTTAACCAGGTAAGCACACTAGACAACAGGTGCCTATTTTCAGGTGCGACCTGGGAGATTACAATACAGAAAACATGGTACATTGTCATGGTAACATACAGGCTCACATACAGGTGGAGCCAGAGTACAATGTAGAGACATGGTACAGAGTCAGAAATAGCAACATGTTACAAATACAACTTGTATTAAATGGTAGAGAGGACATTGCACCTTGTATTATACAGTAAGGAAGACATTACAACTACAGGGTATCATGAGAGCATGGGGAGGCAGGAGATTATCAGGTAACCACAAGGGGAGTATAAGCAGTGCACTAACAGGGTGATTGTCAGGTAACAAACAAGGGGGAGTGTAGGTAGTGCAGTAAGCCAGCAGGGTACTTAGCAAGTATAGAGAGGGGGAGGAAACAGCAGGAGGACCACCACGACGGAGTCAGGCTCCAACTGAAGAAAGAGTACTGCCATACAGTTGTGTGCCTGGAGGTCAGGGCATGATAACATGGGGTCATCTAAGTTCTACAAGGGAGGGAGCTAATGGGTAAGGGGGTAAGGGGGCACCTCTCCAGAGGAGGATGGGAAGTGCTATAGTGGAGAGTGGCAAAGGCCGATTTTCAGCATGTAGGAAAGGTGTCAGGGGTGAGGGAGAGACTCCTCTGCATCTAGTTGGCACAGCAACAAGTGGAAGCTGCTTTGAGGAACTTCCTTAGGGAAGTTTTGAAGCCGGGGTGGGAGGGGGCGGCCCGGACTAGGGCAGGAAGGGAGTTCCATAGTCTCAGAGCATTGGTGGAGAAGGCCCGATCACCAGTGAGTGAGCGGGTTATCAGGACCATGCAAACCTGAGTCAAGCTGGACCTTAGGTGGTAGGCCGGGGTACAGTGTTTGATGGGAAGGGCAAGAGCAAAGGGGCGTGCAGTTTGGACTATATTATCTGCCATGTTGCCGAGGACAAAGGCTCTGTGTTTTTCAGCAGGAGCCACTCCAGTCGGGTGTAGAGGTCACAGTGATGCGTAAGTCGAGGTGCAGAGATGGCGAAGCGACATATGTTGTTGTAGGCCATATCCCATTTTGCTAGACTGGCATTCAGGACCAGCGCAAAGGCTACAAGCCCATAGCAGAGTGTGGGTAGGAGAATCCCTCTGACTATGGCGAGCCGAGCGGCCAGAGTGAGGCAGTCCTTAGCCCTGTAGGCTAAACCGAGGTTGCTGTTTGAAGCTTTGCCGATGTTCCGGAGATGCTCAGTGGGATCAAGCTAAGGATCTAGGGTCACACCTAGGTACCTTGCGGATTTCAAGACCAGCAGGAGGGAGCCATTGCCCCCAATGAATGGCAAGGGGAGTAGGGCAGGAGGCAGTTTTGGTCACCGAACCGAATAACATGGCATGGGTCTTGTTTAGGTTAACGGTGAGCTTGTGTCCCACGAGCCAGTTATGTCATGTCATTGTAGATGACACCCTAATCTAAAACTTCTGAACTGCAAAAGTCATTAAAACTTAAGCAGCAACATGCCATTGAGGACAATAAGCTCCCTCTTATCAGTGAGTACTAAATCTGTGCTCCTGACTGAGTAAGTACAGTTAACACTGTAAATCATTTGGTATGAAACAGGATATAATCTTTAAAATTGCTAAGAAAACATGTCTAATCAGAACTTTTAACCTTTTCTGCTGGTATAAATAACAACCACTAGTTCCTCCTAGAAGAAAACAGCTAATTAAGGTCATAGGTTTAATTTTAACTCAAACATACCTTGTAAAGAAGCATCCCCTTATTTCTTTTGAGAATAATAAATTAAAAGTTTCAAACAAAGCTACACAAAATTAAAACCGTATGCTTAACCAGCAATACTGCACTGGAAACATAATTTTTTTTTTTCGACAGAGGTGCTGAACATTAGGACACTCTTGTGATTGAGATGGTACAAGGTACCATAGGAGCTATAAATAGAAATACCCCAAACATTGAACAGCTGCAAAATACACTTTCTTTGTTTTGGGTAACAAATAAGTATTGTGCCTTTTATCTCCCTATTTGTTCAAACAACAAGTTGAACTTAATTAAAATTATTGGCAAGCCAGTAGTTGTTTAGGCTCCATGCTACTGAAGAGAACATCCCAATAGAAAAACAAGTTGATATAATTCTTAAACACTCTCATTAGTGTAAGAAATACCAAGCTCAAACCACTTGTAAAACACATAACTATAAATTACTTAACTAGGCACTGTGCACGACCAAATCCTGTAAACATTATAACATTATATGATACAGTATACTGAAAACTTCATTCACATGCAAAGCTTTCTTACCAAATACTAGAACATGTAGGAGCTGTGCAACATATATCCTAGAAACCACTTAATCAAAGAGGAAAATCATAAAATGAAACCGTTAGACTAAAACATGGAATACACCAAATTCCTTATAAAGCTCTAAGGCAAAACATAATGTGACGCGTACATGGCAGAAGAACCAACTGTTATAATTTGCTTTGCAGCACCTTAAGAGAAAGTATTTGTTAAAACAACACATAACCATTTTTCCCAGTCTGAAGAAAAAAAGTTTTAAAGGCAAACCACAGACTTTGTATTTGAAACATAGCATGATACAATGTTCGCAGAAAATTTAGTGTAGGGATTCCCTTAAACAGTCAATAGAAAACATTACTTGTATAACCATAAATCTTTTGAATGAAGGGTACTTCTTTGTTTTGTAAGCCTTTTGAAATGTTATGTGTTGAGACAGAAAACTAAGCAGGAGACTGCCGCAATTGTGACTGATCAAGCCACATGTAAAGTATAGTGGAAAGAATAATTTGCAATTTTGCTGCAGCAATAGAAGGAAGAAAGAAAAGTTAAAGTACAGAGGTAAGGTAACCTTAATTGTTAAAACATTATTACTCTGTGCACAGAATGTGTATCTGCAAAGCAGGCACAAGGAGATGCAGGACCTTTTCACTGAAGTTAGAACAATTAACCTCTAAATCAGGTGTCATTGAGTACGTACAAGTACATTGTGGGGGAATTAAATCTACCCTCAACACTAAATTTCTCAACATAATGTACAACTGTCAGTTGTAAATCATATTGTACTGTTCCCGTTTTCTTAGCCTCTTGGAAGTGTCTAAGGACACAATTCCCACAGTGTATTTACTGTTTAGATTGCAACTCCTAACAGTAAAGTTTTGAGTTGTTTAAATTAAATATGTTTCCCCTGCAGTACCTGTTTGGGCAAGCCAACTGTTGGATTTGTAATTTATTATAGTTTATATCTGAGGGTTTACTTACAACTATAAAAAGTTCTTGTAGACTGTTATAAAGTTATGACAACATCCAATTTATCTCACAGAGTTGTGCAAAGCAAAAACAGACATCTATTTAGCATTCTTAGATTTTCACTAAACCATTATATAACTAAATACTTCAAATACAAAATATCAGTACATTTTATACCTGTACCTTGAGATATTTTGCCACCTCTGCTACTACCACATAATATATGAATTATACTTACATTTGTGGTAGGATCAACGCAGAAGGAACATCAAGAGATCACTGTGCCCAACTGTGTGACAACTTTGTAACAATTTAGCCAATATATATATATATGGTTGTGGATAAACAGACCATCTTTGCATAATACATGACCTCATAATTAGCTCACATGGTAACTTCCTTGTTTGTTACACACAAATAACTTTAAGGCGAAGTACTTGTAGTCCGTAAAAACAAGATAGTTTTGTTAGCCCCTTCTTTAAGGAAGTGGCCGCAGTTTAGCTGACAGCTTTGTCAGCTAATTTGAGAGCACATCGGTGAGGGAAGGCAAACATCCTGGACTATCATACATTATTTGCTGAGTGTGAGGTAAACATACATCTAGGTTTCTATGCCATCATTCTCTGAGTATTTATTTATTTGCTTTTGGTAACCAGGAAAGTGAACTAGGCATAGCAATGCCTATTTTAGGGCCCAACCCAGGACAGCACAAGGATTACAGCTGGAAACAAAACAGTTTGTGGAATACAACAACAGGTGGAAAACAATGGGTACATGTCAATACAATTTTCAACAAAAAGGTACAGTGTATACAGATCAACAATAGATAACAGTAAGTAAAACATAAAGTAAACAAGATAGCAAGTGCAAGTTCACCCATATTAGGGATACAAACTGGGAGAGATAGCTAATGAGGTACAAATGTGAGCTAGGAGACGAGTTTAGAAACATAAACGATCAGCTTGATCAGAAGCCAAAGCTCGAGCTCCAGGGAGGGTAGTGGAGTGACAGCCCTGGGGTAGAAAATAAGACAGAGAAAAGGGGAGTATGTGCTGTGCTTTTGTGCAGGGGAAGGAAGAGCAAGGGAGAAAAAGGACCTGTGAGAGAGGAGAAGGGGTGATGGAAGACAGGGGTCAGGTAGAAAAAGAAAGGTGGGAAGAGAAAGAGGTAGAAGGCAGAGATGAAGGAGGATAGGAGGGTCTACTGAGGTTGAAAGCAGGGCAGGTACAGCGGGTTGAGCCAAGTAAATGATCACAGTGCATCCTCTTGAAGCAGGCAAGGGTTGGAGCAAGACAAATAGCTTGGGAAGAGAGTTCCAATATTCTGGTGCTGCATGCAAGAAAGCCCGTGTGCCCATTGCAGTTTTTCATCTAGAGATGTGGAGAGGCACTAGGTCAGTGGATTGAAGCCCATAGGAGACAGCTTACACATTTAACATAGAAGCTAGGGACGGGGGAAGACCTGACCCGGCAGTACTGTCAGTGAAAGTTCCGAGGGACTGGAGCCAATGGGCTGAGGGGGAGGGCAATTTTAGGTCAGCATAGAGCTGGTAGTGGTGCTTGTAGCGAGGGGATGCAGAAGCATATCTGCAGATATTATTATAGGTGGTGTCCCACTTGTGAAGAGAAGTTTTTGAAGCACCAAGGTAGGTGACCAAGCCACAGGATAGTGGTGGAAGCAGAATGCATTGTGCAATGGCAAGCCTGGTAGATGAGGTAAGGGCATAAGAAGTCTGGTAGGCACTACTGAGTTTGGCATTTATAGACTTGCAGGTGGCATTAATATGTTGATCAAAGACCAGAGATTCACCAAGTAGGATGCCCAGGTATTTGACGGAGCTAGTGTTGACCAGTAGTGAGCCGTTGAAGCAAGAGATTTTGAGGGAGTTTTGGTTTGTTCTGAGTCTGACTGGGGAGCCAAAGAGCATTGAGTGCATCTTAGCCATGTTTAGAACAAGGTCATTTTCAGTGAGCCAGGGCTGAAACTTGATAAAGTCTGAGGAGAGACAATTTATGTCCGAGATGTTCTGGCAGTGGAATAGAGAATGAGGTCATCATCATATAGCCAAGATGAGCAGTCAGGGGAGAGTGGTGAGATCATTTGCAAAGAAAAAAAAATAGAGGACCCAGAATGGAGTATAGCACCCTTCCTGTTTTTCCACCATGAAGATTACAAAGGCTTATTTTTTACTCTTAAGTCTTAAATGACCCCATTAAAGTAAAATGTGCCTATGAACTAATGCTGCGCATTTGTGAGTGTATGGGCCTTTTATGGCTAATTTACCATTAAAATATAAAATGCTAGTCTATCTCAATGTGCTTACACATTTAGCTTATAAAAGAGAACCTAAGTTGTTCCAGTGTGTTGTTAATACATGTAGGATTTTGTAAGATTTAAATAAGAAATGTAATTAATATATTTGTCTAAAGTTTAAATGTTCCAGTATTTATATACATACTAAGCTCTTACATCAGTAATGACACTTCTTCTGCCTTCTTTGCGTTTACTAGATGCACTTATCAGGGATGCCCACTTTTCCCTTTATTGTTCAGTTTATATATAGAGCCCCTAGTAAGTAAAATCAAGGCTTCTTCTTAGGTTAAAGGTATAAAGGCAGGGAGTCAAGAATATAACCTCTCTTTTTTTTGCTGATGATATTCTTACATATTGTGGACTAGAGGAACTCCATACCTGTAGCCCTCCAGATAATTACGGACTATGGTTTATTATCAGGCTATAAGTTAAACTCCCATAAAACCATGGTTCTAGCTCTTATCTCCTTCCTTCTCACAATCTGTGGTTAAAGAGTTAGATCTTCAGTGGGCCCAAAAAACCATATCTTTTCTGGGGACTGAACTTACTAAAGACCTCCAGAATCTTAAAAATGTAGATTTGGACCCCGTTGTTAAACAGCTGGAGCAAAATCTTCAGAGATGGCAGCTTATTCCCTTGACTTTATGGGGATATATTTTAAAAATGAACGCCTTACCAAAATTGATGTATCCCTTTTCCATGTTAAATATTCTGCTCCCCAAAGCTTGATTCCAAAAGCTGGCTTCGATGTGGACAAAATTCCTTTGGTTGGGGAAACTTGCCAGAAGGGCCCTGGAAAAACTGAGTATGCCCCGTTGGTTAGGAGGGATGCTGCTCCCACATCTTTTTATTTATTATTCTGCTTTTCAGGGAGTGAAATATTTTTGGTGGCTAAGCAGCACTAGAGAGAGAATCTACAGGTACCAGACTGGGTGAAGATTGAATGTACCAAAACAAAGCTATATAGCTCTTTGCCCTCTTTAATCTATTTACCATATGCAGAACTCCCCCACCCCTTAAATGATTCCCCAATAAGATGGTCTCTCTGAGCCCACAATCAGATATGTCAGTTTTTCCACCTTAATCACAGAGTAGATGTTGGACAACCACTTTTTAACAATTTAAACCTGCAAATAGGTAATAAACTTGTTCGTGGTTTTTGGCATACCCATAAAACTGGACAATATCTGACTTGATTGACAATAGCAAATTTATCTCTCTGACTGAATTTGGGGAATTGTCCAGCCATGCTGGTTTGAATTTCATTAAATATTCTCAGTTTAAACATTGTATTCTGACATTCCTAGGAAAACCACCATGGGTCTCAAATGCCAATCAGCTCTTTGGAACATTGTCAGATATTACCTTCCTTAGGGCCCCTATCTCTACAGTATATGCAACATTAGGATCCTTGCTTTGGGTCAGATGTTCCCCGATCGCATTTTACTGGCAGCATACACTTCATTTAGCATATGACTCTAAAACCTGGAAAAAGATCTAGACTGGTCTCTGTTGTTATATATAGAATAGTGGATGGGTGACCATCCACAACCAGGCTGTGTTTCCATCGAGGTTGTTGATGACATCATAGAGACCTCGAGAGTGAAGCTCGAGAGGTCTCCATGATGTCTTCAACAACTGAGATGAAAACACAGCCATAGTTGTGGATGGTTAACCATCCACTATTTTATATAGTATATGGTTCCTGGCTTGTCTTTTTTTTTTCCTTTTTTTACCTTAGTGATATCTTGCTGCTCCGGCTCTCTTCCGCTTGTCTCGCTCGGACTTAGTTCGGCTTCACCGCGTCCCGCCAGCTCGTCGCCCATTTAGTTTAAAAAAAAAAAAAATGAAAAACAAAATGACTGCAATTCACTTTTGTGACACGGAGCCTTGAGAGGCTCTCTGTGTCAAAACGAGGAGGCTCCTCTGACCAGCACTCGCTAGGTCACGCCACCATGTTGTACAGTTTTTTTCTGTCCTCATAGCATTGTTCAATGAGCCAATCAGGTGGCAGGCCAAGGCAAAAAAGTTATTGTACTATCGATGTGACATCAGAGCGATAGTACAACAACTTTTTTGACCTTTGAACTGTACTACAACAAGATTTTGAAAGCCACGGCTTTCTTGTCACAATAAGCCCTTACCATATACTATATTAAACAGGACAGATTGAAACTCTTGCATCATAACCTTCTCCATAACTTATACTCCATCTAAACTTTTTAGGATGGGTAAAATGAGAGAGATAATATGCCTGAGATGTGCCCAAAGTGATGGCTTCTTATACCACATGGTATGGACATGCCCTAAGGTGGAGAAATTTTGGCCAGATATAAAGAAAGAATTTCTTCCTCTAGTTGGGAACTCTTAACTTCTTTTCAGTAGGAGTATGTATAATAGGAAACTATGATTCAATTAAGTCTATTAAATATAAAAGTTATATGGCTATAATTTCTTTTATAACTAAATTAATTATAATGAGGCATTGGTTAAACAATTCTCTTCCATCCCTAAGAGAATGGACTTCAAAATTAAATACTGCACTAAATGCTGAGAGAGCAATAGCCATTCAGAATCATAGACTACAGTGGTTCGCCAAACACTGGGAATCTTTTCTTAATTATTTATCAAAGAAACAGGGCATTCATCCGTCAAGGAGTTGAAAGATCCAATCCCTCTCTTTAGTGAATCTATAATGGGTTCTAATCCAAGAGTACGGGACACATAGGTAACCTTTCTAGTCCATATCGAGTGGGTACTACTAATAGGATTTAGGCGAGCAATTAGTAGGACTCTGGGGAGGGAGGGGACGGGGGAGCATAGAGATTTCTGAGGGAGAGGAAGGCAATTGCGAATGTAATATATGTGTCATGTGGATGTCCAGCCAAATAGGGGGTGGGAATGCTTGGGGAAGGGGGAGAGGAAGATGGGGGAATGTGTGGCTTTCTTTTCCTGATTTTATAGTTGAAATATGTATCTATGTTGTATTTTCTTGAAAATCAATAAAGTACAGTAAATAAAAAAACATGAACATGAAAGAAGCAGTTCTTGTATTTCGATACTGCTGATCATTGCACCATGATAATTCCTTGTAAATACGTGCGCTATGTCCTGCACCTGCCAGCTAAATGCTTTATTGCATGTTTTGTCCTGAATCACATTGTTTTGTACCTTGCTCTCATAACCTTGCTTGTGTTTTTACTGTAAAACCTTGTTTTGTTTCTGTATATTATGTAATTCTATTCTGATACCTCCCGGATCATGCCTGAAAATAGTAATTTCTACTGCTAGTGTACCTACCCGGTAAACAAAAACTAAATAAATAAAATAAATAATACAATTATGGGAAACTGGAGTTCATCCTTAAACTCTCATCTCCCCTGTTGTAATGCAGGGGGTTATGTGTGTAACACTGGTGTGATATCAGGGTAGGAAACCTAAGTTCATTATCAAACTTTGATCTCCCCTGTTGCAGTGCAGGGGGTTATGTGTGTATCATTGATATCACTGTGGGAAACCTGAGTCCATTCTCAGTCTCTGATCTCCCCTGTTGTGCAGAGGGTTATGTGTGTATCACTGGTGTGATATCTGGGTGGGAAACTTAGTTCATTATCATACTTTGAGCTCCCCTGTCGCAGTGCTCGGGGTTATGAGTGTATCATTGATATCACTATGGGAAACCTGTGTACATTCTCAAACTCTGATCTCCTCTGTTGTATTCTTGTGGGTTATGTGCGTATCATTGGTATAATATTAGGGTGGGAAACTTGAGTTAATTCTCAGTCTCTGATCTCCTCTGTTGTATTCTTGGGGGTTATGTGCGTATCATTGGTATAATATTAGGGTGGGAAACTTGAGTTAATTCTCAAACTCTGATCTCCCCTGTTGCAGTGCAGGGGGTTATGTGTGTATCATTGATATCACTATGGGAAACCTGTGTCCATCCTGAAACTTTGATCTCCCCTGTTGCAGTGCAGCAGGTTACATCTGTATCACTGAGCTATACTTCTTCTCTTGGCAGAAGCAGAATTTGTAGTCCCAGAAAACCATGTGACATTGACTGTGAAAGATGATGAACCCTCAATATTGCAGTCAGGGAACAGGAATGAGGTCATGCACCAACAGTCACCTGAAGAAAGTACTATCAACAGTAAGTAGTGGCCTGGAAAATGTTGTATGTAGGATAGATGCTAAGACACTGTGATGATCCAGAGTGTGGAACCTGAGTTTTGTCTCAGAACTGGGACTCCCTGTTTTCACTGCAGGGTGTTTTGTATGTCTCTTTAGTATAATACCAGGGTGGGAAACATAAGTTTGGTCTCAAATCCAGAACTCCCACATGGCAGTGCACTGGTTTATGTGCACATACAGTAACTAGATATAATACCAGTGTCTGAAACCTGAGTCCATTCTCAATACTGGGACATCCAGGTGGCAGTGCAGATAATTATCTGTGTATCAGTGAGGAATAAGACAGCCATTATGGCAGATTTAATGTCTGGTTCTTCGGTTGGTCTGGCTTGTATAACAAATACCTGGCTGAGTAATGATGCTGGTCCTGGTTTGAAGATGACTGTCCCATCCAGTTTTCTTGTGGTGCACTGCCCATGGAGGATTCTGTGGGGTTGGTGCATATCTGTTTTAGATCAGAGCTGAATTTCACCATGTACCCAACTGGAACTACTTCATCAATTGAATACATAACCATGCTTGGGTCCAGGCACAGGGTGCAGGATCCTTCTCATTTGCTATACTGGGGGCAAGAGCATTTTCCTGAAATAAGTCACAGACTTCATCACTGGGCTGATTTTTTTTTTTTATATTACATTTTTTTTATAAAGTTTTAAGGTAACAGTTTACAACATTCAAATAATAAAACAAAAGCAACAGTGAAGAATTATCAATAATGGAACTAAACACAATTAATAACATGATTATTAAAGCTAATAATTCCTAATAGGGCCAATAGCGATAACAATAAACCTATTTTAGATGTAAATCAAGTGTATACTTTTTGCAAAATAGAGACTATAAATTCAGAGACCTTATACTTAGGGTGATCTAATTGATTAGGTATCTAAGCAACCAAAGTGTCAATTTGACAGAGATGGGTAGAAAATATTTATTCCATTTCACATTGTACAGTTCCATTTTGCCCAAAGCAAAGAGTGAAAGACATTTATTTGTGGCCAAAGTATTCAGAGACTCAGTTCACGAATCTAGGGTGGGAGGTTTGGTGGACCTCCAGTTCATTAGTATCAGTCTCTTTGCTTTAATTAAGGTAGTGCTGATCCAATCTTGGTGTGCATTGTTGAGATCACAGGTGGAGGGAAACATGCCTATCAGTGCCAGTTTGGGCGTATTTGGGATGGGATAGGAGGGAACTTTGGAACAAGTTGAAAGAACTGTTTTCCAAAATAAAGATAATTTGGGACAAGACCACAATATACTGTATGTGTTAGGTTGCCTTCCTGAAAGTTACAACACCAACAAAGTGATGCTGACAACAGTCCTTTATCATGCAGCACTTCCGGTGTTTGATACCACAAATAATTTTCTTTTGTATCACTTTGCTTTTCATGTCCCTGCTTTTAGTATTAGCATGAGTAAAAGCAGTAGACCATTCCTAGACTGTGACATCCTCCCTTATTTCCTGGGACCAAAGTCTTCATGTCTCTTCCAATTCATCAGGTTGAGAGGATAATATGTTATGGTATGTGAGGCCTGCCTTTCCCTTACTTTTTGAGTTCCACCTATTTAAAATGTTTATGGCAGGGTTGTTAGGTACTTTAATCGAGGAGTCTAATAATGTAGGTAGGGAACTTCTAATTTGTAAGTAACACTAAAAATCTATACTAGAGATTGAGTGCTCCCTTTTTATCTGTTCAGAGGATTTAAATATGCCAGTAATTGGATCTAAACAGTGTTTAATGAACCAGATTTTCTTCTTAATCCATGGGTATCAGTTTAGTGGGGAGTCATTACTTGAAATAAACTTATTACCCCATATTGGCATCAGTTCTAGGGGTGGTACTATCTTATTGGTTCCTAAGCATTGAGCTAAACAGTGTTGCCATGCTTTTCTGGTAATACTGATAGTCTTAAAATGTAGTTGTGAAGGAGTTAAGATATTATATAGGAGGTTGGCAGGATGAAATGTTTTGGACAAATCTTTTTCTAAGCTTATCCATGTGAGGGAGTGTGTTGGAATCCCAGTATAACCATTGCAGATCCAGGGTAAGCCCCATTCTTGTTTCTAGTTCATAAATAGAGGGGACTTTAGACATTTTACATTTTGGCACTTGCAGTAGGGACTTATCAGCTGAGTGTAGACCATAGGAGGATGTTTGAGGAGACAGTAGCATTGCCAGACTTTCAGGAGATTGTGCCCTAATTACATTATCCACTAGGGAGCCAACAGAGTGGAGTCTCAGCATAGTAGGTGATAGCCAGTTTAGGACTGAGTGGAGTTGGCACTGGTGTTTGAGCCTAGGGGATGAGGAGGCATAGCAGCAAATGTTGTTATAGGTGGTGTTCCAGGCATGAAGTGTAGTCTTGGGTATGGCCACATATGTGACGATAAGTCAGAGCTGGTAGCAGGATTCCATGGGCAGCAGCCAGCCTAGTGGATGGAGTAAGTGTATAGCTTGAGCTATAGGCAATACCTTGCTTAGAGTTTACTGATTTGCAGGTGGATTGGATGTGGAGATCAAAGCCAGAGAAGGATGTCTGAGGAGACGGATAGGACAGATTCCTATTAATAAAAGCTCAGGAGGTTGCGGTTTGGGGCCACAATTTCTTAAAATGATTACATTGTATTTTTATAGACCATTAGCAAAAATGTATAATCTATCACTAATTGCAGGTCTACTGCTTGGAAGGAAACAGTAATTATACTGATACATAAGGGGGGAGGTAGTTATAGGGAGTTAGATAATTACAGGCCAATTTCATTGCTGCCTTTTTTGGGTAAGATGATAGAGAAAATTGTTAACCAGTGGCTTGCAGACTACGTACTACTGGGTGGTCTCTAATCTCTCGAGCAGCATGGATTTTGAAGGTATCATGGTACAGGCACTGCCTTGGCCAGGTTCACGGACTACATCAGTGGTGCAATGGATAGGGGCGAGCTCACTGGTGCTGTGTTCATGTACCTGTCCTAGGTATTTGACCTTGTAAACCAATCCCTGCTGCTCGGGAGGCTGGAGCACCTGGGTGTAACAGAATTTCCTATAAATTGGTTTAGAAGCTATTTAACTGATAGATTACTGTGTGTAAAATACAGTGGGGTGTTAACCAGTATTAAAAAAAATGGAGTTGGGTGTGCCCCAGGGATCTATCCTGGGGCCTCTGTTGTTTTCATTAATATGTGGATTAACTTTCATCACTTCTACATAATGCAAATACACTGATGTATGCAGATGATATTGTTCTGTATAGTAGTGCTACTTCTGTTGAGACTCTGAATCAAGACCTGAAATACGATTTTCATAAATTGGATTTTTGGTTAAAAAATTAACACTTATTATTAAATAGTAAGAAAACAAATAGCATGCTTTTTGGCTCAAAACCAAAGCTAGTAAATAACACATCTCTGATTATACCTGATCTGAATGGTGAGATACTAGAACAAGTGACTCTGTTTAAGTATCTGGGCATAGTCTTAGATTCCATTTTAACTTTTTCTGCACACATATTAAACAATCTTGTAAACAGGTAAATCAGAAATTGGGAGTACTTTTTAGATCTCAGAATTGCCTAATGTTGCAGGCTAGAACAGCTATTGCTAGAAGTGTTCTATTAGCTACTGTGAATTATAACTCATATCTTTTTTCAAATCTCACAAAAGCAGATCTATCACTATTGACAATTACATTTCACGGTATATGCAGGTTTGTACTTAAATACCTTATCAGATACATCACTGCTCACTGTATCAATTAGTGGGCTGGCTTCCCCCAAAGTTTAGTATTGTGTATAATTTAAACTGTCTTACGGATAATATTATGAGACAAAAAACAAATTCCCCCTTTATATTTGTACTATCAAATTAAGGTAATGGAAAGATCATTAAGATCAGCTACACCTATTACGTTAGAGGCCCCAAAAAAGAGAACTAAAATGGGAGAGAGGTCTTTTTCATTTATGGCTGCAAAACATTGGAATTGTTTGGTTGACTGCAATGTGAATGTAATTGACTTAATGTGACAGTTGTTGAAATGTTAGTATGATGTTAAGTAATGTAGTGTTATGTATTCTTGCTTGTAATTTGTATTTATGTGTAATTTGTAACATCTGGACAGACTGTCCCAGGTCATGCCTGAAAAGGGGCCTTGGCTCATGGCACTTACCCGGTAGATCAAAGTTGAAATAAATAAATAAATAAAAGAGACTGATCAAGGATGACCCCAATATATTTGAATGAGATAACTGTGTTTATGTGAGAGGAGCCAGGGCAGGATACCTCAATGCTGTTGTTGCAGGATTTAAGTTTGGTAGCAGTCTCAAACAATATAGCTTGGGTTTTTGTTATACTGAGGACCAGTTTGTGGTCAGAGAGCCACATTTGGGTTTTATGAAAGTCAGATGAGAGGCACAAGTTTATATCGAACAGGTTATTGGAGCTAGTGTGTTGAACAATATCATCCGCATACAAGAGGGATGAACAGGAGGTGAGACCCAAGGTTCATAAATATAGAGAAAATGAGGAGACCCAAAATGGAACTCTGGGGGACCCAATATTTGGAGTAGCCTGGTTCGAGATGGTGGAATTGTATTTCACAATTTGGGCTCAGTTTGACAGATAAATACTGAACCAGGCCACTACACCCATTGTAAAACCCATTGACTTTAAGGTAGCGAGAAGAATAGGGTGGTCAACATGATCAAAAGCTTTGGTCATCATGTCTATAAAAAACACCCCAGTTAGGAGGCCAGAGTCCATAGCAGACAAGGTGTCATTGGTGAATTTGAGCAGGGCCATGGTGGTGCTATGACCTTTAGGAAAACCATGTTGGGCAGAGGAGAGAAGGTTGTTTTTATGTAGGAAATCAATGGTTTGAATAGCTACAAACTTCTCAAGTATTTTACTTAGTACCAATAATATCGCTGTGAGTCTAGTTGGAAGGGTCTTTGGAGTCACCTTTTTTGAAGACTCTGGCAATTTTCTAGATATCAGATACATGGCTTTTGCAGAGGGATAATGTAAAGATCCGGGCAAGAGGAGAGGCTTTAAATGAGGCAGCAATCTTCAGGAGTCTTGTTTCAATACCATCAGAGCCAGTACTAGTGTTGTCTTAGATGGAGTTTAGAAGTTTTATTACCTCTGCCCTAGAGACAGCTTTGAAATGAAAGGATGGTCTTAATTTATCCGTGTGGGGGATCAGTGTGTATGCCTAAAGATTGTATCATGGGGAAGGCAGAGGTGTACTTGGACAGGTCAGAAAATTGCTGGTTGAAGAAATTAGCAATTGTCTGAGGATCATTACAGTGGATCCCATTTAACAGCATGTTATTTGGAGTAGGGGACTGTGTAGTCCCCAGGAAGGACCTAACATGTGTCCAGAATTTTCTAGGTTCCCCTGCAGCATCTGAGAGAAGATTTTGTAGTATTTGCTTTTGGCAAGTTGTATTTGCTATTTACATTCTTTGCACTGGGCCCTATAGAGATCATAGTCAGCTGGGAGACCAGAGGATTTAGAAATGTCTCCAGCTCTTATCTCTCATTTTAAGTCTGGAAAGGAGGTCCTTTTTTAACTATTTTGTTTGCTTTCCCTTCATTCTGTGCATGGAGCATGGGGTATGGATATCCTGGACAGTCAAGAATTCATGAAGGAAAAGGTTTAGGGCTGACTGGGCATCATTAGCTCTGTATAGTTTGTTCCAGTCAATTTGAGAGGCATCATTAAGAAAGTGTACTGAATCTAAATTTGCAAAGTTCCTAAAGGCGATATACTTTGGAGGCAGAGTGGGGTTGGTGGAAGCAGGAGACCATAAACAGAAAATAGGGGAATAGTCAGTGAGTGCATCAGCAAGTATGCCAGCACTATGTATGTGCCAAGGCCGACTTGTTAGGACCCAATCAATTAGGGTGCTAGAGTTTGTGTGCAGAGCTGTCCTTGTGGGTTCTGTAATTAGCTGATGCCGCTTATGTTGCTTGACTTGGGATAGAAAGTTGGTCTGGCAATTTCCGAGCCAATTTAAGTTAATGTCTCCCATAATAATCACTTCATTTAGCTCAGCCGACAGGGATGTTTGTTCAAGTAACTCAACAAGACTGGTGAGGCCACTGTTGGGGGGTTATAGGTACATACAATATGCAGTTTTTTTTAACCTAAAGTAGGTAGTGCATGTAGTAACTCACAGTGGGGAAGGGAGGGCATAGGGATGACAGAGAGATTTAAATTCCCTTTGTAATAGATAGAAATACCACCTCCCTTTTTAGAAGAGATTCTATCTCTCTGGATAAGGTTATAAGTGGCTAACAAACAGGAGGAGTCAGGAACAGTAGATTTCAACCATGTCTGCTGATAGGCAGAGTCAGTCTGGCTTGTAAAGGGTAACCCATGCCTCAAGTTCCACCTGGTTGTGCAGTAGGCTCCTAATGTTGTGATGAGCAATGTGGAGTCCTTTCATATTGTGGTCTGAAAAGTCAGCATGGGGGTAGTGGGAGCTAGGACATGGATTGGATGCCACATCCATGGAAAGTAGCAGTGAGGATGAGATAACACACTTTCCGGTGGACAAAGGAAATGTAGTGTAGTGGACCATAACAGTATTTAGGGAACCCACTAAGGCAGTGTATATGAGACCCCTTTGGAGTAAGAGGGAGTGGAATCTGGCATCTTTACTTCTTGAACAAGGAGGTTAGAGAAGTGAAAGCCACTGCAAGGAAGGATGAACACCTGCATTATTACAGAAGTTAATTGAAGTCACAGAGAGGGTACTGAGCAGCAGGAGTAAGATTAGTAGAATAGGAAGGTTAGTGGAGACCATGATGATGCAATATATCACAATAGGGGACCAGCTCAGTAAAGGAAAGGGTGGCTTGCACAAGTAAGGGTGTTGCAGGAGAAGAAGAGCATGATAATGCGTGAAAGGCTGATGGTCAGATCCAGCTCACATCCTGAGAGGGGTCACAATTTTGAAATTTTTTTTGTTCCTCATAGGTGAAAATGTTCCATGTAGGTGAAAGGGTTATGTTTCCAGCTAGTGCTGTTGGAATGTAGTTGGGAGATACTTTGTTTCAACTGAACTTGGTGAAGTGAGTCAATTGGTGCCCCTTGTGCTGTGATAGTATAAGGGCCCAATGAGAAAGCAGACACTTAATTAATTTCACCCTAAAAGGTATATAAAGAATAGCCGAGCAAGGGCAGGAGGTGGGGTGTGGGTGGGGAGCTGGCACAGAGCTTTCTGCTAGCACCAGAGAAACTGGGCTAAGCACCAAAATGTACCTGTGGAGCTGTGTTTCAGTGGCCCACTGGTGTGGTTCACAGCTGCTGCTGAGAGGGTCTTTTTGGCAGGTGACTGGTCTCTTACGGGGAGCATGGTCTCTGCCAGTAGCAGGCAGTGCCGTGGTTCGACCCAAGGGAGTCTTTGTGGAAGAGAGGTTCTCAGGACTGCAGGAGCAGTCAGCCAGCCCAAACTGGACACTGGAGAATAGTTTGCAGAGACAGGAAGGGGGAGATTAAGTAAAGGTGGGCTGTGGGAGGGAGAAATAAAATACAATAGAATAGGGTGGGCTTTCAGAGGGAGGGGGAGCGGGGACCTAGAGAACCAAGGGGCTAAGACTCAGCTTCAAGTTTCAGTAGTAGAAAATAATTAAATCAATACTCTAAGCAGCTAGACCTGGCTATAAATACATTTGTCTATGGCAGTAGTTAGTATAAAAAATGTTTTTAAAACCTTAATGCACTAGTTAGCAGAAAAGAATGTTGCAAGTAAATCCTGGGGTGATCACTGCACTTTAAACTTAATTTACTTTAATACATTGAATTTGGACTGGGATCGTTGCTGAAGCCAGAGTCTTGTCCAGGTAGCCAATCAATTGCAGGCATTATTATTGGCAGGTCGGCCAGTAAAAAGGGTGCCAAAAATGTGAATTGTCTTTTTTTCAATCTCCTAAGTACTGGGGCAACTCACAGGCAGCCAGTAAAAAAAAAGGCGCCAGTAATTTTTAAAATATCTTTCCACTAGCACCAAAGAAGCTGGGCAAAGCACCAAAACCTACCTATGGAGCTGCATTCAATGAACCACCTGTGTGGTTCATGTCTGCTGCTGAGAGGGTCTTTTCAGCAGGAGGCAGGTCTCTTATAAAGGGCTCAGTCTTTTCCAGTAGCAGGCAGTGCCGTGGCTTGAACCCAGGAAGTCTTTGTGGAAAAGAGGGTCTCAGGACCGGTCCACCAGGAACCTGAAAATAGCCTATGGAGCTGCGTTTCAGTGACCCACTAGTGTGGTTCACGGCTACTGCTGGGAGGGTCTTTTTAGCAGGTGGCAGATCTGTTATGGGGAGCACGGTCTCTGTCAGCAGCAAGTAGGTCCATGGCTTGAACCCAGGGAGCCTTTGTGGAAGAGAGGGTCTCAAGACCACAGGAGCGGTCCACCAGCCCGAACCAGGCATCAGAGAAATAGAAATGAGTACCAAAGTTGAAAGCATTCAGAATTTGTTTTAAATAGGACCATTCCGCTGAATCAAATGCATTTTTAAAGTCAACTAGAATTGCAGATGTATCTAGTTTAGCCAAGAGTATTATATTAGGTTAATAAGAGTTCTCAAATTACTTGCTTCAGTTCAGCCTTTAATAAATCCTATCTGTGATTTGTGTAACAGTACAGGCGATAGATTCTCTAGGCATAGCACTAAAACTTTTGTTATAAGTTTGGCATCAGTATTTATCAAAGAAATGGGACAGTAATTTTCACATTTTAGTGGATCTTGGTTTTTCTTTGGTAACAGTATAAAAATCGCTTCTTTAGGTGTAGAAGAGAACATTTTATTGACTAGGGGTTCATTATATTCATTATACATGTTGCATAGATACGTTGTTATTATTGGCATCAAGGATAGATAGAATTCCAGTGGAACTCCATCCTGCCTGGTGCTTTGCCCTTATTTAACTTTGTTATAGCTGCCTGAAGTTCCATAGCTAAAATTGGTGCTTCTCAAATGTTATTTTGTTGGGGACTCCATTTGGGGATACTAACTCCTGCAAGAAAGTTATTTATAGTGTTTTGATTAAAAATAACTAGTGGTATACAGTTGCTTATAAAATGTCTTCATGATCTCATTAATTTTCTGAGGATTAGTTTGTGATTTACCGTATTTACGCTGAAGAGCCAAAATATTAGGGGCTGCTTTCTGTTTTCTGAGTTTGTGTGCCAGGAATTTCCCACACTTGTCCCCTGATTCCCAGTAGAGGTGTTTGATTTTATAAATAAGCCATTCTGCTTTTTTATATAGTAGGTTATTTAATTCATATTTCTTTCCCCTAATTTTGGATTTTTTTTTTCAATTTAAAATTTATTGAAGTTTTACCATACAAGACAGATCTTCCATAACAAGTATAAGTCATACATACAGTTTACATAGGTTCAGACCTGCCACCCACCTGATTCCCTCCCCCCAAAATTTCTACCCCCCGAGGTACAATACAACAGAGAACCTTTTCACCACAATTTGTATATTACAGTACATATCAAGGAATACTGCTATGGTAACAAGAGAGAAAACCTTATTCTGCAGTACATTGACTCGAGAGTAAGGTATGGAAGGGGTCCCACACTTTCTTGAACCTGTTCAATTTATTGTTGAGACTAGCAATAACTTTTTCTGTTCTGAGATTTGCAAGCTCAGCTAGCCACTCTCCATACTTAATTTTAGACTGATCTTTCCAATGCTTTAAAACTAGTTTCTTCAGTGACAATGATATCAGGGCCATGTAATATTTTTCGTTTGGAAACCTAATGTTCGAAAAGTCACCTAAAATACAGATTTCGGGTGTAAATAGTTCATCCAGTCCCAGTATGGGATCCAGTTTATTACGAATGCTGGTCCAAAGGGGCTTAATTTTGGAACATGTCCAAAAAATATGGAATAGAGAACCATCCTGATTAGTACATCTCACACATTGGGGAGAAGAAGTAAGTCCAAATTTAAACATTTTCTCCGGAGAGAAATGTGCATTATAGAGGATGAACATTTGTGTCATCCTGAGTCTATCCTGCATTATGAATTTATGGCAATTAGACCAGAGGTTACTTCCAGGTGACATCATAAGTAGGAAAATAGGAGGACCAGTAGCCTGTAGAGCCATAATAATCTGGATACACCCTGTCGAACAACAGACTGAAAATCTTAGAAACTGCTTTCTGTTGCCCCACCCATTGAGCCAATTCTGGGGGTAGAGGAGAGTCTACATGAACTGGTGGTTTTGACCCCAGTTCTTTGATCAATAAGTGTCTCAGTTGAGTGACTCTAAAAAAAAAATGTTTAGCAGGAATCTTGTACTTGTGCATTATACTGTGAGAGGGTAACCAAGCTTTGTTGTCTCCTATCAACGAGTAAAGTGTGACACCATTCAACTGGGGTAACCAATTGGGGGGTATACATTTCTCGCCTATCTTAAAGTTAGGGTTTCCAACTAGGCTTTGATTTACATCTTTCTGGTTCTCATATTTAAGGAACCGACACATTTGAGAGTGCACCTTCAGTGTTAAAGCAATAGGAGTATTTTTTAATCTGGTGGGGAGGTGATTGTTTCTCATGTGTAACAGTGCTTTGGGCGCTAGGCCACAGAAACTGATCAAGGTACTTTCTATTATTAGCCAGAGTGAGGTATATCCTGTTGGATTAGGTAGTGTACACCTATAATATTTATTTAGATGACTAGTCCAGAAGTAGAGCCCTAGGTGAGGCACCCGTAAGCCACCTCTAGACTTGGGTGCGATCAATTTATGAAATGCAATTCTAGGGACTTATGTGTCCAAATAAAATCTGAGAATATACTATTTACCCTTTTAAACCAGGAAAGCGGTAACTAGATATTGAGCATTGAGAGGGGGGTAGAAGAGTCGTGGAAAAATGTTATTTTTAAGTAGATTTATTCTGCCCCAAGTAGATATTAGTAGAGAGACCCGCCTGCTTAGATCCTGCTTAACCACCTGTATAAGGGAGCTCAGGTTCAACTTGATACCATCTCCCGGGAGTCTAGTTAATTCAATGCCGAGGTATCGAAGGGAATCTTGTTTCCAAGCCAGACCTAATTCTAAGATTTCTGCTCTGAGAAGTTTATGATTGAGAGGGAATACAATGGTTGTATTCACGTTTAACTTGTAGTTAGAGACTACACTAAAGGAGTTAATAATCTCTAACATAGGGGGAATAGACAAAATGGGGTTAGCAACCTGGAGGAGAAGGTCATCTGCATAAGTGGAAATCTTAACCTCACATGGGAAAATCGGGATTCCTTGTATCTCTGGGCAGGTTTGCAATCGACGAATTAGGGGTTCGAGGTATATATTGAATAATAAGGGGGAGAGGGGGCAACCTTGTCTGGTACCAGAGTAGAGGGTGAAAGATTCCGAAATCACTCCACTTCCCAAGATTCTGGCCGTGGGAGAGTGATAAAGGGATTCGATCCAAGACCGGAAAACATTGGGGAATTTGAAGGCCTCCAAGGCTTGAAACAAATACTGCCAGCTAACTCTATCGAATGCCTTCTCAACATCCAGGGAGATTAAGGCAGCTGGATAAGGGGCATCCCTGGACACGGAGAAGACATGCGCAAGGGTTTGAAGGTGATCAAAAGATGATCTACCCTTCATGAATCCTACCTGTTCAGGACCTATAATGGACGGGAGGATTAGATTAAGGCGGCCAGCAATTAATTTGGTCAGGATCTTGACATCTTGGTTCAACAGGGAAATAGGATGGTAATTTGCAATGTCTTCAGACTCTTTGCCCAATTTAGGAATAAGCACAATTAGTGCTTCAAAAATAGAGGAGTCTACTACAGCTCCCGAAAGTATGTAGTGAAATAAGGGGAGCAGTAAAGGGGCAAGGGACATTTTGAACCTGCTATAAAAGTAGGCTGAGAAGCCATCTATTCCTGGGGTTTTGTTTAGGGGTAACGTACCTATGACTTTCAGAATTTCCTCCTTGGTAATAGGTACAATAAGTGCACTTTGTTGGTCCTCCAACAGACTCGATAGGGGGGTTTCATTGAGAAATCCATCTATTTGCTTTACGTTTGGGGGATCTGCCCTTGTGCCATAAAGATCAGTATAATAAATGAGGAACTCCTGGACTATTTCCTTTGGGGAGGTCTTCAGAAGACCATCCTCGTGGGACTGGATGGAGGCAATATACCTGGAAGATTCCATCTGTTTTATTCTACTGGCCAAGAGACGCCCCGCTTTTTCCCCCTGGTCGGTAAAAGATTCCTGTGTTTCTATAATAGCATATTCCGCCTGATCTCGGAGAATCTCTAGGTAGGTTGCCTTTAACTGAGTGAGCCTTTGAAGTGTATGTTCTGGGGTTAAAGGTGACAAACCTTTTTCAATATCTCTTATCTGTGTTAACAAATGGGAAGATTCCTTCTCCCTAGCTTTCTTCTTATGTAAGGCTAATCCAATGAGTATTCCCCTTATGTAGGCTTTAAAAGCACACCAGAAGAAATCCGGTCTTTGGGTTGTGCCCTGATTATGTTGAATAAATTGGTCTATGTGGGTCTGTATTTTGCTGGCTATTTCCGGGTCTTTGATAAGTTGGTCATTTAGTTTCCACCTTCTATGCCTTACATAAGAGGTCCATGATTGATTGACAAAATACAAGAGTGATCAGACGGGGCGCCTGACCTTATCGAGGATTCTATAACCTGTGGAATATAAGCCTTGGAAATGAGCAAATAATCTATTCTGGATGAGGTTCTGTGGACTGGGGAAAAGAAGGTGTACTCCCTGACACCCGCGTGTAAAACTCTCCAAATGTCACATAAACCCATCTGGTCTATTAAGTCCCTGAGAGCACACTGAGCAGGGGAGAGGCCTTTCCTTGTGACTCCTGATTTATCTACCATTGGGTCAAACACCAGGTTGAGGTCCCCTCCTAAAATCATAGGGGTTGCGAGGAAGGGAAGCAGAATAGTAAAAATTTGTGTAAAAAAATTAGGGGAATCATAATTCGGCCCATAAATACTTCCCAGAATTAACTCCCTTGCATAAAGCTTACCCAATTCAAAAATAAATCTACCCTTACGGTCCTTAATAGTGCGCGATGGAACAAAAGGAAGCTTTCTGTGCAACAAAATCATGGTGCCACTACTATTTGTAGAGCCTTCAGCTGCAAAAACCTGCCCTACCTGTTGTCTCCAAAGTCTGGTGGCTTCAACATCTGACAGATGTGTTTCTTGCAAAAACATAACCTCAGCTTGGACTAAGTTTAAATGCTTAAGGGTCATATATTGCTTAGTTTTAGCTCTAACCCCTTTAATGTTCCAGGTAATAACCTTTAACGGAGTAGCCATAAAGTTTTGACTGTCAGTTTTGCTGTAATGGGAATGTGGGAACTGAACCAGTCAAGAGATTGAGTGAAAAGGTGTGTACC
Source organism: Neoceratodus forsteri (assembly GCA_016271365.2). NCBI lineage: Eukaryota > Metazoa > Chordata > Ceratodontiformes > Ceratodontidae > Neoceratodus > Neoceratodus forsteri. The sequence continues at coordinate 413,989,391 of CM057457.1, read as the reverse complement.
TTGTGTTACGCCAACCCCCCAATCCCCCTTCCCTCGTTAACCCCCTCTCATCCTCTTTCCTTCCCCTCTTTGCAACAGGAAATCTCACTGTTGTAGGAATAGCCCAGTTTTAACCCCCCTTCTGTTAATCCCACAGAATGCAGAGCCACTTTTCACTGCTACTTTGGCCGTTCTGCTCTGCTGCCTGGTTCCAAAATGAGCCAGGAAAAAAGAAAAGCTAGATCAACACTGGAATTTTTTAAGAGGTGAGGGAAGATAAATTCATGGAGAAAAACCCCCATATTCAGCCCAGGAACATATTTTCCCTTGGAAGAGCATGCTCAGATTGAGCCCCTTGATAACATTGCCCCTCACAACAAAAATTAGAACCACTAGACTCACACAGGCCTTTACAAAATTTCTACAGCCATATTGCCATTATTGGATCCGACCTATGATCCTATTATACTCAAAACGAAACAGTCTGCCTACATCTGTCATTCCAAATCAGGGTACTGTCCTCTGTTGATATTTATCATGCGGAAATTCACCACGCTCGAAAACCTGTAAAAAAGAAGAAGAAAAAAGAGGAGGGGAACTCCCCTCTACATTATGGATATCAGTAGTGATCCTGAGATAAACAGTAAACAAAAAGAGTAGGACTGCATATCTTCAGTAAAAAAACATGAAATCAATACGATCTGCTCTCGCCCGGTGAAAACATCCATTTCAATACAGTCTGAAGGGGTCCTGTAGCAGTGCTACCAGACTATTACATGCCGTTATTCAAGAAGGCAGTACGGAATCCAAAAACAAACCTGCTCTTCATATCAGACTTATAGTCAAATGAGTACCTCATATAAATAGGGATCTTCCATCTCAAGTCCCGAAATTAAAGTAACAGAGGTCATCAGCTGGAGGAGGACGCCATTCAAGGCCGCGAATGCTAAATAAGCAGCCAGTTAGCTGAAATGAAAATGACCTTCAGTGGAGAATGCTATTGCCAACTTCCTGTATGGGAGAGCTCAACGGATCCCAAATAAGTCAGGCAGGGATTTTTGGAGGGTCGCATTTGCAACATCCACTTCTTCAAAGATGGCCCAAGAGCCCCCAAGCAATATTTGCAGCCTGGCCGGGTAACTCATTTTAAACTTTATCCCCGCGGCAATCAACTTAGAGACAATCGGATGGAATAGAGTGCGTCACTGTCTGTCGGAGGCTGGGAGATCTTGAGTTAGTCTGATGTTTACATTCTCCCATTTAATTTCATGTAATTCTTTTATCTTCTCCATGGAATAGTGCTTCTCTTGGTAGTTAAGGAATCTAACGATAATCGGGCGGGGTGAGGCTCCGGATGGAGGCATGGGTCTTGGGGCTCTATGTGCATGTTCAATCATATATACTTTGCAAAAAGGCAATGGACTGGCCAATTTCTCCAGCAATTTTTACGTAAAGCTGATGATATCAGTACCTTCCTGTCTTGCAGGAATACCAATGATAATGATGTTATTTCTGCGGCTTCTCCCCTCTAAATCCTCTAGTTTCACCTCCAGCTTTTTAATCCTGTGACGGCTTTCCACCATCTCCTGTTTAATAGCATCTGTTTTTGTTTCCAGCGACACAGTAATCGCTTCATTATCAGAGATCCGGGTGGTAAGATCCTCTAGTGCCGTGTTCACCATTTTTACTTCTGACATGAGAGTCTTGACATCTTCTCTAAAGGGGGAAAACTCGGCCAGGAACCTCTCGAGCGTCAGTGGCGAATCCCCAGTTTCTCTCACAGGGATCGTGCTGATAAGTCATAATTTCCCCACATGGCTTTGTTGTGCCTTAGGCCGCTTACTCGGTTTTTCTGGTGAGACCGGAGGCGTATGTCTCGGAGGTGCCGCTCGCATTTCCACTTCCATTTGTCTAGGTCAGTTTCTTCTGCAGTATTTCAGCTTGTGATCAGCCCCCTACCAGCAATGTATTGATGCAAAAAAAGTTATTAGAAGGGCTATTAAAATCCCCAGGCAGCAGGAGCAGAGCGGTTGAGCTGTTACTCGGCATGCTGCATCACATGATCCCCCCCCCCAATTTTGAATTTGAGTTCCTCAGTTTTATTTCTTCCTGTTTATTATTCTGCTTCAAGACTTTGTATTTCAGTTTACTGTTCTGTTCTACGCTGTTCTCTTTTTTTACACTGTGCTGCCACATCACCTATTATCCTTCCACATATGTAAGCTTTAAAACTTTCCCAGATAGTAGAAGAGCTAACGTCTGGAGTATCATTTACTGTAAAGTAGAATTCTGTTTCTTTTTTAATCCATGTTTGGAAATCTGGAGCGGCTGCTAGTAGTGGGTCTAATCTCCATCTAGGAGATTTTTGATTAGTACCAAGATTTGTAAACAGGCATGAGATAGGAGCATGATCAGAGATGCAATAACCCCTATATGGTTATGTTCTATGCCTGGGAGTGCCTGTTTATTGGCTGAAAAGTAATCTGTGCGACTATTCAAGTCATGTGGTAGAGAGTAAAATGTGAAGTCTCTACCTGATGGATATTCTATCCTCAGTGTATCTGTTAAATTCCATTCCTGCATTCATGATTTTAAACTTTTTCTTGCTCTTGCATAGGTCTCCCTCTAGGGTTACTTCTATCTAAGTGTTCATCTCAGACCAAATTAAATCTCCGCCCATGAGTACTGTGGTATTTTCAGTAATGTTTTCATGCATAACTTGGTTAATTATGTGAAAAGATTCAGGGTCATCACAGTTAAGGCCATAAACATTGCCTAATCATATGGGCTTAGAGTCTGTTTCAACTTGAATTAAAATCCACCTCCCTTCCTTTTCCTTGAAGGTTTGTAAGATGTTGCAGTTCAGTTTTTTTATGAAATGAGAGAGCCACCTTTTCTTCCTTTTTTTATAGAAGAACTATGTACAGTATTCCCTATCCACATTGTCTTTAGCCATTCAATATTTTTGTTTCTAGGTGTGTCTCCTGAATCATTGCACTGTCACAATGTATAGATTTTAAGTATGATAAGACTTGTTTTCTTTTGATATGATGATTTAATCCTTTAACTTTCCAGGAGACAGTTTTGTGGCCAGATTTTGCTGATTACTCATTGTAAAATTTACAGATTTTATTATAAAGGGTGATACATGCTATTATTAAGCTTACCTCATTACATAGCAAAATGGCTTTGCATAAAAATATTTCAGGGTATAAAAAGATTGATGAAGCTCTGCTTATTGGGTGGCCTTGAGGTTTTCTGCCTATGAGTAAAAGTAAGACAGTTGTCTTCATATCTGAAACAGTAACTAAAGCATAACTGTTTGAAAAATATGAATATCACTACATGGCTTAAAAGAAGTATATTAATTGGAACACCCATACTAAAAGTAATATCTAAATAAAACCAAACATTATGTAAATAAATGTTTTCACACCGGCACGGTGGCTCTGAGGTGCTGGACGCCACACCGGCAACCTGGGTTTTGAAACGGACTCGGGTCACTGGATGTTGGCTGGGTAGAGGGGGGATTGAGCGTCCCATGACTGCTTCTGTTAAGTGCTATCTAGTAGCACTGATAATGCCATTGCTGTTGCAGAGATCGGTGTTTCAGCTCACATAGCTCCCCCTATACACACAGTAGTAAGTGATTTTTTTTCCTACTGTAATGTTCGTAAAAAGTGCCCAAACATAGTTGCAGCCATCCTCTTGTTGTAGTGTTCCAGCTCTTCCTCCATGAGATAATGTTGCTACTGCTAAACACATGTACCTTTTCACCTTCAAGTCTGTTGTCTATATGTATGGACTGGAGTCAGTATCTTATATGCACGGCACTATGTTTACATTACAGAATGTGAATGTAACTAACTGACATATAGCATGGCATGTAGTCTCGTTCTGTAAAATTAGCATTGGTCATGAGATTTCTGATAATGGTATTATAACATCTGTGTACATATGGACAACAGTCTCTTGATGGGGCATAGGCATGGCACGTTCCAACGTAGGTAGCAGCATGATCCTATGGAGGAAGAACCACCATACTACATTGCGATCAAGGCTGCAAGTTAGATTCTAGCAGGTTTTGTGATTGTTATGTAAAAATAGTATCACTTAGGTCTATACTGTGCCTCCATGGTGGATCTGTGAGCTGAAGCAATAATCTCTGCCTTGGTTGTTGCTTCATCATCAGTGCGAGTACTTTAACTTCTGAATTCCAGCATTTTTCATTTCATCCTGCTGTATACTCCAGTTCCTACTTTCCTGCTTGCCACAAATGTCAAGTAGTGTCCCTATTATTGAAATGCTTCCAAACTGCTCAGTGCTGCTGCTGATGCACTAGTGTGCAAGTGGGAAGAGAATTCCACAATCAAATGTGAACATCATTTCTGAGTATTGAAACATAAGTCTTTTTCATATTGATGCTCCTCCTGCTAGCCACAAATGTCAAGTAGTGTCCCCATTACAGAAATGCTTCCATACTGCTCAGTGCAGCTGCTGATGCACTAGTGTGCAAGTGGGAAGAGAATTCCACAAGAATCAAATATGAACGTATTTCCTCCTGCTGTAGGAAAGTCAAAAAAACCTAGCAGTGAAGTACAATTGGGTTTCTCCTGTTTATAAAGTCTCATCACATACACTACTGCGAAGTGAAAAGAAACATAAGTCGACGTGCTGCTTCTACTTGTTGCTGTTGGTTCTGCTGCTGCAGCTGTTGATGATTTTGATACCCTGGAATGAGAAGATGCTGCACTGCTGTGGTTTGCTGCTGTCTACGTGACTGACAGATGGTGTACATTGGCGCTGTACTCTCATACACGCACTAACAATTGTAAGTACATTTTGCCAGTATAGTCTAGCTTCATTTGTTTTCACAAGTAAATGTTCAATCATTTTGTTTATATCTCACTTGTGTCTTTTTTTTTTCTTTTAGGGCCTCACCTTGGGGATTGTTTTGAATGACACTCCACATTAGAACTGCAGATTACAGTGCGAAGGTATTTATTGGTATTTAATTTTTTTTTTTCATGGTCTTCTTGTCATGACTGGCCGGGCCTGATAGTAGAAGGTAAGTCCATTTTTTTTGGGGGGGGGTGGGGGGTTGTTTGTTGCTGTGTTGTGTTTCAGTAGTTCTGTGATGACACATCAATTGTAAGTCACTGTGTCTTCTGACTGAGTATGACTTCCTTGCTATATTTTTGGCATCTCCATTCTTCAGATGATGGTCTGCTTTTGCAATGATGAACAGACATGATGCTTTCCATTTGTATTTCCACACGTTGATGCATAATAAGTTAATTATTTTCTCTCATTTTTTGTGACTTTGGGGTTGGGGGCTTCAACTGAAACTGTGCTGGATTTAAAAGTAAATGTTTTTTGTTCCTTTTGCTGTAATTTAAGGTACTTTTTAGGAAATTTGGCCACAGAAATCCAAGCACTTGCAGCAACTACAACCTTTCCCTTCTACTGGTTAGTGTTACCAAGTCCACGATTCCACGACGACCAGACTTAACATTGCTGGTCCCTAATGAACCTATCTCATCATCACAAATTCCACCGCTACCATTTGGAGACGCAATAATCTTCTTGGCAGCAGCAGTGCAGCAAGAAACAGCTCTGCATGATCGTCTCTTCATGCAGAAAGTTTAACACTTCTGTAAATCAAACACAGTCCTCTAAAATAAAGACAGAAAAAAATGGACAGTGAACAGAACAAAATGATCAAAACGTACTAGAACTATTACTGTAACTGTGTACACAACTGAACACACCAATACTAGATACTAGCTAAAAACAGTTGGCAATACTGCCTTTCACACTGTAGTTTGTGGATCTCCGTTCTACACCACAGATCTGCCCCTCACCCAAAGCTCACCTGCACTGTCTCTCAGAGGCAGACACTGAAAGTATGAATTTAAGATGTAAAACTTACAAAGAATCAATAAATGACTGATGATGCAGACACACTAGGGATTAGTGCACACAACGTACTAAATTTGGACTCAGAAGTCAAACGTAGATCGTTTTTTTTTTTTTGAAGGTTTAAATTACACAGACCTAACTCCAGCTACACACATTACACTTGCTCAACTGATTCGGTGTAAGCCCATAAGACCCTATATGACCTGCCATCCCATGAATCATTGCAAAATTTGTCTTTGGGAGCCAAAGGAAAGGTGAAAAAACTAAAAATCAATAGGTTTCAATGGCAACTTCATTTTTTTTTCACAGCATTATGAAATTCATAAAGGTGAAGTTACTCAAAATATATAAGTTTCAATGGCAGCTTTGTGTTTTTGTGCAGCAATGCAAAATTCACTTTGCACTGCAAAGTATTTCACAAATTTTGAGTTACAGGTTCATAGGATGGATACGAGTTAGGAGGCGAAGGCCTTTGAAACTCACCACCTATTTAGGTTGAATCAAGGTACACAGTTTTTTTTTTATTACCCATAAATTGATTAAATGAAATGAAACTTTATTTATATGGTGCCTTACTCAAATCAAGGCACCTTATTATATTTAAAACAATAAACAGTAAGTAAAAACATAATTTATAAAACACTAAATATATATGTTCTAAACAAGGTCATATTTTCACTATTAACTATTGATGAGGGTAATGAATTCCATATTGAAATAGTCCTGTGGGTATACCAGTCATTTCTTTTTCTTGTTCGATAGACTTCGCCTCTTAATTTCAGATTATGGGTTCTAGTGTGGTGAGACTTCTATGTCTCGTTAATCAAACTGATTCAAATAGGAAATAATTTTGAAATGTATTACATGTAAGACATAAAACCCCTCTTAGGTGCCTATACTGCATGGAGTATAGTCTCAGTTGATTTAACCTATCCCCATAAGGAAGGATTTGAATATTCCATATGCTTCTAGTAATTCTTCTCTGTACACCCTCTACTAGCTTTTCACCACCAGTGGTCGAAGGAGCACTGAATGGTACACAGTAATGCAGATGTTGCCGTACCAGAGCAGTATAGAGGGGAGAATACAGACACCGGCTTCTCTGCTGTTTATACTTTTAAGAATATACCCCATTATTCTATGGTATTTTTTAACCATAATCCTAGAAGGGAACTAAGGAACTATTGTCCGATTTCTATACTCCCTCCACTCTCCAAGGCCTTGGAATGCATCGTGGCTGACCAACTTGTGGAGTACCTGGAGCTTCACCAATTGCAATGCGCCCAACAGCACGGGTTCCAGCATGGACATAGTACTGTCACAGCTTTACTTGATTCATACACAACCCTCTGGAACAAGGACTCTTGGTTGGAGCAGCTTTTGTAGACCTAACCAAGGCCTTTGATGTTGTGAACCACTCACTCCTTATCGACCAATTCCACGACACCAGTCTCTTCTCAAATACATCAACATGGTCCATGAGCTACCTAAACAATCATCATTCACAAGTGAAAATCAGAGGTGTTCACTCTGAAAGTAGGCCTGTTCACTCTGGGGTCCCTCAAAGCTCCATCTTGGGTCCACTCCTATTCAGTATATTTCTAAATATCCTCCGGAACTCATGTCAAGGCTGTATCCTGCTCTATGCAGAAGATGCCATTATATTCACCAATCACTCCTATCCAATGCACCTTCAAGACTAGCTCCAGAATGCCTTCACATCCACTGAAAAATGGTTTGCTGAGCACAAGGTTTACTGAACTACAAAAAAAAAATAAGACTATGTTGTTCACCCGTAACCTTAGCAAGCACAAGAACTTCCCTCTTATCATAAAAAATGACGAGGGGTCATCCCTCAAGCTGGTCCAGCAATTTAAGTATCTGGGTATAACTGTTGACTCTACCCTGTCCTACACTCAGCACATTAACAACACTGTGAAGGTGATAAACAAGAGAATAGGGATGCTGTACAGGCACAAACAAAGCCTGACCCCGGATGCCCTGCATCTCGCCATTCATAGTTCAGTTGTCTCCCTCACTGACTATGGCCTTGCCATCTATGGATCTGCTACTGCCACTTCCCTATGGTGCATCAGAACATCATTAAATAAAGCCTGTTGCCTACTCACTGGTGCTGAGCGATTCACCCACATGTGCGATCTCTGTGCCCAGGCCAGCTGGCTACAATTTGACAGCAGGCTCTGATACCAAACCTGCCTGCTCACAAAAAAAGTTAGCCTTGGCTTGATGCCACCTGGCATCCATGCTCTCCTGACTCTTTGACAGAACCAGCGCACTACCAGGAAATCCAGCAACCACATGTTTAGAATCCCTCATTGCCGTACAGCTCTTGGGCAGCGAGCCTTCACCTATAGAGCCCCACTCTGGATAAACTCGCTTCCTACTGAGATAACCAATGCAACATCCTTGGGCTCTTTCAAACGTCAGCTCAGGCTACACCTTATCACTGAGGCCTTCTATGACTGCTACCATCAGGCCCTTACCCCTCCCTCACCTATGCATTATCTTGGTCAACATACTGCTAGCACTTCCCCTCCCGTACCTCATCCTCCTTTACATGTGCTTACTCATCCCCCTCCACCTACTCTCCACATACCACCCTCATGCCATATCTTTCCCACCTTTGCATAACCCCACCTCTCTCTCCCATCACTCCCTCCACACTCCCTTCTCTTTTGTCCTTAACAAGCATGTAAAATGTCTTAACTCCGGCATATATTGTACTTTGCCTCTGACTTCTCTGTGATTCACACTTCCATGTCCCCGTCATTGTTTCCCCTAATTGTATCTGCACTCTTTAACTCTGCCTCCACCACAACATGTCCTTGCTCCTGGTATTCTAATGCTGTCTGATAATAGCTCATATGATGTATCTTTATCTGTTAACCAATGAAATGTAACCCTTTGTTAATTGTTATCCTATCTGTGTTATCCCTGGCATGGTACTTATGTAAAGAGCTTCTGCTTATAAGTTTTCCAAAATGTTAATAAATAAATACAAAATAAATAGTATGGGTGTCAAAGGTTAATTTATTGTTGACTGTCACTCCCAAATCCCTTTAATCAGTTGTCTCATGAAGTATAACATTATTCAGTTTGTATGAGTACCTTGGATTACTATGTCCAGGGTGCATGAACTTACATTTAGTTGAATTAGAACTTGTTTTGTTTTCATAGCCCAGGTTTCCAGTATATCAGGTTCTCTTGGAGATGCTGTGTAGCCTTGTCATTGTTCACAATGCTGCCTAGTTTACAGTCATTAGCATATTTTGCCATCCAGACACTACTGGAGGTTTGCATTGATAATATCAAAATATTGAAAAGAGTTGGGCCCGGGACAGAGTCCTGTGGTACTTCACTAGTAACCGAGCCCCAAGATGACATATGTCCCTGTATAGTGACTCTTAGTCTGATGTTGGCTAACCAGGATGTAATCTATGTTATATTTGGAGGAAATTTGAAATTGATCATTTGCTCGAGTAATATTTTGTGAGAGACTGTGTCAAAGGCTTTCGAAAAAATCCAAGAATATTACATCAACAGGCAGGCTTTTTGTAGCGCAGCACTTACAGATGCAAAGAAACGTACTTTGAGAGAGGCTCTTGCAGTTGGTATTCACAAGTAGGACTAAGCTGTCAGGTATCAGGACCCCACGGAAAAATCTCTAGCTAGCAGTCTCTGGCAGGGATCTCCCCCACGTCAGGCGACCGGCGTCAGCCGACATCTATATAAAGGGGACAGTCCCAACACCTGCCCTCCAGTTCTTTCCCGCTGTCGACTTGTGATAACACCTCACAGAAGAACAGCGCTCGCTTTATCTCACCATTTTGGATAAGTATTAATCCTTTTGAATGATTTCTACAATTTTTTTCTTAGATTGTGTCAGAATACCTCACTGTGCATGTCATCCCTGACACCTTCTGAATTTCATAAGAACAAGTACGACTTGTGTGGATCCCAGCTCCCTCGTAAAGATGGCCATTCCCTCTGCCTCTTCTGTCTGGGCCCAGACCACTGGGTGGAGAAGCGTGAACACTGCAGAAAATTCAGCGTTGCCACCCGGAAATGTAGGCAGCAGTCTCTGGAAATCCATCTGCTTAAAAAGAAAATGGCATCCATGGAAAAAGAATTGAAGAAATTGAGGCAGGCATCCAGTTCTCCAGAGGGCCATCATTAGAAAAAGAGGGACAAGGACATACACCGGGACCGGGGCACGCCATCCACAGTGGCTGTGAGTTCGACTGGAGTTGCGGCCCTTCAGGTAACTTCCCCTCCGAGTGATCGTACTTAGACAGCCGCCTTAGTGGTTTCTAAGCCAGCATCAACCCTCCCATTGGGCTTGCGCTCCAGCCCAGTGGGAGCCTCTGGGACAAAGGATGCCGAACTCTCGTTATGGCCTCTAAACCCAGGCCTACCAGTCGGAGTGCATCTGATAAGTCAGGTGTTGGTCCCACTGACATCCACCCAGACACAGATGGTAAGCCAGTCGTCTGTCTTCCTGTCATCTGCCCAGCCGTCGACCCATCAACAGGCTCACCCTCCATGCCTAATGCTGGCGAGTCTCTGTAACACACTCCTGCTGTGTTGCCTTCTGAGGTTCCCGCATCTCCTCCCACTCCTTCCAAGGAGCCTTTTTCCCTCTTCCCTGGCTGGGGTTGAGGAGTCTGGAATGTGGTCGTCTGGGGCACCCCCGCCCGATGCTGGACCCTCAGATGCCAGATCTGATGTCAGATAACCAGATGTCACCCTCCAGCATTCTGCTGTCCGACAGTCACCCATCAGAACCATCTGGGCTCCTGCGGGTCCTCCATCGGGCCCTTCACCCTCCGGACTGATGCCTGATCCATCTAGTCTGCCCACAGGGCTGATGCTGGGACCTTCCACTCCATTGGAGCCCCAAGCACCAGGATAACCAATGCTGACTTACCCCATGCTACGGTATCTGGCTTCACAGTGCCCGACGCCGCACTACCTGATGCCGCAGTACCCTGCACTTCAATAGCTAATGCCAGGTTTCCTGTCATCAGGTTATGGGAACTCCTATTACAGGTTTCCAGTTTACCTGTATCCAAGCCCCCCTTCTCCCTTCCCCCTCCTTCTACTCCACAGCCACAGGTGGACTGGAGAGAGATCTTGGCCTCTTGGTGGGCTGAAGCAAAAACTCAGTTCCCCCAGGAGGTTGAAAAATGTCTACCATTGCCGGGTCCAATACCAGACCCTCTATGTCAGTGAGAAGAGACTCCCCTGCCTCTGCCTGACACCAGAGCTGAACCATCTGGTTCTAGGCCTAGGGAGGACACGCTTCCCCTGGCAATCCCCAGAGAGGGCAATCCTCCTTCTACAGAGGAGGAGGACTCTTCCTCCTTGCCTTCATTGGAGTCTTCAGAGTCTGATCTGGACACTCTGACCCAGAGGATGAGCCCCACACTCCAGATAGACCCAGGCCACAAGGGTCTCCGAAGTCACCTCTGGAAGACCCTTCCTTTCTGAAGCTGCTGAAGAAAATCCAGGCAGCATGTGAATGGCAATCAGTGGAGCCAGATCCCCAGCGAAAGAAACTTGCAGCCTGTCTAGACCTCCCGGAGACTTCTCCCACCCTGATTCCACTCTAGATTGAGCCTCAGGAGGATCGTACCTCCACCATTTGGAAACAACCTGCCTTGCTAGCCCACCTTCCTCGGAAGGCCGACAGGCTATATCAGGCTCCTGAGGGGAAGGATTTTCTTGTCCTTCACCCCAAGGCTGATTCAGTTGTGATTAGCACTGCACACGACCAATCAGCCAATCCTACGCATCTCAGCTCATCCCCTCCTGACAAGGAGTCCCATTTTCTGGACCAATATGGAAAGAAGGTCTATGCTTCCTCCATATTGGGCAAGAGGGCCCTCAATTATTACATCAGCCACATGGGGGGCTACCAGAAGACTATCCTTAGTCAGATAGAATCTAAGCTGGACTCCCTCCCGGAATCACAGACAAAGCATGAACTGGAAGATCTTGTCCATTCCACGTGTTCGGCTTGTACACACATGCCTCACACTACATATGACTTGGTGAACACTGCAGGCAGGAGCTCAGCCTTTGCAATCTCCTTCGATGAAATACCTTGCTCTGAGTGTCAGGTTTTGCCCCTAAAGTGCAGTCAGCAATCCCTGATGCTCCCTTCAGAGGGTTGGTGCTGTTTGGCAGTGATTTCAAGGACATTATCACTGAATTACAGGAGATGGGTTTGGCCTTAACTTCTGTCCAGACTATGTACAAACCCTCTCAGAGGCAAAAATGGTCCTTTCAGTGCCCTAACTGCCATAGGTCCAAGCAGACGCAAAACCGACATCCAAACAAATGCAAAGCCGCATCAGCGCCATTAGACCCCCAGCAAGAAAGCTCCTGGGGCCTCGGCCACTTCCATGCCTTCTGCCTCCTGACTCCTTGCCTCTCCCACTGCCTCTGCCCAGTTCAGAGGAACCGGTGCACAGAAGATTTTCCTCCCATCTACCAGTTTGGGAGAGGATAATGGAAGATGACTGGGTCCTCCAGCTGATTGCAGCAGGGCACTCAATCGAGTTCACTCAAAAAAACCCTCACAGACAACCCCCTCTTCATACTTCCACACCTATCTGCCATTGGTCTTGGAAGAAATCTGCTCTCTCCTTCTGAAAGAGGCAATCGAACCTGCCCCCCCCCCTTCAGGAAACAGGTTACTACTCCGATTTCTTCCTAGTGCCAAAGAAAACCGGGGACCTGAGACTGATTCTCAATCTCCGCTCCCTCAACCAGTTCATGGAGTATAAGCAGTTCCAAATGCTCTCCCTTCAGAGCCTTCTCCCTTTGTTTCATCCGGGATTGTGGCTATGCACCCTGGATATGCAGGATGCCTACCTCCATATCCCCATCTGCCACTCCCACCACAAATTCCTCCGCTTTTGTTTTCAGAGGTCCCACTACCAGTTCAAGACTCTTCCCTTTGGTCTATCCTCAGCTTCCCAAGTACTTACCAAATGCCTGGCAGTGGTGGTGACCTTCCTGTGTACCAAAGGGGTCTAAGTTTTCCCTTACCTGGATGACTGGCTTTTAGCAGCTCCATCCAGGAAGGAACTTCTGGGCTCCCTTTCCCTCATCCTTCAAGTTTTCTCCAACCTGGGGATTACAATCAACCCTGCCAAGTCCCACCTTTTCCCTTGTCAGTGACTGCAGTTCATCGGGGCAGTGTTGTACATGACTCTGGGCAAGGCCTTCCTACCCCCAGACATAGCAGAGATGCTGTCAGCCCAGGCTTGACTCTTATAGAGCCTCAGAAGGGCAGGTGCCAGGAAGGTCCTACTCCCGGTTCTTCTTCCGGGTCATCATCTCATACAATCAGACAACATGTGCATTGTCTGGTACCTCAATAAACAAGGGGGAACTCATTCCTATCCCCTTTGCCAGGAAGCCATAAGAGTCTGGCACTAGGCGTCTCGGCACAGCCTTCATTTGACAGCCATTCACTTACTGGGAATGCAGAACACTCTCACGGACACACTAAGCTGCTCGTCAGCCAAATCTTCTGAGTGAGAACTCGACCAGATCATGCTAGACGATATTTTCCAGCACTGGGGAACTCCTCAAATAGACCTCTTTGCCTCGCCCGACAATGCCAAACTTGCTGACCTCTGCTAGCTCGCTCCAAGACAAGACAGTTTTTATCAGGATGCACTGTCACTGTGCTGGAAGGACAGATTTGTCTATACCTTCTCTCTGATACCATTGATCCTGAGGGTACTCAACAAACTCCAGTTGGAAGGAGCCAGAATGATTCTCATCACTCCTTTTTGGCTGAGGCAAGCCTGGTTCTCTCTTCTGCAACAGTTACCCAAGGAACCTCCTCATCCTCTATTTATTTATTTATTTTTATTTATTAAATTTTAGGATTACAAACTGCTAGTTTACAAAGGTGCCATGTCAGAGGATGAGGGTCAACTCACATACAAAGGTAGTAAAAGAATGCACAGTATACCAAAATTATACAGTTACAACACACTTTGAGGTAATATGCGTACAGTGAGCAGCTTGAGTAGGCAGCCAGCTGAGGTAACAATAAGAGATAAAGGGCATAAGAAGCTAAAAAGAATGTAGGCGTGAGATGGTGTGGGGGGGAGAGGAAGTAGGCAGGCTAATGGGCCACTGTCAGTGGGTGGGAGGGGGAAGATGTCTTGTACCGGTGGAGAAGGGAAGCAGGAAAGGGGTCACGAAGAAGGCCAGGTACCAGAGAGAATGTAACTAGGGAAAGGGCGGGCTGTGGGATACGAGCGAACTGGAAGGTATTTAGAATAAACTCTATTCAGAGAAATGATCACATTGAGTGGAAGAGGTGAGGTAAAGTCTGAGATTCCTTTTAAAGGGTCCAAGTGTAGCAGAGGAAAGTGCTTCTTTATTGAGGGAATTGAACCATAGAGGAGCTCTATAGGTAAAGGACTGCTGACCCGTGGAGGTACAACATCTGGGAACCTGAAAAAGTGTGAGATTGGGCACTGCGCATATGCTGAGTGCCACTGACGATAGTAAGGAGTGTGCTAAAATCAGGTGGCATGAGTCCAAGGAGAATATTTTTGGTAAGTAAGCAGGTCCGGTATTGTATTCTGCTGAGTAGGGGTAGCCAGCCGGTTTGTGCATAGAGGTCATAGGTGTGTGTTTGTCAGGCTGCACCCGTTAATAGTCTGCAGGCTTTGTTGAGAAAAACTGAGATCCTGTGGAGGTCAGTTGTTCAGGCAGAGCCGTAGATGGCAAGGCCGTAGCCAATGATAGATGTGACAGAGCTGTAGATGGCTAGTTTAAGGGCATCCACAGATATACAGTGGTTATATTTGTGTGTAACAGACCAATCTGTATATTGGCGGCCTTGGCAACAGTGTCAATATACCGAGTGTAGGAGACGGTACTATCCAGCGTGATACCAAGGTACTTGATCTCCTTGACATGTTTGAGTGGGTTCCCAGTGTGGTTCTTGATGGTGAGGGACCGAGAATTGTGCCTGCTCCGTGGGTTACAGAAGGACATGGCTTTGATCTTGCTGTGGTTCAGGATAAGTTTATGAGAGTTGAACCAGTCTTCGATGTGCTTGAAGTTGAGCTGTAGCTGGGATTCAAGGACTGTAATGTCATGGTGGCTGGAAAACAGGACTGCATTGTCCGCATATAGTAATATTTTTTGGTGGCAGACACTAGGGAGACTGTTGATGAAGAGGGAGAAGAGT
This sequence comes from Neoceratodus forsteri, assembly GCA_016271365.2. NCBI lineage: Eukaryota > Metazoa > Chordata > Ceratodontiformes > Ceratodontidae > Neoceratodus > Neoceratodus forsteri. The sequence continues at coordinate 413,974,240 of CM057457.1, read as the reverse complement.
AAAGGGCCCGGAGTAGACCCCTGGGGGACTCCGGAGAGGACTGTTTTTTCATCCGATGAGATCCCTGCTATCCTCACACGTTGGATCCGATTATCAAGGTAGCTGGTAAACCATGGAAGGGCATCACTGGAAATCCCAATGGAAGACAGTTGCCTGAGCAGTACAGGGTGATTAACAGTATCGAAGGCCTTAGTCAGGTCTATAAATACTGCCCCCCACAGTTACTGTTGTCGAGCATGGCGTGGATGAAAGTTGTAAATTCCAGTAGTGCAGTGGTGGTGCTGTGCCCTTTTCTGAAGCCATGCTGTTCTGGGCACTGGATTTTGTACTTATCCAGGAATTCAACTAGTTGGTCTCACACTATACGCTCCAGAGCCTTAGATAATGGGGGGGAGGAGTGAGATAGGTCTGAAATTGATGTGGAGCATCCTATCACCACTTTTGTGAACCAGTGAGACAGTGGCTTTCTTCCAGAGAGAGGGGAATTGGCTCAATCTGAGTGAGAGATAGAAGATCTTTGTTAGTGGTTCAAGGATTTCATCGAGAACTTGTGCTAGCAGTTTCAGGTCAAGGGAATCACCACTGTACCCTTGTTTGCAGATGGCCTTTTGAATATAGTTTCTAGCTACTTGTGGGGGAACCTCCTTCAAGAAAAACTGTGGAGTTGTATGATCATGTGGGGGGGTCACGTGGGAGGTGCGGGAGGGAAGGTCGTCAAAAAAATGAGGAGGAAGAACACTGTCCAGGTTTGTAAATGCATTATTAAAAATGCTGGTGATGGTACCTAGGTCGAGCGTAGGAATACCATGAAGGTTGAGCATAGTGGGTGGTGCTTTAGGATCCTTGCCTGTGAGTTCTTTCAGGTTGTTCCAGAAGTTTTTCCCCTGGCCACAAGAGTTGGTCAGAGCCTCTTTGTAATAGGTGCATTTAGCATTCCGTATCTTTTGAGTGCAATCATTTCTGGCTGCTTTGTATTTTTGTATGTTTACTTGCATCGGAGTTGCATGAGCACAATGCCACAGGTGGTCTCTGTGCTTGAGTGCTCCAGCCTTCTTCATGGAGCACTCCAATCAGGGGAGTATCTTCTCTATGCCTTGGATGTTCATAGAATCCTGAGATACTATACCCACAGGACTAAGGATCTATGGAAAACAGACCAACTCGTTGTGTCTTTCACTCACAAGAGAGAAGGCTATCCTGTTTCTAAGCAGTGCCTCTCTAAATGGTTGAGCAATTGTATCACTTTCTGTTATGGAAAGTATCACAAGAACCTTCCAGGCCAGGTCAAAGGTTACTCCGCTAGAGGTGTCATGGCCTCCACCGCTTACTTTAAGAACATGACAGAGGCTGAGATTTTTGCAGCTGCAACATGGACGTCTGTCCATACCTTCACAAAACATTACAGTTTGGACATTGCCTCTCCAGACTGTACAACCAACCAGCTGTAGTTTGGATCAGGGTCCTATGCAACTTTTAATAGGTTGCATAGATGTTATCTGCCCGATCCTTGCTGAAATTGTCTGGAAGTCTTTGGAGCAAGGGGTTTTCCCTGCCCCCTTAAAGGAGGCGGTCGTTCAACCACTCCTTAAAAAACCTTCATTGAATCCAGATGTCCCAGCTACCTACTGACCTATCTCTAACCTGCCCTTTGTGGGTAAGATTATTGAAGAGGTGGTTGCGATACAGTTGGACGACCATCTTATAAATCACAACATCTATGAAGCTCTCCAGTCGAGGTTTAGGAAAAGACGTAGCACTGAGACTGCTCTTGTCCGGGTTTTAAATGATCTCCTAATTGCGAGAGATCGAAAGGCTCGTACTATTGTAGTCATTCTTGATCTCTCTGCAGCATTTGATACTGTGGACCATGGTGTGCTGTTGGAGTGCCTGCGCTTTCTTTGTGGACTGTCTGGTGCAGTTCTACACTGATTTTGATCTTTCCTCACGGGGCGGACTCAAAGGATTACTATGGGGATTTATTCCTCTGATACCATCGCTCTGTCCTGTGGGGTGCCACAGGGCTCCATTTGGGCACCCATGTTGTTCACAGTCTATATGTTGCCATTAGGAGATATCATTAGGCATTACATTCTGGGTTTTCACTGCTATGCAGATGATACCCAGCTGTATTTGTCCTTTTCTCCTGGTCAGGATGATGCAATCCCTCTGCTTAACAACTGTCTAGCAGAAATCAATGACTGGATGAGCACCAGCTGGCTGAAGTTAAACCCGAATAAGACCGAGGTGTTGCTTGTGGACCCAGGTCGACTTGAGGTGGGCCATAGAGCTGAGGTACCATCAGGCCTTTGGCTTGGTGGTGCCCAGCTCTTGACCTCAGGCCAGGTGCGTAACCTGGGCATTATTGTTAACAGCAGTTTGACTTTGAAATCTCAGGTGTTAAGTCCTCTTTTTACCATCTGAGAAATATCGCCCGGGTGAAACACCTGGTTCCTCTGGCTGACCTTCCTACTCTGGTCCACGCCTTTGTGATCACTCGCCTGACTACTGCAGTTCCCTTTACCTGGGGCTACCTGGGGTTGATATTCATCGCCTGCAGCTAGTGCAGAATGCAGCAGTCAGGCTTTTGACTGGAACATCTAGGTATAGTCACATTACGTCTGTTCTGCGCGGGTTGCACTGGCTACTGGTACAATGGCGAATCACCCTCAAGGTTGGGTTATTGACCTTTAAAGCCCTACACAAACAGGGGCCGCAGTATCTGAAAGATCTCCTTACTCCCTACTGCCCCTCTCATTCACTCCGATCCCCCAATGAGGGATTGCTAGAGATTCCCCGGGTTCGTCTGAAAACATCTGGAACTCGTGATTTTTCATATGCAACTCCTGCCCTGTGGAATTCTCTACCTCATCGGATACGAAGCTGCCTGACCATCGAGAGTTTTAAAGCAGAGTTAAAAACTATTTTATTTGAAAAAGCTTATGGCGTATGATTTTATAGTGTTAATATTGTATTTGTTTTATTCATGGCTATTTGTAAAGCGCTTTGATCTTTGGAAAAGCGTTTAAAATAAATTTTACTTACTTACTCTCACTGGAGAGCAGGCTTTGAGCTAGCTGTTCTTTGGGGAATCGTTTCATGATCCCTGTTTAGAAACTCAGCCTTTGTGGATGATTTGTTCCTCCTCCCGCTTTCCTTTTTGTTCCAGACTGCTTGGGACTCAGTCCTACTTTTGAATACATACTGCAAGAGCCCTCTCGAAGTAAGATAGTACAGTTACGTAAAAACTTACCATAACAGTAGATCTTCAAGAGAGGCTCTTGCAGTAGGTATTACCTTCCATCCCTTTATTACCTCTTCTTCTTCTCTTTCAGATATGGGGCTATATCCTCTTCTATCCTGTCAGCCCTTTGGCTCCTGGCAGGAAAGAACTGGAGGGCAGGCATTGGGACTGCCCCCTTTATAGTGACGTCGGCTGATGCCGGTGTCCTGACATGAGGGCAGTCCCTGCCAGAGACTGCTAGCTAAAGATTTTTCCGTGTGGTCCTGACTCCTGACAGCTTAGTCCTACTTGTGAATACCTACTGCAAGAGCCTCTTTTGAAGATCTACTATTATGGTAAGTACTTACATAACTGTACTTCACTGAAGCATGATTTACCTGGTGAGAAACCATGTTAGGTTATATCAATTTGAGTGTTGTAGTTAATGTGTGATATTATTCATGCCTGTATCAATTTCTCTAATAATTTTCCCCCAACCGGTGTCAGGCTGCTCCGTCTATAGTTAGCCATATGATGTCTGTTTCCAGTCTTATAAATAGGGGTTAAAGTTGCCTCATTCCACTCTGGGATTGTGAGGTCCTCATTTAGTGAGGCATTGAATAACATAGTAAGTGGACCCACTAATTCATTAGAGAGTTCCTTCAGTAATGTAGTATGATCTCCATCTGGGGAGCTAGAATGTTTCAAATTATGAAGCACATCCCTTACTTTAGTGATAGTAACTTCAAAAGGATTGGTCGGGATAGATTGATTAATATGTGGTACTGGTAGGGGTTCATTTGTTTTAAAGACACTTAAAAAGAATGTATTAAATTGTGTAGCCATCTTAACATCATCACTAGTAGCTCCTTCATCTATGTGCCAACTCCAGTATTGCTATCCTTGAGTGAGCCAGTATAGTTATAACACTTTTTTTCATTGTTTTTAGTGTTAGTAGCCAACTGAAGCTCAAGCCTTTGTTTTGCATTGCATATAGCTATTCTGACAGTATTAGCCATTTTTTGTATGCCTTCAAATGTGCACTTGAGGGTTGTATATTGTATTTTTTTATATAATCTCTTTTTCTATTTTTATAGATTTTTTTAATATACCTATTGAACCATAAAGGAACCATATGATAATTGTTGTATTTAGGTCTTAACTGAACCCAGGTGTTAATCAAGTATGGTATTTTTTACTTGATTATGTCCCATATTGAAAGAGTTTTGTTTATCTAAATCCACTTCCCAGTCCCATACTGTCAGAAACTGTTTGATCACACCAAAATCCACTCTACAGAAGTCCCTTATCTGTGTAATACTCCTGTTGTAAGAGGTAGACAGGTTTAACTCTAATACAACCATCTTATGGTCACTGTTCCCCAGTGGATGCATTACTGTTGTAGTAGTTAAACTTGTTTCAATGTTAGTGAGGATAAGGTCCAAGATGTTAGTTTCTCTTGTATGTATAAGGAGAGGCATCACCAGTAGAAAACAGGAAGTTGTTATCCCTTTGTACAGACAGTTGGTGAGATCCCAACTCCATCTAGAGTACTACGTCCAGTTCTGGAGACCTCATCTCCACAAGAACATAGACAGGATGGAGACAGTCCAGAGGAGGGCAAATAAAATGATGCAGGGTCTGCAACAGAAGCCATATGAGGAGAGACTAAAGGAGCTTAATATGTATACCCTTGTGGAAAGGAGGGAGGGGGGACATAATAGAAACTTTTCAACTGCTTCAAGGGATCAACAAAGTCCAAGAGGGTAGCATCTTTCAGAAAAAGAGATGTGCAAGAACAGGAGGACACAATTTGAAGATGGGAGGGACAGTTGAGGGGGTAATGCAAGGAAGTATTTTTTCACAGAAAGGGTGGTGGACACATGGACTAGCCTTCCTGAGGAGATTGTGCAGTCAAAAACAATGGGAGAATTCAGGAATGCATGGGACAGACATAAGGCAATTCTTGTGGGGGTAGGAAAAAATAGGCTGTTGGTTAACTAGGATCTGCAGCTTATCCAGTAGGTAGGGAAATATGCAGACTAGGTGAGCCAAGTGGTCCTTATCTGCCATCAAAGTCTATGTTTCTATGTTACTTTCTATTACTAATTGCTATATAGATAATGTTATATTGTAAATTTAAGGCCGGCCCACTAGTGCTGAGGGTTGAGGCACTGGACGCCACACTTCATGCCACACCAGCAACCTGGGTTCGGGAATGGACGCAGACCACTGGGGGCTGGTAGCGGAGAGGAAGGATCGAGTGTCCCATGACTGCTCTCCTTCCTCTGGGGTGGGTGAGGAATCTGCACCGCACTGCAGCGGCACCTGGTGTAAGCAAGGTGCCCTGCAGATGTGGACAGGATAGAGCGGTGGAGCACAGTGGGTATCTGCACATAGGTGCATTGACACCATTGCACATCTGGCTCCTTGGGGAATCTAAATGGAGGAAAAACTAGGCTGGACAGCCATATTGGCTAATGGCTGTGCCCTGTGCCTCTGGACCCATGAAGACATAGCCACTGGGTGTCTGTGCTGCAGGACATGAAGTGGGGTCCTGTCATTGGCTGGCCTGTGTGGATGGGTGATTATCCGCATGACAGACCCAGTCCAGGGGTGTGGGTGTTGGCAGCTGGGGTCATTGGGGGCAGCTCTGCCTGAGGTGGAGAAGTGTTAAATGTTAAAAAAAAAAAATATTGTAAATTCGATAAATTTGTTTTTGGCAATGCCAGAACCCTGTACTGTGGGCCAGTTGATGTTAGGGAAGTTGAAATCTCCCATTAGAATGTAATCTTGTGTCATTTTTACACTATTTAAAGTAAAAAGAAATTCGTCATCACCCTCTTTATCGAGGTTCGGGGCACGGTAATATAGCCCCTAGTAGTAAGTTTCTGGTTGACAGTGTAATATCTGCCCATATAATTTCTGTGTCAAAATTTGTTGTAACAGGAGGTACTACCTGATGTGATGTATGCCTGTCATATATGTTAATATAAGGCTATCCCACTGCCCATTCTGTAGTGACGATTTTTGGATATTCTGAGTATCCAAGAATTTCCATATTCCAGTTGTTGACCTGACACCAGGTTTCAGTAACCCCACATACTGCTATATTTTGATCAAATAAGATTGCCTCAGGTTAGTCTATTTTGTTAGATAGGCTGCAAACATTAACCAAAAGAGCTTTAAATTTGCTACTGTAATCATTTTTGTGTTTTTTATTACCAATTTTTTTTTGTTCATTTATGTGTGCTTTTTTATAAACCATTTAGGACAGGATGTGAAAAATCATAGGAGGTGGTGTGAAAAAAATGGCTATGTTGAAAATTTGGAGTCAGAATATCAAAAATACCAAGTTATGCGCATGCATAGAAAAAAATCAATGAATACACATACAGTAACTTGGGCATTTTTATGAATATTCTTGACAAATTCTCAACATAACCTTTTTGGGACCCAACCTCATTTATCTTGGCAGTGAAATGTTGTTATTCAGGCCTGAAAGGTGATTTTCTCCAGCAGCCACAAAATTACCATCTGGTCCCAACTATGAAATGACAATTGCAGTATTCATGATTTAGGGGCTCAGAAAGACAATGTTGAAAATTTGGTGAAAAAATCCCTTTTGTTTAGAATAAAACAAAAAAAGACAGGGGTTGGTTTTCTTCTTACAAACTAAAAGTAAAGAAAGTTTGCAACAGTGCAATATTTAGATCTGGCGTTATGAAGAGTGATCTGCAGTATGTCCAGAACTGGCACTTGGCTCTCATCCACCACCCAGGCTTAGCCACAAAAGTGCATTGAGTATCATCCCAAAATGACCTGAATGTTTAAACCCACATTTAAAAACATTTTATTTATTTATTGAATAAGAACGGAATTACAATGCTTTGAGTCATAGACTCTTTTGCAAAGGCTCCACGTCAGATTACAGGGGGTGGAGGGTAGACAAATACTGAAAAGACATACATGAACAGGCAGTATTTACAGTTTCAGTATTGACACAGCAGTGTTTCAGAGTCTCCACGTTGGTTACAGGGGGTGGAGGGTAACACGGGGTACAGTAAGGACTAACAATAACAGGCAGTATTAAAAGTTTCAGTACTGATAGAGCAGTCCAGGCATAGAAACTTATTTGACAGGTGAGGAAATGAGGTATGAATCTAATCAGCAGCATTCGGTAGCATACCTGGGTCCATAGGCAGGGGTTTGCTGGGTGCCATCACGTAGGGTCTAGGAAGACCCAGAGTCAGGAGAAGAGGAGGTTAGGAGAGAGGATAGATTAGCCACAATAACACTTAGCACTCTCCTTTATTTGGGTTTTAAGGCCAGATTTGAATAGTGAGATGCTATGGGACTGGGAGAGGGGGGAGGGTAGAGAGTTGAGCCAGAGAGGAGCATGGTACTGGAAGGATATATGCCCTAGTACTGTTCTACAGAGGGGAACTAGGAAAGATGGGTGTGCTGTGAGTCTTGTATTGCGTCTGGTGGGGGCTGCACTGATAATGGGAAGTAGTCCAATTGGGGCAAGCTGAAGGTGGATTTTTTTTGCGAGAATGCAGGTGTGGTATTTTAGTCTTTGTTGGAAGTTTAGCCAACCAGTCAGAGTATACAGATTTTAGGTATGCATTAGTCTGTCACTGCCTGTCACTAGGCAGCAGGCTTTATTCAGTGCAGTGTTTATGCTGTTCAGCGTGGTGGGTTCCGCTGAGCTGTATATTACTATCCCATAGTCAACTAGGGAGAGGATGGAGGAGGTGACTGCAAGTTTCACGGCCTGAGCAGGTAGGCAGTAATTGAGTCTGTAGAAGATGCACAATCTAGTGTTGATAGCGGAGGTGAGGAGATGGGTGTGGCTATGGTAGGAGAGGGAGGTATCCAGGGTGATGCCCAGGTATTTAAAGTTTGTAACGTGTTCCAGTTGGGTGCCTTGAGAGTTTGAAATTAGGAGTGCTGATTGACTGTGAGGGCTCTGGCCGTGCGCAAAAATCATGGACTTAGTTTTGTTATAGTTGATGATCAGGCAGTGATCACTGAACCAGTTCTCTAACTCCTGGAAAAAACCCTGAATGGCTTGTTGGAGGGCGCTTGGATGAGGGTGTTTCCAGTACAGAACCACGTCATCAGCATATAGTAGTAGATGACTGCTGCAGGCTTTAGGGAGAGAGTTTAAGAAGAGGGTGAAGAGTAGCGGGCCAAGTATAGACCCCTGTGGGATCCCAGAGCAAACTGTTTTGGAGGTGGAGATAGTGGTGTTAATCCTGACATGCTGAGATCGTCCTGAGAGGTAGTCCATGGACCAGGCAGTGGCCTCAGGGACCTTGTTTAGTTGAGGAAGGACACAAAGCAGTAGTTTGTGACTGACAGTGTCAAATGCCTTGGTCAGATCCACAAAGATAGCCCCTGCAACTGAGCCTTGGTCAAGGGCCTCATGGATGAACGTGGTGAGTTCAGTAAGTGCAGTGACAGTACTATGGCCCATCCGGAAGCCATGTTGTTCCTGGCTGAGAAGGTTGTATTTAGTTAGATGTTTTGTTAGCTGGTCCGAAACAATTTTTTCCAATGCTTTGGAGAGAGGAGGAAGAATAGAGATTGATCTATAGTTGCTGGTGTAAGTGGGGTTACCATTCTTCAGAATGGGAGTGACTATGGCTTTCTTCCAGGTTGAGGGGAACTGGCCGAGACTAAGGGAAAGGTTGAGAATTTTTGTGAGGTGAGGCAGTGTGACATCGAGGGTTAGTCTTATTAGTTTGAGATCTAGGGTGTCATTGCTATAATCGGCATTACGATAGCTTTGGAAATATAGCGTTTTGCTGCACTGCAAGGGATGACCCGAAGCCTGAAAGGAGGTGAGTTGATATTAGCCAGGGTGAAGGGGGGAGGAGGGATAGAGGTAGGGTGGAAGAAATTGGAGGGGAGGATATGGGAGAGGTCAGAGAAGGTGGAGCTAAAGGCTTCTGCTATGGTAGCGGTATCTTGTGTGATGTGCCCGTTTAGGTTGAGTTGAGTAGGGGTGGGGGAGCAGGATTTACCACTGAGTTCTTTCATGTTGCTCCAGAATTTTTTCCCATCTGCCCAGGAGGCAGAGAGAGTTTGTTGGTAATAATGGGCTTTAGCCTGACACGCAGCCCATGTACATTTATTACGAGCCTCCCTGTAAAGCTGTCTCTCCTGGGCTTTGTGCCAAAGGTTGTCCCTTTGTTGCATAAGGTTGCGGAGAGGAGATGTGATCCAAGGGGTGGTTCTGGCTTTCACAACATGTTTAGTGAGGGGAGTGAATATGTCACAGGCTTCATTAAAGGTGGTAATAAAATGGACGAGGGCAGTGTCAACAGACTGTGTGGTGTATATGGGAGCAAGTTGCTATTGGATAGGTAGTGCATGAGTGGTGAAGCTGTGGAACTACCTATCGGTAGAGACAGTGACTTTGAAGCCTGCACATGTCTTTAAGCTAAGTCCAAACTCATTTTTGATTACCAAGGGAATTACAGGCCACCCTGGGTATAATAGTGCATGCTTGTAAAGAACTAGCAGGAAGCTGATCAGCTTAAAACATGGATACATAGACGCTGTCAGCAGATAAATGCCTATGGCCCACACAGTCTGCCCATTTGAGCTTTTAAGTTCACTTTGTTTTCCTAGAAGTATGTTGCCTCTTACCCCCTGACCTCCAGAATTTCCTCCAACTACTTCCTCTGGCAGGGTGTTCCACTTGCCCACCACCCGTTCTGTGAAGAAATTCTTCCTCATGTTTCCTTTGAATCGCCCTCCCTCCAACTTCATCCCATGCCTTCTAGTCCTGAAACATATTTTTCACTAAAAAATAGTGTATTCTGCACTCTCTTCCTCCCTGTAAGATACGTGTATGTCTCTATCATGTCCCCTCTCTCCCTCCTCTCCTCCAGGGAGTACATATTCAAGTCTTTCACTATGGGACTGGAAAAAAAAGAGTTCAAGGAGTCATCGGTACAGGGCATGTAGAAACTGTTACTAACCAAAGTAACAAGTCTTGTTAAAAAATACATACAATACCTAGTGTTCCAAAATATAACACTAATATGACAAAAAAACCTACATGGCTGAATGCACCCATTAAGAGATTGATAAACAGAAAAAACAGAATGTATAAAAAACTAAAACTCAACAGCACAGCTGGGATTGATCAGGCCTATAGGGAATGTGTTAAGAATGTCTAAGCAAACATTAGGAAAGCGAAAGCACAGTTCGAGGTGGACTTAGTAAATAATGTGAAAGATAACAAAAAAAAAATCATTATTTTCTTATATTAATAGTATGAAAGCAGGCCATAGTATGATAGGCCCATTTTTGAATGATTCAGGGCAGACAGCTACTACCTCGGAGAGAGCAGATATCCAGAACAGACATTTTTGTTCAGTTTACAATAATAGTAACTTAGTGTTAAATGTTGGCAAGGATGCATCTATTCCTGGGAAATTTTTTATAAACCCCAAAGATGTATTTGACCCGGCCCGGTGGCGCTGAGGTACTAGACGCCTTACCTCGTACTGCGGTGGTGACCCATGTTCATGAACGAGCATGGGTCATCAGCAGGGAGGAGAAGGATAGAACAACCATTGGACTGCTCTCCTTCTCTGGGGGGGCGGGATTCACAGACTGCTCTCCTTCTCTGGGGGGAGGATTCACTTCCCGATGCCTGATTGCCCCCTGGCGGAGGCCTGGGGTCAGGGCATGGGGTGACAGCATCGGGAGGAGTCTGGGTAAGATGCCTGGGGGAGAGGCGTGTGGACGCATGCACCTCTGCCCCCGCTGGCATCATTGCATGCCCATGGCTCCAGCAAAAAGGGGTGGAGTGAACAAGGAAAAAGGTGGCAACTCTTAAGCAGCTTGATGGCCGTCCGCAAGTGTTCATCAGGAGCTGGCGCCAGTACTGGATCCGTGAGGGTGGGGAGTTAGGGGGCTCCCTACCACCCTGCTGTGGGGGACAAGCCGCAGGAGTTTCAGGGTGCAAGCGGGCCCAGACGAGATGGATGGCGGCCGGATCCCTGGACAGGATGCAAGGACTACCAGGGGCAGAGAGGTGGCCCAGGAGGATAAATAAATATGTAAAAAAAAAATAAAAAAAAGATGTATTTGCTTGGCTCATAAAGCTAGACATCAGTAAATTACCTGGCCCTGAGGACTTACACCCTAGAGTCCTACGTGAACTAGCAAATGTTTTGGCATAGCCAATTACTTGCATCTTCTAGGCCTCTCTAGACACAGGTACAGTACCTCTAGACTGGAAAACTGCTATAATAGTCACCATTTTGAAAAAGGTCCCAAGTCCAAACCTGACAACTTTAGGCCTGTGAGTCTAACCTCTCAGTTAGGGAAGATTATGGATGGGTTGGTCAAAGATTTAATTTCAGACGTCCTAAAGACTCATCAACCCTGTACAACATGGGTTTACGAAATCTAGATCCTGCCAAATGAATCTTTTGACTTTCTATGAGAATGTCAGCAAAGAGCTGGATCTTGGGAACTCAGTAAATGTGGTTTATATGGACTTCGCTAAGGCTTTTGATAAATTGCCCCACATGGAACTTTTAAACTTGTTGGAGGAAATTATTCTTAACCACAATATTTGTAACTGGGTATCGGCATGGCTGCAGGGGTGAAAACAAAGGGTTACCATAAATGGGGTGCTTTCTGACTGGGCAGCAATCACTAGTGGGGTTCCCTAGGGGCTCCGTCCTGGGACCAAGACTCTTCAATATTTACATATCTTCCCTTAAACTAAACAACCCTAAAATCTGGCTCTATAAATTCACGGACGACTACAGACTGGGGACAGTGGTGAACAATCAAGCAGATGTTACATCTTAACAGAATGCTATTTATGTGATCTCGGAGTGGACAGCATCAGATAAACCAGTCCTGAATACTGCTAAATGCAAGGTTATGCATTTTAGCAAACACAATGGTCTGGGCTCTTACACACTTGCTAATACAACACTCATAAACACTAACGAGGAAAGAGACTTGGGGATTTTGATCATTGCTGACCTTGAGTTTGGTTCCCATTGTAAGGCACAGGTGAAAAAAGCAAACCAGACTCTCAGCTGCATACTCAGATATATATCCAGCAGGGATGAAAAGGTAATGATTCTACTTTATGCAGCCTTGGTGAGGCCCCATCCAGAGTACTGAGCGCAGGTTTGGTCCCTGCAGAATAGGGAAGATATTAACAGATTAGAGGGAGTGCAGAGAAGATTCACGAGATCAATAAAGGGTTTAAAGAACATTCCATATGAAGAGAGATCATCATTCCTCAACCTGTATTCTCTTCAGTACAGGAGGTTTAGGGGGGACTTGTGTATGTTATACAAAATTATGGGAGACAACAAACTTTGGGCAGAGATTGGTATCTAGCCCAAGACCAGTTGGTGTAGTAGCAGGAGGCATGACAGTCAATTTCTTAATTTCAAATGGAACCATAACCAATGTAAGACCTGATTTAGTCCGGGGGTGGTACACTGGAACAAACTTCCATCAGTTGTTGAGAGTCCCAGTATGAATAGTTTTAAAATCAACTTTGACCGACACTTTAGCAAGATAACTACTCGATTTTAATTTTGGTATATGGAAAGCAATATGGATGGTAGCCTATTAGCTTGAATTTACCTATGAAACCTGTCCTCATAGAACTTGTGATGCAATCCATGTACCATCTTTGTTGCCCTCTTCTGAACCTTCTCTACCCTGGCTGTGTCTTTACATAGGTAAGGTATCCAGAACAGTACACACTGCACTCCAGGTGGGGCCTCACTAGTGTCTTGTATAGTGGAATTATGACCTCCCTTTTCCTGTTGGTGATGCCCCCTGCCTATGCATCCCAGCATCCTATGTGCTTTACCTGCTGCCTTGTCCCACTGTTTCCCTACCTTGAGGTCAGAGATGGCAACCCCAAGATCTCTTTTTTGCTTGGTGCATACTATATCCTCACCCCCCAACTGATATGTTATTCTGGGAGTTTTGCACCCCATATTCATTATTTTGCACTTCTTTGCATTGAATTTCAACTGCCAAACCCCTGACCATTCTTCAAGTTTCTGTAGGTACCTCCTCATTCTGTCTACACCCCCTGGCATGTCCACTCTGTTACAGAGCTTTGTGTCATCAGCGAACAGGGAAATTCTGCCATCTAGGACCTCTGTAATGTCACTGATGAAGATGTTGAATAGGACTGGACCCAGCAATGATCCCTGTGGCACCCCCACAGGTCACTCTTCCCTCTGTGGAGTGACAGCCATTTACCACCACCCTCTGTGTCCTGCCGCCCAGCCAGTTACCTGCCCACCGCACTACTGTCCTACCTACTTCCATGTTCCCTAGTTTGTTTAATAGCCTTCTGTGTGACACAGTGTCAAAGGCCTTGCTGAAGTCCAGATAGGCCATGTCCACTGCCCTTCCCTGATCCACCTCCCTTGTCAAATACTTGAAAACTTCAGTGAAGTTGGTCTGACATGGCCTCCCCCTGGTGAAACCATGCTGACTTGGGTCCTGTGGTCCATTGGCAACCAGATGTTCCACCAATCTCTCCTTCAGTAGTGCTTCCATGACCTTTCCCACTACTGAGGTGATGCTGACTGGTCTGTAGTTCCCCATTTCCTCTTTGTTCCCGCTTTTGTATAAGGGAACTACATCTGCAGTCCTCCAGTCTTTGGCTACCTCCCCTGTTTCCAGTGATCAGCTAAACAGGATTGCCAGAGTCTCAGCTATCACCTCTCTTAGATCTATTAGGACCCTGGGGTGCACTCCATCTGGCCCCATTGCTTTATCGACTCATTCCTTCCAGTTCCTTCAGGAACCTTTCTCGTGTAAAGGGACTTGTTCATAGGTTCATAGGTGATTTCAAGCTAGGTAAACTTTCGTCCATAATGCTTGCCTTATTATTTATAACCCTTTATCTATTCTGTCCAAAAGGAAGTTATCGAGTTTGTTTTTAAAGGAGTCCATATTTGTACTAGACACCATTTTCCTAGGCAGAGAATTCCATCCTACCACAACTCTATTGCTGAACCAATATTTTTGTGATAAAGTCTGCCATTTTTGAGTTTCAAACTGGAAGGGGTGCCCCTGGGTTTGTGTCTTGATTTCGTCCAGACTAGTCCAAGTTCTGACAAGAGTGCAGGATCATTTATACATCTGTATAGTAGACAATAGTCCCCCCTAGTTCTTCTATACTCCAGGGTAAACAAATTCAGCTCCCTTAATCTCTCAGGGTAAGTCTTCTTTTCCAACCCTTCAAATGACATAGTCACTCTTTTCTGTATTCGTTCAATATTATGTATATCTGCTTTTTTATAAGGTGCCCAGACCTGAGCACAGTACTCCAGGTTTGGTCTAACCAGAGCACCATAAAGAGGGATTAACACCATCCTGTCCCTACTTGAGATGTGTCTCAGAATAAAATTCAAAATTTGATTTCCCTTTCTTATTACTTTGTTACAATGTGTACTAAATTTTAAGTCTGAACTAATTGTTACCCCCAAATCCCTTTCCTCTTCTATTTTATTGAGTACAATATTATCCAATTTGTAGGGGAGAGGGTTGTTGTTTTTTACTTTACCCAAATGCATAGTTATACATTTGTTTTTATTTAATTCAAGTTTACTCTTTACAGACCAATGATGTATGTAATTTAGTGCTTCTTGTAGATTCTGCTGGTTTTTTACTGTATTGGTTATTGCACCAATTCTGCAATCGTCTGCAAATTTTGTCAACCAAATATCTTTATTTTCCAGTTTCAAGGAGGTTATGTAGATGTTAAAAAGGCAGGGTCCAAGTACCGATCCCTGGGGGACCCCACTAGTCACAGTCTCCCAGTTTGATTTTTCTCCTGGTATCACCACTCTTTGCCTTCTTTAACATAGCCAAGCATCTATCCAGTTTATTATATTGGTGTCTAGTGCATACTGCGTAAGGGAAAGTATTAATTCTTGATGTGGGAGTTTGTCAAAAGTTTTAGAAAAATCCAAAAAAATAACGTCAACACAATTTCCCGCATCTAATGCCTTCCCAACCTTTTCGTAAAAAGTCAAGAGATTTGTCTGACAGGAACGGTTTCTTCTGAATCCATGTTGTAGTGGGTCCTGCAGTTTGTTAACCTCAAGGTACTCAACTATATAATTCTTTAGAATGGATTCCATCATCTTACCCATGACCGATGTCAAACTAATCGGTCGATAGTTTTTTAACTCAGATTTTGATCCGCTTTTGTATATAGGAACTACCATCGCTTCTTGCCAATTTTGTGGTACTTGTCCTGTATCTAGGGATTTTTGGAATATGTGGGTTAGAGGTGGTGCAAGTTGTTCTGCCAATTCATACAGTACCCTAGGATGAATTTCGTCAGGTCCTTGTGATTTGTTTATATGTACTGATTTTAATTTATCTAGAACATCTTGTAGTTTAATCTGTATCCTCCCTGATCTGGAAGTAGTATTGGGAGTAGTATTTAGTAAAGTAACTGGATTAAAGACAGAGCAGAAATATTTATTTTGTAACTCTCACAGTCTCTATTACTAAGTATTCTCCTGCATTATTTTAAAAGGTCCAATAATAGTACTCTTTTGTTGTTTATTATTTATATAAGAATAAAAAGTCTTATAGTTGTCTTTAACAAGTGATGCAAGTTTTAATTCATAGTCTTTTTTTGCTTTTTTAATTTCCCATTTGACTTTTTTAACAAACTCTCTATACTGTAAGTTGGGTTGTTTGTTTATTTCATGTTTAATTTTTTTGAACCATCTGTTTTTTTTATTTATCAATGTTTTAATTCTTGGAGTTAGCCATTTAGGGATATTGTTGTTTGTTGGGTACTTTGGTATACATATGTTTATAGTTTTGTGTAGTTCATTGACCAAGGAGTCCCACATTTTATGAGCTGTGTAATTTCTGAGTTCTTTCTGCCAATCCCAATTTGTGAGGTATTTCCTCATTGCAGGAAAGTCAGCCTTTTTAAAGTTTAGAACTGTAGTTTTTCCTTTCCTGAGAGTATTTGGTGCATCTTTAATTAGGAACTTGACTGACTGGTGGTTACTAGTGTAAACATTTTGTATTGGCTGTCCCATATTAGTTAAAATCAAGTCTAAAGTATTATTTCCCCTGGTGTTTTCAAGAACAAGCTGAACAAGCCCTATTTGGTTTAGAGCCTCCAAAAATTGTGTACTTCTTTTGTTTGTACCTTCAAGTTTTTTCCAGTTTATGTCTGGGAAATTAAAATCCCCGGTCAATATTATTCTTTCTGTCAGATCTAGGTTATTGATGACTTTTAATAATTCTAGTTCTCCATCTGGGCTCATTGAGGGGGGTCTATAAACCAGAGCTAATTTAATTTTTGCTTGTCCCCTGGGTATGCATTTTAACCACACCATTTCCAGGCAATCTTTAGCTCTAGTTATTTCCTCACATTGTATAAGATTTTCTATGTATGTGTCCATTTCTGTGCCATTTCCACCCCTTGTACTCCCTTCAGGCACATTACCCTCATCTTTCTCAGTAAAACTGAGCAGAAATACCTGTTTGGTATGTCAGCTTTACTGCTGTCATCCTCCACAGAGCCCCCATCATCCCCCTTCAATCTCACTATCCCTCCCATTGCCTTTCTTTTTTCACTAATGTACCTGTAAAAGGTTTTGTACCCTCTACCCACTGATTTTGCAATGCATTCTTCTGTTTGAGGTTTGGCTTCCCTTACTGACCTCCTTGCCTCCCTTTGCTTCTTTTGGTATTTCTCCCTATCCCCTTCTGCCTATATCATTTTGTATTGCGCGAATGCAGTCTTTTTGGCTTTTCACTTTCTCCGCTACCTCCTTGGAAAACCATAATGGCCTCCTCTTCCTTTACCCTGCTAACCTCTTTAATGCATAATTCTGTTGTTCTTGTAATCCTCATTTTAAATATTGACCCCTGATTCCTGCCCCATTCCCATTACTGCCTCTTTCAAGCATCTCCCCATTTTCCCAAGGTCTGCCCTCCATGCATATGTTTGTTGGTTTGGCTCTACTCCTTCTGTGATGTCACACCAGAGTGACTGGTGGTCACTATTTCCCAGGTGCTTCCCCACTGTTAGCCCCATTACACTGTCCCAGTTTGTGAGTATAAGGTCCAGTATTGCCTTCTGCTGAGTTGGTTCCATGACCAGTTGCTTGAGGAAGGCACCTTGAAGGGAGTCCAAGATAAATCTGCTCCTGGTTGATATTGCTGCTGGGAGGCTGCAGTCCACATCTAGAATACTGAGATCTCCAACCAACACCACCTCACCCTTGTCTGCCATCCTTTGTATAGCTAGTATCAGCTCCCTATCTGTTTCTTCCTCCTGGGCTGGTGGTCTATAGACCACCCCTGTGTGGATGGCTGGCCCCATTTTCCTTTATAAACATAGAAACATAGATTTTGACAGCAGATAAGGACCGCTTGCCCCACCTAGCCTGCCCATTTCCCTACCTACAGGATAGTCCGCAGATCCTAGTTAACCAACAGCCTATTTATTCCTGTCCCCCACAAGAATTGCCTTATGTCTGTCCTATGCATTCTTGAATTCTCCCAAAGTTTTAGACCCCATGAACTCCTCAGGAAGGCTGTTCCATGCATCCACTACCCTGTCTGTGAAAAAATACTTCCTCACATTGCCACTCTCTATCTTTAAATTGTGTCCCCTTGTTCTTGCACGTCTCTTTTTCTGAAAGATGCTACCCTCTTGGACTTTGTTGATTCCACTGAGGTACTTAAAAGTTTCTATCATGTCCCTCCTCTCCCTTCTTTCCTCAAGGGTATACATATTAGGCTCCTTTAGTCTCTCCTCGTACGGCTTCTTTTGCAGACCCTGCACCATTTTAGTTGCCCTCCTCTGGGCTGCCTCTATCCTGTCTATGTTCTTGTGGAGATGGAGTCTCCAGAACTGGATGCAGTACTCCAGATGGGGTCTCACCAACTGTCTGTACAGAGGGATAACAACTTCCTGTTTTCTGCTGGTGGTGCCTCTCTCTGTGCATCCCAGTATAGCCTCAGCCCTCCCTACTGCCTTCTCACATTGCTTGCTAACCTTGAGGTCATCTGATATGATTACCCACTGGTCCCTTTCTTGTTTTGTTGTTGTTACTACTTCCCCTCCATTGTGTAATCTTCCCCTGGGTTCTTGTTTCCCAGGTGCATTATTTTGCACTTCTTTGCATTGAATCCTAGCTGCCATACTTCTGACCATTCCTCCAACCTTGCCAAGTCCCTTCTCATCCTTTCCACGCCTCCTTGTGTGTCAACCCTGTTGTAGATCTTTGTGTCATCTGCAAAGAGGCATACTTTTCCTTCCAGTCCCTCTGCAATGTCACTTATAAAGACATTAAAAAGGACTGGACATAGTACTGAACCCTGCAGTACCCCACTAGTAACCCCTCTTTCTTCAGAGTGAACTCCATTTACAATTACCTTCTGTGTCCTGTTGTCCAGCCAATGTTTTACCCAGGCTACCACCCTGGGACCCACTCCCAGGCTGGTTAATTTGACTATTAATCTTTTGTGTGGGACTGTGTCAAATGCCTTGCTAAGGTAGGCCATGTCCACAGCCCTTCCCTGGTCCACTTCTTTGGTCACCCAGTCAAAGAAGTCTATTAGATTTGTCTGATATGATCTTCCCGCTGTGAAGCCATGCTGCCTTGGGTCCTGTGCCCCACTGGCCTCTAGGTGCTCAACAATTCTTTCCTTCAGAAGTGACTCCATCACTTTCCCTACCACAAGGGTCAAACTGACAGGTCTGTAGTTTCCTGCCTCTGTCTTGGTCCCACTTTTGTGAAGGGGAATTACATCCGCCTTCCTCCAGTCCTCGGGTACCACACCATCCTCCCATGATTTCTTAAGAAGAGTAGTCAGTGGTTTCACTAGTTCCCCCCTTAATTCATTTAGAATTCTGGGGTGAATTCCATCAGGCCCCATTGCTTTGTCCACCTTCAGTTTTAGGAGTTCTTGCAGAACCCTTTCTTCTGTGAAAGGACTGGGATCGACCCCCCATCAAGAGTTCTTCTGTTAATTGGATTAGGCACTTCCCCCTCCTTTTTTGTGAATACTGAGCAGAAATATTCATTCAGTATCCCTGCTTTTTCACTGTCCCCCTCTGCCCACCCACCATTCATTCTATTCAGCCTCACTATCCTTCCCTTTGTCTTTCTACACTCTCTGATGTACCAATAAAATGTTTTATCCCCCTTCTTAACTGAGTTGGCGATCTTTTCTTCAGTTTGGGCCTTTGCTATTCTGACTTCCCTCCTTGCTTCCTTCTGCCTTAACTGGTACAGCTCTCTGTCCTGCTCGTTCTGTGTTTCCTTATACTTCCTGAATGCTGTCTTTTTCTCCCTGACTTTCCCAACCACATCTTTTGAGAACCATAGTGGCTTTTTCTTTCATTTTCATTTGTTTATTTGCTTCACACAAAGGCTTGTTGCCTCTGTGATGGCAGTTTTGATGATTCCCCATTGTTGCTCCACCCCTCCTTCTAGCCTGTTTGCTAGCACTTTTCTGAGGCACTCTCCCATCTTGCAAAGTCAGCCCTCCTGAAGTCCAGTACCCTCACTTTTGTATGGCTTGACTCTCTAGCTGAGTTTAACATGAACCACACTGTTTGATGGTCACTTGTTTCCAGATGGCAACCCACTTCTAGATCTGAGATCCTCTCACTGCCCCCATTTGAGAGTTTGCTCCCTCATGAGTGGGTTCTGAAACTAGCTGTATGAGGCCTGCCACCTGTAGGGCATTGAAAATGGCCCTGCACTTGGATGTGACTGCAGCAAATGTGCTCCAATTAACATCTGACATATTCAGGTCTCCCATCAATAGTATCTCCCCATTCTCTGCCATCCTAAGAATGCCTTCTATCATATCCTTGTCCATTCCCTCCCCCTGACATGGGGGTCTGTACACAACCCCTGTGCAGATTGTGGTGCCCTTTCCAGTCTCCAAGGTGACCCACAGTGCCTCCTCTCCTCCATGTTTACTCTTTTGTTCAGTTGCTTTTATCCCTTCCTTTACATAGAGACCTACTTCTCCCCCTCTTCTCCCCTGCCTGTCTCTCATGTAGGTTATGTACCCTTGTATGTTAACATCCCAGTCATGGTTCTCTGTGTACCATGTTTCTGTGACTGCAATGATATCCAGGCATCCCTCTTCCGTCAAGGCCACCAGTTCAGGGAGCGTGTTGCCCAGACTATGGGCATTGGTACTCATTACCCTCCATTTCCTGATGGCCTTACTCCTTTTTGCCCCATCCCTGTCCTTTTTGCCTTTGTCACTTTCCCCATTCACCCCTGCCCTTCTCCCTAGCGACACCTCTATGTTGGTGTTTACCACACTTACTACTGTGATTTTTTTTGGGGGGGGCTAGAATTTTCCTGCTCCTTTCCAGTGCCTCCCCCTTGGCTAGTTTAAATGCTTGCCAATGAAGCATTTAAACCTATCACCTAGGATCCTGGTTCCCCTCCTGGACAGATGCAGCCCATCATGCCAGTATAGGCTTGCATCACTCCAGGTGGCCCCCAGTCCCCAATGACGCCAAATCCCTGAGCTCTGCACCAGGTTTTCAACCACTGATTGAATTCCATGATGCAGAACACCCTAGCTTTGCCTATGCTATAGATGGGCAGCACCTCTGAGAAGGTTACCGTGCATGCTACTTGTCTGAGGCCCCTCCCCAATTCCATAAACTCTTCCTGCACTGCTCTAATCCCTTTCTTAGCCAGGTCATTTATCCCTAGTTGGACAATGACATCCAGCTCCCTCCCCTGTGCAGCTGCTCTGGCAATCCTGAGGATTCGCTCCCTGTCCCTCCAAGCCATGGCACTAGGCAGGCACCTTAGCTGACTCTCCCCTTCCTCCCCCAGTTCTACCTTCCTAACAATGGAGTCCCCCACCAGGAGTTGTTTCCTTCCCCTGTGGGGTCCCATGCCACCCTCCTGTAGGTCTCCTTTGTGAAGGTTTCCAGCATCCTCCTTGGGTCTCCACTGCGGGTGCTTCCATAGAGGAACCACACTTTGCCAGAATGGCATAGGAATTGTGGAAACGTACAACTGGAGGGATGCACCTCTGTTCCACCACCCTCACCCTCCCTGATCCCACTGTGGTCCAACCGCTCCTCTTTTTTGGCAACCTCTGAGGCAATGGCAGTGGCACTGGTGGTCCCTGGATGGAAGAGGAGGGTCCACAAATCCTGGCCAACTCAGCCTGGAGATGAGCAACCTCCTCCCTCAGCCCAGAGAGGTGCCTGCAGATGGGACAACACCGCATCCTCTAGAATGTCTCCCGGAAGACTGCTGCTCCACAGCCACTGCACTGCACCACTCCTATCATGTCTTATTTCTGGCCCCTTAACTGTTGTTTGGAATCCTTACTCTTTCCTCTGTTTTTTTTTCTTCTCTCTCTACTTACTTTCTGCCTCTGTGCCCTTTAAGCTCCTGATTGTCCTGTTCTGAGACAAGAAGATCCTATATTTCTTAGTAGACCCCTTACTTGCTCAGAGGCAGACCTCCAGCAACTAGAGGGGGGGCTGAAGAGCTACTCTTGCCCTTCTAGGATGGTGGGTCTTTGGTGGTTCTGTGATCACTCACTTCTTGCTCCCAAACAGGAAGTTCCTGTTGTCAGTCAAATCCTGTGCCTATAAAAGTAGAACTAGCTTTGGATGGGAGGGTGGAGGGAAGGGGAGGGGAGGGAAGGAGGGCAATATAGTCCCAGTACAGAAGTCCAGTCACACAGCACTCCTTCCTCCTGGTGTTTTCTTCCTTTCCAGCTTAACCCACAGTATCTCTCCCCCATTTTGTTCCTCCTGGATCTCTGTGGCCTTTATGACATCATTCACATAAAGTGTCACTACTCCCTTCCTACTTGCCCTGCCCTGTCCCTTCTGAATATGCTGTAGCCAGGTACTATTGTTTGGCAGATGCCTCATTCGATCCCGGCTGTCCCCAAGAGGGCTGACAGGACCTACCGGGCACCAAAGGATGCTCCTTTCCTTATTACGCATCCTAAGGCTGACTCCGTGATGATCTTGGCTGCTCATTATCACTCTTCTGCGCCTAAGTACATGAGCACTTCTCCTCCCGATAAGGAGTCAATGCAACTGGACTAGTATGGGAGAAAAATTTTTCATTGGCCACATGTGTGTTGCGGTCCCTCAAATATGTGGCACATATGGTGTCCCATTAGAAATCTACCTTGGCCAGGTTAGAGGCCTGAGTTCAGGCTATGGATTCCTCGGACCTTAAGGAGGAGCTCACCAAGGACATCCACCTGTCCAAAGTCTCTTGGAGGCATACATCGCGGGCCACCTATGACTGTGGCTCACGCCGCGGTGACTGCCGTCTCCCTCTGACAACAGGCCTGGCTTTGCATTTCTGGCTTTGCTAATGAGGTTCAGACTGCGATTCAAGATGCCCTATCCTGGGGCTCTGTGCTTTTTGGTGAGGACACCAAAGACATTATCACGGACCTCCAGGACCAAGGCCAGGCCCTGAGATCTGTGCAGTCCTTTGGAAAAGGACCTGGGGCAGAGGAAGCGGACCCAGGCTCAATGCCAGGGTAAGTGCAAGTCCATGGGTACTGGTACCCCCCACCTCCAAAACTCAGTGAAGTTCAGGGGACTCTCCCTCTGCCCACCCTGCTACCTCCTGACTCCATTACCCCATCTTCTCCTCAGCCTCAGGGTGAGGAGCTGGTGGGGGAGTAGGTTTGCTCTCCACCTGCAGGAGTGGCAGAGCATTATCTCTGACATATGGGTCCTGCAGTTAGTGTCTCAAGGACACACTCTGGAGCTTCTGGAAATACCCCCAGATTCTCCACCAAGAAGGTCCTCCTACTCACGAGACCAGGCCTTTTTTGTAAGAGAAGAAATTCAATCTCTGTTGCTCAAAAAGCCATAAAGATCATTTCCCTCCATCAAAGAGTCAGGGGATTTTACTCCCATGTCTTCCTGGTTCCAAATAAGACAGGAAACCCGAGACCCCTTCTCGACTTAAGCAGTCTCAATCTGTTTGTCGAGTACAAAAAGTTCTGGATGTTAAGCCTACAGAGCCTCCTTCCTCTCCTATTGGAGAATCACTGGTTGTGTGCTCTGGACATGCAGGATACTTACCTGCACATCCCAATCTTCCCCAGCCACTGCCACTTCCTGCAGTTTGCCTTCCAAGGAGAGCATTTCCAGTTTTGAGCTCTCCCCTTTGGCCTCTGTTCAGCACCCTGGGTTTTTACCAAGTGCCTAGCGATGGAGTCGGCATCCCTTCATTGATAGGGCATAGCAGTTTTCCCATCTGGATTGATGGGCTGATTTCAGCCCCATCCAGGGAGTCTCTCTTGGAGGCCTTAACCTTTACTATGGATCTGTGCCCCAGATTGTCCCTTGGTCCCTCCCAGAGGTTACAGGTTCTTGGGGCGGTGTTGGATACTATCCAGAGCAGAGTCTTCCTTCCTCCAGACATGATGGAAGTGCTGATTTCTCAGGCGGCCTTTGTAGCCTCCTCCAGAACCCTTCCAGCCAGACAAGTTCTCAGGTTACTGGGTTTGATGGCAGCCTCCATCTCCACAGTCCCTCTGGCAAGACTTCACATCAGGATTGCTCAGTGGTCCTTGTGGGTCCAGTGGAACCAGCTGCATGACAATCTGGACTAACTAGTCCTAGTATCATCAGCCCTTCAGAAAGACTTGAAGTGGTGGAAAGATCCCTCCAACCTTCCCATAGGTCTCCCCTTCAGAAACCCAGCCCCTCAAGCATCCTTGACTACAGAGGACTCCAATCTCATTTGGGCCCATTTGGGGGAACACCAAGCCCAAGGTGTTTGGACAAGCTTGGAGATGTCTTTACACATCAATGTTTTGGAGATGAGAGTGGTCCAGTACACATTTCAAGCGTTTCAGACACTTCTTCCATGGAGATTACTACTCATACAGACTGACAACTTGTCAGTTGTCTGGTACATCAACAGACAAGGAAGAACTCGATCATACCCCCTTTGCACGGAAGCGATGAGTGTGTGGAACTGGACCATCCAGCACAGTCTGTCTCTGACAGTGGTGCAAGTTCCAGGCATGCAAAATGTCCTGGCAGACAGTCTCAGCAGGTTTCAAACCCTCAGTCACGAATGGGAGCTAAATCAGGAAGTGGCAGATTCTTTATTTCAAAGATGGGGGCATTCAGAACACAACCTTTTCGCCTATCCATCCAACGCAAAACTTCACAGTTTTTGCTCACTCGTTCCAGGGCATGGTACTTCCTGGCATAACACACTGTCTCTCTCAGACATGGAGATTTTAATACACCTCCCTCCTTTCCCCATTCTGCAGAGGGTACTTTTCAAACTCCAGGCAGAGCAGGTACGAATGATTCTCATTGCTCCTCTCTGGCTAAGACAGACTTGGTTTCTGCTTCTCCAACAGTTGTCAAAGGAACCCCCAGTTCCACTTCCATTGATGCACGACCTCTTGATGCAGAACCAAGGCAGACTCGTGCATCCGGGGCTCAGGACCCTGCACCTGCATGTGTGGCTCCTACAGATATAGCGATTTCTCACTTTGGAGTTTCCAACAGGGTTGCCCAAGTCTTGGTAGAGGCTAGAAAGCCTTCTACCTGATCCACTTATGCCATGAAGTGGAAATGTTTTTTCCATTTGGGTAACTTCTAAAAATTGGGATGCCTTTTTTTGTTCTGCCCCACGGATCATTGAATAGCTCCTTCATCTGTCAGATTCAGGTCTTTCATATTTCTCTCTAAAGGTCCACTTATCAACCATTTTGTCATACCATGAGCTAGTGGATGGCAAACCCATGGCTCAGTTGGAGGTCTCCAAAACCTTTCTGAAAGAGATTCTCCATCTAAAACCCCCCATCCACAGTCCTACACCACCTTGGGATTTAAATTTTGTGTTCAAAATGCTCATTCTCCCTTCTTTTGAACCAGTGATGAGCTGTGATTTGCACTGTCTTTCTTGGAAAGCACAATTTCTAGGGACATGGATATGTTGTTCATCCACACTGTCTGGCAGGTTCCTTGCCGCTTTAAATTTTGCCGGAAGGTCTTCAAGCTGGCTCCTCCAACCCTCCCGGGTAGTAAAACTCTCGACTCCACCCCATGACGCCAGATCTTCCTTACCGCTTGGAAGCTCAGGTTCCCTCCTTAACGCTTTGCATATAAGACTGGTTCCTAATTCTTCGAATTTTCGAAATTAAAAAGTTTTTGCAAAAAGACTTCGGTCTTCTCTCCCTCATGGCTGTGATGGACAAATCAACTCCCGGTTTCCGGAGATGCCCTTGTGGGCAGAAGATGTCTCGAATGGATCCGCACTCCACGTGCGTCTGCTGCTTGGGCCTTGAGCATGACCCGCGGGCCTGCGACCTGTGCTCTTCCTTTGAGGCCCTACGTCCTTGAGACCATGCTGCCCGTTTACCGCTGGGCGTCCGAAGAGAGTTCCTCTGGTAAAGTCAAAAGAGGCGGTCGGTGGTGTGCTGCACGGTAGGCTCGTGGATCAGCTCGAGCAGATGATTGCCCTCGAAGGAGGAGGCGGCGCGCTTCTACCTCGGGCTGCGCATTTGTCCCGCTATCTCTCGGTGCCTCTTATTCGGGCTTCTTTAAGGAGCTTTGTCTGACCCTCTCAACAAAAGGTGAGGGTCCAACTTCTTCTGGACCATTTTCTCGGTCCAAAGAGAGACAAGTAAGTCTCACCGTCAGCTCTTGGGAGTGGGAAAGATCCCTCTCCCCCAGTTGTCGGCCGTCGACTTCAGTCGACCTCTTGGCTTCGGCCAATGGTTTCACGGTGTCCCTGTCAGGCCAGTTGACCGAGACTCCCGTCGACGCGGTCGAGATTTTTCTCGACCCGTTGGACAGGTTGTCAGCTGGAGAAGCTGAGAATCCCCTCTCCTCGGTTCCCCCGGTGAGAGTTGAGGATCCCGTCGGCTCGTCTGTGCCTCCGGTTCCGGAGCCTTCGGTTGAATCGTCCGAACCGAGGGGATTGCTGATTCCCCGTGACATCTCCCTGCACTGTCCTCGGCCTAGCTGAGGTTCTCGGTCTCGGTCTCGGACGTCTTCACGGTCCAGCCAATCCCACCATCATAGGCGGTCTCGGTCTCGGCACCGCGGCAAGAGGCGCCGCCGCTCATCCTCTTCCTCCTCGGATGAGGGGAGGCTTCGGCGCAAGTTGCTTCGGAGGTATGAGGAACTCATGTGGCAACAGCTCCTTCTGACCAGGAATAAGCCGGTGCCGTCGTCTTCCCCGGCCATTAAGTGGCTGTCACTGGAGCGGCCGAAACAACCCCTCGTTTTAGCCGAGGAGCCTGTTCCCAGGCCGGTTGTTTGGCCATTTCCAGCTGCCCCACCAATTCCGGTGGAACCTCCGCCTCCACAGCTGTTAGTTGGGGCTCTGACCAAAAATTCTCGGTCAGCTCAGGGACTGCCCCATAGGCTGTCTGTCACCCTCACTCCCGATAGACCTCGGCAGGTGGAGGTGGCTCAGGCCGAGGCAGCTCTTTGAGGACTCTTCTGAGTCCGAGGATGATTCTTCCCTTTTCTCCAAGCAAATGGACTTGGAGTCCTCAGGAGGACAGTCGGTGGACGATAGCCCTTCGTCCTTCCTAGGATTGCTTCGGCTCATCTCGGAGTCCACCGGGATGAAGCTCGAACCCGTTTCTAAATGGGCCAGGTATCCCCTCACGGAGATTCTGGACCGAGGGGATTCCCCTACGGAGGCCTTTCCGGTTGCCGAGGCCATAGTGGGTCTGGCCTTGGAGCTCTGGCAGCACCCTGCTTCCTGTCCTGTGCCTTCGGCCAGGATGGCCAGGAAGTATGCAGTCCCTACCGGTTCCCTGTCCGGTTTTTCGGAACATCCCTCGGCTGAGGGGTTGGTTACCGACAGCGTTTTCCAGCGTGCCAGGAATGCTAGGGATATGGAC
Source organism: Neoceratodus forsteri (assembly GCA_016271365.2). NCBI lineage: Eukaryota > Metazoa > Chordata > Ceratodontiformes > Ceratodontidae > Neoceratodus > Neoceratodus forsteri. Next base: position 413,947,083 of record CM057457.1, on the reverse strand, counting down.
AAACCTCTCGACAAGGAGTCCAAGAAATTGGACTATGCTGGGCGAAAAGTCTATGCTGCGTCCTCTCTCGGCCTTCACCAGGCCAGTTCGGCCGTCCTCATGGCACATTTTTCTCATGCCCTGTTGGGCTCCCTGGATGAGGTTGTCCCTCATCTTCCCACGGATCTGCAGACTACGGTCAGGCAGGTGCGGGACCAGGGCAGGGCAGTGGCCAAACAGCAGCTCCAGACTGCTTTAGACATTGGGGACTCATGTGCCAGGTCTGTGGCGGCCACAATGGCTATGCGTCGTCGGGCTTGGCTGAAGATATCCACCTTTACATCGGATACCCAGCACAAGTTGGCAGATGTTCCCTTTTTGGGGACTGACCTCTTCGGCCCTGGGGTGGAAGGTCACCTGCAGAGGATCGAGAAGTCCAATGCTACCTTGGACTCAGTCTCTTCCACTCAGAAGGACAAAGGCCGCAAACCACAGCCTAAGCCCTTTCATCCTTCTGCGCCTGCGGCGCGTCCGGCCCAGCAACGTCAGGGCCAGCAGGCTTGGGCTTGGCATCCCAAACCCAAGCCTGGGGCTTCCTCCAACAGGAAGCAGGGAGGTAAAGGCCCAGGAGGTCCCTCGGCTGGTCCCTCCTCCAAGCCTGCCCAGTGACGGGCTGAGGGGTGTCACCCCCAACCCCGTCACCTCACCCCAGGTTCCCCCCGTGGGAGGATGGCTCTGGCACTTCCTTTCCACCTGGTCCGTTATTACCATGGACAGGTGGGTACTGGAGGTGGTGGGAAAAGGTCTGCCTCTAGAATTCGAGCAGGCCCCGCCCTTCAGAGCCGTCGCACCTCGGGGGGGCCTCGGGGTCCTCAGCCTCACTGTCGGCTCGTCGGGCCGACATCACTCTTCTCCTCCAAAAGGAGGTGATCGGGGAGGTGGTGGACCCTCCCTCAGACCCGGGGTTTGAGTCCAGGTACTTCCTGGTTCTGAAACGGACAGGGGGCTGGTGCCCCATTCTCGACCTATATGACCTGAACAAGTTCCTAAGGTCTCAAACCTTCAGGATGGTCACTCTGGCTCAGATAATACCATCCCTGGAACACGGCATGTGGTTCTGTTTTCTGGACCTGCAGGACGCATTCTTTCACGTCCCTATCCATCCGTCACATTGGAGATTCCTTCGCTTTCGAGTGGAGGGATCCCTCTTCGAGTTCTGAGGCATGCCCTTCGGCCTGTCTCCAGCTCCCAGGGTCTTCACCAAATGCATTGCAATGGTGAAAGCTTTCCTGCGGCGCCGAGGGGTCCTTACCTGGACGATTGGCTGATAGCAGCCCCCTCCAGACAGGAGGTGGAGCAGTCCAGAGTTCTGGCCCTCCAGGTTTGCTCTCAAGTCGGCCTTCTTATCAACGAGGCCAAGTCAGAACTCGAGCCGAAGCAGGTGATTCTGTTTATCGGGGCAGAGCTCGACTCTCTTCGAGCCAGAGCACGGCTCCTGGCGGACAGGGCCGAGGTTCTTACCTCCTTTGCCCAATCATTTCTGGTTGGGCAATCGTGCCCTGCCCGGGACTTCCCGCCTCCTGGGTCTCATGGCGGCCTGTACCAGCATGGTCCGTTGGGCACGCTGGCACATGCACCCCCTTCAGTGGGGACTGGCCAGCCAGTGGTCACAACGCTGCGATCCATTGGGCCAGCTAGTGATGGTGACCCAGGAGATGTGGAACGCTCTCCGGTGGTGGACCGTTCCATCTCATCTGCAGGAGGGCATCCCATTTGTCCGCCCCGAGCCGACGGTCTCGCTATCGACTGATGCCTCTCTGATGGGTTGGGGTGCCCATCTGGGGGAACACCGGGCGCACGGCCTCTGGTCCCCGCAGGAGTCCCGATGCCACATCAACCTGCTGGAGCTCCGAGCGGTCTGCCTAGCTCTCACTGCCTTTGCTCTGTTTCTCCGGGGTCAAGTGGTCCGAGTCCAGATGGACAATACCACGACCATGTACTACCTAAACCGCCAGGGCAGGATGCGTTCCATGCTTCTATGCAAGGAAGCTCTCCGCATTTGGTCACTTGTGTGCAACCTGGAGGTGGATCTCCTAGCCATTCATGTGGCAGGAGCCTCCAATACCCTGGCTGATGCCCTGAGCCGGATAGGGGCTGCATCTCACGATTGGTCTCTCCTGCCGGAGGTAGTACAAGATCTGTTCTCCCACTGGGGCACACCTCAGGTGGACCTGTTTGCCTCCAGGGAGAACGCGAAGCTGAGGTTGTTTCATGCCCGCCCCCCTCAGCAGGGCTCGCTGCAGGGGATGTCTTCTCGAGGCTGTGGACCCCGGGCCTCTTCTCGCCTTCCCATTTCCCTTGATTCACAAGGTGCTTCTCAAAGCAAGGAGGGACAAGGCACAGGTGATTCTGATAGCCCCAGACTGGCCTCCGCCAGTCTGGTACCCAGATCTCCCTCAGCCTCAGCTCCAGGCTCCCGAGGCAGCTTCCAGCTCACCCGACCTGCTCTCAGTTAATCAGGGAAGGTGTTCCATCCGACCTTCAATCCCTGCACCTGACGGCCTGGTTCCTGGGCGGCTAGAGTTCAGGCCTTGGGTCTTTCCGGCGAGGTCCTCAATGTTGTTGAGGCGTCCTGTAAGGGGCGACCAGGAAATGCTATGCCTTCAGATGGAAGAGATTTTCCATTTGGTGTCAGGGCAAGGGCTTGGACCCTTCCTCCTGTCCTTTGGCAAGCATCTTGGACTATTTATGGTCCCTTTCTAGTCAAGGGCTCAGGTGACGACCCTAAGGGTGCACCTGGCAGCCATCTCTGCTTACCGGGCGTGGGCCGGGGAGCAGTCGGTGGCGCAGGAGAAGGTGGTCTGGTGCTTTTTCAAAGGCCTTGATCACATTTCCCCTCCGGTGCGAGAACCTCCACCTCCGTGGGATCTACTGCTGGTACTGGCAAAGCTCATGGGCAAGCCATTCCGACAATGCACAGGTGTGATCTCTCTCACCTGTGGGCGGAAGACCACCTTCTTGGTGGCTGTCACGTCAGCCAGAAGGATGGGAGAACTCCAGGTGCTCTGCATCGAGTCTCCTTACCTGGTCTTCCACAGGGACAAGGTTGTCCTCGCCCCACCGAAATTCCTTCCGAGGTGGTGTGGATTTCACCTTAACCAGGTGTTGACTCTGCCGGTGTTCTACCCCAATCACACCTCAAGGTTTAATACAGGCTCCATACTTTGACCCTAGAAGGCGCCACTTATTATAAGGAGCGCACGGGTTGAAATTTGGGGAGAGGTTCGCCAGCTGTTGTCACCTACGCTGAAGCCGCACTCTGGCAGACCTGCAGCCAAGCGGATGATAAGCAGGTGGTCACCTCCTGCATAGATCTCTGCTACAAGTTGGCGGGCATGGAGCCTCCCAGAGGATAAGAGCTCATTCTACCTGTCATACTGCTGCATCGGTGGCTGCTTCCAGGGCGTCCCTATCCAGGAAATCTGCAGGGCTGCTACCTGGAAGTCAGCACACCTTCATTACCCATTACATCGACCTTGAGTCACGCCGGGATGCTGGTTTTGGGCCTTGGTTCTCAGTCTCTATTCCCAAGTAGGGGTGTCGCCTTGCCTCCTTTCTCCCGGAGAACTGCTAGGAGTCTGCTAGATGGTGTGGATGAACAACATATCCATGTCCTAAATACTGGGTTACTCACCTGTGATGGGAGTTCTAGGAATGGTATGTGTTCATCCACCGCGACCTCGACCTCCCGGCCGGCCTTTGGCCACGAGCTTCCAGCGGGCCAGATCTGGCATCATGGGGCGGAGCCGAGAGTTTTACCACCCGGTGGGTGGGAGGAGCCAGCTTGAAGACCTTCTGGCAAGATTTAAAGCTGCAAGGAACCTGCCAGACAGTGTGGATGAACAACATGTACCATTCCTAGAACTCCTGTTACAGGTGAGTAACCTGTATTTTTAGTTGCAGTCACTTCTGCTTAAAGAATTTCTGAGCTTCAGGCTGTGGTGTACAAAGAGCCTTATTTGATTTTTCAAAGGGACCAGGTGGTCCTCAGAACAAATCATAAGTTTTCCCTACGGTGGTGTCAGAGTTCACGTTGAATCAGACAGTGGAACTTCCTGTGTATTATTCATCTCCTGCAAATTGAGGTGAAGTGCTCCTACACACCCTGGATGTGCACCATATTCTTCGGTGCTGTACCCACCAATCCAAAGATTTCCCGAAAGATGATTAACTCTTTGTTTCATTTGCCCCCAAATCCTTGGGGAAAGCTGTCTCCAAGCAGTGTCTGTCCAAGTGGTTAGCCATCTGCATTTGCTTCTGTTATCAGAAGTATGACAGACCTGTGCCGGGCTCTGTAAGAGGTCATTCTACTAGGGGCATGGCTACATCTGGAGCTGTTCTGCATAATGTTTCTGTAGCTGATATTTGCACAGCAGCAACCTGGAGTTCTATCCATACCTTCATGAAGCATTACAGTCTGGACATTGCTTTATGCGAAGGGCAGGTTTTGGCTTAGCTGTCCTGCAGGGCCTTCTGTCCTATGTTGGTTCCATTCAGTTTTCCCTTTTTATTCAGTTTTTTCTCCTCCTCCCATGTTTCTCAGTCTCATTTTAGAGTGACTGCTTGGGATTCAGTGCTATATGTGATGACCTACTGAAGGAGCCCTCTCAAAGTAAGATAGTACAGTGACGTAAGAACTTACCATAACATTAGATCTTTGAGAGAGGTTCCTTCAGTAGGTCATGTTCTGCCCCTTCCCCTTCTTTCTTTTGGGGCTCCAGAGTCTGTTTCCTTCTTCCATTCCTCCTGTCGGGTCTTCGATGGGAAAGAACTGGAGTGCGGGTGTGAGGATGGCCCACCATAAAGGGTCACACTGACACTGGCCACGTGATGTCGGGTGGGCAGTCCCCATTCAGGTATTGCTAGAAAAGTCTGCCATGTGGTCCAGACACCAGGTGGTGCTAGTTCTGTATGTGATGACCTACTGAAGGAACCTTTCTCGAAGATCTACTGTTACAGTAAGTTCTTATGTAACTGTACTTTTTTCAAAATACTTATGTCTCTTCTGAGAATGCTGCTGTTTGCTGCAGATGCAGAATCCTAGGGTCAGAGAGGAGCTGTAATCTTCTGGCTGCGCCATACAAGTCTCAGCTTCTGGAGGAGCCAATTAGTGGAGTGAGCGCCACTTTTGAAAAGAAAAAAAAAGTGACTGGGCTATAAAAGGCCCAGCAGAGCAGAGGCACACAGGATAATTAGGGGATCTTGGTTGGCTGTAGCTGCACGAACAGGAGCAGAGGACCAGAGGAGCACAACAGAAGGAAGAGGAGGCTTGGCAGAGGGAAGGGACCAGAGCAGAGACTGAGGGAGCATTTTTGCCACAACTGCAATCAAGCATCAGGTGCCACCCAAATCCCATGGCCAGAGAGGAGTTATAATCTTTCAACTGAGCTGCACAAGTCTCGGCTCCCAGAGAAGCCAGTCATTAGAGGAAGAACACTGCTTTTGAAAGGGAAAAAAAAAGCAGCCAGGCTATAAAAAGCTTAGCGGAGCAGAGATGCTCAAGAGAATCTTTTTATTTATTTTATATATTGAAATGTTTCACCAGCAAGGCACGCTGAGCAACACGTTGCTCATCTCCTGGTGCAACCCAGGGATCCCATTGGCTATTGCTGCACCAACAGGAGTGGAGGACTGGAGGAGTGCAGCAGAAGGAAGAGAAAGCTTAGCAGGGGGCAGCAAACAGAACAGAGACTGAGGGAGTGGTTTTGCCACAGCTGCAGTCAAGCAACAGTTGTCACTTGAATCCTGGGGCCAGAGAGGAGCTGCAATCTCGTGGCTGCACTGCAAAAGTCTCAGCTCCCAGAGGAGCCAATCAGCAAAGAGAGCACCACTTTTGAAAGAAAAGAAAAGCTGTAAGGCTATTAAAGGCACACGGGAAACTGGAGGAGCACAACAGAAGGAAGAGGACATTTGGTAGGGAAAAGCAAACAAAGTGAGACTGAGGGAGCATTTTTGCCTCAGCTGCAGTCAAGAAACAGGTGCCACCCAAATCCTGCAGCTATGATGAGCTGTAATCTTGCAGCTGAGGCAGTATAGTACAGTGGTTCAAGGCTCTAAGGTGCAAACCTGGAGACCTGGGTTCGAATCCCACAGCCACTACTTGCATACTGTGTGACCCTGAGCAAGTCACTTAACTTCCTTGTGCTCCCAGGTTGCACCTGTAAATAAGCTTTCAGCTTAGTGTGTCTCTCCAGGTAAAACAAAGGAAACAAAAAAAAGTCTTGGCTCCTAGAGGAGCCAATCAGCAGAGAGTGCCACTTTTGAAAAGAAAAAAGAGGTTGGGCTATAAAAGACCCAGCAGAGCAGAGGCATACAGGAGAATTGGAGATTCCAGTACTAGTGGCTGTAGCTGCACCAGCAGGAGTGGAGGATTGGAGGAGTGCAACAGAAGGAAGATGAGGCTTTGCAGGGGTTCAGTGACCAGAGCAAAGACTGAGGAAGCATTTTAATCCCACCAACCCACCCATCCCATCCCCAACCTCTATTAAATGACCAACAAAGGAGGTAGGGACTTCTCCAGGGAGGAACAGTAAGCCAGAGGCTGAAGAGCAGTGGAGGGTGTCGCCTTCTAGAAGGAAGGACTTGCTACAGAAGAAGAGCTAAAAAGGGCAGGAAAGGGCTGATCACTATTGGAGAAGCTTGGACTTTGGCTGATGGTGAGACTTTGAATTGCCAATTTTTGTCTAAGCAGGGTCATAGAATAGACAATTGAGGGAGTGTATGCAATGCAATGGCACCACAATCCACACAGGGGTTGTATACAGACCCCCTTCTCAGGGGGAGGAAATGGACAAGGAAATGATAGAAAGTATACTTAGTAAGGCAGAAAAAGGGGAGATATTGCTGATGGGCGATCTGAATATGCCAGATGTTAACTGGAGTGCAGTTGCAGCAGCCACTCCGAAAAGTGGGTTATTCTAGATGCCCTACAGGGGCATGCCTTAGACAACTAGTATTGAGCCCACTCGAGAGGAGCAATCTTAGACCTGGTTCTCTCAAATGGAGATGAAGAGAGGATCACAGATGTAGAAGTGGGTAGCCATCTGGGAACTAGTGACCATCGAACAGTATGGTTCACAATAAACACGGCAATAGAGTCAAGCCATACAAAGGCAACGGTACTGGACTTTAGGAGGGATGACTTTGCCAAAATGGGTGAGTGCCTAAGGAATGCACTAGCAAACGGGCAGGAAGGAGGGGTAGAAGAACAATGGGGAATAATAAAAACTGCCATCACAGAGGTAACTAGCCTTTGTGTGAAGCAAATAAACAAAACTAAACAATGTAAGAAACCACTATGGTTCTCAAGGGAAGTGGCAGTGAAGATTCAAGAGAAAAAAAAAGCTTTCAGGAAGTACAAGGAATCACAAGGAGCAGGACAGAGAACTGTCTCAGTTAAAGCAAAAGGAAGGCAGTCAGAACAGCAAAGGCCCAAACTGAGGAAAAGATAGCCAACTCAGTTAAGAAGGGGGATAAAACCTTTTATAGGTGAATCAGGGAGCCAAGGAAGACCAAGGAAGGGATAGTGAGGCTTAATAAAGGGGAGGAAGGGTGGGCAGAGGGTGACTGTGAAAAGGCAGAGATACTAAACAAATATGTTTGCTCTGTATTTACAAAGGAAGAGGGAGGTACCTAAAACAAACAGTAGAAACACTCTGGATACAGAAGTTGATACCAGCCATTTACAGAAGAAAGTTTCTGAAAGAACTCTAAAAACTGAAGGTGGACAAAGCAATGGGGCTGATGGGATTCATCCCAGAATTCTAAAAGAACTAAGGGTGGAATTAGTGACACCACTGACTACCCTGTTTAACAAATCATGGGAGGATGGGGTGGTACCCGAGGACTGAGGAGGGCAGATGTGATTCCCCTCACAAAAGTGGGAGCAAGGCAGAAGCAGGAACTACAGACCTGTTAGTTTAACCTCAGTGGTAGGAAAAATGATGGAATCACTTGAAGGAAACAATTGTTGAGTATCTAGGAGGCCAGAGGGCACAGGACCCAAGGCAGCATTGATTCACAGCGGAAGGTCATGTCAGACAAATCTGATAGATTTCTTTGACTGGGTGACCAAAGTAGTAGATCAGGAGGGGCTGTGGACATGGCCTACCTAAACTTTAGCAAGGCATTTGACACAGTCCACACAAAGATTAATATACAAGTTAGCTAGCCTGGGAGTGGGTCCCAAGATGACAGCCTGGGTAAAAATTGGCTGGAGAATAGGACACAGAGAGTAATAGTAAATGGAGTCCACTCTGAGGAAAGGGGTTACTAGTGAGTACCACAGGGTTCAGTATTAGACTCGGTCCTCTTCAATGTCTTTATAGTTTACATGCAGAGGGACTGGAAGGAAAGTATGTCTCTTTGCAGATGACACAAAGATCTGCAACAGAGTTGATGCACAAGGTGGGGTGGAAAGGATGAAAGGGACTTGGCAAGGTTAGAGGAATGGCAGATGTATGGCAGCTTAGATTCAATGCTAAGAAGTGCAAGGTAATGCATCTTGGAAACAAAACCCAGGGAAGAGTACACAATGGGGGTGAGATACTAACAACAACAAAAATGGAAAGGGACCTGGGGTAGTCATATCAGATGATCTAAAGGTGGGCAAGCAATGTGAGAGGGCAGCAAGGAGGGCTGGAGGATACTGGGATGCATAGGGGAGGCATCACCAGTAGAAGACAGTTAGTTATTATCCCTCTGTACAGACAGCTGGTCAGACCCCATCTGGAGTACTGTGTGCAGTTCTGGAGACCAGTCTTCGAAAGACATAGACAGGATGGAAGCTGTCCAGAGGAGGGCACAAAATGGTGCAGGGTCTGCAATGGAAGACATATAGAGAGACTTAAGGAGCTTAATATGTATAGCCTCGAGGAAACGAGGAGGGGGGACATGATAGAAACTTTCAGTACTCAAGGAATCAACAAAGTCCAAGAGGGTAGCATCTTTCAAAAAAAGAGGTGTGCAAGAACAAGGGGGCACAATTTGAAGATAGAGGGGGTGCGGCTCAGAGGTAATTTAAGGAAGTATTTTTTCACAGACAGAGATGTGGATGCATGAAAATGCCTTCCTGAGGAGGTCGTGGCGTCAAAAACAGTGGTGGAATTCAAGCATGCATGGGACAGTCATAAGGCAATTCTAGGGGGCGGAGGTAGAAAGAAGTAAGCTGCTGGTTAACCAGGATCTGCAGCTTATCCAGTAGGGTGGGAAATGGGCAGACTGGGTGGGCCAAACGGTCCTTATTTGCCGTCAAATTCTGTGTTTCTATATGTTTCTATGTATGAAGATAAATAAGGCATCTCAGTGGAAGTGCACACTATAAGTTGCATGTACAACATAAGTTGCATGTATTAAGGGTGTGAGCAGCTAGGGAGACATCTAGAAAACAGTACACAATCATATAGAAGTGTAGAAGTCTATAAGACATCTTCTAGGCAGATCAGTGAAGGAGTGTGATGGGGACTTTATGTGCTAGGGAGGCAGTATAGTGCAGTGGGTTAAGGCTATGAGCTGCAGATCTGGAGACCTGGGTTTGAACCCCACAGTCCCCTACGTGCATACTGTGTGATTCTGAGCAAGTCACTTAACTTCCTTGTGCTTCCAGGTTGTATCTGGAAACAAACTTTGGCTTAGTGTGCTACTCCTGGTTAAACAATTTTCACTTTCCTCTACAAGGTCTGGTAGGGAAATTTCAATTGGGAAGGCAGTAAAATTGGTAAAGAATTACATTTAGTGCTCTGTAGCCATTGATGTATGCATAATTTACCAAATTCAGACATGTTTGGGATAGATAGACAAGAGAAGGGGGTGGCACGAGGGAGAGAAGTGGATCCTTCTAATGGAAATGCAAGGGATTGCTGATGGGCAGATAGTGAAATGGGGAAGGTGGTAGGATGAAACAACTGCGGAACACCAGTATTTCTTAAAATTGCATCTGGAATGGGAAGATGTCTGGTGTGTACCCAAATAGGGCAACTCAGAAAAGTGATCGAGAAGCTACAGGAAGAGTTGAGGCTGGTGAGACAGGCTACAGGAGGTTATGGTTCAGAGGCAAGAAACGGAGGGTGGGGAACAAGGGATGGAGGGAGGTTACCTAGTGCAGCAAGAGGTGGGAGAAGATGTGGTTTAGCAGAGGGGACAGGGACCCAGGCCTCGTGGCACTGAGTAGGGGAAATAAAGGTGAGGGGTGGATAATGGAAGGAGGATGGTGTCAGGGAGAAGGGAAGACACACAAGACAGGGACTCAGAATGAGGAGATGGGAGAGCATAGGCAAGGTCATAGGAGAAATAAGGGTAGAGTCTTCAGGTACAGTTGCACAACTGTGGGGGATCTGTATGGTGAGGAAGAAGATAACCTGAATGTAAATCGGATGGGGGGAATAATGGTGGGGACATGCAACAGGAATGAAGATGGGGAAATGATGTGCAGGAGGAAGAGGAGTTGGATAGGCAAGGGAGGAAGGAAGGGAAGTAGGTAGATGACTATGGGATATTAATACCGGGGGATTCAGTGCTAAGAGGTGTCAGGTGGGGTACCAAGACAGAAAGGCACAGTCTTATCTGGGTGGAAGCCATACCAGGAATTACAGCAAATAGGATGGGGTTTGTCAGCCTTGCAGTATACTAAAATGGAATGGGAGAAACCTCATTTAATAATACATTTGAGGACAAACAACCTGGATGATAGAATGATAGATGAAGTTCAGAAGAGGTTTGTGGAGCTGGAACACTATGCGAGGGGGCAAGTAATCAGTAACTTTATTGGAGGTACTACCAGTGCACAAGGCGAGCATGGCAAGAAAATGGAGAATTGAGGAATTTAACAAGTGGTTAGGATCAGTGGAAAGGGGTTAGTGGTTTTGGACTTTTAGAACTATCACACATAAGCTTCCCCAATATATCACAGACTGCTTGCCAGTATACGCTGTAGGCAATTACTCCTTATGCAGTCTCTCATTTATCTCCTTATACATTCCTAAAGTTAATTAAAATTTGGTAAAGTGTCTATAAGCTGCGTACTCCCTCACCAGTGGAACACATTACAAAAAACTTTGAAGCTGGCTACCTTGACAACTTTCTCCTCCTTTAAAAAGCTATTTTCTCATTCCGTTATAGAATCCTGTAATTTCCCCCGAAGAGGCCAGTGAAATAAGTATCAGACATCTGTCCCCAGGCCTTGTGATTTCATGTTTATTACTCTTTCTGCCTTCTTCTCCCTATCACCTCTCCTACCCCTTTTCCTGAACTGCTCATGTACAAACTGTATAATAATGTATGGTGACAATATTCTTTTCTTAGCCTCTTGCATATTTGCCTGTATAGACCTTGCCTAATACTGTACTATGTTTTATGTCCTCTTCTACATTGTATTCCTTGATTATACAGCCATCTTTTTCCTTTGTATATTGTTTACTTTTATGTGCATTTGTCCAGGTCCACCTTGCAAATGAGCTTGCTCAATGGTGATTCGCCTGGTAAAATAAAGATTGATATATTGATCGTGTCATACCAAAGGGCATGGGTTGGTGGGAGGGTTGGGAAGGATCTGGAAGGACAGTAGTCTGTACTCTGGGGTTAGATTGCATTTAGGTGAAGAGGGCAAGAATGTGTTGAAACAGGAGATTTGAGATTACATTGAGGTAGCTGGAAATTTAAATTAGAAGGGGGGTGATGGGTGGAGAGAGGGCATGCAGAGGCCACAGGATGGAAAGTCACATGAGCTTACCCCTAAAATCAGGGACATGAGATTAGGTGAAAGTACAAAAGGGGATACTAGAAGGGGAGGACAAAAGGATGGAGGAAGATACTGGGATAGAAGGTGATCACATTGAATGCTAGAGTCCTGGAGAATAAAATGGCTGAGTTACAGGCCCTTGTAGTGGAGGGGGAGGTGGGCATGGCAGCCATCACTTAAACATGGACCACCCAGTACCATGACTGGGACCTGGTAGTACCAGGTTGTAGGTTATTCTACAGGGATAATGTAAATGGGAGAGGGGGTGGTGTTATACATAATGGAAGGTCTGAGGCAAGGTGAGTAAGGGAGGAAGAGAAAGAGGGCAGTACAGAGTCATTATGGTTGCTATCCCAGGATTCCAGTTATAGGACTGTCCGGATGGAAGTGGTGTACATACCTTACTCCCAGAAGAAGGAGTTGGACAGGGAACTAGTGGAACAGATTAGCAGGTCATATGGGAAGGGGAGTGCTGTGGTTGTGGGAGACTTCTGCATGCTGGTAGTAGACTGGGGAACTCCAGCCACCAATGTTAGAAGGGAGCAGATATTGCTGGATGCTTTCCAGAAAAGCTTCCTGTTACAGGTGGTCAGCGAACCAACCAGGAGAGGGAGCACCCTTGAACTAGTGCTGAGTAATGGGGAATTGGTGAGAGATCTGAAGGTGGGTGAACCACTGGCAGGGAGTGACCACCATTCTGTTTGGTCCACATTGAGTATGGCCAAAGAGGGAGTAGCATCCAACATGAAAGCTCTTGACTTCAGGAGGGCTGATTTTGTGAGGCTAGGGGAAAGTAGTAAGAGGATATCTAACCAGAATCCAGCCTAGGATGAACAATAACAAGAGATGGGAGATCATAAAGAAAGGGATGGCAGAGGCGACCAAATCCTGCAGCAAGGATTAGAGTAAGAAGGCTAGGGTGAAAAAGCCAAGATGGATGAGCTGGGGTGTTATGGTAAATATAAATAGGAAGAGAGGAGCCTGTAGGAGATTAAAAAAAAAAAAACAGGGAGGGGTAGGACAGGGAGGAGTACTTGAAGGAAGCAAGGAAGGTGACAAGGGCAGTATGGGTGGCAACAGCTTCTCAGGAGCTCAGATTGATGCAAGACATTGGGGGAGAAGGACTTCTTCAGGTACATTAGGGAGAAAAGGAACTGTAAGGAATAGATTTTAAGGATTAGAAAGGAAGGGGGGTGGGTGGAAAAGGAGGAGAAAAGGCAGAAGCACTTAATTACTACTTTTGCTTGGTATTTACTAAAAAGAGATGGGGGAGATACCCAAGGGGGATGGTAGGGCAGAAACGGGGGGGGGGTGACAGACAGGGTAATCACAGAAAGTAGAAAGTTAGAGGACTTGCCACTGAGGGTGGACAAGACACCTGGACCAGATGACATCCATCCTAGGGTACTGAAGGAGCTGGCAGGGGCCCTTGACAGATCTTTTCAGTGTCTCATTGAACTCAGAGTGTGTACCTCAGGATTCAAAGATTGCTCATGTGGTTCCCCTCAGTAAGAGTGACCCCAAGGTTAAACCTAGGTTTGGGTTAGCAGTATAGCCTAGAGGTTAGAGTAATGAGCTGTGAACAAGCTTGATACATCCAGCAGACAAGACCTGGGTTTGAGTCTCACAACCTCCACTTGCATAATGTGTGACTCTGAACAAGTCACTACGCCACCCAGTGCTCTCAGGTTGCCCCAGAAAACAGGCACGTGTGTCTACTGGGCCTTACCCGGTTATGAAAAAACTAAAAAAAAAAAAAAAAATAAGTCAGTGAGCCTCACATCCATCGTAGGGAAGCTGATGGAAACAATCCTGAAGGAGAGGCTAGTGTCTCTTCTGGAGGCCAGTGGGTTGCAGGACAACAGACAGCATGGCTTTGTCACTGGCAGATCCTGTCAGACCAACTTGGTGAAATACTACAACTGGGTAACTAGGCAGTTAGATGGGGGCCATGCAGTCGATGTTCTGTATCTGGACTTCAGCAAGGCATTTGACTGTGCCACATGTGAGGCTTGGAAGTAAGCTAGAAGGCAGGGGGGTGGGATGGGTAAGGAACTGGCTAAATATGAACATTTGAATCTACCAGCAGAAACAGACCACCCGGTCTATCAGTGTATGCCTGAGTGTGCAGCTAGCACACTAGATTGCAGCTGCCCCAACTCCTTCCCCATCTGTCATTCCCATGATGGCCTCAGCCCCCGCCACCCAGACTCTCCCTCTTGCTTTGTCCCACTCCCTCTTAAAACGTCCTGCTGTCTTACATGATACCACCCCCTCTGGTAGAGCATTCCATTTAGACACCACCCTTTCCATGAAGTAGTGCCTCCTGATCTCCCTCCTAAATCTTCCACCCTCCAATCTTAGTGTGTGTCCCCTCATGTCCCCACCCCTCCTCCGTTTAAACACCTCTTTAAGTACTAGCCTTGTTTATCCCCCTCAAATACTTGAATGCTTCAGTCATATCCCCTCTATCCCTCCTCCAGTGTGTACATATTCAGCTCATGCAGCCTGTCTTCATAGGCCTTGCCGTCCATTCCCTGTAACATTTTTGTTTCCCTCCGTTGCACTCTTTTCCAGTAAATTAATATCCCTCTTCAGATATGGCAGCACACAGTACTCCCAAGTGTGGCCTGACCAAAGACCTGTAGAGGGGCAGGATCACCTCCCCATGCCTGGACAAGAAACCCCTTGTGATATAGCCCAGCATCCTGTTTGCCTTATCTGCTGCTTTCCTGCATTGGGCAGAGTTGTTCATGCTCCCTGTTACCAACACCCCTAGGTCCTTCTTTTCCTCAGTGATCCCCAGCCTCACCCCTCCCAACCAGTAGTCCCTCCTTGGGTTCTTTGCCCCGAAGTGCATAGTCTTGCACTTTTTTGCACTGAATCCCAGCTTCCACTTCCCCAACCATACCTCTAGTTTGGTTAGGTCCTCTTGCAGTTGTTCCCATCCATCCTCTTCATCCAGCACTGCCCCCATTTTGGTATCGTCTGTGAATAGACTAACCCTGCTTTCAACTCCATGTGTAGAATCTGAGTTAAAGAGCTCAAATAGCACTGGGCCCAACACTGAGCCCTGCAGCACACTACTCATCACTGTTCTAGGTGTCGAGAGCTCCCTCCCCCACTACCACCTATTGCTGCCTCCCCTGTAGCCAGTTCTTTATCCATTTTGTCAGCTTTGATTCCGCCCCACAACAGTCAGCTTCCCCCCCGTCTCCCATGATGCACTGAATTGAAGGCTTTGCTGAAGTCCAAGTACAGGACATCTACAGCATGACCCATATCTGGCTGTTTTGTTACCAGTCATACTATTCTATTAGATTGATCTGACAAGACCTCCCCAAGATGAACCTATGCTGCCGCCCATCCTGGAGGTCATTACCCTTAAGGAACGACATCAACCTCTCCTTCAGTATCGTTTTCATAAGTTTACCCACTGTGAAAGTGAGACTGACAAGCCAATAATTTCCTGGCTCATCCCTAGGGCCACTCTTGTGTATTGGCACCACATGGGCCACCCTCCAGTCCTAAGGCACACATCCCATGTCCACTGAAGTGCTCAACAGGTTTGCCAGTGACTCAGTCAACACCTCTGCTATCTCCCTTAGCACCTGGAGTGGATGCCATCAGGCCCTGGTGCCTTGTCCGCCCTTAATGCCCTCAGGCACTATAGTACTCTACTCCCTTGATCATTTCATACATCATCTTCCCCACCCCACCCTCCCAGTCCATGATGGTAGTGGACAATCCTTCTCCCTTGTGAAAATGGAGTAAAAATATTCATTTAGTACTTCCGCTTGTTCCTCTCCCTTTTCCACCCACTCCTCTCCCCACTTTATCGTCACTATATGGCCTTTGCAATTCATCTTTTCCCTGACATATTTAAAAATTCCTTCTCCCCTCACTTAATGCCCTGCACTAAACTTAGCTCCCTGGAGGCCTTGGCTACTCTCACTCACTCACTTTGTCACCTCCTTGGACCAACTCACATAAGCTTCCCTGTCCTCTTCCTTCTTCATTCTCCTGAACTTCTGGTACATAACTCTTTTCACCCTCACCCCCCTCCAACACTTCTCTGTTCAGCCACCATGGTTTCCTGACTCTGCACTTCTTGCTTCTAGTCCTGGTGCAAGCTTCTGAAGCCTCTATTAGCCCAGTTTTAATAATTTCCCACTTTTGCTGTGCATCCATCTCTGGCCTAGTACTCTGAAGTCTCCCTTGCACTATTTCTCTCATCCTTCTGAAGTCCACCCTCCTAAAATCCACCACCTAAATGGGTGGCAACAGTGAGTGGTGGTGGATGGGGAGCTGTCATCACCAAGATAGGTGACGGTGGAGTTCCACAGGGCTCAGTGTTGAGAGCAGTGTTATTTGGCATGTTCATTGCAGACATTTCAGTGGGTATCCAGAGCAAAATCAGTCTGTTTACAGATGATTCCAGGATGAGAGTGGTGTTGGATAATATTAGTGGTTGTGCATGGTTGCAGGAGGATCTAGCAAAGTTGGAAACCTGGTTGGACACCTGTACTTGGAGTTTAATGCCTAAAAATGCGCAGTGCTGCACTTTGAGGTAAAAAAAAAAAAAAAGAAGGAGCTACCAGCTGGGAGGGGCACAGCTAACGGTGACTGAGGAGGAAAAGGATTTGGGGGGGACTCATAACAGGATTAATGAACAACTTAGGTCAATGTAGGAAAGTGGCTACAAAGGCCAATAAAATGTTGGGTTGTATTGCCAGGGGTATATCATCAAGAAGGTGGGAGGTTATTCTACCAATGTATAGATTGCTAGTAAGGTCACACCTGGAGTATTACATGCAATACTAGCACCTGTACCTGAAGAAAGGCATTAAGCTGCTGGAAGGGGTGCAATACAGGGCTACAAAGATGATCTGTGGACTGGGTGATTTACCATATGCATGCAGATTGAGGGACTTGAACATGTACTTGCTAGAGGAGAGGAGGGTTGGGGATATGACAGAGATCTTCAAGTACATGAAGGGCATAAAAAGGACTGGGATGAAGAAACTTTTCAAAGTAAGGGAAGGGAAGGGGTATCAGGGGCCATGCTATGAGATTGGGGGTAAATTCAGGAGGGAGATGAGAAGACACTTTTTTACAGAGAGGGTGGTGGCCAAGTGGAACACGTAACTAGCGGAGGTGGTATCCTGTGGGAAAGTAAGCTGCTTTAAAAGGGGCTGGGACAGGGTAAGAGGGAGGGTGGAGGAAGGGGGGTGTTAAGGGATGGAGGTTCAGCTGCTAAATAGGGTGGCTAGCTACAGGACAGAACAATAAGCCTTTATCTGCTGGCAAATGTCATTTGTTTAAGTGAACTGCTGGGTCAGCAGTGAGAGTGTGCCTACCAACATTCTCAGAAAAGGTAGAACTATTTGGCAAAGTGCATTTCTTGCCTTTCTGCACAATTAGACACATTATATTTAATGCAATGTGTGGGAAAGGGCAGGGATGTCATGCAAAACGAATGTTGATGGGGCACAAAAAACGTACCTCTTTAGGGGGATCTGGGGGCATACTCTCCCATGAAAATTTAGGTATGAAATGCTGCATTGTAGGCACCACACCATTTCATACCTAAATTTTCCTAGGACAGCATACCCTTGAACCCCCCTCCCCGAGAAGTATGTTTTTTGTGCCCTGCAGGTCCTAAAATCAGCAGGTAATACATAATGCAGCAAGCCTGCATCTCTGAGCTGAACAACTTGCAAAGTTGCAGTGCTAACTGAGGAACAGTGTCCCTTCATAGCCATCATTTGCCAGTGCAGCAGTGAGTGCAGTAATGTAATAATTTTGAGTAAAAAAAAAAAAAAGACTGATGCCATCACAGAAGCAGTGCAGGCAGCAGGTAATATTCAGGACTTATGTTACTCATTTATTGACATGATGTATTTGTTAGGTTGCAGTCCCCAGCAGTATTTTTTTTATAAAAATTAGGAGGGTCAGGTGTAAGGCACTACTGGTTGCCGCTTTTGTTATCCATTGCATCATATTTACTGTTCTCCCATGTATATATGGCATGGTGCTTCCTATGAAATTTCTGTTGCCACACCATTCTTAGCTTGCACTTTATAACACAGTAGGATTCTGTTACTGACAGACTTGAACACAAACATTGTATAGTTCAAAAGTACTATCTTTTGTCAAATGATGCAAGATAACTTTGACAAGATAAGTTTATTTTAACATAGGCAAACTTATATGTCAATCTGCAGTCAGTTGGAGTGAAGACAGACTGAACTGAAAGCCCTCCATACTGCTGCAACAGGGTTTCAGAATTAACTGCAGCTCCTAATATTTACTGCTGTTACCTTATCCCCACAGAACTACTGCTCTCAGCATATTCCTGTCTGATCATACTGCTGCTACATTATCCCCACAGAACTACTGCTGCCAGCACATTCCTGTCTGTTCATACTGCTGCTACCTTGTCCCCACATAACTACTGCTCCCAGCACATTCCTATCTGATTATACTGCTGCTACCTTATCCCCACAGGACTACTGCTCCCAACACATTCCTATCTAATCATACTGCTGCTACCTTATCCCCACAGAACTACTGCTTCCAGCACATTCCTGTCTGATCATACTGCTGCTACCTTATCCCCACAGAACTACTGCTCCCAACACATTCCTGTCTGATCATACTGCTGCAAACAGGGTCTCAGAATCTACTACAGTTCCGAATATTCACTGCTACTACCTTATCCCCACAGAACTACTGCTCCCAACACATTCCTGTCTGATCATACTGCTGCAAGTACAGCTGGGGAGCTGCTTACTTTCAAGGTCAGGGTCAATGGAGGTGCCATTTAACATCTGAAAAAGAGAAGCTGGCAAGTCCATGGTTTTAACCAGAGAACTTAGTGGTGCTGTGGTTTTACCAGGAAGGCACACAACAGCTGTACATTTCAGCGTGGCCTTGTTGGTTGGGGAGTATAAGAGGTATGGTGACTACATGGTAAACACACACTTTCAGATAGAAATATTGTCCTCTCTGTGATGCTGAGCAGCAACGATCTCTTTGATGTGCTGGTAACCCGGTGTGATACTACAGCATTTCACTGACTATCCGGTACATTTAAATGGTTTTAAAAAAGTTCCAAGGCCATAGGAGCTATAAAGTGAATACATGTTGAAGCTCATCAGCTTCCAATGAGCAAGATATATGATTGTATGTCTGTAGAAGACATCCCTGGGAAATGTTAAAACAGTTTGTTGTTTGAAGAAAGAGAAAACAAGATGGTTCGTGAAAATAACATTTTTTCGTACAAAAAAGGATTTTATTACTGTGAAAAAGGAACTGGTTTTACGAGGCAAAATCCTTTTTCATAAGATCATATCCTTTATCACTGCTGAAAAGTGATTTTTCCCATTGAAAACAATGGGAAATGAAAAATAACTTTGCACCAGATTATTTTTGTCATGAATCTAAGCATGGCAGTTGTGTTACCAAAGCTGTTTCTATCATACATAAATAACACACCAAAATTCTGTACCATCTTGGCGCAAGGCAATGAGGAAAAAAAATCTAAAAAGTGGTGGCTTTATGACTTTTTCAACTGTCTGAATTTCAGCCTCTGCACATCTAACCAGAATGTAACCCGCCAGTTCAAGAGACCTTCCCCACATGACAGCACATGACAATTTGTGCGCAAATCCATTGATAAATTGCAGTTTTATTAAAGTACAAAATTTTAGGTTAAACATTAAACGTACTACTCTGCCTTAACTATAGAGGTACAACCACACCCCCCACAATTCAAGACAGCTACAGAGGTGATGCTCATGTGGACCATGCATGCATGTTAATGAGCCCATTATGGGCATTTAAATTCCTCATAGAACCTTGCATACTGAATGATCTCATTAGCATATTAGGGTTGAATTTAGCCTACAAGAGCCCTAGTGTTATCCGGTTTGGGTTGTGTTATCCATGTCAGACTCCTGTGGGCAATATTTACTCTGGGACTGTGTCAGCACAATGCATAATTATCTTGCACTGTGCTGACATGGCTCCATATTCAGTTAGCATGCTCTGGTCAGAGTGTACTACTTGTCTGAATATTTCCCCCAAACTGAATGTGCATTAATTGCCACACAGTGTTTCTTTCAGGACAGCATACATGGATGGCTCGGAATATGAGAACCTGTAATACTTAGCTCTGTGGAACACAAAGTCCATAAGACAGTGGCTACTGGAAGTAAAAACAGTCTGCCCATAGCTTAAAAATACTGGTGTTCTAACTTGTAACATCGTGAAAGCAAATTATGTCCAGCATTGCTACATGTTTGATTAGTTGAATGGGATATATGCACTCATGTTGTACTGTCTGGCTTTAGTGACTTGTGTCTGCATTGTAAAAAAAGCAGTGAACTCACTTTGTGTGCTTGTTTTGATTGCCATTTGGATGTGCTTTACATTTAGTCTTCATTTATTTTTCTGTGTATACTCTGACTTATATGGAACTATTCCTGCTGGACTATGGTAACATGTTAACTGCTACTATGCTTTCTTGGACCCCATGTAAACAAGATGTTGTATCTTATGGGGTTATACTGCTTGGAGTAATTTTAGATAAATAAAATTTGATTATTTTTGTACTCCCCGAGTTCTCTGCTGTCCCTCTGACGTTCCCCCCCCCCCCATGCAGGCACTGGGTGTATAAGGTTCCTTCCCCTTAACTTCCATGACTTACTTTTCATGGCAGGGAGTGGAGAGTGTCTCAATCCACAAGACAGATCCAGTGTTCAGCGATGTGCCCTCCTGGGCCTATGCAGTGGGGAACCATCATCATCCTTACAAAGGACTCCCTTTTCCACTTTCTACTACCCCCTTGAGGCATGTGGTGTGCATGCTCACATGCGCACTTCTGACAGGCATCTGCCACAGTCCCCCACCTACTGTCTCCAGCATTAGTGTATCACCTCCCAGCCTCTGCTAGGGGCAGGCAATCGCCAAGTGCTGCTAACCTTCCTCCCCTGAAAAGGAGAGCAGTCCTAGGAATACTCAATCCTTTTCCACCCTGCTGACCCCTGGTGGCCCATCCTCACTCCTGAACATGGGTGGCCGGCATGGCATGAGCTAAGGTGTCCAGCACCTCAGCTTTTGGTGCCACCGGGGCTAAAAATGTCATTTTGTTTTTACTCTGACTTTGGTAACTATCTGCATTTAAGTGTGGTTTTGTTTTTTACTCAAGGGAATCACATTTTATAAAGTAGATAATCACTAGATTGAGCCAGTTAGTATACATTTATATTTTATTATGACTAGCAGTGGTGACTATTTGCATTATAAAAATGTGATTTTGCTTTTTACTTAGGGGAATAACAATGTTATTGCACAAATGGTCACTAGAACCAGTCAGTATGCATTTATATTTAGAACAGGAAAAGGTATAATAAGACCAATTGAATCTGCATTCATTTGCAGTGGCTTCCTGATAATAGTACAAAAATGTTTTTATAATAAGTTGATACAAAATAAAATAGACATGATGAATACAAATATTTATTAAACAAAAAAAGTATAAGAAATAACACCAAAGTCTGAAGTGCAGTACAAGAGATGATTATTGACAACAGTTGCAACAGACCAAGTACTTATCTTTAAACCAGTTCTTTATGCTCTGCAATGAAGGAAATGACCTAACAGTGAGGGGTAACTACATGGCAGAGAATTCCAGTACTTGAACTATTACATAGAGGATAATGGCTGGCTAGTGGTGGTTAACCACAATGTAATTACCGCGAATGGTTGCCAGGGCAATGCAGTAAACCTCGAAAGCGCAGCTCGAGAGGTTTACAGTTGCCCTGGCAACCACGAGAGGTAATTACACCCGTGGTTGACCACCACTAGCCAGCCATTATCTATTATATTGTATGGACAAGAAAATAGCAGTCTGATCCATTATTCTAAAAATTTTGAAAAAAACTTACCGAGACAGATGAGACCAGTCAGCGAGGTTTATTGCTGTACAACAAAACGAGGTTACACAAGAAATCTCAGACACACCGAATCATAATGGAAAACTGCATTTTGTGGCTAATATTAAATAAATATTACTTTTAGACTAGATCACGAAAATGGCAGCAGTAAAAAATAAAAGCAGTTCAAAGTCTTTAGTGAAATTTGGGCTGCTGCTTCCGATTGTGACCTTGAGACACGTTGTTGAACGTCACATCATTTACGCTTTCAGTTTGTTGGCAGATCATGTGAGGAGCCTCTGGGACTTTGAGACAGAATGGATGGACTTCTGTAATTTTAAATGTATGCTTGTTGTCCTGCTTGGTGATAAAAGCTTCATGGCTGAGCCGTGGTGTGGGCAGGTTGTTTTGATGCATCATTGCACTCTACAACGCCAGGACAGTAGCGGTTACTAACAGAATTATAGTAGTTTGAAAGCTTGTCATGAGGAAGCGGGGGGGGTTCTGACAGCTGAATTCTTTCACAATCAAAATTCTGTTTCAACATTCGCTCCTGTAATCCCACCGGTGTGACATGGTAATGAAGGGTTTATAGATACCGATGTCACATCAGTGGGATTATTAGGTTGTAAAACTGCAGAAAACACATGTTAATTGACTGTCTCCATACATTATATATATATATATCATGTGCATTACATTTGTATTGTAGTGTAATTATTTCTGTTTGGCTATCTGTATGGCAAAAATGTGATTTCTTTTACTCAGGGGATGGTGTAGGTTCAGTTGTATTCTGTATCACTTTTGTGACTACATTAAATCAGTGATTTATGCTTTTTACTTGAGGATAGAGGTGACTGCAGTTGAGTTGTGCTCTGTCTGAATTTGGTGACCATCCTCATTTAAAAAATGTGTATATACTTTTTTTTTTTTTTACTTGGTGAGTAGATAGCCGCGTATTGCTATTTTACTCAGTTTTATACTGACTGTGGTTACTGTCTACATTTTAAAAATGTAATTACACTTTTTTCTCTGCAGGAAAAATTCCATGTCATTCTGTGCATTTTGCTTGATTATCTTTTGTCCTGTTTCACTGCTGTATTTTGTTAGAATGCCACTACTGCCATGACTTATTAACCTGTTAACGTATTCCTTTGTGACTAGTTTTTACCAGTGAGAAACCAGAAATGATCAGACCCATTCTATGAATATTATCAATAAAAACAATAAATTGAAATGTTGCAGAAAGAATAATGTTATCCAAATTGTTTTTAAATGGGAATGTTTGAAAAAAGCATTTCTGAGGTTAAATCTCAGGAAAGTTGACGTAGTGCTAAAATAAGGAAAAATAACGCATTCACTTGCTGACTGTAAGAAAATACTAATTAAATATCTATTTTCAGTCAGCAGGAATTTTGAGTGCAATGAGACTTGGAGTCAGCAGTCATCACTTGGGAATTACAAGCTGGGTCACACAACAGAAAAATCCCATCAGTATCCTCAGTGCAGGAAGAGTTTCTATGACCTACATCTCATTACTGTACAACAGCAGATTCATGAAGGAGAGGGACAATTGAAATGTACCAAATATCAGAGCAGTTTAAGCAAGCTCAATACAGTTAAATGTACCAACCAGAGTATTACTGTGCTGCATAACATTATAACACACCAAATTCACAAGATGCCATATAAATGTGCTCAGTGTGACAAGAGTTTTACAGGACAGAGGATCTTCATGAATCATATGCAGATTCACTCTGCAGGGAAACCATATAAATGTGCTGAATGTGACAAGAGTTTTTCACAGAAGCATAGACTGATACTACATCAGCGAATTCACTCTGGAGTGAGACCACATAAATGTGTTGAATGCGGAAAGAGTTTTTGTGAGCAGAGTAAGCTGAAAAATCACCTACAGATTCACTCTGGAGAGAGGCCATATAAATGTGTTGAATGCATTAAGAGTTTTTCCCATAAGGATAAACTGATAAGACATCAGCGAATTCACTCTGGAGAAAAACCATTTAAATGTACTGAATGCGACAAGAGCTTTGGCCAAAACAGTGACTTGATAAAACATCAGCGAATTCACTCTGGAGAGAGACCATATAAATGTGCTGAATGTGACAAGAGTTTTGCTCGGAAGGATACCCTGATAGTACATCAGCGAATTCACTCTAGAGAGGGAAGTTCTCATGGCAGAAGGTCTGTATACCGAAAGACACAACAACGTAGCAAGATTGGTCTACTGGAAACTATGCAGAAACTATAACATAACTCTGGAGACTTAATTATAGTGGAAAATACAGGGAGCTACTGGAGCAACCACAGGTTGATCAAGTCCTGACCCATGAGTGGTTAAAAAGAGATGAATTTAGACCACAAGATGAAAGACTGATAATGGCAGCCCAAGATAGTGGGCTACACACAAGATGGTTCACAAAATCCATAGAAAAAACAGGAGAAACAGACAAGTGCAGGTTCTGTAGTACAGAATTAGAAACAGTTGCACATCTCGTGGCTGGATGTGAAGTACTCATGGCAGAAGGCCTGTATACTGAAAGACACAACAGTGTAGCAAGATTGATCCACAGGAAACTGTGCACGTACTATAACATACAGGTAGCAGAGAGACATTAGAAACATGAACCACAAAGAATCACAGAGAATGAAGAAGTAATATTCACATGGGATCACCCAATACCAACAGCCAAGAAAGTGGAAGCAAGAAAACCTGATATTGTAATACAAGAAAAGAGAACAAAGGTAGCATTGCTGATTGAAATAGCCACCCCTAGTGACTACAGTGTGCTGCGTACAGAGAGACACAAAATCATGAAATACCAAGATATGCAGTCAGAAGCCAAACTGATGTGGAATAAGGACACACAGATTGTTCCAGTAGTGCTTGGAGCAATGGGACTAATCAAAAAGAACTTTCAGGCACATTTAAATATGCTACCAATACTTGTGACACCTTATTAACTTCAAAAGGAAGCCATTTTGGAGACATTGTGTGTGCTGAGAAGATCACTCTCAGCAAACATCAAAGATAAATACAGTACTAATTTCTTGAGTTTTGAATATGCCGTTGCTAAAGAATGGGGTCCATTCTTGCCACGGTATTAGAAATCCCTAAACATTTGGAGACACTAACCCTGGGAGAGACAGCATCCCACACTCCTGGATCACTGAGTGTTTATGGATCTACAGGATACATCCCACATTGATAAACTTCATCACAACAACAATGAGAAAGTGGCAAACCACCCTGCAATTAAATCATGAGGAAGGTCAAATCACCATACCAAATATATTTATTTATTTTATTTATTGAATTTTGTTGACCGGGTAGGCCCACTGGGCCCCGGAGGTCCCTTTTTTAGGGGCGACCTGGGGGTAAAAAATAACATACAGGTAAGCAGAGCAGTACAAATTGGGTACATTCCATATTGTTTAGCAGTGAAAGACACATATTAGGCAAATTCCATATTGTTTAACAGTGAAAGACTTAATGGAGTTAACAATCCAATAGGTGGTGAGGGAGCATATGGGAAGAGTTAGGCATATATAAGACGTTATTCATGCTCATGTCAGGTAAACTAGGGAGTGTACGAGATGATGACTAGAAATAACCAGAGAAACAGATTACCTTCTTTAGGGCTAGATGGGAGGGGGGAAGTTGTACCAAGAATACTCACCTCCCTGTGAGGGAGGGGCCGTGCTGTTAGGTCAGTTCCATAGGCATTGGCAAGTGCTTCTGTCGAGCAGGTGTGCTTTGAGCTTAGACCGGAAGCAGGGGCCTGACCCTGCCTCCCGTACCTCCAGTGGGAGTTTGTTCCAGTAGGAAGGGGCTGTGAAAGCAAAGGACCTGGACCCAGCTTTGGTCTTTGTTTTGGGGACCACAAGAAGAGTTTGACCTGAGGTACAGAGACTCCTCAGATTGGATTTGACCCTAACTAGTCCTTTGAGACGTGGGGGAGGTGAGGGCCCCAGAAGCTTAAATGTGAGGCATAGTGTTGGGTAGATGAGGCGGGCTTCCAATGATGGCCAGCTGAGCTTAGATTGAGCCTCGCAGTGGTGGGTCCTAGGGTGTGATAATGTGGCAAATCGGACAATCTTATTGTATAAGGTCTGGAGCCTGCCAAGTTCCGTAGAGGCCACACCTTGGAGAACAGGTGCCGGGTAGGTGAGTTTGGGGAGAAGGACGCTAGTTGCGATGGCAACTCTGGCTTCAGGGATAATCTGGTCCTTTATTCTGTAGAGAATACCGAGTTTCCCGTGTATGACCTTGGTGAGTTGGTCAACATGATTTTTTAGGGTGAAGCCTTGGTCCAGGCAAGCATCCAGTATAAGCATATTAATATAAGCATCCAATGAGGGATATTTCAAGGTGACTGTCTGTCACCACTTCTGTTTTGCCTTGCCCTCAATCCCTTGAGTAGCCTAATCAACAACCTGGGCCATGGATATAGTTGAACCCCAGAAACAAAAACAACCAACAGCAAACATCTCACCTTCTATTTGTAGATGACCTAAAACTTTATAGTTCATCTGACAAACATTTAAAAGAACAACTACAAGTTGTTAAGACATTTTCTGATGACGTTTAGCCTAGACAAATGTGCCAAAGCAACATTTGTAGCAGGAAAGTTAACTCATAAAGAGAACTTGAATCTGGCGGAGGTTTGTAACGTAAAAGAACTTGAGCAAGAGAGAGTGTATAAATACCTGGGAATAGATGAAGGAGCAACAGCACAACATGAACAAATGAGAGTAAAAGTAAGCAAGGAATATTTTAGAAGGTTAAAACTAATTCTGAAAACTGCTTTGACAACACGAAATAAAGTGCAAGCTATAAACCAGCTCATCCTTCCAGTGATATCATACAGCTTTGGTGTGATAGACTGGCCACAGAAAGTGTTGAACAAGCTAGATATAAAAACAAGAAAAATGTTTCATGCTCACCAATTAATATACAAAAACCAGTACATGCCAAGATTATACATCCCAAGGTCGGAGGGAGGCATGGCCCTCATTGAGATTGATTACACATATAGATCCACAGTAGTGGGGCTACATACATACTTACTGACATCCTTAGACCCAAATGTAGTCAAGGCCTTGCAACATGAAGAAAATAAGCCTAAAATGACTTCACTCATCAAATTAGGAGAAGCTTTCAGAAGGGTAGCAGAGATTGATGTCAATCCACAAGTACATAAGTAACAGTCAGCAACAGAAAGTGCAAAGATTCAGAAAAAGGAGTATAAGAACAAAGACCAACAGAAAAGAAAAAGCAATTGGAAAGCCCATGATTATAGTGGAAAATACAGGGGGCTACTGGAACAACCATAGGTCGACCAAGCCTTGACCTATGAGCGGTTAAAAAGAGATGAATTTAGGTCATGAGATGAGAGACTGATAATGGCAGCCCAAGACAGTGGGCTATCCACAAGATAGTTCACAAAATCCATAGAAAAAACAGGAGAAACAGACAAATGCAGGTTCTGTAGTACAGAATTAGAAACAGTTGTGCATCTCGTGGCTGGATGTGAAGTACTCATGACAGAAGGCCTTTATACCGAAAGACACAACAGTGTAGCAAGAGTGAGCCATTGGAAACTGTGCAAATGCTATAATATATAGGTAGCAGAGAGACACTGGAAACATGAACCACAAATAATCACAGAGAATGAGGAAGTAATGATCACATGTGATCACCCAATACCACTTGCCAAGAAAGTGGAAGCAAGAAAAGCAGATATTGTAATACAATAAAAATAAACAAAGGTAGCATTAGTGATTGAAATAGCCACCCACTTGTGATTACAGTGTCATGCATACAGAGAGACACAAAATCATGAAATACCGGAATATGCAATCAGAAACTAAACTGATGTGGAGGTAAGGACACACAGATCATTCCAGTGTTGCTCAGAGCAACAGGGCTAACCAAAAAAAACATTAAGGCACACCTAAATATGCTACCAATATGCATGACAGCTTATGAACTGCGAAAGGAAACCATCCTGGGGAGGTTGCATGTGCTGGGAAGAGCTCTCTCAGAAAACATCAAAGACTAATACAGTACTGTTTTTTTTTTATTTTTTAATATGCCTTGGCTTAATGGGGTCCATTCTTGTCACGGTATTAGAAATCCCTGAATATTTGGAGACATTAACCCCAAGAGAGATCATACAAAATGGGTTGATGTGAAAAGAGTTTTTCCAATAAGGGTAAACTGATAAATTATCAGTGAATTCACTCTGGAGGGAGCAACTGCAGGTTGATTAAGACCTGACCCACGAGTGGCTAAAATGAGAATTTACAACTGCATGTTCTGTAGTACTGAATTAAAAACAGCTATATATCTTGCAGCTGGGTGTGAAGTATCAATGGCAGAAGGCCTGTATACTGAATCTCACAACAACATAGCAAGACTGATCCACTGGAAACTATGCAAACACTATAGCATACAGGTAGCAGAGAAGTACTGAAAAACATGAACCACAAAGAATCACAGAGCATGGAAAAGTAATGATCACGTGGGATCATCCAATACCCACTGCTAATAAAATTGAAGCAAGAAAACCAGATATTGTAATACAAGAAAAAAGAACAGAAAGAGCATTGCTGATCGAAATAGCCACCCCTTGTGATTACAGTGTCCTGTGTACAAAGATACACACAATTATGAAATACCAAGATATGCAATCAGAAAATTAGAAGGCAGTATAGCACAGTTGTGTAAGGCTCTGAGCTCAAACTTGGAGACCTAGGATTGAATCCCACAGCCCCCACTTCCATACTGTGTGACCCAGAGCAAGTCACTTAACTTCCTTGTGGTCTCAGTTCACACCTGCAAACAAGCTTTCCACTTAGTGTGTCACTTATGGTAAAAAAAAATACAATTAAAAATAAATAAAAAATACAGACAAAACTTGGAATAAGGACACACATATCATTCCAGTAGTGCTCAGAGCAATGGGGCTAATCAAAAAGAACTTTCGGGCACACCTAAATATGCTACAAATATTCATGACACCTTATAAACTGCAAAAGGAAGCCATCCTGGGGATTTTGCATGTGCTGAGAAGAGCTCTCACAGCAAATATTTATTTATATTTAGTTTTTGTTTTTGTCTCTGGTAACCAGCTAAGGCCTGCTAGGCACAAGTGCATGTTTTCAGGGGCAACCTGGGAGCACTGGGTGGTTAAGTGCTTTGCTTAAAGTCACATAGTATGTGTGTGGAGGTTGTGAGAATCAATATCAAAGGCAGTACTGCTTATCTGATTTTGGAATATCCCCTGGCTTAAGCATGAGGTCCATTCTTGTCAGGGTATTAGAAATCCCTGAATAGCTGGAGACACTAACCCTGAGGAAGACCACATAAAGGTGCTGAATGCAACAAGAGAGTTCTCCAAAATATTAGGTATTTATTGCCATGCAGGGCAGAATGTGTTAAAAAGTGGTAGATATAGCCAGTTTGTGAGTTAGTTACATGGTTTGCATTGTTTGCTACCTGTATAAGTAAGGATTTACGTGTATATAACAACCTGCACATTACTAGGACATCTCTTCATGTCCTTTAACACTCTTGTTCCTACATTTGCATTTTTACCAGCTAAGCGACATGTAAATAATCCTTGAAAACTGAAACATTCCTGTTAGACTTTTAGACCCATAGCTACAGACTGAAAGGATGTCATAATACATTTTTATTTAAAAAGTGGCTAATTTTTGACCAGAATTACAAACAGAAAACATGACCTTTTCCTTTTTACATTGTAGTGTTATTGATTCAGTATATGTACAGTTCTGCCAGTACAAAACAGCCTGAGTTTTGGAAGTTAGTTATAGAGCCTGCTACTTTGATGAAAACAAATCGTAAGGTGTGCCTCTCTTGCCTGATTAGAAGCCAATGCTAGCATTGTTTTCCCAGCCTAATGATGTAGACAGTAGTCAGCCTCATTGTGGCCATATTTATGCGACAGACAGATGGGTTGTCCTTAGACGCAGGGGTGGTCATGAAGGCAGGGCTAGCCACAGTTTTAAATATGCACCAGGTTTCAGTATAACAAAATAGTGCAGCCATGTGCACAGTACTAGTCCTGCCTGATATGATACTGTAATGAATGTAGCCAATAACTAACCTAGATTTCCTTTCTGTAGAATAGCTATTTCGTGTTTCATACTAAGTGGTAGATCAGGTGACCACAAATGTGGGGTTTAAAAGGGCCCACAAGGGGAAGGGAAGTTTGATTTATTCAAGAGTTGTGGAAAAACGAAGGGTGAAGGGCCAGCTAAGGTTATCCCCATTCTTAAATCTGGTGACCCCAAATCCTTTAACAATTACCGTCTGATATCCATTCTCCCTTATCTCAGTAAACTACTCGAGAGAGCAGTCCACAATCAGCTCACTGAGTACATAGGTAAATACACCCTCCTGTGCAACCAACAGCACAGCTTTCCCAATAATTATTCAACCGCCACTGCCCTCGCCCTTCTGACCAACCACATCATCTCTAACATGGATAATGGTAAAGCCACCAGGGCTGTCTTTGTTGACCTCTCAAAGGCTTTTGACATGGTTAACCATTCTCTCCTTACCGCCAAGCTTAGCCTCCTTGTTTTTTCTCAGAAAGTCACAAGCTGGTTCACTAACTACCTTACGGATCGCTCGCAATTCATGTGTATTGGACAAACCTGCTCCCCCACCCTGCCTGTCTCTGTGGAGGCCCCTCAAGGCTCAATCCTGGGTCCCCTCCTTTTCTCCTTATTCGTTAATACGTTTCCCTTTGACTGCCTCAACTGTCACTCTCTCCTGTATGCCGATAACCTTGTCCTCTTCCTTGGCCACAGTCTCCTCAGTTCTCTCACATAACTATGCTGTGGGCCACAGCTGGTTCTCAAAAAACCTCCTCTTAGTAAATGCCAAAAAAAACTAAATCCATGCTGTTTAGATCTAAGCTCTTTCTGGCCAAAACTAAAAACCTTGCCACCTTATGCATTCTCTACCCAGACAGCCCAGCCCTAGAGGATGTCAACACCTACAAATACTTAGGAGTACTGCTTGACCCCTCCCTCACCTTCACTGAGCATGCACATTCCCTTGTCAGAAGGTTCCATCAAAAGTTAGGTGCTGCCTATAGATTCAGGCAGTACCTTACCCCTGAAGCCAGACTAGCCATTGTCCAGGGTAATCTTCTCCCTATTCTTGACTACTACTCCCATATTTATACTCTATAGCTCTATACATAAGGGAAGGGATCAAAGCTACAGAACTAAAAAGTAAAGGGGGGAGGACAAGAGGCACTCTAGGTTACCTTGGAGACAGGGAATGGCATCACAATCCGCACAGGGGTTGTATACAGACCCCTATCTCAAGGGGAGGAAATGGACAAGAAAATGATAGAGGACATTCTCAAAATGGCTGAAAAAGGGGAGATACTGTTAATGGGGGACCTGAATATGCCATATGTTAACTGGATGACATGTACTGCAGCCACATCCAAGAGCAGGGTCATTCTCGATGCCCTGCAAGGGGCAGACCTTAGACAGCTAGTGTTGGAACCCACTCAGGAGGAAGCATTACTAGACCTGGTACTCTCAAATGGAGAAAGGATCACAAATTTAGAAGTAATTAGACATCTGTGAACAAGCGACCACTGCAGTGTGCTTCTGTCGCACAACCATGGAATAACAAACCATACAAAAAACGCATACTGGACTTTAGAAGGGCTGACATTGGCAAAATGGGTGAATACCTGAGGAATACACTAGCAAATGGGCAAAAAGGAGGGGTGGAAGAACAATGGAGAAAAATCAAAACTGCCATCATAGAGGCAACAAGCCTTTGTGTGAAACAGATAAAGAAAGCAAAGCGGAGTGAAAAACCACTATGGTTCTCAAAAGAGGTGACAGGGAAGGTTAAGGAGAAAAAGGCTGCATTCAAAAAGTATAAGGCATCACAGAAGGAGCAGGACAGGGAACTGTATCAATTAAAGCAGAAAGAAGTGGGGAAGGCAGTCAGAATAGCAAAAGCCCAAACTGAGGAAAAAATAGCCAAGTCAGTTAAGAAGGGGGATAAAACCTTTTATAGGTACATTAGGGAGCATAGAAAGGTTAAGGGAGGAATAGTGAAGATTAATAAGGGAGAGGGGAGGTGGGCAGAGGGAGACGGTGAAAAGGCAGAGATACTAAATTAATACTTTTGCTCAGTATTCACAAAAGAAAATGAGGAGGAGTTACCTAAACCAGGCAATAGAAGCACTCTGGGTAGGGGGGTTGACACCAGTCCATTTACAGAAGAAAGAGTCCTGAAAGAACTCTAAAAACTCAAGGTGGACAAAGCAATGCAGCCTGATGGGATTCACCCCAGAATCCTAAAAGAACTAAGGGAGGACCTATTGACACTACTGACCACACTTTTTAACAAATCATGGGAGGATGGGGTAGTACCTGAGGGCTGGAGGAGGGCAGCTGTGATTTCCCTTCACAAAAGTGGGAGCAAGGCAGAAGCAGGAAACTACAGACCTGTAAGTTTGACCTCAGTGGTAGGGAAAATGATGGAATCACTTCTGAAAGAAAGAATTGTTGAGTACCTAGAGGCCAGCAGGGCATGGACCCAAAGCAGCATGGATTTACAGCAGGAAGGTCATGTCAGATGAGTCTAATAGATTTCTTTTGACTGGGTGACCAAAGTAATAGACCAGGAGGGGCTGTGGATATGGCCTACCTAGACTTTAGCAAGGCATTTGACACAGTCCCGCACAAAAGATTAATAATCAAGTTAGCCAGCTTGGGAGTGGGTCCCAGGGTGGTGCCTGGGTTGCAAACTGGCTGCACAACAGGATACAGAAGGTAATAGTGAGTGGCACACATTCCGAAGAAAGGGGGGTCACTAGTGGAGTACCTCAGGGCTCAGTACTGGGTCCAGTCCTCTCTAACATCTTTATAGGTGACATTGCAGAGGGTCTGGAGGGAAAGATATGCCTCTTTGCAGATGATACAAAGACCTGTAACAGATTTGATACACAAGGGGGGGTAGAAAGGATGAGAAGGGACTTGTCAATGTTGGAGGAATGGTCAGACATATGGCAACTTAGATTCAATACAAAGAAGTACAAAGTAATGCACCTGTGAAACAAAAACCCAGGAGAAGAGTACACAATAGCAGGGGAGGTACTAACAACAACAAAAATGGAACGGGACTTGGGGGGTATGTCATCGGATGATCTAAAGGTGGGTAAGCAATGTGAAGTCAGTGAGGAGAGTCAGGGGATACTGGGATGCATAGGAAGGGGCATCACAAGTAGAAAAGGGAAGTGGTTATCCTCTGTACAGACAGTTGGTGAGACCACATCTGGAGTACTGTGTGCAGTTTTGGAGACCTCATCTACAAAGGACATAGACAGGATGGAAGCAGTCCAGAGGAGGCAACTAAAATGGTGCAGGGTCTGCATCAGAAATCATATGAAGAGAGACTGAGAGAGCTTAATATGTATACCCTTGATGAAGGAGGGACAGGGGGACATGAAAGAAACATTCCAGTACCTCAAGGGAATCAACAAAGTCCAGGAGGGTAGCATCTTTCAGAAAAAGAGATGTGTAAGAACAAGGGTACACAATTTAAAGATAGTGGGGGGATGGCTCAGGGGTAATGTGAGGAAATATTTTTTCACGGAGAGAGTGGTGGATGCGTGGAACTGCCTTCCTGGGGAGGTTGTTGGGGCTAAAACAGTGGGGGAATTCAAACATGCATGGGACAGACACAAGGCAATTATAGTGGGGGGTTGCAGGAAGTAGGCTGCTGGTTAACTAGAATCTACAGCTTATCCAGTAGATAGGGAAATGGGCAGACTGGGTGGGCCAAGTGGTCCTTATCTGCCGTCAAAGTCTATGTTTCTATGTCATGCCAGAACCTCAGCTACTGCCATGGCTAAACTCTCCGCTGCCTACAACAGCGCCTGTCGCTTTGCTTTATTGGCCCTGTTCTCCACCCACCACTGTACCCTCTTTAATACCCTTGGATGGCTACCGCTACAAGGTCACTTTGATCTAGCCCTCTGCTGCATGGTAGACAATGTCATCCGCATGGCTTCAGAATCCCCCCTGACTGCCCTTCTGAAAACCTGAACGCTCCTCCGTAACCTCTGCTCTATTGGTACTCCCCCCTCTAGCTATTCCTAGGGTATCCACCAACATGGGTAGCAGAGCTTGGTCTGCAGCTGCCCCTTTGCAGTGGAACAAACTACCAGCTGAACTCCGTTCCATTGATACACACTCCAGTTTCAAGTCCCACCCTAAAGTCTGGTTCCTGGCAAACTCATCCTGCTGCTGCTCCCTAGGGTCTGACACCAACCCACACAAGTCAACTCCCCAGCCCTGGGGTTACCCATCTACCCACACCAGTCAACTCCCCTGCCTACAACTGTTATATTGTATTTTTCACAGTAATATTTGACTTCCTTGCTTGTACATCTTGGCCCAGATATTCAAACTGCACCCAAAAAGTGCACAACAGCAGGAGCAAGTGCAAGTCCACTGCGCCATGCACAAGAAGCGCAATATTCAAAAACTGTGCAGGCCAAGATGCGCCTACGGCAGACGACTGAATATCGCACCACCTGAGCCATAGTGCAACCAGGGATGTGAAGTTGCACATATCTGATGTGCCATAGCACAACAAGGGATGCTCAGAGGAGCAGTCCAGATGCACCATAGCGCAACCAGGGATGCCCCATGGAGCAGGGCAGCAATGCAACAGCACTACCAGGGATGCAGGGGCCCACCACCCATGCCACAGATGGGTAGAGGAGCACACAGCAGAACAGACATCGTCCCCCACACCCCATGCACTGCACAACCAGGGGAGAGCTGGAATAACCACTGGCCCATGGATACCAGCAACCAACCCACAGCCGAGCCATGGTGCCCCAGCACACCCCCTGGCAAGCTATTACTGGTGCACAAGGAGGGCCGACCACCCCATGCCGCACCATCCCACCAATGCAGAGCACACCCTGCACCACGATCACCATACACCCTTCCCAGGAGTAGTGTCCAACAGTGCAGGACACCCCATGCATGCCACCATCCCCACTGTGACAATGCAACCCTGTGCACCATGTGCACCTTGCAGTGGGTGGCAGCAGATAGCAATGCAACAACAGCATACACAGTGCCACCCTGCATGTCCCCCTGAGGTACAGCTGGGAGACCGACCATGTGTCAGCACATGAGTTACCCCACATGCAACAGGGCATGCCCCGGACCCCACCACCAGCAGTACAGCACCCTGCACACCCCTCCCAAGGACACATCCCATCCCAGCACTGGCCACAACAGCCAGCACAGACACACACAGTGTTGCATGGAAGCATGCACCACACAGGATACAACACAGTGCACAGACAAACAGCCACCCATACCCAAGGGCAGACCAACACAGGGACAAAGTAGCGGGTCAACTAAGCCCCCGGTGTGTGGCCACAACAGCTATGTGCACATGGTCAGAACCCCTCCATGGCACAGGTGTGCCAGCAACCCTGTGCAGGCACCACGATGCTGTACGCCACCAGCATGCAGCTGGAGCACAAGTGACAGACAGTGGAGCACATCCCCTGCAATAGACACAAGGGACAGCATCTAGGTGGGACAACAACAGCGGAGGCAACAGTGCCACCCGAGGCAGACGTACACCCCACCAGTGACAGGAGGCAACCCAGCATCATGCTGGGTACAGTGGCAGTCCAGCATTGGCAGCCACCACTGACATATCAGCAGACTGTGCAGGCCACAGACATGCAAGGGTGGCAGCTGCAGAGACCATGGATGGTCTGACAGGTGCACCATGGACACAGCGCATGCACCATGTACCACTGCACACAGTCATCCAGTGCACAGGGAACAACACACAAACCACAGATAGTGACTGAGACCTATGCCCACACCAAACTTGCCTCCCCTACGGACACACACACACACCCATGATAGCACCACCCCAACACCATGCACTCCACTGCAGCTGAGCACCACTAGCCCGCCACAAATCAGAGACCACCACAGTAGGCATAACTAAATAAATGTATTAGAATCTAAACTATGTACATATTTACATTATAAATGGGGTGAGGGCCACAAACTGGGTGGAGGTGGGTAAGGGGCAGGGGTGAACAAATGGGAGAGGGAAGGAGGGGTGTGAGGGTGGGTCCAGGGGGGTTGTAGTGGTCCATGTAGACGGTCTTCAGTGGGAGCCCTGCTCCCCGCTCCTATGGTGCCTCTGGTGATGCCTTCTCCTCATGCCATGCCAATCCACCCGCTCCAGAATGACCAGAGAGGCCCTGGCCACCTGGAGCAGCTTCTACAGCACCCTCTCTATGTGGACCATCCTCTGTCCACCTAGGACAAGGGAGC
Source organism: Neoceratodus forsteri (assembly GCA_016271365.2). Classification (NCBI taxonomy): domain Eukaryota; kingdom Metazoa; phylum Chordata; order Ceratodontiformes; family Ceratodontidae; genus Neoceratodus; species Neoceratodus forsteri. The sequence continues at coordinate 413,910,948 of CM057457.1, read as the reverse complement.
AGAGTCAATAGGCATGAATGCACAGCCCCCTGCAGCCCACCCATTGTGCATGGCATACAGCCATAGGACACGCCCCTGTGATGGTGTGCAACCACCCACACTGATCGTGTCCACAAGACCTGCCCACCCAGGTGCACACAGCCACGCGGACCGCTGCACACACCCACCGCCCAAGTCCTGCACAGCACCACCATGGCTGTACAGTGACATGGCTTTGCAGTGTGAAGGCAGTGGCACAGCCATGTACCCAGTGCACTCATGGACCACCAGTGATGCACTCCTAGACATGCAGTGCCACTGGACAGTGCTGACTGTACTATGTGGCGTGCACGGCAGTGGTGTCAATGGATGGTGGCCATGCCCTGCCACCCACCCTGCTACACAGCATGCACAGAAAATCCTGGATGTAAGGCACTCACCATCATCAGGCTGGTCCTGGTGCTGAGCCAGTAGGGGGTCCTCCTGCATTGGGACGTGCCTCCCGCTGCTCCCTTGCACGGCATCGTTCCTCAGGGCCTAGGGTGCAAACATGGAGAGAGGAAAATTAGTACAATCCAGTAGCAAAGGCCCCCCCACCCCCAGTTGCATGTGATCCCACACAGCTAAATCATTCAGCCCCCCACCCCATACCACCACCACCACCACTGCCCACACTGCATGGACCACCCCCCCATGTGGTGGACACATGCTCACCGCAATACCTGTACGGACGTAACCAGTGTATGGATGGGGCACCTACCTGGCCATGGAACCGCGCCTCTCCTGACGCATAACCGCAAGCAGGCAAGCCTGTCCAGGTCCCTCCACTAGAGGTCCCTGTACCGGTGCCTGCACTGATCCACGGTTCTCTGGATCCCTGTCACCTCCTCCAGGGCCACCACCACCCCAGTCCAGGGGGTGCCTCACCAAAGATAGCAGGCTCCAGATAGGTGCTCATCTCTTTGCCATCTTTCCACCTATTCAGATTCAAAGTGGCACTCCCTAGTGCATGTCTGCCACTTGCAGATGATGCGTGGTACTGTGCTACCATTCGCCATCACGCTGTCACCGAACAGCATGATAGGGGGTGCACCCATGCAGACACATGGCACCTAGGGGGCAAAGTTCGGGCACAGGGCCAAGGGTCTCTCACGCACGGACAGCCACAGTGCGATTGGAACCCAATGCGTGTAGTGCGATTGGGTGCCTGTGTGCCACCTCCTGTAGTGGCTTACAGTGCTGTGGTCACAGTGCGCCTACGGCGCCCCAGTGCCACAGCGCCATATATGTAAACAGCACAGAAGTGCCACTGGCACAATGGTGGCCATGCTCTGCATTGCCTCCCGTGCACAGCATGTCAGCAGCGCTGCAGGCGCCTGCATCATCACCATGGGTATGTGCAGTTAGGTGTGTACTGCACATGTCACAGAACTGTGCCCTTGGCTCAGCATGTTCAACACAATTGCGCAAAGTGCAACAGTGCGATATTCAGCTGGCATATGCAAATCAGCTAATCAGCCATTCTATGGTGCAGTTACTGCATTTGCATCCACTTAAAAATTAGTCATAGAAACATAGATTTTGACGGCAGATAAGGACCGCTTGGCCTACCCAGTCTGCCCATTTCCTTACCTAATGGATAAGCTGCAGATCCTAGTTAACCAGCAGCCTGCTTCTTCCTACCCAACCCCCTAGAATTGCCTTATGACTGTCCCATGCATACTTGAATTCCACCACTGTTTTTGACTCCACAACCTCCTCCGGAAGGCCGTTCCATGCATCCACAACCCTCTGTGAAAAATACTCCTTAAATTACCTCTGAGCTGCCCCTTCTTTCTTCAAATTCTGCCCTTGTTCTTGCACACCTCTTTTGAAAGATGCTACCTCTTGCACTTTGTTGATTCCCTTGAGGTACTTGAAAGTTTCTATCATGTCCCCCTTCTCCCTCCTTTCCTCGAGGCTATACATATTCAGCTCCTTAAGTCTCTCTTCATATGTCTTCCGGTGCAGACCCTGCACCATTTTAGTTACCCTCCTCTGGACAGCCTCCATCCTGTCAATGTCTTTGCGGAGATTGGGTCTCCAGAACTGCACACAGTACTCCAGATGGGGTCTCACCAACTGTCTGTACAGAGGAATAATAACTTCCTGTTTTCTACTGGTGATGCCTCTCCCTATGCATCCCAGTATCCCCCCAGCCCTCCTTACTGCAATCTCACATTGCTTGCCCACCTTTAAGTCATCTGATATGACTACCCCCAGGTCCCTTTACATTTTTGTTGTTGTTAGTATCTCACCCCCCATTGTGTACTCTTCCCCTGGGTTTTTTTTTCCCAGGTGCATTACCTTGCACTTCTTAGCATTGAGTCTAAGCTGCCATACATACGTCTCGCCTCATTTGCATGCGTTGCACTATAAAACTGCGACATTGGGCTCATACCTCTCAACCTCCTGTCTCATAAATCAGGGACAAAGGACCAAAATCAGGGACTAATCCTCAAAATTAGATATATCCACCCACAAATCAGGTACAATATGGGGCTTAGAGCAAAATGCATTTTCTAAAGAAGAACGAGTCTGTAACTTTAATGCTTGACGTTATTTTGTGCTTACAATCCCCAGTGTTTAGCCATGGAAACAAAACTTTTAGGAGGGACAGAGTAAAAGTTTGAGGCAAAATCAGGGACAGTTGAGAGGTATGATTGGGCTGCACTGGCCATGGTCGGTTACTGCAGTCTATTGCAGTGAGCTGCATGCTGTTTAGGAGTGTGGACTATGGTGTTTGGGACATGCATGGGACTGCACAGTCACAGGTAACACCTGTCATTCTCACAGGAGGAATAATGACCGATCGTGAGGTGGAGGAAGAGGAACAGAGACATGGGAGGAAGAGGAGGCCGAACTTCACCAAGGCGGAAACAGATGTCCTGTTTGAGGCCTACCTCGACCAGGAGCCACTGCTCAGCGGGCGCCAGGGAACACCACAGGCCCATGTTGCTGCATGGGAAGAGGTGGCACGTGCTGTCAACCTGCATGGCAGGTGTGCAGGAGTGCAAAAAGAAGATGGGCATGGACAAGCAGAGAATTAAGGTGAAGGTGGCTGCCATCAGGGCAGCATGGTCTGCAACTGGTGGGGGATAGCCGGAGGTACAGCGCCTGACCCCACAAGAAGAGTGGGCTGCTGGCAGCATGCAGCATTGCGCCATCAAGGGTGTTCCAGGTGGTGCATTCGAGATGGGTAGTAACCCGTCACTGCATGGTAGGTCCTGGTCTGTCAATGTGGGGGGGGAGAGACAGGGTAGGTCACATACATTATTGCTATTGTTTTTCCCTTACAGCTCCTGAGCATCTTCAAGGGTTAGTGGTGGTGAGCTTCTACACTGAGGGTGGTAGCATGGAGATGGAGGAGGGCCCATCCACCTCCACAGGCATACAGGGGTCAGGGCGACTGTGAGCCTGCCTGGACGTCCGGACTGATCTGGTGGAGTAGGTGCAGAGAAGGCCCTGCCTGTGTCCCAGCGTGCCAGCATCCATGGATGCCAGCATACTGAGACTCAGGCTGGTGCTGGATCCATCACCGATGATGATGGAGCTAACGGCATGGGCAGTGAGACGTGTGGGCCACAGGATGGCCACACTGCAGGTGACATCACGGGCATGGTTGTGGGTGGTGCCGCCGTGGAGGCCTGCATGACATCACAGTCCCAGCCTGTACCTGTCTGCACCGGTGGGGCAGCACTGATATGTGTCCAGGACAGTGGGGCTGTTGCGGCCACTGTGACACCACCATTGAGCCCTGAAGAGCGGCAGCCGGAGGGGCAGTATCAGCAGTCGGCCAATGGCCATGGGGTACAGTGTCAGTGGCCATTGGTCAGCCTGTCACTGCTGGTGGGTCTCAGCGGGGCTGCCCACGCATCCGTGGTGATCGTGGCGCATGACTGACCTGTCTCCCAGCATTGCTACTGTCTGATTCTGCCCTGTATGCATTGTGTTGTTCAGTGTGCAATGCACAGGTGGGGTACCCGGCCCTGCATGCACACACACGTTCCATCTGCACACCCTCCCAGCTGCTGTGGCGTGTGCATGATGATGCCTGCATTGCACTGTCCGCCACTGTGCAGTGGTGCCCAGTGTCTGACACACGCACAATGACAGGCAGTGGGCATGGTGGTCTGTGGACTTGTGTGTGGCTAGGGGGTGGCGGTCAGGGTCGGCGTGCCTCCTACCCTTTGTGCATGTCTTGTGAGGTGTGTGTGTGTGTGTGTGTGACCGCATGCCATGTTAGACCTTGCCCATCCCTGGTGGTGTGTGCGGTTCCATGCTCGGCCACTTCCCTTGACAACATGCACCCCTGGTGTTTGTCCATGCGTGTTTGTGGGCTGTGCCTTTGCCACTGGTGGTTGTACATGGCCCCATGACTTACCTGGGTTGGCTGAAGTGCTACTCTGTGATGGTGTCCCGGTGCAGCTGTGCCAGCCGGATCAGTCGGGGGGTCCCATCGCCCAAGGGTGGGCTGCCTATCACCATATTCACCAGCATCCTCATCATCTCCATCGCTGTCCCCCTCTTTGACCTGTATGGCTGTCCCACAGTCATTGGCAATGTTGTGCAAGATGCAACAGGCCAGGAATAGCCCACAGGCCTTTGAGGGGCTGTACTGTAGGGCACAGCCAGATGTGTCCAGGCAACGGAAACGTGCCTTCAGCATCCTGAACACCCACTCGATGACATTGCATGTGGTGGCATGTGCCTCATTGTAGCATTGCTGCAATGGGGTCGTGGACCGCCGGTATGGTGTGAGCAGCCAGGGACGGAGTGGGTATCCACTGTCACCTGTGTGTAGAGGGTGGAAGTTAGTTTGGTGAGCAGCATCACCCTGCCTTGGGCCATCTAGGCCAATACCCATGTCACCTCTGACTATGCCCCTCCCAAGCTCTATGTCTTTCCGCATGGTTTGCATACTCACCCACTAAGTGGCCAGTGGGGATGTCTCCACTCTTGAATCTGTGGCACAGTGATGACTGGTGCCAGATGAAGGCATCATGTACTCCCCCAGGGTGCGTGGCACAGACATTGATTATGCACCCCCTGGCCGCACACCACCTGGCAGTTGATGCTTGCATACCCCTTCTGATTAATGTATGCGGCCCCTTCAGGGTCAGGTGGTGTGCGGATGGCCACATGGGTGCAATCTATTGCCGCTAGCAAGACAGGCATACATGCTACCCTGTGGAACTCCTGTATGTTTGCTGTGCGCTGTGCCAGTGTGCTGGGGAAATGGATGTACTCCACAGCATGTGGCAGTGCGCTGAGGAATTCGGTGAGGTGGCATGATGCAGCTGACTGGGTTATGCCTGTCGTGTCCACTGTTGGTCTCTGGAAGGGACCCGTGGTTTGCAGGCACATGCAAGCTGTCACTTTTGACTCCACTGATAGAACATGGCTCCGTCGTGTGGGTGCCTGCATCACATCATTGCACAGCTCACAGAGCCGCCTCAGAATTGCCCAGTTCAGGCGGTACCAGCCCACGATCTCGGTATCAGTGTACAGCTCGAAGCTGGTGCAGGCTTGGTACTGCCTGTTGGGGGCATACCACTGACGGGCCCTTTCATGGTCGTGCCCCCCTGCTGCCTGCCTTCTCACCCCTCTCATAACTACCTCCATCTGGATGGTGGCACTGGCCATGTCCCTGGCTTGTGCCCCCCCGGCAGCTGTTTCTGTGTTCCCCCCGCTGTCCTGGCTACTACTTCCCTTGCACCGGGAACACCTTTCTGTGGTGGTTTCAGTGCTGTGTGGCACTTCCCCCTTCTGCACTGCACTGTGGCTGTGGCTCCCCACACCTTCCCTGCTCCTGTGGGTTCCAGGTGCTCTGTCTCTGTCCTGCCCTGTATGTGTGTGTTGCTGACTATGGTTCAGCAACATGTGCCTTCCCTGTAGTGTACTTGCACCTCTCTCTTGTTTCTTTTTATTTTGGCTCATTTCTGCTATCGCGCAACTTCCGCTTGCTCCCCTATTGTGCATGTGATGTTGTTAATATCGCACTGCTCCATTTATGCATGGTTCCTCCCCCTTCAGTTGCGCATGCATTCATTATCATTGCACTCTTGCACAGTGTGATTTGGGGGGTGCATCTGCCTCCCGCTGAATATCGCAGAATGGTACATTTTCGGACTTGCACTGGCGCAACCCTGTTGCGCATGGTGCAACCCTTTTGAATATCTGGGCCATTGTATATATATTTTTTACGGAGTATTCTGTGTATTACTTGCTCACTGGATGATGCAGTCACACATTTTACACTGTGCCTACGATTTGCTTGTTTTGTACCAAATTTCCTCATGGCTGATATCAAAACCTTGTATTCACTGTTCTCAAATGGGCCTATGCATCAAACCTGTATATTGTACTTACTATTGTTGATTGTATCAAATCTGTTTCATGTGTATTACTGTTACCTTGTACTCCACTGTCACCCTGTGCCATGTATTATTGCACGGGCCATGCCTGAAAATGGTCCCTGGGATCAGTGCACTCACCCGGTTATCAGAGTCATAAATAAATAAACTAAATAAATAAAAGATTATCAGGATTAAACAGGGGAGGGATGGGCACAAGACCAGGGGGAGCAGGCTGAGGTACTAAATGAGTACTTCACCTCAGTTTTCACCAAGGAAAATGGGGGGGCTGCATCATACATGGGAGGAGATAGAAACTGAGGAGGGGGAACTTTTGTCAATTGATGGGTCTGCGGAGATGGGGCCATCACTGGCAGGAGGGGGGAAGGCAAAGCAGGGGGATGAGGTAGCAGAGGTGGAAATCACGGCAGAGAGAGAGAGAGAGAGAGTGAGGGAAGCCCTCAGGTCCCTTAAGATGGAGAAAGCACTGGGGCCGGACAAATTACATCCCAGAGTGCTGAAGGAACTGGCGGATGTCCTGGTGAAAGCGCTGGTGGAGCTTTTCAGCATCTTTCTGAGGACAGGGTAAATGCCCCAGGGCTGGAATGTGGTGCATATAGTGCCTATCCACAAGGGGGGGTGGCAGGGAACTATAGGCCCATCAGCCTGACATTAGTGGTGGGCAAGGTGATGGAGGGCATTGTTAAGGAGAGGCTGGGGGGGACCTAGAAAAGTTGGGGTGCCTGGATGGTAAACAGCATGGATTCATCCCAGGGAAATCGTGTCAGACAAATGTGGAGTTCTATGACTGGGTGATGAGTGCCTTGGACCTGGTAGACGTCCTCTATCTTAACTTCAGCAAGGCATTTGACTCTGTTCCTCACAGGAGCCTGTTGAATATGCTGGATAAAATGGGGTTGGGGAACCAGATGATCAGATGGATAGGCAATTGGCTCCAAGACCGGACCCAGAGGGTCATGGTTGGCAGGATGGTCTCATCCTCAAAGAGAGTCATTAGTGGGGTCCCTCAGGGATCAGTCCTTGGGCCCCTCCTGTTCAATGCCTACATCTCTGACATAAGGAAGGGTATCAGGAGTGAGATGAGTTTCTTTGCAGATGACTAAAAACTGGGGGGGGTGGTGGTGGTGGAGGAGAGGGTGGCCCTACAGGGGGACCTGGAGGCTCTGGAAAGGTGGTCTAGAAAGTGGAAGCTGAGGTTCAATGTAGGGAAATGCAAGGTACTGCATCTGGGAGCCAGAAGCCTGGGCCACGTATACACCGGGGGGGGGATTATTATAAGGCTTAATGGCTGAGAGGAACCGGAGGTGGTAGTGGATGTCAAGATGAACAACTCTGAAACTTGTAGGAGGGCAGTGGCCAAAGCCAACAGGATGCTGGGATGCATCACTAGGGGGATCACATCCAAAAGGAGGGAAGTGATACTCCCTCTGTATAACTGCTTGGTGAGGCCGCACCTCGAGTACTGCATGCAGTTTTGGAGGCCACAATTAAAGAGGGACATTGAACTCCTGAAGAGCGTCTAGAGGAGGGCTAGCAAAATGATCTGGGGCTTGGGGGGACAGGACCTATGGGGAGAGGCTAGAAGAGCTAAATATGTACACATTGGAAGAGAGAAGGGACTGGGGGGGACATGATAGAGGTCTTCAGGTACATGAAGGGATTAAATAGAGGAGGAGCAGCCAGGGTGCTCCGAAGAAAGGAGGGGGGTAACTAGAGGGCATGGGTGGAAGCTGGTGGGGGGAGATTCAGGAGAGAAAGGAGGAGGTGCTACATCACTGAGAGGGTGGTGGAGCCATGGAATGGGTTGGTGGAGGGGTTCAAGAGGGGGTGGGACAGGTACAGGAGAAGAGTTCTGGAAGCAAAGTCCTGTGCAGTGGGAATTTCCAGGACTGGGAAGGGAGAAGCAGGAGAGGGTGAGGGGGGCAGTAAGGTCAGATCCCAGGGTGGGGGCTGACCAAACAAGCAGACACGAAAGACCATTAGGCCTATTCTGCTGGCATTTTAGTATGTTAGTAAGAGTTAAGAAGCATGCTGAACACAGCAGAAGAAGTATCAAGACTGAAAATAGAGGGACACTTTTGTCTATTTATTTGCAAAGATGGCCATCTAAAGTACTCCACCAGGGTGCTATGAGCTTTGTCTGTTTGACATTTTGTTTATTTTCTTTTACTTTGAATAATCCTCACCAATCTGAAGAATAAAACCACACTATGATGTGTTGCACTACAGAAACTGTGCCTGAGCTTCCTTTTTCACCCACACACCCCTACAATAATAATGTGTGAGATTCAGCCACTGGAAACACAGACACTGTAATATACAGGTATAAGAGAAACACTGAAAACGTGAACCACAAAGCATCACAGGCAACAAAGAAGTCATGATCATATTGGATCACCCGATACCAACTGCCAAGAAAGTGAAGGTGAGAAAACCAGACATTATAATAGAAGAAAAAATAACAAGGTAGCATTATGCTTGAAGTAGCCACCCCTGGTGACAGTGTCCTGCACACAGAGACAAACACAAAATCATGAAATACCTAGAAATGCAAACAGAAAGTAAATGGTTGTGGTACAAAGACACACAGATCATTCCAGCTCAGAGTAATGGGGCTACTCAAAACTAACTTTCAGGCACGTCTAGATATGCTACCAATATCTGACACCCCATGATCTACAAAAGGAAGCCATACTGGGGGCACTGTGCATGGTGAGAAGAGTGCTCTCAGCAAACCTCAAAGACTAATACAGTACTGATTTCCTATTTTTGAATATGCATGGCATATAGGTCTCATTCTTGTCATGGCACTAGAAATCCCTGAACATCTAAAGGCACCAACCCCAGAAGAGAGATCATAAAAATGTGCTGAATAGAAACATAGAATTTGACGGCAGATAAGGACTGCTTGGCCCACCCAGTCTGCCCATGTCCCTACCTACTGGGTAAGCTGCAGATCCTAGTTAACCAGCAGCCTGCTTCTTCATACCCCCACCGCCTAGAACGGCCATATGACTGTCCCATGCATGCTTGAATTCCACCACTGTTTTTGACTCCACAACCCTCTCTGTGAAAAAATACTTCCTTAAATTACCTCTGAGCTGCCCCCCTCCTTCAAATTGTGCCCCTTTGTCCTTGCACACCTCTTTGTTTTGAAAGATGCTACCCTCTTGGACTTTGTTGATTCCCTTGAGGTACTTGAAAGTTTCTATCATGTCCCCCCTCCCTCCTTTCCTCGAGGCTATACATATTAAGCTCCTTAAGTCTCTCTTCATATGTCTTCCGGTACAGACCCTGCACCATTTTAGTTGCCCTCCTCTGGACAGCTTCCATCCTGTCTATGTCTTTGCAGAGATTGGGTCTACAGAACTGCATGTACTCAGATGGGGTCTGACCAGCTGTCTGTACAGAGGATAATAACTTCCTGTTTTCTGCTGCTGATGCCTCTCTATGCATCCCAGTATCCCCAGCCCTCCTTGCTGCCCTCTCACATTGCTTGCCCACCTTTAGGTCATCTGATATGACTACCCCAGGTCCCTTTCCATTTTGTTGTTGTTAGTATCTCACCCCCATTGCGTACTCTTCCCTGGGTTTTGTTTCCCAGGTGCATTGCCTGCACTTCTTAGTATTGAATCTAAGCTGCCATACATTTGACCATTCCTCTAACCTTGCCTAGTCCCTTCTCATCCTTTCCACCCCACCTTGTGCATCAACTCTGTTGTGCAGATCTTTGTGTCATCTGTAAGACATACTTTTCCTTCAGTCCCTCTGCAATGTAAACATATAAGACATTGAAGAGGACTAGTCTCTGAACCCTGCGATGCCCACTATTAACCCCGCTTTCTTCAGGTGGACTCCATTTACTGTTACTCTCTGTGTCTATTCTCCAGCCAATTCTTTACCCAGGCTGTCATCTTGGAACCCCTCCCAGGCTGGCTAACTTGTATGAATCTTTGTGTGGGACTGTGTCAAATGCCTTGCTAAAGTCTAGGTGAGGCCATGTCCACAGCCCTCCCTGGTCTACTACTTTGGTCACCCAGTCAAAGAAATCTGTTAGATTCATCTGACATGACCTTCCCGCTGTGAACCCATGCTGCCTTGGGTCCTGTGCCCCTCTGGCCTCTAGATACTCGACATTTCTTTCCTTCAGAAGTGATTCCATCATTTTCTCTATCACTGAGGTTAAACTAACAGGTCTGTAGTTTCCTGCTTCTGCCTTACTCCCACTTTTATGAAGGGGAATCACATCTGCCCTCCTCCAGTCCTCTGGTACCACCCCATCCTCCCATGATTTGTTAAAGAGGGTAGTCAGTGGTGTCACTAGTTCTACCCTTAGTTCTTTTAGAATTCTGGGATGAATCCCATCAGGCCCCATTGCTTTGTCCACCTTCAATTTTAAGAGTTCTTTCATAACCCTTTCTTCTGTAAATGGGCTGGAATCAACTTCTGTATCCAGAGTGTTTCTACTGTTTGTTTTAGGTACCTCCCCCTCTTCATTTTTAAATACTGAGCAAAACTATTTGTTTAGTATCTCTGCCTTTTTACAGTCTCCCTCTGCCCACCCTCTCCTTTATTAAGACTCACTATCCCTCCCTTGGTCTTCCTTCGCTCCCTAATGTACCTATAAAAGGTTTTACCCCCCTTCTTAACTGAGTTGGTTATCTTTTCCTCGGTTTGGGCCTTTGCTGTTCTGACTGCCTTCCCAGCTTCCTTTTGCTTTAACTGATACAGTTATCTGTCCTGCTCCTTCTGTGATTCCTTGTACTTCCTGAATGCTTTCTTTTTCTCTTGAACCTTCACTGCCACTTCCTTTGAGAACCATAATGGTTTCTTACATCATTTTGTTTTGTTTATTTGCTTCACACAAAGTCTCATTACCTCTGTGATGGCAGTTTTTATTATTCCCCATTGTTCTTCCACCCCTCCTTCCTGCCCATTTGCTAGTGCATTCCTTAGGCACTCACCCATTTTGGCAAAGTCAGCCCTCCTAAAGTCCAGTACTTTTGCCTTTGTATGGCTTGACTCTATTGCTGTGTTTATTATGAACCATACTGTTCGATATCGCTAGTTCCCAGATGGCTACCCACTTCTACATCTGTGATCCTCTCTCCATCTCCATTTGAGAGAACCAGGTCTAAGATTGCTCCCTCTCAAGTGGGCTCCAATGCTAGTTGTCTAAGGCATGACCCGGTAGGGCATCTAGAATAATCCACTCTTTGAAGTGGCTGCTGCAACTGCACTCCAGTTAACATCTGGCATATTCAGATCCCCATCAGCAATATCTCCCCTTTTTCTGCCATTCTACGTATACTTTCTATCATTTCCTTGTCCATTTCCTCCCCCTGAGAAGGGGGTCTGTATACAACCCCTGTGCGTATTGTGGTGCCATTGCCTGTCTTCAAATTTACCCACAGTGCTTCTTCTCCTCCTTGTTTACCCTATTGTTCTGTTGCTTTGATTCCTTCCCTTATGTAAAGAGCGACTCCTCCTCTTTTACCCTCCCTGTCCCTCCTGTAGATAGTGTATCCTGGTATGTTTACATCCCAGTCATGGTTTTGTGTGTACCATGTTTCTGTGACTGCCACAATATCTAGATGTTCCTCCTCCGTCAAGGCCACTAATTCAGGAAGCTTGTTACTCAGACTACGGGCATTGGTACTCATTGCTCTCCATTTTTTGTTGGCATTACCTTCTGTTGCAGCATCCCCCACTGACCTTTCTACCTCAGTCTTTTTCTCATTTAGTACCCTGTTTTGTAGGGAGAGGCTGGGATTTTCCTGTTGCTTATTAGTGCCTCCCCCTTTGACTAGTTTAAAAGCTTGCCAATGAAGCATTTAAATTGATTGCTCAAAAGACTTGTTCCCTTCCTGGACAGATGCAGACCATCCTGCCAGTATAGACTGGTGTCCCTCCAGGTGGAACCCCAGTCCCCAATGAAGCCAAACCCCTGTGCTCCATACCATTTTTTCAATCATTCATTAAACTGCATGGTGCAAAGTATCCTCGCCTCCCCATGCCATTGACAGGCAGCACCTCTGAGAAGGATACTGTGTGTGCTACTTGTCTTAGGCCCCTCCCCAATTCTACAAAGTCCTTCTGTACTGCTCTAATCTCATGATGAGCCAAGTCATTTGTCCCTAGGTGGACAATGACATCCAGCTCAGACTCCCGTGCAGCTGTTCTCGTGATCCTGAGGATGTGCTTCCTGTCCCTCCAAGCCATGGCACCAGGCAGGCACCTTACTTCAGTTTTCCCTGCCCCCCAGTTCTATCCTCCTAGCAATTGAGTCCTCCACCAGGAGCTGCTTCCTTTCCCTGTGGTGTCCTCTGCCTCCTTCCTGTGGGCCTCCCTTGTGACAGTTGTCCTCAGCCTCCTTAGTCTCCTCTGCGGGTGCATCCATGGGGAGCTATGCTCCCCCAGAATGGTGTATGGATTGTGGAGTGGAACAACTGACTGGATGTGCCTCTGTTAACCCCATCCTCACCCTCCCTGAGCCTACTGTGGTCCACCTGCTGTGCTTTCTTCACAACCTCTGAGGTAGTGGTGGTGGCTCTGGTGCTCCCTGGATGGGGAAGGTTCCCTTACTACTGTCCAGTGTGGCCTGAAGATGGGCAACTTCCTCAGGGCAGAGAGTTGTTTGCAAATAGGGCAGCATCTCAGCCTCCAGAAAGACTCCCAGAAGAATGCTGCCCCACTTGCATTACATTGTGCTACTCCCCACGTTTATCTACTTTTTTTGTTTTCTTTTTGTGTGTGTGATTGGTTTGTTACATTGAAATATATACATTATAAAATGTGCATTCTTATTGTCAGTGCAGTGTGCTAGACAGGATATGACAGTGATATGCACCTTGCACTCTTGAGAAATGATGTCACAACCTCAGGTATAAAGGAACTATTTCCAGGGGTGGGTGGGGTGAGGGTGGGAAGGGGTTGGGCCTAAACTGTGCCCTCATGAAACAATCAGCTAAAAGCTCTGACCCACAGCTGCGATGAGTGCCTTCCTGTCAGCAAGATTCCCTACACAACAATGTGACTGAGAAAATACCCTGCTAATCAAACCGAGAAAAAATTCAGACATCCAAGTCAGACACAGGTAAACCTCCCCAGCCCCAAAACAGCCTGGTGGTTTGTTAGCCAGAAAGAAAAATCAAATATGCAGTTATTTCAACCCTTCTGAAGATGCTCACAAGATGAGCAGTTTTGAAAACCCCCTTCCTGAATCAAAAACTAAAATAATTAAACACAAAGCAATACAGTGTAAGACTGTAAAGTAAGGAAAACTTCCCTCAGATGTAAGCAAGAGAGATTTGTTTCTGATATCTAGTCCAATATAGTATATTCCATGCAGCTTCTCAGTTGTTTCTAAGCACACCCAGTTAACACAACTTGGAAGGAGATGGATTTTGACAAGAGTTTTGGCCAGAAGACTGACCTGATAATATATCAGCAGATTCATTCTGAACAGCCAATATATAGGTCAGTTAATATACAAAAAACAGTGCATGTCAGAATTACACATTCCAAGATCTGATGAGACATAGACCTCCTTGAGATTGATTATATATACAGGTCCACAATAGTAGGGCTAAATATGTACCTACTAACATCCTTGGATCCAAAGTCAAGGTCCTGCATCATGAAAGAATGCCTAAGATAACTTCACTCATTAAATTAGAGGAAGCCTTCAGGAGGGTAGCAGAGATGGATGTTAAGCCACTAGTAGATAATGAACAGCAAAAAACAGAAAGTGCAAACAATCAGAAAAAGGAACGTGAGGCCAAAGACCAACAGAAAAGAAAGAACAACTGGAAAACCCATCATTACAGCAGAAAATACAGGGAGCTACTAGAACAACCACATGTCGATCAAGACCTGACCCATGAGTGGTTAAAAGGAGGTGAATTTAGGTCATGCAATGAGAGATTTATAATGGTAGCACAAGATAATGGACTACGCACAAGATGGTTCACAAAATACATAGAAAAAAGGGAGAAACAGACGTGCTGGTTCTGTGGTAATTAGAAACAGGTGTGCATCTCATGGCTACAAGGCCTGTATATGGAAAGATGCAATGACATAGCAAGATTGATCCACTGGAAACTGTGCAAACTGTATAACATACAGGTAGTAGAGAAATACTGGAAACATGAACCACAGAGAATGAAGAAGTAATGATCACATGGGTCACCCAATACCAACTGCCAAGAAAGTGGAAGTGAGAAAAACAGATATTGGAATACAGGACAAAAAGAACAAAGGTAGCACCCCCAGTGACTACAGTGCCCTACATACAGAGACACAAAATCATGAACTACCAAGATACACAATCAGAAAATAAACTAATGTGGAATAAAGATACAAAAATCATTCTAATACTGTGTGGAACAACAGGACTAATCAAAAAGAACTTTCAGGCACATTTAAATATGCTACCAATATTTGTGACACCTTATGAACTTCAAACAGAAGTCATCTTGGGGACATCATGTGTGCTGAGAACAGCACTCTCAGTTAACATCAAAGACTAATACAGTACTAATCTTCTGAGTTTTGAATATGCCCTGGTTTAAGAATGAGGTCCATTCTCATCATTGTACCAGAAATCCCTAAACATTTGAAGACACTAGCCCTGAGAGAGACCATATATATGTGCTGAATGTGCCAAGAGTTTTGGCAAAAAAAAAGAAGTCTGTTAATTTATCAGTGAATTCACTCTGGAGAGACCATATAAATGTGTTGAATGCAACAAGAGTTTTTGTAAGAAGAGTTCCCTGATAAAACAACAGCAAATTCACTCTGGATAGCAACCTCTAGAGACTACAGTGTTCTGCACACAGACACAACATCATGAAATACCAAGATATGCAAACAGAAACTAAGCTGATGTGGAATAAGGACATAGCAATCATTCCAGTAGTGCTTGGGGCAACAGGGCTAATCAGAAAGAACTTTCCAGCACATCTAAATATGCTACCAATATATAGGACACCTTATGAACTACAAAAAGAAGCCATCCTAGAGACAATGCACATGCAAAGACCACTCTTCACAATCCTCAAAGGCTAATACAGTACTGATTTCCTGATATTTTAAACATGCCCTGGCTTAAGAATGGGGTCCATTCTCATCACGGTATTATAAATCCCTGAACATTTGGAGGCAATCCTGAGAGAGCCCTGGCTTAAGAATAGGGTCCATTCTTATCATGTTACTATAAATCCATGAACATTTGGAGACAGTAACCCTGAGAGAGCCCTGACTTAAGAATGGGGTCCATTTTCATCATGGTACTGTCAGTCTCTGAACATTTGGAGACATTATTACTGAGAAAGCCCTGGCTTAATAATGGGGTCCATTCCTACCATGGTACTGTAATTCTTTGAACATTTGGAGACACTAACCCTGAGAGAGCCCTGGCTTAAGAATGGGGTCCATTCTTATCATGGTACTATCTGAACATTTGGAGACACTAACCTTGAGAGAGCCCTGGCTTAAGAATGGAGTCCATTCTTATCCTGGTACTATAAATCTCTGAACATTTGGAGACATTAATACCAAGAGAGCCCTGGCTTAAGAATGGAGTCCATTCTTATCATGGTACTATCTGAACATTTGGAGACATTAATCCCGAGAGTGCCCAGGCTTAAAAATGGGGTCCATTCTCATCCTGGCACTATAAATCTTTGAACATTTGGAAACAGGAACCCAGAGAGTAACCATATAAATTTGCTGAATATAGCAAGAGTTTTGATCACAAGAGTCACCTGATAAAACATCAACAATTTAACTTAGGAGAGAGAGAAAGTGGATACAGGAAGCAAAAGACAGCTTAAATGTCACTACCAGGGATATGGAATGGCCGAATGTAACATTTAAGGAGTCAGAAGCAAAGCTAAAGAAGGTTCCAAACTGTAAAATCCCAGGGTCAGATGCTGTACCAACTTCTGGTTAAAAGCATTAGCATCCCTACACCATGACTTAGCTACTTTAAAGACTATGTATATGCACTTCCTGAATCAGTACCTTCCTCCAGCTAGCAACAGGGAATACCATCCTCCAGATCAAATCTGAACCTACCAATCTCCCCAAGAAGAAACACATGGCAAGGGCTAGGCTGGGTGTCTAGGAGTGTAGAATGCCGGTGCACAATAGGTCCCTGGATACCTTGCTTAGGCAGACTTGATGGACCACAGGCCACCCAGAGGGGGTATTACTAAGATCAAATGAGATAAGGGGGAGTGTGAGGAGGAGGAGGACCATGGAAAAGCATCTATCCTAAATAAATACATCTGCTCAGTATTTACTGAGGAAAAGGTAGGGCAGGGCCCACAGCTCACCATCATGGACACGGGGGGAGGGAGGTGTGCACTAGTTCCTTCACAAAAGAAAGTGTCCTACAAGAGCTAGATAAGCTCAGGGTGGACAGAGCAATGGGACTTGATGGCATACATTCCAGGGTACGGGCTCATGTGATCCCTCCACAAGAGTGGTAGCAAGAAGGAAGCAGGGAACTACAGGCCAGTCAGTCTTACCTCAGTAGTGGGCAAGATTATGGAGACACTCCTCAAGGAAAGGATAGTGCAACACCTGGAATCCATAGGAGCACATGATCCAAGACAGCATGGGTTTACAGCAGGAAGATCCTACCAAACTAATAGCATAGATTTATTTGACTGGGTAATCAGAGTGGTGGATCAAGGGGGAACAGTTGATGTCACCTACTTTGACTTCAGCAAAGCTTTCGATACTGCTCCACATAGAAGATTGATTAATAAGCTGGATAGGCTCAGTGTGGGTCAGAAGTTGGTCAACTGGGTGGCAAACTGGTTGACAGGCAGAAAACAGAGTGGTGGTGAATGATATTCAGTCAGAAAAGATGCCAGTCACAAGTGGGGTACCTCAGGAATCAGTCCTGGGGCAAGTCCTCTTCAATATCTTCATCAGTGATATTGCAGATGGACTGGAGGGTAAGGTTTGTCTGTTTGCAGATGACACCAAGATCTGCAACAGAGTAGATGATCCAGATGGGGTGGGCAGAATGAGAAAAGATCTGGATAAACTAGCAAAATGGTCGGAAGAGTGGCAATTGAGGTTTAACGCAAAGAAGTGCAAGATCATGCACACGGAAAAGAAAACCTGAAGCCACCTATAAGTTGGGAGGGGAGTTGCTGGTGGTCACATGGGAAGAAAGAGACTTGGGCATCATCATCACAGATGACCTGAAATCATCCAAGCAGACCACTAAAGCAGTACATAATGCTAGGTTGATGTTGGGGTGTATTAGTAGGGGTATCACAAGTCGGAAGAGGGAGGTAATAATCCCTCTTTAGAAGACACTTGTTAGGCCCCATCTGGAACACTGCATGCAGTACTGGAAGCCACACCTTCACAAGGACATTAACAAAATAGAGGCAGTCCAGCAAAGGGCAACTAAAATGGTGCAGGGACTACATCAGAAAACATATGAGGACAGTTTTTTTTTTTTTTTGTAGAATCCTTTTATCCCACGGCAGCAGATCTCCCTTGCATCAGCCAACCCTACTGGATTCCAAGGTCTTTTGGGGACTTCTGAATGCTATGCATGCCCCAGCAGAGCCCCTGGAACTGGCCTGGAGGCATCATCCCAGAGATCCCACAGTTTCCTTTGATTTTTATTCTCCTAACCCCGGAGCCCCGGAAGTGGTGACTAAATGTGAGTGGAGGCTCACACAAGCACCACAGCTCCAGACACAGCTCCTTCCTCCCTCCCCTGGCCTTATACCTGAGCTCTCGAGGTACAGCACTGCCACCCAGCCTTCACTGGGGGCAGCCAAGCACTGAGTGACCAGTGTCTCCCTCCCGAGGTGGAGTGCTTGCCAACCAGCAGCTATTCACAGTCCTCTCCCTCCCCCTGCTGACCCCCAACAACCCAAGCTTGTTTTCTAAACCCAGGTCACCGGCATGGCATGAGGTGTGGCTTCCAGTGCCTCAACCCTCAGTGCCACCTGGCCAGCTATATATGAGGACAGATTAATGGAGCTCAATATGTATACCCTAGAGCAATGGAAGGAGACTGGTGATGTGATCGAAACATTCAAACACCTTAAGGGTATTAACAAGGTGAAAGAGTCTAACATGTTTCAATATAAGAAAAAATAGCAGCATGAGATTAGAAGGAGGCCAATTAAGTGGTAATGTGAGGAAGTTCTTTTTCACAGAAAGGATGGTCGATGCATGGAATAGCCTACCTCAGGAAGTGGTGGATATGAATACAGTGCAGGGCTTCAAACAGGCATGGGATAGGCATAAGAGAGCAATACAGATGAGTATGAATAGATAGGACATTGGCAGAGTAAAGGCCTGTGGCACATTCATAAGGTAGAAAAAGAAATGGGCAGACTGGATGGCCTTGTGGTCCTTATCTACCATCAACTTTTGCATTTCTATGTTTCTGCCATCATCTTCTATGTTTTTAAGAACTGCCACTCAATAACCTGCCAACAATGTATAAACTATACACTAGAACTGTTGCAGATAGAATCTGTAGCCATTTAGACTACAACAAGCCATGGCAATACAGCAAAAAGGCAATAAAAGAAAATCATGGTACAAAGGACCATCTCCTGCTGAACAAAGCCATAATGAAGTGCTGCAACCTGCCCCAAGGTGTGTGCCCTCCCACCCAGCCAGACCCACCACCCCATACCCTGATAATACCACCACAGCCAACACTGGATGATCCCTCCCCCATGTGCTGGACACATACAACCGTGATACCCATATGGAAGATAAAAGTGCGTTGATGTAACACCTACCTGGCCATGGCACTGTGCCCCTCCTGGCACGTGCCCGCAGGTGGGCAAGCTGGTCTGGCTCCCTCCACCGCAGGTCACCATACCTGTGGCAGTACTGTTCTGCTGTCCGCCCCCTTCCAGTGGCCTCCTCAAGTGCAGTAGCCACCTCCTCCCTCACCTGGCTCCTGGACCTGTCCAGGGGTGCTTCCCCAAACAGTGGTCCATGGTGTGGCTCCACTATGGCCACTAGGTTAGCCAGTTCTACCTGGCTTCACTGTGTAGCCCTCCTGCGTGCCATTCTCCTAGCTCAGTCTGCAAAAATGGTGCTCTGCAGCGTGGCTCCCCATGTGCAGATGCTGCACGGTACAGCGCTGCCATTCCCTATCATGCTGTCACCGAACAGCGCGATAGTGGTGCACCCATGCCTGATGCATGGTGCCTAGGGGGCAAAGGTCAGGCACAGGGTCAAGGGGCTCTGGCGCACAGACAGGCACAGCACCATTGGAACCCAATGCATATAGCGTGATTGGCTGCCTGTGTGCTACCTCCAGTAACGGCCTACCACGCTGTTGCCCCAGCGCCCCTGTGATGGCCCAGTGCCACAGCATCATGTAGGTGAACATTGCTGTAATGCCACTGGCACAATGATGGCCATGCCCTGCATTACTTCCTGCACACAGCACATCAGCAGCGTGGTAGACGCCTGTGTCAGCAACCCAGGCATGCACAGTGACGTGTGTACTGCGCATGTCACAGAACTGGGCCCTTGGCTCAGCATGTTCAACACAATTGCACAAAGCGCAACAGCACGATATTCAGTCATCATATGCAAAACAGCTAATCAGCCATTCAGTGGTGCAGCACTGCAGTTTGCATCCCATTAAAGCTGTACCTCAGCTCATTTGCATGGGTTGTGCTATAAAAGTGTGACATTGGGCTGCACTGGCCATAGTTGGTTAATCCAGTCTATTGGTGAGTTGCATGCTGTTTGGGAGTGTGGACTGTGGATTTAGGGACATGCATGGGACTGCACAGTCACAGGTAACAACTGTCATTCTTACAGGCTAAAAAATGACCGAGTGAGTTGTGGGAGAGGAGGAACACAGTGGCGGAAGGAGGAGGAGGCCTAATTTTACCAAGGCCGAGACCGATGCAATGTTTGAGGCCTACCTGGATCAGGAGCCACTTCTCAGTGGATGGCAGGAACACCTCAAGCCCGTGCTCCTGCATGGGAGGAGGTGGGACGTGCAGTGAACCTGCATGGCAGCCACCAGCGCTCCGTGCAGGAGTGCAACAAGAAGATGGGCACAGACAGAAGGAGGATAAAGGAGAAGGTGGCTGCCATCAGGGCAGCACAAGCTGTGACAGGTGGGGGACAGCTGGAGGTGGTACACCTGACCCCACAGGAGGAGAGGGTTGGTGGAAACATGCAGTATTGTGCCATTGAGGGTGTTCCAGGTGGTGGCTTCCAGACGGGTGGTAGCCCATCACTGCATGGTAGGTCATGGTCTGTCTATGGGGGGGCAGGGTAGGTCACATGCAGTAATGCGACTTTGTTTTCCCTTACAGATCTTGAGCGTCTGCATAGGTCAGTGGTGGTGGGTCTGTCCACTGAGGACAGTCAGCTGGAGATGGAGGAGGGCCCATCCACCTCCACAGGAATAGGTGGCTCAGTGCAACAGTGGGCCCACCTGGCTGTCCACATTGATGTTGTTGGAACAGGTGTGGAGGAAGCCCTACCCATGTCCCAGCTTGCCAGCATCCACAGATGCCAGCATGCTGTGACTCGGGCTGGTGCCGGGTCCGTCACCGATGATGATATCGCTAACGGCATGGGCAGTGACACGTGTGTGCCACGAGATGGCCACGCAGCAGGTAACATCATGGCCATGGCTGTGGGTGGTGCTGCTGTGGAGGCCTGCATGTCAGCACAGTCCCAGCCTGTGCCTGTCAGCACCAGTGGGGCAGCACTGGTGTGTGTTCAGGACAGTGAGACTGTTGCGGCCACTGCAGTGGCACCACTGAGCCCTGGGGAGTGGCAGCCAGAGGGGCAGCATCAGCAGTCGGCCAATGGGCTTGGGGATACAGGATCAAGTGGCAGCATCTGTGCACCACCTGTGGACATGCCCAGACCTAGTCCTGATGTGCAGCGCCCACCCTCAAGGGGTGCTGAGCATCAGGGCCATGCACACCCTGAGGGACAGGATGCTGAGGAGGCAGATGACTTCTTGGACGAGCACACCCGCCTACTGCAAGCATCAGTCCAGCAGCAGATGCGGCTAGCAACGTCGGTGGATGCACTGCGTGTGGCTCTGGAGCGGGCAGTGGAGCATCGCAGCAGAGACACTGCTCTGATCCTGGCAGGGATGGACCAGTTGCGGGAGGATGTGACCACTGCCATTGACAGGCAGACACAGGCATTCACTGCTGTCATGGCCACAATTGGCACACAGTCATGTCCCCATGTGTCGCAGACACCACGCAGTGCACTGTCCACCCCCATTCCT
Source organism: Neoceratodus forsteri (assembly GCA_016271365.2). Classification (NCBI taxonomy): domain Eukaryota; kingdom Metazoa; phylum Chordata; order Ceratodontiformes; family Ceratodontidae; genus Neoceratodus; species Neoceratodus forsteri. Next base: position 413,889,270 of record CM057457.1, on the reverse strand, counting down.
GGCATCGTGCGACACCCTCCCTGTCGACACCGGGTTCAGGTGTGGGCACACCAAGCACACCTGGCGCAGGCATGTTTGGTGTGCTGCAGACCCCTGAGTGAGCACAGAAGCGTTCACGCAGTGGAACCCCTGGGGGACCATTGGTGCCACCCCATGAGGCCAGTGGTCGGCCTGTCAGTGCTGGCGGGTCTCGGCGGGGCTGCCCATGCATCCGTGGTGGCTGGGGCACTGTGTCGCATGACTGACCTGTCTCCCACTGTGGCTACTGTCTGGTGCTGCCCTGTGTGCATTGTGTCTTTCAGTGGGCAGTGCACAGGTGGTTACTCGGCCTTCCACGCGGACACACAGTCCATCTGCACACCCTCCCAGCTGCTGTCCACAGTTGCGTGTGCATGATGATGCCTGCATTGTGCTGTACACCATTGTGCAATGGTGCTCAGCATCTGACACACACACATGGACAGGCAGTGGGCATGGTGGTCTGTGGACATGTGTGTGGCTAGGGGTGGTGTTCTGGGTCGGTGTGCCTCCTACCCTTTGTGCATGTTTGGTGCATTGTATGTGTGTGCGTCCATCTGCATGGCATGTTAGACCTTACCCATCCCTGGTTGTGTGTGTGCTTCCATGCCCTGCCACTTCCCTTGATGGCATGCACCCTTGGTGTGTGTCCATGCGTGTTTGTGGGTTGTGCCTTAGCCACTGTTGGCTGCACATGGCCCCATGACTTACCTGGGTTGGCTGAAGTGCTCCTCCGTGATGGTGTCCCGGTGCAGCTGTACCAGCCGGAGCAGTTGGCGGTTGCATCGCCCAAGGCAGGGCTGCCCATCACCATCGTCACCGGCATCCTCATCGTCCCCATCGCTGTCCCCCTCTTTGACCTGTATGGCTATCCCATATTCATTGGCCATGTTGTGCAGAATACAACAGGCCAGGAATAGCCCACAGGCCTTTGAAGGGCTGTACAGCAGGGCACCGACGGAGGTGTCCAGGCAACTGAAACATGCCTTCAGCATCCTGAACACCCACTCGATGACATTACGTGTGGTGTCGTGCGCCTCATTGTAGCATTGCTGCATTGGGGTCACGGACTGCTGGTAGGGTGTGAGCAGCCAGGGACGGAGTGGGTATCCACTGTCACCTGTGTGTAGAAGGTGGAGGTTAGTTTGGTGACCAGCATTGCCCTGCCCCGGGCCATGTAGGCCACTACCCATATCACCTCTGACCATGCCCCCCCCAGGCCCTATGATTGTCCATGTGGTTTGCATACTCACCCACTAGGTGGCCAGTGGGGATATCCCCACTCTCGAATCTGTGGCACAGTGCCGACTGGTGCCAGAGGAAGGCATCTTGTGCTCCCCCAGGGTGCATGGCACAGACATTGATTATGTGCCCCCTGGCATCGTGCACCACCTGGCAGTTGATGCTGACATAGCCCTTGCAATTGATGTAAGCAGCCCCATCGGGGCCAGGTGGTGTGCAGATGGCCACATGGGTGCAGTCTATTGCCTCTAGCATGCCAGGCATACGTGCTACCCTGTGGAACTCCTGTATGTTTGCTGTGCACTTCACCGGTGTGCTGAGGAAATGGATGTACTCTGCAGCATGTGGCAGCAGTGTGCTGAGGAATTGGGTGAGGTTGCATGACATGACCGACTGGGTTATGCCTGTGGTGTCCCCAGTTGGTCTCTGGAAGGTACCCGTGGTGAGCAAGCACATGCAAGCTGTCACTTTGGTCTCCACTGACAGGGCATGGCTCCATCGTGTGGGTGCCTGCATCACATCACTGCACAGCTCACAGAGCCACCTCAGAATTACGCAATTCAGGCAGTACCGGCCCACAGTCTCGGTATCACTGTACAGCTTGAAGCTGGTATAGACTCGGTACTGCCTGTTGGGGGCATACGCCAATGGGCCCTTCCATGGCCATGCCCCCCTGCTGCCTGCCTTCTCACCCCCCATAATGGCCTCCATCTTGGAAGGTTGCACTGGCCATGTCCCTGGCTTGTGTTCACCCCCCCGGCAGCTGTTACTGTATTCCCCACTGTCCTCACTGCTACTTCCCCTACACCGGGAACACCTGCCTGTGCTTGCCTCACTGCTGCGTGGTGTACCTCCCCCTTCTGCACTGTCTTCCCCACACCTTCCCCTGTGGCTGTTGTTTCCAGGTACCCTTTCCTGCCTGGCCCTGTGTGTCCCTGCTGCCCAGTGTGTCCTGTTGTATTTTGCTGTCATGTGGCTTCCCTGTAGCGTTCTTGCACCTCTCCCTTGCTCCCTTTTATTTTGGCTTATTTCTGCTATGGCGCAACTTCCGCTTGCTCCCATATTGTGCATGGCACAAGTTGTTGAATATTGCACTGCGCCATTTATGCATGGTTCCTCCCCCTTCAGTTGCACATGCCTTCATTATCATTGCGCTGTTGCTCAGTGTGATTTAGGGGTGTAGCTGCCTCCTGCTGAATATCGCAGAATGACACATTTTCGGACTTGCGCAGGCACAACCCTATTACGCATAGCTCAACTCTTTTAAATATCTGGGCCCCTGGATACAAAAGTTGATACCATCCCATTTACAGAAGAAAGGGTTCTGAAAGAACTAGTAAAATTGAAGGTGGACAAGCAATGGGGCCTGATGGGATTCATCTCAGAATTAAAAAAAGAACTAAGGGTAGAACTAGTGACACCACTGACTACCATCTTTAACATATCATGGGAGGATGGGGTAGTACCTGAGGACTGGAGGAGGGCAGATGTGATTCCCCTTCACAAAAGTGGGAGCAGGGCAGAAACAGGAAACTATAGACATGTTAGTTTAACCTCAGTGATAGGGAAAATGATAGAATCACTTCTGAAGGAAAGAATTGTTGAGTACCTAGAGGCCAGAGGGGCACAGAATACAAGCCAGCATGGATTCACAGTGGTAAGGTCATGCCAGATGAATCTAATAGATTTCTTTGACTGGGTGACCAAAGTAGTAGATCAGGGAGGGGCTGTGGACATGGCCTACCTAGAAGTTAGCAAGGCATTTGACACAGTCCCACATAAAAGATTAATATACAAGTTAGCCAGCCTGGGAGTGGGTCCCAAGATGATAGCCTGGGTAAAGAATTGACTGGAGAATAGGACACAGAAGGTAATAGTAAATGGAGTCCACTCTAAAGCAAGGGGGGTTACTAGTGGGGTACCGCAGGGTTCAGTATTAGGACCGGTCCTCTTCAACGTCTTTAAAAGCAAAATTGCAGAGGGACTGGAAGGAAAAGTATGTCTCTTTGTAGATGACACAAAGATCTGCAACAGGGTTGATGCACAAGGTGGGGTGGAAAGGATGAGAAGGGACTAGACAAGGTTAGAGGAATGGTCAAATGTATTGCAGCTTAGATTCAATGCTAAGAAGTGCAAGGTAGTGCTCCTCAGAAACAAAATCCCAGGGGAAGAGTACACAATGGGGGGTGATATACTAACAACAATAAAAATGGAAAGGGACCTGGGGGTAGTCATATCAGATGACTTAAAGGTGGGCAAGCAATTTGAGAGGGTAGTAAGGAGGGCTGGGAAGATACTGGGATGCATAGGGAGAGGCATCACCAGTAGAAAACAAGAAGCTGTTATCCATCTGTATGGACAGCTGGTGAGACCCCATCTGGAGTACTGTGTGCAGTTCTGGAGACCCAATCTCTGCAAGGACGTAGACAGGATGGAAGCTGTCCAGAGGAGGGCAACTAAAATGGTGCAGGGTCTGCACTGGAAGACATATGAAGAGAGACTAAAGGAGCTTAATATGTATAGCCTCGAGGAAAGGAGGGAGAGGGGGGACATGATAGGAACTTTCAAGTACCTGAAGGGAATCAACAAAGTCCAAGAGTGTAGCATCTTTCAAAAATAGAGGTGTGCAAGAACAAGGGGGCACAATTTGAAGATGGGGGGTGGCTCAGAGGTAATGTAAGGAAGTATTTTTTCACAGAGAGGGTTGTGGATGCATGGAACGGCCTTCCAGAGGATATTGTGGAGTCAAAAACAGTGGTTGAATTCAAGCATGCATGGGACAGTCATAAGGCAATTCTAGGTGGTGGGGGTAGAGAGAAGTAGGCTGCTGGTTAACTAGGATCTGCAGCTTATCCATTAGGTAGGGAAATGGGCAGACTGGGTGGGCCAAGCAGTCCTTATCTGCCATCCAATTCTATGTTTCTATGTATGCCTCGCATCTCCATGGGGCATTCCCATGTGTGACAGATGACCCCCCCGCTGTTTCCCCTTTTTTTGTCATATTTGTTTCATGTCTCCTTGTAAAAATCTGTTACACGACAGTAATCATTTTATTTCCTTTCTTGTGTCTGTAATCCTGTGAGTTTGTGTCCCTGTGTGAATTCCCTGTGGTCATTGGTTATGCGGTCAGACTGGCCCCCTGCTGCATAACACTCGTCGTATCTCTGTTTTGCCCTTGAGATATTTAGGTTCATAGGTTGTATCAGAGCATAGAAGACGTAAGTCCATATAGGTCGCCAGTTTGCTAACAATACCCACATATGCCTTTATTAATCAAATAAGAATCTAACCTGTTTTTAAAGGTATTCATAGTAGGACTTGTCACTACTTTGCATGGGAGTGTATTCCAAATTCCTGTAGTTCTTATACTAAACCAATTTTCCTTTCTTTTAGTATTATATTTATTTATCTTTATACAATTGGTAACAATGTGCCCTAGTGTCATATGCTTGTTTCCTTAATTTTAAGTCTAGTTGCTCCTTTAATTGGTCATCACTAAGTGCTCTAAATATTTGGCACATGTCCCCACGTAATCTACGATACTCCAATGAATACAGTCAGAGTTTTTCCAATCTTTGTTCATAATTCAAACCCTGAACTTCCTTTATGCCCTTGGTTGCCCTTCTCTGCACCCTCTCCAAAGCAGCAACATCGTTCCTATAACCTGGTGCCCAAAACTGAGCACAATACTCCATATGCGGGCGCACTGATGAGGTGTATAATGGCAGCAATACTGCTTTATCATGACTTGTAATATGCTTGCGTATACAGTGTTGTATTCCACTTACCTTTCTAACCACCTTGTTACAATGTAATCCAAATTTTAGTTCATAGTCAACTCTTATTCCCAGGTCTTTTTCATCATGTTTGGTGTCACCATATTTGGTGTTAAGAAAACCCCCCCCCCACTTATGTTTTAGAAAGATTTCCTGAAGGCAACAGATCGGGTTTCTGTTCAAGTTAAGATAGAGCAAAAGGTACAAACCGCATGGTAGCTCTTAATGCCCGACAACTGAAATACCAAAAGGGAAAGCCGACAGCAATAGTGTGTGAGCAGAAGAGACTGCATCTGAAAGACAATTAAATTCAAGCAGTCTAGTAAGGTAGACAGCATGTTAAGTACACAGTCAAGGGTCAGCTTTTTTCATTTTAAACACATAAGGATACTGAACATTATTTCTAAGCATCTGTATGCCTCTGAAGATGTATATCTCTGTTTACATTATTTTCCCAATGGTACAAAGGGTATCAAACTGTTTCCCTCTTATTTATTCGCTTTCAGCTTCCCCTATTTCTTAAAGCTTCTAAGACAGTTTGTATTGAGAGAACCACAAGTTGCCCTCTGCTTTTCTAAACAACTTGGAGATGTATATAGTTAAAAAAGCAGACTTGTGAGTTCAGTGAACTTCCAGAGCCAATCACTAAGGTGGTTCTTGCACATTGCCTTCTCCTATAGGGAGTCAGTGGCACCTTGATGCTTTCTTTTATAGGGAGAAAGTGGGTGTCCTGGCTAGAACTAGGGAGGAGTTCATGTTAAGCTAGCCCACTTCTTAGTAATATAGACTGTATTAAGTGATATCCTGGTTTTCCTTTCACTTTCAGAGCATATTCATGGATTAAACTTAAAGATGTATTGCCTAAATCCACATATTGTTCTTTGTCAGCCTGAACATAATGTATTTTTAAAATAACTATTAATAGAGGGGAGTGGTTTTCCTTCTGGAAGCGGAGTCTCCCTCCTATAAATGAAGCCTAGCTCCAGCTTGAAGTCAGATGCGCTTTAGGAGAGTCAGTGAAAAGACATCCTGCTCTCTGGTGATTTGCACAAAATAAGGCACTCTTGCTAGAGCTTTGGCAGAGTAATTGTGCTACCTTCATTTCATTTATTTTTTTTAATTTATATTTCGAAGTATGCTGAAGTAAGCTGCTTCTGGATTACATTTTGGTTATTTTGTTTTTGTTCCATAATAAAAGTCATACCAAACAAGGTATGTTGTACCATTTATGTTGACTCTTGTGGGACCTGTTATTTCAACCCACCACATTTGGTACCAGGAGTGGGGTTGAAGGGTGATTCCACAAAGCAAGAGGTGGACTCACAAAGATACTGCACTTAGTATTTAGGTCAAATACAGTTGTCAACAGGTACATGGCTCATAAGGTGGAGGATGGAAGCACCACCGGGAGTTTTTGACAGAACCCAGGCTGCTGCTATTGGAGAACCTTACTTGAAGGATTACCTGCTGCCACATGACCTAAAGTCAAACCTGATGTACAGATGATGGTGGGGCTGGTATAAAGGAACCAGCTACGGAGCCACCTGAATCCCTCCAGAGAATCTCCGGGATTTACTGCATTGGCTTGCTATAAGACAGCTGGAGATGGAACGTCTGCGAGAAGCCGATCTAAGGGAGAGGGAGGAGGAAAGACGATGACAAGATCAGAGGTGGACAGACACAATACAAGCCTTACAACATATTGGGACTGGTTCAGAAACTGCCCAACCAAATCCTAGAGACATAAAGTTAACTAAAATTACTCTTTCTGATGACATAGAGGCATACCTTATGACCTTTGAGCATGTAGCACAAGCTTGTAATTGGCCTGCTACCCAGTGGGTGGTAAGACTGGCACCTTACCTATCAGGTAAGGCCCAGTTAGCATATACCAGTATGGATGCCCAAGTTGCTAATGATTATGCCTCTGTAAAGAAGGAGATCTTAAAGAGATATGACATTAATCCAGAAATGTATCAGCAAAGGTTTAATTCCTTAAAACATTTACACCATGTGCCACCTCAAGAGACTCATACCAGACTGAATGATCTTTGTTATAAGTGGTTACAACCAGAAGGAAAGACTGTACCAGCCATTATTGAACTGTTTGTATTAGAGCAGTTTATCCAGGTTATGCCTTCAAATGTTCAGCTATGGATAAGGGAACGTCACCCTGATACTGCAGAAGCCACCATCACTCTTGCTGAAGATTTCTTGACTGCACAACAGCCAGTCCAAAAGTGGTATAGAAGAATGGAAAGTGCTATTCCTATGACCTCAACTACTGTGGTAAGAGCCTCTTCTGTTTCCACTGGACCGAGTAAAACCAAGGGGGATGGAAGGGAGATGATATTGAAAAAAACTGACTCTTCCATAGAATGTCACTATTGCCATGGATTAGGCCATATTGCCCATTTTGGCCCCCAAGAAAAAATTTGCTTATCTAGCATCAATGAATCTGGGAAATTTCTTTGTATAGACTATAGTAAATGGGATTCAGATAGAAGGATTGGTAGACTCAGGAAGCTGTCAAAGCTTGATTCGGGCCGATTTGTTAAAAGCCAATTTATTGAGTTCCAAGGTCACTGGTGTCATATATATTCAAGGTGACGTCCATCAGTACCCAACAGCACGGGCACAGATATATGTGAATGGCCAATCATACAACATGACTTTAGGAGCTGTACCTACTCTTCCAGTGCCTTTAATAACTGGCCAAGAATTTCCCACATTCAAAGACCTTATAACAACATGTGACATTAATAAGGACACAACCTTATTTGCTGTGACTACCCGAGCTCAGGCTCAGCAATTGTCACCAGACCTGGTGTTTTCCTTTGATGACTCTTTGTTTGAAGACGGGAACAGAGGTTGAAATACAAAGACTGAAAGAAAGCAGGCACAAAAAGACTGGAAACATAAGAATGCTGATGTTGGAGATCATGTGATGCAGACTGCTGAGTAAAAGCTCCCTCTAGAAGCTCCTGCCTCCAGATTATTAATGCATCTTGATCTGACATCCTAACCTCATTATTTTCGCTTAATTTTGAGATTCAATGCTGTTTAATAGCTGTGGCACTCTGGACTGGGCATATTTCAGACAGATGGAGGCTTACATGAAGAAAGCCCCGCAGAAGCATACCCCCCCAGCAACTCCTGAGTAGGCCTGTAAGAAATCCAGGGTCTCGGGTGGATCTAGGCCTGATCCTCCGAGCCAAATTGGTGAACAGGAGCCCTTAATGCTTTCTAGGTTCTTTGAGGAATTTAAACCCTTTTGAGAGGAAATGAAGGATATGGCAATGGATTTGAAATCTCTTTCCAGAAAGCTGGATGAATTTTCGCTATTTGTGTCTAATAATACAGCCCGAATTGTTTCCATAGAGAAAAAGTTTTGAAATCTCGACCCTGACCTGGTCTCAATGCGCCAGAAATTATCTCGTTTTGAATCTAAGCTTGAGGATCTAGAGGGTTGGAGCCGGAGAAATAATGTTGTGATCCTTGGGTTACCAGAGGGAGAGGAAGGCCAATATGTTGTGGCATTTGTTCAGAAGCTGGTTGAGCGAGTGGCTGGCCCATCTCCATTCAGCCCTGGCTATATCATTGAGCGAGCTCACAAAGCTTTACTGCCTAAACCCTCCCTGGAGGATCCCCGGCCCCATTGTTTGCCGGTTTTTGAATTATTTGGAGAGACAACACTTTCTGCAGAAAGTACAAGCATTGCAAGAGGTTTGCTGGGAAAATACAAAGCTGAGAATTTCACAAGATTTGCCTGCCTCGGTTTGCTTGAAACGCAAAGCGTTCCACCCTATTGTTTCTAAGTTAATTGCGGCAGGTCTGAAGTTCAAGATGGGTTACCCAGCCAGGCTGCAGATCTCAGTTAATGGATCCTGGAAAAGCTATGATGACCCTGAAGCGGCTCTGACGAGTCTTAAGTCCACGTTGCCAGATCTTTTCAAGGACTCTTGAGTGGCTGTGTTGCAGTATGGAGTGATACACACAATTGAGAGCTTGGACTTTCATTTTTCCTTTTGGGGAAATCTTTTAAGCTTGAAGATCTGGGGAAATTACACCTGCTGATTTGGACTGGGGGGATCATAGTGGGCTGTTCCAATTTTTCTCTTTTCTCAGTTTCACAAAGGACCCATGCTGGTCTGAAGCAGTGGACACTTGGGGTTTGGGGCCTTCTTAAGGGGGGAATTATATGCCAAGCCTTGGCAACTTTATTTGTTGGGGGCAGAAAGAGTGAAGTTAGATTGGTTGTGAATCAGTTTTTCATTTTTCTCGTCTGGTTTGATACTAGGACGGTCCTGGACTTTCTCCATTCCTGACTCTCATTTAGCAAGGACAGGAAATCGGTCTCTAGAGGGCATTTTAACCATAGGGGATTCGCAAGGCAGCACAACTTGAGGTGGATTTTACAGTGCCTTACTGCGCGATTCTTGCGCAGTACTCTCAACTTCACAGGGAGGGCCTGTGCATTGGATGGCGGGTAGATGTGGGTAGAGGCATATGTTATGCCTTCCCCTCCAGTGGAGTGATCACATTTTCTCTATTCCCGCTCTCAATATGTGCTATATTTATCTTCCCCTCTAGGGGTATCTGGTCTGGCTTTGGTTTTACATGGGTCACCTTCAGTGGCAAGCAGGGTTTCTGTTTCCCTCTTGATTTTGTCTTGGTTACCACGAACACTTGGGTGGTGCATGGGTTTCTCGGTGGTCCCTTTAAAACAAATTCCCTTAAGCTGACGTTCTGGTGGGATCAAGGTGAAAGCCCAGGACTGTTCTCTCTCATTGAGGGTATAACTAGCATTGTTTGGTCTCCATATATTGATATCTGTATGTAACAGTTTTAAATATCAGGGGTCATTATCGGGGCGGGAGTAGAGGGAATAGCACCAGTACTGTGCTGAACGTTGCTTATGACAGTTGGGTGGGGGCAGTGCGGGTGGGTTTTGGGCTATGGTTGGATGGGGAGATAGGGGATGGGTGGGTTCTACCTTTCTGGGGGCTAGGGAGGAGGGTGGGTGTTACTGCAGTAACCCTGGGGGTATGTTTACAGGGGATATACATCCCGTGTGCTGAGTGTAATTGTTCTAACCCAACTACTTTTTATAGATGGCTAATGAGATAATATTTGTGACTTAGAATGTTAAGGGGATCAGAAAGAAACATAACCAATATCAGGTTCTCAAACATTTAAGTTTATTCAGTTTGCAGATAACCTTTTTACAAGAAACCCATTTGCTAGAGGCGGAAGCTTTGCAGTTAAGGAGGCAGCAGGTTGGATCGATTTACAATGCTCAGGGCACCACAAATAGTTGCGGGGTCATGTTCATGATTAACAGGGGTATTCCATTTGTTTCCACACAGGTTATCAAAGATACCAAGGGAAGGTTTATCCTGGTTAAAGGTACCCTCTGGTCTGTTCCAATATTATTGGGCAGTATCTACAGCCCCAATCTGGATGACCCAGGATTCTTTATGAGGCTTATATCTATCATTCTTCCTATGCTTCCCATTAGGATTATTTTAGGTGGAGACTTCAATCAAGTTCTCGACCCTAATTCAGACAGATTGGGTAGTAGTCCAGGAGGGGCCACCCCCGGGCAGAAGGCATTCAAGGACTTATTAGACCAATGTGGGCTCTGCGATGCCTGGCATGTTCTACACCCAGATTCTAAGGAGTTTACCTTTAGGTCTATGACACATGGCTCGCAGTCCCGCATTGATTACTTACTCATTTCTCAGTGCCTGCTGCCTGGGGTTAAGACCTCCTCGATTCAACCTGGTCCAATTTCTGATCACTCATTAGTAGTATGCAATTTGGTACTGCTTAATTTACCTAACAGGGAAACCAGATGGAAACTCAATGACCAACTCCTCAAGGATGTTAAATACTGCAAACTCATAAGGGAACAAATAGAATCATTTTTTTCACTAAATCCATTAGATAGTACAAAGCCTGATATTTTGTGGGGGGACTTCAAAGCCTTCATGAGAGGGATTCCTATTAGTATGGTGGTTGGTAGGAAAAGAGCAAGGGAGAAAGAACTAAAATCCTTATTAACCCAGATTAGATCCCTGGAAGTTAGCCTTCAGGCCAGTCCTCTAGACGAGGATACACGAAAACTCCTGGAGCTAATGGATAAATACTTGGAGCTACTTCGAGACAAAGCAGAACTAGCTATTATTCGTACCAGGGCTAGTTATACTGATCAGGGGCAAAAGGTAGGACGTTTACTGGCATTGCATGTTAAACAACAGGAATCAGTGAGATTTATCCCTCCTATCAGGTCAATGGCAGATGGATCTCTTAAAGTGTCTCCCACTGAGATAGCTGAAGAATTTGCTTCTTATTACACAAATTTGTATAGTGACATGGATCACCCACCTTGTCCTGAAGACATAGAGCATTACTTAAAGGATTCCCATTTACCCCCTCTCTCTGATCGGTGTAGAGATGCTTTGGTTGTCCCTATTTCCCAGGAGGAAATTGCTAAGGTTATTAGTGAACTACCAGCTGACAAGGTCCCAGGTCCAGATGGATTTTCCTCTCTATTTTATAAAGTCTTTCGAGACCTCCTCTTACCAATACTTGGTCATTTATTTCAGCAAATCCTATCTGGGGTGGAGACAGATCTGCACCTCTATGAGGCCCTGATCGTCCTGCTCCCTAAACCTGACAAAGATCTCGAAATGGTTCAAAGCTACAGGCCTATCTCACTTTTAAATCAGGATACTAAAATCCTTTCTAAAATTCTGGTTAATAGGCTGGCAGTGGTTCTTCCTGGGTTAATAGGTACAAATCAGGTAGGATTTATTAAAGGGTGCTCATCCTCTGATCCCTTACGCACCTTGTCGCATGTCTTCTAGGCTACCAGGGATGCAGAGTTTCCTGCAGGCTTGGTTTCTCTGGATGCCGAGAAGGCATTCGACTGTGTGAACTGGAACTTCCTATTCCGCACTCTGGAGGCCTTCCACTTTCCCTCTCTGTTTATCTCCTGGATTGCAGCCCTTTATAAAAATCCCATGGCAAGAATTTCCATGAATGGGGCCTTTTCCCACCCCTTTTCGCTCCACTCAGGTATGAGGCAGGGGTGCCCCCTTTCTCCTCTATTATTTAACTTATATCTGGAACCTCTTATTCAAAATATTCTCAATAATGTTTCTGTACAAGGTGTGAGAATCGGGCTGCACAAAGTCAAAATCACTGCATATGCGGATGACTTGTTAATACATCTGTCTCACCCGGTGTCCTCTGTTCCAGCCTTGCTAAGGGAAATAGCAAGGTTTAGTGGTTTGTCCAATTACAAATTGAATGCCAGTAAGTCTCTGTTTTTCCCATTAAACCACAAAGTTTTCAAAAGTGATATCAGTCCCTTTGGTTTATGCTGGACCTCTAGGTCATTTAAATATCTGGGTATTAAACTTTCCCGTAACCCCCTAGTATGGTTCAAGGAGAATCTAGATTCCCTATTGCAGGTGATTACTCATGACCTTGAGAGGTGGTCTAAGCTTCCTATTTCTCTATGGGGCCGGATCAACATAATTAAGATGAACATATTTCCTAGGATCTGGTACCCATTGTCCCTTCTCAACATCTTTGTTCCTTTATTCTGGTTTAAAAAGACACATGGTGTCTTCACTAGATTTATCTGAGCTGATAGGTATCCCCGTCTGGCTTATCATAAGTTGACAGCCCCAAAATTGGAGGGGGGTTTGTGAATTCCCCATCTGGCTATATATTACTGGGCTAGTCACCTTGTGAAATACTCGAGATGGGTATCTCCCAGCCCAGAAGAAGTGCAACCGATTTGGCTCAAAATAGAATTGGATGCAATTAAGGACAAAAACTTGGACCCACTAGCATTATTTTTCCTCAGGCTATCCCAAGTAAGTGTGACTGAAGAGTGTCCCATGATAAGGATCTCTAAAGGTCTACTCTCAGATGTGTTCCTTTTTGCAGTTATCCCCCCATCTGGACCTGGCCCAGTCTATCTTGAACTCTCCATCATTTACTATTAACAAGACTCAGATTTCCCATCATTGGTTGCCTCAACTGGGAGAGGGGATGCTCCTGGCCTTTACTGATGGTGAGGGGCATTGTTTATCAGTGGAAGAGATGGTTAGGAAATTTTTCATCCTGATGTCTTCCTACTTCAAAGCCCTGCAATTGAAACACTTATTTGTAATTACCCTGGGCAGTACTCCCCCTTCCCAGAATATCTCTTCTCTGATGTCTGAAGTATCCCCACTTTCTGGCTGTCCTGGTGCAATCTCTAAATTATACCAGGTTTTATTTTACAAAAAGTCTGGGGGTCCATTCGAGCCGTCAGGCTTTGGAGTAATGTTTTCCCTCATCTTCAGTTGGATTGGTACTCTCTCTGAAAGTCATGTCATAAATTCATTTCTCAGGATAGACTACGCCTCATGCAATACCACATATTGCACAACCTATACTATACCCCAGCCAAACTGCACAGGTGGGGCTACTTAAACTCAAACATGTGCAATAAATGTTCACAGGAAGAGGGCACACTTTTTCACATGCTTTGATCCTGTCCAAAAATTTCCCCTTTTTGGGTTTCAATTTAAATTTCCTTAGACCCCTGCTGGGCCTCCATGAATACTTTACTCCTAAGATTTGCTTGTTAGGGGACCTGTCTTCTATCAGAATTAGGGTGCACAAATTCCACATTTCCATGGTTGCCCTATCGGCTAAGAAAATAATTTATCATCACTGGAAAGACAGGTCCTCCCCTTCTTTCCAGGAATGGGTAAGAGAAGTACTATCCAGTTTGCATACAGAAAAAGCGATAGCCAGCCTTCACAATAGACTGGTGCCTTATACTAGAATTTGGGATCCCCTCCACTCACTAATCTCCCTGGTTCCAGGCTATACCTATTCTAGGTTTAATGCTCCTGCATGGCTTTAGACTAGGTGCTTGGCATCCAAGGGTATAGGGTTGAGTTACTGCAGTAAGGGGAGGTTGGGAGCATGGGCAGAAAGAAAAAAGGAAAAAAGAATGCTGATGTTAATGATGTAATGCCTCAGTATGATATAATTGATATTAAAGCAGATCAACAGAGTGATATCACACTTAACCCCTTTTTCTTACAGCTAGACAAACAAATGTCTTCTGCCTCCCCTCAGATTAGACAACAAAAGGGGATTTTGTATAGAGTGTGTACAAATCCTAGTACACAAGAATTAGTAGAACAGATGTTGGTACCACAAAAGTATAGAAAAGGCCTACTGTACTTAGCCCATGACATTCCTAGTGCTGGTCATGCGGGGCGCGACACAACATCTGCTAGACTTTTACAACAATTCTTTTGGCCTGGTTTACAGGAAGACGTTGCTGAGTACTGCAGACAGTGTCCCTCCTGTCAATGAGTCAGCCAAGTCACATGCAAGGATAGAGCTTCTTTAATACCTTTATCTGTAGTATCACAGCATTTTGAAAGAATAGCCATGGATGTGATTGGCCCACTGATAAAAAGTAGTGAAGGTAACCGATGCATTCTTGTTTTATGTGACTATGCAATGAAATATCCCAAAGCGTTTACCCTGAGAACAGTGACAGCCACAAAAATAGCTGACAAGGTGGTGGAATTTTGTAATAGGATGGGCATCCCCAAAGAGATCCTGATGGATTGTGAAATTAATTTTACTTTCGCCTTGTTGTCTGAATTCTATAAAGCCTTAGGGATCACTACATTAAGAACTACCCCTTGCCACCCACAAACTGATCAACTTACAGAATGGTTTAATCAAACCCTAAAAAGAGTGATTAGAAAGTTTGTGGATGAGGAAGGGAAAAACTGGAACCCGAAATTACCACTATTCTTGTTTGCTTATCGAGAGGTTCCTCAAGCCTCTACAGGATTTTCTCCATTCAATCTATTATATGGAAGGAATCCTAGAGGGCCCCTCAATATTGTTATAGAAACATGGGAAGGAGATACAAAAATGAAATACACCAATATTCTGAATTATTTGGTTAATTTGAGGAAATGGTTAGCTCGATATATAGAAGTTGCACATGAACACAACATAGAAGCACAAAAGAAACAAAAGTTTTATTATGATAACAAATCACAAGAAAAGAAATTCAATTCAGGTGACAAGGTATTATTATTATTGTTACCCTCTAATGGCAACAAACTGTTAATGAAATGGCAGGGACCCTACACTATTGTCTCTCAGACTGGTCCTGTTACCTACCAAGTTAAAATACCCGGGAGACGGAAGTCCCACCCCATCTATCATGCTAATCTTTTGAAAAAATGGCATGAACAACCTGAACATGACATAAAAACTAACTTTTATGTTATGTCTAATAGACCTTAGACAGAATTGGATATGGCCTACAAAAGACTTGAAACCCAAGAAAGTATAAATGACGTACAGATAAATCCTAATTTACCTAACAAACAACATACAGACTTAGTAAAAGTCTTACAAACATTCACCAGACTTTTCACTACGTCCCAGATAAAGCTAACGATGTGGTACACACTATTACTACTGATTCTGCCCCTATAAGACAAAAGTCATACCGTCTGCCTGAAAAAAGTAGATCTGCTGTGGGAGAAGAAATTGAGAAATTGCTACATCTAAAAATTATTGAACCATCCAAAAGTCCTTGGTCCTCCCCTATGGTGGTTGTACCAAAGAAGGAAGGGGGAATTTGTTTATGTTTTGATTTCTGTAAACTAAATAAAGTTTTCCAGTTTGATAGTTACCCAATTCCCAGAGTGGATGACATCATAGATCACACTGAATTGGCAAAATATATTTCCACTCTTGATCTTACCAAAGGCTATTGGCAAATACCTTTGGAGGAGCATTCTAAAGAAAAGACAGCTTTCAGCACTCCAAAGGGGTTGTTCCAATTTGCCTATATGCCATTTGGTTTACACAGAGCTCCTGCTACCTTCCAAAGGTACATGGATACATTATTAAATTAACATACTTCTTGTTGCTCCACTTATCTGGATGACATGGTCATTTTTAGTCTCGATTGGTCATCCCATTTTACACACTTGACTAATATTCTATCCACTATCAAAAAGGCCGGTTTAACTATTCATCCTTCCAAGTGTAGATTAGCCATGACTGAGACCAGATATTTGGGTTTTATTTTAGATAATGGCCTAGTAAGGCCTGAAATAGAGAAGGTCGAAGCAGTAGCTCAGTGCCCTAATCCCAAAATAAAAAAACAATTAAGATCATTTTTAGGTTTGGCTGGATATTACAGGTGTTTTATCCCTGATTTTGCCACAGTTGCAGGCCCATTAACAGACTTAACTCAAAAACAGGTCCCAAATGACATTCCTTGGTCTTCTGCTTGTGATGAAGCCTTTAGAACAATAAAAGCTATATTGTGTTCTGCCCCAGTGCTACAATCTCCAGATTTTGACAAGCCATTTATGCTACAGACTGATGCTTCTGAGACTGGATTAGGTGCTGTATTATGTCAGGATATCAACGGAGAAGAACATCCTATCATATTCATTAGTTGTAAATTATACCCTAGAGAGCAAAAATATGCTGTAATTGAAAAGGAACGCTTAGCGATCAAGTGGGCTATAGAAGCCTTAAAATATTATTTATGGGGAACTCATTTTACTCTAGTAACAGACCACAACCCCTTATGCTGGCTTAATCAAATGAAAGATAAAATGCCGCATATTACGCTGTATTTGGCATTACAGCCCTACCGTTTCGAGATTAAACATAGACCTGGTAGTAGACATAAAAATGCTGATTTTCTTTCACGATATGGTGCTAACATTGATTGCAACCAGAATGGATCTCCTAGCATTCAGACTAACCCCACGGCAAGTGATAAGTAATTATGAATAGTAATGAATTTTGTATATTGTATTGTATACATTTGTTTTTAGGGTGCCCTGGGGTGAGACTTCTCTGAGGGTGGGTGGAAGTCTCATTCCCATTCCTCAGACCTTTCAATTGTGGGAATGTGTATTTCAAACCAATCAAGATATTCTGGTTTGTACTTAAAGAGGGGGAAATGTGGTAGATGAACCCCCCCGTTGTTTTCCCTTTTTTGTTATATTTGTTTTATGTCTCCTTGTAAAAATCTGTTGCTCAACAGTAATCATTTTATTTCCTTTCTTGTGTCTGTAATCCTGTGCATTTGTGTCCCTGTGTGAATTCCCTGTGGTCCTTGGTTACGCGGTCAGACTGGCCTCTTGCTGTGTAACACTCGTCGTATCTCTGTTTTGCCCTTGAGATATTTCCTGAAGGCACCAGATAGGGTGTCTGTTCAAGTTAAGTTAGAGCAACATGTACAAACCGCATGGTAGCTCTTAACGCCCGATGGCTAAAATACCAAAAGGGAAAGCTAACGGCAATACTGTGTGAACAGAAGAGACTGCATCTGAAAGACAATTAAATTCAAGCAGTCTAGTAAGGTAAATGCCCAACGGCATGTTAAGTACACAGTCAAGGGTTCATTTTTTTTCCTTTTTAAACACATAAGGATACTGAACATTATTTCTAAGCATCTGTATGCCTCTGAAGATGTATATCTCTGTTTACATTATTTTCCCAATGGTACAAATGGTATCAAACTGTTTCCCTCTTATTTATTCGCTTTCAGCTTCCCCTATTTCTTAAAGCTTCTAAGACAGTTTGTATTTAGGGAACCACAAGTTGCCCTCTGCTTTTCTAAACAACTTGAGAGATGTATATAGTTTATAAACAGGCCTGTGAGTTCTGTGAACTTCCAGAGCCAGTCACTAAGGTGGTTATTGCACATTGCCTTCTCCTATAGGGAGTCAGTGGCACTTTGATGCTTTCTTTTATAGGGAGAAAGTGGGTGTCCTGGCTAGAACTAAGGAGGAATTCATGTTAAGTTAGCCCACTTCTTAGTAATATAGACTGTATTAAGTGATATCCTGGTTTTACTTTCACTTTCAGAGCATATTCATGGATTAAACTTAAAGATGTATTGCCTAAATCCACTTACTGTTCTTTGTAAGCCTGAACATAATGTATTTTTAAAATAACTATTAATAGAGGGGAGTGGTTTTCTTTCTGGAGGCAGAGTCTTCCTCCTATAAATGAAGCCTAGCTCCAGCTTGAAATCAGATGCACTTTAGGAGAGTCAGTGAAAAGACCTCCTGCTCACTGGTGAGTTGCACAAAATAGGGTATTCTTGCTAGAGCTTTGGCAGAGTAATTGTGCTACCTTCATTTCGTTTTTTTATTTTTAATTTATATTTCGAAGTACGTGGAAGTAAGCTGCTTCTGGATTACATTTTGGTTATTTTGTTTTTGTTCCATAATAAAAGTCATGCCAAACAAGGTATGTTGTACCATTTATGTTGACTCTTGTGTGACCTGTTATTTCAACCCACCACACCATGCATATGTGGCACATCACAATATTCAGCAGAGATGTGCAGCACATCTGCCTGCACATCTTGGAGATGTGCCACACAAAGTTAGGAGTGTAAACATCATGCCTTACTGGTAGCCACCCACAGGCAGGCTGCTGTACTGTGCAGCACAGCAGCTTCCAGCCCCAGGGTGGCTAGCCTCCCAATTATAGTCTACAATAATCTGAAACCTTGTTTCCCCGGTAATCTAGTGACCACCCTTCATTCCCTGAACATAAAAGTAAATAAACCCTGTGTCCCTGGTAGTCTAGTGGCAACCCCTTCTCTGCCCTGAATCCCTGATCATGTCATTATAACAATGTGAAACATTCCCTGCCCCATACCCAGTAGTAGGGTAATTTGAAAATCCCAGTAACCCTGGTGGTCCACTGGACCCACCACCCCTCCATCCACTGAGGTGACCACACCCCCACCCTGCTCCCACAGCCAAGCATGGCCAGTTGGTCATGAAGCTGGTGGCAGCACATCCCTCCACACACCATGGCTGCCCACTGACTGAGCCATCATTGAATGACAGCTTACTGTACACTGAGAAGCCCATTGGTAGATACTGTCAACCAATGGGCGTGCAGTATGTACTGTAAGCTTTCATGCACAGGTAGCATTTTGGATTGCAGTAGCCACCCCTAGTGACTACGGTGCTCTGTGCACTGAGAGACACAAAATCATGAAATTCCTAGATATGCCCTGCTGGTCTGGTGGCATGGAGGGTGAGGCATCCTGCCTTACCTTCAGCCATGTCAGCGACTCATGTTTGTGGTGCAAGCAGTTTCTGGGGGTTGGATGGGAGGAGTAGGATTGAGTATTGCGAGGGCAGTTCTCCTCCCAGTTGAGGGGATCAGTGATCAGTGCTTGCCAGGCCCATAGCAGGGC
Source organism: Neoceratodus forsteri (assembly GCA_016271365.2). Lineage (NCBI taxonomy): Eukaryota > Metazoa > Chordata > Ceratodontiformes > Ceratodontidae > Neoceratodus > Neoceratodus forsteri. The sequence continues at coordinate 413,869,929 of CM057457.1, read as the reverse complement.
TGGAAGTTGGCACACTGATGCTGTACTGGGTGGGCAGAGGCAGGGTGGATGCCCAGTGTGCTGCACATGGAAGCTTGAGTGACACCACCATTGGTGTCATTGCACACCCTAAGTCTGGTGGAGAAAACCAGGAAAACATCTCCGGCTGGATGAAGGAGGGGTTTGCAGGTCTCTCTCCCTGACCAGCTGGTGCACTGACCAGAACTGGATCTGGTCTTTGGTGTGGGCCTGGGGACCCCACCAGCCTTGCACAGGGGGGCAAGCCCTGGGAGAAGATGGTTGGTGAAATCTGGTGGTTGTCAGGTGGATGGGATAGAAATACTTAGATATATAAACTAAAACTAAACTGATGTGGAATAAGGACACACAAATCATTTCATTAGTTCTCAGAGCAACAAGGTTAATTAAAAATAACTTTCTGGCACATCTAACTATGCTGCTAATCTCTGTGACACCCTACAAATTGCAAAAGGAAGCAATCCTTGGGATGTTTCACATGCTGAGAATAACGCTTTCAGCAAACAACAAAGAATAATGCAGTACAGATTTCCAGATTTTTTTAATATACCCTGGCTTGAGAATGAGGTCCATTCTCGTCATGGTGCAAGAAATCCCTTAACATTTGGAGAGATCAACCCTGAGAGAGATTATATCAATGTGCTGAATGCAAGAAGAGTTTTGGCCATAACGACTGTCTGATAAAGCATCAACAAATTAAAATGGAGCAGTGTCCATATAAATGTGCTGACTAAGAGAAAAGTTTTATACAACTTTGTAAACTCACAAAACATCAGAAGACTCAATCTAGAGAGGGGCCATATAAATGTGCTTAATGTCAAGAGTTTTAATGTACACAATAAAAACTCACAACATGTCAATCATGTAACACAAAGGAGACACCATAGAAATGTACTGAATGTAACAAGAGTTCAGAATCACAGACAGTCCCATTACACATCAGCAGTGTCACATGGAGGAGAGGTCATACAAATATTCTGAGTTTCACAAGTGTTTAAAATCACAGAGAAGCCTCATTACCTATCAAGTCTGTCATCTTGTGTACCCGTGCAGTATTTTCCCTGTCTGAGTCCCTGCCCAACCTCCTTACTGTTTGCGTGCATGCGTGGCTGGATGAGAGGGTGCCTGACGGTGTGTGGTCAGCCACATCATCACCAGCACCTCCAGCAGCCTCCACCTGGAGCTCCTGTAGTGCAGCACTGCGAGCTCCCTCTCCCACAAGGAGAACATCCAAAGGGCACTCTTTCATACTTCCTGCCAGCTTTTGCTCATGACATCCCAGGTGTGGAGTGTGAATCTAGATTGCTAGTGTGTCAGAGTGATCCACCATCATTCAGATCTGGCTGAGCAACCAGTTTAATATTTAAGTGAAGTAGCATAACTTGAACTCCAGAAATAAAAATGATTTTGAAATGATATTCTATGTTCTGTTCATAAATGGCTTAAAGCTTTATAAGGGACAGTATGCAAATACCTGGGAATGGAGGAGGGAGCAGCAAAGCAACATGAACAAATGAGAGCAAAGATCTGCAAGTTATACTTCAGATGACTGAAGACTGCTTTGATAGCATGAAGTAAAGAGTAAGCTATAAATCAACATGGCCTTCCTGTGATCTCATACAGTTCTGGTGTAATTAACTGGTCAAACAACAAGCTGGACCAGTTGGACAGAACAACAGAAGCATGTCTTTCTGGTTTTCAATTAATCTACTCCTCCCCCCAAAACAAACATACAAACAGTGTATGCTGTTATTTATTCCATGGTCTGAAGGAGGCATGGCTCTGGACAGATTCAGACAGCCCATCTGCGGGCTTCCCAAGCTGCTCCTGTGGCCTTGGCTCTCTCCGAGCAGGCCACAGCTAACAGACTACCTGACTGACCCCCGGACAGATTCAGATAGCCCATCTGTGGGCTTTCCAAGCTGCTCCTGTGATCTTGGCTCTCTCCGAGCAGGCCACAGCTAACAGACCACCTGACTGACCCCCGGACAGATTCAGACAGCCCATCTGTGGGCTTCCCAAGCTGCTCCTGTGGCCTTGGCTCTCTCCAAGCAGGCCACAGCTAACAGACCACCCAACTGATCCCCAGACAGATTCAGGTATGCACCGGACCTCCAAAACTCATGGTTTTGAATGACACTTTTTTTGACTGGATGCCCAATGGAGAAACCAGGCACTGATTGGCAACTTTATTCCTTGGCTGATTTTCCAACGCCTGGCACTTCCTAATCTCAGGGAAATCTCTTTCTGTGCTTTGTTCCGGACTGAATTTTTGTTAATGTAATCTACATATGTTATGCATCAATTGGTCTTACTTTACCTGCCAGCTTAGCTAGTCTATTACAAGCCGCTAGTCTAGCCTCTCAGTGTTACTTAGTGCTTGACAAACTGTATTGTATAGTAGCTGATGTTTGACTGCTTGACCTAGCTACTGAGCAAGACTGCTGCAGTTTTCCATTTCTTCCCTACTGACAAACTCTGCCCCTTCCCCATACTGGTCACTCTGCCAATTATTAATTTCTATGCCCTACTTGTAATGCTGTCTCTCTAAATACCTTACTTTCTTCTCTGCCTTACCTACAAACCCTTTGCTTACACCCCCCCTGCTGCTACTGTCCTCCTCAGATGTCCCAGTGCCAAAGCACAGACTCCCCCCCATTAACTCCTCTTCTAGCTCCAAATAATTGCCCTGCATTTACCACCTCTTTACCTCATGCTTTGTCTTTCCCCATTGCCTGCCCCCTACTGAGCTTGCTATTGTACTCTAGCTGTATTTAATCCTCTGTGTTTCCATCCTTGTTCCACAGACAGCCCATCTGCGGGCTTCCCGAGTTGCTCCTGTGGCCTTGGCTCTCTCCGAGCAGGCCGCAGCTAACAGACCACCCGACTGACCCCTGGACAGATTCAGGTACGCACCGGACCTCCGAAACTCGTGGTTTTGAATGCCACTGTTTTGACTGGATGCCCAGTGGAGGAACCAGGCACTGATTGGCAGCTTTACTCCTTGGCTGATTTTCCAACGCCTGGCGCTTCCTGATCTCAGGAAAATCTCTTTCTGTGCTTTGTTCTGGACTGAATTTTTTCACCAACCCCCTCCCCCATCTGCTCACAGTATTAAATAGACCCTTACTCCACCCCTTCCTCAGCCTAGCAGCAGATTGGTCACTCCACTGCTGCACATTTTAATGCTATTGGCCTCCCTGTCTTCAATACCTGACTTGACCCACTTTCTCACAGCCCCTTTTTAAAGCAGTCCCACCCACAGGATCACACATTTGCTTTCAACCTTTACTCCAGCCACTCCATCTAACTCCTCTCAATTACTGCTCTACCTGCCCTATTGTTAGGGACCTCACCCTAATTTGACTATATACCCTTCCAACTATAAACTAGCTAGCAGTTAAGCAGGTCAGCAACACCAAACAAACTACCATGGGGTGCAACCACATACTACTACTCCTCACTAGCTCTTTTGGCATTGCTGGTACCATACACGTCCTTTTGTTCTGCAAATTTTGGACTCCCCGTTGTTCTGTCTGACCCTTTGTATGAATGCCCTTTATTAATCCTCACTTTCCTTCTCTCCCTCAGCCAAGGAACTGCCACCCAGGCTCCCAGCTCCTAAGCCACGGGATTCCTGGCTACCGGGTGGTCGGCGCCCCTCTAGCCGACACTCAAGCCTGCAGACATGGACCCAAGGTCCTACAAGGTATGGCAACTGCCGCAACCAACAGGATTGCGAGTGTGCTCTCAGACCACACTCTGATTGGTCCCTGGCGGAAGCCAGCTTCAGCTCTTTGATTTTAAGCCCTAAAAATGTTTATGTTGGGACAAATGTTGGGACGAATGTTAAAAGGCCGAAGTGTTAACCCAGTCTGTAATTGAAAGGACTTGAATTGTGGTTTGGGAAAGAAATCTAGTGTTTACAGCCCTTTCACTGCATACGTGCACTGGCCCTTGACACTTTTGGGTGCCAAAGTAATACACATCCTTTTGTTCTGCAAATTTTGGACTCCCCACTGTTCTGTCTAACCCTTTATGTGAATGCCCTTTATTAACCCTCACTCTCCTTCTCTGTCTCGGCCAAGGAACTGTCGCCCAGGCTCCCAGCTCCTAAGCCTCGGGATTCCTGGCTGCCAGGTGGTCGGCGCCCCTCTAGCCGACGCTCGAGACCGCAGATGCAGACCCAAGATCCTACAAGGTATGGCAACTGCCGCAACTTTTTCGATCGCCTACCTCTGCTGATTATTAAATACAGTAGCTCCTGCCAAAATATTAGTCCATGTCCCCTGGCGCAGTGCCCCACCAATAGAGACTTAGCTCGTGATCACCCTCTTCTCTGTCCAGCCTACGGGATCCAACTCTCAGGGCCTCTCCTTACTAAAACGTATAGGCTCTCCTTGGCTGTGCCTTCACCACTAAATTTTTTAAATGCTATCAAATTTGGGTCGACCTGGATCGGAAAGCTACTGATAAGCTGCATTAATCCAGCAACCCCACTGGCCCCTGGGCTAATTGAGTGGCTCCTTTTTTGAGGTACCATCATGTTGGGCCCTATATGGCTCCTTACACTGCCCCTTCTTCTGCTGATACCAGCTTCCCAGCATTGGACACCTAAACTAGCATCATGTTTGGTCTACAATGGCACCTTGTGCTGTATACCACATGGCAACTTATCCTTTAATTGCCTCCATGATTCCAAGTACCAATACCTCAAACCCTGCTCTTGGACCACACATACCAGTAGTACTTATAACACTCCCCCACCACAAGGCCCACCTCCCACCACGCAGACTTCTATTTACTCCCCGCCTACTGTGGTAGGGGTACTAGCTCTTGCAACAACAGATCAGCTCTTCTATGGTGCCTACTTTCCAGTCCCTAAAAACATCAGATCTACTAGACAGGAGAAAGGCAGGAATTACAAGCTTATAATTAGTGCTCTTAGAAAAATCCTACTTATCCTCCTGCTATGTTCAGGCAACGTAGAACTCAACCCTGGCCTCCCCAGAAGCTATTGCTTTGCCAGCAGAACTAGCAAATTTAAAAAGAATAAGCTTCTTGCATATTAATGTATGTAGCCTCCATAAAAAGATAACCTTAATACAAACCTGGGTAAATCACACCTCTCCTGACATACTTGTGATTTCCAAAACTTGGCTTAGACCTAGAACCACTGATAGAGAAGTAAACATACCCAACTATGCCTTGTTCGGAGCTGACAGGCATGCCAGAGGAGGAGGGGTAGCTATCTATGTTAAAGACACATTTACTGCCTTCTGCTTATCCTTGACATCTGTCGCCAGCGAATTCAAATGCCTAATTCTCAAAGTGGAAATTACACAGACTACTGCACTCTGTGTAATAGGATGCTACAGACCACCGTCTGCTGGCCTACAGCTTGTGTCATATCTAAGTGACAAGTTGGGACAGGGGCTGCCAGAAACTATTATTTTAGGAGACCTCAACTTTGACTGGGTCTCTAACACAGCTGCCCCCCTTGCATCCTTCTGTGATGAACATGGGCTGATGCAACTTATTACTGAACCAACATGCCCAAACATGAAGAACACCAGTAAAAGTACACTTTTGGATATGCTAATGGTGAGCAAACCTCATTTCTTCTCCCACGCTGATGTCTTCTTCTCAGACGCCAGCGACCATTGTTTTATTGCGGGAGTAAGATCCACCAACAACCCAGCACCCATCGGCAAGTTCTGTATGAAGAGATTCAGGCGCAACTTCAATGAACATGCCTACCTAAACGAGCTTAAGTACTCCCCTCAGTGGCAAGATTTCTACCTAGCCAAAACAATTACGTCAGCTTACAATATCTTACACAACATTCTATCAAGGGCCCTTAATAAGTATGCTCCCCTGATTAAAGTTCGAACTAGGACCAAAACCTGTAAATGGTTCACCCCTCAGATCAAGTCCTTGCTTCTAGAAAGAGATTAGTCCTGGAAAAAAGCGCACAGACTGAACACTGCAGAGGATTGGAACCAGTTCAGGAGACTACGAAATTTATGTACCAAAACAATCAGAGAATCAAAGGCCACCTTCTTCAAATCCAAACTCGACTCTGCCACAAAGAGCCCAATCAAGCTCTGGAACACAATCAATGATCTGCTAGGCCACTCCCCAGGAAATTCACTCTCGACCAAGATTACCTCTGGCAACTTGACTATAACCGAAAAGATGGATCTACTTGACACATTCAATAACCACTTTGCTACTGCAGGCATGGCATTTGATAACTCCCCTGCAAACATACTTCACTCCCAGACTGCCAGCCAACTGCCTGAAACTCTGATAGCTTCACTGCCTTTCTCGCTTCAACCTGCCCCACTGAAAGAGGTAGAGGACCTCTTGCTTCAGTTGGATACTAGAAAAAGTGCTGGGGCCGACACCCTTGACCCTTACTTCCTAAAAATTGCCTACCATGTACTAGCAATACCCATCACCCACCTTTTTAACTTATCCCAGTCTCCGTGCACCTTACCACCTATATGGAAGACAGCACATGTCATACCACTGTTCAAATCAGGTGACCCTGGCGATCTCAATAACTGCAGGCCAATTTCTCTCCTTCCGGTCGTGTCCGAGCTCCTAGAGAAATTGTAAATGCACAGCTGAGGACTCACCTTGAGTCTAGGGAACTGTTAAATCCTATGCAGTCCGGCTTCAGAGCTAAACATAGCACTATCTGAGCCCTCGCCAAAGTTACTAATGACTGGCAGCGTAATCTTGAGAGCAAAAACTTTATTTGTGCTGTTTTCCTTGATCTAAGCAAGGCTTTTGACACCATCAACCATAGTCTGTTCCTCTCCTCCCTTCAAACCATAGGTGTGGACCCCTCCTCTCTGCCTTGGTTTGCTGACTATCTTACAGGGCGCCTTCAACAAGTTAAAGCCGAAGGAGGCTTGTCCCCCTTAAAAACTCTGCAAAGAGGGGTACCTCAAGGTTCTATATTAGAGCCCTTACTTTTTGCAATCTACATTAATAACATTGACTACTGTATAAAAGAAGCTAACATCTATCTGTTTGCAGATGATACAGTTCTCTAATGAGTCGCCCAACACCTGAAGCTGCCTGCAATGACCTACAGTCAGAATTCAACCTTTGCAAAGCCAACTCCTCCAAAAAAGCTACTCCTTAATGCCATAAAAACTAAAGCAATGGTCCTCTCCTTTTTATCCCAATAGCTAACCCTGTGTCCAGTGGACAGTTCCCAAATTATCACAGTTCTAGGTGAAAAACTAGAATTTGTTACAAAATTCAAGTATCTGGGAGTTTGGATAGACCAAAGACTCTCCTTCATTGAACATATCGAGGACTTGCTAAAACAACTTCAGCAAAGGCTTGGACTGTTTTTTAGTATCAACCAATTTCTCACCAGAGATGCCAAGAAACAACTGGTCCAATCCATTTTCCTATCATTGGTTGATTACGCTGATTTCCTCTACAGCCAATGCCCCAACTCTTACATGGCTAAACTGGACACACTCTACCATCGAGCACTGAGGTTTATAACGAGACTCCCCTTCAACACGCATCACTGCATCCTATATGCGGCAGTGGGGTGGACATCACTAAAGTTCAGGCGCCACAGAAATGCTGCTCTCTGGACCTATAGAGCCATCTCTAATAAGCTGCCTTACTATATTTACTGCTGTCTTCCCCTGAGTATAATTGGGAAATACGTGTTAAGAAATTACTCAGCTATTACACTTAAAGTACCCAAAGCAAAATCCCGCTTCGGCAGGGCAGCCATAAGCTACGTGCTACCTACCTCATGGAACGATCTACAAAAAACCCTCAAATTAAGCACTCTAATCGGTATGAATGCCTTCAAGATGCTTTATTTCCATACAATCAGAGAAGTATGTAACTGCTTCACCCACTCAGACCCAGTACCGGTGTCTGCACTGGTATATAGCCATGCCTAGACCCAATTTTAAGTACTGACCCCTCAGCTTGCTCCTCACCAGCCTAATTGTTCTCTCTCTTATCCCCCTGTCTTATCAACACTAGGTCTGTCCATCCCCTTAATCTTCATTTCCCAACCTCAGATAGGAGCTCACTACCCTGGGTTGTGACATCCTACCATGCCCTGTACTTTATAGCATTCAATCCTGGGGCTCACACATACTCCTTTTCACCATCCACCTTTTTTACATCCCGTTTTACCAACTCCTTTCTGTGCACCATGCCCTCCTAGCCTTTCTCCCCCTACCTCCCTCCCTTCCCCCCTACCTTCACCTCTACCTGGTGTATATTTTTATTTTAATTTTTTTTCTTCCGTTACTTCCTCCTGCAACCTTAGATAACCTGATTTATCTTCCTATAGACACTTCTATGTATGTAAATACTGTGTAATCTGTACAATATCTGTATAATTCTATGTACATATGAACTACTTTTTCTTCCTCTCTGTAAAGAGTATTATCTGTATTGCCTTGTAAATACCTGTGTTGACCTGTATATACAATTGTTCATGCTCCACCCAGGTCCATCTTGCAAATGAGCTTCTGCTCAATGATGAACGCCTGGTTAAATAAAGACTTGATTGATTGATTGATTGAAGTTACAGGTTGATGATTATGGGGCTACAAGCACATTTATTGGCCTTCCAGGACTCTGACATGGACAGAATCCTGTATTACAAAAATAACAATCCCAGGACTGCTTCCATTACAGAATGACAGAAAGCCTCCAGGGAACAAGAAAGCATTGAATAACCAAGGCCATCAGCATAGGAAACACAACTGCAGAGCCCAGACCTACAGTGGGATAAATGTACCTAATATGACAAGAGTTTTATAGTGCAGAGTAACCCTGTAACACCTCAGCAAATTCTTATGGGACACCATACAAGTGTGCTGAATGTGGTAGTTCTATAGTACAGAGGAACCTCTAACATGTTAGTGAATTCTTTTACTTTTAATGAGGCTTGTACAGATCTCAGCCATGTCCTACCCCCTAACTTCTTCGACCTCACACCCTCTTCTTGCAATTCACAGTCAGCAGAAAATATAAAAATACACCCTGCATTCCACTTTAAAGTAGGGAGCAAAGAATAAGCAAAGAAATACATTCTCAAACTGCTTGGGAAAACTAGGCTAAGTGGGGAGTCACTTAATCTACAGTTCATCACCCTTACCACTGATGAGGTACTGTCCCCCTTGACAGACATCCTTAACCACTCCCTCATGCTCTCCCAATTCCCACAAAAATGGAAAGCCATCTTAGTTCCACTAGTACACAAGTCTGTGGACAGTGCTTTGCACAGGAACTACAGGCCCACATCCGTCCTCCCGCCAGTTTCCAAAGTGTTAGGGTGAATCACGTCTGATCACTTGGCAGAATACATGGAGAAGTATAATCTTCACTGAAGTCAGCAACATAGGTTTCACAAAGGGCACAGCACTACAACTGCCCTGCTCAAATTTTCAAACTATATACATTGTGCCATGGATCAAGATCAATTAGTTGGAGCAACGTTCATTGACCTTTCCAAGGCATTTGGTACTGTAAATCGCTCTACTTATCAAACAATTATCTGATCTAGGCTTATCTATGGACACCACCAATTGGTTCAACAGCTATCTCAGTGGACGAACTCAACAAGTCAGGACTGGTGATACACTGTCTGCAAAACAAATGGTTCATTCAGGTGTTCCACAAGGGTCTATCCTGGGCCCACTACTTTTCACCATATACCTGAATCAGCTCCCGGCCTCCTGTTATGATCAGATCATACTCTACACAGACAACGTGGTTCTTTACTCAAGTAATACTGATCCCACACTCCTGGCTAATCAATTACAGACTAGCTTCATCAATGCTGAGGCACTTACAGAAGCTAGTCTTTAACTACACAAAAACAAAAGCAATGTTGTTTCACAGTGCACAAAACAGGTTCCATTCCACCAGCTGGAAATCAGAAATAGCTCAGGAATTATAATAGAACAGATTCGACTTTGTAAGTATTTACGAGTGACAACTGACAGCACTCTATCATTCTCCAGCCATATTGACAATGTTACCAAAACAGTGAATACCCATACTGGGCTACTATACAAACACAGACACTGTCTTAACCTGGAAGCCTTGAAGTGTGCTATACATAGCTCAATAATCTGAAGAATCGATTATGGAGTTGTGATCTATGGACCTGCCTCCGATACTGCCCTTCACTGTGCCACCACTGCCCTTAACAAGGCCTGCCATCTTCTGACTGGAGCCACCTGCCTGACACACATGTGACATACATGAGCAAGCAAACTGACTTTCAGCTCAAAGCAGACTATCCTATCAATCATGTCTCCTGGTGTACAGTCAATGTTTAGGTCACCGAAACACACTGCATACTAAAGACACCTTGAACCATGGGTTTATAGTGCCTCACTACCATACTACCCAAGGGCAATGCTCATTTGCATACAGAGCACCACTGTGCTATAATTCACTCCACTGTGATGTACCAAAGACCAAACACTTGGCTCCTTCAAAAAGAAACTTTGCCAAGTACTAGTCACCAATGTCTCCTGTGACTGCCATGCATAAAACAACTTGGGCCTATTTCTTGTCCTTCACCTACACCCTACCCCACCCTTCCTCCAACCTACTATCCTACCCTTGCTACTACCCTATAACTTACCTGCCTTCCTAAGGTCCCCACTGACCAATCCCAGCATAAAACTATGCTTGCTGCTCCATAGAGTGCATCATCAGTTCCTGTACTGATTGCTCCACTGGAGTGCACTCTTAAACTAAGTCACACAGTCCACATTTGTCTACTGCTATTCTCTGCTAGCAACAACCCCCCCCACATACTCAGACATTGCCTTTGGCTGTATCCCTACTCTGGAACAATGTTAGGTCCTAGCCCTTAGCTTCTGTCTATCCTGTAAGACCATGACCCTAGTTGTAGTCTTTCCTTCCTTTTCTCTCTGACAGTGCCACTTGGCTGCATCTTTTTCCTCCTGTAGCTGGATCCCATCCCTAATGCCCTTCCTTGCTAGTTAAGCTTATTCCTAGCTACTGCATGTCTGCAAAATACCTGTCTTTGTAACTTAAATCCATATGTGCTTATTTTATTGTTACCTTTACTCCTTGGATTACTATGTATTTTCTTACTATATTGTTTGTTCTGTTCTTTGATATGCCATGGAGCTTATATAAAAGAGTCTTTGACTCAAAAGTTTTAATCCTTGAGAGGCCGTGGACTGATATATCAGTCCAAAATTCCTATACATTCTAATTATGTTGGCAGCCTAAGGGTTAATTCCACGACTGAAATAAATAAATAAATTCAATTCTCATGGATGAGAGACCATATAAATGTGCAGAATGTGATAAGTGTTTCGTAATACAGAGGAACCTCTAACACATCAGTGAAGTCTCATGGGACTGAGATCATACAAATGTGCAGACAATAGTTTTATAGTGCAGCAATGTCCTAGCACTTCAGAAGATTCACACAGGATGAGCTTACAGAGAAGAGAAACTGCACAACACTGAATTTACAGTACATGTTTTAGGAAATGTGCAAAGTAGCAGAAAGAAAGTTAAAGACCAACAGTTACAAACAAGTACATTTGGGGGGCAGATGATGGGGTTGGGTGGTAGGGGTAGGGCTGAAGGGGGCCTGCCAAAGGTGGGATGAAACTGAAAGACAGCAAATCTAACAACTACAGTGGAAAATGCAGGGATCTGCTGTAACAACTGCCTCGTATATTGACCAACAGTGGAGGCATGATCTACAAAGATTAGAATTCTAGTCCCAATATGACATGTTGATATTGGAAGTGGGGTCAGCACAAGATGGTTCCAAACTAAAGAGGAAAATAGGCAAGGGTCGGTTCTGTGGTGTCGAGTTAGAAACCATTTCCTATCTAGTGGCATGGTGTGATGCACTTCTGTATCTCGAAGGATTTTATACAGAAAGACGCAGTATTGTAGCAAGACTGCTGTACTTGAAACTTTGTAACCAATGTAACACATAGGTAGAAGAAAAAACTGAAACTATGAGTCCAAAAGATAGAGAATAAAGACAAGGTGCAAACTGATCTTTCAGTCAGAAGATCTAGATCCAGATCAGACTATACAAAACTTTGGAAAGAGAAGTATATGCACAATGTTCATTAAAGAAAAAAAGCATGCAACCAGGTATGTATGAGTTGAGAGGTGGAATACCGGACCTTTTTTGAAGGATAAGATTGGTTTACTTAATGCTTATAAAACTTGTGCAAGAATTATTTGATTTTCTATGGAATAGGATTGTTGTTAGCACCATAGTCATTTGTTGTATTGTATGATATTCTGCTTTGTCTTCTTTGAAAAAAAATACCCCATCACACCTATAGGGGAACCTCTGGAAGTCAGGATGGCCATTTTACCTGGAGCACTGGATAGAAGAGACTTGGGAGGTTGTTGAACATGTCTCCGCCACTATTTTGACACCAATAGAGGAGAAAAAATTTTAGGATGCACCTTTAAATATTGAAAAAGATTTAACACCAGTGCAAGAGAAAGTGAAAACTATGCCAGCAAGAATAGATGCAATGGACATGGAAATGGCAGAGAAAACAATCACCAAAATGAAACTACCAGGATCTGAACCTATGGAAAAAAAATCAAGAACGTCTTCTTACCAAAGACCAAAAGAGTGCTGGAAAACTACAAAATCTACTCAGTGAAGAAAAATGAAGGCAAAAGGAGTTACAAGATGCAATGGCAATGTAGCTGAGTCCTTCACAGCAGGCATCACTACATGACAGGGCTCAGATGTGGCCAGCTGACACAGCAGCTCTGAAGGAACAAACCATGAAAGTCCAAGAGATGGAGCAAACAACATTACCGGAGCAGGAACCTCAAAGTGCAAAAAAACACTTCTGATTTTACAAAAGGTACTGAAAATGCAAAATTATTTGTGTTTGTAGGTAATGTGACTAAAAACAAGCGTCTCACCAGGAATGGCAAAAACAGGCAACTTGGTGCCTCGCCTAAGACAATATACTGCAGTAGCTGTAAACAGTAAAGAGGAACACTGGACAGTAGAATCAGCACTTACGTCAGCAGGGTGGGAAAATCTTAACACAACAGGCAACTGGGTATCAGGCCCTTCCCCCATTCAAATGCCAGGGAAAGAGAGAGAAAACCTTGAGCAAGGATTGAGACAGAATAAACAGACAAATAAATAAAATACATTAAAATGATGCAAATTTAGTTTGATGACTAATACGCTTAATTCTCAGGAAGCTGATATAGTAATTGAACCAGGAATTCCAAAATCACATTCCCCCCTCTAATAATAGTGAAGCTCACAATAATTCAACCCAGGTTTGTCAAAACACAATAAATAGCTATCTTGACAATCCAACCCATACGGAAGCAGTTACAGCAGATAGTCACTCTATTGATCCCACCATACCGTCAAAATGCATCACTAATTTAGACACTGATGCAGCTATAGTATCTGTCTCTCAGATTACGTGTCAGATATTTGTATTAGGAGATTCTATGATAAAGAATATTGATAGAAAAATCTGTAACCCTGATTAACCAAATCAGACTTATTCAAGTTATAGTGGGGCAAAAATCAGTGATTTAACTGCCATGATGTGCAGCATACTTAGTAATGCTGGAGAGAACACACTAGTTATCAGTAATATTATACACATAGGAGTTATTAATATATATATAATACAAGGGTGGAAGATATTAAAAAATAATTTATGATCCTCAGCGATCTTTTAATAGCCAAAAAGTACAAAATCTGCTTCTCAGAAATTATCACAGTAATGGTGGGAATCAGAAAAAAATCAAGCAAATCAACAACTGGTTCAGAAGGTGGTGCTATATGGAAAGATTTGGGTGGATAACACACAGGGAACATTTTGAGGACAGAAATAATTTATTTACATAGGAACACAGGAATTATGTCAGCAGATGGGGATTACAAGATCCATCTAGTCTGCCTGTGTTTCTACCCCTTCCCTATTTACGCTGCACCCTGATGTGTCCATAATGTTAGAATGGGATGGATTAAATGTAAATAAACTTGGAAACACATTATTGGGCAATTGAATTGAATCATACATAACTAAACATTTAAACTGAAACGTGGGATGGGGATTCACCAGTATGATATATATTACAAACCCATACAGTAATAAAAGAAAACATTGTAAAGTCCTTGTTACCAATGCTTACAGCTTAAATACAGTCAAAAAACTTGAACTTGACGCTTATATTAAATTAAATCAGATTGACACTGTGGCCATAATTGAAATGTGGTGGGAGATAACAGTAGCGATTGGCACAAGGATATCCAAGGATTTAATTTATTTCATTGTGATAAGGAGAATAAATTAGGTGGGGAAGGGTCTATCTATACATTGAGGATACCATCTTAGTACAACAGTGTAATTTCTCAAAAGATAATAGTGCTAATGTAGAAACTTTATAGCTTAAATTAATCTTTCAAACTAGACCTTCATTACTATTAGGATGTAGTTACTGACCCCCCTCCTCCAATGAGCCTTATTACATAGCTTTCATTGATGAAATAATACAAACCTCAGAATCTAGTGATGTCTTGAAAATGGGAGACTTTAACATTCCTGGAATTGATTGGAATACAATGCAAGGAAGAACTGGATTAGAATGAAGCTTTGCAGATCTGTGTATTGACTATAATCTCAATCAAACAGTTCAGGAACCCACCAGAGGCCCGAACATACTGGATATTATTCTAACAAACATGGAAAATAATATCACATCAATGATATCAGTTAAGTGTCCTCTAAGTAATAATGACCATTGTGTGGTCTTGGGTGATCTATCGATATGCCCAGATCTAATTCATAAAAATACAGTCATTAGGGATTGTAATCCCTCAACTCACTCCCCACTATCTGCTTTGAGCGCATCCTTCTTTATGCAGGTGACGCGGTACTCTTTCACTCCCGCCCTGACCCCCACTCATAGATACATAGATACATAGACAGTGTCGGCAGAAAAGGGCCTATGGCCCACCCAGTCTGCCCATTTGAGCTTGTAAGTTCAGTTTGTTTTCCTAGAAGTCTGTTGCCCCTTACCTCTGACCTCCAGAATTCCTTTATGTCTATCCCATGCATTCTTAAATCTCGTGATTGTTTCAGCCCCCACCACTTCCTCTGGCAGGGTATTCCACTTGTCCACCACCTGTTCTGTGAAGAAATTCTTCCTCACGTTTCCTCTGAATCGTCCTTCCTCCAACTTCATCCTATGCCCTCTAGTCCTGGAACATCTTTTTTGCTTAAAAATAGTGCATTCCTGCACCCTGTTCCTCCCTGTAAGATACTTGTATCTGTCTATCATATCCCCTCTCTCCCTCCTCTCCTCCAGGGAGTACATGTTCAGTGCCTTCAACCTGTCCTCATAGGACTTGTGATGCAATCCATGTACCATCTTTGTTGCCCTCCTCTGAACCTTTCTACCCTGTCTATGTCCTTATGTAGGTAAGGTCTCCAGAACTGCACAGTGTACTCCAGGTGCGGCCTCACTAGTGTCTTGTATAGTGGAATTATGACCTCCTTTTCCTGCTGGTAATGCCCTGCCTATGCATCCCAGCATCCTATTTGCTTTACCTGCTGCCTTGTCACACTGTTTCCTGCCTTGAGGTCATCAGAGATGATAACCCCAAGATCCCTTTCCTGCTTGGTGCATGCTATATCCTCACCCCCAACTGATATATTGTCAGGTTTTGTGCCCCATATGCATTATCTTGCACTTCCTTGCATTGAATTTCAACTGCCAAACCCTGACCATTCTTCAAGTTTCTGCAGGTCCCTTCTCATTCTGTCTACACCCTCTGGTGTGTCTACTCTGTTACAGAGCTTTGTGTCATCAGCGAACAGTGAAATTCTGCCTTCTAGGTCCTGCACAATGTCACTGATGAAAATATTAAATAGTACCAGTCTCAGCACTGATCCCTGTGGTACCCACTGGTCACTCTTCCCTCTGTGGCGTGACAGCCATTTTACCACTACCCTCTGTGTCCTGCTGCCCAGCCAGTTACCTACCCAATTCACTACTGTCCTGCCCACACCCATATTCCTGTAGCCTAAAGAATAGTCTTCTATGTGGCACAGTGTCAAAGGCCTTGCTAAGTCCAGATAGGCCATGTCCACTGCTCTCCCTGATCCACCTCCCTAGTCACCCAGTCAAAAATTCAATGAGGTTGGTCTGACATGACCTTCCCCTGGTGAAACCATGCTGCCTTGGATCCTGTAGTCCATTGACAATGAGATGTTCCACCAATCTCCTTCAGTAGTGCTTCCATGATTTTCCACACTACCAAGGTGAGGCTGACTGGTCTGTAGTTCCCTCGCCTCTTTGTTCCCACTTTGTATAAGGGGACTACATCTGCTATCCTCCAGTCTTTGGGTACCTCCCTGTTTCTAGTGATTGGCTAAACAGGATAGCAAGAGGTTCAGCCACCACCTCTCTTAGTTCTTTAAGGACCCTGGGGTGCACCCCATCTGACCCCATTGCTTTATCAACTCTTATTACTTCCAGTTCCTTCAGGACCCTTTCTCGTGTAAAGGGACTTGTGTCCATCTCTGCACCATTCTCACCCCTTATACTCCTTTCAGACCCATTACCCTCCTCTTCCTCAGTAAAGACTGGCAGAAATACCTGTTAAATATGTCAGCTTTACTGTTGCCATCCTCCACAGAGCCCCCATCCTCCCCCTTCAGTCTCACTATCTCCCTTTGCCTTTCTTTTTTCACTTATGTACCTGTAAAAGGTTTTGTCCCCTCTACCCACTGATTTTGCAATGTGTTCTTCTGTCTGAACTTTGGCTTCCCTTACTGACCTCCCTGCCTCCCTTTGCTTCTCCTGGTACTTCTCCCTATCACCTTCTGCCTGTGTCTTTTTGTATTGCCTGAATGCAATCTTTCAATCACTCCCTTCAAGTCACCCTTCAGAAATCTTTCAGCCAGGCTAAATCATGGTTCATTGACCACAGACTCATACTCAACCACAAAAAAACAAAATCCATGCTTTTCTCTCTCACAACCAGAGTAAGCACCATGGCTCCTCTCTGAATATTATGACTAGCAAACCACTCCCAATAGAACAAGTTCTTGGCTGTAACTATCTTGGCATTATCTTTGACATGGTGCTATCCTTCCATGAGCATGTACCTCTCCTTTGCACCAACATTAATACCTGTATTGGCCTACTTTACTACCACAGGGACTGCAGCCCTCCTGATGCTCCAAGTCTCACCATCACCTCCTCTGTCCTCTCTCTTGTGGACTATGGACTCATAGTCTATGAGCAGCTGCCAACTCTACCCTCCTAAGAGTCAAAATCTCACTAAACAAAGCCTGATGCCTGCTTGCAAGCTGTAACAAATTCATCCAAATTTGCACCCTATACGACCTAGCCAATCTTCTCAACTTTGAGGAATGACTCCAGCCAAAACAAAAGTGGTTGGACTGGCCCCACCTAGACTCTCTACCCTACTTCAACCTGCCCCTACAGCCCCCCACTTGTAGCACTGCTTGTACCATCTTCATGTGCCCAGAGTTAAGACCTTGCTGGCCCAAAGGTCCTTCTCCTACAAAGCCCCTGCTTGGATACTCCCTCCCTGTATCCATCTCCACTGAAAACAGATTCTGCCATTTCAAGTACTCACTCCAATGCTATCTCCACTCTTTGCACACCAGCAACTGTGCATAGCCCACCCTGCATGCCAATCGCCCCCTTTTCTTTGCCTTTGACAATGGATCTATGTCCCGCCTTATCCCCCCTTTCTTGACGTATGCCTGCTGTGTCTTATGCCCTGCATCAATGGATATATTCCACACTGTACATATAATGCACTCTTTGTATTTGTTGTACTGCATTAATTAAACAACCTATTTCCACTGTATGTATATTGCTCTGTATAGTGACCTACCTATCTATTTGCACTATATGTATTATTGCACTGTATAGTGACCACCTCTGTCTGCACACGTCTGTATTCTCTGTAACACACTGTCTGTTGTACCACACAGCCTTTTGTATCTTGTCTTAACATGATGTGGAGCCTTTGTAAAGGAGTCTTTCATTCAAAGGACTGTAATTCCGATACTTTTAATAAATAAAAAATAAAACAATAATCAAGCTAACTTTAATGCCATTAATTCACATCTATCCAAACTTGATTGAAACCAATTTTTAATGGGTAAAAATGTTGCTATGGCATGGAAAGCTCTCCAGGAGCTAATTGTAGAACTTAAAAGTACTTTTATACCTATCAAAAATAAATATAATAAAAAAGGTAGGGTACCTGTCTGGTTCAATACTACAATAAAAAAAGAAAATGAAGGCGAAACAAAACACCTTTAAAAGGTATAAAGAGAATAAAAATAGACACAAACAAGTATATATCAGAAAACAAAAAAGTATTAAAGAAGTTAATTAGGAATTCAAAATATAAAACACAATTTACAATTGCCATACGAAAGACAATGCACTTTTAAATTTTTGCTTGAATTCTAAAACGTCTATGTTAAATATTGGACCCCTCACAAGTAATAATGGACCTATAGGGGATAATACCACTATGGAAAATTTATTTAATGAGCATTTCAGTACAGTTTTCACTCCAAAGGAAGTTATGGAACAATATCAGGTAAACAACATTACCTCTGAATCACCCACTTCTCAGGAGGAAATACTAAAATGATTATCATTAAATAGTAACTCCAGTCCAGGCCCAGATGGCATTCATTCAAAATTCCTAATCAACACTGCAAATCAAGTAGTAGTCCCCCTTACTATACTATTTAATGTCTTCCTTTCTCAGGGAACTGTTCAGCTTTAGTTATCCCTATATTTAAAAAAGGGAATTACAGTAGAGTTAAAAATTATCGACCTATCAGTCTAACTCCACATTGCTGTAAGATCATGAAAAACTTATTAAAGATAGAATGGAGATATTTCTCAACAACAATAATATTTCTGACAATATTCAGCATGGTTTTACCAAAGGCAAATCATGTGTTACGAATTTAATCACATTCTACAATGGTATCATCTGACAAATGCTTGGTCACTAGTGGGGTGCCCAAGGTGTCCATTTTGGGGCCCTCACTGTTTAATTTATCAGTGATATGCATACTTATTTAACTAACAACCTGATTAAATTTGCAGACAACACCAACATTTTTGGAGAGGTGGATACATTAAATAAAAATGTATCCTTAGTAAATTATCTCAGTATGATAGATTTGTGGGTAAAAAATAATTGCATGGCCTTTAATATTGACAAATGTTCTGTATTACACTTTGGAACTGGTAATCATTAGTACCATTATATTTTAAGTTATAGTATTAATAAAACATCAACAGTAGATCATGACTTGGGAATTATGGCTAATGAATTAACCACTGAAGATCATTGTAAATCTGTTATTAGAAAATCTAGAACACTCATTAATATCATTAGACATTAATTCACTTGTAAAAATAGACACCTTACCACACCTACTTATAAAACTTATGTTAGGCCAATTCTTGACTATGGCTCTAGTATGTGGTCTCCTTACCTAAAAAAAAAAAGAAATGAAACAACTAGAACGTATCCAGAGTATTCTAACTAAAATAATTCCCTCCATTAAACATCTATCTTATATGGATAGACTTAAAGCTACTGGACTCCACCAACTTGAAGCCAGAAGGCAATGGGTTGACCCTCTTATTACTCTATTAAATCTTTCATTCCAGTGATCTTATGCCACTTTGCAACTTACACTTGGGATCTAACAGGGTAAATTCAAGATCACACCAAAAAAATTATCATTACCTAGAGTAAGATCAAATAAAATAGTTTTTTTTTTATTATATGTACTGTCAACGCTTGGAATCCATTACATAATGATACTGTGGAACAATCCAGCCTAGTGCATTTTAAACATATGCTAGAGCTAATGTACTACAATGAATTTAGGATGGTGTAATACCCACAAGAGTGGGGGACAATCTCATTGGGCATACTATGCTCTCTTTTGCCCTATCTATCCAAGAATCTAAGGTTCCGACATGAAGGGTCTGGGTAGCAGATCAATATCTAGTATTAACTCTCCATTGCAAATTCCCAAAGAATTCTTTCCAATTAACAATTTATTGCAATTTCAAACATGACACAATGACAAGAAATGATACAGAATTACATGAAGTGAGACAGAAGAAGTATATAGACTGAACATCTGTCAACACTATATGAAACCTAACATACTCAACTTTGGAAAATATGACAACCAATGCTCATTCCAGTACAGAGTAAAGAAAACTGAAAATTCAACCATTTTCTGTACAATAGGTAAGGAAAGGGCCCCAGATGCATACAAACAATCTTTTTTTTTTCGTTGAGTAAGAAGAAGCTAATTATTTCATTATTAGCCAAATTGTTTAAGGAAAATAGCCATTGTTGTATAGAGGGCACTTCATGATCTTTTCATGTTTGTAATAATCTTTTGTAGGCTAAAGAGACTGATAAAACCCACAGTTTCTCATGTAAGGGAAGATGAGATGTTAGAGAGAAATCACCCAGTATATAAATCAAAGGAGACATGGGGTATGCAATATTAAGGATAGTTGGCATAATCTATATATTTGCTCCCAACTAGCATATACCTCTTTGCAATGTCAGAATAAGTGGCCAAGGCCTGCATTAGTCACCCCACTTCTCCAGTAGTAATCATCTTCAGCAAATCCCATGCTAAACAGCTGTCAAGGAGAGTAATAACAGTAATGTAATATTTTAAATTGGGTTAGTCTACCTTAAATTTCCCTACAACCTTTACAGGCATTATCCCAACCTTTGATCCGGGCCTCCCTAGTTATTGGTAGCCCTATATCATTCTGCCATTTAATCCAGGCATGCTGTGTATTGTCTAGTTCTGAACAACTCAACAGTTTATATAAAAGACTAAAGCCTTTGGGAAGGTAAGCCATATTGAAAAGGAGTCCCAAATGGCTGAGGAAAATATCTTGTAGTTACCGTCTAGGAATTTATTTAACAAGAAGTTGCGTAATTGTAGATAAAACCAAAAGTTACATCTACTAAGCTGAATCTAAATCTAGAAGATCCCCAATACTATGAATGCCTTTACATTTCCAGCCCATATCTACAAGGCCATTGTTGTTAGGGGTTAGCATCATGATATCTCAAATAAGCATATACTTAAAAGGAGTGCATTCCAAGTTTATAAGGCTTGAACATTTTTTGTAAACCATAATGGAAACTCGAATCAAAGGATGAGAGAATAAATTAGCCAGCAAACCCATAAATAACAAGTCAGGTAGTTAAAGTAAGGAAATCAGATTCCTTTCTATAAAAACCCATGAAGTAAAACCCTCAGAATCTGCATTCAAAAAACAAAAAGAAAGCTGTTTTAACCTGTAGGCCCAAAAGTACCTCTGCCATCATGTAAGCGCCATACCCTCTTCCTTAGGAGGTGCCTTTAATTTGAGTTTGAAAAGTCTAAGGAGTTTACCTTCCCAAAGAAAAGAAGATATGAGCTTTTCAATTTTGACAAACCAATCACCAGAAATATTAACAGTAAAATTGTTCATAAAGTAAAATAATTTCAGGGCCAAAATAATTTGTATTGAGTTAATTTTCCCCCACAGTGAGAGATGAAGTTTGGACCACCTGTCTCGATCACTTTCAAAGTCCACTAATAATTTTGATTAGTTATATGACAAGGTTTTCCCTATTAAGTCAAAAATATTTACCCCTAGCTAAGTCAGACCTCCCATAGGCCAAGATAAATCAGGTAGATTCTTAAGTTTGGCTAATTCAGATGCTGAATAGCCTAACATAGATACATAGATACATAGACAGTGTCGGCAGATAAGGGCCTATGGCCCACCCAGTCTGCCCATTTGAGCTTGTAAGTTCAGTTTGTTTTCCTAGAAGTCTGTTTCCGCTTACCCCTGACCTCTAGAATTCCTTTATGTCTATCCCATGCATTCTTAAATCCCGTGATTGTTTCAGCCCCCACCACTGCAGGGTGTTCCACTTGTCCACCACCCGTTCTGTGATGAAATTTTCTCATGTTTCCTCTGAATCGTCCTCCTCCAACTTCATCCCATGCCCTCTAGTCCTGGAACATCTTTTCGCTTAAAAATAGTGTTTTCCTGCACTCTGTTTCTCCCTGTAAGATACTTGTATGTCTCTACCATATCCCCTCTCTCCCTCCTCTCCTCCAGGGAGTACATGTTCAGTTCCTTCAACCTGTCTTCATAGGACTTGTGATGCAATCCATGCACCATCTTTGTTGCCCTCCTCTGAACCTTCTCTACCCTGTCTATGTCCTTACGTAGGTATGGTCTCCAGAGATTTCTGTACACTGTACTCCAGGTGGGGCCTCACTAGTGTCTTGTATAGCGGAATTATGACCTCCCTTTTCCTGCTGGTGATGCCCTGCCTATATCCCAGCATCCTATTTGCTTTACCTGATGCCTTGTCACACTGTTTCCCACCTTGAGGTCATCAGAGATGACAACCCCAAGATCCCTTTCCTGCTTGGTGCATGCTATATCCTCACCCCCCAACTGATATATTGTGCCAGGGTTTTTGTGCCCCATATGCATTATCTTGCACTTCTTTGCATTGAATTTCAACTGCCAAACCCTTGACCATTCTTCAAGTTTCTGCAGGTCCCTTCTCATTCTGTCTACAACATCAAACACTCTGTTTTAAACCAATTCATAAATAAGCCAGAAATTACCCCAAATTCTGTTAATAAAGATATGACATTGCCCAATGAGAAGACAAGTGGAGAAAGGGTTAAAAAGATGTCATCCGCAAATGCCAGGACCTTATTACAGTAACTACCAACTTAAATACCACGTATCATGTTAGATTTTATAATCTTCCTAATCAAAGGATTGATGGCTAGCACAAAAACAGAGGGGAGGGGGTCAACCTTGTCCTATTTATTTTATTTTTAATTTTTAGTTGTTTAACCAGGTATAGCACACTAAGCTGAAAGTTTTTTTACAGGAGCGACCTGGGAGCACAAGGAGGTTAACTGACTTGCTCAGGGTCACACAGTATGCAAGTGGAAGCTGTGGGATTCAAACCAAGGTCTTGTCTGCTGGATGTCACCAAATTTGCAGCTAAGAGCCTTAGACCACTGCACTATAGTGCCCCCAAAACCTCTAGAACCTCTATACAAACTGAAGGAGTCTGATCTAAGACCATTGGTTATTTTGCAGACCCTAGGGGTGGCATAAAGTGTTCAAATCCATGACCTAAGGTTCTTACCAAATGTATTAATCTCTAGAACCCTATATAGTAGTCCCATCCCAGGGAGTCAGATGCTTTCCCTATATCCAACGAGATAGATGTAGATGGAGAAATTTTATTTTTAGGTGACTGGGATGCCTAAATAAAAAACAGCCTATGAAAATTATCTGCAGCCTGTCTACCATTTAAGAAACTGACTTGCTCTCTCCCTATCAATTTATTTAGGAGTTTAGAAATTCTGATAGCTAGACTTTTCGCTATCACTTTGTAAACAAAATTTAAAAAAGAAATGGGCCTGTAATTATTACAGTCTAAAGGATCTTTATCTTTTTTGCTAAAGAGACAGCTATAGGCCTTATTCAAGGAATCTGGGAGTTTTGCCAGAGTCCAGGGAATTATTAAAGGCATCAAGCAAATATGGAGCTGCAGAATTAATTGGAAAGTTGTAAAATTCACTGGAGAGACTGTCTGGCTCAGGGGGTTTCCCTTTGGGGGCATTAGATATAACCCCAGAGATTTCTTGCACAGTGATAGGCTTCTCTAGTTCTAAACTTTCAGCTTCCGTCAGTACAGGAAGTTTTACTCTATTAAAGAAATCTTTGAAAAGTTCTGGCCTAGGAAATCCCTGAGATTTACGTAAGTTTTCATAAAAATTTTTGAAGCAATCATTTATTTCTCTGACATTATGAGACACCATCCCCCTATTATTCCTGATGCCTTTTACATTATTTAGCTTTTGTATTTTTTGCATCCTGTGAGCAAACAACTTGCCAGCCTTTTCCTTGGATTCCCAATGAGTCTGAACAAGGAATATTCTAGTTTCCCTGAATGAATCTTGTTTATTTTATATTTGAGACCAAGAATTTTGTACAATAATTCCTTTTTACATCCAGGATTATTTTTAAGTTCTGTCTAGGCTGAGCTAAGAGATCCTTCAAGGACCTTTAATTGATTTTGCCTCTCTCTTTTCTTTCCCAGCAAGCAAAATTTATAATCCCACCATGGATAATGGCCTTATAGGCATTCCATATTATTCTTGGAGAAACTTTGCTATTGTAGTTTATATCAAAATAAGAGTGTGTTTCATCTTGTAACCAGATTCTAAATTTCTCATCTTGCAACAGAGATGAGTTAAATTTCCAGCCAAGGGATCTAAATGAGTTATTATTAATTAAAACTGTAGCTTTAAGCAAACAGTGGTCTGATAGCAGAGTATTCTCATATATAAGAGTACTCATATTATTGCACAAATCTAAAGACATAAATAAATAGTCTAACTTATTGAATGTGCCATGCCTTGCAGACAGAAAGAGTATTCTCTCCTATTAGAGTAATACAATCTCCAAGAGTCAGTCAGACCCAAATCATTAAGCAATTTATGCAGACATTCTTGAGCAGGAGAAAGAGACCCGACATTACAAGGTCATGATCTATCAAGCATGGGGTCCATGACTGTGGTTAAAATCTCCCCAAACAGTATCTTGTAGCTACCAAAACTGGCTAAAACAAAGGACATTTGAAAAAAGTCTTCTTGTTAAGTATTAGGAGTATATAAATTACAGATTGTCACATCTCTCCCATAGAGATTCCCCAATAACATTTGGAATCTGCCTTTGGGGTCTGTAATATGTGAGTGCTTAATAAAAATGTATGCCTTTTCTTATTAAAATTGCTACACCCATTTTCTTTGCTGAGAAACAGCAATGTTCCACCGAGCCAACCCAGTTACATGCAAGTGTGTCTGCTTCATTTGAGGTCAAATGGGTCTCCTGCAACAGAGCAATATCAACCTTGTAGTTGTTCAAATGATTTAAAATGTTATATCTTTTGACTGAAGAATCCAACCCTTGCACATTCTAGGTATTAATGTTCACAGAACTCATTACTAGAAATTGAAGTAAGATGAGTAAATAACATAATAAGCCACAACCTTAAATGTAAACATGTACTAAAAGTGAACCTAAGTTAGGTTTCTGCCAGGGGCAATAACAACTATTGAAAGAACATGATAGTTAAAATACTAAAGCCCCAGACACGGAGCCTAAAAGTTTCACAAATTCCATACTTATTAATACTAACAGGTCTATAAAGTAAGATTTCCTAATACTATTACCAAAAACAATATTACCAATCCAGAGAATTATCCCACTCTCTCCTTAAAACACTGAGCAGACTGTGTGACTGTACACTGAAGAAAAACCTCAAAGAGACCACACACAATCTATAGATGCCTTAATGTGACATACCCACATTTAATAGCTTGAAACAGTAACATATTCAAAGTACTAAATAAATATCAAAAAGTTGATGTGAGGCAGCACTTGGCCACTATCCCCAGTAAAGTGAAGCTTAACCTTAAAATGATTCACAAGGCATACATTGGTATCTAGAAGCAACACTTTTCAGCATACCTGCTATTCACTGAATGACTTAAAAAATCCTTTGTGCGATACCCAATCTGCCAAAAATCAAGCCTTAAGCTTAGAATTCAGAAGCATAATTTGTACCGATAGTAGGCCAGCCCAAAGAGTCACAATCCATTTTCTACAGCCATAGTATCCTAAAAAAAATTGCAATTTCCCCAAGAGAAATGCTTGAGAGGATACCCACAGTTAAGGACACATAATGCAATTTATAAGCTCCAGTTTAGGCAAGCTGGATTAAGGTCTGACAACTGTCCCATAAGGCTTAAAAAAATCACTGTGCCTTACTGCAGGAAAAATCTAGATCTAATGACCAGGCCACAGGAACTGATGCAAAAGGAGGGCAGGGTTTTATTCAACTCTAAAACTTGATTAGTGTTTTGCTCATAAAAGTGCTAAAACTTTATGAAAATGCATAGCTCTTGTCTCACTGTGTTTAACAAACATGACACTTCTAGAAAACCTATATAAATAATTTCTGTACAGTTAGTATTATCCCAAGAAAAAAACTGCTAATCAATTATTTATAACCCTGGGGGGGTATTAGCACTAGGGATATAAACTCCAAGAGTAAGGAGATACAACCTTAAGAAACATTTGCTGTCCCCTGACATCAAATTGCCATCCTATCATACCAAGCACAAGACTGAACAAGACCCCCCAAACCAAATAAGATGGGCGGCATAAATACAGCAACACATCAATTACTGACATAACTTGTTAATAAAGGGCTTAACTAAATAAGTAAAAAGGATCTCTACCAGCCCATGCACCGAAACTGAAACAAGTGCAATGACATAGTATAATACTGACCTCTACCCTCAATAGTAGCCCCATGTCAGATCCAGATGTGTGCACCTCTTATTCAAGAGCATAGGTAAGATTTTACTTTTACACACTTGGCAAAACTACCACTCAAAAAAGGAATTATTTAGGAAGGGCATCTAACATAAAATAACACACACAGATAAAATAGAAATGCAACTCAAGTCTCAGGTGTATTGTAGACCACCTCAGTCATGTGCACAAACATGACCAACCAGAATAGCCATCCTAGGAAGCAGGTTTCCCAGACAGAAACAGGAACTCAAAACATGGAGAATTCTTCTCAAGTGCCAAAAGTCTCAATGTCCTCCACCAAAAAGCCTGGAGGAAAAGATTCTGAAAACATATCAGCCACAGGGCTGATTGGATCTCTAAGAACTGCATGGTACATCCAGCACCTGTATGTTCAGACTATTTTTGGAAGGATTAGCGCTGTAAGCTGACCAGTCTCTAATGTGGACAGATTTGGAATTCACAGCTCCTAGGTAATTAGCTTTATTCTTATAGAAGGTTTGTTTCTTACTAGTAATTGTATTGGTCCAGGCAGACAATTTAGGGAGCATAGATTTGATATTGGAAACTCTTAAGTTGTGTAGTAGCACTGGGATATATGTATGCACTTGGGCACCAACCTCTGCTGTTGTCATTGAGTTAATCACATGTACATTGTGTTTGCTCCTGGCAGTGCAAGCTGGACATTCTGAAATACAGTCAACTGGCCTATGAAAGTTTTCTGTGACAGTTGGGGCCTGTACAGGATTCATAATTCTGTGAGGTCTCTTCACTAGAATATTTGCAGATTCTAACCAATGGTTGGAATAAAGTCCCAAACTTCAGAAGCCATGTTTAAATTATGAATACCCCCACCTCTTGTGAGCACAAGCACAGCTGGATATTTTATATAATAAGACACATTTAGGGCTTGTAACACATATCTGATACCCCATAAACTTTTCTTTTTTTTATAATTTCAGCTGATTCCTGAAAATGTAAATCCTTTCCTTAGCCCAGTAAAGAGCCCTTCTTTGCCTTGCAGTCGCCAGAATCTCCTCTTTTATGTTGAACCTTAGAAATCTCACAGCCACCAGTCTTGGTCTCTGACCTTGTTTTGGGATCAGTTTTAGTGCTATGTGAGCCCTTTCAATGTCTAAAGGCCACTGCCAGTGAAAACTTAAAATAAAAGGAACGAATTCTTGAAAAAAAAATCTAATAATGCCATTCCCTTCAGCCATTTCTGGAATCCCCACCAGTCTCAGATTGTTTTATCTAGATCATCAACCTTAGTGCCCAGATACTCTAACTTTGAGATGTTTTTCTGAGTTTTATCCTTCACAATGGACAAGGTTTCTTCTAACAATACCAGTCTTTCTTCAAGTGCATTTATTCTATCTTCTGTAACAGTTGATCTATTTTTCTCAGTCCCTGCTTGTTGTTTTAATGTGCCACTATCAAGATGCATACTGTGATTTTTTTCTTTAATGTAGTCCAAGGTGCGTTTTCCCAATTTTTTTGTAGTTATCATACTCCCACCACTTCTGTTGCCTGAGGATCCATTGAATCTAGGTGGCGAGACACCAGTCTGTCCAGCAGCCATCCCCGTTCTGATGAGCCTGCCACCCAGCAGACAGTTAGTAAGGTAAGTGGTACTGCACAAATTTAGGTATAATTCTTGAACTAGAAAACAGAATATTGCCCAAATCAGCCTTTGTGTAAACTAGCCTGCTATCTAATAAACATACTTCAGGAAATGAGTGATACTTCATAAAAAATTACTTAAATCCTGATCGAATCACTTTTAGGTGGGCAAGTTCTGTCATCAGTCAGCCATCACACACTAGCATCGGCACTTGTTTCTCATTCCCAAAGAGTTAAGATTAACACAGAATCCAGCATTATTTCCTTTTTTTTTAACATATCACTATTTTCTCTCCTACCTTTGCTGAGCAGTCCCAGCAATCATCCAGATCTGGCACATGAATTTAGATGTCCAAGCCCACAGCCCAGCTGGTAGGCAGGTTCCCCCTCCTACAGGGACCTGCAACACAGACCTGCAGGGCATGGCCATCAGCCTGCATGATCGCCTCGCAATTTCTGCCATTTTATGTTCCCCTGGAGCTGGATGTGCAATGGCATCAGTGCACCATCATGTGGATGCCCGCTACACTCCACCCCCTAGAGTGTGCAAGCTACCTGTAGTGCATCTGGTCTCCACCAGTCACCACTGCAGAGCAACACAGCTTACCCAACCCACCCCAGAGGGAGGACAGCAGTCATGGGAGGCTCAATCCTCCCTCTTCGCTGCCAACTCCAAGCAATTTTAGTCCATTCCTGAACCTGGGTCACCATCGTGCTGCAAGGTGTGGCGTCCAGCACCTCAACCCTCAGTGCCACTGGGCTGGCCACCAACATTATCTTTTGGGAATAAGGAAACAAATGCATGTTCTTTCCAGGCTCAGCATAATGAAGGCATACCAAGTACCATACAAAATGAACATTCAGGATCAGAAAGCTCTAACACAACAAATTAGGAGGCCCCCAAGCAAGAAAACTCCTCAAACCAAGGAACTAGATTTTCAAGGTCATATGCTTCCTTGTTTAGACAGTCTGAATATCCTGCAAAATGGCATAATGCTTTAAGGTTTTTATATAAAGGAGGAATTGAGATTTTCCCTGACATAAAATGAATTGCAGAAATTTTGCGAAAGGAGACAATGCAATTTACTGCAGGAGAAACATATGCTTTAATACATATTTCAGGACAGTCATTGTTTGATGTGAGCTTTAAACTTACCAGTGGTCTGAAAAAGCTTTGGCTGAAATATCAGACTTTTAACAAATATTCCCTTATGGTCTCCCGTTGAAGTAATACTCTTTACTAAAGCCACAAACAAAACAGTGACGATATTGTTTAGAAATGAGGGGGTAAGTGTTACAGGTCTTGGGTGGGATATTCAGACTGCGCCAGGCTGTGGTGCAAGCCTGGGTGCAGTGCAACTGGGATGCGCCTGGGCGTTGACAGGGTGATATTCAACGGAACTGCTCCATGGCACAGCATCATTGAATATTGCTCCTTGGCCACCCGCAGTGTGACTGGTGCAGTGGCACTGCACCAGTGCAAAGTGGCCAGAGTGGAGCAGGGGGATGCACTAGCACAAGTGCCATTGTGCTAGGCTCATCAACCGCGATATTCAAAAGTGCACATGCAAATGGGGCCATAATGCATGCAAGATGCAAATGGGGCCATTTGCATGTCATTATGGCCCCATTTGCATGCAGGTGCACTGATCCCCGATGACTTGCGCCTGGAGCCCTGCCAAGCTGCAGCCATTGGGGACTTCCCCCCTGCACCAGTGACAAAGTGCCCCACTGCCCAATCGCGGGCATAGGGACTGTAAATGAACATCCTATATCCCTGGTGGTCCAGTGGGCCACTCGCAGCCCGATTGCAGGTGTCAGTAATAATGTTTGACAATCCAATCCATCCCTGGTGGTCCAGCAGTACCCCTCCTCACCTGTCCACTGAGCTCCACCACTCCGTTCCACCCCCGGCAGTGGTGGGTGGCAGCCCCCCACCCACTAGCTGCCCCGCCGCCTGCCAACTGACTCTGTATGGTAGGGCTGTATGCCCATTGGTCCACAGCATGGGCCAATGGGCATGCAATCTGTACTGCATTACACAGTCCAGTAATGTGAATGGATCCATTCACTTATCTGGTCTGAGTAGTATGGTATGCAGTGGACCAATGGGTGTACAGCCCTACCGTACGGAGTCAGTCGGCAGGCGACGGGGCTGCTGGCGGGTGCAGAGCTGCAGCCCACTGCTGCTGAGGGAGGGAGTGGGGTGGTGGACCTCAGTGAGTGGGTGGGGAGGGAGGTACTGCTGGACCACCAGAGATGGATTGGATTGTCAAATATTATTACTGACACCTGTGATCGGGCTGCGAGTGGTCCACTGGACCACAAGGGATATGGGAGGGGTGTATATTAATGTACTCCTACCCGTGATCAGGCTGTGAGTGATCCACTGGACCACCAGGGATATGAGAATGTTCTCCTATTACTACATATGCCAGCGATCAGGCATGGGGGGGGTCGCTACCATGCAGGTGCCACCGGAGCTCGGGTGGCCACCCACAGCTGGCAGCTGCTGTGTTGTGTCCTGCAATACAGTAGCTCACCTGTGGTTAGCCAGCTGTTGCTCCCTTTTTTTTTGCTCACCTGTCTGCAGCACAAGTAGGGGTTGCACCTGCATGGGCTCAGCACATCCCGGGCTGAATATCGGGATGTGAGGACTATGTACGAGCACGCCCCTCTACTTGAGCCGCATACATTACTGAAGCACTCTGGCAAATCGGGATTTGTGCCAGGCACATTCCCCTTTTGAATATCATGCCAGGGCACATCAGTGGGTTGTGCATGGCCATCTGAATATCCCACCCCTAGTGTATTGGCTAAAGCAAAGATAAACAATACAAGGGCACCCTGAGGCCATTTTTAATGTGAAAATATTTGGACAGGAGGCTGGAAAGCCAGGCTAGTACTTAACACAACAGATGCGGGGTGGCAACACCTGCCCAAATTTTTTTTTTAGGGAGAGACAGGTGAGTATTGTTTAATGCAGGGCAGCCAAAAACTTGCTATCAGTGCTGGGCCACCAAACATCTCAGTAGCATGTGTGACAGACTAAAATGCACATTATGTAGTGAATTAGGGCACACATGGTGGCAGTGCAGAAATGAACAGATATGCAAATTATGTAAGACAAGAAGTCATACATATCAAACATGCCACTGGGCTGCACATAACCAGCCTGACCAATCTGACAATGAAGAACAACACCTACCAGTGGCAACAGCACAGACGGCCAAAACAGCACCACACTCTAGGAATGACTTCTCTCAGGTAAATGATCAGACAGAAAGAAAAAACAACACCGACAATAGAAAGAGCAGAACCCACGTTAACAGAAGTAGCAGAGAGAACAGAAATCCCTGAAGTAGTTGAGGCCCTACCCCAACCACAAGCTGAAATGATCAGGGAAACTCCAAAGGAAGCACAGGCAGCAATTTCACAGCCAGAAAATATGCCCCCCCAAACCCCCTAGAGAACAAGACAGAAGAAGGTCAAGCATTAGGAAATGATAGAATTGGGCTAAGCCTATACATAAACTACCCCAAACAGTGGAAATGCTGCTTACAAACAGATTTGAACAGTTGATAGATTACCCTGGCACATCAGGTAATGAGTCAAATGAGTCCTCTATAGTACCCTTAATACCAGAACAGGGCTCCGATTCAGAGGATCCACCCCCTGACAGAGTAGCTCCTGAAACAGTACCCCCACCAGGGAATCCAGCCAGACTGAAGGCTAAAAAGAAACTTAAACATACAGTACAAGGCTAACCAGAAGCCAAAGGAAAAAAAAAAAAACACCATGATTCAGGAATAAGAAAGTGTTCCAAAACCTGCTTAAATGGAACGCACATTGCCAGTATATACCATCAATGCGAACAGCATAAAGAATGTGAATGAAAGAATGGCAGTGTTCTCACATATGAAAATATAATTCCTAGTAGGGCTCTCGTCCTAGATTTCATATTATTTTGTCTGATTACTATTTATGCAGCCTAAACTAAAACAGACAGGATATAATTATTTTGAACCATACAGCCATACCTCTGCTCAGCACAAAATATAATAGTGGGAGGCAATTTTAATTGCAGTATTTCTTTAAATCATAGAGGGAAAGCAACAGAAACAAAAACAAAATGTTTTGTGACATGACATTTTTGGCCAAAATGATTCAAGATACAAATCTACAAGATGCTTATTTATGGAATACAGGACAACGTGACCCAACATTTCGTAAAGAATCACTAGTTACCAGGACTGCTTACTTCTTTTTTAATCACCCTAATCGTTCATTCAGCCCAAATGAGAGCAGCAGAATTTTCAGATCATAATATTCTAAAAGTAGTTACAGTTAATATTAACACACTTCCAAATGGCCTAGGAACATGGGCATTCAGTTCATCCTTATTAACACAACCAGACTTTGTCACAGATATTCAGTAATTTTTTAAATGCTAGAAAATCTGTATACATTATATATGATGATCCAGGGCAGTGTTGGGAAGATACCGTTATAGAATTAACATCACTTCTCAAGAATAACAACAGAATATATAGGAATAATGCATATATGCATTACCTACAAAATAAAAAACAATTGCAGAAGTTATTAACACTTTCATATACAATAGTGTGGGACTATGCACAGCAAATACAAAATATTAAAAATGAAATTACTCAGGCCGGCCTAGTGGTGCGGAGGGTTGAGGCGTTGAGCACCACACCTCGCACCATGTTGGTGACCTGTGTTCGGGAACGAGCACAGGTTGCCGTGGGTTGGCTGGGAGGAGATAGATTGAGCATCCTGTGGACTGCTCTCTATCTCCAGGGAGGGAGGTTACAGTGGCCAGTGCTTGCCTGACCCCTAGTGAAGGCTGAAGCTTGACAGTATGAAGCTGCATCACAGGGAGTGGGGGCAGCAGTTGCTTGACTGGTTCACACATGGGAGTGTGCACAGGCTCAGTTGCTTTCATCTTTGCATGCCACTCACCTACAAGAGGGAAAAAACAAAGAATGATGAGGGGGAACTCACAGGCCCCACTCCTGTCTAGCCACAGTGCAAATGGATTTGGTTTCAGTAAGGGAAGGGCCCCCTCTGTCGACCCATCAGGGGGGTAATCCCTGGGGTACTGCACTGGCTGGTGGATGCCAGGATGATGGGGCTGGGTCCCCCCCCCCAGACTGAGAGGGTCGAGGAGTAGGAGAATAAAAAAAATGAAATTACTCGGTTTCACACTCAGCAGAAGAACAGCAACAACTAAGATTTGGAATACAGGTAAAAAAGATGAACTTAGTCCATATTAAAGTTATAAAGACAGAGTAGCCCAAAAACATATGGCATGCATTTTTGATAGTGAGCAGGTATTACACTCAGATACAGAACATCTTCTAAACATAGTATCATGACACTCAATAAAATTGTTTAAGAAAACACATAATAATGATTTCTCACTAGAATCCCTTTTTGAAACAATAACTGTCCTGCAACCAACACCTCAATCTCCCACACACATGACAGAAGATGTCACTCAGTCAGAAGTATAGAAGGCAGTATCATTGGTAGCAACAGAGAAACCTTCAGTGGCAGACAGGCTAACAGGAGAGTTATACAAATTAATAGGAAATATCTTCACGGCTGAATTAGCTTATTTACCTATTAGACAAGGCAGACTAGGGATGATAAACCTTATTGTTTTTTTTTTCTATGGCCTCTTCATTTATACAAACCTTAGACCCTTGTTAGAATATGTAGACCAACAGTAGGAATAATTCTTATTGTGTACATGCAGTAAGTGGCTATGAAAATGGCAAGTACATCAACTATGACCTCTCCTGCGTTCAGCAGCAGTGCCAGGATATATTAGAGAAACATTTGTAAAGTTAAGAATCTGGCAAGTAACAGCCAGATGGTGCTGACCACTTCTAGGAAGCAACTATACAAAGAGGGTTGCCCATCTAAAGGGGCAGACCCCATTGTCCCAAGGCCCTGTTCCAATAAGTGTGGGAAGCTCAGGGGATGGGGAAGGGCTGTGGAAGGGGAGAACCAAGAAAGCCGTGAGGTCACGGAAGGGGAGGACCTGCTGAGGTCACTGAAGTGGTGGGAAAAGGGGAGTGGTGGGAACAGTGAGGTGGCAACAGGAGATTGGCCCAGGGGAGCCAGCGGGAGGCACAGATGGGTCCCCTTATAGGGGGCTGCATGACAGAGGGAGCTAACAAAATTGCTCCAAGAGTTTTTTGCTCTGGAAGCACATTAGTTTGGTGAACTTTTGAGCCATCAGAGGCATTTACTAGAATCAGGTATTTGGAGTAATAAAAATATATAAAAGAAGAGAAGAATGAGATAGATAAAGTTAATTATAAAATTAATTATGATCAAATTGTACTTGGAGATCTGATCTGGAGGCAACATGGAAGGCTGAGAGGATTTGGCAGCATTTGCAGGGAGTAATTCAGTTTTACACAATGCACAAGGTAAGCAGCAAATGAAGTATCAGACTGGGAAAGCTTTGTGAGTGCTGGGGAAGAATTTGCATGGAAAAGGCTGTGATTTGAATATGCCAGTCAGAAAACCTGACTCAAATGTTGCTCATTGCTTATTTAGTTTATCCCCACTGCAGTTCAGCTTTGGACATTAACTCATTCTATCCTATTGTCACTTAGAATGTTCAGGTACCCTCTGCCTGCTGCTAGAACACCTGTGTGCCTGAAGGGGTTTTAGATCTGCAGCACTCATACAAACACACTGTGCTTAAACCTACATATCTTAAAAACCGTACATCCAATTTTAAAACTGTAAAAAGAAAAGTTTTTCAGGACAAAAGGTTTTTGAAAATGAGTGAGGTTTGGTAATGTCTATTTAACTGGATTTAATGTTGTGTGAGGTTGTTTTCATATTTTAATAAATTCTGATGATTTTATCTAAATATAATTATGCTCTGTTTACTTAGTCATGCAAAAAATATTAAATTTCTGTAAAATTGTTGATTAAAATTGTTAAAAATATACAGTTAACATCTGTCATTGTCTAAATATAAATGTTGCAAGTTTTTTACCATTTTTTTAGTCAGAAATCAATATCAGAATCTCTTGTTATTACAGTTTGAGTTTATTGTTCCACTCCACTGGTTGGAATTTTGCAGTGTTAATTCTTCTTACCCACTGATTTTAGTTTATGAATCTGATTATCAATTTGTTTGTTTTCCCTAGTTTAGTAAGAACATATTTACACATTACCTTAGAAGTACATATCAGGAAGTGATGCAGGAAGGAAGTGCTTTGTGAGGTCAAGTGATGTAAACAGGAAGAACACTTCCAGTGTAGGTCAGTGAGCTGACACAGGAAATGGATGCATTTGTTAGTGCTGGAGGTCTCTCTATGATTAATTGCATATTTGCTGTAGCTAAAATGTGTAATTTCATTGAAATAAACTATTTTATGTTTGTAATAAAATCCCATAATAAGTATAGGAAACTATATTTTATTTGTGCTGTTTGCTTTATCATACTGTAAATGAAGCATGATGTTGTTCATGTAAAGGTTCACAGTCGTTCAGTAAACAGCATGTTACATAAATCTGTGTATTATTTAATTTTCTGGCATAGTTTATTTTCTGGGGGT
Source organism: Neoceratodus forsteri (assembly GCA_016271365.2). Classification (NCBI taxonomy): domain Eukaryota; kingdom Metazoa; phylum Chordata; order Ceratodontiformes; family Ceratodontidae; genus Neoceratodus; species Neoceratodus forsteri. The sequence continues at coordinate 413,834,107 of CM057457.1, read as the reverse complement.
TGTATTATGGGATGGTTTAAGGTGAGGGAACGACTGTATGGTGAAGCACTGTGTGTTAGTGGCGGGGGTCCTGGTCCTGCATTCATAATACAGGCTCAGATGCACTTCATATGTTCTGGGGAAATTAGAGGGCTGTATGCATGTAATAATGGTGCTAACAGACACTATAGATACATTATGGGTATAATGATAGGATGATGAAGTTTGAAAAGGCACTGGTAATTTGGGTATACTGTGTCATGGGGAAGAGGGTGGGTGTGCCTGTACCAAGGAATGATGCTCATAGGCACTGCAGTCATTTTGCATCATGAACTGGCATCCGTCCTTGGGGGTATACTCAGTTGTAGGGAAGCAGGTGGGGCTGCCTGCAGCTGCTAATGGTGTCCATACGTCATGCAGAAACATTGTGGATACACATACAGGGTGATGACATGGGCACCTGTAAAGGTTGTGTACTATGTGCTGTGTCACATGGTTTGCCTGCATACACATGTGATATGTTGCAACATTCAGTATGGTGCACTGTGTGGGTGGGAAGGAGTGTGGGTATGCCTGCACCATGGAGTGATGCTCATTGGTGCATGTGTGTACTGTGTGCTATGTTTCATTTGAATGGAAAGTCATACACTGGCACTGATCACATCACAGTGCATCAGAGATAAGGGATGGTCTAAAACATTATGAGCACAAGGGACTAAAGTGGTTGTGGAGTGATTTGAATGTGAATAGAACATTACAGTGCATCTGAGGGTAGTGTTGGAATGAATCTTGATGTGTACAATGCACTACACCATGGTGACTGAGGAGGGATCCATATCAGTAATGCACATCACAGAGTGTCAGAGATAAAGGTTGGACTGAAGACTGATGAACAAATGGACTAAATTGGTGACTCTGGTGGGATTTGAACCTGAACAGCACTTTACAGTGCAGTAGAGGTTGGGGCTGGACTGACACCAGATCAGTCAATGGACAACATCATTGACTGTGGAAGGATCTGAACCTGAAATGCACTTCACTGTTCACTACAGTTTGGAGCGCGATGGATGCATGATAAGGAGATAGATTTTATAAGTGTCTGTGGAGGTATTTGAGCCTGAGATTTTACAAGTGGCTGTGGAGGATTTGAGCCTGAAGAATGCTTTACAGTGCTGCAGAGATTGGGATGAACTGATGTCATAATGAATTGATGGGCTACACCAGTGGAAGTGGAGGGTTTGAACATCAAATGCACTTCACAGTGCATTATGGGATTGGTCTGGACTGATGCATGGTAAGTCAATAGGCGACACCATCAGCTGTGGAGGATCTGAACCTGGAAATGCACTTCACTGTTCACTACAGTTTGGGGCTTGACTGACACATGATAAGGAGACAGATCTTAAAGTGGATGTAGAGGATTTGAACCTCGAAGAATACTTTACAGTGTATCACAGATTGGGGCTGAACTGATGTCATATGAATTGATGGACAACACCAGTGGATGTGGAGGGTTTGAACATGAAATGTACTTCACAGTGCATTATGGGATTGGTCAGGACTGATGCATGGCAAGTCGATGGACAACACCATCAGTTGAGGAGGGATCTGAACCTGAAATGCAGTTCACTATTCACTACAGTTTGGGGCTCGACTGATGCATGGTAAGGAGCTAGATCTTACAAGTGGCTGTGGAGGGATTTTAACCTGAAGAACACTTTACAGTGCATCAGAGGTTGAGTCTGGATTGACGTCATACGAGTCGATGGACAACACCAGTGACAGTGGAGGGTGACATAGATACATAGACAGTGTCGGCAGATAAGGGCCTATGGCCCACCTAGTCTGCCCATTTGAGCTTGTAAGTTCAGTTTGTTTTCCTAGAAGTCTATTTCCCCTTACCCCTGACCTCTAGAATTCCTTTATGTCTATCCCATGCATTCTTAAATCCCGTGATTGTTTCATCCCCCACCACTTCCTCTGGCAGGGTGTTCCACTTGTCCACCACCCGTTCTGTGAAGAAATTCTTTCTCATGTTTCCTCTGAATATCCTCCTCCAACTTCATCCCATGCCCTCTAGTCCTGAAACATCTTTTCGCTTAAAATAGTGTTTTCCTGCACTCTGTTCCTCCTGTAAGATACTTGTATGTCTCTATCATATCCCTCTCTCCCTCCTCTCCTCCAGGGAGTACATGTTCAGTTCCTTCAACCTGTCTTCATAGGATTTGTGATGCAACCCATGCACCATCTTTGTTGCCCTCCTCTGAACCTTCTTACCCTGTCTATGTCCTTACGCAGGTATGGTCTCCAGAACTGTACACTGTACTCCAGGTGGGGCCTCACTAGTTCAGTGTGTATTAGGAATTATGACCTCCTTTTCCTGCTGGTGATGCCCCTGCCTATACATCCCAGCATCTATTTGCTTTACCTGATGTCTTGTCACACTGTTTCCTACCTTGAGGTCATCAGAGATGACAACCCCAAGATCCTTTCCTGCTTGGTGCATGCTATATCTTCACCCCCAACTGATATATTGTGCCAGGGTTTTTGTGCCCCCTATGCATTATCTTGCACTTCTTTGCATTAATTTCAACTGCCAAACCCTTGACCATTCTTCAAGTTTCTGCAGGTCCTTCTCATTCTGTCTACACCCTCTGGTGTGTCTACTCTGTTACAGAGCTTTGTGTCATCAGCGAACAGTGAAATTCTGCCTTCTATATCCTGTGCAATGTCACTGATGAAGATGTTAGAATAGTACGGACCTTTACTGTCCCTGTGGTACCCCACTGGTCACTCTTCCCTCTGTGGAGTGACAGCCATTTACCACCACCTCTGTGTCCTGCCACCCAGCCAGTTACCTACCCCCACACTACTGTCCTGCCCACACCCATATTCCCCAGTTTGTGTAATAGTCTTCTATGTGGCACAGTGTCAGAGGCCTTGCTGAAGTCCAGATAGGCCATGTCCACTGCCCTCCCTGATCCACCTCCTAGTCACCCAGTCAAAAATTCAATGAGGTTGGTCTGACATGACCTCCCCTGGTGAAACCATGCTGCCTTGGTCCTGTAGTCCATTGACAACCAGATGTTCCACCAATCTCTCCTTCAGTAGTGCTTCCATGATCATTCCCACTACTGAGGTGAGGCTGACTGGTCTATAGTTCCCTGCTTCCTCTTTGTTCCCACTTTTGTATAAGGACTACATCTGCTGTCCTCCAGTCTTTGGTACCTCCCTGTTTCCAGTGATTGGCTGAACAGGATAGCCAGAGGTTCAGCCACCACCTCTCTTAGTTCTTTAAGGACCCTGGGGTGCACCCCATCTGGCCCCATTGCTTTATCAGCTCTTATTACTTCCAGTTCCTTCAGGACCCTTTCTCGTGTAAGGGACTTGTGTCCATTTCTGCACCATTCTCACCTTGTGCTCCTTCAGACCCATTACCCCCTCTTCCTTAGTAAAGACTGAGCAGAAATACCTGTTCAATATGTCAGCTTTACTGTTGTCATCCTCCACTAGCTCCATCCTCCCCCTTCAGTCTAACTATCCCTCCCTTTGTCCTTCTTTTTCCTTATGTACCTGTAAAGGTTTTGTCCCTTTAACCACTGATTTTGCAATGTGTTCTTCTGTCTGAGCTTTGGCTTCCCTTACTGACTTCCCTGCCTCCTTTGTTTCTCCTGGTACTTCTCCCTATCCCTTCTGCCTGTGTCTTTTTGTATTGCCTGAATGCAGTCTTTTGGCTTTCACTTTCTTTGCTACCTCTTTGGAAAACCATAATGGTCTCCTCTTTCTTTTCCTCTTGCTAACCTGCTTAATGCATAATTCTGTTGTTCTTATAATCCCCATTTTAAATACTCCTACTGTTCCTCAATCCCTGATTCCTGTCCCATTCCCCTTAATGCCTCTTTCAAGCATCTCCCCATTTTCTAAAGTCTTCCCCCTAAAATCAGGATACGTGTTTTTGTGTGGTTTGGTTCTGCTCTTTCTGTGATTTCAAACCACAATGACTGGTGGTCACTGTTACCCAGGTGCTCCACCACTGTTACCCCCATCACACTGTCCCTGTTTGTGAGCACAAGGTCCAGTATTGCCTTCTGCTGAGTTGGTTCCATGACCAGTTGCTTGAGGAAGGCACCCTGAAGGAGTCCAGGATAAATCTGCTCCTAGTTGATGCTGCTGCTGGGATGCTCCAGTCCACATCTGGTATATTGTAGTCTCCAACCAGTACTACCTCACCCTTGTCAGCCATCCTTTGGATGGCTAGCATCAACTCCTATCTGTTTCTTCCTCCTGGGCTGGTGGTCTATAGACCACACCTGTGCGGATAGCTGGCCCCATTTTCCTTTCCAGCAACCCACAGTATCTCTCCCCATTTTGTTCCTCCTGGATCTGTGTGGCCCTTATGTCATTTTTTCACATACAGTGCCACTCCTCCTCCCTCCTGCCTGCTCTGTCTCTTCTGAATATGTTGTAGCCAGGTATGGCCATCTCCCAGTCATGGTTATCATTACACCAGGTTTCAGTGATGGCCACAATGTCCAGGTCTGACTGTACCATGACAGCCTCCAGATCTTCCATCTTGTTGCTAAGGCTCCTGGCATTTGCACTCATGGCTTTCCATGATTTGACCTCCTAGACTTTCACTGTTCTCCTCCAGCCCCTTCCTTGGTTGTCATTTATCCCTGGTTCTCCTTGCTGTCTGGCCTTCTGCTGAATTTTGCCCTTTTCTGCTTATCCACCTTTTGGACACTAATCTCCAACTTTTGCACACTGCTTTGCAGAGATAGCCCTCCTCTGGTTCACTGGTTCCATTACTAGCTGTGGGGGGTGAGCAAGTAGGTACCATCCTTGCTGGCCTGCCACCCCCTTTGCTAGTTTAAATGCTTGTCAATGTAGCATTTAAACTTATCATTAGTGCTTGATTCCCCTCCAGGGACGGATGCAGGCGTCGAGCTTGAACAAACCTCCATCCCTCCAGATGGGTCCCCGTCGCCAATGAATCCAAACCCTTCCTCACAGCACCAGTTCTTCAACCATGAGTTAAAGTCCCTGGTGCATGCACTCCTATGCTCCTTGCCTCTCACAGGTAGTACTTCTGAGAAAGTGACAGAAGTAGCTACTTGCTTGAGACCCCTCCCCAGTTTCCTAAACTCTTCCTGAACTCTCTTTGGCTCCCCATTTGCCAAGTCATTAGTACCTAGGTGGATAATGACATCCAGCTCACCTTCCTGTCTTGCCTTCCCAGTGATCCCCAGTATCTTCCTTCCATCCCTCCATGCTGTGGCACCTGGTAGGCACCTCACCTCCCTGTCCTCCCCCTCCTGTGTTCCTAGCTGGATCCCTCTTATGATGGAGTCCCCCACCAGGATTCGCTTCCTCCTCCTCTGGGGTCCACTGCTTTCCCACTGAGGTCACCTCCTTGCCTAACCTCCACATCCTTTCCTTCCACTTCCTGGGTACCTCTATTTGGTTGTCCTCATTTGCCAGTGTGGCATATGGTTCTTGAGAGAATAGGATCTGGGATGTGCCTCTGTCTGACTGCTCTAACCCTCCCTGAGCCCACTGTCATCCAAGTGCTCTTCGTTCTCGGCATCCTTTGAGGCAGCTGCATTGGACTGGGTGGTTCCTGGACAGGGGTGATGGTACTCCTGACCCAGTTTACTTCCGCTCTGAGTCTGGCTACCTCATCCCTCAGTCCGAGAGATGCATGCAGATGAGGCAGCACCTCAGTGTCCAGAAGGTCTGCCTGAATATGGCTGCCCCACAGCCACTGCATTGCACACCACTCCTACATTATACTGCAATTCCACTACTTATCTGCTACTGAAGCCTCTTTAGTTCTCTCTTTATTTATTTACAGTATTAAAATCCTGTAACTGATCCTCAGATATTTATTTGTTTAAGGAAAAAGAAACCAATAAATAAATAAATGAGTCAAAACACTTGTCGTGCTGAGGGTGGTCTTCTTCCCCCTTATGCCCCTCCTACTTCACACCTCTTACTATACCCTGTGTTTAGCTCCTGTCAATCAGATTTATCAGGGCATATAATTAAGAGTTGGGGGAACAACAGCCCAAAAACAATTATAAGTAAAGACAACACAGAAAGAAAGTATAGTGTCACTACAAGCCTACAATCTAAGTTTAAAGGAAAAATACCAGTTACCAGTTACTCTGAAGCACTGAATTGAATATGTTTCCTTCCTTCACCTTCTGGCTTCTTCTGAGAAGATGAACTTCTGTTGCTGCTTTAACTGTGACTAAGCCCCACCTCCAGTTATCACGTAGCTGAGGTCAGAGGCCAGACAATTAACACCCTTCACCCAGCTACAGGACAGTCAGACAAGCCAAGATAAAATTTGCAGCAATTAAAGACAGCACAGAATTACACCACCACTATTTTTAAATTTTCAACAGCCCAAAACAATTATAAGTAAAGACAACACAGAAAGAAAGTATAGTGTCACTACAAGCCTACAATCTAAGTTTAAAGAAAAATACCAGTTACCAGTTACTCTGAAGCACTGAATTGAATATGTTTCCTTCCTTCACCTTCTGGCTTCTTCTGAGAAGATGAACTTCTGTTTGCTGCTTTAACTGTGACTAAGCCCACCTCCAGTTATCACGTAGCTGAGGTCAGAGGCCAGACAATTAACACCCTTCACCCAGCTACAGGACAGTCAGACAAGCCAAGATAAAATTTGCAGCAATTAAAGACAGCACAGAATTACACCACCACTATTTTAAATTTTCAACAGCCCAAAAACAATTATAAGTAAAGACAACACAGAAAGAAAGTATAGTGTCACTACAAGCCTACAATCTAAGTTTAAAAGAAAAATACCAGTTACCAGTTACTCTGAAGACTGAATTGAATATGTTTCCTTCCTTCACCTTCTGGCTTCTTCTGAGAAGATGAACTTCTGTTTGCTGCTTTAACTGTGACTAAGCCCACCTCCAGTTATCACGTAGCTGAGGTCAGAGGCCAGATCAATTAACACCTTCACCCAGCTACAGGACAGTCAGAATAGCAAGATAAAATTTGCAGCAATTAAAGACAGCACAGAATTACACCACACTATTTTTAAATTTTCAACAGCCCAAAACAATTATAAGTAAAGACAACACAGAAAAGAAAGTATAGTGTCACTACAAGCCTACAATCTAAGTTTAAAAGAAAATACCAGTTACCAGTTACTCTGAAGCACTGAATTGAATATGTTTCCTTCCTTCACCTTCTGGCTTCTTCTGAGAAGATGAACTTCTGTTTGCTGCTTTAACTGTGACTAAGCCCCACCTCCAGTTATCACGTAGCTGAGGTCAGAGGCCAGACAATTAACACCCTTCACCCAGCTACAGGACAGTCAGACAAGCCAAGATAAAATTTGCAGCAATTAAAGACAGCACAGAATTACACCACCACTATTTTTTAAATTTTCAACAGCCCAAAAACAATTATAAGTAAAGACAACACAGAAAGAAAGTATAGTGTCACTACAAGCCTACAATCTAAGTTTAAAAGAAAAATACCAGTTACCAGTTACTCTGAAGCACTGAATTGAATATGTTTCCTTCCTTCACCTTCTGGCTTCTTCTGAGAAGATGAACTTCTGTTTGCTGCTTTAACTGTGATTAAGCCCCACCTCCAGTTATCACGTAGCTGAGGTCAGAGGCCAGACAATTAACACCCTTCACCCAGCTACAGGACAGTCAGACAAGCCAAGATAAAATTTGCAGCAATTAAAGACAGCACAGAATTACACCACCACTATTTTTTAAATTTTCAACAGCCCAAAAACAATTATAAGTAAAGACAACACAGAAAGAAAGTATAGTGTCACTACAAGCCTACAATCTAAGTTTAAAAGAAAAATACCAGTTACCAGTTACTCTGAAGCACTGAATTGAATATGTTTCCTTCCTTCACCTTCTGGCTTCTTCTTCAGAACTGATTTGGCCTTTACAATGCATCAGAGATTGGGGCTAGACTGATGCCAGATAAGTTGAAGGCAACACCATTATTTTTTCATTTTAAACAATCAGCAACTGTGTATTAGGGAGAAAACTCAAGTGCAGAGCATGAGATAAACATGCGACTGACCCTAACCCACTTATCATCCATAACGCAGGGAGCAACATGCCACATAGATTTTAACATAGCCATAATCTGAACATAAGCTCTTTAAAAAGTAACAAAAGGTGCTGAATTCATGTGACCACATCTAGTACATGCACAAGAAACACTCACTCTCCCATCAGGAATGCCAGCCGGATCCATAAGATGTGATCACACAGGATGACCAAAAATTATCCCCAAATGAACAAAGTAACAACTATGAAAACTTTTGTCGTAAATAAAAATAAAAACAAATAAAGTAAATACAGATTACAAATCGAGGTTTTGGCACTGAAATGAAGTGGGTATTTCAGGATAAGAGTAGCACTTCCATCTTGAATCTAAGTTTCCAGTCACCATGCTCTTCCTGCACCAGTGTGTGCTCTGACTGGTTAATGGAAATAGTGACGTGTACTATAAGCATAAAGCAAGCATGGCAACAGTGACAATCAATGTAACCAAATGGTGACACACTACAGGGCTAGGCAGGTGCAGGTGAGGGCTGTGACCCCTAACTGAAACATCAAAAAAAAAAAAAAATCACCCCACACTCCAGAGCCCAAGATCCACTTTCCCTCAGTGGCGGTTGTAAAAATATAAGTCCTTGCTTGAATTCTAAATAAGGATTTAGTCTAACATTTCAGGCACACATTGAATAGAATAGTGGAAGGCACAACAAAAGGTCTGCGTGCAGGTTCCTGGTGCTTCGACAACTAAAGGCTTCATCAGGGGATGGTGCCTGCATCTAAGACAATCCTTTATAGCAATTAAATTCAAATTGATGATGTCAGAGAATCCAACCAATCACAGAGCTCGATTTTTAAATACAGAAATATTCAGCTCACTTAGTGGTATAAATGGACTAATAGTTATAACAATTCGATATCAGTGACAACATGTTATTGTGAAAAATACCCCAAAAGACAAAATATACACCAAAGCGGTGATGGCCAATCGGTTTGCTAGAATAAAAAAAAAAACTATAAGTTATGAAATTAATTATATTGTCAACCTGATCAAGCTTAACATGTTACACTAATACAAGATGATTTGTTGTTACAATACAAACTAATGGCAGAATGAACATAATACATTTTCACAGCACATGCAAAAATATTAAATTTATTTGTATCTAATAAAGCCTGTTTTCTCAAAATATCCAATGGAACACACATTATATTAGGTAAAATCAGTAAGGGTATGATGTCCCCTATTAGCTGGTACAACTCAATTCAACAAATGTAAACAAATGCTTGAGCTGCACCAAGAGAGAAGATATGGCAATAATTGGCGTCATCAGGCACTACAGCACATGATTTAGGACGCCATATGGCGTCATCAGGAAAAAGAGGTATGTTTTTTTATGACGCCATATGGTGTCATCAGGAAGGAATGAGTTAAGAATGGTGCCATGATTTCAATGTTAATTTCATTCCACTTTCATTGTCGCTGGCAAATCACAAGTGAGCATACCTTTGAGCAGCATGAAGAAGGGAGAGTGATTTTCGGGAATGGCAGTGTTAGTGAACCGCAAGTTTTTGCAGTGTGATGAAGGTCTGGGTGGTGAGTAGGTGAGAGAGGTTTTGCACCAAGAAAAGAAGCAGGGTATGGGAACAGCAATCCTATGGGGGCATTCAATTGCAAGGGGAGAGGGGGGAAAGGCAAGGGGAAGTCTGGACTCCAAAGGAGGTGCTGGAAGCTGGGACCATTGCATGGGACGGCGTGTGACATAATTGCCACATGGTACAGGACCGAAGGGTGAGGCAGGCACACAAAGAACAGGAAGAAGGTTTTCTGTACAATGACGGTCCATAAGGAACTAGAAGGAGGACAGGATCAGATCTATAGTACAGTAGCTTCCTGCTTTACATTGTTTTTCATGGATTCTATTTGGTAGAATGTTATTTCTTTTCTTTCTTACTAGTAAGGAGCTAGCAGGGTATTGTTTGGGGCCATTGGAATTTTGAAACCTGTTTTGGTAGCTATAAGTGGGCTCATTGTTTGGTTCACTGTGTGGCAGGCTGCATTTGCAGAGGCCTATTTCTTCTGTTTTAAAACATTATTGGTGGAATTTAACTGGGTCTGTTTCTTTGAATTGGAGACCTATATCTTCTAATTCCAAGCCTATTTTGATGTGTTGTTGGTGAAGCTGTTTGAATTGGAGTCCTCTTTCTTTGGGTAGCAAACCTATTTTGGGGACTTTGAGTAGAATTGTGATTCATTGTTGCTGGCTTCACTAGCTGCAAAGTTTGAGTGCACAGTGGGGGAAGGGTGCTAATGGTCTGACCCAGTACCGTAGGAAGGGTGGGGTGGGGCACCAGCCCCAGATGCATACATCCAAGGGGCGCAACCTCAGTACAAAAAAAAAAAAATGGTGCTAAAAAAAAAATAATTCTAACTTCTGCCAGCAGGGGCGCATCCCCGCGGGGGGGTCACATGGTCCGCGCTCTCTGTCTGGAGAAAAGTCACATGGTACTCACAAACAGACAGTATTTAAGGAAGGGGCGCCGGAGTCTCGCGGAGTTGATGAGAGAGGAGAGCGAGACGACGTATAGAGAGAGAGAGAGACGACGAGAAAAAAAAAGTATACTGTTACTGTACATAACACAGCACAGTTTGAGTTTAGAGACTTGTCTTAGAGAGCAAGACACAAGCGAGAGGCAGACAGTTGAGTCCAGTGAGTGTGGCAGTTAATTAAATTATTACAATTTCATTAAGAGAGAGAGACTGTAGAAGCCTGAGAAGAAGAACGACCGAGCGTGCATTGCTGCTGTGAGAGCCGAGTTGACTTGACTGACTGACTAGCCGGGGCCCGAGTGGGCTGGGGCGCTGCTGGGAGGAGTTGGAGTGGATCAGGTCACTCAGACAGTCAGTGATGTGATTGACAAGTAACAACCAACGTCGATTAATTTCCTACATTTTTTTTTATTTTATTCGTGCTTAACTTAAGTTGTGCCTTTCCTTGTCCGGTTGTCCCTTGCTTGCCTTGTGCGGCGGCGTCCTCCTCTGACTGACTGTCTGGCTCTAGTCGAGCCCTCCTCCCGTCACCGCCATGCCACGAGATCAGACATGTTCCGTAATCTGTTCGGGTAGTAGGGTAACTTAGGGTACAGGGCAGGCTGAGGCGAGCCGAGGAAGGGATTACATTGAAATTAGCGAGGCGAGCGCACCCCCCGATTCAGATTCCTAGGCAGTGGGAACAAAGGGACCAGTCTCCAGAGCAAGTACAGCAAGGGAATTGATCAGTAGTAGTTAATGAGTCCCCAAATGATGGTGCGCGGTATATATGTCTTCAGCCGGCACCAAAACCCCTCCCGGTCGCCATAAGTTTTAATAAGTCATCTAGCTCAGAGGGTGGTGCACCCCACAGCAAATCAGCACGCTAGGTCCTTTCTACGTACGCAACCCACCTTACAGAAATTTTATTTAAATAGAAATTTAAAAAAAAACTTTCTCTACTGGCTCGCCTCCTGCGAAGCCCTCCCCCATCACCATCGATCGCAACCAGCGGGTGGAGAGAGAGCTAAGCAAGGTTGAGAGTGTAGCACGAGCTGCAAGCGTGAATAGACTGGGTGCAACCATTTCCTAGGAAACGAGTGAGGCTTTGCATGGAGCTTACTGCCGTTGTGCTTTGGTTGCCTCTGGATATGTTTTTTTATTATTATTATTAGTTATTGTTTTTATCTGAATGTGTTCATCTCCTCTTTACATTTGAGAGAGACGTGCTGACCTGTGACATACAGCAGGGGCAGACACACTAGTTCATCTTTGCATTTCTGAGTCCGGTTTTTGATTAATTTATCAGTTTGGTAGAAACATGCTTTGCTATCAGTCTGCATCCTTTCACTGCTTGTGCAGTCTCCACGAGTGCTCCCGTGACATCTCTTTATGGAGTGATACAGAGTCTCAACTGTGCCTGGATCATGCCGATAGAACTGGCTTCACTATTGATGTGTTGATTGAAATGTGGAATGCCTTTTTTCATTCAATAAAGTATTTGTCTCTCAACTGCCTTTTGCCTGTTTATTCAGGTTTTGCACATGTAAAATGAATTCCGATGAGGCATCCCCACCTCTATAGTTATTACTGAGTGAGTGCCTGGATCCCTGTCACTGCGTTCATCACACTCCGGTGCAGCTGACTGTGTTACTCATGTTGTGACAAATTACTGTACCTATTGGAGAAAGCACATCGCCTGGTTGTACGTGTTGTGCAGAAGAGGCTGGTGTAGCCAGTAGTTTGACTTTGTTAATATTTTTCTCTTATTTTGCATAAATTTATAAATCTGCATGGTTTGCTGCATGCCTCCTCAATACCCAAGTTAAGTTAAAAACAGTATTTGACAGAAGAAGGAATGCTGAACTCGGGAGTGTTGCTCTTATGTGTAAACTAGGGCTGTAACTGGTAAAAATCACAGACAGTCGAGCCGTGACACTGAGCACGCGATCATACATATGCACATGTTTGAGCACATGACCAGCGTCACAGCTCGGCTTTCCCACCATGATTTTTACCAGTTACAGCCCTCTACACATAAGCGTGACTTTCTGAGTTCAGCTGTCCTTCCTCTGTCAAATGCTTTTTTTAGCTGAACTTGGGTAATGGGGTGTGCAGAATCATTCTCCAGGCACTCGGTGCCATTTAGACATGTGACGCCGTCCTGATCAGTTTTGCTGTGGATCACATGGATTTGGAATTTATGTAAAATAAGAAAATATTAACAGAGTCAAACTACTGGCCACCAGCCTCTTTCTACAATATGTACACCAGGTAATATATTTTTCCCAGTCCCTAAAGTCAGAGGCTAGGAACTTGACAGTAGCCCTTTAAATGCACTCTTTCCACTGTGTGTTGCTTTTGATAAGTAGTTTTAGGTTACATAGCCCTAAATCTTACCGATGAATAAGCCATGGCAAGGGGGATACCACCCACCATCCCACTGATTCCATGTAGTCAACCTTATACTTACTGAGGTGTGTGAGAGCCATACCTCTATAGAAGAACAGCACATGATGAACTTTGTCTCAAGTGTTATTACCAGAAAAACTCAGAGGCACCTGAGGTCAGTCTGGGCAAACAACACCTTGACACAAGGACTGAGGGTTACTGCCACCACCAGATTGAGCCAGCCAGCCTGAGCCAGGGACCTAAAAATACTGCCTCAAAGCAAGGCAGGATAAAAAGGAACGAACTGCACTCAATTCCCAAAAGGGCTGGGGAAACCAAAAAAACGACCTTTGTGGAGGCAAACAGCACCGCGGCGCCTAGCGGCTATGTATTAATTTTAATTATGTCATAAATGATCGAGACCAAAGTTTGAAACTCGCCCCTAGATGGTCAGATCTCAGAAAGCCTTACTGAGATCTGACCATGTTAGGGCGGAGTTTCAACTTCGGTCTCGAATCTCAATCATTTATGACATAATTAAAAATAGCAGCTGCAGCCTGTCACACAGTCTTCTTTGGCTTCTCGAATTCCGATCCGAACTTGCTTTGCTAATGCTTGCCAAACAATCGGTCCTTAGTTGGTAAATCCAGACCACCCTGCCATCTTGAAGCATTAGCATTCAACTATTTAAAAATAAATGAATTAGTCAGTGCTGCCTGAAATTAATGAAGAATGTGTAATAGTGAGATGTGCTATCATTGTGCTGTGCTTTACTGCTTGCTTAGTACCTATGCGGGACCTCAGGGCCGAAAGTATTCCTGCTTAGTAAACACAAAAAAAGTCAAAAAGAGTGGGAACACATTAATTCCCTCCCTGTTACACTTGACACTGCTGTGGGGTTGTCATTTATTTTATGTGTATTAAGAGATGAGTGAGTTCTACTGTGCAAACATGCTGCCATTATACTGTGGTTGCCAAGACATTTCTTGGGTCCTAATTTTCTATAGCTCTTAAGTGTTCCTGGGTTCCCCTATGCATTCTTTAAATTTTCTTTTAGTTTTTCCCATGTAAAAACACCCACAAGACCACTTTGCCATATATACAACCCCTTCAGTAGCACAGGTGATAAATCATCTTACTTTTACTCCTTCTTTGTTTTGGGATTAAAAAAACATTTTGTGTTTTATACTACTACACAGAATTTGCAGTTGCCACATTTGTGGCAACCATCTGGTTTCTTTGGTAACCACATTCTGGGATAGTCTCTTGGTTGCACACAGTGGACCAGAGTATCTATAGACTTCCTCTCCTGTGTACCATCCTCGGTTCAGCATTCCTCAAATCCTGTAAACCAGGGTCCAAACGGTGTGAGGCGGTTTGGATTTCATACATACCTTCACCTAAATGAGATTTGGACCATCCAGAACAGATATACCCAAACTGTAAAAACCAAATCAATTGATAGGGCGGAACAGCTCGGCTGCGCAAGTTGCGTCCAGTCTAGTTGGTCTCGCTCATCTAGCTTGGCGCGGTTTTACTGTTTTGGTCATATTTTTTATCTATGCCCTCAAACAATCTCTCCCTAAACTAAATAAAACATAAACACACAATTTGTACGCAGAAAAGTCCTGCTTAGTCTGCCCAGATGTTCCATGCCTTGTCAGTCACTGCAGACACTAACTAGTCTCAGGCATCCCTCCCTCCTCTGCTCCCTGCCCGTTTACAAATTTTCCACTAAGTCTATCTCACATGTGCTTGAAGCCCCCACTTGATTTCCCCTCCACCACTTTAAGTGGCAGTTTTTTCCATGTGTCTACCTCTACCACTCAGTGAAGTAGTACTTCCTCACATTCCTCTTAACCACCCCTCTTCATGGCATGCCCCTGGTTCTGGTGCTCTTTCTCATTTTAAAAGAGACTCCCTCTCACCATGTTCACTCTGTGAAGTACTTGTAGGTTTCTATCATGTTCCATCTCTCCTGTCTTCTGTGGTGTACAGGTTAGGATCACTAGTCTCTTCTCATATGGTTTCTCGTGTAGCCCTGCACAGTTTTAGATGGACTCTCCTGGGTAAATCAATTGTAAAAAAAAAAAAAAATCTTAGTGTCATCTGCAAAGATACATACTTTCCCTTCTAGACTTTCTGTAATGTCACTTTTAAAGACATTAAAAAGGACCGGCCCCAGTAGTGAACCCTGTGGTACCCCACTACTACCACTAGTAATCCGCCTTTCTTCACTCTGTGGATGGACTCCATTTACTATTACCCGCTGTGTCCTGTTGTCCAGCCAGTATTTTACCCAGGCACTGCCACCCTGGCACCTACTCCCAGGCTGGCTAATTTGTTTGTCTTTTGTGCGGGACTGTGAAATGCCTTGCTAAATTCTAGGTAGGCTGTGTCAACAGCCCCTCCCTGGACTACTACTTTGGCCACCCAGTAAGAAATCAATTAGATTTGTCTGACATGACCTTCCTGCTGTGAATCCATGCTGCCTCAGGTCTGTGCCCACACACAATGGCCTCTAGGTACTCAACAATTCTTTCCTTCAGCAGTGATTCCATCATTTTCCCTACCACTGAGGTCAAACTGAGAGGTCTGTAGTTTTCTGCCTCTGCTCTGTCTTGCTCACACTTTTGTGAGGAATCACATCCACTCTCCTCCGGTCCTCAGGTGCCACACCATCCTCCAAATTTATTAAAAGGGTAGTCCATGGAAAGTCAGGCTGGGAGCCGTTCCACCCATTCCTGTCCTGTCTCTCAACTCTAGCTCTTTTTGGAATATGTGACAGGGACCAGCTTCTAGGTTATGGCTGATTGGCTGCAACTGGACTGGACAGTACAGAGTTCCGAGTCATCTGTGAGGGTGGGTAATGCAAGTGCAGTGCCAGTGCATTTTAAGGGAGGGGGGAAGGAATGATCACTATTAGCTACAGGCAGTCAAGTCAGGAAAAGCTTAAGCTTAATAATAAAGTAATATAATTAATAGGTTTGGCATGCAAGGCATTAGGGTTAGCCAGCCGAGGCAGGAGGGCAGTAGTCAAAAAAAAAATTGCCACAAGCACAGAAGCACTGTCTGTACTGTATTATGTAAGCACTGCACAAGCACAGAACTGACACACAACACCCCCCCCACTGTGCACTCTGTAACTTCCTTGCTGATGTAATACAAATGCCCTTCCCTTTGTGAGTGGGTCTACACGATTTTAAATTCAACTACTTTAGACTCTGGGAGTTGAGCAGACAGTACAGCAGAATAATACTGTATGCAGTTGTATTGCATAGCTCAGCTGTCACTGGAGGTGGCAGGCTATCTGCCCCAGTCGCAGAGAACCAGCCAGTCCAGTAGTCAGTTCAGTGTAGTGTGGTGTCACCTGACTCCAGTAATTAAAATGGGCAGACTGAATAGATGGGCCCTTGCGGTCCTTATCTGCCATCAACTCTATGTTTCTATGTCAGTTATCTGATTGCTATCATCAGGCATCAGCCTAAAGGGTAGCAGCACCAGTGGTAGTACTAGTGGTACTGTACTTGGTTAGGTGGGCCTCGGTTTTGTCTGCGAGGGAGTAACTGACTGACTCACTCCCACCCAAACAGACTGGGAGCGACCACGCTGCTATCCTCTAGGCTTGATAACAGCCATATAACTGACATAGAAACAGAGTTGGTGGCAGATAAGGACCCAAAATGCCCATCTACTCTGCCCATTCATTTCTACCTTATGAATATGCCATAGACCTTTACTCTGTCAATGGTGGCTATCCATTCATACTCATCTGTATTGCTCACTATGCCTACCTATCCGATGCCTGTTTGAAAGCTCTGCACTTATTCATATCCACCACTTCCTGGAGGCAGGCCTGACCATACTATTCTATGCATCCACCGTGACCACCCTTTCTGTGAAAAAGAAGTTCCTCACAAACAATACCCTTAATCAGTCTCCTCTAATCTCATGGTGTGTCTTGTTGACCGCTACTTTTTTATATTGAAACATCATCATGTTAGACTCTTGCACCATTTAGCAGTACTCAGATAGGGTCTCACACAAATTGTCTGTAGAGGCCAGATGACAACCCTGTTTTATACTAAGCGATACCTTTCCCTATGCAGAGAATCCACAAGCCCTGGCTCATAACTGCCTTCTCAAATCGCTTGCCTACATTTATGTCATCTTTTGTTTGTGTTGTCTGCAAAGAGGCATATGTTTCCTTCCTCTGCAGTGCACTGCCACTTACATAGATACATAGATACATAGACAGTGTCGGCAGATAAGGGCCTATGGCCCACCCAGTCTGCCCATTTGAGCTTGTAAATTCAGTTTATGTTTTCCTAGAAGTCAGTTGCCCCTTACCCCTGACCTCCAGAATTCCTTTATGTCTGTCTCATGCATTCTTAAATCCCAATTGTCTCAGCCCCCCACTTCCTCTGGCAGGGTGTTCCACTTGTCCACCACACTGTTCTGTGAAGAAATCTTCCTCATGTTTCCTCTGAATCATCCTCCCTCCAACTTCATCCCATGCCCTCTAGTCCTGGAACATCTTTTTCGCTTAAAAGTAGTGTATTCCTGCATATAAAGACAGTAAAGAGGACTGATTCCAACCCTATGGTACATGACCAGCAACCCCCACTTTCTTCTGCATGGACTCCATTCGTTGATTACTATTACCCATCCCTATGTCCTGTTGCTCATTCCTAAGCAATTGTTTGCCAGGTTACCATGCTGGTATGCACTCCGGCTGGCTTTCTTGTTTATTAATCATTTGTGACAGTGTGGGACTGCTAGTCAGGTAGGCCATATCCACAGCCCCTCTTTGTTCTACTGACTGGCACCCATGTCAGCATCCCTCCTCCACTCACCCTCCCTATTTCTGAATTACTTGCTGTACATGCCCACCTTTAGGTAATCTGAAATATACTCTGTAATGTGTCTAAGGAGGGCAGGGGCTATCCTTTTCAGTGAAAAATAATAAATATATATGACTGTAGCTGATAATCTACTGTACTAGACTACTACCTAATGTAATGTGGACTTTCATTTTTGATAGCCAGAGTGAAATGAGTACAGTCTGCAGGCGACTCTTGGGTGGACAAGACAGCGATGACTCGGCTGAGTCTCAGTCTTATAAGTGTAGTGTAATGGGTTTTAAATTTGGAATTTGATGTTTTGTGTTATCTTTTACACTCCCTATTGTCATGTGTAGTGATAGTATAATATGTTGATTATTGTCCTCCATTTTGTACTATTCATGTAATGTGTGTCATTTTATACTCCATTTTGTATTGTGTGACTCCATTTTACATGCTGCTTCATTTAATTGGTGTTTTGCTCTTTAGATAGCCTCATTATTATGTTTTGCTTCAGACAGTGTATTTTGCTGACTTGAAGGTTGCATATTATCTAGCAACCTGTTTTTGTAGTTTTGTTAAACTTCTGCTTAGCTCATAGTGTTTCTAGGCACCCGCCAGTGTTTGGAGCACAGTGACCTAGCAGGTGTAGGGAATTCTGAGCAGTCCTTATGGTGTGAATTTGCAGCATCCTGGGAGCCGGCCAGCTTCTAGAATGTGGGAAAACAACACTATCAAGAAGGCTGCCACAGTTATTACAGCATAGAATAAGATATAAATGTAGCTTTCTCAATGCCTGGTTGGAAGCCCCTCATCTGCAGGGTGGACAACAGCTGTGGGAACTTTCTCCCGTTCAAGACTCTGGCCAGAGCTGTGAGATAGGGGCTTCCCAGCTACTGGGAAAGGCTTGGATGTAGCATAGAATCGTGATGTATCATGTTTTGTTAATTGAAGTATATATTAATGCTGATAGTAATATTGCTAATGAATGAATGCTAAAGTGTAATCATTAATGCTGATAGTGACATTGCTGCTACATGAAGTGTAATTATCTTTTGCTTGCAATAAATTGTGCTGATGTGTGAATGCCAAGTGTGATTATTCCTTTGTGACTCTTTGATTAGGCAAGACAATTTTGGCGTAGTCGGCAGAAGTTCATAAGGGAAAGTACACACTAAGGTGAAGTGACAATGTTTAAAAGGAAAAGAGTCTAATGTTGCATGTGCACAAGTGGAAATTCCTGGTTGGGAAAACCAACCTTATGCTGAATTAGCCACTGAGTGGTCATGTTGTGCAGGGTTGAGTGAACACTGGGAATCCTGTTTAAAGGATTCCTGAGCCTGCAGATGTTGTTACATGTATGAAAAAGTGCCTGTGGCAAGGGAAAAGAAATGCTGCCTTGGGTAGCAGGGAATTGGATTTTATTATCTGCCTATAGGAAGATGCATGAAAAGGTAGTAGGGACTTCTTAGTAGAAAAGGCAGAGTTAGAACGAAAGGTTTGTGATTTGGAAATAAAGAGTTGTGATGTTACAATGTCAAATCATTTGCTGAGTGATAAATTGGATACCTATCGGACAGTTGCAGAAAATGCAGCTGTCCAGTAGCATAACACAAGTATAAAAGAGGAGGGGCAGAGTTAGTAGGAAAAAGGTAAGCCCTAGCAATAAGCTAGGGCAGGAGCCCACTGGGATCCTGAAACATGGGATGGAGATATTTGGTTTTCTACAGATGAGGAAGGTCAGCCTCAGATAAAGAAGAAAAGGCTGAGGATGTAAGGTTCCAATATTGCATGCACAGCCAGTGTCTAGAAGGCGTACTGAAGTGTTGGATCAGGAAATCCAAGGAATCTAGATGTAGTGGAGGATTTTTCTCAACAGGAGTATCAGACCTCCTGGGCGGTACACCCAGAGGGAGAGTTTGTTGAGATGGCTGGTGAGGTTGTATGACACGAGGGGCGGATGGGTAAGCTTAGATGAAACTGATGCCCCTAGGTTTCTGTCACTAGCTATGACCCTGTGTGGTGAAGGAGGCGCTTGAACCCTCGAATACAGGGGCAGGCTATGCCCACGATGCTGGACGTGGTGGCTATGGCTTGCAAACACAAGTATCCGACGGTGAGTGACTGGCCGGAGGATAAACACATAGTTTGCTAAAGGACTGTATACAAAACATTAAAATGGAAATGATGAGGTGCGGTCTCCACAGAAGCCATACTGGATTTAATGAGTGTTGTTGTGACAGTGTCTATCATGATAAGATTATCAAACTGCACCACCTGCATATAAGGCAGTAATGATGACTTTGTTGATTAATCAGGCAGGGGAAAGCGGTAGGTGTAGTGCTAGAGCAATCTGACGATTGGGGAACTGGGAGATTGGTGCCCAAAGGGTCTAGTTTATATGATTCTTTCAGGACAGGATAAACAGCGGTCCAATCCTGGAGGCGAGTTTCTATGAGAGATATGTTCCTAGCTCTCTTAAAGAATGGGGTGGCAAGGAAAACATTGATGGGATCAGTACCCCTGATATGTGGAAATGTACAAAAGAGGATTGAACACTAAGAAGCAAGTAAATAAGCAGATCAATTCAAAGTTAAGAACAGATGTACATGTCTCTCAGAAGTCTGTAAGTCCAACTACTCCCCAGCAGAGTTTGATGATGAAAGTATGTCCCGGGGTGGGGCTCCCACTCAGGGATCCATTAGATCACCCGACCGGAGCAGGAATATGCAGATCTGTATCCTAGTGATTTGTATCCGGTTAGGGAGTTGCAGCAACTGAAAAAACCTAAAATATGACTGAAATGAAGGCAAGCCCCAGTAGAAGGGTGGGCTAGGAGGATTTTAGACCTCATATAGAATGGAAATTAATTGGAAAAGTGGCTCACCCCAAAAGTACGAGCTTTAATTGACACTGGGCGGAGGCCTCATTAATTATGGGAACCCAGCAAAACACAAAGGTCAGCGAGTGGTAATTACAGGATTAGGAGGTAAACAAATTGAGGCAAGTACAGACCATTTTGGAACTGAAAATAGGTCAGCTCCCGGAGAAAATATTGTGTAATGATTGTTCCGATTCGGAATACATTATGAGAATAGACATACTAAAGGGATGACGTTGCAATTGTCTGATGGACAATATCAATTTGGAGTAAAACCTACATTTCAGCAAGACCAGTAGTAGTGGGAAGGTGCAGATGCCTCCAGCCACTCCACCTGCTACAAAAATTATCTGTATGAAACAGTATAGAATACCAGGAGGCATGAGGAGATAACTGCCACTATTAAAAGATCTATTAGAGGCAGGAGTGCTTAAACCCACAACAACAGCTTGGAACAATCCTGTGTGGCGGTCAAGAAAAGTGACGGGTCATGGCGGATGACAGTAGATTATAAGGAATTGAACAAGTACACTCTTCATTGACGGCTGCCGTTCCAGACAATCACCCTGATAGAACAAATACAAAGGCACAAAGGGTATGGTATGCAGTTATTGATTTAGCTAATGCATTCTTTACTATTCCGATTGAGGAAAAGTTTTGGGACCAGTCTGCCTTCACATGGCAGGGAGGCAATATGCTTTCACTAGATTACCTCAGGATATGTACATAGTCCCACCATCTGCCACCGGATGGTGGCAGAACACTGGATGAGTTGAAGCTGCCAGATGGCATGCAGATTTCTCATTACATTGATGATATCTTGATCCAGGGGCTGATCAAGATAAAGTACAGCAGTTACTAGATGAGACCATTGATCATATGAGGAAGAAAGGATGGGAAATTAATCCAGACAAGGTACAGGGTCCTTCCCAAACAGTAAAATTTTGGAATTCAATGGAACAGGGGCATAGAAATATTGCCCAAGGCACGACAGAAAATACTGGACTTTTCACTCCACAAGACAAAACTGAAACACAAAGATTTGTGGGTTTGTTTGGATTTTGGCGACAACATATACCCCATTAGGGCAAATACTAGCTCCCTTATTAAAGTGACCAGAAAGAAATACAAGTTTGAATGGGGGATGAGCAACAAAAGCATTTGATAAGGCTAAGGAAGCAGTGCAGCAAACCTTAGACCTTTGGCCCCTACGAGGAGGGAGGTAGATTAAATGTGTCAGTAACTGGGCAGTATGCAAACTGGAGTTTGTGGCAGAAGCAAGGGAGACAGAAAGTGCCACTAGGTTTTTGGAATAGGAAACTCCCAGAGGTAGGTAGCAGATACTCACCTTTTGAGAGACAACTACTAGCATGCTACTGGGCTCTGATAGAGACAGAACAAATGACAGTGGGTCATGAGGTAGCATTGAGACAGTAATACCATTATGTAATGGGTAAAAAGCTCCCTAGAACTCACAAAATAGGACATGCTCGAGGAAGCTAGCATTATCAAATGAAATGGTATATTCAGGATCGAGCAAAGGTAGGAATTGGGGAATAGCAGCCCTCCATGAGAAGGTAGCTGAAATTCCTCTAGAGGAGAAACAGGTTGAGGGAAAATGCCTGAAATTCAAGAATCACCTGTGAAATGGGCAAGCCTTTTGATGAGCTGCCCATTTCTGACCGAACACATGTATGGTTTACAAGGCTCAGCCAAATATATGGAAATAGGAGATACTGAAAGCAGTAGCTTATTGTCCACACACTGAAAAGTTTTTAGTAACATCAGGAGAAGGGAAAAGCAGTCAATATGCTGAGTTGTATGCAGTATATCAGGCTTTGAGACAAGAAAACCCAGGTACATGTCATATTTATGCTGATTCATGGTCTGTAGCCAATGGTTTAACAACCTGGCTGCCCACTTGGGCTAAGGATGAGTGGAAAATTTATTTGAAAGAAAGATGGGGAAAAGAACTGTGGCAGGAAATATGGACTATGGTGCAAAATACTCAGACCACTGTATTTCATGTTGATGCTCATTGTGCTTCAGATACACTAGAACGATGGTATAATTCTATTGCAGATGAAAAGCTAAGATTCTTCCAGTGGATACTGAAGAAACTCAAAGTCAGCAGTTATCAGGGCTGGCAAAATGGGCACATCAAAAATGTGGACATTTGGGAGAGAAAGCCACTTACAGGTGGGTATATAGTAGGTGTACCTAACATTGGATTTAGTTAAAACTGTTATTGCTCAGTGTCCTATATGCCAACATGGGCAACAAAGACCAATCCCTCATATTGTGAAAGGACAATTGGGGAGGGAAAATTACCGGACAAATTTGGCAGATTGATTACATTGGACCTCTACCCTTAGTGGAGGATGTCGATATGCTTGCACAGTTGTAGATACATATTCAGGGTATTTATTGGCATACCCTTGTAAACAAGCTACACAGAAAAACACCATTAAGGCAATTGACTTAATTATGTTGTACTATGGAATACCCTTGCAGATACAAAGTGACAATGGTTCCCATTTTAGGGGGAAAATGGTACAAGCTTATGCTCAAGCCCATAACATACAGTGGGTATTTCACATCCCTTATTACCACAGGCAGCAGGGTTAATTGAGAGAATGAATGGATTGCTGAAAGAACAGTTTAGGAAATTGGGGAGCCTACGAAATGGAAAGAGAATTTGCATGAAGCATTACAGATTTTAAATAATAGACCAATTGAGAATCTGAGACCCCCTTAATGCGAATGATAACTCCTAATTTGCAAGTGCAGGCTTACTCAACTACAGAAACAGTGTTATATTGGGAAATTACACCAGGAGCTCTGTCTCTTGCAGGGCAACCCAGAAGCTGCTGGACTTGATTTACATGCCCTTCAAGAATACTGAATAAACAGCAGAAACATTCAAGTGATAGAAACTGGTATTGGAATACAAATTCCACTGAGACATTTTGGTTGGATAGCACCTAAATCAGAACTAGCCCTCAAGGAATACAAATTTTGGGAGGGTGATTGATTGTGATTACCAAGGAGAAGTTAAAGTAATTTTGTTAAATAGTAGAGAACAAAATCTGTTAATTCAACAGTATGACAGAGTGGCTCAATTGTTAATTATTCCAGTTAACAAAGTGACCCCTATAAGGGACAAGCCCCACACTCTTAACAGCAAGGGGGATAAAGGTTTTAGATCTACAGGAGGTTTTAACAATGGTGCCAAAATATGGGTTACAAACCCAAATGGCCCTCCTGAACCAGCTGAGTGATAGCCACCGGACGAGACAACACAGTGTTAATTATCAGGTCAGGGAAAGAGATGGGAATATGTACCAGCGAACACATGTTATCTTCGAGAATAATCAGTCTGTGTATTTTCTAGGTTCTTCAATGGATTCTAAAAGGAATAACACTCTCTCTCACGGTCCATTCGGTAAAGCCTATTACCCAGGTGGAAGAATATTGAAGCTTGACGACCCACTTGTACAATGGGGTTGGAAATCTTCCACCAGTTTGGTGCAAGACAACTTTACTTGCCCTGAAAACCAAGGATGTCCTATAGTGAACATTACTTTTTCACCAGATGTGAACATTTGAAACCAGTTGAGACAATGGCAGGACGATTATATGTCCAACCTATGCAGGACACAAATTGGATTAAATTACAAAACCAGACTGCTATTAGATGCTGCAACTTACTGAATAGTTGCATGGTGACTGTACAACATAGACTTGATTGCTGCATGAATCAAACAGACATTTTCAATGCAAGTATTACTTTGATTGACATAACCGTTATTCTGCATGAATGCTACTGCAATAACTAATAGAACTACTTGGGAAGATCACATTACAGTGTTGAAAAATCATCCTGTAATTAGCAATGATAGTATAGTTAAGGTTCCATCCACATGTACATCAGTAGCGCAGCAGTATCAGAAAATGTAATCCATTTTAACATAACGTTTATGTTTAGTAGAAAATGCAAATATAAAAGAGCTTGGTATGATACGCTATTAGGTGGAGCAGGGCAGGCATGGGGATTTTAAATAGTGTTGATATAGAAACACTGACTAACAGGCTTCAGGCAGTAGGAATTGATGTATTTAGCTTAATTAACTTACAAGCTCAATGGATGCCAACTGTTTTCTTACCCCAAAGATTAACTTTGAATTATGATTTTGAGTTCTTGCAGTTATTTAATGCTTCACAGGTATGGGGAATGGGAGTAGCAGAAAATATTTCACGATTTATTGATTGGACAGAATGCACACGCGACATATGTATTCTATAATGCAAAGAAATAAGGCCCAGAGTGATTTAATGAGTAATAATGAATATGTGTGGAGGACGTGTTCAAATCATGGATTCCTAGTAATCATTGGATTGTAATGTCATCCACCACAGTAAAATGCACAGGTCCCTGATAATGAGCAAAGCTTATTTTGTATGGCAGCCAATATTTTAGATCAATCAAGATTGAGTAAACAGATAAGTCAGGTGCAAACTACGATAGTTAAAAATAAAATGATTGATTTAAGTTCCAAGATTCAACAAGAGACTACTCATTATTGATGGGATATTTTACAGGATGGTCTCCATCAGCTACAAAAGTGTTAAATATTCTGATACATCCTATCATAATCATTGCTGTAGTGACAATTATGTTGCTTATTTGGACTTGTTACTTATCATGTTATATTAAGTAGTAATTTTGCTATGGTACCAATATCATACAAATCGTATTCACAATAATCAAAGGACCGAATGTAGTGATAGTATAATATGTTGATTATTGTCACTCCATTTTGTATGCTATTTCATGTAATGTATGTCATTTTATACTCCATTTTGTATTGTGTGACTCCATTTTACATGCTGCTTCATTTAATTGGTGTTTTGCTCTTTAGATAGCCTCATTATTATGTTTTGCTTCAGACAGTGTATTTTGCTGACTTGAAGGTTGCATATTATCAGGCAACCTGTTTTTGTAGTTTTGTTTAAACTTCTGCTTAGCTCATAGTGTTCTAGGCACCCAGCCAGTGTTTGGAGCACAGTGACCTAGCAGGTGTAGGGAATTCTGAGCAGTCCTTATGGTGTGAATTTGCAGCATCCTGGGAGCCCGCCAGCTTCTAGAATGTGGCAAAACAACACTATGAAGGCTGCACGGTTATTTTTAGCATAGAATAAGATATAAATGTAGCTTTCGATGCCTGGTTGGAAGCCTCATCTGCAGGGTGGACGCATTGCTGTGGAACTTTCTCCCGGTTCAAGACTCCTGGCCAGGCTGTGAGATAGGGGCTTCCCCAGCTACTGGGAAAAGGCTTGGATGTAGCATAGAATCGGTGATGTATCATGTTTTGCTTAATTGAAGTATATATTAATGCTGATAGTAATATTGCTAATGAATGAATGCTAAAGTGTAATCATTAATGCTGATAGTGACATTGCTGCTAAATGAAGTGTAATTATCTTTTGCTTGCAATAAATTGTGCTGATGTGTGAATGCCAAGTGTGATTATTCCTTTGTGACTCTTTGATTAGGCAAGACATCATGGTATCGATGTGACATACTCAAGAGGGTGAACAACCTCTTGACATCACATCGATACCATGCTAATATAAACTTGCAGAAATTGGGACTAGTACTTCTTTTCTGTATGTGTGTAAGGAGGTGCTTTGCTCTTGAGTGAAAATAGCAATAAATTATGTACTTAATTTAAATGTGAACTTTCATTTGTAGGCCCAAACTTGAGTGTGGACTCCAGACCATCCATCACCATCGGATCAGAGAGTTCCTGTCCTACATAAGTAGCAGCAGTCACCAGAGGCCGTGCAAGGAGTCACCTTCAACAGTCAGTCTTATTAAAGGTAAGTCAATGTGTTTTTAAATTGGGTGACAGGTGTATCGTGATCGCATTTCTGTAGCATTGACTGGTAGTTTGTCTGACTGTCTGGGTTGGGGTAGGAGCGGGAGTAGGGGAGGTAGGGGCAGTACCGTAGTAATGGTGGTTGGAGAGCATGGCAATAAGTTACTAAGCAATAAGGCACTCCCAGAGGTTAGATTAATAGTCAATAACCACTATCTAGGGTCTGGGATGTCGATGTAATATGTGGCACAACAAGACGGGTGGTCCAGGGGCAATTTTCCCACAGGTTGTAATTAATTGGATGTTAGTCTAACTCCTGTGAGAGCCTTATTGCTATTATAAAAATGTATTCAAAAAGAAAACTGTAACAAGTATGGTTTATGGTTATGAATGTTCTCTGTAGCCTAGAGTTAGAAAGTGACTGGTAATGCTGCATTGTGATTTTAAGCCAGCATTCAAAAACTGTTCATAGAACTTTTTCTGAAAAGTTGATCTTACAATAATATCAACTGTTTATATAATTTAAACAGAGAGATATTTGAGAAAAAAGTTCTTCCACCAACAGTTTAGGAATGTTGGCTCAAAATCAGAGTGTAGCATTCCAGTCAGTCAGCAGTGGCAGGATGGAATGCTAAAACTCAGGAAGAATCAAAATACCATGGTAATCAGGCTGTACATGACGATTAATGTAAGGCTGATCCTAACAGCCAAGCCAGTCAAATGACTTTAGGCTGGGGGCTGGATGTATAGCGTAGAGCTTACAGTAATGAGCTGTGAATTTTGACCTTGTTGTCCTCCAGCAGCCTGGGTTGGATTACCACAACCTCCACTTGCATACTGTGTGACTCTTATTCTCAGCAGCAAGTCATTTAACTGCCCAGTGTTCCCAGGTCACCACGAAATGAGGCACTTGTGCCGAGTAGGACTAATCCGGTTAGCAAACTCAAACAATTAAAATATGTGTAATATATATATGTATGTATATTGCACAATGAAACTGCCTTCTAAGATCTTCAGCATTCTCTTACATGACCGGTAAATAGATGTACTTAACTAAGTACACCCAGTCAATAACCTGTCCCACTTCTTCTGTGGTTTATAGTTTAAGTCACTCCTTTGTGCCTCGTGACACACCACACAAGGCATGGAGTAAACTCCCAGTAACCCACACCCTGTTGTGCTTATTGATTACACAAACAGGAAGTTGGATAGGACATTGACTGGGATGCTTTGAAGTTAAGTACAACTACACATATACTGTACACTTCTCTCTTCAGTATTTTGTAAAGGAAGGCCTGATTCTTGAAGATGCCACCGAAGAAACCATCAGGGGCAGAGTTTAGAAAACTGAGGAAAGCAAGAGAAGAAGAAAATGAAAACTCTCCCAGCAGTGGCAACATTGGCTTACTAAGTCTAAGGAGCAGGAGGAAGTTATACGACTCAGTCAATATAACACCAATTGACATCGATGAGCCTACCCCTACTAAGACAGATGTTGAGGGCAATATTACAGAAGAAGAAGTAGTTGAAGAAAAGAAGATGATGATGAAGATTGCCAGCCGACACCGTCTCGTGCAGCTTTGAAAATTATACAGAGGATCCTGCATTAGGAAGTAATGTAGATACTGTAGCCAGTTCAGTACTCCAACTAATTTTAATGACCCAACATCATGTCCTGAGATGACTGACAAAGTTAGATGTTGCTTGGTGGAACATGGCCTGAACAAAAGAAAATGCTGATTTTAGTTTCTCAGCGTCTGATAATGGCAGGCTTTTATCGGGATTGGTTCACAAAATTCTTCCCAATGGAGAGACTGTGGAACACACATGGCTAATGTATGGTGAGACCTAGAAAGCTATCTATTGCTTCCATGCATGCTATTTGCAAAAAATCATCCACTACATCAGTGTGTAAATCCAAAAAAAGGATTTTGTGACTGGAAACATTTAAATCCCAGAATTCCAGATCATGAAAACTCCCCTGAACACCGCGACAGTTATTTACGTTGGAAGAATTTTGAAATGTGCTTGAAGACAGGGGACACAATAGATGATCAACTGCAAAGGTCAATTGCTTCAGAAAAAGAAAAGTGGCGTACCATTCTGAAAATTATTCTTGACGCTATTCTTTTCTGCGCAAAGAATAACTTGGCTCTCAGGGGGTCCACAGAGATAATTGGACACACACATTCTGGAATTTTTCTTAATTTGCTAGAACTGATAAGTCACTATAATCCGGAGCTTGCAGGGCAGATGGCCAACCATAAGAATGGGTCTGCCACTTATTTTTCTCCTACAATTCAGAACGAGTTTATTAACTTGCTGGGTTCCACTGTGAGATGTGAAATAATCGCAAAAATTAAGGAGGCAAAATATTTCTCTATTATGTTTGACTGTCATGAGATGTGCTCACAAGGAGCAGATGTCTCAAATCATTCGGTATGTGAGGATACAGGATAATGATTGTACTGTTGAGGAAAGTTTCATTGATTTCATCATCTCACATGAAAAGACAGGAAGTGGGCTAGCTGCAGAAATTGAAAAGAAATTAAGCGATGATGGCTTAGATATAGCTAACTGTCGTGACTCAGGGTATGACAACGTGCTAATATGGCAGGAAAGTATCGTGGTGTGCAAGCCCATATAACACAAGTGAATGAACATGCTAGATTTGTCCCATGCAGCTCATTCTCTTAATTTAGTTGGGGTCCATGCTGCAAGTGTATCAGTGGACATGGTATCATTTTTTGGCACAGTGCAGAGATTGTTTACATTCTTTGTAGCTTCAACAAGCTGCTGGGAGGTGCTGTCCCAAGCAGTAAAGGTCACTCTGAAGGGTCACACTGAAACAAGATGGTCTTCAAAGTTTCGTGCAGTTCACTCCCTTCATCTTCAAATACCTGATGTCTTAAAGGCATTGTACCAAATAAGTGAAGATGCAACCAATGCTGATGCGGTATCAACAGCCAGAGCCTAATCAAGCAGATAGATTTCAAATTTCTTTGTACCCTAGCAATGTGGGACAAAATACTGAACCTGATTGAACGAGTAAACCAACTGTTGCAATGTAAGGGATTGCCTGTCGATAGTGCCTCAAAACATATCAGTGGATTAAGGGATGCACTGCAGCACATACGGGATGATGGAATACATGATGTTGTACAACATGCAGCAGAACTTGCTGAACAGATGTCACTGAATGCAGAATTCACAGAAAAAAGAAAAAGAAAGGTGAAAAGGATGGCCGATGAGAACGTTGAAGATGAAGGGCACTTGATTTCTGCTGAGCAGGATTTCAAAATGCAGTTCAACAGTGTTCTAGACACCCTCACTTCCCAGATTCAGTGGCAGTATGAGGCATTGTCTGAAGTAGCTGCTGACTTTAACTTCCTTACAGGGCTATCTTTCTCAACAATGGAAGTTAGCGAGTTAAAGAAATATTGCAGCAGATCTAGCAATGAAATATTCTAAGGACCTAGATGCTTGTGAAATAGTATATGAGGTAGAGAGCTTCAAATTTCAGGCAGCTTCAGTACTGTCCAGTTTTTCTAATGTCACACCCCTCAGCTTGTTGAAGCTCATTCACAAATGGTCTTTGAATACTTCCTATCCAAATATTGAAATTGCTCTCTGACTTTTCTTGACGCTTCCTGTAACTGTTGCTTCTTGCGAACGTAGTTTCAGCAAACTGAAGCTGATCAAGACCTATTTAAGATCATCTATGGGACAAGAAAGACTGTCAAATCTCACTATACTATCTATTGAAAATGCTGTAGCCAGTGCCATTAACCTGACCACAAAGTCATTGGCAATTTGCCTCTTTGAAGGCAAGAAAGGTTCACACATAGACCAGACAGACAACTGTGAAATGTGTAAGCTGTATCTGACTACTGTGGATATGCGATTCGGATTCAAATAACATATTTGCATGAAAATATATAGCATCCATCAGCTCTCGTCAGTTACCGGGTGTCCTGTCCTGATTGCCTTCAGGTTTTTGGTTTAGTACTCAGTGGCCTGTGCTGTTGTGTGTGGGGCTTTGGTTCATTCAGCTCCAGCTCCAGCTCCATATCTTGTATTGCTGTGTAACTGTTCCTGTGTGTTGTATAGATTGTTCAATTCTCACATTTCATATATTTATCAATTAAGTTGGAGTACTGAACTGGCATCGACATCTGCATTACTTTCTAATGCAGAATCCTCTGTTAGCAAACTGTGATTTTGATTTAAATACCACTGGTTCTCATTTGGCCACTTTACAACACAGTTTATTCTAATTCCATGATGAAGAAAATCTGAAATCAGGGGTTGCTACGGATACTCAATTGGAAGAACATGTAACACAAGTGTGTTTTGGTTCAGTAGGGAGTGTTTCAGTAGTAGATTACCCACAACTACCAAATCAGGCTACAGCATGTAACTGTCTCCTCAAGAGCTTCAGTGGGCCTAGAGGACCCCTAGCCCCATGCTTTGTGTAGCAATCTTTCCCAGTACATTTCAGAAATGCATATAGGGTGGGTGGGTGGTTGATGGCATTGTTGGTCACACAAATGTCCCACAACAATTGCGTGGCACATTCTGTTACCATCCAGTCAGAGTCTCTCATGTCTCATTTTCCGTGAGGGCAAAATATTCCCTGAAATCAGGGTAGGGAACTGTAACAAAAGTATGTTTTTTCTTCAAGAAAGCCCCAAATTGCCACAGAGTATGTTAACCCCTCAGAGCTTCAGGGGCCTTGCAGCCCCCAGACCCCCATGTTTTATGTAGCAATCTCTCACAATATATTTCAGAATACATATAGGGTGGGTGGTTGATGGCATTCTTGGTCAGCCACTCATCCACAACAATTGCAGTGGCACACTTTATACCATCCACTCAGAGTCTCCCATAACTCATATTCAATGGGAGCAAAATATTCCTTCCCTGAAATCAGGGATAGGGAACTGTAGCAAAAGTATGTTTTTTCTTTGAAAAAGGTCCCAAAACTCACAACAGAGCATGCAAACCCCTCAGAGCTTCTGGGGGCCACTCTTTTCTTGGGTAGGGGTGCAAACTTAGACTCTCGCCCAGGGCACCAAAATGCCTTCCTACGGCACTGGTAAGGGGCAACAGACTTCTAGGAAAACAAATTGAACTTACAAGCTCAAATGGGCAGACTGGGTGGGCCCTAGGCCCTTATCTGCCGACATAGAAACATAGAAATTTGACGGGTAGGCCGCTTGGCCCCTAGTCTGCCCATTTCACAATATATAGATACATAGACACTGTCTATGTATCTATGTACTGTGTTACCCCTCCTCCTCAGCCTTCCATTACATTACTGGCACAGCCAGCTCCCTGGAATGTCCTTCACAACTCTCACTTTACATTCTCATCCCAACGACTGATTGTGGTTATCCAAGATCTACTGTGTTACCCTCCCCTCCTCAGCCTCCCATTACATTATTAAAATAGCCACCAGCTCCCTGGAATGTCCTTCACAACTCTCGTTTTATATTCTCAACAAATGACTGTGGTTATCCAAGATCTACTCTGTTACCCTTCCCCCTCCTCAGCCTCCCATTACATTATTAAAATAGCCACCAGCTCCCTGGAATGTCCTTCACAACTCTCGCTTTATATTCTCAACAAATGATTGAGATTATCCAAGATCTACTGTGTTACCCTTCCCCCTCCTCAGCCTCCCATTACATTACTGGCACAGTCGTCAGCTCCCTGGAATGTTCTTCACAATTCTCACTTTATATTCTCAACAACTGATTGTGGCTATCCAATATCTCATAAATTGTTTGTAACCTGTTTTAACTTCTGTTGTAAAATATGTTAATTGTTGCATAGAGTTACACTATACTTCTGTAGTAAAACTGTATTAAAGCATGCATACTGTAATAGTCTGTCTGTCTCACTGCCTGTACTGTTCTACAAACTTATATTCCTTCTGCTGTATAAATATGTTTGTACTTCCTGAAATCCTGGCTGTCACGGGGTGCCCCTGTGAAGGGTTGAGGGCCCCAAAAGATATTTTATAACTGACCTATAAAAAAAAGGCTATTTGAAAAACCCATTTTGTATTCTCCTAAAAGCTGCTGTCATGATGCCTAATGTACCACAGTTGGGCTGTTTAGTTTTGTTTGGTGGCTGTTTCAAAGCCCATTAAAGTGAAAGGCAATTATTATTGAGTGATACTGTTCGAATAATGTTATGATTCAAATGGATGAATAATGAAAGGATAGTTGTTGGTTTAATATTGAATCCTTTTGTGGCAGTATTCCTGAATTTAGTTGTAATTCTGAAGGTTGAGTTCCCCCCTTCAGGTGGCTGTGCATGTCTTTGTGGCTTCTGCCTTTTTGTTTGGTGGCGATTGCACAGTCGGGTTCAGCCATGATATTCCCATTTGGTATTTAGGCGTTTAGCGCTGCTTGCATTGCGATCCTTTGATGATGACCGTTGCTTTTAAATGTTAGTTTCTTTTGGGTTCCTTTCTTTGGGATGAGAGAGAGAGGATTGGAGAATTGTGACTGCTTTCTGAATTTGATGTAAGCAGTGCACAGTCCTTTAAGAGGGTTGTACACTAAATGGAAGTGGAATTTTTTTAGTGTGCTGCCTTTCTTCGAGTGGGATTTACAGGAGCTCAGAATTGAAATTAGTGTTGGCCCTCATAGATTTGCTCAATGCGTGGAATTTTCTGAGCTTCTTAGAGTTGAATCAGGGGTGAAATGTGGACCGTGGTAAATTTGAATGAACAACTATTCCTTTTCAGGGAACTAGTTTCGCACCGTTGGCACTTCAGAAGATAATGTAAAATAGATGAATGGCTATTTAGAGTTTTATTATTTTTGTTCATTCAGGTGAGTGCCTTCTTTTGTTCTGAATTTGAGTGGCCCTTTTTCCTGGGTGTTGTGGCGATGTGGATCATTAGAATGGATGTGGTGAGAGTAGACGCTTGTATTGCGCTATGCCCTGTTTTCGGGGTGTGTATAGAATAAAAATAAAATCAAGAATTGGGATTTGAAAAGGCATATTAATGCCTTTTCATTAGTTATTCAACTAAAGTGTTTTTTTTTTTATGCATTGACGGCTTTGTCTTTATAATAAACTTCCGCATTTCTTCTCGATAGTGCGAACAATCGCACTTATGTAATGTAAAGTATCGTTAGATTCAAGTTATAATGAACATAGGCAGTTGTATTAATGGTATTCTGAGTTTAACTAACCTTCCTGAGGTAAAGTGAGGTGGTTTAGAGTTGAATCGAGGGCTTCTTCGGGACGAAGATGTTTGCGGTGTTTGGTGAGGTCCCGCCGAGTTCGGATCCTGGCAGCGTCTTTTTCTTCTAAGAGCCGGCCGGCCTCAGTCACATTCCTTTTATCAAACATATGAAGGGGAGGTGCTTTCAGTTGTTAGAAATAATATTTAAAACATTATTAAAAGGGTTTAAATTGTTTATAGGAGTGAAAATGTTTTGTTATGATTATTTAAAGGGGCAATGTGTTTATAAATAAAATAAATGCATAGTAAATAAAGATTTAAAATATATAATTATATGTTGGGGTGGAGTTAAATAATCACATGACCCCTTCGGGGTATAAATTTAGATTGTGTGGGATGAGAGGTCAGATTCTGTTTTGCTGTGAGCCTGGAGGTATGCTCTGGATGCTGTGGAAAAGTGCTCTGAGGAGTTTTAATGAACTGTGGCATTTACTGCTCTGAATTGAAGACTTAGAATTGTCAGAATATTTTGTCTGCTGTGGTATCTACTGTCTGGAATGGAAGATTTATAAATGCCAGATTATGCTGTCTGTTTGATGTCTACAGTCTGAATGGAAGTGTAAGCTGCATAAAGTACTGAGCTATGCTGGAATTACCCTGTTGTACATAACATCTGAAATAAATACATTAAAACCAAAATATCTACGAAGAATGGTAAGACATTTTTTCTTTTGACTGCCCACATGTACTCGCCTATCACACTGGCTTTGTATTTTTACCCTGTTCTCCCAGGTCACACCTGGAAACACATTTAGGCTTATTGTGCCTTCCTGGTTACCACAAGTTTAAATAAATAAACTAAATAAAATAAAGATAAGTATGTCAGAGGATGCAAGCTGAGGGGCTTGCCTGGCGGGGATACTTTTCTGCCTAACTTTCCTTATAAACGGTATCTTGGGAATCAATGTGGCAGCTTCTTTAGATTAGTATTTGCTGTGACTCAGGAGATCCCAGTTGGTGGTAAGATTCTGTGAGTAACTTAAAATCTAGTTTAGAATTTATTAAACTTATTCTGTCTGCATTCTGTCCATGCAAAGCATTATTTCTGGTGTCTATAGTGTTACTATATTCTCCATAGACTTTAGTGGGTATAACCCTGTTCATTATGTAAAATATTGTAAAGTACTGTAATATATAAAGGATGATATATGGTCAGCTATCAGTAACAAGCCTGTGTAGCCACTGAAACATTGCCATGACAACCATTTCTACCTCAGGGGTGAAGCGCGATAGGTTTTGGTCAACATGGCTACCTCAAGATGGCAACACATGCTATGCTGCTGATAGTGGACCATACATTGTCTTGTTTAGTGTATGGCGTACATAAACATAAATAAAAAGTGGCAGCGTACTTACTTTTCCTTTTCTTATCACCAACACTCTCTTCCAGGTCCAGCTCTCACTGTCATGGCTGGTTCAGGAAGACTGGAGTTTCGCATAACATGCATATACAAACGTGTTCCATGTTGTTATGCCATTAATGTAATTATGCATGTATGGCAGATTGCACTCTTTATATGGAAGTTGTGTGTTTTTAACAACTGTATTGAATGTATCTTTCTTTCCTTAAAAATTTCAATAAAAAGATCAAGTGAAAAAAAAATAAGAACATAACAAGTGCAGATGATACACAGTGAATGGTTACAGTTGTTACATTTGGTAATACATGGTGACAGTAGTTGAGGGACAACAAATAAAGCAAAGTAAGGCTCATGGTCACAGTTTCAGTAAATAAGAGAACCTATTTGGCCCTACCCTGGAACCTATGGGGGGGCTCTAGTCTAAAACAGTGG
Source organism: Neoceratodus forsteri (assembly GCA_016271365.2). Lineage (NCBI taxonomy): Eukaryota > Metazoa > Chordata > Ceratodontiformes > Ceratodontidae > Neoceratodus > Neoceratodus forsteri. The sequence goes on along the minus strand of CM057457.1, from coordinate 413,798,465 downwards.
CAGGTGGATGCCAAGAGGAGCCAGTCTTTGAGGCAAGTCTTGAATTGATGGTGAGTGTTTATGGTGTGCAGTTCAGTGGGCAGCTTGATCCATAGCATGGGGCTGCTACAGACAGGGCTCTAGCACCCATGTTCGTGGCTACCCTGGGGATTTTCAGAGAGGGCTACTGGAGGAGTGTAAGCAGCAGTGTGAGGTTTGGATAGTGAGAAGGGGAGCAAGAGGGGATTTCTGGCCAATATGGATGGCAGAATCAATAAAACTGTACAGTGCAAGGTTAAAGCATGCTTGTAGTGGGAGCCACCCAGTGCAGTGTATAGTGTACAGTGATGTGTGGAGAAAGGGGCCAGCAAGGAGAAGCTGCAGGCACTGTTGTATGCCAGTGATAGTTTTGTCATGGTGGATGTGGATGTCCTGGAGTAGAAGAGAAAGCAGTAGTCCAGGATAGGTAGCAGGTTTCCCTGAATGATGTCATGGTGGGCCTCAGGGGTGAGGTATTGCTGGTATCTGTAGGCAGCCCCTAGTTTTTGGTGAAATCTTAGAACCAGTGAGTTTATGTGCTCTGTAAAGGAAAAGGAGGGGTCAAGCACAACTCCTAGATATTTGAAATGTTTGCCATCCTCTAGGGCATGGCCATCAGGGGATGTGATGATTAGGGGTGGATTAGATTTGCATTTCATTAGAAATGGTGTTTTTATTTGGCTTCAACCAGAAAGAGGTTGTCAAAGAACCAGTTGTGGGCTGCAGTGTAGTTTTGTGAGAAGGCTGCAGAGATGAGGGTAGGAGACTTTCTGCTGGAAAAGAGCATGAGGTTGTCAGCGTAAAGGATTGAGTGACAGTTGAGACTATCTGCTGGATGGGAGTTAATGAATCAGGAGAAATGGAGGGGTCCCAGGATAGAGCCCTGGAGGACCCCAGTGGAGACAGCAGAGTGGCAAGTGGGCCGGGCCAATGCACACAAACTGGGAGCACCCTGTAAGGTAGCTTTGGAACTAGGTGTTGACCTCTGGAGAGCAGCCAAGATGATGCAATTTGGAGAGGAGGAGCGAGTGACTGACAAGGTCGAAGGCTTTGGTGAGGTCAACAAAGACTGTGCCAGATGCATTTCCATGGTCCAGGTTTGTGAGGTTGTAGTCAGTTAGGTGTGCGAGGGCAGTAATGGTTGAGTGACTCTTGTAGAAGCTGTGTTGTTGGCTACATAGTAGGTCATATTTACCTATGTAGTCAGAAAGTTGGTGTTGGATGACTTTTTCCAGTAGCTTGCTCAGGTGAGAAAAGCTGGAGATCGGGCGATAGTTGTCTGTGGATTGCCAGTCACTGTCTTTATGAATGGGAATGACCTTCACAGTTTTCCATGTATCAGACATGGAGGAAGTGGTCAGGATGAGGTTGAAAATGAACGTTAGGGGTGATGATGGCAGGGGAGATAAGTCTAAGGAAGACAGGGGATAATCCATCTGCTCCAGGGAAGCCATGGTTTGGGAGGCTCTTTAGGAGTTTAGCTATGTCAGCGTGTGAGAGCATTTTGAAGAAAAAGGTGGGAGGTGGAGGTTGAGAGGCAGGCCCAGTGGGTGATGTCATGGGGCATGCAAGGGACAGGGTATTTTTGCAGGTTGTTTGGGAGTTTGCCCAGATACATAGTGAGGTCCTCCCAGTTAGTTACAATCCAATCCAGGGTGTGTGTACCCTTGCAAGGGTTTTGCCTTGTGTAAGGTTAATAGTTTGGGTCAGGTTGTATTGTTTTAGGAGGAAGCATAGTCAGGCTGGTGGGAACTGAGCCAGTTTAGGCTGAGTCTGTGGGGATATGGAGCCCAGGCCAGAGAGGAAACTGTTTAGACCCTCAGTTCTGGCTGTAGAGGATTGTAGCAGTACCGATGTAATGTTTGTTGCTAGTTCCCAGGATGAGTTTGGTGAGGAGCCATTCACTAGAAGAAGTTGGGTTAGAGCAGAAAACTATGTTGGCTGATAGGGGTTCCTTGACAAACAGAGCTATTCCACTCCCCTTTTTTTGCCAGGTCTATGTAGGCAATGGGAGGAGTACACAGGTAGTTGGTAGGTGGCATCAGTAATGTGAAGTGTTAGCCTTTTCTCAGAGAGTCCCAGTACATGGGGTTTGTATAGCTCAACCCATGCTTCTAGGTCCTGGTATTTGAAGGGGAGACTGCATGCATTTATATGGAGATGTTTAGCCCTGGGGCATTTGTCCAGGTGCTGTCAGAGGGGGCTATGTGGGAATTGGGGGGAGGACGGTTTGATCAGTGGTTATTACTTAATCCTGCCATACAATCTACTAATGATGAGCAGCAGGTTAAGCTTATTCAAGCTGTTTTTTGTACTTTCTTGGAGTGTGAAACCTTCAAACTTTTATGCAGTCTGTGTGCACTGGACCGGCCGGAGGATCTGTCATAACAAGAGCTAAAGGCTAAATTGAATGCACAATACAGTTTAATAACTTTCCCAAGGGCTGAACGTTATAAATTCTACAGTTACCACTAGAAAACAGGTCAGTCATTACAATTTTATTTGTCTGAGATCAAATGCTTAGCTCTCTCGTGTGAGTGGAGCAGGGAGCATCTTGAATCTAATCTAGCCGATAAGTTTGTTATGGGATTGAATAATGAACGCCATATTCAGCAATTACTTTCTGTAAGTGTCAAGAAGTCTACTGAGGAACTTTTACATTTGGCACAAATGTATGAGGCTGCAAAAATGTGCACATGCTATGATGGACACCAAAATGAAGGTACAAGTAGCTGCAGTAAACCCCAAATCGAAACAGCTGAAACCTAAGTCTAAGCCACTGTTTTCAAAGAAAATTCAACCACTCCACCCAAATTGTATGGCCAGTACAAATGTGCATCATGTGGGTCATCTCAGCATAAAAGACCAGTGCAAATTCAGAAAGTTCAAGTCATGCATGTAAACATCAGGGCATATTGGTAAGGTTTGTAGGAGTAGGAGAACTGTGGTAGTCAGTTTGGAGAGCCCAGACCATGTGGTGGTTTCTACTGCACCACAAATGTAAACTAAAGATGTTCTTCCTTTCTATGTGTTACTTTAGTTGCCACAATTGAGGCATCAGTTGTGTTTAATGGTAGACTCTGCTTCTTCAGTTACTTTTATTAACCATCAAACATGATCAGCTCTGGATAAGCCACCATTGCCTCCTTGTACTAAGTTGCTGCATGCATTTGAAGGGCAACCAGTTCAGTCACTGGGCTTGTTTACCATGTTGGAACGCAGGACTGATTCTCCTTGTACATCTTTAACTTTTCTGGTTTCAAAAAAGGGTGTCAACATTTTGGGCAGAGGTGCCCAGGTTCTTCTAAACATTTATGTTGATCCAGCAGATTTTGACCTACTTGCTGTCATCCAGGTACCACAAAGCAGTAATATACCCAAGCTTGGGGAGATTTTAAGCATGTATCTAGAGCAGTGGAAGGGCTGGGGATGTTGCACAACAGCTAAAGCCAAGCTAGTTACAAAGCCTAATGCAGTCCTTAAGTTTTGTAAACCATGGAAACTTCCTTTTACCTTGTGCTAGAAAAAGTTTCAAGTTCAAATTGAGCCACTCCCATTGTGATGGTATCTAAAACAGGTGGTAAGGTTTGAATATGTAGAGATTTTAAGGTGCCACTTAAAACAGTACTTAGCTCAGATGTATTATTTCCTTTATCCTTACCAGAGAAATGTTTTCATAGACTGAATGGTGGTGTGGGGTTCTCTAAATTGGACCTTGCTGATGCATACCTTCAAGTGGAGCTGGATACAGACTCTCAGAAACTGGTAGTGATTAATACACACCAAGGACTGTACAAGTAGAAACAGTTATGTTTTGACCTTAGTTCCGTACAGGCTATTTTTCAAAAAGTGATTGAGCAAACAGTGGGTGATATACCAGGTGTTGCTTGTTATTTGGATGACATCAATGTCACAGCAAGACAGAAGTAGAACAAAAAATGGATACACAGAGTCGGGGTAGTTATCCAGCATTATTTGTTCCAGAACAAGAACAGGAAGAGATAATGGAACCATAGTGTTTGAGACAAGATGTGGCTGATGCTAATCAGATTCCAGTGCAACAGCCTGAAGTCCTCCTATGTCAGGACATAGAAGATGTCACTAAAGAGAATGGACTTGTAGAGATATAGCCTAATGATGTGAGTAACTAAAAGGGATATTGCAGTAATAACTTTAATAGCTTCATATAATTTTCTGAATTGACTTGCATACCTTCTAGCTAGATCAGAAACATAGAAACATAGAATTTGATGGCAGATAAGGACTGCTTGGCCCACCCAGTCTGCCCATTTCCCTACCTAATGGATAAGCTGCAGATCCTAGTTAGGAGGGACTATTATGTGTAGTCCAGCTTTAAGAAATGTTTGAGATCAGTTTTCCTCTTGTATGTATTGCTGAATGAAAGTAAACAGAGAAGGTCTAGATTTCAGTATGGCATGTTTTTCTTACTACCAAGACCCTGATGTGTTTAAGGCATTTATTTTCAACCACCAAATACAACATTACTAATACTACTATTCTAGCTGTCACTTAATATGTATTCTTTGTTCTCATTATCAGCTACTATTCCTATAACTTTCAGTCTCCAGATAGCCATGTCAAGTAAGGATTCCAAATATCTTCATATTAATGTAACATTCCTGCATTTAAATAACTCATTTATGACATGTTACTCAAATATTTAGCCCATTCTTCCAGTGCAGGTAAGTGGCTGTCCTTCCAGTATCTTTGAATCAGCCTCTTGAATCCCAGAGCTGCTAACTGCAGCCATTTCTTTCTTGTGGAACTCAGTGAGTAAGCCCTGTTTGTGTCTCCCAAACAAAAAATCTCAAGAAAATCTCCTCCATTAGGCCACACCTTTGGAACTGTAAGCCTTCAGTATCAGGACCACTCAGAAACATTTATTAGCTGGGGGCTCCCACACTGATGTGCAATGTCTGCACCTATATAATTATGGGTGAAATCATTGCTCCTCAGTTCCCTACTGGACATAAATTCTCAGGGTCTCTTGCCATGAGGAACCAGGAGATGAGACCAGTGTCACGGAGAGGAATGGGACTGGAAATATAGAATACGCAAGGCAGTAATACACACCTTAAAACAAAGCAGTGGACAAAGTTTCCAGCTAATATCTCTGAAAGGAGGAAAGAGTGTGTCTGTGTGTGTGTGTGTGTGCGCGCGCGTGCGCGCACAATGGATAAAATTTTCTTGAAGATCCATTGTGAGTAATTGTCTTATCTTCATTGAGAACATTGCATTTCTATCTTGATGGCACTAAAGAATGCAGAAAGTCCTCTCAGCCATTTGTTTAATTGATTCCTGGGAAATACGGCACCGTGTGACTATATGGTGCCTGTTTAAATGGCAGCCTGTGTCACTTTGTAAGGCATCTCTCGGTGCTGTGAATGACCACCCTACACATGGAACAGCCACTTCTGTTGCCTACTTTCAGACTGTTTCTACAGTTGACGTGTATGTTGCTGTCACATGGAGCACTGTATATACTTCAGCACTACAGTCTAAACATCATCTCTCAACAGCCTGTCGACACAGTGGTTGGATTTCCACTTGCGATGCCAGTGACCACAGTTCAGGATTGAGCCTGGGTAGATGAAGAGCCAACTGGGGAGATGGCTCAAGCATCCACAACTGCATGCCATCTCCTGGGAGAGAGGGGTCCATGACCCGGTGTTGGGAAACCTCTGGAGGCCCGTGGTAGAGAGCACATTGGAAACACTAAGCAGAGACCATGATGGATGTTGGCTCATGCCTTGACGTCCTGTATGTCACTCACCCAAGGAAGAAACCTGGAAATATGGCTCCCTGGCTGACCAGATGATGCTCTCTGGACCCCCACCTGCTCTGGGCCCCGGGACAGCTTGGACCATCCCCAGCAGCACTTGGGCCAAGTAGTAGTGCACTGGCCTGCCCCACAGGTGCCTTCTCCCCCAGAGGGGGGGAACCACCAGGTGAAGGGATACACTGGGTTACCCGGAGGGTCTGCAATGTGCGGGTTGGTGGCTGCAGTAAGGACATGAGTCGGAGGGGTGCCTAGGGACCTGAAGGAGTGGCTGGCCAAGGGCATGGAGAGTATAACAAAAAGCAAAATAAAACAAAAAACATAATCTCTCACAGCTGTGTAGGCTTTGGTTTTGCATTGTTGCAAGACCTTCTGTCCTGATTACATATCACACTTTGCCATTCTCCCTGAGTACTTTGTATACTGCTTGGGAATCATTCGGAAGGTGTGGCCCAATGGATGAGATATATCCTCTATGACATTGGAAATGTTGAACAACAGCTTTTTTGCTGTTTTTTTTTTAAGGCTGCTCGGTGAAACTAAAAGTAGACTTTTGTTAAGGGAGTGTGATGGCATGACCAAAACCAGAAAAGGCAAGTTACCTTTATTTGTGAACTCTGAGGGAAAAGCTCAGTGTGGTATGGACCACAGCCCATCTGTAGTGTTATGGTGTATAACTCATATTGATCTGTACTATTCTAAACAGGGAAGATTCTAGTAAGGCCTGTAATTTGGTGGTACATCCAGGTCCAAAGATTTCAGGAGTGGCCTCACTATGGTGTGTTAGAGAGTCACAGTGAAGCAACCCTCTGAAAATGACTACTGTATACTAACAGTGCAAAATTGGACTCAGGACCTCCCAGCAGTCCAACATAAGCCATATGGGCCCAGGCTGTAAGACACAGCAAGTAGGATGCAACCCTGAGAACACCTTGAGCACCTCCTCCATCAATGCTCACTACAAACCCTCAGAGTGCCTTCATGTCTCTCATCTCCACCACTGCTGGGCCACGATAGGCTGCCTGTAGAGATTAAGGCTAGGATGGAGGAGACTCTGTCCAGGAAGAAAGACCCTAACTTGTCACACCTGTTGTGCCTGAGCTATGCCCTCCATTGTCCCATACACTGTATTCCTGGTCTGTTAAACTGTGATACTGCTATTTTGCACTAAAAGTTAGATTTAGGCCCCCATCATATAAGCATGTAGTTATTTATTTATTGAAATAGTTTCACCAGGAAAGGCACACTGACAGCAAGATGCTCGTCTCCCGGTGTGATCTTGGGGGAGGGAGTACAAGGGGGTTGGATAACATGCAGGTTATCAACTGGAGTAAATAACAGAGGCAAATAGCAGCATACAGATGCAATTGAATTAAACTACAAGCAACAGTGCATGGAGTACATTGGATATTGTATGGAACATATAACAATTATCTGACATATAGCAGCAAAACAAAGAAAAATTGCTACACAGTAATATGCAGTGTAAGCAACAGGAGACATAGAACACATGATGGTGCAGGACAAAAGGCACAGGACAAAAGTGCATAGGTTGGGGCTATATGCCAGCATTTATAGCAAATCTAAGGCCACTGGTCGGGCAGTGGGGAGGGGAGCAATTGGTGCATGGCCGAATCAGGTACAGGAGCAATTAGTGGTGTGGAACTAGCTAGGACAGTACAAAGAGAGTGGGCAGAGGAGGAATGCCGAATTTGAGGTGGGAGATCATTCCATAGCTTGGGTAACTGGTGTGAAAAGGCGGCTTGCCCGGCAGTAGTCTTCTGCCTAGGGATTGATAGTTGGTGGTAGTTGCAGGATCTAAGATAATGGGCAGGGGAGGGGCAGCTGAGAGTACAGGAGGAGAGGTAGGAAGGATGGTACCAAGCCATAGGTTAGTTACATATTTAACACAGTGTGAAATGCAGTGGTTTCTGAGGGACAGTAGTGCCAGGGAACGGTAGAGGTCACAGTGGTGGGTAAGGGGTGAGGCATCAAGAGCAAAGTGGCAGAAGGCATTAAAAAGGGTGTCTAGCTTAGACAGAGTGGACTTAGGGGCTGCACCATAAACAATGTCACAGCAATCAAAGGAGAGGAGTATCATCTTCTGGACCAGTTCACGTTAGACGGGGGAGGGAGGCTACTGCAGTTCCTATAAAGTTGCACCAAGCATGGGGCATAGTTTTTTTGAAATAGCATCAATGTGGTCAGAGAAGGAAAGATGGTGGTCGAGCCATACCCCCCAAGTAGCAGAATGAGGAGACATCTTCAAGTTTTTGACCGTCCAGGGTGTGGAAATAGGGAAGGGATGGGAGTCTGGACAGGCGTTGTCATTTACCAAAAGTCATTGTGACAGTTTTTTGTACATTTAGGGACAGCTGGTGAGAGCTGAACCATTGCTGTACTTTGCTGAAGTCGGCTTTTGTACCACTTCAGGGTTGGAGCCTGAGGAGAAGAGTACAGTGTCATCTGCATACATGTGGATTGAGGCATTTATTTAGCTTTTGTTGACCGGGAAAGTGCACTAGACAAATTCTGCCTATTTTCAGCCACGACCTGAGGAGGGGGATACAGATGAATGCCAACTGACCTGGAATCAGATTAAGCTGTTGGTGGTATTTTTACTGAATGAGGGAAATTTGGCCAGGACACTGGGGAAATTCCCCTACTCTGACGGAGTCCAAGATGGCGGAACCTCCTCTGCCTGCTGTGGAGGTGGCTAGAGACAGGAGACTTGGTCTCGACTCTTGTCTCTGGCTGTTTAGAGACCACAATGGTTGAGCTGGAGTCTGTGAAAGAGAGTCTATGCTACTGAGACCTTCCCTTCAGAAAGAACCTGTTGCTGAGTCATTGTCTCTTATGGATTTCTACTATGGATTGCTCTACCTCCTCAGAGTTCCTGTATTGGATGCAAAGTGTCTCACTGAGGCTGCTGTGAATAAGTATGTGTGCGATACTGGGAAGCGCCTGTCAGACGCTACATGTTGTTCTTCCATGACGAAACCTGCCTTGCAAACTAAATTACTGGCTGTTTGTCCTAACGCTACTGACACTACCTGCTCTTCTGCTCAAGGTGCCAAGGATCTGTTTGAATTACTTACGGCTGCCCAGTCGGATCTGGTGTCCGCACCATCCTCGCCTGTAACTGCTGGAGCTCCATCTTCCCTATCACTACCGACTGCAATTCGTACCGCTTTACAAATTGGTTTTTCAGAGCCTCCCCCAGCAGAGCAATCCCTTTTGATACAGCTTTTTTTGCTAAAAGAAGATCCCCCGATGGAGCCTACCTGGACTGTGGAAGCGGCATTGCATGGTGCTGGTTGGATACAGGAACCCAGACTGAGGCAGTGGGTTTCTGGTCCGTCCCCGATTCGGTCCCCGTCCTGAGGACTTCCTGGATGCACAACAAGGTCGATCTGACACTCGGGACTCTGCTTGAGCTTACCATCAGACTTGGCTTTCACCCAGAATCCCGTCTTAGCCCTCCTGCAAGAATCTGGGCCACGGGCCCCTTCTCTTCCTGGTGTTTCAGCAATGTCGGTCTCGGATTCTGTTGTTGTGGGTAAGTCACCCCCTAAGCAGGTGGGACACACTCGCTCTTTTTCATCTCTGTTTTACTCACAGGTCCTAGCTGCTAAAAGGCATAATGCCATCCAACTAATTTATAAAGGAGGACTACCTGACCCTCCAGACCGCGTGTTCGTGGCCCGGACCCTGTTGAAGGATTCATTGAAGTTTTTTTCTCACGAGATATATGCCCTCATTCATGTCTCTGGAGAATCCACGTTTGATGTAAGTTTCCAGACGTCTCGTGGGTTGGATCGTTTTTGGACCAGGTATCATGTGTTAAAAAGTACTGCCTTATGGACTTACTTTCAGGCTATACCCCTCTGGAAAACTACCTTTAAGACCTTCACGGTGATGTTCCGTAATGAGAGTGTGGATGTGTCTGATATTGTTTATTGGCTGGGACAACGTTGTAAGATACAGGGCCAACCTGAGACCATCCTGGATACGGAAAATATCTGGACAGGAGGCTGGAAGTTTAAGGTTCTGTTACATACTAATGACTCTGGCCCAAATTCACTTACCTAACTCCTTTTTTCTAGGTCATGACAGAGGGGTACTATTCTATCCGGGACAGCCAAAGGCCTGTTACAGGTGTGGAGATCCCTCACACCTGAGTGATGTCTGTGATAAGTTGAGATGTAATAATTGTGGGGTGTTAGGACATGTGGGAATACATTGCCAGAATAGTAGCAAATGTAATCTGTGTGAAGAGCTTGGTCATATCGTTCCAAACAATCCCTGGTCTGCTCACCAGGCAAATCATGATGGAGGAGTTGATCAACGATTTGTGATTACACAGGCACAAAAAGCATGGCTCCGTAACACTACTGTTGTTTCATCTAAAGCCGAGATAACCCCTGCTCTGGCTGTTCATGCCCCCGTGTCTCCCCTGGTTACTACCCCTTTAACAGAACCTGCTGTTGAACCCCTGATAGCTGTTGAACCCCCTGCACCCCCATATGCTTTACCTATGGTGTCACACTTGGACCACATCCCTGGCCCCAGTGCTATGCCACCTCCCAGTGAACCAGTTACTACTGTGCAACGATGGTCTCACGAGGACTGGTCCACTTTCTAAACCACCTGTAGTACCCCAAACCATTGCCTGTCTAACACTTATGAGATTCTCCAGTTGACTTCCGAAGATGCAGGTGGTGAGTCTGACTCTTCTTCTATTGCGTCCTCCTCCCTGATAGCATTACTGACCCGGATCTCAAACTGGGTACAGGTCTTTCCACAAAATGCAAGGCCAAGGTTAGGCTTAAAGGGAAGAATGTAGCTGGAAAGAGGAAATCTTAAGGTTAATTTACACTGTTTAATTGGTGACAGGGCCTTTGTCTGCCACACTAATTATGTTAATAGCTTGAAAAACAGAGAAACATAGAATAGTGTTTTCTTTCCTACAATTCTTACCATTAGATATTTTTTATTGCAGGATACCAGGCTCCACACAATGCAGGAAATTAGACTAGTGAAACATGACTGGGTTTTGGGGCCTTCATTTTGTCCATAGGCCAAGATCCCTGTTCGGTCTGGGTATATTAGTGAATATTCCGGATTTTTGTTTACTAAAATTGTATGATTTAGCTCCTGGTAGGGCCTTAGTCCTAGAATTTTGTTTGGGTTCCTGCCCATACCGAGTCGTAAATATTACGCCCCCAAGTTAAGACGGCTGCATAGCATTGCTTTCTTTGATTCGCCCTTATTTGCATACTTCTTTTCAAGTAGTGTTTTCTGGTGATTTTAGTTGTGGCCTTAGCCTCCTTGACAAAAGTTCATTTGCCACCACAAAAAAAAATCTTTGTGATTCACATAAATTGGGTAACCTGATACGTACTGCACATCTGACTGATGCTTATCTTTCCTTCACAAAGTTACATACTCCCACCTTTCAAAAAGGTAAATTGGCGACTCGAATTGATTTTGTTTTTTTATCCCGTACATTACCAATTGGCTCGGCTCAGGTACAGGCAGTGGTCTTTTCAGATCACAAGGTGTTGTCGATTGGTATAGGTCCGGCTACCCCTTTCAACAAAGGGCCGGGACTATGGAAATTCAACACATCTTTCTTGCAAGATATGAAGTTTCAGAATTTTCTCCTGTCTTTTATTTTGGCTCGTAAATCTGTGTTTATTCTTTATGATGATCCCATAAGTTGGTGGATGGATACGAAACATGCTTTAATCATTCATTTAAAAACTTATAGTCGACAAAAGAGCAGGAAGGATTATTTGGACTATCTACAGAAAAGAGCTCATCTACAGTCCTTGCTTTCCATAGCATATGTGATGGGACAGAATTTGTCCCCTCAGATTCAATCGACATGGAAAGACATGTTGCGTTTTCAGTCCAGACAATCACAACAATTGTACCACCAACACAAATTTCATATGACTGGACCGAGGGATGTGGTGTGTCCTTTTGAGTCTAACTCTCGACAAGTCTCACAAAAGACTGTGTTGTGTCTCGCCAATTCTGATGGTACGTTATGTGACACACGTCCTGAAATTCTGCAGATTGTAACTGATTACACAACTGCTCTATTTTCTCCTCCTATGTAGTGCTAGAAGCACCCCTGTATAGGGACCTGGATATCCACCCCTCGGCAAAGAGTGTGGATATGGATTCTGCTATTTTGACAGAGACAGAGCTGTCCTCTGTGATTTCTTCATTGCCCTTACGTAAAACTCCTGGCCCAGATGCTTTGTACAAAGTACTGAATGGCCATTTACTCACTGAACTGACCACTGTATTTAATGCCCTATTTTGTAGGGAGACTATACCTTTAAATTTACTAAAGGTACTTTAATTATATTTACAAACAAAAGGTGACATTCACCTTTTGGAGAATTAACACCCTCTCTGCATGCTCAATACTGATTTTAAATTATTAATGAAAATCATTGCAGACGTTTAACAAGAATTGCGGAAGCGGTTCTGCACCCGGCCCAATCCTGCTCAATACCCATGAGACGAATCTCAGACCACCTGATTCTCCTTCGGGAATTGTTTTCCCATGGAATTGCAGGCAAGGCTTCTGGTATTATTGTTTCAGTGGATCAGAAGGTGGCATTTGACTCGGTTGACCATAATTTTTTGTGGAACGCATTGCGTTTTCTGCATATACCAGACACATTGATCCGATGGCTTCAAAAGTTTTATAGAACTGCCACGGTTGTTCTGGTTGTCAATGGCTGGGTAGGACCTATGATTCCTGTTAAAAGGGTGTGCATGGGGTGCCTGTGAGCCCTCTTTTATATGTCCTATTTTGGATGTTCTACTTGCCGTCTGAACGCCACCCTCAGATACATGCAATTTCTTGTTCTGATATGTTTGCGCCCGTATAAAGCCATTGCATATGCTGATGACATTTGCCTCCTTTTAGCTGATACATCCTCGGTAATGGCTTCCCTACAAGAATGTACATACTTTGGGACTTTTCAGGAGCTTGTTTGAATTTTGATAAAAGTATGGGTATTCGTTAGGATCCATTAGAGCCCTGATGCAACATATTGGCACACTCGTTTGGTAGAGGGGCCCATTCAAATCCTCGGAGTCCACTTTGGAATCTGTAACTCAGATGTTTATAATTGGGAGATTAAACTAAAACAGGGTAAATTGAAAGTTGCCTCGTGGAATAAGGGATCTATTGGAAAAAAAAAGAGGGTTTATCTAATTAAGACCTTTTTACTGCCTTTATTTCTTTATTTAAGTTATGTATTCCCTATCCTGAAACAACTGGAGGCGACGGTTCTCAGCTTGTTTTTTCAGGCACTGTGGGGAAGCAGGCTGAATCCAATCAAGAGAAATATTACTTATCTACCTGTTACTGAAGGTGGTGTTGGTATGGTTAACCCCCTGTTGTTTTATTTTAGTGTTTTTTTCATAGCCAATTTACGGCCACTTCTGATTAATACTCAGAAAGGATGGGAAATGTGGTTTTATGATTCTTGCGGGATTTGGTTCCACCAGTGGGAACACAACTCCCTGCGTGTACTCCGACCTTCTGGCAGCATGCCTTTGTATGTAAAATATATGTTTTTACATTTGAAACAATGGTGAGTGTCTCCTCGGATGCTCATCACTCACTCACATAAGACCCTTTATAAGATGCTTCTTTCCTCAGTCTGTATGATACAGTCCCCCTTTGACAAATGTCTGCTTCAACATATTCCCTCCCTTCTCTCTTTGTTGCGGTGTAAAGAATCCCAGCCCATATGTGAGGATTTTCATTGGTTGTCATGCCATGAAAGGATTAATGTCAAGGCCAACCAAAGCAGAAACAACTTCAGGATAGGTCATGTTCTAGACCATTGTGTAATGCTGCCCTAGAAGCGATAACTCATTTATTTTTGACTGTATGTTTATTCAGCAATGGTGGGTTTTGGCGCAAAGTAGGCCTCTCAATATTTCAGACTGTTTCTTTTCAGGAAATTATGAATGGCGCTTTTTCTCCTCAATGGCCTTTATGGCATACAGACACTCTTAACCTTATTCTAGTGGTGATTAAATGGAATATTTGGATGGCTAGATGCCAGTTTACTTTGCAGCAAAAAGACTGTACCTTTTTGGAACTTGAGCGGAAAGTTGTGAAGGACTTACAAACTATATATGCATATGAACAATCACTACATTCGGCTTCCAATTTACTTGCCTTATGGACTGCACTTTCCGGGATTACTGATTCAGACTCAGCCGTGACTTGATGGCCTCACCATTTTTTTTGTTGCACTTTTATATTGCTTTTTCCTTTTAGGTGTCACATTTGTTATGCGGTGTTCTATTGTTGTGCAGTTCCTTCTATATTGTTTATTACACCATGTTCTGTTATGTTGTTTATCACGCAATTTCTTGTTCTAATAAAACTCTTCCCTACTCTTTTCGATAAGTGCCATGGGATCTTTAACATCCACCTGAACTACCACCAATCCTGGCAGATGGAACCTTGGTTTAACGTCTCATCCGAAAGATGGCACCTCAGAAGTCCAGCACCCCTCTCATGCTGCACTACAGTGTCAGTACTGGGATATTAACCCAAGTGCCAGATGTAGGAACTGAACCCACAGCCTTCTGATCTCCAGGCCTCAGAGGTGGGTGTGCTACCTACTGAGCCACTGACTCTGACACAGGTAGTAAAGCAGATGAGTGGTAAGTCATTTAGGAATATAGAGAACAGTATGGGTCCCAGAACTGACCCCTGGGGGACACCGGTAGTTAAGGGAAGGGGGAGGAGATAGCATTTGCGACTCTAACGGACTGGGTTCTGCCAGAGAGGTAAGATCTGAACCAGTTGGTGGCAGCAACAGAGAGGCCTGATTCAGTGAGAAAAGAGAGCAATATGGGGTGGGAGATGGTGCTGAAGGCTTTCGCAAAGTCAACGAAGATGGCTGAGGTGATCAGCCCACCATCCATACCAGTCAGGATGGAGTCGTAAGCCTTATCAGGGAGGATGCAGTGGAGTGTCCCTTTCTGAAACCTGACTGGTAGGGTGTGAAGAAATTAGAGTCGGTGAGGAAGGAAGTAAGTTTGGTGAAACAAGATGCTCTTGTAGTTTTGCTAGTACTGGGAGGAGGAAAATAGGGTAGTAGTTGGAAGGGGAGGTGGGGGTACCTCCTTTTGGGAGGGGGATGACAGTGGTGTGCTTCCATGCTTGGCAGATGCAGCGGCGGCAAAGGATTGGTTTAAGAGTTTGGCAAGTGGAGTTGCTATGGTGGTGGCGGAGAGGTAGAAGAGTTTAGGGTCCAAGCCATCTGGGGATTTGCCTTTTGAAGGGTTGCGAGAAAGTAGTGCATCTTGGGCATCCGCTGCATAGATGTCATTGAAGGAAAAGGAGCAAGGCCTAGTCAGGTTTGTTACATCTGTAGAGGGTGTGATAGGTGCAGGGTTTGGCAGGACAGAGAGGAGAGTGGCAGCACAAGTGGAGAAATATATGTTGAACTCAGTAGCGACTGCTGTTGGCTCAGCAAGAATGGAGTTATTAATATTTAGAATTGGAGTAGGATTGGCAGCTGGTGGGGTGAAGAGGAGTGAATGACCTTCCAGAATTTTGAGGGTTATTTAGGGTGGCATGACAGGAGTGACAGGAATGTGCTCTGCTGCTAATATATGCTAATGTTTATATCTTTTATAGGATTATAGCATGCATTATTATTATACCTCACTATAATGCATTATGTTTGTCTTTTACATATGTTCCATATATAACCTACCTAATCACTGATAAGATGACTCTCATGGATTGTCAGTGATTACTGTATACACTATATATTCTCCATATAATCATATGTAGTGTGTGTTCCCACTTAGGCAAGTATGCAACGTGTAGTAGTGGCCCTTCAGCACTTCTTGTTGTCTAAGCTCAAGCTGACAGAGACCAATCCTTTGTCTCACATTATACTCATTAGTAATTCTGTCTCCTGAATAATTATGTAACCCCTAGGTGGCACTATCCCAAGGGCTACAACCCCTGCCTGTTTAACTACGGACAGGTTGAGGCGCCTAGGTCCTATGGCGGATGCCTCCACCCAGAGGTCAGGGTTTGTAGTGGTTAGACTAGCTTGGTCACAGCCCTCTGGGACACTGAGACCCCCTTTTATTCCCTCTAGTAGCTCACACAGTACACCAGAGTTACAGCCCTATAGCCCACGTATACACACTGTTCACTCATATAAATACCACTTACCCTTGAGACTGATTCTGCAGCACGTCTCTGAGGACCCCCTGTAAAGTAAGGTTAAACAACATACACAGCAAAACACAATACTGTTTCCATAAGTACCAACACCACAGACAGTATATAGTATAACAACAACAAATCTGGTTTATTTAGGGGAAGTAACACGAGAGGGGGAAATCAGGTTATTAGTGGCATTAAATCACAGTACTGTGCATGCATACAGGGTCTGAAAAGTCACACTCTGGGTACCCAGGTTGGGGGGGCTAGCCAGGTCCGTTGCCAGGGGTTGGCCGGCAGATGCAGATGGATAGGGCCCTGTAGAAGAAAATATATGCACAACACCCAATTGTAATCCGGAGCCGGAGGGCTCAGTCCAAAAAAAGCAGTGAAACAACAAGAATTAGATGATACACTTGTGATTGAAAACAAGCTACAGGGAATACCTGATTTGTACTCATAACACCCAAGCTGAGGATCAGATGGAGAATGTCCCTCTAGATTGCCAGAAGAACAGGGCATGAGGACAAGGTCCTGTAACTGGACCCCACTGCAGTTGATAGCAAACAGATGTAGTCCGAATTAAGCTAGGAAATTTACTTCCAGCTTCAGCGCACAATTCACTGTACAGGGGATTTGAAATAGCGATTTCCACAAGCACTATACACACTTATATGTAAAAGGAAAGTACTATACCAGGCAGGCTGCTCCTCGATTCTGACCGCAATTACTGCAAGATACCTGGGAGAACACACAGCGGCTTCAGTTCCTGACAGACCGAGCATGATTCAGCAATTTCTCCAGTCTTCTACAGGGTGAGCCTGGTTTCCACACTTCTGGTGCTTCTTTCTCCTCACAACTCGGATTCAGTCCCAACTGGCACTCACAAAGGCAGAAGACTGAAACTCAGGGCCTCACACGTGCTTCCCGTGCGAAACTATACACCGCAGAAGCACACAGCTCCTTCTTTCTTCACTGCCACAACTGATCTGATCTTTCTAGTCACAGAGCAGGGCATTTCCTTTTGCTCCACACTATTCTGTTGGCTGGTTCAGCTGTCACTCACAATAAGACTCCCTCTGTTGGTAGAAAAAGGTGCCAAGGTCAAAACTACATTTCCCAGAGTCACTGCCCATACAATCCCCTTGTGGCAGGCTCAAATTAAGAGTCCAAGTTCTGATTCATCCACAGGCTCCATTTTAGAGCTCCCTTAACCCAATTGGCCCAGCACAGCAGTTTAGGTCCAGAATGAAGGGGTAACACACACAGAGTCCCAGCTGCAATAAAGACAGGTTAAACAAACTACAATTTTGCTAATGCTTTAAATGATTACAGTCAAATAGTTACAGCTTTCAGATGGGCTCCCTTTGCACCTTCAGCGACCGCAAAATGGAGCGATTACTCTGCAGCTTCGGGTGGGATTCGAACATTAAATACACAGTCCCCCCATACAAACTAATTAAGTCTGCAAGCAGACAGTTCTTAAAGAGACAGTACGTGAAGGCTCAAATAGCACTCACTTGCAACCACAGTTAAGCAGCTCAGACGCCGAACACCACCCAGGCTTGGAGCATTCAGGCAAGCTCCTGGAAGACTTTTGGGAACCCCCATTTTCAGAAGGGTTACAATTATCCAAGACAGAATGTCTTGTACACACCTTGTTTATAATGTAGAACCCAAAAATTATGATTCTCATATCCATAACTATGCAGTAATCTACTGCTATAATGTTTTCTACAATATATAACCTTGTGTAAGACAATTCCTCAGTCAGATCCTTTACATTCTTCCAGAAACTGATGAGAACTCATCTCCTTTATGATTTTCTCCGTCACATGCTTGGTGCAAGTATTGTAATAAACTGTCATTATTACTTCTGCTTGTGTATTTATTTCTTTAACTGACACTGTAGACATATACGAATATGATTTATTTACCCTAGAACAGGTTTCTTGGAAACACACCTTTCTTGTGACAAATCCTTCCAGACTGCATGCATGAGTGGATAAAGTAAGCTGCAATAGTGTGAAAAAATTGAGACAGTCTATTTCCTGCTGATGAAATAGCCCATGAGTAGAATTCTGTCTTTCCAGGATACTCTTCTCTGATAGTCCTAATAACAGGACTTGAGAGCCACCCTGTCATCCACCAAGACTGACCTCTTCCAGGACCACTTCAGCTTTCACCACCGTGCTTCACTATCTCAGATTGTCATGTGCCACAGTGAGCTGCAGTGGAATTCAGTGGGCAGATACAGATTGGTGTGATAGGTCATAATCAATCATAAATGCCATATTACGGCCACCTGCAGTGCCTGCCATACCTCTGTATAATGAAGCTTCCATACTTGAGATGCCCTGTGTAACTAGGAGCTTTTCATGCTCTATTTCACAGTTTAGGCAGCACTGGACATCTCCAAAGTGGTGCATAATTGTTAGGGTTGGAGCCTGCCAGATACCAAACAATATGGTTCTCTGACTACCCTACTGGACTGATGAGACAGATATATGGGTTTAGTTATGGGCACTAGGGGGTTGGGGATTAAAGTGCAAGGAGAAAAAAATATACCACTGGGGGCTCAGTCACATAGGTTAAGCAGGAATGAGGGCAGACTGGATTAATCCATTGGCCTTATCCTGCTGTCAGTTTTGATGTTTCTATACTTCTATCTCCTGTGAAATCCTTCCTTTCGTGCATACCACAGAATGTCACAAAATGCTGGTGGGTAAGCTCAATGAACTTTACATGCTGTTCCAGTTTTCAGAATGGTACAGGAACGTTAGAGTGCAGCCCCTAATCCAGTTCCTTCACCCCTCCCCCCAACATACTATCAGGCTCGAAGTTGTAAAAACTGAACCCACCTCCACATAATAAAGACCCCACTTCAGATACTGTTTTTATTCTTACCTACTGAAACCATGGTTTCGTAATTCTGCAGCATCACTTTCCTGTGAAGCTCTTTCTCCTGGTTGTTTAAAATCTTCCACTCATCTTCAGAAAAAGGGACAGCAACATCTTCAAAGATTTCTGGTGCCTGACATAACATGAGATATGTTTAGTTGTTCTTGTTTTCACAGCATGTCACACAGTGACAAATACTGTATGCAACTTTTCAAAAGGAAGGGAATAGGCAATGTTAAGATTTGCGGTCTAAAAGGCAGAGAGGCTTTGCTAGCACGCCTTTAACAAATGAAGAAGAGTAGAAACAGCAATAGAAACAGACCCTGACAGCAGATAAGGGTTGTTGGGTCCACCTAATCTGCCCATTTTTTTAACGTTCATTTCTTGCAGCAGCCTTTCTTGATCTATGGCAACCCCCCCTTCCCCCTATGATAAACGTGTACATGTCCCAGGCATTTCTGAACCCTAGCATTGTTTTCACTCATAGTACTGCCACAGGAATGTTGTTCCAGGAATCCACTACTCTTCTGTGAAGAAGCACTTCCTCATATCCCTTCAGAACTTACCCTCTTTCAGCTTCATAGCATGCCCCTTGTTTTAAGGCACCTTTTGTTCTCAAAAATACCCCCTTCTGTACCTTATTAAGCCACATGAGGTATTTAAAGGTCTCTATCATGTCTCCCTCTCCTTCATTCCCTCCATGGTGTACATATATAGCTCCTCAAGCCTCTCTACATATGGCATTTGATGCAGACCATGCACCATTTTGGCAGCCCTCCTCTGGACTGTCTCCACTCTCTGCCCTTCCTGAGATGTGGTCTCCAGAACTGGACACAGTGCTCAAGATGGAATCTTACCAGTGACCTATATAGAGGCAGCATCACCTTCCTCTTCCTGCTGGCAACAGCCCCACTTTCTCCTTTATTCCATCCCTCTAGCCAGGGACAGAAATTAACTTTTTGGTGCCTGCATCAAAGTGTATGTGGCAAAAGATACATGCACCACAGTCAGGTTACTTACACCGTTGTTGTGTAAAACCACAGTAATAGTTTAACAGGTAGAGCAGACAGTTAAGTTGTTGCTATATGATGAGTTACTTTATATTAGACTCAGAAAAAAAAACTGCAACTGCCTTTGCCTGGGCTGCAGAAATCTTACCGTCAAACTGCCTTTGTTTCCTTAAATGGTTTAACACACACTCACTAGTGTTTAATGGCCAAGAGGGTAGCATCATTCAGAAAAGAGATGTGCAAGAACAAGGGGACACAATTTGAAGATACACAGGGGACGGCTCAGGGGCAACGTGAGGAAGTATTTTGTCACAGAGAGGGTGATGGACACATTCCTGAGGAGGTTGTGCGTTCAAAAACAGTGAGAGAGTTCAAGAATGTGTGGGACAGACATAAGGCAATTCTGGTGGGGGGATGGAAGAAGTAGGCAGTTAGGTAACTAGGATCTGCAGCTTATCCATTAGGTAGGGAAATGGGCAGACTAGGTGGACCAAGTGGTCCTTATCTGCCGTCAAATTCTATGTTTCTATGTTTTTTAAATTCCCCTCACTTACTTAGACACAAAGGGATCACGTGACCCATCTCCAGTCTTCTGGGACCACTTCTGTGCTCAGAGACCCATGAAACAGTTCTGATAATGGCTCTGATAGTTCCATCCTTAGCTCCTACATCCCAGCGTACTAAAGGAGCTAAGGGTGGAACTAGCAGAGCCATTATCAGAACTATGTTTTGAGTCTCTGAGCACAGTAGAGGTCC
Source organism: Neoceratodus forsteri (assembly GCA_016271365.2). Taxonomy (NCBI): domain Eukaryota; kingdom Metazoa; phylum Chordata; order Ceratodontiformes; family Ceratodontidae; genus Neoceratodus; species Neoceratodus forsteri. The sequence goes on along the minus strand of CM057457.1, from coordinate 413,777,740 downwards.
CAGAAGACTGGAGAAGAGCTCATGTGATCCTGCTCCACATTAGTGGCAGCAGGGAGGAGGCAGGGAACTACAGACCAGTAAGCCTTACCTCAGCAGTGGGCAAGATTATGGAGGCACTCCTCAAGGAAAGGATAGTGCAATCCATAGGAGCACAGAATCCAAGACAGCATGGGTTTACAAAAGGAAGGTCCTGTCAAACTAATCTCATTGATTTATTTGACTGAGTAACCCGAGTGATGGACCAAGGGGGAGCAGTTGATGTCGCCTACCACGACTTCAGCAAAACTTTCGATACTGTTCCATGCAGAAGATTGATTAATAAGTTGGGTAGGCTCGGGTTGGGTCAGAAGTTGGTCAACCGGGTGGAAAACTGGTTGGTGGGCAGAAAACACAGTGGTGATAAACGGTATAGAGTCAGAAGAGATGCAAGCCACAAGTGAGTGTACCTCAGGGATCAGTCCTGGGACCAGTCCTCTTCAATATCTTCATCAGTGACATTTGCAGACTGGAGGATAATGTTTGTCTGAATGACATCAAGATCTACAACAGTAGATAGATCCAGATGGTGTGGGCAGAATGAGAAGAGATCTGGATAAACTAACAAATGGTTGGAACAGTGGCAACTGGGGTTTAATGCAAAGAGTGCAAGATCATGCACATAGGGAAGAGAAACCCTGAAGCCACCTATAGGCTGGAAGGGGAGTTGCTGGCAGTCACAAGGGAAGAAAGAGACTTGGGCCATCATCATCATCACCAATGACCTGAAATCATTCAAGTTGAGTATTAAAGCAGTAGGTAAGGCTAGGGGAATGTTAGGGTGTATTTATAGGGGTATCACAAGTCAGAAGAGGGGAGGTAATAATCCCTCTTGACAAGACACTGGTTAGGCCCTATCTAGAGTACTGCGTGCAGTACTGGAGGCCGCACCTTCACAAGGACATTAACTAAATTGAGGCAGCCCAGAGAAGGGCAACCAAAATGGTGCAGGGACTGCATCAGAAAACATATGAGGACAGATTAACAGAGCTCAATATGTATACCCAAAGCAACGGAGGAGAGAGGTGATATGATCAAAACATTCAAACGCCTTAAGGGCATTAGCAAGGTGAAAGAGTCCAACATGTTTCAATATAAGAAAAATAGCAGGCCAAGAGGACACAGCAAGAGATTAGAGGGAGGCCAATTAAGGGGTAATGTGAGAAAGTTCTTTTTCAAAGAAAGTGTGGTGGATGAATGGAACGGCCTGCCTCAGGAAGTGGTGGATACGAATATAGTGCAGGGCTTCAAACAGGCATGGGATAACACAGAAACATAGAATTTGCCAGCAGATAAGGACCACTTGGCCGACCTAGTCTACCCATTTCCCTACCCTAACGGATGAGCTGCAGATCCTAGTTCACCAACAGCCTACTTCCTCTACCCCCACTAAATTGCCTTATATATCTCCATGCATTCTTGAATTCCCACTGTTTTTGACTCTATGACCTCCTCAGGAAGGCTGTTCCATGTATCTACAACCCTTTCTGTGAAGAAACATTCTCACAATACCTCTGAGACGTCCCCTCTATCTTCAAAATGTTTGCCCCTTGTTCTGCAATCTCTTTTTCTGAAAGATGCTACCCTCTTGGACTTTGTTGAATTCTTGAGGTACTTGAAGTTTCTATCATGTCCTTTACACATAATGTGAATAACTGTCAGCTCGAACCCCATAGGAGAAACTCCAAAACATACATCTACTGGCATTCAAGCTTCCTTGTATAACAATGCAGTTCTCAAATCAGTGGAGCGTAATTTGGACACATCTTCACTGCATAGAGGGCTTCTAAAAACTGATTTGATCATGGGATCTTAGGATTAGGCCAGCTGAATACTGTCATTGCCAATGTGCATCTCATCTGAACATGAGGGCCTTGATAAACAGAGTGTAAGGTTTGTATACACAGTGATGTAGAAAAAAACAAAACAAATACACAGTATTTATACAGTGATGTGTGAGAAGAACTAATCAAGTGGTGGGATAGGGGTGGGCAGCACTGAAGCTGAAAAGATATTTATAGGAGAAGCAGGAAGGATGCTAGGACACATAATTAAAAACAGAGCTGGGAGGAACACAGAAAAAATACTTGGTAAACAAGTAACAAAGGTGTGTGTCATAAATACAATGTCCCTATTCAGTCCACAAACATTAGATTTTAATTGCTTGATATATTTCAGTTCCCATGTCCTTCTGTCCTTTGTGTTTTTGAAGTTTCTGCTTAGTATGAGGACAGATACTGTACGTCCAGAGAGAGAATGATTTGTTTGTGACAAATGGTGTCCTACTGATGTGCTATTAACTTGGTTTACTATTGTGTGTCAGTGGTTGCCTAGTTTTCCCAATATAGCATTCATTTGTAAACTTCATGAACTGAATTAGGTAAACCACATTACTGGATTGACATGTAGGATCCATTGATGTTTATTGTGCTGTTCTGTCTGTTTGTTTGTTTGTTCTGTGTGCACATGTGGGTGCGAGTCTTACATCTTGCCATCCTGCATGGTGTTGTCTCTCTTGTTTCCCAGTTATTTTGATAGAAACATAGAATTTGATGGCAGATAAGGACCGCTTGGCCCACCCAGTCTGCCCATTTCCCTGCCTACTGGATAAGCTGTAGATCCTAGTTAACCAGCAGCCTACTTCTTCCTACCTCCACCCCCTAGAATTGCCTTATGACTGCCCCATGCATGCTTGAATTCCACCACTGTTTTTGACTCCACGACCTCCTCCGGAAGGCCGTTCCATGCATCCACAACCCTCTCTGTGAAAAAAATATTTCTTAAATTACCTCTGAGCCACCCCCCATCTTCAAATTGTGCCCCTTGTTCTTGCACGCGTCTTTTTTGAAAGATGCTACCCTCTTGAACTTTGTTGATTCCTTGAGGTACTTGAAAGTTTCTATCATGTCTCCCCTCTCCTCCTTTCCCGAGGCTATACATATTAAGCTCCTTAAGTCTCTCTTCATATGTCTTCCGGTGCAGACCCTGCACCATTTTAGTTGCCCTCCTCTGGACAGCTTCCATCCTGTCTATGTCTTTCATAAGACTGGGTCTCCAGAACTGCATGCAGTACTCCAGATGGGGTCTGACCAGCTGTCTGTACAGAGGATAATAACTTCCTGTTTTCTACTGGTGATGCCTCTCCCATGCATCCCAGTATCCCCCAGCCCTCCTTGCTGCCCTCTCACATTGCTTGCCCACCTTTAGGTCATCTGATATGACTACCCCAGGTCCCTTTCCATTTTTGTTGTTGTTAGTATCTCACCCCATGTGTACTCTTCCCTGGGTTTTTGTTTCCCAGGTGCATTACCTTGCACTTCTTAGCATTGAATCTAAGCTGCCATACATTTGACCATTCCTCTAACCTTGCCAAGTCCTTTTCATCCTTTCCACCCCACCTTGTGCATCAACTCTGTTGCAGATCTTTGTGTCATCTGCAAAGAGACATACTTTTCCTTCCAGTCCCTCTGCAATGTCGCTTATAAAGACATTGAAGAGGACCGGTCCTAATACTGAACCCTGCAGTACCCCACTAGTAACCCCCCCTTTCTTCAGAGTGGACTCCATTTACTATTACTCTCTGTGTCCTATTCTCCAGCCAATTTTTTTACCCAGGCTGTCATCTTGGGACCCACTCCCAGGCTAGCTAACTTGTATATTAATCTTTTGTGTGGGACTGTGTCAAATGCCTTGCTAAAGTCTAGGTAGGCCATGTCCACAGCCCCTCCCTGATCTACTACTTCGGTCACCCAGTCAAAGAAATCTATCCGATTTGTCTGGCATGACCTTCCTGCTGTGAATCCATGCTGCCTTGGGTCCGGTGCCCCTCTGGCCTCTAGATACTCGACAATTCTTTCCTTCAGAAGTGATTCCATAATTTTCCCTACCACTGAGGTTAAACTAACAGGTCTGTAGTTTCCTGTTCTGCCTTGCTCCCACTTTTGTGAAGGGGAGTCACATCTGCCCTCCTTCAGTCCTCGGGTACCACCCCATCTTCCCATGATTTGTTAAACAGGGTAGTCAGTGGTGTCACTAATTCTACCCTTAGTTCTTTTAGAATTCTGGGATGAATCCCATCAGGCCCCATTGCTTTGTCCACCTTCAGTTTTAAGAGTTCTTTCAGAACCCTTTCTTTTGTAAATGGGCTGGTATCAACTTCTGTATCCAGAGTGTTTCTACTGTTTGTTTTGGGTACCTCCTCTTCCTTTGTAAATACTGAGCAAAAATATTTGTTTAGTATCTCTGCCTTTTCACAGTCACCCTCTGCCCCCCTTTATTAAGCCTCACTATCCCTCCCTTGGTCTTCCTTCGCTCCCTGATGAACCTATAAAAGGTTTTATCATTCTTCTTAACTGAGTTGGCGATCTTTTCCTCGGTTTGGGTCTTTGCTGTTCTGACTGCCTTCCCAGCTTCCTTTTGCTTTAACTGATACAGTTCTCTGTCCTGCTCCTTCTGTGATTTCTTGTACTTCCTGAAAGCTTTCTTTTTCTCCTGAACCTTCACTGCCACTTCCTTTGAGAACCATAGTGGTTTCTTACATCGTTTTGTTTTGTTTAGTTTGCTTCACACAAAGGTTCGTTACTCTGTGATGGCAGTTTTTATTATTCCCATTGTTCTTCCACCTCCTTCCTGCCCATTTGCCAGTGCATTCCTTAGGCACTCACCCATTTTGGCAAAATCAGCCTCCTAAAGTCCAGTACCTTTGCCTTTGTATGGCTTGACTCTATTGCTGTATTTATTGTGAACCATACTGTTCAATGGTCGCTAGTTCCCAGATAGCTACCCACTTCTACATCTGTGATCCTCTCTTCATCTCCATTTGAGAGAATCAGGTCTAAGATTGCTCCTTCTCGAGTGATCTCCAATACTAGTTGTCTAAGGCATGCCCCCTGTAGGGCATTTAGAATAACCCCACTCTTCGAAGTGGCTGCTACAACTGCACTCCAGTTAACATCTGGCATATTCAGATCGCCCATCAGCAATATCTCCTCTTTTTCTGCCTTACTAAGTATACTTTCTATCATTTCCTTGCCCATTTCCTCCCCCTGAGAAGGGGGTCAGTTTACAACCCCTGTGCGGATTGTGGTGCCATTGCCGGTCTCCAAATTTACCCACAGTGCTTCTTCTCCTCCCTGTTTTCCCTTTTGTTCTGTTGCTTTAATTCCTTCCCTTATGTAAAGAGCTACTTCTCCTCCTCTTTTACCCTCTCTGTTCCTCCTGTAGATAGTGTAATCCTGGTATGTTTACGTCCCAGTCATGGTTTTGTGCGAACCATGTTTCTGAGACTGCCATGGTATATCCAGATGTTCCTCCTCCATCAAGGCCACTAATTCAGGAAGCTTGTTACTCAGACTACGGGCATTGGTACTCATTGCTTTCCATTTTTGATGGCTTTACCTTCTGTTGCAGCATCCCCACTGACCTTTCTACCTCTGTCTTTTTCTCATTTAGTACCCTATTTTGTAGGGAGAGGCTGGGATTTTCCTGCTGCTTATCAGTGCCTCCCTTGACTAATTTAAAACTTGCCAATGAAGCATTTAAACCGATTGCTCAAAGACTTGCTTCCTTCCTGGACAGATGTAGACCATCCTGCCAGTATAGGCTGGTGTCCTCCAGGTGGAACCCCAGTCCCCAATGAAGCCAAACCCTGTGCTCCACACCATTTTTTCAACCATTCATTAAACTGCATGGTGCAAAGTACCTTGCCTCACTCATGCCATTGACAGGCAGCACCTCTGAGAAGGATACTGTGTGCTACTTGTCTTAGGCCCCTCCCAGTTCTACAAAGTCCTTCTGCATTGCTCTAATCTCATGTTGAGCCAAGTCATTTGTCCCTAGGTGGACAATGACGTCCAGCTCAGACTCCCGTACAGCTGTTCTCGTGATCCTGAGGATGTGCTTCCTGTCCCTCCAAGCCATGGCACCAGGCAGACACCTTACTTCAGTTTTCCCTGCTCCCCCCAGTTCTATCCCCCTAATACTTGAGTTTCCCACCAGGAGCTGCTTCCTTTCCTTGTGGTGTCCTCTGCCTTCTTCCTGTGGGCCTCCCTTGTGACAGGTGTCCTCAGCCTCCTTAATCTCCTCTGTGGGTGCATCCATAGGGGAGCTGTGCTCCCCCAGAATGGTGTATGGATTGTGGAGTGGAACAGCTGACTGGGTGTGCCTCTGTTCCACCCTCCTCACCCTCCCTGAGCCCACTGTGGTCCAACTGCTGTGCTTTCTTTGCAACCTATGAGGTAGTGGTGGTTGCTCTGGTGCTCCCTGGATGGGGGAGGTTCCCTTCCTACCATCCAGTCTGGCCTGGGGGAAGGTTCCCTTACTGCTGTCCAGTGTGGCCTGAAGACGGGCAACTTCCTCCCGCAGGGCAGAGAGTTGTCTGCAAATAGGGCAGCATCTCAGCCTCCAGAAAGACTCCCGGAAGACTGCTGCCCCACAGCCATTACATTGCACTACTCCCCACATGATTATGTACTTTTTTTTTGTGTGTTTGTGTGTGTGATTGGTTTGTTATATAGAAATACAGTATATATATTATAGAAACATAGAAACATAGACTTTGACGGCAGATAAGGACCGCTAGGCCCATCTAGTCTGCCCATTTCCCTACCTACAGGATAGGCCGCAGATCCTAGTTAACCAACAGCCTTTATCTTCCTGCCCCCCACAAGAATTGCCTTATGTCTGTCCCATGCATTCTTGAATTCTCGCACAGTTTTAGACCCCACAGCTTCCTCAGGAAGGCTGTTCCATGCATCCACTACCCTCTCTGTGAAATAATACTTCCTCACATTGCCCCTGAACCGCCTCTCTTCTATCTTTAAATTGTGTCCCGTTGTTCTTGCAAGTCTCTTTTTCTGAAAGATGCTACCCTCTTGGACTTTGTTGATTCCCTTGAGGTACTTGAAAGTTTCTATCATGTCCCCCTCTCCTTCTTTCCTCAAGGTATACATATTAAGCTCCTTTAGTCTCTCTCCTCATACAGCTTCTCTTGCAGACCCTGCACCATTTTAGTTGCCCTCCTCTGGACTGCCTCTGTCCTGTCTATGTCCTTGCGGAGATGGGGTCTCCAGAACTGGAGTATACCCCCGGCCCTCCCTACTGCCTTCTCACATTGCTTGCTAACCTTAAGGTCATCTGATATGATTACCCCCAGGTCCTTTTCCTGTTTTGTTGTTGTTACTACCTCCCCACCCATTGTGTATTCTTCCCCTGGGTTATTGTTTCCCAGGTGCATTATTTTGCACTTTTTCGCATTGAATCCTAGCTGCCATACGTCTGACCATTCCTCCAACCTTGCCAAGTCCCTTTTCATCCTTTCCACGCCTCCTTGTGTATCAACCCTGTTGCAGATCTTTGTGTCATCTGCAAAAATGTACAATGTGTATGCTTACATTTTCAGTGCTGTGTGCTAGAGAGGATATGACATTGATATGCACCTTGCACTCTTGAGGAAATGATGTCAGAACCCCAGGTATAAAGGAACTATTTCCAGGGTGGGTGGGTGATGGGTGGGAAGGGTTGGGCTTCAACTGTGCCCTCACAAAACAATCAGCTAAGAGCTCTGTCCCACCACTGCGATGAGTGCCTTCCTCTCAGCAAGATACCATACACAACAATTTGACAGAGAAAATCCCCTGCTAATCAAACAGAGAAAAATCCAGACATCCAAGTCAGACACAGGCAAACCTCCCCAGCCCCAAAACAGCCTGGTGGTTTGTGCTCTGAAAGCAGTCAGCCCCAAAATAAGTCAGCTGTGCTTTAAACTCTTCCTGCACTGAAAATCTTAAGAATTGTAACAAGACTGTCTTTTCCTGATAATTCTACGTTCCTTATTTCACATTTCAGTTAGAAGTAGTTTCCACTTGCAGAATATCTGCTACAAACCAAAGACAACTGTAAGGTTCACCTCCCTCAGTTGTGAGCACAACTCGCTTTCTTGCAAATCCTATGTTCAGTATTGATCTGCCGGGAGTTATGGATTATTATGTTGGAGAGGTCGGGGGGCTGCTTATATGCAATTACAGGTGGTTCAGAGAAGATGTCCTTAAAGAGCAGCTAAAACCATCTGGCCAAAAGTGTTGCACTGCAGAATTCGAATAAGCATATCCCAGTAAATCGCATACCAAGGACTAGATTTCTCCGTTACTTCATTTTAAAGTTATGAACTATTTTGTAACCCTGATTTCACCACCTGTTCAAAAAAGCTTGTTTCAGTGAAGTGCTGCTGCTGATGCTGATGTCAACTGGGGAGCCATGGTCTAGCATTCCCTGTCAGCAAGCTTATAGGACCTGTTTCTCCAAAGCTGTAAAGATCATTTGCAATGGTTTTCACAAGTAAAACAAGCAGCACCAGTCAGTAAAACATTGCTTTAAAAAATGTGTGTGTTTCAGGTTTTGTAACAACACTAACAATATTTTATGCGGGTGCCTTTTTGTTGTGGTCTTTTTTCTAGGGTTGTTGGATGCTCAGTCATAACATACTGTTGTGAGATTTGCAGACTAAATACATGTCTAGTTTGGTGAAAGGCTGAGATCATTCACACCTGTGATTCAATTGAGGTGATTTCTATGAATGGCACTTTGAAACAATTATTCCATCTCCTTGTAAATGGGGGTGGGAGAGGTAATGCTGATTTGAAACCTTACTAGTAGTTTCTAATTTTAGCCAGCACATTTCTTTCTCCCTATTAGGCCATTTTGACCTACATTCATGCTCATCTATGTTCTACTCTTAATTAAATTGATAATTTTGCCAGTGTTAACACTTCTATCCCAGTAGGAATTAACACATATAAGGCCTCTGTTACAACATATTGTCAGGCAGACACTGACAAAGAGCAGTGAGCTTACCAATATTATAATACTAACAGCAACACACTTTCCTAATGGGCACAATAGAGTAACATAGAAACATAGACTTTGACGGCAGATAAGGACCACTTGGCCCACCCAGTCTGCCCATTTCCCTTCCTACTGGATAAGCTGCAGATTCTAGTTAACCAACAGCCTACTTTCTGCAACCCCCCACTATAATTGCCTTGTGTCTGTCCCATGCATGTTTAAATTCCCCCACTGTTTTAGACCAAACAACCTCCTCAGGAAGGCTGTTCCATGTATCCACCACTCTCTCCGTGAAAAAAATTCCTCCATTACCCCTGAGCCATCCCTCTCTTTAAATTGTGCCCTTGTTCTTACACATCTCCTTTTCTGAAAGATGCTACCCTCCTGGACTTTGTTGATTCCATTGAGGTACTTGAACATTTCTATCATGTCCCCCGTCCCTCCTTTCATCAAGGGTATACATATTAAGCTCTCTCAGTCTCTCTCTTCATATGGTTTCTGCTGCAGACCCTGCACCATTTTAGTTGCCCTCCTCTGGACTGCTTCCATCCTGTCTATGTCTTTGTGTAGATGATGTCTCCAAAACTGCACACAGTACTCCAGATGGGGTCTCACCAACTGTCTGTACAGAGGGATAACCACTTCCCTTTTTCTACTTGTGATGCCCCTTCCTATGCATCCCAGTATCCCCCTGGCTCTCCTTACCGACTTTTCACATTGCACCCACCTTTAGATCATCTGATATGACTACCCCCAAGTCCCTTTCCATTTTTGTTGTTGTTAGTACCTCCCCTGCTATTGTGTACTCTTCTCCTGGGTTTTTGTTTCTCAGGTGCATTACTTTGCACTTCTTTGCATTGAATCTAAGTTGCCATATATCTGACCATTCCTCCAACCTTGCCAAGTCCCTTCTCATCTGTTCTACCCCCCTTTGTGTATCAACTCTGTTACAGATCATTGTGTATTCTGCAAAGAGGCATACCTTTCCCTCCAGACCCTCTGCAGTGTCACCTATAAAGATGTTAAAGAGGACTGGACCCAGTACTGAGCCCTGAGGTACTCCACTAGTAACCCCCCTTTCTTCAGAATGTGTTCCATTCACTATTACCTTCTGTGTCCTGTTGTGCAGCCAGTTTGCTACCCAGGTTACCACCCTGGGACCCACTCCCAGGCTGGCTAACTTGTATAGTAATCTTTGTGTGGGACTGTGTCAAATGCCTTGCTACAAGTCTAGGTAGGCCATATCCACAGCCCCTCCCTGGTCTATTACTTTGGTCACCCAGTCAAAGAAATCAGTTAGATTCTGCCTGACATGACCTTCCTGCTGTAAATCCATGCTGCTTTGGGTCCCAGCCCGCTGGCCTCTAGGTACTCAATAATTCTTTCTTTCAGAAGTGATTCCATCATTTTCCCTACCACTGAGGTCAAACTTACAGTTCTGTAGTTTCCTGCTTCTGCCTTGCTCCCACTTTTGTGAAGGGGAATCACATCTGCCCTCCTCCAGTCCTCAGGTACCACCCCATCCTGCCATGATTTGTTAAAAAGCGTGGTCAGTGGTGTCACTAGGTCCTCCCTTAGTTTTTAGGATTCTGGGGTGAATCCCATCAGGCCCCATTGCTTTGTCCACCTTGAGTTTTAGGAATTCTTTCAGGACTCTTTCTTCTGTGAATGGACTGGTGTCAACCCCCCTACCCAGAGTGCTTCTATTGTCTGGTTTAGGTAACTCCTCCTCATCTTCTTTTGTGAATACTGAGCAAAAGTATTCATTCAGTATCTCTGCCTTTTCACCATCTCCCTCTGCCTACCTCCCCTCTCCCTTATTAATCTTCACTATTCCTCCCTTAACCTTTCTATGCTCCCTAATGTACATGTAAAGGTTTTATCCCCCTTCTTAACTGAGTTGGCTATTTTTTCCTCGGTTTGGGCCTTTGCTAGTCTGACTGCCTTCCCCACTCCAGTAGCACTGGCTTCAGTAGCCCAGAGGCATACTGACTCAGCATCCAGCAACCCTGGAGAAATGGACCACAGGAAAAAGGCATTAACCAACACAGTTTTGTCAACTTTGCTTCAAAACCTGAAACGCATATAGGTTTTATACAAAAATATGAAGAAGCCAGCAGAGGAAGGCCATTTGGTTTATCAAGTTTGCTCGTATTGCAGGGTCCACAGCTTGAGCTACTGTCCCTGCCCTCCTCCCTCCCTCCCCACTCCTCCCATCCTCCTTACCCATGATCCATACCTTCCCCATGCCTGTCCCAGCCTCTCTTAAAGCTGCCCACTGTCTTCAATGAGATTACCTCTTCTGGCAGCGCATTCCAAGTGTCCATCTCCATCTCTGTGAAGAAGTGCTTCCTGATCTCCCTCTTAAACCTCCCACCCTCCAGCTTAAGACTATGCCCCTTCGTGTTATGGTTTATAGCAATGTTTTGTGCATGGTGCTGCCTGTTTTACTTTTGATGACTATATCACATGATCTTTTCTTTACAGCTTCAGAGGAACAGGCCCTGTAAGCTTTCTGATAGGGAATACTAGGCTGTGAGTCCCCTAGATGATATCAGCAGCAGCTCTTCACTGAAACTGGCTGTTTTGAACAGGTAGCGAACTCAGGGTTATAAAATGGCTAATAACATTAAAATGATGTAATGCAAAAATCTAGTTTTTGGTATGAGATGTACTGGGGGTATGCTTATTCAGATTCTGCAATGTAGTGCTTTTCGCATCATTGGCTCTTTAAGTATTCATCTTCACTCAGCATCTTTAATAATTTGCTGAAGGGGTTTTAGCATAGGGCTGTGAGTGACAGCTAGGGGTGTGTGATCAGTTTGATCTTTTTTGCCTGTATTCCAGTGGATTTTTTCATGATATTTGTATGGCCCATTCAGTTTCTCTGTCAGTTTGTCATGGGGTGTGGCCCTGCTGGATTAGAAATTCTGAAGTGAGAAGAGCTGACTGTCTCTTGTTCTCTCATCAGATCAGATTTTATGTTATAGAATTGCTTGACTGTAGAGTAAGAATTTTTTTTGTATGCCTAGGATGGAAGCTGGAATTATGCAGGTAGCAGTGTCTGTCAGTGGGTTTTCTGTGTTTTATGTTTACTAAGCTGAGTCTACAAGTGAATGAAATCTTGCTCGAATGATGTGATTCAAAAGACATACTGGTAAGATGCAGGCATGGTTTCACCTGTACCTTGTTTGCAATTTTTCCCAGTATCTCACCAATATGATATTAATAAGTTTAACTGTCTAACTACAGGGGGTTACAGAAGTGAAGTAGTTCACCTACTTGATATGTACACTGGTCTCCCTTCATGAATGGGTTTAGCTGTCTGACTACAGGGGGTTACAGAAGTGAAGTAATGCACCTACATGATATGCACGTTGGTCTTCCTTCATGAATGGGTTTAGCTATCTAACTACAGGGGATTACAGTAGTGATGTAATGCACCTACATGATATGCATGCCGGTCTCCCTTCATGAATGGGTTTAGCTGTTTAACTACAGGGATTACAGAAGTGAAGTAATGCACCTACATGATATGCATGCCGGTCTCCCTTCATGAATGGGTTTAGCTATCTAACTACAGGGGTTACAGAAGGAAGTAATGCACCTACATGATATGCATGCGGTCTCCCTTCATGAATGAGTTTAGCTGTCTAACTAAGGGCCACAGAGATCCAGGAGGAACAAAATGGGGAGAGATACTGTGGGTTAAGCTTGGAAAGGAAAATGGGGCCAGCCATTCTGACAGGTGTGGTCTATAGACCACCAGCCCAGGAGGAAGAAACAGATAGGAGTTGATGCTAGCCATCCAAAGGATGGCAGACAAGGGTGAGGTAGTACTGGTTGGAGACTTCAATATTCCAGATGTGGACTGGAGCATCCCAGCAGCATCAACTAGAGCAGATTTATCCTGGACTCCTTCAGGGTGCCTTCCTCAAGCAACTGGTCATGGAACCAACTCGGCAGAAGGCAATACTGACCTTGTGCTCACAAACAGGGACAGTGTGATGGGGTAACAGTGGGGAGCACCTGGGAACAGTGACCACCAGTCATTGTGGTTTGAAATCACAGAAAGAGCAGAACCAAACCACACAAAACACGATCCTGGATTTTAGGGGCAGACTTTGGGAAAATGGGGAGATACTTGAAAGAGGCATTAAGGGAATGGGACAGGAATCAGGGTTGAGGAACAGTGGGCAGTATTTAAAATGGGGATTATAAGAACAACAGAATTATGCATTAAGCAGGTTAGCAAGAGGAAAAGGAAGAGGAGACATTATGGTTTTCCAAAGAGGTAGCAAAGAAAGTGAAAGCCAAAAGATTGCATTCAGGCAATACAAAAGACACAGGCAGAAGTGGATAGGAGAAGTACCAGGAGAAACAAAGGAGGCAGGGAAGTCAGTAAGGAAGCCAAAGCTCAGACAGAAGAACACATTGCAAAATCAGTGGTTAAAGGGACAAAACCTTTACAGGTACATAAGTGAAAAGAAAGACAAAGGAGGAGGAGGTAATGGGTCTGAAGGAGTACAAGGGTGAGAATGGTGCAGAATGGACACAAGTCCCTTTACACGAGAAAGGGTCCTGAAGGAACTGGAAGTAATAAGAGTTGATAAAGCAATGGGGCCAGATGGGGTGCACCCCAGGGTCCTTAAAGAACTAAGAGAGGTGGTGGCTGAACCTCTCGCTATCCTGTTTAGCCAATCACTGGAAACAGGGGAGGTACCCAAAGACTGGAGGACAGCAGATGTAGTCCCTTATACAAAAGTGGGAACAAAGAGGAAGCAGGGAACTACAGACCAGTCAGCCTCACCTCGGTAGTGGGGAAGATCATGGAAGCACTACTGAAGGAGAGATTGGTGGAACATCTGGTTGTCAATGGACTACAGGACCCAAGGCAGCATGGTTTCACCAGGGGGAGGTCATGTCAGACCAACCTCATTGAATTTTTGACTGGGTGACTAGGGAGGTGGATCAGGGAGGCAGGGACATGGCCTATCTGGACTTCAGCAAGGCCTTTACACTGTGCCACAGAAGACTATTACACAAACTGGGGAATATGGGTGTGGCAGGCACAGTAGTGTGGTGGGTAGGTAACTGGCTGGGTGGCAGGACACAGAGGGTGGTGGTAAATGGCTGTCACTCCACAGAGGGAAGAGTGACCAGTGGGGTACCACAGGGATCAGTGCTGGGACCGGTCCTATTCAACATCTTCATCAGTGACATTGCGCAGGACCTAGAAGGCAGAATTTCACTGTTCGCTGATGACACAAAGCTCTGTAACAGAGTAGACACACCAGAGGGTGTAGACAGAATGAGAAGGGACCTGCAGAAACTTGAAGAATGGTCAGGGGTTTGGCAGTTGAAATTCAATGCAAAGAAGTGCAAGATAATGCATATGGGGCACAAAACCTGGCACAATATATCAGTTGGGGGTGAGGATATAGCATGCACCAAGCAGGAAAGGATCTTGGGGTTATCATCTCTGATGACCTCAAGGTAGGGAAACAGTGTGACAAGGCAGCAGGTAAAGCAAATAGGATGCTGGGATGTATAGGCAGGGGCATCACCAGCAGGAAAAGGGAGGTCATAATTCCACTATACAAGACACTAGTGAGGCCCCACCTGGAGTACAGTGTACAGTTCTGGAGACCATACCTACATAAGGACATAGACAGGGTAGAGAAGGTTCAGAGGAGGGCAACAAAGATGGTGCATGGATTGCATCACAAGTCCTATGAAGACAGGTTGAAGGAACTGAACATGTACTCCTGGAGGAGAGGAGGGAGAGAGGGGATATGATAGAGACATACAAGTATCTTACAGGGAGGAACAGGTGCAGGAAAACACTATTTTTAAGCAAAAGATGTTCCAGGACTAGAGGGCATGGGATGAAGTTGGAGGAGGACGATTCAGAGGAAACATGAGAAAGAATTTCTTCACAGAACGGTGGTGGACAAGGGAACACCCTGCCAGAGGAAGTGGTGGGGGCTGAAACAATCACGGATTTAAGAATGCATGGGATAGACATAAAGGAATTCTGGAGGTCAGGGTAAGGGAAACAGACTTCTAGGAAAACAAACTGAACTTACAAGCTCAAATGGGCAGACTAGGTGGGCCATAGGCCCTCATCTGCCGACACTGTCTATGTATCTATGTATGTACAGGGGGTTACAGAAGGTATATAATGCACCCACACGACAGGCTCGTCTCCTTCATGAATGGTTTTAGCTGTTCTAACCATGTGGGGTTGGCAGAGGAAGTAATGCACCCACACCATATGCACGCTCGGCCCCTTCATGAATGGGTTTAGCTGTCTAACTACAGAGGATTACAGGAAGGAAGTAATGCACCCACATGATATGCACACTGCCGTCCTTCATGAATGGGTGTAGCTGTCTAACTATGAGAGGTTACAGAAGGAAGTAATGCACCTGCATGATATGCACACTGCTGTCCTTCATGAATGGGTGTAGCTGTTCAACTAAAGAGGGTTACA
This sequence comes from Neoceratodus forsteri, assembly GCA_016271365.2. Lineage (NCBI taxonomy): Eukaryota > Metazoa > Chordata > Ceratodontiformes > Ceratodontidae > Neoceratodus > Neoceratodus forsteri. The sequence goes on along the minus strand of CM057457.1, from coordinate 413,762,367 downwards.
GAAGGAAGTAATGCACCCATGATATGTCATACTGCTGTCCCTTCATGAATGGGTTTTAGCTGTCTAACTACAGGGGGTTATGTAGTGAAGTAATGTACCTACATGATATGCATTAACTGCTGTCCCTTCATGAATGTATGTAGCTGGGTTCTTTAACTACAGAGGGTTACAGAAGTGAAGTAATGCACCTACATGATATGCACGCTGGTCTCCCTTCATGAATGGGTTTAGCTGTTTAACTACAGGGGGTTACAGAAGTGAAGTAGTCTCCCTTCATGAAAGGCAGGAAAGTTTCTTATCTTGTAGACAGCAACAGAATGTAAAAGACACTCTCTTACAGTTTTACATGCTTATCTTTTCTATAAATATTATACACACATGAGTAATTATTTGTGTCATCTGAGCGTGGGAACTTTGATAGCAGTATTTGTGAAATGATATTGCAGAAAAATCTCTGAACCACGGGAATGTAGATTTTGGAACTACTAACCATTACTAAAGGGACTAAATCTGTGGAGTTGTGGAGATCCAAATACCCAGTGAGCCTGTGACTGTTTTCAGATTTCTATAATGGGAGGTGTTTGACATAAGGGGATACCTCTGTACAAAGATGCAAATTGGCCCTCCAGCTAGTGTAATAAAACACCATAATAAGGTTCAGTAGTAGTGCAGTGTTTTTTAACTGTGCTTTACATGATTAGTACTTGAAAGAGGAACAAACTTTTGTACATTTATATGTTTCTGTGTTCCAGGAAACGAAGGGAAGTAGACATCTTTAACAGACAGCAGGAACATGAAGCAACAAAAGAGCTGGAACTACTGAAAAATGAAATGATGTGTCCCATCTGTGTGATTTATTTTAATGATCCTGTCATTATAGACTGTGGGCACAACCTTTATGGAGAGCCTGTATCACAAAAGTACTGGGAGTATGTGAAGGAAATGTCTCCTGTGGTGAATGTGTTAATGTGTTAGAGCAAAAGGTACTACGAGCAAACAGGAAACTTGCAGTGATAGTGGAGATTGTAAAACGTCTTACTGGAAATAAAGAGGAGCCAGAAAAGAACACCACCTGTGACCAGCAGCATCAGCTACTGGGTCGGATTTGTGAGGAATCAGATGAACATAAACCTGTCCATGCAGCCTGTGAAAAGTCTCCTGTGCATGAGTGCCACAGTACTGTTGCCAAGGTGGAGACCCTAAAGGTAGGTAGAAGAAAGAGAACATGATTAAACTTTTGAATCAAGTGCTTTCTGAGTAGTTTATGAAATGTATTAATCTTAACTTTAGCAGCACACATTCAAGTAATAATGCTCAGTTTGCTGCGGTATACAGAAATACCCAGGTGGTGAAAGGGGGCTTGAGACTGAAAGGCTAAAGCATGCAACTCCACCTGTAAAACAGGTAGGGAAAATGCTGCAAGCTGATTGGCCCACATTCATGCACGGTACAACCACTATCAACAGTAAAAAAACAGAGCTGGTTTATCAGTAATGCTATCAGTAGCAGGCCACATCTAATTGTACTGATAAAAGGTTTGCTGTGACTTTAAATTATCTGATTACTTAAATGTTGCAGTGAAGCTGGAGATCAGGGTCCTCTAGAAGTGTGTTGTGTTGTGGTGTGAAATGTTAGGAGTGGTGATCTGCCTCCTGGTGCTGCACAGTTTTTGGTTTTTAAGCTGGTTCACACAGGTGTTTGCTATAGTGCAGCCCGGCAAATCACTCCATTAGCTGATTCAGAAATACTGAATGATCACTGTTCAGATGGTACCATTGTGCACATTGTACACTGATGTTGAAGGTCCACATTCAAGTTCCAGCATGGTCACTGTTGTTCAGAAATGCCGAATGACCACCGTTCATATGGCACCATTGAGAACATTGTACACCGATGTTGAAGGTCCACATTCTAGTTCCAGCATGGTCACTGTTCAGAAATGCTGAATGACCACTGTTCAGATGGCACCATTGTGCACATTGTACACCGATGTTGAAGGTCCACATTCAAGTTCCAGCGTGGTCACTGTTGTTCGGAAATGCTGAATGACCACTGTTCAGATGGCACCATTGTGCACATTGTACACTGATGTTGAAGGTCCACATTCAAGTTCCAGCGTGATCACTGTTGTTCTGGTTGCAAACTAGGGTGGGAAGGGTGGTGATGGAGGGAAGTCTGCGTATGTTGCATCCTGTCACGTGGTGCAAACAAGTGGGTGATTTAAACTTTATTCACTGTTGTTTCATGGTGCTTGCCACCGTTTGGCATCTGTTAGGCCTGAAATAGTACCCTAACCCTCTGGCACTGCCCAATCAGTGTTCGATCAGCTGTGTGTCATTCACCTTTTCAGATTGTTTACCCCAGAATCACAGAATAAGAAGAATTCATTCTTGTGACCATCTGATTTCCTTCTGCAAGAAACAAACCCTCTTCCGCAGCCTCCAACCGTCACAGCAACTAAGGACTTATGTTTCAATCAGTCGATCCTCGCTGAATCATCGCTAAGAGCCAATTTAGATATATATCAGTTTCAGTGCTGTTAGTACTGTCCGGGGATGGGCACTTCTACTAACAGCATGCATCTGGGCGTGCCTCATATGCACAGTATCGATGGGCACTTCTACCAACAGCATGCATCTGGGTGTGCCTCATATGCACAGTATCGATGGGCACTTTTACCAACAGCATGCATCTGGGTGGCCTCATTATGCACAGTATCGATGGGCACTTCTACCAACAGCATGCATCTGGTACGCCTCATATGCACAGTATCGATGGGCACTTCTACCAACAGCATGCATCTGGTGCGCCTCATATGCACAGTATCGATGGGCACTTCTACCAACAGCATGCATCTGGGTGCGCCTCATCTGCACAGTATCGATGGGCACTTCTGCCAACAGCGTGCATCTGGATGCGTCTCATATGCACAGTGTCGATGGGCACTTCTGCCAACAGCGTGCATCTGGATGCGCCTCATATGCACAGTGTTGATGTGGCACTTCTACCAACAGCATGCATCTGGGTGCACCTCATATGCACAGTATCGGGCCACAGTAAGGAAGCAGTGCTGCACTGGTGTACCCTTAAATCTGGATGTATAGCATGTGTGTTTTGATGCGACCTGGCAGCATCTCTATACCATTATTTATTGGGCATCTCCCATTTCACTTTAGCAGTGATCAGCTGAAGTATATGCTTTTCCTCAAGATTGCTTGCTACTCTGTCATATGCCAAGTACATACTCAGGATGCCTTTCGGCTGTTCGGTGTTCTCCTTAAGGTTGTAATATATGCAGGTGCCATTGTGCAGTCCTGGACCACAGCCATTTTATTCTCCCACGTGTGACTGGCTTGTATCACAGCACAACTGTGGGTATTCTAACATGGCTCCAACCCCCCACCCTTCCAGACAGAGGTGGAATACTGTGGTACTGCAAGTATGGGCATTCCGTATTTACAGTTTCCTGCTGGTACTACACTCCCCAAAACACAGTATGGACTAAACAATGCACAGTTTGAATGCCCATGGATGCTCATGGTGACTGCCCATATGATGCCACTTTTGTTAGTTGGCTGCTGTGGCAGTATACAAGGTCACTATTCCAAGTCTTATTAAAATAAGGCACATGAGCAATGCTAGGTAGGCAATTAGTGGCTCTCCTGGTGGACTTATTACAGTCAACTCCAGGCCTTTTGTTTTACACACCAGTGCAAATTGTGCTTTCTTGTCTAGCCACTTGCTCAATATATATGTGTAGAAGAGGATGCATAAAGGGGAGCAGAGTGGTGAAGAAGCAGGGCCTGACTTTGGTCACCAAACAGGTTGGAAACCCAGAATTTAATGTTGGGTGATGGTGGTCTGACACTTGGCTAGCCTTTACCTGTGAATTTTCTAGCCAGTGTTTCTTAATGTTTTGATCGAGTCACAGTGGTGGAGGGCATTGCCAGTATTGTAACTCTCTGGCAAAGGACTCAACTCCGTGACCAATGCATACGTTAATCACCAAAGCAGATGTCAAACAACTGTACAGTGCCATTTCTTCATTTTATCTTACAATGAAAGCACCCAAGAATAAACATCCAGAGACTGCAGAGTGTCATCTCAGGGTGGTGGAGTGCCAAGTCCCAATACCAAATATATGAGCATACAAAATGTGCCAGCAGATACAGTGCATATGGTCTGTCAAGTCTTCTCAAGCACGCAACTATCAGCTAGTACTGTGAGTCTGCCCTCTCCTCTCCACTATGATTCTCCTCCCCCCCATATCATAGTGCCCCTCCCCGACCTTGTTCCATTATTGCCATTCTTGTAGCCCACATGCTACCACACCAGCAGTGGTGATGGATACTTCCTGTGGCCTCAATCCGGCTGCTGAAGATGATCACGATGATAACAAATTGAGGGGTCAGTCAGATACTGAAAAGAACCAAAATCCAGCAAGTCCTGATCCAGATAAAGGTCACTCCACAGTATTTTGGCCATCGATGTTGAGTAAATGTACTGGCACCCAGAGTCAAGATACCGCCCACACTTAGCATGCACCATGATCGCAAACATTGTGCTGATTCTGTTGTTTGTGATGTTGGAACACTTTAAGGACAGTATATGGCCCAGTCCGATGCAAAATATTTTGACATGAAGAGGCAGCATATGCAGTTTATCATGGAGATGGAGCAGTGACGCATCAAGCACAGTGAGTGCATGGAATGTTTTTGCATGGATCATGAGTGCACAGTGCTGTAGCTCCTGACTGGATGGGATTGGCAACCACTACTACAAGCTCCAGTGATGTACCCCATGCGACAACGCCCCACATTCATGCATTTCAACTATTCCAACCGTGGAATCCTGATGGCAACCACACTGGACACAGCGACAACAATTCTGGCTTTCCCCAGCAGACATTCTCCTCTCTCTCAGCTTATGTGCCAACTTCCACTATCCCTGTCTGTTTAGCAGCATGTTTCCTTAATGTATCAAGTGGTGGGGACAATAACAGAAATTAGTGAAGTCACAATGTTGCTTTTGGTGGTGGAACATGCCAGAACAGGGGTTGTATTACCACCAAATGATGGACTGGGATCACTGGTGTTTTATAGGCTACTGCTACACTGTGAAATTGTGTGTGCAGTATATTTTTTCTAAGTGTGCAGTGTATGTTTTTTTCTTGTTCTGTGTTTGTCACTGTGTTTCCATATTAAATACGTTACTGTGTTCAATCTCTGCCATGTAGTCTGTTATTAGTTCATTGCAGTTCCTGATTTCAAACTCCATTTCTTGGCTGAAAAAGTTTCTGTGCAGTACTGTAACTTATTTATGTACTGTGCTTTTTTTCGATGTTCATTTTATTTATTTATTTGGTAATTCGGAAAACAACTTTTTGAGTAAGGACTCATTTACAAAGGTTCCACATCATACAATGGAGATGAATACAGACAGACTAATACTGGACAATAATACAAGCAGTTTCAAGAAGTGCAACAACAAAAACAACAGAGTAATGCTTTAGATGAAATTAAAAGAACATTGTGTGGCCAAGGGGCCTTATCGTTATTGCAGCCCAAATGGAGCCTTGTCTAGATATCTGTGCTTGGTGTGCAATAAGGTGGTGGCAGGAGGGTAGTTTGAGAGCAATTAGCAGGTAGAGGTGGGAGCAGAAATAGGCAAGGGGGGACTACTGACAGTGGACAGGTCAAATGTGGGGTGGGAGAGTTGGAGAGAGGCAGGAGAGAAGTGTGAGTAGTAGCGCCCGCCACCATTTTTATTCACTGTTCAGTGCCCATTGTGGAGCCCATGATTGACTGAATGGCACCCCTGGCTCCCAAATGCTCCCAAACCTGGCTCCGCCACTGGAAGGTGAGTGAGGAAAAGGAGGGAGAGAGAGCACAAGAGTGAGTGGGAAACAAACAGCTATGATTGGCATTTTGCTACATAAAGGGAGTCTATCACAGTAGTGGGGAACTGACAATGTGTGAATAGCAGAGGGAGCTGTGGATGCTAGGTGAGTAATTCCTCACACCACATTGTGCATATGTTCAATAGTGTGCACCTTCCCATGCATTACAGCTTGCTATGCCTCAATGCACCAGTGTCCTGATGGGATCCATACTCACCTCAAGAATGGCAAATCTAAGTATGTGCAATGGCAAGGGCTCCAGTAATGACTTGTTCCATGAACCAAAACCATTAGTGATTAGGATGTCAACACATGCCCTGTGGTGGCACACTGAAAGGTGGTCGCACATATGAACATACGAATGTGCCAGCAGAAACAGACCACCCGGTCTATCTTTGTCTTTTCACGTGTGCGGCTAGTACTCCTAGTTTGTAGCTGCCCCCCCTTTGTCATCCCACTTCTGTCCCCACCTCCCCACATTTCACTCTCTCCTGCTTCCTGCACCATGCCCTTTTAAAGCTGTTCACATATTTACATGATACTACCTATTCTGGTAGTGCGTTTCATTTGCTACCACCCTCTCTGGAAACAGTGTCTCTTCATTTCCTCCCAAATCTTTCCCCTCTATTCTTAGCCCATGCCCCTGGATGTTCCTCACCTCTCTTAGCTTAGAGACCCCATAACCCCAGGTGGCACTATCCCAAGGGCTACTACCCCTGCCTGCTGGACTATCAACAGGTTGAGGGGCCTAGGTTCTATGGCGGGTGCCTCCACCCAGAGGTCAGGGTTTGTAATGGTTGATCTAGTTTGGTCACAGCCCTCTGGGACACTGAGACCCCTTCTAATCCCTCTAATGGCCCACACAATGCACAGGAGTTACAGTACCAATGCCCCACATGTACACACGGTTCAATCATAAGGTAGCACTTACCCCCGAGACTGATTCTGAGGTTCGTCTCTGAGGACCCCCTGTAAAATAAGGTTAATCACCATACACAAACCAGTGCAATGCCTGCTATATAGGTACTGACACTTCAGACAGTTTAAAGTCAACAACATCAAATCTGGTTTATTTAGGGGGAATGAAACACGAGAGGGGGAGAGCAAGTTGATTGGCAGAATTAAATCACAGTACTGAGCACTCATACGGGGTCTTAAAAGTCACACTCTGGGTACCCAGGTTGGGGGGGGGGGCTAGCCAGGTCCGCTGCCCTGGGTTGGCCGGCAGGTGCAGATGGATAGGGCCCTGCAGAAAAAGATATGCACAACACCCAATTGTTATCTGGAGCTGGATGGTTCAGTCCTTGAAGAGTTGAAATAAAGAAAATTAGATGACACACTGGTGATTGTTAACAGGTCGCTTGGGAATGCCCTGATTTGTATTCACACTACCCCAAGCTGGGAACCTGATGAAGATGGTTGTTCTTAATTGCCAGACAAGCAAAGCATGGAGATGAGATTCTACTGGCCAGGCCCAACTGCTTTGACTAGCAGACGGATTTAGTCCAAGTAAATTTAGTTCAGCTTTAAGCTTACAACACATGGTGAAAAGAGAATTGGAATAGTTATCCCTCACAAGCATTCAACACATTTATATGTAAAAGAGATTACTATACCAGGCAGCTGCTCCTAGGTTCCGATCACAATTACTGCAAATACCCGGGAGTTCACACAGCAGCTTCAGTTCCTGACAGACCAAGCGCGATTCAGCAATTTCTCTAGTCTTCTACAGGGTGAGCCTGGTTTCCACTTTCCAGCCTTCCTTACTTTCAGTCACCTTGGATTCAGTACGATTTAAGCTTGCGACGGCAACAGACCAACTTCAGGGCCTCTCACGCGCTTCCCGCGCGAATCTATACACCGCAGAAGCACAGAGCTCCTTCTCTCCTCATGGTCACAACTGATCTGATCTCCCAGTCGCAGGGCAGAGCATTCCCTTGGAGTGCCACCCAGTCCAGTTGGTGGACTCAGCTGTCAATCACTCCAAAGCTCTCTCAGTTGGTGCAAAAAGGTGCCAAGGTCCAAAACTACACTTCCCAGAATTACTAGCTATACATCCCCCTTGTAAGCCGACTCCCAGGAGAGTCCAAATTCTGGTTGGTCCAAGCAGTCTCCGTTTTATAGCTCCCTAATGCCATTGGCCCAGCACAGCAGTTTAGGTCCAAAATGGAGGGGCAACACACACAAAGTCCCATCTGTAATAAAGGCAGGTTAAACAAACTACAATATTACTAATGCTTTAACTGATTTCAGGCTAACAATTATATCTTTCAGATGGGCTCCCTTTGCACCTTCAGCGACCGCAAACTGGAGTGATTACTCTGCAGTTCAGGCGGGATTCAAGCAGGGAAACACCAGCCCCCTTGGAAAAGCATTAATTATGTCTGTAAGCAGGCAGCTCTTGAAGAGACAGTATGTGGAGGTTCTACTAGCACTCACAGTGCCATTCTAATGGCTTAAATGCTGAATGCCAGCAGGCAAGGGGAACACTTAAGCAAGTGCCTAGGAGGCTTTTAGGAACCCCCATTTGTAGGGGGAGTTTACACCCCACCTGCCCCATACTTAATTCCCCTTAGATACTTGAATGTCTCTATCGTGTCCATCTATCTTTTATATCCTCCAGGGTGTACATATTCAGGTCTTCCAGCTTGGTCTCATAGTATCTCTCCTCCATCCCACGTATCATCTTCGTTGCCTTCCTCTGTTCTCTTCCAGTAGCCTGATATCATACTTTGGGTATCACCTCCAAAATTGCACACAGTACTGCAAGTGTGGCCTTACCTGTGACCTGTAGAGGGGCAAGATCACCTCACTTTGCCTGGACGAACCCCCTCTCGCTATGTACCCCAGCATTTTGTTCGCTTTTGCAGCTGCTCTCCTGCAATGGACAGTATTGTTCATGGTCCCTGTTACCATTACCTCTAGGTCCTTCTCCTCCTCAGAGATCCCCAGTTTATTCCCCCAGCCAGTATTCTGTCCTTGGGTTCTTCCCTGAAGTACATAACCTTACATTTCTTTGCATTGAGCTCCAGCTGCCACCTCTTTGACCACTCCTCTAGCTTGCTTAGATCCTCCTACATCTGCTTCCATCCCTCCTCTCTATCCACCACTGTTCCCATTTTGGTGTCATCTGTGAACAGACTTGCCTTGCTCACCACCCTGTGTGCAAAGTCTGATATGAAGAGCCCAAATAATACCAGTTCCAGCACAGAGCCCTGTGGAACCCTGCTTGTCACCAGCCTTGGACCTGAGAGCTTCCCTCCCACCACAGCCTGCTGCAGCCTCCCATTCAGTCAGCTTGTAATCAAGTTCATAATTTTGCCCCTACCCTTACACCAGTTAGCTTCTCCCCAAGCCATACATGAATCACTAAATCAAAGGTTATGCTGAAGTCCAAGTAAAGAACATCCACCGATGACCCTTTTTCCAGCTTACCTGTCACCCAGTCATAATATTGTATCAGGTTGGTTTGACAGGACTTCCCTGAAATGTACCCATGCTGCCTCACATCCTGGAGGCCGTTGTCCTCTAGGTATGACTTCAGTCTTTCCTTTAGTATCTTTTCCATGAGGTTGCACACTATGGAGGTGAGACTTACCGGACGATAATTACCTGGCTCATCCCTTGGTCTGCTCTTGTGTTGCACTTGGGTTAATATCCCAATACTGACACTGTAGTGCAGCATGAGGGGGGTGCTGCACTTCTGAGGTGCCATCTTTCAGATGAGACATTAAACCGAAGTCCCATCTGCCTGTTCTGGTGGTTGTTCAGGTGGACGTTAAAGATCCCATGGCACTTCTCGAAAAGAGTAGGGGAATTTCTCCGGCATCCTGCCAAATTTCCTCATTTCACTAGAAATGTCACCAACAGTTTAATCTGGTTCAGTTTCAGTTGGTTACCATCTGTTTCCCCACGTCCCGGGTCGCCCCTGAAAATGGGACGTCCAGTCTTAGTGGGCCTACCGGCTCAACAAAATTCAATAAATAAATATGCCATCCTCCAGTCCAGTGACACATATCCTGACTCCAGTGAGGTGCTGTACAGATCTACCAGTGACACACATCCCGACTCCAGTGAGGTGCTGTACAGATCCACCAGTGACACACATCCTGACTCCAGTGAGCTGCTGTACAGCTCCACCAGTGACACACATCCTGACTCCAGTGAGGTGCTGTACAGAACCACCAGTGACACACACATCCCAACTCCAGCGAGGTGCTGTACAGATCCACCAGTGACACACATCCCGACTCCAGCGAGGTGCTGTACAGATCCACCAGTGACACACATTCCTATCTCCAGCGAGGTGCTGTACAGATCCACCAGTGACATACATCCTGACTCCAGTGAGGTGCTGTACAGATCCACCAGTGACGCACATCCCGACTCCAGTAAGGTGCTGTACAGATCCATCAGTGACACACATCCCGACTCCAGTGACACACATCCTGACTCCAGTGAGGTGCTGTACAGATCCATCAGTGACACACATCCCGACTCCAGTGAGGTGCTGTAGAGATCCACCAGTGACGCACATCCCGACTCCAGTGAGGTGCTGTACAGATCCACCAGTGGCACACATCCTGACTCCAGCGAAGCGCTGTACAGATCCACCAGCAGCTCCGCCAACACGTCTGCCAGCTCCCACAGCACCTTCGGTGGATACTATCAGGCTCTGGTGCCTTGTCTACCCTCAGAGTCCTCAGTCCTTTAGGAGTTTACCTCCCGTCCTTCCATCTGCCATCTTCTCCCCCATCCCCACCCCCACCCTCCCAGCCCATGGTGGTAGTGGTCCCCTTTCCTTCCGGTGAATACTGAGCAGAAGTATTCATTCAGTGCTTCTGCCTGCTCCTCCCTCTCCGTCCACTCTCCACCCTTTTTTATCCTCACTATTGTCTCTTTGCACTTCCTTTTCTCCCTGTTGTATTTGAAAAAGTATTTCTCCCTTCCCCCTCAATTCCCCGTGCTAATCTCAGCTCCCTGGTCCTTGGTGTCTCTCACTTTTCTGGTCACCTCCCTAGACCATCTTGCATACTGCTTCCTGTCCCCTTCCTTCCCCGTCCCCCTATACCTCTGGTATGCCTCTTGTTTTGACCTCACCACCTCCACTACCTGTCTGTTCAACCAGCATGGTTTCCTTGCCAAATTTACTTTAATACAGTTCATAGAACTTACCTTACACCTACTAGATTACATAAGATAGATAATACTATTTCACAATCCTGCCAAAGATGTCAAAATGAAAGGGTCTCGTTATCCCATATGTTGTTTGTGTGTGAAACTTTATACCACTTTGGAAATGTCTATGGTCTTTATTGTGGAGACCATTGGGTGTGTTGTTCCCCTTTGATCCTGGAATTGCAATATTTTGCTATAAAATTGATTTGAGCCAAGTTAGGGACCCACGGGGAACACATAGGATCCTTTGGAATATTGGCATATTAATTGCTGGAAAGGTAATACTCCAACATTGGAAACAAGTGGAAGCTCCTTCTAAGGAAGAATGGAGGGAAAAATGCTGGAGTGTGCTAGGATAGACAGAGCTGTGTGTACATCTGAAAATGCAATGGAGACACACAATCTAATGTGGTCTCCCTTTAAGCAAAATTTGTTTAATTTGGTATAAAATTAAAAGTGGCTTGAAAAATGATATGGTGGTGATGTTGCATGAAGTCTTCAAAAAATTTCGGGCCGAGGACCGAACTTTGGCGTGCTCCACCATAAACTATACTAAGAAACGATAAGTGACTTCCCTTGGAACCTAACTGAATTGAATGGCAGGAGGACATGAACACTGTGTGCATTCTGTGAGACAATAATGGCATGCATGGCATGCATAGCAATGAACATTGCACATCCATCCGCCAACACCAGGATGACAGCTTTCATACTATACGTGTTGTGTAACCACCTCTGTGAGACTTGCAGATATGCAAGAACCATGTCATGCACTGGATGGCTGCGTGCAGCCAGCTTGTCTAGTGACTCCATACTTGCTTGTCAGGCCACACGTGATCTTTTTTAGACACATAGCAAGAACAGTGCGGTAATGAAACACGGAAAACAACTGGTGTGGTGTACCTTCACAGTTCTCTTTATTGCCCAATGTATGTCCATGCCATAAATTACCTTAGTCATTGTACTGTCTGCTGAGATGTTGAGCAACAGCATTTCTGATTTGTCTTGCCTGATTCACAGCTGTGCCCCTTTGCATGTCTTGCATTTCAGTGCCTGATGGCTTTTGCAAGTCCTCACCGTCAGCCTCCCTGATCCATTCCAAATTAAAAATGTCTCATTTTGCTTACAAATGTTGTATAGAATGCAGCACACAAGCACCACGGATAGAACAAAGGAAATGTGTGTACCAAGCCTTATCAGCAGGCATCACCATCTTCCATTTAGCTAACCAAGGCATTTTCCACTACCACACTACCACTTGACAGACAGTGGTTAAAGTGTTTCTGCTCAGTTGTGAGGTTTCTTGTCACATTGGGAGAAAGAAGCCCATTCATAGACTTCGCATACAGTCCACTCCTTGCAAGAATATGGGCATTGTAAACTTTAACAGGCCATCCAGTGTTAACATCCTGAAAGCAGTACTGGTGGTCCAGCACTGCCTACGTTGCTATAGAATGCCAGCTTTTATGGTTGAAGAAGTCTGCCGCATCTTTTACTGGTGCCTGAACTGGTATGTGTGTGCCATCTATTGCACTGGCTGTCTGTGATAAACTAAATCTTTCCTCAAAGCCATCCAAGATGTCTTGTAGCTGTGTGCCTCTAGGGGTTGTTATCATGTGCATGCAGGTGTCCATGACAACATTGCAAACCTCACACACAACAGAGCAGACCACCACCCTAGACACGCCAAACAAGTGTCCAGTGGACTTATGCTTGTTTGTGTCCCATCTCCAAATCGCAATAGCCAGTTTTACTTCAGATGTAATAGTCTGATGCATATTGGTGTTTTGTCATCCTATTATATGTTGTATTTTGCTCCGTTTAATGTAAAAGGTTTCATTACTCATGCAGAAGTTTTCATTTCATTCATGTTGATTAAACGTTGTTGTCACTAAATTCCGAAACACCGAGGAACATTCCCATGTCCACAGTATTCTCTTGCTGGCTGCTGAGTGCCACAGTCATTAGCAGCATAGAATACTTCTCATCAACATTGCAAATGTCTATGCAGATGGTTGCAGAAGGGCCTCATCTATGTCTGATAGTGGTGGCAGGGCTTCAGTCTCTCTTGCATGTGCAAAGTACTGCCATATTCAAAAGCCCATGTTAATGCCCTACAGCAAAACAGGAAAATGGAACATTACGGCTTTGAGTGACAGGCACATTGACTTGTGGTACCATAGTTGTATTCCTTTGTTTGCCTGCAAAGCGATTGTTCAGAGGATGATCCTTCCCCTCTTTGACTACGGTGACATTATCTACGGCAGTGTTCTTAAGTCTACCCTGGGCAGAATGGACACCACCTTCCACTCCTTCTGCAGGTTTGCCCTGGATCACCACCCCTACAGACCCACCACTGCCACCTTTACTCCTCTGTCTCTCTCTTTCTCTCTCTCCCCCTTCTCTGAAAGTCAAAGCTCATGGCTCTGCCCTTATTGCCAAACACTGGCTGAACTCCGTCCCATCTTTCCTCTCTTCTCTCCACTGCTTCTAACTCTGCCTATTCCCTCCGTCGCTCCAGTCAACACACTCTAGCTCTCCCTTCTAGAAAGTCCTTAACTGGTCAAGCTGCTTTCTCCTACCATCTTCCCAAACTCTGGAAATCTCTCCCACCCACTTTGCCACCTCTTTTCCCTCTTTCTTCATGCTCACACTGACCCCTCCTGCACCTGCCCAGACTGCTTCCCCTTGCCATTCTTTCTTCCCTCCCCCTCCTCATTTTCTGATCTTACAACCTCCCCTTAACCTCCTCCCCCACCTGTCCTCTGCTTCTTCCTCTTCCGTACTCTTCCTGTCATCTTTCTCTTCCCTTGCAACTCCTCTCCTCTGATTGTTCTCCACCATGGCGGGTCAGCCCTTTGGCTACCAGGCCCTCCTCTACCCCATTCTTGAGGGCTGCTGTATGTCTGATAATGCATTGACCAGTATGTAACACTTTGTAATCACTCTCTACCTCTCAGTGCGCACCTTGATGTTTATTTGTGGTATAATGCTGTGCTTGTGTTTTATGCTACAATGTATAATTTTGCATTCTTAATGCACATGTACAACTTTTGTACTGATTTGCACATGTCTATTTACCCTTCTACCCTCTATCCCAAGACACATCTGGAAATGAGCTCTCAGTATGTCTCTCCTGATGCAACTTTTCAAATTTAATAAATTAAATTATTGCTCTCCTTTAGCTTTCCTATGTACAGTATACCTCCCTGTTGCCCTCAAACTGATCCTCCTTGTACATTTTTCATGCTACCCTTTTGCTCTTATTGCTTCTCTAACTTCTCTTGTATACCAAATTGGATTAATTCATTTTTTGTTTTTCCCTTCCTGCTTCAGACAAGCTTTGGTGACCTCTGTCAGACTCACTTTGATGTTCCCTCTCTCTGTCCCTGCCACTCCCTCAGTTTGTCATGGAGGATCTTCCTTATGTCTTCAACAACCGCTGCCCTGATATCCAACACCATTGTCCTTGGCTTGAGGTGCTGACATTCTAGGGCTAATACTGTGCCATGCTGAGTAATTATCACATCCCCAGGGTCTCTTTTACTCTGGCCTATCCTACTATGTCTTGATTTGACAGTACCAAGTCGAGGCTGGCTCCATCTCTGGTTAGCTCCATCACCCATTGTACAAAGAAGCCAACCTGCATTGAATCTACAACAACCTGGTTCCTGGCACTCCTGACCCCGAACACTTCCCAATCTGGTAGGAGATCCTCCATCAAGCTTGTGTTTCCATAGTGGTTGCCCTTCTGATGTGGTCTTGCAAATGCCCTGCAGCCCTCCTTGAACTGATTTGGTGATCCTTATGCCACCATCACCGGCACTCTGAGGTTCTTACATATTTTAACTATCAGCTGAACCCATTTTTATTCTATCCCTACCCCCTGAACATTCTTCTCCTCTATTGCTTTTTTACAGTCTCAGTGTGTAGCGTAACCCCTTTTCCTACCCTTTTTCATATCCCTTCAAAATAGAACACATATTTGGATAGCCAGATCCCAGATGAGATTTTTTAGTCACCTACATTTTCATGATGACAACTATGTCCAGCTGGGCTTCCATCACCATTGTCTGTAGGTCCCCCATTTTATTCCCAAGATGCCTTATGTTCAGACAGGCTGGCTTCTTCTATTAGCTAAGGATCTCTCCCCTCACGTGACTGACTCCACCTATCCCCCTTCCTAATATCCTTATTCCATCTCTGCTCCCTCCTTGTCTGCCCTATATTACAATCTCTGTCTGTCTTCACTTGTTCTGGGAGTGCCAGCAAAGCCTCTTAGTCTTGTAGACTGTGGATCTTAACCTTGCCTACCCCTATCCTGTTTAAAGGTTGCTGATTTATCAATGTGTCATGTACACACAATGTGTAATGTGAAACCAAAAGCAATTAAACATGTCTCATGTTCTTTCAGGTACCAGAAACCTTTGAAGATGTTGCTGTTGATTTTTCTGAAGAGGAATGGAAGATGTTAAGCAAACAGGAGAAGGAGCTTCACATGGAAGTGATGGTGCAGAACTATGAAACCATGGTTTCAGTAGGTAAGAATCCACCAAGGCTCAGAGGAGGAATATTTATTCTGAGAGGGATGGGCTTACTTTTAGCAACTTCAAGTCTGATAACATGTTGGGAGAAAGGATGAAAAGAGTGGCTTAGGGGCTCCGTTATAACACTCCTGTACATTTTTTGAAAAATGCACTATGTAAAGTACGATTGACACTTAGAAACATAGAATTTTTTAACAGTTAAGGACCAGTTGGCCTACCCAGTCTGCCCCAATTTTTCTATCTATAGTATCACTGCATAGCCTGCTTGATCTTTAGCCCATTCACCCCCTTCCTTCCCATAAGAGTTTCTTATTCCTGTCCCATGCTCCTGAACCCCACCACTGTGGGCTTAGCCTTCACTTTCATTTTGGGATACTCTGTGTTATCAGAGGAAGGTCTTTGCAGGAGATGAAAACATAGGACTTGACAGCAGAGGATGACCATTTTATTTATTTGTTCCGCTCTTATCATTGCCTAACCGATGAGAGAAAGTCCCCTAGTGGTCACTTGTCTTCTTCCTCCTCTTTTTAGCCTCATTGCCCTTCCCCCCATACCCATGTGTCTGTCCTGATTATTCTTGAACCCTAATGCTGATTTTTGAAAAGACAGCTTCATTAACATAGAAACACAGAATTTGACAGCAGATAAGGACCACTTGGCCCACCCAATCTGCCCATTTCCCTACCTAATGGATAAACTGCAGATCCTAGTTAACCAACAGCCTACTTCCTCCTACCCCAACCCCCTAGAATTGCCCTATGTCTGTCCCTGCGTTCTTGAATTCTTACACTGTTTTTGGCTCCACAACCTCCTCAGGAAGGCCATTCCATGCATCCACAACTCTCCAGTGAAAAAATACTTCCTCACATTACCTCTGAGCTGTCTCCCCCTCTATCTTCAAGTTGTGCCCCCTTGATTTTTCACACCTCTTTTTCTGAAAGATACTACCCTCTTGGACTTTGTTGATTCCACTGAGGTACTTAAAAGTTTCCATCATGTCCCCCCCCCTTCTTTCCTCAAGGGTATAAATATTAAGCTCCTTACGTCTCTCTTCATGTGCTTTCTGGTGCAGACCCTGCACCATTTTAGTTGTTCTCTTCGACTACCTCCATCCAGTCTATGTCCTTGCAGAAACTGGGTCTCCAGAACTGCACACAGTACTCCAGATGGGGTCTGACCAGCTGTCTGTACAGAGGGGCTAACTTCCTGTTTTCTACTGGTGATGCCCCTCCCTATGCATCTCAGTATCCCCCAGCCCTCCTTACTGCCCTCTCATATTGCTTGCCCACCTTTAGGTCATCTGATATGACTACCCCCAGGTCCCTTTCCATCGTTGTTGTTAGTATCTCAACCTCCATTGTGTACTCTTCCCCTGGGTTTTTGTTTCCCAGGTGCATTACTTTGCACTTCTTGGCATTGCAACTAAACTGCCATACATTTGACCATTCCTTGAACCTTGCCAAGTCTCTTCTCATCCTTTCCACCCCACCTTGTGTATCAATCCTGTTGCAGATCTTTGTGTCATCTGCAAAGAGACATACTTTTCCTTACAGTCCCTCTGAAATGTCACTTATAAAGACATTGAAGAGGACCAGTCTAAGTACTGAACCTCACGGTGTCCCTCTGTGTCCTGTTCTCCAGCCAGTGTTTTACCCAGGCTACCATCTTGGGACACATTCCAAGGCTGGCTAACTTGTATATTAATCTTTTTTTGTGGGACTGTAGCAGTGTCAGTGGCTCAGTAGGTAACACACTCACCTCTGAGGCTGGGAGATCAGAGGGCTGTGGGTTCAGTTCCCACATCTGGCACTTGGGTTAGTATCCTAGGACTGACACTGTAGTGCAGCATGGGAGGGGTGCTGCACTTATGAGGTGCCGTCTTTCGGATGAGATGTTAAACCGAGGTCCCATCTGCCTGGATTGGTGGTAGTTCAGGTGGATGTTAAAGATCCCATGGCACTTATCAAATAGAGTGAGGGAATTTCCTAGTGTCCTGGCCAATTTCCATCAAATACCACCAACAGCTTAAACTGGTTCAAGGTCAGTTGGCATTCATCTGTATCCCCTCCCGGGTCATGCCTGAAAATAATCAGGATTTGTCTAGAGCAGTTACCAGTCAACAATAACTAAATAAAATCAAATAAATAAATACCTTGCTAAAGTCTAGATAGGCCATGTCCACAGCCCTCCTGATCTACTACTTTGGTCACCAAAGAAATGTATGATTCATCTGACATGACCCTCCTGCTGTGAATCCATGCTATCTTGGGTCCTGTGCCCCTCTGGCCTCTAGGTACTCAACAGTTCTTTCCTTCAGAACTGATTCCATCATTTTCCCTATCACTGAGGTTAAACTAACAGGTCTGAAGTTTCCTGCTTCTGCCCTGCTCCCACTTTTGTGAAGTGGAATAACATCTGCCCTCCTCCAGTCCTCAGGTACCACCCCACCCTCGCATGATTTGTTAAAGAGAGTAGTCAGTGGTGTCACTATTTCTACCCTTAGTTCTTTAAAATTCTGGGATGAATTCCATCAGGCCCCATTGCTTTGTCCACCTTCAGTTTTAAGAGTTCTTTCAGAACCCTTCCTTCTGTGAATGGGCTGGTATCAACCCCATATCCAGAGTGTTTCTATTGTTTGGTTTATGTATCTCCCCCTCTTCATTTGTGAATACTGAGCAAACATGTGTTTAGTATATCTGCCTTTTCACAGACACCCTCTGAACACCCCCCTTATGAAGCCTCACTATCCCTCCCTTCATCTTCCTTCGCTCCCTGATATACCTATAAAAGGTTTTATCCCACTTTTTAACTGAGTTGGCTATCTTTTCCTAAGTTTGGGCTTTGCTGTTCTGACTGCCTTCCCTGCCTCATTTTGCTTTAACTGATACAGTTCTCTGTCCTGCTCCTTCTGTGATTCCTTGTACTTCCTGAATGCTTTCTTTTTCTCCCTAACCTTCCCTACCACGTCCTGTGAGAACTATAATGTTTTTACATTGTTTTTTGTTTATTTTCTTCACACAAAGGCTTGCTGCCTCTGTGATGGCAGTTTTGATTATTCCCCTTTGTTCTTCCACCCCTCCTTCCTCCCCATTTGCTAGTGCATTCCTTAGGCACTCACCCATTTTGGCAAAGTCAGCCCTCCGAAAGTCCAGTACCTTTGCCTTTGTATGGCTTGACTTTACTGCTATGTTTATCATGAACCATTCTGTTAAATGGTCGCTAGTTCCCAGATGGCTACCCACTTGTAAATCTGTGATCCTCTCTCCATCTCCATTTGACAGTACCAAGTCAAAGATTGCTCCCTCTCAAGTGGGTTCCAATACTAGTTGTCTAAGCAAGGCATGCTCCCTGCAGGGCCTCTAGAATGACCCCACTCTTGAAAGTGGCGGGTTGCAAATGCATTCCCAATTAACAGCTGTCATATTCAGATCCCCATCAACAATATCTCCCCTTTTTCTGCCATTCTAAGGATACCTTCTATCATTTCTTTGTTCATTTCCTCCCCCTGAGATGGGGGTCTGTAAACAACTCCTGTGAGGATTGTGGTGCCATTGCCTGTCTCTAAATTGACCCACAGTACTTCCTCTTCTCACTGTTTACCCTTTTGTTCTGTTGTTTTTTATTCCTTCCCTTATGTAGAGAGCTGCTTCTCCTCCTTTACCCCCCTGTCCCTCCTGTAGATAGCGTATCCTGCTATGTTTGCATCCCAGTCATGGTTCTATGTGTACAATGTTTCTGTGACTGCCACGATATCCAGATGTTCCTCTTCCATCAAGGCCACTAGTTTAGGAAGCTTGTTACCCAGACTACAGGCATTGGTACTCATTACTCTTCATTTTTTGATGGCCTTATCTCTTGTAGCACCATCCCTGTCCTCATTCACTTTGCTGTCACCATTTACCCCTGTCCTGCTCCCTACTGACCTTACTACCTTGGACTTTACCTCATTTAGTACCCTATTTTGTAGGGGGAGGCTGGGAATTCCCTGCTGCTTATCAGTGCCGCCCCGCCTTGAATAGTTTAAAAGCTCGGCAAAGAAGCATTTAAACCGATCACCCAGAAGACTTGTTTCCTTCCTGTACAGATGCAGAGTATCCTGCCAATATAGGCTGGTATCCTTCCAGGTGGAACCCCAGTCCCAAGTGAAGCCATACTCCTGTACTCCACACCAGTTTTTCAACCATTCATTGAATCACATGGTGCGGAGTAACCTCGCCTCACCCATTCTATAGACAGGTAGCACTTCTGAGAAGGATACTGTGTGCTACTTGCCTAAGGCCCCTCCCCAACTCTACAGACTCCTCCTGCACTGCTCTATTCTCATGTTGAGCCAAGTCATTCATCCCTAGGTGGACAATGACATCCAGCTCCATCTCCCTTGCAGCTGTTCTCATGATCCTGAGGATGCACTTCCTGTCCCTCCAAGCCATTGCGCCAGGCAGGCAACTTGCTTCACTTTTCCCTGCTCCCCCCAGTCCTCTCTCCCTAATAAACGAGTCCCCCACCAGAAGCTGCTTCTTTTCCCTGTGGTGTCCTCTGCCTCCTTCCTGTGGGCCTCCCTTGTGACAGTTGTCCACAGCCTCCTTAGTCTCCTCTGCGGGTGCATCCATAGGTGAACTGTGCTCCACCAGAATGGTGTATGGATTGTGGAGTGGTACAACTGACTGGGTGTGCCTCTGTTCTACCACCCTCACCCTCCCTGAGCCCACTGTAGTCCAACAGCTGTGCTTTCTTGGCAAGCTCTGAGGCAGTGGTGGTGGTCCTGGTGCTCCCTGGGTGGGGGAGTTTCCCCTACTACTGTCCAGTGTGGCCTGAAGATGGGCAACCTCCTCCCACAGAGCAGATAGTTGCCTGCAAATAGGGTAGCATCTCAGCTTCCAGAAAGACTCCTGGAAGACTGCTGCCCCACAGCCAGTGCATTGCACTACTTCCCACATATGTCTACCTTCCTGTTTATCCTGTGTAAGTTTTTTTTCCCATTATTGTTTTGTTATATTTAAATATATATAATGGGTACGTAAGCTTATATTGTCAGTGCAGTGTGCCGGTAAGGATATGACAGTGGTATGCACCTGAGGAAATGATGTCAGAACCCCTGGTATAAAGGAAATGGCACCACAAGTGGTTGGGGGAGGTGAGGAGAAGGGAGGGGGATTTGTGCCCAAACTGTGCCCTCTCAAAACAATCAGCTAAAAGCTCTGAGCCACTACTACGATGAGTGTTTACCTTCCTGTCAGCAAGACAACCTACACACAATTTAACAGAGAAAATACCCTATTATGCAAACAGACAAAAATCATGCAGCTGAGTCAAACACAGGTAAACCTTCTCAGCCCCAATACAGCTGGGTGATTTGTGTTCTGAAGCAATTGGCCTCAAAACAAGTCAGCTCGCTGTGCACAATGAAAGAAACAGTTTAAACTCCCTGTCTCCAAAGCAGTATTGCAAGCCCCTTCATTCAAAAGAACAATAACGTGTAAAATGTAAAGTAAGGTACACCTCCCTCTGATGTGAGCAAGACCTGTCTTTCCGCTGATTCTAAGTTCAGTATTTCACCTTTCCAGCTTTCAGTTAGAGGTAGCTTCCACCTGAAGAGTATTAGCTTTTTCAGCTAATAATACAACCAGAAATATACAAATACACAGTCAAATATGTTTATCTAGAGAAGCAGGTACATTGACAGTGAGGTATTTTTAACCATATTATGTTTAAAAAAAAAAAAAAAGACAGAGATAGAGAATTGTAAAAAGATGGCAATTTGTAAAACATTGTGTTTTGACCAGTGAGGTTTTCATCCTGGGAACAGGAAATTGATAATGAAAATATGACGGAGTGGAGATGCTACAAAGAAATTAACTGCAGATAAGGACAGATAGACCCATCCAGTCTGCTCATTTTCCCTACCCACTGCAAAAGCCACAGACCCGACTTGATCTCTGACTTTACCTTCTTGTTCCTATCACTAGGGTTTCACTATGCCTGTCCCATGCATTTTTAAATTCCCTCACTGTATTGGTGCCCACTACCTCCACTGGGAGACAAGTCTATTCCATGCATCCACCACCCTTTCCATTTAGAAATTCTTCTTCACATAACCCTTAGTCTACCCATTGCAACCTCAGGCCTGAACTTCTTCTCCTTTTCTGAAAGATGCTATCCTCCAGTATCCTTTCTCTGGTTAAGACAGTTGGTGAAAGAACAGTTGACAAACATCTTTGAGACCTCAGAATTGGAGGACATATTGAAAAATATGAAAGAGACAGTTATAGAAACAACTAGACTCTGCATCACAACAGTAGCAAAGAGAAACAGACATGAGAGATCACTGTGGTTCTTGGGTCAAGTTGGGAGGCAATTAGGGCAAAAAGACAGGCATATACAGCATTCAGACAAAAGAAAGTGAGGTAAAATGGGAGGAGTACATGCAAAGAAGTGGGGAGGCTAAGAGAGCAGCAAGGGAGGCCAGAGAAGACAAGGCGCTCCAGAGCATGAGAAGGATTAAAACTGGGGAAAAAATGATATCGGGAAGAAAAGGAAGAAAGGAAGAGGGCTTGTAAGGCTGAATGATGAAGACAAGGTTTTGGAGGATGGTGAGTCAAAGGCTGAAATCCTAGACAAATTCTTCTGTTCAGTATTTACCAAGGAGAAGCCTGGTTCACTGCCAGACAGTGGTAATACAGCCTCAGCAAGGGGTATCAGAAGGATGAACATTCAGGAATTTACTACAGCTAGAGTAAAAGAAGGCCTCTTGGCCATCAGACCTGTATATACAGGCATTATAGCGCAGTGGTTTAAGGCTCTGAGCTGCAAATCTGGTGACATCCAGCAGACCAGACCTGGGTTTGAATACCACAGCTTCCACTTGCATACTGTGTGATCCTGAGCAAGTCACTTAACTTCCCTGTGCTCCCAGGTCACTCCTGTAAAAAAGCTTTCAGCTTAGTGTGCTACTCTTGGTTAAACAACTACAAAAAAAAAAAGACCAGACAAGGCCCCAGGCCCAGGCAGCTTACATCCAAGAATATTGAGGGAGCTGGCAGACCCAGTGAGACACTTATTCTATAGATCACTCATGATAAGGGTTGTGGCGCTGGATTGGAGGGTGGCCAGTGTAGTGCCATCCCATAAGGGATGTGTCAGGGAAGAGACAACAAATTGCAGACCAGTTAGCTGAACATCTATTGTAGGCAAACGGATGGAGTCCTTACCAAACAGGATCTTAGAGAGTACTTGGAGGCAAATCATCTACAGAACATCAAACAGCATGGATTTGTGACAGGTAGATCTGTCAAACACATCTTAGTGTTCTTTGACCAGGTGACCAAGGAACTGGATAAAGGCCTTGCAGTGAATTTACTTTGATTTCAGCAAAGCTTTTGATACAGCCTCACATAGGCATCTTCTGAAAAAGAAGGAAGACTTTGGTACAGCAAGGGAAATTGTTAGATGGGTGAGAAACAAGCTAGCAGACTGGAAAAAGAGGGTAGTTGTTAACTGGATCAAATCCTCAGTAAAGTGTGTCATTATTGGAGTGCCTCAGGGGTCAGTCCTTTGGACCAGTCCTTTTCAATGTGTTCATCAGTGACATGAATAGGTATAAAGGGTAACCTTGCCCTATTTGCAGATGACACCAAGCTCAATGTCAGGGTGGACAGCATTGACAGAGTCTGGGACATGACCAAGGACCTCAGAACACTGGAAAAATGGCCGCAAGAATGGCAACCAGAATCAAATACTACATTAATGGGGTCAAGCTGACCTCTTCCACAGAGGAAAGGGACCTATGGGTCATCATTCGTACAGACCTCAAGCAGCAGAGTCACTGCAGGAAGGCCTACAGTAAAGCAAATAGAATGTTGAGCAGCATAGATAGCAGAGACAGGGAGGTGATAGTTCCTGTTTATCGATCCCAGGTGAGGCTACATCTTGAGTATTGCATTCAGTTCCAGAGACTGCATCATAGGAAGGAGGTGGATAGGTTGGAGACTATCCAAAGGAGAGCAACAAAGATGATTCTTGTGTGCAAGGGTTAGCTTATGAGGAGAGGTTCAGGGCATTGGGGATGTATTCACTGGAGTCATGTAGAGACAGAGGAGACATGATTGAAAAATATAAGCTCCTTAAGGGCATAAACACAGTGCCATACAAAGAACTGTTCACTAGGAGCATAAATTCCTCTACATGTGGTCTCAACTGGAAACTGAAGGAAGGGGCCTTCAAAAAGGATATCAGGAAGTATTATTTCATGGAGAGGGTGGTCGAGCCATGGAACAAACTGCCCTCTGAAGTGGGTATTGCCACCACAGTGGCAGGTTTAAAGCACAGGTGGGATAAGTTACAGACACAGTTGGCAAGCACTACTGAGTGCAAAGCCAAGGCACCCTAAGGAATAATAGGTGTCTGGAGCATCCCCAGGCTCCAGGTAAATCTGGGTAGACTCAGTGGACCCAAGGTCTCCTTCTGCCAACACACTTTCTATGTCTCTGCCCTGTTTATGCCCTTTAGATATTTATAGGTTTCTATCATATCTCCCCTACCTCTCCTCTTCTCCAGGGTATACATATTGCGGTCTCCCCATCTTTCCTCATATGACTTTTGGTTCAGGCACTGCACCATCTTTGTTACCTTTCTTTGAACTGCCTCCACCCTGTCTCTGTCCTTATGGAGATGTACCCTCCAGAACTATTCCAAATGAGGCCTCACCAATGATCTCTACAGTGGCATCACCACCTGTTTTCTTCTGCTGGTGATACCTCTCCCTATGTACACCAGCATCCCACTGACTCTCCCCACAGCCTTGGCACATTGCTTAGTCATTTTTACGTCATTAGATATGATTACTGTACATCAAAATTTCTTTCTTGTTTGGTGACCCTCAGTATCTCCCCCCGGTTCTTGTGCTCCAAATGCATGATTTTGCATTTTTTCACATTGAAGCTCAGCTGCCTCACTCTAGACCATTCCTCCAGTTTACCTTTGTCCCTTCTTACTTTTTTCAGCCCTCCCAGAATGTCCACCCTGTTGTAGATCATAGTGTAATCTGCAAAGAGGCACATCTTCCTTTCCAGCCCTCCGCAGTGTCACTTATGAAGACATTAAACAGGACTAGCCCCATAACTGATCCCTGTGGCATCCTGCTAGTCACCTTCCTTTCCTCAACGTTCAGCTCCATATACCACCACCCACTGTCTTCTATCACCCAACCAGTTCCTAGTCCAGTTTAGAATCTTGTGACCCACTCCCAGGCTGTCCAGCTGGTTCACAGTCTTCTATGTGGAATGGAATAGAAGGTCTTACTGAATCCAGGTAGGCCACATCCACTTGCCTAGTCACTCAGTCAAAGAAATCAATTAGATTTCTTTGACATGACCTTCCTGCTGTGAATCCATGATGTCTTGGGTCCTGTGCTCCACTAGATTCAAGGTGTTCCATAGTCCTTTCTTTAAGTATGATTCCTTAGTTTTCCCCAGTATTGAGTTGAGGCTGACTGGTCAATAGTTTCCAGCCTCCTCCTCCTTACTCACATTTTTGTGAAGAGGGACTACATCTGCCCTCCTCCAGTCCTCTGAAACCACTCCCATATTGAGTGATTCATTGAGAAGGGCTGCCAGTGGTGCTGCCATTACCTCCTGTAGTCCTCTTAATGTTCTATGATGTATCCTATCTGGTCCCATTGCCTTGTCCATTTTCAGTTTTGTGAGTTCTTTTAGAACACTCTCTTCCGTAAATGGACTGGTGTCCACCTCCCTCCCGCCCAGATTTGCTCATGTTGCCTAACTGTGGTCCCTCACCTCCTTCTTCTATGAATACAGAACAAAAATATTTGTTCAGTATTGATATTTTTTCCAGTTCCCCTTCCAAACACTCCCCTTTTTCTCCTTTAAGCCTTACAATCCCATCCCAGGTTTTCTCCTTTCACTAATGTTCCTCTAAAAAGTTGTGTCCCCTTTTTTACCTTCTGTGTAGCTTTTTACCTCTGTTTGTGCCTTTGCACGCCTGACTGCTTTCCCTACCTCCCTCTGTTTATCCCGGTATACTACCCTGTCCTCTGCCTTCTGTGTTTCCTTGTATTTCCCGAAAGCCTTTTTTTGCCCTTACCTTCCTGGCCACTTCCTCTGAGAACACAGTGATTCTTTCTTTCTCCTGCCCTTGTTTTTTTGCCTCCACTATGACTCCTTTCAGATGGGCCCACTGCTCCTCAACTCCCCCCATTCACTCCTCTTTGCAACAGCATTTTTGAGACATATCCCCATCTTAGTAAAGTCTGCCCTCCTGAAATCCAGGACCCTCACGTTTATGTGGCTTGACTTCATACTGACCCAGACTGCATGATGATCACTAGACCCTAGGTGTCTGCCCACCCTGACTTCTGTAGTTCTGTCCCCATTGCCGAGTATCAAGTCTAAAAATGTACCCTCCCAGGTGGGCTCTAGTACAAGCTGCCTGGGGCCTGCCTCTTGCATGGAGTACAGGATGTCCCTCCTCCTGGTTGAGGCAGCAGCTGGGATGCTCCAATCCACATCTGTTAGATTGTCAACACCTGCCCGCAGCACTGCTTCTTTAGCTGCCATCATGTGGATGGATTCCACTAGAGCCCTGTCCACCTCTTCCCCCTGTGCTGGAGGTCTGTATATCATGCCCATGTGAATACAGTAGCTGTGCTATTGCCCATTTCAAGGGTGACCCACATTGCCTCTGACCCCCTGCATTCCCTGTTTCTCAGTCGGTCTAATACCCTTCCTGATGTAAAAAGCCAACCCCCTCCATTTTTACCCTCCGTGTTGCTCCCCTAAGCAGAGTATAACCTGGTATTGCTACATCCCAGTCATGGTTTCCAGTATCATATCTCAGTAATAGTCACAATGTCCAGGTCAGTCACCATCATCAAGGCCACCAGGTCTGGGATTTTATTTCCTGGGCTGTGGGCATTAGTATTGATGGCCTTCCTTGTTTTGCCATTTCTCCTTTTATCACCCCCTTTTTGCCTCCTCCATTTGTCCTTCCTGTTTTAACCTCCTTCCTCCTGTCCTCTGCTGTCCAACCCTTATGAGTTTAGTTACCGCTGGCAGTCTCATAACGTTATGGTCCTCCATGTTGATTGCACTATTCTGTTGGAGTGGGCAGTTTGATTCTCCCTGCTTCCTTCTGCCCCCCAGCTAGTTTAAATACTTGCCAATAAGAAAGTTAAACATTCACTGAGAACAACGGTCCCCTCCCTGGACAAACATAGGCCATCTCCCTTGTACAGGTCTGCATTCCTCATGCCCAGCTGGCCCTGTGCTGTAGACCCAATTGATGCAAACTAGCCAGTAGCAGTCTGAGCCTCACTGTATGAGCCAAATATACCCCACTGAACAGCATGTCTGAAATTAAACAAACAAAAAAAATCAATTGAACAGTACCGAAATAGCCTGATGCAAAATGTCACCCAAAAAACACAATTTAGAACATCAAGCAGCAAACTAACAAATAAAAAAGCTGTATTTTATCCCCTTATGAATTCAGAAAAGTAAATGAAAATCAGTCAGCTTAGCCCCATCCCCAGCAGACATGCCTAAGGAAATCGGTAATCCTACTTCCTTCCCTAGCAGAATAGCACAGAGAAACTTACTGTTTGAGCCCCCTATAACTTTGCAGCAGAACTATTCAAAATAAACCAGTAAAAACCAAAAACTCCCCTCTTTCAGTCTATAGCCAAAACTAGAGGAAAATTAAGGTAGACTTTCCTCAGCGCTCAACAAGATTGTACTGCTCTCTCTTTGAGGTCACAGAAGTGATGCAGGTTTTTTTAACTGAATAAAGTAATGAAGGAACAAGATCAAGAGTTCCCATTTTTACTGATGTACCAAAATGCAATAAGTACCTTTATTCTAATGGAAGCAATCCCACCTGTTTATACAAGTCACAGTGGTGCGTGCGATGTCCAGCTGAGTAACAAATATTAAATATGAAGAGAATATGGAGTGCAAGAATGTGTAAAAATGTAGAGAAAAGGGAGTGCAGAAATATGTAAGTAGGGAGAGAAAAGGGGGTGCAGGAATATGTAAGTATGGAGAAAATGGGATGCGGAAATATGGAAGTATGGAGAGAATAGGCGGTGCAGGAATATGCAAGTATGGAGAGAACAGGGGTGGCAGGGATATGTCAGTATGGAGAGAACAGGGAGGATAGGAATATGTTAGTATGGATAGAACAGGGGGTGCCAGAATATGTAAGTATGGAAAGAATGAGTTCAGGAATATGTAAGGTATTCATCAAAATGTTTCACCAGGAAGGCACACTAAACAACAAGTTGCTCATCTTATGGTGCATCCTGCGGGAGAGGGTAATAGGGGTTAGGATAGATACAGCCAAACAAAACAATTTCTACAGTGAAAACATGACAATGTACACATTGCGGAGAAATATAGAAAGTAATGTACATAATAAGTGCAGCACAACATAAGAACAGATTTTACAGTAAATTCATGGGGAAACAGATAAGTGCTTACTGCTAGAGTACACACTTAATTGAAGAGAGATATATAACCTTAAACTAGCTAGCAGGTGACTACCAAAGGAGCATAAGTGGCAGACAAGGTTTTCAATGGGGGAGGGTAAGGAGTAGGTGCAGTATAGGAGTTAGGAGAGGAGAGATGCAGTAGGGGATGGATTATGCTATTGTACTGGAAGAAGAGGAGGAGGAGAAGGAGAACCCAGGATTAGCCACAGGTACAGTTTACCAAATGGAAGTTATGTAGGGCTGAACAGATGGAGGATGGGGAGGATGAGTGGTGAATCTGGTGAGGAAGTGCGTTCCACAGTTTAGGAAAGTGATATGAGAAGGCTGTCTGGCCAGCCGCGGTCAGTCGACGAATGACTACCATTGTCAGTGGCTCAGAAGGTAGCACAGTCGCCTCTGAGGTCAGGAGATCAGAAGGCTATGGGTTCTATCCCCACAACAGGCGCTTGGGTTAAATCCCAATACTGACACTGTAGTGTAGCAGGAGGGGGTGCTGCACTCCTAAGGTGCCGTTATTTGGATGAGATGTTAAACCAAGGTCCCATCTGCCTGTTCTGGTGGTAGTTCAGGTGGATGTTAAAAATCCCATGGCACTTCTTGAAAAGAATAGGGGACATTTTTATTAACAAACAAAAACAGAAACTGACAAAATACATACAAATTATCAACATAACACTTTAACATAGTCCTTAATGAAAACATTACTTAATGGATTCATCTCATACAATTAAACCCAAATCCCATCTCTAAAATAAAAAATATCTGAACACAAATTCTTATTATATAATCGTAACATTTCTGAGCGTTATTTTAAATGACTATGTTATCAACCGTTCATGACAAACAATATAGTCTAGTAATCTTAGCAATCTTATTATCATTCCTGACTGTCCCATCTTACATACTTCCTACTCAGTCCATTCCTTTTCCATAAATACTGACATTTCTTTTCTCCTAACAAATTATTTTCACAGTTATAAACTTTATTCCATTCCAACTGGCCTTTAAACAGTATATCCTGTACATCTGCTTCTTTTTGTTGTAATACTCTTAGGCATCTAGTTTGCCAAATGGACCATTTAATACAGGCGAACACCACCCATATAGTACTTTTATTCCATTTCTGCCATGCCGTTGTCAATTTATTTATTTATTTTATGTAGCTTTTGTTTACCGGGTAAGTACACTAGACAAGTCATATGCCTATTTTCAGGAACGACCCGGGAGAGTACGCCCTAATATAAAAATTCCATAATTAACCTGTGCATGCAGTTGCTTACCGCACAATACAGCTAGGGAGTTCCAAAATCCCTAAATACATGTACAGTTGAAAAATAAATACTGCATGGTCTCTACTTTCCTCAACAAGTCCCTTCCATACACATCCTCTCCTCCATCATTTTGTGCTTCTGATTACCTTTGACATTCATTTTTTGATGTCCACACAGCCATATAACATCCTGCATTTTTAACTGAACTCTTGGCTCTATTATGCTTTCCAATAATAGTTTACTATGTATAGATTCTTCTAGACATCAGTTTGCAACCAGCGTTTTATAAAAAGATTTTCTATCTGCATCCACAAACCATTGTGTAATGTAATCTTTCACAATCTAATGTATTTCAGTGTTGTTTGTACAGTACATAGATAGGCAAGGCTTTATTTGACACATGCCACTTTCCTCACCCCCATGCCTCCAGAAACTATGCTTCCCACCTCTTCATACTCTTTATCCCTAAGCCTGTTTTCCTTAACACCAGTGGCTTTGTATCACTAGAAAACAATTCCCAAATAAGTAAACTAACGGCTGTAGCATATCCAGCCCACCTTCTTTTCTATTTTTTATAGGTGTGTGCCCTTTTCACCGTATTCAACCGACTTCCCTGTAAAAATAGGGGGAAAAAAAAGCCTCATTATCTTAGCATGCATGCTAAATTGTAAGGTGATATATGTGAAACATATAAAAAGGTTGGCATAATGCTGGCCCGTCGGTGCAGCGGTGGGATTTCCGCTTGTGACGTCAGCGACCCGGGTTCCTGAACGGACCCTGGTCATCGGAGGGCTGGCTGGGCGAAGGATTGAGCATCCCACGGACTGCCCCGCCTGGGGAGGTTGAGGAGCGATCGCGTAGGCCGGGGGATCTCAGGCGACTCACAGTATACAGTTCCAGGAGGCGGGCAGATGCTGGCGCCATTGCACGTCTCCCCCCTCCGTAAGGAAAATGGCAGAAAACCAAGGCAGGCAAGGACTTAGTCTCCATGAAGCCCTCCTGGAAGACCTCAGTTCACCACCGTCGCTGCAGGTCCCTCGACTAGATATTGGCTCTGTGGTCACGGTAACTCGTGGCCACGGCCCTGCCCTCCGGGGGGCAAGCCAGGAGTGACTGGGGGACCTCGGCAGCCATAGATGGTGGTGGAGGCTTCCAGGGGCTGTGACCAGGGCTGATTAATGACGGGGTCCTGCCATAGAAAGACAAAATAAAAAAAAAAAAAATAAATGAAAAAAAAAAGGTTGGCATAATGTATGTTTTCAATAAATACTCTCTTTTCTTCCTCGTCATTTTCCATGATCTCCATGATTGTACTTTCCTAGGTGCGTCTTCATATACTTTGTCCCAATTTGCTTGTTCAGCCTATTTTGTACCAAATAAAAGGCCCAATATTTTTACTTCCTCCTTTATTACTGGAATGGGAAATATTCCTGCCCTGGTGCCTTGCCCAATACCAATGTCTTACTTTTGTAGTATTCATTTTTATTCCTGTTCTTCCATTTAACTCCTCCAGTATTTCCAGGACTCACCTTCCAGACTCCAAATCTCTCACTGTAATAGTACAATAATCTGCATAGGCTGACACTTTCTGAAATATCTTCCCTTCTGTATTATATACTGGTTTTACATCCTCAGATCTTTCTGTTACTCTTAAAATGTGAACAATAGAAAATACTTATAACAGCTGGCTCAAAGGACAGCCTCGCCTAACTCCATGTCTCAAGTGAATAGCGATCCCTAAGTGTCCATTAACTAACAGCATCACCGTAGCATGTTCATAAATGTGTCTAATCATAGCAAAAAACTGTTCTGGAATCCCATATTGAGGTAAAGTCTCCCATAAACACTCATGCTTTACGGCATCAAATGCAGTTTCATGATCTAAAGTCACTGTGTACCCATCCAAATCCATATCCAGTCCCTGTTCCACAATCTCCCTTATGATCTAAGGTCACTGTGTACCCATCCAAATCCATATCCAGCCCCTGTACCGCAATCTCCCTTATGATCTAAGGTCACTGTGTACCCATCCAAATCCATATCCAGCCCCTGTACCGCAATCTCCCTTATGATCTAAGGTCACTGTGTACCCATCCAAATCCATATCCAGCCCCTGTTCCACAATCTCCCTTATGATCTAAGGTCATGTGTACCCATCCAAATCCATATCCAGCCCCTGTTCCACAATCTCCCTTATGATCTAAGGTCACTGTGTACCCATCCAAATCCATATCCAGCCCCTGTTCCACAATCTCCCTTATGATCTAAGGTCACTGTGTACCCATCCAAATCCATATCCAGCCCTGTTCCACAATCCCTTATGATCTAAGGTCACTGTGTACCCATCCAATCCATATCCAGCCCCTGTTCCACAATCCCCTTATGATCTAAGGTCACTGTGTACCCATCCAATCCATATCCAGCCCCTGTTCCACAATCTCCTTATGATCTAAGGTCACTGTGTACCATCCAACCATATCCAGCCCCTGTTCCACAATCTCCCTTATGATCTAAGGTCACTGTGTACCCATCCAAATCCATATCCAGCCCCTGTTCCACAATCTCCCTTATGATCTAAGGTCACTGTGTACCCATCCAAATCCATATCCAGCCCCTGTTCCACAATCTCCCTTATGATCTAAGGTCACTGTGTATCCATCCAAATCCATATCCGCCCCTGTTCCACAATCTCCCTTATGATCTAAGGTCACTGTACCCATCCAGATCCACATCCAGCCCCTGTTCCACAATCTCCCTTATGATCTAAGGTCACTGTGTACCCATCCAAATCCATATCCAGCCCCTGTTCCACAATCTCCCTTATGATCTAAGGTCACTGTGTACCCATCCAAATCCATATCCAGCCCCTGTTCCACAATCTCCCTTATGATCTAAGGTCACTGTGTACCCATCCAAATCCATATCCAGCCCTGTTCCACAATCTCCCTTATGATCTAAGGTCACTGTGTACCCATCCAAATCCATATCCAGCCCCTGTTCCACAATCTCCCTTATGATCTAAGGTCACTGTGTACCCATCCGATCCATATCCAGCCCCTGTTCCACAATCTCCCTTATGATCTAAGGTCACTGTGTACCCATCCAAATCCATATCCAGCCCCTGTTCCAAATCTCCTTATGATCTAAGGTCACTGTGTACCCATCCAAACCATATCCAGCCCTGTTCCGAATCTCCTTATGATCTAAGGTCACTGTGTATCCATCCAAATCCAGATCCAGCCCTGTTCCACAATCTCCCTTATGATCTAAGGTCACTGTGTACCCATCCAAATCCACATCCAGCCCCTGTTCCACAATCTCCCTTATGATCTAAGGTCACTGTGTACCCATCCAAATCCATATCCAGCCCCTGTTCCACAATCTCCCTTATGATCTAAGGTCATCGTGTACCCACCAAATCCATATCCAGCCCCTGTTCCCCAATCTCCTTAAGATCTAAAGTCATTGTGTACCCATCCAAATCTGTATCCAGCCCTGTTCCACAACTCCCTATGATCTAAGACCATTGTGTACCATCCAATCCATATCCAGCCCCTGTTCCACAATCTCCCTTATGATATAAGGTCATCGTGTACCCACCAAATCCATATCCAGCCCCTGTTCCAGAATCTCCTTTATGATATAAGGTCATTGTGTACCCATCCAAATCCATATCCAGCCCCTGTTCCACAGTCTCCCTTATGATCTAAGGTCATTGTGTACCCATCCAAATCCATATCCAGCCCCTGTTCCACAATCTCACTTATGAAGATCAGATTTTGCTGAATGTTCCTATCAGGCACTGCACATGTTTGTTGTGGTAGAATCAGTCACTTTGCCACTTTTGCTAACCTCGCTTTCAGGACTTTAGTAAATATCTTGTAATCATTTGTGAGTAAGCTCAACGGCCTCCAATTCTGTATGTCCTGTGGATTACCTTTTTTATCTAAAAAGGCCATAACTCCCTCATGCATACTAGGGACCAAATTACTCCCATATTGTATCTCATGATACATTTTCTGTGACCATGGAACTAGCTCATCAATAAATTCCATATAAGATTCATTTGATATGCCATCCAACCCAGGTGTCATTCACTGATAATCTATCAATAGCTAACGTAATCTCTTCCTTAGTAATAAGCGCTATCAATTTCTGCCTTTCTTCCTCTATCTCTGACTCTACAATATAATTTCGTAGTTCAGAGCTCTGTGTAGAAACTCTTTTCCAAAATGTTTTACAGATATTTGTATAAATAGTATTTTGTATATCTTGCTGAGTATCTTTTATCCTACTATCTTGTCCTATCAGGGATGTGAAAAATCATTTTTTTCACCCCATGCAATTCTACCTCATAGGGATTCACCGATTTTACCTTGTGTTACAAATTGGTGGCATTTTGCCATCTTCCCCTTCCTTATTTAATGATATTTATACATTTTCTCCTTTAAGTCCTGCAGTTGTGCCTCTCTATCTCCTCCTAAGGTCCATGCCTGTGTTACAAGTTTTAAATATTGTACCCGTAATGTAAGATGTTTCATATACTTATCATTTGCTGTTTTCTCAAAAGTTGTTTTAATAAATCCCTGATGTCTCCTTTTGTATCCTCCCACCGGTCATACAGAGTCATGATGTTGCACGCTTAATAGCATATGGCGAAACCCGGACCTGTGCTCCCAAGTTGGACCCCCGGAGTTGAGAATCTTTAGTGGGAGGGGACCGGGGTGGGGTGTGGGGCAGAGCCCCCACAACAAAGACATGATGCCTCATGGCATAAATCGCGCAGCGCGATAGTGCCATGCGGCATTATGTCTTGTGACGTAATGACCCCATGCCCCCACCGGTCACCGGGAGTTTCATACAAAAAACTGATGTCCCTTCAGACTTCCAAAAGATCTCTAATTTCCTGCTGTATACCCTCATTCTGTAATATAAAAGCATTTAATTTCCAATAGCTTCTCACAGTAGTAATCTTATGCACTGTTCCAATTTGGGCCTGTACTGCCATATTCCAAAGATAAGATATCCACTTCTATTCCTGTCGTCCTATCAGAAACAAACCAAAAATCTATCCTTGTGGTCAGTCTCCCTTTATAAAAGTATGCTCATGAAGTCTATCTACAGTCTCATAGATATCTTTTAAAAAAATGTTTTTAGCACATTATTCAACGAGTGTGTGTCACTGTAAATTTTTCCTGTTTTTCTACCCCATTCTCTTGGTGCCAAGCCAGTTAAAATCTCCCCTTCCCCACGATATTAGTTTACAAGTAGCTAGGAAGTTCGAAATAGTGATGGTCTGTCTGCCTTCTGGTGTGCATAGATATTAATCAACCTATATGCTAAACCATAAATAATCACATCTACCATCAGAACTCTACCTGGGCATAACGGCTTAATCTGGTTCAAGGTCAGTTGGCATTCATCTGTATCCCCTTCCCCTCGGTCGTGCCTGAAAATAGGCAGCATTTGTCTAGTGCACTTACCCGGTCAACAAAAGCTAAATAAATAAATATATCCAAGACCTTTAAAATTTGTGTATGCATGCTAGAGAAGAAAATACCTACATCAGAGCAGGGTTCTTCCCCCACTGACCACAAGGAGGACCCCCAATGCCAATCCTTTTTAGCTTACTCAGTCTCCATAATTGTGTGCAATCTGGTATCTTGTACAAAAATTAGCTGCCCCCCCCGTATACACACTAGCAAACGTCTTTCAGCATTTTTAGTGCTATTAGCATTAACTGTTCTGATGTTAATATTAGTTTGCATAAGCAGAAAAAGTCAAGATAAACACTTAGTCCATTCTGTTTTCCATTCTTTCTCAGCTCTGGTTTATCACCATTACCAATTCCTATGTTAACCTCCATTCGAGAAGATATCACCGACGATCCGTCAGATTCACCACCCCCTTCCTCATCCTCTGCCTCCATTAATACATCATATGTATTATGTACTGGAGTTTCATCCAGTCCAGGAACACTTCTGTGGGCAGAGTTTGATCTTTTGAAAGGGAGGCTCTGTCACTGATCCTGGTGGTGGCATCACATTCTCCACCACTCTTCTTCAGGTAGGATCTCTTGCCCTGGATGTACATCATTCAGGAGTGTTCCCTGGCTCCTCATTGGCAGGGACATGATCTTTGCCTTGTCCCTCAAATTATTATCAGTTTCTTGTAATCTCTGTTGTGAGGTCATGGGGGGGGGCATTGTACCTGCTCCAACTGTACCACAGCCTCAGTAGTTCCCTGTACAGATGACCTCAGACAGAGATCTGTCTGTGGCACAGGAGCTGTGGCATTCAGTTGAACCATTAACTCATATGCACACATTTATTCTTGCTGTAGCCGCATAAACATTATGTTCCACCCTCACTGTCTGACCATTACTATTGTGAGATGCCCAAGAACAATTTCTAAGTGTATGACCATGTTCCTAACACAGATTACACTTGAGAGGTTGCTTGTATTGTGCTCCATAATGCTCAATCTCTCTACAGAGTCTGCACTTCTGTTTCTCTCAAACATTGCTGAGGTGCCCCCAATTCCCCACCTCTGTAGTATGCTTGAAGCTGGCCAGGGTAAAATATCACCCCCGTCTCTCCAAAAAAAAAAAAAGTTTGGGAGAAGCTGCATCATACCTTTCTCTTGTTTTGGGGTGATTTTGTATTTCCATCCCCCTGTCCATAAATGTTCTTCATCCAAGATGGGCTCAGGATACCCATTCACTATGCAGTGCTGCTTCAACCAGTATGAAATGTCTGCCACATTAACCCCTTCATTTCAAAAGAGGTCTGTTATTGTTTTGTAATGGGCTTGGTTAATGGCATTGCTAAAAAAGGTTTCCACAGGGGGCCATTTTCAGCAACTGGTATGTTCCCAGAAACGTTCTAAGCCAGACGGATGTTTAAAATTAACATCATATATGGTATCACCAGGCATATGAATTGGGTCATAGATTTCGTGTGCATAAAACTTCATACTATTTTTCAACAAGGTCATGCCCCACAAACAGCCTATCTGGTATATCAGTTGTATCTCCTCTGAATGTGAGCCTGACCGCATTTCACCTCGTGGCAGGCTCCGAGGCATTTCTAATAGTATTTGGAAACAGTTTTACTTTGGCTTTTGTATGCTATGCTTTTGCAGTTACAGTGGGAATCTCTGCTTCATTATCACATGGAGCAGACACTATAGAACTGTTAGGCACATTTTCCATTATCTGCACAGCAGCCTCAAGAGCTGGGATGGGGGAGTCATTCTCCAACCCCTGCTGTTCGTCATCTCCTTCCCACCCCCTGATGACAGATAAAATTGTACCTGTCTCAGTGATATCTTCTGTTTCATTACCCACAATCACCTTTCCAGGTGTTATCTGTGAGGTTTGGGAAGTACTGGTCTGACCAAAGCACTCCTTCTGGTGTACAGGACCCACTGTCTTATCAAGCAATCTCAAGATGCTAACATCCCACCCAGTGCCATCTGCATTCTTGACCCATCCTGCTGCTTCTAAGGACTGAGCCACCCAGTCTGCAGGTGCTGTTGTAGACTATATCAGCACTACAACTGGTTTTGTACATGCTGGTGGTGAAAGGCACCTGAGCCACTGCCCCACCATTCCCTTTGCTCTTTTCCCTTTATTCTGTATGTAATTACAGGGGTTCCGTTTTCTATAGAAAAAAAGCGTTGCATTAAACTCACCGTAATCCCGAGTAGGTATTACGGCGTCACGTAGCTTTTCCCGCAGAAACTAGATGCGCAAGACAGCTCGAGACTGTCAAATTCAAGCTGCTCAGCCACAACAACACAGATCTCCACAGCACACTTCCCATCTGGCAAAACCAATCCTGTCAGACTCAAATGGTTATCTCGCGCATTTCACATCAGTTGTCAAGCCGGCTAGCGCACTGTCACAAAGCATGCGCGAGTACGATTTTTGGAAAACGCCTGCATGCAAGAGTTTACATCTATGCGATTTCAGATTTGTGCGAGAGAACTCCAGAGGATATAACTGGATTTTTCAAGAAATCAGGTAGGTTGCAAAACCAGAAAATACCCATTTACATGCAGTCTTCTTTCCGAATTCATAAAACTGAAATCTCAGAAACCCACACGGAATCGGTAAACTGACTGCATGTAAACATGCTGACTGTGAGGAAAAAATGGAACCCTTCAATTATACAGTATAAAACAGAATATGGGATGCAGTGTGTTACCTTAAATTTTAACACACACACCCTCATTGTTGGATGGCTGTCATCAACCCCTTGGGCTTCGCCCCCGGGGTTTATGTGCCATCCAGCAACTCGGGTGTGTGTTAAATTCTTGTAACACACTGCACCCCATACTTTATCCTATATTTTTGATAGACAGTTTTTCCAGACCTCCTGAGAAATCCCAATTGTAAAATGTATCTTTTGGGCTCAAGATTTGTAGCTACCATTTGTTTCCTAACAGAAATATTTTCCGTCTGTTGCAGCCACTCATCAGTATTTAACTTAGAAGAACAGCCTTACAGCACAATTCTTCCTTTTCTTTCTTCCCTCCCACTCTTATCCAATTTTGTGCCACCCACAAACTAAGGTTCCTTAGTAATCGGAGAGCCATCCTGGGGGTTCTCCATATCTTCTTCCTCCGTAGCTCCAGTATTCGTTCCTCGCCCATCCGTCTGAATGTCCACGTGTGCATCAGTGTAATCCTCTCATTCTGTGCAATCCACCTCTTCACTCATTCCCTGCTCCTGCAATTTCTTCTGGAGTTCCATTTTTCTTCTTAGAAATCTCCTTTCTTCTGCAGCAATAAGCTTGTGGATTTCCTCTGCCTTTGTCCTGTTGCTGCCATCTTCTGGGATTCCATTCTGCAATCCAGGCTAGTCATCTCTTCTTCAGCCACAATAAATAATTCCTCATTAAAATTCTCCTGTTGCTTGTTGGCCTCACATAGTTCAACGACCAGAGAGGAGACCTGCTCCCCTGTCCCAAACACATCCATCCTCCGTGACTCTCCAGGCAGACTGGTCATTGCAGGACCAGTCACAGCACCCCCTACCAGGAAGAGTAGTGGAATTTCCTCGGTGTCCTGGCCAAATTTCCCCCCATTCACTAAAAATACAACTAACAGCTTAATTTGGTTCAAAGTTA
Source organism: Neoceratodus forsteri (assembly GCA_016271365.2). Taxonomy (NCBI): domain Eukaryota; kingdom Metazoa; phylum Chordata; order Ceratodontiformes; family Ceratodontidae; genus Neoceratodus; species Neoceratodus forsteri. The sequence continues at coordinate 413,723,836 of CM057457.1, read as the reverse complement.
TCTCATCTGTATCCCCCTCCCCCGGGTCATGCCTGAAAATAGGCAGAATTTGACTAGTACACTTACCCAGTCAACAGAAACTAAAATAAAACTAAAATAAATAAACAGGAGTCAAAAGATTTAAGACAATGGGCAGGAGGTGAGAGGATGGATAGTAAGGAAGTAAGATGGGGGAAGTGTATCACACCAAAATTTAGATATTAACTTTGGGGGAAGTGTACCAAACCAAAATTTAGACATTAATTTTGCACAGTGGAGGTGGTGTTGATTTTTCTAATGAGGGAAAAGCCAGGGAGTGGTAAAGGTTATAATGATGACTAGGGGAGGGGGAGTCTTCCCAGCCATACCATTAAAGATGGCCACGGGGCTGGGAGCGTCGTCTGCTGCTCTTACAGCCTAGTGCTTTTAAGTTTATTTTCGTTTATTATTTATCGTTATTTCATTATGGGGAATAGTTTTATTTGGTCATCTGTTCGCCCATGTATACTATCTACTTTTGAGCTGTCTGGTGTTTAATTGTTGCCCTGAACTTTTTACTGTGCGGTTTGCCTTTTTGAGTTGGAATTGGAGTGAAGTGCCGCAGTTAGAGTGTGACGAACACTTGAGTGGTATCGGGGTGTCTGCAGAAGACTGCTTTGAAGTGTGCACTGGGGCCTGTCTTGGCTTGTTACCGCCCCTGCTTTTTTGGTTTGCCGGGCCGCTGCATCCTCACTTCGATGAACTCTATGGGGCCCATTATATTGCTGGATACCCTATTAAATTTTGTTGTTGGTTTTATGGCTTTGTGCATGACTGAGGATGCTGGTGAAGATTTTGCGAACATATTGTGACTCAAGTTGGAAGGGTGGAGAGGGGAATTTAGTTATTCAAGAGAAGACTACTAGATTATTCTATTGGATTGGATTATTGAATTATTCACAGAGGATTTTATTCCGAACAGCAACAGGCTGGTTTGAGTCCAGGAGTAGTGGGTATATGAAGACCAGCTTTTGATTTGGTGCTCAGAGTTAATGCGCTGATCCTGTGGGTGAGCTAGCTTTGGTGTGTGGCTGAGCAGGGGTCCTGGTTCTATTCCACTGGGTAGCCGGTGATTTAGACCGATGTCCCCTAGAGTTTCTCCTTGGGGCCTGCTGGAAAGTGAGTCTGGGCAGGGGACTCATAGCAGTGGTTGTGGACCTGCAGTTTGGCTACCCAGTAGGATTTGTTGGGGCTTTCTCTGGCTCCAGAGCAGTCTACCATCAAAGCGGACTATCCTGGACCTTTTTTCCTCCTCTGATATGGTCAGACTCATCTTTATTGTTCATTTACATTTCTGTTTAAGGTAGTGAGAGAACCTTTTTTTTCTTTTTACCTGTGGTACAGTGAGAGTCTGCCTTGGTATTAAAAAGTTTGGATGCATTCTAATTCCTCCCTTGTAGTGAGAGAATTTTGGGGCTTGGGGAAAGTTTTGAGACTTTTTAATCAACTGGTCTCCTCTGGTGGTGTGAGGACCATTGGGGGCTGGAATTTTTGAACTCCCCAGTTATCAGTTACAGTTTAAATGTTCTCCGGCTGTTTATGCTCAGATTGTAATTAACTTAAATTTGCAGGCTTGGACATGATGATCAGGACATTTTTTGTTTTATCGATTTTTATATATAGTTTTTTGGGTTGGGTATGAGTTTGTGTTGTTAGTAGGATAACTGTGTTCTTAGTTTATGAAAATTTATTTGGTTTTAGATTTTATTTAACCCCTTCCCCCCCCTTGAAGTGAGAGTTGAGGGATTTATTTTTTATTTGTAAAGTGATCTTTGTTTTGTGTATATGTAGTTATATTAGTGATTAAGGTTTTGTTATTTTATTTTATTTAGTAGATTGTGTAGTCTTATTTGGTCATTGAAATGTGCTGGAGACCTGACACCACGGTCATGCGCTATTCATCCTCCACCCCTTTTATCTCCCCCCATTGCAGTTTACAACCTACCAGCGCTATAGAGTGCTGGGTATTGCTCGCTGGGGGGAGGAGAGGAGAGTCGGAGGGGGGTGCGAACAGTGGAGAGTGAATGAGCGGGGCCACCGCATCGGGGTCATGAGATCTAGAAGATGCCCTGGGGCAATGAAATCCCGACCCTGGTTCTCCATGTCTGGTCTCCATACCCAAGGTTCTACCAGTTTTGGTGGGCACATGACTTGGATGGCCCTGGAAACTCCTCCAATTCGAGCTGTGTTATGCAATGCCAGGTCCATTAAAAACAAGACTGTAATTATTGCAGATCTTTAGGTTACTGCAGACCTGGCTTGTGTCAGTGAGACCTGACTGGACGAGAACTCTGGCCCAATATTGGAGGCTGCAACTCCAGTCGGGTACTCTGTGATCCACCGCTCGAGATTGGATCGGGGGGGTTGCAGTCTGTTTCAAGATCGAACTGGGCCTCACGAGCATACCAGTTGAGGAGACTCAGTCATTTGAGTGTACTCTGGTAGCAGGTGTAGGTTGTAGGATCACCCTAATCTCCTGTCCACCTGGGGATGAGAAGCAGTTTCTTCAGGAAGTGGCAGACTTCGTGATCAACATGGCATTTGAGTCACCCAGGCTGATGATCCTGGGTGACTTTAATGCCTGGGTCGATGATGAACTCTTGCAATTTGGTCAGCACTTCCTTCAGTTGATGACATCTCTGGGTCTTACACAGATTGTTTCCACTGCTACCCATAAACATGGTCACTCTCTTGACTTAGTTTTCCTCATGGGGACCGAAGCCTCAGATTTGGGGTGGAACCAGTCGGATGGTCCGATCATTACACCGTGAGGTTCAGTTTTTGTGCCCCCCCTTTGTAGACCTACCTCTGTGGAGATGGTCAGGTACCAACCTTAATGAGATGTAAGCTCCGAAGGCCTGGTGGCAGTGCTTGACCTCTATCGGTCCTTCCATTGGCAAACAATGATCCAGAAGCCCTAGTGATGGCCTACAATAAGGCCATTTCTACATCCCTGGATGTCGTTGCTCCTGTCTGAGTTTGTCCTCGCTCTCCCTTCGGCCTCAGTCCCCTTGGTTTGATGGGTCCTTGAGGGAGATGCGGTGACTAGGATGAAGGTTAGAGCATTGTTGGTGGAGATCTGCCCTAGATGCTGATCACCTTAGATTGATGGACCATTATCAAGCCTATCAATCCACAATTACCTATAAGAAGGCAAAGTTCCTGTCCAGGGAGATTGCAGCTGCTCAGAACCGACCAGCTCAGCTTTTTTGAACCGTGGACACAGTGTGCAACCCAGCCTGTCTACAGGTCCAAAAAGAATTATCGCAAGTTGAGTGCAACGAGCTTGTTCGATTCTTTGTGACTAAGGTGGTTGACATCAGGAGAAACTCCAACCGGCACACTCTATGGGCGTTGTTTTTAATTGGTTTTCGGTCACTGCTCCATAGTTTCCCTGGAGTACCTTCAACCGGCCAGAGTTTGTGGATATCATGTGAATTGTCCAGGGTATGCACCCTACGTGCTGTAGTTTGGACCCAGGACCAACCACCCTGATTTTGGGTTGCAGTGACATCGTTGACCCGGTCATAGCATGGATAGTCTGGTGCACTTGGAAACAGGTGAGTTTCCTAGCTCCCTGAAGGAGGCGGTGGTGATTCCCCTCCTGAAGAAAGCTTCTTTGGACCCAGACTGCCATGCGAACTGCAGACCAATCTCGAACCTCCCGTTTATGGGGAAGGTGATCGAGACAGTAGTGGCCATACAACTGGAGAACCATTTGACCATCCATGATATCTATGAACCTCTCCAGTTCAGTTTTTGAAAGAGGCACATTACTGAGATGGTGCTGGTTTGGGTTCTCAGTGATCTTCTGATGGCAAGAGATCAGAAGAACCATTCCATCTTGGTTCTTCTAGATCTCTCTTCAGCATTTTGACACTGTGGACCATAGAATTCTACTTGGTCCCCTGAGGTTCAGCTGTGGCCAGTCAGGTATGGTCTTCAGGTGGTTTACATTTTTCCTCACCGGAAGAACTTAGAGGGTGGTGTGGGGGATTTTTAACTCTGACCCAGTCTTGTGGGTTCCTCAGGGATCGGTGTTGTCCCCCATGTTTTTCACAGTGTACATGGTACCCCTCGGAGACATTGTAAGAAGGTATGGGCTGACGTTTCACTGCTCTGCTGATGATACCAAGCTCTATTTTTCTTTTGCACCTGACCAGGATAAAGCTCTCTCAGTATTTAATAACTGTCTTGCAGAAATCCAGGAGTGGATGATTTCGAGCTGGTTGAAGTTGAACTCAGAAAAGACTGAGGTGCTGGTGGTGGACCCGGGTTGCCGGATAGGGGTGTTGGGATGGGTTTACCCGCAGGACTTTTTCTTGGGGGTTTACCACTCCTGACCTCTGAACAGGTGCAAAACCTGGGGGTAATCTTTGACGAAGGGCTGACACTACGTTCGCAGGTGTCTGCTGTCGTCAAATCCACTTTTTACCATCTGAGGACTATCTCCAGAGTTAAGCATCTTGTTCCATCTGGTGACCTTCCCATGCTGGTCCATGCCTTTGTATCCTAATGCCTGGATTACTGCAATGCCCTTTACCTAGGGCTACTGGGGGTGGATATTTGCTGCTTACAGCTGGTGCAGAATGCTGCAGCCCGGTTATTGACAGGAACACCTTGATCCTGTCATATTTTTCTGGTGCTGTGTGAACTGCACTGGCTGCCGGCACAGTGGCAAATCACCTTCAACGTCAGACTTCTGACTTATTAAGCCCTACATGAACAGGGTCCCACTACCTGAAAGAGCTTCTAGTCCCTTACTGCCCTGGGTGATTGCTCCACTCAGTTGATGAGGGGTTGCTAGAGATTCCAAGTGTTTGCTTAAAATCTTCTGGGGCCCATGCATTTATGCATGCAACCCATACCCTCTGGAATTGTCTACCCTGATAGCTACGGAAGTACACGCCCGTAGAGGGATTTAAACAGGCTCTCAAAACTTTTTTATGGATTCAACCATTTGGGGAATGACTCAAACTCTGTTTGTTGGTTTTATCTGCATTTTATAATATCTATAATATATGTGATTTTATGCTATATTTGTTTTAATGGTTTTGTTAGGCACCTTGGCAGTTTAAAGGTGCCATACGAATAAAAAAAAATTATTGATTCCAGAGGGAAATAACAGAAGGAGTTAAAAATGGTGTCCAGTCTGGATAGGAAGGACTTAGGAGCAGCACTGTAGACTACATCACATTAGTTGAAGATAGGTAGGTTCATCTTCTGGACAAGTTCACATCTGGCCAATAGCAGGAGGCAGCTATGGTTCCTGAATAATGCACCAAGCTTGGGGAGCAGCTTTTCCAGGATGGCGTCCACATGACTGGAGAAGTTGTGGTGTTGGGTCAGGCCATACCCCAAGGTACCTAAAGGATGAAGTGTCCTCAAGGACAGTGCCGTCAGTGGTATGGAAGGAGGGCAGGGAGGGGAGCATAGAGAGCCTCTACCTAGTGCCAAAGGTCATTGAGAACTATCTTCTTGGCATTGAGGGAGAGTTGATGGGAGCAAAATCAGTGCTGAACTTTATCAAAGTCATGCTAGAGTCTGGTTGCTGCTTCATCAGGGAACTGGCTGGAGGTGAAGAGCACTATGTCATCAGCGTACATGTGGATAGAGGTGGATGAGCAGGCTGAGGGAAGGTAATTTAGAAATATGGAGAATAAGATAGGGCCCAACATGAACCCTTTCAGGATGCTAGTATTAATGGGGAGTGATGGGGAAGTTTTGTCAGCTATTCTGACAGACTGGGTCCTGCCTACTAGGTAGGCTGTTAACCAGTTGCTGACAGAGTTGGATAAGCCTCCTGCAGAGGGGTGTTTAGTAGATGGGTGTGAGAGATGGTGTTGAAAGCCTTTGCAAGGTCAACAAAAATCGCAGAAGTGATATGCCACAGTCCATCCCTAAGAGGATGGAGTCAGTGAGCCTAATCAGGGAGCTGGTAGTGGAATGGTTCTTCCAGAACCCAGATTGGAATGGAGTGACGAGGTTAGAGTCAGAGAGATATAATGAGAGCTGTGAGAGAACCAGATGTTCTTGAAGCTAAGCAAGGGTAGGAGGGAGTGAAATGGGATGATCGTTTGCAGGTGCGTAACAAATGCACTTAGGCAGGTGAAGAACAGTAGGGTGTTTACAAACAGATGGGATGGTAGCTGTTACAAAGCAAAGGTTAAGAAGATCAGATAGTGGAGCTGAGATAGCAGGAGTTCATAGATGTAGCAGTTTAGGTTTCAGTCCATCAGGTAAGTTGCCCTTGGAAGGATTAAGAGCATACAATGCATCCAAGGTATCTGAGGGAGAAATTTTAGAAGAGAAGACATTACAGGAAGGGTAGGCTCGGAGAGGAGGGGGAGTCAGCAGACAGGGAAGATGGTAGAGAGGATAGGAAGACTGGAAGGTAATACAGAAGTAATCAGCTTTAGCTAAGTGAGTAGCTTTCGTGCACTTGAGTAGAGCGCAGTATGTAAGTACAAGAAGAAGTAGGGACTTCTTATTGTTACTACAAGGTGCGGGACTGTGCGAACTTGTTAAAATCTCAACAAGGGGAAATGCCATTCTTGATCTTGTCCTCACAAACTCAGAAAGGATCAAGGACATTGAAGTGGGATGTCATATGGACAACAGCGACCAATGCATGGGAATTTAAAGGTAAACATAACACAGGACACCAGCCACTCGAAGATAAACGTGCTAGATTTCAGAAAGGTTGACTTCCAAAAAATGAGGAACAACGTAAGTAGCCAGTTACTGGAAATAGAGGTGGAGGTCATGTGGGGGAGGCTCAAGAGAGCAATAAAGACTGCCACAGATCAATGTGCCAGATGGGTCACCAAAGCAAAAAGAAATCCTTTATGGTTTTCCAAAGTAGTGGCTACCACAGTCAAAGAAAAAAAAGAAGGCATACAGCTATACACCAGGAAAACAAAACTGAGAGAGACTGGGAGTTATACAAATAAAATTGAGAGAATCAAGCAAACAAATTAGAAAGGCAAAAGCCCAGACAGAGGAAAAGATAGTAGAAGGGGCAAAGAGAGGAGATAAATCATTTTTTAGATACATTAGGGAATGTAGGAAGACAAAAGGGGGGAGAGTAAAGATTCTTACTGAAGAACGGAAATGCACCAAATGTGACCCACAGAAAGCCAAAATCCTCAACAAATACTTCTGCTTGGTATTTACCAAAGAGGGCCCAGGGGATGGCCCAACCCTGAAAAAATACAACACCCCAGGACCAGGGGTAGACATGAGTCCCTTTACAGAAGCCGAAGTATGGGAGGTGCTAAATAAATTAAAAGCAGACAAAGTCATGGAACCAGACCAGATGCACCCCAGAGTACTTAAGGAACTGGGGGCAAAATTAGTAGCCCCTCTGGCACTTCTATTCACAAAATCCTTGAAGACTGGTGTGTTACCTGAAGACTGGAAAAAGGCTATAATGTTTCCACTTCACAAATCAGGTAATTGCAAAGAGGTCAATAATTACAGACTGGTGAGCCTCATGTCTATAGTAGGAAACTTACGGAGACATTACTCAAACAGAGGATCATAGCATTCCTTGAAACTAGCAACCGACAAGGCCCTAATCAGTATGGTTTCACAGCATGTAGGTCATGCCAGACAAATCTGCTCAAGTGTTTTGACTACACTACAAAAACAGTGGACAACAGTGGGGGAGTAGATGTGGTCTACCTAGACTTTAGTAAAGCCTTTGACTTGGTTCCACACAGAAGGCTGGTAAAGAAGCTTGACCACACAAGGGTTGGTCCAGAAGTAGTCAGATGGGTACAAACCTGGTTACAAGGCAGAATCCAGAGGATACGGGTTAATGGAGTGCAGTTGATGGAAGGCAGGGTAACCAGCGGGGTGCCCCATGGCTCAGTGCTGGGGCCTGTGCTCTTCAATATTTTTATAGCAGACATCACTGATGTACTGGAAGGGAAGGGGTGTGTCTGTTCTCAGATAACACCAAGATATGTACAGTAGCAGGGTGGACATCCCAGAAGGAGTGAGCAAGATGGAAGCTGACTTCAAGAAACCAGAAGAATGGTCTGGAGAGTGGCAGCTGAGATTTAAAGCCAAAAAGTGCAAGGTGATGCACATAGGAAAGAAAAATCCAAGAAAGGAGTATTACCTTAGAGGTGAAAGACTAGCAGCCCCAAACTAGGAACAAGATCTGGGAATTATAATCTCAGATGCCTTGAAGGTTAGTAAGCAGTGTGAGAAGGCAACATTGAAGGTGAACAGAATGCTGGGCTGCATTCGGAGAGGAATCATGAGCAGGAGGAGAGAGGTGGTACTACCACTGTATAGATTGCTGGTCAGGCCTCATCTGGAATTCAGAGTGCAGTTCTGGAGGTCTCACCTCAGGAAGGACATTGACTGGGTGGAAACAGTACAGACATCGGTGACAAAAATGATTCAGGGTCTGAAGTACATGTCCTATGAGGAAAGACTTATGTAATCCCTGGAGCAGAGAAGAGAGAGGGGACAGGATTGAAACATTCAAGTACATAAAGGCATTAACAAAGTACAGGCACAGGTACTTTTTCACTTCAAGAAAAGCTTCAGGACCAGGGGACATGACCTTGGGCTGCAAGGAGGTAGGTTCTCCACAAACACCAGGAAGTTTTTCTTCACAGAAAGAGTGGCGGACGCTTGGAACAGCCTGCCCCAAGAGGCTGTGGGGGTCAACACCGTGGGGGGGATTCAAGAATTTATGGGATAGACACAAGGGAGCCCTGACTACAAAGGGCAAATAGAGTGTCAAAATAAGTCTAAAACAAGTGGGCAGAATAAATGGACCTAGCGGTCTCCTTCTGCCATCAACTTCTATGTGTCTATGTTTTTATATGTTGTGGTCGTTAGAGAGTTTAGAAGCTTTATGTTTTCCAAGCTTGATCCTGGGCTCTTTGACATGCCAAATGTTGCGTGGTGATCCATGCGTGGTTATCACACCTGAGCCTGGTGCGCCACAGAGGGGCATGTTTGTTCCAAATCTCTGGACATTTCCCATGAAAATATGCTGTAGCATCATCTATGGATTTTGACAAAGCAATTGGTTTCCAGTGTGTGTGGGTCAACTCATTCAGCAGGGGATGAGGTTCAAGGCTTTATATGATCAAATTTACGTCAGTACCCAGTCAGGTCATATTTAAAGTGCTTTATTTTAACAAAGTGCAACAGTGCAAAATATTCTGGCTCACTGAAATAGTGTCAAAAAGCAGGCAGGCTGCATAAAACAATCTTTCGTTTCACTCGACTGACCACCAAGCTTCATCATAGATGTCTGGCAATAACACCAACACCTTTAAATAGTGTAAAATACACGTGCTTAAGTGTTATGACTGAAGTGCTTCCACATTTGATCTTACTATAAAAGCTAAAGGAGCAATGAAATTAATAGGATAAGTGGAAAATGATTTAACCCTCACCTTATTGTATTGGGACCCTGTTATGATATAACAAGATAAAATGAATTTATTGTTTGTTAACTTGGTAACCATTAATACTAATCAATCTCTACAGAGAGTATAGGCAGCCACTGCTATGGGAACCCAACTGATGTTTAAATTGCAAGTAATCGTTCAAAATCACAGGTTCCCCCGCAGACTACCAAAAGTACTACTAACTACGTAATGCATGCACAAAACAAATATGCCACGCTAAAGCAAATTACTTCAGTACCCCTTTCCACACTAATATAAACCACCCTACAAATTTTGGAAAGTGATGGTCTCTTCCCCTTCCAACCTCCCACCCCAAACATTAGCTGGTGGCTATACAGTCACAGAACTACTTTCGGTAGCCATAGAATTCAACTCCTTCTTTACTAATTGCACCTCAGCTCTCCTAGCCACCCTTCCACCTCCACTGGCAACCCCTATCCCCCTTCCCCTGCCCAAGCCCCTGCTGCAAATGTCACTTTGTCCTTTAGACAAGCTACCCTGCCGGAATTACTCAAAGCCCTGCGTACCTTAAATCCTACCAAGGTAAAATGCCCCTCCAGACTTGATGCTAAAATGCTCCACCTGTCAGCACCTGCCATTGCCATTCCCTGGCCTCTCTTATTAACCTCTCTTTCACACTTGCTTCAATCCCATTGGACTGGAAGCACACCACCATCATCCCCCTCCCCAAAAGTGGTGATCCCTCCTCCACCGGCAACTATCACCCGATTTCCCTCCTCTAAATTCTTGATAAACTTCAGAAACACATTGTTCTCTCTCTGGTCACCACCTTCCTTGACACTTACTCATTCTTCTCACCCTACCAGTCTGGTTTTAAGAAGTCACACTCCACCACAACTTCCCTCCCGAGGTTTACAAACTCTATCCTTACCGGCATGGAGTTGGGTCTCATCACCTCCACCATTTTTATAGATTTGGCAAAGGCATTCAATACTGTCTCCCACCCGCTCCTCCTGACCAAGTTTGCTCAAGCCAGGCTCTCCAGTGAGGCCACCAGTTGGTTCCGCTCCTATCTTGTAGGTAGGTCCCAATCTGTCAGGATTGGTAATACCACCTCTGTCCTCCAATTCACCACTGGTGTATCCCAAGGCTCAGTCCTTGGCCTGTTGTTCTCCATCTTCCAAATGACCTACCTCTGCCTGCCCACACACATCCATTCGCTACGTAGGTGGATGACACCATTATGTATACATCAGGCCCGCGTCTCACTGAGTTGTAGTTCAGACCTGCAGGACTTCAAGAATGTTCAGCTCTGGTTCTGCTCAAACCAATTGTTTCTCAGTGCCAAAAAGACAGTCTCCTTGACCTTTGGCACCAGGCAGTCTCTCTAGGCTCCCCTCCATGCCCACTTTCCACACCCTGGATGGGAACCTCCGGAGGTCTGCATCTCCTTTAGATATCTTAGGGTCTGGCTTGGCCAGCACCTCAACTTTTCTGCACATATTGATGCCATTCACAAAATGTTGCACCTCAGACTGGATGTTTTATATCATAACCGTGAATGTATCACACTGCCAGCTTTCCAGGCAATTCTTCAGAAAATGATCCCTCCCATCTTTGACTACAGTGATGTAGTCTACAGTGCCACTCCTAAGTCCACCCTAGCCAGGCTGGACCCTCTGTTCCACTCTTTCTGTCATTTTGTCCTTGAATGTCCACCCACCACCCATCACTCATCACTGCGACTTCTCCCTGTCACTTGGCCTACCATGCCTCCAAGACTGAGACAATCACATTGAGCAAAGATTACCTCCAAGTTCTGGGATCATTCACTGCCCACCTACCTGGCTGCTGAACTGGCCACCCGTACCACCCCAGGATAACTCACTCAGGCATCATGACTCCAGACATTTGTCTGTTCCACTTATGACCTCTGCCACAGGCCAAGCAGCCTTTAAATATTGGGTGACAATACTGTGGAACTCCCTTCCTGAGGGCATTAGACACACCACCTCCTGACAGCACCTTACCACATTGGTCAAAGCCCATTTCTCTTCTGTCTGCTCATGTACCTAAGCCAGTCCCTACTGCTGGCTGTGTTCCCTCTCCCCCACTGGTTGTTGAATGTTAAGTGATGCTGGGACTAAATTGAATTGTATTATACTAGCCCTGTGTATGGGCCAAATGTTCTGTACTGCACCAATTCTGTTTCTACACTTGCCTGTATGTTTTTGCACTTTGTATTATCCTTGTACTCTCCTTTACCCTTTGTCCCCAGGACACATCTGGAATCGAGCAGCACTCTGTATTATTATACTTGTACTCTCCTTTACCCTTTGCTCCCAGGATACATCTGGAATCGAGCAGCACTCTGTAATATTATACTTGTACTCTCCTTTACCCTTTGTTCCCAGGACACATCCGGAATCGAGCAACACTCTGTTCAGCCTGCCTTCCTGGTAAACTTTTAAATAAATAAAAGGTAGAAGCACTTCAGTTATAACACATAAGCACATGTATTTTACACTATTTAAAGGTGTTGGTGTTATTGCCGCACATCTCTGTGAAACGTAAGACTGTTTTTTTAGCCTGCCTGCTTTTTGCCACTAGGTCAGTGAGCCAGAACATTCTGCACTGTTGCACTTTGTTAAAATAAAGCACTTTAAATACGACCTGACTGAGTGCTGACCTTTTAACTGTTGTTCATTTATAGTCAACAGCACCAGTCACCCTCAATGTGACTTACTTTGATGAGTTATATGATAAGATTTGTAGGATTTTGTGAGGGGGCTTTAATCCTGTGGGTTCTGCATACAATAATGGATGTGGTGGTCACTGAGGGCATCAGGTAGTAAGCTAGATATAATAACCCTATTGAGATGGGATGTGAGGGTCTAGTCGATTAGGGAATGGTTACCGGTTTTATGGTTTATACAGGTGGGCTAAAGAATGAATTTGTGCTAAATTATGAGCAGTTATATCAATCCTTACATGTTTTATCAAGATATGGGGATAATCAGTTTTGGTTGAAATTGCCCGTTATATATTTCACCTGAAGGGATGTGGGAGGCTATGGTACTAATGAGATCAGTGATAATATAGGAGTGGAGACCCAGGCAACAATAGGCGCTAGCAATATATATGGGTGTGGAGAATGAGAGGGATAGTTTTGGTGTAAGTGCCTTGTATGCTTTAGGGACTGATGTGGAAAGGATGAAGGTAAATTGAATGGTTGAAGAGACGTAAATTGCCTCACCTCCACCCCTACCAGTTTGATCTTACCAGGAAATATTGTAACTGGGAATGGAGAGAGACGTGTCAGCTGTATTATTCATAAGCCAAGTTTCAGTAAGGATCATACTATCTGGAACAAGGGAAGCAGCTAGTGGCTGGAGTAGGTCTAACTTTGGGACTTGGCTACATATATTTAGGTGTAAAATTTAAACCACAAGGAAGGGCTAGGAGGTTGTTATGGGATGGGCCATCAGTTACAGATGCTGTTTCTGGGGTGCCTAGAGAGCATGGCCCTGGGTTGATGTCACCAGAAGATAAGAGTAGGTGTGTGATGATCAAGAAGTGAATTTTCGAACTCTTATAGCAGGGCAGAGATCTAGTTAGACATGTAATGGTGTTGGTGTCGTTGAGGCACAGGTCAGGAAGCATGGGGAAACCAGGAGCAGTTGTATAATTCACCAAAACTTTATTTACAGTAGCAGTAACAGAAAAAAAAATGTGTTCAGAATAACTATGTACAGAAAAATAAAATAAAATCTTTCTTCAGTCTCTCCGTGTCCCTTTTTCTTCCAAAACCTCTTGAAATTCCACCTCAGCTCTCTTATAAGTCATTTCAACCCCCACTCTAAACAAACATCCTGTCCTTGTATATTTCAGGCAGGATGAACACCGTGTGCTTGAGGCTTCTTTTGCATAAAGGTCTAAAATGTGAACTCCAGTAACCTCTAGTTCTTAGTACCTATTCTCAGTTATGTCAAAATACAATTATATACATTTCAACAGTAATGCTATATATTTTCCAAACACAAGGGATCCCAATATCGGTTACATTTCCATACATTGATTTGCTCATAATTTTATATTAGCGGATATAGATATGCAAGGAAAAAAAAACAGACAGCAAGAGAAAACTGAGAGACAGAGCAAGGCAAAGAATTGCTAGACTGTTTGGGTTGATCAAGTCCGAAGTCTCACAAGAAAATTTGGTTGCACAATCATACAGAGAAGAGACAGAAAATAAAAGACTAGATCCCTGCGTTTAAACACTTCTTCCATAACAAATAGGACAGGATCCTATTCTACCCTGTCACAGGGGGTGAGGTTGAAATTTGAATAAGTGAATCGGGGTGTAATTGGTTGTTATGGGTAAGAGAGATGCACTAGGGCAGAAGGGGTAGTGCATCCATGTAACAAGGGTGGGAGAGGCAGTCCCAGTAAGGTTGTACTCCGGGGGGTGAAGTGTAATGAAGCCGGTGGGGGAGGCAGTTTGGGAGAGGGAACCGGAGTGAGAGTGAAGAGGGGGAGGCAGAGTGCAAGGAGGAGAACAATGATCAATCTATGAGAGGATAGAGACATAATGAGCAATGAATATAGCAGTGAGGCTAAAGACATATTGGGAGTTTAGCAGTGATGCCGTAAAGTGTTAAAAAGAAAGAAGAAAGAAGTAGCTGTAAAGTAAGGAGGGTACAGCCACTAGTATTAATCAACTGACAGAGCTACTAACTTTATTGGCAGCAGCCACTATATGAGGTGGTACAGGCAGAGTAATTTATTTATTTATTTATTTTATTTAGTTTTTGTTAACCAGGTTGGTGCGCTAGCCATAGAGATGACTATTTTCAGGCACGACCCGGGAGGTTACAGGGTAAAACAGTACAGAGATACAACAAAAGGTAGTTACAGCAAGATATAAACAAATGGTGTTACACAGCAGGTTTTGCAGCACAAATAGTATACAAGGTTTCGGGAGTAGGGTACCGAGCAAATATTATGTTATAGCATTTGGATGATACAAATTGGCAGCAGGGCAAAAACAGTACATGGGGCATAACACAAAAGAAAAATAAAATAGGCATACTGCAGATATGTTCCTGGGGGAAGACACATTTTATACACAGACAGAGGAAGATATCAGAGACATAATTGATAAGTGCTAGGAGAGTTTGATGAAGGGGATAGGAGAACTGAGGTTATTTCATTTTTATGGTAGGGCAAACTTCAGAGATATATCAGCCAAGACAATTTGTGGGTGTAAAGGACAGGTGAGATGAAACTACACTGGGGTGTGTATGCAAGCATGTACTGATACAATGAGTATGAGAACAGAAACAATTAAGTGTAAGGGGAATGTAAAGCAGGGGTAGGCAAGCTGGGATAGACTGGTTAGGAGCAAGGTTAGTCTAGGAAATGCAGGTCTGGTGAGTAGGGGGTATCCCTAGAGACATAGGGGTAGAGCCTGGGGGTTAGAGCCGGGGGGGTTAGTGAGGGAGGATATGGGGCTGGAGCTGTGGCTAGGGAGGACCGGGAGCTAAGGAGGTTTAAAACAGGAGCATTGGTCTGATGAGATGAGGTAGCGATGGAGTGCTTTTTTAAAGGTGCCGTGATTGGGAGTCTGTTGGACATCTAGTGGGAGAGAGTTCCACAGCCGGGAGGTGGTGGGCAAAAGTACTAGAACCTTTGATGGTTGTGTATTTTGGTACATATAAGAGGGATTTGTCAGTTGAGCATAGTCCATAGTTTGAAGTCTGTGGAGTGAGTAGATTCGCCAGTGATTTAGGGGTTTGAGACCTCATGATACTGTCTATGGTAGAACCAATGGAGCAGAGCCTGGTGGCATTTGGAGATAGCCAATTTAGATCAGAGTAGAGGAGGCAGTGGTGTTTAAGCCTGTGGGACCGGGTAGTGTATCGGCACATATTATAGGCGACGTCCCACCTATGGAGATTTGTTGAATGGCTGCATAAGAAGATGCGCCATAGGTTAGATCGGCAGGAGTATACTCGGCAATAGCTAGTCTCGCTGTGGGGTTAATGCATAGCTAGTGCGGTAAGCTACACCTAGTTTGGAGTTCACAGACTTACATGTATTTGAAATATGTTGTTCAAGTTTAAGGATTGATCCAGAGTAACTCCCAGGTACTTAAAAGAGGTAACTAGGCCAATGGATGAGCCGTCTAGGTAGGAGACCCTAAAATGGTTTGGGTGTGATTTGAGTTTCAAGGGGGTACCAAATTAATTTGACTTTTGATGGAGGATGCTGCTGAGTTTCGATTGGACAAGCTGGACTGCTGGGTGAAACCCAAAGTGCAGCTAATGGATTTAAAGAGTGATGGGGAGGAGAAAATCTGGAGTAAGAAAAAACAGCTGAAAAGCTTAAAACCAGGCTGGGAATATAGCTAACAACAAAGTCCTTTAGGCACGCTTGAGGAGCCAATTAGGAGGAGTTCACCATGAAAATGGCCAATCAACAGGCAGTAGCTAGTAAGCGCCAAAACATCTAAAGCCTCCGGCACTCCTAGGAGGGGACCGTACCTGAGATTCCTTGCAGCTAGCAGAGGGTGAAACGGGGGTGGCGTTAGTGAAAGCCACACCACAGGGGGAGCGTGCCTGGTCAGGGGAGTCAGGTCTATGGGAGAGAGAGAAAGAGCAGAGGGTTAAATTAGATAGGATAAAAATTGTGGGGACGGGACTAGTCAGAGACACAAACAGTAAAGTGGCAGGGGGCCTGAGGCATCATGGGAAGGATCAGTTTATTCGGAGGGGGGGCAGTAGCACAACAGGTGGAGAGATAAAGCTGGGGACAGAGCAGGTCAGCAAAAAGCTCCAAAGTTGAATTGAGAAAAGGAAGCAGCAGATGAGAGGAAGGGAGGGAAGAGCAAATGAAATTATATCTAGGCAGGAAACAGCTAAACTACAGGCACACTACAGTAAATCACAGCTGCAGAGTGCATCAATGTATAAAGTAAAACAATACAGAAAAAAATCAGAGGCTTTGCAGCTGTACTAATATTTACAGTTTAATACAGTTGAGGTATATTTCTTTCTAGGTTGTTCAGAATACAAACAGTTTAAATACAGCAGTAGCATTTAGAGTAGAAAAGACAGCTGCAAAGCTTAAAACCAGGCTGGGAATATAGCTAACAGCAAAGTCCTTTAGGCATGCTCTAGGAGCCAATCAGGAGGAGTTCACCACAAAAGTGGCCAATCACCAAGCAGTAGCTAGTGAGAGCCAAAATATTTAAAGCCTCTGACACTCATAGGAGGGTATTGCACCTGAGAATCCTTGCACCTAGCGGAGGGTGAGGTGGGCGGTGGCGGTGGTGGTGGTGGTGGTGAAAGCCGCACCACAGGGGGAGCACACTTAGTTAGGAAGCTCAGGTCTGTGAGAGAGAGCGAGAAAGAGCAGAAGGTTAGATTAGCTAGGGTAAACATTGGGGGCAGGTGTGTCAGAGACACAAACAGTAAAGTGGCAAGGGGCCTGAGGCATCAAGGGAAGGATTCGCTTAATTGGGGGGCAGGGTTAGCACAACAGGTGGAGAGACAAAGAAACTGGGGGCAGGTCATCATCGAACTCTGAAGGTGGTTTAGAGAAGGGGAAGTAGCAGATGAGAGGGAGGGAAGAGGAAATTAAATCATATCTAGTCAGGAAACAGCTAAAATGCAGGAACACTTCAGAAAATCACAGCTGCAGAGTGCAGTGCATCAATGTATAAAGTAAAATAATACACAGAAAAAAACAGAGGCTTTGCAGCTGCACTAATATTCACAGTTCAATACAGCTGAGGTACATTTCTTTAGTAGAAGTAGAAGTTCAAATACAGCAGCAAAATTCAGAGTAAAAAAGACAGCCGAAAAGCTTCAAACCTGTCTGGGAATATAGGTAACAGCAAAGTTCTTTAGGAATGCTCTAGGAGTCAATCAGGAGAAATTCACCACAAAAGCAGACATTCACCAAGCAGTAACTAGTGAGCACCAAAAATTGTAAGCCTCCAGCGCTCCTCAGAGGGACTCAGAGAGACATTCCTTTCAGCTAGCAGAGAGCGAGGTGGGCAGCAGTGGTAGTGAAAGCCACACCACAGGGGGAGCATGCCTGGTCAGGGGGCTCAGGTCTGAGATTCCTTGCAGCTAGCAGAGGGTGAGGCAGGCAATGGTGGTAGTGAAAGCTGCACCGCAGGGGGAGCATTCCTGGTCAGGAGCTCAGGTCAGATATTCCACACAGCTAGCAGAGGGTGAGGCCAGTGGTGGCAGTGTTGAAAGACACACCGTAGAGGAACACGCCCAGTCAGGGGGGCTCAGATCTGAGATTCCTTAGAGCTAGCAGAGGGTAATGTGGGTGGTGGTAGTGAAAGCTGCACTGCAAGGGAGCATGCCCGATCAGGGGTCTCAAGTCTGAGATTCCTTGCAGTTAGTGGAGGGTGAGGCAGGTGGCAGCGGTAGTGAGAGCCACACTGCAGGGTCGTGCATTCGATCAGGGGGCTCAGGTCTGAGATTTCTTGCAGCTAGCAGAGGATGAGGCAGGTGGCAGCAGAAGAGAAAGCTGCACCACAGGGAGAGCATGTCCAGTCAGGGGGCTCAGGTCTGTGTTCATGTAAGTGTGGAGAGAACATGGGGTGCTGGGATATAGAAGTATGGAAAGAATAATGGTACAGAAATATGGAAGTATGGATAAAACAGGGAGTGCAGGAACTTAGAAACAGAAACATAGGCTTTGACAGCAGATAAGGACCAATTGGCCCACCCAGTCTGTCCATTACCCTACCTGTTTGATGAGCTGCAGATCCTAGTTAACCAACAGCCTTATAACTGAATATGTTAGTATGGAAGCAACAATGAAAGTATGGAGAGACTAGGGGTGCTGGATTACGTAAGTATGGAGAGAACAGGGGCACAGGAATATATCAGTATGGAGAGAACAGAGGTGTAGGAATATATCAGTATGGAGAGAACAGAGGGGCAGGTATATATCAGTATGGAGAGAACAGAGGTGCAGGAATATGTAATGAAGGAGAGAACAGGAATACAGGAATATGTAAGCATGGAGAGAATGGGGTACAGTAATATGTAAGTATGGAGAGAACAGGGGTGCAGGAATATGTCAGTATGTAGAGAACAGGGGTGCAGGAATATGTCAGTATGTAGAGAACAGGGGTGCAGGAATATGTCAGTAAGGAGAGAACAGGGGTGCAGGAATATGTAATGAAGGGGAGAACAGGAATACATAAGCATGAAGAGAATGGGGTACAGGAATATGTAAGTATGGAGAGAACAGGGGTGCAGGAATATGTCAGTATGGAGGAAACAGGGATGCAGGAATATGTAATGAAGGAGAGAACAGGAGTACAGGAATACGTACAGTAAGCATGGAGAGAAGAGGGGGTGCAGTAATTTTAGTTAAGGTTACAACAGTGTGCATAGGAATATGCAAGTATAAAGAGGACATGAGTGGAGGAATATATAAGTATGGAGAGAATGGGTGGATTTTTTTTTGTAAAATGTATTTATTGCGAAGATAGATGTGCATACAATGAGTTCAAATCATTTACATCATTGCAATAATACAATGTTATTTCATACAATATGGCAATCAGAATAGAACGACATTCAATAATTGCCTATGGAAGGTCATTAAGCAGAAGCACACACTTTGGGCCAGTATCCACACCATGGCTATGATAGTTATAGTAAGCCAAACTGAGGGCGCCACCTTGTAAGTATCCCTCCACCTCTCTCCCACTCTCACAAGCACCAATTGGAGCTCATGTGGGGATGAGACCCCCTCCACTGCTTCCTCAGCATTGGGCCACAAATTTCCCAAAACTGGAGAGTTTGCCTTGTGCACTCAATTGAGCCCTTTCTAGAACCGCAAGACTTTGTTTTGTACCCATCTAGCAATCGATGGGGGGATCAGAGACATCCATTCTTGGGCTGTCGTTCTAGTAGCATTAATAAGGGCTAACAACCACAGTGGGTTGGATAACTTCCAGCTCGGGTGTACAGGATCCGCCTCGAGAAGGAATTCCAGAGGGGACTTGAGCTATAACTGAGAACCTTACTCATTATACCATGCATAAAATGCCAGAAGGGAGCCACATTAGGACATGTGAGAGCCAGATGCATGAAATCTGCCACCTCTACTTCACATTTAGGGCAGTACTCCAACCTGGTAGCATCCAAGGCATGTAACTACATAGGGGTCGTATAAGCCCTGTGCATGAAATTTAACTGAATCTGACACAGCTTGTTACTGTGAGAGCAATTCAGACAGTGAGAGCATGCCAACCTCCAAGTGTACTGATAAAAGGGCAAGAGTAGGTCTACACTCCCATTTTTCCTGGCTGGGTATTGGCCCCTGTTGCAAGGAGCCCAGGATAGTACGGTAATATACTGATAAGGGCTTTTGCCCCGGTTGAGGCCTAAAAAGCTCCTCCTCCTCCTCTAGGGTGGAGAGGTCAGACCTGTCATTAAATGCAGAGAGAGTGTCCCTGCGTCTATGGCGGATTGTCAGGTATAAGAAAAAGTCACCTGAGTGAATATTCCTTTCCATACACAATTGTGCAAAACTTTTTAATGGACCACACTCATATAGTTGATTAATCGTCAGGAGACCCTTCCTCCTCCAAACCCAAAGATGCTGCATCACTACAGGAGAACATCCCCCAAGTCACAAGAACTTTAATAGGCTAATATTTGGGAATTACTACAACATGCCCAGTGCACTGATGTGCCCAAATTGCATGCAATGTGTGGTAAAAAGATTGTGTATTTATTCAGCCCCCTGCACCCCCAATGCGCCAACCTCAATATCATTTTGAGGGTTGCTTTCCAGTAAGTCATCCTCCAAACCTAACCAGACGCAATCCGATCCCAAGGGTCCCATGGGTAGAAAGGCCAATTGCGCAGCCCAGTAATAAACCCTAAAATTTGATAGCCCCGCTCCTCCCTCCCTGGGTGGTCTCTGCAACAGAGTTCTTTTAATTTTGGCTCTTCCCCCTCACCATAAGAACTTATGAGTTATAGCCTCTAACTGTTTGAAGTGCGCCTGTGGTATCCGAATCGGTAGTGCTTGGTAAAGATATAGCAGCCTTGGCAGAATTGTCATCTTCACCACCCCAATTCTACCTAGGAGAGAGAGAGGGGTAGTACAGTCCACCTCTCACAGTCCTCTGCAGTCTTTGCGAGTAGGGGTTTCATATTCAAAGTGTATAATGCCCCAACAGAAGCAGAAATTTGCACCCCTAGGTACCTCAAATGGTTCACTAATTGTAGCCCTCCCAAATTGGCAGTTAACTGGACTCTGTTCAACATGCCCACTGGCAGCAACTCACTCTTTGACCAGTTTACCCTGTGACTAGAAATATCACCAAATGCGAGCATCAAGCTGTGGACTGGGCAAATCTTGAGCCAGATTTTGCAAATAAAGGAATCGGTCATCTGCATACATTGCTATTTTATGTGTCCGGCCTCACTCCCCGAACCCTCTTATGCCCGGGTGCACCCTGAGGGCCGGCCCTAGTGGCTCCAAAGATAAAACATACAAAAGAGGGGAAAGGGGACACCCCTGGTGAGTTCCTGTAGCCAGAACAAAGGGTCTGGAGAGAATCCCATTCTCCACGACTTGTGCCTGCGATCCCCGGTACAAAGCAGAGATCCATGAACAAAAGGTGGGGCCTACCCCCATTCTCCTCAGAGTATGAAACAGATACCCCCACTCCACACGGTCAAAGGCCTTTTCAGCGTCTAACACTACCACCGCAGCACCATGAGCACGGTTATTGCACCCTCATCTGAAAATTATGTTTAAAGCGCACCCAATATTGTGCTTCCCCATTCTACCTTTTACAAAACCTGACTGATCCTGGTGAATGATCTCCGGCAGTAACATGTCAAGCCTAGATGCAAGAGCTTTTGCCCATCTTATAGTCTGTGGTCAGCAGTGAAATTGGCCTATATGAAGCACACTTATTAAAAGACAAAGAACCTCTGTGCGCAAACACTGAGGCAAAGGTTACCCCAAAGGGCATTTGACTGGGAAGCCAAGTTTCAAGAAAATACAAAATCACACATGCCCACACAATGCAAAGCATCATGGGCTGCATATGCAAATCACCACAGAATGTTATGCTGGTTCAACTTTAAGCAGAACTGCATGGTGCCGAAAGGCCTCTCACACAGTTTTCAAAGGGTGCTAACAGATAACATGAGACACGTGTTTCATCCTACCAGGACTTATCAGTATGCCTCATCTGTTTGACACCCCAGTGGAATGAACCAGCTACCCTAAGACGGGTCTGTCTGGGTTATGTTGTGGTGAATCCATTAAAATAAAAACATTTAAATGACAAACAACCTCTGTCGCAAACACTGAGGCAAGGGTTACCCTAAAGGGCATTTGGCTGGGAAGCCAAGTTTAAAGAAAATACAAAATCACACATGCCCACACAATGCAGAGCATCATGGGCTGCATATGCAAATCACCACAGAATGTTATGCTGGTTCAACTTTAAGCAGAACTGCATGGTGCCGAAAGGCCTCTCACACAGTTTGCAAAGGGTGCTAACAGATGACATAGACACGTGTTTCATCCTACCAGGACTCATCAGTATGCCTTGTCTGTTTGACACCCCAGTGGAATGAACCAGCTTTCCTAAGACGGTCTGTCTGGGTTATGTTGTGGTGAACCCATTAAAATAAAAAAAATTTAAAAGACAAAGAACCCCTGTGCGCAAACACTGAGGCAAGGGTTACCCCAAAGGGCATTTGGCTGGGAAGCCAAGTTTCAAGAAAATACAAAATCACACATGCCCACACAGTGCAAAGCATCATGGGCTGCATATGCAAATCACCACAGAATATTATGCTGGTTCAACTTATTAAGATCTTTACCTGACTTAGGAAACACTGTAATCATAGCAGACCGTGTAGAGGAGGGTAACTCACCCCTGGACAATCCCTCCTCAATCATATCAAACAGAGGATCCATGACTAGGAGATCATCAAATGCTTTAAAAAAATCTATGGGGAGCCCATCCAGACCTGGGGCTTTCCCGCTTTCAGAGTTCTCAAAGCTAACTGAATCTCCTGCTTGGCGATTGGAGAGTCTTAACTCCTCAGCTCCCCCTCATTTAATGTACTGAGAGGTACTCCCGGAAAAAGAGGCATCTAAGTCCTCCTCGGAGGGGTTATACTCAGAGGTATACAGAGATTTATAAAAAACACCAAATGCCTCCTCTATCTCCCCCAGACTCTGCACCACCACTCCCTGGGCATTGCAGACCTGTTGTACTGTTCTCTTCACCTCCTTACGCTTCAACTGCCACGTTAAAAGTTTTCCCGCTCGGTTGCCATCGAAGTATGCACCAGCGTTGGACAATAGGATAGTCCTCTCTAACTGGGCACTGGCCAGGGTGTTGAACTTCCATTTTAACTTCTGAACTGCCGCATATAGGGCAACTGAGGTGTTCTTCATATGGCCTTTCTCACAGGCTGTGATTTTATTTCTCAGAAAATCCAGCTCTTTTACTTCATCCCCCCCTCTTGTGCGAGGCAAAATATGTGGTCTGGCTTCTAATGAATGCCTTCAGGGCCTCCCATCTATTACCATGAGAAATGTCCCCCACACGGTGGTTTACTTGCAGGTACTCCTGTATGCTCCTCATGAAGAGAGCTGATCATATTCTTTAAGGGTAGAGGTCAAGCTTCCAATTTCTGGGTGCTTTATGAGCCCCCGAACCCCTGAGACCTAAGTAATGCAGAGCATAATCAGATGTCATGATTGGGAGATATACTGCCTCCATTACAAGAGAATTAGATATCAATATGCTGTTGATTCTCACATACGAACGGTGTGTATGTGAAAAAAAGCTGCACTCCGGCCCCATGGGATTGGCATTTCACCAGGAATCAGCTAAGTCTAAGTCAACCTGTAAGGTTTCTAAGGCCTTTGCATTTTGTGACTTTGGCATCAGGAGCTTATTAGAATGATCTAGCACTGTGTCCAGAACACAGTTGTAATCACCCCCCCCCCAAGATCCAAGGGCCCTCCCACCCCACTGTGTCCAGTGCGAGTTTCTGAATAAACTAGGGCATTCCACATTTGGGGCATAAACAGAACCAATCGGAAACCCCCCTTACCTGTAACGTTAACTTTTGCCAGGGCATACCTACCTTCCTGATCCACCACACTCCCCAAAATCTGAATTGAGGCCCCTCTAGGGATTCACATCAAAGACCCCCCCGAGCCTTGGATGAGAATGTGGCTGAAATCCATGTGCCCCCCATGAAACTAGCAGTTCTCTGCTCCTCAGCAGGAGTAAAATGGGTCTCCTGCAATAACACAATTTGCCCCACTTTTTTTTGTTTAACTTTCGTTATGCACTGTACTGCAGCTTGGGGTGTACTTACCCCGATCAGACTATGCATGCTGACGCTCAACTGGTCTAGGTGGAGCCAGCCTCCGCCACGACCACCGAGGCAAGGAGGACCGTGGCTGGCCCTCCATGGCGGGGCACCCACCAGCAGGGGGAACTGGGAGAGGAGACTGCATCACCCTAAGCCCTCATCCCTGACTGTCGGGCTTTGTTTGGCCCACTGACCAGGTTGTTTGTCGGTGCCTTCATGCTGCTGCTGGAGAGGATTTTTTCCATTGTTGTTGTTACCCCCAGGAGCCGGCATGCAATGACGCCAGCACAGAAGGCTGTAGGCATCTGCTGTGCTCCTTCCCTGGTATGCCTGGCACAGATGGTACACCCGGTCTCCACCAGGTGTCACTACTGCACCGAGGAGCCCCTGAACCCACCCCCAGGAGAGGAGAGCCATCCTCTGGACGCTCAATCCTTTCCCTCCCCTGCCGACCCCCAGCGATCCAGGCTCGTTCCCTAACCCGGGTCGCTGGCATGGCATGAGGTGTGGCGTCCAGCACCTCAACCCTCAGCATCACCAGGCTGGCCCACAATTTGCCCCTTAATCCTGTGCACCTCTGCCATCACCTTCCTACACTTTATAATAGATTTAAGACCATTTATGTTCCAAGACACACATTTTGCATCATCCCCATCATCTTCAGTTATCCTAAGACTGCTCACCCAATTTGCAGGAAATAAGTGCACATCTCTATCCATTTTTCCCACCAAACAAGTAACATAGAATGACCGCAACCCCCCCACCCTCCGACATAAGCAACTAAGACCCCCTTCAGTTCCACTACTAAACTAATGCCTGCTTCACAGGGAAAAAACACCAGACTGGGTGACAGTGCAAGATGTGTACCAAACACAGCTATTACAGGTACAATCAAGTTCCCCACTATGCATCCTCTGTGATAGGCATAGTGCAAGAACCACCGCCCCTCCTGTTGCTGTACATCCCCTGAAACCAAACATTACCCCACCTTGCCAGGCTACTTACTGGCCAGTCCCTCTCCAATCAGGTCCAACGTTGACAATTAACCCCCCCCCAAACAAGCCAAAGCCCACCAGCATTCTCACTACAAACAGTAGGCAGATATTGTGCAATGTGCCCATCTCAGTGAACGTTGGAAAGGTGGGCAACCTAATACACCAGTCAAAAGAACAGGATAAAACAGCTGAATACTATAATGTATAACCTTAATACTCTATAAGCAACCAACAGGGTTTAACATAAATGAGCCACAGTTCAGAGTAAGCATTCTGCCAAGCAGAGTTGCATGCTAATCGGACTCCACAGCAGGGAGTACATCACATCAAGAGTTAGTGAAAGTCCAGCCTGATAAGGACTCCAGTTCCCTGCAAGACGACGCAGGCACCTCGGCAGCATCCTAGAGTTCACAGCCCACTGCTACTTGCACCCCAGGCATGGTCGGTCAGTCCCAGGAAGTCAAGGCCACAAATAATGCATGGCCCACAAATAAACCTGCTTTAGGTAACTTCACAAAATCATACTCCGGTGGGCCAACAGGAGTGAAAATAATTCAACGGGTCCAGTAGCCCACCCCACAGCCAAGTCCCTCAGAGGCCCAGACAGTTAGATAATATACATGAATCCTCACCCATTGTACCTTGGAGCTGGCTGAGGACCTGTAGGCTACACATTGTCAAATACACAACATCTTCAGCCGAGCCTCTGAAATCAAGGAACCAGACCATATAACAACCCAATAGAACAAGTGGTAAGGCAGAAGAAAAAAACAAACAACTAAACTTTGTAGGTCCCACAGGTACTTGTAAGGCAGAAGAATAAGATCCACTCCGCTGCCACCTGTGTCCCAGACACAGTCAGGAGACTGTTGTAAAGCTCCAGATTCAATTAGGAGACTGCAGACCATAGAAGTGTTCTACTGCCCTGTTGAAACTATAACCTTCCTAGGAGGAAATAAGAGCACCAGATACGGGAAAACAAACAAACGAGCATTTGTACTATTAGTATCAGCCCATGGTACTCATGATGCAGCCGGCTGGGCTTTCTCCTCCTGGCCTCCTCCTCCTCGATCCATTTCTTCACAGCTGTGGGGCATGTGAAGCAGCATGGACTCCGTCCCAGCCTATCCACCCGAGGTGAGCTGGCTACATGAAAGAAAGTTCCAGCCTAGCCAGTAGAGCTTGCTTTAACCTGATTAAACTTTACCACCTGGACTGAAGAGCCTTGCTGTAGTCTTGATAAATGTACACCTTGAGTTTCCAACCACAATAGGGCCAGCCTTCTTAGCTTTTTTGCAGTACTGTTTCCTTATCGGTATACCATAAATATTTTATTAAACAGTGCTGGGGCCTATCACCTGGGTTTGGAGGTGGACCCACCTGGTGGGCTGTTTCAGTTGCAAAGGCCGCACAGTCCTCCAGGAGGCCAAGTTGTTCTATGAGCCAACGGTGAATCCCGGTATTTGGGTTCCAGCCCTCTGTCCCCTCAGGAAGCCCAATGATCCGTATATTGGATCGTCTCGATCGATTCTCTTTTTCAACAATTCAGTCCCTAAGTTCAGCCAAAGTGGACAGCAGCACATTTCTCTCTCTCAGGTGACCCCAGTATAAGAGTCCTCCATTTCACTCATCCGGTGCTCGAGCTTGCAAATCTGCATAGAGTGAGTTGCCGCTGTTTCAGTGAGGCCGGTAACTCCAGACTGTAGGTGAGCGAACTGAGTTGTGATATTAAGGAACCCAGACTTCATTTTTTACTGCATTTGCAGCAGTGTGGTTGGGACCCCAGCAAAGTGATTTTGTGAGTTCCTTCATACTGATGTCGTGCTGCACCCCTACCAACTCAGAGTCCTGGTTTGAAGGCCTGGAGCTGCTCGCAGCACCCACGCTTTGTCTCGCTGCTGTCGGGCATCAAAATGAAGTTTTGCCTGTTCATTTTTTTATTTCCCCGATGCCTTCATCCAAATCTTCCTAGGCAACACAATTTAAATTTGTAAAAATGCACTATTTCAGCTGCAAATACTTTAAGAAAGATGGTGCCCTCAGGAACTGTGCTAGCATGCATCTGCAATGCTTGCTGGCTAGCCATGCCCCACCAGAACAGGGGTGGATGAATATGTAAATATGGAGAGAACAGGGGGTTAAGAAATATGTAAGTACGGAGAGAACAGAGGTGCAGGAATATGTATATGTGGAGAGAACAAGGTGTGTCATAATATGTACATCTGGAGAGAATGGGGGTGCAAGAATATGTAACTTGAGAGAATGGGGTGGATGAATAAGAAAGTATGGAGAGAGCAGGGGGTGCAGGAATATGTAAGTATGGGGAGAACAGGGCATGCAGGAATATATAAGTATGGAGAGAATGGGGCATACAAATGTGAAAGTATGGGGGAACAGCTGGTGCAGGCAGATGCAAGTATGGAGAGAACAGGGGGGTGTAGGAATATGTAAGCATGTTGTGAACATGGAGTGCAAACATGTAAATATGGCTAGAGCAGGAGGTGCAGGAATATGTAAGTAAGGAGAGAACAGGGGTGCAGGAATATGTAGGTATGGAGAAAACAGGTACAGGAATATGTAAGTATAGAGAGAACAGTGAGTGCAGGAATGTGTAAGTATGGCAAGAACAGGGGTGCAGAAATATATAAGTACGGCAAGAACTGGGGTGCAGGAATGTGTTAGTACTGCGAGAACAACAGGTACAGAAATATGTAAGCATGGAGAGAACATGGGGTGCAGGAATGTATAAGTATGGAGAGACCAGAGAGTGCTGGAATTGGTAAGTATGAAGACAACCGGGAGTGCAGGAATATGTCAGTTTGGAAAGAAAAGGGAATGTAGAAATATTTATTTATTTAGTTTTTGTCGACTGGGTAAGTGCACTAGACAAATCCTGCCTATTTTCAGACACGACCCAGGGAAGGGGGATACAGATGAATGCTAACTGACCTTGAACCAGATTAAGCTGTTGGTGGTATTTTTAGTGAATGAGGGAAATTTGGCCAGGACACCAGGGAAATTCCCCTACTGGCTGCTGGTTGGCGGCTAGTCTGGGAGTCATCCTGATGTCACGGAAGCAGGATGGCAGACTGCACTCAGAATCACGAAGAGAAGGAGGTCGGAGATAGAACGGTATCTGAAGTATCTAAAAAATCCCTTACCAGAGCAGATGATATACATTTTCAGATCCCCCCGACATCAGAGTTGCAACAGGAGGCGAATTTGAGGATGGAAATGGTTACAGGACTCTCGACAGGTGAACGCATGGAGGAAGCCATCTGTTCTTCTCTTCCGACGGCATTGGAGGGTACAACAGTTTGTATAGGGCCGTCTGAGCCCCGAGCGGAACGCATTTGGAAAGAGCCAGTTGCTGAACGGATGGATTTCAGCGAGGGACCGCGTACTTCCTTGATCCTTAGGCAGCAGTTCGGATTAAAAAAAACGATACCGGAGGAACGTTTGGACTGGTCTGAAGAAACTGCACTATCGGAGGCTGGCTGGAAAAGAACAGAAGCGGGTGTTTGGACGCCGGATCCTTCATGGGACTTAACTATGCATGCCAACGACAGCAACACATTGCCTGAAGGTACAGCTAATATTTAATAAGGGTACCTTAAAAATGATTCTCGAGAGGGTGGGGAGGTGTCGGCTTTTTCTAAGCAAGTACCTCCACAGCTGTTCCAGCTGACATACAAAGCTCATTTAAGCCTGTTTCTTTAGAAAACCTCAAAGACCTCCAATGTCTGAATTGTTTAAAAATAAACTAGAACAGGCTCCTCGTAGAAATGCAGTCAGAATCAGGTATAAAGGAGGTTTAACTGAGCATCCAGACAGATATTTTGTCTTTAAACATTTATTAAAGAATTTTATGGGTTTTGTGGCCAAGGATATTTATGCATTAATACATGTATCTGGTGAAGACACGTTTGATGTTAGTTTTCAAACCAATTCTCTTATGGAGCGATTTTGGGAAAGATACTCTGTTCAGAAAACTACTTCCTTATGGACACCCTTTTTTGCACTACCTCTCTCTAAGCCTCTAATTCGGTTTGTAACTATTATGTTGAGAAACGAAGGGGTAAATGTGAGTGACATATATCATTGGCTTCAGTCAAAATGTGACATACTAAGCCCACCAGAAGCCTTGTTAGATGGAGAAGGTATTTGGACGGGAGGGTGGAAATTCAAGGTAAAACTGTTTCAAGTTAATTCGGATATTGTCCACTTGCCGAATAGTTTTTTCTTAGGCAAAGACAGGGGGGTTTGCTTCTATGGGGGACAGCCTCGGGCCTGTTATAAATGTGGAGATAGGACACATATTAGTAGTGTGTGCAATGTCTTAAAATGCCCATTGTGTGGTGGTTTCGGTCACTCTATTGATATGTGTACTAATATTTTCAAATGTAATCTTTGTGATGAACAAGGTCATGCTTTCCACCAGTGCCCCTGGGCCCGGAGAAATTGTGCAGAGCGTCTTGACCACGATGAATTATTGCACAAAGCCCAAACTAGTACTAAGGGACTTAGTGAATCTAATAATTTACTTTCCTCTGATGTTTCCCCTTCTTCGCATTTAAAGAGTCATGCTGAATCACATAATGAAGGGTTTAATATTTCGGAGGAACCTCCAGTTGAGAAAAATGCTTCTAGGCCTACTGCTGTTAATAAAACTTCCTCCACTACAATTATGCCCCCGCCTTTTGAAGTGGTTAAAAATAGGCGTTTTACAAGGGCTTCCTTGAAACAACCTGTGCCTGGTCCTCTCTCCACTGAAAATTTTTTTTCACCTTTGCAAGACGATACTAGGGAATCTGATTTAGAATCTGACACTTCACACATTTCAGAACTTATAACAGATGATGAGGAGAGTAAGGCAACAGATTTGGCCAAGGAAAAAAAAGGAAAAAAAGGTCAAAAGCGAAAAGTGAGCCAGAAAAATAGTATCTAGTGTTAATTTTTATGGCCACATTAAAGCTAGCTACCTTTAATGTTTGTAGTTTAAAAGCATTTAAAAAACAACTACCTGTTTTTCAGTACTTAACAGCTTTAAAACAGGATATAATCTTTTTACAAGAAACCAGGCTCTCTTCATCATGGGAAGTGAATCAAATAAAAAGAAAATGGGTGTTAGGCCCTTCTTTTTGGACTTTTGGTTCTGATGCAGCAGACGGGCTTGGCATTCTATTTTGTAATACTGCTTTCAAAATTTCCAAAGTAATTGATATATATCCAGGAAGAATTTTAATTTTGGATTGCTCCTTTTATACTTATTACTTTCATTTAATAAATGTTTATGGATCCCAAACTAAAACAGGGCGTATTTAAATATTTGAGGATATTAAACCATATCTATATATTAAAAGACATATCCTTTTGGGGGATTTTAATTGTTCCATAGATACTGAATTTGTTAAAGCCAAAGGAAAAAAAGTTTATTGTGACTCTAATGCCCTACTTAACATAATTAAAGATGCTAATCTTAAAGATGTTTATCGAAGCCTACATGCTTATAATGGTGAAACATATCATAGACATACCTTTTCGACCCGAATTGATATAGTCTTTATATCCCATTATTTATTTTCCAAATCTTGTTCAGTCACTCCTACAGAATTCTCTGATCATTCCATTTTATTTTGTATTTTTTCTTTAGAACGTTTAACTCCTACATTCCATAACAAAGTTACTCGATGGAGACTGAACACTTCTTTTTTAAATGATTCAATTTGCTTTTCTAACTTAGAATTTTTCTTTGCAGCCAAATATTCTACAATGGATTTTTTTTTTCATCTCCTTTTGAGTGGTGGTTGCAAACAAAGAAAGAAATAAAGCAGCTTTTTCAGGGTTGGGGTAAGAGGAAAGTAGATTCTGATTACAGGAAGTATTTGCTTCTTAGGAATAGACTCTATAAATTGATGTCTGTTTCGCCTCAACAACGGATTCTTTGTACTTCACAAATTGCTGAAGTTAAGAATCAAATGAAAATTTTTCAATATGATATGGCTAAATCTTTGGATTTAGAATTTAGGTTCAGCACAAAGCATTGTTCGAGTTCGGATCCTTATCAGGCATGTAAAAAGAGATTGGCTGATATGTTTATGTCAGGTTTATGTGATGTTCAAAATAACATAGTAACTACTGATTTGGAAATGATGGCAGTAGTGCAAAGGCATTTATCGGATTTGTTTTCTTGCCAAGATACAATTACTCTAGAATCCTTTCCGTTAGAACAATTTAAGACTTTGCCTTTAATTTTGGATAAATTGTTATATTGTTTAACTGATCCTATTACCTCACAAGAAGTTACTGCCGTTATAAAACAATTAAGCACTGGATCAGCTCCAGGGTTTGATGGTATTCCCAATGAATTTTATAAAACTTGTATTTCCTATATGAGTTATTTTTTGCCCTTAGTTTATAATTCTTTTTCAGCATTAGGAAGGCCTTGTAAATCTTTTTCTCTGTCGTTATTAAAATTTATTTTCAAAAAAGGAGATAGAACCTTATTATCCAATTGGCGTCCTATTAGTTTATTAAATAGTGATTATAAGATTTTAACAAAGATCTTGAATGTGAGATTAAAAAAGTTGCTAGAACATTAATACATCCAGCACAAACCTGTGCTATTTCCCAGAGAAAGATTCAACATAACCTCTTTATAATTAGAGATTTGTTTACTAGTAAGAAGTATTTTCGAAATTCAGAAATGGTAATAGCATTGGATCAAGCAAGGGCTTTTGACTCAGTGTGTCATTCTTATCTCTACTTTATTCTACTTCATTATGGGATTCCGAGAACTTTTGTTAATTGGCTCTCGACTTTATATTCTCATGCAGTCAGTATTCCATATGTTAATAATGTTTTAGGTGATGAGATACTAATTAAAAAAGGGGTGAGACAGGGTTGTCCCCTTAGTCCATTGTTATATACATTTGTTCTAGATCCAATCATTTGAAGTATTTCCTTAGATGTTAATATTTCTGGTATTGCTCCTTCCCCTGGACTAGATCCAATTAAAGTCACTGCTTTTGCTGATGATGTCACCCTATTACTGGCTGATAGTTCTTCACTACAAAGAGCTCTGGACCTTTTTTCTTTTTTTGGGACTTTTTCAGGGGCCTCTTTAAATATAGAAAAAAGTTTTGTCCTACAATTAGGACCCAGGGTTCCTGATTTATCCTGTGCTATAATATTCCATTTTATCTCCACCACAGAAAATATTAGGTATATGGTTTGGGACGGAAGATATGGCACTGTTTAATTGGAAAAACATTTATCAGCTGGAGATCTTAAGGTTACACAATGAAACACTGGCGCTTTGGGAAACAAAAAGTACTGATTATAAAGAAATTTCTCCTTCCTTTATTTATTTATGTTAGTCACATCCCCCATTTTCTTGTGAAACGAAATTATATAGTGTTTTTTCAAATGTTATGGGGAAACAGACTTAACCCAGTAAAACGAGAATTTACTTATTTAAGAAAGCAGCATGGAGGTCTAAGTATGGTTAACCCGGTGTTTTTTTTTTTCATTCTATCTTTCTGTTTTCTTCTTTTTCTTTTCTTTGGGATGGTGTACCTTTAACGTGGCACTATTGGGTCAAATCTATATGGCACAAATATTTTTTTAAATGGTCTCTTTATCCGCCTAGAGTTTTAGCTTCTGATGATCTTCCATCCTATGGTACTTCCACTTTTAAAAAACTCTTTCAGTGGAAGATTTCTATGCCACAATTACTTTCATTTAATAGAAAGTCCTTTTATACTTATGTTGTATTTGACTTATTAAAAGTTGTTCTCATTTTTCCGGAATGTACTCCATCCCATATGAAGTATGCTCTGAATAAATTAAAAGGTGTTAGAATTCCAAATAAAGTATGGGACATAATATGGATGTCAGCACATGGAAGGTTAGGAGTTAGAGGGAATTTAAAATATAAACCTTTGAGTGACAGGTATTGTTTACAGGATACTTGCATTAATAATAAGAAAGTCAAAACATTTATTTTTAGACTGTATGCATAATAAGAATTTTGGAAATTTTTGTTATACATTGTCAAATGCCTCATTTGAAAGGTTTATCTTATGAAACTTTGGTTCTAGGAAATTACTCAGGAGTGTGGGACATCTATCATAAAAGTACTTTACATTGTTTTTCTCTTTTACAATTTTTTTTATGGCAAGCAAGATGTAAATTTGTTCTGCAACAATTATGTACACCTTATGTAATTATTGTATCATATGTTGAAACAGAGTTGAAAGCACTTAAAAAGCAAGATGACTTAAATTTTTCCAATGTAAAAGTGAAGGAATTGTGGAAGAAGTTTGTGTTTCTCTCTTAATATGTTTGTTAATCTGATGACAAGGTTTTTCTTGTGATGGTTTTGTTTTCTTGTCAATAAAAATTCCCCTACTCTTTTCGATGAGTGCCATGGGATCTTTAACATCCATCTGAACTTACTACCACCAATCCAGGCAGATGGGACCTTGGTTTAACGTCTCATCCGAAAGACGGCACCTCAGAATTGCAGCACCCCCTCTCATGTTACACTACAGTGTCAATATTGGGATATTAACCCAAGTGCCAGATGTGGGAACTGAACCCACAGCCCTCTGATCTCCGGCCTCAGAGGCGAGTGTGCTACCTACTGAGCCACTGACACTGACACTGATATAGGTATGGATACAGCAGAGTGTTTAATCAGGACAGGCGTACAAAAAGATATTTGCATGCTAGCATACTTCTTTAGCAGCGTTATTTTGTGATGTTGACTGTGGGATTGTTTTGAATATACAACACAGTTTGTAGGAATATCTAAGTATAGAGAGAACAGGTGTGGAGGAATGTGTAAGTATGGAGAGAACAGGCATGGAGGAATATTTAAGTATGGAGAAAACAGGGAGTGCATTAATATGTAAGTATGGAGAGAACAGGGTGTTTAATGATATGTAAGTATGGAGAGAATGTGGAGTAGGAATATACAAGTATTGAGAGAACAGGGGGTGCAGGAATACGTCTATTTGGAGATAATGGGGTGTAGGAATATGTAAGTATGGAGCGAACAGGGAGTGCAGGAATATGTAAGCATAGAGAGAACAGATTGTGTAATAATATGCCCATATTTAGAGAATGGGGGTGTAGATATACATAAGTATGGAAAGAACAGGTGTGCAGGAAATTGTAAGTAAGGAGAGAACAGACTGTGTAGGAATATGCAAGTATGGAGTGAACAGACAGTGTAGGAATATGTAAGTATTGAGAATCGGGGTTGTAGGAATATGTAAGCATGGAGTGAACGAGGAGTGCAAAAATATGTAAGTATGGCGAGAGGAGGAAGTGCAAGAATATTATAGTAAGGTGAAAACATGAGTGTATAGGAATATGTAAGTACTGAGAAAACAGGACAAGCAGGAATATGGAGAGAAGGAGATAACTAGGGCAGGAATATGCAGATATGGAGAGAACATAGAGTGAAGGAATAGCATGTTGCGAACAAGAGTGCAGGAATATGGTGGTGCAGGAATATGTAATCATGTATAGGCAGGGGTGCAGGACTATGTAAGCACTGAGACAAAATTTAACCTTAGCCAATCTGCACTCATCCAGTCTTGAATCTCAGAGAGGCAGTTATTAAAGACTGAGACAGCGTCATTTTGTTCCGATACAAAGGACATGTACAGCTGAGTATCATCTGCATAGCAGTTAAAGTTCAGCCCATACCATCTTATAATGTCTCCTAATTGCAGCATATACACTGCAAACAGGTTAAATTCGGATAAGACAGAGGTGTTGGTTGTTGACCCAGGTCATCAGGTAGAGGAGTCACTAGCTGGGCAATCCTCTGGGCTTTGGCTTGTAGAGAACCAGCTTATCCTTGACCAACTCGTCTAAACCACAAGACAGGAAACCACTCCCTCATCGACTGGGCCCTCACCTCACATACTCACGGGGTTATCAAATCCGGTACTCTAGCAGGCTCCTTCAGCGACTACTGTATGATCTTCTTGGTGCGTAGAGTACACAAAGTCAAAGCACCCCATAAAACACTACAAATCCATTTGTTCAAATCCCTGAACATTGTCCCTCTGCTGCATGATTTGACCTACACAAACTGGGCACCTAAATCGAAGACCAGCAACCTAGATGA
The DNA here is from genome assembly GCA_016271365.2 of Neoceratodus forsteri. Classification (NCBI taxonomy): domain Eukaryota; kingdom Metazoa; phylum Chordata; order Ceratodontiformes; family Ceratodontidae; genus Neoceratodus; species Neoceratodus forsteri. The sequence continues at coordinate 413,688,861 of CM057457.1, read as the reverse complement.
AGCAGCAAATTACTTCAGAGACTGATTCCTTGAAGCTTGGAATCAACATGCACCTTTCATGCGTGTCCAAGTCCGGTAATCACATCCCTGAATCTCTCTCAGAGCGTGCTTGCCAAAGAAGCGTGAGGAAGCTTAGCCTGGAAGCTCCATAAGGCACAAAACTTCTCCCAGACTATGAAACATACGGGCCCTCAGAAACAAATGCACAAAAACTGCCTGGCTAAGGCTGAGTACTTCAGTACTACTTTTAACTCCAACATAAATAACCCTTCTAAATTCTGGAAAGTAGTTCACTCACTTTTCTCCCCTCAGGTTCCTCCTCCCTTCCCCCTCCTTAAAATAAACAATACAGTCATCTCTGATCACCCTAGTGTAGCTGCAGCATTCAACTCGCATTTCACCTCATGCGCTTTCGCACTACTAGGCTCCCTTCCAGCTAAAAGTCAGTCGTCTACTGCCTCTACAAGCAGTCCTACTTCACCTTACAATTTCTTTTTCTCTAAAATTCAACCACTAGATATGCTCACTGCTTTAGAAGCTGTCAACCCGAGCAAAGGTAGCTCTCCTGACAGGCTAGATCCGAAATTACTCAACCTATCTGCCGCAGCCATTGCTCACCCTCTGACTGACCTTCTCAACCTCTCCTTTCAACTGGCTGAAATACCTCAAGGTTGGAAGCATGCAATCGTCTTCTCACTTCCAAAGAGTGGTGATATCTCCTCCCCTGGAAATTACCGTCCTTTATCACTGCTCCCAATGCTAGCCAAACTGCAAGAACATTTAGTCATAGCCCAACTGTCTTCGTACATCTCCGACATAAACTTTTTCACACAATATCAATCTGGGTTCCTCAAATACCACTCTACTTCTGCCTCGCTGCTTCGGATCACGGACGCGATCCTGACTGGGATGGACAGTGGTCACATCACTACTGTCATCTTTATTGATGTTGCTAAAGCATTCAACACGGTTTCCCATTCCCTCCTGCTCTGCACCCTGTCATCCGCCGGGCTGTCTGAACACACCATTAAATGGTTCAGTGCTTATTTAAACAGCTGCACACAATTGGTAAAAATTCCGACTCCATCTCCTCCTCTACCTATTTGCACTGGTGTTCCCCAGGGGTCTATACAGGGTCTGATCCTTTTCTCCATTTTTCTGAACAATCTTCCATCGGTCTGTACTTCATCTTCTATACACATGTATGCTGATGATACTGTTTTTTTCTCCTCTGGGCCATTGCCCTTGGATGTTGTCTCCAAGCTCCAATAGGACTTCAGTAATGTCCAGGCTTGGTTTCAATCTCACCACCTCTTCCTAAATGCTAAGAAAACAGTGACCATGATGTTCAGCACCAGACAGAGACTAGCTAGGCTACCATCCCTCCCCATCCTCACCACTCTTGATGGGACTACTATCAAGGCTACAGCATCTTTCAGGTATCTGGGCATCTGGCTGGATCAACACCTCACTTTCTTAGACCATATAGATGCCATAATGAAAAAGCTTTGACCCAAACTCGGTGCCTTATATAGAAACCACTCCTGCCTCCCGCTCCAGGCAAGGCGTGGACTGGTCCAAAAGATGATTCTTCTGATAATCGACTACTGTGATGTCATCTATTGCTCTGCTCCCACCACTTATTTAGCTAAACTGGATACCCTTTTCAACTCCTTTTCCGCTTTGCCCTTGATGCACCTCCCCTAACCCATCACTGTCACCTCTACTGCGCCTTAGCTTTCCGATCTGTAGCAAATAGGCGACTGCATCACTGCGCTAAGCTCATCTCTAACTACTGGCTTGGTACCCTCCTTCCCTATCTTACCTCCTCCCTTTCCTCTCCACCCTCTATCTCTCGCTTCCTCAGATCTCATGACCACAGAACCCCGGAGATGCACTGCAAGTGACCAGTCCTCTTTTTCCTACCATCTCCCAAGTTTGTGGAACTCTCTCCCTGCTCAGATCTGTTTTTCTTCCTCACCTGGCTCACTAAATAAAGCACTACAAAATTTTCTCTCTGTCAGTTGTACCTGCCCCTAACCTTTCCCACGTCTCTAGTCCTTCACCCTGTCTTCTGTCCCCTTGTCTGCTTACTCACAGGCCTAACCATAGACTTCTCACAGCCCTTTTCCTATTCTATAGCACTTAATATTGCTGCTCACAAATGTTTCTGCAGTCTGATCTTGGATGCCAGTCTCTGTCCAGGTCAGTTGTGTTTTATGTTGTGCTAATTTCCCAAGTAGTATTTGCCCCTTAAAGTTTTAACAAACTGCTACTACTGAAGTGATAATCTTTGTTCCATCTGTATATCATCTCCCATATATGTTATAGTTGCATTTTGTATCCTCTATATAACAATTGCTCATCCTCTAAGACTACCACATATGATGATATCTAATTATTTTTTGTAACTATGTCTTATATGTGTTATGTTTAAAGTACTTGTATAATCTTCTGTGTTTTACAAATCCCACTCCCTCTCCCCCAGGTCGTACCATGAGACAAGCAACTTGTTGTTCAGTGTACCTTACCTGGTGAAACTTTTCAATAAATAAATAAAACAGCATGGATGACAGCACAGAACCCTGCGGTACTCCACATGGCAGGGCACGAGGGGCCAAGGAAAAAAACCCAGACTCCACTCTCTGTGTTCTGTCAGTAAGAAAAGATATAAACCATCTGAGGGCTGTCCAAGACAGTCCACAGAATAACTGCACACTCTCAAGCAACACCTCATGTTCAACGGTGTCAAATACTGCAGAGAGATCAAGGAGGACTAAGATAGAACAAGTATTCTTATCCTTCGCTATTAGGAGATCATTAGGTACCTGAACCAACGCTGTCTTAGTACTATGCCTCTTCTTGAAACCAGACTGTAGAGGATCGTAGATATCATAGGTGGTAAGATGCTCCTTGAGCTGCAACACGACTGTCTTCTCCATAACCTTGCCCAGGAAAAGTCAGGTTAGAGACAGGCCTGTAGTAGGCAAGAGAGTTGGGGTCAGAGATGGTTTCTTCAATAAGGCGTGCTGATGCCTCCTTCAGGGTATCCAGGAACACCCCAGTCTCTAACAAGCACACAACAATCTCAGCCAGGACTGTTCTGAGGACCTTTATGCACCTCACCAGAAGGTGTGTTGGACTTGGGTCTAAACTACAGTAAGTCGGTCACAATCCCTGGATGATCTTCACAATGTCCACGATCACCAACTGGTCTAAGTCAAACCAGGTAGCCTGGGTGGCTGTAATCTCCCAACAATCATGGCTCTTCCCTTTCAAGTGAGCCACACCGATCTCTGACCTGATGTTGGCAACCTTATCCATGAAAAATCAAGCAAACTCATCACATTTTTCTTGTGGAAAAAGCTCCCTGATCCTGTCCACAACACGGAAGAGATGAGCCAGTCGATTTTACACAGCTGTAATCTTCCTGGACAGGAACTCTGCCTTCTTATGGGAGATCACGGATTTATAGTCCTTATAATGGGACAGCAATCTAAGTTTGTCATCAATCAGGCCAGATTTCCTCCAGCATCCTAACCTTCTCCTGCTCTCCTCAACTCCCTCAGTGTCCCATTGAACTAGGAGGTCTGAGAGCAGAGAGTAAAAGGGCGAACCTGGACAGGAACTATGGAATTATTGGTCAGACGGGGGGGAAGGGAGGTGGGGTGGAGACAGAGTTGGAGGGGGCACATGAGCAGAGGTAAGCAGGAAGGAGTCTGAGGAGATGTTTGAGTGTAGGGTAGGAGTGAGAATTCTGAAAGTCCTGGGAGAGCTGATTCCATCCAAGAGGGAGATGTTAAGAGAAAGCATTCTGACTGGCCATATAGTGGGAATATATGAGAGAGAAGGTGTGGGTTCATAGATTGCAAAGAGGAGGAAGGAGGATAGGCGAGAGAAGAGATAAGACAGAAGAGTCCCGAACCAGTATTCAGCAATGAAAGACAAGGAGTGGACTAGCCTTCTGTGATATAGAGGGATGAGAGAAAGAGAGGACTAGAGAGAGAGCAATGGTGAGTATGGGGAGGGGAGTTGGTAGCAAAGAAGCAAAAGGAATTTAGAAGGATGTCCATTCTGGACAGTGATATGGCGGGGCAGTGCCATATACTACGTCGATGTAGTAAAAGAGAGGAAGTATTTTCATGACAAGCTCCCAACGAACACGAAGGGAAAGGCTGTCCTTATTTCGATAGAGAAAGACAAGTTTAGGGCAGATTTTAGAGACTATGGCATCAGAATAGATGGAGAATTCGAGGTGACTATTTAGTCAGACCATAAAGTATCTGAAGGTAGGAACTACTTTGAGGGGAGAGCCATCCTGGGTGAAGAACACCAGAGGGTCTGGAGTCTTGCTAGCTTCTGCCTAGAGCAGAAGGTCATAACAACTGTTTGCTTAGTGTTTACTGTAGTCTTATTTACTTTGTGTGAAACCAACTTAGAACTGTTAAACATATTGTTGGAGTGGGGCTTGTACTTCTGTGGTGGATGGTCCTGAAGTATAGATTACAGTGTTGTCTGCAAACATATGATTGTAGGAGTTATAGAAGACAGAGGAGAGATCATTTATATGAACACAGACAAAAGAATAGGGCTGAAGATAGACTCTTGAGCAACACCAGCAAGGATGGCAGAGGGGACAAGGAGTTACCCACCTAGATGGATGGCTAACTTCCAAGGACGTAGAAGTTGAACCAATTAATAGTGGGAGCTGCTAGACTGACTGAGTGAAGCCCTTTTAGCAGGAGTGGGTGTGAGACAGAATCAAAAGCTTTAGCCATATCTATGAAACTAGTGGAAGTTTTATGGCCCTGGTCCATAACTGAGAGGATAAAGTCAATGACTCACAGCAGGGAACAGATAGAAGAATAATGTTTCCTGAAACCTGATGGAAAGGGAGAAAGAACTCCAGTAAAGGATAAGAAGTCTGAAAGCCTTGAGTAGACAAGGGACTCTTGTAGATTGGTGAGTAAAGGAAGGAGAGATAGGTTGGAAATTGCTGGGAAAAGATGTATCTCCACCTTTGTGAAGGGACAACGCTTTGGCAACTTTCCAGGCCTGTGGAACAGTGCTGGTGGAGAAGGAGAGGTCTTAGAGGTGCGCGAGAGGGGTTGCTACAGCTGGAGCAGAAATGCAGAGGAGCTTTGGGTTGAGTCCATCAGGGCTGAGATTGTTAGGAATAAGTGACTTAAGTGCCTGGAAGACTTCTTGAGGAGTAACCAGGGGAAACAATAGCCACCAGAAGAAGGGGAATGGAGAGGGCTAGTGGAGGCAGGAAGGGGATGGTCGGGGCAGTGCCCAGATAGTGAAAAATGTATTGAAGACCTCTGCAATAGAGGAGGGGTCAGAGATGTGAACTATTTAACCTGAGGACCTGAGAGTGTGCAGCTCTAGCTTTTAAACTTAAATTAGCACTGATCTGAGTGGATTTGTCAGACTACCGCTAGAACAGCTGACTTTCAAGGACTTCCAGTTCCAGGGCTTTTAAGCAGCACTCCATACAAGCTTCAGCGTCTTTCTGCCCACATGCTGTGAGACACCATTATGGTGTGAGACAGTTCTGGCAGAAGCACTGAATTTCTCATTGTGCTGAAACTATTTGCCTGATAAATATTTTTTTTTTTTTTACTTTCTTTCTTTATCCCTCCTTACTACCTCCGGAGCCCCCTCCTGCCGTCCGCTCATGTCTCCCCTCGCCTACCTTGGGGATCTTCCCCTAGAGTGCCCATCCTCTCCTTGCACAGTGGGGTCTGTCCTGCAGGTGGTCAGGTGGACTTAGGGCGGCCTTCATCTAGGGCTTGCCGGAGGGTTTTTCGTTTTCTCCCTTACGTCCCCTACCCTAGGGCCGTGAGATGCTTGGGACGTACGTCCCGAGAGATGGCATGCTGCGCCTTGCGCCAGAGCCCTCATGCGTCAGGCGACGGCCCCTCCTGACTCAATTAGGCGAGCCGCCTCCATCCCCTCTATTGTCGGTGCTTCCACGGCTATGAGGGTGATGTAGAACAGCGGAGGCGTTCATGAGTTCCACCCTGAGGGAGGAGAGCATCCATTGACGCTCAATCCTCCCTCTCCCTGCCGACCTCGCCACCCGAGTCTGCTCGACCTGGTCGCCGGCGTAGCGCGAGGTGTGGCATCCAGTGCCTCAACCCTCAGCGCCACCGGGCCGGCCGCCTGATAAATATTTTAAGCAGACACCAAGCCTAGCTGTTGGGGAACGGTAACATGGGCTGTCTAGGAATAAGAGAAATTGACATCCCGACTGTCTTGTAGTGTTTGGGCCAGTATAGTGCTGAGTTTATTTTAGTATTTACCAGTGGTCAATGAATTCTCGTATTTAAAGTGTGCAGCTCTTAGCTTCTAAACCTAAATTAGCACTGTGATGTGAATGGATCGCCAGACTCCCTGCTAGAACAGCTGACTATCATGGACTTCCTGGTGCAGGGCTTTTAAGCAGCGGTCCATGCGAGCTTCTGCGTCTTTCTGTCCACATGCTGAGAGACACCGTTGGTGGTGTGAGGCAGTTCTGGCAGAAGTGTTGGATCACTCATTGTGCTAAAACTGTTTGCCTGAGAATGGTAACACAGCCTGTCTAGGGATAAGAGAAATTCACATCCTGACTGCCTTATAGTGCTTGGGCCAGTATAGTACTGAGTTTATTTTAGTATTTACCAGTGGACAATGAATTCTCCTATTTAGGGTGTGCAGCTCTTAGCTTTTAAACTTAAATTAACACTGTGATCTGAGTGGATCGCCAGACTCCCCACTAGAACAGCTGACTTTCACAGACTTCCAGGTCCAGAGCTTTTAAGCAGCGGTCCGTGCGAGCTTCAGCATCTTTCTGTTCACATGCTGTGAGACACTGTTATGGTGTGAGACAGTTCTGGCAGAAGCGTTGGATCACTCATTGTGCTGAAACTATTTGCCTGAAAAATATTTTAAGCAGACACCAAGCCTAGCTATTGGGGAACGATAACATGGGCTGTCTAGGGATAAGAGAAATTGACATCCCAACTGCCTTATAGTGTTTGAGCCAGTATAGTCCTGAGTTTATTTTAGTATTTACCAGTGGACAACAAATTCTGTTATTTAGAGTGTGCAACTCTTAGCTTGTAAACTTAAATTAGCACTGTGATCTGAGTGGATCGCCAGACTCCCCGCTAGAACAGCTGACTTTCATGGACTTCCGGGTCCAGGACTTTTAAGCAGCACTCCGTGTGAGTGGAGGCGAGCAGGCGGGTGGTACTGATGCGTTGCATGTGAAGGCGTGTGCAAAGACATGCATCTAGCATGTGTTTCGCATGGTAGCGGGTGAACCAGTAAATATTACTTTTACCAGCTCAGATCAATATCCAGTTGTTCAAGTAAATATGGGTGACACAATTCGGACTTTGGATGGGGAGTGGGGCATAATGTAGTAAATGCTCAATGTTTGTATTAACTGAGGCACAATATTGTTAATGAGGGATTTTGTTTGTAAAAGTGTTACAAACCGATTAGTTTAGAAAATAAATAACAGTTATAAAAACTAAACTTGCAGCAACAAGTATTGTTGCTTTCAGGGTAGCACAGTTAGGATCAGTTGAAACTGGTGTACAAACTGATGCATGTTCTTTAATGAATAAGGATGTTCATGCTCAACTACAGTTTACTGTTTCTAGTATAAGCACCCAAACAGAACCATGCAAACAACTGAAGGTAATAAGAGCGGTACAGTTAGGAACAAATGAATTTGAAGTACAAACTGAAGTATGTCCATTTAGGAATATGAATGTCCAAGCTATACCAATGTTCACTATTACTAGTATATGCACCCAAACAGACTCTTATGAACAATCTAGTGTAATAAATGATGCCATTACCCAGGATATAGTAATGTATGGAAAGAGGCAAAGAAATGAGGATTCAGATGATTGTGATTGTAGTTCAAATGATTTGACACTAGTTGAAAGTCATTGGAAATCAAAAAGAGGACATAAGGCTATGGAATTTTTGCTACCTACCAACAATACATTCTATTGTTTAAATAATGATGAGCCTTTTAGCAGATGCAACTGAAAATCTAGCAGACAGTTATAAAACATCTTGTACTAGCCTCCAGTCCACCTTCTCACCAGAAGTTCATCCCATATCTAACTTTGATAGGGAAAGCAGCAGTGAGATTGTTCAATCAAATCCAATTGTTGCCTCAACTGTAGAGCACATAAGTGCTATTAATGATTTTCCTAGGAAATGTGCTGATAACCACTATCAACACGAGCGTATTGATCAAGGCAACAGTACAATATTACCTGAAGTGACATCAGGAAATAAAAATAGATCAGTTATTTCCTCATCAATTAGTGCTACTAAGGGGGCAGTAAATATTAATATACCAGCCAATGGTATTGATGATCCTGTGGTTAAACTGATGGAGGTTCATAACCAAATTGAAAGACCATGTAAATCTGATGTACAGTGACAGATTTATGTATTGGGAGATTCTATGATTAAACACATTGATAGGTTGGTCTGTAATCCTGATAAGGTAAATCGGACATGTTCCAGTTGTAGGGGGGCAAAAATAGCTGACCTGACAAATATGATTGATACAATTTTGAAGAATGCAGGAGACAGACCGTTAGTAATAATACACATTGGTACAAATAATATTAATTGGGATAGCATAGAGGACATAAAAAGAGATTTTGAAGCCCTAAGTAAATGTCTTGTAGCCAAAGGTTGTGATGTGACTTTCTCAGAAGTTCTTCCGGTAGCAAGAACTTCATTGTGTCTAACTAATAAGATTAAGGAGGTGAATAATTGGCTTAGAGCATGGTGTCTAAGGAGTGGCTATACTTGCTTAACTCATTGGGAACATTTCAACAGTCACCCTGATTTATATTGCTGGGATAGTTTACATTTAAGTAAAAATGGAAGTAGTTTACTGGGAAAGAAAATTGTAGTACATATTTAAAAAATGTTTAAACTAGGAGCGTTGGGGGGTGGGGTGATATTTGGTGGTTTAGACAGAGGTACTAATTTTGGAAATGTCTCCAACAAACAAAAGCTTGGTAACTATAACATCATACTAATTAATGCTAGGAGTTTCAATGTTGTTAAGAAGAGTGAACTTGAAATACTTACAAAACATCTTGATTTGCATGTGGTGGCTATAACAGAAACATGGTGGGATGACGCCACAAATTGGATATTCTAGAATTTAAATTATATAAAACTGATAGAGAAGGTAGAATAGGAGGTGGGGTCTGTATGTATGTGTCAGACAAACTTCAGTCTCATTTAGTTCAGCATCCCAATTCAATGACTAGCAATATGGAAACTATCTGGGTCAAATTGGAACTACAGGGTCATTCTCCTATTATTCTTGGAAATTGCTATAGGCCTCCATCTTGTGATTATGGGGACACAATTGCTCTCTGTTCAGAAATTCAAGAAATATTAGCACAGGGTAATGTTATTATATTGGGAGATTTTAATTTTCCGGGTATTGATTGGGCTAAGCTTAGAGCAAAGTCCAAAACTGAAGCCCTTTTTTTAGATAATATCATTAACTGTAATTGTGAGCAGATAGTCATGGAGCCCACTAGAGGCTCCAACACTTTGGACTTAATTTTAACTAATATTGGTCACCTCATTAAGAATGTTACAATTCTTCCACCTCTAGGTAACAGTGACCACAATATGATTACATGTTCCCTGGGCTGTATCGTCTCTAAATCTGGGAATGCTAAAACCAAAATAAGGAAATATAAGAAGACTAATTTAGCACTTGTTATTAATCATCTCAGCAACACTGATTGGAGCAGTCTTTTACTTGATTTGGGGACAGAAGAAGCTTGGAAATATTTCAAGGATACTATAACATTAGCTGTGGATATGTTTGTCCCATTAATAAATAAATACAATAAAGTGGGTAAGATACCGAATTGGATGACCAATGATATTAGGAAAACACTTAAATTGAAACTTAATGCATATAGGAAATTTAAAAGCATCCACCTTATGCAAATAAGGTTAAATATATTACTAAGAAAGAATTTAAAAAAATTATCAGGAGGACGAGATATAAATATGGAGTTTAAAATAGCCCATAGTAAAGATACTAAGTTGTTATATTTTTATCTTAACACTAATAATTTGTCAACCAGTACTTTAGAAAGAGTTAATGTTAATGGTAATAGTACTACTGATCCTGTTGAAATAGGGAATATTTTTAATAACTATTTTGCATCAGTCTTCAGTCCCAGATTAGATAATGCTGATGTATCCACTGATGTCCTAAGAAACATATACTTTTTTCAGAAGATGAGGTGATATTAGAATTACAGAAGGTTAGCACTTCAACTGCTCTTGGCCCTGATAATATCCATCCTATGTTACTTACATCTGGTTCCCATATACTTGCTATTCCACTGACAATAATTTTTAATAAGTCCTTGGAAAGTGGGATTGTACCACTAGATTGGAAACTGTCTATAGTGACTCTGATATTTAAGAAAGGTTCCAGAAATAAACTGGAGAATTATAGACCTATCGGTTTAACTTCCATCCCATATAAAATAATGGAAAGAGTAATTAAAAATGTATTGGAACAGTACAAAATTACTTTAAACATCATGGATAATATGCCGCATGGGTTCCAGAAGGGGAGGTCATTGCACAACAAAACTGCTTTCATTTTATGAAAATACAAGTGAAAGCTTGGATAGAAGATGTGCATCTGATGTGATATTGTTAGACTTTTCAAAAGCTTTTGACAGGGTACCTCATGCTAATTTGGTTAGCAAACTACATAAATTGGGTTTTAGCAACTCACTTATAAAATGGATTAATAACTGGTTACATGAACGGCTTCAAATGGCCAGACTTAATTTATTATCCGACAGGAAGGTAGTCACTAGTGGGGTTTCCAGGTGTTGGTTTTGGGCCCAGTCCTCTTTGGTATTTATATTAGTGACATTCAACAAAATGTTAAAAATAGATTGGTCAAATTTGTTGATGACTTGAAGTTGGGTGGTGAGGTAGATATCTTCAATAAGCATTTAACTTAGGTTAATGATTTAAATCAAATCATGGAATGGGCTACAATAAATGGGATGCAGTTTAATGCTGAGAAATGTGTTGTCCTGCATTTCGGATTGAAAAATCAAAACTATAAATATATTCTAGGAAATGAGATATTACACATGGTAACATTGGAACGAGACCTGGGGTTCACAATAAATAATTAATTTACTTTTACAGAACACTGTAGTCAGGTGTCCTTTAAAGCAAGAGGTCTTATAAGAAGGATTAATAGATCTTTTATTTGTAAGTTAGAACATTGTATTATACCCTTGTATAAGGCTTATGTTAAGCCTATACTTGATTTTGGATCACCATTTTGGTCTCCTTTTCATATGAAGGACATTAAAATGATTGAAGGGGTGCAACGTTCAGTCACCAAATTAATCTATTTAAAAGGATTACCCTATGATCTCAGACTAAAAAAACTTGACTGTTTTCCTTGAACAAAGAAGTCAGAGGGGGCTCTCTTACTTTTATATAAAATATTACAGTCATCGAATTTAATGAATCAGCGTGGCCTGGGGATTAGTAGTACTAGAAATAATCTCAGATCACATGGAAGTAAATTGGTGATACATAGGGCTAATACTAAGAAAATAGATAATTTCTTTACAATAATTAGTTCTAATACCTGGAATAGGCTCCCGCAAACTGTAGTGAAAGTAGATGGGTTTATTAGGCTTAAACATCTTTTAGATAGACAGTATTATACTGATGGTATTATGGTTTGATGATGCCCTCCTGGTGCGAGGGACAATATAAATGAGCATTTTGCTCCCTTTTGTCCTATCCTTCCTAGTAATCCTAGTGATGGCAGATTGTGATGGAGGGTCAATGAGGTAGTGGATAACATTCCAGAAGGATGCAGGCTTGTTGAGATTATTGTGAAAGCATGTCTTGAAATATCTGGCTTTTGCTGAGCTTGCACCAAAGATACCTTGGTGCAGGTGTTCCTCAGAGATTTGTGCAAGTGCAGGTTTCACAGGGACCAGGAGGATTTATAAAGATAAAGAGCCCAGGCATGAGCCCAAGATTTGCACATAGTTAGAAGGTTGGATGTTTTGCGCTTTGCTTTTGACTCCTTCCTGCTTCCACAACTGTGAACTCTATTGCTCTCTAACCTTCCTTCCACTATCTCACAGATGCATCTTGCACTGTGCTAAACTAACCTCAAATTCTGGTTGGAGTGCTCCCTCCTGTCTCTCATCCCTCTCTCCTCCCCTCCCTCCACCCACTCTCTCAGATCTAATAGCCTCGCACCTGGACAATCCTCGCTGCTTCACCCTCATCAGTCAGACTGGTTTCACCCATTGCTTCACCAAAATCTGGAATTCAAACACCATGAAGTCTTGCTATATTATGACAATTAGCAGTTAGCCACAGCACTTGAACTGCCCTGGAGGAAGGAGTTAACTCCAGGCTGACTGGAGTTCCAAGCGTGGCGCTTTGCTGAAAGCTCTATCTGGCTAGTTTCAAACTGAAACTGTCAGATTCTTTACTCCGCTTCACTGAACAGTCGCTCCGAGATCTGCTCCTTCAGCTCGGTTCATTTCTCAGTTCAAGCAGTGTTTTCGGTTCATTTTAACTGACAATAAGTATTTATTTTACGCATTTCGGTTCAAAGCTCTATCTGGTAAACCGTAAGTACAGGATTTTAAAGTCTGTGGAAAGTAATTATCGGTTCGGTTTTGAACCGATCGGTTTCTAAAAAACAATTTTAAATAATAGCTTGGGTTTTAGAGTGCAGTTCCCGGTTCTTATCGGTTCTAAAAACCTATCTCTTAAATTGGGTTTTCAAATACCCATGACATGGTTAGGAACCGATAAGGTGTCTTGCCTGGCACTGCCATAAAAGGCAGGATTTTGTATAGGCTGGCATTATGTCTCAGAGCAAAGAAAAGCCGGGCCCACTGGGTTTCAACACTGTGATGTTTGTGGGAAGCCTTTGCCAAGGCTGACCCACACCCTATATGTGTTTATTGTCTGAGGGGCTGACCACCTCCTGTCAGACTGCCAGGTGTGTAAGAATTTCCTGCAGCCACCCTGGAGAAAGATTGGGCGGCTCAGGGAGTGAGAGGCCATAAAGTCCGCTGACCGGATGGCCAGCCGGTCCAGCACCCACTGGACCAGAGGAGTGCCCTCTGACCAGGCGAGACTTCCTCGGGCAAAGAAAGGCTGGTTCTGAGGAACCAGTCCCAGTAAAAATCTAAGAAATCAGCAGGTCTGGAGTGCAAGATTGCCTCTCCAATGCTGCAGAGATAGCTAAAGCCATACAGATTGTCCAGTCACTGTCTCAGGGACCTGGCTGAACCACCAACAGCTGGCAAAAGGTTGGTTCGTTCGGTTCCAGTGGTTCAAGAGTATGATGTTGAGGAATTTTTATGAACCACAGGATGGGAGGAAGATTTTGATCATTATGTATGTGGCTGGGAGGGTCTGGGCGTGCCCATTGAACGGACATTTCTCCAGACAGACCATTAGAATCTCCCCTATGCTGTCTGAGTCCCCTTCTCATTTTATGTTTTACAAAAAGGTTGCAGAAACCCTCCAGCTCCCCTTGGAAGAGGCTGTGGATGAGCAAGAGGAGCCTGATTATGTTGAGATGATGGATATCCCAGAGCCTAGGAGGTTGTCTATTCCTTTGCATAAGTCATTTAGGAAGCAAACAACAACAATTTAAAAAAATCCTCATTCTGTCCGTCCTGTAGCTAAGAAAATGGACAGACGGTATACTTTATCAGGCCCTGATACAGACTTCCTCACTGAGCAGTGTAGTCATGTAGGTGTGGTACAAGCTGCAGCCTGTGACAAGGCTAATATCCCCCTGGCCTCACATCCTCCTGATAAGAATTCCAGGAAGATTGATGCCATGGCGAAAAAACAGTATATGGCAGCTTCTTTGGGACTCAGGCAGGCAAATTATATGGCTTGTGGCTAGATATCAGAAATCTAGATGGGATACAGTGTTGCAGTTAGCCAAGCAGGCCCATGGCCAGCTGGCTAGTGAATGGAACAGGTGGCTGCTGATGGCATTGAAGCCTCTAAAGTTCAATTTCATACTGCTGTAGACGTTAATGATGTTTCCTCTAGGGTCATGGCCATTTCTGTAGCTTTCCGTGGAATTGGCATGGCTCAGGTGCACTAATCTGTCACAGGATACTCAGTCAGAGGCTATGGATTTTCCTGTGGTGGGAAATTCTCTGTTTGGAGAGCAAACAGAAAATTATATGAAAAAGATGGATGAATACAGAACTACCTACAAAAGTGCCCAGGCCAAGGAGCGGCATGCCACTCCACAGAGGCATACTCCCAGAGGTAGGGGCAGGCCTTTCCAAAGGCCTTTTTATCAATCCCAAGCCTCCTCTGCTTTTGCACAGAGGGTTTTTTTCAGAGGCAGAGGTAGGCGGGGCGCAGGTAAACCATCCCCCACCCCTCAGCCTAAGGCTACTGCCAAGCAGGCACCCTGATGGGGTGCCCAGGGCCGATTCTCCTGTACCAGTTGGAGGCAGGTTGGCTTATTTCAGCCAGAACTGGGTGTCCCTAACTTCGGACAAATGGGTTCTGGAGGTAGTAAGCCAGGGTCTGGTTCTCAGCTTCAAACAGTTTCCAAAGATGAGAACCAGACATTTTCCACCTGCAAGCCCTTTAGAGGCCCTTGCTTTGGAAGCAGAGGTCTCTTCCCTCCTAGACTGCAAAGCAGTGGAAGGGGTTCCTCCTTGTCACCAGGGCAAGGGGCTGTACTCCAGATACTTTCTTACCCCAAAAAAGACAGGAGAATGGCGGCCCATTCTAGACTTAAGGTACCTGAACAAGCATCTTTTGAAATCAAAGTTCAAAATGTTAACTCTGGCAATGATTTTGCCCTCCCTCAGGCCAGGGGACTGGCTAGCCTCCCTGGACCTCAAGGATGCCTATTTTCATGTCCTGATCAGGCCTTCTCACCGAAAATACCTCAGGTTTGAACTGCCCTCAGGTCACTACCAGTTCAGAGCAATGCCCTTCGGTCTTACCTCTGCTCCAAGGGTATTCACAAAATGTCTAGCTGTGGTAGTGGCTCATTTAAGAAGGCAAGGGGTTGCTGTGTTTCCCTACCTTGATGACTGGCATTGTGGGTCAGTCCCCAGATCAGGTAAAATCCCATTTGCAAGTCACCCAGCAGCTTCTCACTTCCCTGGGATTCCTGCTGAATTTACCAAAGTCAGTTCTAGAACCAGTTCGGGTACTAACTTTCATAGGTGCGGAATTGGACACAAAGTTGGCCAGGGCATTTCTCCCCTCGGAAAGGGTAGAGAGAAGCTGATTGCCCTGGCATCCTCTTTCACCCTGCAGGTCTCTCAACCAGCAAGGCACTTTCTGCAACTTCTAGGGCACATGGCTGCCTCCACAGCTGTAGTGCAAGGAGCAAGATTCCAGATAAGAGACATTCAGTTTCATTTGAGGGCCTATTGGTCCCAAGGAGGACCCTTACCAAATTGGTCCCAGTGACCCAAACTCTGATTCTAGCTCTTCAGTGGTGGCAGGATCAGAGCAATCTAAGACACAAGGGTCCCCTTCATTCCCATTTCTCATTCCTCACCCTCACCACGGATGCCTCCTTGCTGGGGTGGGGGCGCACTGGTGACCTTTCCACTCAGGAGTGTGGTCCCCCAGGAATCTCTGCTCCACATCAACCTATTGGAACTCAGAGCTGTCTTTTTAGCTCTTCAGGTTTTCTCAGCATCTGTCCAGAACAAAGTAGTTCAGGTCAGGACAGACAATACCACAATAATGTGGTACATCAACAAGCAGGGGGCACTTTCGGTCATCAGCCTTGTGCACGAAGCAATGAAGTTGTGGTCTCTGGCTTACTCCCTGAACACCTCCCAGTAGCAGTTCACCTTCCAGGGAAGGACAATGTCCTAGCGGATGCCCTCAGCAGGATTTCTCAGGGTCATCACGAATGGTCTTAGAATCCCCTAGTGCTGGGGTCAGTTTTTGCCAGATGGGGCACTCCTCAGATAGATCTTTTCGCAGCCCCAGACAACCACCAACTTCCTCTGTTCTGTTGCAGGCCTCCAGTAATGGGTTCAGTCCCCCTGGATGCCTTTCTGTTGGATTGGGAAGGGAAGTCCCTGTATGCCTTTCCCCCCTTCCCCCTTCTCTTCAGGGTGTTAATAAAATCAGATCCCAGCCCTGTAAAGTGATTCTGATTGCACCAGACTGGGCCAGGCAACCCTGGTACCCACTGCTTCTGTCCCTGACAGTCCACCCTCCCCTGGGCCTTCCCAGGGTCCACAACCTGCTGACTTGTGCCCAGGGGAGAGTTTGGTATCCGGACCTCAAATCCCTCCACCTCAAGGCTTGGCTCTTGAGGAGTTAGAATTGCTGATTTACACCTTTCTCAAGGTGTCCTTGATATTTAAAGGCCTCTAGGAAGCCTTCCACTAGGGCCACTTATAATTCCAAATGGAAGAGGTTCTCCATCTGGTGTTCTGGGAAGCAAACTGTCCCAGAATCTGCTGATTTGCCCATTTTGCTGGACTACTTGGTCCATCTTAATTCCTTAGGCCTCAGGACAGCTACCTTAAAGGTTCATCTGGCAGCTGTCTCTGCTTTTATATCAGCAGGAAAGCCTGCCTCCTTTCTTCTCACCCTGTGTTTTCCAAGTTTTTAAGGGGTTATCAACACTAACCTCCTTTTCGGGACACACAGCCCTGCCTGGGACCTTAATGTTTGCATTGCTCAGTTAATGCAACCCCCCTTTGAACCTCTGTCTTCAGCAGACCTTAAGTTCCTAACTTGGAAAACTGTTTTCCTACTGGCCATCACTTCTGCCAGACACATAAGTGAGTTACAAGCCCTGTCAGTGGAAAAGGATTTTATTTCTTTTCACAGAGATAAGGTAGTCCTCAGGACTAACAGAAAGTTTCTACCTAAAGTGGTTTCAGATTTCCATCTTAACCAATCCATCTCCCTTCCAGTATTTTTCACTGAGCATTCTTCCTCGGGTGAGAGGAGATTGCACAGTTTGGACGTCAAAAGAGCTTTAAGCTACTATTTGGAGCAGCACCAAGGGTCACAGGTTCGAATCCCTCCAACTCTTCCTTACCTATGGCGAGGTTGGCAAAGGGAAACCTGCCACTAAGAGGACAATTGCCAGGTGGATTGTCTCTTGTATCCAATTTTGCTACCAAAAACTAGGTAGAGAACCCCCCTCAGGACTGAGGGCCCATTCCACAAGGGGTACAGCTGCATCTCTAGCGGCTGCTAGAGATATTCCCATTCTGGAAATCTGTCAAGCTGCTACCTGGAAAACAGTTCACACCTTTACCAAGCATTACTCCCTGGATGTCCAGTCCAGGAGAGATGCTCGGTTTGGCACAGCCGTGCTTCAGAGCCTATTTCCTAAGTAGGTTCTGGCCCTCCTCCATGGAGTACTGCTGTGTAATCTGCTAATTGTCATAATATAGCAAGACTTCATGGTGTTTGAAGAAAAAATTACTCACCTTAGTAATTGCTTTTCTTCTCATGGAGTCTTGCTATATTATGACCACCCAACCTGCCCCTCTCAGAACTTCTACTTGGGTAAGGGGTTGGCAAATTAGTGCAAGCACTGTGTCATGCCATTATAGCTCTTTTTCCCTTTTTCCCTTTTCTTTAGGATTAGGAAAACTAGGTATTTCTATTTTTGGTTGTATGTTTGGCCCCCCTCCTGGACTTGAGTCTTTTTGGGAGGAGGGGGCCTAATAA
This sequence comes from Neoceratodus forsteri, assembly GCA_016271365.2. Taxonomy (NCBI): domain Eukaryota; kingdom Metazoa; phylum Chordata; order Ceratodontiformes; family Ceratodontidae; genus Neoceratodus; species Neoceratodus forsteri. The sequence goes on along the minus strand of CM057457.1, from coordinate 413,671,068 downwards.
TGCTTGTTAGGGGTGATATTGTTGTTGTTTCTGTTATTGTTATTTCTACTAGTAGGTAGCCATTTGGCTAGTGTAGGGTTTTTTCCACACAGACTTTTGCTTAGTGTTGGCTCCGTAAAGATCTGACAGTTTCAGTTTGAAACTAGCCAGATAGAGCTTTCAGCAAAGCACTCGCGCTTGGAACTCCAGTCAGCCTGGAGTTAACTCCTTCCTCTCCGGGGCAGTTCAAATGCTGTGGCTAACTGCTAATTGTCATAATATAGCAAGACTCCATGAGAAGAAAAGCAATCACTAAGGTGAGTAATTTTTTCTTCCCTCCCCCTGAATTCAACACTCCTCCTCCAACTACTTCCTTACCTCCACCCTACACAATGACCTCCCCCTCAGCTGTTCCTGCTTTAACCGCAGAGCTACCCTAGTTATTCTGAGAGTCAGGACCTCACAAGGTCAGAGGGCATTCCCCTACCGTGCGCCCCACTGGTATAACTCCCTCCCTGTCAGTGTCTCAAACTCTCTAACCTCAGCTTGCTTTAAGCCCAGGCTCAGAAACTTCCTGCTTAGCTCTCGCAAATGCAACTGCCGCTAGCCTAGTGTAAAAAAAAAAAATATATATATATATATACTCTGTTTGACAATGCTCACTGAGCGGCTCCCCTTCCTTTCCCTACTTATTCCTCCTCCCCTATCTCCTTCCCTTCTACCCCCACCAGCTCTCCCCCGACCATAAGTTTTGCACCTTTTGTTATCTTTAGCTCGTTGGAGATTGTACTCTATTGTAACAAAATTGTAATTGAACTGTAACTTTTTTGTTTGTAAGTACTGTGTCCCTTGTACTACTGTTCTGATGTCCTCTTTGTGACGAGGTACCTTTGTAAATGAGCCTCTGGCTCAAAGGTTTCTAAACTGGTGTTTAACTAAATAAATAAATAACCCTCCATAATACCTATCCCCAGTTTCTGCCTTCCTACCCTGACCCACCCCCAGGCAGAGTTCTAAACATCCTAAAGGGGGAATCAGGAAATGGCTACCCCTTCTCCTCATATTCGGTTCTTGCCTCTCCTCCTCCTCTCTTCTCCACCCGCCCTTCTGGGTCACCCATGTGCACAACCTACCCCATCCTTTTTACTCCAACAGCACTTGCGCACTACCTCAAGCCTTCTCCTGGTACACTCATGCACTGCAAATGGTTCTGTCGCATTATTACTGTTTTGTACATTTATATGTTCTTTTGTATGATTTTGGGCATGTAATTTACCCAATGTTCTGCGACTGTTTATAGTGCAATACCTTGTGTTCCAGCTGTTGCATAATCTTACAATGTTATATTGTTTGTACTACCCACATACTATTGTAACTGATCGTCCTTCACAACACTATGTAACCCCATCCCCCAGGTCACACTATGAGATGAGCAGCTTGTTGTTCAGTGTGCCCTCCTGGTGAAATATTTCAATAAATAAAAAAAAAATGTAATCCAGGGTGATGTTGCTTTTATTTCGGGGAGGGAGATCTTGGATGCAGGTGAGGGTGGTCGTAAAATGGTAATGGGCAGAGTTGACATCAGGGGCTAAGAAACTTGGGGACCAGTCTGCATCATCTAGGTCACCAGTGTTCAGGACACAGAGCAGGCGATAGCCAATATATTTAGAGGCAGAGTGGGGGACATGGACCTTCCTTATGCAATAGGTTATTCAATGATTACTGAAGGCATGCCAGCAGCAGTGATGCACTATGGATGAGAAGGAAGCACCCAGTCTAAGAAGGAATGATTCTCGGAGTGAGGATTGTAGCGGGTGGGTTCAGAGCAAGCTGGGGGAGGTTGAATGTCTCAGTCCTGAGGAAGGTGGTCTTGTAGATGAGGGAAAGCCAGTCCAGGCTGAAATCTCCTACAAGGAGAAGCTTGCTGTCAGTCATGTGAATAGTAATCGAGGACATACAAGAATGGAGAGAACAGCTGATGCAGGAATATGTAAGCTTGGAGAGAAGAGGGGTACAGAAGTATAGAGAGAACAACGGGTGCAAGAATAGGTAAGTACAGAGAGAACATGGAGTGTAGGAATATGTACGTATGGAGAGAGCAGGGGTGCAGAAATATGTAAGAATGGCGAGAACATGAGTGCAAGAATATAAGTATGGAGAGAACAGGGTTGTAGGGATATGCAAGTGTGGAGGAAACAGGGTGCAGGGCTATGTAAGTATGGAGAGAGTAATGGGATGGGGATGTGTAAGTATAAAGTGTGGGAATATGTAAGTATGTCTAGAACAGGGAATGCAGGAATGTGGATGGATAGATGGTGAGATCATCGGTTGAGGAATATAAAGGTGTGGAAATTAGTCAATTTGTTTCAGTGGATTCAAATCTTTAGTCATCATTTTGTGATAGAGTATTGTTGTGGTTATCCATCCGTGCCAATAGGATCTTTTGTATAAAATGGGCAGTGCTATATTTTGGGTCCCCATTGGTCCCGACGCCATCACATGGCTCTACATTAAAATAGCACATATTCCTGCCACATAACATCATTGGGGGTGTATTAATTGAGGACACAATCTTTCATGGTCAGAATGTCACTGTGCTCCCAATTAAACTTTCTCTGCAAGCATTCAGATTGTGGTTACTTTGCTTTCCACCACACGCTACTAGTGCTAATCTACAAATGCAGCCAAACCAACTGCCTCCCCATGCGGCATCGTCCTACCAGCCAATGGTAGCACAGCACACACCTGTCAGCACTTCAGAGAGCATGTCATCTACAACATGATCCCTGAACCAATCCTCCACCAGAATCCCTCAGCAGTAGATGAATGATCTGATTGCTCACCAGAATGTTCGACTCCACTCATCAGCATGACCTAAACACACTAACTACTTGCCAGCACAGTATGACCACAACCACTCACCAGCAAGACCCAACTGTTCCCAGCACCTGAAGCTGACCAAATGTTAGAAGATGCAGTCACTCCCAGGTGACTGCAACTGCTCCAACTGATTGCCCCTCCACAGCCTTAAGTACCCTGTGAGAAAACAGAGAGATTTCTATGTTGTTCAGTAATGTTAATTGCTCTCTTCCTCTTCTCCCAGAAAGACACATGAAGTCTCAGAGAAAGCAAAGAGACACCCATACATTTGGGAGGATTATTCTAGTTAATGTACCTCAGGATAGGTGAAGCCGTTCAGGCTGGGGACTCTAACACACCCTTGAAACCCTAGCATAATCCCACCTGTGTCATGCCTTATTCCTTACTTGTTTAGCTCTGATTATAAATGATGTCTGTATTACCTTGGTACAGTACATTACTATAATATAATCCCATCTCTGTCATGCCTCATTCCTTACTTGTCTAGCTCTGATTATAAATATTGGTATTACCTTGGTTCTTTTTTAATGTGCAGGCTATAACATCCCAAAGGAAAAATTGCTATTGCTTGTTGAGAGGGATGAGGAAGTCCATTGTGTTGATGTGAAGGTGGAAGAGATGGCGCAAGAGGAGGATCACCTTGAAAACACTCCCAGCAGTAAGTAGATGACTAGATAATGAGTCTCTAGGGGAACTCACCGACTGTTGTTGAGGGGGTTAGGAAGAATTGGGATACAGTTAAAAACTGGAGTGGTAGACATATAAATCAGCAGGGTGGATGACAACTGGATAAGAAGGAGAAAATCAAAACTGTTAAAAGAATTGGGCTAGTATTATAGTGAATGTAGGACGGGCTGGGAATAGGAGTATATGGATGAGGTTTGAATTCATGAGCTCTCTTACTTTGAGTTGGAGCTCTTGCAGCAAGCTTCACAATAAGGATTATACTGGCAGGCATTAGGACCCTATGGAAAACATTCTAGCTAGCAGTACACAGCAGGAAATGCCCCCTGATGTCAGACTGCCTCTGACATCAGCCAGTGGTATAAAGGGGATGGTTCCCAGTCCCTGCTTCAGCTCTTTTCCCACTGTCGACTTGTGCACATTGGCTCCATGAATGCCTTCTGCTACCAGTTGACTGCCACTTTTACTGCAATTCTGCAATTCTTGTTTTTTTCTTTATTTTGCAGTATTTAGTGAATGTCTTCACCATCTTCTACATAGGAGCAGTGGAAATCAAAGTGCGCTTGCGGAAACAAATTCCAGCAAAAGACAGCCATTCGGCCTGTCTCATTTCTTTAGGCCCTAACCATGACTTGGAGGCCTGTTCACACTGTCGTAGTTTTTAGCGCTGCACCCGCTGCTTGAAGAACTTAGAGAAATCTGATGGAGCAACAACTCGCTGCCCTGCAGCAAACCCCAGTGGAACCCTCTTCTTCACTGACTCCCAGGTCTCCATCTTCCCACAGGGACAAAAAGACCAATGGGATCCACCACCACAGGGAGACGGAGAAACACAGATCTGAATACCATTCAAGGTTTCCTCACTGCAAGGCACATCCCTCGATTCTCCACTTCTGCAGGAGAGCAGATTCTGCCCTTCTGGCATCCCTATCCTGTTCTAGGCTACCGTTAATGAAGCCCCCCATCCTCATCCCAACATCAAGCAGGGGGACTGTGGGGCAAGGACCTGTGGGCCATCCTCTGAGACTTAGGCCCTTCCAGCACACCATTGGGTCTAGGTCTAGGGAATCAGCCAGCTCTTCATTGAATGGCAGGAGGTCTTCTGTCGACCACTTGGCTGGGACATCTTCTTTATTTGGGCTGTTCTTTCAAGCTTGACATTGGGAAGAAGCATCTGGAGAAGACCCTCCAGTCCAGAGTTCGCTCATTTAAACAGAGGATGCTGGACAGCCGACCCCAGTCCCTTATATCCTCTACTTCCAACCCCTCTCTGAGATCTCTGCAGGTGATACCTCCTCCAGTACATGTTCCTTACCATTGGCGGAGAACTCTGTCATCTGAGGCTTGTCCGCCAGCCAAGCCGGTGCCACTGCCTCCACCTGCTGAAAATCATTCACCAGCTAAACCAGTGACCCCTCCTTCGATGCCAGGCCAATTGCCATCAGACACCACAATGCCATCCAATCAGATGGACAACCTGGCGCCACCAGATCTGATCATAGATAACCTGACACCAGGTACACCTGAGGCTCCAGATCTGATGCCAGGGCCCAGCCATCAGGAGACCAAACAGCAGGTCCCTCTGATGTACCCAGACCAGAACTAGAGACTCTGAAGACCCCTCTGGTTTCCTTAGTGGATGTCGGCTCATTATTTAAAGGAAAGCTGTCCTAATAAAGAGATGCTTAATAAAGAGGACCTAAATGAAAATCACAGTATTGGGGGAAGGAGAGAGATATCCTTATAATTGGGGGTCCCACCATAAGAGGCATAGATACCCTAGTATGCAAAGGGAGGAAAATGCACACAACAGTGAACACACTCCCATGTGCCTACTTAGCTAACATAGATAAACTGCTAGATGGATTAATGGAAGGCACAGAAAAAACTTTGGTTGTATTACATGTGGGAATGAATGATGTGGGGAGACATACGGTGGAATCCATTCAAGAAGACTATCACAAAATAGTAAAAAGGGTCAGAGCCAAGTGGGGGACATTATCATTTCTGGCATCTTCCCAGTGTATGGGAGATATGGACATAAGCAGTTGGCCATAGACAGAATGAATATGTGGTTATTTTCCTTCTGCAAGTTAAACAACATTGGGTTCATGGAAAATTCCACCAGCTTTAGTAATAAATTGGTATATAAGCAGGATGGACTGCACTTAAATATAGCTGGTGCCAGAATGCTGGGCCAAAAAAACAGAGAATGACGTCGTTGAATATCATTTAAACTGGCAAAAGGAGGGAAGGGTCAGTTAACAGGAAAATATATAAAGACAGTCAGTGCCCATCAAAAAGGATAGAGAGGCATCCTAATAAATGCTAGGAGCATGGTAAATAAATCTGAAGAATTTCAACAGCTTCTAGATACTCATGACATGCAAATTGCCTTAATAACAGAAACCTGGTGGGAAAAGGATGCTATTTGGGGGAAAAACATTGAGGGGTACAACCTATTTTGTAAGTCCAGAGTACATAGGAGAGGAGGTGGTATAGCCATATATATATATATATACAAAGGAATCATTAAAATGCAAGGAGATTATAGTGGACCAGGACAATTTGAGAGTTGTTATGGTTGAAATTATCACCTCATGCATCAACAAAGATTAAGCTAGTGTAGCCCCTAGATGGCACTATCCCAGGGGCTACTACCCCTGCCTGATTTGCCACTAACAGGTTGAGGGGCCTAGATCCGATGGCAGGTGCCTCCACCCAGAGGTCAGGGTTTGCAATAGTTAAACTACATGGTCACAGCCTCACTGGAACACTGCAACCCCTTTCTTCCCACTAGTGGCCCACACATATATCCACGATTACCTTCACAGTATACACTTACCCCAGGACTGGTTTCAGGCACTGGGACCTCCTGTAAAATAAGATACAGTGCAACAATCACAGTACAATACTTTAACATAGACAAAATACCTCCAGGCAGTATAACTTTGCTGAAACAAGCAGCTTTGATTTATTTAGGGGGATATAACAAGGACAGGGGAATCAAGTTAATTAGCTTATCACTTTACTCATCTACCTATGGCTCTGTGCACGGGCCTATCCCTACCAGTTACTGTCCTGGGTACCCAAGCCTAGTGGCTAGTCCAAACCGTGGCAGCTGGGTAGGGCCCTTTCACACAGGGAAAAGAAAATTAGTTAAACAGTCAGCAGTACAATAATTCCATTTGGATTCAAATGTGGCAATTCAACAGGGAGCGACCCTGAATTAGTACTCACAACCTCCAAACAAGATAGGGTCCTTCAGTGTCAGCAGGGCTACTCTTGAGCTCCACGAGACTCCTCACACATTTATATGGTAAAAAGAAAGTACTATACCAGGCAGGCTGCTTCTCTATCCCGATCGCAATTACTGCACAATGCCGGGAGAACACACAGCAGATTCAGTTCCTGACAGACCGAGTGCAATTCAGCAATTTCTCCAGTCTTCTACAGGGTGAGCCTGGTTTCTACTCTTCAGATATCCTTTGATTCTCTTCACAGGATGGATTCAGTCCTAACAAGCAGTTATACAAGCTGCAGACCGGAACTCTGGGCCTTACACACGTTTCCCGACTAAAACTGCACACGAAAAAAGCACAGGGCTCCTTCCCTCTTCACTGCCAGAGCTCAACTGAAACTCCAGCAGACAAAACCGGGCACCTTTGAGTTCCTCCCAGTTCTTGGCTGGATTGACTGTCACTCACAATAGACTGCCCTGTTGGTCAAAAGGCCAAGTCTAAACTACATCTCCCAGAGTCACTGCCCATACAGTCCCTCTTGTTGCTGGCTCAGATTATGAGTCCAAGTTCTGATTCGGTCCAAGGCACCATTTTAGAGCTACCTTAACCCACACTGATTGGTCCAGTTCAGCAGTTCAAAACTAGAATGGGGAACTAGGCAAACACAGTTCTGACTGCAAAGAAAGCAGGTTAGACAAACTGTAATTTCATTATTACTCTAAATGATTTCTGGCAAACAGTTACATCTTTCAGATAGGTTCCTTTGCACTCTAGTGACTGCAAAATGGAGTGAATTGGCAGCAGCTCGAGTGGTACTCAAGCAGAGAAGCCCACAGTCCCCCATACAAACTAATTATGTCTGCAAGCAGACAGCTCTTAAAGAGACAGTACCAGAGCTCTAAAAACACTCACTGATAAATGGCTTAAGCCAAACACCATTCAGGCTTGGAGCATTCAAGCAAACTCCTGGAAGTCTTTTGGGAACCCCCATTTGCTGGAGGGTTAACCCTTCCTGGCCTGGGAGAAAGCGGCGTCAGCGTCAAACAAGTACCCATAAGTTTTAACTGCAACCATATACATTTGCATTAGGCTCACACATGTAATCATCAGTCAATACATCATTTTACCAAGAACACATTTCTGAAACATTGCAGTATGTCACTCTTTACACAGTATTACACACATTGTACCATAACTCAAATTATTACCTCTTGTACATGAAACCTGAAGGAGGGGCCTTTCCCTATCAGTTACCATGGGGCTGGATGGGGCAAGGCACCATACTAGAGACAACACAAGTAACTTGGAGTTAGCACTGATGCTCAGTTTGGGCAATGAGCTTGAGACACATACACTCCTTTATGGACAACATTGAGAGGCAAGTCCACAGGCCTACCAAGGAATCATAACTGAGGTGCACCACAGGCTTTACAGCTGCACCAGTCTTTCTAGGGGAACTGTTACAGTCTCTGCACTCTGAGCCTCATTTTCAGCATTGTCCTCACTTGCCAGGAGTCTCCATGGGGTAGAGAGGCTAGAACTTGGGGCACTTTCAGCTCCAGGAGTTACAGATTTCTGAGTCCGACAACATTTGGCTGTATGGAAACTTTAGGACACTGACAGTGGACTGTCAGGGCACTCAAATACTCTTCTTGTTCTGGTGTATCACCAGTCTGCCCTAATCCATCATTTTTCTCCCCCTGAAAGCTCAAACAGTTCAACCATGCACAATGATTCCATTTCATCTGATCTGATGCTTGCACTTCACTTTCTGGGAGCATTGGCTCCAGGGATGAAGCTGGGGGCTTAGACAGTCCAGAAGGCCCAGCTTCATCTCCAGTATTGACTAGAGGGATTGCCCGAAACAATTGACTCGGATTACATTAGAAAGAGATAGTATTCAAAAGTCACTCTCACTTTCTTCTGATATGGACTGTAGTCATGCTCAACTGGAACTTGTGGAGAGGAACACTTTAACTCTGCTTCTGTAGGAGCACTTTCTTGATCTTTTCTTAGCAGCAGCTCCTAGTCACCGGGTCCAGAGGGCATCTTCTGGGGGCTCAGACTCAATCAAGATTTGTCCAATGAGACAGTAAATGATTTCTATGCATTGTTTTTAAATCTTTTGAATTATTCTCAGGTCTTACTTTGTACACTGGCAGATCATCTAGTTGCCACTACAATGTGAGGAGATGGTGCCATCTGTCAACAATCTTGTGTTGTTTGCCATACGGTCCCAGATTTCTTAGCAACGATCTCCCTCTCGAGTTCATAATAAATTCACCTTTTTATCATACCTTTCTTTGTTAGCTAAGATTTCTTTTGGCAGCCATGGTTTGAACCAGTTGGTACGCAGCATGAGTTAGCTAGGCCTTTAACTTTGCACATACTGTAAATAGTTGTCAGCTTGAACCCATCAGGAGAGACCCAAAACACAACACCAACGTACTGTTCTGTACTCAACAACATAGTCATGTAGATATGCAGAAGCCACCTATAGCAAATAACATCAACTTAGCTGAAGTTTGCACATAGGTCAAGGATTATTCAGTTTTACTAGTATCATAGCCATACAAGTACTCGTGGAACTGGTCAACAATAGCTCACTTCAAAGCTAGAAACTCTAACTTATGTGGATAGTTATTTTCGGATCAGTCAAGCTACTACAGCAAGCCCACAGTCTCAGGCCATTCTCATGCTCTTGGTACATACAGCTAACCCTTGCAGGCGCATCAGTGTGCAAGACATGGGGCTTAGCTGGATCTGCAAACCAGGACAGGAGGCGTGGGTAACTGATATATTATCTCATGAAAGACTTCACACTCAGGTGTCCATCTGGCTCCAAATACTTCATTGGGATGGAAATACACTCTCTCAGGCTCAGTAGAAACCAACCTCTTTTATTTTTTGTGGGTAGGAGGGTAACCTTGAGAAAGAATAAGTAAAGGATGAATCACACTTGAATAGTCCTTGATGAAACGGCGATAGTAGCCGCAGAATCTCAGGGATCTTTACAGTTCTTTTAGATTGTGGGGCTGTGGCCAGGTGGTCAGGGCCTCAACTTTACTCGGGTCTGTCTCTGTTCTCTCGGTGGAGACTATGTGTCCTACATACTGTACAGATGTTTGGAAGAATTTACATTTATTGATGGACAATTTCAGGCCAAAGTCTTCCAGTCAGTCCAGCATCTTGAACAATCTGCTGTCATGTTCCTCCAGTGAGCTGCCAAACACAATAACATCATCTAGGATTACCAGGCACTCTAATAAGTTCATGTCCCCCACTGCACACTCCATCAGTCATTGAAAAGTGGCTGGGATGCCTGAAATCCTTTGAGGCATCCTCATGAATTCAAAAGAAATAGCGGACAGATAAAGGCTGTCTTCTCACGATCTTCTCAGGGACATTAGAGATCTAGTAGTACCCACTGTGAAGATCCAGCACAGAGAACCACTTGCTACCATTCAGGCAGTCCAAAGCATCCTGAATGCAGGGCATTGTATACTGATCAGGGATAGTCTACCAGTTTAAAGTGCGATAATCCACACACATCCTTTCTGTCCCATTCTTTTTTCTCACTACCACGATGGTGGAAGCATAAGGGCTTCTGGATTCTTGTATTACACTAGCAGCTAGCATCTCTTGCAGATGCCATCTCACATCATCTATGTCAGCAGGGGCCAGGCGTTGAGACCTCTCACGAAATGGCCTTCCATCATGTAGCCGGATGTGGTGCTCAGCTCCTTGCACACATCCTACGTCCCATTCCTTTAAAGAAAACATCTGGTCTCTCTGGGCAAGCTTCCTACGATTCTCATCTTCCCATTCAGCTGGCAACAGGAGTCCCAAAAATCAAACAAGTCAGGCATCACTCTGTCCTTACTACCCCAAACACTTTAGTACTAGGTAGCACTGCAGTACCTGCACAATGTACATTGACCAAGTTGCAACCTCTATTGCTCAAATCTCTCTATCAGACACATTATGAACTTGAACCATTACCCTTCTAGCTAAGCATAGGCTCTGTCAGCCGAAATACTTAGCTTGACCAGCAGTCCTCCGACAATTCCATACGCCTGGTGCATCAGCATGAGATTTTATTCTTGACATCCTTTCTGATATGGACTTCCCCCTGTAAGGTACACTTGGCATTTGGCACCAGAATCAGAGACTCGGGATCCTTCTTCCAGACAATTCCAATCGGTTCCTCTGGGTCCATTTTTTCAGCATCTTTCTGTGCCTCATAGGCCTTCTTGATCAAGGCTGGGTTTTTCAGAGCTCTACCAGTCCTTGACCCTTGTTTCTCATAACACAACTAGCCAACCATCCAAACATATGCGTATTCATCCCAATTAGTAGAGGAATGTCATCCTTATGGTTCAATGAGGGGACACACTAAGGCCAGGGTCTCTACTTGCTCTGCCACTCCAGCCACGGAGGTAGGAAAGATAGCCAAACTCGGATATACCGGAGTAGGGTAGGCCTTCTCACTTAACATCCATACATGCAGTCCTTCCAATGGTTGTAAGGGTACATCTGACAAATGCCTCTGATACCAATCCTGGAACATAACTGTCACTTGGGAGCCACTGTCCAACATAGCTCTGGTGGGCAAACCATTCACTTTTACTGTAGCTTCCATTGAAGGGCCCACTATTCTGGACCAGTCTGGAGGGGCAGTAGCAAGGGCCTGGGTAGGTGATCTAGCCTTTTTGGGACTTTCCCTGCGGTCATTTCGTGTACCTCTCAACCACTGATTTGTCCTCCGAAGCTCTCCTTGTAGCTTGTATACAACTTTGTCTGTGTATTTTGGGGACCTGCAGTCTCTCTTCATGTATCCATCCTTCCCACAATTATAGCAAAACATACCTTCCGGAGATTGAATTGGCTGAGGCATCACACTGGGAGCCGGGGCAGGGGTACTTCCAACAGAAAACCTTGGTGCCATCTCTGTCTGTGGCATGATAAGCATTTGGAACATCTGCGTCAATTTCCCCACTTCCATGGTCAAGACATCGAGTTTGAGCTGTTGTCAGCAGGAGATGCATGGTGGGTACCCCACCCCCCTGCTTGAATGCAGTCAGAAGAGGTCAGGGCCTGTACCATGTAGGCAGCCTTCATAAAGAGACTGTTTTTTATTTCTCTGAACTCTCTCAGCAGTTCATCCCATGAGTAGCACACCTTTTTCCTTCTCAAACACTCATCAACTGTCAATCTCTGCCACTGAACTTCACTTGACGGGATACCTCAGTCACTCGGGTCTGCAGTAGCTATTGGTGCAAGTCCCTCCTGAGGTAAGCCTTTCTCAACCCTCAATTTCTCTCATTAGCTCATCATAGGGTGGGGATTCCAGTTGATTAGCCAGGCAGCCCAACTGAAGCAATACTTAAGTTGTGAAAGAGTCAGACTTAGGATCCTGTCCAGCCTGGTTCAGTCCAATTCAAGTACTGGCAAACTACCTTTCTGAGCATTCTTGCAACAATTTTTCCAGCTGAGATACACACAGACAACTCCCCTTGGTACTGTTGTGCATTTCTTACTCTCACCCACAGGTCCCTCATCAGGATCCTAGGCTCCGCATACACATTCTCAAAGGCCTCGAGACGATACGTCCAGTGCAATCGCTTCAGGGTTACTGGCCCATTTTGCAGGATGGGAGCCAGGGCAGGACCTCAGGAGGCTCTCACTTAACCTTCTTTCCGCTTTTCTGCTTCCGAGCATTGCCATTCTAGCACTTGAGGGCAACATAGTCTATCCAGGTCACCAGTCATCCTCCCTGGGGGGTGGGGAGGGTGCCAGAGAAGATTCTCAACCTGCAGTAAGAGTCATGGCTAATGGCAGGTACAGACATGGGGCTAGATGGGCATAGAAGGAGGAGCAATAACGGGTACTGGAGCGGGCATGGATGTTGGAGGAGGACAACCCCCAGGTGGCAAGAATAGTTTCTTCAAGTCCTCCACAGTTTGCCCTTCCTCCAGCAACAATTTAGCAAATTTCTCCTCAAAAGTTTCAGATAGTGAGGGCTCATCTCTCTGTCATTAGTTATCACTCTCCAGGCAGTGAGGACTCCTCTGGGGTAATAGTCTGTGGCACTTTAGAGACTGTCTATGGGGTCCTTATACTCTGTACTAGGGCCAAGTGTGGGTGAGCAGTTTAGCATGGCGACCCACCACCATGGGGTTTGTAAACCCTCCACTGCAGAAGTACTCCTCTACAGTGTCTGTATTGGTACCTGGGGAATGTCAGGACAAGCACAGCATTTTGGGGTCAATCTCTGCCCAGTACACCACCCCACCAACTGGTGTACAGCCACTTCTGTCAAGGTATCCATTTATTTTTAACAGTGGATTAAATAAATGTGGCCACTAGGGACACAAAATCCCAGTGGTGCCTCAAGATGTAACCCCTGGGTCATGCACTATCCCAAGAGCTACTACCCTGCCTGTTTGTCTATGGACAGGTTGGGGGCCTAGGTCCTATAGCGAGTGCCTCTCACCCAGAGGTCAGGGTTTGAAGTGGTTAGACTAGCTGGTCACAGCCCTCTGGGACACAAGGACCCCCTATTTATTCCCTCTAGTGGCTCACACAGTAGACCAGAGTTACAGCCCAAACCCAAGTATACACACTGTTCACTCATATAAATACCACTTACCCTCAAGACTGATTCTGCAGCACGTCTCTGAGTACCCCCTGTAAAGTAAGGTTAAACAGCATACACAGCAAAACACAATACTGTTTCCATAAGTACCAACACCACAGACAGTATATAGTATAACAACAACAAATCTGGTTTATTTAGGGGACAGTAACACAGGAGGGGGAAATCAGGTTAAGTAGTGGCATTAAATCACAGTACTGTGCACACATACAGGGTCTGAAAAGTCACACTCTGGGTACCCAGGTTGGGAGGGGGGCTAACCAGGTCCATTGCTCGGGGTTGGCCAGCAGGTGCAGATGGATAGGGCCCTGTAGAAGAAAATATATGCACAACACCCAATTGTAATCCGGAGCCGGAGGGCTCAGTCAAAAAAAAAACAGTGAAACAACAAGAATTAGATGATACACTTGTGATTGAAAAACAAGCTGCAGGGGAATACACTGATTTGTACTCACAACACCCAAGCTGAGGATCAGATGGAGAATGTCTCTCTAGATTGCCAGAAGAACAGGGCATGAGGACAAGGTCCTTGTGACTGGACCCCACTGCAGTTGATAGCAAACAGATGCAGTCCGAATTAAGCTGAAATTTAGCTTCCAGCTTCAGCACACAATTCACTGTACAGGGACTTGAAATAGCGATTCCCACAAGCACTATGCACATATATATGTAAAAGGAAAGTACTATACCAGGCAGGCTGCTTCTCGATCTAGACCCGCAATTACTGCAAGATACAGGAGAACACAATAGCAGCTTCAGTTCCTGACAGACCGAGCGTGATTAAGCAATTCTCCAGTCTTCTACAGGGTGATCCTGGTTTCCACACTTCTGCTGCTTCTTTCTCCTCACAACTCGGATTCATTCCCAACTGGCACTCACAAAGGCTACAGACTGAAACTCAGGGCCTCACACGCGCTTCCCACATGAAACTATACACCACAGAAGCACACAGCTCCTTCTTTCTTCACTGCTACAACTGATCTGATCTTTCCAGTCACAGAGCAGGGCATTTCCTTTAGCTCCACACTATACTATTGGCTGGTTCAGCTGTCACTCACAATAAGACTCCCTCTGTTGGTAGAAAAAGGCGCCATGGTCAAAACTACATTTCCCAGAGTCACTGCCAATACAATCCCCTTGTGGATGTCTCAAATTAAGAGTCCAAGTTCTGATTCATCCACAGGCTCCATTTTAGATGCTCCCTTAACCCAATTGACCCAGCACAGCAGTTTAGGTCCAGAATGGAGGGGTAACACACACAGAGTCCCAGCTGCAATAAAGGCAGGTTAAACAAACTACAATTTTGCTAATGCTTTAAATGATTACAGTCAAATAGTTACAGCTTTCAGATGGGCTCCCTTTGCACCTTCAGCAACCGAAAAATGGAGCGATTACTTCACAGTCGGGTGGGATTCGGAGCATTAAATACAGTCCCCATACAAACTAATTAAGTCTGCAAGCAGACAGCTCTTAAAGAGACAGTACGTGAAGGCTCAAATAGCACTCACTTGCAACCACAGTTAAGCAGCTCAGACGCTAAACACCACCCAGGCTTGGAGCATTCAGGCAAGCTCCTGGAAGACTTTTGGGAACCCCCATTTGCAGGGGGGTTACAATTATCCAAGACAGAATGTCTTGTACACACCTTGTTTTCAGTGTAGAACCCAAAAATTATGATTCTCATATCCATAACTATGCAGTAATCTACTGCTATAATGTTTTCTACAATATATAACCTTGTGTAAGACAGCTCCTCAGTCAGATCCTAAACATTCTTCCAGAAACTGATGAGAACTCATCTCCTTTATGATTTTCTCCGTCACATGCTTGGTGCAAGTATTGTAATAAAGTGTCGTTATTACTTCTGCTTGTGTGTTTATTTCTTTAACTGACACTGTAGACATATAAGAATATGATTTATTTACCCTAGAACAGGTTTCTTGGAAACACACCTTTCTTATGACAAATCCCTTCCAGACTGCATGCAGAGTGGATAAATTAAGCTGCAATAGTGCGAAAAAATTGAGACAGTCTATTTCCTGCTGATGAAATAGCCCATGAGTGTAATTCTATCTTTCCAGGGATCCTCTTCTCTGATAGTCCTAATAACAGGACTTGAGAGCCACCCTATCATCCACCAAGACTGACCTCTTCCAGGACCACTTCAACTTTCACCACTGTCGCTTCACCATCTCAGATTGTCATTGTACCACAATGAGCTGCAGCGGGAATTCAGTGGGCAGATACAGATTGGTGTGATAGGGTCATAATCAGTCATAAATGCCATGTTATGGCCACCTGCAGTGCCTGCCATACCTCTGTATAATGAAGCTTCCATACTTGAGATGCCCTGTGTAACTAGGAGCTTTTCATGCTCTATTTCACAGTTTAGGCAGCACTGGACATCTCCAAAGTGGTGCATAATTTTTAGGGTTGGGGTCTGCCAGATACCAAACAATGTAGTTCTCTGACTACCCTACTGGACTGATGAGACAGATATATGGGTTTAGTTATGGGCACTAGGGGGTTGGGGATTAAAGTGCAAGGAGAAAAAAATATACCACTGGGGGCTCAGTCACATAGGTTAAGCAGGAATGAGGGCAGACTGGATTAATCCATTGACCTTATCCTGCTGTCAGTTTTGATGTTTCTATGCTTCTATCTCCTGTGAAATCCTTCCTTTCTTGCATACCACAGAATGTCACAAAATGCTGGTGGGTAAGCTCAATGAACTTTACATGCTGTTCCAGTTTTCAGAATGGTACAAGAACGTTAGAGTGGAGCCCCTAATCCAGTTCTTCACCCCTTCCCCAACATACTATCAGGCTCGAAGTTGTAAAAACTGAACCCACCTCCACATAATAAAGACCCCACCTCAGATACTATTTTTATTCTTACCTACTGAAACCATGGTTTTGTAATTCTGCAGCATCACTTTCCTGTGAAGCTCTTTCTCCTGGTTGCTTAAAATCTTCCACTCATCTTCAGACAAAGCGACAGCAACATCTTCAAAGGTTTCTGGTGCCTGGCAGAACATGAGATGTGTTTAGTTGTTTTTATTTTCACAGCATGCTACACAGTGACAAATACTGTATGCAACTTTTCAAAAGGAAGGGAATAGGCAATGTTAAGATTTGCGGTCTAAAAGGCAGAGAGGCTTTGCTAGCACTCCTTTAACAAATGAAGAAGAGTAGAAGCAGCAATAGAAACAGACCCTGACAGCAGATAAGGGTTGTTGGGCCCACCTAGTCTGCCCATTTTTTAATGTTCATTTCTTGCAGCAGCACCTTCTTGATCTATGGCAACCCCCCCCTTCCCCTTATGATAAACGTGTACATGTCCCAGGCATTTCTGAACTCTAGCATTGTTTTCACTCATAGTACTGCCACGGGAATGTTGTTCCAGGAATCCACTACTCTTCTGTGAAGAAGCACTTCCTCATACCCCTTCAGAACTTACCCTCTTTCAGCTTCATAGCATGCCCCTTGTTTTAAAGCACCTTTTGTTCTCAAAAATACCCCCTTCTGTACCTTATTAAGCCACATGAGGTATTTAGAGCTCTCTACCATGTCTCTCTCTCCTTCATTCCCTCCCTGGTGTACATATATAGCTCCTCAAGCCTCTCCTCAGAGTGCTTTTCATGCACCATTTTGGTAGCCCTCCTCTGGACTGTCTCCACTCTATGCCCTTCCTGAGATGTGATCTCTAGAATTGGACACAGTGTTCAAGGGGGAATCTTACCAATGACCTATATAGAGGCAGCATCACCTCCCTCTTCCTGCTGGCAACAACCCTTTTCTATTTATTCCAGCATCCCTCTAGCCCAGAAACAGATATTAACTTTTGTTCGGTGCCTGCATCAAGGTGCATGTGGTGGCAAAGGGTACATGCACCATAGTCAGGTTACTTGCACCGATTGTTGTGTAAAACCACAGTAGTAGTTTAACAGGTAGAGCAGACAGTTAAGTTCTTTGCTTTGATGTGTATTACTTTACATTAAACTGGAAAAAAAAATAAACTGCAACTGTCCTTTTGCCTGGGCTGCAGCAAATCTCACCATCAAACTGCCTGTTTCCTTAAATTGTTTAACACACACTCATTAGTATTTAAAGGCCAATAGGGAAGCATCTTTCAGAAAAGAGATGTGCAAGAACAAGGGGACACAATCTGAAGATAGAAGGGAGATGGCTCAGGGGCAATGTGAGGAAGTATTTTGTCACAGAGAGGGTGGTGGACACATGGAACAGCATTCCTGAGAAGTTGTGGGTTCAAAAACAGTGAGGAGTTCAAGAATGTATGGGAAGACATAAAGACAATTCTGGTGGGGATGGAAGAAGAAGCAGAAGGGAAAGAAGGAAACATATTCAATTCAGTGCTTTAGAGTAACTGGTAATTGCTATTTTTCTTTTAAACTTAGATTGTGGGCTTGTAGTGACACTATACTTTCTTTGTTGTCTTTACTTAAAATTGTTTTGTGCTGTTGAAAATTTAAAACATAGTGGTGGTGTAATTCTGTGCTGTCTTTAATTGCTGCAAATTTTATCTTGGCTTGTCTGACTGTCCTGTAGTTGGGTGAAGGGTGATAATTGTCTGGCCTCTGACCTCAGCTACGTGATAACTGGAGGTGGGGCTTAGTCAGAGTTAAAGTAGCAAGCAGAGGTTTATTTTCTCTGAAGAAGCCAGAAGAGGAAGGAAGGAAACATATTCATTTCAGTGCTTTAGAGTAACTGGTAATTGCTATTTTTCCTGTAAACTTAGATTGTGGGCTTGTAGTGACACTATACTTTCTTTGTTGTCTTTACTTGAAATTGTTTTTGGGCTGTTGAAAATTTAAAACATAGTGGTGGTGTAATTCTGTGCTGTCTTTAATTGCTGCAAATTTTCACCCCCCCTTCCCCCAACACTTAATTATATGCCCTGATAAATCTGATTGACAGGAGCTAAACACAGGGTATAGTAAGAGGTGTGAAGTAGGAGGGGCATAAGGGGAAGAAGCCTACCCTCAGCACGACAAGTGTTTTGACTCATTTATTTATTTATTGTTTTCCTTTTCTTTAAAAAAAGATTACCTGAGGATCAGTGACAGGATTTTTAGTACAGTAAATTAATAAAAAGAGAACTAGGAGAGCTTCAGTAGCAGACAAATAGTGGAATTGCAGTATAATGTGGGGAGTGGTGCAATGCAGTGGCTGTGGGGCAGCCATATTCAGGCAGACCTTCTGGACACTGAGGTGCTGCCCTATCTGCGTGCAGCATCTCTGGACTGCAGGATGAGGTAGCCAGACTCAGAGCAGAAGTAAACTGGGTCAGGAGTACCATCACCCTATCCAGGGACCACCCAGTCCAATGCAGCTGCCTCAAAGGATGCCGAGAATGAGGAGCACTTGGATGACAGTGGGCTCAGGAGGTTAGAGCAGTCAGGCAGAGGCACATCCCAGATCCTATTCCACTCAAGAACTCATATGCCACACTGGAAAACAAGGACAACCAAATAGAGGTACCCAGAGAAGTGGAAGGAAAGGATGTGGAGGTTAGCCAAGTAGGTGACCTCAGTGGGGAAAGCAGTGGACCCCAGAGGAGGAGGAAGCAAATCCTGGTGGGGGACTCCATCATAAGAGGGATCCAGCTAGGAACACAGGAGGGGGAGTACAGGGAGGTGAGGTGCCTACCAGGTGCCACAACATGGAGGAATGGAAGGAAGATCCTGGGGATCACTGGGAAGACAAGACGGGAGGGTGAGCTGGATGCCATTTTCCACCTAGGTACTAATGACTTGGCAAGTGGGGAGCCAAAGGAAGTTCAGGAAGAGTTTAGGAAACTGGGGAGGGGTCTCAAGCAAGTAGCTACTTCTGTCACTTTCTCAGAAGTACTACCTGTGAGAGGCAAGGGAGAGCATAGGAGTGCATGCACCAGGAACTTTAACTCATGTTGAAGAACTGGTGCTGTGAGGAAGGGTTTGGATTCATTGGTGACTGAGGACCCACCTGGAGGGATGGAGGTTTGTTCAAGCCTGACGGCCTGCATCCATCCTGGAGGGCAATCCAAGCACTCAATGATAAGTTTAAATGCTACATTGACAAGCATTTAAACTAGCAAAGGGGGTTGGCAGGCCAGCAAGGAGGATACCTGCTTGCTCACCCCCCACAGCTAGCAGTGGAACCAGTGAACCAGAGGAGTGGCTATCTCTGCAAAGCAGTGTGCAAAAGATGGAGATTAGTGCCCAAGAGGTGGATAAGCAGAAAAGGGGCACAATTCAACAGAAGGGCAGACAGCAAGGAGAACCAGGGATAAATGACAACCAAGGAAGGGGCTGGAGTAGAACAGTGAAGCAGTCTAGGGAGGTAAAATCATGGAAAACCATGTGTGCAAATACCAGGAGCCTTAGCAACAAGATGGAAGATCTGGAGGCTGTCATGGTACAGTCAGACCTGGACATTGTGGCCATCACTGAAACCTGGTGTAATGATAACCATGATTGGGAGATGGCCATACCTGGCTACAACATATTCAGAAGAGACAGAGCAGGCAGGAAGGGAGGAGGAGTGGCACTGTATGTGAAAAATGACATAAGGGCCACAGAGATCCAGGAGGAACAAAATGGGGGAGAGATACTGTGGGTTAAGCTGGAAAGGAAAATGGGAGCAGCCATCTGCACAGGTGTGGTCTATAGACCACCAGCTCAGGAGGAAGAAACAGATAGGGAGCTGATGCTAGCCATCCAAAGGATGGCAGACAAGGGTGTGGTAGTACTGGTTAGAGACTTCGATATATCCAGGCGTGGACTGGAGCATCCCAGCAGCAGCATCAACTAGAGCAGATTTATCCTGGACTCCTTCAGGGTGCCTTCCTCAAGCAACTGGTCACTAGACAGCACCGACTGAAGGCAATACTGGACCTTGTGCTCACAAACAGGGACAGTGTGATGGGGGTAACAGTGACCACCAGTCATTGTGGTTTGAAATCACAGAAAGAGCAGAACCAAACCACACAAAAACAGTATCCTGGATTTTAGGGGGGCAGACTTTGGGAAAATGGAGAGATATTTGAAAGAGGCATTAAGGGGAATGGGACAGGAATCAGTGGTTGAGGAACAGTGGGCAGTATTTAAAATGGGGATTATAAGAACAACAGAATTATGCATTAAGCAGGTTAGCAAGAGGAAAAGGAAGAGAGACCATTATGGTTTTCCAAAGAGGTAGCAAAGAAAGTGAAAGCCAAAAGATTGCATTCAGGCAATACAAAAACACAGGCAGAAGGGGATAGGGAGAAGTACAGGAGAAGAAAGGGAGGCAGGAAGTCAGTAAGGAAGCCAAAGCTCAGACAGAAGAACACATTGCAAATCAGTGGGTAAAGGGACAAAACCTTTACAGGTACATAAGTGAAAAAGAAAGACAAATGGAGGGATAGTGAGACTGAAGGGGAGGATGGGGCAGCGTGGAGGATGACAACAGTAAAGCTGACATATTGAACAGGTATTTCTGCTCAGTCTTTACTGAGGAAGGGGGTAATGGGTCTGAAGGAGTAGAAGGGATGAGAATGGTGCAGAAATGGACACAAGTCCCTTTACACGAGAAAGGGTCCTGAAGGAACTGGAAGTAATAAGAGTTGATAAAGCAATGGGGCCAGATCGGGTGCACCCCAGGGTCCTTAAAGAACTAAGAGAGGTGGTGGCTGAACCTCCGGCTATCCTGTTTAGCTGATCACTGGAAACAGGGGAGGTACCCAAAGACTGGAGGACAGCAGATGTAGTCCCCTTATACAAAAGTGGGAACAAAGAGGAAGCAGGGAACTACAGACCAGTCAGCCTCACCTCGGTAGTGGGAAGATCATGGAAGCACTACTGAAGGAGAGATTGGTGGAACATCTGGTTGTCAATGGACTACAGGACCCAAGGCAGCATGGTTTCACCAGGGGGAGGTCATGTCAGACCAACCTCGTTTAATTTTTTGACTGGGTGACTAGGGAGGTGGATCAGGGGAGGGCAGTGGACATGGCCTATCTGGACTTCAGCAAGGCCTTTGACACTGTGCCACATAGAAGACTATTACACAAACTGGGGAATATGGGTGTGGGCAGGACAGTAGTGTGGTGGGTAGGTAACTGGCTGGGTGGCAGGACACAGAGGGTGGTGGTAAATGGCTGTCACTCCACAGAGGAAAGAGTGACCAGTGGGGTACCACAGAGATCAGTGCTGGGACCGGTCCTATTCAACATCTTCATCAGTGACATTGCGCAGGATCTAGAAGGCAGAATTTCACTGTTCGCTGATGACACAAAAGCTCTGTAACAGAGTGACACACCAGAGGTGTAGACAGAATGAGAAGCGACCTGCAGAAACTTAAAGAATGGTCAGGGTTTGGCAGTTGAAATTCAATGCAAAGAAGTGCAAGATATTGCATATGGGGCACAAAACCCTGGCACAATATATCAGTTGGGGGTGAGGATATAGCATACCAAGCAGGAAAGGGATCTTGGGGTTGTCATCTCTGATAACCTCAAGGTAGGGAAACAGTGTGACAAGGCAGCAGGTCAAGCAAATAGGATGCTGGGATGTATAGGCAGGGGCATCACCAGCAGGAAAAGGGAGGTCATAATTCCACTATACAAGACACTAGTGTGGCCCCACCTGGAGTACAGTGTACAGTTCTGGAGACCATACCTATGTAAGGACATAGACAGGGTAGAGAAGGTTCAGAGGAGGGCAACAAAGATGGTGTATGGATTGCATCACAAGTCCTATGAAGACAGGTTGGAAAGAACTGAACATGTACTCCCTGGAGGAGGAGGAGGGAGAGAGGATATGATGAGACATACAAGTATCTTACAGGGAGGAACAGGGTGCAGGAAAACACTACTTTTAAGAAAAAAGATGTTCCAGGACTAGAGGGCATGGGATGAAGTTGGAGGAGGACGATTCAGAGGAAACATGAGAAAGAATTTCTTCACAGAACGGGTGGTGGACAAGTGGAACACCCTGCCAGAGGAAGTGGTGGGGGCTGAAACAATCACAGGATTTAAGAATGCATGGGATAGACATAAAGGAATTCTAGAGGTCAGGGGTAAGGGGAAACAGACTTCTAGGAAAACAAACTGAACTTACAAGCTCAAATGGGCAGACTGGGTGGGCAATAGGCCCTTATCTGCCGACACTGTCTATGTATCTGTGTATCTATGTAGGCAGTTAGGTAACTAGGATCTGCAGCTTATCCATCAGGTAGGGAAATGTGCAGACTAGTCAGGCCAAGCATTCCTTATCTGCTGTTAAAGTCTATGTTTCTATGTTTTTTTTTAAGTCCCCTCACTTACTTAGACACAAAGGGATCACATGAGCCCTTCTTCAGTCTTCTGGGTCTCTCTTGTGCTCAGAGTCTCATGAAACAGTTCTGAAAATGGCTCTGATAATTCCACCCTTAGCTCTTACATCCCAGGGTACTAAAGGAGCTAAGGGTGGAACTAGCAGAGCCATTATCAGAACTGTTTTTGAGTCTCTGAGCATAGGAGAGGTCCCAGAAGACTGGAGAAAAGCTCATGTGATCCCGCTCCACAAGAGTGGTAGCAGGGAGGAGACAGGGAATTACAGAACAGTAAGTCTTACCTCAGTAGTGGGCAAGATTATGGTGGCACTCCTCAAGGAAAGGATAGTGCAATCCATAGAAGCACAGGATCCAAGACAGCATGGGTTTACAAAAGGAAGGTCCTGTCAAACTAATCTCATTGATTTATTTGACTGAGTAACCAGAGTGGTTCACCAAGGGGGAGCAGTTGATGTCACCTACCGTGACTTCAACAAAGCTTTCAATACTGTTCCACATAGAAGATTGATTAATAAGTTGGGTAGGCTCGGGGTGGGTTAGAAGTTGGTCAACTGGGTGGCAAACTGCTTGGTGGTCAGAAAATAGAGTGGTGGTAAACAGTATACAGTCAGAAGAGCTGCAAGTCACAAGTGGGGTACCTCAGGGATCAGTCCTGGGGCCAGTCCTCTTCAATATCTTCATCAGTGACATTGCAGACTAGGTTTGTCTGTTTGCAGATGATGCCAAGATCTGCAACAGAGTAGATGATCAAGATGGTGTGGGCAGAATGAGAAGAGATCTGGATAAACTACCAAAATGGTCAGAAGAGTGGCAACTGGGGTTTAATGCAAAGAAGTGCAAGATCATGCACATAGGGAAGAGAAATCCTGAAGCCACCTATAGGCTGGGAGGGGAGTTGCTGGCAGTCACAAGGGAAGAAAGAGACTTGGGCATTATCATCACCAATGACCTGAAATCATCCAAGCAGACCATTAAGGCAGTAGGTAAGGCTAGGGGGATCTTGAGGTGTATTAGTAGGGGTATCACAAGTCAGAAGAGGTAGGTAATAATCCCTCTTGACAAGACACTGGTTAGGCCCCCATCTGAGTACTGTGTGCAGTACTGGAGACCCACCTTCACAAGGACATTAACTAAATTGAGGCAGTCCAGAGAAGGGCAACCAAATGGAGCAGGATCTGCATCAGAAAACATATGAGGACAGATTATTGGAGCTCAGTATGTATACCCTAGAGCAAAGGAGGGAGAGAGTTGATATGATCGAAACATTCAAACATCTTAAGGGCATTAGCAAGGTGAAAGAGTCTAGCATGTTTCAACATAAGAAAAATAGCAGCACAAGAGGACACAGCAAGAGATTAGAGGGGGGCTGATTAAGGGGTCATGTGAGAAAGTTCTTTTTCATGAAAAGGGTGGTGGATGAATGGAACGGCCTGCATCAGGAAGTGGTGGATAAGAATACAGTGCAGGGCTTCAAACAGGCATGGGATAACACAGAAACATAGAATCTGACAGCAGATAAGGACCACTTGGCTCACCTAGTCTGCCCATTTCCCTACCTAACAGATAAGCTGCACATCCTAGTTAACCAACAGCCTACTTCCTCCGACCCCCCCACTAGAATTGCCTTATGTCTGTCCCATGCATTCTTGAATTCCCCACTGTTTTTGGCTCTATGACCTCTTCAGGAAGGCTTTTCCATGCGTCTACAATCCTTTCTGTGAAGAAATACTTCCTCACATTACCTCTGAGATGTCCCCCCTCTATCTTCAAATTGTGCCTCCTTGTTCTTGCACATCTTTTTTTTGAAAGATGCTACCCTCTTGGACTTTGTTGATTCCCTGGAGGTATTTGAAAGATTCTATCATGTCCCCCTCTCCCTCCTTTCCTCGAAGCTCTACATCTTAAGCTCCTTTAGTCTTTCTTCATATGTCTTCTGGTGCAGATCCTGCACCATTTTGGTAGCCCTCCTCGGGACAGCCTCCACCCTGTCTATGTCTTTGCGGAGATGGGATCTCCAGAACTGTACACAGTACCTTAGATGTGGTCTTACCAACTGTCTGTACAGAGGAACAACAACTTCCTGTTTTTTACTGGTGATTCCTCTCCCTATGCGTCCCTGTATCCCCCCAGCCCTCCTTACTGCCTTCTCATATTGATAGCCCACCTTTAAGTTGTCTGATATGATTACCCCTAGGTCCATTTCCATTTTTGTTGTCAGTATTTCACCCCCCATTGTGTACTCTTGCCCTGGGTTTTTGTTTCCCAGGTGCATTACATTGCACTTCTTTGTGCTGAATCTAAGCTGCCATACATTTGACCATTCCTCCAGTCTTGCCAAGTCCCTTTTCATCCTTTCTATGCCTCCTTGTGTATCAACCCTGTTGCAGATCTTTGTGTCATCTGCAAAAAGACATACCTTCCCCTCCAGTTTCTCAGCAATGTCACTTATAAAGACATTAAAAAGGACTGGACCCAGTACTGAACCCTGCTGTACCCCACTAGTAATCCCTCTTTCTTCAGAGTGGACTCCATTTACAATTATCTTCTGTGTCCTGTTGTCCAGCCAGTGTTTTACCCAGGCTACCACCCTAGGACCCACTCACAGGCTGGTTAATTTTTCTATTAATCTTTTGTGCGGGACTGTGTCAAATGCCTTTCTAAAGTCTAGGTAGGCCATGTCCACAGCCCCTCCCTGGTCTACTACTTTGATCACCCAGTCAAAGAAATCAATTAGATTTGTTTGACATGACCTTCCTGCTATGAATCCATGCTGCCTTGGGTCCTGTGCCCTACTGGCCTCTAGGTACTCAACAATTCTTTCCTTCAGAAGTAATTCCATCATTTTCCCTACCACTGAGGTCAAACTGACAGATCCATAGTTTCCTGCCTCTGTCTTGCTCCCACTTTTGTGAAGGGGAATAACAGCCACCCTTCTCCAGTCCTCAGGTACCACACCATCCTCCCATGATTTATTAAAAAGGGTAGTCAGTGGGATTATTAGTTCTTCCCTTAGTTCTTTTAGAATTCTTAGGTGAAACCCAACAGGCCCCATTGCTTTATCCACCTTCAGTTTTAAGAGTTCTTTCACAACCATTTCTTCTGTGAAAGGACTAATATCAACCCATCCAGAGTGCTTGTGTTGACTGGATTAGGTCTCTAACCCTGCTTTTCCATTGTGAATACTGAGCAGAAATATTTGTTCAGTATCCCTGCTTTTTCACTGTTGCTCTCTGCCCAACCATCTTCCTCTTTATTCAGCCTCAGTATCCCTGCCTTCGTCTTTCTTTGCTCCCTAATGTACCTATAAAAGGTTTTATCCCTCTTCTTAATCGGGTTGGCTACCTTTTCCTCAGTTTGGTCCTTTACTATTCTGACTGCCTTCCCCACTTCCTTCTGCTTTAACTGGTACAGTTCTCTATCCTGCTCCTTCTGTGTTTTCTTATACTTCTTGAATGTTATCTTTTTCTCCCTTACCTTCCCCGTCACTTCTTTTGAGAACCATAGTGTTTTTTTCTTTCAATTTGATTTGTTTATTTGCTTCACACAAAGGCTTGTTGCCTCTATGATTGCAGTTTTGATGTTTCCCCACTGTTGTTCCACCCTACCTTCTTGCCTATTTGCTAGTGCTTTTCTGAGGCACTCTCCCATTTTGACAAAATCAGCCCTCCTGAAGTCCAGTACCTTCACTTTTGTGTGGCTTGACTCTACAGCTAAGTTTATCATGAACCACACTGTTTGGTGGTCACTTGTTCCCAGATGGCTACCCACTTCAGGATCAGAGATCCTCTCTCTGTCCCCATTTGAGAGTACCAGGTCTATGATTGCTCCCTCCTGAGTGGGTTCCAAAACTAGCTGTCTGGGGCATGCCCCCTGTAGGGCATCAAGAATGGCCCTGCTCTTAGATGTGACTGCAGCAAAGATGCTCCAGTTAACATCTGGCATATTCAGGTCCCCCATCAGCAATATTTCACCTTTCTCTGCCATCTCAAGGGTGCCTTCCATCATTTTCTTGTCCATTCCCTCCTCCTGAGATGGGGGTCTGTATACAACCCCTGTGTGGATTGTGTTGCCATTTCCAGTCTCCAGGGTGATCTACAGTGCCTCCTCTCCTCCCTGTTTACCCTTTAGTTCTGTTGCTTTTATCCCTTCCCTTACATAGAGAGCTCCTCTTCCTCCTCTTCTTCCCTCCCTGTCCCTCCTGTAGATTGTGTACCCTGGTATGTTGAGATCCCAGTCATGGTTCTCTGTGTACCATGTTTCTGTGATTGCCACGATATCCAGGCATCCCTCTTCCATCAAGGCCACCATTTTGGGAAGCTTTTTATTAGCCAGTTTCAGTGCAAATTTGTTAGCACTTGTTTTGTTTTTCATTACAGTACTGTTTATATTTTTTGATATTATCTTACTTTGTTTCGGCCAGTTGTCAATTGTTTATATTGCACTAAATTCCATTGTGTTATCTCTTCCTTGTGCTGCGTCACATTGTACAGTTCGTGTATTTTTTGTTCTCACTTGTATTCTTCGGGTCATGCCTGAAAATAGGCATCTCTATGTCTAGTGCACTCACCTGGTTACCAAAAGCAAATAAATAAAATAAAATAAAATAAATAGACTACAGGCATTGGTACTCATTACTCTCCATTTTTTATGGCTTTATTTCTTTTGCCCCATCTCTGTCCTTACTGCCTTTGTCTTCTTCTCCATTTACCCTTGCCCTTCTCCCTATCGACTGCTCTATCTTGGTGTTTACCTCACTAACTACCCTGATTTTGGGGGCTAAGGTTTCCCTTTTCCTTTTCAATGCCTCCCCTTGGCTAGTTTAAATGTTTGCCAATGAAGCTTTTAAACCTATCACCTAGGATCCTGGTTCCCCTCCAGGATAGATGCAGACCATCGCACCTGTATAGGCCAGCATCCCTCCAAGTGGAACCCCAGACCCCAGTCCCCAGTGAAACCAAATCCCTAAGCTCTGCACCAGTTTTTCAACCAGTTATTGAATCCCATGGTACGGAGTTCCCTAGCTTCACCCATGCTATAGACAGGTAGCACTTCTGAGAAAGTTACAGTGTGTGCTACTTGTCTAAGGCCCCTTCCCAACTCCACAAACTCCTGTTGCACTGCTCTGATCCCATTCTCAGCCAGGTCATTCATCCCTAGGTGGATAATGACATCCAACTCACTCCCCCTTACAGCTGCTCTCACGATCCTTAGGATTCATTTCCTGTCCCTCCAAGCCATGGCACTAGGGAGGCACCTTACCTCCCTTTCCCTTCCCTCCCCTCCCCTCCCCTGTTCTAACTAACAGTTGAGTCCCCCACCAGGAGATGTTTCCTTCCCCTGTGGGGTCCTGTGCGACCCTCTTGTGGGTCTCCATTTTGGAGGTTCCCACCATCCTCCTTGGCCTCCACTGCGGGTGCCTCCATAGAGGAACCATGCTCCGCCAGAGTGGTGAATGAATTGTGGAGAGGCACAACTGGAGGTATGCACCTGTGTTCCTCCACCCTCACCTTTCCTGAGCCCACTGTGGTCCAACTACCTCTCTTTTTTGGCAACCTCTGAGGTAGTGGCTGTGGCCTGGATGGTCCCTGGGTGGGGGAGCAGGTTTTCCGAATCACTGCCAAGTCAGCATGGAGATGAGCAACCTCCTCCCTAAGACCAGATAGGTGCCTGAAAATAGGGCAAAAACGCAGTTTCCAGAATGTCTCCCGGAAGACTGCTGCTCCACAGCCAGTACATTGCACCACTCCCACATGTCTGTGTCCCTTCCTGTTATAGATGCTTTTCTTTTGTTGTTTTTTTGGTTTTGTTTTAGTGTGTGCAAGCTTGTGAGTGTCTCTACCCCCTACTCAGTGTGCTGTGCCTTTAAGGATATGAACAGGTGTATGTTGTTAACAGTTTTGGGGAAGTGATGTCAGCATAAGGGAGCAATACAGATATGTATGAATAGACAGGCTATTGACAGAGCAAAGGCCAATGGTACCTTTATAAGGTAGAAGAAGAAATGGGCAAACTGGATGGGCCTTGTTTCTATGTTTCAACTGGTGCTGGAGCTGTACTGGAGATGACGGTGCCTTTCTTTGTCAACTGTTGCATACCTGGGACTGACACGCTGTGAGGGATTAGTCAGATTGCTGCAGCTTCTGCGAATATATGTATTAAATGATTAAGACTGCTGCTGCAATATGTATTAAACAGCACATTTCATGATGGTCCAAAACATTACAGCTTGTAGTCGTTATATGCAGCACTAGATCTGGTAAGGTGTGTGCAGTTATTATTTTTTCCTAAGGTTTACTCTGCCTTCCATAATTTAGATTTGTTTTTGAGCCCTGCTGCACTTGCCTTTGCTGTTCAGCTGTGTACGCTAGCTCTGATGACATCACTGTGGCGAAGGTGACTCACACTGTGCAGTACCATGCAGTTACAACAATGCTGCAAGGAAACCTACCAGTACTCAGTGTACCTACTGTGTCCCCTTTCCCCAAGATAACCTGTTAGCAATGCATTATGCAAAATCCAAATGCCTTGTCATATGTTTTTTTCTTTTGGTGAAATTGACTCTGTCCTACAGTGACATCAGCGGTCCAACCCTGGGTCCACAGCAACATCAGGCTTGCTATGGCAGCTCTGGTACACCATGCAGTTTTTTAGCAGCTCAGGATGCAAAAACTAATTGCAGCCAACAGCAGTGAAATACAATTCTAGAATCAATGCAAGAAGGGGTAATTTGTGCATGAAAGTCAAAAGGACTGGTGAGGGTCCTCTTTAAATCAGCTTTTTTTTTTTTTTACAAACTGCCCCCACAAACAGAAGAAAAAGCAGGTGTCTGAAACACCAAGTATTTTTTCACCACTAAATAAATGACAGAGTGAGGTCAAGGAATCAAAATGTGGAAAGGCTGTGGTAAAATCACAGGCTGCTCGACAGTTTAGTCCTCTTTTCTTTACATATATTAGTTTACATACAAAATAAGCAGCAACTGCTCATTTGATATCTTGTCCCTCTGATGCAAAAAAACAAAAACATGACAGAAGAAAATTCCCTTGGGGGGTGAAGCCTCGATGTACTTTAGACTTGCTGCCAATCAGTTATTAATTGCCAGCTATAAATGTTTTTTTGTTCCTAAATTACAGCCTTTTGCTGTTAAACACCCTCTCTATCTGCCTAGATACTGCTACTAAATTTATCTTTTTCAGAGGAAAAAAGATTCAGTCGTAATCACGGAGCTTCCCACCTAGTGACTGCTCACACACAAACTCTCCACAAAACTGCATAGCTGGAACTGATGTGCATGCCTGTGTGTACCTTACTACACCACAAGGGTGACAGAATAAGGCACATGTGGTACAATAAGGTTAACGCTGCAAGCACTATGCCAGTCTAGCCTCTAGGACCCTGCCTTGAGCTCTGCGACCCTCCTGCCCATTGTGCACAACACCCATCCTTTATTGGTAGTTCCTCAGCACTGCAGCCCAGTGCCCACCCCCAACTCTATTATACCACTCATGCCACAGCCCAGGACATGAATACTCAAAGTACCACCTCCTTTGTACTGTAGCTCCTCCTGATGTCCGTTCGGTGTCGCCGCTGCATCCAGCCTCCTTTTCTATGGACACATCTCCAGCTCAGCAGTAGTTCTGGATGACGGCTCACACGTTAACTCCCAATGTTCAGTCACGAACCCAAGTCCTCACAATGACACATAATGCAACATCAGTTTACAAAAAAAAAATTTTCAGCCTGCCTGTACTCTTGCACTGTGCCCCTTGTGATGGCTCTTGGTATTGCAGTCCAAAGAATGAAAATAAGCTACACGCACTACAGTGCAAGCCAGAAAAAATATATGCACCAGCCTGTTCTTACTTGCTCTGGGAACAGGCTGGGTATGCTAATTTCAACCCCTTCTCTAGCCCTTCCAACTGCCTGGCCACTTTAAGATCATCTGATATGATTAACCCTAGGCCTCTTTCCTGCATGGTCTTTGTTAGTATCCCTCTGCCCATTGCATACTCCACTTCTGGATTCATATGGTCCAAGTTCATTATTTTGTGACGTTTTTGCATTAAAACCCAGCTCCCATACCCTGTACAGTCGTTTCAGATCCCTTCCCATCCTTTCCACCTCCCTCAGAGTGTCTACTCTTTTGCAGATCTTGGTGTCGTCCACAGAGAGGCAGACTCTCCCCTTCCAATTCCTCCACTAAGTCACTTACAAAGATACTGAAGAGGATTGGTCTCAGCACTGATCCTTGAGGAACCCCACTGGTCACCCTCACTTCCTCAGAGTGAACTCCATTTACCACTACCCTCTGTGTTTTGTCCCCTAACCATTTTTTTTACCAAGGTTACTACCTTATTACCCACCCGAGGTTACCCACTCATTTACCGGTCTCTTATGTGGAACAGTGCAAAAAACATTGCTGAAAGACAACATCCACCACTCCTCCCTGACCAACTCCTTGGTCACCCAGTCACAGAAATCCATCAGATTTGTTTGGCATGAACTTCCCTCATGAACACATACTGCCTTGGACCCTACAATCCTCTGGATACAAGACATGCAACAGAATATTTTCCATTAGTAGTGATCCATTAACGTACCTTCCACTGATGTCAGGCTGGCAAGCCTATATTTGCCTGTCTCTTCCTTGCTACCACTTTTGTGAAGTGGGACTATATCTGCTCTTTTCCTGTCCACTAGGACCACACTGGTCTCCAGCGATCTGGTAAACAGGTCTACCAGAGGTTTACCTAGTACCTTCCTGAATTCCCTCAGCACCCTTGGAATTCATTCATTCACATATCTGGACTGCCTTGTACGGTATGGGCTGCACGCCCATTGGCTCTTGCTCTGAACCAATGGGCGTGCAGCCCTGAACTGTCAGTCGGCGGGCAGCAGGTGGGTGGGGTGCTGCCGGATGATGGGGGCGGGTGGTGGGGCTCTGTGGGTGGGTGTGGTGGGGGACACTAGATCACCAGAGATATTGGACTTTGGGGGTTGACCTTAAGCTCGTGATCTGGCTTCGCGGTCCATTGGACCACCAAGGATATTGGTCTTTGGGGGGTTGACATTATGCCCATGATCGGGCTAGTGGGGGTGGGGGTGTGTTCTGCCTGTGATCAGGCTAGTCGGGGTGGGGTGAGTTCTGCCACGATCGGGCTGAGTCGGGAGGGGGGTTTATTACGTTATGCCCATGATCGGGCTAGTTGGGGAGAAGATTTATTTTATGCCCACAATCGGGCTGCAGGGGGCATCGGGGATCAGTGCACCTGCATGCTAATGTCATGCAAATAGGGCCGTAATTAGATGCAAATGGCCCCCTGTGTGCCTTGCATAAATTATGGCCCCATTTGCATGTCACCTTTTGAATATCGCAGATTTGCACATGGCGCAATGGAACTTGCGCCACTGCATCTGAATGCTCCACTCTGACCACTTGCGGTTGCACAAGTTCCACTGCACCATGCACAGTGGCTGTGGCTGGGGGGGCGATATTCAAAGGAGTTGCTCAATAGCGCATCTCAGTTGAATATCGCCCCAGCCACACCTCTGCACAACTTTTTTGAGCAGCGCAAGGGCTTGCGCCACAGAATGGTGCAGTTTGAATATCCAGCCCAATGTGTTCTAACTGAAAATAAATAATGCAACTGCTGTGTGGGGATGGGAACAAATATGAAAGGGGCAAGGTGTTTAAATAAAATACATTTTTTGATCCTGGCTATACCAGTAAAATGTTGGGACTCAGAGAGATGGTCTGCCTACTGCAAGGCATCCTTAAATACTGGCAGCAGTGACAGGCATGAGGACTGAGAAATGTACTTGTTCTGGGCAGCGACAGCAAGAACACACTAGTGGCTACTAAACTGTGGGAAATTTGGGCATATATTTTGTTTATTCTGGCTGCACCAGGACTTTATTTGGGACTGTATCAAATCTTCTTAAGGGACTGTGTGTTAAGTAGCCATTTTTAAGCAGCAACAGCCAATTGGAAAGCTAGGATTTTTAAGCCAAGACTTGTGGGGCATTAGTCAAAGCACATGAGAAACTACCCAGTGCTCACGGGGAACCGCAGGGATCTAATTTCAGGCAACTTAGCAGAAAACCAACTGTGCATCAAGTGAGATTCATGCATAATACATTTTCTTGATTGACAAGCCCTCCAGCCAATCTAAGGCCAAGAACCCAACAGCTTCAGTATTTTAGGATCGTCAGGAGAGCCCCATAAAAGACTATGGGTGGGATATTCAGCCTGCACCAGGCTGGGGTGCAAGCCTGGGCGCAGCACAACTGGGATGCGCCAGGGCATGACATAGGCGATATTCAATGATGCTGCACCAAGGCTCAGCACCGTTGAATATGGCACAGTGGCTGTCCGCATTGCACATGGTGCAGTGGCACTGCACCAGCACAAGTGGCAAGTAAGGAGCATGGGGATGCGCCAGCACAAGTACAGTTGCACTAGGTGTAGGAACTGCGATATGCAGCAGTGGGTATGCAAATGGAGCCATTATGCATGCAAGACACAAATGGGGCCATTTGCATGTCATTAAGGCCACATTTGCATGCAAGTATGCAGATCCCTGGCGACCTGTGCCTGGCGCCCTGCCAGGCTGCAGCCGTCGGGGAATGAAGCCTCTTGCCCCTTGGTGGGAAAACGCCCCAATGCCCGTTCGCAGGCTATGTAGTAATATCACCATCCCTGGCAGTCCAGTAGACTGAATCCTGCCCAATCACGGGCAATGTAAATGAAACATAATCCCTGGTAGTCCAGTGGACTGCTGCCAGCCTGATCGCGGGCTATGTAGAAACACCTACATCCCTGGTGGTCCAGTGGACCGAACCCTGCCCGATCGTGGGCTCAGAATAAAGAAATAAATCCCTGGTGGTCCAGTGGACCGAACCCTGCCCGATCGTGGGCTCAGAATAAAGAAATAAATCCCTGGTGGTCCAGTGGACCGAACCCTGCCCGATCGTGGGCTCAGAATAAAGAAATAAATCCCTGGTGGTCCAGTGGACCGAACCCTGCCCGATCGTGGGCTCAGAATAAAGAAATAAATCCCTGGTGGTCCAGTGGACCGAACCCTGCCCGATCGTGGGCTCAGAATAAAGAAATAAATCCCTGGTGGTCCAGTGGACCGAACCCTGCCCGATCGTGGGCTCAGAATAAAAATAAATCCCTGGTGGTCCAGTGGACCGAACCCTGCCGATCGTGGGCTCAGAATAAAAATAAATCCCTGGTGGTCAGTGGACCGAACCCTGCCGATCGTGGGCTCAGAATAAAGAAATAAATCCCTGGTGGTCCAGTGGACGAACCCTGCCCGATCGTGGGCTCAGAATAAAGAAATAAATCCCTGGTGGTCCAGTGGACGAACCCTGCCGATCGAGGCTCAGAATAAAAAATAAATCCCTGGTGGTCCAGTGGACCGAACCCTGCCCGATCGTGGGCTCAGAATAAAGAAATAAATCCTGGTGGTCCAGTGGACGAACCCTGCCCGATCGAGGGCTCAGAATAAAAAATAAATCCCTGGTGGTCCAGTGGACCGAACCCTGCCCGATCGTGGGCTCAGAATAAAGAAATAAATCCCTGGTGGTCCAGTGGACCGAACCCTGCCCGATCGTGGGCTCAGAATAAAGAAATAAATCCCTGGTGGTCCAGTGGACCGAACCCTGCCCGATCGTGGGCTCAGAATAAAGAAATAAATCCCTGGTGGTCCAGTGGACCGCTTCCAGCTTGATCGTGAGCATAAGTAAACAAATACAATATACAGACTCCCTGGTGATCCAGCGGTACCCCCCTCCCCACCTGCCCACTGAGCTGCACCACCCTGCCCCCCGGTCAGTGGCAGGCGGCAGCTCCCCACCCGCAAGCTGCCCGGCCACCCACCGACTGACAGCGTACAGTACAGCTGTACGCCCATTGGTCCACAGCATGGGCCAATGGGCCTGCAGACTGTACTGTACTACACAGTCCTGATATGTGAATGAACCAAGAGCAAGAGGTGTGTGTAAGTCATTACTGGCATAGGGTCCACGTAAATGTTTTGTTCATATATTGTTTAGGCCACTAGAGGGGTTGGTGGGGGGGCTATAGCATCCTGGAGGGCTATACCAACAGCAGTTACACTGCCCCAAAGCCATTCCCCTTGGTGGAGGCACCTGTTCAATGAACTCAGGCCCCTTAACCTGGGCTTAGTCATGCAAGCAGGGGTAGTAACCCTTAGGATAGCATCACCTAGAGGTTACATATATATAAATGTGATGGATGTTCAGGAAGAAACAATTGATTTTCAAACCCAGTGTACCCAGCTAGCTGCACCTACCGAGTGTGTCCAACTGCAATATGCAGGGCAATCCCTGCATGTGGTGTTGAATTCAAATGACTGTAAATAGCTTTATCTGCCTAATTGTTTTCAAGTTCATGCATTGATTCTTTCTTGAATCAAGCAGGCCAACAAACAGCTGCACCGTCCACGAGGCCATCAATCATCAAGAGACTGTTTTAGTAACTGGGTACCCAGGTTTAAATGTGTGGGATTGAGGGGTATCATGCCAAGTCTGGGGAACTGGTATCAGATTGTGGATAAAATGATATTGTGGTTCCATTTGATTAAATGCAGTTAGTTAAACAGCCAGGGCTCTGGTCATCTAGGTTGGCAGAATGTGATTTCTGTCTGATTTGTCAAACAGGTATCTACCCAGCTGGAGGGTTTTCACCAGCACAAACCCCAAAACTCTAAAGCCTCTGTGCATACTGTAAATAATAATGATATTAATTGCTTAGCCTCTACTCATTCAGTTTCAACATTCCTATACCCTATTCCCCCTATAAATAAACTGTTGTTTGCAAATGGCGGCGTTGTGGGCATATTATTAAAGAGAGTCATTACATGTAAAATGTCTTAAACATGAGGAAATTTCTATCGGGTGATGAGTTGGGGGTGGCTAATGGTTACTGTGGGTGGTATGACATCACGGGGGTTGCACCAGATAACAGCTAGTACAGCTGAAAGCTAAACTCAGGGTGGAGGCACTGTGCAAAGGTAATATTATGGAAAAGAACCAGTTTTAAAATAAATCTAGGAACCCAGACCACTCAACCTTGTAAGGGAACAGAAGGCAGGGGTAGTAACTGTAGGAGTAGCGCCACCTTGCGGGTTAGATATGCAATGCTACGCAGCATTTAATTATCCCCATCTGTTTCTGCTAGTACAGCCATCAAGCACACTGTGGCACAGTGAGAAGCGCATCACCGGGAAACATGTTGTTGTGCCTTACTGGTGTGTGAGGTCCCTAGCCTACATCCCCACTGCTTGCAACGGAGTCATCTGTGTGTGTGTCTTTGCTAACCCCCACTCCCTCCCAACTCCACTACCCAGTGGTACTGTCCCATCAGAAGCTGCTGGCACCAGGCACTGTGTCTGTGTATCACTTACATCCTGTCGGACAGTGGCACTCCAGCAGTCAGTGTCCCAGCAGCACCACAAGAACACCCACCCATCCTTCAGATCACCACCATTTTACTGCATGGGTACAGAAATGCAAGCATGCCACCTTGTCCATAAATCACCAAATGTTGCCCACAGTCCTATCGCACCACTCACATGTTACCTGGTCAGAGCAGGAGCCACAGACTTCAGTGACTGTGTGATGCTGTGTTCAGCATGCAACCAGAATTCATTGCTTCCCCCTTCTGACATCAAAGCAGTGACAGAGACAGAAGCAGTGTCACTAGTGTCCTGAGAGAGAGACAGAGATAGACAAACAGTAGGGTATACTGCAGCTACCCCTGAAAAAGCTACCTCATGTAGACCGAGGACCACGGGGTGTGCAGATACAGCCACAGGTTGTGGGAATCCACTTGAGCCTGTTATGCAGTCTCTCTCTCTCTCTCTCTCTCTCTCTCTCTCTCTCTGCATTGCTCCCTGGTGCACAGTCTGTGTGTGTTGCTGCTGACAGGAGCAGACAGTGATTCAGGGAGAACACTGCTGAATTTCTGTATACTGCAGAGTGTGAGAGAGACACACATAGACACAATCACACAGGACATTGTAGCAGTTGTGGGACATTGTCTTCATCTCCCTGTCCCAGTGTCACTTGCTCTCTGTTTCTCTCTCTCTCTGTTTCTGTCTTGCCAGATGGATGGCTCAGTTCCCTAGATACAGGAGATCACAGCAGCTGTGCTTCACAGTGACTCTCTGTGAAGCTATGGTGAATTGTTCCTGTGATACATGACTTGTTTTATTTTTATATGTGTAGGGTGCAAAACTTCTTGATGAGCTGCTTGTGTTGATTCAGCAGTGTATATGTAGCAGCAATTCAGCACTGTCAGCACTACAGTATTTGTGGTGGTGGCAGAACACATACAAAATCCCTATGTTTTTATGACTAAATCATGCTTTCCTCATATTTTTTCACCTCTGGTGACAACCCATGTTATAGGCACAATAACCCATTCCAGGGTGTGCAGTTACTGGGGATTAATCAACACCCCAGGCACTGTGAGGACACATGGCCTGTAGACATGTACCACACAGTGCACTCAGGGTGTTGATTAATCCCCATTAAACGCACACCCTATCATGGTTTACTGCTTACTTGCACTGCTACTGTACCTTATTACGGTGTTTTATTGTTGCTTTCAGTAATACAGTTAAAAACTCAGTACCAGAAGTCAAGGCACACCCCACGTTTTCCACAAGAAAAAATTTCAAAGTGTTTTTTTTTCCCAAAAAGGTTTTTCAGGTTTTATTTTCTCACCACAGAAGTGTAGCCAGTTCAGGCTCAGGTGCAGGATTATAGCAGCAAAACTTCTAATGTTTCACAAAATCCTTGTCTTTTACAAAGATCTCCATTTATTTCAAGGGTTTGGTAAAACGTTAGAAGCTTTGCTGCTACATTCCTGTACCTGAACCTGAATAGGCTACACTCCTGTGGTGAGAAAATAAAACCTGAAAACTGTTTTGGAAAAAGAACCATTTGTTTGAGACTTTTTCTTGTGGAAAAATATGTGGGGTGTGCCATGACTTCTGGTACTGAGTTCTAACTTGCTTTGACATTGAACACCCACACCAGGTTGTGAGCTCTCTTTACTTGGTCACAGTTAAAAACTCTTGCACTACTACTGAACCTTATTCAGTAACGGAAGCGCAAAGGGAGAGCAAAGTTTTTAGTATTTTATTTTGTTTCTTAGCTGAAGTGTAGGGACATTGCATTAGGCAGGGAAATTCAGTGAGGCAGTATATAAGAGAGGTAGTTTTATTTTCTAGTGAGGATGGTCATTTCTGTGTGCTGCACCAATATCCCTCACCAAGTTACCTCTGAAGGGATCATTTTAGCTGGACTAATTTTAACTGGAATTATAACTCTCACCACTCAGACCAAGGAAGAGTTTTCTGAGGATCAGAACATGGTGGTCATATCTCTTTAAGCCCAGCCATCTGCCAAGGACTTTCTGAGGACTTTCCATCATTCTTGGACATATGGGGATCTGGTTGTTTGCAGTGATCCTGGTCAAAGAAGTTTGGTGAAGGTGCTTGGAAAGGTGGAGTTGCGGTGAGTGGTGGGGATAACTGGGACAACATAGAGGTGAGAGCTCCACTGCCCCCGGGAAAACCCCATTTGTCACCACTTCCGCCTGGACTTGGGCCCTCGCTGGTCAGAGAGGAGTGGCCCTCCTTTGCATCGGTTCCCCGTTTGGCTCTGTGTGGGCCAAGGTTTGGCAGCTGTGCTTGTGGAGCTGCTTTTTGTCTGGTGTGAGCTTGATGGCTTGGAGATCTGTTCCTGTTCTCGGACTGTGCACTTGGTGGCCTTGTAAGCACTGGCCCCAGTGTTGTATGGTCGGATCCTATCTCTGACTCTGAAGCTCTGGATTATGGAATTATTACCAGTGAGAGCTGACATTTTTTCTTCTATTTAGAACTGCAATTGGCCCTGAGTGCAGGAGAGATGTAACACAAAGAGTCTATATTGAAGCTGATTCTTGTACTTATGAGAAGAGTGTGATTTTCGGCTGTTTTCTTTGGTCCCAGCAGTAGAGAAGTTTCATCTGGGTTATGATGATGTGAGGGCCATTTCCCTCTCCTTCAGTGCTTTGGAACTGATGTTTTATACCATGGCTGCATTGACCGAACTACCTGCTGGTGCCCTTTGGTTTGACATCACTTTACTTTATAATTTGTTTTTTAAAATCCCTAGCAGTTTCGGATTACTGTCACAACACTGCACACATTATTAGATCTCTCCCTTTTAGTATTTTATTGCTGTACACTGCTGTGGGGGTTGTTTTGGGGGTGGGAAAGCTTGTGGTCTGTGGGAGGGGGGAGTGTTTGGAGTTGGGTTATAGAGGGTGTATGTATGTGTGTTTGTGTGAGTGGTATATTTGGCATATGTATGTGTATGGTATAGATGGTGTATGTATGTATGTGAGTGGTATATTTGGTGTATACAAGTGTGTGTGACTGGTATATGTGGTGTGTGTGTGTGTTATATTTGGTGTATGTATGTGTGTGTGAGTGGTATATTTGGTTAGGTAGTGTTTTTGCATTAGTTTTATAGAGGGTGTATGTATGTGTGTGCATGAGTGGTATATGGACTGGAGGATGGCTCATGTGGTGCCCCTCCACAAGAGTGACCCCAAGGATGAACCGGGAAACTACAGACCTGTGAGCCTCACATCCATCGTGGATAAGCTAATGGAGACTATCCTGAAGGAGAGGCTGGTGGGCCTCCTAGAGGCCAAAGGACTACAGCCAGGCTTCATACATGGCAGATCCTTCCAAACCAACCTGGTCGAGTTCTATGACTGGGTAACTAGGCAACTGGACAGGGGCCATGCAGTGGATGTCCTGTATCTGGACTTTTTTTTTTAATTTAGTTGTTTAACCAGGTATAGCACACTAAGCTGAAAGCTTTTTTACAGGAGTGACCTGGAAGCACAAAGAGGTTAAGTGACTTGCTCAAGGTCACACAGTATGCAAGTGGAAGCTGTGGGATTCAAACCCAGGTCTGGTCTGCTGGATGTCACCAGATTTGCAGCTCAGAGCCTTAGACCACTGCGCTATACTGCCTCCTTCATTGATCAATCAAGCTCACCCAGAGTGTGGCTTAATCCAATCATAACAGTAAATTTCAGACAGCAGTATATAGAATTCATAGGATTAAAGGGGAACTTCATGAGACTTCACGACTCCCACGACTTCAGTAAGGCATTCGACTCAGTGCCACATGGAAGGCTGGGAAGGAAGTTAGTAGGCACAGGGGTGGGTGCAAAGCTGGTGAGATGGGTAGGAAACTGGCTGCAGGGAAGGCAACAGAGGGTGGTGGTGAGTGGGGAGCTCTCACACCCAAGGGCAGTGACGAGCGGTGTTCCACAGGGCTCAGTGTTGGGACCAGTGTTGTTTGGGATATTCATTGCAGACATATCATGGGACATCAAGAGCAAGATCAGTCTGTTTGCTGATGATACCAAGGTAGGCGCAGTGGTGGATGACCTAGGGGATAGCAGGGGTTGCAGGATGATCTGGCAAAGCTTGAAACCTGGTCAGACACCTGGCAACTGGGCTTTAATGCCAAAAAGTGCAAGGTGCTGCATTTTGGGATGAAGAACCCAAGGAGGAGTTACCAGCTGGGGGAGTGCAGCTAGCCCAGACAGAGGAGGAGAAGGATCTAGGTGTGCTCATTACAGGGTCAATGAACAATTCGACACAATGTAGGAAGGCAGCTGCAAAGGCCAACAAAATGCTGGGTTGTATTGCAAGGGGTATATCCTCGAGGAGGGAGGAGGTGATTCTGCCACTGTATAGGTCATTAGTTAGACCACACCTGGAGTACTGCGTGCAGTACTGGCATCCATATCTGAAGAGGGACATTAAGTTACTGGAGGGGGTGCAGCGCAGAGCGATAAAGATGATCAAGGGGCTAGGGGACTTATCACACAAGAGGAGGTTGAAGGAGTTGAACATGTACTTACTGGAGGAGAGGAGAGGAGAGGAGAGACAGGGGTGACAAGACTGAAACCTTTAAATACAAGAAAGGAATAAACAAGATGGGTACAGAGGGGCTGTTCAAAGGAAGGGAGGGGAGGGCCACCAGGGGCCATGATATGAGACTGGAGTGAGGAAGGTTCAGGAGGGAGATGAGGAGACACTTTTTTACAGAGAGGGTGGTGGCTGGGTGGAATGCGTTACCTGCTGAAGTGGTATGTAGTAGAACAGTGGACTGCTTCAAATGAGGATGGGACAGGACAGGGGAGGGTTAATGAAGGGGAAGGGAGGGGCAGCTGCAGAATAAGAGGTGCTAGCTGCACATTCGAGCAGACTTGATAGACCTCTAGGCCTTTATCTGCTGGCAAATTTTGTATGTTCGTATTTGGTTAGGTAGTTTTTTTGTATTAGTTTCATAGAGGGTGTATGTATGTGTATATGTGTGAGTGATATATTTGGTTAGGTAGTTTTTTGTATTTATTTTATAGAGGGTGTATGTATGTGTGTGAGTGGAATAGAGGGTGTATGTATGTCTGTGTGTGTGAGAGGTATAGAGGGTGCATGTATGTGTGTGAGTGGTATATTTGGTTGGGTAGTTTTTTGTATTAGTTTTACAGAGTGTGTATGTGTGTGCGTGTGCAAACCACACCCTGTGTGTGTGAGTGGTATATTTGGTTAGGTAGTTTTTGTGTATTAGTTTTATAAAGGGTGTACTGTATGTATGTATGTATGTGTGTGAGTGGTATATTTGGTTATGTAGATTTCTATGTATTACATTTATAGAGGGTGTATGTATGGGTGTGTGAGAGGTCTATTTGGTTAGGTAGGTTTTGTGTATTAGTTTCATGGGGGTGTATGTAAGTATGTGTGTGAGTGGTCTATTTGGTTAGGTAGGTTATGTGTATTAGTTCTATAGAGGGTGTATGTATGTATGCACGTGTGTGCGACTGGTATATTTGGTTATGTAGTTTTTGTGTATTAGTTTTATAGAGGGTGTATATGTGTGTGTATGTGTGTGTGTGTGTGGTACATTTGGTTAGGTAGGTTTTGTGCATTAGATTTATAGAGGGTATATGTATGGGTGTGTCAGTGGTATATTTGGTGAGGTAGGTTTTGTGTATTAGTTTTATAGAGTGTGTATGTACATGTGTGTGAGAGGTCTATTTGGTTAGGTAGGTTTTGTATATTAGTTTTATAGAGGGTGTATGTATAACTCACCAACATGACAGTGCACTCAGACTCAATTAGTGACCACTCCCCAGTCTCCTGTAGCTGGACTAATAAATTCTTCAAGCCTCCACCCCGCTTCACCTATAGTAGGGTACTAAAGCATGGACAGCTGGAGTCCTTGAAACAAGATCTTGCTAACACCAACTGGTCACACATTGACGACACTCCAGATGTCAATACTGCCTTGGAATACTTTATACAACAGTTCACGAAGGTCTGCAACATGCATGCCCCCTCAAAAAGCTTAAAGCTCGAAGGTCAGTGAACCCTTGGTTATTATCTGATCACATAAAAAGACTGAAAAATTGTGACCACCGCTGGCACCTAGCTAGAGAGTTGAGTAAACCCTCAGCTATACAAGCTTACAAGCAAGCCTGAAATGCCTGCACTCGGGAAATACACCTTGCTAAATCCAACCACCACAAGGAGTTACTTACTGCCTCCTGGGGCAATGGTAAAAATGTCTGGACTAATATGAAGGAAGTCTTAGGGAAGGATGTAAAGACATCCCCTAACCTGATCAACATTCAGATACCCCAACCCAGGTCCCTCGACTTTTAGCCAGTGCATTCAATGAAGCTTTTTCGGACCTGTCTGGGATACTCCCCCAGACATCTTTGAGGACTCACCACACACCAACACCACTACAACTGACTCACACCATCAGCCTGCCCCCCCTTTTTACTTCAAGAAGCTGACTCCATCACTAGTCAGAAAATACCTTCGCAAAGTGCTTTGGAAATCATTACAAAGTGCAGACACACTGGACCTCAAACTTATTGCACTCACTGTTGAAGAAGTTCTTCTTCTCATAACTAAGATCCTCAACCTGTCACTTTGTCACTCCAAATTCCCACAGGTGTGGGAATTGGCCATCGTGACTCCAGTCCACAAGAATGGTGCTAGAACATTGCTGTCAAACTATAGGCCCATCTCAATTCTCCCACTGCTCTCCAAAGCATGAGAACAGAAAATGGCCAACGAGTTGGTCAAATACCTTGAAAAATACTCCATTCAAAGCCCTGAACAGCACGGCTTCTGTAAAGGCCATAGTACTATGGCATTACTGGAACTCACTGGTTTCATACACGGTCGTTGGATCAAGGAACCTAGCTGGGGCAGTCTTCATTGACCTCTCAAAGGCCTTTGGTACTGTCCACCACTCCCTCCTTCTAAACTGCTTAACCTCCATTGGTCTCTCTGCAAAGTCAACTCTCTGGTTCAAAAGCTATCTACAGCAATGCTCACAAAAGGTGAAAGTTAAAAATGTCCTCTCCCACCATCTGCCTGTAAGATCTGGTGTCCCTCAGGGCTCCATATTAGGACTGCTCCTTTTCAGTATCTTTTTCACCAATTTACCATGACACTACCAACAACAGATGTTCCTCTATGCAGATCATGTGGTAATCTTTACAAGCAGCCCAGACCCAGAGGAACTTGAGGGCAATCTGCAAAGTGGCTTTGAGACAGTCAAGGAATGGTTCCACAATCATAAACTAATTCTGAACAGCAATAAAACCAAAGTCATGATGTTCTGCAGCTCTTGGAACAAGCATACGTCTCATGCACTTAACATCAGTACCCACTCTGGAGCTCTGCTTGAAAATACCCAGCACTTTAAATATCTTGGGGTCACTCTTGACAGCTGTCTATCCTACGACCACCACATCAGCAATGTTTCCAGGACTGTCAACTACAAGATCAGTCTCCTCCACAGGCACAAGCGCTATCTTACTTCGAATGCCCTTAGACTCACCATCAATAGCTCTAGCCTTTCTGTAGTAGACAATGGCTTGGTAATCTATGGCACTGCTTGCCACACTGCT
Source organism: Neoceratodus forsteri (assembly GCA_016271365.2). Taxonomy (NCBI): domain Eukaryota; kingdom Metazoa; phylum Chordata; order Ceratodontiformes; family Ceratodontidae; genus Neoceratodus; species Neoceratodus forsteri. The sequence goes on along the minus strand of CM057457.1, from coordinate 413,627,274 downwards.
CTCCGCACAATATCAGTTGCACTGAACAAGGCCTGCAAACTGCTTACAGGGGCCAATGTCTCACCCATGCCTGTGAACTCTATGCTCAAACAGGCTGGCTTCAACTCAGTGGGAGGATACACTACCAAACCTATCTTCTTGCCAAAAAGGCTCTTCTTGGTATCCTTCCCCCGGCAAAGCTAACCTGCTTCAACTGCACAGCAGCTTGCAATGCACAAGAAGCTCTAGCACCCATTTCTTCCATGTTCCTCATCCTTGAACAATGCAGGGCTAATGCTCCTTTGCCTACAGAGCACCCCTCTGGTTTAATGACCTCAGCCAGGACATTTCCAACCTACCTACTCTGGGTCCTTTTAAAAGACTGCTTCATCTACAACTTTCTGCATCCAGCACTTGTGACTGTAACACCTAGTCCCCCTTGCCTACAGTCTCGGCCCTGCCACACATTGGCTCCCTTAACTGCCAAGGCCCTGGCCACCTTCAACCCACCCCTCACTCCTCCCACCCCTCACTATGACAATGTCAATGACTGCTGCCCCTTTCTGCACCTCACTCACACCCCCTTCCTGACCCACTTTCTTCCATAGCCCCTCTCTAACTCCTATCTGCCTTTTCTCCTACTACTTTTTTGCCTACTATGCTCAAGTTTACACACATTGATTGTTTACTGTGTAGTCAAACCTATTGCATGGTAACAATTATTGCCACTTTGTTAATGTCTTGTTTGTATAACCTTTGTAATTACTGTCTACCCTTCCATTGACATGGAACCTTTGTAAATGAGCTTCCAGCTCAAAGGTGTTTAATCCTAGATTCAATAAATAAATACATGTATGTGTGTGAGTGGTCTATTTGGTTAGGTAGGTTTTGTGTATTAGTTTTATAGTGGGTGTATGTATGTATGTATGTATGTGTGAGTGGTATATTTGGTTAGGTAGCTTTTTTGCACTAGTTTTACAGAGGGTGTATGTATATGTGTGTGAGTGATATAGAGGGTGCATGTATGTGTATGAGGGTGTATGTATGTGTGTGTGTGAATGGTGTAGAGTGTGTATGTATGAGTGTGTGTGAGTGGTATATTTGGTTAGGTAGTTTTTTTGTATTAGTTTTATAGGGGGTGTATGTATGTATGTGTGTGCGAGTAGTACATTTGGTTAGGTAGTTCTTTTGTATTCATTTAATAAAGGGTGTATGTATGTGTGTGTGAGTGGTATAGAGGGTGTATGTGTGTGTGTGATATAGAGGGTGTATGTATGTGTGTGAGTGCATGAGTGGTATCTTTGGTTTGGTAGTTTTTTGTACTAGTTTTACATAGGGTGTATGTGCATGTGTAAAACTACACCCTGTGTGTGTGAGTGGTATATTTGGTTAGGTAGTTTCTGTGTATTAGTTTTATAGAAGGTGTCTGTGTGTGTGGTATATTTGGTTAGGTAGTTTTTGTGTATTAGTTTTATAGAGAGGTGTGTGTGTGTGTGTGTGTGGTATACTTGGTTAGGTCACTGTTTGTATTAGTTTTATAGAGTGTATATGTATGTGTGTGAGTGGTATATTTGGTTAGGTAGTTTTCTTGTATTAGTTTCATAGAGGGTATATGTATGTGTGTGTGACTGTCATATTTGTTTAGGTAGTTTTGTTATTAGTTTTATAGAGGGTGTATGTATGTGTCTGAGTGAGTGGTATATTTGGTTAGGTAGTTTTTTGTGTTACTTTTAGAAAGATATGTAAATGTGTGAGTGATATAGAGGGTGTATGGCTGTGTGTGATTGATATACAGGGTGTATGTACTGTATGTATGCTCGAGTGGTATATTTGGTTAGGTAGGTTTTGTTTGTATTAGTTCTACAGAGGGTGTATGTATGTATGTATGTGTCTGGGAGTGGTATATTTTGCTAGGTAGTTTTTTTGTATTAGTTTTATAGAGGGTGTATGTATCTGTGTATGAGTGGTATATTTGGTGAGGTAGTTTTTGTATTTGTTTTATAGAGGGTGCATGTATGTGTCTGTGATTGGTATATTTGGTTGGTAGTTTTTTTTGTATTAGTTTTATAGAGAGTATACGTATGTGTGTGAGTTGTATATATGGTTAGGTAGTTTTTTGTATTAGTTTTATAGACGGTGTATGTATGTGTGTGTGAGTTGTATATTTGGTTAGGCAGTTTTTGTGTATTAGTTTTATAAAGGGTGTATGTATGTGTGTGTGTGTGTGTGGTATATTTGGTTAGGTAGTTTGTTGTATTCATTTTATAGAAGGTGTGTGTATGTATGTGTGTGTGAGTGGTATATTTGGTTAGGTAGCTTTTGTATTAGTTTTATAGAGGGTGTATGTATGTGTATGTGTATGAGTGGTATATTTGGTGAGATAGTTTTTGAATTAATTTTATAGAGTGTGTAGGTATGTGTTTGTTAGTGGTGTATTTAGTTAGGTAGTTTGTTTGTATTAGTTTTATAGAGGGTATATGTATGTGTGTGAGTGGTATATTGGGTTAAGTAGTTTTTTTGGTATTGGTTTTATAGAGGGTATATGTATGTGTGTAGGAGTGGTATATTTGGTGAGGTAGTTTTTGTATTTGTTTTATAGAGGGTGCATGTATGTGTCTGTGAGTGGTATATTTGATTAGGTAGTTTTTTTGTATTAGTTCTATAGAGAGCATAATGATGTGTGTGAGTTGTATATCTGGTTAGCTAGTTTTTGTATTAGTTTTACAGACGGTATATGTGTGTGTGAGTTGTATATTTGGTTAGGTAGTTTGTTTTATTCATTTTATAGAAGGTGTATGTATGTGTGTATGAGTGGTATATTTGGTTAGGTAGCTTTTGTATTAGTTTTATAGAGGGTGTACGTATGTGTATATGATTGGTATATTTGGTGAGGTAGTTTTTGCATTAGTTTTATAGAGGGTGTATGTATGTATGCGCGAGTGGTGTATTTGGTTAGGTAGATTTTGTTTGTATTAGTTCTACAGAGGGTGTATGTATATGTCTGTGAGTGGTATATTTGGTTAGGTAGTTTTTTTTGTATTAGTTTTATAGAGGGTGTGTGTACAGTATGTGTGTATTAGTGGTATATTTGGTGAGGTAGTTTTTGTATTAGTTTTATAGAAGGTGAATGTATGTGTCTGTTAGTGGTATGTTTAGTTAGGTAGTTTGTTTGTATTAGTTTCATAGAGGGTATATGTATGTGTGTGAGTCGTATATTGGGTTAAGTAGTTTTTTTTGTATTAGTTTTATAGAGGGTATATGTATGTGTGCATGAGTGGTGTATTTGGTGAGGTAGTTTTTGTATTTTTTTTATAGAGGGTGTATGTATGTATACATGGTATATTTAGTTAGGCAGTTTGTATTAGTTTTATAGAGGGTATATGTAAGTGTGTGAGTGGTATATTGGGTTAAGTAGTTTTTTTGTATTAGTTTTATAGAAGGTATATGTATGTGTGTGAGTGGTATATCTGGTTAGGTAGTTTTTGTGTATTAGTTTTATAGACGGTGTATGTATGTGTGTGTGAGTTGTATATCTGATTAGGTAGTTTTGTGTATTAGTTTTATAGACAGTGTATGTATGTGTGTGTGAGTGGTATGTTTGTTAGGTAGTTTTTGTGTATTAATTTTATAAAAGGTGTATGTATGTATGTGAGTGGTATATTTGGATAATTAGTTTTTGTGTATTTGTTTTACAGAGGGTGTATTTATATGTGTGTGTGAGTGGTATATTTGGTTAGGTAGTTTTTTTGTATTAGTTTTAAAGAGGGTGTATATGTGTGTGTGTGAGTGATATATTTGCTTAGGTAGCTTTTTATATTAGTTTTATAGAAGGTGTATGTGTGTGTGAATGGTATATTCAGTTTGGTAGTTTTTTTGTATTAGTTATATAGAGGGTGTATGTATGTGTGTATGATTGGTATATTTGGTGAGGTAGTTTTTATATTAGTTTTATAGAAGGTGTATGTATGTGTGCATGAGTGGTGTATTTGGTTAGGTAGGTTTTGTTTGTATTAGTTCTACAGAGGGTGTATGTATATGTCTGTGAGGGGTATATTTGGTGAGGTAGTTTTTTTGTATTAGTTTTATAGAGGGTGTATGTATGTGTGTATGAGTGGTATATCTAGTTAGGTAGTTTGTTTGTATTAGTTTTATAGAGGGTATATGTAAGTGTGTGACTGGTATATTGGGTTAAGTAGTTTTTTTGTATTAGTTTTATAGAGGGTATATGTATGTGTGTGAGTGGTATTTCTGGTTAGGTAGTTTTTGTGTATTAGTTTTATAGAGGGTATATGTATGTGTGTGAGTGGTATATTTGGTTAGGTAGTTTTTGTGTATTAGTTTTATAGAGGGTATATGTATGTTTGCTAGTGGTATTTTTGGTTAAGTTTTTTTTGTATTAGTTTTATAGGGGTATATGTATGTGTGTGAGTGGTATATCTGGTTAGGTAGTTTTTTTGTATTAGTTTTATAGATGGTGTATGTATGTGTGTGTGAGTTGTATATTTGATTAGGTAGTTTTTGTGTATTAGTTTTATAGAGGGTGTATGTATGTTTGTGTGAGTGGTATATTTGTTAGGAAGTTTTTGTGTATTTATTTTATAGAAGGTGTATGTATGTATGTGTGAGTGGTATATTTGGATAGGTAGTTTTTCTGTATTAATTTTACAGAGGGTGTATTTATGTGTGTTTGTGAGTGGTATATTTGGTTAGGTAGTTTTTTTGTATTAGTTTTATAGAGGGTGTATACGTGTGTGTGTGTATGTGTGTGTGTGTGGTATATTTGCTTAGGTAGTTTTTTTGTATTAGTTTTATAAAGGGTGTATGTGTGTGTGGTATATTTGGTTAGGTTGATATTAGTTTTATAGATGGTGTATGTATATGTGTGTGTGAGTGGTATATTTGGTGAAGTAGTTTTTGTGTAAGTTTAATAGAAGGTGTATGTATGTGCATGTGAGTGGTATATTTTGTTAGGTAGGTGTTTGTGTATTAGTTTTATAGAGGGTGTATGTATGTATGCATGTGTGTGTGAGTGTTATATTTGGTTAGGTAGCTTTTTTGTATTAGTTTTATAAAGGGTGTATGTATGTGTGTGTGGTATAGAGGGTGTATGTGTCTGTGTGTAGTATATTTGGTTAGATAGTGTTTTTGTGTATTTGTTTAATAGAGGGTCTGGAGTACTGCCTCCATTTCTGGAGACCCCATCTCCACAAGGACATAGACAGGATGGAGGCAGTCCAGAGAAGGGCAACTAAAATGGTGCAGGGTCTGCAAGAGAAGCCACTCAAGGAGAGACTAAAGGAGCTTAATATGTATACCCTTGAGGAAAGTAGGGAGAGGGGATGTGATTGAAACTTTTAAGTATCTCAGTGGAATCAACAAAATCTAAGAAGGTAGCATCTTTCAGAAAAAGAGATGTGCAAGAACAAGGGAAACAATTTGAAGATAGAGGGGTTGATGGCTCAGGGCAATGTGAGGAAGAATTATGTCACAGAGAGGGTGGTGGATGCATGGAACTGCCTTCCTGAGGAGGTTGTGGTGTCTAAAACTGTGTGAGAATTCAAGAATGCATAGGACAGACAAAGCAATTCTTGGGGGGGTAGGAAGAAATAGGCTGTTGGTTAACTAGGATCTGCAGCTTATCCAGTAGCTAGGGAAATGGGTGGACTAGGTGGGCCAAGCGGTCCTTATCTGCCATCAAAGTCTATATTTCTATAGCTATGTTTCTATGTTAGGGTGTATGTATGTGTGTGTGAGTGGTATATTTGGTTATGTAGGTTTTTGTGTATTAGTTTTATAGAGGGTGTTTGTATGTATGCATGTGTGAGTAGTATATTTGTGTATGTATGTGTGTGTGAGTGGTGTATTTGGTGTATGTATGTGTGTGTGACAGGTATATTTGTTTAGGTAGTTCTTTTGTGTTAGTTCGGTTGGATGTGGTTGTGCTTGTTTTTGGTTTTTAACTAAGAGCTAGTAAGAAAGTAGTGGTTGTGATGCTGGTCACATGGGATATGCTGGGGCTATGGACCCTTGTGGACTGCCTATAATGTTTCCCAGCTGTGTGACCTCCACCCTTTTTCCAACCTTTCTGTGTCAGCTACGATAGTGAGGCACTGTCAGGATGTCAGCATTCTCGGGGTATGGAGGCTGTCAGTGGTGGGAAGCTGTGAGCCCAGCAGAGGTGAGAGGAATTAAGATAATGAAGTTCAGGAAATGCCCTGGGTTTACTCAGAGCATAGGGAGAGGCCAGATGTACTTGGTATTTGTCCCCTGGGTTCCCACCAGACCGAGTTGGGAGATAGCCAAAAGGGCTGCAGTGCCTACCAGTCCCTTGCAGGCAGTGCTATGTAATACCAGACTGATAAGGAACAAGACCCCAATTATGGCTGACTTGATTTTCTCAGTCAATGTGGCTTGCATCAGAGACCTGATTTTGTGATGATGCCAAGCTGATTTTGGAGGCATCGGTCCCCACTGGGTACTCTGTGGTGCACTGCCCACGGTAGGAATGCAAGTGTGACTGAGTGGCCACTTGTTTTAAAGCAGACCTAGGACTCATTGTGCACCTGGTGGGGACAACCAGGTCTTTTGAGTGTATGGCAGTATGTGAGAGTCTGGGCATATGATGCAGGATTCTTCTTATGTACTGCCCTCCTGGGGCAGGGAGAATGCCTGCAGGAGATAGCGGGCTTCAATGTTGATGGTGTTGGAGTCCTCAGATGTTTACTACTGGGTGACTTCATTGCCTAGGTTGATGACAAGGTCTCACATTTTGATTCCCATCTCTTATAGTTGATGTCATCACTGGACCTGTCAAAAGCAGTTACTTCTAGAACCCATCACCATGGTCACACACTTGATCTGTGTGCTACCCAGATCCTCTCACTTGAGATCTCCATGGTTTGATGGGGATCTCAAAGTGATGAAGATCAGGGGATGGAAATTGGAGCGTTGTTCACAGAAGACCCGGTCGAATGTGGACAAGCTGTCCCTGTGTACTCATTATTTTGATTACCAGGGGATAATCAACCATAAGAATGCAGAGTTTTTGTCTAGGGATAGTGCTGCTGGGAAAACCTGACCTGCTCAGCATTTTTAGGACTGTCAACAAACTTCTTCATCCTGTCTGCCCAAAGCCAAAAAAAGCATTTTCAATCACTTTATGTGATGAGTTTGTTCAGTTCTTTTGGACAGAGTGTCCTCTATCTGAGATGGGATCACATTAGCAAGCTGCATAGTGACTCACAGTGGTCATTTTGGAGGGAAAAGGGACACATCTCTTGCCTGGAACAAGTTTA